>CP073647.1:33972500-38772500 GCA_018223645.1 Jasminum sambac | reverse complement strand
AACTGCTCTATTGGGCCTCTTATGTTGCTTGGGCCTTATTTTTATTCTTGGGTCACCCTGATCTGAAATCTGGTGGAGAACATCACAATGCTTTGAAGAGTGAGATACCTATCATGTCCTCTCTCATTGTGAGAGGATGATGACACTGGGAATATAGGTGTTTCAGAATAGTTAGAAAATAAAATTAAAACTAATACTGATACTAACACGAAAAACACAGTTACAATGCCAGAGAAGTAGAAAAGTAAGATTGATTCAATCATTAGTCAAGACATCTTCATACGACAGATATGTTATTTGTTCGGATATAAGTTATACATTCACTTTTCAACCTCCAAAAATATCACTCTTAACCTCCAAAAATCTATAACAAACAAGCATTGAAAGGGTACAACATGACTAAAAAGAAGTGTCTTAATTCAACTAAATCTCCAGCCATCTGTTCGAACAATTTCTCCTTCTTTATCTGCCAAGAGTTGAACAAGAAAACTAAGGAAAATTATTCTATACCGTTAAGGGAAAAGTCGTCCAGATAGAATCCCGGCGAAGACAAGTGCACCAAACCACTTATTCGAGACGAACCTAACAGCAACATGGAAAATGGAAAGAGATTATCCTCACAAAACTTGAAAATGAAAAAGAAAACAATGACTCCAGTTGTTCCTCGGTTAATATCATGTAAAAGCATATGACAGGCATATATACTAGAGCTTGTTTGGTTAAGATTTTTTTTAAAAAAAATAACTTTTCTCAACAACCATTATTAACCCATGTCACAACTTTTTTGTATTGTTTGAAATATCTTTCTACTATTTACCACATTAAAAATTTATTATCCCTTATTTTTTAAAAATCTCTCCCAAATAAACACTAATGCATGGTCAACTCAACTTAAACAGTGAGAATAATGGGAGGGAGTTGGGTGCATCCTAGTCTACACTTACTTTCTATTGCAATCAGCACGATTGGATAGGTCAACCGTCAGTATTTGCCACGCCATTTGGCCAGATGCTGCCATCAGAAACGCATAATAAGGCCACCCTGCTCCAGTGAGAAAAAGGAAAATGAATATGACATCAAACATGTGCAATATGGGTATCTTGGTTATTCTAAAAGTAGAAACATAGAAAACAAGTATATATAGAAAATGCACCAAGATGAGCATTAAATCCACTAAAAGCAAGGCCGCCGATGCATGCTATTCCAAATCCAGTAATCCATTCTTTGGTTGAGTCACCGAATCTCAAGGCTGTTGATTTGACACCCACTTTCACGTCGTCTTCTTTATCCTGATGTGCATATATTGTATCATAGACAAGTGTCCAAAACACACCAGAAGCATAAAGCGGGAGTACGACGGCAGGATCAAGACTTCCTCGAACAGCCGCCCAACCAAGTAAGGCTCCCCAGTTAAATGTCAAACCAAGATAGGCCTGAGGCTGAGTACACATGATTTTTTGTCAGATATGTCGACTGAGTGGTGCAATTATGTACCGCATATCATATATACATGCATATAGATTATTACCACATGTCTTTATGGGTCTAAAGAGAGAGGGAAGAAGAGAAAGGAATGACAGAGATGGACAGCCGATTACATTACCCAAAATGTCAATCTCTTCATGAGGGGATATGAAAATACCAACAGCAAAGATGAAGCCCCTAAAACACGGCTGCAAAATAAAACCGACATATTAAAACCATCCAACTAACACTCACATGTAACCTATATTTTCTAATTAATAAAAATTACAAACTAAAGAGTTTTTGTATATCGAAAGATCCATCATCCTGATTCGTCGCACCAAATAAAAGCCTTCCAGCAATCCTGATTCGAACAATTAGAAAATAGAAAGAACTAGAGAATATGGAAGGCATCAAATAGCTAAAAACTATCAATAAAGATGCTGAAAGGAACATAGTGATTGTGATAGTGACATTTTGTAGAATAACTCATTTTATACTTAGCATAAAGTTGTCCTGTTACCTGAACCTGCAAACAAAAACAATGATAAAGCCATAATATTGGGTTGAAACTGCAAAAATAACCGGTTATGCACAATATATGTTGTTTTCAACTATTATATAAGATTTTAAATGTATATTGCATTCAGTTTTTATTTCTATCATTAATAAGGTTTGATTGCTTTTAAGACTCTGTTTAGGAAGACATTGTAAATGGTTCAATTAATAAATATAGAATTGAGTTATGAATAAGTGGTTACTGCCTGTGGATCGTTGAAATAAGTGGTTGAAAATGAAGTTCGATCTTTATAAGTAATTCATAATTTTGGCACAAATGGGGAGTAATTTCTGCAGGATGATTGCGAACCCACCCACTGAAGATAATTGGTTCTAGTACTACGTGAACCTATAGTTTCCTATCTTAAAAATCTTGTAAGACTTGTACAAACTAGCTCCTCAATTGTTGACCTTGATACCTTAGAGACAGTTGAGAAATTGATAAAGTTTTCCTTTTCACTAGATTATTGTTATGTTAACTCTGTGGGCCAATGTTGCCGATAGAAGCAAAATGATAAACTAATTATCTTTATCTCCATTTAACCCCTCACCTAAGAAAAGATTGCTTCAGTATATTCTACATAAGAACCTATAGAGAACATGTTCTCTGAGTTACACCTTTGTTCACACGTACGAGCAAATTCATTTGCCATTCTTGGGAAGAAAGGGGATTCTAAACAGGATGCAGTCAAGATAAAAATTATTAGAGAACAAGACTAAGGGAAAGATCAATCAAGATCAAATTTGCAACCAATTGTTTGAGAAATTAAAGATATAAAATTTTAGAGTGATTGAGTAGTTCTAGAATAATCAGACTAAAAAATTAACAGAACAGAAAACAAACCTAAAATCATTCAATTGCAGAAGAATCCCAAGACCTAAACTCAATTGAAAACCAAGAAAACAAAGCCCTTGAAATGGTGTCAAAACGCCACTGGCAACTGGCCTCGACCTTGTCCGCTCTACCTACATCACATCAAGCTATCAAACAAGCAAGGAAGCAAATGAATGATCGTTGCATAAAAGGAGTTTCCACTTACATATAAAATACAGAATAAGGATATATTGAACATGTAATGGAGAAAACAGATGTATAGCCAAAAAAAAAGGTAGAATATATCAACTGAGAAGCTTTGTTGGTTTTGCTTTCAAAATAATCATTTCATTCCAATATTTTGTTTAACCACACATTTCATTAACGTGATAACATTTTCTTTTTTTTTTTTTTTTTTTTTTTTTAATTTCAACACATATTCACCATTCTCCATACATTTTTTCAATTGCACGCTAAAAGCTACTTCTGAAAAAAATCTCTACAAAGCAAACACTAATTCATGTTCTCGGCATCATGAACCCCCGAACACATTTTCAACCACATGTTCTGTAGGATCCAAGACGTTTGAAGTACGCATGCTCCGAAACATCAACATTAACTGACAGATATACACCAAAAAAAGAACTAAACCTGACGGCTTTGCTTGGTTAAAAATTACAGCCGAACGAGCAAAGATAACTACATAGACCTCCTATTTTAAATTTCACAAACAACAATAAGTTTGAATCCTCCATTAGTCATGCATATCAATCTCCACCGTGTATGTCTTACCAACTATAGTGTTTAATCCTTTGAACTTCATTTCTTTACTTCATTTTGAAACTTAAAAAGGGTTGCCAAGTTGAATGTGATGAACAAAAGGGTTTGACACTGGTATTGGATGGTTAGAAAATACATAGCATCGAACCCATGAACACAAACATCATTACATTTTACGAGTTTTAGATGAAAGCAAACGTCCATTTGCTCCAATTTGCAAAGGTAATACAAACAGGACGCATTGAAGTCGAGAAATAATCACCTTTTTATCAATATCTTGATCAAGTAGATCATTTATTGTACAACCCGCACCACGCAATAGCAATGCCCCTGAACCAAACAGAGCCATCATCTTCAAGTCTGGAAGACTCCCAGGAACTGCTGCCATTGTAATCGACCTACAGTGAAGTTCCAATCAGATAATTAACCTTCAAATTCAACAAGTACCGAAGTTTCAGAATATAAATTAAGCAAAAACTAACCACATGCATGGCAAAGCAAGAAGCCAAGTGCCGATTGGCTTATCGAGGCGTGCCAGGTGGGCATAAGGCCGAACTTTGTCCGGCAAATAAACATCGATCCACGACCGATTGGGCTTACTATTACCATTATTTTTCGGTTCTTGCTCCTTTTCCTTTGATGCTAGCGTAGAAATGTAAGAATTCCAACTAAGGGTTTGATAGATGCCGTGTGGTCGGATAAAATGAAAAGAATTGTAAAATTGATGTTTAGAGCTGGGGTTCCTTTCGGAGACTTCGAACAAATTGGAAGCATTGAGATGAGAGTGAAGGTAACTGTCGCTAAGGTTTGAGATTGGAGGAGGTTTTTGCCCGGAGAAGGCAGCAAAGAGGTAAGAGTGGCGGCGGAGGAGGTGGCGGCGGCAGCTACGAGAAAGGCGACACAACGCCATATCAAAATACAGGAAAAATAAGCAATAAACTAGTATACTACTTTCTGGTAGTGGAATCCGACCGTAGGCTTTGATACATAAAAGGTAAAGAATTTCCTGAAGAAAATTTCCAGAAAATTGAAAATCTCCAGATCTTACCTGTGCAATGAAACCTGTCAACAACTCAAAATGGAAATTTAGCCATATCCTATTTCTTATTTTAACAGCTGAATTGGAAGCCAGGAATGTAAACATATCATAAATCATTTTATAACAACACATTGTCATTGAAATAGATTCACATAACACTGACCCACGACCTATCAAGAATCTCACATATACAATTGTTGGTTCAAATGTTTTTTCAACCACCTTGAATTCGTGTGACGTTAGTTGGAATCCAATTCATTGTCAATCAAAATGTTCATCTAAAGGGGGATTCAACAACAAAATGGGCAAAGATTTTAGAGACAAAATTATTGAAAAATCGAATGAAGAGTGCGATACAATTCTTGGTTCAAACATTTTATTAAACACTTTGAATTCACGTGACATTATCTGGAATCCAATTCTTTGCCAATCAAAAGATTCATCTAAATGAAGATTGAACAAAATGGAGGATGAAATAGGAATCAATCTATAGACAAGAAATCGAGATTCAAGAGAGAGAGAGATCAACAAAAATCTAATCGGAAAATCTATAGCGCTCTTATTGTACTCTCATCACCAAATGTTGGTCATCTATGCAACTCTAACACATGCCGATTAGCCTAGAGTGTACACTGTACACTCTTATGACCAGAAAATTTTCCCTACTTAACAGTGGTAAAATAATTGGACAAAAATAACCTAAAAGCATTTAACTGGAACCTAGATAAGAATCCAACCAATAGCAAAAAGTTATTTGTTATCATATTTTTCTACATATGGGGGCAAAATCCTTTCATTTACACAGCATAGCACTAATAAATATATGAGGATAATAACAACACAATCCCAAAGCCTCAAAAAACTCCCAAAGCAACAAAAATTGAAAAGTTTCACATGGTTTTGAGATACACATGTACCTTCCAGTTCACTAAAAATTTGCAGTGAACATTAATATGCATTACAAAAATTAGCATATATGGCTTATTATAAGGAACGTTACACGCATAAGTTATATAGGACATTCTGTAATTAGCACGTTTAGCATTTAGGATGGTATGATCTCATTCATTATGCTGTCTAGTATTGCACACTACATGAACCAAATGTGTACCATTTTGCATGATAAAATAGAGAGATGATGAACCTATACTGCCCTTGGTAGGTGGCAAACAATTAAATGCAGAGACATTATGCCAACCCCAGATTTACAATTCCTAGTGACCTTATTACTGTTCCCGACTGCTTAGTGGTGATGCAACCTTTTAAAAATCAACTTCACACACATTAAAATGTGAACTATTATATGTAACCAGGCAATGCTGCAGAAACAAAGCAACAAATAAGTTTAACATATAATGCTACTATAAATCCATAATACACATGATCAAAGTAGCTACAAAGGACAATTTTCCATAAAACACGAACCTCAAATGCTTATTGAAATTATGGAAATAAACCATTCGCTGGGCTAACAAACAATTCCTATTATATGAACCGAGCTTGGTGGAAGCACTTGATATCCTTGCTGAGTTTACTGTGATTAATCAAGTTGAAAACCACGAACTTTCAAAATTGAGGGTACTTTTATCTTGTAAATTTCCTCTAGCAACCACAACCACACCAAGACACCCCTCTATAGAGAGGTAATGACTAACGAAATTTTGACCAAAGAATAAATTACGTAGAAAGATCTAAGCATCTAATTTATAAGGCACATTAGTTGTGAAAAGTAAAAACATAGATAAAAAGTTCAATATGAGGTATTACCGTGTAAAATTCCCTGCAATTGAAACATAATAACAGATTAGATTGCAACTAAACAAATATATCAACGGAAACAATCTTGAGAAAAAAATATGGTTGATTTATATGAATTTGAGAATTCCGAAAAATACAAAAATTAATGTATAAGTTCCTTGATTTATATGCATTCTGAATACCTTCTGCTTATGTTGCCCTATTGCTAATTTCTCACTCCCTTTACCCGCAAAACTCACAAGATCACCCCTATTTTGCAGCATGGACATTAATAACAATGTCCACTTCTTACAAAATCACGCATAATGTATACAGATGAACCGGAAATGAAGATAGATTAACAGAATTTACCTGGTTCTTATACAAGTCACTTGAAATAGAGCATAATCAAGAAGGGTTCTCAACTCCGTAATCGTAACCGAAAATAAAGGAATCGAAATTGAATAGCTACGAATAAATCCCAAGTTAATAAATTTATTAAATAATATATTATCCCCTGCAATTAATTCCAGATCTTGAAAAACATTGGAACAAACAAAGAAAATTACACATTAATTGTTCCAACGGACAAACACAAAACAAGAAGACCCAATTAATGAAATGGAAGAAACACAAAAGACAGAAATTGATTCAAAAATCAAATTACCAAACAAAAGATGCAACAGAAAGAGAGATTTCGACAGAAAGGAGCAAAGATTGTAGAAGAAAAATCGGACCCTACCTTATGCAATTTCAGTCCCTGCTATGCGATGTCAGTTGGTTCCATTGGCAGCCGACGTGCAGGCTTCTCTCTTCTTCCTTGGCGAGGCTTGAAGACGTGAGTGAGAGGAGAGGCAGAGGGGATCGATTTTGCGGGATGGAACGGGAGGAGTCGGTGATGTTGGAGACGTCAGGGCTGGAGAGGAGAGGGAACGTGCAACCTTCTTTCTTCTTTGTTGGCGAGGGCTTTTCTTGCTTTGTTGCAGACAGCACCGAGAGGGACAGGACGGACTGAAGAGGAACGTGCAAGTTTCTTTCTTCTTCGTTGGTGAGGGCCTTTTTGCTTCGTTGCAGACAGCGCCGAGAGGGAGAGGAAGGACTGACTTGAAGACTGAAGGACGAAAATGGGGTTAAGACGAAAGGCCAGACAGAGATATCACTTTCTTGGCGAGCGAGCTCAAGACGCAAGGGAGAGAAGAGAGGCGATCGATTCTCTGCATTTGAATGGGTGGGAAAGCAGTGGCCAGTGTCGTGTCTTCTTCCTTGGCAAGCAAGAGAGGGCGGTAGACAAGGTGTTAGTTTATGTGTATCTATGAGTATCTATGAGTTTTGATGTGAAATAAGAGAGAGAATGAGTGGGATTGAGTGGTGGAGATTTGTGTAGTACAGTGGATCTCAGGAAATATGTGGATATAATTAGTTTGATTTTAGATAAGAATGAGTTAAAATGTGTAAAAATTTATTAAAAGTTGTAGAAGAACGGGGGCAGATTTGAAGACGGAAGGACAAACAGGAGTGAAGACCGAACACAGACGTATCACTTTCGGCTCGACCAATTGGCCGAGAAAAAAACCCTTCGGTGATTGGCGACAAATAAGTTAATAAGTGAAATGGGTAATTTTGAGTACATCCATTTTTTAAAATGAAAATAACAATTTTACCTATTCTAAAATGTACCTTCTATCTTTTTTTTTTTTTTTTTGGCCTACATAGGCTCAACAACCCTTGTGTTCTTCGGCATGTGTAGGCCAAACAACCCAAAGGCTATTTGGCTTGTGCAGATTGAATAGCCTGCACAGTTGTTGGATCTGCACAGGCCGAACACAATAGAAAAAATGTGTATTTACAATGAATCAGATCTCATCTCACTATTAATGTATCATCAAATGAATTTTAAAAGTTCTCAATTCATTGGAGAAAGTTGCAGCAAAGCTGTTTCTCTTTTTCTCCGTCACTTCTTCTTCCCTTCTTTTTTCCGGTTTTTTTTTTTCCATTTTATTTGGAGTGACAGTAAAATAGAGAGATTTGGGTAAAGGGGTGTACCCAACAAAAGGGGTGGTGCATTTAGAATTACCCCAAGTTAAAATGGCTTTCCCGTTTCTACCAAAGTCTCTTAAAGGGTGATAGGATATAATTTTTACAACTTTTTTATTCATTTTATTTTTTTTTACATTAAATCAATAATATCCACATATCTCGTGGGACCTACATGTATTACATAAATCACAATCATTGAACTACACTCATTCTCTCTCTTCTTTCACATTAAAATACATAAAAAAAAATATTAAAATTTGTTCCCTATCACCCTCTTACTTGTTTAAGAAGGAGAAATAAAAGTGAAATTGCAGATCTTCGCCCCAACCTTTAATCAAACTACCAATTCTATCTCCAACCGTTTTTCTTTTTAACTTTTTACCCCGCCCCTTTCTTCTTCTTTTAGTTGTTGCAATTCCATCCCCAAGCCTCTATACATTAGCAATTTGATACTGGGGAAGTGAAATCCGTTGATTTTAATTGATAATTCAATCCTCTGTTCTAAAAATTTATTCATATCTCGTTACACAAGGCTTGAACCTCAATATTGAGGTTGTCTCGTTACACTATATTTTCTGACATTTGGAGTTTGTGTACCCTGTGCATAGGAGTGCTTAACCTGATAAAAGTTTATATTTGGCATTGCCATATTATATTTTTCAATACATCCATTTAGTCATATAAGCTAGTAAGACTAATTAAGGGTTATTACTGAATCGGGCGACCAAGCTATACTTTTTTGTTGCTTAGTTCTTTGTGTTGCTTTTTGTGTCTTGAAAACATTGAAACTCGTTTACTTTTATATATAAAGCAGATTTTCCCAATAATAATAATAATAATTTTTAAAAATCAGAAGCACACTCAAAAAAAAGTCAAAATACAGATACTTTTTTAAAAAATGCTCAATAGATGGTAGGCAAAATTTTTCTCTTGCCGTGAGTAAGATAATTTTGTATCGAATGTTAACATCATCTAGACGTACTTTTTGTTTAGTGGAAAGGCCGTAGTGCATTGCTCTTTCACAAAGCAATTTGAATCAAACATAAGTATATAAGCACTTTTTGGAAAGCCCTAAGCATGCTTGACAGTTGGACTACGGAGATCAATGATCACACAAAGGAATGTAAAGAGCAAAGCGCAAAAGAATTTTGTATGGTCATACAAAAAGAGAATGCAAAAGTTGTAGTACTCACTTTCGCCATCATTCCCACGTGTATTTGTACCTTTTGATGGCCAATAAATATTTTACTTGTAATGATTCTTAACTAAGGAATCAAGTCATCAACCCTGATTTGAGAGGAAGACCTAGTAAAACAACTGTGTGGTGGCTTGATTTCAGTGAAGAGGCGAAGCTAGGTAAAAGTTAAACACATAAAAGTCTCCTCAATTCTTTATCTGTCTTTTGAAGGATGTGCACATATTTTCGTTGTTGATGCCTGTAGATTTTTACGAGTCCAATTTTCAGTTCATATAATTCAGCATCAAATCAATTCATATAATTGGGTCTATGATTAATAATGATAATTTGTTGTTGATGATCAACAAATTCATTTTAGTAACAAAATTTCATTGGTCAAGTCACCTTTTTCTACTAGTGGTGAGGAATTAAGATATTTCTTATCTGGTGAGCTAAGCTACTCATTAGAGGACACGCACGAAGGTTTTTCCTTTTTTTTATTTTTATTTTTTTGAAATAGTAATTTTCTTCATCAAATTCCAATGAATCCAACGCGAGAAGAGCGCCTATAAGCAGAGGATCGGAGGATCATACCAAACATTAACCGATTCTCCTTGCCATGGAGTAACTTCTTGCAGTCATCAATGATTAAGCCGAACTTCGACAAGTTGCTTGTTGCAAATTTGAAATGCATTATCTTGACGTCTACTTCAAAAATTACATTATGATAATCTGTTGATGTCAACCATTGTATATATAGCTTCGCTGTAACCAAAACTAGTCCTGAGCTTAAGCATTTTAAGTAGCTGTGTAGGGGTCTCGAAAGATAAGGGCCCCAAAATTATAATAAAAGCCTAATTGTTACTCATGATGAGAGAATTTAATTTTAATCTCTTGATCATTTATATTTATTATTATTGAAACTTTGAAAAATTTTACTTGGTACAAGTTTTTATCTGAAATTAGTGTATATATTTTTTTGTAAAAAAAATAAATAAAGAAAAAGTTTATTTAGTAAAGGCCTTCAACCAGACTTTACTTAAAGGCCTCTAAAAATCTCAGGACCGGCTTTGCCCGTAATCCCAATGCCTCAGCTTCATATGCCCTATTGGCCCCCACAACAGCCTTAGACGCACAGTAGCAAAAATCACCTTTGATATCACGAACGACCATACCAATTAAGGCGATGTCACCTTGCTTAAAGTTGATCAAATCCTAAAGAAGGTTTTAATTACTTAGTATGTCATTAAAGTTGATCAATCCTTTTTAGGATTCTTTAATTGTCGAACAAATTGCCTAGTGGCAAAATTTTCATCACAATTTTTCTAGTCCACGTGGTCTTTAATAATTGGGAGCGGAAAGAAAGAGTTTGACTTATATGGAATTTCTTTCTTAACCAAGTGGAAAATAATAAATAAAAATAATAGAAAATGTTAATTTCAAGGACCCCCTCAATGTTTTTGACACTTGCAATTTGTCCTCTATCACAGATCGAAATACGAGGGTCCTTTTGAAACTTTGACAACTTTCAGGCTAGTGTATATGCAATTAACGCAGTTAATTATACGATGTCGTACAAGCATCAATCCTGTCGGAAAGTAATTAGTCCCTCAATGATTGCAGAGAATCTACATGAACCTTGAATCCTTAAGCCACAAATCACTATCCGCCACGTGGATAGAGAAACAAAGCCTCGTGCTCCTTCGCGCAGAGAATAATTTCCTCAGTCAATTATTTCTTGCATGAATGAAATCTATAATTTGACGATCAATGCCACTTAACAGTTAACTTTAATAATGGAGTTTAAAACAGCAAAATCTTTAACTTTATTTTTTAAAGCTTCCTTTTTTCCTCTTTCTTTCTCCCCTTTTGATCTTCGTCTCTGTTTTTCCCTTTTATAATCCTCCAAACATTACTCTCACAGCAAAACTCGATGGAAAATTCAGATTTTTACAACAACAAATCTCTGAGAAAAAGCAGGAACAGTCATATATCAATGTCCGATACCGATTCCACGACGAGTCAACTCGAAACGTTTCATTCTCCGCTCCGATCCGACTCACCGCTTCATTCTGATGATTTTCATGCTGAAAACGATAAATCCAACTATGGAAGTAAAAAAGCCATTGTTGCAGTTGAAACCTTCTATTCCCCGCTTCCATCGCCGACGGTGAAGCCCAATTTACCGGCTAGTTCACCGGCGGTAAAAGGGAAGTCATGGAAGCCTTGGCCCCACTCTGAAAAACCGATGCCGGAAAATCTTGATTTTCAGGCCAAGAATGGCCGTGGTGGTGCTCGTGATCAACCGGTAGTGGGGATTAACAGGTATGTGAGGGATGAACCGCCGATGGGGGTGAGGAAGGTGGGGAAAGTGGGTGGGGATATTGGTGGGGTGGAGGAGGGGTATGGCGGTGGTGGGGGAGAGGAGGTGGGCGGAGAGGCACGGTCGAGGGATGCGGTGGAGTCAATATTGAAGAGGTCGAAGGCGGAGGCGAAAGTGAAGAAGGTGGCATTGTGTTTTAGAGTTTTTGAGGTTATAGCTTGTTTGATTTCGTTCTCTCTAATGGCTGCTGATAAAACTCAAGGGTGGACTGGGGATTCATACGATCGATATATAGAATATAGGTAAAATTCTATCGGTTTTCGCATTTTCAATATTTTGACATGCTTTTATTAAAAGCATTAACGCACTCCAAAAATAGTAAAAGTAAATGAATTTTCAATATTTTGAAATGTTGAAAATTGAAAACAATTTGAAATATTGAAAAGAATATGTCCTTATTGTTTATGTGATGTAGGTATTGTCTATTTGTGAACATCGTTGCGTTCGTATATGTTGGATTTCAAGCAGTTGATATGTTGTATCATCTCGTCACCGAGAATCACATCATCTGTGATTATGTACGTTACCATTTCGATTTCTCAATGGATCAGGCAAGTAATTCTCATCTTTTTCAATTTTAATATTGTACTTGCTAGAAAGTATTTCTGATACTCTAAGAGTAGGTATTTTAGTATTTCTATTATTGTCTATCAATACTGCACTGGTTAGCTGTGCCACATTATTTATTATAGTCGTCATAGAGTATCAATAGTCGAGACCTTAGTTACTAGATTTTTTTTTTTTTTTATTTTTATATACACAACGATTATGAATAACATTAGGCTTCTTCTCATGTTCGACAGATTCTAGCTTATCTTCTAATATCAGCATCATCTTCAGCAGCAACAAGAGTTGAAGACTGGATATTGAATTGGGGACAAGATGACTTCACAATGCTGGCTAGTGCATCCGTAGGCATGTCCTTTGTAGCTTTTATTGCCTTTGCCATTAGTTCTATCATATCTGGTTACAATCTCTGCAACCGCCATTCCACTTAGCCCTTGTGTATACTCAAAACAGATTAATCACTATCAACTAATAGTCACATTACTGATGATGATGAATATCATTAATCTTTTTGGTCATTAGTCCCATTTTCTTTTATCTATTGCTCTACCACTGATCAACCTAAAAAATTAGTAATTGTCGAGAACGAAACGCTTTCATTAACAGTTGTTACAAGAACAAAACTAGTCAACTACTCGACCGTGAAAATAGTTCAAGGCCGAGGTGGTGAAGATTGTTCAACAATAACATGCGCAGGCTCTGTATTTTCGGTATTGTCGGTGTTGTCTGCTCCATTGCCTGAACTGGCATTCTCCATGCGGACTGATCGGAGTAAGCCCTGTAATCTCAGTCGGTATCTATAGCTGGGAGGTCTACTATGCGTGTATTGATTTGTGAAGTTCGTCGTAACGTCATTGGTTGATGATGATCTCTCTAAGTCTCTGGGTATATTGGATAGCGCACTTAAGTCGAGGTTTGGAAAGACAGAACATCGACATCTTGGGCATTTTATGTTTAGTCGAAGCCATTGATCGATGCATTCGACGTGGAAATTGTGCGCACAAGGTAGACCACGAACCTACATCACATCAACGTTAAATGATTAATGCTACTTTAACTTACAAGATGACAAACAGATTGACAAACAACTGAATTGAAAGTGTAGTAGTTGTTGATTTTAAAGATGATGTGATGTGTGAAAAAACAAGAGATTGTATGATGGAGTATGATAGAGTAGCAAAACCATTTTCAATTTTTTTGAGGAAACTAATGAAACAATGAGAATTACCTCATTTCCAACATGAAATTCTTCCAAAAATATCGGGCATTCACTACAATCTGTGGGAACGGCTTTCAGCCTAAACTTTGGAAGTTCTTGGATGAGGGCTTCGACTGCTTCTCTCTGCATGCACGAGAAAGATGTTTGAACAATAATATAGGATATGAAGGTTAAAATTTGCATTTTGGGACAATGTTTCTGAAGTTAGAGAGAGAGTGAAAACGAAGAAAAACAATGATGATTCATCTAACCAAAATTTAACTGGTGTTTGTTCTAACTTATTTCTACCTAAAAATCAACTTCTTTTACTTAGTCAAACTCAAACTTTAACATTGACCACACATCTTAGATAAGTACTCATTATTATCGACACCCCTTAGGGTCTCACCGCTATCTAACCTAAAAAACTAGTTTTTGACAAAATAAATTTCGCCTGAAATACACTTTGAGGTTACTCATTACCTGGGTGGGAGTCAAGAATGGTCCGGGCTGGTATGCAGCTGCATCCAGGCCCATTCCTCTCATTTCTTGGACAGCAGCTTCGAAAGCCCAATCCGGTACTCTGATCATGTCGACAAGAACCTTGCAAGAAGTAAATTTTCAGCACATGTGGATAAACGAAAAAGTTTGAAGACAAAATCACAGGTTGTTCAAAAATCTACGATCCACTAAGGATATTCACCCTGTGTATATCTTATGCATATGCAGCATTTCGTTTTCACCCGAGTACTCATTAGCTATATGCAGATATTTACTACTCAATGCAAATCAGTTGTTGTAACTTACCCCATATTCTGAAGTAAGGATCCCCTGCTGTGCACGCAATCTAAGCGCCTGTCTTCTTGTCAACCACTGGCATAAAGAAAAAACAAGCCAAATATCAAGAAAGCTATCATCATTGATTAGGATGACAAAATGGAAGAAAAAATGAAACTTTGAGAGGACATGCAGAGACGAGTCTGTGAAGACAGACTTACATGTATTTTTCTTCTAAATGTGAAAAAAAAAACAGTAGGGTTGGGGGGACCCCCGGGGAGGGGGGGGGGTGCCGTGGAGAATTGAACAAGTATAAAACCACCAAGAACCAGATAAACCTTTCCTATGGTAGCACAAGCAATGTCTACAAGACCACAATAGCTGAAAAGCAGCCAAATAAGGAACATCCACTTTTGACCTTCTTCCGCCAACTGAAAAAATTTCAAGAAATCACTTGTTCTTCAAGCGTGTACCATCGAAGCACTAATTGTCAAAGTACAAACACAAAAAAGAAAAACAAGAAGAAACAAAGAAAAAAGACTCACACAACCTCTCGAACTAGCAAACCACAGGGTACCAATGACATTCCAAGTCCAAAGGAAGGGGTAGAGCAATAGAGCAAGAATGGATAATACAACAACTCTTCCACAAAAACGAGCATATCTCTGTTGGGACCCATAATCTCTAAAAAAACGAGACGAAACCGTGAGATTAGGGAAAGAAACAAACAACAATAAAGAACATAGAAATCCAAAAGTGGATTCAAATCACAAAAATTACAAACTTAATTCTCAAACCAATGTCACTAAGACGTGCAAATACCATTTGACAAGTAGACATTACAATCTTGTTCATCAATAAGAGACAAAAATTCACTTGTATCCCAAAAATATTACTTGAGAGTTGAGATAATCTAAGGCCTAAAGTAAAATAGGAAGTCCTACAATCCCATTCCTGCAGCTAATCCGTTATCAACGAACATCAAGAGTCGGAAAATGAACACAATAGTGTAGTCAACCTGATAAAGGGGAAGGAAAAAACACATTATACACTTATTTATCTCTTCATATTTGCATTCAAGGGTTTGATAGACCTACCACAGTCCATATGTGCAAAGGGTATGTACATAGAAGGTATTTCTTCCAATTGATTACCACTATAATTCTAATACAATGGTTAAGGAATTAATTATTCAAGAACCATTACATACAGCTAATAAAGTAAATTACATTAAAATCCCAGAAAAGGGAGACCGAAATTGGCATATAGAAAAGACTCACATTTTCAAGAACTGAAATCTTGAAAATTCTTTAAAAGGATACACGCTTGTGGCAAGCATAGACAAGAAAAACCCATCATGCCTGCCAAAAATAAAAATAAAAAATCAAAATCAATATAAACCTCAAATTCATTATTATCAATATGAAGTTGGTTTTCTCCCCCCTCCCTCCCCCCGGCCACACCCGCCCACCCACCCACCCACCCACCAAACAAACAGAAGCAAGAAAGGGAGCAGATTTTGGGAGGACTGACCACTTGAAATCAACGCCTCTAATTGCCATTGAAAATCTTGTGTTGAATGCACGAATTGATCCTCATTTCATTAATATGAGAAGATAATGGAACTGAGTAGGTCTCCTCGATATTAGCATTCAAAACTTAACTAACAAGAACAAGAATACCAGTGTGATTGCACAGAGACGCAGAGAGACGCGGGGGAGAGGTTTGTTTGTGTATCTGCGTGTTTGGGCGTGTGTTGTGCCAAGTGGGTTGGACGTGGACAATTTTCTGGATTTGCTGAGGGACGAAATGACAAAGGCTGACATTTCCTTTTTGGCAAATGTGTGTACTCCAAGACTGGTCCTTTCTCTAATTTAAGGTAGCTTTTAAGGTCTATAGCCTTGGATCCTGTTTGGTAATTGGTAGGGACTAGGGAATGGGGATTATTCTTCCAAAAAAGAAAAAGAAATTTTATTTGTTATTATTTTCAGTTATTCACCTTTATATTGATTTGTTATATATCCAAATTACATCCTTATTCCTAATAATAAAACACCACATCACAATATCACATAAAAATGATTATAAAAAATATTCCCCTAAAATTATTTTTTTTAAACTCTTGTCTTGGCTTTTTAGGACTTGATCTATGCACATTAATTAAATTAAAATATTTAGAAAAATCTTTAATATAGCATGTCTAGGACAACGAATTCAATTACTTAACACTAATAATCCTCACTATTTTTGTAATGGAAATTGAAAAATTGGACAGGAATTTTTATCATCTCTGATCTCTAAATGTGAAAGCTCTTTGATATGCGTCCATGATTGTCTATAAGATTTTAGAACATTTTAATTGAATTTATTTATTGTACAAAATATGGGTAAAGAAAAACTGAATACCTTCAAAAAAATTTTAGCCTAAATTAGGTGCAAATTCTTCTATTTGGACATCAAGAAATGGTAAACCACCTTGAAATTGGAAAAAAAAACACTTGAGTAATTGATTGAGACGTGATATTGCTTCACTTCTCAAACAAGTCACAAAAATTACGAAAATAGCAGTTAATTATTGTCAAAATGATATTTTATTTCTTATTCCAAAAAAAATGATATTTTATTTCGCATCATAATTTAATATTCGGAAAATATTAATATTTTGAATCTGGATATGGGTGGTCGGTTTGGGTAGGCAAATATGGTTGGGCATCCACCACAATTAATTCCCAAAACCTATAAAGTGATAGTAACATCACTAAGACCTTGTTTGATTGGGGGTTTAGTTGTTCCGTACGGGTATTCGTGTAAAAATGTGTGGTTAATATTATTTTGGGAAATGTGTGTGTGGTTGAAAATGAATATGAGGTATACGGAATTGCGTGTGGATTTGGTTAACACCAAATAGAACAAGGCCTAAAATAATACGAGCACAAAATCATTTCAAGAGTGGCGTATCAAAGTATCAGTACTTTATCGGATAAAGTAAGGTAGATTTTTAATTTTCAATTGTAGATCCACGAAAATCATAGTCTATGACATTAAAAGGTTCGAAGTTACATACTCAATTACTTTATAATAAAAATGCAGAAGATCCTCCAATGTAAATATCTACATACAATATTAAATAAGACTGGACGTTGAAAAAGAAAGTAAAATTTTTATTGCCGAAACTAATTAAAAAAAAAAAAAAAGAAAGCTGTGTATTACTCACATTATTATACATCTTTATGTCATATATATATATATATATATATATAATATATATAAAGTAGAGGTGCATGGTATTGTTGTTTTCTAATAGTGGTTTTAGGACATCTTTAACTTCTGTTTTAGGACAAAAAAGTTGTTTTTATATTGATGTCCCTATAATTGAATGCCACGTGTCCAGGTAGTTTTAAGTGTCAGTAGATAATGGGAGGGGTTGATTTTTTAAACGGTTTTCTAATTTACTTTAATAAATGTGTCCTAATTTTTTGTTCTAACTTCTTCATTTGAACAAGTCAAATAGAATTTTATTTTAGTATAATCTTAATCGATAATAATTACACAAATAAATAAAATGATACAATAAATATCTTTAACTAATATCCGAAGATGGGAACAATATTTTTCATTTCGGTTGGATTAATTCATAAATTCTACACAATAAATATTGAAAAATAAAATAAATTTATTATGGAGAAAATGTTTTAACAATGTCGCTACTAATTTTTAAATTTCCTTGCTACAATTTAATTAAAGTACTTATACATGATCTGATGAATATAAACTAATTATGGTATGAGTTATATAAATCAATGATTACAAGATAAAAATTATTATGTTACTTAAATATTTTTTAATCGATTATTATAAATTTAAACTATTATAGTACTCTAAATGGTGACCAATAATGAAATGTCTATTAATTAATTTAGGACATTATTATAGTTTTTAAATAAGTTGAATTAATGGTATACACAAACAATGTTAGCATTACGCATTAATAATTGATCATTGTAATTTAATTTTTTTTAATGATATATTATATTAATTGCTCTTTTGGTGGCAAAAATTTATCAACGAATCTTTTTATTTTTACGTGTTTTACAAATTTTTACTTTCTTTTTAGCATCTCTAAAAATTATATACATTATAGATCTTTTAATAATTTTAAATATCTACTGATTTTTCACATTTGAATCACAAACTTTCTTGATTCACCTAGAATCAAGCTATATTTTTAATATCTTACTATTTTTTGTTAGTGATAACTGCCCGTGTCTTGCAGGGGTGTCGAGAAGGAAATAAAAAGTTAAAACTAAGTTGATGCTAAAATAATTCTAGAATGTTGGGAGTAAAAATGTATGAGATTGTTTGCGCTTATTAGCTGCTACTGAGTTTGCTTACTATTTAGTTCATATAGATTCTTTACGTTGTTGCTTCAGAATGAATGCGTTATAAAGATTTTTACTTTTGGTGATTTCGTCCTTGCAAAATTGCCATGTTGCGACCAATATTTTATCAAAAATAATAGTTTGATCATTCTCTTTGTTTTTTGGAGACTGGAAGGCCTAAACTTTTAAACATCTACACTCTGTTTTTTCTTCAGTTCTTTTTTTTTTTTTTGAATTTTTGGGAAAAAAGTTAATGGTGAAAACTCTCTTTTTTCGTAGTGATTTTTTTTGCCAAAATTAAGCAAAAGGTTTATGAAATTAATTTTTACGGCTTTTGGCACATGACCTCATAGAGCGAAAAATAATCCATAATAAGTTAATTGTAAAAGAGACAATAAAATAATGAATTATAAGTCAAATTAATTGAAAAACGAAAAATAAAATCATGAAATTTAAATTGGGTATGGATGTAATGCCTTGGGTTGGTGCAAATGGTGCACGAAAATGGTGTCTGTTGTAATACATTACATATTATCTCTTTTGCAGATTCACCACAATTAATAGTGGATGATGATGCAACAAAACTGTAAATTAACATTGATTTTAAATAATTTTTAATTTTACATATGTTTCTACTTTGATCGATATTTTTTCTATGTTACATGATTACGTACCATTGTGGTTAACGTACTTTATGTGTTTATTTTGAATTACGTTTAAGTTTTAATTTAGCATTGTCTTGATATTATTTTTAAATTATTTAATTTTCAGCTGTACATTGTGCTAATTTGTTGATATGTACATATTTGACATTGTTAAAGTATTATTAGAACTTGAAAACTATAATTTATTGTATTACATTCTAATTCATTTAAAACTAATGTCATTTAAATACTTATCGGATTGCAACTTTAATTATTGCAGTTTATGTTATTTATCTTTCACACATCTTTTTAAGCCCGACTTTAAAAATAAGGCCCATTTATTACCCAGCCCACAAAGTGAAGTGGAAAAAAAAAAACCGGATACGTGTAAAAATCGGAAGCTTCTAGACGGAGTATAAATACCCGGTTTCAGTGTATCATTTGGTCCTAACCCTAAAAACCCGCCGCACTCAGTTCTCTACTCTTATCAGCTCACTCTATTTTCCCTCTCATCTCTTCACCTTGCCCGATTCACTTGAACACCGTCTTCGACCTCAGTGGTTCGCCATTCTCGCTACACTCAGTTGTTCTCTAAAATCAGCTCACTTCCATTTATCCACTTCTATCTTCACTTCCGTCTGTTAAACACCTTCGTCCGACTTCCATTACAACAAAAAAGTTGCTGCCGTTGATATCATAGTCTATTCTAGATCTAAATCCATGTTATTAATTTGTCAAATCTGGTTGTCATCGTGTCCGGTGTTGAAATTTAAACATCGTATTTGCTTTCGATCTGATTGTGTTATTCAACTTTCAGATGCTGGCTAAGATCCGTCAGATCTCGAAACGAAGATAAGTAGAACTTGACCTTCTTGATTTTAAATTTCCGATTTTATTTTTTTCGATTGATTTATTCTTTATTCTTCTTTGTACAGGAAACGTTCGGATTTGCCAACAAATATTACCTGTTCAAGATATAAATCCATGTTATTTGGCAAATCTGCTAGTCATCGTGTCCGGTTGTGAAAAATTTCTACTGACATTTGCTTTCGATCTGACTGTGTTATTCAACTTGCATGTAATGGCCAAGATCTGTCAGATCTCGAACCGAAGATAAGTAGAACTTGAGTTTTTGGATTTTACATTTCGGATTTAATGTGCTTCTACTGATTAAATTTTCATTATTCTTTGTACATAAAAATTTGGGATCATTTAACTTTGATGAAAAATTCGAGATCCGTCAGCTCCGGAAGCAAAGATAAGTATATGCGTACATATACATGTATTTTCAGATTTTCATTAGATTTAGTTATATATATGTTCATAAGAAATTTAAAAGTATTTCTTCATCATCTTGATAAGGAAATTTATCTGAATATTTATTTTGTTATTTATTTTTTTCTCATTTTCTCATTTTGGATTTCCAGATTTTAAAATTTAGACAATTTTACCTGCATCTGATAAAGGTTGAATGAAATCTCTCTTTCTTGAATAGATATTTTCATTTCCCATTCTTGAACTGCCCTGCTATAATGTTGTATCCTTCAATGGATGTGTGGTTTTTCACAGAATAAGTTATTTTGATACTTCAAAACGTATTTCGAACTTAAATTTTGGATCAGCAGAATTTTTTTCCTATGTTTGGTATCTGTGCTGGATGGAAATAAATGGTGATTCTGTAACTGATAATAGTGTGGACTTCATCCGTATAAATGTTGAAAGGCTTAACGATTGTGCTTGTTTAATTGTATGAAGCTGGAAGTTATTAAATGGTTTTGTCTAACTTGCTTCTATCACATGTAGTGGTTACCAGTTGTCTACCACTACCTTGCATTGAGAGTATTCAATACACACGATTGAATTCGTCATGAAATGGGTATGCATGTGCATAGTACATGATTTCACTGTTCATATAGTGTTTCTGTAGATTATTTGAGTTTTCTCCATTTTCATCCATTTGATGTTAGAGAAATTCCATGTTTAATTATTCATTTGTCCATTTCTCCAAGAGGGAGATGTTATCTGAGAAGATTAAAGCATTGGAAACACATGGTTTAAGTGCTTTTAAGTAGTCATGTACATAATATTAGGCTTAGGCTTGTCTCAAAAGAGAAATGTTTTAATGTATATAGGTAAAGTGTTTTTACTCTTAACACTTAACAATTACCTAACAAAAAATCTGAGATTGCAATATAGGTTACTAATAAAATCAAGCCTGACAAATTGAAATCTTGAAATGGGGAATATTTACATTGTGAATAGTGTAACAGTAGCATCCTAAATATAAAACGGCAATCCTAACTAATATAGAAATCAGTAATCATAAGTAAACTAAAAGTTGTGCTAGGCAACAATGCATATGTGAAAATAACAATATTCTATTCCTCCTCAACTTTTATCTTCTTCCCTTTGTTTGAAGACATTTGACCTGATGAAACCACCTCTGCAGTGGACTCGTCACACACACTTGATGTCGGAAATGTGTTTTCTGCTCCATCACTAATGGTCTCTTGTGCAATGAGATCGATAATTTCTGGATCGACCAAATCTTGTTAAAAAGAATGTTGTTAGTTAAGCTGGAATGTTATCTTGTAAGACGTAGGTTAAATAGAAAATTTCTGACCTCAGTATAAACTGCATGATCTGCAACTTTATGTTTGCTAATTAATTTCTTGTCTTCCGACATTCTAGCCACGGAGTATGTAGTGTCTGAACCAGCAATGTTTTCCTCCCGAAGTTTGAGTTTGAAAATAGCAACTTTTCCTACCAGATTTTGTAGCTCTTCTGGACAGTGAGTTCCCATATTCAAAAAATTTCTTTTTTTAGTCCCATCAGCATCATCATCCTGCCATATGTTGGTCAAAAATATTATTCTTATTACAATAACAAATGTGAAAAAGGGGAAAAAAAAAGAATTTTTTGTTATAACTTCATCACCATGACTATGTTAGCTCCTAGGTCTATTGCACTTTTCTTTATCATGTCCCTTGTGTTGATCCCATAACAGCAAAGTCACTTCCTCAGAACCATCAACCACCTTAACTCTTACCCTAAACCTTGGAAGTGGAGATTGCTCATGCTTTCGGTCTTTTTCGCAGCAAAACTTGTCTTCGTCTCTTGTCAGTTTTTTAGCACAAGTCCTACAGGCTAGGTAGGACCAATCTGTTCCTACAGGCTAGTTTTTTTTACCCTATACTCTTTGTTTTACCATGTGTCCATCTTATAACATATCTTAAAATCCGAAAATTCTTTTAATTCTTTTAATTGTTGATTAAAATGGAATTACAAATAACAAATTATAAAAATCTATAATATATATAAAGTAGAGGTGGATAGTATTTTTATTTTCTGATAATGGTTTTAGGACAAAAAAAGTTATTTTTTTAATTGATGTCCCTATGATTGGATACCACGTGTACAGGTAGTTTTAAGTATCAGTACATACAGGAGGAGTTGATTTTTCAAACGATTGTCTAATTTACTTCAACAAATGTATCCTAATTTTTTGCTCTAACTTCTTAATTTGAACAAGTCCAATAGCATTTTTTTGCATAGTGTTTATCAATAATAATTATGTAATACATGAAGATGATAGATTTTACACAAATGAATAAAATGATACAATAAATATCTTTAAATAATATCTGAAAATGGAAACAATATTTTCCATTTTCGACTAGATTAATTCTTAAACTCTACATAATAATAAATATTGAAAAATAAAATAAATTTATTTTGGAGAATGAGTTTTAACAATGTCACCATTAATTTTTAAATTTCCTTGCTATAATTTAATTAAAGTATTTATACGTGATTTGATGAATAGAAGCTAATTATGGCATGAGTTATATAAATCAATTATTACAAGGTAAAAAATTATTATGTTACTTAAATATTTTTAATCAATTATTATAAATTTAAATTATTTTTTTGAATAAAAATTCAACTTATTATAGTATTTTAAATGGTGACCAATAATGAAATATCTATTAATCAATTTAGGACATTGTTATAGTTTTTAAATAAGTTGAATTAATGGTGTACACACATAATGTTAACATTATGCATTAATAATCGATCATTGTAATTTAATTTTTTTTGTAATCACATATTATATTAATTGCTCTTTTGGTGGCAAAAATTTATCAGCAAGTCTTTTTATTTTTTACGTGTTTTACAAATTTTTTACTTTCTTTTTAGCATCTCTAAAAATTATATACATTATATATCTTTTAAAAATTTTAAATATCTACTAATTTTTTTACATTTGAATCACAAATTTCCTTGATTCACCTTGGATCATGCTATGTTTTCAATATCTTACTATTTTTTGTTAGTGATTACTGCCCGTGTATTGCACAAGTGTCGTGAAGGAAATAAAAATTTAAAACTATGTTAATCACGAAAATAATAATTTTTAGAATCTTTGGGAGTAAAAGTGTATAAGATTATTTGCCTTTTTTAGCTCCTATTGAGCTTGCTTACTATTTAGTTCATGTAGATTGTTTACGTTGTTACTTGAGAATTGATGCGTTATAAAAAATTTTATTTTTGGTGATTTCGTCCTTGCAAAATTACCATGTTGTGACAAGTATTTTATGGAAAATGATAGTTTGATTATCCTCTTTGTTTTTTTGGAGATTGAAAGGTCTTAGACTTTTACACATCCACCTTCCATTTTTTCTTTAGTACATTTTATTTGTTTTTTCTTTTTTTGAATTTTTTTTATTTTTTGGGGAGAAAAAGTTAATGATGAAAATTCTCTTTTTTCGTAGTGACTTTTTTTTGGTCAAAATTAAGAAAAAGGTTTATGAAATTAATTTTCGGCTTTGGCAAAGATGACCTCAAATACCCAAAAATAATGTATAATTTAAGTTAATTGTAAAAGAGACAATAAAATAATGAATTATAAGTTAAATCATTGAAAAACAAAAATAAAATCATGAAATTTAAATTTGTATGAAATGTAATGCCTTGGGTTAGTGCAAATGATGTACGAAAATGATGTCTGGTGTCTTTTGTAATACATTACATATTATCTCTTTTACAGGTTCACCACAATTAATAATAGAAGATAACGTGACAGAGTTGTAAATTGATATTGATTTTAAATAATTTTTAATTTTACATATGTTTTTACTTTAACTTATATTTCTTCTATGTTATATGATTACCATTGTCGTTAGCGTACTTTATGTGTTTGTTTTGAATTACGTTTATATTTTAATTCAACGTTATTTTGACATTATTTTTAAATTATTTAATGTTCAACTGCACATTATGCTAATTTGTTGATATGTGCATATTTGACATTGTTAAAGCATTATTAGAACTTAAAAACTATAATTTTATTATATTTCATTGTAATTCATTTAAAACTAATCTCATTTAAATACTTATTGATTGTAAGTTTGAATATTACAATTTATTTTATTTATCTTTCAAACATCACACAATTTTTTAAATTAGTCTCTCACAATTTATTTTTAATTATTTTAATTGTGAACACATAGCACACTTAACATAGAAATATTTTCATAATATACGCTACCAAATTGTAACAAATATTATGCTACTACCAAGTAAACAAAATTGTAGATCATGTCTGAAATAATTCATTGTTTACTTAACACAATTTTACTACCGTGCAACGCACGGGCTTAAAAATCACTAAAGTGAAGTGGAAAAAAAAATCACCAATGTTGTATCCGGTTCGTTGTTCGGGCTCGTTTACTGTACGAGCCCGAGCCGAGCTCAGCTTGTGTGTTACACGAGCCGCTCGCCTCGAGCTCGCGAGCCAGACGAGCTCGAGCCGAGCGACTCGTGCATTTGGTGTTCGTGCTCAGGTTCGGGCTCGCCTTTAGGCGAGCCGAGCCGAGCTCGCAAGCTGAAACGGCTTGCGAGCCATTTTGACAAGTCCATATTCAACATATCCCATGTCATGGGAATTATCAAAACTTTAGTGAACTTACAAGAATGTTTCTTCAAGAAAGAATATACACAAGGATCATTATCATACTACGTACAATCAAGTTACAAGAATGTTTCTTCAAGAAAGAATATACACAAGGATCATTATCATACTGCGTACAACCAAGTTAAAGAGAGTTTCAATTGCAATTTGGGGGTTTTAAACATTTGTACACGGCAGACGCTGGTTGCTTATATCGCGGTATGCTACTAGCATCAACGTATCTAACTTCACCGGGTGCAAAAGCAAGATCCCTATGCCTGCAAAATTCATATCCGGGATGAATCTTACCTAAATCGAGCAACATATTCCGTTTGTAAAGAATAATTTTTATTGCTCAGTCAAAGCGAACCACAATTTCATAAATAATTTTTATTGCTCAGTCAAAGCAAACCACAATTTCATACCAGCTATGCTTATACTCATTATTATCTACACATTTAGGGTCCCACAAATGTATCCAAACACACGCTAAAACAGATTTCAATAAACAGAAATTAATTAACAACGTGTTTTTCTAAGTGACTTGCCTTCGGAGATCGAGCCCTACTAAGCCGGCTTGTAGCACGGTCAAGTTATCAGAGTCGGGAGAAACTATAATGACTGTGTCACCTGCATACTGAGTCTCAAGAATTGACATGAGTTGTGTTACGCGAACAAAGACGTCAGATACACTTTCGTTTGGTGTTCCATCATCGATTGGAGGTGGCTTTGTATTTGGAGAGAGACTATCTAATGCATAAACCTAAAGCCAGTTTCACCAGGACAACCACAAGCATATAAGAATTCCACAAGACCATAGAAACCATGAATATGTGCAAAAACATCACGAGTAAACTGCTAAATACTTGAATTGTTACCTCGGATATGGAATCCAAATTCTTTCCCTCATACGCTCCCAATCCCCGAGCATCCAAGAAACTGTATTCCGGGACTATATGGCTACAATAACTTACGTGAATGATCCAGTACTAAGGGACAATTAACTAAATAATGTGGTCTCTTATATATAGGTGATCGGCTCTGGTTTACAATAGATGATCTTTGAAAAGAGAAAAAAGGGCATAAGAAATAAATCAATTACTAGCAATAAAATTACCTTCTAGTGATTCCACAAACAGCTGCAATGATCTCAGCAGCCTGATAAGCCCTCTGAGTTATAGAAGGCCAAATCCAAAAGTTACTTTCACATGCTCCCATTGACTTCAATGCCAACGCAGCCCTCACGGCTTGCTTCTTCCCCGTCTCAGATAATCCATTATCCACTGACGTCTTAGCCACTGGATTTGTGTTTATTATGCCCAAACTTTCATATTCCGACTCCCCCGCTCTCACCAAATAGTACCTTCACACACACCATTTAACCCACATTCACTGATAGATTAAAGCACAATGGAACTATAGCTACATATAAAAGGATTGTGATACCAGTTATACCACCATCCTGGACAAACCCTAATAGTCATAAGGCGACAAGTGGTGCCTCAACTTAGCAATGTGACGATAATAAATGGTCATTACAATCTAACGATCTTCTCAAAATGAGCGGAACTTTCTAGAATGCGACTTTACATAACCAATCTTGTATTGAATTTATTCTCTCTGTGTCATCCAGTTCAATAAAAGTGATTTAACTTAGTGAAGCGTATGAAATTAGTATAACAACGTCGGCTTATGGTGCCAACTAGTTATGCCTGCAGACAAAGACTGGCCTAGCCTTGCGGATTGTGTAATATGTGATACTACAATTATGGTCATCACGAATTTCTTCAACAAAGCATTCATTCCAGGAAATATATATGTTTCTAAACACATGCAGGTTTCTGGGGATTACTTTTTATCTACACATTTTTCCAGATTAATTCACAACCACTGATTTGCCTTCACCTTGTAAGACATACCCATTACTCACATTCCACCACTCCTTTCAAAACCAATAGCCATCGCAGACATAATCCCAACTAAGTGACTCTGCTTCAATCGGTCATCTAATAGACTAAGCTTTAGTCTAGAGAAATACAATCAGATAACTATCCATATGAGGGATTTTCAACCAGTAACAGCCACTGAATTTGAGAATTTCAACCAAGTTCCTAATTAATCAATTGACCATAAAAATAGTCATAGGCAGTCCTGCCATGAGGCCGATGTGGCGGTCGCCTCAGGCTCACCATTCGAGGGGCTCATTTTAATCCATTATACCTGAGGTCCAACTGCGTATTATATCTTTTTTTTTTAATTGAAAGACTCAAATTTGAATTCAAACCAAACTTTTAGTCCAAGTTTAAGAGTAATAGGAGAACAATTCAAGTATTCAACTCAAACTTTTTGTCATATTTTTGTTGGCAATATTTGTTTAAATATTTAGGCCGATTTTCAAGTTTAATAAAAGAACAAATGGGCGAAAAAAACAGAGAGAAAAAAGGGGAACAATTGCAACCATTAGCCATCGAAAAAAAGAAGAGAGAGCAAGTGACTTGGAGTTCTTTTCTTCGACTAGAGAGCAGCGACGATCAGCAACTCAGCAAGAACTGACGCTGGTCGAGACTTGAGAATACCCTGGGCTAAAGGAATTTGAATTCGAAGTTCATCAAATCATCAGCTGGCAACTTGGCCTCATGGGTTATCTGTGTTGGGTCAGGTTGAACTTTTTTTTTAATTTTGCGTTGGCACTCTAACTAATCTTTTTATATTATTTGCTGGCTTATAACTGTGCGTTTGACTAATTTTCACTACGATCCTAACTGAGTTTTGTGTGTCAGTTTATATTAGCTTATCAAGAAAAAAATTAAAGGGCCCATCTTTTTAAGTTCGAGTCAGGCCCAACCAACTAGGGGACTGCCCAAGCAGAGCCGGACCTTGCATTAGGCCAAAGAGGCTTTCGACTCAGGGCCCAATTTTTCAGTAATTTTTGAGGGCCCCAAAATTAGTGAAATTTATTTATATATAAATCTGTATAATAATATTCCAAACATATGAGTTAACTGGCCGGCTGGTAGAAGTTAGTTATGACTTTTCATTCACTCGTGTTCGACTCTTCAGGCAAGCAATTTCCCCCTCATTTTTTTGGTTAAAAATTAAATTTTTTAATGTCACAATGAACATGTAGGATGGGAGAATTGAACCTTTGACCAAGAGTGTAAAAAACCTATTTAAATGCCATTATACCACATGATTAACTTGTTATAATTTATATTTCTCAATGACATAAATTTGAGATTTGTATAATTTTTTATTTTTTATATCAACTTGTATCATATCTTAACAAATATTTGATTTATATATTTAGTTTTTTTTCTCATTTTAATAATTTTCAATCTTTGTTACTAAATTATTTATATAGCATCAATATTTCTCAATATATTTCCTTTTCTTTTATTTAAAAATTTTGGTGTTTCTAAAGGATATCTGATATTTATGTCAATAAAAATTAATGACATTAATAGAAAAATAAGTCTTATCCTAAAGATCCTCATCTCGGGAAAAAAAAAGAGGTCTTATCCCAAAAATGTATTTTTATGTGATTATTAAATTAAGGTCATTATTTAGTGTATTTCTTATTTTAATAATAATAATAATAATAATAATAATAATAATAATTTAGAGTATTATTTATCATTTTAGGTGGAAAATAAAAGAGTAATGTCACGCATACTGGTGTTATATAATATTATTTGAAGTAAAACTTGAACTTATGCTACAACATAGGGCCTCCGTTTTTATATTTCGACTCAGGGCCCCAAAATCTCAGGTACGGCGCTGCGCCCAAGTATCACAATGCCGCTAATTTCTAACGAAAATTTCCGTCCATAACTTGTTAATCCTTGACAGAATATACCATCCAACATTGCTAAGGTGACAGCAGTAAATCCAATTACCAAAATCGAATAGCCAAACACGCCCTTAACAGGCCATATATGAGCACTAACCTGTTAACGAGGCGAACAGGGGCATTTGAAACAGGCCACGGGCATCTGCAACTGACAAGGAGATTGGGTTTGCAATTGCATTTATGGGGTCGTTAGCTTGAGGAGCTGCAAAAAATGGGGCGACGGTGATGAACAGTGAAGTAACTAGTTCGCGGCGGTTAATTGGTGGAAATTGTTGAAATTTGGGGTTTGGAGAAGATGGAGGAGAGGGATTGTGGGGTGTTAAACGAATTGTATTTGAGGATGCTAAGGCTGTGGTGGTTAAAACCATTGTTGTATCTTTCATGAACTGTTTCGGGTTGAGGCTCTACCTGAAATCTGGATTTCAGTTAATCAGACGATGAGCGAGAAAATATCAAGGCACGTGATCGCACGTGTCGAACAGTAATGCATCTATAACTAAAATTTAAAGTTTTCCAATTTAAATTAGGTGTAGGAGTAAATTATTATATGAAGAAAACATATGAAAAAGTACAAAGTGGTAAAACTAAACCTTTTGTCTTCACGTCTTTTTTTTTTTTTTGGGGGGTGGGGGGGGGGTGGTTTAGGAATCGAATCCCGACCACACGATCGGAATGTGAGCGTTTTACCACTGTACTACACATTCGTTCTTATCTTGACGTCTTTTAAATAATATTAGAACAACCTTTTAGAGTGAAACTTCAAATCAACATCCGACACTTAGATTGTTAGATATTTCTTGATTATATTCGTAAGAATATCTCTATGTTTTCTAAAAATACTCAAATATATGCTTTATCGTTACTAATTTTCTTGTTTGTTTGATATCGATTCATTATCCAAAAAATGTCGCCAAGATTTTAACAACTGCATATCAATATTATCTAAAGAGTAATTATATTTGCACTACAAATTTTTTTTGGTGCATCACAAAATAATTATTTTTAAGGTAGTTAAAATTTACTTTTTCTTATAATTAAATCTTTAAACATTTTTTAATTTAATTATTAGTTTTAACCTTTTATTACTATGAATTTGTCCATAATAATAATTTATATACAAAAATTTCATCATTTACACTTCAAATGATTTATTTATAACTATAACTTTAAATAAGTAAATATTAGTAAATACAAAAAATCTAACAGTGGATATTAAGGGTGATAGGGGTTGGTTTTTAATGTAAAAGAGGAGAGAGAATGATTGGAGTTGAATGGTGGAGATTTGTGGATGTGATTGATATAGGATAAAGAAAGAATAGATAAAAAAGTAGTAAACATTTTTTTTAAAAGGCTCCCTATCATACTAATTAATTTCACAGCATGCTAACTTAATATTTATATATAAAATCTTTTGATGGACCAAGCATGTTTTTTTTTTTTTTTTAACCGATGGACCAAGCATGTTTATTATTAAATAATAGCTATAAAAATAGTACAAAAAAAAGTTGAGGACCTAATTATAATAAAAGACAAATGTGAAAATCATTTAGTGCAATTAAAATATGGTACAATACAAAAAATTTGTAGTGACAATATAATTGACCGATAATATTCCCCTAACCACCTGTGGATAGGATAATCTATCCATAATAATTTATTTATACACGATTAAAATTCGATAAGAGCCTATTTATATAAAATCAAAATTTAACCTTACATAAATAAATTCTTATGGGCATAATGGCTAGGCGAACAGTACCGTGTAATTGGCCTTATCTTGAATCTCATTTGAAAATAGCAATGTTTTCCATAAGTTTGTTCCGGTACGCGAGGCGCGTACCAGGTGGTATGCGCGACTGCTGATATGGATGGTGACATGGAGCTGGAGCCGTATATTCTTGACCAAGGAAATTTGCATGCTAACTGGGACCCATGACCAATTTTAACAGAAGAAATAAAAAGAAGTTGGAGCTCCTTTGACTTTATTATTATTGTGGATCCCACGCATTTCATTCAATTTCATACCGTTGGTGCTGCAAAATGCAAAGACCTATTTGACAAGTTTAAATGAACTTCATTACTCTTTCAACAACCGTGATCTTTGTTATTTTCTCCACTGTGAAACCCCACTATTTGCAGCGGCTGTGAAACCCCACTATTTGCAGCGGCACTACCATCGACGGCGTTCATTCCTTTTCCAATGACGGGTTAGTGTATAACGTATCTATAAAAGATGGTGTAAAATATTATGTGTTAAAAGGATTTTTTTGTTGTTTTATAGTTATTGTAAAATATCCTATGTAAAATATCCTATCTAGAAAAATTTCGTCTAGATTTATGAATTTACACTTTTTCGCTAATAAAACTCTACAAACTGCGGTGTACAACGTCGATTTTTTTTTGCAGTATTTTTACGTTAATTCCATCATTTCTAATGTGCATTCTAAGTTTTTTAAAATCTGCAAAATATTATTTTTCCTCCATTTTTCTAATGTGCATTCTAAGCTTAAAATCTGAAAATTATAATTTTTTTTTACGCTTTTAAAAATCTGGAAAATTTACGTATTATAGGACTTTTCATGATGTTGTAGATTTAAAAATTGTTTGCTGCAAGATTTGTAAGCTTAAAATTTAGTTTTGTCAATTTCTTGATATTTTAGATTTTTTCTAGGGTTTGAGAAATTTTTATTTTTATTTTTTGGCTTCATTTAGGATTGCAACCAGGATGCCACAAAGATGGATGGATTCCCCAAGTAACGATACGGTATATCCCGAAACGGGGTCAAGAGTTTGACACAGAAGAAAATGCATATACATTCTACAAGGAGTATGCAAGAGAGGGCGGTTTTACTATCCGAAAACACAGCAATAAATTAGGGGGACCAAACAAAGAGTGCGTTTGGAGGTTGTTAGTGTGTTCGAGAGAAGGGATAACTAATAATTACTATCAGGAAAATATAAAAGATACAGTGGAAAGGTCGGGGGAGAGAAATAGGGGCCTCACTCGATGTGGTTGCCCTGCCAAGTTGTCCATTGTGAAGAGGGTTGACACCAATTGTTGGGTTGTGAGCGTTTTTGAAGAGAAACACAATCACCCGCTTGCTAGTCCCGCAAAGGTCCGTCTCATGGGTTCACACCGTGAAGTGACTCCCGCACAGAGGACACTTATGCATCAGTTCGCTGAAGCAAATGTACCAACTTGGCAGCGGTATCGAATTCTAGAGGCAGATGCCGATGATCCGTCTTCAGTAGGATGCTTAGAACGGGATCTTAGAAACAAAGAAAGGGATGAGCGCAAGGAGCTTTTAGGTCACGATGCAGAGTCACTCATTGCTTATTTCGAGGAGGAGAAGGCAAGGGATGAAAATTTCTATTATGCATACGACACAATTGATGATGTGTTTTCTTGTTGTTTCTGGGCTGATGATCATTCACGTCTTGCATACACTTGTTTTGGTGATGCTGTGGTGTTCGACACCACATATAATACAAATAAGTACTGAATGATTTTCGCTTGAATTTGTAGGAGTCAATAACCATAGACAGACGACTGTGTTTGGATGTGGTTTATTGAGCAATGAGAAGATTGGATCTTTCAATTGGCTTTTCACGAAGTTTTTGGATGCCATGCCGAATCACATGCCACCATCTCTGATTATCACAGATCAAGATGCTGCGATCACGCGCTCTATCAGTGAAATTTTTCCGACCACATTTCACCGATTCTGTTCGTGGCACATATCAGATAAGTTTGCTGAGAAGTTGGGCAAAGTGTTGTACAAAGAACAATATCATAATCTTAACAATGTCATCAAACACTCGGAGACACCCGAGGAATTCGAAAGTGAATGGAAGCATTTGATGGATGCAACTAAGTTGGGCGACAATCTCTGGCTTAGGAACATGTATGAGTTACGCCGTATGTGGGTACCTGCCTTTGTTAGGCATGTGTTTGCGGCAGGTATGTCAAGTAGTCAACGGGTGGAATCCAATCACGCCGTCTTTAAGAGACACGTCATGAAGAAAAATTCGTTAATTGATATCATGCCTCGTGTGCAATGAGCTATCCGACATCAGAGACAAGCAGAAAAAAAAGCTGAGCTAGTGGATATGAGTCAAACTCCTCGAACGACAACATCGTACCGCATAGAGAAGCAAATGTCAAGCGTGTACACCAAAGCAATGTTTTTGCGGTTCCAAAGAGTTTCTTGATGCAAAGAAAATACGCTTGCACTCAATCAGATTCGTTATGATAATTTGGATGTTTATTTGGTGGAGAAAGATGAGGAAGATGGTATTTTTGATCGACCACGACAACTTGGGATAGGAGAGGGATTACATTTCATGTAGTGTAAGCTTTTTGAGTTCTATGGATATTTGTGTCGTCATACGCTATGTTTGATGACTGTTGAGCAGGTGAAGTTTATACCAGATCATTATATTTTGAAACGATGGACTAAGGATGCAAAGTCAAATGTTGTTTACGGTTCAACTACGGCCCGCATTGAGGGGAAGTCTTTGGTGAAGAGATATGGAGTTCTTTCGCATCGTGCAACTCGTTTAGTTAATGAAGCATCTTTGACAGAAGCACGAAGTGTTTTATTGTTGCAAAGGTTTGATGATCTAGAAATAGAGGTCAAGGAGGTTGATGATGGTGGCGAGCTAGGTAGGAAGACTGCCAACCTACAGAATATGGATACCTGTCAAGGCACTGTACGAATATGTGATCCTACACCCGTAAGGACAAAAGGTTATGGGAAACGGCTAAAAACTGGTAAAGAAAAGGCAATGTCCCAATCGAGAGACGATGTGGTAATTGTAAACGGGTCATGACCAACGCACATGTCCTAACAGAGACGAGGTATGTTATTGAAACCCAATAATTTAATGCTTCAATATATTATCTATTCAAATTTTCAATGTTTTTATGGTTTTATTTATTTACGTAACACGCCGCACGATGAGGAAGATGCAAGTCTTTATCGGCCATCATTCCAAAATGAGGATACCGACTATCACGATGTCTATGTAGGCGAGGAAGCACATACAACTACTTTAGCCATGAAGACATGGACTATATGCAAGCATTTGACTTGGACAGGTGATCAATGACTCTAGGATTTCACTCGTGAATCTATTATGTTTTTGTTATGTGTCAGTTCAATGGTTTGAATTTAATTGTTATTAACGTGGATGGATTTAAGTTAACTTAAGGTTATTTTGTTACGCCTAAGGTGAACGGATTAATTTCGACCCAACTCGATGCAATTTGGTATTTTTATTAATTAGTAATGTGTTATTTTGCATATGATGAAAGAATGAGAAGTTAATTTTTTTAATATGATTTTCTCCGAGATATTTGAGATATATATATATTAATATGATGGAAAATATTTATAATTTTAGATATTTCCTTCTTTTTTTGACCAAAGATATTTTTTGTTTTTGTTTATATTTATAATTGTTTTCAAACATGAGAAGAAAATACGATTACAAAGAGCCCAATATTTGCCGTGAAAAGTCAAAGAATATATGGGTCCCAGTTAGCATGCAAAGAATATTTCCTTCTTCTTCTTCCACTAACTTTTTTATTTCTTCTGTTAAAATTGGTCATGGGTCCAGTCACGATGCAAATTTCCTTGGTCAAGAATATATGGCTCCAGCTCCATGTCACCATCCATATCAGCAGTCGCGCATACCACTTGGTACGCGCCTCGCGTACCGGAACAAACTTGATGTTTTCCATGCTCAGTGCGACAGCCACAGTTTAATATATGTACAATAAAACAAAATATTCTTGGGTTTCCGATTCAATCAGATTCAAGTCAACTTGATGACACTTGACCTTTGAAAAGTCAGTGGGATAAGCAGACGAACACAAATTCTCCTCTCTAACCTGGGAACATATTTTGTTTACAATCACCATATTGGATTTGATACGTTGTCAATAATCATGATACCCATAATAAATTGGATCAATTGATGGTGGGGAGGGCCATAGTTAGGGATACGTTTCACGATCCGACCCATCGTGGGCAGCAGAATGGTCCGTATTTTGGGCGACGGATTATGACCCCACTATATATACACTGTCACACTTAGGGTTTATTTTATATAAGATAAAGTAAATTTACTTTCAACGATGTGTTAGATATATGGATAAAAATTGGAGAAATGTAAAGTAATTATATAAATGGTTGAAAATGATGAGAAAGAAAAAATTAATAAAAATTAATAAAAAATTATTATGTATAGAATAAATTCTTAAATGTATTTGAATTTGGAAGTGTCAAATTTTGGTAAAGGAATACAAACATTATTATTGTATCACTTTTTAATTTTGTCTCTTTTTTTAAGAAGTGCGATACCTCACATGAATACGATGAAAATTATAAATATATATCTACAAGTAATATTTTTAGAAAAATTACAAGTAATAAATAAATTAGATGTAAGATTCCCAAATCCAAGTAAAGGACAACATTGACCGGGGAATGAAAAACGAGTTGCCTTCTAATTGCTTCCCTTATGGAGTATGTAATACCGTTTAGATTTAGAATTCAACATCTATACGGATTCTACTTTTTTTTTTTTTTTTTCCATTCCTTTTCTTTTCTTTTCCCTTCCTTTTCTTTTCTTTTCTTTTTTCTTTTTCCGAGTTGTTTGGTAATTCTTGTAATTACGAAAAGATTCAAAAACTGGTTTGATATTTGAAAAAGGAAAATGATTTTTTGAGAGATATGTATATAATTTAAAAAAAGCAAAAACTTATCAAAATACTTAAAATTATTATTATTATTATTATTATTATTATTATTATTATTATTATTATTATTATTATTTAGGGATTTTGGCGTAAATGGTCCCAAAAAATTAATCATATTGCAGATTTAGTCCCAAATAATAAAAGATAGCGCAAATTATCCAAACAAAAAACCATGGTGTGCAAATGGTCCAAAAAAATTTTTTGATGCGCAAATGGTCCATTTGGATAGAATCCGTCCGTTTAACCGTTAGTCAAAGTCAACTGTTGAAAAATTAGGTGCGTATTTTGTCCATTTTCCTTGAAATAAATTACACAAAACGTCCTAACTTTAAATATTATTATAATCAAGTCCCAAAATTTGAAAAATATATACTCTAGTCCCAAATTTAGTTAAATTGTATAATTTTATATTTTATTTTTCTATGAATGCTTATTTGGTCCGCAATTAATTTTATTGAATTAATTTGATATCAATTTTTATTTTTTGATAAAATTTATTTTTTTGATTAATTCTTTGGTTTCGAAATATTTTTTTTGTAATATATTACTAATAAATTTTTGGATAAGTACAATAACTACATTTATTATTATTGATTATTATTTAAAATCAAAATATGCGTGTCTATAATGCTAAAGAAAATTTTCTTTTTTTTTTGTGTTTTTGTGATTTGATTTGATTAATTCTTTATATTTGATATTTTTTTGCAGTAATTTATTATATTTCTAATTAAATTTTATATAGGTACAATAATTGTATTTATTATTAACTGTTGGTTAAAATCAAAATATACGTATCTCTAATGCTAAAGAAAATTTTCAAAAGTTGTGATATTATATTAATACGAACAAATGCTACTGTGCTGAAATTTTTTGATAAAAACTTTTTAATCGGTATCAAATTAATTCAATAAAATTAATTACGGACCAAATAAGCACATATAGAAAAAATAAAGTATAAAATTATATAATTTAACTAAATTTGGGACTAAAGTATATATTTTTCAAACTTTGGGATTTGATTGAAATAATATCTAAAGTTATGACATTTTGTGCAATTTATTTCAAGTGAAATGGAACAAATACGCACCCAATTTTTCAACAGTTGACTTTGACTAATAGTTAAATGGACAGATTCCATCCAAATGGACCATTTGCGCACCAATTTTATTTTTGACCATTTGCCCACCAAAGATTTTTGTTTGGACCATTTGCGCTACCTTTTATTATTTGGAACTAAATCTACGATATAACTAATTTTTTGGGATCATTTGCGCCAAAATCCCTATTTGTTTTAAAAAAAATTGTGTACTCACATGTAAATTTAAAAAATTATTATATTAATTAGTTTTCAATTTTCGCGAGAGTGGTGCTAGACACACCCACCTTTTTAATCCCCAAACCCACTTTTTTTCAAAATTCCATTTTTACCCTTTTATTAAATACCGGGTGGGTGTGGGGAGCAAATTTTTTTTATGCTCGGCCGAGGACGGCCGAGCTCCTCAAAGGGAGCTCGGCCATCCTTGGCCGAGGCCCCTGTGAGGGCCTCGGCTCTTCGGCCGAGCATAAATTTTTTTTTTTTTTTAATTTTTTTAAAATTTTTTTAAAATGATAATATAATTAGTATTTTTTTGATTTGGGGAATGAACATGTGATGTATGAGTTGGATCGAAATCGTACTTTGCAGATTTAGTGTCTGGATTCCGTTTTAGACAAATATTATACCGATTTGGGGTAGCTCGATGCCACGAGTCGAACTCATTGCTTTTCAATGATGTACGATGGATTTTGGGCATCTGAACGCGTTAAGGCACCGAAAATCAGTGTTTTTCTATTTTTCGAATAATTTTTAATTTTTTTATTTTATTAAATTAAAATGGTAATTAAATAAAATAAAAAAATATTTTATTTTATTTTATTTTATTTAATTACCATTTTAATTTAATAAAATAAAAATTAAAAATTATTCAAAAAATAAGCGATTTTTCGATGCCTAAAGCGCTCAGATGCAAAATCCATCGTGACATCATTACAAAACAATGAGTTCGACTGTGGCATCGAGCTACTCCAAATCGGGATATTATTTGTCTAAAACTAATCCGACACTAAAATCAGAAGTACGATTTCATCCAACTCATACATCACATGCTCATTCCTCAAATAAAAAATACTAATTATATTATCATTTTAAAAATTTTAAAATAAAATTTATGCTCGGCGAAGAGGGCCGAGCTCCTCAAAGGGAGCTCGGCCATCCATGGCCGAGGCCCTCATTAGGCCTCGCCAAGGATGGCCGAGCTCCTTTGAGGAGCTTCGGCCGCCCTCGGCCGAGCATAAAAATTTGCTACCCACACCCACGCGGTATTTAATAAAAGGGGTAAAATTAATTTCAAAAAACGCCGGAATTAAAAAGGTAAAGGTTGTTCTAAGACCACTCTTTCGCGAACCCGCTCAAAATGACATTAGTCACATCTCATCAATTTCATTAACAACAATAGTTGTCTTTTCCAACTGCTGCTTTTTTTTTTTTTTTCCAACAATTTAAAACAAAGAAGAAGTCAAATTAAATTTAGCTTCCGTTCGGTTAGTATTTTTTGTACATAAAAAATATATTTTATTATTCAATCAGAATCAAACACCGACAACGACTACACATCTCGAATAAGGGTAAATTTAATGAATGGTCATTGAACTTTCAAGATGTAACTAATTACCCACTGAACTTTAAAATGTAATTAAATACCCACCGAACTTTACTTAATGTCATTTATCGATCACTCGTTAACTTAATATTTATATTTATTCTATTAGCGTATTGCACCGATTTGAATGACGATATCATATATGTGATCAATTAGATCAACTGTTGAATATAAAAATTGACTCAAATAGGACGAAAAGCTATATAAACAATAAGAAATGCGACACAAATATTGTTTTTCGCATAAAGAAGATTTACGATAGCTTTATTTAGTTTTTCTCTGATTTAAGTTCCGGTAGATGAATTTATTTTGTTAACAATTAATTTAACTGTATCTACGAAAAATGTTATTAGTCATATACACATAATTTTTTAATATATTTAAATATTGAGTTAAAGAGTGATTATTAATTGACATTAAATAAAATTTAATGAGTATTCAGTTATATTTCAAAGTTCATTGAGTGATTAGTAATATCTTAAAAGTTTGGTGACCATTCATTAAATTTACCCTCTTGAATAATTCCATCACTTTCAAAATTTAAAAACTTCAATTTGTAATCAAATGAAAATTTATGGATTACACATTGTTAATGTCAAGGTGAAGGTTGAAAAATCTTCTCAACATGTGTATGGGTCAAATCTTCTAAATTTCAACTTGACTGATCATGGTGCATGATGTATGTGCTGATATAACTAGTTGTACATTTTCACAATTGTACAACATCCTGAACGTGACAGCTGGCCAATATTTCTTGAACGTGACATCTCACACACTGCATTGAGTTATTAACCATCAAAATATCGCAAAGTGAGATGCTCTCGTAATTGTTATCTTATTTTACAAAATTTCGACACATCACGTGTATATAATTATTCAAATTCTTTCATTAAAAACGAGTACTAAATTTGTTTACGAACAAGGGGCGGAATTAAAAGTAAGAAAATGTGGACAGAGTAGCTTGTCGGATTTATTTATAGGGCAACATCTGGTTAGTGGTTAGGTTTAGTTTTCGGACTCTCTTAAGACACAAAAGTCACGAATTTGTCTTGTCAAATTAAATGTTTCTTTTTCTAGACATAACAATTCATAAACCTATCAGGCAACCTCAAATACGGGACAATAATAATTCTTTTAATACAAAATCTCGTACAATCAACAATCTTCATACAATAGAAGATAGAAAGAAAAAGAATTGATTTGAGTAATATAATCACTAATAACGGGAGTCAGAAAATTTTTATTTAATCCGCACCAATTATATGTATGATGTACATTATATGAGATAAATTTCAAACATATAAAACTAAAGAGTTTTTTTAAAAATATTACAAGAACGGTCGCCGCCACATATTCCCCTCTAACTCCACTTAAGATATCCATTCGTAAATTTTCCTTCTAGACATGATTATAAGTTCTAAGGGATTTGTTCCGTTCCCCACATGGATACGTATCCATGCTGATGTGCCGTCCTATGGCGCCGCCACATCAGCTTTAATATATATATATTATTTACATTGGATCAGATGAATCACAAATATCCCATGATGGTGGGGATCTGATGGGAACCAATAATTTTTTTTTCCGTATAAATACGTACCCACGTAGGGAACGAAACATAACTGTAAGGGTGTGTTTGATTGCAAACCCGGAAAATAATTTGAAGGAAAATGTTTTTCTGGTAAATGAATTTCGGAAAAGGTTTCCCGGGAAAATAGTAGTTGTAGGCGTTTGATTGGATTAATTTGAAAGTTGGAATATGATGTTATTTTCTTTATTTTTGTGTTTTTTTTAATGAAATTTAATCATTTTTCTTATTTTTATGGTTAAAGTAAATTGTTCATTAAAAAAAAAGAAAAAAAGACCAAACTTTTTTCGGAAAATAAAAACCACCTTTCCCCCAAGGAAAACATTTTCCTTCAAAATAAGAAAAAGAACGGAAATCGAGAAAAAGTTAAAAAACATTTTCTAGGAAAAAAAGTGCAATCAAACGGCCTAAGGTAAAAAAATAGAAAATGAGTTTTCCTAGAAAAAAAAATATGGAATTAAACACACCCTAAGTTGTAAATAGATGACTCGAATGAAACAAACATGCAATGCTTGTACGGAAAGTACTGGTCGGTGTAAGCGCGGCTGCGCGCCTTTATACTCTTAAAACAGTAGGTACTGGTCGGAGTACATGGTATACCTAAAACTGGGCGTGTTGACAGCGCATAGTACGTACATACGAATACGATACGAGGATGCATCAAGGACGGCATCTGAGGTTTATATATGTGGGGCCTCACATCTTTGACAAAATTAAAAGAAGAGTTTTTATTTATTTTTTAATCTTACTAGGCTTGTCCATCTATCTCTATATATATACCGATAGATACAAATATGATGAAAAGCTTCTCGATCCCAGATCAACTCTCTGTGTTTCTAACATCTAAGTGCACCGAGTTAATTATATGTAAGGTGGAGAAATGAGTAAAGAGACTACGAAAATGGACAGAAAGACAATTGAAAAGAACAGAAGAATGATGATGAAAGATCTTTGTTTAAAGCTTTCTTCTCTCATCCCTCCTGATCTGCACCACTTGAAACGATCAAAGGTATGCCTCTCTATGCTCAAAAACACGGCTAGAGCGACCAATGATCGCCATCACAAAGCGAGTTTACGAATTATTAATGTATAAATCACATTATTAATGTATAAATTACTATCTATGTCGATGATGGAATCAGAAAATTTGTTGACGGGTGTGAACAAATTTGCAAATATGGGTTTTCGATCCATCCGTTGAATATTGCGTGTGTATGTGAAGGTCGGATAAACTCATTTATGAATGTCTTATGTATATGTGATCGATCGATACTACACTAAACTAATATTATACAAAAATTAAAAAAATTTCAAAGAAGTGGGATGAATATTCTTTTTTTTTTTTTTTTTTCTTGATCAAAGGAATGAATATTCGTATTGAGTGAATGAGTGGCGGGGGTTGCACAAAATCAATTCTTGTGTTTGGAAATTGGCGATCTTGATTAGGGATATAAGATTTAAGAAAAGAAAAAAAAGAAAATACTTTTGATCATATATCGTGGACCATTCTTGAATTTATATCCAAATTTAAGCAATTGATAGCTACTTCTCCTTTGGGCATTCAATAATAATTCTTTTTTTTTTTTATCGGCATAATTTTCTCTCTTTAATTCAATCTTGTTTTCGTTCTTGATGTATATGATTGATTAATTGTTCGCTATGCATGCATACACGAGCAGGTATTCTTATCGCAGCAAGATCTATTCGACCAGGCGGGGAATTACATTAAACAACTTAAAGACAGTATAGAAGAATTAAAGAGTAGAAAGAGATTACTAGCTATGCCTACGAGCAACGGAGATGTAACAAACAAAAGTCTTACAACTTCACAAATGTATGAAGTAAAATTGCCAACTTTAAGATTTAGGGACTTTGGTGGTAGCTTTGAAGTTGTGTTGGTGAGTAGCCGCAATAGGAAGTTCGTATTGAATAAAGTTATTAGCATACTCGAAGAAGGAGGAGCCGAAGTCATCTCGGCTAATCTTTCTAACGTCGGGGTCAATATTTTCATCACGGTTCACGCCCAGGTGACTAAACGCTCAAATAAAATTGCATATATTCATTATATGTACATTATTTTAGTATGCTTAATTAGATTAATTTTTCCTAAAATGTTACCGAAGGACCATTCACATACTAATTATTTCGCGTCTTTAAACATATTGCATCCTCTCACGTGCATATTAAATTCATTTTGTCGATAGCACTTTCTTTGAATATTAATGAATGTATAACGAAGTACTGCTATTCATAAACACAGTTGATCCATAAAGTATTACACAACATTTTACCATTGTTAGGAATTAGCTAATTGGCACCGCGACAACTATCAATATCGAAATGTCACAGTTTCACTAATTCAGTTAACACTACAAATAAACAAATTATAACATGATAATTACAATTGGAAAAAAAATAAAATTAACGTTATTAAATATTATGTGCAAAGAACGTCGTAGATGAACTTTAAGTAGAAGTCGAAACCAATCTCCCAACCCACTACTTAGTTTTACTTTTGCCAAAAATTATATATATAGTGTTGAAAGTTATCTAATCTAATCAAAATAGTATAATTCTAAGCTTATAACCGATCTTATCGGTTTTTCTATGGCAGGTTAGAGTTCGTAGAGTTGGTGTGGATACTTTGGGGGTTTATCAGAGGCTTCAAACATTGACTTCTTGAAGAAATTCTCAAGACTGAGCAGCCAAAAGATAGAGCAAATGTTAATTAGCTAGGTTGAAGCTATGCTTGCACAAGATATGTTTTTGCTATTTAGCTACGTCGAAATAGCTGCCACAAGAGACTCTCTCTTTTTTCTTTTCGTGTTTTTTTTTTCTTTTGTCTTTTTTCTTTTTCCCCCCTCTTTGTTTGGGGTTGTGGGTGGAGTTTTTGTGTTGGGTGGGGGGGTTTACTGTAATATCATATCACGAGGAAATTTTTGCGCACCCTCTTACTCGTAATGAATATTGACAAAAGAGGTGCGTCCTATATATATTATAATAATCTTTTTTAACAAAACAAAAATTCTTCTACCAATAGAATTAGATCATATTGAAATTTGGGAGGAAAAAAAGAAGAAGAAAAGAAAATTCAGAGTTTAAATAGTTTCGACCATGCAATTATATATTTTTAGCATATTAATCTCATTTTATGAACTCAAGTTTGTTTAGATTTGACTTTTGACTTCTTTTATGCGTGAAATCACAAGTTGTGCAGGACATGCATTACCATATCATGTATTAATGTATATAATTTATTGGGTAAATTTAATGAATGAATATCCCTAATTACTTAATGAACTTTGAAATGTAATCAGATACTCATTGAATTTTATTTAATGTAAATTAATAATCACTCTTTAACTCAATATTTAAATATATTTAAGAATTATGTGTATATGACTAATTAATAACATTCTTTATATAGATAGTTAGACTAATTGTTGGCAAAATAAATTCATCTATGGAACTTAAATCAGAGAAAAACTAAATAAACTATCAAAAATGTCACTATCGAAACAATACTTTTGTCGCGTTTCTTATTATTTATATAACTTTTCGTCCTATTTGAATGAGTTTTTTATACTAGTAGTTGACCTAGTTGATCAAATGTATAATATCGTCATTCAAATTGGTGCAATAGGATAATAAAATAAATATTAAGTCAACGAATGATCAATAAGTAACGTTAATTAAGTTCAATGAGTATTTAGTTACATCTTGAAAGTTCAATGGCCATTCATTAAATTTATCCGCAATTCATTAAGATATTATGACTAGAGATACTCTAAAATTAAGAAAGCTACAGGACTCCCCAAATTGTTCCCTAGTCCGTGCCACAATTGATGCCTTGGTCAAAAATTCAAAGAATTCCAAGAATCCAAGTAATGTGTGCTGAGTAGTCCCAGGTGATTAAAACTTTCCTTGCTAGACATCGTACCTACAAAGAATTGATTAGTGATATCATTATCGAGTATATTCGATCTCGTTAAATTTCCTTGTATGTACTCGATTATGTTTTCGACACTAACAAAAATCATGAATTCTTTAGATGCTAAAGATGTACTCAAGTTTTGCTAAGAATTCTCGTAGTTAGAGTTGTTCAAATTACATTATTCAAGGTTTGAATTGTTTCAATTGAGTTGATCATATAGGATACTGTTATAGTAATGTTAAAGGTATATTCTTGTGTACCGTAAGGTGTTCTGCTCTCTCAGAAAAAGAAAAATGATAAAATTGTTATTTCACTTCCTTATATCTAATGCAACACAATATGTGATATATGAAATGTGTATACATATATCATAATTGGAGGATAAATTAACAAATATTGTCATGCCATCTGTCTTTCATTTATTTTTATTTTATTATTATTTTTATTTTTTCTTTTTTTGTGGTTGAATTCTCCTATTAGACAAACTTTTTATACATCCAATCTATAACAACATGGAGTAAAGCTATAAAAGATCACCAATGTGCCTAATTTTAGGATGCTTTGACAAGTCTATCGCTTTTTCAAAGAAAAAAAAAAGCCTTTTAAAATCGAATCATGATTTTTAGGTAAATATTTTAAAACTTAAAAATAGCCTCCAAAGTCGACATTTTTCAAACAATTTGCGTTCAACAATTATTTTAATATCATTTTTTATAAATTTCAAATTAAGTGACATTTATGAGATGTGAAAAGGACGCAAAAGTTTCATGGAAACTGAAACTGGTGTTACTCGCTTTCTTATCGAATTTGCGAGAATAATAGATCGATCTTTCAAAGTAAAGACAAATTCTAACTCTCCTTAATTACCAATAATTTATTGTGACTACTCGCTGGGGCCATGGACAATTACAAAACTAAATGAATAACGAGATTGTTAATGAAATTTCACATCAACAACTAGTAAAAGGAAAATTCATCGTATATTATCAAGGCATGGAAGGATTGGGTACTTTGAAATTGATTATTTCACACTTTGTTTACATAGAAAATAAATACAACACTAGACAGTATAAAAAATATTAAATATGACACTCTCTATGATATAGTGAGTATGTAGTGCGGGACATCATTTTCCCATGCCATCGCCATCAACGCGCCACATCACTTTCCCATGCAATGACGGAGCACCTGAACATTCTTGTACATGTGAATAACACGAATACATAAGAGCATATTTTCACTGAAGATTCACTTAAGTGACGAGTAAATATATAACCCTTTATTATTTAATTGATTGAAGGGACACTCTAACTTAAAAGTTCCTTTAAAATATATTCGGTCTACAATGTTAATTTTGGGCTGTGTATTGTATAACTAAATCGAATTAATTACACTTAAAATAATTACTAAATCATAAAGTCTTGTATAATTTTAAATACTAGTATCACGCCCGTGCGATGCATGAGAATAATTAAATTCATGTACAATAAATAATTGATATAAAATTATAAATATAAATGTTGAATTACAGAATTAATGTAATTTATGCATAGGAGATTGCATAATTGTAAATAATTATTAAAATCTATAATATTGTATATTATAATCAATGCAAAAAATATGGAGTAAATTTACAATTGTAAATTATAAAAATTCACGTGTATCACATAATTGAGAAATTTATCAAAACGTATAACCTTAATTCTAATTGCCTTGTATAGCATACACAACAATGATCGTGGAGATTAATTAATTGTAAACGAATCATGGGGAATGAATATATAAAAATTCTTTGATTATCAAAATATGTCTTTCTAGTTTTTACATATCAAATTTATATTGAACACCTTTCTTCTTTCTGAAATGGACATTATGCACTCTAAATTTTATGATTTTATGCGTTCTTTTAGTGATTAGTTGTAATTAATTTTTAATTTTAACTTTATTGTATAAGAAGTATTATAGTTAATTTTAAGTAACTTAAATTTGTAATAATATCGATAATTTTCTGTATTTACGTAATTCATTTGATTTCTTTCTATTTACGTAAAGTGTATGTTAATTGTAGAAACAAAAACTTTTTATTTTTAATTTTATATACTTAGAAAAGGTAAAAAACGTACGTACAATGCAAAATTCAATTAGTGAGCATATCACATCAACTGTATTAAAAAGGAAAATATCAATTGATTTTTTTAATTAGAAACTATGTGTCATGTTGGTACTGCCAATAAGGCGTTCACCAAAAGTAGCACTTCAATTATAATAATTTAATGATTAATATATTACTATTTTACTTAAAAATAAATAAATTATTCAATATAAATGCAGCTATAATTTTGACCACGTACTCACAATTTAATTTAAAAAAGGAAAAAAGTAAAAAATATCTACTATTTTTTTAACAGGAGAGCTCACGTAACCAAACAAAACTATCAAAACCTATAATTTTATCACGATAAAATTAAATAAAAAATAAAAAATATTTATTATTTAATATTTTGAATTAGACCTTTAAAAAATGAACTTATATTTAAAGTCTTTCCAAAATAAAATTTTCTCATTAAATGTTTGTTTTAAATATTGATTTATTTTCAATTATATTTTTAATTACTACTAATGAATGTTGGTTTATTTTCATAACTAATTTTATAATTAAAAAAAGGGAATTTGGCGTAAATGGTCCAGAAAAAATTAGGTTAGTGCGCGTTTGGTCCAAAAAAACAAAGGTAGCGCAAATGGTCCAGAAAAAATTAGAAAGTTGCACGTTTGGTCCAATTGGATGATTTCAATCCATTTTCTCTGTTAACTTTTTCAAATAGTGCTATTTTGTCCTTTTGTGAACTCTAAATTGTAATGATAAACTGCATAAAAAGACCACAACTTTTGAAAGTTATTAAATCAAGTCCTAAAAAATCCAATTTGTTTATATTAGTTCAAAATTTTAATTAAATTATACAATTTTATTTTTTTATTTTTTTATGGGAGAGAATTTTGTCCATAATTAAGTTTGTCTAATTAATTTGATACTAATTAGATAATTTTATCGAAAATTTTCAATGTAATAGGATTTCTTTACGTTACTATAACATTTCAAAATTTTCAACATAAATTTAATTATTGTTCATAAATAATATTTTATTAGGAATATATTACTGTAAAAAATATACCGAATACAAAGAATTAATAAAATCGAATCAGAAAATTAAAAAATTCGTTGCAATAAGCCTATATCTTTCTTGTAATAACACTTTTTATCAATAAAATTTATTTCACGAGCTTGAATTTTCGAATCCGGATATGTTTTAAAAATGAAAAAGAAATTAAAAACCGTAAAAAGAAAACCTACCCTACCCACCCCGCCTCACCCGCACTCCCAAACCACCACCAAAGGCACCCGCTGGTGGTGGTGGTGGTGGTTTCGAACCACCACCAATGTGGTGGTTTCTTTTTTTAATTTGGTGGTGGTGGTTTCTTTTTTTTTCTGGTTTTTTTAATTTCTTTTTTTTTTCCATTTTTAAAACATATTTGGATTCGAAAATTCAAGCTCGTGAAATAAATTTTATTGATAAAAAGAGTTATTACAAGAAAGATATAGGTTATTGCAACGAATTTTTTAATTTTCTGATTCGATTTTATTTATTCTTTGTATTCCGTATATTTTTTACAGTAATATATTTCTAATAAAATATTATTTATGAACAATAATTAAATTTACGTTGAAAATTTTGAAATGTTATAGTAACGTAAAGAAATCCTATTACGTTGAAAATTTTCGATAAAATTATCTAATTAGTATCAAATTAATTAGACAAACTTAATTATGGACAAAATTCTCTCCCATAAAAAGATAAAAAAAATTGTATAATTTAATTAAACTTTTGAACTAATATAAACAAATTGGATTTTTTAGGACTTGATTTAATAACTTTCAAAAGTTGTGGCCTTTTTATGCAATTTATCATAACAATTTAGAGTTCACAAAAGGACAAAATAGCACTATTTGAAAAAGTTAACGGAGAAAACGGACGGAAATCATCCAATTGGACTAAACGTGCAACTTTCTAATTTTTTCTGGACCATTTGCGCTACCTTTTTTTTTTGGACCAAACGCGCACTAACCCAATTTTTTCTGGACCATTTGCGCCAAATTCCCAAAAAAAAATATTTAATGTGTACCGCGTTGGCATCTTTGCCTACATAACACTTTACAAACTGTAATATAAAGATTAATGATATATGATAATAATATAACAATTCAAAATATAAAGATAAAGATTCATAAATTACTCTTTATTTAAAAATAAATAAATTATTCAGTGCAAATTCAATTATAATTTTAGCACGCACTATTTGATTTAAGAATAATCTACTATTTATATAATTCAATGCATATTACAAATCAAAACTATCTAAAACTCTAATTTTTTTGAACACGGTGACAATAAATAAATAAAATACTTATTATTTAATATTTTCGATTAGAAGTTTGAAAAATGAAATTACATTTAAAGTTTTTCCAGAACTAGTTTTTTCTTATTAAATTTTATTTATCACATTTAATGAAAAATTTATGTTTCATTAAAAAATAATTATATTTAAAGAATTTTCCTATTTAAAACTACTAATTAATGTTAGTTTATTTCCAAAAATAGAATTTTCTTTTTTTTAGCTACAAAATTGACTTTTATGATTTTTTTAAAAAATATTAATGAGTGCCATGTTAGCACTATTGCCAACATGGCACTTCTCTTTTTATAATATAAAGATAGATATAGTATATGTTTGGTAAGCTAAATAAATTAGCTTATAACTTATGTAGAGAGCTCATAAGCTTTTTATACTCAAATAAACTCCGTTTAGTGGAAGAGTTTATTTGAGAAATTAGGAGTTTATCTAAAAAGTTTTTTTTACAAGCTTCTCGAATAAGCTCTATAAGTTTTTTTTTTTTTGGTTTTTTATTCCAATTTTAACCTCTTTTTTTTTAAAAAAAAATTATTTAAATTTTTTGGGTGTAATTTTGTATTTTTGAATTACTTTTTCAGCTAATTTTGCTAAACACTTTTATTTATATTAGCTAGCTTTTCAATTATAAGTTATCAACTTTGTCTGTCAAACATAGCCCTAGCATATGTTTGGTAAGATAAATAAATTAGCTTATAATTTATTTGGAGACCTTATAAATTCATTATGCTTAAATAAGTTCTGTTTGGTTGAAGAGCTTATTGAAAAAGTTAGAAGCTTATCTCTTCAGCTTTTTTTTATAAGATTTTCAAATAAGCTGCATGAGCTTTTTATTTTTTATTCCATTTTTAACCTCTTTCTTTTTCTAAAATTATTTTAAACATGTCATTTTATATATATAATTTTGTATTTATAAGCTTACTTTTCAGCTAATAATTTTGACAAATACTTCTATTTATATCAGCTATTAGCCCTCAACTAAAATTTTAGCTATTAACTAACTTTTCAGCTATCAGCTTGGCAACTAACTAGCATATTAGCTTTGTCTGCCAAACATTGCCATAATATTTCATATTCATAATGTCTATTTTTATTTTTTATTTTTTTACACTACACCACTTTAAATAATGAAAAATTCTAAAAATGTCCTAAAGTAACTATGGACACAGACAAATATATACTTCCCCGTCCCACAAAAATAGTCCAGTATACTATTTTTGTTCATTCCAAAAAGATAGTCCACTTACCACATTTAACATATCTTTAATTTTTCATTTCCATCTATACTTCTAATTAATATACCTTTAACTGCCTATGCATTGAAAGTATTTTCAAACAATTAACGATGCATAGGGGTGTATATGGAAAAATAATGTAAAATTTCATATTTCAACTTAATTAACTACTATTTTTTTATTATATGTGAAAATAACTAGTGGACTACCATTCATGCCGTTTCAATCCGCAGTATTTTCTCTCTTTAATTCAATCTTGTTTTCGTTCTTGATGTATATGATTAATTGTTCGTTATGCATACACGAGCAGGTATTCTTGCCGCGACAAGATCTATTCGACCAGGCGGGGAATTACATTAAACAACTTAAAGACAGGATGGAAGAATTAAAGAGTAGAAAGAGATTACTAGCTATGCCTATGAGCAACGGAGATGTAACAAACAAAAGTATCACAACTTCACAGATGTATGATGTAAAATTGCCAATTTTAAGATTTAGGGACTTTGATGGTAGCTTTGAAGTTGTTTTGGTGGGTAACCGCAATAAGAAGTCCGCATTGAATAAAGTCATTAGCACACTCGAAGAAGGAGGAGCTGAAGGTGTCGCCAATAGTCTGTCTAATGTCGGGGTCAATATTTTCATCACGGTTCACACCCAGTGATCACTAAACACTCAAATGAAATTGTATATATTTCAAACATGTCATATGTACATTGTTTTAGTATGCTTAGATTAATTATATTTTTCCTAAAATGTTATAGAGGGACCACGCATATAATTAATTGTATCGCGTCTTTAAACATATTTCATTGTCGCACGTGCAAATTGAATTCATTTTCTTGATAGCACTTTCTTTGAATATTAATGAATGTATAATGAAGTGCTGCTATTCATAAACATAGTTGATGCATGAAGTATTACATAGCATTTTACCACTGTTTGGAAGTTAATTGAAATTTTGTTGTCTATATACATTAATACATACGCACCACAATAACTATCAATACCGAGATGTCACAGTTTCACTAATTCAAGCAACACTGCAAATAAACAAATTATAACATCATAACGACAATAGAAACAAACAGTTAACGTTATAATCATAACATGATAACGCTAGGTTGAGCTATGCTTGCACAAAATATGTTTTTGCGCATTAGCTTGGTAGGAGTATCACAAGAGATTTTATAGTCATATGATATCACAATTAAGAAAATGTTTTGCGTAATTTTTATAATTCATATGTCCAGGTCTTGTTAAAAAAATCAATATCAATAAAAATAATAATAAAATAATGACTCTCTTATATTATTAATGACGGATACTGGGAAGAGCAGAAATGATCAGGCACCAATGTTGGTGCCGTAATTAGATTAACGACAGATTTTAGTCGATGACTCCGCTTAAATCCGACAGATTTGGAATCAACATCGTGATGGGAGTTCGAATTTTTAATTTTTCCTACGACGCCAGAGTAGCGTATCGGTCAAAGTTTTGGCACTATTTTTTGCCCAAAATAGTGCCAAAACTTTGACCGGTGGTCACGACGTTGCCGGAAAAAATTCAAAAAATTCCTAGAACTCCCCATTGCCGTGATGATTCCAGATCTGATCCCAGATTCAAAACGGAGGTCGAATCAACCCCGAAAATACAATCATTGGTGCCGTAATTACGGCACCAACGTTGGTGCTTGATCATTCCTGCTGGTAAGAGTGGTGCGCCCCATACCTTACTCTTTACGGAGCAAAAAGTCTTCCACCAATGGAAGGTATTATTGAAATTTGGGAGAAAAAAGAAGAAAAGAACATCCAGACTTCGAACAGTTTTCGACCATGCAATTATATTTCTTTAGCATATTAATCTCATGTTATAAAATTGAAGCTTGTTTAGATTTGACTTCTGACTTCTTTTGTATGTGAAATCGCTTCTTGTGCCGGACATACATTGCTATATCATGTATAAAATTGATTGAGATATTATGACTAGATGTACCATAGAATTAAGGAAGAAAGTGACCCGACTAGTCGAATTGTCTTGGTCAAAAATTCAAGAATTCCGAATAATGAGTAGTCCTAGAGGACTAAAACTTTCCTTGCTAGAACATCATGACTACAAAGAATTGACTAACGATATCGTATCCGCGTGAAATTTCCTTGTATACACTCGATTATGATTTTGACAATAATAAAAATTATGAATTCTTTAGACGCTAAAAATATAGTCAAGTTTTTTTCAAATTTGATCTTGTAGTTAAAGAGGTAGAAATAAGTACATCGCCCAAAGTTTAAAATAGTTCAATTGATCGTTGATCACGTAGGATACTATTATGGTAATATTAGATAATATATACTCTCATGTTTCACAAGGTATACGTTTTCTCACATCACAAAAAAAAAAAAATTATCATTTCACCTCCTTATATCTAATATTCTAATACAGTACAATTTGTGATACATATATAGATTCATAAATTATTTACACATATATCATAATTAGAGAATAAAGTAATGAATATTGTCATGCCATCTGTTTTCAATATTATTATTATTATTATTTAATTATATATATATTTTTGGTTCAATTCTCCTATTAGACAAACTTTTATAAATTTAATCTCTATCAAAGTAAAGCTATAAAAGCTCACCATTGTATCAAATTTTAGGATGTTTTGACAAGCTTATCACTTATTCAAAAAATAATAAAAATAGTAATAATAAATAAATAAAACGACCTCTTAAAATCGAATCAATAATTCTTAGACAAATATTTTAAAACTCAAAAATACCCTCCAAAGTCGACAATTCAAACAATTTGCGTTCAACAATTATTTTAATATCATTTTCCATAAATTTCAATTAAGTGATATTTATGAGATGTGAAAAGGATATTGTGTGTTCCATGGAAAAATGTTGTTAATTACTCCCTTTCTTGTTGATAGAATATCAGATCAATCTTGCAAAGCAAAGACAAATTCTAATTCTCCATACTAATAATTTATTGCGACTAAATCCCTCACTGGGTGGGACCATTAACAATTACAAAAAATAATTGAATAAATAGATTGTTAGTCGAATTTCACATCAACAACTAGCAAAAAGAAAATTCATCATACATTATTATCAACGCATTGAAGGATTAGGGATGATGTGATATTTAAAACTGACTATTTCTCAAATATCTGTCTACAATTATATTATATAAAATAAGTCCAACACTACTAGCCGTTATTAAAAAAAAGAAAGAAAAAAAGAGCATTGCATATGAATAACATTATTTCATAGAGTAGAGTTTCAGATTTTCAATAATAATCCACTTAAGTAACGAGTAAATATATAAAATTCTATTCTTTAATTAAAGTCATAAAAATAAAAACTTTCAGTTAAGTGAACATTTTGACTTAGAAGTTCATTTTCAATAGATTGTGTCTACAACTTATAAATATTAATTATCCATTATATGGCCTAGCCTATACTTAAATAGAATTAATTAAAATTAAAATAATTACTGAGCCGTAAAGTCTCATATAATTTTTAAATACAAACATTATATTTCATATTCATAATATCAATTTTTATTTTTTATATTGCACCACTTTAAATAACACTTCACGTAATGTATTGAAAAAATAAATAAATAAACTATTATTACTTGTTCTTAATACTTTATTTTCTTCCTTTTCCGAATCATACGTTATTTTCTTCTAATTCATCAAAAGACCATAATTTATTTTATTGATGAGGCATGATCAAGAGCTTCAAAAAGTTCAACAATGTGGTGGTGGGTTCAATCTTGCTGACCTTATCATCAAGAAATAAAATGATATAGCAAGCATCATTCTTGAATATTATAATTGGTTGAAGTTTATTTTCATTAGTCAATTTATTACTTTTTTTTAATAGAAAGTGGGTATTATAGGAGTGCGGTAGTATTTTAAACCTGGGTTAATCACCCAATAAAAAAATTTCTTTTCCACTAGCTAGGCCTCAAATTATTACCAGATTTAGTTTCTACTTGGAAACAAAATGAAAATAAAAAATTAATCGATTAAAAAAAAAAAAAGGATGTTCAATCCATCACTTTGTTTTTATTATCCGTAGCACATTTTACGTAAATTCGTTTTCAGCATCTCGTTGGCGCGTAATTATTAGTTCACTGCAATAATTTATTTTATTTTAAAATAAAAATGCCAGACTCATTTTATTCGGTTCACTTTTGGTAGATTAATGAATTTATCATCCTTACAAATAAAAGAAGTAATTTGCAGCAAGAGTCCTCAATCTTTGGAGTAATTACAATCATGTCTAAATATAACATCAACTTTTGACACTTGAAATTACGAGTGGACAAAAAAAAAAAAAGAAACCAAACCAACCAAACCGAAGCTAAAACAGGCCGATTCTTTTGAAAAAAAAAATAGAATTGAAACCAAACCAGAATAGCAAATAAGGATGTCAAAGCAATGCACAATATTGAGTAAATATAAAATAAATGAACTTATTGTATGAGAAGTTTTCACTATGATCTAAATATCAAACTGAAAACTCCTATGTGCTATAAGAAGTCAAGTATGATTTTTAAAAAAAGTTAATTAAATTAGTAATTACTTAATTACTTAAATAATTGAACACCACCAATAAGAAATTCATTCAAAATCCATTGAAATATATAATTTAGACATTTAGCAAAGTCATGTTTTTAATAAAAAAAAAACTAAATAAGGACCAAAAACAGTTTGGTCATTGAGATTGAAGAACCAAAATTGAAGCGAACCGATAAACACCTACCCCTACTAGAAATTCTTTTTTAGCTTGCATAATGGGTTTATGATTCAAGACGTTAATTGAGCAGTTAAACATATTTAAGCAACTTGAGTGGAATACCTTAAAAAGATAAAATTGTCTATTCGTTCATGTAAGTTTCCCACTCCACTATTTTTCCCAATTCGATCTCATTCTCTCTAGTATTTTCTGCTTTTCTCTATTAAAAAATAAAAATTGATATTCTTTTGTCTTTCTTCTCCAAAATATTCTACTATTAAGCCAAAATAAACATTTGCGATCGTGAATCTCCAATTTAAAACATAGTCAATTATCGTGTATCTTAGTATTTGATTAAACGAAAAGGTAGGGACGATTAGTACAAAATCATTTAAAGGTAGAGATGTTCTATATCATACCAAGTAGCATGTAGTGACTTCTAAGTTCTATCTGGTGTGACGCTGAAAATTTTATGGTGTGTTTGATTCATCTCAATTTTCCTAGAAAATGTCAAATCAAAGAAAATATTTTCCATGTTTTGTGTTTGATAGCAAAACTTTTCCTAAAAACATTTTCAGACAATCCAACAACGTGCTTTACCTCAAATTCTAAAATCAATCTAAAAGAGAGAGAAACGTTTTCCTAGAATGTGTATTCCATGGAAAACATTTTCCAACTTGTAATCAAACACACCCTTAGTTTTTTTCTGAATAAAAAAATATATGAATTAAATAAAAGAATGTGACCAATCAAAATTGTGTATAAGTAATATTGTTAATAAAGGGAAAATTATTAAACGCTCAAAATAAAATACGCAAAAAGCATTGAATGTGAGAAAATAAGAGGAAAGCTTCTGTGGGTCACATACACACGTTGTCTTCAGGCAATTCCATGTGCCCACATGGCGCTGCTCATAACACTCCTACTTGCGAACACACGCTAGAAAAAATATATACATACATATTACATACAATTATTATACATATAGCCTCCCCTCGCTCTTCCCTTCTCCCTTTTGGATCTTCATATCAGATCATTAATTTCCCATTAACATTGCTTTCAATTGAATAAAACCCTCTGCAACCCGTAAACAGTTTTACGTTTTAATTCGAAAAATACTGAGGAAAAATGGAGAAGAACAGCGATGGATTTGTTAGGGCAGATCAGATTGATTTGAAGAGTTTGGATGAGCAACTTGAGAGGCATCTCAGCAGGGCTTGGACTATGGAGAAGAACAAGAAAAATCAAGACGATTCCCCCACCCCCACCGCCGCCCCCGCCGCCGCCCCGCCGCCGCCGCCTCTCCCACCACCACTACCCTCTCCTCGTTCGGGGGCGGCGCCGCCAGTAGGAGGCAGAGGTATGAGTGGGAGATTGACCCCTCCAAGTTGATCATTAAGGGTGTCATTGCACGTGGCACTTTTGGGACCGTACACCGTGGCATTTATGACGGTCAAGATGTTGCCGGTCAGTCACCCCCTTGTCTCCTTATTTTATCTCTCATTTTCGGCCCTGTAGAAAAGTTTTAATACTTTTTTTTTTTGGCTGGATTTAATTTTCTGTGATTAAAAGCATTTTTTTAGCTGTTCTGTTAGGCCTTAGATCATGTGCTTATTGTTAATTACTTAAAATTAAGCAGATTAAGCATTTGGTGATGAAATTATGTGAAATGAAATGGCAAAAAAGGGATCATAGAACCTGAATCAATGGCAAAAAATTCTTATTTTCAGGATAATTATAATCTGGTCGGTTGAATATTTAATGTGGGGGGTGGTGTGGTGTGGGTGGGGTGGGTTGCGGGTAGGGTGGTGGTTTTAGGGTATTCTTATGGAATCCGTGACTTGTGGCACGGGTTTGGATAATTGGATTGGTTTTGGAGGTGACAGTAATAAGTTTGGGTGTTGTTTTTTGTGAACTTTCATGTGAAGCAACTGGTTGTTTTCTTTGACTTTAAAAAAAAAAAAAAAAAAAAAAAAAAAAAGAGAAAAAAAAGGAGGAACTCAACTGTCTTCTAGTTTATTCATCATCATTTTAGTGGTAATTATAAACAAATCAAATTAGTGTTATTTTCTACCTACAGCCTAGGATCTTTGCAAATTAATTAAGGTTAATGTCAACCAAAGTGAATAGTTTAATGTTGTTATCAAGATCTTCAAGAAAGACAACCCCTTTTACCTATTGAAATTGAAGATTATGTAGACTAAGTTTGAGAAGATTCAAATACCATTACATAGTTAACAAAAGAATATAATACAATCCAATCCTACCACGAAGAAGACGTATAAAACAGTATTAAACACTCACCAAATAAACGCATTCATAAACTGCTTATCAGACATACTTGTGTTTGCGATATTATAATTATCGATATTTTGTTGAATTTTACGTTAGCCATTATTAACATTTTGTTGGCTACCAATGATCCTCAGTTAAACTGTTGGACTGGGGGGAAGAGGGCCACAGGACAGAAGCCGAAATCGCATCACTGAGGGCAGCTTTTACTCAAGAAGTAGCAGTTTGGCATAAGCTCGATCATCCTAATGTAACTAAGGTCATTATCTATATTTAATTTATCTGTTCTTGTAAAACATCGTTGTTTTCTTCTGATATCTTCAACTATAATTATGTTGTTCCAATATTCGTGGGAGATGTCTTAATGTTCATCTGTAAAAACATTATGCAGTTTATAGGGGCAACAATGGGTTCTTCAGACCTTAATGTTCAAACAGAAAATGGTCACATTGGGATGCCTAGTAATATATGTTGTGTTGTTGTGGAATATCTTCCTGGTGGCGCTCTGAAATCTTACCTTATAAAGAATCGTAGAAAGAAGCTCGCTTTCAAAGTAGTTGTACAGATTGCGCTCGACCTTGCCAGAGGGTACCTTTTGTTTAGATTTCACATTCCTTTCTACTAATAATAATTAATAAATGTTGGTTTGTTGTTTATCTTATGGTTGAATCTTGCGGTTTTGCAGTTTGAGTTACCTTCATTCTCAGAAAATTGTTCACAGAGACGTTAAAACGGAAAACATGCTGTTAGATAAGAACCGCACAGTGAAAATAGCGGACTTTGGAGTTGCTCGGGTTGAAGCCTCAAATCCCAATGACATGACAGGAGAAACAGGGACCCTTGGCTACATGGCTCCCGAGGTTAGTTATTCATCATTTATGGTTGGTACTCATTCTAGGAATATTTGTCTGATTGTTGAAATTGTTCTATTTTCTTGCACGCCTTTTCTTGTTCCTAGGAAAACTGTCTTGATTCTTATTAATCATGTCAAACACTTCCAATCTACCTGTGCAAGCGGTTGACGTGGCTGATCCAAATCATGCCACATCAGCTGTGTCTCATCTTGCATTTTGGTCTAGATCATTTCACAGCAGCTGCTTGCACAAGATTTGGTAAGAAGTACCTTAACCTTATCAAATGGTTCGCCAGTTGCCCTAGTTCGTCTAGCCTCTTGGCCTCGGTTGGATGATGTCATATTAACATTACTCATCTGTCTAAATTATGAACTTTTAGGTACTCAATGGCAACCCATATAATAGGAAATGTGACGTATACAGTTTCGGGATTTGTTTATGGGAGACATATTGTTGTGACATGCCATATCCCGACCTCAGTTTCTCGGAAGTGACTTCAGCTGTCGTTCGCCAGGTATCATCTTGTCTTCATTATATGATCGAAACTCATTGATGTAAACAAATCTTGATTTACGGGCTATGTTTATAGAATCTACGGCCTGAGATACCTAGGTGTTGCCCGAGTTCTCTTGCTAACGTGATGAAACGATGCTGGGATGCCAACCCGGATAAGAGGCCCGAAATGGATGAGGTGGTCGCCATGCTAGAGGTCATTGACACGTCGAAAGGTGGAGGAATGATCCCGATTGATCAACAACAGGGTTGTTTCTGCTTTAGGAAGCATCGCGGGCCTTGAAAATTTGCGTTCGGCCCGATTTGCGACTGAGTTTCTTACAGCTCGATTTGGGAACATTGAAATCTGATCTATATTATGGACATAGAAAAACTGGGATTTCTGAGCCAAGAAACTTGATAATGACATGCAAAATGTTTTGGATGGTGTATATCTTATTGATTATTTGCTTCTATATTTCAGTCTCGTGGTGACGTGGTGTACTAGAAATTTATATAATGTTACTATAAATCTTTAGTGAAAGGGTAAATTACTTGTGGATTATGTCTAGCATTTGACTTGTTCAAACTTTTGGCATGTAGCATGCCAAACTTGAGATGACGAGGTCAAATTTCTTTCCGACAAGATGATGGGTGTAATGGAACTTGTTACTAGAAAGGGGAAAATGACATATCGGTTGACAAAATATATACATCGCAAGCTTCTTCGGTGGATTCGTTGAAGTATACTAATCTTGAAATTTGTTTGCTCATTTTGAGTATGAGTTAGAACATTAATTACTTATTAGAATTTAATGGACTCTAATATCATATCAAGATTTGAATTGCATCTTAAAAGATCAATCTTGAAATTTGTTTGCTCATTCTTAAATCTATCTTTTTATGAGGTTTGTAACATGCTTCTATTATTATTATTATTATTATTATTATTATTATTATTTTCTAATAAGCATGTCGAGTACCCGAATTGATTAGAAAATGCAGTAACTTGTCACAGTAACAAACTAGACAATACTTACCAAAAATCGTCTTAATGCGAGACGGGAAGAAAAAATAGTCTCTAGAGCTTAGTTTAGATTTAGAGGCTATATTAAACATGTTGATGCAACATTGTTGTTGAAACATGATTAGGGTCGTCGAAACTTCTGGCTGATATTAATGTTTGACGACTGAAAGAAATTTATAGGCGAAGAAGGAAGAAAAACAAAAGAGAATTGAACAAGTTTGATAATGAATTCCAAAAGTTTATTGCATACATGGTGTAAGGTCTACATGGAAGTCCTTCTAACCATTTGAAGATGTTGCCCAAGAAAAATATGTGAAAGGGTTAACCCTACATTATGTGATGATGATGACAATGAAAATTCATTAAAGATATGCAAAGTTCCATCAAACTTAGGCATTAGTCCCCGGCATTTCAACCTCCCGAGTCGTCTTCTCATCCTCTTCGTCCCACTTCGTCGACTTGTAATATGTTACATAAAGAAAGATTTGAACAACTCCAGACAATGTCCCCAATCCATTTGGAATCTAAAACAAATAACAACGTTGTTCAAAGCTTAAACTGTTTATAAATATGTAATTACGAATGTATATATGTTGATGATGACTTTACCAAGACGTAGGGATCAAGCTTGATGAATGCATAGGCAAACCAGATCGCGCCATTGGCGAAGTTGGCTAGTGACAAGGTAAGTGGCATGTATTTCACACTCTTGGTAACAATAACTCGTCTCTGAGTTTTTAAAAAATAATAATAATAATAAAAAGAATCAGTGAAATTGACAGTAAAATAAGATTCGGTAGAGGAAAAATTAATTGATTAATGCTGCTAGCTAGTACAACTTTTGTTACGTACCATGACTGTCAAGGGTGATATGTACATGATAATATTAAATAGTATGCAAAGAATCCCAACAAGCATTGATCTATCCTTGTGCCCATGGAGAAATGTCAAGGTGATGAAGACTACAATGGCCAGGAATATGACCTCAACCAACAAAGCAATGCAAATCTTTTTCTGGAATTAACCAGATCGAGTTACTAAACCATGTGATATAAAAGTTTAAAGAAGTAGTATGTGTCAGTAATGTTAACAGGTCAATACCAGAGGATTATACTGACCCATCAACACGGCTGATTGATTCATAATACTATTCAAAATTATAATTAGGTCATTTACCCGCATGGCCGAGCCAGCATAGACGAGGAAGATGGTGACATATATGATTTCGATCGCAAACCCTCCACCGTTGATAGTGATGACGAGAAGGCTATCGGGATGAACAATTGGAAGACCATAGAACACCCACATTGCACAATTAAGCACCGTTGCAACATATGGATCTGGTTTGAATCCATGCACTTGTTTGTCTTTCCAAATCTTGACGAAAGTTGGGCTGCAAATCAATTTCATCAATTACTTTCATGCAATATTAGAGAGAGAGAGACAGAGAGAGAGAGTACACTGGAGAAAGGAAAAGACAAGCTGAAATGACGTTGCCTGCACAAGAAAGAAGAAAAAAATATTAGTAATAACAAATAAATAAAATACTTAGAAAAACGAAATTTCAAAATATTGGAGGGTGAATCGCCACTGGTTGATCCCTGGTGGCACACTATCACTAATAAGAAAGAAGACTTTATCGACGGAATATTTCCATTAGATATACAATCCGTCGGAAATTACTGACAGACATATTCCAAAGTCTTATCCGACAAGTCAAGAAACACTGAAAGAACAATAATTGAGCAACGAATAAGAAAATGAGATAACGAACCAAAGATTCCAACAATCGTCCTAGCTTTGTCGCTGCTCATCATCTTGATCCTCAAAAGATATATAATCACACACAGTAAAAAATTAAGTCGAACGTGCGACTAATACTGATACAAGGTGTGATAATTAATGATGGGAGGACTAGATGTTGGAGCTACAGAGTAAAAAGATATGAGAAAAGGTGTGCAATTGTAAAATGCCAACGATGAATTAAGGACCAGGCACTGGTCTACATATGTGGGATGATGAAATTGTTCAATCAAGAATTCGGCTTATTATAGCCAAAAAATTATTAACTATACCACCTGAATAGATGGATAGTTCATGGTTAAAGATTTTACTACCTTCCAAATCTTTTTGAGATTTGTTGTTTGATTGGTTTGTAGATGTTAAGGATTATTGTCCACTAAATTTGTACGTGCAAGCATTCATGCAAATAGATTGTAACATTAGCGTTCCTATATTTTTGTTCATCCAGTGAATATTATTTATTTATTTTTAATCTATTTAAGACATTAATATTGGTTGTAATTATAAGTTTATAAGGGTGAATGAGAGTAACTTTTAATGATTTTTAATGGATTTTAATGTGAAAGAAGAGAGAGAATGAGTGGAGGTGAGTGGTTAAGATTTATGGATGTGATAAGATATGTAAATGTGATTGATTTATGAGAGAGAAAAAATGGTTAAAAGTGATAAAAAGTGATAAAATTTAATAAAAATTATATCCATTCGACCTTTATAGGTCAATCACTCCATGGTTGAAAATGTTCTCACACAAAAGGTTTGATAGATATACCCATTTTATTGAAAACAAGGGCAAACTAATCAAACACTATATTATAAAGGGTACCGGTTCCGTTTTGTATTTGTAAAACCACTTTTTGTTAGTTAATAATTTGTTAGATTATTGTTAGATAGTTAACACACCGTGTGTATCAACAGTTTGTACTGCACGTTTTGTACTTGTTAGCAATAATATCTTGCAAATTCTCTCTCCCTCTCTCACTTTCTATGGGACTCTCTATTCACTACTAGTGTTTTTACCCGTGCGTTGCACGGAGTAACATATATCCGAGATATTTAGAAAATTGAAACATCTTTGCAAATCTTTGGATGATTATCGTATATAGTTATAAATTGCAATTATTTCCGAATAAAGACATGTTCAGTACTCCAGAGAAGTATTTTTGTTGCTTGCGTGAGGGAAGGTTGGAGAAGTTGATGAAGATAAAATCAAGAGATTTGTAATGGCGTGAATTAAATTAGAATCCGCTTGAGATTTGAATTCTAGAAGAGGAATGAAAGATTGATTTGCAGATTTATTTATGATTATCCGTTTATGATTGTAGAATAAAAAATTAATTTTTTAATTCAGAAAAATAAGGAAAGATTGATTTGCAGATTTGTGATTATTCGTTTATGATTGTAGAATAAAATATTAATTTTTTAATTCAGAAAAATAGGTGAAAGTGGCGAGAAAATGTGCTGATTTTATAGATATATAGATTAGAACAAGGCACATTAACAATGAAAATAGCAAATGAATTTGATCAGTTGGTAATAACAATAAACATATACGGATTAACAACGACATTTGGTCCGTTGCTAATTACAAATACAATAGAAACAGATACAAATTAGCAACCGAATTTAGTCCATTGCTAATACCAATAGAAACAGATACGAATTAGCAACTGAATTTGATCTATTACAAAAGACTATAAATTATTTATTTATATTTCACAGTGGCAAATATATTATAAATTCAATAAGTAAACAAAACACAAGATTACCCTCTTATTTTCAGGAACAGATTTGTCCATTCCTAAGGCGTCTTATTCTAGTAGTGATTGTGTATGTAGTATCCTCTTGTTTCTAAAATCTTAAAAACCGTGAAACATTATTCTTAAAATAAATCTATTACATTATTCTTAAAATAAATCTATTGTTCAACATATTATTATTATTATTATTATTATTATTATTGGAAAGTGTCTAAACTCGAAAATTCAAACCCGAAATAAATTTCAACATAAGTTAACAACATTAAAATTTTCACATCCATTTCTGTAAATTAATCCATGTGAACAATCTTTGCACAAATAGCTTTTTCAAGAAATGCAAATAATTATCTTGATCATAATTTATTTGATAACGTTTACTAAAATGATTACTTATTCATGAAATGCACTTCAATCCCCCCGCCCCCACAACCCCACACCAAAAAAAAAAAAAAAGAAAAAACCTATGAAATGCTTTGAACAACATAAATTGCTATTGTTGGGCTTAGTTGGTGCTACAGATTCTTATTGAGGCGCCCAACTATTTCTTGGTCCAATACAAGGGACTTTTAAGACCCAGCCCAAATGAAAAAATAATCACTAAATCAGTATTTGCTTGGTAGGGATTCTCGAAAATATATATACGGTTAATTTTGAACGTACGATTAAAATATAAATAGAAGTCTTTTTTAGTTGTGAATAAATATAAATAAAAGTCTTTAAAACTTAGAAACAAAATATCATTAAGGTTGAGTGTGATAATGTTAATCTGAAGACCCAATATACTTCAACAAAATGAAAATAGAGTTTTAGGCCATATATACACGTAACAGGTTAGTTATGCTTGTTACTCAATGCATTCGTCAAAATTAATATTTACTTTATCGTAAAAAATAATAAAAATTATTTAATATGTGATGAAAAATATTATAAAAATTTTGAAAATTATAGTAATTTAAAGTATCAAATTGAGATATGAGTTGGGTGTAGTACTAATTACAAAATGAAGTATTACAACCTATCAATTTCTGTAATGCAAAACTTGAATTCAAGATTCTCTTTAAAAAAAAAAAAAACACACTTGAATTCAAGATATAGATTATAATACTTATTCAATCTGCAAGTTGCGGTGGGAAATAATTTCGCGACACCATCATTTAAATTAGATGTGTTTGATCGCATGGAAAATTTTTCTCAAAAAATATTTGCCCTTTTCATGTAAAATTTCCCACCTCACTAGTGGGTACAATTTTCCATGGAAATTGATCTAACATGTGCAATGGATGGTTGTACGTAAAATCTACTTTCCATGGAAAATTTTTGAATCAAACAAATAACTTGAAAAACAAATTGCTTAAATCCATGGTTTCCATGGAAAATGTCTGCAGTCAAACACAACCCGGGCCAATTTGATTCAATCAATCCGCAGGCTTCTCATGTGGTCCTTGCACTACCATAATCTTCCATGGTTTGTCGTCTTCAATTATGAAAGCTTGAAAATCAATCACAAACTTTCCAAATATTTAATTTTGGTCGCAACACTTCTAAATTACTTCAAATTGCTCTCAATTAGCTTCCAATATTGTGCGAGCTGTAGCGATACAAGAATTTCAGCCGGAAAAGTTCGTTTTAACGAATTTTTCCCCCAAATTCTCGTCTAGCCCTAAAAATCAAGAACCCTAATTCCCGAATTACATCCCAAATTCCTATGAACCCTAATCTTACCCTACAAGACTTACCAAAATTGGTTACACTCCTTTCCTAAATTATAAAACGCGTTTTTCCTTACGGGGAATCCCAAGAATCCTATATAAACACCTCTATACACACTCAAATGATTCATAACAAACTCACCCGGTATTTCTCTCACCGAGCTTCCTCTCTTTCGATCTCTTTCTCTGCCTCGATCTCTCTGTCTCGATATCTCTTCCGGCGGCGTCAATGACGCCACCTCCGCCGGCGATCGACGGCGGGAATTTTTCGGCCTGAAAAGTCGAGACGAGACGGCAAAATTTCTTCCTCCCCAGTTGATTCCGATGAAGCCTCGTATGATGAGGAAGATGAAGTCTGTGTTATATTATTCTATTTACCCCCAAGTCCCCGAGTCTTTTATTTTCATTTAAATTAGTCCTTTATTTTATTTAATTTCTAAGATTCAAGTTTCTAGCTATGTTCAATTAGGTCCCTAGATTTAAGATCCGGTCAACTGCAGTCAAATCCCGTGACTTTCAGTTGACTTTTAACTTAGTCCCTATATTTTATTTATTTCACAAGTCCCAAAGTCTTAAATTATTTTCGATTTAGTTCGATAGTTTCCAAATTCGGTCAATTGCAGATTTGACCCTCCAACTTTTATTTAACCTTCAAATTAGTCCCTCAAATTCTCCGATTTTGCAAATTAGTCCCTAACTTTTCAAATTTAGCGATTTCAATCCCTAAACTCCTTATTTATTCGATTTCAACCCTACTTTTAAGAAATTCTTTTACTTTTGAGACACCGATTACTCAAGAGACTTATTAGAGTTCATTTTGATTATTTTTAGGACTAGACGAGGCGCAACAACCTAGCTATTTGCAGAATTAAGGCTCAAACTCACGATTTAAGGTAGATCTCTATCTACACATATTTTACTTTCAAAATGCGCGTAGATAATTTATTCTTATTATGTGTTTACATGTGGTGCGTATTTCCATGAGACTATTTGCTATTTATAGCATATTATTTGCTTGATCAAGCCCAGACATGAGATTATTATTGCTTTATTGCAATCAATTATGAGAATTTTCTTACTTTAATGCATGAGACTAGACTTGAACTCGTATTTATACTTGTTCATGAGATTTACTTGGATTACATGACCACTTGTTTTACATGTAATATTGGATTGATTATCGTGCGCAAGATCTACTGAGTATTTCATACGAAATACTCACGTTTTCCTTAAATCAAACATTTGCAGGTTGAGGGGTTGCTGGCGTGGCGATTGGTGATGGATCCCTATGAGAAATTTTAAGTTCTTTTGTTCATTTAATTTGAGATTCAACTACTCATGTTATTTATAAGTTTGAGTATTCTAAGATGTTATGCTTCCTTTTGAAAATCGCGATTGGTCAATTTAAATTTAAATAATATTCCGCACAAGTGAGTTTTCTGTTTATTGTCGTTTCTTGATTTTCAAAAGTTAGTTTAAAATAATGACGTGGCATTCCGAGTATTTAGAACTCGGGGCGTTACACGAGCTATGCGACCTTATATTCTTGTTGATCCCGATGTCCTATCAAATCAATCTAGTTAAACTAAAAACTCTTAGGGTGTGTTTGATTCAATCTTTTTTTCTAGAAAAATTCATTTTTCAACTTTTTTTTTACCCTTAGCTGTTTAATTGCACTTTTTTCCTAAAAAATATTTTCCAGTTTTTTTTTATTTCTGTTCTTTTCCTTATTTTGAAGGAAAATATTTTTCTTCGGATTTTCTTGGGGGGAGGTGATTTTTATTTTCCGAGAAAAAATTGACACTTTTTTTTCTTTTTTTTTAAATGGACAATTTACTTTAATTATAAAGATAAGGAAAATGAGCAAATTTTATAAAAGAAAACAAAAATAAGGAAAATAACATCAATTTTCAACTTTCAAATAATCCAATCAAACACCTACAACTATTATTTTCACTGGAAAACCTTTTTCCAAAATTCATTTACCCAGAAAATGTTTTCCCTCGAATCATTTTCCGGGTTGAAATCAAACACACTTAGGGTTTGTTTGATTCACACACTTTCCATGGAAAATGTCACATTATAAAAAATATTGTCTTATTTTTGCTATTGATTGCAACATAGAAAATAAATTGATTTTCCATGATGCAATCACTTTTTCCATATTTTTTGGCAATTTCATTGAAAATATTTTCTCATGAGGGCGGTGAGAAAATTTCGGTGGAAAATCATTATGATCCTTGTATGCCATACAAAGAGAACAATTGCGTTCATTTATCCATTATAAGTGATGTGATAAATAATTAATTATAATTGATTTAGTATTTTAAATATTATCTAAAATATAAAATTTGAGATACATTTAAAATATCAAATTAATTAATGTCACTTTACTGATAATTAGACGACTTTATGAATAGTATTAGACGCACGAAATTATCTTATTTTTTGCATGGATGTATGTGAAATAATGTTCAAATTGGGGTCCTTGAGAGACTCTTTGATAGAAGTCAACTACCTATTTATAGTAATAATCAAGAGAATTTATTGCAAATTAACTCAACTGGCTTATCGTTTCAGTATTGAAAGTCAACAATGGATCAAATTTGACTCGACAAGCTTGTATACCGTACAGATATTTTTGCCTTTTGATGGAGTAATTGACTACTTACTTTGTTTAATTAAAATTCCCCCAATCCGATAGATATAAACATTTTTTTAAATATTCAAAATATAAAGACTTTATTTTTTTTAGAAGTTTAATTTAAAATATTTATTAATATACTCATATTTAATACTTAGTAATAAATTTTAAATTTCAAAAAATTTCAAAAATGTATTTCTAATATAATTTTTAATTTTTGTGAAAAGTAAAATAAACACCTCTCTCTCTCTCTCTAACTGTTGGAACCGAGGGAGTACCGTTGATGGACAAAACTAAACATCAAAGTGCAATTGCTTTCTCCATGAAAATTACAACGCAAGTAATGTCAAGTAGTTGTATGTTATGGTAGCGTCTCGTCGACTTGAAGATGGGGGTGCCTTTGGGCCCGGTCTATAAATCAATTACTCGCCAACATGTGCATGCCCATGTTTACAATTGCACCCTCCAACTATGTGTTTTCTTATGTAGCTATCAAATATGCATGTATGCACATAAGAGCAGTTCTAGTGTTGGAGGAAAAGAGATGGAGAAAAATCCGAAGTAGAGGCCAAATTTGGCTGTTCCATTACGTTTTTCCCCCAAAATCCATCCAACAAAAGACATTCCCTCGATTATTTGGGATTGTAGGAGAGGATTTTTACACCCAACACGAGGATTTGCTATAATAAAACATATATGCATAGGTTAAGAGAGATGGGCAGCCTCTATTATTAGCATGGACAGACAAATTAATATTCCATATGTCCCAGAAAGATAAACTTATTTTCTATTTTATCCGTTCTATAATATCGACCACTTTTGATTTATATTTGCTCAAATTTTTTATTTTTTCTATTCTACCCTTATTTGACGTGTATTATTATTAGTAAAAATATATTATCATCATTTAATATAGGTGTATATTAAAAAAATAAAATAAAAATTTATTTCTCTAATAATATAAATAAATTATAATTTTTAATTTTTATTAAAATCAAATCAAACTTATCTTTGTGGAACAGAAGGAGTGTTACTGTATTCGTCAAAGATGCCAAACAACTGGGCCGAAGCCCAATTAATGGTCAGCCCACTTGACGATCTACTAATACGACTATACAAGCCAGCCTGCGTGCCGTGTGCGGGGAAAAGGATTGTAGAAATGACATTTCAGGGACTAGATGACTACGAATGCCCGCTGGGACGGCTTCAATATAGGGTTCTTGTCGAAGGCAAGCACTGCACATCTCGGATTTTTTCTTTGGCATAGATTTGGGCGAAATTTCACTGTTAAAAAATAATGTGTTTTGAGTAGACATTAGGAGACATATAATAATTAAATTAAAAATATTATATTTAACACCACGTACTTAACTAGTCGAGATGCCACTGGTGAAAAATGTGTTTTGCGTCGATAGTAGGAAACAGAAATGTGAGTGATATAAAAAGTTGGGAACTAGTTAACCTTGAATTTTTTGTATGAAGCAGCGGTTCTAGATAATAAAAATAAGTTGTAAAAAGGTCAATGATATTTAATTTGTGATACTTACGATAAATAATGTAACACATTGGTTAAACACACTGAGAGCTTGTTTGATACATTTATTAAAAAAAATCATTTTTATCTATATCTATTTTTACTACGCACTATATTCGTCTAGCAATATTTTTTTTATGTTTTAAAAATTTTTCATTACTCTTTAATTGCGCATTTAAAATTTATTTTTTTCAATAATTTCTTATTAAATAAACATGATCTTATGATATCAGCAGTGGCAAATGGGAGAAACCGAGCAGTAAAAATGTCTAGATGTTATGCTGTTTGTATAACAAAAATATACAATAAGTTGTACAGTAAATATATTGACAATATTTTATTATTTCACATATCATATAATCTTAAAATTAATATTGATCAACAATTCCAACTGCGTTGGCTATTTGAGGGTACGCTATGGTACCTACACATGGGCAGATGAGTGTCACGTACCCTCCTAGCATAATATCCTAGTATTACACTCGTGCGATGCATGTCGATATTACAATCTGTTTCAAATAAAATTAAAACATACGAATTAGGTAATGTAAATCTATTAATAAGTGAAGTAAATTATCAATCACACCTTATCTGTATCTGACCTTATCCGATTGGTTAGGAAGATAAAGACTAAAGCCCTGAGACCTTTAGGTAAGAGTCCCAAGTTTGAGTCCCACGAACAGTGTGTTGCATTGCATGACTTTAGTTGAAACCGATAAAGCGGCTAACTTAAAATAATAATACTTGAAGTAAAAAAAAATTATAAATTTGGAAATATTTTTGTAAACAACATTCATCATTAAGTTCTTGGCTTTCCATCTTGGTCACATATAAGAACCTACAAACCTGCTAGATTTGTAACTTTGGATACTGTGTCGTGCAACTAACCACAACTGAAAATCTGCTTCTTTAACAAAATACCGACATGCAAAAGCGATTGCTCTTAACTTTTGTTATTATGATATATTGATACCGAATGTTGAATCGAATTCAAACCATATCCAATTGAAGTTTTCCCTTTTTTTTTTTTTTGCCACTATTACTCAATTTTTTTATTATTATATACAGAAATATGAATTCATGTTATATCCAAATCTAGTTTTCCTATTTTATTTGTGCCGCTATTTGGAACAATTAATAAAATCAAATACCAAACAGTATCAATCAATAAAACATAGTTCATATGTCATACCCAATTCGAGTTTTACCTTTTAATTCGACTGAAATTTTTCTTTTTTTAAATAAACACAAGCTACAATTTGAATTTTCCTCTTTTATTTAGTAACAAGTAGTATTAATAAGTAAATCATATATTTAAACTCATTTTTATATAAAATAAAATTTTAAAAAGAATAAACAATTAACATTTATTCTAAATTCAAAAATTGTTTTTGGTTTGTTTGTTCTTTTTAAAAAACATTGTATAAAATCGCTTTTTTAAACGAAGCCGAATTAAAAAGAAAATCAGATTTAAGATTTATTTCTAAACTTTATTTTTTTCTTAAGAAAGTGCGAACAAACGTGACACTGATAACATCGTGTTGCTAAGTAAATGTTTTGTAATTTTTTTTAAAAAAAATAAAGAGATGATTAAATGATAATTTTATAAATGTAATTTTTTTTAAGTCGCCTGTGAAATGAGGAAATGAGACATGGACGTTGTTGTTTTCTTTTTCTTTTCTAATTAGTTAATTATTCATTATAGATTTAATTATTAACTACTCAATATTTGATCTGAAATAATTACCAACTATTTTAACTGCTCAATACACATTATCCTTAAAAACTATCTAAAACTACACTTTTAACATAGTGAAAATAAAATAGAGGATTTTTCATTTAATTTTTTAGATATGTAAAAAAACTTTAGAATAGAAAATCGCTATTAACGTGGTACTATACCAAGTTGGTGCTTCAACTTTTATTAATAAGAAGATATATGTGTGTGTGTTTAAAATTAATTAAAAAATTAAAATGTGTATAAATTAATTAAAATGAAATATCCAAAAATTAAAATTAAAATATATATAGAAAATATTAATTATCATTTTAAGAATTAATTTGATAGGTACTATAAGTCGTAACTTTTATTTCTTATCATCTTTTCTCATTAATGCATGCAACATTAAATATAAAGGAGTTAAAAAATTTTGTATAAATTAATTCAAAAACTTTCATACATATCAAAAATAATATACGTATAAAAAATAAAATAAGAAAATCAATATCAAATAAAGTAAGTAGAAAAATTAAATAAAGAAAATAAGTAATCTCCTTAAAAATAATATCAAATATAACACTATCACCTAGGTACCTCTGCTAAAATAATATTTTAAAATTTATAATATAGAGATTTGTTATTCGCTCGACTTTAAAGTATTACCAAATATTCATCCGGCTCTACTTAATGGCAACTGTCGATCATTTACTAATGCGATCTTTCAATACATGCTCCATATTAATTAATTGTCATCACATGATTGACAGTCTTTGACATAAAATTTATAGAAATGACAGCTCGCAGGAGAATTGATCGAGGCCGGACAAATAACTAAACAAATTATGAAAAGGGCAACTTTTTCATACAAAATTGAGCAGAAATATTCACGCATTCGGGGTGCGCCATAATTACGGCGCTTTTAGAGCCTTTTTTAGTCCCATCCGATCTCCGATTTGAAATCCGTAACCGGATCTAGATTAAGCAAGACGAGAATAAAATTTGGCCAAAAAGTTTGATCGGCCGCATGGCATCCAACGGTGTCGCAAAAATTTTGAAAAAATTATCGAACTCCGTCTCGTTTTGCTTAATCTAGATCCGATCCCGTATTTCAAATCGAAATCGAACCGGGCTAAAAAAGGCCCCGGGAGCACCGTAATTACGGCGCACACGGGAGTGCTTGAACATTTTCCCAAAATTGAGACATGGAAAATTTGTTTCTGAAGGATTATAAAGTTCTTTGTGCAGTGTGGGGGAATGATTTATGCCTGTAATTGGTTCCACGAAGGACACTATTAGACAAAAGAGTGTAATGGATTAGTATATTTAAACGCCAGGTTGAATGTTGATACAATTTTTTGTGTTAGTTGTTAAGTAAAATCAAGTAAGTATTTAATTAAATATCAAATTTGAGCAATATTAGATTGCAACTTTAAATTTTATATAGTCAGTGTATATTAAATTTACTCATTCATTAACAGTCAACGCAATATACTAACAACAATTTCATTAATTTTATTTTGAAATTTTTGTGATTTTTTTTACACCAGTTTTCAGTGGTTAACAATTTTATACAAGTAGCATTACGAACAACCAATTTATTGCGTATTACTACAACTGTTGCTTTGAAGATTTGTCTTATTTATCATCTCTTAAACTGTATAATCAAATCAAAACAGTCCATATCAATCTATCTACCTCTACTCCTTATAAAAGTGTCTAAGATATGAAAAATATTTTATGACCATCTTGCCCTTACAAATTTTATATAATTACTTATATATCATTTTTACAAATTTAGCATTAGTTTTTGTTTAATTAATTAAATTAAATTAAATAAGACTAATATGCATGAAAAGCCCCCTCTGTCTTCCGCCTAAAAAATTGAACTTGAGTATACATACTATGAAATTTGTTAAAAAAATAGCCTCTTGATTTGTAATAATACCTTTTAAATTCCATTCACTTTTGAGTACTTAAAAAAAAAAAAAAACTTCCACAATTATTTACCAAAATTGTGGAAGTTCAATCCTCTTTTGACTGTTTACCTCTCTTCATTTACCTGACAATTAAGGGCTTGTTCTTTTTACAACAAATTTATACGCACGCAATTTCGTATAATCTCATATTTATTTTCAACCACACATATATTTCCCAAAATAATATTAACCACACATTTTTACACGGAATACCACGCACATCAACTTTATACCCAATCAAACATACCCTAAAACTTTATAATGTGTAGGAATAACTATTTTTAAGAAAGGAACATTTCAAAATTTTCCGTTACTTATATTCCCAAAAATTTTCCATCACTTGTAGGAGTATTTAATGGAAATACATTTACATGGTCACAAATATATAAATTTTTTATATGTTTACCAAGGCTATAAGTGTGATGAAAGTTTTTTTTTTTTGACTTCTTTCATATGTCAACTTAATTTGATCGATTACCAACAATTTCGTTTATGTATGCTACTTATATGTCTTGATAATATCCATCTCTTTCAATATTGTACACTAACATATGCTAATAAGAATTATTACTTGCATTGTATAGTATTGTATGATTTGAGTTAAGAGTATCAGTACCACATAAGAGAATGAAAGAAAGGAAGAAGAATATGAAGAGATCGATGAGACATGTCATGTTTGACAATTGTTATGACACTCTCGGGTGTTTTGCGGTTACATAAGACCTCGATTGGGAAAGTTGAAACCAAATCCAAAACTAGAGCAGCCAGGCGAAGCTCCATTAGTTCAAAAAAATTTTCGATGATGTCATTGGCCGACGATCAAGCCAAAAACTTTGACCGGCCGAAAACGGTATTGCTGAAAAATTTTCCAAACTATTGGAACTCCGCCTCGCTATGCAGGTTCTAAATCTGGTCTTAATTTTCACAATAGAGATCATATGTAATCGAAAAATAACTAACACACTCGAGTGTACTAGATCATTGTTGTGATAAAGATATGGAAGAAGCATACTATATAGGCCTATGGTTTACTCAAAATATAATATTTATTTGATTTAATATATATGTGATACTCATTATATTATTTTATGATTGTTGAATGTGTGTATATATATACACTTTTACTTTATGATGTTATAATTAATTATGACAATCAAAATATATTTGATAAATTATCACAACATCATGTGCAACGCATATTTTTCTTAACTGTAGTATATAATAATAAAATTGTTAACGTGAGCTGTTTTAGGCCTTGTTCTATTTGGTATTAACCAAATCCGCGCGTAATTCCATATACCTCATACTCATTTTCAACCACACACACATTTCCCAAACTAATATTAACCACACATTTTTACACGGAATATCTCGCGGAACAACTAAACTCCTAATCAAACAATGCCTAATTAACGCGACAATCTGGAAGACAAATAATAAAAAAACAGATTCAAACTCATTTATGAATGACAATCCTCAAATAAAATATTAAATTAAATATATAAAATATTAACACAATACACTGTGTAGAAATATTTAAAATTAATAAAGATATTTTGTAACGTTATTATTAATTAATTATGTCAACTCTCTTAATTGCTGTCACCAATGGCTAACGTCTAACAAACCGACCTATGAGGCTCGCAACTATAAATCGGAACAATACACTACACTGTAAGTCTGTAACACACATCAATCAAGCTAACTGCAAAAAATAAAAAATGGCTCCAATCTCAGGCCCCCACTTCGTAATTTTCCCTTTCATGTCTCAAGGCCACACCATCCCTCTCCTCTACCTCAGCCGCCTCCTACGGCGGCGCTCTATCGCCGTCACAATTTTCACCACCGCCGGAAACTCCCCATGCATAAGGTCCATTCTTCACGACACCGATATCAATCTCGTCGAACTCCCCTTTCCTAAGCAAATCGACGGCGTTCCTCCCGGCGTCGAAAACACCGATAAGCTCCGATCAATGGCTTCTTTTCTCCCATTCGCCATTGCTACAAAAAATATGCAGCATGATTTCGAAAAAGCCATTCAAAATCTTCTTCATCCCGTTTCTTGCATAATCTCTGATACGTTTCTTGGTTGGACTCAACTATCTGCTGCAAAGTTTGGGATTCCCCGGCTGGTGTTTTCCGGTATGGGAATTTTCTCCACCGCCGTGTGTCAGATCCTCGGTCGAGATAGGCCACAAGCCGGTGCAGTTTCGCCGGATAGTCCTTTTATGATACCGGATTTTCCCGATCTGAAGATCACAAGAAATGACTTTGATCCACCTTTCTGCGACAGAGAACCCGCCGGAGAATGGGTGAATTTCATGGCGGAGCAACTCATTGCAAAGGTGAAAAGCCATGGATTGATAGTGAACAGCTTTTACGAGCTCGAATCGAGGTATCTTGATTATTGGAATCAGAAAATGGGCCCAAAAGCTTGGTGTGTGGGCCCACTGTGTCTGCCATCACCACCTTCCACGGCGGCGCTGGATAAGCCACTGCACATGCAATGGCTTGATGATAAGTTTGCAGAAGGTGAAATGGTGTTATACGTGTCATTTGGGACACAGGCAGAAGTTTCGGAAGAACAGTTACGTGAGATTGCTGAGGGTTTAGAGAAATCTCAGGTGAGTTTTCTGTGGGTTTTGAGGTCAAAAGGAGTTGACTTTTTACCGAAGAGAGGTTTGATAGTGAAAGAATGGGTTGATCAGATAGAAATCTTAAATCACAGTGCAGTAAGAGGGTTTTTGAGTCACTGTGGATGGAACTCAGTGATGGAGAGTTTATCGGCTAACGTCCCGATTATAGCGTTGCCGATCATGGCGGAGCAACACCTGAATGCGAGACTGGTGGCGGACGAGATCGGCGCTGGGCTGAGGATTACGCCCGAGAATGGATCTGTGCGGGGGTTTGTGACGGCGGAGGTGGTGGAGAAGATGGTGAAAGAGTTGATGGAAGGAGAAGAGGGTAAAAAGGTGCGGAGGAAGGTGGAGGAGATTAGCGGCGCTGCATGCGCCGCCTCTGAAGACGGTGGCTCGTCTTGGCGCGCACTGGACTTCCTCATCGATGAAGTTTGTGAGAAAGGATTAGTACAATCTTATTCTAATTTGCCCGAAAATGATGAGCTGTTGCGCTTCCATGGGCCCCAGGAGTTACTTGCTATTAATAGTAAATAATTCTCTTATATAAACCTTATAAATTTGTAAGTTTCAGGCTGTGTAAATTTCAGTGTTAGCGTATAAATTAAAATATATTTTTATGAGTAGGAAAAGAGAGAATTAGTGAAATTAAATGATGAAAATTTAAAAATACAATTGATATATGGATGTGATTTACTTGATCAAATTTAAATTTTAAAAAAATGAATTAAAATTTCTATACAAACACACTCTCAATCTCATGCATCCCTATAGTCTTTTCTTAAATTAGAAATAGAATAATTATATTACCATATTAATATATTTTGAGATGTGTTGCTTCGAGTAAATTTTTCCCACTTACAAGTTACCTTAAAGTGTTAAACATGTAGATAAATAGTAGTGAAAAATGCTATGCAACCATAATAAAGGAATCATAATAGTCATAATCTTAAGTGACGATATCTCACAAGAAAATATTGTGAGAAATTGGGAACCCTAACATATCTATTTTCATTTCACTATTGACATTTTGCGTCTCTCCTCTTGGAGTCTTCTTCGAGCTCTGTCATACTTCACACATCCTTTGTAGCTCCGGTGAGACTTTACCCCCATTGAAACCGTGCAGACCCGAAGATGACGATTGTAGTCCCTCCTACCTTGTGACTCAGAACCAATGCTTTGAAGCTATATAGCCGACGATTCGAAGCTCTAGCTAATTTCTGAATGGAAAAAAGGTAAATTTATCCTAACTATTTCCAATTTTTTTTTGAATTTATTTGTTGTCCTCGCTATTTCAACTTATTATTTTGAATAGCTTGAATTTGCCTCCTTCTCCCCCCCGGGGTTTGAATGGTATTGTTCTCTCTATTTTAGTTTGAATAAATTGTCAAAAAATTCAAAATTCAAAATCATTATGGCTCCTTCTGTGTCACCCTTTTTATGTTCACCTAGCAGGATTCAATATATACTAGAGAAGATGGAACTGAATAAATGGATAATAATGAGTGATGCTGTAAAAAGTATGGTTGATATCGATATTTTGATTTTCACACCCTTTAATTTGAACATTGAAACATGTATTTAAATTTTGAGTAGTTTAATTATTTTTAACAACAATTAGTGAGACGGATAATTTTTAAAGGAATTGACGGTTTAAGAAACATCGAATGAGGCAATAAATTTGGGCTCCACTTAAATATAAGTGAAATATTACCTCCGTCCCAAAATTATAACCTTTTTCTTATCTTCACAAAGATTAAGAAAAATGCAATTAATAGTATTGAAAAAGTACAATTCAAGATTATTTTCCTAATATGTCCTCTCATTTATTAGATGTTTTATTTCAACTATTCCATTTTGATGATATCAATATATATTAAATGAGGGTATAAAAGATAAATAATATTTTAACTATATTTTAAAAAGAAATGTGGCCTATATTTTGGAACGGACGAAAAAGAAATAGTAGACTATATTTTTCTGACGGAGGTAGTAGTTGTCATGTTAAGTGGATTATTCGACACTGTAGTAATGAAGACACTAAAGATGAGGAGTCTACCAAAATTATATGCATACGATGCATAGTAATTGTGTCAAATTAAATTGCTTTGTTTTTCTTTTTATTTTCAACTTTTTTTACTTGAAAGGTAAATAAAACTAGATAATTTTTTTTTTAGGTAAATAAAACTAGATAATTTTTTTTTTTACTTTTTATATATACGATGCATCGTATTTTTTATGTGCTCACTCATTAAATGCATCCATATTTTAGAGTAGAATGAATAAATGAATTGTTAGAGGTAGACATTATTAGTTGCTGTTTCCAAGTGACGCATTAATGTGTCAGTATCCGCTTTTTTATTGGATGATGAAAAAATACTCATATGTTTTACACGTAAATCATACCTATTTAAAAATATCAAGTTTTAATCACCATTAAAGTTACTCTCTGCAAGTAATTAAAAAAAAATTACTCTTGGCACAACAATATTTTCTAATGAGGGAATTTAGTAAACGATAATTCATATAAACGCCCAGCATGTTTTAAGGGTTAAAAGTTTTAAAACTTTAGATCACTTTTTTTTTTTTTTTGGAAAGAACATACATAATACACGCATGCAAATACAGAGATCCTGTACACTAGTACTTAAAATTATGGTAGAAATATAGCTTGAGGATCCCTAACTTCATCCACATAGCTTGCCTTCCGTCCTAGATTAAAGTAGAAATATATGTAACATTAAAAATGTATTCAATACAAATCATGTAATAATAAAGCATATGTCATTGAAACACTTCGTTTGCTCAAAATATATGCACTTCAAGTATTTCAAGGTTAATTAATAGTTCTGTAGTAGGATCATCTTTAATTAGTTGTGTTGATTCTTCAAATAGATAATATACAACGTATTAAACCTTTTTTCGTTGTATATTGTAAAAGTATTTCTATATTCCTTAACATCACTAACACACTAATTTTAGTTCCAACTCATAATTGTACACATATGAATATCTTACCCTATTAAAAAGTTCTGTTTGATGTTAATTAGTGCAAGAAAATGATTTTTCTAGAAAATATAAATTTAATAAAATTACAAACATATATCAATTATCGTAATGAACGATTTTAAAAGTTATAATCGAGTTATAAATAAAGAAATTCTTAAAATATATAAATCATAAAAGTTGATTTATCTCAATTTGTTTATTTAAATATGGGCAGACAAACTAAAAGAGCAAGTGGACAATTCTTGAACAAAATGTATCAACAATTAAATTTTTATATTATAATTTAACTATAAACGTTACAATATTTCTTACAAGAATTTTCACATATTGTAGTCCTTGCAATATAATAAAAGTATTATAACTTATGATTCCTCATGTATTGAATTAAATACTCATTTCACTCTATTTATGGCATGTTAAAAGGATAAATATTTAAATATGAATTTTTTTTTAATATCTTGTAATTGACTATTTTTATATTCAAAAAATAAATAAATATTATATAATAACATTACATTTAAATAAAATATCAGCAGTAGAAGATAATAAAATTATAATTGGACATTTAATTAAAAAATTATACGAATTAAAAATTAATTGGTAAAATTGGTAAATGATATAAAACTATTAAAGTTGCTGTTGAACAATAAATTCTACTTAAATTGTGAAATGAGAATTATTTTAACCAACAATTATTTTTTTAGTTTATTAAATAGAAATTATTATTGAAGTAACCAATCAAATAGTAATTGTGATAGGTTAAATTAATGTGTCAATTAGATTAACACAAAAAAATGGTGTTAGTTCGAATGGTAAGGATACCACTTATCTAGCTAAAAGGTCCTAGGTTGGAGTCTTAAAGTTACATCAAATTTTCATAAATATATTCCTAATTGAGATTCTTGGTCAGATTCTTGACGTGATAAATTGATAGATGTACAACACAATAAAAATAGTTTATTATGTTCTGAAACCGCCACTTCAATAGGCAGTTATGTCCTAAAACCAGTAGTTCATTTCAAATGTGGAATCACCACTACTTTTAATATATATAGATTTGTCATTAATTTTTAAGGATTCATTATTTTCCTCATTTAATTTTTGCAGCTTTCCTTATTTGATGTTGCATTTCTTATTTTATTTTTTATATGTATTTTATCTTTCTTTTTTATGTATTCTATTTTTTAAATTAATTTATTAATTATTTTAATTCTTTTATATTTAGTGTTGCATGCATTCGTGTAAATGTGATAAGAAATAAAAGTTACAACTTACAATATCTAGTAAATTAATTTTGAAAATGAGAATTATCAGTTTCTGTATGCAAATTAATTTCTTCATATTGCATTTTAGCTATTTTATATACATCTCAATTTTCAAATTAATTATATAGTTGAAGTTCTAGCTTAGCATAGTGACACGTTGGCAGCGGTAATCTATTTTTGAAAAAAATATTTTTACATATTTAAAAAATTAAATAAAAATCCTCTTTTTTATAGTTACACGTTAAGGATAATGAAATCAGTTAACCATATTTTTTATTCAGTTCAGGCCAAATGTGGTACAAAATCAATTCAATTCGAGCTAAATGTGGTACAAAATCGATCCAATATTCATAAAATTTATATATGTATGTATATGCCAACAATAAGATCATTATTAATCATATTTGAAATATGTTTGACCAACTATGTATAATCCATAAAACATGTTATTTAGGTTTTTTTGTTTGTTTGTTTGTTAAGTATATTATCTAAATTTTATTTCCAAATATTATTTTATTACCTAAAATTATAAATGACGATAATTGATATGATATTTTTTTTACAAAGATAATATTTTGCACCAAAATTTGTAAACCATTGTTGAGATCTATAATATTATATTATATATGTTTCGTTACGATTGTTATATATTTATTATAATAATTTATCGCCTTATTTTATAATATTATTGTATATACATATATCATCTTAATTGTCCCATGCAACGCACGCGGTAATACTAGTACGTACTATTTTTAAGATTTGGGGTGAAACCACACAATTTAAACAAGTTAAGGGTGTGTTTGCCGATTCTTGACATTTATACTGCACAAATAAGTCAAAATTTGAACAAGCCAAACAAGGCACTTGGATTACACCCTAACGGCTAACTCGGCACCAAATCCCTAGTTCTCTCTCAAATTCTCAATTTACATATTTCCGTCATTCTTGGTCTCCCTTTCACGTTAAACAATCACCAAATCCCCAATTTCACTTTCCGTCTCTCAATTTCCAACTCAAGACTAAAGCTTCGAAAGGTAAATTTCTTTCTCGTTTTTTGATTTCCATATATTATTCCATAAATTTAGGGAAAGATTGCTCCCACACACACTAACCCATTTCCTGATTCCTAATTTCACTTTCAGTCTCTCAATTTCCAACTCAAGATTAAATCGAAAGGTAAATTTCTTTCTCGTTTTTTGATTTCCATCTATTATTCCATGAGAAAGATTGCTCATACACGCTAACCCATCACCTGATTCCTAATTTCACTTTCAATCTCTCAATTTCCAACTCAAGATTACATCGAAAGGTAAATTTCTTTCTCGTTTTTTGATTTCCATCTATTATTCCATCAATTTAAGGAAAGGTTTAAAATTTTGCATGTATGTGCTCACAAGTTTGGGGAATTTTTCGCCTATTTTGATGTTTCTTAATCCCTTTTTTCACTGTGGTTCGTGTAACAAATTGGAATTCCACATTCTTTGCGTTGTTGTGTTCGCCTATCTTGATGTTTTTTAATCCCTTTTTTCATTGTGGTTCGTGTAACAAATTGGAATTCCGCATTCTTTGCGTTGTTGCGTTGTGAAGGTGTAAAAATGCTTCTCAATCTTTCAGTAGTCAATGGTTCCCGAGCTTACCGTAGATTCATTAATCGTACTCGTGATAGGTTTTCCATGAAGGATACTAGCGGTGAATCTGAGGATGGTTATAAGACTATTCAAGGATGTCGCATACTTGTACCCCAGGCTACCTCATTGGAAAACAAGAAAAAGATGCCGGTTCCCGTGGAATTAGTTGTTCCGGAAGAAAAACCCGGGTACAAAAAAGTTTACAAAAATCTAAATGTAATCCTTCGAAGAGATACTTTGTATGTCGTGGGCCATGACAATGGCGAGCAGAATGTCACGGACTTAGAGTTTTCACCAACTCTGTGTGGCCTTCACCACTCGAACCACCCTTGTGATTACTAGTGAAGCAGCCTTCGACCCGCGATGCACTACTAAAGTGCTAACTTAAGGGAAAATCGACAAGTACACAAAGAATAAAGGAATACAACCCTTTGTATTAACTCCAAAGATAATTACAACAACTTGTAACTACTCGACCCCTCGAGCTCTCGTACAAGTTTTCCCCACAATCTCTACCTCTAGAGATCACTCACAACAATGCTCACTCAAGCTCTCACTCTTGAACCAATCTTCCCTTGGATGGATACAAATGAAGGTCTACCATCTATTTATAGGCCACCTCCATCACCTCCTTTGGAATAGACGGTGGAGATCAATCCTAATCAATCGCTATGATGGAGCCTCTAGAACATCCTAGACCTTCTAGACAATTCCATACACATATATACATTTCCATGCATTTCTCCACTGTATAAAGTATGTACAAGAATGTTCTAGACTTGCCTACAAAAGCCTATCTCTTGGAAGTCTCTAGAATCCTGACTCATCTCGTCGCATCCCGCAACGTCCTAGGGAGTCTCTAGAATTCCGACTCGTCTCGTCACTTCCCGCAACGTCCTAGAAGCTTCCTCGAGCGCCCAACCTCGGATCCTTCCGGAACGTACTCGCTCGACCAAGTCCCATAACCGTCCGGAATCTTCCATTAACCTCAACGCCTCCTCGGATGATCTCGCCGGCGTCCATGATCGGCCCTTCGTGCATGATCCCTTGCCTTCGTCCTTACATGACTTAGGCATGGTGCCCCGATCATGGTTCTGTCCATGCCTTTCGTGCACGTCTTGTGCCTCGTTGCACCCATCTTTGGGCAGATGACTCGATCCATCGCTAGCCGAACTTCTGGAGCGTGACAAGAAGTATGAATTTTCCAAAGAATACAAATTGATTGATGACGCTATCCCCATTGGTTATTGCGGGAGTTACGCACATTTAGAGACTGTAGGCAAAACTATATTAGACATATCTGTTGGTAATACACGCATGCAAATATAGAGATCCTGTACACTAGGACTTAAAATTATGGTAATTAAAATTATGGTAACTTTAGATCACAGTTATAATTGATGATATGGTTGTAAATGACAATATATTAACTAATTAAAAAATTAGAGAAACACGTGTTTAGATGCTCTTGCGTATCGTGGGATAATATAGTGTAATCATATACATGAGCATTTTTTGCATTAATGTAATGGAAGCACGTGTATCGAAGAATAAAAGCATAGGTTCTGTCAAAATATAAAAATAAATAAAAATCAAAGGATAGGTCACACCACATTTATGGGTAATTATTTAGTATTACAGATATTGTTTAATGAAATCGCAACCAATGTGGGTATAAAAATGAAAATTCTCTATTAAAAAAAATGAAAATTCTGAATTTTTTAATACAATACCCACTTGGGCATCAGAGCGGTCACATTCATACCCAAAATAAATAAAATAAAATAAAACTAATTTTTTTGTCAAATAAAATATAAAAGCATAATACAACAAAAATGTAAGATAATTATAGTCTTATACAACCGTGCAGTTGCTTGTAGCAGTCAGGATATCCCGTTGATTGTTTGTTCCACGAAAATTTTTGAGAGAAAGTTATTAATAATATTTATCAACCTTGAAACACGTAGATGGATATTATTGATGTGTGTTGTGAATTCATTCCTTTTAATTGCAACCAAAATTCATCAGATTATGAATTTTGTTTTTAACCATAAATTAAGTACCTAAACCTAGAAGCGCCATCGTTTCACCGACCAAAAAAAAAAAAAACACACACACACACCCCCTTAGAAGCGCTATCAATCTTCCTATCACTCGCTTTCTCATGAAGTCATAATTTATAAAACTTTCCAAACACATCCATTGTTTTTAAGGCATCTCCAATGCACTAATGGATTGAGAAATCTTCCATGCTACATATGAAGCACTTTGCATTTACCAAAAAAACACATCCCCAATGCAAGGTGACACAGCAAGTCTGCAGCCGAGGTGGCAGAAAAAATTCCAAACAACCATCCCTTTCAAATCTTTAGTCCCACAGTGGTGCGTGTCGTGATATACCAAATATTAATTACCTTTCTCAATTTTGAAAACTACAAATTAATGTAGCAGTGGTGAGTAAGGGTCGATTCCACAGGGAACAGTTCGTCAATTTGGTATACTTATGCTAACTAATATGATGGGCGGTTTTAGTAAATGAGGAATAAATATTGAATACAAAATAAAATAACAATTAAGAAAGCTTTACCAATGAGAGAAATCATCTAGTTTTTGGTTCAGTCAAGCCTCCACTTGTATATCCAATTTACTCATAACGTGTTCTATTCTCTATTCAAATCTTTGACCTTTAGATAATAAATTACACATCTTTATTATCTCTATTTTCCATTAAGCGTAACTAATTGAAGGTCAGCTTTCCAATTAGTCCTTAGACTTTTGGATAACCTAAAAGTCTGATCTCTAGATTTAATGCAAAAGCTAGTATTGAGAATTGGGAAAATAGGTTAAACTTAGAGTAACATTTCAGTCAGCTCGAAATGTTTAACAATAGGGTTTGTTGTTCCCAACGACATGTGATCGCTAGTTGTTACGTATGAATTAAAGAAATCAACAACTACGGATTGAAACTTTAATTCTAACAAGTTGATAATAGAATTTTAACTCAATTGGCCAAATCTAATTAAAGTTCATATTATCAAAAATAAAATAGAAAAACAAACCAACTTGAATAAGAGTATAAGAACAACGTCACTTGTGAGTTAATCGGATAGCAAGTTTAGAACAACGACATCCCCTTGAACTAGATCGAGACGCCTAGCCAATCATATTCTCATCTAAAATATACATTTCAAATATACTTCCACCGGAATATGAAAAGCTTTTTAAGCAATCTCTAAAACTTTATTCACACTTCTACTCAAAATAAGAAAAGAAAGCTAAACAAAAGATGGATACTATTAGAATGAAATATAACACTAAGAATTTGAGGATGAGAGAGTGTTTTTACAAGTTTCTACATGTTTCAAAATGGCTTAATGGCCTTGCCCTTTTATAGGCACTACATGAATCTTTCAATAATGCATTAGGTGAGCTACTCCTCCACTATTATTCCACTTCCTCATGCTTTTTGGCTATCTTAATATCCATAATTTCTTTTTGGACCAGAAATAGCTGTTGTAGGCCATCAAATTACCTTTCTTTTGACAGTGGAATCACCATAATTGGATCTTCGTAGGCCAAGTTATGGCATTTGCACTAAAAGTTGACATTGGACACGTTGGATGCTCATGATGCTGTCTTCCAACTCAATTTTCGTCTATTTTCCCATGGATTTTGCCTTGGGACCAGAAATAACAATTGTATATAATTGAGTTATCTTTTATGTTGGTGCTGGAATCAGGTCAATCCGATATTTTTAGCTGAAGTTATGATCCAAACACTGAAAGCTGCCCTGTAAATCCGAGTTGCTGATTTGCACTTTCCATGCCTTGTTTATACATTTAAACTTGTTTCAACTCTTCTTGGTCCTCAAACATGAAAATAAATAAAAACAAATAAATACACACTTATAAAACAATTATCACACAATAATAAACATTATTAGAGAGTTATTAAAGTACTTTTCAAGCACTTATCACACAGCATGAGTAAGGCAAAATATCACTTTTCTCAAAGAAAAATTATTGTAGAAAGTTGCTGCCTTTCTTTTTCTCTCCTCACTTGATCTTGGGATGGGACACTGGGGATGGTGAGCATTGGAGTTCAGTTGGGCTGCCCATTTGGTAAATGTATGCAGACATTTTTGGAAGACCCAAATTTTAACTGTCACGTCAGCTCTAATTGCTTATAGTAATTTATATGCATTGGAGATGGCCTAAATAAATATTTTCTTGTGTCATCTATCTAACTAAATTGAGGGAGACTTCCTTTTTTTTTGTAGCATTGAGTTTTGCCGTTTAACGGCCCATAGCTTTCTAGTGTTTGGTGGTTTTTGAACCACTAGTAGATTTGGTAGTTTTTGACCACCAACAACTAGCGGTTCAAAAACCAATAGTTTGAACCACTGCAACAAGTGGTTTAGCCCCTAGCTGGTGAACATGGTGGTGGTGGATGAGCAGGGGAATGTGTTAAAGATGAGGGTTAAATTGTAAAATTTAAAAAGTAATTGTGCTAATCTATCATTTCTTTCAAAATCTAAATTTTAAATTTTTATTTTGTAATAATAAATAAATTTTAGAGATTAGTTTGTGCTTATTGAAATATTATGTACTCAAATTGTAAATATTGTTTGTTTTACTTAATGAATAGAAGGGTATTATTGTCTTTTCGACCTAAAAAATTCTGATTTCGTAAGAAAATGTTAGATTGAATACCAAAATGTCAATAAAAAATTGATAGATCCTTAAAGCACACCGGCCTAAAACATTAGGTCCTTCTTGTGCTAATAGGCCAAAAAAAAACCACACACTCACACACATATAACAACATTCACTCACTAATTTATTTAAAAGAACTTCCTCTCTCTCATTAGTCTCATCAGATTTTCTTTGTGAAACTCTCTTTGCGAGATGCTAAATATGCGAAGATTTTTTTGTAGGAATTAGGATATAAGTTCTCAATGGCAGTTCTATGATTTTCGAGGCCTAAGGCGAATTTTCTAAATTGGCCCATTAAACTGTAATAGTCATTAAAAATAATAAGCGTTTTACGTAAACTAATAATTAATTAAAAATACAACAATAATGGAAAAATAAAAAGAAAAAATCTCTATGATGCCTCATTTTATACTATATTATAATCTAAAAAGTTTAATGTTTCTTATTTTTTCCCTTGAAGGAAAAACATTAGTCAAAATTCCATCAATTTAGCTTTTTTACCAACACAAGTCACAACTTTAAAATGAAATTTAAATGTAGAGTTCATCAAATGCTATTTCGTCTCTCTAATCTAGGGTATCCCATATACGATACACGTAAAACTCGTATTTTCGTTGTTAATTAATTGTCATGAAGTTCAAATGGTCCGTTTTGAACATTTTCTATTATTTTTTGTATAAGGGGTAAAATGGTAACTCAAACCTAGATAACTTGAACTTAGATCAATATACCAGTAAGAGAGTGTTTTTACTACTTGAACAAACCCCTTCAATTGTTATTTTTAAAAATATTTTATAGTTTATTTATACCCTAAACTAATTCAGTTGTTTAGAATATATTTAATATGATAATATTAAGTTTTTGAAGAATGTTGTAAGTAAATTTACTGGCCAGGGGATATATATATTCTTGAGAATTTGTGGTTGCATACTAATTAATTTTGGGAAAATGATTTGTTGAAAATCCACAACCACAATTTTAGTTCTAAATAAAAAGAAGTTTTAAATATTGGTTTACATATTAAATATAGTGTTTTGCGACACGCATAAAATTTAATTTTTCTCACTTTCTTTTATTTTTCTTAAAAACAAAAATCCCGCATGAGAGATTTAACAATGTTATAAATCATATTATCATACGATACATATACAAAACTAGCTAGACAATGTATTGCAAATTTTATTTAAAGGTTTGAGAAAATTTTTTCATTTGATGCTAAATATTAAAGAATATATTATATTCAAAATAAATAAAAAAATAATAAAGAAGGAATATAGTTGTGCAAAATTTGAGGAAGTTATGATCGTGCAAAATTTTAAATAAAGAAAGTTTGGAAAGAATGAAAATATTCTTAATTAGCTGCAGCATGAAAGTTTTAAAAAAGAAATAAAAATGCGTTTAATTCACAATAGGAAAAATTGAACTTGATCTATGCGTTACCTTAACTTCCAGCTCGTTCCCACTAAGGTGGTCCTATAATGAGGCGGATGAGGCGGTCGCCTCAGGCCCAACTCTTCGGGGGGCCATTTTAATCCGTTATATTTGATGTCTATAATTTTTTTTTTTAAATTGAAGGGTCTACTTTTGAATTCAACTAAATTTTAAAGCCCAATTTTAAGAGTAACAGGAGAATAATTCAAGTATTCAATCCAAACTTTTAGGCCTATTTTTTGTTTGACAAATTTAGGCATATTTTTTGTTTGACAAATTTAGGCCTATTTTTTAGCAATATTTATTCAAATATTTAGGCCATTTTCAAGTTTAATAAAAGAACAAATTAAATAGGAGAAAAAAAGGGAACATTTGCAAACCCAAAAAAAGAGAGAGCAATGACTCGCGGACTCTGCACTCGAGCATCGGCGTTGGCGCTCTGACTAAGTTTTTCATATTCTTTGTTAGTTTATTATTGTGCATTTAACTAATTCTTACTATATAGTTGAGTCTCGTGTCTTGCTTTATATTAGTTTTACGGAAAAAAAATAAATAAATAGTAGGGCCCATATTTGAATGTTCGTCTCAGGCCCAGCAACTTACAGGACCACCCCTATGCACAGGCAACAATTTTTTTATGCTTAAAGCAACCTTGTTCTATTTATAATACTAGTTTTCACATCCGTGCGATGTATGGGAGTAAAATTGTGTAAATAGATTGAAAATGAAATATTTGACACATGCACATATGTAAAACTGTGTAAGTTAATTGAAAATAAAATATTTGACACATAATTCTCATTTGTACTTAATTAATTGAGCATCTATATTAAATTTATGTTTCACATATCATATATTAAGTGTATATACTAATAAGCAGTTGATATGTATACTGTTATATTGTAGCAATAAATTATCTGCAATCTAAATTACATATGGATAAGCTGATTAAATAATTGTGTTATGTCACAAAAACTTGTATAAGTAGAACTAATCAAGTTAAAAGATAAAACAACGTGAAGAAGCATACACTCGCAAATTGAAATTATCCAGAAAAATTAAAAACAAAAAACAAAATATAAATAATAGTTCAACCTTAATATCGAAGTCTGATCCATATTCATTAACATCATTAACATACCACTTTTAATTTCAACTCATCATTGTAAATATAAGAATATCTTACCCTATTAAAAAATTCCATTTAATGTCAATTGGTATAAGAAAATAATTTTCTTAAAAATATAAATTTAATAAAATTACAAATATTTACCAATTATTGTAATAATGATTCTAAAAGTTATAATCAAATAATAAATAAAGAAAATTTTAAAATGTATAAATCACAAAAGCTGATTTATCTCAGTTCCTTTAATTTAGTTATGGGCTAACAAACTAAAAAAAAAAAAAGTGGGTAATTCTTCAACAAATTGTATCAATAATTAAATTTTGCCATTATAATTTAATTGCGAATGTAAAAATCTTTTTTTCGAGAACGTTAACATATTGTAATTCCCATATTGTAATAAAAATATTATTATCTAAGATTCCTCCTATATTGAATTAAATACTCATTTCACTCTATTTAAGATATATTAAAGGAATAATTATTTTAAATAAGAATTTTCCAATATTCATAATTGGAAATTTAATTAAAAAAATAAAAATGTAGTATTTTCACAACTGTATTTATGAAAATTATATTTACTTATAATCTCATTTTTAATTTAAATATTTTATATTTAAATAAATATATAATTTATAGTTTTTTATTTCGGAAAAAATATATAGTTTACAGTTATGCATCATATATTTATAAATTTATTTTCATATTATTGTATCATTATTTGAAACTTTATCACGAAAATGCGAGTCATTAAAAAATATGCAAAAAACTTTATATGTTTCAAATAAATAGAATAATTTGAAAGTATTTTAATACTCAAAAATATAAATTAAAATTAAAATTATAAGAATTAAAAATTAATTGATAGAATTGGTAAATGATATAAATTTACTAAGCTATTACTGAACACCAAATTCAACTCAAATTATAAAATAAGAATTATTTTGTAACCAACAACTTTTTTTGGTGGTAAATAGAAATTATTATTGGAGCAACCAATCAAATGGTAGTTGTGATGAGTTAAATTAATGCGTCAACTAAATTAAAACACAAAAATGGTATTGGATAAAATGGTAGGATTCTATTATTCTAAGTAGAAAGTCTGAGGCTCGAGCCCTAAAATTGTGACTATTTTTTAATAAATATGCCTAATTGAGATTTTAATTGAAAAAAAATTTTAGAATGTCGGTTAGAATCTTGACACGTGACAACTTTTTATATATATTATAGATGCTACATCTTAAAATGAAAATTTGAAAATGGGCCCATAGATTCTAGGCTTAAGGCGATCGCCTCACTAGCATCAAACCATAACCGCCCATGTCAGTCCTGATAAACTACTAGTATCGGTGAATTCGACCATAGGAACGGTATATAAAGAATTTCGTTAATTTAAAGGGAGAACTTGATGGAATTTTTCATATTATGGAGAAATTTCTTTGTTTGAGGTTTGTTGAATACAAATCGATATATGATATTTCTATCTCACACAAAGATTTCATACGATCATAATTATTATTATTTAGTGAGTGATAGCAAAATGATCCGCGATAACCCAAATCTGATGGGGCGAAAATTTGCAACCCGATTGTTTGCGAGATGGTTTCGGGCTTCGTTTCCCACCCTGTCATGGGTCACTGGGCGGGGCAGGTAGGCCTTGCCCCAACCCGAACTCGCCCCATGTAAAAAAATTTTTATTTGTATTTTTATATAATTTAGTAATATATATTTTACAATTTAGACAATCGCTCAGTACTTTATTTCAAAAAAAAAAGATCAATAATTCCAACAACACAATTAATCAATTACCAACACAAATACTATAATATTATTATTATACTAAAATTGAAAATTAGAAGAAAAATTTACAAAGAAGCCACCAAATGGGGCGGATTTGATATCCCTCCACGCTTCGCTACCCAATCTGCCCCAATCCGTCTCACGACTTACGAATCATAGGATGGATCAAGACATACAAAAATTAAATAGAACGGATCATGGAGCAGGGTGACCCACCCCGAACCCGCCCTATTACCATCACTATTATTATTGTTATTACTACTATTATCATCATAATCGTCGAGATGCCATTCTAATCAATTATAGCCAAACGAATTAATTTTTGAAAATCAGTATTTCACAATAAGATAAAATAGTACAAAAATATTAATGCTTAGTGCCAAAAAAAACTGTTACGTACATGAGATATCCTTGTCAATGCTTTCATATCTCCCATCTTATTATTATACATATAGGGCTTGTTCTATACATAATATTTCTTCATTAATTTTTATTCATTTTTTTATTATTATTTTTAATCACTCATTCAATTATTTTATATTTTTTAATATATTTTTTAAATATACTTTGCATAGAATAAACCCAGGTATAATTAACCCGCGCACCAAAACACGATCCATTTCGTTAATACAAGCAATTCATCTAGAAGGATGAAAAGGAAGAGACCACAACCACACATGTTAACGTCGGTGGAAATATATAGGCTATTAATTAAGCACTTAAGTCAAACCAACAGCAAATGAAAATTTCCTCAGTGGGCAATCATATTATGTGCACTCGGTCTTATTATTTTCTGGACAACTATAAATAATGCCTAGAATTATTTTTTGTGCCCCTATGCACATAAGAAGTAACTAAAATATAAAAATAATGAAGACGTTGAACTTGCACACTGTTATGAATAATAATTGAAGAATAATTATTAGGTGTTATGAATAATTGAGAATAATTTGGTGGTTATGAATTATGAGGAATAATTTGGTGGAGAATAATTTGGTGGAGGAATAATTTGAAAAAGATGTAATTATTATATGAATGACTATTATACCCTTGAGTGAAATTATGTAATTACGATTGTCAATTCAGTTTCATAAATAGAGAACTGATTATTAATGAAATTCATTCACGAGAATTCATTCGAATTCATTCTCTAAATTCTCTATTGTTTTTAAATACTTTTTTTATAGCGTTATCAACACTAGCTCTAACCCTTTGAGTAATATGAAAGAAGTATCTTTCTGATTGCATCTTATAGATGATCTTACAATGTCAGCTGGATTATTACTGCGATGAATTAATCTATCCTCATCAATCCTAAATAACTCTCTTTCTGCAAATCACATCATTGAAAAATTCTTTGTTTATTCTTCTCCCCACACCTCATTCTACACAACCTGTTGGAGACGTCGAAATCCCAAAATTAGAAGAATGAGTGAAAAGAATTTTCCAGATCACGTAAATGGATTGCAAAGTAAACCTCATCCAATGGAATAATTAGAGAAAGGAAAAAGATGAAATCATATGATTTTATAATATAATAATATATTAAACTATAAGATTCGCTTTTATCGAGATATAAGGAGTATACATTATCAAAATCAAATTTTCTCGAGCTCCATTATACTCGATTTGCGAGAGCTTGATTTGACACCAAGCGTTGATAGGGTAATAACTCGTTTGAAATATGTTATTATCAAACTTTCAAAATTTACAAATCGACATAACTTTTGAAAAAGTTACAAAATAGTCTTGAACATTTTGATATTGATAAATTGAAATAGAAAGGAGATAATTTTCAATCGTAAAATATTGATAAAATATTTTTGACAATTTTACCTTACTTAATTGGAATTGACAATTTTACCCTTAGGGTAAAACCGACTTAATTTTGATTGATTGAAAAATGGATAGAATATTCGTGAAGAAATTCTAAATCCATTGATTATATAAAAATGGCTTGAAGTCCATTTGAGTTAAAGATCGAATATTATTTTAACTCAGAAGAGTTTAATTACATAATATCTTATTCTTAAAAGGATAAATGTGCTTTCTTGTAGAAGTAATGAGTATTTGTTACAGAGAAGAACAAATTTGCTCCTGCAGCAGTTCAATATTTAATTCTCGCACTTTATTTCTTTTGATTTAATTACTTTGTAATACCTCCTACTTGATGATGGGTTCAACCAAATCACTAAGCGGAAGGTTTTATATATTTACACTTTATATGCTTTAAGTGATGGGTAATACCTAAGCAGATCCTACTCTGAAGAAGTAGTTAAACATTATGCAATTTAATTCTTGCTATTTAAATTAGTAAATTTATATTTATTGCAATAATTCCCATAAGGTAGGTTCACCACCTATTGGAGGAAATTTAATTTCTGCAATTTAAATATATGCAACTTTATAGTTTGAGTATATTTCCAATGTGGTGGGTAATACCACACGATTGGTGTGCATATTTTCAATATGGTGAGTTATACTACACGATTGGTTATAACTAATCCTACTCGAGGAAAAGTAGTTGATCAAATATTCTAATCATACTCAAGTAGTAGGCGATGAGAATAAAATTACTTCCCCATATATACAGAATATTAATGGAGAAATTGAGTAAGTGGTACTTGAAGTTACCATTGGATAAATGAAGCGAAAGTAAAATCTTGAATAGATCCCATGTTGATAAATCAAAGAAAATATATCGCATGGAAAGTTTATATGAAGTAATCTCATCGATGATATGAGATTGTATTAATATGAGAATAAAATGCTCTTGAAGAAGCAAAATCACTAGATATCGTATTTGAATAAAGCGATATGATATTATTATTATTACTCTTTCAGGAAGAAGTACAAAGCAGTAGAAGTGGAACATATTGAGAATATCAAAGATGGCATTAAACACTTTCGAAAATATAGAAATGCAAAAGAATATACATATCTTGAATCCATAAATGAGGGATCGTCTCGAGAGTATAAATACTCAAAGTAACTCACCACCATCAACATTAGGATTCATAATGAAATATTTAAAGGATCAATTTCTTTTTAGCTTGACACGATTGGTCTGTGGCCAGAGCGGACGCAGAACTGCAGTTCTTGAACATATGCATGAAATTTGATGAGTAGTTCCATCAGCAAGATCTTAAGAGAAATAAGTATTTTTCATTGAATGAGAGATAAACTTATTATTTACACATTTGATCTAAAAGCTAGTAAGCTCATCAAAGAAATTATTAATATTCAACAAACCTATTGGTTTGACATGAAAATTCCATTTGTGCAGCGAGGCTATATTGAATATTTCCTCCAAGTGTGTTGTAGCCGCTGGAAGGACAATGAAAGCATCACTATTATTCATCATATACATCATGCGGAGTTGTGGATGGATTGCGCTTGTAGCTGACCTGCTTGGACCCATGGTAGAAGCTTGGCTCCAATTCGGTATTAGATCCAACTAGATGGAAGTCATACGCCAAACTCTTATTCCCCCATGATTGTGCGACCATTATAAGTCTAGCTAAAAAGTTTGTTGTTGGTTCCTCCGTATAGTATATTGATTTCTTGTCTCCCTAACTCTTTTACAAGTCGGTTTGCCATATCCACATATTGGATATAGGCCTACATTAGATCCACCAAGAATACATCGGTTTTTAATCGTGAGAGTAAAGGTGGCTTGTATGAGATGATTCTAAAATCTCCATATCCATCTCTACTCCTATCTCTCTTTTGCACTATACTTTTAATGTATGAACATGAGAGATATATGAATCCTCTATTTAAAGAAAAATTTTCAAACCAATAATTAGTGCACTATTTACTTTTTGACAATATGAAAGAGAAAAAGAAATTTTTCTTTAGTGATATGACGACATATAGTCAATCAGTGATTGAAAAAATAATATATATCTTAAAATTGAAAAACGATATTTACAAATAAAAAGAAATATATTGATTTTGTTATTACACTTTCTTACATAAATATGGGAAAATCATTATGCTAAATTTTTCTACTAAATTTACAAACGAGATCTTCTAAAGTAAGTTTTTCAAGGCAGAACGCGTTTGTTGATCTTTGAATTTGGCCCATAAGGCCATTAGCTCACCTTATGCGTGTCCACTAGGATGTGTCTCAAGATCATGTTGAATATCATCCAAAGGCTCCTTACTCAATCCATCCTTAATGAACGCCTATTTTATCTTCTGATTTACGGACAAGTACCCCTGCATTTACATCGAGTGTCACATGTCCATCGAGCACACTTGTAGCATCCTCCTAATCTTTTGCTCTCGTTTCTTTGAAAAACTACTTTTACCCATACTCAGGCATGTATTTAGAAGGAATTGAAACCTCACGAGATAATCGAACCTTTAGCTTCAATCAAGCATCGGATATCTTGTGGGATACCCTTATTCATTAGCATCCTTAATCTTTCCACTACATCGATAAATCCTTTTTAGGATTTTGATCAGAGTAGTGATGGATAGTATTTTTCGAAGATTTGAGAGCATATGATCCATTATAATGTATAAACCCTTGTTAGGATGAATTTTGCAATAATTTTGATGATTTATTTATAGAATAATACGACGCGTATGAAATAAGACTAGATTTTAAATAAATAATATGAAGCGTAAGAGCTACGATTTCTAATTAAATAATAATTTGGATGTGATGATGAGTGTAACTCAGTGTTTGAGCAGTATTAGACAATAATGTCACCAAAAGATGATGGAATATGTCGGTGAATTATTTCTATGATAAATCATATCGAAGCACTATCACAGGATACTAGTGAAATCGATATAAGAATTTCTTGAACTAGAAGTTCAATAATACTCGTTGCAAAGCGGGTGACCATCATTTAAATAATTATTGAAATCAATATTTCAAGTGAAGAATTAAAGGAATTCTTCAATGATTGTTCTCGATAAATGATGAAATCATTACTAGCCAATATTGGGAATAAATCCCAAATATATTTGGAATAAAGGATGAGAAGTATGGGCGCATTTCATCTTACATGTGGACTAATAAATATTATGATATGGATCCACTAGATAGTCACATGTGTATATGATTAACGTAATTTGAAATTTCACAGAAATATTTGCTCATGGGATGAGCATGATTTCAGATTTAATGATAAAGTTTAGTAAATGTATATCCTAATACTTGAATAAATCCTCAGAAGGATTTGAGTATCTGCATACAAGTGGGATATTATATTGCAAATTATTTAAAGTCCTCAAATAAATTGTCGATATCGAGAATAGAATGCAAGCGGTCTAAATTCATATTAAAGAAATTTGAATGATGAGAACATATATGATTAAAATCATACCAACTGTATAAGTTTTGGTGTTCTAAATTTTCAGCATGAGGGAGTATAAAGATTGAAAATGATATGTGAAATGCATCATGTTATATCCTCACAATTAAAATATGAACTTGAAGTTCAAAGATGCATAAAAGATGTTATGAACAATCACATATATCGATTAAGATGTTTTGATAAGTTAGCACTTGAAGCGTTGATATTATGAGATTTCCCAAACATATATATCAAAGCAAATTATAAAAGATGGTCTTAATAACGGAGGCATATACTCTTGAAGAGTATATAGACATAACTATATTGTGTAATCCTACAAGAGGATTGATAATGAGATATCTCGATAAGTTATATCGATATGGGAAAAGAAATGAAATTGAAAAGTGTAAACACGATATGAAAATGTAGCTACATATGATCAATGATAATGAAAATATTGAGATATATATTGAAGATGATAAATGGTGAATGTGAAATCCTTAACTTATGAGATGATGAGATGATGATGACTAGTGCTCAAAGTTTAAAGATAAGCATGGCCATGGTATATATGTTGCATGCTCATGAAAGTTAAATTACCGATCGTGTGTGTGTAAGAAAAGGAAATTAAAGGATCGGATGAGCTAAACCGTGTTTATGAGTACCTAAAGGGAGCTAAGCGCGAGAATGAAATAACCTTTTATTAAGTGAGTATTAAATGTTAAATGATATATTTTAAGTGTTAGTTAGTTATGAAGGTTTACTTATATGTTTACATGTTTTTACTATGAATTTATATGTTTTAAAATTGTGTATTTGGAGACATGTGTTCATGGTGAATGTTTTGTAGTTGTGTAAGAAAATTGATGCACTCTAAATGAGCGAAGAGTATAAAATCAATGTATATGATACTCATACAAATGTATGAAAGATTTTGAAATGTATGATACTTGTATAAAAATACGCGTTTGCACTCTTTTTCCCTTAGTGAGGTTTTATCCCATTGGGTTTTTCCTCAGCAAGGTTTATTAGAGCAACTTTAAAGGCGTATTCAGCATGAATAATGTCTCTTTTTCCTTCATTGGTTTTTCATTTGGGTTTTTCTAATAAGGTTTTTAGCAGTGCGTGAATACTCGTATCACTTGGTGATAGACATCGGGGGAGCAATGTTTTTGATGAAACAGTATGTAACCACTCCAAGCCTATCCACGCAATCGGTTTGGAAGTTTTTTCCCACGCTGGGGTTTTTCTCCAGCAGTCAGGAAGACATTTATTAATAGTTCGTTAAGAAGTGTTATGAATAATAATTGAAGAATAATTATTAGGTGTTATGAATAATTGAGAATAATTTGGTGGTTATGAATTATGAGGAATAATTTGGTGGAGGAATAATTTGGTGGAGGAATAATTTGGTAAAAGATGTAATTATTATATGTGAATGACTATTATACCCTTGATGAAATTATGTAATTACGATTGTGCGATTCGAAGTTTTCCTATAAATAGGCAGTTATTAATGAAATTCATTCCTGAGAATTCATTCGAATTCATTCTCTCTAAGTACCTCTTGTTTTAAATACTTTTATAACACACACATATATAATTTGTCTAGAGATATCATGTGACAGTTTTTGCCCTTTAATAGGTCTAGTTCTTTGTGACAAAAGAGGCAAGTGTGGGACAGCCAGGATTTTGGAAGCCTTCAAGCGTAATTTAAATTAAGGTCCAATTAATACTAGAATTAAGGCCTTGTTCTATGTTCATTAGTAATAATGATTATCTGGTGTCCAACGGGATATATATTATGGTGCATCCTGAGGTGATATGATATATCATGTATGATACAACATCATGTGTCACATTTGCTGGGATGCACTATAGTATGCACCCGATTGACATCGGATAATTTTTGTCATTAGTAAACATAAGACAACTTGTTTTTCTCTTCCTTTTTTTTTTTTTGTTTTTGAATGAGCGTTTACATAAGAAAACTTAGAAAATTCTCTCTCTAAAATTCATAAAATATTTCTTTCCACACATGGTTGTCATGACATTTGATTCACATATATATGATAGGATTTGTTCATTAGCAAACATATAATAAATGTATTATACGAAAAAAATTAAAATAGAGAGACATGTATTCAAGACTTTAGGCCAAAAGCTGTGAGCTTCTGGACCTTTTATATTATAGAAAATAAAATAAAAAATTTAAAAGTAATGAGGATTCTAGATTTATTTTTATTTTTTATTTTTTTGGCTCCAAGCAACCGCGCGCCTATACCTCGAGCTGCCACTGGGTGCTAGATTTCCCTTTTTTGGTTTTAAATTAGAAAAATAATGATAAAAATTGACTAACAGTAGAAAGAACAGATTAAAAATACATGTTCGGGGTAGGGGTTGGGGCTGGGGTTCAAGTTCTAAATTTAATATTTGTAAAATTTGTTTTGAGCGTGATAATTTTTAGAACCGACAGTAATTGTTAATGGCGAAGATGATGTTATGTATGAAAATTTATATACTAATTTTTGTCAAGTGTGCATGTGTGTACAAATCATTCAACAGTTGGACCGACTGTTGATTTTAAAAAAAATAATTCAAGGCCATAAACTAACGGTTAAAATCATTATATTTGATTTGGCCTCTGCAACCGTGTCCTCTAACTGTTGCATGAATGATTAGTGACCAACTAGTTATGCTTTCACGAGATTTTTTCAATGACTTTTAGCAAAATGTGATGTTAACTTTGTAATTTGTGTCATTTTAAATTAATCTCGTGGAAGTTAGTTAATTTCTTGTGGTGTAAACCGCAAGAGCGTGAAATATTTCAATCAAATATATATTAAAAAGCTTCCTAGATGGTTCGATTAAGAGGGGAATCATCAGATACATCAATATGATCCATTTCAAATGAACCACTCGTAAGAATTTTTTTAACTTTGTTATTTGATTGAAAAATTTTAGCTAAAAAATATTTTTTATGTACATGTACCTAAAGCATAATATCAATTAATTTGCCTGAAAAGTTGAACCCATGATTTTGGTGTAATTAAATTGCCTGGAATTCATTTTCTTTCCAAATAACTTCCAAATTTTCAATCAAATACACTAATTGCCTTAGTACATAGTGAATTATTTTGATTAGGTAAACAACTAATCAACAAAACACAAAATGGGACAAGAAATGGTCTATATCATTAAATCAATACATTTGATTATGTATGTATAATATTTTAATTAAATAAACTGCCAACAATACAAAATAGAGACAGATAAATCTTAAAGTACACACATATCGCTCGCGACATCATTACACCCTAATGTAAAGTCAGATAAAGCGACTATTACGCCTTTCTAGATGCACACCCTATTGGGACCTCTAAATTATGTGTACTTCAAGCACAACTCAATAAACTCAATAGTGAGGGGAGATCTTCACTCGCTAGCCTCTTTTGCTCTATAAAATGGACATGAAATCTAAGATTGCTTAGCAAGAAATCGAAATGTCTCCAATTAAATCCCCACACTTCATAATCTTCCCTTTCATATCCCAAGGCCACACCATCCCTCTCCTCTACCTCGGCCACCTCCTTCGCCGGAGATCCATCACCGTCACCATTATCGCCACCACCGGAAACTCTCCCTGCATCCGCAATTCTCTCTCCGACACCGATATCAACATCCTCGAACTCTCATTTCCTCAAGAAATCAATGGCACTAATAGATCGCCATCAATAACTTCTTTTCTCCTATTTGCCAAATCCACAAAACTAATGCAACATGATTTTGAAAACACCATTCAAAATCTTCATCCTGTTTCTTGCATAATCTCTGATATGTGTCTTGGGTGGACCCAACAATCTGCTGCAAAATTTGGGATCCCAAGGCTGGTTTTTTGCGGCATGGGAAATTTCTCCACCACAATGTATCAAATCTTGGGAAGAAATAAGCCACATGCAGGTACAGAGTCACTCGATACTCCGTTTCTGATTCCAGAATTTCCTGAGTTGAAGTTGACCAGAAATGATTTTGACCCACCTTTCTGTGAGATTGAACCCACCGGAGATTTTGTTGATTTCATGGCGGAGCAGATTCTTGCGGTGGAGAAAAGCCAGGGTTTTGTTGTTAACAGCTTTTACGAGCTTGAATCGAGATATGTTGATTATTGGAATCAGAAAATTGGGCCGAAAGCTTGGTGCGTGGGCCCACTGTGTCTGGCGAAGCCGCCGTTTACGGCAGCGCCGGAGAAGTCACAGCCACTGCACATGCAATGGCTTGATGACAAATTTGCAGAAGGTGATGTCGTTTTATATGTTTCATTTGGGACACAAGCAGAGGTTTCGGAAGAACAATTACGGGAGATTGCTGAGGGTTTAGAGAAATCTCAGGTGAGTTTTCTGTGGGTTTTGAGGTCAAAAGGAGTTGACTTTTCACCAAAGAAAGGTTTGATAGTTAAAGAATGGGTTGATCAGATGGAAATCTTAAATCACAGTGCAGTAAAAGGGTTTTTGAGTCACTGTGGATGGAATTCAGTAATGGAGAGTTTATCAGCTAATGTTCCAATTTTGACTTTTCCGATCATGGCGGAGCAACACTTGAATGGGAGACTGGTGGCGGAGGAAATCGGTGGAGGGCTGAGGGTTATGCCGGAGAACGGGTCTTTGCGGGGGTTTGTGAAGGCAGAGGAGCTGGAGAAGAAGGTCAAAGAGTTGATGGAAGGGGAAGAGGGTAAGGTGGTAAGGCGGAAGGTGGAGGAGATCAGCGGCGCTGCATTAGCTGCCACCCAAGACGGTGGTTCTTCTTGGCAGTCGTTGAATTTGCTTATTGATGAAGTTTGTGGGAAAAGATTTTCAGAATTTTACTGCCATTCGACCAAAAATGAAGACTTGCTGGGTCCACGTCAAGCTGACGATATGCTTGCAATTCATATTAACTAAATACTCGTAAAATAATAAATAAATAAATAAATAAAAGATTGTGCGCTCTGCGGTGGTGTTCAATGTATAATAATATTGGATGGTTGTAGCGTATGATATTTGTATGGTAATAAATTTTGTGAAGCCATTTAATATTGGGGTCTGTTTGATTCACTCTTTTTTATTTTTTTTTTAAGGAAAAGTTTTTTTTTTAATTTTTTTTTCACTCTTGATTGTTTGATTGTAATTTTTTCTAGAAAATATTTTCCAGCCTTTTTTTGATCTTTGTTCTTTTTCTTATTTTGAAGAAAAATGTTTTTCTTGGGGGAGGTGATTTTTATTTTCCAGAAAAAATTTGAAACTTTTTTTTAATGGACAATTTGCTTTGACCATAGAGATAAGGAAAATGATCAAATTTCATTAAAAAAACTCAAAAATAAGAAAAATAGCATCATTTTTCAATTTTCAAATTAATCAAATCAAACACTTACAACTACCATTTCTCTCGAAAACTTTTTTCCGAAATTTATTTAACCGAAAAATATTTTTTTTCAATTATTTTCCGATTTTACAATCAAACACACCCTTACTGTATACCAAATGAGTTTAAACGTCTTATTTTTCTTTATTTACACAACTATTATAAAACGCATTATGCTCTAAAAAGTATAACAGACTTTGTTTCTGTGCATTTGAGTGGAGATATTATTATTTGCCAAATAGTTATGCTTTTGGGAGTCTTGTCTGTCTGGTGGTTTGAATGCTTATTGGCTTCCTTTTTGATATGTTGTCATAACTCTAATCGATGAATATTTTGTGATAAATAAATTGTACAGCTCCAATTATCAATTCTAAATTTACACTATTTAATATTTTTATTTTCTTTCTCATTTATTAAAATTTATTTTTATGTAAATTATTATTATACAAGTATAAATACATATTTTACACATAATAATAAATAATATTTTACACTATTCAACTTAATACAATTAGAATGACACGTCTACTCTTTATTTTAAATAAAATCGAATAATTAACTAAATAAATAATTAATTAATTAGACACAATAATTTATTTGACGATAAATATTTATATGTAATTGAAATTTGAAATTATCCTTTTACTATAGCAAAATTAAATTCTCATTTTATGATAAATTGAAAGTATTGGGCCGTGAAAATTTTAACGAAAAATTACATAAACTATGATGAAATGAAAAGATCAATGATAAAATAGTTTTTGTAATGCCCAATCTAAACCCTAACAAAACCAGAGCTGCGGAACTAGACTCGGCGTCACACGTACATTTAAAAACAACACGAGCGTTTATTTACATTTTCAAACTGTTTCTCATTCACAAGACACACAAAACCAACCAAAACATTTCCCGTGTTTACGTCAAAAACATAAGTACAGGATCCACAGCAGCTTTCTTCTTCCCCACGCACAAGCTCTCACGCCTCAATTCCGAGAAGATTCCCCGCCATCACCCGAGCTGCGTTCCAGCCCTGACGTACCTACACGTATAACATAGAAAACCTAATGAGTCACGAGGACTCAGTGGGAATATAGATAAGTGCAATGTATATCACACTCGTTTATTGGGCCCAATTGCTTATCAAGCGGATACACCGGCGCCAATATAACATAACATAACATAACATATGTGGCCAATTGTCTCAATCCTCATGCGGGCTTCGCCCGTGAGACGGCCAAAAGTCTCAATCCTTTTGCGGGGCCTTTTCCCGTGAGACTATACATAACTTTACATAGGTGTAAGCACTCGGTAAGCAACCTCACATTCACACATTATGAATCTATACTATGCTTGTGAACAAACTATACACATAGCTAACCTTTTCGTTACCTTCACTTCCGATGACGCCACTCATGTGACGTTAACATACATCGAACATCAACATCATCTATCACTTCACACATAGCATAATCACTTTAAACCGTAAAGCTCACTTTAAACCCTAAAGCTCTAGTACATGAACAAGAAGGGTAACATAGAACTCATGCTATACATGTCTACTTCGAGCCATAAACATACATAAACATACATATCAAGACAAATATAGCTTGTTCTACTCCTACTTACCCTTGTTACCACTCATATATCTATTACCCACCTTACTAGAGTGAACAAGAACCAAGAAGATGATCAACTTCTTCACCTCAATCTTCACCAATCAAGTAACCAAGCAAGATCACGAGTTAGCTCTTCTTTTTCCCAAGTTGAAGACCTTGGTTTAATGATAAAAAATGGCTTTTGGGGAGTTTAGGGTCGTACAAATGGAGGAAATACCCCAAAATGGCTTCAGTTGACTAAAATACCATTCGCGCTTCAACAGCGATTAACAGAATTTACTTATTTACTGTCAGAATATCCAAAATTACGGCCGTAACACACCTTCATACGGCCGTAAAATAGTCTCCGTAAATGCAGTCATCTGGCCCTTCTTTTCTTACGGTCGTAACATCCTTATTACGGCCGTAACCCATACAAATACGGCCGTAACACCAACTCATACGGCCGTAATTTACTCTCTGTAAATATGGGTCAATCTTCACGTCGACATTTACGGTCGTAACACACCCATCTTACGGACGTAACCCAATCGATACGGCCGTATCTAAACCTTATACGGCCGTAATAAACTCTTTGCATCTTGCGGCACATTGCATTGTCCACATTACGGCCGTAACGATTCAACTTACGGCCGTAAATCCCATTTTTTCTGCATTTTTCACCCGGCCGACACTCAATGACCCAAACATCATCCATGACTTCATATACACTCATAAACACATATAACCACATTAAACATATACACAACACCAAAACCACGTCATCAACATCACAAATTCATTAGGAAAAAATGAACGGGGCGTTACAGTTTTAAAAAAATGGAAGAAGAAGGAGGAGATAGTTGGGCCCAAAAGTGGGCCCAATTTTAACTCCAAAGGAATAGTGCACTGCTACATGTAGCAATGCACTGTTCATTGGCACCAAACTGTTGCCAGTTTGGTGCCAACGTTGGAGAAGAATTCCTCCAAAATAGTTCCATGTTGGAGTTGTTCTAAGAATCATCCCTCATACAATCTAAGCCCAAATAACAGGCAAAATGGAAGAAGCCATCAAGTTATGGACCGCAGTAATGCAAACGAATCATCCCTCATACAAACTAAGCCCAAATAAGAAGCAAAATGGAAGAAGCCATCAAGTTATGGACCGCAGTAATGCAAACGAAAAGGTCAATTATATTGTGTAAAAGAAAAAATATCATTTCAAGAATCCAAACTTTTAAGAAATGAGATTTGGAGGGAGTGGAGAGGACACTGCACGCCAACAAGGTTGTCTACACCTATAGGTGGTGTTAAAATGCTGTCAGGTGACCCCACCAGCTAGTGCAGGCAGCAGAAGACAGATCAACCTATGCCATGTCAATCCTCCTGTTTAATAGGCCGCATTTATCGGGTTTAATAAGCGCCACACTTGTGTAAAGAGGGAGCCCTGCGTATAGACGCCTACGATGTGAGACGCTCTGGGTTGAGTTTACGGGCCGATGACCCGGTGTGTAATCTACCAGATCATTGATTTAACCTACTGGTGAACCATGGGGAAGGCCACCTGTGATTAACAGGCAGTTTCCTGGACAAACTGGTTATCAAAAAAAAAAAAAAAAAAAAATGCTGTCAGGTGAGGTCTATTTTCTATTATTAGTGTTTTACTTTATTGATTTTTCTTATCTTACATATAAAAGTGTAACTCCATGGTTAATCCGATACGTACAAGTACTATATTCTAACCAAAAAAAAATTTAGTGAAGCTACAATATTAGAGTCTACAACAAATTATTTTGATTATTTTGTTTTTGGTGAAAAAATATGCTCAATTTGTAGACTTTTAAAATAATTTAATGAAATTAGGAAATAAATGGAAAATCATGGACTTATTGTGCAGTTGTATATTAGTGAGTGGAATGTGGTTTAGATTCTGCTGTATTCATTTCAGTGGCTTTTACACCTATACAAATGTTTATGTGTAATATTTCATAAATAAGGTAAAATGGAATTAATTGCACACTTAACACAAAGTTGAGGTGTAAATTACAAAAATCCCGCGTTGTTGAGCCGGCTTTACTGAATTAGTTCACTTGGGAATATATGAGAACCAAAGACAAGGAATTTTATGAGTATAGCTGCTTGGCTCTATTGGCTGTGGTTTTGTACTTTCACTCGGCAGTCCTTTATTCAAATCCTTGCATGTGCATTTGTGATATTTTCATTTCAATTATTTTATTTTTGCCTTTTACCTATAATTTTTTTGTTTAATTTGTTTTTTGTCATTTTAAATAGTTTCTTTCCCTTTTTGTTTTTTTATTTCATAGCTTAAACTATTATTTATTAACTCAAACATAATGCATAAATTTAATATTTACTTTTTAAAAATTCTTATCTCCATTTCACAGAAAATGTGTAGTACATAACACATGCCTTACACATAAAGTGTAATGCACATATGATTCATCATAGACTTTTTCATTTCAATTTTAAATTTAATTTTCTTTTCACTTTCCCCTTCTCTCACACAAAATATGTAGTACATTACACATGCCTTACACAAAGTGTAATACACTAATGAACTTAATATTAATTACACGGAATATGTAATTCATTAGTCTGTATTCTCTTATACTTACAAATGAATTACACATAATTTGTAATTGTTTATATTACATCATTTTTTCTTACCTCAAACATAATGCAAAAGTGTAACATTTTGTTTCTTTGCATTTATTTTGTTGAAATTCTTACCTTTGTTTCACACAAAATGTGTAGTGTGTTATACATGCTTTACGCATGAAGTGTAATGTACTAATAAATCAAACTTAATTACACAAAATGTGTAATTCACTACACATTAGTTGCACAATTTGTGTAATTCATTAGTATTTATTATACATATTACAAATGAATTACATAGAATGAGTAATTAAATATCACATCATTCTTACTTATCTCAAACATAATGTAATATTTTAACATTTATTTTTTTCAAATTATTGTATTTCTTTCACACAAAAACCCTTGTGCATCACATATACCTTACACAAAATATAATGCACTAACGAATTAAATATTAGTTACACAGAATGTATAATTCATTAAACATTACAAATTAATTATATAAAATGTGTAATTATTCATATCACATCATTCTTTCTTGCCTCAAACGTAATATAGAATTTTAACATTTAATATTTTTAACAATTACTATTTAAAATTATTATATCTCTTTCACACAAAATATTTAGTGCATTGCATATGCTTTACCCATAAAGTGTAATATACTTATAATTTAAAGATTAGTTACACATCATGTGTAATTTATTCGTCTGTATTACATTACACATTAAAAAAAAAGAAAAAGAAAAAACAAAGAGAGGGGAGAAGAACACACACATCTCATTTCTCTTAGGAATTTTATCAAACACTTGTGCTCACTCTTTCCCTTTCCCTCACACGCAGCAAACATGTAAAACTATTCTCCCCATTACCATCATCAATAATTGATGTTCACAAATTCCCTTCTAAAATCAGTTACCTTTCAGTAAACCACCCAATGAATCATTTAATGAACAACTCTTACCTTCCACTTTGAATTTTTTGCTTCAATAATTCAGATTTCATCAACTCTATTTAAATTGTCCCTAGAAATTTCAATGTTTCTTTCCTTGCCAACCTTGTGCCTGTACATATATTGCACTTACAATTGTTTCCACTACTCCAATAATAATAACTCCCCAAATGGCCACCGCTCATAATGAAATGTATACAACACCAAGCATTCTGTATTAGTGTAAGGCTCATGTATCTCATTTTGATTATGACGTAATAAGAATGAAATTGGTTTTTCAATTTGCCGTCAATTTTATCTCATCACACACAAATGTAAAAAGAACTGTTGTGGGAGCATCATTGTCATATCGGTTCGTTCAATTGAAAATTTTCAAAAGCGGTTCAAGTTGGGGTGACCTGATTTCGGTAAATAAATTGATTTGATCGGATAAGCGAATTACGAAACTTAAATGCAATGTATAGACTAATTTCCTCTACATTTCAAGGTACGTGAAATTTGGGCCTCTCTCCTTGTATTGCACGCCAATTTGTGCAATCTCTCAAAATGTGTACATATGACCATGAGATCAAGATATATATTCGAAGTTATGAGAAAAGACACAAATCAATTTATTATCATATGAAAAATCTATTTAACAATAAATTACTTATTTATTATGTAATACAACCATAAAATAGTCTCCAAATTCCCAAGGCAATGGCCCATAAAGGATCGGCTCTAATAAAAAAAAAAAATTAGAGCTATAAGTTACAAGCCCATGTAACCACACAAATCAATCGCTATATGGGTAAGTAAAACAAGAAAAATCCACACGAAGGACCACTCCATACATATTTACACAAGTATGCCAAAAAAATTTGACACACAAATTTCACCTCACATGAACAACTTGTTCATGTCGAACCTCCCGGATCAAATTAGACGACCCTGTCTTGCTGAACTTGAGCAAGATCTTGATCAGCAAACGCACCTTTTTGCTAGCGTGAGACGTCCCTTCGGCCAAAAGAGCATAAAGGGCAGAGATAAGACACTCGTCTTTCGCAAGAATAGACTCCACGGCAACCCCGCAATTAACGCACATAGAATGTAGTATCGAGACACAATACTCTTTGCCAGCCGGTGATGCCATCGACCGGAGCAATTTCACAATCACCGGAAATCCCGAGGCCTGCATAATCGCTATCGACCCATCAGCACTGTCGGCCAAGGTAGCTAGAATGGCTAGTGTATCTGTTTGGAGTTCGTTTTTGTCGGACGAAGAAACTAATACTTGTAATAATGATGGTATTGCCCCTACTTCGAGCACGCGTTGATGATTTGACCGGTCGAGCAAAAGCTCGAAGATGGCCACAATCGCATTCTTTTTTCCCACACGTCGTCCCTTGTTCGATGATTTTTAGCAAGGACGGGATGGTTTCGGGGTGTTGTCCAATCAAATCGCGGTATCCCCCGTCGAGTCTTTCGACAGCTTTAACAAAGCCGAAATTGCGTTTTCTTGAGTCGCAGGATCAGTCGAGGCTAGCAAGTTTACAAGTGGCGGTACAACACCCGCCTCGATCAAGCACATTTTGTATAATATATCCGACTTAGCGAGCAACCGAATTTTGTATGCCGCCTTTCTCTTTTGATAACTCCGCCCACCAAAAACGCTACGGGCAGGAAATGCTCGAGGAAATGGTTGAGGAAATGGGTGGAATTTTACAATACTAACCTTGGTCAAATACTTGGGTCAGATCCATCAAAAAAGGTAGCCGACACTCTTCAAACTCTGGTTTGCTCCCTTTCTCTCTCTCTTTCGTTCCTCACAGCCGGTTCTTCTCCCATTCTCTCTTTCTAAATCTACTCCCAAAATTCTAACAAATTGGATGGGAAGGAACCGAACAAATCTGAAGTATTGTTGAAGGAGAGTTATCTTCTAGCGTTTCTAGTGTTTGGGCAAAATACGAAGACGAATTTCGAGAGTTCGAAATTCAGATCCAAAAAAGGGAAAAATGAGTTCGAAATTCAGATAAAAAGGGAAAAAATTTCTAGCGTTTGGGAGTTCAAAAGCAGACGGAACTCGAGAGTTCGAAATTCAGATCAAAATTTCGAAAAAATGAGTTCGAAATTTAGAGCAAAAAATGGAAAAAATCAGACCTGAAGCTGTGTATTGATGCAAAGATGAGTAATCCACTCGGCCTAACTTACGAAGATGACGAGGAACCGGAAAACCAGTGTATTGATGCGAATTTGATCGAGGAACAATTGGGTAAGCTGAATCCAACTGCATTATGTGGAGTTCTCTTCCATTTCGTGCTCAATTTGTTAGATATTGAATGTTAGAAGTAAATAGAAAGCATGAGTTGGCGATGACTATTTTAACTGAAACTATTAAAGTTAATTATAGTCTGTAAAAGGGATGATAAATTATAAATATATTATACTTAGTCTCTTCCATCTGTAAACTGTTGATTACACTCACAATTTATTAGACTTAGTTTTAATATGCTTTGTGGTTTACTAGAATGACTTTTGAACTCCAAAATCCGAAGAGAAAAGACAGAGAGAAGAGTGGAATTGTGCGAATGTGAGGAACGAAGGAGAAGAGAGAAAGGGAGAATTCGTCGGCTGAGGAACGAAAGAAAGAGAGAAATGGAGTATATCAGATTTGAAGAGAGGTCTCTGCCTTTTTCCAATGCGTATGACCCTCATCTTTGACCAAGGGTAGTTTTGTAAAATTCGCCCCATTCCCTCACCCATTTCCTCAAGCATTTCCTGCCCGTAGCTTTTTTGACTTAAAATTATGGCAACTTGAGATCACAGTTATAATTGATGATGTGATTGTAAATGGCAATATATTGACTAATAAAAAAATTAGAGAAACACGTGCTTAGATGCTCTTGCATATCGTGGGATAATATAGTGTAATCATATACATGTGCATTTTTTGCATTAATGTAATGGAAGCACGTGTATCGAAGAGTAAAGGCATTCGGTTCTGTCAAAATATAAAAATAAATAAAAATCAATGGATAGGTAACACCACATTTATGGGTAATTATTTAGTATGACAGATACTGTTTAATGAAATCGCAACCAATGTGGGTATAAAAATGAAAATTCTCTATTAAAAAAATGAAAATTTTGAATTTTTTAATACAATACCCGCTTGGTATCAGAGCGGTCACATTCATACCCAAAATAAATAAAATAAAATAAAACTAATTTGTTTGTCAAATAAAATATAATAGCATAATATAACAAAAATGTAAGACAATTATAATCTTATACAACTGCCCAGTTGCTTGTAGCAGTCAAGATATCCTGTTGACTATTTGTCCCACGGAAAATTTTTGAGAGAAAGTTATTAATAATATTTATCAGCTTTAAAACACGTAGATGGATATTATTGATGTGTGTTGTGAATTCATTCATTTTAACTGCAACCAAAAAAAAAAACACACACACACACACACACCCCTAGACTCGCTATCAATCTTCCTATCACTCGCTTTCTCATGAAGTCATAATTTATAAAACTTTTCAAACACATCCATTGTCTTTAAGGCATCTCCAATGCACTAATGGATTGAGAAATCTTCCATGCTACATACTACATATGAAGCACTTCGCATTTACAAAAAAAAAAAAAAAAAAACACATCCCCAATGCAGGGTGACAAAGCAAGTCTGCAGCCGAGGTGGCAGAAAAAATTCCAAACAACCATCCCATTTCAAATCTTTAGTCCCACGGCGTGAGTCTGGCCAAATATCACTTTTCTCAAAGAAAAATTATTATAGAAAGTTGCTGCCTTTCTTTTAATCTCTTCACTTGATCTTGGGATGGGACATTGGGGATGGTGTGCATTGGAGTTCAGTTGGGTTGCCCATTTGGTAAATCTATGGAGACATTTTTTGGAAGGCCCAAATTTTAACTGTCACGTCAGCTCTAATTGCTTATAGTAACTTATATGCATTGGAGATAGCCTAAATAAACATTTTTTGTTTGTCATCTATCTAACTAAATTGAGGGAGACATCCCTTTTTTTTTAGCACTGAGTTTTTGCCGTTTAATGGCCCACAGCTTTCTACGGTTTGGTGGTTTTTGAACCACAAGCAGATTTGGTAGTTTTCGACCACCAGCAACTGGTGGTTCAAAAACCAATAGTTTGAACCACTGCAACAAGTGGTTTAGCCCCTAGCTGGTGAACATGGTGGTGGTGGTGGTGGTGGATGAGCATGGGAATGTGTTGAAGATGAGGGTTAAATTGTAAAATTTAAAAAGTAATTGTGCTAATTTATCATTTTTTTCAATTGATCTAAACTTCAAATTTTGATTTTGTAATAATAAATAAATTTTAGAGATTAGTTTGTACTTTTTAAAATGTTATGTACTCAAATTGTAAATATTATTTGTTTTATTTAATGCAATAGAAGGGTATTATTGTCTTTTCGATCTAAAAATCCCGATTTCCGTAAGAAAACGTTTGATTGAATACCAAAATGTCAATAAAAAATTGATAGATCCTTAAAGCACACCAACCTAAAACATGATGTCCTTCTTGTGCTAATAGGCAAAAAAAAAAAAAAAAACACACACACACATAACAACATTCACTCACTAATTTATTTAAAAGAACTTCCACTCTCTCATTAGTCTTATAAACTCTCTTTGCGAGATCCTAAATGTGCGAAGATTTGCGTGGAGGAATTAGGATATTAGTCCTCAGTGGTGGCTCTATGACTTTCGAGGCCTGAGACAAACTTTTTAAATGGGCCCCTTAAACTATAATAGCTATTAAAAATAATAAGTGTTTTACGTAAATTAATAATTAACTAAAAATACAATAATAATGGAAAAATAACAACAAAAAACTCTATGATGCCTCGTTTTACACTATATTATAATCCAAAAAGTTTAATGTTTCTTATTTTTTCCCTTGAAGGAAAAACATTAATCAAAATTCCATCAATTTAGCTTTTTTACCGACACCAACCACAACTTTAAAATGAAATTTAAATGTAGAGTTCATCAAATACTATTTCGTCTCTCTAATCTAGGGTATCCCATATACGATACACATAAAACTTGTATTTTTGTTGTTAATTAATTGTCATGAAGTTCAAATGGTCCATTTTGAACCTTTTCTTTTTTTTTTTTTTTTTGTATGAGGGGGGAAGTATAGGGGTAAAATGGTAACTCGAACCTAGATAACTTGAACTTAGATCAATATACCAGTAAGGGAGTGTTTCTACTACTTGAACAAACCCCTTCAATGTTATTTTTAAAAATCTTTTATAGTTTATTTATACCCTAAACTAATTCGGTTGTTTAGAATATATTTAATATGATAATATTAGGTTTTTGAAGAATGTTGTAAGTAAATTTACTGGCCAGGGAATATATATACTCTTGAGAATTTGTGGTTGCATGCTGATTAATTTTGGGAAAATGATTTGTTAAAAATCCATAACCAGAATTTTAGTTCAAAATAAAAAGAAGTTTTAAATATTGGTTTACATATTAAATATAGTGTTTTGCGACACGCATAAAATTTAATTTTTGTCACTTTCTTTTATTTTTCTTGAAAACAAAAATCCCACATGAGAGATTTAACAATGTTATAAATCATATTATCTGACGATACATATACAAAACTAGCTAGACAATGTATTGCAAATTTTATTTAAAGATTTGAGAAGACTTTTTCATTTGATGCTAAATATTAAAGAATATATTATATTCAAAATAAATAAAGAATATAAATAAAGAATATAGTTGTGCAAAATTTGAGGAAGTTATGGTCGTGCAAAATTTTAAATAAAGAAAGTTTGGAAAAAGTGAAAATATATTCTTAATTAGCTGCAGCATGAAAGTTTTAAAAAAGAAATAAAAATGCGTTTAATGCACAATTCACACAAAAATGTTCAAGCACCATCAATAGTTCCATAATTATGGAACCATCATCCTATTTTGAGGGCCCGTTCGACCTCCGTTTTGAAATTCGGGACCAGATCTAGAATCAGTACAACGAAAAAGAGTTCCAGCAATTTTGAAAATTTTCCGGCGATATTGTGGAGGCCCGTGACAACCGGTTAAAGTTTTTGTAATAATTTTGGCCTTGGATGATTAGCAAAATTTTCACCGACCGTCACAGGCCGCCACAGTATCGCAAGAAAATTGTTAAAATTGCTGGAGCTCCTCCTGGCCATACGGATTCTAGACCTTGTTCTATTTATAATATGCTACATCTTAATATGAACATTTGGAAATGGGCCCATAGATTCTAGGTTTAAGGCGATCGCCTCACTAGCATCAAATAATAACCACCCATGTTAGTCTTGATAAACTAGTAGTATCAGTGAATTGGATCATAGGAAGGGTATATAAAGAATTTCGGTAATTTATAGGGAGAACTTGAAGGAACTTTTCATATTATGGAGGAATTTTTTTGTTTGAGCTTTGTTGAATATAAATCGATATATGATATTTCTATCTTACACAAAGATTTCCTACAATCGTAATTATTATTTAGTGATGGCAGTGTGACCTGCGATAACTCGAATTCGATGGAGCCCTGCCCCTAATGGGGCCAAAAAAATGGCAACCCAATTATTCGTGGGATAGGTTTGAGCTTTGTTTCCCGCCCCATCACGGATCGGGGGGGGGGGGGGGTAGGCCTTGCCCCCGACCCGAACCTGCCCGTGTAAATTTTTTTTATTTGTATTCCTATATAATTTAGTGATATATATTTTATAATTTATACAATTGCTCAAGACTTTATTTCAACCAAAAAAAAGATCAATACTTCCACCAACACAATTAACTAATTGCCAACACAATTAATTAATTACCAACACAAATACTGTCTATAATAGTATTATTATACTAAAATTGAAAATTAAAGGAAAAAATTTACAAAGAAGCCACCAAATGGGGCGGATTTGGTATCCCTCCTGCGCTTCGCGACCCGATCTGTCCCAATTCGTCCCGCGGCTCACGGATCATAGGACATGTCAAGGTATACAAAAATTAAATAGAACGGATCACAGAGTAGGGTGGCCCACCCCGAACCCGTCCCAGTGCCATCACTATTATTATTATTATTATTATCATCATCATCATCGAGAGATGCCGTTCTAATCAATTATAGTTGAACCAAACGAAATAAATTTTGAAAATCAATATTTCACAATAAGATAAAAAAGTAAAAAAATATTACTGCTTCGTGCCAAAGAAAACTGTTACGTACATGAGGTATCCTTGTCAATGCTTTCACATCTCCCATCTTATTATTATACATATAGGGTTTATTTAATACATAATATTTCTTCACTAATTTTTACTAATTTTTTCTCTTTTATTATTTTCGATCACTCATACAATTATTTTATATTTTTTAATATATTTTTTCAAATTTTCAATCGCATATTTCACGTATTGTTTGAATAAATTAAATATACTGTGCATAGAATAAACTCATAAAAGAAGAAGAGTGGGCTATAATTAACCCGCGGACCAAAACACGATCCATTTCGTTAATACAAGCAATTCATCTAGAAGGATGAAAAAGAAGAGACCACAACCACACATGTTAACGTTGGTGGAAATATATAGGCTATTAATTAAGCACTTAGGTCAAACCAACAGCAAATGAAAATTTCCTCAGTGGGCAATCATATTATGTGCACTCGGTCTTATTATTTTCAGGACAACTATAAATAATGCCCAGAATTATTTTTTGTGCCCCTATGCACATAAGAAGTAACTAAAATAAAAATAATGAAGATGTTGAACTTGCACACACATAAAATTTGTCTAGATGGGTTTCTTGATATCATGCGACAGATTTTTCCCATGAATAGGTATAGTCCTTTGTGACAAAAGAGGCCAGTGTGGGACAGCCAGGATTTTGGAACCCTTTTAAGCGAAATTTAAATTAAGGTGGTATCAATACTAGAATTAAGGTCTTGTTCTATGTTCATTAGTAAACATAAGACAACTTGTTTTTCTCTTTCCTTTTTTTTTCTCTTTTTTTTTTTTGTTTTTGTTTTTGAATGAGCGTTTACATAAGAAAACTTAGAAAATTCTTTTATCTCTAAAATTCATAAAATATTTCTTTCCACATATGGTTGTCATGACATTTGATTCATATATATATATATGATAGGATTTGTTCATTAGCAAACATATAATAAATGTATTATACGAAAAAAATAAAAATAGAAAGACATGAATTCAAGACTTTGGGCCAAAAGCTGTGAGCTTCTCGACCTTTTATATTATACAAAATAAAATAAAAAAATTTAAAAGTAATGAGTATTCTAGATTTATTTTTATTTTTTATTTTTTTGGCTCTAAGCAACCTCCTATACCTCGAGATGCCACTGAGTGCTAGATTTTTCCTTTTTTGGTTTTAAATTAGAAAAGTAACAATAAAAACATACTAACAGTAGAAAAAATAGATTAAAAATAGATGTTCGGGGTAGGGGTTGGGGTTCAAGTTCTAAATTTAATATTTGTCAAATTTGCTTCGAGCGTGACAATTCTTAGAACCGACAGTAATTATTAATGGCGAAGATGATGTTATGTATGAAAATTTATATACTAATTTTTGTCAAGTGTGCATTTGTGTACAAATCATTCAACAGTTGGACCGATTGTTGATTTTAAAAAAAAATAATCCAAGGCCATAAACTAACGGTTAAAATCATTATATTTGATTTAGCCACTGCAACCGTGTCCTCTAACTGTTGCCTGAATGATTAGTGACCAACTAATTATGCTTTCACGAGATTTTTTCAATGACTTTTAGCAAAATGTGATGTTAACTTTGTAATTTATGTCATTTTAAATTAATCTCGTGTGGAAGTTTGTTAATTTCTTGTGATGTAAACCGCAAGAGCGTGAAATATTTCAATCAAATATATATTAAAACGGTTCCTGGATGGTTCGATTAAGAGAGGAATCATCAGATATATCAATATGACCCATTTAAAATGAGCCACTCGCAAGAACTTTTCAACTTTGTTATTTTATTGAAAAATTTTGCCTGAAAAATATTTTTTTGTACAACTACTTAAAATATAATATCAATTGATTTTCCTGAAAAATTGAACCCATGATTTTGGTTGAATTAAATTGCCTGAAATTTATTTTCTTTCCAAACAAATTTTAATTTTTCAATCAAATACACTGAGTGCCTTAGTACAATAGTGAACTGTTTTGAATAGGTAAACAACTAATCAACAAAACACAAAATGGGACAAGAAATGGTCTATATCATTAAATCAATATATTTGATTATGTATGTATAATATTTTAATTAAATAAACTGTCAACGATACAAAATAGAGACGGATGAATCTTGAAATACACACGCATCGGTGTGTGATATTTATCACACCCTAATAGAATGTGACATAAAATAACTATTATACCCTTCCGGATGTGGTTAGGGGGAGGGGGGGGGTCAGGTGGAGCACACCCTGTTAGGGAGTGACATTTGCTACACCCTAAATTATGTGTACCTCATTTACAACTCAATAGTGAGTGGAGATCTTCACTCACTTGCCTCTTTTGCTCTATAAAATGGACACGAAATCTAAGATTGCTTAGCAAGAAATCAAAATGTCTCCAATTGAATCCCCACACTTCATAATCTTCCCTTTCATATCCCAGGGCCACACCATCCCTCTCCTCTACCTCGGCCGCCTCCTTCGCCGGAGATCCATCACAGTCACCATTATCGCCACCACCGGAAACTCTCCCTGCATCCGCAATTCTCTCTCCGACACCGATATCAACATCCTCGAACTCCCATTTCCTCTAGAAATCAATGGCACTAATAGATCGCCATCAATAACTTCTTTTCTCCTATTTGCCAAATCCACAAAACTAATGCAACATGATTTTGAAAACACCATTCAAAATCTTCATCCTGTTTCTTGTATAATCTCTGATATGTATCTTGGGTGGACCCAACAATCTGCTGCAAAATTTGGGATCCCAAGGCTGGTTTTTTGCGGCATGGGAAATTTCTCCACCACAATGTATCAAATCTTGGGAAGAAATAAGCCACATGCAGGTACAGAGTCACTCGATACTCCGTTTCTGATTCCAGAATTTCCTGAGTTGAAGTTGACAAGAAATGATTTTGACCCACCTTTCTGTGAGATTGAACCCACCGGAGATTATGTTGATTTCATGGCGGAGCAGATTCTTGCGGTGGAGAAAAGCCAGGGTTTTGTTGTTAACAGCTTTTACGAGCTTGAATCGAGATATGTTGATTATTGGAATCAGAAAATTGGGCCGAAAGCTTGGTGCGTGGGCCCACTGTGTCTGGCGAAGCCGCCGTTTACGGCAGCGCCGGAGAAGTCACAGCCACTGCACATGCAATGGCTTGATGACAAATTTGCAGAAGGTGATGTCGTTTTATATGTTTCATTTGGGACACAAGCAGAGGTTTCGGAAGAACAATTACGCGAGATTGCTGAGGGTTTAGAGAAATCTCAGGTGAGTTTTCTGTGGGTTTTGAGGTCAAAAGGAGTTGACTTTTCACCAAAGAAAGGTTTGCTAGTTAAAGAATGGGTTGATCAGATGGAAATCTTAAATCACAGTGCAGTAAAAGGGTTTTTGAGTCACTGTGGATGGAATTCAGTAATGGAGAGTTTATCAGCGAATGTTCCAATTTTGGCTTTTCCAATCATGGGGGAGCAACACCTGAATGCGAGACTGGTGGCGGAGGAAATCGATGGAGGGCTGAGGGTTATGCCGGAGAACGGGTCTGTACGGGGGTTTGTGAAGGCAGAGGAGGTGGAGAAGAAGGTCAAAGAGTTGATGGAAGGGGAAGAGGGTAAGGTGGTAAGGCAGAAGGTGGCGGAGATCAGCGGCGCTGCATTAGCTGCCACCCAAGACGGTGGTTCTTCCTGGCAGTCGCTGAATTTGCTTATTGATGAAGTTTGTGGGAAAAGATTTTCAGAATTTTACTGCCATTCGACCAAAAATGAAGACTTGTTGGGTCCACGTCAAGCTGACGATATGCTTGCAATTCATATTAACTAATATACTACAACACCATAATAAATACCATAATGATTGACATAATGGATATGTGGCATGATTCTACAATTTCAACCACTCCATCACTTTTAGATGGACGGTTATTAAATATGCCAACAACTATTATGTCAATCATTATGATATTCATTATGATAATCTAACATTTCCCTAACTAAATACTCCTAAAAAATAAATAAATAAATAAATAAATATTAAAAAAAAAAAAAGATTGTGCTGTCTGCGGTGGTGTTCAATGTATAATATTGGACGGTTATAGTGTCCAATATTTAATTTGTATGGTAATAAATTTTGTGAAGCCATTTAATATTACTGTGTACCAAATGAGTGGGTGATAGGGGTTAATTTTTAATGATTTTTAAATGTTTTTAAATGTAAATGAGGAGAGAAAATGAGTGAGTCGAATGATGGAGATGTGTGGATGTGATGTGATATGTGGATATGATTGATTTACGATAAAAAAAGAATGGATAAAAAAATAATAAAAAATGATAAAAATTTTTAGAAAGGGTTGCCTAACACCTGCTGAGTTTAAACGTCTTATTTTTCTTTATTTACACAACTATTCTAAAACGCATTCTGCGCTAAAAAGTAGAACAGACTTTGTTTCTGTGCATTTGAGTGGAGATATTATTATTTGCCAAATAGGTATGCTTTTAGGAGTCTTGTCTGTCTGCTGGTTGGAATGCTTATTTGCGCCCTTTTTGATATGTTGTCATAACGCTAATCGATGAATATTTTGTGATAAATAAATTCAACAGCTCCAACGGTCAATTCTAAATTTTATTTTGAATTCACACTATTTAATATTTTCATTTATTTTCTCATTTATTAAAATTTACTTTTATGTTCTTTCAAAAAAAAAATTACTTTTATGTAAATTATCATTATACAAGTATAAATTCATATTTTACACATAATAATAAATAGTATTTTACACCATTCAACTTAATATATAATTAGAATGACACATCTACTCTTTATTTTAAATAAAATCGAATAATTAACTAAATAAATAAATAATTAATTATACACAATAATTTATTTGATGATAAACATTTATCTGTAATTGAAATTTGATATAGCAAAATTACATTCTCATTTTATGATAAATTGAAAGTATTAAGTCGTGAAAAAGTTAACAAAAAATTACAGAAAATGTGATGAAATGAAAAGATCAATGATAAAATAGTTTTTTTTAAAAAAAGAAGAAAAAGAAGGAGAGAGTTGGGCCCAAAAGTGGGCCTAATTTTAACTCCAAAGGAACAATGCACTGCTACATGTAGCGATGCACTATTCATTGGCACCAAACTGCTGCCAGTTTGGGGCCGACATTGGAGAAGAATTTCTCCAAAATAGCTCCATGTTGGAGCTGGTCTAAGAATCATCCCTCATACAATCTAAGCCCAAATAAGAAGCAAAATGGACAAAGCCGTCAAGCTATGGACCACATTAATGCAAACGAATCATACGTCGTACAATCTAAGCCCAAATAAGAAGCAAAACGGAAGAAGCCATCAACTTATGGACCGCAGTAATGCAAACGAAAAGGTCAATTATGTTGTGTAAAAAAAAAAAAATATCATTTCAAGAATCCAAACTTTTAAGAAAGGAGATTTGGAGGGAGGAGTGGAGAGGACACTGAACGCCAACAAGGTTGTCTACACCTATAGGTGGCGTGAAAATGCGGTCACGTGAGGTCTATTTTCTATTATTATTATTTTCCTTTATTGATTTTTCTCATATTAAAAAAAGTGTAACTCCATGTTTAATCCGATACGTACAAGTAATATATTCTAACAAAATAAATCAATTTTTAGTGAAGCTACAATATTAGAGTCTGCAACATTTATTTTGATTATTTTGTTTTTGGGGAAAAAATATGCTCAATTTGTAGACTTTTAAAATAATTTACTGAAATTAGGAAATAAATGGAAAATCAGGGACTTATTGTGCAGTTGTATATTAGTGTGTAGAATGTGGTTTAAATTCTGCTGCATTCATTTCAGTGTCTTTTACACCTATACAAATGTTTATGTTTAATATTTCATAAATAAGGTAAAATGGAGTTAATTGCACACTAAACACAAAGTTGAGGCATAAAATACAAAAGTCCTGCATTGTTGAGCCGGGTTTACTGAATTAGTTCACCTGGGAATATATGAGAACCAAGGACAAGGAATTTGATGAGCATAGCTGCTTGGCTCTATTAGCTGTGGTCTTGCACTTTCACTCGATAGTCCCTTATTTGAATCCTTGCATGTGCATTTGTGATATTTTCATTTCAATTATTTTCTTTTTGCCTTTTACCTATAAATTTTTTTGTTTAATTTTTTTTTTGTTATTTTAAACAGTTTCTTTTCCTTTTTTTTTAATTATTTCATAGCTTAAACTATTATTTCTTAACTCAAACATAATGCATAAATTTAATATTTACTTTTCAAAAATTCTTATATCCGTTTCACACAAAATGTGTAGTACATAACACATGCCTTATACATAAAGTGTAATGCACATATAATTCATCGTAGACTTTTTCATTTTAATTTTAATTTTAAATTTTTTTCACTTTCCCTTTAATTTTACAGCTTCTTGTTATAATTTCGTAGTTTAACCTTTTATTTTAATTAATTAATGTATTCCTAGCCATGGGGGAAAGTAAACTCATACTTCTTTTTTGTTGTGATGAATTTCATGAATTAACTAAAAGCTATCTAGTAACGAGTAGTAAATTACATATTGGTTTTACCATCATTTCACCACTCAAACTAAGTTCCACTCAAACTAAGTTTAACATTTAGTTACTTTGACATTTATGTTTTTTTAAATTCTTAGCTCTCTCACACAAAATATGTAGTACATCACACATGCCTTACACAAAGTGTAATACACTAATGAACTTAATGTTAATTACACAGAATATGTAATTCATTAGTCTGTATTCTCTTATACTTACAAATGAATAACACATAATTTGTAATGGTTTATATTACATCATTTTTTCTTACTTTAACCATAGTGCAAAAGTGCAACACTTAATTTCTTTGCATTTATTTTGTTGAAATTCTTATCTTTGTTTCACAGAAAATGTGTAGTGCATTATACATACTTTACACATAAAGTGTAATGCACTAATAAATAAAACTTAATTACACAAAATGTGTAATTCACTACACATTAGTTACACAAATTGTGTAATTCATTAGTATTTATTATATTACATATTATAAATTACAAATGAATTACATAGAATGAGTAATTAAATATCACATCATTCTTACTTATCTCAAACATAATGTAAAATTTTAACATTTATTTTTTTCAAATTATTGTATTTCTTTCACACAAAAAGCCTTGTGCATCACATATACCTTACACAAACTATAATGCATTGACAAATTAAATATTCATTACACAGAATGTATAATTCATTAAACATTACAAATTAATTACACAAAATATGTAATTATTCATGTCACATTATTCTTTCTTGCCTCAAACATAATATAGAATTTTAACATTTAATATTTTTAAGAATTACTTTCTAAAATTATTATATCTCGTTCACACAAAATATTTAGTGCATTACATATGCTTTACCTATAAAGCGTAATGTACTAATAATTTAAAGATTAGTTACACATAATGTGTAATTCACTAATGTGTATTATATTACACATCAAAAAACCGAAAAAGAAAAAACAAAGAGAGAGGAGAAGAACACACACATCTCAACTCTCTAAGGAATTTTATCAAACACTTGTGCTCACTTTTCCCCTCTCCCTCACATGCAGCAAACATGTAAAACTATTCTCCCCATTACCATCATCAATCATTGATGTTCACAAATTCCCTTCTAAAATCAATTACTTGTCGTTAAACCACCTAATGAATCATTTAACGAACAACTCTTACCTTCCATTTTGAATTTTTTGCTTTAATAATTCCAATTTCATCAACTCTATTCAAATTGTTCCCTAGAAATTTCAACATTTCTTTCGCTGCCAACCTTGTGCCTGTATATATATTGCACTTACAATTGTTTCCACTACTCCAATAATAATAACTCCCCAAATGACCATCGCTCATAATGAAATATATACAACACCAAGCATTCTGTATTAGTGTAAGGCTCCTGTATCTCATTTTGATTATGACAGAATAAGAATCAAATTGGTTTTGCAATTTGCCGCCAATTTTATTTCATCACACACACATGTAAAAAGAACCTAGAAGGAATGAGAGAGAAGGAGGGCCATTGTGGGAGCATCATTGTCATATCGGTTCATTCAATCGAAAATTTTCAAAAGCGGTTCAAGCTAGGGTAACCTAATTTTGGTGAATAAATTGATTTGACCGGATAAGCGAATTACGAAACTTAAAAGCAATGTATAGACTAATTTCCTCTGCATTTCATGGTACTTGAAATTTGGGCCTCCCTCTTTGTATTGGACGCCAATTTGTGCAATCTCCCAAAATTTGTACATATGACTATGAGATCAAGATATATATTCGAAGTTATGAGAAAAGACACAAATCAATTTATTATCATGTGAAGAATCTATTTAACAATAAATTACTTATTTATTATGTAATACAACCATAAAATAGTGTCCAAATTCCCAAGGCAATGGCCTATAATGGATCGGCTCTAATAAAAAAAATAAAAATAAAAATTAGAGCTATAGGTTACAAGCCCATGTAACCACATAAATCAATCGCTATATGGGTAAGTAAAACAAGAAAAATCCACATAAAGGACCACTCCATACATATTTACACAAGTATGCAAAAAACATTTGACACACAGATTTCACCTCACATGAACAACTTGTTCATGTCGAACCTCCCGGACCAAATTAGACGACCCTGTCTCGCTGAACTTGAGCAAGATCTTGATCAGCAAACGCGCCTTTTTGCTAGCGTGAGATGTCCCTTCGGCCAATAGAGCATAAAGGGCCGAGATAAGACCCTCGTCTTTCGCAAGAATAGACTCCACATCAACCCCGCAATTAATGCACATAGAATGTAGTATCGAGACACAATACTCTTTGCCAGCCGGTGATGACATCGACCGGAGCAATTTCACAATCACTGGCAATCCCGAGGCCTGCATAATTGCTATCGACCCGTCAGCACTGTCAGCCAAGGTAGCTAGAATGGCTAGTGTATCTGTTTGGAGTTCCTTTTTGTCGGACGAAGAAACTAATACTTGTAATAATGATGGTATTGCCCCTGCTTCGAGCACGCGCTGATGATTTGACCGGTCGAGCAAAAGCCCGAAGATGGCCACAATCGCATTCTTTTTCCCACACGTCGTCCCTTGTTCGATGATTTCTAGCAAGGACGGGATGGTTTCGGGGTGTTGTCCAATCAAATCGCGGTATCCCTCGACTGAGGCGACATAAAAAATTGTAGCAGCTGCAATTTGCCTAGTCTCTAACTTTAGTCCATCTCTAAGAAGCCAAATAATATACTTCAATCCCCTGTTCTCTACGATTTCTTTCTTCCCCGTCGAGTCTTTCGACAGCTTTAACAAAGCCGAAATTGCATTTTCTTGAGTCGAAGGATCAGTCGAGGCTAGCAAGTTTACAAGTGGTGGTACAGCGGCCGCCTCGATCAAGCATGTTCTGTTGAATATATTCGACTTAGTGAGCAACCGAATTTCGTATGCCGCCTTTCTCTTTTGATAACTCCACCCACAATAAAGCCTCGAGACGAGGAATTTAGACAAAAACTTCATTGCCTCGGCATAAGACGGGCTCCCCGGGGATATAGTCCTCGATATATCTCGACTTTTCACTCTCGACTTCGACAGAGAAACCCCGTATTCTGCACAGAACTGTAGGATAAGGTTCCGAAGGCTCGTATTAGGTACTAATTCAGTACTCGTTAGTTCCTCCCGAGTTTTCGGGCAGATGAAATTGCCCGATTTCAACCATTTTTGGATTGAAGCACGGTCGTAAGTCTGCCCGGATGCAATTGTGACAGGGTCGGTCATCAACTCGAACGAAATGGGACATCGAAAATCTTCAAGATTTAAACAGCTAAGCATTTCAAGATTTGTTCTAACCTCCGATTGATCAACATAGCCATAATCAATGTCCTCAAACAGAGAACCTCTGCAATAATTCAAGAATCCTAGTAAAGAACTCAACAAAGGGACTTCTCTCGCATCACTAGTTTTCGAGTACTCTAAGGCTATCTCTTCATTCAAGAATTTGATCTCCTTGTGACAATCTGCCCATGTTGTGATACCTAGGTAATCAAGAACTTTCTTGATAAAAAAGGGGTCGGGTTCGAATTTGTTCTCGAATTGATTCAAGATTAAAATCACTCTCTTTAACGCGTTTTCATCTTCTTCTTCGATCTCCATCGTCACTTTTCGACCTTGCTTTGATAAAAGCTCGACTAACTCCTTCACTTCGGCTGAGACATCTATTGCGTCTAGAGGAAGAACGTCGAGTGAAGTAGAGATCGCTCTAATCAAATCACGAAATTGATTTGAGACAAAATGCGCTTTCATTAGGATGAATAATCTCGCATCTTCACGCGTGCAATCTTCGAATAAGAACTGTATTTTTTGAAACGTAGAGTGGAGCTCCGAGAAGCTGAGAACGACAGAGTCCAATGATTTGGCCCATTTGGGAAGATTTTCTTGTACGTCCTCGAAGAACATTAAAAGAATCGAAATTTGGCGGAAAATCTCGCGGGAGTTCTTTCGTTGAGATGGGAAGAATTTTGATTGGTAACTGCAGATGTTGTGGGAAAGAGTGATCAGAGATTTTAAAAGGGTCGCCAGATATATGTCTTCGCAGGGATGAACCGCCGGAAGTTTCAGAATCCGGCGATTATTCCGGTCAAATTTTTGTATCATTTGATGGAATTTATGGGGTAACCTGTACTAGATTTTGCAGGTGTTTAACTGAAAATAGAAGGGCATTTGAAATTTCGGTTGTGGGTATATATATATATATATAAAATAAGATTTTGACCGGATAATATTTCATGGGATACGTGGCAAAAATCTGAGCGTTGTCTGATTGGACGGTGGCACAGCGAGTAATGATACTTATGGTTACCATTATTTATCAATAATCAGTGATTTGATAATTAATTTATTATCTTAAACATGAAATTTAAATTCCAACCGTGATTTGTTTGAGTTTACTTGTAAATTGTACGAATATTTTTTCTAATATTATGTTGGTTTATATTAGACATCATTAGATGTAATTATATGTACCTCTTATAATGCAGATTAATTTTCCTTATAATATAAAAATAAAAACAAAAAATTTAGATTAATAAATTAATTATCACAAATAGATATCTACATGTAATAACGTTGACGGATGGATGCAAATGATTTGTACTTTGCTTTCGGCAATTACTAGACACGTGTGGTACACGTGGAGTTTGGTGGTTGGATGCTGAGGTTTCTTGGATCTTGCACGGTTTGGGATTTTGGTTTGTATTTTTAGGGTTTGTTTGGTATGATGGTTGTGAAGTAAGTTCACGTAAGTATATGCCACAATTTTGTAATATTTTATATCTGATAACCAATTGTGTTTCTATCAAACTTTGTGTACAAATTATCTCCGCACTTAGTATTAACAATTTTTTATGTATAATTAATTTGTTATTACCAATAAAAAATTTTAATCTATCTTACCACTACGTTGAAATGACAATCTTGGCCTCAAAAGTTCAGATACAACCTAGTTGAAATATATTTTGGTGAGGGAAATACTATTTTTACAAATTAGGTGATAACCAGGATGACATATAGAAAATGTGAAAGTATAATGATTGTTGATTTAAAACAAATGTATTTTATCAATTTGTATATCAAATGATCAGTTTGCATGATAGAGCTCATTGTTAATTTGAATATCATCACTTGAGATGATATGACACTTTCACTTAATCATACATTAGGGATGTGTCTTATATAGGACTACAAAATCTATGAATTTTCACTACTATTCTCATGATTGATTGCTCTCTTGACAAACATGCCCTTGGTCTTACCTAGAATTAGTAGAAAATAAATATAGGTTGTTTATGATAAGGTGATTATATGGGTCCCACCTTGACAATACACGTGGAATGAGGAGACTAAAACTTGTACCCTGTGGTTACCATTAAGATTGAAGCAACCACGCCGACACTGACATTGACTTGAGATTTTAATTCGTCTTTCAAACTTCATTTGCGTGTCGTTTCGATCATTAAACAGTGCAAAGCCTGTGGTGGGAAAGAAGGCCGAAGGGATCTAATTTTCGCTTAGAATTGGACCAGATTGAAGTGAGTCCATCATATTCATAATTCACATGATTACATCAATATCGAGATAACATATAGTCGTAACAATTGTGTCCTCATTTTGGCGCTAAATCGGCATTGCATGGGCCATGGGTGAACAACCATAGATCCAAAGTATAGATCAGAAAATATGCAAAAAATTCATGAGTGTTTGTGTCCAACATATGATTCACAAGTTTTCATAAGTTTAATTAGAAGTGAATTGTCTATCGGGATATAAATCCAAACAAACAGAATTAAATAGCTATTAAAATGAGGAGATCAGGTTTAGAAGCTTGTTTGGGAGATATTGTCATCCACTATTGATCCAGTGTCCAATTTGGACACTTTAACGTGGCCAAATCATGATGTAACAGTATAAATAATATAATATGGCATACTGATTGTGGATTAAATCACGATATGATATATTGTCACGCCATAATTTGGGCATATTAAAGTACTCAAATTGGGCATTGAATTAAAATTATATTGTCTCCAAAAAAATTTTAATTATAATTTCAGCAATGTAATGATTATTTTATTATTATTTTCTAAACTGGCTTTGTCATTTTTCCCCCTAAAACAATCACATATTTACATGTCATGTCTTAAAACATCTCTCACAAACACACACTTAATTTTTTTTTAAAATTAGGAATCATAGAGGTGAGGTGAAGTATGGTATCTCAAATTTGAAATAAATTAATAAGGGATGCATTATCACTAGCCACTTGGCAATATATCTTTAAAGTTTAAACTAGGATGATTAAAAGATTTGATATTATGTTGCCGCGTAATTGGGGAAATGTCTATTCACAAACAAATCAATATCTAATTACCAAAACGAGGACTACAAAAATGGACAACGGTTTAATCACTAAAATATATACATCCAGAATATTCCGAGCTGGGAACCTTTGAAAATTATACTGTTTCACACACACACACACACGTATTATTGTATTATTATAGTGTTGAGGTTTTTTTTTTACCTAAAAAAAAACTTAAGAAATAATTTTTTACATGAATAATGGCGAGAATTACACGGTGTGTAGATATTAATGAGTTATGATGTGAGATGTATATTTATTATTAATGTTTGACTTTGACGTTTAGCAGTATTTGATTTTTGAATGAAAAAATATTGACACGAATACACATGCTCATCTTTTTTTATATTATTAAAAACCCCAACAAGACTAGGACTGATAGATGTTATTCTATATATTTTTATATATTTTTACATATTTTTAACCCCACTCATTCTCTCTCTTATTTCACATTCACATATCTCATGGGACCGGACTTATACTATACAAATCTCCACAATTCAATTTCATTCATTCTCTTTTATATCACATAAAAACATAAAAAAAACTTATTTTTACACACATCATAACACCGGCAAGTGACAAGAGCACCCTTTAGGCAAAGAGCCTTGAGTTTGAGTCCATGCCCCCTTCCCAAAGTCCTCGCAATTGTATACAAAAAAATAAAAAAATAAAAATAACAGAAAAACAAACATAAATTAAAAAAGGATAATTTAACTTCATAGATACCATAAAGTAGTATGTGATTAAAAATTTTTTAGAAAAACTAAGGTAATTTCACAAACAGCAATATTTTGAAGTTCATTGTCGCTGAACCAGTTGACGGCAGACGGGGTGTTAGAATGGAGGGAGAAATGGAGGCGGCAATTGAAAATGGAGAGTTGGCGCCATTTTCCCCTTCCACTCTCCATTTAGAGGTTGTTTGATTAGGGATAAAAATTATCCGTACGGTATTCCATGTAAAATATATTATTAATATTGTATTGAAAAGTGTGTATGTAGTTGAAAAGAGGAAAGAGAAGAGTACGGGATAAAAATTATCCTGGATAGAATAATGCTTAATTGCAATAATCATTTTTAATTTTTACTCACTTGGAGAGGGGGAAAAATCAGAGAAACCATTGTAACATCTTAACTAATTTGAGCCCGTTAGCTTATAAGTTAATACATTATTTTCAACTCCACTCATTCTCTTTTATTTCACATCCACGTATTTCGTGGAACCCACTTGTGCTATACAAATTTCCACAATTCAACGCCACTCATTATTTCCCCTATATCACATTAAAATCTATAAAAATCCATTTTTACACATACACTAACACGCAAGAGCATTCAAGATGGTGAAAGACTGTCACTACAGAAACAGTGTTACATGAATGTAATATACCTATAAGTAGAGTAGGACGTTAAACTACGTCAACTACTAATCAGAATTATATAATCGATTGATTAAGATTTAAGATGAATATATTGTAGGGTCAAATAAACACTTGTACGAGGTTATATGGCTAAACACACATAAGCCAACATCAAAATGGAATGACTAGACGTGGACCAATCATATCAACACAAATATCCGAACGCGTTACAACCTCGTAAGCCCTCACCCCAAAATATATCCAATAATCTTGACTTACTTTATTATAATAATTGTGTTATAATCTGCATGGTAATCTTTCATTTCATAATAAGCATTCAATGAATAATAGCTGTAGGACAAGAAATTATCAGAATACTGTTTGATGTTTTGAAAATTATGAAGCTATCTATCTAGTAATCAATCATTGCTTCATAAGCAAGTAGTGTTGGGACATGTTTGGTAAAACGACTAGACAGTATTAAAACGAAAAAGATATCAAATCTCTCTCGTCTATTCTACTATTCAGCAAAGTTATAATAAGCAGAAAGAAAGAAATAAGCAACAAATTAAAAACTACTCATCATTATCCACATATTTTATGATCCAACCAATACTCAACCTACAGAGTTAATTTTATAAAAGTTTATATGAATAAACGCGATTAACCTGCTTGCTACGCCTTGTTGTGAATGGCAATGTTAGTACAGCTGTAGTTATAGTCTCCATTGTAATCCAGATCTTCAATTATACTGGATTCAAACCTCTGCAAAGAAACACATTACACGATAGCAATGTGTAAATTATTACTTCATAGTCCAATAAAGAGAGGCATTGGGTACGGCCAAGAGTGGGAAACTTACGATTTACAAAATTGCCCCTTGATGGCGCATATAATTGTACAAAAGATGGAGAACAAAGCTGTTGATTGCTGAGTAGAGGCCATTTTGCAGAGTCGATGAATATTCAGCATAAGAATCCCTTGCTATAGAGGTAGCTGTTCTGCTGAATCAATAACTTCTCTGGGGTTCATGGACAAAATGCACAGCCAATGAGGGAAGAAGAAATAAATGCCCAGGAAAACGAGGACTCCAAGATCAGCCTCTTCACCCACAGCAGCTCGACGAGGAGTTATCAGGTAAATCTGGCTCACGCACCAGAGGCAGTACAAGGATGCAACTATCAGGAGCAGTTTCAATGATTGATGAGATTGTTTCTTCAGCGACTTCATGGGCTTTACTCTGGGAAAAATCAACACAGGAAGTTGAGCATATTAGTAACCTAACAATTTATAAGGCTCAGAGCTTGTTTGGTATGGAAAAATGTTTCTTTAGAACACCAAACAAGCTATTAATGTGTTATTGTGCAGAGCTTCACTGATAAAAACCTGTTGATATAAATGAAACCAGCGATCAAGGTGGTACACAAAAGGCTTATAATGACTACTGCATCGGGATTGACTGGTGCTCGACTTTTCCACCAACCCGTGCTCAATATCCACTTATACATAGAAGAATGTCCATTTTCCTGGTTATATCAAAGCAATAAACAAAAATGAGAATGAATCATTAATTTTTTTAATCAAACTGAGATTCAGGATTTTTGTTGAATAGTGAAAACTCACAGCTGAGCAGAACTATTGAAAATAAATGCCTGCCTTTACAATCTTCATCTACTATACTATGCCTGCATTCATTTTAACATTTTTCCTACCTAAAATATATAACTTTTAGTACTCAATCAAAGTCAACATTAACCACATTTCTCAAATGACTAGTCATTATTGTTACACATCTCATGGTCTTAACAACTTCACGGCATAAAACGATAATTTTTAGCAGAATAAAAATTTACCCATACACACGTTAAGCATGTAAAAGTTAGAAGCAATGAAACTTTTTGTGCCCAAAATCCAGGAAAAAGGTGAATAATGGTGTAAAACAACAACAAAACAAGGCCAACATGTGGAGTATTGCCTCAAACAAGTGGTCGAGGAAAAAGTGCGAAAATGATCCTGCAGACAACAGAAAGAAGCACTGCCTCCTAGTAAGGGGCACCTGTAATAACAAAAGCCTTGATTAGCAACAAGTCAATACGAGCACAGACTCTTTCACAAAGACGTGACCTTAATAAATTCTAAGAAAAACACCAAGAGAAGTAGAACACATTATGGCACCCAGAAGTAGTGAAATTATGCATGGAGCATTATTCAATGACAAAGTTGTGCTCATAGATTCAGAGACATTCTTCAGTGAGTGTCCACTGTAAAACCAAATTTTTATATTGCACAATGCATACCACTTTTTGGTTCCATTCACAACCTATCAGGCATTAGCCGTGTCTCAGGTAAATTAAGGAACTAATCTAAGAGCATGTCTGGTTGTGTACAAAAGAAGGTCAAACTTACGGAGAGTTACTTAATTTTCTAAACATGAAAATATGAAAAATTATATCTAACAATGATCTTAGCTATGTCCCAGGAGATGGATCTCAACTATCCACTGTCTTTCTCTTTTCCTCTCCTCCATCAACGACAACTACCTCAACAACATCTGACGTGACATACATATCTTCAAATCCCCATGAACTCACAGAAGAAGATTACGTCGTTAATTCATTATAAATCTTTTCCAGCTAATGCTTTAACCATAAAAACCTAAAACTAGAAAACTTAATAGTATAATCTTCTCATCCTATTATGCGGTCTAATGACACCTGCTCCAGAGTATGTTTGACAATCAGTTTTTTCTGTTTCTCTCAGTTTTCCAAATTACTTACTAGAAATTCTCATTGAAACATTTGGGGAAAAGGTACGTCGGTATATGATGTAACACTAATGAAGTTCACAATTAACCATCGTAATTGATGTAATACTGATAAATAGTGTAATCAAACAATCCATGAAGTTCATAATAAACACATTGCAGTTGATGTAAAAGTGAGGGAAACGTATATCGATACTAGTTTCATTCCATACGAGTTTAGACTTCGATTATCAAGCAAGAGTTGGAAACAATTAAATGAACTGGAAAAGGTACATACTGATGATATACCACTACTAATTGCATTTCCTGGGGAAACTTCATCAAATTTCTGAAGAACGTGAGTCATCGAATCGTTCTAAATGCAACAGAAACTTAAATTGAAGATATTATTATAAATCATTTAGCTAGAAAAGCAGACTGACCCCAGAAAAGGAATCAAGGATTCCCTTATGGAGCGAAAATCTGGATACCCAACTGTAGAACACTGACAAAGGAAAGCCCAGAATGAGACAATAGTAAAACGGATCATGGATCCAGTCCTCGACAGAGGATCCGAAAGCTCTTCCCAAGCCGATTGTTGAAGTCAGCCACTCTGCGAAGGAACCCATGTCGGGCCCGAAGAAGGCGTTAATGGCGTAAATGATGCAGTGTTGCGGGCTGAACCGCCCGTTCGATATGCTCATCAGCGCCAGACCCGACCCGAGTGCGTACATCATGTGCGGACCCGGTCCCGGCATGGTAGAGGAGTAGCGTATTGGTGAAAATAGGAATGAAAATGATAAGTGGAAAATGGATGGAGAAGTATGGTAAATGAACTCATATGAACTTATATTTCACACAAGTAGTTTGATTTCACTAAAGTCCATCAAATACTCTCTAAAATACAAATGATTTAGTTTTAGTATAATTCTATGTTCACATTTTAAATTGACATCTATAAGTGATATAATCACACATTTTCATTAAATGATGAAGATGCGTATTCAATATTAATCATAAAAATGCATCTTAATCACCATATAAAAAAGTGACATCTCAAAATATCAGCAAAGAGTATCAATTTATTGTTATTGCATATAAGAAAATAGGAGTGGAAGTAACTATGGTTAAATGAATTATCAACTGAAAGTCAGTCAACTGAAATTTTAAAGAGAGCAAAATGTATTCAAATAATGTCAAAAGAACTTTATTCAACCTCATCTTTCTAAATTGATCAGCCTGTCTAAATTGATCTATTTGTCTCCCAATGCTAAGCTCAACTTCAGCCGATCATAACATGCGTGATACTCGAATTTGTAAGGTAACAACCATAACATAAACCTAGAATTTGGCATCAAGAAAGTCAGCAGTAATAAATTTTCACTGTGGATTAGGAGGACGGCTGTTAGCAGAACAAACTCTGGAGCCCCACTCAAGAAGCTCTTTGCTGGTATCATCTTTGTGAGCAAACACTTCAATAAAGCACAAACAATCCTTCCTCTCTCCCATTGCTGTGTCTATAGCATCGACCAGCTCCTCCTCGCATCGTACCTACAACATAGCAAGCAACAAAATTACTATCAACACTAACATAGGCTCCATGACTTAGGCTGACCTTAAATGTGTCATCAATCTACACAGTGTCTCTTGTGACTATTGTGGGTCGATTTAAGGTGGGCCGTGGACCTTGCTGAAGGATTAATTTATTAAGTTTGTTGGTCTTGGCCGTCACAGGAACATGGGGTGGAGTATAATTTAATTTCCCTTTTATTAGTAAAGCAAATAAACCTTTGCGGTCCACAAGTTGCCTTCTCCATTCCACATAGCTTCAATCAGTGCAGTGTAGTTCCAGTTCTTGATCACATTGTATGGCCCATCATGAATCTCGACTTCTATGGTGTATCCACCATTGTTGATCAAGAAAATGATGCTCTTTTGGCCACAACGAATCATTGTTGACACATCTTGTGCAGTCATCTGCAACAAAATATATCCTTAGTTTTCCATGATCCACCTCGTCATGAACTTATAGCATTAGGCCATTAACAATGTATTTCCCTGAATCTAGAAAATTTGACTAACAAACCTGAAAGCTTCCATCACCGATGCAAGAAATCACCCTTTTTTTGGGCACAGACTGTGCATAGCCTAGTGTAGCACCAACAGACCATCCAATTGATCCATACTGCATCTGAAATTCATACCTGCAGCACACACTTTTGTTCCTCTAATGCTTGTAATCAAAATCAATGCACAAAAATGGCTATGTATTTTGCTACCTACCCACATCCTTCCGGTAATTTTAGCTTCTGACAGTTGAACCAAGAATCTCCTGTTTCAGCAATGACAGCAGTTTCACCAGTCAGCATTTTCTGTATATGTTGAAACAAAATATTCACTCTTAGAGGCTCATTAGGCTCGCTCTTGGGAGGAACCCCGTCGGGGATGTAAATACGCTTATAGTTTTCGTAAGCAGTTGTGTTGCGTGTAAGCTTCTTAGCCAATTCGCTAAGGAAATCTTTCATTAACACACAGCCAAAAGTCGGGCCGTGAGATATGACAACGCGGTCAGGCTGCACAATTATGGACTTCTCCTTCTTGAGTAAGAGGGAGTATCCAACAGAGCTGTAGTCATTGAATATTGGACCTGCAAATAAATATGCATCAGCAGATTCAACAATTTCACCACAGAATGCAGTCCCTACTGCACCCCAGTATGTGCCAATGAAATGAGGGTGTTGCTCAGGGACAAGCCCTTTGGCAGAGGGCATCACTGCCATTGCGTAACCACATGCATCAGCAAGTTCAACAAACGCGTCACAAGCCTTTGCAACACGTAGTTTTGGCCCACCGATTATCACTGGCTTCACTGCTTTGTTTAGGAAGGCTGCTGCTGCCTCCACTGCCGCCTCGAGCCCCCTCTGGTTGCTTAATCTGTGACATAATTTTTTGAAAATCCAAACTGTTATGTCCAATGTTGAATGTTTGAGTGTACTTGAAAGAAGTCCCAGGACAACATAGCATACAAGAGAATTATTTATGACAACAGGCCCAGTTAAGTTCATATTTCGACAAATTACTGCACACTTCTAACGCTCACATTTTGTAAGACTCGCAGCTCTAAGCAAGCAAAAGCACTACTAAGCAAGATTATACTTGAGCCTTGAAGAGTCACGTGAAAGCAATATCATAAATCTACAGGACGAATGTTAACATGTGGAAAATTCAGGATTTGTGGACTTATTGTGACATTGGGTGGGCTCAAGTGATTGAAGAGCGTGATTGATGAGTCCTGCTACTCTTGAACTAGGTGAAAAAAATATATGGCTGAAAGCGTGAAAAGTTGTGGGTCTCATAGAATGTGTGATTGAAAATGAGTTTGAGAAAAAACGATAAGTGGATCCAATAATTTTGTTTCTTAGGCGTCCTTCTTCGAGAGTTAGTTAATTTGGGGCTGGCTGTTGTATAGAAAATTCATTAAGAGTATCTCCAATTGGTCAAATATGTCACTCTTGGAATTAACAAGTGAATATCTTCTTCAATCAATAAACAATGCAACAAACATTGGAATGACACTTAAAAGCAAAATAAAATGGCATGACAAGATCTAGTGATGTGTCATCAAATAAATTGTTGAATTATCCAATGAACCGAACACATAATAAATCGATTTGTCAGTTATCCAACCAACCAAACACATAAAAATGCTATTATCAGTAGAAATACCTTGGCGAGAGGGAAAATGGGATGGGCTCTCTTACAAAGGTAGGATGAGGGATTCCAGGTAAATTGCAACTGATGCTCAAGTACACTGGCTTGCTTTCCTTTAGTGCAGTAGAAATGGCTCTATCAATTTGTTCATGTGCATCATCCAAGTTATTCACAATAGCCTGTTGAGAACAACAAAATCATAAATCTCAAGCATATTCAAATCTATTCATTCAAGTTCTTAAATCGAAAAGGTACAGAAAGAAGCATTTCGAATCCTCTCCATCTTTCCTCTGTTTCCTTTCCTCAAGTTTTTCATAAATGCCTAATTTCTCTAAACATTTCAATTAAATCGTACTGTAGACTGCTAATGTGCAATTACATCATGCCGTGGAATCTAATTTCACAAATGCTAAGGAATCATATCGGATCATGTTAATTAATGTGAATTAAGCACGTTTAAATCCGTTCAATCTGAGGGTTCTGAAGCTACTTCGGTTACTAATGAATTGATTTAATAATTCAACATCCGAATTTACCTGATAGCACGTAACAGTTTGAAAACATCTGTATTCCTGGCTGAAGTCAGACAATCCAATTGTGTGATGCAAAATTCTGTTAGTCCCATAATCATTAGTATTTGGGCCGCCGACGATACAAATCACCGGCAAATTCTCACTGTACGCACCGGCGATGGCATTGAGGACGCTCAACCCACCGACCGTAAACGTGACAACACAAGCACCCACGCCACGGGCACGTGCGTAGCCATCAGCTGCATAACCGGCGTTGAGCTCGTTACAGCAACCGATATTGTTAAGCCCAGGCTCAGCAATGAGGTGGTCGAGGAGAGTGAGGTTGAAATCACCGGGAACGGAGAAAACATCCTCGACTCCGATTTCGACGAGACGCCGTGCAATGTGGCGGCCGAGGGTGGCCTCCGGGGCGGCGAGCACCGCCGGGTCGGTGTTAGTGGGCTTGCATGAGTCTAGAGTGCCGATTGCTGTGTCCATGATTATGTGTGAGAGAGAAATGTGTGAGAAAGAATCGGTAAATACAGTGACGAGTGTGTGCGTATTTATATGTACGTATTTGTGGATTTGCGTGACAATAGGTTTTCCTTTTTTACAGTTTTCTTGGCCAGAAATTTTTCATTTTTCCTTTTTTGCAATATTTTGAATAATTTCTTGGGGAGGAAGGAAATTTTATTTGGAAATGCTAAATACTAGTAATGTTTATCACGCGGTATTACTTAATTTATCAGTTTTAATTTTTATTTAAGGCGAACAATTAATGTTATAAGTCGATTAGTACTTCAACAAATAAAAAAAAAAAAAAGAGAAAAAACAAAAAAGAAAATGTTACAAGTCCGGTGTAATTAAATAAATACTATACCGCTGGTACGTGGTGAAATCCGATCGGTGGGTACAGTAGATTGAGGGAAGAAAATAACTTTGAAAAGTGGAAGAATTTGCTTGAAAAATGGTTGACTTGGTAAATATTTTCAAAAAAAAGGTCAAATCAAGGACATCATTTTCCAACTTTTGTGTTTGACTGCAAATATTTTTCTAGAAATCATTTTCCAGATACAAGTGCTTAAAATAAAAAAATAATGGTTTTCTCGAAATACTCAATTCAAGAAAGAGGTGGGAATCCGTTTTCATGAAATTCCATTTCCTGGAATCCTATCAAACGCACCAGTGGAGTTTAGGGAGAATCTCAAAGAAGAAGGTTGGGAGAACTTTTGTGATGAAAGACGTAAGTTTTTTTTTCAAAATTGTAAAATGCCCATCATGGCAGTAATTAGTATAATATTATTGACGATAATAAATATTGACAATAAATAGAATAAACAATTTAAAGAGAACGAAAATGTTAAATAGAGTCGTATCTAATATGAAACCTATAAGCGATTTTTTTGAAACCTATAATTGATTTGAGTCCGTTCACACAAAAATTAGGGGCATAAAAATTTGAGAAATAATCTTAGATATGTTTGGTTTTATTGTTTGATTGTAATACATCGTTGTTTTAATAACTTAAGTCTAGAAATGAACTATGTAATATACTTTTTTAATCCTCCATATGTCATGGATATATTTCTCAAAGTTCGATTTAATCACAAAAATATCAGATTTCAAAATCAATAAAATAAATTTATCAAAAGGAAAATATGTAGACATTTAAATGTTCGACTAGGGCTTGTTCTTTTCACAACAAATTTATACGCACGCAATTCCGTATAACCTCATACTCATTTTCAACCACACACATTTCTCAAAATAATATTAACCACACATTTTTACACGGAATACCGCGCACATCAACTTTATACCCAATCAAACATACCCTTAACACTTGTAAGTTCAAACGTCAAATAGACAAAATTGAACAAGGATGTGACTAGCGCAAATGAATAGCATTTTAATCGCAAATGGCTATTATTAACTCATTATTATTCGTGATTCAGTATTTAATATGATTGTAGCGTATCATAATTTTATAAAGTGAGATCATAACAACGAAAACAGTTATTTTATATGACAGGAGACATCGTAATTGTGTAATGTAATGGGTGAACACTTTTATTTTTGCCCTTTTGAAGTAGCATTTACTCTTATTTTTAACAACTCATTTTCTCGAACAAGATTTTCTTCTTCTTCTTCTTCTTTTTTTTTTTAGGTCTTTGAAAAGGAAAATGCGTAGACATTTAAAATGTTCACAATAGAACTGAATGTTATTATAACTTGCAAGTTCTAATGGGAAATTGACAAAATCGAACTAAGGATGTGATTAGTGCGAATAAATAGCATTTTAATTTCACAATGATGACTATTGTTAACTTATTATTATTTATGATTCCATATTTAATACAATTGTAATATCCCAAAATTTTATGAAATGAGATCATAATAACGAAAATATTAATTTTATATGATTTTGAGGCACCGTAATTGTGTAATACAACATGTGAAACATACATTTTTTTTTAGAGTAGCATTTACTCTTACTTTTGAGATCTCTTTTACTCTGTGCGTGTGTGTTTGTATAATACAATGTATGAGCCATTATTTTTTGTTTTATTTTGTTTTGTTTTTTGTTTTTTGGATTGAGGGACGAGGGATGAGAATCGAACATTGGAGGTGCCCGTGGTTCAGTGGGTTTTGCCACTGCGCCACCCTGGCGATCTCTTATTTCTTTTTTGATTAGGTGGCATTTACTCTTATTTTTAATTTTTTAACACCTCATTTTCTCAAACACGAGGGGTCTTTTCTTTTCTTTTTTCTTTTTACTTTTTCTTCAAAAATACTTTATCAGTCAATCAAGCATTTGCAAGGAGTGGTAAACAATTAAGTGATAAGTCAGAAGGGAAGGTAAAGCGTTTGCGAGTTTCAATTTCCTTCAACCAGTGATCACTGCAAAATTACAGAACGCAAAAATGAATTTCTGGATTTTCCTTTTCATCTGCTCAGTCTGTATCGCTTTTTGCTCTCCTTCTCCTCAGGTACAAGTAATTGTTAATTTTGCCTAAATCGAATCATCACATTCACCAAACCCTTGGAATTGCTGAATTTATACGTTACAGGTTTTTGCTCTGCAGCAGTCATTACAACTGCCCGATGAAGCTTCGTCGCCGTTCTCCGTTGCCCTCGAAGGTCTCCAGATTCAGATTAAGTAATAGCCTTTACACACTACACCTTTTTGTTCTTAATAATCTGCTATATATTGTCAAAACCTTGCAATTTTTTTCCCCAGTGCTTATGAAACACGTGTTTCCATGTTGATCCAACTCATGAAGGCACTTCGCTATTGCAGTGCTGAATACAATATTTGAAATATATGCATGTGGTTATTATCTGAACGATTATTCAACATCTGTAAATTATAATTGTCTAAGCCATAGGCTTTGGTTGGAAGACATGAAACCCAATTAAGCGGTGCAAACTTAAGCTTTTACCTCAATTGATTCAATAAAGAGAAACACTTGTATTTAGTTAGATTGAGAGTAAACAGGTTCATTTAGTTGAATTGTGATTCCATTGCTCTGCTCTTGTTGTGGTTGAATTCATTCTTTTCTGAAAGGCACCACACTTGCACATTTTTGAAAAATAATGGGGCAAGCCTTGAGCACATATTTGCAAGCTCTGACAGGTGCTATTTAAATTAGAGATCAAAGTTTTATACATGTAATGCTGTTACTGAGCTTTTTTATTATCATTTACATTGGTGTAATCAGTATCATGTTGTAGCCTTTTTCCCTTTGATATAGCTACACATTTGGGAACATTGGATTATTGCGACGTGCAATGACTCATGCATCATATTCGGAAGAGAACAACAAAGCATTGAGTGTGTTGGGGGGCAAATTAATTGAGGCTTCTGCTGCGCTTCAATTGTTGAACAAGAATGTGGATATTTCGTCTAAGGACTTGAATTCCCGGATAGTGGAGATTGATAATGTGGAGACTTCATGTGCTGTGGATGGAAGTCACCTGGGTTTGCAGAAAATAGTCAGAGTTTCTTTCAAGACCAGTTCCACATCTCCTTCTGTTGTTTGTGGTGCTTTCCGTGCAATATTTGGGGCAATTGCAGTGGATACTGGGAGTTCAGACATGGCCAGTAGGGTGTTCTGGAAAGTTCACAGGCAAGGAGTTGGTAGAGCAGTGCCTATGTAAGTAAAGCTGTAATATTGCACCACTTGGGTTATGTTAGTGAACAATGTTTATTGAGCTTATTGTTGATGCTTTCTAGTAGAGACTGAAGAATGGTAGTGCATTTATGATATGGTCTGTATTGGAAGAACTTAGTTAACGCGTTGGTAATGGTGAATTCTATGTTTGTTTACTCGTTATGCTTCTTAGAGCAGAGCGTCTCATGAAATGGATTTTGAGAACTATTGATAAATGGGATAATTTCCTTGATTTACCTGGATTGACGAGTTGTGAATTTCAAGTTCAGCCATATTAACAAAGGAATTGGGATTAAATTACATGCCGTACTCTAGTACTTTGTTCACAGCAAACTGCCCACAACTTGTTTCCTAGCTAATTGTTTGATGCTATAAATATTCTGCCAAAATATTTGACAAGAAATAGTTACCTACTTAACTCCCAGAAAAAAACTTCACACAAATGTTAAAGCTGTTGATGGGTACCTGCGAGTAGTAGGAGTATTACTATTATGGGATAAATTGTATAGGAACTTTATTGGGTTGAGGCGTTAATTTCATTTAGGGAGAACTTGATTCTTACATATTTTCTTGGAAGTGAAGTAAAGCATCTAAGTTGGTCTGCGAAGTATCTGTATTGTCTTCTCAATTCCAGTAATCTGGTACACATCTATACAAAAATCTTAGAGATACAGCCACTGCCATTTAATACCTGTCACTCTTAGTCGTTTTATCTGTTAACATCCACCAGTTGTGGATGCAATATATCCATAAAATTCTTTATGATGTGAACCATTTTCTTTTTTTTTTTTTTTTTAAATGATGTGAACTTATTTGGTCACACCTTTTTATGGAGTGGAGTTGTCTTCTGAAAATAATATCTTGGAAAGGTCTCAATATCACTTTTCATCATTAACTTGTTCAAGCACATATAATTACACGTTTAAGATACTTTTTCTATGCTTATGGTCGTTTTAAAATAAATAAATAAATATTTTTTCTATGCCGATGGTAGTCAATCATCAGATTCTCCCACATAGTTTCCTAGTTTTGTTACATATCCTACTGATTTCTTGTTTATTGTGTTTAAAATGTTGATTGCCCAGTTAGTTATTCCCTGTTAACTCCTATTGTGATATTTGGTGATCCCAACACCTATTTGAAAGGCTAATATTTAGCGCAATGCTATTTTCACCTATTCAACGTGGTGAAACCTTTTTTATGGGCAAGAAATGGATGTAGTAAATACCTTTAAGTGAATTCAAAAATACAGTGAATACATACAATAATGGAGACTGCTTTTCTATATCAAGGGAAGGTGAAAAATAAGAACATTAGTCTGTGACAATTTTCATCTCTGTAATTTCTCTCCAATGTGAAATGAGATTTTGTCACCTATATCTGGATAAGTTAAACTGCTGTTTTACCGCCTCATTACAGGAAGGAGTCGTATGGTAAGTACACATATTAACAAGTCAACTTTTGTGCCATAATAACATTATATGGTACACTAATAACGTTTGTTCATGCTTAGATATTCAGAGTACAATCCTTGTCACAATGTACTTGAATGCTTGTTTCCCTTTTCGTTGTGTTCAATATGCAGGCTATGGATAGTACACAGCAGGGTAACTACATGACAGGTGACATTCTAGTTAACTCCTCCTGTTTTCTTTTAGATGCTCTTGTGATAAATGATTTTCCATTATTAATAATTGTTTCTAAGTAGAACATTTTTGTTCTGACTACCTTAAAGATACATTATTTACGGCTTTCTTTGGGAAATGTGGCCTATTGATTGAGTTGATAATGTCCACTAATACTGTAATGGTGTTGATCTATTTACTGTTTATACTGGTAAACAGTTTTGTCTTCCATGTATATTATAGTAGTAAAAGTTAGGTAGATTTCTTGTGCCAAACTCTGTGAAGGAGAATTGATTTGTGATGTCATGTATTTGTGTTATCTGTTCACGTTGGCTTTGCCAACTTGATCTTTGTCTGCGTGTGATATTGAAAGGTAGTTTAACTGCACATTCTCTAGCATTGTCATCTGATATGGACATGTCAAATAGCCTTACTAGTCATTGTGCTCAATTACCATGATGTATAATATAACATGTTCTTATTTGGATTCATTTTATTGTCACTTTATTATCAGTTTTACTTTATTTCTATTACTTGTCAAAAGAACGTTTCTTTGGGACAACCTTATACCTTGAATTTACAATTAGTACACCGTTGGATTAGTGGATTGGTTTGGAGATAACTATCATGCATTTCTAATAATGCCTTTGGTTGTGTATGGTGCTTTGTTTACTTATAGGTAACTTGTGAGTCTATTCATGACTTTTTGTTAAGTTATTATTTTATAATAGGATGGATAAGAGTATCTTGTCTACCGTCTTATATAATAAGTTAGCGTGAGATATCAACTGATCTCATAAGGTGTTATTATCCATTGAAAGATATTGTGTTGATGTTATTTTGTGACCATTGTTATGGTTTTAGTTGTCGTGAATTGTTTTATTGCTAAAATTTTTGTAGTTATATTATTGCTAAAATATTTGTTGTTATAAAATTTGAAATGGCTAGTCAACTGGAAACTTTAGTTGACCGATAGATCAGTTTGGTTATTGGACCTTCCCTTTGGTAGATATTCTGGTGTCTCGCATTCTGCATTTTTTATTTTTTATTTTTTATTTTTGCCAGTTTTAATTAATGTATTAAGTTTTAAGTATTTAGGTTAATAATATATATATATATATATATATATATATATCGAGGATGTTCAAGTGCCACCGATGATTTACGGTGCAATTGGCATTTTGCCTCATTTGATATCCGCTTTTAAAATCAGGGATCGATCGAATCAAGACGGTGAGAGGAAGCTCAAAGAATTTTGAAAAATTTTCCGACGATACAAAAAGTTTGGCCAATATTTTGGCCATGCTTTGGCTATGTTTTTGGGCCAAATTGACCACCACTGCCCATCGGAAAATTTTCAAAATTTGAGCCTTCCTCACCACGATTCTAGATCTGTCCTGATTTTAAAACTAACGAACGAGCCGAAACGCCTAATCAAGATCAGACGCCCATAACCTGATCATTCCTAATATATATATATATCGAATAATGGTAGATATTTGGTTATTCCAACCTTCCTTCCTAGTTCCTCTTTCACATCCCGGATTTTGTCAGCTAATTGATATTTTTCGCACAAAATTGCTGCGCTGGCATATTCCCATCGTGGGTCCGCTTTCCTAGTACTGTAATACTGCAGCCCATTCTAATCACCTCTTTTTCCAATCATTCTCCCTATTTGGTAATGCTGACATTCTACCACTACCAATAGAGTAATAGGACGATAATTTTATTTTCTTTCTTTTTCCTCTCCAATATCATCAAGCACATAGTGTCAAATATGTCACGAGTTCACAGTTATCATCGATGGAATTATTTCAATTTAGGGATAAAATTTGTATAGGCACTTTACTGTATTGATGTGGTAGTCATGTAACCTCCTAGAACGTTGACTAAACCAATTATTATAAGACACACAGTTATTACTTATTATTTGTTATGTGTACTAGTAGCACTATTATTGAAAGAGTTTATACTATTTTTAAGAGCATATTTAATCATATAATGCAGACTTTTGTCTCTGTGACAAACCGAATGGAAACCAAGAGAAAACATCTATGATGTTTGGTTCAGATCTAAGATTTATTGATTTATATGTATATTAATTATTTGCTAAAAAATAGGGATAATAAAAATAATTAATACAAAAAGATAAATAGATAATGGTTAACAAGCTGTTTAGATATGGATGATGTGTTAAACTTTGTTTATTTTTAAATATGTTATATAAATATTTTTAGCATATTGAACCACATTTTGAGCTGTTAAGCAAGTAGACGAGCGATTAGCCTTAAATAAAAATGTGTGATGTAACAAAATTTATAATAGCAATCTGGCGTGATTTTCTTGTATGGTTTCACATAATCGACCCTACTTGTAGGGAATAAGATTAAATTTTTTGTTATTGTTGTTGAATCACATTTTGAGCTACAAATCATTGGAGGTACTCTAATTTTATGGGTTAAAAAAAAAAAAATAATAATGAAAAGAAAAAGTCGAACCCGAGCGGTCATTTACGTGATGCAAAATTACTTATAAGTACCGTAGTGCTAAATTCATATTCCAAACACACTTCAATGACTATTTATGAAATACATATGTATCACCGTCTCTCAGTCCCTGCCTCCCTTGCTGCCGTTATATCCTGCAAAACTTCTCCCCTTTCACGCAGTAGAGAGAGAAACGGTGTAAACCCTTCCCTTCTCTTTCTTTCAGACGGAAACAGACATATATACGTATAGAGCAGCATATGTAATCGGTGATACTTATGGAGTCTCGTGAATTCACACATCAACAAGCAGTAACAATCTCCGAAGAATCCGATACCCTTTTTCCGAAAAACCGCTGTTGCTCCTTTCCGTGCTTCGGCAACTCATCTCCTGGCGCCGGCGGATTGTCCTGGTGGCGGAAAATCCAAACGGTGGACATTGGACACAACTCCCTGTGGATCCGTGGAGTAATCGCGCTGAAGAAGATTCGAGAATGGTCGGAGCTTGTCGCTGGACCGAGATGGAAGACCTTTATCCGGCGGTTCAACCGGAACCGGAGCGGGAACAACAGGCACGCAAATTACCAATACGATCCATTGAGTTACGCAATGAATTTCGACGAGGGGCCTGGGCAGAGCGGTAATTCCGGGGAAGACGATGAGTATAATTATTATATGTCGCGGAATTTCTCGTCCAGGTACGCCGCCTTCCCTGCATCTTCGAAGACTTCTATGGACCTCGGCAAAGATGCGTCGCCCACCTTCGTTTAACCAACACCACCCTCCCGCCACCCAAAAAAGAGGGGGCTTGCTAACGTGCGCTGGTGAAGGCGTAGAGGTGATTAGGTGAATATTAGTGGGCAATCAATTATAGTTATTTACAGCTCATCATTTGTGCAATTATCTGTTAATTAGTAGTATTTTATTTTGGCTTGAGTATTATTATATTTTTTATACAATGTATACTATAGTTGTTCATGAGTTTTCTTATTTTTAGCTGCTTGTGTATAGGTGATTCTGTGATTGCGTGCAAGTCTTTGAATTTTAATTTATTATTTTCTTGTTGGGTCAATAAAGTTTGTGACGATATTATTATTTATTTCAAGACTAGACTAGTGAACTTGAAAAAGTAAGCTTCCATCCTCTTCCTTGTGTTGTTTTGCCTTCTTGATTTTGTTAAACATCATTTAGGTAGACAAGGTACTTGACCAATCCTTTTCTAAGTTGATATCAATCATGACATTTAATTTCTCATTTCTTTTATTTAATTTATAAATAGTAAATTTTCTTCCATCTCTAAATATTTATTGGGTCTTCAATTGAAATAAGTGTTAAATTATATTTTTAAGTGATACAATCTGTTTTTCAATGCGGGACAAGGAGGTGGAATCAATAGATAATGAAGCGGTACGTTGAATGTTGAAGTGCTTGGGTACTTCTTCATTATATGGTTGAAATAAGACGATACATTGACATGTAACTTACAAATGTCAATTAAGAATATATCCTTCAAGAGCTATCGTTAAAAATCGATAAGTTGTAATGTTCTCACATAGTTTCTCGATATAGGTCTTGTGGTGCATAATATCTATTTTTTAGAGTGTACAAAGGCAGCATATTAAGGTTTGAATAATATTATTCATCGTCTATTATTATCATCCTGTGACATTATTTAACAGCAATTGATTAATCCCATTAAATATTATCATTAGGGGAGGATTGAAAATAGTAGCCATTCGAATTTCTTTCCTTTCTTTTCTTTTTTTTTTTTTTTTCTTGTTTTTGTTTTCTTTCATATTTAGGCTGAGTGATGGATATCCTCCTGTATAGGGCAAGATAATCAATATGCACGGAGTTCAAATGACGATGTGATTGTTTCGGTATCACCGTTTTAGCAAATAAATGATTTGACATATTAAGTATCTACTCACAAAGAAATTAATTGGCAAGGAAGAAGGATTGAAAACAAGACCTTTAAAAAGTTTCGTAGCGTGTTTTTAGAAGTCCTTTTTCATGAGAGTTAATAACTTATAATTCTATTATTTTGCCTGTAGAAGGCAGTGTCCTATGCCATTTAGAGAGAGAGAGAGGTTTTATCTTCTTCGAACAGGACAGTATTATGCTAATGGCAACACGTAAAGCCAGTTTGAAAGCCGAATTAGTATTCAACATTTTACATTTGATCAGCCAATAAAAGCCACCTACTCTTTATTTTCAAGAAATGTCGATTGATTATAAAACCTTCCCAAATATCTCATAAAGCAATAGACCATATTACCCATACATTTACAAGCTAAACATACCCATCATAAGACTCAATTTATGTTGAATATGCTGAGTTCGTTGCCAATGTTCGTTTTAATTTCTACTACCCAAAACTTAACTTTTACTGTTTAACTACAGTCAAATTAATCACAAATTTTAATCCTCATCATTGTATGCAAAGTGCTATCGTGTGAGAGCCGGGTTTCGACCCAAATTAGGTGGGAGAACAAATTCACTACACTACATATGCAATTACCACACCATACGAACCCCGGCGTCTCACTTAGAACCCACAAGTTTACATACATAGAAGACATGTTTAATACATGGTACTAGACAACATACAATTACAATCCCGTCCAAGCTAAATGTAAGGGAAGTACCAGCACAGAATTACAATCCCATCCAAGCTAAATGTAATGGCTAGAGATCACCGTTGACTCTCGCACTTTTACCCAATTTAATATCAAGCAAAATATTACCAACAACCCAAGGAAAGCCCAAGCAATTTGCACTGCCATGAGCATAACTCGGATGATAAGTCACATAATACCAAGCAGATGCCAACTTCTCTTTATCATTCTCATCACAGCCATTCTCAAACCACCCTCTAGCCTCTTTCTGTAAGCTCTTCGAAGACCCCATAATCCGATCCTTAACCTCCCCAAACCTCCTATTATCTCGTACTAAGTACATCGACTTGTTACGAGGTTACCTGTCAGTATCTCGACTTCACTCTTCGCTTCATAAAAATTCATTAAAGCACTCATTTTGTCCAAGTACTGCTCTTTGTGGCTTTGGGCAGTTTCCAAGAACGCCTCATAACCATCCACGACAAGGTCGTGATCATAGGCGCCTGGTGAGGTTATAATCATGCAGTCAAAGTTTGTGGTCATAGAGCTACGGGCCTCAAGGGTGGCTCGGTAGAGCTTCCCGAGTGGGCCTTGAGAGATGTACATGGGCTTGTCCCAACGTTCCATGAAGTCCGGGAATTCTCTGGGCTTTAAGGACCGAGGCATCTCGGCTGGAGCTCCCGTCTTGGCGAAGTCAACCGCCATTGACTGAAGGGTCGCTAACTCAAGACATTTTGCACTCAGAGCCTTGTTTGGTTCACGGTCTGCGTGAACCAGATGGGCTGTAGAGATGGCCCCCAATGTATCGCCGACCATGTAGTCAACAAAGAATTGATGTATTTCCTGCATATGGATTGAAGGAAGAACAAGAAAGAGGTTTTGAGTAAGAATTATGATATGGTGCTCACATTTAGCATGTACCAATAGTGTGCATGGATGTGGGATCCACAGTGTAAAGCCACGTGCTTGTCTCTGTAACTAACAAAAAAAAGATTTGGGTTACCTCTAAGGTCACATCATGATTCATAATACGCGGCCGTCGACCAGTATAGTCCATCGGTTCCACCGTTCGAGCAGGGATGAGACTTTCGTCCCAGCTTATGAAATATTGATCACCATCAAGATCACCACCAGAGCATTCATTTGGATGAGGCCTACAATATAACATCACCAATCAACCAAAACCTGTCCCCCCGGAAAAAAAAAAAGGAAAAAAAAATAATAATAATAATAATACAGAGCTGTCAAAATCCTGTAAATGCACCTTTCACCTTTCTGTGGAAAAACAAGGCAATCCACAAGTACCATGTCATTTAATTTATCGTCATAGACAGCTTCAAGAACTCTAACATCACCCGGATGGAGACAAGGATTCTTAGTGACAACAACCTTGCCTATAATAACACATGTAGTATCATCAATCTTACGAAAGAATCTCTGTTCACTACTCTGTACTTCTGACTTATTCATGGTTATCCTTGCATAAACCTGCCCATAGTCCAAAATACCCCTTTCGTCCAAACATCCAACCAATACTCGACCCTTTGGGACGAAAATACGAGACCTACTTAATATCAGAAAGCTGGTTTTCAAAATGTGATTGAAGCATGGTCGAGAGATAAGGCTCTCTGTTCGGGTCATAACCTTGACGCAACATTTTCCCCAAAACGCCCCTAGCCTCACCTCCGCTCACGCTCTCCAACACCTTCATTGCTGCCTCTCGATTTGTTAGCATTTGACCTAAAAGCTTAAGCTGTTGTTCAAGCAATGCCAAAAATGCATCATCCTCTATCCCCAAGGTCGATAAAAGGACGATAATCTCCCTATTCAAGTAACAAGGCATGGAGTCACTCCATTTAGTGACATTAAGCATCAAGTTATCCGACTCAAATTTAAGCATACTACCTCGTAGTGATAGCTTATCATACGAATGGCGGTCGACGGTTATTACCCCTTTATAACCACCGTATCGTATTTGAAATGCCGACGGTACATGGCTTAAACCCAACTTCCTTGAAATTTCCTTAGCAAATGCGTGCGAGATTTTCCCAATCCCATCGGAAAAACAATACCCGACCCCATCGGAAACCACTTCAATGTCGGGAATGACCTTGACAGATTGAGGTTTGACTTTGACCGTTTGCATAGACGAGCTAAACAATTGGCCCATTCTTGCAGCACATTTGGATATACTTCTAATCTTGGTAAAACAACCCATCCATTCTCTTATATCCTGTGCTTTAACGTGCTTGTTGGAAGCAAACATCCAAACAGAGTTTGACCGAAGCTGACTAGCTGAAAATGATAAAAAATCAAATCTTTTCTCTCCAATAACAATCCCATCTCTAAGCACGGTTAAAATCCTATCGTAAACCGATGTTCTATGAGGCTTAGCGAAAATTCCTCTTTTAACCCCTGTGGAGATAGCTCCGGCAGGAAGACGACTCCAATCTTCGTCCACGAAAGTGACCCTCACAAAGTCATCAGCATATGAAGCAAAGTTCTTGACAATATAGTTTGAAGTTTCAAGCTCGGGACCCGAGCAATAGAGCTTAGATGGAGTTATGAGTACTCTATGACAACTCATTATGTTGTGTTTCACTAATCTGTCATAAGACAATGATGTAAGATTCTTGCCATTCTTATTAACCACGTTCAAATTTGACTTGATAAATTCCAATGGATTAAAACAAGTCAACTCCAACTTGCGCATTTTCTGAAGAACTAAAACCGCAATATCAACATCTAATCCACTAAGCAGCTCGTAGAGATTATCATCAACTGAGGCAAGGCTCAACTTGTGAGTATGTATGAGTGAGTTAAGCTGGAAAATTACCTCATACCCGAGTTTGAAATTGGGGTGATTACTCACAAGTGGTACCAAATTGGTCGCAGAATTGAACTTTTTTCCTTCGACTAGAGAGAGTTTCATCACGTTTTTCTTGTAATATGGCAAACTGGTAAATATATCCACATTTGACGATCCCTCATTGATTTTCAAACAAAGTGAGGATAAGTATCCAATTGACTTTGCACTGGAAAAATCAGTCGTTCGAACCCATATAAAGTCAAAGTCTTCCTTGCAGATATGGTATCTGTCTGAACAGAACTTCGAAGGGACATCTGGTCCAGAGACCTTTTTGTATAATTTTGGCGCGTATTTGAGCTTAAAAGAGAGTAAAAACACAATGTAAGATTACACGTTTTTATATATGTAAATCACAAGGCTGATTGATAATCTAACACGACAAATTTGGGGTTGAGTATGTAAATCCCTTGTCGCCATTTCATTCTGAGAGCTTGTTTGCCTCAGCTTTTGTCAAGACATTTTTCTTGATCATCATTTTCAACCACACGTTCAGAAATCATTTTCTTTATAATCTCTCCCAAACATACACTAATATCCAACATGAAAACAGAGAATCATAACTTCAAAACAATGGCATCAAACAAGAAAAGGCATTATATCTAACACAAAAACAGAACAAATTATGCATCATTCTTGATAAATTCGAGGTAGACTAGGTAAATGATCAATCCTTTTTCACCGTTGGATTAAGATATCGATTATGGAACACGAAAACACAGAATTAAGTAGAATTATTATACCTTCAATAGAATAGAATTAACTTTCTGATTGTCATTGTCTCCATCCAAACAGCACCCAATGGTTTCCAACAAATCAGCAAATTGCAACTCCAATTTATAGCTCTCCCCTTGATGATTCACAAACAGTTCAAGTCTTTTCCTATCATTCACAACCCACAATTTCACACAATCCCAAAACTCCAAAATCCCCAAACTGCCCTCACTAATCATAACCCCAGCAAAAAGGGTCACCCCATTACCACCTTCAATCCTATATCTCGGCTCCAACGGCCTGCTGATGACGTCATCAAAAGAAGGAGAAAGAGAAAGGTGGGCCCCTCTGAAAAACAGTTTCCTCAGTTGGGAGAGTATCAAGGCTCGATCTTTGGCCTTCTGGGGTGTCGAATTGAACCCTGCCATGGCCTCTCGACTTCCAATTACTGTGTTCAGTGAAGATTTCGCAGGCGAAAATTGTGCCCTTGCCCAATGTGGATTCGAGAAAGGAATAGAGGTCTTTGGCAATGGCGGTTTGTGGGATGTTTGTGATTCGAACTGTGAGGGTTTGTCGCTCCTCCTCCATGGCTATGGCGGAAGAGAGAGAAAGAGGAGAGAGAAGGGTTTTGAGGTTTTGGGAATTGTCAGTGGGCGCAATGTATATATGTACTGTAATTGAGTTCTTTAGATTCTGGAAGGAAACTAAACTGCGTCAGTTCGTAGCAAGACCAGTCAGCCTAGTTTTTAACTTGTTTTTTCGAATTTTTATATTTAAAAAAAAAGAAAAGCAAAAGAAAAAGGAAAAAAATTTAGCAAGTTTTTGCTACAGTTTGTTACTAGTATAATATTTAGCTAGTCCCGATTCATTGTTCATTCACGTTACGCTGTCCACATATAGACAGATAAGTGTCACGTGCCCTCCCCACCATCAGGAGAACACGTGTCTCACATTCACCCATATGTTGATATCATAATATATTCATACCTGGGAACGAATCAAAATCAAATATTTAACATATATTGTTATGTGTTTTTACGTTTCAACTCCAAATAAGAACACTACTTTGTCATCTTTCATTTTGTTTATATTTTTAACTGTCAATTACAACCAGCAATTTCATTTTTTATATATTTATTTAAGGATCAAACTAAAATTTCATATATATAAATCAAAAAATATTATTATGTATGTATTCACACATAAAAGTCAATAATTTATATATAAAATATTTCCTCCATCAGTATATTTATAAACATGTTTATAAATAAATAATAACTGTTAAAAAATCACCTTTTTTCTATAATTTGACAAGATTTACAAGCACGACTCGATACTTATCTACCGTTTCTATAATTTGCATAAACATTTGTTAAGCGCTCTTTAAAGGATAGGTATCAATTACATTAAAATTATAATCTCTAAATAATATTTATAGTACTTACGAAATTTTTTCTTAAATAAAGTTTATCATTGGGACATAAGTAAGACAATGATTATGAATAGTAAAAAGTGATAAAGAACACACAAAAGAAAAATTCAAGAAACCGTATTTTTTGGCTTTCATTAATTATTATTGTCTAAAATAATGGGGAAAAAAAACGTAGTTATGTGGATCATGAATTTTGTACTTGGGACGGTGTAGGGAGTTTAATTTTCATTTTTCAAACTTTTCAGAAAGAGTTATTCCAAAAAAAAAAAAAAAAGAATGGAATAGTAAATCAAGATTTGGTTCTCCAATTGAGTATAAAGCCAGTGTTACTAGATTTATTTATCTCGATCCAACTTAAAAAATTGTCGACTCAATAGGTGGTGTAATGACGAATCACACGAGACTCTTACACAAAAGAACTCCTTTTTTGGCTTGAGGACGTACCAGGCTCGGCTAGTTATACTTAAGTCTTATTTATTTAACAAGAATTCTAAAAATCTAATCCTCAAACCCAATAAGTATTTTCAAAAGTTTGTTTGAAACAAAGTATGTCATATCTACTTAGCAAAGTCGTCTTCAATATATTGATCATAGACTGTAATTTTAACATAAAAACATATGTTGTATACATATTTCATTGGGGTCTCCGAACAAACATTATTTTTTTCCTAAATAAAATTTTCCAGTCCATCGCATGACATTAGCGATCAAGAACACCGTCTGTCCTAACATGGGCCCCACCACACAAAATTCTCTTCTTTTTTTTCCCCTAATTTTTTTCTTTGTTCCCTCTTTTTGGGGGAAAACATCACTAACCAAACTTAAATCATTGATAACCTAGCTACAAGTTTAATAATGAGACCTAAAAGACGTCAAAATGATGCACACTAGGCCTCATGGATCTTCAAGATCCGGAACATCATCATCACTTGACGTGCAATGTCCGTCGCTGATCTCGTCATTGTCACTCTCTCCTTCGTCCTTGGATGTACTGACGTACTCCTTCGCATGGCGCTCACAATATTCTGTTAATACAATCAAATATTATCACTCCCAAAACAAATCCCGCCTCTAAAATAACATGGTAATTCCATTAACGTTTATCTAAACAATACGATGGAATTTTAGAAAAACTTCAAATATTTAGAGTTTAAGAAAAAACTAGGAAATAATTTGGAAGGTTTACCTTTTACTCTTTGTTCATATAGAGCTTTGTCCTCCATCATCAATGAAGCAGCGTCCCCGTTTAGGGGGTCCGAAGGATTAGGATAAAGAAGTAGTTGTGGGAGAAACACTTCGAAAATATTAAGAAGGTCTGCAATAACCAGCTAAACAATGTTAGATATTACAAATTTTACAATCCAATGACAAAGAAAGAAAGGGCACAAGTGTAAAAGATTGCTGAAGTTACCAAACATTGGGCTCCAAGTTTGATTGATAACATCCAAGCACACAGAACCTGACCTAAATCGCGATGTTATGATAGAATGAAAAGGTTGAGTATGTGATTTTACGTAAATACTGTAGAACAATTGTGTATGGAGGACAAGAGAAACCTACAATTCATCGACATTTGGGTGGAATATCTTGTTAACAAACCCGATAGATGGAGACTTGAAAGGATAACCATCTGGAAGCTCGACTCGGATTTTCCAAACTCCACCTTCATATAGACCTTCAAGAAGATGATATAACCAAGTGCTCGTTTGACAAAGTTATTTTCCAGAAGACAAAAAAAGAAAAAAAAAAAAGAAAGATGTGATTTTTCTTGTGAGAATGTGTAGTTAAAAAGAAAGTCAGTTTTCAAACTAATTTTATCTAACAGGTACTAAAATGGGCATATATATTGCTTGTGGAGCCCGTCTATGCTCAACTAGAAAGAGGGCTGCATAACGATCCCAGTCGACCCCCCAAAAAAGGAAACAAAAGACTGTAAATGGAAAAAGGGTAGTGATAGAGGCACTATACTTTCTTTTGGACCATGAAATACCACATTGAACTCACTGAGCCCATCATTGGTTGTCTCCACTTTGTAATCACTCATCATCCTAGACAAACATTCACACATGAATGAAAAGAAAAAGAACTTGAGCCAAAAACAACCATGATTGTTTGCAATGTAGAACTTACAACTTCATTACATCCATGTCTCTCCTCTTGTTTGGAGAAGACATATTTACTTAAAGAAATTACAGATCAATCCTCAAATTCTGTTCCAAAAGTAATGAATGGATGTCATTAACGGTGTAATATAGTTTCAAGAACAATTGATAAAGAATATATAATCACAAGGCACAATTGATAGCAACAAAGTTGATAAATATTCCTCATATCAACACATAAACAAGATAGCATATCCTAAATACAACTGAAAATCTCCAGTAGTATATTATGCAATGCTTATGAAAACAGAAAGACAATTATGTCCTCTTCTATCAGGAGAATCACTTTAAGGATATACTATCCTAGGATTAAATTTTCTACTACTTGTCTGAAAATACAAATTAAAACATCATATCATATAGTGATTATATAATCTACATTCGCCAAAAAAAGGGACCTAAAGGCAAGATGAAAACCTGAATCTCATCATATGGTTAAACTGTGAAAAAAAATTTCCCCTATAAGTGCAAAGGCTAAAGATTTCAAACTTAGAACTCTTCTTAATCACGCTCGCGCTCTATTTATAATAATGTCTGAAAGAATACAACTGTGATGAGCCGATAAAGATATTAAACAACGAAACTAGGGGAGATGATTGAGATATCCCATAATTAGCGAAAACTATATTCTTTAGGAGAAGAGTGAAAACTAATGCAATCTCAATCCCCACAAGAAGCACAAAAAGATCAGAAGTACCGTACAATATTGGAAACAGAATGTACAATTGCCAGTTCTGTTGTCACAAGCCACAATTGAGAAAATTCAAACATTGTTGATGATCCCACATGAAATCTATCAAGATCCTAAAACTTCAATTTTAAAAAGAAAAACGAAAAACAGAAGTCCCCATATCGAACATTAATCAAATAGTTAAATTGTGTACCAAAACAAGAGCAAATCATCAGCAGAAAATGGAAAAACCAAGAACTATCGGTCTCCTCACCATATTAAATTATTTGAAGAACCCATAAAATTGCAACATGAAATTAAAAATCCCATGATGGAAAATTTGAGAAGGGAATCAAAGAAATTTTACCTTTTTTTTAATCTTTCTGCAAATATCGAACTTTGATGAAGGCTCAAATTCTCCAAATGAGGGTATTTATAGGTGTGTAAAGATACAGACGAGAAACTTGGGAAGCACGTGTTGTTTGAGGAAGGTGACAACGGGAGATATATGAATATATCAAATATATATTTTTCTTTGTGAAAATATAGCAAATATATTTAACAATTAACATCGTCGCAAATTTTAAGATTCATGGCTGCTATTCTCCCATTAGAAAAGCAGTTTTGCTATTTTAGTGCAAATCTGGTGCAATTTCTTGCAAGCCTATGGTTTTCATCCTTTTTTCTTTTCTTTTATTTATTATATATATTTTCATGGTGAGACATGAGTAAAATCATTTATTATTCATCTTTTCAAACATATACCAAAATAAAATCGTGTTTCACATCTTATAAATTTCTTTACTCTTTTAACATGTTATTATATTTAAAAATAATTTTTTGTCTTAGAAACATTTTTCTTTTTTTTTTTTTCATTTATCAATATGTCGATATATAGTAAAATAACGATACTTATCAGGATTATTTACCCATCAATTATCTGAAGTATCAATCGATTAATCTCGCATAAGCAATGAGATTAATCATGACTGCTTACGAATCTCAATGCTCTATTCAATGTGCATTGTTATTATTAGTCGAAATGAGTTATTTTCCTAATTAATATAGATATATATTTGGAAGCAAGCAAATAAAATTTCCTTTTAATATCATTAATAATTAAATACAAATTTTTTATTCATGTAAAAATAGAAGGACGAAGGGACCATTTGTTAAAATTTTCTTAATACGTTTTTGACAAAACTAGTTCCAATACATATACAAGTGTTTTTTGATAGGTGAATTCGACCCAATTCTAGTGCTAAAACTTTGTTATAATTCTAGCATCTGATATGGGTCTGTCTCTTGGTGGCATGTGCCTGTTCAGCCCCACTTTATCAGCCCTCATACTGCTGTATGGCAATTCCAGGTTGCAATACGTTAGTGTTGAAATTAGATGAAAGTTCCATCGCTGGAACTAGAAAAGGGCCATGCGAGTGTTCTCCAATTGGATCTTTCTCAAAACAAACATGGACATTGTACAAAGTTTTGGATGCCCAAACCAATTGGTTCTCGGTGGCCTTTTGCTAGTTCATCTCTCTCAGTATCGGACACTAGCCAGGCATAGAAGTTCATTCTTTATTGTTTTCGAATTTTCAGTTTTCTGAAATATTGAAAACTCATTATTTTCATATTTTTGGAAACAAATTGTTGGAAACGATGAAAATTCTGTTGATTCCTTGTTGATCAGTCGACTGTGACCAAAAACAACACGAGTGAAGGAAATTACACCCTTTTTCCCCCACCAGTTTTGGCGAAAATTTTATAAGTTTTAGGTTCCATGTTTATGCAGTGTAATTGGAGCAGTGGTGATTGTAATAGATTTTTTATGGAGTCATATGGGCCCAGTCAAAGGAGCAACGAAAGGGTGAAGAAGTTTGTGCACTCCATGAACCTGCTTCATCTTCACAGCAACCCCTTTATTGCACTGACACATTCAAATCCAACACAATATGAGCATACATGAACAATAAAAACATAACAATGCTGAACAGTGTAATGGGCAAAATTTGTCTACTGCTATTAAGCATAAATTACCAAACATGCCATAAGACTTTCTGTAAATATCTCAAGTAACATTTTATATGAATACATACACTACAGGGAACCATTTGCAGCTACTTATTCTCTACTTCTAACGGAGTCGATGGAGTCACTAGTAATACAAGATATTCACATTAAATACAGCATATCCAAGAGCACAATCTCAATTTGGGGAAAAAGTTATTCAGGAGAGAAATTTCTCAGATACACATTGAGCATTGGGTATTACTAACCACAAAGATTTTTCAGTCATACACAACGAAGCTAGTTTATCCCAACATCATCGATTTTTATTACACAAAATGAGATTAAAATAAAATAAAAAAAAAAAAACAAAAGAAGAAAAACCACTTACAGGACTAAGAGTTGCTATATGCAGTAGTATACAATCCTATTGACATGAAGATTGCTTGTACCTGAAGCTATCGTTATCACGCCCTCCCTCGGCGGGGTCCTTCCTCTTCAAACCGCCACCTGGCATTGAAATTATCCTAGGGTGCTCCTCTGCCATTATCCTCAACGTCTCCTCTGTACTACGGTCTGTATCCATTGCTCCAGGGCCCGCATTGAGATCAAGCGCCTGTTTGCCCCACTTTCTGCTGTTCTCTGATCCCCAGTTACTGCTACTATCAGGAACACCGAATAGATAAGACCTCTGAAATTGGTGGGACGACACAGCATCAACGGTGGGTCCTACTCCCAGCAACTGAGAATTGACATGAGGAGAAAATAGCCTTCCACCAGATGAGGAATCCATATACGAAGTTGCCCCAACTGGAAAATTGGCAGATGGGACAGGAAAAGCAGTCCCAAAAGGGAAAACAGGGTACTGGAAGGGGCCAGGTGGAAATGGCACTGCAGGGGATGAAGACAACACAGATCCCCGGTGAGTAAGTGGTGTGTCGCCAGTAGGATTAAAAATTCTCTGTGGTACTGGTGCACCAGATGGAACAATGGGAAAGGTGTGGTCACCTCGATCAGGTAACATCGATGGAATTTTAACAGTTGAGAAAGCATTTGCAGGTGGAAACCAAGATGAGAAATTCCCCATTTCGGGCATCCTAAGCCCAGCAGTAGGCAGCTGAGAAGGTACACTAATACCACCCTTGCCTTGCTGGTTGATTAAAAGAGGTTCACCACTAGAATCATCAACCCCAGGACCATCATTGAGATCAAAATCTATTTTAACATTACGAGCAGGTAAACCACCAAATGGCTGGACAGAAAGAACGGGTCCCTCAACTTTATGATTACCACTATTGAAGCAATGCCCATTATCATTGGATGCATCAACTCTATTCAAATCAAGATCCAATCCTCCAGAGCAAATAAATGGCACAGAATTTGCATTGCTTGCATAACAAGATGAACCAACTGCAAAATCAGAACCTCGAGAAGCCATTTCCTCCAGAACTCTTTCATCTGGCACATTGAGATCAATGTCCAAGGGTGTGCGACCATGCTTACCAGTAGAAGCTTCAGGGAAGCAACGCTTGTTGACTCAAAGGGTACTTCAGGAATTTTCCTGGGTTCAGCCGGTCGAAATGCACTAGTGGCAGCAGAACCCTTCCATCCAAGTTCCCCTTTGATTCTCAACAGATCATCGGGAGGCACAAAGGGACCCTTGGCAGCGGCGGCCACTGTGATGGAAGTAGGCAGGACACTGGGAATAGGATTTACGACAAAAGGTGGACGATTGATCATATGAACGGTGGTTGAACCAGAGGCTATCAAGTTGACCAGCTCCCCATATTTCCCATCGTCTGCAGTGAAACCTTCATTTAAGTCAAACTTCATCTTTGCGTTAAGATCTGGTGCTCCCACAACAGATGAAGAAGCTTCTTGTGCTCTAGAAGAAGCAGAGTCATCTGTTTCGTTTACTCCAACGCCAGCGTACTTGGATTCCTTCAACTCTGTGTTCTTCTGTTCTTCTTGCGCCAGAGAATCAACATGCAGAATTTCAGCAAGTGAATCATGCTCCTGAATCTCTTTATTTTCTACATTGGCCTCCACACGATGATTCTTGAGATCATTGGCCGGGGAATGAAAATCAGTTGCCACTTGCGCTTCTACGCCCACACTTCTCTCCCTTCTTTTATCAAAGCTCTCTCTGACAGGCTCGTTAATGCAACTCTTACCATCATTTTCATCTGCTTTACCCGCTCTGCCTTCGTCACCATCTTCAGAAATGGATTGCTGGAAAGGCAACATTTGCTGTGGTTTTTCATCATCAACTCCTGCAAGTTCAGATGCAACAGTGGCAACTGTCAGTTTCTGCTGAGAGCGAATTCCAGTGTTCGGCCCTTCATTCATATTACTTCTGCTGTCACCTTCACAAAGTTGACTGGATGATGGAACTTCCATTGTTTCCTTGCTCACTTCTGCACGTAAATGATCATTAGTGACCTTGTGCCCACTGAAAATGTCTGTTTGGCCAGTTTTACAATCTGAAACACCAATAACGTTAACATTACTTAAAATAGATTTTTCCTGGTGAATTTGTTCAGCAAATTTACCATCAACTATCTTCTCCATGGAGATGGGAAGCTCCAAAGAAGTGGCCACCTTCATTTCATTAGCTTTCTCAACAGTCTCCTTGGGGCCTGCAATGCTTTGGAGATCCGTGCTGGAAGAGTTGAAGTGCTTATCACCCTGTCCATCAGTTAGACCAGTCTGCTGCTTGCCAGGATCATGAGAACACTGACTTCGAACTCCTGCAACTTGATCTTTAGAAGACGACTTCGGTTTGGCTTTCTCATCAACTGCAGGGGTGCTCTCTGTAGAATCAGTAGGTGAGGACATTTCCCCAGTAGCTACACTAGCAAGCAGGTTTATTCCCACATCGTCTTCAAGTGATAGAGTTGAATTTGCTTCAGAATACTTAACACAGCTCTCAATTAATGCGTTCATGGGACTGAACCCCGTGTTGTGCAACTTTCCAGATTGCAATTGATTTCCCTTGGGGCTTTCTTTTAATTTTTGACAGTCTTCCGTGCTCCTACTCTGCTCTTCAGCAGGAAGAACTAAAGGTGACTCGGCACATTCATCTGACCTAGTCAACACGTCCTTCAAATCATCGCTTTGCCATGACTCTGCTTTCATCTCCGTGGGTATGTTAGATTGATACGCATCACTCCCGCCCTTTTCATTATGGTCAAGCTGATTGTTTTTGTCTGAAAGCACAGGAGAAGAACCTCGACAGTTCATAATGGAATGATCTTCTAGAGATCCTCCAGTCCCACCTTGTGCAGGACTTCGAACCCGATTTGTTATCTTTACAATTAGCTTATGACCACTTCCCTCCGAGATGGGCCCCTCAACAGCCTTTTCGTTTGTTAAAGCAGAAGGCGATGACTTATCTAAAGCACTAGTTCTGGGCACTGAAGAAGTTCTGCCTGTGCTGGTTTCTTTCTGACGGCCACTACCAGGAAAGCCACTAACTTTTCTGTTATGAGAACTTCCACTTGATATCTTATTAACAGTCACCGAACCTGCAGCCGAATTCTTCCCATCTTTAGCAGAGGAAGACTGACAGTAATTATGAGACTGATTAGAACTACTGCTCCTATCCTCCCTAATCAGAGGGGTATCAGAAGTGCAATCCACAGATATCCTGGGCTGGCTCTCCTTTCCAAATGCAGGAGATGATGCCGATTTCATTGAGCCTGGAGATGAGGATGCCGACTTTGTGTTACTTTCTCCATGCGAAGTGGTTTTAGATGCAGAATGCTGAGTGATTGAGCTGTTCATCGCAACATCTGCCGCACTCGAATTTCTATTCCCACCATGAGACGGCTCTGGAAGGCGTGATTTGGAAGGCCATGCATTTACGGGTTGAGTTGAACCAGACTTTGCATCAATGCTACTCATTTCAACCTCAACACGCTTCTTCCATGTGTCAACTAAGCTCCGAGCCTTTCTTTGGATTTCGAAATTCTTATGTGAACGTAAAGTGTTCACAGATTTACCAATGTTGCACATTTGAAGTGCTTGAAGATTCACAGGGAGCTTATCAAGTGCACGAAGTAAAACTAAAAGAAATTCCTCAACAGATGCATTGCCCTCTTTCAAACTATTACCATCACCAATCTTCCCTTTGTGGATGTCCTGTAGCCACTCATCCAATATTGGCAGACCCCTGAGCTGCACAAACCTAGTGAGGCATTCAAATTTATCAGTGGCTGCCATCACACCTGCAAGCATTGAACGGCTAGTCAAATCCAATTTTCTCTCCATTCTGCCCAATTGCATAAGTTGGATTAGCTTCTCAACCCCATCCAAATCTACAATTCCTCCCCTTTTCGTTATTTTCGCAATCTCTGATTTCAAATTACTATCAAATTTTTGCTGACCCGGATCACTATCATCAATTCTTGAAGTACGTTCTCTTTTGCTGGAATCAGTGCCATGATCTCCTCTTTCCCTCTTTTTTCCTTTGTTTTGAGGAGGAAAAGAAGTCCCGCCGTTGTGATTTTTATCTGAACCAGGTTTCAACTGTGAGGTTGAAGTGGGACCATTAGCTTGCTTCGGAGAACGACCACCAGGTTGCAAGGTTGCATGCATTTCTCTACGACCTTAATATGAGGGATTATCTACTTGTGGCACCTGTAAAATCATTAAGTTGTTAGTTAGTATGTTGAAAAAGAAGGATGAAACTTTTAGATAATGAAAGGCAGAGCATGCTGTGGTCATTTTTGGACAAGCACGATCACCAGAGAAATTCGTATTCTCCATAAATGAGTAACCCAACTGGCTCTAGGAGATAAAGTAAAAAAATAAATAGTGGTGGTGGGTTTTTGGTCATGTTGCAATGCATAGAATGAAGGGCATTGGAAAGAGAAGCACTCATACAGCTCATTCTTTCTTATTCAGGATAAATTAAGATGAGAGACCATCTCCTGCAATTTCAACCAAAATTCAACACTAACTAATTAATCTAGTTGTTATTTGTTCCTTCAAAACAAGGAAAAAAAGCAACTTAACCAGCTAACTTCAGAGTAATAGAAAGTGGTTCCTAAACATTCAATACCTTAGATGCAAAACAGAATCATTTACTAGCAGTAAGGTATATGAAGCCTTAAGAATAACCACTTGCATGGCCACCCTAAAACTGAGGCTCAACTTTATGAAGTTTCTTTTTTAGGAGACCTCCTAATGATGTGAGGCATATGCCTTTGATTTTTACGATTCTTTTTGAATTATTTTTGGAGTAAATTACACTTTGGTTGGGTCCATTTCTTATCTCGAAAACATAAGTGAGAAAGTTCGACCCATGGTCCAGTATATACCAAAAATTAAAAACCAAGATTTGGCCAACTTGGCCCTCTTTGAAAATAAGAAATGCAATAAAAGTGGTAATTCCATTAATTTTGTGAATAGAGTTATAAAATTGTCTAGACAAAAAGTTTCTTCAAGATATAAGATATTTCATCTTTTTAAGAGGATTGAAGCTTTTTCTTAGAGATCAATGGCACACAAACTCCATGCTGTTAATTTAAATTTTAGTTTTGAACGTCTAATTGAAGAGTAAAGAAAATTTTTGCAATAATATAAGGCTCACCAAATTTATGAAATTGATGGTTTAAAATGACATAGGAATCTCTGCTAAACAAGCTCTAAAAACATTACCAGTTGACCTCCCAACCGGGCAACCAGCACAACACACCACTCCAGACTTCATTTTCCAAGCACCATCCTATATCACCACCACCCAAAGTAATTAGAGAACATAAGGATATCACCCATCAACTTCATCATCAACTGACTTCTTGGATGCCTGGGGAAAATCTCTGTTCCGTTTACCTCTTTCCCATCATCAAGTGTCAGCTACCAAGACAACCACCTTACACATCAAGTGTATATGATTGCTACTTCTTGTTCTGGTGCACCAAATCGCAAAGCACTATTGGGAATTTAAAAAGAGCGTAATGTTTTTGCCTTTTTGGATGTTTTAGAGATCTCCTCCCCATTTCTTCTGATGCCTTGATGTGGTTGATTTGTTCAGGGACAATTTATTACAAAAATTTTGGGTGTATAAACATTTCAGTTCCTCCTCCTGACATTCAAGGTGGAGCATGGGATAGCAGTGGATGAATTTCCAGCCTCCACACATTCCTAAACTGATTATGCTAAATTATGGCACTAATGATAGTTTTCAAGGTCAGCCATGGGAGGAAGCATTTGAATTTCTATCTACTGCAGGCTTGGGCACTGAGGTGGTGGTTGTGGCATTACGTGGCAGTGTTCTTTGTGAAATTATGAATCAAATAGTTCAAATAACTGTCTAGAAGGGTTAATGGCCAGGATCACATGGAGGAATTCAGCCAGACTTAAATTAAAAATGGCAAAGGAGTTTGACAGGAGATGTAAAACGTTATTCATGTGGCACAATATTGGACTTTACAAAAGGTATGTAGCAACTAGCAACTCACGAAGCATTGACTTTTTTACCACATTGAATGTAAAATCCGTTGATTACGCAAAAAAGGTTATCTTTACTGGCACTATAATAAAAAATAAAGTTCTCCATCGCATTGACATGCGCATACGAAAAACAAAATATATCCAACATCAGTAGATTCAAACATCCGCTACATTAGAGACACGAATTCAGTAAACATTCACATTAATTGAATTGACAGCATAAAACTTGTTATATATGTTAATTAGAAAAATCAAAGAACCAGAAATTAAGAGGCAATAACTCACCTTGAAAATCGAACTAAATTTTGCGGCAATTGACCTCAAGCTCACACAGTGTCTGATACTCTGTAGATTCGGACCACAGCCCTCAACTTCCCTCCAAACCCTTCCAAGACTGATACTCTGTAGATTCCGACCACACCCCTCAACTTCCCTCCAAACCCTTCCAAGAATAATAAAGGTGGCTTCTTTGCATTTCTCCCAATTCCACAGCCAAATAAAGCAATTTTACCAACTATTCATCCAATTTTAACTTGCCCTAATTTTTCCGTTTTCGTATCAAACCCTAAGAAATCAAATCCTCCAAACTTTCCCCAAAAATAACCCACAAATGCCCAAATCCAAACTAAAAATACCCTAGATCGTATTACGCATCAAAATTGACAATTCGCCTTCAATTGTTCACTCTGCAAAACACAAATCACTGCTCATTCAATATTCCGATCCGAAACGTAGCATTGGTAACATAGATACATATATACGCACATGTATCTATACACTTACCAAATTTCATAACTATAACAGCTGATAATACAATTAAAAAAGCATACCTTCGCGATTCGACGAAACCAGAGAGAGAAAACGGTGAAGAGAAAGATAAAGCGAAAGAGTAAATGGTGCCGTGAGAACTCGGCAGACGGCAGGGGAAAGGGTGTTTTTATTTTTCTGTTTGGGTGCCTCAAATTTTGCTTTAATTGTGAATGTGATCCCTACATTTTCAACAAATACACATTTGTTTGTAGTGTTGGATGGGAATATTCGCCCTAGGTTATTTTCGATGAATTTACATATTAACCCCTGTGTGACCTTTTGACTTGTAAACCGAAAACAAAACAGAAATTCAAAAACCTGCTTACTAAAGAGATATGTTAATCTGACCACTAGGTACTGAAGTTTAAGACAAATTTCATATTAGTCATTAGAAAATAGTATATATTATTGATGAATATTCAACTCACTCTACTAATCTACTGTGCTTCATATCTACTCTAGTAGTCGATAAATATTCTACGGCCTGACGTTTATTAAAGTGGTTAATTCTAACTTAATTTCTTTCTATTTAATTGTTTATTTACTTTTTAATTATTTATTAATGATTAACGATTAAAGTTAAACAAACTAAGTCCAAAAGAATGTAAATTTTTTTCCCCTTCTCGTGAGAAAAACACTTTGTAGTAAAGATCGGCAACTGTACGTCATGAACACAATGATTATTAATCGATATCAATATATGACAACACATGGGATCTAAAGTAATAATAACATTAAAAGATAACCAATTCTGTAATATGATTTAACATGAGTGTTTAAATGACTCGTGGGGGTACTTTAGTGATCATCCTAACATGCTACTTAAATATTAGTACCAATTTATGAAATTAATTCAGTTGAAGAGATTTCTTTAGCGTATTTGGTAAGTTTAATTCCAAATAGAAAACTGAAAAGTTTGTTTTTGATCTCAGCGCTTTCCTCCCAGCAAGAGCGATGCCCCCCCCCCCCGAGGGCCCCACTGCATTTAGGTGGAAGGGCACACTATTGGAACGTCCCAGTAGTTGGGGAGATAACAAACTCGGATAGAGAGTGTTCGATTTGAATATATACTATAAATTATGGAGCATATCTCCTTAATTTTATGGAATTCAATTTGAATACACACCATAAATTAAGTGTCATGTAATTAATGCCTGATAGTGTTTAAGTAATTCAATTCAATTTGGATTTGGATGTGTTAGTCAAACAAGATTAGATTAATGTCGTCCAAAATTGGTTTTGACTTATAAACTTTCCAAATTAAAGTTTAATTTTCTTCCTTCTTTTTTTTGGTTTGTTGATGTAATGTGTATGATACAGATAGCTATCATTTTCCCAAATGTACCGTATTCTTTCACCATATTTATTTATGGTAATCTTTCTGAAAAAATAATTTTTGCTATTCTTTTTTTTTTAAAGCAATTTTACTATTTAATAGAGAAGAAATATTAATATAAACAACGCATTTTATTTCATTGTGTCATTATTATTCACAGGTTAATCTTCAAAATCATTCAATTTAAAATTTAAGATCTCAGCACAATAAAATTTATTACAGCACACCCTAAATTTTGAAAAAATTAGAGTGAATTCTTACATGCTCCAATAATTCTCTTTATTACGATTCTTCATTCTTAGTTATTATTATTATGAGAAATATGTATTTATTTGTATCTTTTATTTCTTTATGATTCATTCATCAGTAATCAGTAATCACTAAAGATCAATTATATTGCCACCACAAAATTTTATTTCCGCAACACATTTTAATTTCACCACAAATAAATGATAGAATGACTATGGATGCCACATTAAATTTACATTTTTAATCAATACTAGTATTTTCTCCCGTGCGTTGCACAGGGAGATATATAAGAGTTTGAGTTGCAGATTTGTGATTATCCGAAGCGTAATTTTATAATTAAATTTTATTTTTTTAATTCAGAAAATAAAACTTTTCACGGAAAAATGATCTCATATTATATGGGAGATATATAAGAGTTCAAATTCTAGAAGCGGAAGGAAATATTGAGTTGTAAATTTGTGATTATCATTTTACAATTAAATTTTATTTTTTTAATTCATAAAAATAAAATTTTTGACGGAAAAATAATCTCATTTTATTAATATATATAGATATATAGATTACATAAAATATAACAAAATAAAATGTGGTGTACAATTTTTGGGTTTCGAAATCTTATTTGGATTCACATTGCTCACACCCCTTTGCAAAGAACCCTCCCCCAAAATTCACCACCTACTCTCTCTCTCTCTCTCTCTCTCTTTTTTTTTTTTTTTAAACTAAATCTTGATTTCTTCCCCTCGGAAACTTTAAATGTCGATCTTCATTTCCTGGTTCTACTTTTATTAATTTTTTTTTCTTCTGTGAAAGAATCTCATAATTGTGTTACCAAATTGAACATATTCGTCTAACAAATTGAAGGCATTAGTTTGGAGCAAATAAATTTTTTGAGGTTTCAAATTTGACGATCGACTAAAGTGCAGTGTAGATCTGAATATGGTGCTTATGCATATGGTTATGTAATTAATTTTCTGTAGAAATTTGTTTGGTGAGATATTTTGGCTTGAAACTGGGTGGTCATGGTTTCTAGTTTACCATGTTATATGTGATCTTCTGATCCAGAAATTCAACCTTTAGCAGGTGCCGAAAATTGACAGTCGGAAAATGATGATGATGATAAAGAAAACGGAAAAAAAGTTAGAAGCAACGTGTAAAGGGGGGGAAATATTTACTGTGGTGCGTGGGGGGAATAGAAAATTACCATGAACAACATATTTAAGTGGGGAGTTATTAATGTAACTTTAATTAAGGACATCACTGTAAACTAAGACAAATACTCCCTCCGTCCTATTTTAATAGACTTGTTTTTCTTTTTCATCCGTCCCAAAATATAAACTATTTTCCTTATTGATATAAATTTAATTTCTTCATTTCCTAATCTACCCCTATTTATTATGCATGGTTATTAATAAAAGTAAGTTGTCATATTTAATATAGGGGTATATTAAGAAATATACAAGTAAAATTTATCTTTCTAATAAATATTAATTTCAAATTCTTAATCTTGTGAAAAGTCAAACCATACCTATCAAAATGGAGACGGAGAGTACTTAATTTGTGGTGTGGAAATCAAATTCTCCAATGGCAATATAAGTGCCCATCTGGTTGGAAACTTTTCATTTTTCTATTTTATCCTTACATATATTTTATAATTCCCAATTTGTCCTTAGCTCATTAATTATATAAAAAAAAAAATCTCTTCATTTTCCTTTGATTTTCTTTTCTTTCTTCTTCTTCTTTGTTTCTTTTAACTCCTGCTCTCATAGGTGCCTTTTTAAAAAATCAACATAACCATTAAGTGAAATGTATGCAATATGGATGTTAAATCAAAAGTCTAACTTTGAAGTTGAATACAAAGATAGCTTCAAGAGCTAACTATGAACATACAATTTTTCGTAGGAATCAAAAATTAAGATTAAAAGTTTATTTTTATATTTTTCATTTTTTATTAAAAAAATCAGTCTCTCATGCTTCGATAAATTTAGTCCAATTTATATTTGTAATTTATTAATTTAGTCCCTCAAATTTATTTTGATCTTTTTATTTTTATATTAATATCCCTTCTCTATAGAAATAAATTCAATTAGGTCCTAATTATTTCAACATTCTAATCTCGATTAATTATATATGTGAAATTGACATTTTCATTTTCATTTTCACTTTGTGAGTTATTTTAGTCAATTATATATTCTTTTAAACTATAAATTTAACGAACAATCACATTGTTTAATGATGATAGACTTCAATTAACGTTATTCGCAAGTGTTAGTTTATCCCTAATTTTGGCTAACTTATTATTTAGATATGCCTCATTACTATGTCTATATCTAATTGGTGTTGATATGTTAATTAAATAATTATTTTGAGATTAATGAATACAATTTACTTAATGAAGAGAAAATTCAAACTATATACATGCTCTAATATCCAACTTTATCGCAACGTCTCTCTACATGGTTAGTTTCTAATTAAACTTTTTAATTCTTTGGCATTTCATCTTTCTATTTAATTTGATCGTGTAATCTCCTATACAATGAGACTTTGCTGGTCAATAGATTACCTTAAAGGTATATTTTAGGGGTCACTAGAGGTTTTGATGATAAAAATAATCAGTTAGAGAAAAAGGTGGGGGTAAAATTTTAAATTAGAGATGCTTTCTTTAATATTAACTTCTCACAATCCCGGACGGTGAAATACAGTTACATTCTAAAATTACATTAGGTTCAAAGTGTAACCATAGTGAATCTATGTATTTATATGTATGATATGAAGTATTGCAAAAAGAATCATTTTTCCTACTGAATCCCAATCTTTGATTGATTTATTTCGTGAGTCATTTTTAGAGAATAACTTAATTTTTATTCAAATTATAAGTTGTGAAATATAAATTCACATAAACTATTCCGAATACTGACTTGCGTAAGTTTTTATTTTTATTCTTTTCTCTTTTTCTTTTGGTTAGATTCAAGCATTTATTATTCTTTATTCATGTATTCATCCTCAATCAAATTCACTGTAATAATTTTTTCTTTGAAAAAGAGTTAGTACGATATCACGTGCACAGTAGATGTTATAATACCACATATAAAGCTCGTGTTTTTAACTAGTTTAGCAAATGGCCAGTTGGTCACCAGTACAAATATTGAATTGGAATGGGCCATTTTTGTTGGATTGGGCTATGAAGTGAACAAAAATGGAACTTAAAGGATTTTGGCCATGGTTTTAGGCCATGTCATTTCCCCAACATTTCTTCACTAACATCTTTAGCTTCCATTAACTTTTTCTTTCTCACCATTTTTAACCACTCATATAATTATTTTATATTATTTGATATATTTTTCTTAATTTTCAATCGCACATCTAATACACCATTTGAGTAAATCTACATTACTAATCTACATGGTACAAAGAACAAGCCCTTAGTCTTTTAGATGATCACTTTCCTCTCCTAACAAAAGCTTTTTGTTTTTCCTAAAAAAGAAAAGTAATTTTTTGAAAGAATTGAAAATAGAAGAAAATTTTATCAAAGAACGTCAAAAAATAGAATGAAATTTATTACAGCGTGCAGTGAAATATAATAATGTCCGAAATAATTCTGAAATAGTTTTGTCAAACACGTCTTCAATAGCCCTTGGAATAGAAGTACCCAACTTTAGTGGGTTCATCGGAGGTCTCATTAAAATGCTGGGCGGCCCAACTCAGTCGTGGTCTCATGGGATACAGGCTTGGTTTTGGGTTTGAAAAGGCCCAAGTAAATTACAATCCTCAACTTCCCAACTTCTGAACTTCTCCTCTGTGCGTATATGGGAAGCTTCTCATCTTCGTTATTCATCAATTTCTATGGCCGATGGCTTCTCAGTACCCTCAGCTTCTCCCAGGAGCACAATTCTTTTATAATTCGCATCTTCTCTTTGTCAGGTAAAAAGCTACTGATTTATCCTCCTCTAATTGCATTTTGATTTGGGAATTTAACATTTTTGGATTCATCTTACATTCTTACTAATTGTAATCATTGAATTTCTGATGATTTGATCTCTGAGACTTGGAAATGGGAGCGTTTTTCAATCATGTTGTTCCAAGCTCCAGATCGTTTAGCTTACCTGCTTAAGTTGAAATTTAAGAGAAGATTTTGAATTATTCGATTTTTTTTTTTTTTGGTAATTTCTTCCCGTCGATAGTCTGGGTAATTTAAATTAATCAGACTAATTAGTTGCTAGTTATTGACTGACTTCTTATGTTGGTGGATTGATGAATTTTTTGTATATAATTGACAACATGGTGTTAATGGATAAGTGATTGATCTGGTGACAATGTTGACGCTTAGGGGTTCAAATTGTCACTGACTCACTAAATTATACCATTGGAGATTGGATGATTCGCTTCTAAACAACTCACTAAATTGCATGTCTCTTTATGCATATTGCATTGTATAATTGATATTGCAGATTTGCAGTTTTGGTTACAATATAATGACTTGAATTGTAATTAAGTTATGGACTCTGTTATTGCCAATTCACTGCAATATTATCACGTTACATAATTGCAATATACTCCATCTAGGTTCTCCATCACGGGCATGTTTGTGTTTTGGCGGAGATGGAGTTAAGTGAGCCCTGAAGGCCTTTGCCTCCAGGTCGTGGCGATGTGGGCCCAATAGAGACGAGGCATCTTCTCACAGAAGCCGGCGTAGTTGCAACAGGTGATGGCTCGGCTTCTTTGGAAATGGATGGTAACACAAAAGTCATAGTGTTTCTTGAGGGATATTTGAAATTGACATTTTTAAGTGATATTTTAAAATTTTTAATTTCAAATGTCCAGTCGTTGTCGCAGTCTATCATTGTGGTTGACGTTATCTCAAGCCATGATCACTCCTTTTACGTTCATGATATGGCCTCCATTGGTGGAGACCGATTCTAGTGTCTCATTAGTTTGGATCAAGTTATATAATTAAATATTATCTTATTACTAATTGGGATCCCTATATTATCCAATCCTCTTTATGTGTATATTCCTTTGGATAAAGTCACTTTTCATAAATCAAAAAGTGCAAAAGGAAAAAGTGTGACTTTGTTTAAGTGAGATAATTAGCAGTCGATGAGCATGATGAAATGTTAACTATTTTTCCTCGGTTCTTGCTAATAGGTTTTGCTTATTATTGCTCCGTTGCTCGCTACTCTCCAAAATGTATCAGATGTGTGTGTATAATAAATAAGCGATTGTCCCTTCGGGGACATCCGATAATAAAGAAGCGATTCAGAGTGTGTTAGCGGATAAATTTTAATGTATTTTTATGAGTAGGAAGAGAGAGAATGAGTGGAGTTGGATGGTGGAGATTTAATGAGTATGAAAATAGGTGGATGTGATTTGTTTGACCAAATTTGAAATTTGAAAAAAATGCATGAAAATACATTTTTTGAATTATGCTAACACCCACAAATTTGCACGAAAATCGCCTTGCTATCTTTATTTTTTCAAAAGAAACTTATTTGCCTCATAGTATTGTAGTATTAATTAGTAACACTAGGATTGATATTTAACACCGGTTATACTATTTTGCATCATTCTACACTTTTTATTTTTTATTTTTAATTTTATTACTTGTGTGCGCGACATAATATAAAACATTCATTACGACATAAGAAAGTAATGGAAATTAAGTTATACTCTTGAGTCTAACAAGTGGTCATGGTCCCCGTAAGCTGAATTATCAATGAAGACATGATTCTGATGTCTACTAGAATGGCAATGTATTCTAGTTGCTTGTATGGCCAGCTCATTCGAGCTTGGTGACTTGGTCCATGGGCGGTCGAGCACGTCCAAGATGAATAAGATTGGAGCCGTACATAATTTGTCGTTGTATTTTTCGTTTTTATGGGTGTCACATTTAATCAAAACAGTTTGTTTTATTGGATAAATATTATTGATTTTGTCGTTGGATTGCTATTGTTGTTGATTGAATGGGACACCAGATGTGAAGTCGATAAGCATAGGCATGCGTTAGTCTATAGATTTTCATAAATTTTTACACATTTTTATACATTCTTTTTAACTCCATTCATTCTCTATTTCTCTATTTTACATCCACATATCTCGTAGGACCTAGTTGTATTATACAAATTTCCACCATTCAACTCAACCCATTCTTTCTCCTATATTATATTAAAATCCATAAAAATTTATTTTTATATATACACTAACACACTTTATTTTACATACATTTCTATGTGCGCTTTTTGCATGGATGGTTATGGAGGCAAAGATATCAAAAGGGGAGGGATCTTTGAGAGGATTGAAAGATGGCACCAAACAAACAAGCAAAGATACTCACTTCACTGTCTGTTCTAACAATAAAGGGGAGAACTTTGCTAGTTGTAAATGTAATGGTCCTTTTTTGGCATCGTTTCCACGTATGCTATGTCCCTTTCCCTATTTCTTGAAAGCAATTTAAATTGACATTTTGTGTTACTTCCTTTATTAAATAAAATTTTTAATATATATTTTTTAGCCTTCTTACTGTTTGATCACATTATCTCCCATTTTTAGAGCTCTGAAAAATGTCTATATGCCTCTGAAAAAGTAACTTTTAAGTTTTAATCATAATTTCCAAATTTTCTTTTTAAGCATTTTGGAATCAATTTCTTAACGAGGTAATCATGAATTATTCAAAAGATTCAAAACAGAAATTAGAGAAGGATCGGATAATATATACGTAATCCCCGGCTTGGCTATTTCTCACCCATTATATTATTAGGATTTGGTTTTGCTTTATGCCTTTTAAAATGGCGACACATCAAGTTGCCTCCCATAATTTAGAAAATTGTAACTTATTCCAACTGAAAAATCCTATGAAATCTTCAATGGGACATGAAAATAATTTGCTTAATTTATGCTATATCTTTTTAGCTTAATCTTCTTTAATAAATTAATTATGCCAATGTCTCTACTGTGTATAGATAAATTCTCGAAATTAAAGTTGCAAATAATAATAAAGGACAAATTTAGTTGTTTCAATATAGCATTGATAAGGTAACTATTTTTTAATTTTCTTGAAGCCAATAATTATTCTTTAATCAAACTGCGTTACATGCAACTCTATTAATTTAATTGGCGGTTAATAACAATACAGTGCCTTCCAAGAGGTGCTCCCGGAGTGATTTACAAACACATATGACATCCGTTTTGAAATTCAAGAACAGATTTGGATTCAGTACGACGAGGGGGAGCTCCAGTAATTTGGAAAATTTTCCGACGATACCGTGGTAGCCGGTCAAAGTTTGTAGCTATATTTTATGCTCCGTCTCGTCGTGCTGAATCCAGATCTATTCTCGAATTTAAAAATGGAGGTCATATGTGTCCGTAAATCACCTTGGGAGCAATATATAGAACATTACCCAATAATAGTATGGCCGATTATTTATGACATCTACTTTGCATTGTATGTTACACGCACATTTGAATGATCGAATGATAATTACACCATTGAGAGAAATTAAATGAACATTCAACGCAATTCACCTACCGATTTTTAATTGTCTCCATAGACTGTACTTTCTTCATAAGGATGGAAGTCGGACGACAATATTGAGTGTTTGTTTAGTACAGATTTTAAACAAATAATTTTTGAATTTTGTGCTTGAAATTAGATGAAAAAGTTTAAAAAATATATAAACTTTATCACGTCAATAAATTGAATAGTTAACTATAATATTAAAAATATAGTAATTTTTTCCAAAAAGCAAAAAGGTCTATTGTCTTATAATAAAATCAAAATAAAATATATACTAATAATAAATGGAGGGAGTCTTATTTTGACTGTATAGTTTACTTAATAATTAATTAATCGCGGCACCAAGATAAATAATAGTAGTCCTTTATTTGCTCTCCACGCCAGTCTAGTTAACTATAATTTGGGCATTCCAATACACTTATTTCCATTACTTTTTACTTTTTCTTACAATTAGTTGCCATCTTCTTCCTTTTTTTTTTTTTTTTGAACTTTTTGTGATGCATGTTTAACATTGAGTTCATACTTCATAGATACTAATTTAGAAGATTTAGTAGTTATTAGCGAAACTAATCCACTTAATTGCGTTATGGAAGCAAACAAAAACATGCAAAAAAATAATAATAATAATAATAATGTAATAATAATAATAAAGAGGAAAAGCGGACAATGTAGTATCTTTTTATCACGCTAACACTTTTTAACATATAGCTTTAGGCAAAATATACTCCTTTTCTCCCTTGGATATCCTCTTTTTCCTCAAAGCTTTATACCCAAGTGGGGTCCTTGATTTTCTTCGAACTTTTGCTTCATTTCAGTCCCTTAATCAATCTTACTCGTGAAAGATATGTTCCTTGCACTCTAAGCTACTTATTTATCTCCATTTTACTGCAATAATCACAGGCTTCACTTTTCCACCTGCATTTTGCCTTCTTTACTTTTCACTGTTGGCATAAAAGGCGGGTGTCTTGTATTCATAATGTGGGTTGTTTCTTGAGATTATCTTGAATCTTTGCTTTCTGGGTAGCCATAAAGTTGCAATCTTTTGCTTTCTTTTTCATGGGATTCTGATATATTTTTCTGATTCTTAGCTTCTTTGGGGATTTGTAGCATTTGCATTTTGCTCTACGACGAGTAAGAATGGCGCCGATCGTGGTGAAGCCAGATGACCCACCGGCTCATACGCCGAAAGATCAGCTTCCCAATGTTTTCTACTGCATTACCAGTCCTCCTCCATGGCGTTAGTATCTTCACCATCTTCTTTACTGTTTCTTTACAATCACACTGTACAATTTTTGCCATTTTGAATAAATATATAGTATTTTAGTATATACTAGTCATATATTTGTACCAAGAATCTATTTGGTTGGTAGAACAAGTAGGCAAAGTTTGAGTAACGCAAGGTTGTTTAAAATCTTCTAGCATATTGCATTTTCGCAGTAATATATGGCTTATTGGGATGAAAAATTAGATAGAAATGTGCAGAATTCTTGAAGAAAAAAGAGAGAATCTGAGAAGACGAACACTGAATTGGAGTTTGTGAAGATAGATGTACATACATTTTTCTTCTGCTGGACATGAAACCTCCTTATAGTTCATGATCATATATGTGATTGTGTTTGTTTCCATTGAGGTGTATTGTATTTACTTGTCTCTACTACCCAACATAGCGTGGGTTCGATTTTGGCAAATCCCCTTTTGCTGCAATGTTTAGTTAAATGATGCTGATACCATATGAATTGACTATATATAGCATGTTTATGAGGAGTTAAGGGCGTTTAATGTTCTTTGCTTACCGATCTTGCCATCTTGATATGATTTAGTAATTTTTAAGAATCATCTGTTTGTTGGATGGGTTTAGAGTGATATCAGAGCATGGTTTCTCTGTTACAGCTGAAGCAATCCTTCTTGGATTTCAACATTACATAGTGATGCTTGGTACAACAGTAATGATACCCATGGCGCTGGTTCCTCAAATGGGCGGAGGAGATGTGAGTCATTACAATGCTCATATGTAATCAAATTAACTTTATTATGTTTTTATTGTACATTTTCGTATTCATCGACTTCCCCAAAAACATGATCGTTTTCTAGGAGGAGAAAGCTAAGGTTATTCAGACTCTGCTTTTCGTTGCTGGATTGAACACACTATTGCAGTCATACTTTGGAACAAGATTACCTATTGTGATTGGAGGCTCTTACACTTTTGTCGCACCCACAATTTCAATTATCCTGTCCGGTCGATGGAGTGACCCTGATCCTATTTCGGTTTGTGATCTTGATACTTGTTATATGAACTTACACCTTGTGTGATTTTGCTTATAAGTTAGTCAACTTAAGTTTGAGTTGTGTTGTTTCACTTTTGAGTCTTGAATTTATTTCTAGCTTTCAATGGCTTTGTAGAGATTCAAAAAGATAATGCGGGCCACACAAGGTGCACTTATTGTTGCTTCGACCATTCAAATAGTTCTTGGTTTCAGTGGTCTCTGGCGCAACGTTGCAAGGTTTGTTTGCATTAGTGTTATAATCTTTAAACCATATTCTTATTGTTCTCAGTATCATTAAAACTAACCCACTATGTCCATGTTATCTAGGTATTTTAGTCCAATTTCAGCCGTTCCTCTAGCCGCTCTCGCAGGTTTTGGGCTTTACGAGTTCGGTTTTCCTATGGTATGTCTCTTTTTGCTCGTACGATGTTTCTCTATCGATCTGTCTACTGGCTTTTGTTACTTATGATCACTTCTCGTTTAGGTTGGCAAATGTGTTGAAATCGGGTTGCCACAACTCATACTTGTAGTTTTTATCTCTCAGGTAGTATCTTAATTATATAATAATACTCTTAATCTAGTGCAAGCTGTTTGTACTAAATCTTGTGCAAGTAGTTAATGTGGCTTGATTTGGGCCTACTGATTGGCATTAGCTCCTTACAGTTTGCATCAGATTCGGAGTAGATTATACAATTGTGTTTTCTTATCATGGAAGTAGCTATTCTGTGTGATCTAATTCTTACTATTGTTCTACAATTAACTTTTCCGGTTATTATAGTATTTGGTGGACCTGATGCGTCCAGGAAAGAATATACTTGAACGTTTCTCGGTTTTAATCACGGTGGCAATTGTATGGATTTACGCCCATTTACTTACCGTGGGTGGAGCCTATAACGATGCACCACCAAAGACTCAAACGAGCTGTAGAACTGATCGTGCAGGACTTATCGACGCTGCTCCATGGTAAGCTTCTCACGTTTCTCCCCTCATGTTGTTGAGACATAAATTTCAATATATTTTATATTTCTTTTTTTCCTCATCATCGAGATGATCAAAGCTACCTGTGTACTATAAGATGACTTATATATGTTGTTTATTTATTTCGTCATCATGTTGTTTTTATGTTGGGTGGTTTTTTTTGCAGGATAAGAATTCCATACCCGTTTCAGTGGGGAGCACCTTCGTTTGACGCCGGTGAAGCATTTGCGATGATGATGGCTGCCTTTGTTGCTCTTGTCGAGGTTTGTTTTGTACTAAGAATCCAACAACACAACTTCATAGGAAACATCAAACAAGTTTCTCAAAAGGCTTACTTAAAATTAACTTATGTAACTTTTAAGCTTATCCAAACACGTTTTCATTGTGGCTATGGTAAATGCAGTCGTGTGGAGCATTCGTCAGTGTCTCCAGATTATCTAGCGCAACCCCTTTGCCACCATCTATTTACGGCCGTGGTATAGGCTGGCAGGTAAATAAACACCAAATTAATAAATACAATAATTAAAAAAACACACACACAGAATCCACAAACACATCAAATGACTTTTTTCTAACCATTTCTTAATTCATTTACTTATGTTAATGAAACAGGGCATCGCTATCTTGTTGTCCGGTTTGTTTGGAACTGGAAATGGATCATCAGTTGTTGTGTAAGAGATTCACAACTTATTTTTTGCCTTTTCTTTTCCTGCATAATTACTTAAATCCAATTACTTTTCTTGGTTTTGTACAGTGAGAATGTTGGCTTAATTGGACTAACACGAGTTGGCAGTCGAAGAGCCGTGCAGATATCTGCTGGATTCATGCTTTTCTTCTCCGTTCTTGGTTACGTGTTTCAAGATTCTCACTTCAGCAGATTACTCAAACTAATTTCCTATTTTCCTCTTTATATTCTTAATCAAGAATGTTTGTATTAACTAACAACATTTTCCTATGCAGGCAAATTCGGGGCTGTGTTTGCTTCAATCCCGGCGCCAATTTATGGTGCTTTATACTGTGTTTTCTTTGCCTACGTTGGTACGTATAATTAACTGGTAGAAAATCTTATCAAAATTCGTTAAACTTCTATTAATATATTGACTTATTTGGTAATCTTGATCAACACGAGTATACAGGTGTTGGAGGGTTAGCTTATCTTCAGTTCTGTCAGCTAAACAGTTTTCGAAACAAAATCATATTAGGATTTTCGATTTTCATGGGATTATCAGTGCCTCAATACTTCAACGAGTTCACCGCCATCAAGGGCTATGGCCCTGCTCACACCTCCGGGAGATGGGTAAGTTAAAAAATAACTTTAAACTCGAGAGTCTCTTGAATCTTTTAGTGCATCTTATATCACTTCACATTTGCGGCAAGCAGCTTCCATTAGATTATGTGCAAGCAGCTGCTGATGTGGCATGCAACGTCTGTTGCTTGCACATAATCTGATGCTAAACAAGTTTCAAAGTAGAAACTACTTTCCAAACGTGCTCTAAGCCTCTAACCATCCAGTTCGAAGTAGAACTGATCTAATATTCATACTAGACATAATTTATGATGTTTATCGTCCATGTAAGAACATACATATTATTGCCTATGCAAGGCAATAAAGACAAGTTTTTTAGGCCCCACATGAGTTAATGATGTACTGCCACATAAGCAATAGGATTACAACACTTTCACATTGAAGTTACTTAAAGATGTTGATTTTGTTTGTTTTCTTTGAGCAGTTCAACGACTTGGTAAATGTTCCATTCTCGTCAAAGGCATTTGTAGCTGGGGTATTGGCATATTTCCTCGACAACACACTAGAAAAGAAGGATCCTCAAGTAAGGAAAGACAGAGGCAGGCATTGGTGGGACAGATTCCATTCCTTCGAGTCTGATCCAAGAAGTCAAGAGTTCTATTCTCTTCCCTTAAACCTCAACAAATATTTCCCACCTGTGTAGTTTTTGTGTCTCAAGAGAGATGCACGTTTTCCCTCGTGTTGTTAACTAGTTCTTATTAATAACTAAAATGTGGGTCAAGATCATACCTTTGTTATTCGATGACTTGTGTAATTTGTTACATTGGCAAAGAAATATAAATAGCCTGACCATTTTAAGGATGTCTAGAGTCGATTCTTGAGTCTTGAGTCAAGGAACTACTTGACCTTTGTAAGAATTTGTTTTGTTTTATCTATAAATCTATTGGTATATGAATATGCATTTGAAGCAGCATTGGATTACTTTTGATGTGTTGACCGGGGGTGGGTGAGGTCTGTCGTGGACCCACACTTAACACATCTACATTGTGTTTCTTGTTAATTGTTGACACGAGATTAGGTATTACGCTATTTAAGAAAATACTCACTAGAGAATCAAATAGGTCGGGAAGAAAGAGTCTGAGGTCGGATTGGACGACGCAGACATAATAGAATAAAAAGCAGTCAGTCATATGCAAGAAATATATCAGGTCCAACCAATCCAATAAAGGAAGGTATCTAATCTCGTTACTGATGAGTTAGTAAAGTACAAGATCTAGCCATGCATCTTTCAAAGTAAAATTATAGGTGATAGTCAAATAATCAGATATATATTTTGACCAGCATTGCCCTTACAAAACCCTAAAATCCATAAACATGTGTGTTTGGTGGATGGGGAAGGGGGCCTGGTTGGTGACATTTGGACCTACAAAATGTTGTTTTCATTCACTTAACTACATGAAAATGAAAAGAAATTCCATGTTACCCACTCATCTAATTTCTTTATTAATTTTTTATTTATACATCATTAAAGAAACACGGAAAATGAAACCTTTCATTCACAACCAAAATGTTTTGTATGCGTACATGATATAGCATAAAGGATAAAAAGTAAAAATCTTATCCAACTATTCTTGGTATTGTTTTGAAAAGAAGTTCATGACAAAGAAAGTATTATTTATCTTGAACTTCACTAATCTCATTAAGTCAAATTTGAAACAGAGCTGTACCTGATACTGATATGAGTCTCATGAGTTGAAGTAGGGGTACAAAAATTTTTGAGACTATTTTAAACATGTTTGATTTGGTTTGATTCTAATATACATATTTTGAATATTTTTATATGTTATTTACATTTGTGTTGTTGTGCTATTGGTTTAATTCAAGAAATCAATTATGTAAAACATGACATTTTATTCTGTAGTATTTTTTTGGATTTTTTTTTTGAGAACTATACTAACTCGAAAATCCAAGCATAGGATAGAGTTGTAGGGCAAAATTTACATAGGAAGGGAGAAGTAATACCAACGCTTTCATAGAAATCAGTACAAAATCAATGTAGGATCTATCCAAACTAGAGCTTATCTATATACTTTTTGACATATTCGAATATTCGAGAATTGAATCTTATCTAAATAGAGAGTACCAGTAAGGAGTCCAGTATACATATTTTAAAGTTTGACTAAAGTACAAAATTGTTAGGTCTAACATCGATTTGAAATATAGAGACAAATAAAAAACTTGTCAACTTATATTCTTAGTATTAACCAAGGACCCTTGTTATCATTCTAGATATACATCTCATTTTCTATCCTCTTAGTTGCCATCAAATCCAATCCAAAAAACTCACATTATCGAATTAAATCAATAAACTTGGATGTACATCTGGATTGTTTTGATTAGTGGAAAGGCATGGGGGACAAGAAATAAGATATTAGATCTACAATCCCTCACTACATTGAACGTTGAACGAACCAATACATTAATTCTATGGCATGAAATTAATGCATATATGGAGTTTGGGCAATGAGAAAGTAAATCTGTACTCTAGTTACATGGAGTGTCAAGATCAAGCACGTGGACTCTATTATTTGAGTTTCACATAGTCCATGCAAATATCGGTTAAAGTCTTGTATACGTATTTTTTTTTAGGGGTGATCGCTTATATTTCAGATTTTTTTTTCCTCCGCTAAATTTCGCAGATTTTTAAGAATCTACGAAAGATATGTATCTAAATCGTCAGGAATGAATTTTCAAGAATAAAAAATTAATTTTCTAATTTAAAATACAATAAAAAAATCATTTATTCAATAATAATAATAATATCTTAATTAATAATAATAATAATAATATAATACCTTAATTAATATCTTAATCATATTAATCAAATCAAATAAAAATTAAAAAAAAAGGACCCACCCCATCCCACCCCCACGCCACCTACCCCTCAAGCCACCACCACCACGGGTGGTGGTGGTCGCCGTGGTCGAAACCACCAGCAAATGGCCGCGGTGGTTTCACCACCAAAGAACCACCAATTGTGGTGATTGTCGGTGGTTTCGACCACCAAAGAAACCACCATCCGTGGTTTGTCAGGTCGAAACCACTCAGCCGGCCACCACCACCACCGGCGTGGGTGGTGGTGGTTTGGGGGTAGGTGGCGTGGGTGGGGTGGGTCCTTTTTTTAATTTTTATTTGATTGACACTTTTAGATTCTAGATGCTTTTTACAACGACATATTCCTTTATAAAATTTATTTAGCTACAAAAATTGCATCTATTATTAATTATCGCTTAAAATTAAAATGTGCTCTAATGCTAAAGTTAAAATTTTCAAAAGTTACGATATTAATGTAAGCAAATATTACTGTATTGAAAGTTTTTTATAAACACTATTTAATCGATATCAAATTAATTCAATAAAATTAATTATGGACCAAATAAGTATTTATAGAAAAAATAAAAATTTAAATTGTGCAATTTATTAAAATTTGAGATTGAAGAAATAAAATTTAGGTATAATAATTATATTTATTATTAATTATCTCATTAAAATTAAAATGTGCGCCTTTTTAGTGCTACTTTTTTTTTCTTGTGATCTCAGAATGTCAAGAAATTTTCAAAAAGTTATCATATTTTTTGGATTATTTTCTCTATTTTTATAATAATAATAATAATAATAATAATAATAATAATAATAATAATAATAATAATAATTTTTGAATGTCGCTGAGTTTCACTGAGTTGTGATATACGGCCAAGCAAGGTGGTGTGGTGGTGGAGAAGGTGGAGATATAATTAAGTTTTGTTTGTTTATTTATATTATTATTATATTATTATTATTAATAATTAAGATATGAAAATGAATAAAAAAATATAAAAAGATTTTTATTGTATTTTAAATTATGAAATTAATTTTTTATTCCAGAAAATTCAATCCGGCAACGATTTGGGTCGATATGCTTTGGAGTTACTTTAAAATACTAATCTCAGACCGAGTAAAAAAATACCACACAAGAATCACCCGCGCAGAAAAATACCTATATGGCACTTTAGCCATATCTCAACACTTTTAGATATTTCACTAAAATTGGGGATAGAACGTGAGAGCCTTACCGCACAAAAAAAAAAAAAGGAAAGTGAGAGCCTTATTTATTGGGTACAACATAGGATTGTATCTGCCCATGCTAGCTACAGTCTTGTTACCAGAGGGATTAGCCCATTGATATAAATGAAAAAATGCTAAGTAAAATTGAAGTGTAATAGTATTTACGTTATCACAAATTTTTTTAATAATATATATATATATATATTTTTCTAATATAAATGTCATGTATTAGATTAGATTGATCCAACTTGCACATGGAAGGCTATTTTAATGGTGTGAAAATTTTAATTAATGCTAGAAAAATAGGTACGCGAAACTTGTATATATGTATACGTCAAGAAAGTGAGTTAAAAAGAATTAATAATTATTTACATAATTAAAAATTAATTGATTTAAATGAAAAAATGCTAAGTAAAATTGAAATGTAATAGTATTTATTATTATACTAATAAGTTGAAAATTTATTTACTAAAAGACCTAATATAAAATTTGGAAAACTTCTTTGAAGAGGACATTTGACATCAAATAATTATACATGTAGATGTATAATACAATGTCATTTTTGCAATTGTATCTCATATTTGTTTCTAAATTTTTGCAAGAGACATTATTTTTTGAATCTTGTAAGAGACAAATAGCAAGACATTGAAAAAAATACAACTTAAATAATGATTTTTAAAATTTTAATTTTTGCGTCACAGATGAATTGACCAATTACATGTAACTTTATACAAAATTGGCATTTACATGTATACCAAAAGAAAGAAAAATGCAATTATTAAAAGAAATTAATCATATTTTTTTTGTTCATAAATTAATCATATTATAAATTCAATGAATGCGAAAACTTTACGATTACTTTATTTTAATTAAATAAAGATCAAATCATCACAGTGTTAATTTTTTATTTGAAAAATAATTTAATGAAAATTTCAGGTTATAATTGTTTAAAAAATATGTATCATCCATCAATTTTATATATTTATAAGAAAGATTTAAAAAAATTAATAAAAAATAAAGTTAATCATGATTAAGAAATAAATTTATTAAACCGAAATATTTAATAATCTTTTACTTCCCCATTTCAAAAAAGACAAAAATAAAAAAATCTTTTTATGTTTTGAACAACTGCCCTAACTTGTCAGATCAATACGTAGGACAATAAATCACATTTTATTGGGAAAACTAAAAAGAAAAAGGAAGCCCAAAACTTATAGCAAACTGATCCACTTACTCTTTGCTTACGCTTGCTTTCAACACAAAAAATTAGAAAATAAAAAAATAATAATAATAGAAGATAAAAGAACTTAATAACTAGATGAGAATGAACCATATTTATTGTGAGTACAAATAATAATAATAATAACCAAATGAGAGTGAAGCATATATATTTGTTAATGCGAGTACATAACCCTGCTTATTGGCTAACATATATATAACCATGCTTATCAGCACAATTATGGCTAATTATATATATAATATCAAGATTTTAGGATCAAGATTTGCATAAGAGAAGCCGGTTCTACACAACATGATACAATACGCAATATATATAAAAATAATTATTTCAATTCTTGTATTTTGTTTATCTTAATAAATTTAATATCTATACACATTAAATATTAACTTTTATATTTCCCAATTCAAAGTAAATAGAAAACAAAATACATAGGCAAAAAAAAGGCTATACAAAGCTTTAATTTGACTTTTTCAATGATCAAACAACATAACAAAAATAACATTATATTTTCTTTATTTTTTTGTAAAAAACATTATATTTTCGAAATTGTGTAGAAAAGCAAAAAAAAAAAAGAAAAAGAAAAAAAAGAATGATCAAAAGACTATCTATTGGAATTCTCAAACACAGGTATTACTTCTGCTTTTTTATTTTTGATTTCTCTAATATAATTCTCATGCGACATTGCGTATTTCAATATTCACATTAATAACAGTAAAACAAATTAAACCCACAATTTTATGATGAATATATTCTTTCATTGTTTTGTAGATTGAAGATTGCTTTCATCGAAAACAACCAAAAAATTCCAAATTTATTTACACTAGATCTAAAATCGTATACAAAGAATGCATTTATCAAAGTTATAATTTTATGTATCTATTGTAAATAAATAAATAATCTATAATAATTGAATATATTTGTGTAATACTTAAAATACCACAAACCCAATCAAAAAAGAAAAATACGTATAAGGTGAAATATAATATGGTATAGTTAATTCGTAGAGTTAAGTATATTTAATAAAAAATAGTAGAATTAAGTATTGATGATTAAAGTATTATAAAAAAGTATGGGTAATTAAAAAAAGAACAAATAAAACTTCTATTTAAAAACATGAGAAAGTAGATGTGACCATTAAAAAACTAGTAGGCGAAACCAATTACCTGCCATATGTACAAATGAAGAGCAAACACATGTCCAAAATCACCATACCTAAATTGATGTCTAAATAATTACTTTCCAATTACAAATTTCTATTGAAATCTAAAAATATATAATATATAGATGTAGTGTATATAATTTTAAAAAGTTTTGAAGATCTTGTGACCTAATTAATATTAATATCTCTGAAAAATAAGTGGACCACTATGAATTGTCACCCGTCTGATCTGAAGACAAAAAAACCTCAAAGATTATTTTAGCCAGAAAGTTGATTTTTTTGTTCTCTTTTTTGGGTTTGCAAAGAAAGCCAGATGATCTGTATACCTTTGGTTCCAAGCCTCAAGGCCTCAACCACTAATCATAAAACATGGAAATGTCCAAACACTCCCTTCCCCACTGCTAACATTCTACCTAATAAAGGTCTAAAAAGTGACTCGCATTCGACTATTCATACGTACGATTAGGGTAAAGTTTTTACTTTTTGGAGAAATTAACGCAAATGAAGAAAAAAGGTTGTTCAATACCAATTGATCAATATTGTCAAGTAAATTATGTCTAAATGCTTGATTCAACTCATTTTACACGTCGAATGTTAGTTATATGTGATATTATTAGGTCATAGAAATCAAAGATTTGAAAAGTTCAAATTGGTCCATGATACAATGCTTAGAAAGCAAAGATTTCACAAATCATCAAAGATTTTAATTTGAAACTACACGTAAGTGCATTAACTCTGTGTATAAATTTGTTTGTACAAGCTAGTGATGTTAGTCTTGATTATAAAGGGAGTTCTGTAGTAAAAATTTGCTCTCCTATCTGTGGGAGATACTGATATCTTTTCTGTATGACAATAAATCTTATCTATATTAATATGACAGTGCTCTCCACTGGTAGGACCACATTTTGATTCGTAATGTAGGAAGTGAAATGAAAAGATAATGGTGGTGCATTTTTGGTCCAATAATGGGAAACAAAAGGAGAGTGAAGTCAGAGAAATAAGAGCGAGGATGTTAGTAAAAATGGAGTTATAATCCAAAAAAATGACATGAATGTTCAAAAAAGTAGAAAATAGGACAAAACAACTGCCTTTTTCCAACCCTCCACACGCGACAACTACTTATTGCGCTTGTGTGCGAATGTCTATTATGCTCTATGTGCGTGCCATCCAAAGGGTTAGTAACACTCAAATTATATTTAACCTAATGATTCTTATTAACGGTACTAATTAATTAGATTATTGATGATCATGATCGACCTTGGGATATACACAGATCTTAAATAAACTTTACTATTGAAGAATTCGTTTTCTATCAGTTTGATCATCGTCTAGTCTTAGGGTCTTCTTAGTAGAGAATGTACGTAATACTTCTACATTAATTAGTGATATAATATTATCATAAGATACTATTTATAAATAACACCTTTGATTAATAACATATAACTATCATTAATTAGGACATTTGATGAATATTAATGATGATTATTATGTCAATGTGTTTTATTTAATTTGCACCAAGTGAAGTGAGTTTTTTTTTATTCTCATTTTTGTGTTTATTGTGTTCTTAAAGCATTATAGGCAAGTAAGTCATGCTCTTATGACACAAAAAGTGTAATTAACCCAAGATTGAAGATATAGAAATATAACAAGTAGTGGATCTACATATTACAAGCAACAAAGGTTCAAGACTTTATATGCAAACAAATGTGACGCAACAAATTAAATAAGTGTCATAGCGTTTATGTAATTGTGTGTAGGATTCTAACAATTAGTTTTGAGACGAATTAGTCAATTCACTTGAGGACTTGTTTTGGAAAGTGTTCTAAATATTTTTTTTTTCTTACCAATATTATATAGAAATAAATTAAATAGTGGGATAAGTTGACAGTATATATACGTTAGTTCTATAAAATGAGTGCATTGAGTGGTGAAAATTAAATTAAGTACAAAATGTTTTAACAAATTTCTGAACAAGTCTTAAACTATCACTTATGTAACCTATAAATCAATTATCTTGGTCTTGAATCTTGATTATTCTGGTTAAACCAGATTGACTCTTATATAACACTAATAACATTCTTAAATGTGATAATAATTTATTATAGTACAAATTAAAAGGTCATCCATAATTTCGGTCCAATGTTTGGCTTTGGTTGTCTATAAATGAAGTTCAACATACATTTTTTTTTCTAGAGAACTATCTCAATCTGAAAACTCAGACCTGTGATAGAATTTTATTAATCGTCAGAAGATGAACATACGTACTCCTCGTTCTACACGTTCTCTAATATATCAAAAATTATAAGCACTTAAACCTATGAGTAATTCCAAACAAAATCTCCTAGGTAAGGTTTTGAAGGTCGTGTGGGGCTTTTGATGTATACTAATATGTTATCTTCCCACGGAATTTCACGGCTGCGGTTTGGCGAGAATTGAGAAATTAAATGACATTCTTAGTGCTTGTTCTATATATAATATTTGTTTTTTATTCGAATGAAGTATTAGATGTGTAGTTGAAAATTGAAAAAAATTTAAAAAAATACAAAGTAATTGTATGAGTGGTTGAAAATGATGAAATGAAAAAATTAGAAGAAATTAGTGAAAATTTATTGTGTATAGAACAAGCCCTTAATTTGTACATCTCATTTACTACATTTATATAGGTTTTTTTATCAATTGTTTCTCCCAATTGTATAATCTTATTTGTTTGTGATAACTTTTTAATTTGTTAATTTACTAATATATTTTTTATTCAATTTAATTTAAATGAATTAACTATTTTTAGAAAATTTTAAAATTCATTAAATAAAAATAAAGTCCAAACTGTTACATAATTTACTCACAACTCTATATTGAGACTAATGTCTCTATTAGTCCTTCTAGACTGTAACTCGCGTTCTTGCATGTGGATCATATATTCATGTACATAGTGATATTTCATTTCAGTCACATCAAATATTTAAAACTACATTGTATATTTATAAGATGTATCAAAATTTTGTAGGTGAATGTGTCCAACAAAAAAAAAAAAAAAAAATTGTAAGTGAAATAATAACATATTAATGGAATAAATGATAAAGCTAACCTAAGAAGGCATTACGTTGGCGTGTAACGTCGTTTTATGAAAAGAATATATATTTGTATAATTAGGTACACATGGCCATTGTTGATTTGACACCCTCTAACTCCAATATTGCCCAACAGCTGGTTGTTAAAGTTTGTAACGTATCACCAATGAATATTAATACTCCCTCCGTCCCACTGAGATAGGCAAATATTTCTATTTTGTCCGTTCCAAATTATAATCCAATTTCTTTATTGAATATATAATTTATTTTTCATATACTAAAATACTCCTATTTAAGATAATTGGAATACTAAACATCAAGATAAATATTTCATCTCTCAAGATATTTAAATATATTCACACTACTTTTTGACCATTCAATATAGGGTAAAATTGGAAGAATATATGAATATCTTATAATTCCAAGAACATTTATGATGTTTTCTTAATATGTGTGAAAAATGATGGGTCTTATCTTAGTGGTACGGAGGGAGTATTAATTATAATTATTTTCCAGAATTAAAAAAAAAAGGTTGATTATTTGTGATTACGAGGTAATTTTCAGGTCTGCCTGCCCGACATTCGCTGTCCCTTGTGCTCTCAAAATTATCACCTCACTGTAAAAGATAAATATTCCCCCTGTATGTGCTATCATGAATCTATGTCACATTATTAATTATTAACATTATTTTTTTTAAAAACAAAAACCACAGTGAGACGACAATTGTTTAGGACTTCATATTTGAAAAGAAACCACAAACATTAAACACATGCAAATAAGTGTGTGTTAGTTTACCAATATTAAATTTTTTTTTACACATTTTAATTTATTTTTAATTTGATCAAATTAATTACATCAAGATATTTTATGAGACCTTTATATGTATTATATAAATCTCCGCCATTCAATTTCACTTATTCTCTCGCCTATTTCGCATCAAAATCCATAAAAAATCTGTAAAAACTTCCACCCTAACACTTCACATGTACTTTAAATTAAGAGTAATGTGATTTCTCTTCTATATTAGAATAAAACATACCTCAATTAATTAATTTATATTTTTTAATATATTTTAAAATTTTTAACCATATATTTAACACACAATTTGAATAAATCAATAACATCTTTAAAAAAAAAAAAAAAACAAGGCCTTAGTTAAGACATGATGATAATGTGGTAATATTATGGTATGTTTGTGACTTGTCACGTTGTCATTCTTCTGATTTACATTTTTCATTAAATTATAATCAAACACAACGACAAGGTAATTATTGCCAAGTTGATTTTCTAGAGTTTTTCTCTGTGTAGTTGTAAATTGTAACGTAAAAATAATTATGATAGATGTCCATCTAGTAACGATCTGGTACCCACTGTGGGTACATTACGGTACCCACAGTCGGGGAAAAAAAATTTTGGGGGTCGGGTGAGACCCCCCGCCATCAGGGGGCAGTTATGTATTATTCGTCTAACTTAACGTAGATTCCAAAAAAAAATTCAAAAAAAATTTCAAAAAAACATTTTTTTGGGTGTGATGACGTGGCGCCACCATGTGGCGCCACGTGTCCACTGTGGGTACCGTAAGGTACCCATTGTGGGCGTCTGATCATTTCTAGATGTCCATCAGTCCATCTATTCCTAGGGGTGGGGACCGTGGGTTTGGGGGGGTTGAGGTCATGCTCATATGCTCCACCGGAGAGTAAAAGCCGAAGGTCCGTGCCTATATGATAAAGTGTCACTATTATAATACCAATCCTCCCTCCTTCTTCTTCTTCTCATTTCCTCCTCACAAACTCATTCAATCTAGAGAGAGAAACTCATCCAATCTTAGAGAGAGAGAGAAAAAGATGGGAAATTGTCAAGCAATTGATAATGCTTCTCTAGTAATTCAACACCCAAATGGAAGAGTAGACAAGCTCTATTCCCCTGTTTCTGCTAAAGAAATCATGAAAATGAACCCTGGACATTATGTTGCTCTTCTTCTAACAACCACCTTGTACTCCTCCTCCTCCGCCGCCGCCGCCTCTGCCACCGCCGCCGCAGCCGCCACCACCAAGATAGAAAATACCAACGTCCCGGTTCGTATAACGCGTATAAAACTTCTCCGGCCGACCGACAACCTCGTTCTTGGCCATGTTTATAGACTTGTCACTACCCAAGGTTTGTTAAACAATCTCTCTCTCTCTCTCTCTATGTCTCTTCAGTCTTCTCTCTCTATAATTAAACAAGATTTGAAATTTTTGTGGGTTTTGTTTAATTTACAGAGGTGATGAAAGGATTGTGGGCTAAAAAGCATGCAAAAATGAATAAGCAACAGCCAGAATTAGATGAGAAGCATGGAACAATTGTAGAGAGAGAAAGCTCAGATTTTGGCGCACCAAAGAGAACTCATGATACGGAGAAAATCAAGCAGGTAAATATTTTTAAATTTTTATTAATTTTTAATTTAATTCGAAATTACCAAATAATATAACTCGTTTTTTCTGTATTAATTAATGATTTATATATCCTAATTTTTGACAAAATTTCAGGTGAAGCATGAAAGACATAGGTCAAGAAATAACCCAACAACAACAAATTCTGGTGCTGCTGCAAAATCAAGATTCTGGCAACCTGCGTTACAGAGCATTTCTGAGGCTGGAAGCTGAATTTTTTTTTTTTGAATTTTTATTTTTTCTTTTTTTGTTACTTATTTTCTTTAAGATTGAGATTCTGCCAAACATACCCTAGATTAAAAGTTAAGAAATCAGTATCTCAAAGGAAAACAAATTGTAATGCAAACATGAAGAGATACTTGAAATTGCACATTATATTATGATGATCAGTTAGTTCTCTGTAATTGAATGTCTCTCTACTTTGTCGCTTCTCCTTTAATTTATGCTCGCATTTTTCAATGAGATCAAATTTATTAACAAGATTTTCTTCATACCTAATTAACGAAGGTAGAATTTATTCTTAATATACACTGCAAGATGATGTATCACGGCCCACAATTTTTCTCAAATAATGTTCAGAGGAAAATAATTTAATTCCAATTAAGTGTTAGAAAAATTCATTAAAAAAAATTGAATTCATCACCAAAGTTGAGAGAGTAATGCTTCAAAACAAAAAAAAAATAAAAAATAAAAAAATTGAGAGATTTTTCTTGTCCACGTGATATTGCATTATTGGTTAAGCATAAATTTTGTGGGCCATGTTGGGACGGACTCTTCTTGAAATTTGGTTCCAAATTTAGGTTTATGGCTTTAAATTCATACATTATTTGACATTTTATGGGGAAAAAAAAAAACCCAAACTTAAGTTTCCCACTCCAACATTCGGTTTGCTCCAACTTCAAGTTCACACTCAAACACATTTCTCCTATAAGTTGACTTAAAAGACAAGTTCTTCAGAATGAGTTAACAATTATTGCAAAGCTTCACGAGTCTCCTAACTTTGTCTTACATTGCTAGTTTTTATGGTCAAATTAACTTCGAATTTATGCTCAAATACCTTTATTTTAATATATATACCTTAATTTTCAAGGCGTGCAGCTGGCTCTCTTTGATATATAATTATATTCCAACAATGATTGTAACATCTGATTATGATGATCTACATCTCACTTGGAGTGGGAATCTTAATTAGGATAATCTCAAACTAGCAATTTCTTAATGAAAAGAATGTCCACTATTCCTTTCTTCATAGTGTTGAGAAATTGACATATACCCTGCAATCTTAACTCTTTTTTAGATGCTTGGAAAAGATACCCTTCACAATTGGGATTACTACAAACGCACTCTTAAAAGGAAGAAAAGTTAAGAGGGCCAAAGCACTTATGATTATTAAATTTTAAGATTCTGTCTCAATGGATCAATTTTATTAAGTAGAGTCTCTAAAATCTTTCTTCTATTGATGTATTACGTTGATACGAGATTTACTATTTGATAGTCTGTATGATAAAATCTTAACTTATTTTTCTTTTTAAATTTTTTTCAATACTGTTAACTCATCTGTAAACAATACGCTAGATGTGTCCGATAACAATGCATGCTTAGTACATTTTTTACTTTAATTTGGCAATCATATCAACCGTGCATCTTTGTTGCATAGGGAGGACAAGGCATGATGCCTAGGCACCCATGATGCCATTAGATCCTTCCCTTGTTTCTAAGAGCTCCCAATAATAGTACATGCATTAAAGCACAAGACAACTTTTTCCTTTCTTCTTCTTCTTCTTCTTCTCCTCCTCTTGTTTCTTTAGAGTGCAAAAGGATGGGCATTAACAAAGGAAAGAAGGAAAAAAGGAAAGATTTTTAATTGCAAAGCATTTTTGGACTTGGACCAACGTAAGAAATTAATGTAATCTTGGGGGTTGCAATCAAGAGAATTATTTCAATTTTTAGCATGCGAGTGGCAAAGAAAATTAATTATATTAATATATTTTGATAAAGCATTGTTTGCAACTTTTACCCTACTCTAATGATTGGTCAACAATTTGATTGTAGGCAAATCAGTACGTATAAGATACAAGAAATCAAAAAGTGCTCCAAGTGTTAAAAGCCTAAAATTATCTGATCAACTCATTAGTACAAACACGACACGATTCATTCTATGTAACTTGCTTTCACTTTTTTATTTTTCTTTTCTAAATGGAAGATCAACTGAGTCCTAATCTTAGTACGAACATGCTCTAACGACAAATTACTGAACGTATCATGCTAATAGAGAATGGAGCAAGTTAGAAAGATTCACACATCTACTCGATAGGATATTATTGCAAGAAGCTCTAAAATGAAAATTCAAACCAAAAAATTAAAATGGATAATTTGTAAACATTTGAATATATGTAGGTGCAATAATTCATAAGTCTTGAGCTGAAGAAAGTCTCCCCAAATGTGTCAAACTCGAGTAATAAATGCATAATGGGGCGTGGCCCATTCCATTGCATTGATAGCTTTCATTTGAAAAGAATGGACCAAATTTATGTGACTACAAAGAGTGCCAAAAAAGAAAATGTGATTTGGTCAATAAATATGCCACAAGCAATATTTTCATAATGTTCATTTAGTTATTATTTTTATTCCTCTTCGACAAACGACGAGTAAGTCCTAAACATACTCATAAAAGAGAGCCATTATAAATCGATGGCAGGCGAATCTTTTGCATTGAATCGTGTACTAAAAGTTTTTCCCTTTAATATATAGATAATTAGATATACACAATAAATTTCATTGATCGTGCTGAAAGTAAATTAAATCTTGAACATAAAATTTGATTGAAGGGTTTTGTTTTCATTGTTAAACTCCACCCCCCCCCCCCTTCCTTATTTATTTTTTTTTTTTTTTTGCAAGAAATTTTGAAAATAAATTCATGCATGTGGGGGACCATTTTAACACAATGGCGTATTATTTTGATGAAAAAGGACACTTCCCATCTATGTATTTTGGTCCAGTCCAACTTGGTGGCGGATTATTTTAGCGGACAAGAACTACATTAATTACGCATATCTCTATTTTGATACTTGAAATAACTCATAACTGACTTCAATCACATATTTTCTTGACCAAGAACTTTCCCAATGATTGCAAGCTCTAAAATTTGTCTTCGTTATGCAAAAATATTAATGATTAATACCAATGAAATGGACGTTGAAGAAATGAAATTGGTCGGTTCAATATTTATTTATAATATACAACTAGTATAACTCCCATATACGGGAATAATTAAATTTATGTATCATAAATAATTAATATCAAATTATAAATATAAATATTGAATTACATAATTAATGTAATTTATGCATAGAAGATTGTATAATTATAAATAATTATTGAAATCTATAATATTATATATTATAGTTAATATAAAAAATACGGATAAGAAGTTTATCAAAATGTGTAACTTTAATTCTAATTGTTGTGCATAGCATTGCACAATAATGTTCATTGCAATTAATTAATTGTAAACAAACTATTGGGAATGAATATATAAAAATTCTTTGATTATCAAAACGTATCTTTCTTGTTGGTACATATCAATTTTATATTGAGCACATTTTTTCTTTCTGAAATGGACATTACGTACTCTAAATTTTATGATTTTATGCGTTCTTTAAGTGATTAGCTGTAATTGTTACTTAATTTCAATTCTATTGCATAAGAAGTATTATGCTTAATTTTATATAACTTAAATTTGTAGTAATACCGATAATTTTCCGTATCTACATAATTCATTTGATTTCTTTTAATTTATGTAAACTGTATGTTAATTGTAGAAAGAAAAACTTTTTATTTTTAATTTCATATAATTAGAAAAGGCCAAACAGGTGCAATGCAAAATTCAGTTAGTGAGCATATCACATCAATCGTATTAAAAATGAAAAATATTAATTAATTTTTTATTTAGAAATCGTATGTCATGTTGGCACTATCAATAGGGCATCCGCCGAACGTGACACTTCAATTATAATAATATAAAGATTAATAAATTACCATTTTACTTAAAAATAAATAAATAATTCAATATGAATCCAGTATAATTTTAATCACTCACTATTTGATTTTAATGATAGCTTTCATTAAATGTTTGTTTTAAATATTGGTTTATTTTCAATTATATTTTTGATTACTACTAATTAATATTGATTTATTTCCAAAACTAATTTTATAATTTTTTAAAAATATTTAATGTGTGCCACATTGATATCTTTGCATACCTGGCACTTCACAATAATAATAATAATAATAATAATAATAATAATAATAATAATAATAATAATAATAATAATAATAATAATAATAATAAAGATACTTATATATGCTACTTTTTGAAATGCAACAATATTATATATTAGCATTAATTAATGCTGAATCGATGCACTTTGTCACTTTGACATGTATTGTAGACTTGTAGTGTTGTGTTGTGTTCGTATATAAGTATCATATGAATACCACAGGATCTAACTAATATCAATATATTACATGGTTGTTAGTTCATCAATATTACTTATCAATCGCAGCTCTCTCTATTTATAGTTGCATTTACTTTTCGTCATTTAGAAATTAATATTCCATCACTAACATCATTGTCAGGTATGTGCGATCTCAAAAATGCCAAAAATTGAAATTTAATTTTTAGAAAAAGTTGAGGTTCCGGATTCCAACTTAGGCTATGCTACATAAAATCTCCAATATAAATTTTGATTTGTAGTAATTTCTTGGACATAAAAGAAATGTAGATAATTTTTTTTTTTTTTTGAAAGAAAAGAAATTTCGTTGATTCATATAAGATGAACATATGGTTCATCACTTAGAAGTGATGAAAAGAATCTTATCAAACAATCAAGCCAAAGAAAATCTTGAGACAAATCCATAGCCAAACATGTGACACCGTGGGCAACTACATTACTATTTCTACTAATATGATATGATTACAATGACCACAACCAATAAAGTCAAGAAGCGTAGTGACGTTGCCTTTTAACAACAATTGAGCAATCAATCCAAGCATGTTGAACTTGTAAGCCAAAATCCAATAGAAAACTTAACGCAATCCAAACCTTAAAGCCAAAGCTTCAACTGAAGGTAATTTGATAGTGATTATAAGTTTATTCGAATTTGTGGTTGAAAATGAATTTAACTATTTATGTGGCAATATTATTTATGTGCTAATGTAACACTTTGATATTGGTTGACATGGTAATATCAATATGTTAGTGATCAGTTGTAAATACTAGTTAATACTAAAATACACATAATCCCGACTTATTAGCATTTATTTATAAATGATTTATGGATTTTTTATAAAGGGAGCCAACTTTTGCCGAATATGTGAACCAGAAATTTAGGGCATGTTTGATTGCATGTAAAATTTTCCAAGAAAGTATTTCCATATAAAAGGTTTTACACCTAAATTTTCCCACCACCCCCATGAAAAAATGTTTTCAAAGAATGAATTGGCTAAAAGTTATGCATAAAGTAATTGTACCATATAAATCAATTCCTTCTACATCTTACTCCCTCCGTCCCAATTATATAGGGTCCGTTGACTTTTCACACATATTAAGAATTGCATGAGAAAAGTAAATAATACAAATAATTTTCCATTTTGCCCTCATTAATAAGTTAAAAAATTATTGGAACTAACAAAAGACTTTAAAATTTTCAAATTAAATAAGGGTATTATAGTAAAAAAATACGAAAGTTCCTATATAATTGGGACATCCCAAAAAGGAATAAAACCCTATATAATTGGGACGAATGGAGTATAATCAAACAACAAAAGTAGAAAAATATTTTACATGATATGGTATTTTCCATGAAAACTGCGTGAATCAAACACACATAATATTGTTCTTTCTTTGGGGGGCCATTTGCCAAAATTTTATCAGTGAGTTGGGCCGTTTTGAAATGGGCCACAACAGACTTGGAGATCTTCAAAGAACCCAATCCTCCTTTCTAGTTCCATAGTTTCAACATCAAAGAATAAAGCATAATTAGTTGTCAACATCGAGCATGATGGGCTTTCCAAGTGACAAAGCAGAAGGACGTTGTCAACATCAAGCATGATGGGCTTTCCAAGTGACAAAGCAGAAGGATGAACACACAGAGGCATTTCCCATGTCACAACCAAATTTCAAGCTTCAAACAAGATCAAATCAAATATACCAAAATTCTACACACACTATATTCAAATGATAATTAACAACTTAATACAGACAATTCAAGATCATGAAAAAACACAAATTACTCTCAAAACAGTCAAAAGTTTTCATCTATCAATTGCATCTCGCTTCACCTATGGAAACCCGAAACCACATTTCTCAACCAGGAGTCATCGCAATAATACAGGGTTCTTAGTATCGATTTAGTCTGTCCCGTTTTCAACTTTAGCTTGCTCCTGCTTAGACAGTTGGCTGAAGTTGCCTTTTTGCTTGAAAAGCTGAGTATGATGGTGCCTACAGTAGAGTTGATGCTCATGGGCCACGTAGTTTGACGGACTAATAGTGCATCCCCCATGGCTGCACTTGAAACATGCCCTGTGGTATGAAGTTCCATCGACAGCCACCTATGGAAAATTCAGACATTAGCAACTTTAAACCACACATTTTATAATATACTCTTCTTCGTTTTAAGTTTGGGGTTGGCTACAAGAATCAGCTTCTGTCACTCCATTTCCGCCGTGTTAGTTAGGATGCTTGGAAAAGGAGATATGTCAAAAATTGAGTAAATTGCAGCCATTATCTTAAACCTTTGAAGGTTATGACAGCGGGTTGATGTGGCGCGATCTGGACTTGCCACATCAACTACTTCCCAACTTGCAACATGGTCCATATCGTGCTAGATCAGCTGTTTGGACAAGATCTTGTGCAAGTTACAAAAGATCTGATCTGGAGCGTGACAATCAGACACTCAATCTTTAAACTCTGGCACTTAGAGTTCCAAATCTTTGAAAAGGAAATGCAGGAATAGACTCTTCAAAGGTTTGGGACTCTAGGGGCTAGAGTTGAAAGGTTCGGGACTCAGTCATTTTCAGGATTATGCCGCAATTTACCGTAAAATATTCGATGACAGCTACATCTCGATAATATACACAATCATATTTAACTATTGAAATCCACTCTAGCCAAGGCATATTTATTACATGTTCTTTTCCTAATGGGAGTACCTTTTCAAGGGGGTAAACGGTTTTCTTGCAAACAACACATTTATCCTGAGTTCCTCCAAACATGCTTGAAACTTTGCTACTTGTATGGCCTTGCTCGGTGGATCTATCAGCTCTAGCAGTTTTAGGTGCCCCTGAAAATCATATATGTTAGCTTAAATGCAAATTACCATAAAACACGAGTTGGTTAGAATGAAATTGATGGTCGTATGACCTTCAAAACTCTTGTCTAAGCTGCCAGTCATTTTGAAGAGCTGATCAAAGTGCGGTTTGCAGTATAGAACTCCTTCATATGAATTGTAATTACTCAGCTGCAAAAAAAGGAGAATAATGTAAAGGTCAAAATGTGATCTTGGTGGAAATTAAACGAATTATAGCAGAACAAATCTTACTTATTTCAAGATTAGGCCATTCATTTTGTAAACCAGTAAGGAAGGGTCTGTTTGAACTAAATTCTAATACAAGAATGCCTTTACCATTTTGATCCATACAATCAAAGCAAACAAAGATAAATCCACTAAGGTAAAACAACTAGCATTAGGACCATCTAGTCGAAAAAAGTACACGAAAAACCTACTTACAATCAAATTATTGGAAACCCTTGAATCAATTACCCATTCAATTACCCAAATTAAGAAAGACAAACATCAATGATCTAGATTCGTAGTCAGGGGAAAATCAAATTCTTACAATCAAGAACCAAGTAAACTGTATACATCAACAGTTAATCACAATCTTCGATCCCACAACAGATCCAAAATCAAACCTTCCCAAACAAGAAAACCTCTCACCAACTTCAAAAAAGATCAGTTAATTCACACAGACACAGAGACACAATTAGTTAAAGAAGTGAGATATTGATCAGACCTTAAGGGTGCCCTTACAGTGGTGGCATCTGAAACAAGCTTTGTGATAAATCTTATTGTCAGCAGCAAGTTGATCCACCAAATACACAGTCTTTTCGCAGGCCTTGCATTTCTGGGTTGTCCCTGCAAAAGTTGCCATATCTGTCTAGACCTTGATTCTTGAAAAAAACTCCTAAATCAAAAGCAGTTCTTTCAGGAATTTTGATGTGAGACAATTGATTTCTCTTTCCTCTGAAAAGGGTTTGGTTTTGGGGTTTTTACAGGTCAGTCAGTCAAGAGGAGTATGACCATGTGTTCATCACAGCACAGCCAACCAAGCCACCCTTTTGACAAATTTTAACTATTTTTAGCTGTCACAATTGTGGGCATTTAATAATGCAAAAATATATTTTATTCCAAAAAAATAATAATAATAATAATACAAAAATATATACTTTGTAAAATAACCTGTGAATTTTATTTTATTTTTAAAAATGTCTGTGACCATTGTGTTTCAGGCTTAAGACAAATTCAACGGTCAATTAGTACTTGGTGGAAAGCTTACTATGACAAATTCCCATTTTTTATTTTTCCCTGAAATTCAAATTTTAAATTCTAATTCAAGTCAAATAAATAGAAAATTTTTTGAAATTCTGAAGAAAATAATAAATATAAGAGTTTGATTAGATGAAGGTAAAATATTTAAAGATAGATATATGTTTTATTAATTTCACGTGAGTGAAACTAACTATAAATCTATAACAAATTCAAATGTCAATTAATTATTTTTATAAAATAGTTGTATTCACCAAATTTAGAGTAAAAATTAAAAATAAAGATCAGAATAACCATTTTCGATATTTTTGGACACTGAAAGTGGAGAATAGAAGCTTGTTTTATACGAGAGAGAGGCAAGCAATTGCATTTTCTTTTTCAATTTGGAGATAGTCAAGGTGGGTCATGATTAAATGTTGATTTTAATTTTAATTTTGTGACCATATCATGTGAGACAGAGAGGTAGGGTATTTGAATGTACAACTCACAATGCTTTTCAAATTCTTGAAAAGCAATTGCAATTGCATTTGTATTTTGTTTCTTGTTTTTATATTGATGAAAAAGGCACTTCGGTTATTTAAATACTTTAATTTCAATAATTTCCCTCTCTTTTTGTTAGTTAAAATATCACTCGTTTATGGCTTTTAACGCAGAATCACAGACGCAGATTAAAAATTTCGCCATTTCGCCATATTCAGATTTAAAATAAATGGCGACATATCGGTATTTAAAATCGCACTTTCGCACATACACCCGTAATGTTTATGAGTGGCTTTTTCGCAATTCTCTTGGTGGCCATGGTTGTCTCTCTGCTCGCAATTCTCTTGGTGGTCATGGTTGTCTCTCGGATTAGTGTCTCTAAAAATGGCAGCTCCCAAGGCAATCGATACCGCGCCCCATCGACTACTAGAGACGCAAAAGCAAATTTATCGCTTGCCAAGAACACCAAAGAACCCTAGAGAACTAATTAAGGCTGCATTCAATGTGGCCGAGGAACACATGGCTCAGGTCATCAATAATACATCTGCCAATAATTCGATGTCTCCAAGATTGATGATTTTGTTGAAAATGTCGAACATGGTTGAAACGGTGCAATTACATATCAAGAAACTTGCTTTGAAGGCTTTGAGAACACGACAGGGGACACCGGCAAACATTCTGGGTGTATGTGCGCGAAAGTGCAATTTTAAATACCAATATGTCGCCGGCGCTATTTTAAATACCAATATGGCAAATTGGCGAAATTTTAAATACCAATCTGGCAATTTACCCACGCTTTTAACGGGTGTTATTCTACCCATGTTTATATATTTTTTCAACCGCACTCATTCTCTTTCATATTTCACATTCACATATCTCATGGGACCTACATATACTACACAAATCTTCACCATTCAATTTCACTTATTATCTTTCCTATATCATATAAAAATTTTCTTTTTACGCACATCCTAATTACACCCGCTTTATTTGAGTTGATTAAATATTGCTACTTAAAGAAAATCTATTATCGAGGCACTAATGTCTACAATAAAAAATTTAATTCTTGCCCCCTAATTCTTAAATACCTATGTGGAGCGTGGGTATTGGTTCAATAGGTGCGGGCTTCCCTCATTTAGGGCGAGGGCTATGGAGCACGGAAACTCCTAAAAGACTTGAGTTTCGTCTCGGAAACGTTTCGGAAGCCGAAACTCGATAGAAACTCCATGGAAACGTCTCAAAACTCCAAAAAAGTTTCTTATTTTTAATAAAATTTGGAAACTCCATGGAAACTTGATAGATACTTTACGGAAACTTTTAGGAAATTTGACATCAAAAAATCACAATTTTAAAAATTAAAAAAGACTAATAATTATAATTTATAACTTACCAATAAAACTTAAAGGTTAATTAACTAATCAATTACACTATTATTATAACACTAAATTAAACATTAATATATTACAAATTCTTATAATTTATAAACTCTAAACAACTGAGGATACCAATTAAGTATTTACCGTAATTACCTAAACTGGCTAAACACAAATACACGACAAGAGTTCACCTTCAAAAGTCTCAAATTCCAACAATTCAAGCCCCACTTTCAAGATTATATTAGAGTTCACCTTCAAAAGACTAATGATTGTGACGACAATTATTTTAAATTTTATTTTAGATATTTTTGTTATCTAATTCATATTAAATACTCTTTTGAGGTCAGATATCAAAATTATGTAGTAAAACTAATAATCATTATATAAGTATATAACATTTCCACGTTATGAACATAGTTTTCGAAAAAAAAAAATCGAAAACGTTTCCACGTTTCCTGTATTTTTGAAAATTCCGTTTCCCCGTCCCCGCTTCGTCCCCGCTTCGTCTCCCGTTTCCGTTTCTGTGCAAAATAGGGCGAGGGTGTACATGGAAGAAGTTGACACCGTAAAGTGCCATATATTAATAGGAAATCATTGGCATTGTTTTAGCCCGTTTTCCAGTTGTTTATGTCATGGTTTTTCATTTATTGTTCTAAGTATGGTAAGAGCCGTAAAATCTTTATAAATGCAAGATTCGTTGTTTATTTTAACAGACTTTGATTATGGATTGATTGAATAAGTATATATTTTCTCCTTTGGCCGTCAATTCTCTTCTTTCTCTTGGATCTTCTTCTCTTGTAAATTTATTCATATTCATCCTACATCAATCTGGTGTCAGAGCTCTGTCAATTCCTCTGACCACAAGAAGTCTCGTGAAAAATTTTTGACGTTCAATTCCCAGGTTATATTAATCCAACAGCGTGAATTTGTCCGGCAGTCATCACTCGTTGTTGATAGTTGGTAGTTCCCCTTTCTAGGTAATTCTTTTGATTTATTTGGGGAAAAAAAAACCGAAGTAGACGAGGCAGCATCAGATTACAGGCTATAACAAAGAGAAGAGTCGGAGACAATTTGGCATGGGTTATTTAAATACGTTAATTTCAATAATTTCCCTCCCTTTTAGTTAATTAGTTAAAATATCACTCATCTATGACTTTTATTCTTAGTTGGATTGAATTGACTAAATAACGCTCATTAGCAAGAACCGATTATCAACGCACTAATCTCTAGCTACAATAACAAATTTAATTTTTCTTTTTCCCACTAATTCTTAATACTATTCAGTGTTTGTTATTTGTTCACAATGGATTTAACAATACTTAAATAAGCAGTGGAAACTGGCAAAAAAGCAACATTCCATTGCCATTACAATTTGTCAACCCAAGAGCTGCTTGAAAATAACATGCTACTTTATTCTCAAATTGGATGTTAGCGGATGAGTTTTAATGTATTTTTATGAGTAGGAAGAGAGAGAATGAGTGGAGTTGGGTGGTGGAGATTTAATGATGGGAGAGATAGATGGATGTGATTTGTTTGACCAAATTTGAAATTTGAAAAAAATGCATTAAAATGCATTTTTTTGGACATGCTAACACTTCCTAAACCACTGGCCATCGGGGTCCAAACAAGAAATTAGAAATGATTAACGTTGTACCATATCATAAAAATGTCCATTTCCGTTGGATATTTTGGGGTGGTGGAGAAGGCGTGTACATCGGCTTCCGTTGTCATGCGTTCGATCTATTTCGCCTGATTACGGGCTTCTTCTCTCGTGGTCTCCCCCGTGGCAGCATCCTAATAACAAATGGAAAGGATAGTACGGTAGAAATCAAATAAGTTGTCTCGACGATTTTGTTTGGCTGAATGGCTCATACGATAATGCATCAACAGCACTGCACGATGAGCAAAAAATATTAAAGTTTTTACGATTATTTACTAATTAGTACGGCATACCAGACAGTTCCTAATAAAAGTCTTCCCAAATTTATTCACGCTGTATTACATGTTCCAGAGTAACGTAATGTGGGCCCTAAAAATAAAATGAGATTTCATGAGGATGAATTATCTTCTTAAACAAACTAAAGAATAAAATTCATTAACATTCCCAGTTTCCACACTAAACGCTTGGCATCGTGTGTTTCAGTTGCTAGTCATACACAAAAATTGATTATGTGACACCCTAATTGGGGTTTTAATTACATCCATCTATTTAAGTCAATGTGAGTACCATCCCCCACGCCACGTGGCGCCACCAGCCACCAATTTTTTATATAATTTTTTTGGTATCTATATTAAGTTAAGTGAATATATAACCGCTCTCTAATCATTCACTAAGAATTTTGTTCTTGAGTGGTACTACAAAGCACTCCACAATGATACCGTAACATTGCTCGTAGAAGGTAAGTATAGGAGTTGTAGGTCGTATAAAATCTGTGATAAAAGGTTGTTTGTCCTAGGAAGTATATTTTATTTGGTGTTTATAAAAAGCAAGCAAATTTCAACCTACTGATAAAGGTTTGTTTGATAGAGATATCATTCTTAGGGGAAAAAATTTGATCTTTCGATTGGAGTAGTGGGAAGAAAGATTAAATAACCTTTCGACAATATAAAAAGTTATGAAATCGATTTCATTACGTTATTTATAGAGAAAATTATTTTTGAATAAGTTGTAGTAGTAGGATCAAACAGGCACTTAAATGTTCATTAGGTTATCTAATATGCTATGGCAGATCACATTTTAATGCATTCTAATATGTTATGCATTTTAATGCATTTTTTCAAATTTCAAATTTTGGTCAAACAAATCACATCCATCTATCTCTTCCATTATTAAATCTCCACCACCCAACTCCACTCATTCTCTCTCTTCCTACTCATAAAAATACATTAAAACTCATCCGCTAACACCCTCTAAAGAACAAATATATTTTCAATACAGATGATAAGTAAAGAAAATAGTTTAACATATATTAAAAAAGTTATAAAGTCAAATATAATTAGTAATTAAAAATAATGATTAAGAAATGATGTTTTGAATAAATTGTATATCAAACTGACTCTAAGTCAATGAAAAACTACGTACGTGCAGAACCACAAATGAAGTATGATACTGATTTCTCATATAATAATATGAGCTCTAATTCGAGAAGTGGTCCGTCTCTCAAAGCTTGGCTGTCATCGTTGCTGTCCAATATATTTAGATAAAAATGATCAGTAACTTGCGGCTATGATCTGCTGGCAGCTATGGAAAACATCGGAACGATGTTGTTTGGCGTGCTAAATCTTCTATGGTGGCGAATGTTCTCTCTTTGGCAAAATCCCAGTTGCAACAGTGGCAGTTTGCCCAAGTTTCACCGGCAACTGGAGGCTCTCTGACTCTTACAGAAGCAGCCGCGGGCCAAATAGTTTGGTGCAAACCGGATTTAAGAACATTCAAACTGAATAATGTTGATGCCGCTACGTTCGGGAGCTCCAATGGGATCGGTTTGGGCATGGTTTTATGGGACGAGAAAGCCTCATTCATTCGTTGCAAAAGCATGCCTGTGAGTATGTGGATCTAGAACGGCTTACACATGGTACTGAATAACTTACAAAAAGTTCGAATCATAGTGAGGGGTTGCTTTCAAATTTTTTTTTTTAGTCGAACGCACAGATAAGAACAAATTCAAAAACTCAATTTTGAAAAGACAAAATCGTAAGACATCGTAAAAACTCATCAAATTAAGCAATAAGCACAAACTCACAAACTCATGTTACTTGTTATTATCAAATTAAGCACAAACTCAATTTTTAGGGCAAAAAATTAGGTGAACTTGCTCTTACAAATGTACAAACATAACTCATAATTCATAGGATAAGACTTTTAAACTTTGAAATTGAAATTTAAAATTAACCCTTAACCCTTAAAATTGCCGCTTAATTTCTATCTTTTTTTTTTTTTGCTTTCCCCAGATTTTTGCCGCTTAGTTTCTATCTTTTCTTTTCTTTTTCCTTCCCCAAAAAGTCTCAATTTCTCTTCAAGAGTTCAAGTTAATCTCCTCTAATTCAAATAAAATGGGTAATCTCTAATTCAAGCAAAATGGGTCTAAAAGAAATAAACAAATCTTCACAAAAAATGAGGTTAAATTTCTTTTAAGTTAAAAAAAGGCCCATAAATTTGGATTTAATGCTTGATTTTGTCCATTATTTTGTTTAAAAATAGCCTTACAAATTTGTATAAAATTTAAATTTGGGCCTTTTTCTATGAAAAAAAAATCGAACCTTAGCTATAACGGATCAAAATGCCTCCCGGTCGGGCCTGAGGCGGCCAACTCACTTGCCTCAAGCCAGAACTGTCCATGCGTGGATCCTTTGATGCCAAAATTGCAGAAGCTTTGGGAGTTAGGGAAGCACTCAAGTGGATCAAACAACTGGCCATGCGTGATGTTGTTGTTGAGATGGATTCTCAACTTCTACGTCTTCAACGCCCCATAAGCAACTCCTCTCATTTTGGTCTTGCTATAGAAGATTATATTGTTCTTCTCTTTGTAAAGAATTACAAAATGTTATTTTCTCTTGTGTCCGTAGGTCTGCGAACCAAGTTACTCATACCTTAACTAGCTAGGTGCTGGAACTAAAGGAACTTAGCCTTAGACTGGGACGGATAAATCTAACTAGGAGTCTTCGTCCTTTCCTATCAAATTAAAGATGGATTGAGCTAGCTTTCTCGAAAAAGAAAAAGAAAACCTTTCCTTACAGTTGAGCATAGAATGGGTTGGGATGCCCCCACCCATCCTTCATGATGTACTTGTTTACGATGATAATAATCCATATCATTAGTTTGTTTCCCTCAAAAAAAAAAAAAAAATCATCAGTAATAGTATTGGCGTTAAAAGAATAAACGAGCAAGAAAGTTGGTCTCTGCATGACATGAGCGTTACAAAAGGAAAGTGGAAAGCTTGATCATCTAGATACGATGGTGACGGTGTTGGGGTTTTGGTGGTTGAACAATCGCCATGTAGACCGAATGAAACCCCAAAAGGCAGCTTGGTCGACTAAACTAAAACGTCCACAGATCGAACTATTTGCTCTTCTTGATGGGTCGGAAAGAATCACAACCATGTGACAATGTGACATGAAAGAGGGGGATATATATATGGAGAGGTTTATATATAGTAAGTAGAAACTCATCACCTTATCCGATTCCAATATCATGCCTTTCTTCTTCCACACATCTGCTTCTGCTAAACTACTCATAACTCGGCAGCGGTTGATTCTCTTCCTTGCATTAATTGCGGCCGCTAAACCTAACCCTAATCTTGCCGCGACTGTCCTCATCTCCCTCACTCCCTTCAACCGCCTGAACTAATTTTCTCTTTTCCTTTCTTCTAAGGCCATCTCCAACCCTATTCTCTGTTTCTCTACTCTCTAATTTAGACAGGATGGTGTTCTCCGTTTCCAAAAGCTTCTCGTACCAAATTTGTTGCAATTTTCCAATTTTTTTCCTATTTTTCTATATTCTCGGTCACCTCGCAGCAATCTAATTAATTCTCCTGGTGGAAAAACGTTAGACATCCAATCTTTTGAAACCAACAAAGTTACTAATATATTTCTACAGATTTGCCATTAAATATATATTAAGAAAATGACGATCAAATAAATTTCAAAATTAAAAGGACGAAAAAAATTGAGCATCCGTGCATACGTACGTTGATTTCAAAATTGAAAAAAAAAAAAAAAAACCAAACGCAGAAGAAAATGGTAAAAAAATGGCGGTCATCCAGCCACATATAGATATTGTCACCACATGTGAACAACCATTGGCGGCTCTAGAGAGGGGTCCCCCGGGGGCGGGGGGGTATGTGACACCCACCCCCTTGAGAATTTTTTTTTTTTTTTTTAGGTTAAACAATTCAAAAATATAAGATTTTTAGTAAATTTTTCAACGATCGGGAAGATTTAGTTTTAATTTGGTAAATTATCTCCTTGTTTCAATTTAAATTTTGTTTTAATTTGATGAATTTGAATTTTCTATATTTGATAAATTGCAAAATATGATTTTATGATTTGTATTTTGTTAGTTAAACATTCGTTCTACTTTTATTGATGTAAATATGGGATTTTAATTTGGAATTTAATACTTCTTGTAGTTAAATTTCTTATTCGACAATTAACCCCACCTAAAAAAATTTTCCTCAAGCAGAGAACCATCATAAGTGCCTTCTAACTCTAAATGTAGAACAATGGAAATGAGCCTCTTGTAATATATAATCAAGTTCTCGATTCCCATCCTGTTCCAATAGTGATTAATTGATTCTCTAAGGGTGTGTTGATATGCCAAAATTTGCATGGAAAATATCACAACAAGAAAAATATTTTATCATTTGTGTGTTTGATGCAAGACTTTTCATGGAAAATTTCCATGCATAAGTCATTAAAGCAAAAATTTGGAAAATATCACATCAAAGAAAAATATTTTCTCATTTATCCGTTTAATCGATTCAAAGATTTTTCAAGGAAAATTTCCATGCATAAGTCATTAAAGCAAAATTTTGGTCCATTTGCTTGGAAAATAAAATCTAGTGTTGTGGTGGGAAAATTTACAAACAATTTGTTTTCTATGAAAAAAAAACTTTTCCATCTTCAATTCCTTGTGCAATCAAACACACCCTTAGATGCTAGAGCATCTCCAACCCTTCTCAAAGGATTTCCAGTCCAACCCATCTCTATTTGCATGCACTTTCTATTTTAGAGAGTGCTACAGTGGTTCTCCAAATTTAGAGAAAGTGAATTATATTATCACAACAAAAATTTTGTCGTACACCACATTATTATTATTATTATTACTATTATTATTATTATTATTTTGTTTACATGTAAAAATCGGCATTGATAAAATTACCAAAATAACCAATTAATTTTTCTCATTGGTTGCTTATATGTGCATCAGCCTCCTTCATCATTCATGATAGAAGCTACATTAGAACTCTCATTGTTTGACAATCTAAATCTCAATTCAAATGCTATGACCTAGTTTTATGGTAAAGAATGGAATTGTTTGATGAATTTGGTTCTTCCCACTCACTCATGGGTTTGCATGCTGGAAATCAATTCTTTGTTATTTAATTACCGTCATACCTATGGGTAGAAACAAAATTCAAGCACTACTATTACTATATGACAAATTCTTTGTTTGCAGCCTCAATTCCACCAGCCCCAATTATTTATTTATTTCCATCTCCCAACACCAATGATTTTGGAGAAAAAAATTACTGGGGCTTTTTCTATCGTTATTTTTCTTTCTGCAATCACAAATCTTAAGAAAGGAGATAACCGCAGACGGAGCAGTGATGAATCGTGAACGGACGAATTCATTTGAACCACTCATTAGTTTTCCCAAGTTTGATTATTGTGAACTTTTTTTTTTTTTTTGGTTACATCATAGATATTATGAATGTACATATATTTTCATCATTTTCTATTTTTAATTTAATTATATTAGCATGTTAATCGTTAAGGTGATAGTTGTTATTTGTGTTGGTGTCTTTATATATAACTAGTTTTAAGTACCTATTTCGCACGTGGTATAAAATGATTATTTTTAAGTTATAATTAAATTTTTACTTTTCGACTTTAAATTTTTTGAAAAGTGTAAAATTAAATCAATATGGTATTAGAAACTCACACATGTAAGCTAAATAACACTTGACTATTTTATACACTAAGTAAAAATATCAATACCTCAATTTTCTACCAAGTTAGTCCAAATATCTAATCTACATACAAAAACTTCATTTCAAATAAGAATAGTCACATATATTTATGATAGCAATCCAATTTTAAAATTATAAAAGTATAATATCCTAATTAGACAATTGTGAAAAATGTTATAGAAAAAAGTGATCAATATACATTTTTAAATTATACGCATTGAATAAAAACACATTATATATTGAAATATTTGTAGTTTAATTAAATCAAAGTAATTTTAAAAATTTCTCAAAAAATAGTTATGTAATTATATTTTTTTTAATTAGTGGACTAAAAAAATATTTGTGACATATTTTTAAATCAAAAGATTATGATCATACAACTACATGACTTTGTAAAAGATTCCTAGTTATTAATAATCATTTTTACATTGAATAAAATCAAAATATATTAGAATATTTGTAGTTTCATTTCTTTAATGTAATATGGAGAGCCACTCATTAATTAATTATATAAATATATTTTTTTTATAAGGGTATTTTGGACTAAAAAAAATATTAGTGGAGACATTATTGGAAATTAAGAGATTTCCACATGTTCCTACTTTTTAATATAGTATAGATATAGATGATGGTGATTATATTGCCACTATAAAAATTATTTATGGCACTACATTTTTAAATAATTTTTTATTTACTTAAATAGACATAAACAAAACGACACAAATAACCTTTTAATTATTTTTCTTGTTTGCTTTTTAGGTCGTACACCACATTCCTTCAATTCACCCTGGTTTTGATAAGATGCCCGCTGTGGGTACCGTATGGTACCCACAGTGGACACGTGGTGCCACATGGTAGCGTCCACGTCATCACACCAAAATTTTTTTTGAATTTTTTTTTGGTATCTACGTTAAGTTAGACGAATAATACATAACTGCTCCCTGATGGTGGGGGTTTCACCCGACCCCCATAATTTTTTTTCCTCGACTGTGGATACCATAAGGTACCCACAGTGGGTACCGGAACATGACTATCCTTCACCCTAAATAGTTTTTCCTTCCATGGTCAATGAAAATAGACCACAAATTTTGGAAGAACAATTGAATAAACATGTATCCTTTATTGTTTTGTTTTTTATTAATCCTTTATTACGGATTGCTCCCTTATGATAGTGGATATGGAGGAACGAATTAATTGGGGAAATGGCTATGGAGGAAAATAGGTTTTCCTTGGCAATCAAACAATAGGCAATCAATGAATTATGAATACTAATTAATAAGTTGAGACGCAAACGTCAATTTATAGCTTAGTTATATAAAACATTATTTTAAGAAAATTTTATGAGAAAATTTTATGTAGTTAATTAATTTTTTGGAAGTTGTGATCATGTTGGTCGGGGAGAGGGTATTAGGATTTTGGGAATTTGGAAGAGATAAAGAGAGGGGTATCGTGTAAAGGGTACGCCCCAAAACACGTCGGTTATTTTATTTTATTTTTTTAAACTTGAAATAGATTGTAGCTATATGTAAATTTGATGTGGTGTATTTATAAAGCATATCTTTTATTTTTGGTGTACATATAATGTGGAGCAATGAATAAATAATGTAGTGGTAATATAATTACCCTATAGATAATTTTTATTTTACAATTGTGGTGTGTTTAGAGATATGGAGTTATTAGAATTGAAAAGTATATATAGTGATAGTAGTGAATCACTGTAATAATAGAGGATGTGAATAGAGATTCAATTATTTACAAGAATACCATTGTTTTATTTATGCTTTCATTCTCTTTCATTTTGCAATATTTTCGGTTGTTGATTTTTTTTTTATTTTTCTTTTTATTTTTACTATTTTTTCTGCAATTGATTTCGGCTCGGAATATAACTTGTCCATTACTTATTTTTTTCCATCCACAACTTTTTTTTTTTCATTACTACATGTTCTTTCTTAGCTAGTTCTACTGTAATAATATATATTTTTTAAAATACATTAATAATTTTTGGAATATATTAATAGATGGAAATAAATAAAAATAGAAAAAATAGATAATTTGATAAGATTTAGAGAGTAAGCATCGGAGGCGATTTTTGAAATAGAGAATGTTGTCCTGGTTTTTTAAGAAGATAGATAATGGAAAAATAAGAAATGTGGGTTGAAGATGGCCTAAATTTAGCTCTCTAAAATAAAGAGTGGTTATAGAGACGGGTTGGAGGATAACCAATTTAGAAATGGGTTGGAGATGGCATAAAGGACTAGGTTTTTTTGCGATAAAAGAAATCTGTAAGAACTAATAATATTAATTATACTCTTTAGTTTATCTATGGATCCATTTTTAAAAAATAATTATAAAAAATAAAAAATAAAAAAAAATAGCCTTTAGCATTCAGTACCAAATTCAGTTTTATTATGGGGTACGTGGCTGAACTCTTTCAACAAACTCTTTCTAACTTTTTTTTTTTTTTTGAATCTCTTTCTAACGTTTCAAAACTAGGAAAAGGGAAATTTTGATAGTTACAAATGGTTAAATATCCTTCTTTTTTTCTTTTACATTGACATAACAAATTAACTTTAATTAAAACTCAGGTTAATTTTAGTTACAACTTAAATATAGAAATTATTTATTATTTATCACATTATTATTATTTTACCATTTTAATTATAATTATTAATTAAATCACAATAAATTATACCCCTTATCATAACTATCCCACCACCAAGTCACAATCGTCGCCAATCGTTACCACCACGTCAAAATCCACGAATATAATTAAATATTGTGAAAAAGTCAAGTTGGGGGTAGGGTCTTTGATTGTGATTTGTGCAGCTGACAATGCTTTTCAAATTCTCGAATAACAATTGCAATTGTTTTTTTTGTTTCTCGTCTTTATATGCGAGAGCGCTAGAAGAGGATTGTCAATCTTGCGCTCTAATTAGTTCATCAAAAAATCTTGCTCTAAGTAGTAGGAGGCAAGGTTTTTATTTAGCACAAGAGTTCGTATCTTATTATGGCACCAGAGCATATTAAAATAAACAAAATTTTAATATTGGTTTCTAGGATCCAATAAGGAACGAGTGCTTGTAGTGCTAGATCATTTTCGATAGAATGGAAGTGGGCAGGAGTTGCAATTTGTATAAAATCGATGACAAAATGTTATTTGTCATAAAAAGTATTTATCAAAGCAAGCAAGTTTCCAAACCACTAACATACGAGATGCGACTTTTGAAGTTAATTTGATACTAAATTAATGATTTAATTAACAAAGCTTGTTATCAGAGAAATAGTTTGTCGATCATCAGTAATAGTCTTCCTCTAGTGTTGATATTAAAATTTAAAAGAATGAAGGAGCAAGAAGTACCAAAATCACTCTAAAGAGATAGTTTGTTCCTCTTTCCCCTAGCTTGGACAAAAAAATTAAATAAAATAAACGGAAAAATAGAAGTAAAGAAATCACATCAATGGAATATAATTGATTACCTAATCTAGAGCAACAAGTAAGAAGTTTTTCTTAATTTCTTGGAATAAGCATCTTCATTTATCTCTTACAATTATATCTTGAAACTAGGTTTTGTTTTTTTAAAAAAATATTTGCTAGAAACTAATATGAAATGAAGTACTTAAAAAATCTAAAACAACATTTTGGTCCTAAGCCACGACAGTAGCATAATGTTGATGACTACAATTCTATATTAGCTAAAAGTCACCCTAGCTTTCAATAGAAAACACAAAAGTTCAACTACCTTCGCTACTTGAAATGTCAGAGATTCTAAGTAAGCTCTTTCCTCCCCGAACCTTCTAGAGCATAAGGAAAAATATAGTTACGTATCATAGCACAGTATTGATAATGCCTACACAACGAACGAAATATGAAGTCGCTTATGTCATCAAAATAAATGAGGCCTAAATGCAAAATTAAATTAAAATACTTTTTAGAAAATATTCTATAAGTTCCATATTCCCCGGTGTCGATCCCCAAAGCACATGGAATCACTTATGCAAAATTTAGGTTATTTTATGTATAAGTTTCCATTCGTCTCGATGCTCATTTAACTGTTGATGAAAATCTCAAAATACAACATCTGAAATACCCAAATGAACCATATTGTTAACCAATCCCGTATTTGCATGCTCTAGAAGTTTTAAGGCTCATATTCTATAAACACCACTAGGCCAATTTCTAGTCTTCCAAGTATTGTCACGTTCATACTCCCGCATTCCTGTATCCTGTAAGGAGAAGGAATGGAATGAGGGAGGGTCCATGTTTGATCAACCTTCATTGATACAACAATAAACTAAGCCTTATTTCCTATAAATAGGGTCGGTGTATGGAACCATATGAGAACTACGTCGGATCGTAGGTATGAGTTTTGCTATACCACGCTTTCCTATCCAAAGCTAGTTGTCCCATCTACCTGTTTAATAAGCATGTCTTTACGAATGACTTGCATCCACGTTTGTAACGGCCTTCCTCTATCTTTCCTTACACTTCATGCCCTAATACTTTCACTCTTCATCACGGGTGCATTCTCAGGTCTCCGCAGTATGTGTCCAAACCATCTCAGTCGGCTTTCCCTCATCTTATCCTCAATCGGGGCTACTCCTAATCTACCACGAATCTTTTCATTGGTAATTTTATCCTTCATAGTCTTACCACACATCCATCTCGGCATACGCATTTCTGCAACACTCAATTTGTGTTCATCTACCTTCTTAACTGCCCAACACTCGCTACCATATAGTAATGCAGGTCTTACAGCTGTTCTATAAACTTTCCCTTTTAATTTCAAAGGCATATTACGATAACAGAAAATCCCTGAAGCACCCATCCACTTCATCCATCCAACATTAATCCTGTGATTTACATCACTCTTTATGTCAGCATTGGTTTGAACCACGGATCCTAAATAACAAAAATTATCTCTCTTCGATACTACCTCACTACCTAACTTCACCATGAGAGGATCCACTCTATTCTTACCACTAAACAAACACTCCATGTATTTTGTTTTTGATCTGTTTAATCGAAAACCGCGAGCTTCTAAAGTATGTCTCCATAGTTCTAACTGATCATTTATACCTGCCCTGGTTTCGTCCACTAAGACTATATCGTCGGCGAATAACATACACCATGGTACCTCATTTTGAATATTTCTCGTAAACTTATCCATAACTATAGCAAACAAAAAAGGACTGAGCGCAGAGCCCTGATGTAACCCTATCGTAATCGGAAAGCAATCAGTCATCCCATCGCATGTCCTAATATTCGTAATAACTCCCTCATACATATCCTTGACGATATTTATGTACTTAAGAGGTACGTTCTTCTTTATCAGAACCCACCAGAGCACATCTCTAGGTACTCTATCATGGGCTTTTTCGAGGTCGATAAAAACCATATGTAAATCTTTTTTGCCAGCCCTGTACTTCTCCATTAATTGTCTCAATAGGTGAATTGCTTCTGTAGTCGATTGACCCAGCATAAATCCGAATTGATTATCTGAAATAGGGACAATACGTCTCAACCTACGCTCAATTACTCTCTCCCATAACTTCATAGTATGACTCATAAGTTTTATTCCTCTATAATTGGAACAATCTTGTATATCGCCCTTATTCTTATATAACGGTATCACCGTACTTTTTCTCCATTCCTCAGGCATTTGGCCACTACGCCAAATCTTATTAAAGATTTTGGTTATCCACTTTATACCCAAATCCCCCATACACTTCCAAACCTCAATTGGTATACCATCCGGACCGACAGCCTTCTTAACTTTCATTCTTCTTAAAGCCTCTCTAACCTCACCTTCACTGATCCTTCCAGCGAAAACCTGGTTGGTATCCTGTAAGGGGACTGTAATATCACCAATACTGCTAGTATTATCCCCATTAAACAATTTATCAAAATAATTTCGCCACCGTTGTTTAATTTCCCCGTCTTTTACCAACACCTTCCCATCCATATCCTTAATGCACCTTATACCATTCAAATCTCTACTCTTTCTCTCCCTCATTTTCGCAATGTTAAAAATGTCATTTTCTCCATCTTTTGTATCTAGTTTCTGATTTAACTCTTCATGGACCTTGGCTCTAGCATCTCGTATGACTTTCTTCGCTTGTCTTTTAGCATCTTTATATCTATCATACACCTGAATATCCCTGCATTTCGTAAGCTCTCTATAACTCTCCCTCTTCGCCCTAACTGCAGCCTTTACTTCCTCGGTCCACCACCAAGATTCCTTTCTCGGGGGTACACTACGCTTTTGACACCCAAGTATCTTTGTAGCCACCATCTTTACACCATGTGATATCGACGCCCATGCTGTATTAGCATTTTCGTTACCGTCCCAATCGACCTCCTTAGCCAACCTATCTTTAAAACCCGACAATTCAGCCCCCTTTAACCTCCACCACCTAATTCTTGGCTCTTCAACTTTCACCATTTTCTTTCGCACCTCCTTCCGGCGAATATCCAAGACTAGGAGCCTATGTTGCGTGGCAACACTCTCTCCCGGAATAACTTTGCAATCTTTACAAATATTTTTATCTGCGTTTCGAGTCAAGAAATAGTCAATCTAGGCGGCACTAGTCCCACTCTTATATGTCACTAAATGAGTTTCCCTTTTATCAAACCATGTATTCACTACCCTTAAATCATACACCATGGCAAAATCTAAAATAATATCTCCCAGGATATTTCTATCCCTATATCCATAATCCCCATGCACACTATCAAATCCATCCCGACTTTTACCTACATGTCCATTAAGGTCCCCACCTATAAATAATTTCTCTCCGATAGATATACGCTGCACTTCCTCATCTAAGTCTTCCCAGAATTTCTTCTTAGTAACATCATCCAAGCCTATTTGCGGTGCATATACACTAAATATATTTATAATCTCGTCTCCCACTACCAGTTTAATCAGTAAAATCCTATCGCCATTACGCCTCACCTGGACCAACCTTTATTGATGTTCAACGGAAATCTAGAAAAGGGCTACTCTCCCGGTTGTACTAATAGATATTTCCATTTCAGCACTATTCATGGGAAAATCAGTCCTAAGAAATAATGAATCTTGATAAGCTCATCTTGGGCTGAGGATTGTTGTCCACTTTGGGCTGCCTTTTCAATGAGGTCTCTAAATGTCTACCGACAACACGTAAGATGAGGGTAGATCTTCCCTATAAATTATACAACAGTGGATGGAAGATCAAGTCTGTTATGTCATCAAGATAAGTTAGCCCATAGCGCATGTTGTATACATAACCAGCATAATATAAAAGTAAAAAGATAAAATATTTCTTACTTTTTGCTATTGAAGGAAAAATATTAATCAAATCTTTAATAATTTAGCTTTATCCCGACGCAAATCACAATTTACAATTCTAAAATTATTGTCATGAAGTTCATACAATTCACCAATAATGGAGTGTTTTCACTACGAGAACAAAATAAAATTTCTAAATATTGGAATACATATTAAATATAGTGTTTTATGATATGGAGAAAAATTAATTTTTAACACTTTCTTTCCTTTTTTTTAAAGATCTTACATGAGAGATTTGAGATTTAATAATGTGAGAAATGCAAATTTTATTTAAAAGTTTGAGAAAAGTTTTTCATGTGATGATATATACATATATATATATATATATATATATATTAAAAAGATATGATGGTAGAATATGGTTATGCATGCAAACTTTTAGTAAAGAGAGTTTTAAAAACTAAAAAATGTCCATATTGCTGTCACCAAGAATCAAACCTAGTTGCTCCAATAAAACATGCCCTCTACTGCTACGTACACCAGAAGCCATCTTTTGATGTTAGAGGAAAATTTTTGCTATTAATAATTATGCCGCACATGCAAATCAAATTGAAAATGGCCCCCAAATGTTTATGGGCCTAAGGCGGTCACCTCACGGGCCTCAAAGCAAAACCGGCCATGTGTATAGCCTTTGTTTCAAGAAGTCTCCTTAAACGGATGGTTAGCTAGGTATAATTTGCATTTGGGCCGGAGTTCGAATCCTCTCAAATGTCACAATGTAATGCATATTTCATTGTAATTACAATTTTAAGGTTTTTAATTTTTTTTATATAATTGTGTATTTTCAAAAATCTCAGGTATTTTTCATTTAAAAAAAATTATTTTTATATACTTTTGTGTTTAAAAAAATATTAGATAGTATTATCTTCGCGTCTAAATAAGTTTTAAATAATTTTTATGATGTAAAACTCAATCAATTTATGATTTTAATTAATAAATAATATGAAGTAATAATTCTTTGCATTTGCTATATATAAATTTTATTACATTATCATTTTTAAAGTTGAGCTCAATTATATTTAATAGCTATTTAAATTTTTCTTAACATCAATAATGCATTGTACGAAATAAAAGCAATTTTGTAAACTAAATCAATTAAAACAACATGTGCCAAAATAACCAAATCAAATTTTTATTTCATATTAGTTTACTTCTATTTTGAAAAATCAATCTAGTGGATCGTGATAAATTTTGTATATAAAGTTTATAGGGGAAAAAATTTTGGGAGCACTGCCTCCAAACCCCTGAGAAGAGCCCCTACTCTCTTTCCTAAATTCAACTCGATCCAACTAAAACTCTTGGCTTTGTCCCTATAATTATGCATTTTATTTGAATTGACTATAGGGTGTTAGCGGATAAATTTTTTTATGAGTAGGGAAAGTGAGAATAAGTGGAGTTGGATGGTGGAGAGATTTAATGAATAAAGAGATATATGGATGTAATTTGTTTGACCAAATTTAAATTTCAAAAAGAATGAATTAAAATGTATCTTAATGTGTATACTAAGTGCTTGTTAAAATAACGCTCCATCGAAGAAACCCCATTATCAAGGCACTAATCTCTACAATAACAAATTTAAATTTTCTTTTTCCCGCTAATTCTTAATACCACTTATTGTTTGTTATTTGTTCACTACAGATTTAACAATACTTAAATAAGCAGTGTAAACTGGCAAAAAAGCAACATTCCATTTCCCATTACAATTTGTCAATCCAATAGTCGTTGAAAAAACAACAAGCTTTAAATAAGCACTGGAAGCTGGCAAAAAAGCAACATTCCGTTGCCCATTACAATTTGACAATCCAAGAGTCGCTGAAAAAATAACAAGCTACAAACTTTGGTTTTCATCCCCACTTTGGTCTCCTCTACAAACTCCCCTGTCGACTAACAACTATACCGATGTGACAGTAAAATTCTTTGATTTATCAAGGATTCTCTGTCGACTCTGTTGTGCCTGAACCTTCGACCACAGTCAACTCACTCCTATTTGAACCTTCATGTTCCTACAGCAAAATACAGTTAAATATAAAGCACAATTATCATAAATGCAATCTAACGTAAATATACCTCTGTTAGGCATAGCTCTGGGGGATGAATTCCCAAAAAATCATAGAGCAGTCGATATTGCTTACTAAAATCGAAAAAATCGGCTCTGTAAGGCAAAAACAATGATGGGTGCTATATACACAATCCCTACAATCAATGGGTGGACCTCCTGTCTGATTTGGGGTTAACCTATTTTCGTTCACATGCTCAGGCCTGATCGGAACATCATAGCCATCCATGCTCTCTTGGGTAGACTCGGCCACGGTTTGCGAACCGGGCATTCCGGTTCGGTTCTCAAACCAGCCGGAACCGCCGGTTCACGGTTTTTTCTTTTTTCTTTTTCCTACCGCCACCCAAGGCTTGACCAATTAACTCCAAAAAAAATTAAGAAAAATAAATTTAAAATAATATAAGGCTTAAACTTAATTTTTTACCAAAAATTAAGCTACCTACGTATCCTCTCGTGAAGAATCAAAGCCAACGTAGTTCTCTTACCTCTTTAATTTAGTCACTTCTGCGGCTGGAAGTTGTAGTTCCAATTTAATTTTTTAGTCACTTTCTTTAATTTAGTCTCTTACCCCTTTTTTGTTTTAAAAAAATTTTTGGACTGTAACCGAAACCGGAATGGGACATTTCAAACCGGAGCCGTCTGGTTCCGATTCTAACAAAAAGGAATCGAACCGGTCAACCCCTGTTCCGGTTCGGGTTTAACCGACTTTAAAATCGCCGGTTTCGGTTTGGAATCGAAACCGTGGCCAGATCTACTCTTGGGATATTTGTCTTTGCCGACATAGGTATACCTTGAGTTAAGAGCCTTAGTCATTTCTTCAGCATTCCGTGGAAAGTCAGCAAGAACAATGGCTTTTAGCAGTCCGGCCAATGGCGTGACTTAGTCAGTTTGGGGCCTCACTATCTTAATAGTCATTGTACAAGTTCACCCAAGGCTATCCCTTAGTTGGTTGAGGCGGATTGGAAACTTTAACCGAGGGCCGATTTTGAACAACCTTTTCAACTTGGTGGCCAAACGTCCTGTACATCCCCACTACACGTAGAATAAGGGTAGTTATTCCCTCTAAACTATGCAGTAGGGCATGCAACATAAGATCCCTCAAATCATCCAACTCAGTAAAGTCATCATCGCCACCAATTTTGTTGACATAGCCCAAGAAGTCTTCCCTCAATTGCATATTTATTGGTAGTAATTTGTCTTCCGAACCTAGAGAGAATAACTGATGCAATGATTTTTGAACTCTTTCGACAAATTCCGAATTTGTCTTACACAGATTTAACACTTCATGCAAATCTTGATAGACAATATCGGTAAACTTTGAATGCATCATATCATTTCCTAACCTCATGGCAGCATGCTCCAAGAGCTTCAAAACTCCTCTTCTATTAAGAGGGTGAGGCATACGCAGATCCTCATCTTCCCAAATGTCTTTGGTTTTCACTGGACGAACAATTCCATACGGACTAGGGCTGGGTTCTAAAAGTGTGCTGCAAACAAATAAATTGTAAAATAGTTAAGCACTAATCTTGTCTAACTATCTAACTTAATGATGTCTAAAATTGACTCCTATATATATTTTAATGACACTGTATTTTAATTATCTAATTGAACCCCCATCTAAAATTCAATCATATTTTTTGAATAGAAAGATAAAACTAAGTGCTTATTACCTTATAGTCCTAGATAACATGATGATTTTGTCCCTTGCAGCTGGTAGACCTAACCCTAGTCTAGCCACTACCTTCAAGCGACTAACTGAATTTTCTCTTTTCCTTTCTTCTAAACAACAATAATTAAAACCAAAGCACATTAGAACACAAATCATGAATTAAGAATACACTACAATGAGCTGACAAGAAAATAAGCTCATCGCACAATACTTATATATACCAATAGCTATTCATTATTAAGCCTCATTGTTCATCTATCATTACATTCACATCCTATTTTCGTATTTCTAACCAAATAATTGGAACTACACATTCAAACTAGAAAAATTCCTAATAGTCTCTTGGTACACTCGACACTTCATCACAATTAGCCACCTACAAATAGCAACCCACACTGTTTATTTAATTGTGCCACTGAATATTTTCCCAAGTCCAAATTTTATGTAAATTCCACAAACGTTCCAACCGCAAAGGATTTTTCAAAATATCATTTTTCAATCTTTTGATTAATCGAAGTGTTACAAGGAGACAACAAGAACTTAACGCAAAACTTAACACTGAGATATTGAAATTCAAATTCTTGACCATCATAATATAGTAAACCAAGGACAGACAAATTGAATTCATAAGCATGGACAATCCACTCGGGGTGGATTTTGTTCCAAAAGTTTTTTTTAAATAGGAAACTACGAATTTTATTAAAACAAAAAAATTACAAGAGATACAAACAAAAAGTGGATGAGTCATCCACTCAAAGGAAACAAAAGCAAGAGAATGAGTCAAGAAACAAGCTTAGACTCTAGGGACTACTCAACAACATTACATAAAGAACTAAAGGGGTCAAGTCAAAACAACAAGATTTTGTTCAAGACTTCCAGGTATTACATTTTACCGATTGATTACAGTTAGTCCATGACAAAAACAAAGAGAAATATTTTGAGCGATCGAGGAAGATTATCACCAATGGATAAATGTACAAATAATTTGTCATTCACATTGGCATCGAGCGAACTATAGCCAATGGTGTAACTAGGATTCTGAGTTAGTGCGATCACAAATTCTTGGCAAAAGAAAATGAAATATATTTTAATAATAAAAACAAATACAAATATTACACTTTACAATCGTTTTGTACGAGTTTTCATATTCTAAAATTGTTTTACGATGACTTTGTTATCAATTTTCAAATATATCTTCACCATTCATCCATTTATCACCCATTCAATTATGCAATTAGTTCTAAATTTCCATCATTAAAATCAGCTAAATTTCAATGATGGAAAGTTAGCTGATTTTACCACTATTTTAGCTTGAAATGCCGACAATAGCTGGTTTTTGGTACGTGGCTGATGAATTGGGAATTTTTTTTAATTTAGGTTAGGGTGGCGGTTGTAAATACAACCGCTACCCGTTATGCATAAAGGGTGGCGGTTGTTGATACACGCCGCCATCCTTTATCGTGTGTGTGTATATATATATATATATATATATATTAAAAGTGTTGGTTTAGGATGGTGGTTGTCTTTACAATCGCCACCCGATTTAGAACTTAGTGTAATGACCCGTACTGTCCCCACTGTACCAACACGAGTTTTTTCAGCATGCTTTGTCCTCACTCGCATGCTCCCCGAGAAAACTTCCCAGGGGTCACCCATCATAGAATTGCTCCAGGTCAAGCACGCTTAACTGTGGAGTTTCTAACGATGGGCTTCCGGAAAAGAAGGTGCACCTTGTTGGTATGAGTAGTACGAATCAATCCTTTTAACATTTCCTAATCGGTCTGGCATACTGGGGTATTACACTTAGGGTGACGGTTTTTGATACACAACCACTACCCTTTAGCTTAAGATTTTTTTTTTAAAATTCAACTTAGGGTGGCGGATTTTGGTCGTAACCGACATCCTTTCTCCAATACCCCAATTACAGGTGGCGTTTTCATTAAAAACGCTACCTAATGAGCATCCTCTAAAGCTAATTGTGTACTAGTGGTTGGAGAAACATGTTACCAAATCGATGTTTGTTCCAATTTCTAAGAGTGTTCTTTAATCTTTTCAGTTTGAAAAAGAAACCATTAAGCCATCTGGAATAGGGAAGCAAAGGAGTGTTCCAACAAGTTTGCACTTCATGAAGAAAAGATCACTCTGTAGCCACGTCTTGAAATCGAAACGAGGACTTGTGTTGGGAACTGAGTGGATTACACTTAAGAATAAATAGACACAGATCAAATGTATCCCTATTAGCAATCTCAGGTGTAAAATGATCAAAAGTATAAATCCGCTTATAGTTAACTAATAGCTAGTCCAACTTCTCAACTGCTCTACCATCGGACCATGTAAATAGACCCCAGGGCAAACTCATCTAAGCCACAAGAGATAAGCATTTCATAAAAATCAAACATAGCTCTATTTATGGGTGAACTACCACCTTCTTTTGCGGAATGATCCAACAAAGTACTAATATCTCCCCGTGTTAACCATGGTAAAGCATTAGCAACCGCAAAAGCTTGAAGCTCAGCGACAAAGTTGTTCTCTTAACAATTGAACACTTACCATATACTAAGAATTATATCAGAACCATTACAATTAAGTCCCAAAGTAACTTGTTATACCGGACTTGTAATAACAAAAACATCCATTATTGAAGACCAAAGGCACCAAGTCTCGTTATTGGGATTGAAATGATATTTGTCAAAACCCAACTATAAGGAAATCCACAGGATTTTGGAAGAATTAGTGATTGGCTCCAAGATAATAATAAGACCAAGTTAAAGAGTAGCTTGAGGGATTTTATTCTTGACGAAGAGGTAGAAATACCTCTTGCATTCCAAATCATCACATTCATTAGAAAAGTCTATTTTTGGGAGGTCGACCCCTCTTCTTTTTGGAGACTCTGTTTGTGAATATTTTCTTAAATAGGGAAGTTTTCTTTCTTACTATAACTTGATGGATTGGCTTCATTTAGAGGGAAAGATGAGACGCTCTTGATGAGTTTGCCTGGATGAATTTGAGGGTCTGAGAGGTATTCTTCCTGCTTAATATCATCTTCAGCCTTATCATATGGGGGATCTATACCGCCTGACAATGGGATATCAGCATATAAATTAAAAAATTCAGAGGCTTCTATATTCTTACCATCAAGGCAGCAAAATCAATTCACTGAATGCTCCCTAATATTGTCCACAATTTTAGGATCTTGAATTTCTTCAACATCAGTTGATTGATCATCTACATGAGTCGGAATTGGTCCTTTAGGCACGGAAGGAGCAGGTTGTGGTTCTGTTATAGTGATAGGCTTTTAAACTTCTTTATTCGAAGGCTCTCCCTTCTGAGTAGATTGAAATACCGATATGGTAGGTTATTTCCCTACCTAGATTTTAGATTCAACGACCTTTTTAAGGCCTTGTTCTATAAGTCGTAACTTCAAAAAAAAGATTCTTTCTCATTCTTTTTAATCACACACACAATTACTTTACATTTTTTAATACACAATCTCATATTTTCAACCACATAATCCACACGCAATTCGAGTAAACAAAACTTACACCAAATTTACCTTGAATCAAACATACCTTTAGTTTGAGCTTCTGCTGTATGCTTCTGATCTACGGATTTTTTCCGTTGACACTTCCCACTTGATGCCCTATATGTTTACAAAAGTCATAATACTTTGGACTGTTGTCACCAGCAATGTTCCAATACACCCGGCTGCGGCATACCGGGGTGATTTACGGTCTCATACGACCTCCATTTTGAAATTGGCACAAATTATGGTAAAAATTTTTGACCAGCCACCATCGGTTGCCATGGTATCGCCGGAAAATTTTCCGAATTCTTGGAGCTCCGCCTCGTCATCCTAAATCTGGATCTAGTTTCGAATTTGAAAATGGAGGTCGTATGAGACCGTAAATCAATATGGGTGTACCGAACATTTCTAATGCGTCATACTCAATTTGTTGCCAAACCCTAAGCTCATCATTATAGATTCATATACGTTCAATCCTCGGCTTAGTAATATTGAGCTTTGCACAAATATGGGATAGGTTCGTTCTCTTCTTCGATGCAGTTAGTATATCTAATTTAATCAGGGTTCCAATTACAGATGCAATGGAAAATAGGATTGCCTTACTGTAGAAGACTAAGGGAAGCTTAGGCAAAGATAGCTATATCGGGAATATTGGAGATTCAACATTAGCACGAAAAATCGTAATTACAACTTAGAATCCTCATGGAAAATCCATCTACATGTTTCCCCTCTTAACAATATAATAATCAATTTTGATAATTTTCTTCCATTGAAATCATGTAAATTTTTATCAAATGAAACTGTCTCCAATTAAATTTTAGGAATATAATCAATGTTAATTAATTTTAAAATAATTGCATTTTAATTTTTAGCTAATTATTTTAAAAAAGAATTAATTATTTCTTAAATAATAAGCTTAATAACCAGGATGTGAAGAATTATTCATTAAAAATATTTTATAATTTAAAAGATATATTACAATCTAAAATTTATTTTCTAGAAGAAATCTTACCAACTCATAGCAATCTATTTAATTTTAATTATTTTTTATTTTTTAATTAATCATGTTTTCCCCTTTTAGTATTATAATTAATTTTAATCAATATTTGTCCAATGAAACCTAATCTAATTAAATCTTACCAAAGTAATTCACTTTGGTTAATTTCAATATAATTATTTAAATCAATTTTTATTTTTATAAAATTATTGCAAAAGAGAATTAATTATTTCTAAAATAATTTGTTTAATAGTCGTAGTCATAAAAATTGTATCAATCTAATTTTAAAGATATCTTGCAAGATAAAATATATCTTCTATTTTTAAGGATAAATCGTGCCAACCCATTGCAATATAGTTAATTTTTATTAAATTTTTGTAAATTATTTCTATTTTTCCTGTTTCAATAATATATATAATCAATTTTAATCAATTTTCATCCAATGAAATTGTATAAATTTTCATCTAGTAAAATTGAGTTCAATTAAATCTTAGCAGTATAAATAAATTTAATACTTGCAACATAATTAATTTTTATTTGTAGATAATTATTTTAAAATAATTCGCTTAATATCTATAGTTTCAAGAATCGTATAAATCAAATTTTAAATATATTTTATAGTTTAAAAGATATCATACAATTTAAAATATTTCTTCTATTTTTCAGGAGAAATAAAAAAAATCGTGGCAATTTAATGAATTTTGACTATTTTTTATTTTATAAATTAATTATCTCTCATTTGAAAAATATAATTAATTTTGATTAATCTTTACCCATTGAAACCATATCCAATTAAATCTTAGCAACATAATAAATTTTAATTAATTGCAACATAATTAATTTTAATTACTTTTAATTTTTACCTTATTATTTCGGTAATAACTAGTTTAATATATGCACTTCCGAGAATTGTATGAATATAATGTTTAAGATATCTCATAATTTTAAATATAATTTTGAAGATGACTCATAATTTCAAAAGATGGGTTACAATTTAAAATATTTCTTTAATTTTTACGTGGAAATCTTGTCGATTGTAACAATTAAACTAATTTTAATTATTTTTATTTTTAAATTAATTATATTGTTCTCCTTTATCAATATAATTAATTTTGATTAATCTTTGTCCATTAAAACATATCGAATTAAATTTTTGTAATATAATTAATTTACTTAATTGCAATAAAAATAATTATAATTAATTTATATTTTTAGCTATTATTGTTAAAAATAATTATTTTCGAAAAATAATTAATTATTTTTAAAATAATGAATTTAAAAGAAACATGCAACATTAAAGTTAAAAAAATTACACTGGAATCACTTATTAAAAGATATCAATTAATTATCTCTATTAAAGGATATACACAGTTTATAAAATATAGTTATGGAAATAGATATAGATTCAATTCATGAAAAATATTGGTTTAATGTTCCCTAAAAAAATATTAGGTTAATGTTACAATTGAACGATTAATTAAAAATTTTAATACCTATCCTAATATAACAAAATTTAAAAAATAACAGAGCGAATCTTTGGCTAGGGTTATTTGGGTAAACAAAAATTTAGATGATGTTAGCATCATATGGAAAATGCATTTTAATGTATTTTTTTCAAATTTTAAATTTGATCAAATAAATCACATTCATATATTTTTTCACTCATTAAATCTCCACCGTCCAACTCCATTCATTCTCTCCATTCCTATTCATAAAAATACATTAATACTCATCCGCTAACACCCTCATGGGATACGTTATTAGTTGTCAAAGACAAATTCAACTTCATGGGATTCCTTTTTTTTTTTTTAATTTACAATACATGAAGGATATTTTGGGTATTTGACAAGAGGATATTTTTGTCTCAAAAAGAGATGGGGTGTGCCGAGTAAACTTATGGGTGCCTTTAGTCCCACCCGTGCTGAAATTCTATAATCGGTAGAGAAACTGAAAACGGAACTGACTCAGTGAGTCAGTAAAATTGACTCGACGCGGTTAGGAAGTTTGGGCTGCACGGACCTAGAACAGTCCATTAAGATAACAAACCCACAAACCCAAAGCCTTACTTGGACTCATTAGTACAAACAGAAATTGATAAAAATAGCACCACCTTTCGCAATCCTTCGTAAAGCCTTAACAATGTGGGCCCATAGATGTCGTAAGCAAGACCATCGCCAATCATTCTCATGAACCATGCGCTGCCACGTGGAGCTGCCGTTATAAACAGTCGAATGTTTAGGGTTAATAAACACCCAAAAGAAAGAAATGCAATCGTAATATAATCAAGAAAATGGCACTACGAGGAGCAATTTCTGTGGGAAGACGAGCAAACCCATCTCTGGTTTCAATTCCTTGTTATCTCCGAACAATATACAATGTTTCTTCTTCAAGCGTACATAGAACATTATATCCAATTTCACAAAATCATACCGGTATTATTTTTATAGTATTCATATGTATTTATGCAAATTTTTGCAGAGCTTGTGATTTCATGGTTTTATATATATTCTATCATAAAGTATAATTGCAATTTGCAATTCCTATCTGAGCTTTAGACTGATCTAATTTTGCTGGTTTGAGCTTTTCAGTTGTGCTATCTATCAGAGCTTGTTTGGGAGACTTAAACTTTAATCACTTTTTACTTTTTAATCATGCATTGTCTAAAAAATTGCATTTTTTTTTTTTTAATAATTTACGCTTTGCCAAACAAGCTCTAACCAAGGCCCGTCTATTGCTGGTTGAAAACTATTTCCAAACCCCCCCACCCCGCAGGGGTGGATTTGCCCCTGGCCGTCGAGAATTTCTAGAAGGGCTCCCTTCACTGGGTGGTAAAATATAGAAAGATCTAAATATATCCCAGTTAGGAGAATCTGGATTTATTTTGTTTTTAGGTGTTAAAAGGTTGTTTACTGCTTTCAAGGGAGTGTAGGCATTTGGCAGTGTGGTTTAGTGATTATAAGTTGCGGGCACAAAACGCATTGTCAAAGAGTAAGTTTGACCAGCTTAATTTGAAATTTAAGCTTTTCCAAACATGCTCTAAAGACCCCAGTTGTATCTCAAATAGTTAGCAAATGCTTAGTTCATCACCTTGCAAGCCTGTTTTATAGGCAAGTTAATTATTATCCAATGTGCTGTTACAATTGGTATCACAGTAAGCACAGCTTCTCAATGAGCTTGATATTCCATATAGGACGTGGTTGTTTGTTGGCTAGGAAGTGTCAAAGTTGTGTTAGTTTTTTTCTTCATTAATCATACCATAGCTTCAATATCTCCCCCATGTCTTGCAGGCATAAAACATTTGATTAGGGCAGTAAGTGTAACGTCTGTGGATCCTATAGTTTCCAAGAAGCAAAATGGCGAAGAACCATCGCCGAATTGGAAGATTAAAATGCTCTACGATGGAGAGTGTCCACTCTGTATGCGCGAGGTATTTCTTCTTCACAAAGTTGGATTTGATAGGGCAGTACTACTGTACTAAACAGTATTAAAGTACTAAACGGTATTGAGAGGTAGCTAAAGTTTCAAACTTTGTAATATATACTTTTGTCTAAAGTGTTTTAGTGCTAATTTGATGTCATATACTGTTGGTAGGTGAACATGCTAAGAGAGAGGAATAAAAATTATGGAACAATCAAATTCGTCGATATAAGTTCAGATGAATACAACCCCAAGGAGACTGGAGGACTTGATTATGAAACTGTATGTTGCCTCAACGGTTTCGAAATTTAACATGAGAGTCTTTTTTCATATTTGACATGTTCATATGATTGATTAAGGATGTTCAATTGTTTGTCTCTGATGAGTCCTGATAATTTTTGCACTGTATTTGTTCAGGTTATGGGAAGAATTCATGCAATCCAATCAGATGGGACTGTTGTGACAGATGTTGAGGTACGTCCACTTCAATATTTCTGCTTCTTATTCCAAAAACTGGGAGCTAGATTGAGGAAATTATGATTATGCAGGCATTCAGAAAACTCTATGAAGCTGTTGATTTGGGGTGGATGTATGCCATAACCAAATACGAACCTGTAAGCCTAATTTCGATGTTGCATAAGGATATTTATATTTGAGTTTCTGGTGGAAGTTCTGTCTACTTAGACGCATAAAATAAAATGTTAATGACTCAAAAATGCAACATTTTACAGATTGCAACTATTGCTGATGCTGTTTATGGTGTGTGGGCTAAATATCGTCTTCAAGTCACAGGTGGAAGTTATTTTCCTTTTAGTCGTTAGATTGTCACTTTTGTTAATGTGTGAGTCATTTTTTGACGACTTTTTGTTGAATACTCTGTATTTGCGTTGATTGACTCTCTTATTACAGGTCGGCCACCTCTAGAAGAAGTTTTGGAGGCGCGGAGGAAAAAGGTATAGACTCACGTGATAAATCCCGAGACACACTGTTCTTTTCCCATTTTCCATCGTAGTACATCTTTGATACACTCATATGTTATTTTCTTGCTTTTGTAGGGAGAAATATGCTACGATAGCAAGGCTTGTAAAATGTAGACATCCTCGATGATGATGATGAAACCATTGACGGCATGGATAATGTTGCTTGATTGTACGGTGTATGTATAGGTTTATACGGGTTTATATATCTTCTCTATATACTAATTTGTAAAATGAAATGCATATTGTTGCTTGATTTTACAATGTATGTATGTATGTGTTTATGCGGGGTCTATACGTAACACATCTTATATACTTGTAATAAAATGAAGCAGCTAGTTCATAGTTCATACACTGGACTCACAGGTTGAAGTGCCAGTTTGTATTAGAATTTTTGGAGAATTAAGTTTGATAGATACAAGCCAATGCTAATATATTGCACGCCGATGATCCGTTGCCCACATGTTGGCAGCTTATGCTACCAACATGGGTGACATGGCTCCCTCCCAGTGCGTCATGTCACCGTCTATTTTTTTTAATTATTATTTTTAAATCTACGTCGAGTGAGATGAATAATACATAACTATTTCCTGATGGTGGGAGAGTTTGTGTGGGCCCCCATTCCCCCCAAACAATGGGGGTGTTGGCATGTTCTAATATATTGCATCTGATTTTGTTCAAAAACCAAATTACTACTTAATTTCTAACTTCTTTATAGTGTATGATTAAGAGTTCATTCTTTCGAATGGAAGCCATAAGTCACAATATGCACAAGAACATTAGAACAACCAACAAATTGCAGTAAACTTGTAGTTTCAATAAATTCTGAACGAAATTGTTACTATACAACAAAAACTGAGCTGCTTTTCTGGCGACTAAACCGGTTACACTACGAAGAAATGAATACAGAAAAATTCTTCCTGATTCCACCTTTTTAAATCAAAAACTGCAAGCCTGTACCAGAAAACCATCCCTCCTTCCACAAGACTGATTTCCATAACTTTGAGGTAACTGTATGAACTCAGTGTAAGCTATACTATACAACCGTATCCAATACTGTATATCAAACTCGACTTACAAGTTTCTATTGCTGCCTGTCAACGACGCTTCTACCCTAACCATAATATCAATAACTCCGGCAGCACATCCCATTTAGAATGAACACAGCAAAACTTACACATTTAGTGAGATTGCGCTAAACTTAGTCGGTCCAAATTTGTCACTGCACTTAAAAACTTTTCCTCTAGTTGGTCATTGAACTTAAAATATTTGTTATAACCTTCCAAAAGTATCTTGAAATGAAAAAATTTTGTTACTCGCCACTTGTCAAGCCTGCCTCCTCCTTTTCTGAACTGGCCTGTGTGTTATAGACGAGACCATTTTTCTTACACGAAACAACCATCGTAGAATCATTACGATGGAAGCAAAGCTCGTGATAACAGCAGTAGTTTGTTGACCAGAAAATGATTCAACACTCTGGATCTTAGGCAGTTCATCAATAACTGAATGTAGAATTTCAGTGTTATTAACAAGTTCCAACAATGAATCTAAACTGGAATGAGATGATTCCCATGCATCTGCTGCATTTTCGTTGCTGACCAGTGAGCCAAAATGAGAGGAACCATTTGTACTGTTAAAAGATGGACCGATGCCCTTAGACTGTGTAGGGTCGTAGACGACAGGGACTTCATCGATAATGCAATTATGATCAGTACCGTCCAGCCTGGAGGAGTTGGTGCCATTGGATATGCTTGGTGGAAACTGATGCTGAAAAGAAATTTCATCAAGAGAGGTTATATCCTTCCTATTCTCCAAAGCAGATGCTAGTAACTTTCGAGCCTCTGCCTATAAAAATGACTTGAAATTGTTAGAAATGCTAATCAGCCGATTAAGAAATAGCTAGAAAATGTTAATAGATAGCGCACCTTTTCAGACTCAGATACACTTTCAATAGGAACAAAGCAGTGGTCATGGAGTAGCCCTTTCAGCTGTCCCACAGCATCAAAAACCACGCCAGTTTTATATTCAGTGGAAGAGCTGTAGAAGTATATCCGTGTATCGTCAAGAATGCATTGACGAGCATGATCCACTGTGGTATTCCACCCCTTATCTCTTGCACGAAGCATCTATAGACATCCGAGATGAATGATTTGATTGTTATTCTATACAGAGTCGATTCAGATGTACATCGTCTCTCACTCAGAAAACTATTATGACAACATTAATAATCTGAGCTACAATCTAATATTTTATTTTTGGCTCTATCGTGATTTTTGTAATTGTAATCATACGAAACAACATACTGTACCTAGCGGTCAAGAAATTTCAAAGTAGCTGCATGAATCCTTTTCCAATAGTTGGTTTGATCCATCACTAAGATTCAGAGAAATCAAACTTGTTCTAATGGGAATGCGTCGGTCTTATGAGTGGAACTTCTTTAGGTCCGAGAGAACCATGTACTAACCACCTACGTCACTATTCCCACAATTTATCCTTAACCAGCGTAACTCCAGTTATTGGCACATAGGATACCAAACATCTAGGATCTATCTCAGGAATTCATGTCCACTCCACTATATCTGTCTTAGGTCATTTTGTCCCAAGTCCTATGCACAATATCAAACGCACAGTGCATGACATAATTCTTGGGTAGAGTTATCCTTTTAACCTTACAGGGATGTTCTCATGGCTATAGTGTAGGGTCTCGGTAGAAACTCTCAATTTCATTCACCCGATCTACTTCTGAGCACTATATTCTTTCCAAGAACATCATTTGTGAATCATAGAATCTAAGTACTTAATGTTAAGAGCTCAATTCTATCTTAAAATGTTAACATTATTAAGAACAAAGCTAATGTTTTGGGAGAAAAGCCCAAATCCGGTTTTATCCCCCAAAATAACCTTAAGGTGCAAAAACGTATATTTTACCCCCTTTGAGGTGGAAATATGTAAATGGGGAACAGTTTCCCCCTCCTTTTCCTCTCTCTTTCCCCCTCCCATTAGTTTTGCTCTAAGAAGAATGGTCCAAATCTCATATACTCAACGTGCTCCGGCAAGATAGTGCTTGTTTAAGCAGACCAACCTTAAAATCCACGTGTTAGTTCAAGTCTTAATCATACCGAATTGCTCCTTTGAGCTTAATATAGACTTTGATGGCACACTAAAACTTAGGATTTCATCTTAAAAAGGTAGCCTGAAGTCTGAACATGATAAGAAGCAGGCAAAGGTTGTAAATTCAATTATTTCCACTACCCATTTAAATGAATTGTTGATGTGTCACACTTCGTGGGCACAAGGGCATGTTGGAGATAATAAGTGACAGACATTTTTCCCAATCTAACAACTTCAAAATTTAGATGAAGTAGTTCGACAATTAGAAAGATCATTTGGGGCAACACGATGGTGTCATCAGCTTGATTGGTGTTTGAGAGGTTCGAACATAAGCAAACCTATATTGTCCAGAAGCAAGCGACTAAAATTAAATGCTTTTACTTGATATGGGCAAATAGAATGAACAAAGGACGATCGCACAGGTGATAAGCACCTTAAGTTTAAACAAAAGACAAGTTCATCAATCAATACCTTTTGGAGCCTCTGAGGATCAGTATTGAGTAAAAACAGAAATTCCTGTACTGTGTTAATCTTGGCTTCATGCAGACGCTTACACGGAGCACCATCCTTGCCAATGTGGTCTAGTCTCCATACATGATCAGAAAGTTTTGGTGGGTAGCATTTCTCGTTGTCTACAAATAAAATCCAGCAATTCTACTGAAATTTATTTATCCTTCCTTTTCAAATAAATACCTTAGAATTTCAATCATTTGCCTCACCAAGTCCAGTTTATATTTCGTATGGCCAGGTATGAAAATGAAGAGATGACATGAATTCTTAGGACTGGCCTAGTCAGAGTTCTATGAAAACTGGTACAATTCAAAATCATATCCACTGTCTAGTTGAGCTCATTTAACACAGCACAATGGATATGTTGATTCTTTAAGGACAATAGAAGACTAAAATCAAAGTGAGTGCTACTTACATTTGCAGCGGCTATCTTGGACCATGAATGATTTTGTCCATGCTTCTTTCACTATACTTCCATCAGATGCATCAACAACTCTTGCCCCAAGTCTGCATTTGCAGCTCTTCGTCCAGTGTGAATCATGTCCTAACCTGACATTAGACAAGAAACCAATCCCTTTCTCGAGAGACACATGTACGGATTTAGGGAAATGAGGTTTCGCCTTGTTATTTCCTCGAATGATGCTATTATTGAAGTCTATACGACTCATATTGCAAATGTTATCGTTAGGACCAGCCTCAAGAATGAGTATCTCAACGTTCATTGAGGCTTCAGGCTCAGAGATGACGGGAAGCCCATTTACATTATCAAGAAGAGAAATTTTAATGTCGTTACCTTCTTTCCCCTTAATCTCTTTCCCCGTCAAAACAAGATCAGACACTTCGTCTAAGAATTTCAGCTCTAAAGTTCTCGGCCTTGAAGTAGTTGTCTCATCCACTGAGTTCCTGAATATAAATGACAAGGATGTTTCTTAAATAAGTCTAAAAGCTTAAGCTATTAAAGAGCACACAATTTTGATCATTTATTTCTTTAAATATGTATGTCTCGATTCATTTTTATTAACAAAGGGTCTGACACATGCACAATTTTCATTAACGAGTAGTGAAACAATTTGATCTCAATCTTTCCTTTCCCACATCATGTCCAGCAACCATTTCGTCTAAGATCTCAAGCTGTTAAGGAGGATATAACTAGAATTGCAATATTCAAGAAAAGACTGGTTTTGGCCCCACTTTTGTCTATATTTAGAATTATTAATTTGTAACAATAGGTCCTCACCGATTCTGGTGAGTGAAAAACTTGTCCTGTGCTGATTGAATTTCCTCCTTGACCTGGAAAGATAATGTAAACATTTTCCATGACGATGAGATTACAAAAACACGATTCAATTTTGTGCAATTTGTAAGGACGTAACTGTTCTATTAAATCTCCTCCCAAAACCATATGATAGTAAGTGGGTAGCCTGATTAACTTGTAAATTACTTCAGAGTAGCATCAAAAAATGATCTCAAAAGGCCTCGATTTACAAGAACTATACAAAGATACTCGTTCTTATGAATACACATTTGATCATGTAACTAAAATGCAGGGGAGACATGCTTTCATGTATGTATACATGATACATACATGATAGGAAAATCTTTGGAGAAAGGTCCTCAGTACAAAAATTTCTGAATAGAACTTCTATAGAAATAATATCTATATATCTCAGAGCATAATTGATAGCCCTAAGAGGTTAATTATGCCTAGAATATAGCTTTTAAGAATAGAAAAAATTCTCGAATCATTACCCCACCTTCGTCCCCTTTCTTTGCCATTCTACCCCCCCAAAAAAGGTAAGCTGTGTATGATATAATCAGAAGAGGCATTTTGGGTGCTCACCACTTTCCGGAAAAAATCCTCCGCAATCGGTCCAATAACTTTCTGAACAGTGCGTATCACCATCACCTCCATTTCCTTTTCCATCATCCTAAAATCCCTCCCACCAAAAAAGGTGAAACAAAATAAATAAATAAATAAATAGACAATAAAGCAAATAGGAAAATTGGCATGAATAACGGGGAACATAAAAGCAATTTCAACATCAATTTAAAGCAAATAAGCAGATTCAATTCGATTATCAACGTAAATTTTTCAAAATTAAACCAATAATTGCCTAATTGCCCACGACTCGATAAAGTTTACTTACTTTCTAAAAGCCGTCAGAAGATGCTCAGGAATTGAACTGTCATCGTGTTCAGATTCACTCCTATTAGCATCTTCTACCGGTAGATTACGCTGCATTTTCGAACGGAATTAAATAAAGATACTACTACTGATCTTGTGTTTAGTAAAAAGTTATTAAAATAAAATCTGCAGTTCTACTTATGCAAATGCAGGCAGAGGAGTCGCCGAGGAGACACGTATATATATAAGACACTTGGGTCAGCAAAAAGCGCGTTATATTATATTATATTATATTATTATTATTATAATACTATCACAAATAGCATATATTACTGTATGTCTATAACACACCCTACGACACAAAATTTGTGGACTCCTCCGATTTGACTATTCTCTCATGTAACGCACGCATTGGTCGATGCTCCAAACAATAAAATGACAAATCAAGGTGACCACGTCCCAACATTTTTGGACATTGTACAATTGTCATAAAATAAAATAGGATAACGTTTCATTGTACACATCAGAATCTAACTGTAAAATATAAATTTTCTCACAAAATTAGGCAGAGTAGATAGTTTTTAGAAGCCTTTTTTCGTTTTTCTTTTTTTTTTTTTGCTCTAAAAAATTGAAGGCAAATAACAATTTACCCCGTTCTTCTACTCATTTTTATACATTTTTACACATTTTTACACACAAATCTCGTGGGACCTACCTGTACTACACAAATCTCCACCATTCAATTCCATTTTTTCTCTCTCATATATCACATCAAAACACATAAAACCTATAAAAACACATACCCTAACACGCGCTAAAGATGACAGATAAAGTTCGTCTATTTATATGGTCACTTGCAGACTGTACATGTATTTTAGAATCAATCTTGCCAATAATGTTTCCTTCCAAAAATGAATTAACGGTTAAAATTCAGAGTTCTTTGTTACAATTTAAACACAAAAATAGTTTTCTCAATTATTATTTTTAACTATTCTTTTAACCATTTGAAAATATTTTACTTTTTCATACTAGTTTTCTTTACTTTTCAACAATAAAAATTTCTACTAAATATACACTTCAAATGTATGGTATAAACTTACAAAATGGTATAGTATAAAAAAATATTTTTATTGTTCATAGGGAAAGAATCTTAATGACGTAAAAAGGGTTTAAGTCCATCTAATCCTATTTTAAGGCAAAAATCAAAATAATTATGATCTAATGTCTGATTGAATATGAGTTTATCGTGTCCAGTTAACACATGTTATCTTGGCATTGAAAGTATATTGGATAGTTTTGAAGTTATTAGATCATCATACATTTAATGTTTAGATCAAAATAAATTCATACCCAATTAAACACCAAATCGTAATTGAAACCAAAAAAAAAAAATGAATTCATTTTGTGATCATAGTGGCTTTCTTGTTGACTTCCATCACGCGTCGTAAAGTAATCGTCTGTTCTACTTGTTTGTAATAATAATTTGTCCATCATTGACACTTCTGAATTTGGTACTAATTGGATAAAATCGTCAGTCGTTATGTTCTTAATTATAGTACTCCTATAGTCCACCTATGTCTGGATTTTGGCAAGGAGGATCCATAGGCTATAGAGTCAAATATCTTGATTAGATTCTGGGGGAATACGCGTCAGTTTGACATAATCTAACATATTTCATTAATTATTTACAAAATTCACAATTTGTTATAAAAGTATAGAAACAATAGAGAGAATTTAGAGAGAATGAATTCTAAGGAATTCTCAGGAATGAATTTCATTAATAATTGAAGCCCTATTTATAGGAAAACTTCGAATGGCACAATCGTAATTACATAATTTCATCAAGGGTATAATAGTCATTCACATATAATAATTACATCTTTTACCAAATTATTCCTCCACCAAATTATTCCTCCACCAAATTATTCCTCATAATTCATAACCACCACATTATTCTCAATTATTCATAACACCTAATAATTATTCTTCAATTATTATTCATAACACTGAACGACTATTAATACAAATGCCTTCCTGACGGGCGCTTTTGGAGAAAAACCCAGGTGGGAAAAACTTAAACCGATTGCAGGATAGCTTGGAGTGGTTATATAACGCTTCATCAAAACATTGCTCCCCGATGTCTATCGGCATATAGTATTCACGTCCGTTAAAACCTTGTCAAAAACCCAGTGGGAAAAACTTGATCGAAGGAAAAGAGTACAATTTGCTCCGATTCGATTTCATATCTTGAGAATCGATATCTTTACTCGGTAAATGATTTCAATATCATCATCGCTTTGGATCTAAAGCATTAGCTCCATTATAACTTGATCCAATAGATACATCAGATCAATTTCTCTTATCGTTCTCAATATACCATGAATATGCGCTCGTTAAAACCTTATTAAGAAAAACCGGTGGGAAAAACCCTAATGAAGGAAAAAGAGTACATTATTCATGTGAATACGCCTTTAAAGTTGCCTCATTAAAAACCTTGCTAGAAACCCAATGGGATAAAACCTCACCAAGGGAAAAAGAGTGCAACGCGTATTTTATACAAGTATGCATAAGCATTTCAAAATCTTTCATACATTTATATGAGTATCATATACATTGATTTTATACTCTTCGCTCATTTAGAGTGCATCAATTTTCTTACACAACTACAAAACATTCACCATGAACACATGTCTCCAAATACACAATTTAAAGCATATAAATTCATTGTAAAAACATGTAAACATATAAGTAAACCTTCATAACTAACTAACATTTAAAATATATCATTTAACATTTAATACTCACTTAATAGGTTATTTCATTCCCAGGGGCTTAGCTCACCCTTTAGGGTACTCATAAACACGGGTTTAGCTCATCCGATCCTTTAATTTCCTTTTCTACTACACACACGATCGGTAATTTAACTTTCATGAGCATGCAACATATAATGACCACCATGCTTATCTTTAAACTTGAGCATTAGTCATCATCATCTCATCATCTCATAAGTTAAGGATTTCACATTCACCATTTATCATCTTCAATATATCTCAATATTTTCATTATCATTGATCATATGTAGCGCTACATTTTCATATCGTGTCGACACATTTCAATTTCATTTCTTTCCCATATCGACATAACTTATCGAGATATCTCATTATCAATCCTCTTGTAGGATTATACAATATAGTTATATCTATATACTCTTCAAGAGCATATGCCTCCGTTTATTAAGACCATCTTTATAATTTGCTTTGATATATATGTTTGGGGAAATATCAACGCTTCAAGGCGCGCTAACTTATCAAAGCATCAGAGCGATATATGTGATTGTTCATAGCCTTTCATGCATCTTTGAACTTCAAGTTCAGATTTCAATTTGAGTGATATAACATGATGCATTTCACATATTAGTTTCAACCTTTAATACTCCCCTCATGTCCGAGAAAATTTAGAACACCAAAACTCATACGCTTGGTATGATTTTAATCATATATGTTCTCATCATTCAAATTTCTTTAATATGGGAATTTAGACCGCTTGCATTCTATTCTCGATATCGGCAATTTATTTGAGGATTTTAAATAATTTGCCATATAATATCCCACTTGTATGCATACCAAATCCTTCAGGGATTTATTCAAGTATTGGGATATACATTTACTAGCTTTATCATTAAATCAAAAATCATGCTCATACTGTGAGCAAATATTTCAGAAATTTCAAATTACTTAATCATATACACATGTGACTATCTAGTGGATCCATATCATAATATCTAGTAGTCCACATGGAGGATGAGGGCCCATACTTCATCCTTTATTTCGTATATATTTGGGATTTATTCTAATATTGGCTAAGAATGATTTCATCATTTATCGAACAATCATTGAAGAATTCCTTTAATTCTTCACTTGAAATATTGATTTCACAATTATTTAAACCTGATGGTCATCTGATTGCAAACGAGTATTATTGAACTTCTAGTTCAAGAAATTCTTATATCGATTTCACTAAGATCTCAGATAAATACCAACATGATTTATCATAGAAATAATTCACCGACATATTCCATCATCTTTTGGTGACATTATTGTCTACCACTATTCAAACACTGAGTTACAAATTTCATACGCATCACATCCGCTTATTATTTAATTCAAATCGAGTTTCTCTTACGCTTCATATTATTTATTTAAAATCTGAGTCTTATTTCATACGCTGGCCGTATTATTCTATAAATAAATCATCAAAATTATTGCAAAATTCATCCTAACAAGGGTCTATACATTATAATGGATCATATGCTCTCAAATTTCGAAAATACTATCCATCACTACCGATTAAAATCTTAAAAAGGATTTATCGATGTAGTCGGAAAGATTAAGGATGCTAATGAATAAGGGTATCCCACAAGATATCCGGGATGCTTGATTGAAGCAAAGGTTCGATTATCTCGTGAGGTTTCACCCTTCTAAATACATGCCTGGTATGGGTAAAAGTAGTTTTTCAAAGAAACTGAGAGCAAAAGATTAGGAGGATGCTACAAGTGTGCTCGAGGACATGTGACACTCGGTGTAAATCAGAGGTACTTGTTCGTAAATCGAGAAGATAAAATAGCATTCATTAAGGATGGATTGAGTAAGGAGCATTTTATGATATTCAACAAAGCTCGAGACACATCCTAGTGGACACGCATACAGGTGAGCTAATGGCCTTATGTGCCAAATTCAAAGATCAACAAACGCTACATGCCTTGAAAACTTACTTTAGAAGATCCAGCTTTATAAATTTAGTAGAAAAATTTAGTATAATAATTTTCCCATATTAATATAAGGAAGTTTGTAATAAACGAAGATCAATATTTTTCTTGTAATTGTAAATATTGTTTTTCGATTTTAAGATATATATATGTATATATATATATTATTTTTTCAATCACCCGATGATATATTGTCATTTTCACTTAAAAAAATTTTTCGCATTTTTTTTTCTTTCATATTTGTCAAAAAGTAAATAGTGCACTCAATTATTGGTTTTAAAATTTTTTTCTTTAAATAGAGGGATTCATATATCTATCATTCATTCAAGAAAGAGAAAGATAGAGGTGGAGATGGAGATGGAGATATCAAAATCATCTCATGTAAGTCAATCTTACCTCACAGGTAAAAACTATATGTGTTCTTGGTGGCTCCAGATTAGCAGGTCATATCCAATATGTGGATACAAGGCACCAACTTGTAAGGGAGTTAGGGGAAACAAAATATCAATATACTATATGGAGGGACTAATAACAAACTATTAAGGAGTCTTACGATGGCCAGACAATTATGGGGGATAAGAGTGTCAAGTATAATACCTTTTTCATCGAATTGGAGGCAAGAATTCTAATTGAGTTAGAAATGTCATTAGTCCAACTCGATTGATGCTACAAACACAATCCATCCATGACTCGCTCGATGTATATGATGAGCAATAGTGATGCTTTTATTGTTCTTCCAGGCGCTATAACACGCTGGAGGAAATATTCAATATAAAGGCCATTTGCACAAATGAATTTTCATACCAAACCCATAGGTTTGTTGAATATTAATTATTTCTTCGATGGTTTGCTAGCATTTCTAGATCGTGGTGTAGAACATAAATTTATTTCTCGCTCAAAGAAGAAATATACTTGTTTCGCTAATACGCTTGCCGATCTACTCATCAAGATTCAATCATATGTTCAAAATCTATGGAAGCTCAAACCCATCGGTCACAGATCATTTGGTGTCAAGTTTAAAAAGAGATCCTTTGATCTTCATTATGAACCCTAATGTTCGGTAGCAGAGTTTGAGTATTTATACTTAGACGATCCCTCATTTATGGGTTCAATATATATTTTCTTTTCAGATTTCTATATTTTCGAAAGTGTTTATTGCCATCTTTTGATATTCTCAATATGTTCCACTTCGGCCGCTTTTGTACTTCTTCAGAGTACACACAATATCATATTGGCTTTATTCAAATACGTATATCTAGTGATTTTGCTTTCTTCAAGAGCATTTTATTCTCATATTAATACAATCTCATATCATCGATGAGATTACTTCCATATAAGCTTTCCATGCGATATATTTTCTTTGATTTATCAACATGGGATCTATTGAGCATTTTACTTTCATCTATTTATCCAATGGTAACTTCAAGTACCACTTGCTCAATTTTCCATTAATATTCTAGATATATGGAGAAGTAATTTTATTCTCATCGCTCATCGCTTCGAGAGTATGATTAGAATATTTGATCAACTACTTTTCCGGGAGTAGGATCTCAAGTATAACCAATCGTAGTATAACCCACCACATTGAAAATATGCACACCAATCGTGGATACCCACCACATTGGAAATATACTCAAACTATAAAGTGCATAAATTTAAATTGCAGTAATTAAATTTCCTCCAATAGGTGGTCGAATCCTACCTTATGGGAATTATTGCAATAAATATAAATTTACTTTAATTTAAATAGCAAGAATTAAATTGCATAATGTTTAACTACTTCTTCAGAGTAGGATCTCCAAAGAGAAGGCTATTACCCATCACTTAGCATATAAAGTGTAAAAATATATAAAAACCTTCCGCTTAGTGACGCTGAACCCATCATCAAGTAGGAGGTATTGCAAAGAATTAAATTGCAAAGAAATAAAGTAGAATTAAATATTGAATCGCTTTTTGATGGCATTTGTTTTCTGTAACAAATACTCATTACTTTACAAGAGCACACTTATCCTTCTGTAATAAGTGACATTATGTAATTGAACTCTTCGAGTTACATTAATATTTCGATCTTTAACTCAAACCCGACTTCAAGCCATTTTATATAATCACGAATTTAGAATTTCTTCATGAATATTCTATCCATTTTTCATCGTTGTCAAATTAGGTCTGCTTAATACCCTAAGGGTAAATTGTCCATTCCAATTCGTGAAAGGTAAAATTGTCAAAAATATTTTATCAATGTTTTACGATTGAAAATTATCTCCTTTCTACTTCAATTTATCAATATCAAAATATTCAAGGACTATTTTGTAACTTTTTCAAAAATTGGTACTGATTTATAAATTTTGAAAGTTTGATAATAACATATTTCAAAACGAGTTATTACCCTATCAATGTTGGTGTCAAATCAAGCTCGTTAAATCTAGTATAATGGAGTCGAGAAAATTTGATTTGATAACGTATGCCTTATATCTCGAAAACGAATATTATAGGCTTTAATATATTATTATATTATAAAGCAATATAATATATATACCTTTTCCTTTTTCTTAGGAGTAAGAATTGAACATACGCACGATTTCCTCCATTTGCCAATTCTTGAATTGCTCACAACTCTTTGTCTCTCGCATAAATATTTTCTGTGGAGTGATTGGGAAGATAGAGAGAGTGAGACGTGAGAAAGTGGGAAAAAGATAAGAGAGAAAAGAAAGATAAGTATTGATTGGAGATGGATTGTTATTTATAATAATGGTTTCGATAAGAAGCATCATCTATAAGATTTAAATCAGAAAGATACTCCCTTCATATTACTCAACCCACAGAGACTCGTGGCTGATAACGCTATAAAAGAGATAGAAACAATAGAGAGAATTTAGAGAGATTAATTCTGGCGAATTCTCGTGAATTTAATTTCATTAATAACTCAGTCTCTATTTATGTGAAAACTCAATTCACAATCGTAATTACATAATTTCATCAAGGGTATAATAGTCATTCACATATAATAATTACATCTTTACCAAATTATTCCTCCACCAAATTATTCCTCCACCAAATTATTCCTCATAATTCATAACCACCACATTATTCTCAATTATTCATAACACCTAATAATTATTCTTCAATTATTATTCATAACACAATTATATTTCTTTTCTTTTTCCTTTTTAATCGAGACATCCTTACAGACAATTATTCTTTCAAAGATTCTTGAACTCAATACATCGGATTTGTTCAAGTACCCACAGTGGGTACCGTATGGTACCCATAGTGGGCACGTAGCGCCATCAGGTTGCCACGTCATCACATCGAAATTTATTTTATTTTATTTTATTTTTTTGAATTTTTTTTGAAATCTACGTTAAGTTAGACGAATAATACATAACTGTCCCCTGATGGTGGGGGGTCTCACCCGACCCCTATGATTTTTTTCCCCGACTGTGGGTACCAGATCAGAATTGCTCAATACATTAATGATCTAAATATTATCTTGCCAAATGCCAATGAACGATATTAATTAATAGTGTTAATAAGATATGGCAGAGTATTAATAATTGACAAGATAACCTATCTCTACATTAATAAGTTGATTTTTTAATTTTCTAGAATCACAATTAACACTTACCTCAGACAATATATTTGAAGAAAATTAAAGAAGCCTCTTCGAAGAGTGACATGCAAAGGTCTCGTCCCAGTGTGCTAAAACAAAAATTAAACTAACAAAAATTTACCATGTCGTACACATAATGAGATATTTGTTTTTAGGGGTGGCGCTCGATAAAATTTGTTTCCAAGCTATCTTTTATTATATTTTAAAATAAATAAATAAATGTTTTATTCTTTCATAAAATTATTTCTCTCTTTTTAACTGCACATTATATTTTGAATAATCACATTAAAAAAAAAATAAACAACAGTTAAAGGTCAATGGTTTATAAAGAAAATTTTGTAAATGACATGTTAATGAGAGTATCTCAATCACAGTTTATATTCTTAATTTAGAGAGCAAGATTACTTTTTCCAGCTTGAAACAGCTGAACTCACTCTCGATTACATGGACGAGTATAATTAAAGTGAAAAATAAATAAATAAATAAAGGAAACTGCATGTGATCATGTTTTTCGAACTACATGTTACTCAAAACAATATATTTTCTCCAAAGAAAAAGAAAAGCAAAAACAAACCAAAAAAAAAAAAAGGCTTTGGCTGATGGCTGATGGCTAAAAATTATATCATATATAAAGAAGTGGCTGATGGCTGATTTTTTTTCCTTGTAAAAACATCACATATATATTTATTTCATTTAAAATAATTTTATTGATAGATTTTTGTAAATAGATAGTGTTGAAAAGATAGCATAAAAAACCTGTGACTGCAGAAGTAAAAGATCCCTGTTGGTATCACTTGGCGGATTAGGCATTACCTTTTACAAGGGGTGGTGCCTGGCCAGAATGTAGCACAACTTACCCCAACCAGTATGGGCATTTTGGGCTCGTACGAGGATAACTCATAAATACAAAATTATATAAAAGGATGTGAATATAATAATATAATTAAGGATAATTTTCACCAAATGTCTCCAACCTTTACATTTTCTAACAAATTCATTCTCATTTTTTTTTCGATGCCTCGGATCCCCGACCTTTCATAAATTCGCAGATAAGTTCCTTGTTGCCAAATTCCATCCATGGTTGGTGTTAACTACCATTTCTTTAAATAAGAAAAAATAGGTAAACAATTTGAAAAAAAATCTTCTCTCTCCACACCTCCATCACTTCAGCATTATTTTCAACTATAAGCACTCTCCAACCAAGTAACCAACACTTGAACATCATGAATGACAATACAAATTGGTGGGTTAAAGTTATGAAGATTTTCCATGATTAAATATTTTCAAACTTTTCTTGCGGAGAAAAAAACAGGGGATTGGTGTGTTGCTAACAATCCCCATTTTCGCTGCCACTGCCATAGTCATAAGAATATTTCATTTTTCTAACTTCAATGGAATGGTAAAATAGTTTATAGTTATTTGCCATTCATTATCATTTTGGACAGAAAATGCCAAAAGGGACTTTATGTTACAATTTCTTACGGGTTGGGTACCTGAGACATTAAAAAGAAAAAGGAAAAGAAAAAGAAAGACAGAAAGAAAGAAAAGGAATGGGGATGAATTTGTTACAAAATGCAAAAGTTGGGGACCTTTGGTGAAAATTACCCATAATTTTTTTTTTAAACAGGTTAAAAATAGAAGGAAAAACAAAAAGTTCATGGAGCTTCTCTGAAAAACTTGTAAAAAATACTTTTAAGATAAGCGTCTAGTTTTCAAATAAATTCTTCAATCAAACAGAGCTTATTTATTTAAATAAAATGAGCTAATAAGCTATCCAAATAAATTACAAACTAGCTTCTTTAGCTGCCAAACATACACTGTGTCATCCTTTCAACAAAAAAAAAAAAAAAAAGAATCTCTAGACAAAACTACTATTACTACTTTAAAAAATAATATTAATAATTCATGTTTTTGTATAATGTTTTCTTACCCATCGCATATTCCGCAAAACAATATATTTTTCTCCAAAGGAGAAAAAGAAAGGGAAAAAGAAAAAAATTGTCAACCAAGCTCTAGGAAAAACTATTTGAAGACAAGCCATCTCTCAGACTAACCTATAACTAAACAAATTTATGAAAAAGATTAAAGAAAAAAAATGTTTTTGACCAATAAAATGGTCGCCAAAATCTACTGTAAAGAAAGAAGAAAATGAAAAGGTAAAATTATCGTAAGAAATTGGGTAATTATATGTAAGAAATTGGGTAATTATATATACACTGCCATTTTTACTAATTACATAATATAAATGCTGCAAATGAACCACATATAAAGTACAATTTCAAAAAATACACCACATTATGTTGCAAAGCTCAACTTCGACTTCCCTATATCTGTGGTACAAGCCATTGCTCGCACTCCTATTCGAAAACATAAAGACATCATTATGTAGGATGCCACTTCTATTGCTGAGTTCCAGATTAATTAATCGTGTGTTGAGGAACTTAGAGCTAAGCACTCTGAACAATTGGTCCTTAAATTTATATGGTCAAAAGCCATACCTGAGAAAATATCATTCTTTTTGCGAAGGCCACTGGCATAAACACAACACCCCCCCCCCCCCCCCCCCCCCGTGGTATAAACTTAACACTGATGGAGCCTTGAAAGCCGACGGTAATCGATGTAACACAACTCTACATCAATGAATAAACAGCATACCTAGTTTGAATTTCAATAAGAGACTCTCTTTTATTCGAAATCAACCAAAGAATAATAAAAATACAATGCCTATTTATAAATTAGTATTATAGTTGAATAAGGTAAATAAAACCCTCAAATAATCAATACTAAATAAAATCCTAATCTAAATATGAAACTAAATAAAAGTCTTAATTTAATTATATTCTTCTTCCATCAGTAATGCTACTGGTGGGGAAGTTATTTGGGACTCTAATGGTCACATATGTTGGGGCTTCTTTGATTATTATGATTCCTGCTCTATCATGGTTGCTTAGTTGAAAGCTATAGCATTTGGTCTTAAATTGTGTCATGAGAAGAACTTGCGTAATATTTGGCTTGAATCTGATTCTCAAGTGGCTGTGCACCTCATAACTTCTAATCAAGTAGGAGCTTGGAACTGCACTTACTTCTTAGAGGATATCAAAGCTCTCCTCCTGCAATTCAACTTCAAAATATCCCACATTTGGACGGAAGGAAATAAGCTTGCTGATTGGTATGCAAATACAGGTTATAAGGAGTGCAAATGTCTTGTTTTAAGCTCTCAATAAATTGACAGGGAGGCACGCGCCATTGCTAAGTTGGATAGTATAGGTCTTCCTTATCTTAGATTGTAATTTGTTTTTTCTTGGAAGTTTAATTTTCTAGTTTGTATAAGATTGGGAGTAGTACTCCCTTGCATCTCATTTACTTAAGTTGGTCTTGCATATGTAATCGGCATCTTGGGAGGTAAGGATTTATCCCCCTCCGTCTAGGTGTATTTTCTTCTTGTCTGTAATAATATTTCTACCGCAAACTTGGATTTTCGAGTCGTGGTAATTCTTTAAAAAAATATATATAACCCTAAACCTTTAAATGAAAATATAAAACGGAATTCATCTCATTCGACTTTCCCTGTGCCTCTGTTTCTTCTTTAAGAATATTTAGGGTAATTTAAGTACAGGAACGAGTTAGGGTTTATACTGGTGGTGTATAAAGGTATTCTATAAGTTAATTAATTTTTTTTTATGTGTTGCGTATGGAAATAATTGAGAATAGATAATGATGGTTACGTCATTTTATTCACGAACGTAATTTTAATTAACAAAAATAATTAAAAATGTGGTGTAGATACAAATTGTTATGGTAATAATAATAATAATAATTATTATTATTATTATTATTATTATTATTATTATTATTATTATCACCCTAAGGTTTTCTTTCATCGCAAGCAAATCATAGATATTACAGTTGATATCAATATGCACTTTCAATAAGCAGTAGCACTGAATCGAATGGTACAAATTTTAAAGATTTTTTCCAAAATTTCAATACCATCCAACATTGTCCAACAATCCAATGTCCTCACATGTGGATAAACACATGAACACAAAGCAGCTCCAAAACCCCAAGTCCCCAACTCAACAGCCCATAAGTTACATTGGCCTAAGGACACTTGGGCCTGTTGTGATGAGTATTCATGTGGTACTTTTACATTAATGTAGAATTTTAGGTTTTGTTTTACATAAATCATGTAATGATAAATTAATTACGTGCTTAACTAAAAGATTACAGATAAATTACATAAATCAGGGAAAATTGAACCGGTGGAGTCAATTAGGAGCTTAACACAAAGATTAACCTGAAATTAGACAAATCCTTCATTCTTGGACAGGCAGCGTCAAACTTCGTGATGTACTTTCCATTGTTTTGTTATCTCTTTGAAGCAATGGCCTTTGCTAGCTCTTTATCTTTCTCTTTGATCATCCACAAGCAATGGCCTGTGCATCCGCTGCGTTTTCGTTGCTGACAAGTGAACCAAAATCAGAGGAACCATTTGTATGGTTAAAAGATGGACCGATGCCCTCAGACTCTGTAGGGTTGTAGATGACAATGACTTCATCCATAATGAAATTATGATCAGGACCGTCCATCCTGGACGAGTTGGTGGCACTGGATATGCTTGGTGGAAACTGACGCCAAAAAGAAATTTCATCGAGAAAAGTTATATCCTTCCTATTCTCAAAAGCAGATGCTCGCAACTTTCGAGCCTCTTCCTATAAAAAAATGACTTGAAATTGTTGGAAATGCTAATCAGCCAATTAAGAAATAGCAAGAAAGTATTAAGAGATAGCGCACCTTTTCAGACTCAGAGACACTTTCAATAGGAACAAAGTGGTGGTCATGGAGTAGCCCTTTCAGCTGTCCCACAGTATCAAAAACCACGCCAGTTTTATATTCAGTGGAAGAGTTGTAAAAGTATATCCGTGTATCGTCGAGAATGCATTGACGAGCATGATCCACTGTGGTATTCCACATCTTATCATTTGCAAGAAGCATCGATAGGCATCCGAGATGAATGATTTGATTATTATTCTACACAGAGTCAGTCAATTCAAATGTACATGGTCTATCATTCAGAAAACTATTATGACGGCATTAATAGTCTGAGCGACAATCTAATATTTTATTTTGAGTTCTATCGTGATTATGAATTGTTACTTCAATCGTAATTGTAATCATATGAAACAATATGCCGTACCTTGCGGTCAAGAAATTTCAAAGTAGCTACATGAATCTTTTTCCAATACTTGGTTTGATCCATCACTACATCTACTTGAAGATTCAGAGCAATCAAACTTGTTCTAATGGGAATGCGTTGGAACTTCTTTAGGTCCAAGAGAACCTTGTACTAACCACCTACATCACTATTCCCACAATTTATCCTTAATCAGTAACTCCAGTTATTGGCACATAGGATACCAAACATCTAGGATCTATCTCAGGAATTAATGTCTACTCCACTGTATCTCTATTAGGACATTTTGTCCTGAGTCCTATGCTCATTATCAAAACGCACAGTGCATAAAATAATTCTTGGGTAGCATTATCCTTTTATCCTTACCGGGATGTTCTCATGGCTCTAGTGTAGGGTCTCGGTAGAAACTCTCAATTTCATCCACCCGGTCTACTTCTAAGCACGATATTCTTCCCAAGATCATCATCTGTCAATCATAGAATCCAAGTACTTAATGTTAAGACCTCAATTCTATCTTAAAATGTTAACATTAAGAACAAAGCTAATGTTTGGGGAGAAAAAGCCCAAATTTGGGTTTATTCCCTCTTGTCCCCCTAAACCTAAATAACCTTAAGGTGTAAAAATGTATATTTTATCTCCTTTGTGGTGGAAATATGTAAATGGGGGGCCAAACAGTTTCCCCCTCCTTTTCCTCTCTCTTTTTCCCCCTCCCATTAGTTTTGCTCTAAGAACAATTGTCCATATCCAATATACTCAACGAGCTCCTGCAAGATAGTGCTTGTTTAAGCAGACCAACCTTAAAATCCACGCGTTAGTTCAAGTCTTAATCATGCTGAGTTGCTCCTTTGAGCTTAATAGACCTTGATCTCACACTAAGAGCTTGTTCATTGGGGTAGAAATTTTAACCGCGCGGTATTCCGTGTAAAATGTGTTGTTAATATTGTATTGGGAGATGTGTGTGTAGTTGAAAATATATATATGATTATACAGAATTGTGTGCGGATATAAATTATACCCCAGATGTCATCACCTTGTCAGTTTTTTCAATGTCTTGCTTTTGATGACTTTTTGTTGAATGGTGTTGCATTGGTTGGCTGGCTTATTACAGGTCGGCCACCTCTAGAAGAAGTTTTGGAGGCACGGAGGAAAAAGGTAACTTTGAATGATGAACTGTATTTTGAGAAGTGGGGTCAATTTTGAAATTTGAGTTTTCACTGAATAACAGACGATAACTTTTATGTGGAAAAAAGTTAAAACGAAAATAGGCGCGGTTCTTTTGAAATGCTGGATTTTTATTGGATCGATACAGCGATGAATCAAAAGGTTATCGCCTCTTCAAGCCTGATTCAAAAGAATTAATAATATCAAGAGACGTCATCTTTGATGAATTTGGAGCATGGAGATGGAGTAAGGAAACATTTGATCCACCAATTTTTGTAGAGTCAGTAAGAAGGTTCAAAAGCAAGGGAAGAAGTTGCTACTCCTCCATCAAGTCCAATGCAACTAGTTGCAAGAGAACCAACTAATACTAATCTTAATTCGTCTCCTGATGACTCAACACCTCCAAGGAAAACACGCAATTTACAAGAGATTTATGAACATTATGATGTTGCCTATCTTGCTTACGAGCCACGGAAATATGAAGCTTAAAAATGTTAATTTCGAATGTCCATTTAGAATGATTCTATTATATCATATAGTAATAATACTACTAATAAAAGTAGGAGTGCCACGTTCACAAGTGCGTCTGCTAAAAAAAGGAAGAAAAAAAGTTCAAATTTGGAAAGAAGCATTAAATATTATTTTCGTTTTTCTATATATTTTATTAAAATTAAAACAAAATACAATGAAGATGGCTCGATTCAAACCTACAAAGCAAGACTCATCGCGAAAGGATATTGTCGTCAACAACCTGGAGTTGATTTCACCGAGACTTTTGCTAGAATGGAGACTACTCTAAGAACTTTCTTAGCAATAGCAGCTCAGATGAAGCTTCAAGTTTACCAAATGGACGTGAAATCAGTGTTTTCGAACTTCTCTTTCTTATTTTAGTTTTTAATTTATTTTAGCAATTAGAACACGACACCAAATCCACTCTTTTTAAATTTTAATTAATTTCCATTAATTTTTACAATATTTTTCTAATGATCAATCCTTGTGAGAACGATACCCACTCATCACTTTATTACTTGTTTGCGATACATGCACTTGCATGTTGACTATAGGCAACAATGACCAATTAATTTAGGTCTCGTGAGATATTTCTTGGGGTTTCAAGTCAAGCAAGAATTAACCTGGAAAAATATTTGTGCCTCAAGAAAAATATGTAGGTGATTCGTTAAACATGACTGAGTGCAAGCCGTCAATGACACCTATAGGACTAATAAGTGAAAATTTGTCAAAAAATGATAGCAAGGAGAAGTTTGCTGAATCAATATGTCGCAGTCTTAGCTTGTTGGATCTCTCATCTGTCTCACAAACACAAGGCCCGACATTGTTCATTCAGTTAGTATTGTTTCAAGATTTTATGGATACTTCGCGGCAGCACAGAAAATATTGAGATGTCTCAAAGGAACCAAAAAGTTTGGCCTCTTAAATAAATCAGAAGAAAATAGAGCAGAAGCTTAATATATATATATATATATTTCATCAACTAGAGCATCATGTGAAGCAATATGGCCGAGGATCGAGGCTTCTTAACGACATACAACAAAAGAAAGCAAGGAATTCCAACGACTCGATCTGTTTTGCGACAATATGTCGGCTATAGCAATGACGAACAACCTAGTTTTTCATGCTCGATCAAAGCATATAGAGATTCGTTATCACTTCATCAGGGAACTAGTTGAGAAAGGTGACATAAGAGCTGGAATTTGGCAAGACACAAGAACAAGTCGCAAACATCTTCACTATAAAGCGGTACCGACTGAAAAATTTATGTACTTCAGGCAAAAGTTGGGAGTTCAAGCTATATGTCAAAAATTGAAGGGGAGTACTGTTGAAAATCAATTTTGAAAAGTTCTATGAATTAATAACTGGTATGGGGTGTTGGCATCTCACGTTGGCAATGGAACGGGAATAATCCTATTCCTATCTGATAGGATATTGTAAACAAAAACAGTCTGGCTACAGCAGAAAGCACCGAGTCCAAATATTATTGGCACAGAACGCCTTTGTCATTGTCACTATATATGAACGAGTAATTAAGTTTCCTTTTGTTACAGGAAAATGTCACTACAGGTGGTAATCAATTTGGTACCAACCAAGAAACACTATATATTAACCTAATTTTGCGTTTTCTTACTACAAAATTGTCACAAACGTGAATGATGGTAAAACTTGGACGAAGACCAGATACCCGTTTAATTTGCATTGCCCTAATTTCCCCCAATCTATCTTGTTCGAATTAGATAAATTTTTACCGGCCATTATTTCGACATAAATATGTAAACTAGTAATCCACATTTAAAAGTGGTAGAACATATGTAATGGATACCTAGCTAATTAAATACCGTCTATATTGTGGCCAATTATTGAGGACCCCTTCAGGGTGGATACATTTTATTCTATAGAAAGAAGAATGGGAAGACTTGAGTGACTGATCTTGGGAATAAATGTGCTGGCTAGTGATCCCTTTTGGTTCTTCTCTGGTTATTGACTCGGGAAGTGGGAGAAACAGACTCATCTGATGTTAACAACTTGCATAAATCCCGCAGGAAAATTTGGCGGGTGTAATATGCAGTAAAAATGGAGGCAGGTCAACATGGGCGTATTTTCCCATGGGCCTACATTACGTCTGTAATAGATGTCGTAATGGTTGGCGTAATGGGCGTATGGCGTGATCACTGCAATTTATTCTTTATCGACTTTTAAATGGATGGTTATTAAATATGTCAGCTGTTATTATATCAACCATTATGACATTTATTATGGCAATCTAGTATTTCCCTTTCCCTATTCAGCTTTCAAAAATCTGCTATACCTAACTTTAGAGGAGAAAAATTGACGCGGGTGGAATTCTATTTTTTGAGCCTATCATAATTGCTATTGCATCAAAATTTTATGTAGTAGCTCAGTTACCCAAACTACTACCACTTCGTGAAAAATATATACAAAAATATGCACTAAAAGTGGGTTGAATATTTAATAGCATAGCATGAAATAATATGACGTGTCAATGAACAAATTCTTGCCCATTGTCGTTTTGTATATTTAATTCTTTTGTACGATTTTTTTTTTTTTTTTCCATGTACTTGCACTACCAGTTTGTACCAGAAACCTGTGACAAGAAAATGGAACAGATCTACTGCAACTTAACTATGGCCATCTGGATAGCAAATAATCCGAAATTAAAATTGTGCATTTTGTGCAATTCACATTGACACACGCAAATGACGCAATTTACAAGTGAAGTAGTATTTTAGTAATGACTTTTTTTTTTTTTTTTATTTATATTTGTTAACCGAAGGAATATTGTGTTGACTTCACTCAAATACTTAATGTTCAAGTCAAAGAGGATTTTGACCTCTGAAGAGTACTTTTTAACTTGGAAACTTTCCTTAAGCAGAAATAGTTGTTAATAATGTATAAGGAGCTTTTTTTTTTTTTTTTCAATAAAGGAGTTGATGTGCTAGTGACTGCTACCCTCCAAGTCTAAGAGCAAGATTAATTTTGGGTTTTTCCCCCACCTTAAAAACATGTGTATTCAGGGCGGGGGAGGGAGGGGCGAAGAAAAATAAAATTATTTAAACACATTTTTGGGACTTTATCCCAAATTACCACTCAGTTTTTCTTTTTGTATATTATTTGAGAATAATTTGGTTTTCTTTAACTTTTTTTTCTTTCGCTTTTTTGCTCCACATTAATTTTGCTCTAAGATGTCATATACTTACATGCACTATAGTCTAACAATGTATACATTCTTTTTTAAATTTGAATTTGGTCAAACTAATCACATACACATATCTCGTGAGAGCTACATGTATTACACAAATCTCCACAATTCAAAATCCATAAAAATTAATAACGCTTATACTTACTAACGTATAATATTCAAAAATATGTCACGAAAAATAATGTCCAATTCTTACCTAATATTATGAAATATTTATAAATTACTCAGTTTGAAAATGGAATTGGAAGTTGGTATATCCGTATACACTCAATAGCAAGAGATGATACCTAACGCTAAAATCCCATTGAAAAACACACGAGTTTTCACCTCAAATCTTATCAGCACATTTTTGCAGAACTCACTTTACAAGATGCGTCAGCGGAATTGGAAGTTGACGAATATAGTCATAATTAAATAAAGAATGTTTAATTTATAAATTATAACTACAAGAATGATAAAATACACAATTGAATAATTGATATATATATATATATATATATATATATATATATATATATATCTAACGGCCGTACGTGAGAGATGTTGAGGTACGTATCCATCGATGTTTCTGTTTCTTATTGGGCTAAGATTGATGAAATTGTGATTATGTAGGCATTCAGAAAACTCTATGAAGCTGTGGATTTGGGCTGGGTGTACGCCAGAACCAAATACGAAACCTTAAGCCTTATTTCTATGTTGAATAATGATATTTACATTTGAGTTTCTGGTGGAAAGTTCTATCCAGTTTATAGGCGTAAACTGTTAATAACTCGAAAATGCAACTTTTGTAGATTCCGACTATTGCTGATGATGTTTATGGTCTGTGGGCTAAATATCGCCTTCAACTTCAAGATCGTCATTTTTGTTAATCCCGAGATGGCATTCTTTCTTGTTTTTCATCGTTTGATACTCGTGTTCAATAAACTCTTATTTTACTAAAAATTCACTCTTTTTTTTTTTTTTTTTTTGTTGACTATTTTCGGGGATTGAAATGTATACATAATAATAAATACTAGTTTGAGATGTATGTTTAAAATTGAAGTTGACTCAACAGTAAAAGATTAAATTTTATGACCAAAAAGGTTTTGAGAGTTGAGACAAGCACCGGCACACTTCTCTCTGTAAATCATTGAGCTCATATGCTATGTTCTTGCTTTTGTAGGGAGAAATATGCGACAATAGCAAGGCTTGTAAAATGTAGACATCTTCGACGATAAAACCATCTAGGGAATGGATAATGTTGCTTGATTATATGATGTATGTATCTGTTTTTACAAGTCTACATATTTTCTTTATATAGGGGGTGATAAAATTGAATTTTTTATGGGTTTTTATGAATTTTTATGTAAAAGATGAGAGAGAATGAATGGAATTTAATTGTGGAGATTTGTGTAGTGAGCAATGCTATGCTTCCACACAAATCATCTCCACACAAAATCCACACTCTAATAGAGTGTGGGCCCCACCCACTTTCGGGAGGCAAAATGGTAATTTGTCAATTTTTATTAGGGTCTGGATTTGTCTGGAGATGATTTTGTGTAGAGGTTTAATTTTATCCCTGAGTAGTATATGTAGGTTTCAGAATGAATAAAAAAAGGGGAAAAAAGTGATAAAAAAATATACGCTACCAACCCAATACTTGCCACTTATTACTTGATTGTAAAGGTTGAAGTGCCTCCTAATTGTATTAAGATTTTTCTGATATAATCCCATCCAATTTTGCTGAAGACAAGAGCACCACTTAGAAGTTAGAAGTAACTTCCAACATTTTTAAGCTCAACCAAACATGTCTGAGAAGTGTATAATGAGAGTTGATAACGTTCAAATGGAAGCCACAAGTCACAAAAATATACTCAAAACACAACTAATAAATTGCATTATGCTTATGGTTTCGATGAATTCTGAACAAGATCATTACTATACAACAAATTAATCTTCGTTTCCCATAAATTTTTCGTCGAATAAACTTGTTACATTACAAAGACACGACGAATACAGAAAAATAGACTGATTTCTATAGCTTCGCGGTCACCGTATTAACTTAGTCTACATTATACTATACAGCCGTATCCAATACTGTATATCAAATTTGACTTACAAGTTTCTATTGCTGGCTTGCTGCTTGTAAACGACACTTCTGCCCTTCCTATAATGTCAATAACTAAGACAGCACATCCCATTTAGAACGAACATAGAATGAACACCACAAAACTTAAAACATTTCAGTGAAATTTCACTGAACTTAAATTCTGTCCAAATTGGTCACTGCACTCAAAATTTTCCTCAAGTTGGTCATTGAACTCAAAAAGTATCTGTTAGAACAGTTGCCCTTTTAGTTAGGCTACTGGAAAAGCTGATGTGGCAACCTACCCGGGAAAAGAGTAAGCTGCCACATCAGATTTGCTAGTAGCCGGATTGACAGACATTAGTGACCAACTTGAAACAAAGTTTAACTTCAGCGATCAACATGAAACTTCACTAAAAGTTCAACGACTGCCAACTTATATAACCTTCCAAAAGTAGCTTGAAATGAAACAATTCTGTTACTTGTCGCCTTCAAGCCCGCCTCGGCCTTTTCTGAACCCGACTCTGTGTTACGACCCTTTTTCTTGAACGAAAGAACCATTGTAGAGTCATTATGATGACAGTAAAGCGCATCCTAACAGCAGTAGTTTGTTGACCCAAAAGTGATTCAACACTTGGGAACTCAGGCAGGTTGTCATTAACGCTGATAACAAATGGTTGTGGAGCTTCATTGTCACTACAATTTTCCCACCAACGGTCCAAATCAGAAAATGAGCAACTTACTGGACCTGGTGCCTGTGTATATTCTGCATTATCAAGGAGTTCATTGATAATGTGAGTACAATCAGGACTGTCCAGCCCAGAGGTGTTGGTGGCATTGGATATGCATTGTGGAAACTGATGCAGAAAAGAAGTCATATCGTCGAACCGCTCTATATCATTCCAATTTTCAAAAGCTGATGCTAGTAACTTCCTACCCTCGTCCTATAAAAATGACTTGAAATTGTTAGAAATGCTAATCAGAATATTAAAATAGAGAAAGTTAAGAAACAGAATGGGAGAAAGCGTACCTTTTCAGACTCGGATACACTTTCAATAGGAAAAAATTGGCAGTTATGCAGTACCCCCGTCAACTGTCCCACGCTGTCAAAAACCACACCAGTTTTATATTCAGTGGACGAGCTGTAGATGTGTATCCGTTTATCATCAATGATGCATTGTCGAGCATGATCCACCGTGGCATTCCAGTTCTTAGCGCCTGCGCCAATTATCTATAGACCACCCGGATAAATAATTTGTTTGTTATTCTTCAACAGTGTCGATCCAGATGTACTCAGAGCTACAATCTAATATTTTATTTTAGGTTTCACTGTTTTGATGAATTCGCTTCAATTGTAATCAAGAGGAGACTCTAAATCTTCATAGAAAACAACAAATTGCACCTTGCTGTCAACAAATTTTGAAGTAGCTGCATGAATCCTTTTCCAATACTTGGTTTGATCCATTACTACATCTACTTGAAGATTCAGAGCAATCAGACAACAGCATACGTTAATATCAGTGTGATTGAGTCGGTCTTGTGAATCCAAGAAAAATCAGGACAGAGATTTCCTTTAACCTAAGAGGGATGCTGACATTTCATTCACTCGGTCTACAACGCAATATGTTTTTCCCAAACATCATTTACGAATCATAGAATCTAAGTACTTAATGTTAAGACCTGAATTCTATCTTAAAACATCAACATTGTTAAGAAGAGTGGCCACAACATCTCATATACGTAACATGCCCCCGCTCCCGCGAAGCAAAGCCAACCTTAAAATCAATATGTTAGTGCAAGTCTCAATCATACCAAATTGCTCATTTGACCTTAATAAACTATGATATGATACTGAAACTTAGATTCCATCTTAAAAGTGTAATCTCAAATCTCAACAGGGTACAAAGTACGCAAAGGTTGTCAATTCAATTTTTAGGTAAATAAAACAGGCCAAACATGAGAGACACGATCAATGAGTAAACTTTGTTGATTTGTTTGATTCAAAATTGGCAAGTTAACTTCCTCCCACATATATTGTCCACGAGCAAGCAACTAAAATTAAGTGCATTTCATGGGTAATAATTAATAAGCACCGCAAGTTTCAACAAAAGGGAAGAGTGCATTGATCAGTACCTCTCGGAGACTTTGAGGATCAATATTGAGAAAAAACAGAAATTCCTGTATTGTGTTAATCTTGGCAACTCTCAGACGCTCACACGGATCACCATCCTTGCCAATGTGTTCTAATCTCCACACCTGATCGGAAAGCTTTGGGGGGTAGTGCTTCTCATTATCTGCATATAAAAACCAGCAGTCCTACTGAAATTTCTTTATCCATCCATTTCGAAATATCAAACAAATACCCTAGAATTTCGATCATTTGCCTCACCAAGTCAAGTTTATATTTTGTACGACCGGGTATAAAAATGAATAGATGACATGAATTCTTAGCACTGGCCTAGTTAGAGTTCTATGAAAAACTAGTACAAGTTAAAATCTTATCCACTGTATGGTCGAGCTCATTCAATACTACATCATGAATATGTTAATTCTTAAGGACACAAGAAGACTAAAATCAACGTGAGTGCTACTTACGTTTGCAGCGGCGGTCTTTGACCATGAATGATTTTGTCCATGCTTCTTTCACTGTACTTCCACCAAATGCATAAACAACTCTTGCCCCAAGTCTGCATTTGCAGGTCTTTGTCCAGCGTGCACCATGTCCTAACCTGACATTAGACAAAACACCGATCCCTTTCTCGAGATACACATACACAGGTTTAGGGAAATGAGGCTTCGCCTTGTCATTTTCTCGAATGATACTATTATTGAAGTCCATACTACTCATATTGCAAATGTTATCATTAGGACCGGCTTCAAGAATGAGTATCTCAACCTTCGCTGAGGCTTCAGGCTCAGAGATGATGGGAAGCCCGTTTCTGTTATCGAGGAGAGAAATTTTAATGTCGTTACCTTCTTTCCCTTTAATTTCTTTCCCTGTCAAAACAGAATCAGACACTTCGTCTAAGAATTTCAGGCCTAAAGTTGTTGGTCTTGAGGTAGTTGCCTCATCCACTGAGTTCCTGAGTATAAATGACAAGGATGTTTCTTAAACAAGTCGAAAAGCTTAAGCTATTAAAGAGCATACAATTTTATACTTTATTTCTTGAAATACATGTGTCTCAATTCATTTTCATTAACGGGTAGTGACAAAATTTGATCTCTGCCTTTCCTTTGCTCCCACATCATGTTCAACAACCATTTCGTCTAAGATCTAAAGCTGTTAATAAAAGATATAACTAGAATTACAATATTCAAGAAACGACCCCACTTTGGTCTATATATATAGTTAAAATGATCAATTTATAACAATAGTAGGTTCTCACCGATTCTGGTGAGTGAGTGCTGATTGAATTTCCTCCTTGACCTGGAAAGATCATGTAAACATTTTCCATGAACCCCGATTTCAATTTTATCGCAATTTGTAAGGATGTAACCGTTCAAGCCAATTAAAATCTCCTCCAAAAACCATATGATATTAAGTGGGTAGCCTCATTAACGTGTAAAATTACTTAAGATTAGCATCAAAAAGCGAACTCGAAAGGCAACAACTACACAAATTTATTCGTTCTTATAAATACACACTATACAGAGGTAAGCTATATATTATATAATATAATCAGAAGAGGGCATTTTGGGTACTCACCACATTCCGAACTAAACCGTCCACAATCGGCACAATATGTTTCTCAAAAGTGCGTATCACCATCACGTCAATTTCCTTTTCAATCATCCTAAAATCCCGAAAAAAGGGAAAACAAAATCAATAAAACGCAGATAGGAAAATTGGCATGAAGAATGAGGAACACAAAAGCAATTTGAACATTAATTTAAAGTAAATAAGCATAACTCGTATCAATTATCAGAGCAAATCTTCCCAATTAAACCAAAAATAAAAAAATAAAAAAATTGACGACTCCTCAAAAAAGTTGACTTACTTTCTAAGAGCTATCAGAAAATGCTCTGTAGTTGAACCGTTATTCTGTTCTGATTCACTACTATTAGCATCTTCTGTCGGTAGATTGCGCAGCATCTTCGAAAGGAATCAACGATACTACTGATCTTGTGTTTAGCTAGAAGTAGTTGAAATCTATAGTTCCAAGTACTAAAAAGATTGTTCGTATCCAAGAAGTGGGGACGCATATGTAAGTCGAGCGAAACCGCGTCTGCGACCACGACACCACTCCGCGACACCAATTGTGTGGGGGAGTCCACTTTGTCTTCTCTATAGCTAAAAATCATGGTAAAAGTTAATGAAGTGCAGGTTGATGGATGCTCTAAAGGCGATACTTAGTTCAGTTAGTTGAATCGATGGTAAAATTATGCATATTTGGGTTACTTATCTACCCCTCCGCCCTCTATGATAGGTTTGCGTTCTTTCTTTTTTTTTTTTTTTCGTCCCAAATTAAAATCCATTGATTTTATTTAAGATGTATTTATCTTTTAATTTCTTAATCTACCATTATTTAATATAATAGAATAATATTATTCATTTTTTATAATATAAAATGATTATAAATGATATATTAGAGAAATAGAACAAAATTTACATTTTTTAAGTACATTAATTGACATTCTTAAGTCTATCTTCCCGGGACGAGTGGAGGGAGTATTTGAATTTTAAATTACTAAATCAAGTGTTTTAATATGACATTATCTACATGACTCCTACTATTTGTACAGATAGATTTGTATAAATTTTTGCACAAATCCGATTTGGCAAGCAGAATTACTATTAAAATGTTTCAAATACACCTTTAGGCCTTGTTCTATTTGGTGTTAACCAAATTCACACGTAATTCCGTACACCTCATACTCATTTTCAACCACACACATATTTCCCAAAATAATATTAATCACACATTTTTACACGGAATACCGCAACAACTAAACCCCCAATCAAACAAGGCCTTAGTAATATAAAACGGTTAAAAGGTTCGACAGAACTTTTACTTTCTAGTAGTGTGTTTCTCTTTGCTCGACTTCATGCAAATAATAATAATAGAGGGGAAGTGAAGCTTTTTTTTTTTTCCTTTTAGGATTTTTTCCACGTTGAACCAAATAGTGGAGGGGATTATGGGAAATTTTGGTACTTTAGAGCGTCAAAATGTTAAAAAGAAAAAAGAAAAAAGAAAAAAAAGGCCTCTTGTTTTTCCCCTCAATCTTTTTTCTTATTTTGAAAGAGTTTGTTCCCTTTTTATTTTTCACTAGTGTTTCTATCCGTGCATTACACGGGGAGATATATATTTAAGATATAATTTAATTAACAGTATTGGGTTTGTAATAAGGGAATGATAGGATCTGTAGAAATCTTAAGAGCGCGTGAATGGGATATGATAAATGTGACTGACACATGAAGATGAATATGTAATATAATTCAGATAATACGTAAATATCAAGAATATTATCCTTTGTGTGGAAACATGATTTTTTTTATTAATTATTTAATTCAAAAAATAGGTAGAATGAGCGGGAAAATATCCTGATTTTATATATATAATAATAATAATAATAATAATAATAATAATAATAATATAGATTTTAGATTTTTTTCCCTTTAAGATTTCCTCACTACTAAAAATGCTCTAACGATGCCACGTCCTACCTCTATAATCCCAAATTTGCACTAAAAAAAAAAAAAAAAAGAAGACTCTATTGACCTTTCAAAACCCCAAAAAAAAAGGAGAGAGAGAGAGAGAGAGAGAGAGAGAAAAGGGCTCTAAGGATAGTAAGAGGAATTAATTTTTTGATTAGTGGCTTTACAGTTCCATCACGCGTCACAGAGTTACTCTGATGATAACTTAATAATTTGATAAAATCGTCATCATTAATTTTTGCCCCCAGGTATACATCATTGTTTTTCTCCTTTTTTTTCAGTATCTTAATATAATAATAAGAGGAGTGTCACCTAAACAAAGTGTCTAAGTGGCAGTGCCATGTTTGGTTTAGTTTTTAGGATTAATTATTTTTCTTATTCAATTTATTTTGCTTTCCTTATTTAGTATTGTTTTCCTTATTTAATTTTTTATATATTTTATTATTTTCATATGTAATCTGTTTTTCAAATTAATTTATAAATTCTTTTACTTCTTCTATATTTAGTGTTGCATCATTCATGCAAATGTGATATAAGATAAAAGTTGTAATTTACAATACTTATTAAATTAATTCTGAAAATGAGAATTATCATTTTCTATATACATTTTAATTTTTGGATATTACATTTTAGTTATTTTATACACATTTGAGTTTTGAAACCTATATATTATAAGACTTGAAATGCCAACTAGATACTTTGCTTATAGTATTTTTTTTTAAAAGAATATTCTTTAGGGTTTTATCGATTCACCAAGTGATATTACTTATTTATTTTTTTCTAAATCTAGCATATTGTATAATCCTTTTTGAGTCTTATTTGGATCGCTCTATATATATATATATATATATATATATATATCATTTATATATATGTATAGGCTGACCGTAAGATTATTTTTAGTCTTATTTGAAATAACTTTGATCATTTTTATTGAAATAAGTATATTATCTAAATTTTGTTCCCAAATATTACATTCTTACTTAAAATCATTAATTATGATAATTGATATGATATTTTTTCTTATAAGATAATAATTCGGGCCAAAATATATAGATCGTTAGTGAAATCTAAAATATTAGATATTTTTTTATTAAATATTCATAAAAAATAATTTTCTTATTTTATAATATTATTTTATGTAAATATACCATTTAAATCGTCACGTGCATTGCACGTGGGTAATGCTAGTTTTATCTTTATATTATAAAAAGAGAAGTGCCATGTTGGCAATAGTGCCAACATGGCACTCATTAATATTTTTTTTAAAAATCATAAAAGTCAATTTTGTAGCTAAAAAAAAGAAAATTCTATTTTTGGAAATAAACTAACATTAATTAGTAGTTTTAAATAGGAAAATTCTTTAAATTTAATTATTTTTTAATGAAACATAAATTTTTCGTTAAATGTGATAAATAAAATTTAATAAGAAAAAATTAGTTTTGGAAAAACTTTAAATGTAATTTCATTTTTCAAACTTCTAATCGAAAATATTAAATAATAAGTATTTTATTTATTTATTTTCACCGTGTTAAAAAAATTAGAGTTTTAGGTAGTTTTGATTTGTAATGTGCATTGGATTATATAAATAGTAGATTATTCTTAAATCAAATAGTGCATGCTAAAATTATAATTGAATTTGCATTGAATAATTTATTTATTTTTAAATAAAGAGTAATTTATGAATCTTTATCTTTATATTTTGAATTGTTATATTATTATCATATCATTAATCTTTATATTACAGTTTGTAAAGTGTCATGTAGGTAAAGATACCAACGCGGTACACATTAAATATTTTTAAAAAATTATAAAATTAGTTATGAAAATAAACCAACATTCATTAGTAGTAATTAAAAATATAATTGAAAATAAACCAATATTTAAAACAAATATTTAATGAGAAAATTTTATTTTGTAAAGACTTTAAATATAAGTTCATTTTTTAAAGGTCTAATTCAAAATATTAAATAATAATATTTAATTTTATCGTGATAAAATTATAGGTTTTGACAGTTTTGTTTGGTTACATGAACTGGCCTGTTAAAAAATAGTGGATATTTTTTACTTTTTTCCTTTTTAAAATTAAATTGTGAGTGGTTAAAATTATAGCTGCATTTATATTGAATAATTTATTTATTTTTAAGTAAAATAGTAATATATTAATCCTTAAATTATTATAATTGAAGTGGCACTTTTGATGAACGCCTTATTGGCAATGCCAACATGACACATAGTTTCTAATTAAAAAAATTAATTGATATTTTTCCTTTTTAATACAGTTGATGTGATATGCTCACTAATTGAATTTTGCATTATACGTACGTTTTTTGCCTTTTCTAAGTATATAAAATTAAAAATAAAAAGTTTTTCTTTGTACAATTAACATACACTTTACATAAATGGAAAGAAATCAAATAAATTATGTAAATACAGAAAATTATCGGTATTATTACAAATTTAAGTTACTTAAAATTAACTATAATACTTCTTATACAATAGAGTTAAAATTAAAAATTAATTACAACTAATCACTAAAAGAACGCATAAAATTATAAAATTTAGAGTGCATAATGTCCATTTCAGAAAGAAGAAAGGTGTTCAATATAAATTTGATATGTAAAAACCAGAAAGACACGTTTTGATAATCAAAGAATTTTTATATATTCATTCCCCATGGTTCGTTTACAATTAATTAATCTCCACGATCATTGTTGTGCATGCTATACAAGGCAATTAGAATTAAGGTTATACGTTTTGATAAATTTCTTAATTATGTGATACACGTGAATTTTTATAATTTACAATTGTAAATTTACTCCATATTTTTTGCATTGATTATAATATACAATATTATAGATTTTAATAATTATTTACAATTATGCAATCTCCTATGCATAAATTACATTAACTCTGTAATTCAACATTTATATTTATAATTTTATATCAATTATTTATCGTACATAAATTTAATTATTCTCGTACATCGCAGGGGCGTGATACTAGTTATATATAAATTATGAAGAGAAGGTCCACATAGTCAATGCCAATATTGGTTTATCCAGGAATACACGTTGGTTTGACTTGACCATGTGTTCTTTTATACATTTTTATTTATTTTTATATTTTATTTATTCTCTTTCCTATTTTATATCTATATATCTTGTGGAATTTACCTGTACTACACAAATCTCCACCATTCAATTTCACTTATTCATTCTTGTAGATCATATAAGACCACATAAAAATTTATTTTTATACACATCATAATGGGCGCTTAGTAAAACGTGTGTAATTAAAATATTTTTAAATTACAGTGTTTTATAAATATCATTATAATAACATACATTTCACTATCGCTCAAGGAGCTTGGCCTAGTGATAAGGCATCATCTCCTTATCGATTTGTTCCAAGTTTAAGGCACCCCACCCCACCCATATGATTCCCAATTTATACTAAAAAATATATACATTTCACTTTGTAAAACAAGCCAAAACATTTTCGAAAAGGCAATCTTTCAGCTTAATGTATAATTAAAAAATAAACATATTTGTAAAAAAATAAAAATCAAATAGTAATGCTTTTTCGAAGAATAAATGGCCATTAAAAATTGCAAACAAACATTAACTTAATAATTGTCTCAACCATTAGGATTAGTTCGATGGCTAGAACTTTTCCGAACTTGTAGGAGGTCTACGGTTCGAACTCTGTAAATATTATTAATAATATTGTATTTACACTATATGTAGTGTTTGTAGTTTATCCACCCTTATATGGTGGTTTATTTGTTTCTTTTGATTCGATTATTTCATTGTCATATGGTGATTATGAAGTCCTGTGATGCGCTGTAACACCCCATACCCCATCCATTTTCATATGAGATCTGATATGATATGACGTATGTTATAATGATGATGTATTTATCGGTGATGATGTATTTATCGATGATGACGTATCTTATAATGATGATGACGTGTGTAATATGTTTATAATATGTTTATCAGTGTATTTGACGTATTTGGTAATGTTACCACCACTAGATTCAAGACGGACAGAAAGTGCAAAAAGACAAGGTTATGGACACAATTTTGAGGTTACGCTCGTAAGTTCAAATGGTGGATATTTCTAGAGACACCTAAATGGCCGTCTGAGGATGTGATACGACCGTCAGGTTCAAGTTATGGCCATAAGGATTTAAGATACGGGCGCAAGATGGAATTTACAGCCGTAAACATCAAGTATACAACTGTAACATCGGAAATGTGGAAGTGTGCCAAAATTTTCAAAGAGCTAAATACGGTGGTATAAACATGCATACGGCCGTATATTGGGTGTTACGGCCGTAATTATTAAGGATATGACTGTAATATTGATGATGATGAAGGGTGGATTTACAGAGTCCTTGATACGGCTGGATGACATTTGGGGTGCGACCGTATGTCCTTGGTTGTAGCCGTAAGGTTGGGGTTTACGGCAGTAATTTGGATATTTACGGTCGTAAATTTATTATGTACGACCATAATTTTAAGTCGGTAGAAATATTTCTAGGCCTTTTTATTCTATTGGTTGGGGTAATTTTTCAAAAATCTCGACCATAAGACCCCAAAAACACTCCCAAAGACCTTCTTGGCAGTACTTCAAGCTTCCCAACCCTTGTTCATCATTTGATTATCATCTACCAACGTGAAGCAAGAAGAGGAAGTGGAAGGAAGGTTCTAACATCTTGTTGAGTGATTTCATCTCCATTAAGATGGGTAAATAGATGTAATAGTTATCCAAGAAGGTAAATATATGATTACTTTACTTATATGAATGTAAAGCTTGAGTTTTTCATGTTTAGGGGTTTGATTTAGATGTCTTGAAGTATTTGCCTATATGCTATGTTAGGGGATTATATGATGAATTAAATGAAGAGATACTATAGGGGATTATATGATGAATTAAATGAGGAGATACTATGATGTTTATATGATCGTGCACCTTGAAATATGCTAGAAACCTTGATATGTTATCAAGGCATGAAAGTAAATGTTTGCATAATTGTATCATGAAAGCATGTGAAAACATGTGAATGCGTTGTTGCCTATCATCTGTTTACATATATATAAATGAAAGTATGGTCTCTCGGGGAAAGACACGCATGAGGATAAAGACTGTTGGTCCAAATGGACAGTCTTACGGGGAAACCCGTATGAGGATTGAGACTTGGCCAACTATGTTACATTTTATGGCAGCGTCATTGTAAGCACGTGCTTCACAAGCGGGCCCAAACTATAAATGTGACATGCATTGCATTTGCATCTATTCCCACTGAGTCTTTATGACTCGCTATGTTTCTTTTCTATGCGTGTTAAGTAACGTGGGACGTGGCAAGAAAGTGGGAGATGGCAGGGAGTCATCCACAACCTGATGCGTGAGGATACGTGTGGGGGAGAAGGAAAGAAGCCAAGGATCCTGTACAAATATTTTGCGTTCGAAATAAAACCCTTTTTGGTAGTGGTGTATAATGGCTTGTATTTAAACGTATTTTGAAAACTCTAGTTGTCGTGTATACGTTAAAAGCTTCTTATGTACAAATATGTTTAGAAAAATAAACTTGGGGTTTTGGTAACATTTAAAAGATGTGATGTCAGCCTTTACTCCATTACCTAATGTTATATAGAATATGATGGATTCATAGGGCGGGCGTTACATGTGCCCTCAGATTCATTCTCCAGCGTTACCTATTGTGTAGGATTATATTATTTGAAGGTAAGGTATTAAGTCTCCTTTCGTTTGTATTATTATTTTCGTTATCAATAAAATTGTATCTCTGATCTGAATTTTCGGATGGAAATAGTTCCCTAAAACACACACACATAATTTGTCTAACTTCCAATGTACCATTTTAAAAAAAAATTGTCTCAATATTTTGTACTCCAAAAAAATAATAATAATTTGTCTCAACATAAGTAATCAATTTTAACTGATCCCACTGTACAGAGGCTATCGGGCTGCCCAATACTCCATTTAAATACATTAAAAAAAGAAGAAGAAGAAAAAAAAAAGAAGAAAAAGAGGTCGTTTGAAGAAAGAAGAAAAGGTAAAACTACCATAAGGAAATTCTTTCATCACAAATCACCCATGGACAGTTTTTCAAAAGACGGCAAAAGGTGCTGCCTAGGTGTGAGCCTAAGAAAAAAAGCGTTGTACAAAAAAAGGCGGTCAACTTAAAAGTTGACCACCTAATGTATGTCTAGACATGAAAAAACGCGAACCGTTTAGTTAAATAAGGGTTTTTAAAAAAATTTTAATTCTTTATTTTTAAGGTTGGATTAGTTGTATTTGTTTTTTAAGTTGTGCCAAATTTGAAAAAATAAAAAAATTTAATTATGTTCATTTTATAATTTAATCGTAAGAATTGGTAGTATTTTGCTAAGTATTTGTAATTTTAATACTTTAAATACTATATTTTTATTGGATAATAATTGAAAAATACATTGAAATTTATATAAAATTTGTTAAATGTGAATTTTTTACTTATTTATCACTCTAAGGTATATATATATATTCTCCGCCTAGGCTTCCAAAATTTGAGATTTGGTTTCACTGCGTTACCATGTCTTGTGTCTTTTAGAACCTTGCCCATAGATAATTAGATATCACAAATGTAACAGCAAAACTAATGTGGGAAAATTGGATTTTTCCCTATTGTATGCCAAATAATATACTGAAATAGGGACCATAAATCGGATAACCACTTTTGATATGCAGTCCTAAAGTGGACTGTACAAAATTTAAATCTTTTCTCCAAAATTTTAGTTATGTTCAATATTGTTCACACAAAAAATACACGCACACAAAACATTAAGGCAGCTCCAAAACCTCAATTAATAGCTCAATAAATTTCAATCCGATGGGCCTCGGCCCATGGCCCGAAGGACATTTGGGCCTACTGTGATGAGTGGTCATGTTAACATAACATGTTCACGCATCTCTCTATCGCCTGAGGCTTGCACAGTTGCACCCCACACAAGAAGTCCCGCATGCTCTCATGCACAGATTGTGACTCGAGTGCTTGCTCCACCTGTGCTTGCGCAGTCCACTGGCGTCAAGATGGTGGGACGGGGTCAGAGATGGGGCTAGAGTTGTTACCAGAGTTGGGCATTGGAGACTGAATCGAAGCATGATAATCAAAATATTTTGTAATCTTCAACACCATTAGAACTAACAAATTTAAAACTCATATCCACTAAACATTCGATAGCAAATGATTACAATACGTAACATTAATTTGCAGATGTTAATTATGTTCATCATCAATAGTGAGTTGATATGTGACAAAAATATTTTAATTTTCCTGAATTTCAATTAAGTTTGCAGTGAGGGAACCATGCATGTTCCACTTGCTACTCTTGTTCCGTTACCAACTTGTGGGAACCGTATCCGGATGAAGGACACATGGCGCCCCAAAAAAAATCAGGGGGATACCTGTCATTCATCTGAATACTTGTGGGCACCGTAAGGTGCTCATAAATTGGCATCAGAACACTAGGCTTCCATTTGCATTTTGACATATTTTCGTTCAAAAATTAAAATTAAAATTGACAAAATATTACATAATCTTTTAAATTTTTTTCCCAAAAAATTAGTAGTAACCCGAAAAGAACAAATAAAACATAATGAGGTTTCCAATTATATATGCATATTTCTATTAATTTACTACTGTTATTATGTCCTCATTTAATAATGACAATTTATTGTCATCTATGATTTGAGAGTTCTAATAATTTTTAAACACATTAAAGAAGGGTAAAGCAAGAATTTTTTTTTTTAATTATTTATGTTTTCAATAATTTTCTTAATCCGAACAAGAAAAGACATTTGTACATGCATACTTGGGAGCTGGGGGAGAGGGAGAAGTAAATAACACTGATTACTCACTAATGTCTTGCATTGAATAATTTTCTGTGAAAATTGTAGTTGTCAAATGATTTACACGTACAAGTAATGGTTTAACCATATCATTTCCATAATCATTTGGCTATTTCATAACTATAGTCCCGTTCCATTGCTAACACGTTGGCATCGTAAGATGCCAACACCCCCATTTTCCCCGGGGGGGGGGGGGAGGAAATATAGGGTCTGGGTGAGACCCCCCACCATTATGGAGCAATTATATATTATTCATCTCATTTAACGTAGATTCCAAAAAAAATTGGCCAGTGACGTGGCGCCCTGTGAGGGCGTCACATCACTCTTGTTAGCATTAGATCATTGGGCTTCATAACTATATACATTTTATGCATGTAACAGTTTAATTAAATTTAAAAAATGTATGGAAAATGGTTATCACCTTTATGAGAGATTTAAGTTTAATTAAACCTTAATTCTCATTAAAAAAAGTTTGAATTATATTAAACCTTTTTATTTGGAATTTTTTACATGGAAAATGGTTATCACCTTTATGAAACGGACATAGTGGGAATACAACCATCACATTAAAAAAAGAGCTTTAATTTGTGCATGCATGTACATGAAATGCTTAATTAAATGAAACATTAATTAAATCACAAAAATGGTAGAACGAACAATACCTTAAATGTCTAAGGATAGAAAGAGAATGTAAATGTTTCACACCCATTTCATCTTTTATATAGTAGTAATAGTGATGACGATATGTATATATTACTAGAGTTGTAATAGCAAGATTAACTTTGGGTGGAAAAACCCCAAATTAAGGTTTTTTCACCAAACAATCTCAAATAATGTACAAAATTAAAGGGATAAAAACCCAAACTCAAGGGGGATTCTATAAAAATGGGGCTAAATTTAGCCCCATTTTTATAGAATATCCCCTTACTATTGAACCAAATTCTTAATTATTAGAAAATTTAATTAGTTACATTTATTTATTTATTTATTTAATGGTGGGAAAATGCATTTTTAGAAATAAAAATTACAATAGTATGCAAAAATAAAATAATGTAGTATCTTCAATTTTGAAATTAATAATAATGATGGTTATTTTCTCTCCAATTAATATCCATTACATGTCAATTGGAATAATAGTGCATCTATATGTCAATAAATTTGAAGCTAATGTACCAAGAATATTTAACCCAAATTTCCCCATGCACATTATTTGAAAATAACTTTTTTCCCCATGATTTTTTCCCCTTGGATTTTTCCCCCAATATTAATCTTGCTCTAACAGTTCAATTACTCATTCCAACAACCAAAAGTGAGAAAATCTATATTTAGAAATTCCCTAACTTAAAAATTATTATTCGCCACTTGATCTTGAATATTTAATATAATATGGCAATGATGACATATTAAATGTCATTGAAATCTTGGATGGCGGACCTCCAAAGAACCATGCATAGTCCTAATCAGCAATGACCTAGCTAGGACTTGATACTTTTGTGGGTTTAAGTATACGGAATACTTTTGTTCGTTTAAGTAAACGCAATATTATTTCTTCTTCTTTTTCTTTTTTCTTTTTTTTAAAGAGGAAATTTATTCATCTATAGCATCAAAAGAGAATACATCATAAATCAGCCGCTAACGCTTTACAATCGTCAATAATTAAGTCGAAATGTGGGTCATCTTTTAGTAGAGTTGAGGAGTGCGTGATGTACTACTTGAGCATCCATCTCAATACAAACGTTCAAGAGCTGCTTCTCTTTTGGCCAAGTGAGTGCCTCCCAAACACCTAACGCTTCAGCAACCTTTGGTAGGAATTCGCCTTCAATAAGCACTGATTTTGCACCGCAGAGAGAGGCGTCATGGTCTCTAACAATAAGCCCCAACCCGGTACATTTATGTTCCGGGAAAAGCGCAGCATCCACATTGATCTTGGAGGAGGTCGTGGCTGGTTTCTGCCATCGAGGTTCAATTCTTGAAAAACATAAAAGGATATACAAAAAATTATGTGCTAAAACTCAAATTGACCTGAATATTCAACAGCAGATGAAGTACTGTGACGTGTCAGCGAACAAATTCTCACCACTTCTAATTTTGTAAAAATTATTGTACTCCCTCTACGTAAGCGTTAAATTTACGCTTATTTTATAGTTTTATACTCGTATAATGAGTTTATTTTATTTAAATATATTCCATCTCATTTATTTTTAGGTAAAAATCAACATGGATGATGTTTAAATCAATATTGAATGAAAATAAATTAAATTTGCGAAAGATTTGAAAAAGTTTGAGACAAGAATACAAAAGTATAGAATGTTGATGACGGATTTTGACCAGGATAAAGTTTGAGTTTGGATTTTTGTATTTCACAAAAAGTTGTAGATCTATTTGTCTAGTTTCCAATTCAATTTAAATCACCTCAATCGGACATCAGGATCAAAAGTTATGATCAAAATACTAAAAAGCTCGGGTGCTAAAAAATTTACACAGAGAGCCATTTGCGGGCATTTTACACCTATAAAAGAGGATTAAGAGGAAAAGAAAAAAAAATCAAGTTTATACACACCACAAGAGCGAAAATTGGAGTTTTGGAGAAGGATTTCCTGGTGAAACGAAGAGTGAAGTCAAGATCAAGATAATTCTATATCCGTTTATGGATTCTCTTCTATTTCTTTTTGTTAATATTATTATGTATCATATTGACATATAGTTTGGCCTTTGGTAGTCTAGGGTTTCTTCACCTCAGGGTTTTTACTTTTCTTGTCTACTCCAGTACTCTATAAATACTTTCAGATACTTCGTTGTAATATCTGTAACAATAATACAGTTTATTCTATTCATCTCCGTCTCTTTCTAACGTGGTATCGGGCGCCATCCAACTATTCTAAAATCGTCTTTAAGCCTTCCTCATCATCTCTACCACCATCGCTTTCGAAAATCGTGTCGGATCTAAAAATTCCACCAACATCCGGTCGCACACGAGTTCAACTTACGGCGTGATTCGCTCCCCAAAAAACCCTCAAACATAAATCCGACTATACCACCGTGACCGCTTACAACGAGGCGATCACAACCGCGTCGGATTCAACTCGATCGAGCCGTCTGCGCGCCTCACGCGCGCTGAAGTCTTCGATTCGCGGAGTGCGTCCTCACACGCCACCCTGCCACGCGTCGGTCCACGTCATCAGCCACGTCACCAGTCCACGTCATCAGTCCACGTCATCGCCACGTCATCAGTCCACGTCATCGACACGTCATCAGTCCACGTCATCAGTCCACGTCATCGCCACGTCATCAGTCCACGTCATCGCCACGTCATCAGTCCACGTCATCAGTTCACGTCATCGCCACGTCATCAGTCCACGTCAGCGTTGACTTTGACTCCGTTGACCTGGACCGGCCCGGACTTTGACTTGACCGGTTCACCCGTTATTTGACCGGTTCCGTACAAGGGTTGACCGGTTCCTGGGGTTTTTGACCGTTCTGAATCTGTTTTCGGCCTCAGTTTTCCGAAATTCAGCCTCCATTTATAGTCGGGCCTTATGGATCGATCCGATGTTTCGCGTCCCATCGCCATAACTCTTAATGGGCACAACTACGTGCATTGGGCACAGGCTATGACTAGTTTTCTCAAAGCCAAAAGGCTTTGGCGCGTTGTTACTGGTGCAGTTATAGCTCCGGTTCCACTGAAAGATGAAAGTGACGAAAAGTTCGGAGAACGTGAGGAAGAATGGGACAGCAAAAATGGGGACATCATAACATGGTGTCGAAATACCTCGATACCTTCCATCGATCGGCCGGTGGGCGTTTGATCTGGTAAAGAAGTGTGGGATTTTCTTGAGACCGCTATACTACTAAGGATCTTGCTCATCAATATCGACTATTGATCGCACTTCACAAAGAAAATCCGACTACCAGATCAATCCATTGACGAGTTTGTGTCTGAAATGCATGCCATATGGGATCAGTTGACCCTTTCCGAGCCTACATGGAAAAACACCGATGACGCAACCAGTTTTGCAACCTATCGAGATAACCAGCGCATTATCACACTTCTCATGGCTCTCAATGATCATTTTGAACCTGTTCGAGCTTCTCTACTTCATCGTAGTCCTCTACCAACCCTTGCTGATGTTGTCACTGAACTCATCTCTGAAGAAACTCGACTTGGTACGAAATCACAAGCATCTAATACTGTTCTGGCAACTCATTATGCCAAGCCAGGAAAGTCTGCAGTTGGTTGTAAATGGGTTTATAAGATCAAAACAAAATCCGATGGATCAGTGGATCGCTACAAAGCACGACTTGTGGCTAAAGGTTTCACCCAAGAATATGGTATTGACTATGAAGAAACCTTTGCTCGAGTTGCTCGGATAACTACATTACATGACCTCATAGCTATTGCGGCAAAGAACTAGAAAATGGGACATGTTTGAGATGGATGTGAAAAATGCCTTCCTAAATGGCGATCTCTCGAGGAAGTATACATGAAACCTCCTCCTGGTGTTTCTCATTCTCCATCTCAGGTATGTAGGCTACGACGTTCCCTCTATGGTCTTAAGCAAGCCCCTCGTGCCTGGTTTGAGAATGAGAAACACCAGGAGGAGGTTTCATGTATACTTCCTCAGAGAGATCGCCATTTAGGAAGGCATTTTTCATTAGTGGATGGTATGGTGATATCTGTTGATGAAGTAGTTGGAGTGGTTGTAAAAGTGGATGGTATGATGATATCTGTTGAGGAAGTGGGTGGAGTGTTTTCAGCGGATGGTGTGGTGAGGTCTCGTGAAGTTGTAGGTAGTGGAGATGAACATGTATCCATGGAGGGACTAGTGAAGAAGGGAATAGAAGAATCGAAGTGACATGGCGGGAGATAGAGGAAAACATTTTGTGTTCCCAAAAGATGACATGTCGGGAGACCAAGACGCTTAGAAAGCAGGATCCCAACATCTATACCCTTTGTGTTCTATTCCATACCCCAAAAACAACACAGAGGCAGGAGCGAGGCTCAAGTTTAGAAGCGTTCATGTGGCTGGAGTAAAACAAAACACGCACATCCAAAAACTTTCAAAAGATTATAGTTAGGTGAGGTACCATATAACCTTCGAGGGAGATTGATTTTGAAAAGTAGGAATAGGATGCCGATTGATAGTATAGACTGTGATCAGGCTTCCCCCAAAAGCGTTCAGGACAACCACTAGAGATAAGAAGAGTTCGAGTGTCTAGAATATGGCGATGTTTGCGTTAAAGACGACCATTTTGTTGAGATGTGCCAGACACGAATATTGAGAAATGGTGCCTTCTTGACGTAAAAGCGGAGAAAGTTGGTTGCTTTGTATTCCATAGCATTATTTGCACGGAATACTTTGATTGTCTGAAAAGCTGGGTTTGCACCATTTTAGCGAAGTCGTAATATATTTGTGGTAGTTGAGCGATTTTTCATGAGATATATCCAAGTAAATCGAGTATAGTCATCTAAGAAAATAACAAAATACCTAGATCCGCCCATAGTGTTATGAAGCGAGGACCCCATACATCGAATGAATCAAGTCAAAGGTGCGAGATGAAATAGAATCACTATTATTAAATGGTAAAGCGGGTTGTTTTCCAAGTTGACAAGATAGACAAGAAACCTTTTCGGTTTAACTACTCCTAATCTACCGGATGCAATAAGAGACCGAAGTCGATCAGCGTAAACATGACCTAATCTTGAGTGCCAAAGATCCAAAGAAGATGCAAAGAGTGGAAGCGGTGATAGCGAGGATGGTTGTGAGTGATTTTGTGCGCGGTGAACAAGTTCAAACATGCGTCCCACTTTACGGCCTATCCCAATGATACCGCCGATGCCCTTGGATCTGCACATGACAACCAAGGGAAGAAAAAATGACATTTAGGCCCATATCACATAAGCCGACCAAGCGATATAAGATTAATAGTGAGTTTAGGTATATGAAAGGTGGATGGTAGAGAGAGTTTTGAGGTTGAGATTTCTCCTTCGTGACTAACAGACAATTCGGATCCATTTGCTTTGTTTTGATTGGTGTGATATGTGAAAGCGGGTGTTTTAGATATGAAGAGAGAAGAGTCATGAGTCATGTGATTACGACAACGAGTCAAAATACCAAGAAGTACCGAGATGGCGGACATAGCTTTGGAAGGACGGATAAAACCTGTTTCAAAAGATCGGCAAGATCATCATTGTTGATAGTTGATGCAGAGCAGAGGATTGATTAGTAGCGGCGGCGGTGATATAGGCGTAGAATTGCCCTTAGCGGGGTTCTTGTAGCAATCTGTATAGTGATTTGGTCCCTTTTTGCCACAGTGCTTGCAAACCCGTTTAGGACAGTGGAGCAGGGCATGACTAGTCTCGTGGCAGTAAGAGCAAGTAGTGGAAGCTCTGGTATTGGATGACTTGCCTGGTGATATGAAGATGGCTCATGGTGGGAAAATATAGTAGAGTAACAGTGATAGTCACGAAGATGATGAGGAAGAGTTCTTACCCTGGTAGACCGACGAGGAGGGATGGTATGATCGGCGGGATCTTGATCGGCGGCGCGCCAGAATGGTAAAGTAAGTGGTATCTCATGAGAAGAACAGTCGTCTGATGTGGATGTCTCAGTGGAAGATGTGGCATTCAAGATTAGGTCATGTTTCTGTCTCAGTCATCAGAACAGTCGTCTAAATGGCGATCTCTCTGAGGAAGTATACATGAAACCTCCTCCTGGTGTTTCTCATTCTCCATCTCAGGTATGTAGGCTACGACGTTCCCTCTATGGTCTTAAGCAAGCCCCTCGTGCCTGGTTTGAGAAATTCAGTTCAACTATCCACACGCTTGGTTTCCTTTCCAGTGAACATGATTCTGCCCTCTTTGTCAAGAAGAGTTCTGCTGGTTCTATTTTCTTGATTCTCTATGTAGACGATATGATTATTACTGGGGATGATGACACAGGCATCGTTTCATTGAAAGAATCTCTCAGCAGCCACTTTGAGATGAAGGACCTTGGTCGTCTTCATTACTTCTTGGAGTCTTGAAGTACTATCGATTCTGTTGGTTATTATCTCACACAGGCCAAGTATGCATCCGATGTTCTCACCAGAGCTGGTCTTACCGATTGCAAAACCGTTTCCACTCCTCAGGAAACAAATCTGAGACTCACACCTTATGATGGTAACCTCCTCAGTGATCCTACGTTATATCGACAACTTGTTGGAAGTCTCGTTTATCTCACGATCCACACGCCCAGGATATTGCATATCTTTGTGCACATTGTCGATCAGTTCATGGCGACACCACGATCTACTCATTATCTGTTTGTTCTTCGCATACCTCGATACATCAAAGGGACTATGTTTCATGGACTTCACTTCCCATCTTCATCATCATTGGAGCTTCACGCTTACTCGGATGCTGATTGGGCTGGTAATCCGACTGATAGATGCTCGACCACTGGTTTTTGTATTTTCCTCGGAAGCTCATTGATATCCTGGCGGAGCAAAAAGCAAACCTTGACTTCACGCTCCAGTGCCGAAGCAGAATATCGTGCTCTCGCCGACACCACTCAGGAACTTGTTTGGCTTCGCTGGCTCCTCTCAGATATGGGAGCCCCTCAAACGTCTCCAACAGTCATTTGGTGTAGCGGTGATAGTGCCACCAAAATAGCTCAAAATGATGTCTTTCACGAGCGTACCAAGCATATTGAGGCTGATTGTCACTTTACTCGTCAACACGTGAAAAGGAATACAGTATATCTCGCTCACATATCATCTGATGAGCAAACGGCCGATCTCCTCACCAAAGTCCATCCACCACATCGCTTTCATTTTTTGTTGTCCAAACTCAAGATGGTCTCTCATTTACCTCCTTGAGTTTGAAGGGGGGTGTTAATATTATTATGTATCATATTGACATATAGTTTGGGCCTTTGGGCCGTCTAGGGTTTACTCACCTAGGGTTTTACTTTCTTGTAGCCTACTCCATGTACTCTATAAATACTTTGCATACTCATTGTAATATACACAACAATAATACAGTTTATTCCTATTCATCTCCTGTCCTCTTTCTCTAACACTTTTGTTCTTCTCTACAATATATTAGGTCAGATCCAATTTAACGTTATGGTTGAAATGAAACTTTGTTAATTTGGTTAAACCCTAATTTTGATTCGATGTTCCTTTATTTAATGCAAAGACATTTTTTGTTATTAAGTTTTCAAGTAATTGTGCTTACTTTTATTAACTAGTGCCTAGAGTTAATTTGCGATATATTCTAATGAATCGAAAGACTAGGATAAATTAGATCAAAGTTAAAAAATCATAAAATCCGATAGGGGATAAGAATATCTCTATGCTTTATGTGACATTTATTTCCAAAATTTAATGCATTTTTGCATTATTGTTATCATAGAGATATAGTTAACACTGTGTGAGAATATGTTAGAATTTACTTGAGAAAGATTTTTCAATATTTTTGTAAAATTATCATCAAAACCAATTTGTGTTATCACATCATTTGGGTGAAAACTAATTAACAAGTGGATTCAAAACTTTAGCGTTAGTTTCAAATCTTGAATTTTAAAACTACAATCACTCTTGCATTTGTTAATTCCTAGTTCTTTACTAATTTTTCACTTTAATTTTATTAATTCTAGTTTCTCACAATCAAATTACCTCCACTCGTTTCGTTAAGGTTAGTTCAATGAAATGTGATATACACGGTCCTTGTGAATACGCGATACCTAGACTCTAAAAAATCAACATTATTACTTGCGTGACCCGTTCACTTGCGGTGTGTGATTTATTGCAACACCTGCGTCCCACAAAAATAGCTTATTTTTATTTTTAAAATATAAACTATTTTCTATTTATATCTATTTAACTTCTTTATTGTTCATATTATACTCTTATTTAATGTGTATTGTTATTAATAAAAGCATATCATCATCATGTAATATTAGAGTATATTAATTTGAAAAAATACAACTAAAATTTACTTTTTTAATAATATTAGTTATAATTTCTTAACCCGTATAAAAGTCAAACTAAATCTATCTTTGTAGGATGGAGGAAATACAATTATGTCCTTGAACTGAATAAGGTACGCCCTACCTACCAGTTTGTACTAGAAACCTGTGACAAGAAAATGATCTACAACTTCACTACTTTTTTGTCTCTTATTTTTTCTACCATTCAAATATAAATTTGATAATTTATTCATATTTTTTAATACATTTTTTTCAATTCTCAATTATGATATATTAAACACAAAATTTGAATAAACTAAATTTCATTTGAAGAGGATAAGAACAAAACTAATGCGGGGGCATAAACCCAAATTTTTTTTTTCCCATGTAATACCAAATAATATATGAATTTTGGGAGCATAAAACTAAATTTGTAGGATATTCTCTAAATTTGGGGCCAAATTTGGCCCCAAATTTGAAGAATAGCACCTCACAATGGCCCACAAAATTTGTTCTCAACCAATAATGTAATATCATATAAACAAGAAAAATGTTATAATTTCAACTTAGGTGGTAAATTTATTTTTTTATTTTTTAAAAATTAATTTCCCGAACAATTAATTAGAATTAACCTCCCCGTCGACCTCCAACCCCACCCAAAAATTTTCTGATGAACATCATTTTAGCATGACTTTTTCCCTCTAATTTTTTCCCTTAGCCCTTCCCCCCCTTCCTTTTTTGCCTTGGATTAATTTTGCTCTAAATAATGGCTTGTTTTTCTGCACAAGGAATGTTCTTTTGAATTTAGTCAAATAAATAGTGTGTAAGTCAGTCAAAGACAATTTTGACCCCAAAGGAATACTTTCAAATAATGTGTTTACGGATTAATAAATAGAAATGGAAGTGAATAATGCATATGGAGTTGATTTTCCTTACTGATTAAAAAATAGGAGTACTATGTCCGTCTCATAAAAATAAGCTTACTTCCATTTTCACGAGAATTAAGAAAATATTATTTAATATTATTTAAAAACTAAATTGTAAAAATATTTTCTTAACATACACTTCTATTCATTAATTATTATTTCACTTTAATAGTTTTATTTATCAATAATAATGTATATTAGATAAGGGATATAAGAAACTTAATATTTTAACTCTTCCTTATAATGCATGCAGATTGATAAATAGAAATGGTAGTTAACAATGATTACGGAGTTGTTCTACCGCAGCCGAAGGTATCGTATCATTCGACATGCACTACAGGGTGCATTTTAAAATATAAATGACCTGAAGTAACGTACTTACGCACAACATTCAAAAATATGTCACAAAAAATAATGTCTAATTTTTCTTAATATTATGAAACGTCTATAATTAAGAGCATCTTCGAACTGCCTAGACATTGTTTAGAAGTGGAGAGAGGGAGACATATTTTTCTTGTGTCCCATGCCTTTTTTGTTTTATTTTTTTAAATCACTTTTATCTCATTTATTCTAATTTTTTTTCTCACTTTTTCTACCTCGATCATTTCTTGAGCCATATCCAAAATCAAATATCAATCTACACATTTTCCAATATTATTTTATTACTTCCTCCGTCCCATTTTGATAGATTTAACTTGACTTTTACAAGGATTAAGAAATGATAATTAATATTATTAGAAAAATAAATTTTAATTGTATTTTTTCATATATACTCTTATATTAAATGATCATAACATACTTTTATTAATAATAACTAGTATTTTCTCACGTGCATTGCACGGGGAGATTTATGGCCAAGTTATAATTTAAAATATGTGTAAAATAAAAATTATAATAACATATTTTTATTTTTTTTATGGTAAAAAGATATGGATGGGAGATTTAAAAAAATCACACATAATAATAACCCGGATTTGAGGGATAAGGAGTGATTCTATCAAAAGACGAGGGGTGATAAGTCGAGTTGGAAAAGACATGTAGAAACAGTAAAACTCGTTGCAATAATTAAAAATTGATTTTTTAATTCAGAAAAATAGGTGAAAGTGGCGGAAAAATGTGCTGGTTTTATTAATATATATATAGATGTCTATTAAATAAGGGTATAATAAGAAAAATAAAAGAATTAAATAGATATATGTAGAAAGTAACCTATATATTTTGGGACGAATAAAAAAAGAAAACAAACTTATTAAAATGGGACGAAAGGAGTATTATTTTTAAATTTATTTCTATCTCTCTTCTCTTTTTTCACTTTTCCCTCACTTTTTCCTTTACACTCATTTCAATTTCACTCCAATTAAAATAATCATTTTTTCTCTATCCCTCTCCTCCACATTATCTTTAAACATCACACTTGCATTGAAGATGCCCTAAATTACTCATTTTGCAAATAGAATTGGAAGTTCGGATATACTCAATAAATGCCATATAAATGTTAAAACCTCATTGAAAACTAGAGAGTTTTCAGTGATCGATATCATATCTTATCAGCATAGTTTGTCGAACTCACGTGTTACCAAATATTGTATAATTGGAAGTTGACATGTACGTATTGTCATAAATAAAGAATGTTTACAATAACTACAAGAATGATAAAATTCACAATGCTACACAATTGATAAATCTAACCCCCTATATATAATACACCCACAGCGAGAGTACAAAAACTCAAGAAGCCAAAATTAACACAATATGACCAAATCAATGGTACCCTTTAGAGCCTCTAGATTGATAAAGTTCCAATCTCTTTTTCCCTTCATAAACCAAGGTTTCAATCATCGGATCCTGCATGAGATGATTCTGCTTCGTTGCCCATTCCAACACGATGAGCACGTCTTCTTTCGCCAATGCCTCGCTATCTGGTACATGCAAGGCAAGGTAACATAGTAATATAAATGAAGGAATTTGTACCATTTGCTCACCAAAGTATATCAATGGAATTAGGTGCTTAGCACCTCCTTCATCAATTATGGACTTTGAATGATTGACATGGAGAAAATTATCCGTGCACGCGAATTTGCTCAACGCAATAGCCGCCTCTGCAGTCACCTCTGGCTCTCTATCATCAAGAAGTGCCACCAATGGACCTATGATTCTAGTTTCGGTTGCCCGAAAAGTTCTAGCCAAATTTCCAATTGATACAATGCTAGGGATGAGAAGCTCGGAGTCAGCTTTTATGATGATTCCCAAGAACTGGTCGACCACTGCTTTGGCGGCCGGGGCGGTAGGTTTAAAAGCCGAACGCCTCAATTCCGAGTTTTGCTCCGCCACCCCTGTTATCTCCATCAATGCCATGGCGGAATTGTATTGAACTTCTTCTTGCCCTTTTTCTAACAACACCGCAAAGCATAAAAGAGCACGGGATTCGGTTATACTTCTGCAAATTTGGATATTTCCTGCACATAGGTGTCTAAGAGCCCTAGCCGCCATTGCCTTCATCTCCGCCTTAGTTCGTGGATCCTCAAATTCTCTACCCTTGATACTAGTCCCTGTTAGGGCGACGTGGTGCCTCTGCTGATTCTGATTTGTTTTAACTGGTTTCTGATTTGTCTTAGGATTGGGATTGGGATTGGGATTGGGATTGGGATTGTTGGTTTGAGTTTGAGGGTTCCCTTTTGAGGGTGTGCTTGACTTCATAGCCATAGTATTCGCTACCACATTGTGCATTTGGCTCGTCGAGCCATTTGCATTTGCATTAGGGTGAACAATTTGGCTTTGAAACTCGTCCTCATTCTTGTTGTTGTTCCCACCACTTCCCGTTTGATCATTCGTCTTGGAATTAGCCATCACGACAGTGTGAATCGACATGGCTTGTTTGTTGCTCGCTATAGCATACTTGCTATGTTCTTGAATGGTCTCAAAAGCAAGATGGCTAACAAGCAATCTTATGGTGTTGTTTTGGGCGAAATGATCTTGGCATTTCGGGTGGTGGGCGGCTAATTCTGAAACCGCCCAAGCCACCACTACTTGTACTTTCATATGTCCTTCTTTGAGGATTTTAGCAAACACTGAACAAACACCAGCATTAACAATGGCTTCTACACTTTCAGGGTCTCTGCCTAAAAGCCCTATAGCTCTAGCAGCATTTTCTTGTGCCTCCATTCTACCTTCCTTAGCCAATTTCAACAACGGTGCAACTCCACCTTCCTCAATTATTAATTTTCCATACCTGTCGTTATCTCGAGCGAGTGAAACGAGCGAAGCAGCAGCATCTGACCGTTCTTCCAACGAACCAGAACAGAGGATCGCAATTTGTTCCCAAATCAAGCACAGAATTGGCTCGTTAGCGGCGATAGGAGGGAGGCCGAGATACTCGTCATCACGATCGTCGGCGGGAGTGGAGACACGGAGGAGCCACGAGACATCGCCAATTGAGTTTTCTAATTGTTGCGAGGTTTTTCTGAAGGCAGCGGTGGGGATAATTGTGAAAACCCTACGCAATCCATTGGCTCTGCATTTGAAAACTAGAGTTAATGCTTTGTCGAGGACTTGCTCTGTGTCGTCGATAATCCGCCGTGTTGGTCGCTCATACAGGTCGTTGCTGGCACGCGCCGCCTGCCGGAGAAGACCGGCGAGTTTCTCGGTTTTCACCTTGATTTCAAGACATTCCTGCCGGAAAGAACTGGTGTCGCCGGAGGCTTTTATTACTTGATCGGCCAATTGAATCGGCTTCGCTAGGATTTGCTTCACTATGTCCGCCATGATCACATTAGCGGACCGTTTTCCTCAAAAACGAATCCAAAACCGAAAATAAAAAAACAACGGCAACAATGGCAAATGTATCGGTTTATAACGTCGATTGATGTTGTAATTGAGGAAATTTTGGTTAATGGTACAGAAAATTGGCGGTTTTCTTTAGAATTCAGAAGAATGCATATGTATTTTGCATGGAGGAGAAAGAGGATGAGGAGGAGGCGGAGTTGGTGGTGCTGGTATTGGCAACGGCGGCGATGGTGGCAGGGATTGAGAATGATAAAATTTTTTATTTTTTTATTATTTTCAATTTTGTTTTTGTTCGAGAATCGTTATGAGAATGGTGAAACGCAAATGTCTCTTTCCCTTGTCATGAAAACATTGTAGGTACCTTATTTGCAGGAAGGGGAAATGCAACGGTTGGTTTCCACTTTCTGAAACGGAAATTGATGTATTAGTCCTTCATCTATTCAGTTGGTGATTAATTGATCCTTATCCATTTCTTTTCACGCATTAGAATTGCAAACTAAATCTTTCTTTAAGTGATACCAAACTTCTATCCAACTACGAATTCTATAATAAAAACTTACAAATTCACAAAAAAAAAAAAAAATCTTCAAAACCAGTTCTGTAAGTATGGCCTATTTCAACGTCTATTTTATCGCACTCCACTTTTGTTATGATGAAATGTGAAGTGTTATAAAGGCATTGTCTTACTCGAGTTCATCAAAACAAGGTACATTAATATCGAATATTCTTTTTTGGTTTGGTTGGATGACTAATATTTAAATTGTTTCTTTATTTTTTAGACAATTCTAAAGAAAAATAGTAGATATTGATAATTGTGACGCTGTAAGATGGTGGAAAAAATGTAAATAACTGATAAGTCCTTGGTACCATAATATTGTGGCATTTCATATGATTTTTCAATTTATCAACTTTTGTAATTTGAAATATCTTGCACTACTAGAAGCTCTCGTCTCCAACTGCATATATCGTTTACATTGCTGAACTGTGGAAGTGTTAAAGAATGAAACGGGTACGGTACTGGTTGAGGTAGGAGTGGAATGATAGGTTGAGGACTTTGAAATTTGAAATAATAGATTGACGACTTATTTGCTGGTAAGTAATGGGTTGGAGTCCACTGCTTCTATATTTTCAATAATTTAAGCAGGCCTCAACAGTGGGCCTCTAATGGGCCAATCCTGCTCACAAACTTTACGGGAAAGTAGGCCTAGCCAGAGGCGACACCTACATTTTATCTCCGGGCAACTTTCGCATTTCAGTGGTAACAAATTCAATGAAGTCAAACAGTTGACTACAAAACATTTAAAGATTAGGCTGGAGTCCTTGCAACTTTTCCTTCATCCAAAAATTAACTTTTACTATATCATTAAAATAGTTAAGACTTGAAGTTCAAAAAAATGAAAAAAAATCGTTAAAACGTTTTCCTTCATCCCCTCGTATATATTTATCTTCAAAATAAATGATGACAGTGAACAATATATAATTATTATTGATCTCATCTTTTTGATATTTTGTTAAAAAGATAGTTAGATCAGCGGTCAGTGGATTGAACTGTCAACCCAAGAGGACGATCAACTTTCACGCTATTATGGTGGGGCCCGTTGAGCTTGGGACGAGGTGGGTATTTTTGCCATCCCTAAGGCGTCACGATATATCCAAGCACAATCAATCATCATACCAACTATGTCAAAGCAATGGCAATTTGAAACTCGCCATCTAATCTATTTTCTGCAACCTATCAATTATCAACAAACATAAATCTATAGTTACGATGTAGTTTTACAAGATTTCTGTAACAAATGTCAAAACTCGTTCCACAAATCTATCAAATGTTGTATCGAGTTGTAACAAATACCTATAAGAAGACTAATTTATATTCCCTGAGAAAATAAGGTGTATAATATTTGTCACGTGATAATCCTAAACTTAATCCTAATATTATTATAATAAGAGAAGGGCACTTAGGCAAAGTGCCTATGTGGCAGTGTCGGATAAACTTAAAACTTACAATACTTATTAAATTAAATCTGAAAATGAGAATTATGATTTTCTTTCTATAATATTTTAATTTTCGGATATTGAATTTTAGTTATCTCATATACATTTTAATTTTTGAAGTAATTATATAGTTGAAGTATCAACTTAGTATAGTGTGATGTTGGCAGTGATAATCTGCTTTGGGAAAAAAAATATTTTCACATATTTAAAAAATTAAATAAAAATCCTATTTTTTTTATAATTGTCACATTAAGGAGAATGAAATCAGTTAATTGCATTTTTATTCAGTTCGAGCTGAATATGGTACAAAATTAATTTAATATTCAAAGTTCAATTTGAGCTGAATGTGGTACAAAATCAATTCACTATTCATAAAATTTATATATGTATGTGTAGGCCGATCATAAAATTATTGTTAATCGTATTTGAAATATATTTGAATAGTTATGTATGACTCATAAAACGTATTATTTAGATTGATTTGTTTTATTCAAATAAGTATCTTATTTAAATTTTGTTTCTAAATATTGTATTCTTACGTAAAACCATCAATTACAACAATTGATATGATATTTTTTTCTTATAAGATAATATTTCGCATTAAAATTTTTAAATCGTTATTGAAATCTATAATATTACATATATTTTTTTATTTTTGTTATATATTTATAATAATTTATTGTCTTATTTTATAATATTATTTTATGTAAATATACGATTTTATTCTACCTATGCAGCGCACGGGAGTAATCCTAGTATATAATAAGAGCCAATGAGATAAGATCACAAAAAGGTTGCCACATTTCCACTATAAAGGCAAGCTGCTTTAGGTTGCAAAGTAAAGTTTTTTTTTTTTAAGTGAAAAATAGTAACTAGTACAGGAGATTGATGTATTCTGCAGAGTAACGATCTCCTTCCCATATATGTAGGAATTATTCTCTCCATCTGTTATGTGTCAGCAGATGGGAAGAACACATCAGTAGGAATTGGGCACGCAGTGTGTTCCCATCCTATTTGACAGCATAACAAATGGAGAGAATAACAACTCTCATATCGAGAGAAGATCATTATTAGTATTCTGTAATAATGAAGTAATTTGATATGTCATTTACATGAATTTAATGGTTCCACAATTACCAACTTTGAGCGGAGTAAAATGTCTGTTTGGCCAGAATAATGAGGACATTTCACATTAAATGAAGGAAAAACAATACATAAAAGAAATTGAATAGATACAAATTCTGAAATGCTACTTAATATTTACTAGGTAATAATGACCTGAAAGCCTTCGTTGCCGAAGTCATGTTGTTCCTCTTCAATTTTCTTTGCCGAAGAGTAAACTGATTCTTTACACCGCTTCACCTCCATAAGTTGAAGCGTTGTACTTTCTCCGAACCCGCTAGGGATCTCCTGCAATTCGAGAGAGTACATGATGAACAAATGTTGAAGCTCTGGGAAGTGAACAGCTTCAGCTCTCCAATGCACTAGATCATCAATATAGTCAAGACGAAGAGTTTTAAGGTTAAAAAATTCCCCCTCATTTGGTTCCCACTCTTCGCCTACAAACGATTGATATCCCAATTTGGAGTACTTCAAGATTTGGCAATGAACCAATAACTGTCATATCTTTCCAAGGAATGAGAGATCCAAATAAAGTTAACTTCTTAATCGAAGAGGGGAAGGTTATATCAAGCCTCAGCACAACTTGTGTCAAGCCAGCAAAAGCGTATCTTAGTGATTCAAGTTTTTGTAGACGCTCAAGAATATCGACACCAAAATCTCTCCAATCAGTTGTTGTAGGATACCAGAGTCCCAATTTCTTTATATTTTTGAGAAACAGTTACCCAACGACAAGTATCAAAACGAGAGTCAATAAACTTATCATCATAAATTTTTTTAGCTAAAGTAGTCTTACCTATACCACCCATGCCAACAAGAGCGACAATTTCAAGTTGTAGCGAACCACTACTAAGTTGAGTCTTGATCTGCTTAAAATCATCATCAAGACCAATCATTGTGGTCGTCCCATGTGCAGGAGTTGTTGATGAACTAGTAGAAAACGAATTCCTTGGTTGGAGATCTGGTTCATCATTGTTGTCCTCGTCCTCCCTCTCGTTCTCAATCTGCATTACCTCTTGCTTAATGGAATTGATTTCTCCCATTACTTCATCCAAATCCTGAAACAAACACTCAGCCCAGTAAAATTCTTCAAACAAACTTGCCAAAGGAATTACAGAATCATCAAGCCGCTCGACAATGTGAGAATCGACAATATCTTGTGCTTTATAGGCTGCATCTCTTATTCGACTCTCCAAACATTTTACTTTTTCACTACTTTTGTCTGAAGATTTTTCAAGAAATTCTTGGAAAAAACTAGCTTCTTTTAGAAGAGTTTGGATATGTGGGCTATTTTGAGGAATGCGATTAAGTTCAAGATTCTGCTCAAGAACGTTAACCAGAGAAACAAGAGATGCATAAGCCATACTACTGTCTGCACTAGAATTAAGATACAAATTGTAAGTAATGAAATATGGAAATTAAATAATATTTTGAGATAATCACCAGTAACAATCCCACTCACCCGTTTCCTTATCAACAACCTTAATTTCAATTAACCCGAAAATCCCGTTTCCATCCTCAATTAATTAATTGATTTTACCATTAATACGATCAATTCATAAAGATTTGCACAAATCCTTCCAATTTATCCTAAGATTTGCACATCATCGCACAATAAATAAATAAAATCAAATCATGGTGATTTTTCCTATTTCTTTATGTGCTTATAAAAGTAGTATAAGTGGGATTTATGATGTTCAGCCTTAGAGATTGAAGTCAATTCTATTTATTAATATGTTTTAGCTCAATTTCATTTGGATGGTATCCTAGGAAATTTAATACTTTGAATTTTCGCCCTATGAGGATCTAGAAACGATATGTTGATGCGATGAAAGACTTTGCATTACTTCAACGAAAGGGCTTATTTTTAAATTCGTGTTTTGCCCATTGTGGACGTGTATACAATTTTTTACTCTCTCTATCTTTTAGCTATAAAAAGGTATAAAGGGGATAAAATCAGCACCAACAACCCATCTTTCCAGTTGCAGTTGCAAGTGTTAGATGCCAGAGACCCACAGTCAACGTCAGAAGAAAATTCAGTAAAAAAATTAAAAATAAAATAAAATAACAAATAATAAATGAAAAAGAGAGAAATTGTGCGGGAAAAATATATGCATTGACTTCTATTTCTATATATTTTATTTAATTAATAGATTACAAATTTGTTGCACATATCATCCGGTCGGTGTAACGCACGGGAGGAAACGCTAGTAAATCAATAAATGCAGCATGTGCCATTTATTATGCACGCAGTGCTGTCTGCTAAGAGTATTAAAATTAAGCAATTAGGTAGATAAGACTTCATCATACACAGCAACCAACTTTATAAACTAGGAATTAATAATCTAAATCCCAATAAAATATTCATGCTACATTTGATAAATAAACTAAGGAGATCCTTTTCAAATTTCCTAATTACTAGGTTTATAGGAAGAGAGGAGTCTAATGTAATTAACTTCTTCTTTGCTTACATGGCATGTTGTTGAGATATTCTCGGAGGTTGTCTGTTATCCCTCTAAGACCGATGGACGTAAAGTAGTTGATGGCAAACCTCGTGTTTTTGGGTCGTCATTGGGGAATATAGATTCGAAAGAGTCTTGCATGGTGGGGTTGCTTAGACACTAGTTATAAGTAGTTGGATTTCAATGCGCTCACACAATTCTGAGGAATAGAATTTTGATGAAAATACGAGTAGATCGAGTTGTATCTTCTTCAGTTAGGCGAATGCAGTACAAACTTGCCACGGTAATTCGTCTTAATTTGGCAAGTAAGTGGGCAAAGAACTTTGCGACATTGCGTATGCCCAAGAAGTCCATAGTACTCAAGGTAAGTCCTGTTGTCGCTGCAACACTCCAACAATGCAGCACACAATTGCATCTCCTGCTTGGGCTTTAGTTTGATCTTAAGCAATTTATGCCCTGCTTCTTCGAAATGAACACTAGACATAATTGTCAAGTAGATTGTTCTTCTAAAGTTTACCAAATTTGTGGCACTTGAAGATTGAGAGATGAGCCACCAAACGTTATATCTTTCCAAGGAATACGATCGAGAGTCCTTTAAAGACAACTTTTTGAGTGGTGTCCAACCATCAACATGGCATCTTAGCGATTCAAGTTTATGTAAACATTTGAAAAAATTGCTCGGTAATGACTGAAATGTTGAATAGCTTGTTTATTGTCTAAAAATATATACTTAAAAATGTTCACTCTATAGTATACCATAATGTAAAAATTAGTGAAGATCCGAATTCAAGTCTTGACATCACCCTTTCTAAATATTTTGCCTGTATTAGTGGCGTGCTTTGATAATCACAAAGCTGCGTTTATTTTATTTTACTTTTTTAGAGGTCTTGTTTTGGTACTCATATAAAGTTAAAATAACAATCGTTGGTTTAACTTCTTGAACCAATGATGGAAAGTGACTTCATATCAGAGTACAAAAAATAAAATTCTAGTGATTCAAGTTTATATATGATTTATGAATTCTGGAAAGCTCAATGACAACTATCGGTGATTACTTTAAGGCCTTCATTGCCAAAGTTACGTTGTTCGTCTTCAAGTTATCTTGCTGAATATTCAACTTCTTCTTGCGCTAATGCACCGCGATCAATTGAAGCGTTTGAATTTCTCCAATACCAGTAGGAATCATCTATAATTCTTTACACGCAATGATGAACAGATGTTGAAGCATGGGAAAGTGACCAGCCTCGGCTGTCCAATGCACCAGGTCACCAAGCAATTCAAGATGCAAGGTTTTAAAGTTAAAGAAATTCTCCTTCATTTGGTTTGGTTTCCATACTTCGCTAACAAAAGGCATTATATATCAATTTAAGTACTCCAAGATTTGGCAATGAACCAACAATCATCATTTATTTCCAAGAAATGCAAGACATGTATAAAGTTAACTTTTTGATGGAAAAAGGGAATGTGATATTATGCTTGAGTACAACACAACCGGTGCCACCGCATTAAACCACAATATAGTGATTCAAGTCTATGCAGATGCTCGATATTATTGAGACCAAAGTCTCTCAAATCAGTTGATACATCAAAATATGTGACTCCCAAATTTTTTTGATGTACAAACGAAAAACTATTGCAAGTCTTCAACTAGGAAATTTCAAAGTTCCATATGATATCATATTGCATCTAGCAATGAAATGTGTTTATCACATTTTACTTGTACGGTGAGGGAATAATTCATTGGGAGGTGACTTACACTACAACGAAAACATTTTCTTTAAGAAAGGCAGATGAGATCAACTGGAGAAAAATAAAAAATCATGACCATATACCTAACAATCTAGACTAAGTGCATTCATTACATGCCAAGAAAATCAGAAGTCATCCTTTGAAACCTTATAAGGTTGTACAGTCATGTTTCACCGAGTGACTCTAGTGTCGAATGGGTTGGGCATCTGTTTTATGTGCCCCTTGCGATGTACACCTCGTACTTCTTGATTGTTAAAATCTTGCAATCACCACTAGAAACAAAACATGCAAAAGCAATATCATATATAACATGATAACTAGACATAAAAATTGTAGCGACCGAAAATTCGGACTTGAGAAGTTCGTTATAAAGATTAGTCGTTACAACTCGCCAACGACAACAGCCCAAAGATTTAATTTTTAAGCCCTCGTCTCGACCTAATTAATTAATCCCGTTTGATTATTTTGTCTAAATTAAAGAACCTTAATTAAAGATTTAATTTCAAACAATCTCCTTCCCAGCTTTCTCGAGTTCAAGAGAGCAACAATCATGCCCAAAGACCTTCTCACAAAATAAACCCCAATTTTCTTCATCAGTCAAGAAGCGCACGTGATGTGGTGGGGCATTTATTGTCATACTCAACCACCTTCTTTAGCCTGGTAGTTAGTAAAATTCGACTTCTATTTTCATCGTTTCCTAGTATTCGTTTCAAAAAACCCCAAACTTGTATATCCCACATATCATCTAGTATGATAAGATATTTCCTATGCGTTAGACTCTTGTACTTCTGCTAATTTTTCTTTGTGTTCGATGCGTAGTCCTTGTGTGAGTTCTCCCATAGAATCTAAAAGGCTTAATAATATATTTCGCACATTATGTTCTTGAGATATGGTTGCCCAACCACAAACATCAAAACAAGGAAGTATAGATATGTTGCCATAAAGTTTTCGAGCTATAGTAGTCTCACCGATACCACCCATACCGAGAAGAGCAACAATTTTACATTGTGAAGAACCGCTGACCAACCGAGTCTTAATCTTCGTCAAATGGTCATCAAGACCGGCCATTGTGTTCATTCCATGTGTAGGAGGTCTCGATGAACCAGTAGGTGGCGAAATACATAATTTGAACATGAGGTTCATCATTGTTGTCTTTGTGATCTTCGTTGTCGTTCTCCTTTCCCCCGATTTGCATCACCTCTAGCATAATGGAATTGATTTCTTTGATTACTTTATCCAATTCCTCAAACAAACGCTCCTTCCAGCAATCTTTCAGTTCTTCGTCCAAACTTGCCAAAAAAGTTACATATTTATCAAATCGATTTGCACCGTTGGATTCAATGACATCTTGTGCTTTATATGCTGCATCTCTAATTTGGGTCTCCAAAAATGTTACTGCCTCTCTACTTTTGTTTGAAGATTTTTCAAGAAATTTTTGAAAAAAAAAAAAGCAAACTTCTTGAAGAAGAGTTTGGATATAGTGGCTATTTTGTGGAATGACATTAAAAGTTGAATGTTTTCATCAAGCATGTTAGTAAGAGAAACAAGAGGAGCATATGCCATTTTCCTCACTAGTAAAGACAAAAAATTTAAGCAGCAATGAAGGAGTTGTGTGTGTAAGCTTAGACCAACACATTATAGATAGAGCTGTTGATTTCTTAATTAATTCCATAGCACGTTGGCAATGAAAGACTTGAAAGAAGATTCGGTGAAAATTTATTATAAAATGAGTATTTGTTTATTGGAGGGATAGACTTTCCACAAAGTTTTAGAGGCATACAAATGGTAAAAAGATAGGGAACAATATATCTTTTCTATTGATATCATCTTATTGACATTTCATTAAAAACAGCATGTCTCAGTTCAGTGGATTGTCTTCTCAACCCATGGGACAATCAATTTTCACACCATTACGGTGGGGCCCGTTGAGTTTGGGACGAGGTGGGTATTTTTGCCATCCCTAAGGCGTGACGATATATCCAAGCACAATCAATCATCATATCAACTATGTTAAAGCACTGGCAATTTGAAGTTCATCATCTGATGTATTTTCTCCAACCTATCAATTATCATCAACCCAAATCTATAGTTATGATGTATTTTTAGGTGTATAATATTTATCAGTTGTATAATATATGATAAGAGCCAATGAGATGAGATCACAAGAAGGTTACCACCTCTGTACTATAAAAGCAAGCTGCTTTAGGTTACAAATTATAGCTTTTTTTTTTTTTGGAAGTGAAAACAGTAACTAGTATAGGAGATTGATGTATTCTATAATAATAAAGTAATTCGATATGTCGTTTATAATGAATTTAATGGTTCCACAGTTACCAAATTTGGGCTGAGTAAAATTTCAGTTTAGCCATAATAATGAGGAATTTCACATTAAAGAAAGGAAAAACAATACATAAAAGAAATTGAGTAGATATGAATTCTGAAAAGCTAAAAAGAAATTGAATAGATACAAATTCTGAAATGCTACTTAATATTTACTCGGTAATAATGACCTGAAAGCCTTCGTTGCCGAAGTCATGTTGTTCCTCTTCAATTTTCTTCTCCGAAGAGTAAACTGATTCTTTACACCGTTTCACCTCCATAAGTTGAAGCGTTGTACTTTCTCCGAACCCGCTAGGGATCTCCTGCAATTCGAGAGAGTACTTGATGAACAAATGTTGAAGCTTTGGGAAGTGAACAGCTTCAGCTCTCCAATGCACTAGATCATCAATATAGTCAAGAAGAAGAGTTTTAAGGTTAAGAAATTCCCCCTCGTTTGGTTCCCACTCTTCGCCTACAAACGATTTATATCCCAATTTGAGCACTTCAAGATTTGGCAATGAACCAATAACTGTCATATCTTTCCAAGGAATGAGACATCCAAATAAAGCTAACTTCTTGATCGAAGAGGGGAAGGTTATATCTAGCCTCAGCACAACTTGTGTCAAGCCAGCAAAAGCGCATCTTAGTGATTCAAGTTTCTGCAGACGCTCAAGAATATCGAGACCGAAATCTCTCCAATCAGTTGCTGTAAGATACCAGAGTCCCAATTTTTTTATATTTGGAATTCTTTGGAGGACGTTATCTGTAAAAATGAAGTTCTCTACAACGTAGAGTGTCTGCATCTTTTCAAGAACAATTTTTGTAGCCGGAGGATCAGGAAGAGTCAAAAGAACTTCCCTACTCATCACATGCCTCAATTGTGGCATTTCCCAAATCTTTAATGTAAAAGGACAATTACCAATACATATAGTTTGTAGGTGCACAAATGTAGACTTTGATATATAAATCTGAGCACCAAAACCACTGGGGAGGTAGTAGAGGTACCTTAGGTTTACCATAGTCCGGGGAACGTCTATGCACCTACGATACATATGTAGTGCTTTGAGTGAGCGAGAAAGTAGATTAATATCTAAATTATGTTGATGTTGCGGATAACCCAGCGCACCAAATAGAGTGTTATCACTTACGTGAAAAAAATTCTCATTTTTTGCTTCTTTGACACACAAATCCTTTACAAGATCATGAATCTTGCACAATGTAATTTTTCCATTGTACTTGCGCTCCGAAACCAAAATAAGATTTCTCTCTACAAGATCCAAAAAGTATTCCTTGTAGATATCTTTAGAGCTCTTAGATTGCTCTTGATTTATCAATCCACTAGCAATTCATAAATGTATAAGAACAGACACCTCAATTTCATAATCTTCTGGGAAAATGCCCATGTAAAGGAAACAACCTTTCAAATGATGAGACAAATGCTTGTAGCTTAAATATAGTACCTTTAAAACAAGCTCATCATCACTTGAAACTATTGTTTCACTTAAATTCTTTGCTACATTTCTCCAATATTGCTCTGTCCTTTTGGTCTTTGAGAGGTGCCCCCCAATCACTTTAACTGCAAGGGGAAGTCCTTGACAATTTTGAACGATCCTCTTTCCTATTTTCTCCAGCTCTGGAGGGCAATAGTCTCCACGAAAAACTTCCTCAGAAAACAGATCCCAACTTTCTTTGTCATTCAAAAAGCGCACATGATGAAGGGGACAAGAATTTTCATGCTTAGCCACCTGCTCTAACCTAGTAGTTAGTAAAATTCGACTCCCATTCTCGTCATTGGGAAGTACCCGTTTCAAGCCATCCCAAATTTTTGTGTCCCACATATCATCCAATACGATTAAATATCTCCTATTCTTCAGACTTTGGTACAAGCCTAGTCCCAACTTTTCATTGTTTTCTTGACTTGATTCTTCACGACCTAAAAGCCTAGAAATGATACTTTGCATACTATAGTTTTGAGAAACAGTTACCCAACGATGAGTATCAAAATGAGAGTCAATAGATTCATCAACATAAATTTTTTTAGCTAAAGTAGTTTTACCTATACCACCCATGCCGACAAGAGCGACAATTTCAAGTTGTAGCGAACCACTACCCAATTGAGTCTTGATCTGCTTAAAGTCATCATCAAGACCAATCATTGTGCTCATCCCATGTGAAGGAGGTTTTAATGAACGAGCAGACAACGAATTCCTTGGTTGAAGATCAGGTTCATCACTATTGTCCTCGTTCTGCTCCTCGTTTTCCTCAAGCCACATTACCTCTTGCTTAATGGAATTGATTTCTTCCATTACTTCATCCAAATCTTGAAACAACCGATCCTTGATTTCTAGTCCTTCAAACAAATTACTTGCCAAAGAAGTTCCACAGTTATCAAGTTGGTTAGCAACGTGTGAATCAATGAGATCTTGTGCTTTATATGCTGCATCTCTAATTCTGGTTTCCAAATATTTTACTTTTTCGCCACTTTTCCACGAAAATTTTTCAATAAAATCTTGAAAATAACTAGCTTCTTGGATAAGAGTTTCGATATGTTGGCTAATATGAGGAATGAGATTAAGATGAAGGTTTTGCTCAAGGATGTTAGTAAGACAAACAAGAGAAGAGTAAGCCATTTTACTCCAATACTGAAATTAAGGCAAAAAATACAAGCAATGAGAAACTTTTGTGCGAGCAAAAATAGACCCAAAGATTCTATCTTGTAGGTTTTAATGGCCTGCTGGCAAGCTTGTGGTTCTTATTTATAATAAAATAAATGAGGTGAGACTACTTATTGCAGAAAGACTTGCAAGCAGTCTTCTAAAAGGCGATAAAATGCGTCGCCTAGACGCCCCTAGGTGTGAGGTGGTAGGAAAACGCCTAGCATAGTAGGCCGATGTTGAAAAAGGTGGTAACAACTAGTCTATCGTATGTTTCTACTAATTTGCTCTATGCTACTGGGACTGATTATTACTCTTGTCTGTTAGTAAATAACAACTAGTATACCGTATGTACGCCGTGAAATCCGACTAGAAGATAAAATAGATTGAGCGAAAGAAGATGACTTATCTTGAAAAATGGAAGAATTTGCTTTAAAAATAGTTGAATTTGGTGGATTTCTTGGAGAATATCAGAGAAGAAGGGTCGGTGGAAATTTGGTGAGGACAGACGTAAGATTTTCTTTTTTTTCCTTTCAAGACCGACCGAGGAATCTTCCTCCAATCGGAGATTATAGCCAATGGTGATTATTATTGTTCAACACTTTTAGATGTAATAGTGTTCTGATTGTTACTATTGGTTGCCACTTGAACGACGTTCTGGAGTGATTTTGCTGGTAACAAACAATGTTTGTTACTTCCGGGTGTTGCTACTAATTCAGAACAGCTTGATCAAAGATGCTGTTACTGTGCAGTGGGGCCCGGTGGACAGCTTTTCTCTTGCTGGGAGTAAATTTTTCCTCCCAGCACAGGGACCAGAAACAGGCTCATCTAGACAAGTGGTAAGTGCATTCATTACATGCCAAACAGGCTCACCTAAATTCAGTGGTAAGTGCATTCATTACATGCCAAGAAAATCATTGCATCTCCAACAACCAATGCTAATTTCTTTGCTGGATGTCTATTCTAGTGAGAGATAGACACATAATTTTCTATGAATTCCATGGTTTTTCCATTTTTTTCTTTAATCACTTATCTCTTATTTACATCAATGTTTTCTCATTTTTTTTCCTTAGTTTCCCGTGCCATGTCTACATTGCTGCATCCATCTATACATCCTCTACTATTATTTTATTATTTTTTTAAATTTATTTCTACATCTCTTTTTATTTCCACTTTTTTCTATCTTTTTTTCCTACACTTCTTTCTTTTTTTCTTCAAATAAAATAATCACCTTCTCTCTATCTCCCTCTTCGACACCATCCAAATCTAGTTGTAATTATAGTTTCGAGTTGTAATATTAGTGCAACTATAATTCTTTCATTGGCAAGACAGCTATAGGTCCCGCTTTAGGAGGGTTTCAATCGAGTTTGTATCATTGTGCTTGAATATGGATTTGATATAATTTGCATCGTAAAAAAAAAAAAAAAATTGAAGTAAATAAAGAATTACAAACTTTGAAATATTTCTTTGTAAATAATATTCACCGCTGATTTCGTTGGCTTTCCATCTCCATCACATATAAAAACCTTCAAACCTTCATGACTTATAACTTTGGATATTGTGACGTATAATTGACCATGATTGAATACCGGCTTTTTTAATGGTTTTTTAAACGAAAGACTGACATGCGAAAGCGATTGCCTTTGAATTTTGTTATTATGATCTATTGATATTGAATTGAATACGGGCTACATCCAATTCAAGTTTTCTTTTTTAATTTCTACCACTTTTAGTCTCAAAATTAATAAATTCAAATACAAAGCAGCATCAATTAATCAACAAAATATAGTCCATATGTTATATATTCAATTAGAGTTTTTATTTTCAATTCGAGTCAAAATTTTTCTTTTTTTAAATAAACTCATGTCATAATTCGAGTTTTCCTCTTTTATTTAGTAACAGATAGCATCAATCAGTAAATCATATATTTAAATGTATTTTATCTATAGAATCAAATTTAAAAATGAATAAACAATTAATATTTATTTATAAATTCAATTTTTTAATTTGTATAAAATCGCATTTTTTAAAGTTGTATTATAATGTGTAACTTTGATCTTTTATCACATTTTCATTAATGCATACAATACTAAATATTAAAAAAAATAAAAAATTAATTTTTGATACTTACAATTTTTTAGACAAAAAATTAAATAAGGAAAATATTTAATTTTTAAAAAACAATATCAAATATAACACTGCCACCTAGGCACTTCAAATTTTATATGCAGTTAGATTGGATATGCAAAAATAAAAGAATAAATATATAAAGTAAAGAAACCAATTCAAAATCGGATAGAAAATATTATTCAAAAATTCAGATTCTATTTTGAGACAAATATGATCATATTTGAAAATTTTCATATAACATGACATTTATTAAAAAGCTAGAAAATTGTAAGTGTACCACCTAATTGCCTGAATTCGTTTTACTTTTGATTGTAATGGAGAACATCAGTTGTTTCAAGTCTCAAATATACATAAATTTTGATTTTTTTGTAAAATTCTTAATTAGGTGCAAATAACGATTAATGTTATAATAAATTCATCCTTATCGACATAAATCATTTTTGTTAGATTTTTTAACAACCATAAACTTAATTTGTAGTTAAATAGATTCTTATCCGTCAATAATTTCCCTTCTTTTTTCCCACTGTGGGTACCATATGGTACGTGATCAAAATGGTTGAAAATGTGTTGTATTGCCAAAACTTTCCAAACACTATTCATGACATAATTTTCCATCATTTGATTCATTCATAGCACGTGGTCATAAAGAAACCAAGTGGCACTGGCAGAATTGACATCAAGCACGTGGTCATTAATTTTGTGAATTAATTGTAGACATGAAGCTTCCATTTCCCCGAAGGACCAATTGACAACAATTTACAGCCACCAAAAAATAGAAATAACGATTGATGCAGTTCCAATGTTAAGAATTCGAATTTGATCGCCATTATTGCGAAGCAACTGCAGTACTATAGCCCTGACATTTATTAAACAGAATAGCCAAACGAAAATGAAGATAAAATTGAATACATTCCTTGTGTAGAAATGGTAACAATCCAAGTAAAAAGATCGAAACAAATCACAAGAATAACCAAACGAGAGAAGAAGAAATAGGAAGAAAATTCAAGAGAAGAAGAAAATTACTTGTTGGAATCTGCAACGCACATGTATAATACTACTCCTTCCGTTCCACAAAGATAGTCTCATTTTCCTTTTTCATTCGTCCTAAAATATAGCCCACTTTCTATTTATGTATATTTAGTTTTTTTATTTTTCCTATTATACCCTTATTAAATATGCATTGTTATTAATGAAGGTATATTAATATTATTAAATGTAGGGGCATATTTGAAAAATGCAACAAAATTTTATCTTTCCAATAATATTAATTATATTTTTCTTAAACTATGTGAAAGTCAAAGTGGGACTATCTTTGTAGGACGGAGGGAGTAGTATGTTTCTTATAATAAAGGGATCGGATCACTTTAGAGTGCATTTGACATAGGAATTTAAAATTGATCAAATTACCCCCCCTCCCCCACCCCCGCATTCATGGGGGTGGGGGTAATTTGGTCCACTTTTTTACTTTACCTAAAATTTTACCTAACACTATACCTGATTCTAGGATTATTTTTTAAAATTTGATTTTTAAATGTGTGATTAAAATGTAAAATTCAAATATTGAAATTAATAAATATAAAAAGTTATCAAATTACTGAGATAAGGATTGAGTCATTTAATTCATAATAATGATAATTTGGTAAATCCTTATAATTTACTAGTCATTTATACCAAACTTGGAAATCATGTTATTGAGTCCAAAATTGCTAGTAGCAAAATGGAAAATTTGATCCATATGATGCGAGATTGCCTTAGGTTTCAAAGAACAGTATCCGCCCATTTCCTCATATATATGACTAACAACAAAAGTTAGAACAATGACTTTTCAATATTGGACTATAATTCGAAAAAAAAGGGTACCCAATCATGAATAGTTTTATGCAGTAGTATTGAACGGTATATATTATAGTGGTTTGAAGATCAAAATTTAAAACAAAAATGGTGTACAAATCAAATCAACATCAAAGAAAATAAATAAATAAATAAAATCCTAAACTTAATTAGATTAATTTCATCGCTATTTATCATTTAGTTTGTTATGGTTAGCTCTAATAAGATATAAACTGCTACATTTTATTTTTTATTATATTTTACCTTCATGTATAGTTATTATATTTATTTATGGTTGTCAAATAGGTTATTTATTTATTTATTTATTTGTCACTTTAGAATAATTAAAATAAAAGAAATAAAAAATGCATTTCTAGGCCTAGGCTTGAATAGACTTCCAAAGTCGCCGCCTTACCACGCCTGGTACTTTTTAAAACCTCGCTTGCAAGGCGAGTGGGTAAACTATTGTGCGAAACAGTCAGAATTTTGAATATGTCTCCATTCATTGGAACCTACCAGGAAACAGCCATATTGTACTTGAAAAGTTGGCACCGGCGGGGTTTGATTATGATTTTGTACATTTCTTTGGTGAACCCAAACCGAGCAGAAAAGAAATTATACCCAAGTTTCACAGCTAAGAGTTCCCGAGTTGCCCATCAAGCCAGGTTGATTTTAATGTACTCCTACTTTTTGTGGTGGAGACCTTTTTAGCAAAGAATCAACAATAATATTACGGTATAATTTCCTTAATGATGGGAATTGTACAATTGTTGTAGCAGTAAAATATGTGAGAGACAATTTTTAATAAAGACATTCACCAACAATTGACATCCTTTTACAGCCTGCCTTCAAAATAAAAGATGATACCGAATAACACATCATCCATATCTCATCATTTTGAGATTTCGTTAAAAAGATAGAGATCAACGAGTCTCAGATTAGTGGATTGCCCTGTCAACCCATGGGGCGATCAATTTTCACACCATTATGGTGGGGCCCATTGAGTTTGGGACGAGTTAATATCCCTAAGACCCGACGATATATCCAGCACAATCAATCATCATACCAACTATGCCAAAGCAATGGAAATTTGAAATTCATAATCTAAATGTATTCTCTGCAAGCTAACACCGACCTAAATCTATAGTTAAAATGTAGTTTTACAAGATTTCTGTAACAAATGTCAAAATAACTTCAGTAACAAGCTTATTTCTTGTCTAACAATTTCTACTAAAAATGGTAGGGTACAGTGATAGTATTAGATGCTTTTGGTGTGGAAGTTGAAGCACGTTAAGTTGGGAGTCGAAACTACAGGGGTTGCTAACTTGGCACGTAGCACGACTCGTATTTGACGAGCATTTGGCACAAAATAATCCTTATCAGTTATTTTGTGTATTGCCACGGATAATAATAATAATAATAAGGGAAATTTACAACACGCATCCTGTAGATAGGGTATATTTACAATTTACATATTATAGTTTCGGTATTATCAGAATACATCCTCTTATTTATATATATATTAGGCAGAAAATAGGAAAAAAAAATCATTCTTTTCTTTATTAAACATCTTCTATTGAAAAGTAGAAATAAAATACTTCTTTTATCTCTAATTTTCACAATTTTCTAACTTATAGATTGTTTATTGAGATTTTACTATTCAAAAATTAGATATAAAACAGCAAATTTAGCCTTATTCCCTATAAGTAGGGGTCCTTATTCCAAAAATTAAGTATATCCTTCAATATTTACCTATTTCTTAATGCTCTTTCTGCATTCCTAGATCCAATACAATTTGTTTAAAAAAGAAAAAAAAATTTGTTCGATTTCTAGAACTAGAAGTAGCGTAAATTTTACCATACAAGTCGAAAATTGTTAAAGTATTATCAGTTATAATATTGGTTACACTTTTAACCCCTAAACTCATTAATAACATTATAGAAATGTTCCAAAATGGGGCCAAAATCAGCCCATGTGATTTCAAAAAAAAAAAAAAACACATATAGTTTCTTATGTTTTTATATTTCTAGTTGAAACGACAAAATGAGCTCAGCTCTAGTTTTGAATAGTTTCTGTAAAATATTAGGGTAGTGATGGCAGAAAAATCCGATCCGATCCGAATCCGATGGATACCCGATCCGAATGGAGCGATTTTTTTCCGATCCGACGATCCGTGGATCGGCCGATCCGAAACGGATTTGGATTTGGAGCGGATCAGGCCTGATCCGATCCGATCCGATCCGAATTGATTTTATTTTTTATTTTTTATTTTTATTTATTTTTATTATTTTTTATTTTTTTATAAAAATCTATACCAATATGGATCGTATTTGGATTTTTTTCTTGATCCGATCTGATCCGGTCGATCCGATCCGAATCCGATCAGGAATTTGGATTTGGATTTGGATTTGGATCGGACTGATTGATTTGGATTTGGATTTGGGTTAGGCCGATCCGATCCGAACCCGATCCATTGCCAACACTACATTAGGGTGTGCTTGATTCGCTCTTTTTTTCCAGGAAAAGTCGTTTTCCAACTTTTTTTTCCACCCTTAGCTGTTTGATTGCAATTTTTTCCTAGAAAACGTTTTCCATCTTTTTTTCGATTTTCGTTCTTTTTTTTTTTTTTTGAAGGAAAACGTTTTCCTTGGGGGGAGGTGATTTTTGTTTTCCGTGAAAAGTTTGATACTTTTTTTTAATTGACAATTTACTTTAACTATAAAGATAAGAAAAATGATCAAATTTCATTAAAAAAAACTCAAAAATAAGGAAAATAACATTATTTTCCAACTTTCAAATTAATCCAATCAAACAACTACAACTATCATTTTCCTGAAAAATCTTTTCCCGAAATTCATTTACCCGGAAAATGTTTTCCTTCCAACCACTTTCCGGTTTTGCAATCAAACACACCTTAAATATGCTTCACATTAGATTTGTGGAAAAAAAAAAAAAGTCAAGTCTGGTAACCGCTAAGAGATAAGGAAAAAGGGTGGACAAATGAGTTTTGTACACTATTAGATGAAGTAGAATTGCGAGTTTAGAGTCCTTATTGGTACTCTGTGTAAGGTTAAAATAACAATTGGTACTTTCGAAGATATTACTTGATTTTAGCAACAAGGCCACAAGTTGATGTAATGATGTCTATGCATAATATTACGACATAAATGTATTGATTGAAAATATAATTTATTGTACATTATAATCATGAGCGTGAAATGGTGCACAATAAATGCACCATCGAAGATGTTTGTTGATGCTGATTTTTTTTGTCACCATGGTTCTCAATCTTCTCCGCCCTTTTTCTTTATGGAACCATTTTATGACTTAACAGTATGAAATTTATGAATCTGTCTCTACACAAAATATTTCAATTGGAAAGTTGAAGCTCATTAAGGTAGGCAGGGGTGACAAATAAGTCGGGTTGCTCACTAGGCACGTTGCATAAGCATTTAAGAATTTGATAACTACAAGCAATTAACTTTGTGTTTTCAAATTGACAAACCATAAAAATCTTGCAGAATGAAGCAGTGTGGGACCTAATAAGGTAATAGTAGTATCAATTACTCCCTTCATCCCACTAAGATAGGTAAGTATTCCTATTTTGTCCGTCCCAAATTATAGTCTAATTTCCTTATTAAATGTATAATTTATTTTCCATGTACTAAAATACCTCTATTTAAGATAATTGGAATACTAAATATCAAGATAGATATTTCATCTCCCAAGATATTTAAACATGTTCACATTACTTTTTGACCATTCAATATAGGGGTAAAATTGAAAGAATATATGAATATCTTATAATTCCAAGAACATTTAAGATATTTTCTTAATATATGTGAAAAACGGTGGATACCCTTCTTAGTGGGGCAGAGGGAGTATCAGTGAAAATGGAATTGGGAAAGACAAACATAAGTGAAGCAAAGCACATTACAGAAAGTGAAAATAGTGAATTAAAGATTTTTTTTTTTAATTTATGGAAGGAGGGAAAGTGATATCATGCCTAAGCACAACTGGTGTGCTACCAAAAAAAAAAAAAGAAAAAAAAATTGCATCTTAGTAATTCAAATTTATATCGACACTTGAGATTATCAAGATGATTGAAGCTTCTCCAATCAAATCTTACGTTGTCTTCTACTTTGTCATATTCAGAATAATGGAGTCCCAAATTCTTTATCTTTGGAATTCCGCGAAGCATCGCGTCCATAAAAATGAGGTTTGCTACATTGTAGTGTGAAGCTTTTCAAGAACAATAGCATAATTTTCTCCCTCAATTTTTAAGCGCACGCTAGCCTACAAGTTTTTACAAATTTTTATATATTTTTATACATTATTTTCACGTTCACATATCTCGTGGAATCTATACGTACTACATAAATCTCTACTATTCAACTCTACTCATTCTTTCTCCTATATCATATCAAAATCTATAAAAATCTATTTTTATAGATACACTAACACGGATTAGACAGTGGCATTTTCCATATGTCCACTGCAAGAAAATGACAAACATGGTTTTTGCCATTTTCTAAGAGCACTCCTGGCGTCGGCTTATAAATTTTCAAATTTGGGTTTTCCTTAAAGGGTAAAAATTGGTTAAGGCCCGCGCCCCCTGCCCCGCCCCCGCCCCCGCGGCGGAAGTCAAAAAAATGAGCCGAATTTGACCGTTCCACCCCACATTCACCAAAAATGGGGTTTCAGCCGTCAACACTATTTGGCTTTGCGGGAAGAGGACCCAACACAGAAGTGCTCTAGGGCGTGACGATATACCCAAGCACAATCCATCAACATGGCAACTATGTCAAAGCAATTTCAATTTCAAATTCATCTTCTAAATGTATTCTCAGCAAGCTATCATCAACCCAAATGTACAGTTACAATGTGAATGTCGACTCTTTTCATAAATCTATCAACTGTTTTACAGACCTGTAACAAATGTAAGAAGACTAATTTATACTCCCCGAGAAAAGGGCACCACCATTTATTTCTTCTTGCCAAAGAATCTCAACTTTGTCATATCAACCATAGACCACAGTAGCCAGCCCCACTGCAAGATCTTCGTCTACAACTGGTCGAGTCAACACCACAATCCTCGTCCGTGAGACATCTATGATCAGCACGAGTGTCTGGAATATGACAAGCACTTTCGACTGCCTCGTTTGTAGCAGATGGACAGGTTCGCGATGACATTGCACTAGATAGTTGTGGTTGCCCATCACTCGGCTTTAAAAATAACCACTTTTATATTACACCCATTCTCGGGAGAGAGGGAAAAAAAGAGAGGAAGTAAGAAAAAGGGAATCTGATTGAAGGATAAGAATCACCTTAACAGACGTAAAGTTACTAAGAATGTAAGCCTCGGGAAGTTTCTCATGCCAGGAGCTTAAAACCGGCAGTGGGTGACCTTCGGTTGTGAATATGTAGTTTTGACTGTCCAAAAATGAATCGTCGTAGAGAAGATACAGATATTTGCACCTAAAGGAAACAGTATCATTGAGCTGCATGATCATATAACATGCATATAAGAGAGTACAGACATTTAGAGTATATAACACTCACGTTTCAGACAGGAAGAAACTATGCTGATGATCTTCCAATTCCATAGTTGTCACATCTCTAATGCTAGCATAACCACCTTCAACTCGTGTGTGCTTATTAAGAGAGTCCACAATTGATTCACCAACGTCTAAATACCATGGATCTGACAACATTAGAGTTTAAGGTCAAATGACTCAAACAGAGATAAATGAATGGGCACAAACAAAAGGTATTATTAAAAATGAGTCTAAAAGAAGTGATTTGATAATGGTTTTATCAGACATGGTCATAATATAATATGCACAAACCTTTGGTTGCTTGATATAGGTAAAATGTTGACTCCGACAACTCCGGGCGTAAAGGATAGTACTTTTCTGTAGGATGCAGCATCTGATGGTCGAGGAGGTACCTTAATGATTGAAAAGTTTGCGTATCATTATTTACTTGAGGTATGCTCATAGATACAAAAAGGGTTTTGCTAATGAGACATAAACCCACGGTAAAATATCATGAGTGGATTAAAATTAACATGGTTGATAAGAATGGATTTGATCTAGTTGGACCATTTAGTTGAGAAACTCCGGGAACATGGAATATCAAGAATGGAATATTTGAATATAACGCTTAGCCTGCATTTGTTTCAACTTTTTTTTTTCCCTAAAAATGAAGTTTTACTAATCTTCAATATTAACCATACATTCAAAACTACTACTCGTTAAAAGTTACTTTCAAACAAAATAAAAGTTTGCCCAAACACATGCAAGTCAACCATTGCAAAATATAGCGAAAGCCAATACTAGTTATTTATTCACAAGAAAAGCAGGCCACAGGCAAAAAAAAATACACAGAGTACCTCTCTGGAAGTACTCCAAATTTATTCCAGACATGGAAAAATTCACGGTGCGATGAGTTAGCAGCTGCAATATCCCCAACAAGAACCTGACTGCCATAACAATATGAAAACAATTCTTCCCCTTTCAATTTGATAGCTGGAAAGATTGTTCATAGTTACCGATATTTACCTGCAGGCCAGGCCAAAATGCCTGAAGGCTCGTAAGTTGCCAATATGTTGCTCTTCCTGTCCTCATATCAGCTTCATGGTACCTGCAAGACAATTATACACTTTAAAAACTCGAGACTTTCTGATTATCTACACTTTAAAAACTTGGGACTTTCTGATTATCTTTTCTCTTAACTGAACAATGATGAAGGAATTAGAAATATTTGATGTACATTGGAAACCATAAGGTCTAAAGATACAGTGTGAGTTAAACTTAAACATAATACCATGGGCCATGTCTAAAATATTTTTGCACAGCAAGGTAAGCTGACTGAAACATCCTCCAGAACTCTTCTCTTCCAAATAGAATGTGCCCTTTGATTAGATACTCATAGAATGAATCAACCCCTGCGGAAGACAACAGAGGGTCGGCATAAGATAGTCTATAAAAGCAGGCATACCCAAAGATGATCACGCTCAATTAGTGCAATGTCACAACAGACAACTATGAACATAAGATGCTTTTGGGGAAAAATAAAGAAAAAGAAACAATACACAGTATAGCAATAAATAATACCAGCCCCAATTCCGGATGAGTGTTCTATCCATTCGCCAGTTTCTACATCGAGTGTAGTTCCCAAAAGATTCAAGGAACTCCTCATGCTCCATAACTTACGAAGAGCACGTAAAGCAGCATTTTCAAATCTCGGGTCGCCAGTTAAACGTGACAATGCCCCCATTTCAAGAATCAGAGAACCTAAATCAAGATTGGAGAAAACTGCACAATATCAAAATATGTATCTGGTAGCACAAATAACCAAGCACGTCTAGCTTTTGAGCTTATCAGCAAGAGTGCATAATAGAGAGGGGGGAAGCTCCATACCACAACCAGATGTGCTTGTTTCAGTTATCTCGTTCTCCATCACGCCATACTATCACAAGAGAATTTTTGTCTGGTTCAGTTCCATATGTCCATATTACAAACCTTATGATGCACTCTACAGCCATACAATTTATCCCAGAACTAGTAACTATATATCAGGTTTATTTAACCAGAAAAAACAAGGAATACCTTCAAATTGATCCATGCATAAGGCAGCCCAGTGGAGGTATTAAAAGCAGGTAAAAACCGTCGGCCCAAATCCTCAGCAAGAACAAGAAGCTGGTTTTCATAAGTTCCTCTATTCAACCTGTTTGTGGAATGAGTTGCAAGAAGATGAGCAGAAACAAGCCCTCCAAGTACTCTTATGTTGCACTGCAGGACGAGTTCAAGGGGAAAAATATTAAAACACTCCAAAAAAATTACCCGGAATAGAGTACATTGTTAATGTGGTCACCATCTAGTACACGAGATCAAATTTGTTTTATTGAACTTAACAAATAACAATTTGAAAACAGAAGCAATATTACCTCAAAAAGATTTATCCTCACATTAACATCAAACGTCAGATTTTCAGATAGCCAAAGAACTGCCTTCTCAAATTCTGTGTGGTTACCCAAGACTACAAGGCTGAGAGAGAAAGAAATAATATGGTCCATCGTTGTGTTCCCAGCCCAACGTGAGACACATATAAGCTAATGATTCTCGTGCAGAAAGAAACATAAAATCTTTAAAACAGGTTGCCCATTTCTGCAATCTCAACCTCAAAAGAAAATACAAAACCTGGATAGTGATTCAATAAGGGAGAGAGCAGATCCATTATACTCTTCTGGTAGACGCTCGAGCTAAAATTTGATAGAATAGAGATTTAGCGATTTGCCTTTAGGCTTCAACTAATCATAACCAAATTTATGCAGACAAAATACTTACCCTCAAATTTCCCAGTTCACTCAGAGAATCTGTGAAAGTTTTGGTTAGAGGCTTTAATTCATCATGCTGCAAGAAAATCAAATTGATTTGAAAATCTGAGTTTTTGTTATTTTGAACCAACAGTATAAATGGACATCACTGAATAAATAGACTTACCGGGAAAGCGTACGTCATGTAGTTGTCATAAGCATGGTAAAACCTGAAACGGAGAGATGACAAGTCAACTATACGCTTGCCATTTATACCAAAGGGCTTTGCGAGTAGTTAGAAGCATATCATGGAACACCAAATGCATAAATCAATGACTCTGATGAATACTATGATGTGATATATGGAAATGAGCAATTGACACAAATAGCTATCAAATTTAGGCAAGCCAATAATATAATGTATTTAATATTTTGTTCATCTATAAATCCTACTTGGCTAATACGGTTAACTGTTATATAAACACCGAAAAAGTATCATCCGTAGACATATACAATCACATAGAGTATTTTGGTCACATTTATTCACAAATTTCAGCACTAAATGCCATTAGAACCAGTAATCTGAAATAAGGATCCAAACTTAATTACACAGCACTCACAGTTGATTGGTATAGCCGGAACCCTCATTGATCACATTACACTTAAATGCTCCACCCAACTCCTTAAATGAAAACTGATATCAAAATTCACTAGAATTCAGAACCTAGAATTCTAAGCTAGTAATTATGGGCACAGAAATCAAGCGTTGCTATGCACGAGTAAATTACTTTAACTTCCAATAAAATCATCAATGGCGATCAATTTGCATTCAAGGGGAAAAAAGGAAAATTAAATTCGGCGAGAATTGTGAGCTATGGGAATTGTAAACAAAATTCAGAATTGAGCATTACATCTTGCGAACTTTCTCACTCATGCGCTTCTTCTTAGCTGAGTAAGGGTCCAGCTTTGAGGTGGAGTTGTGGATAAAAATGCTCGAAAGAATCAGCAAAACCATTAAAATCCATGCCCCTCTGCTTCCAGTTACAGGCGACATGGATTGAAGATATACACTACACGCATGTACAGAATAGCGGATGATTCGGAAGACTATAAGGGCCCCGTCTTCAAGACATCGGGTTTTGAGATCTGGGTTTAATTTGACAAGAAGACAGCAGATAGGATCAGAAGTCTCCAAATGAATTCTGTAAACTAACCTTAAAATCGAGGCTGGCAGGTTGCCAAAATACCTACCTATATATTGACGAAAATGTCACGAGTGAAAATTAGTTTGGTGAAAAATCGAATATTTCAAATTCTCCATCTGTTCTCTCTTATATATATTTTTTAAATGGTACACCTATTTTCTACAATGAAACAATTTTTACAAGAAATTGATAGCAACATTATTTGAGAGTATGTATTAATGGTTAAAATCTGTTAGAATATATAACAGAGAGAATATGTAACGGGCATAAATACATTAGTATCATTCTATCGTTTTAGCGGCCAATCGAACTAATTGATGGTCCTAACAGATCGACTACGGACAAGTATACGAGTGACAAAATAGACACTATCGTTCTTAGCGATGAATTGAACTAATTGATGGGTATTGAAAAATCGACTACAGTGTATAAGAGCGTACAAGAGTAAATGTGGACAAGAAGGCTAGTCAATCAAGAGTAAGCGTCAATCAAGAGTAAGCCTCAATCTTTTACACTCATGTTTGGTGTACTAGATTGGACATACTAAACAACATTATCAGAAGCTGAAATCAAAATCTAGCAGCCAAACATACTACTTAAAGCAACAGTTGATCTACTCTTAACACAAGCTTATACCGGTCGAATAGTGTTTAGTTATTTTCCTTTTCGGAAATATGGTCTCAGCAATAAGCCAATAAAGGGCAAGGACTGTCGTTGCTTTCCCTTTTCTGGCTAACAACTTTCTTGTTAGAGCATGATCGACAGGCCTTGCCGTGAGTGTACAATAGACAATTGAGGTCGAACTTCAGTTCGGCTGGAATCCGCTGATTGAGATGGAGATATGTCTTTTTGATATCTGAAACTGCCGGTACCCAACCTATAGTCTTGGCTATTTGAAAAACCTGTACAAATACTCAAGAGAATAAATGTTGTTCTTCAGATATCAGAAGCGATCTAATATCCACGTGGATACATGTTATTGTCACCATGACCTATATATAACCTCAGCATTAAATAATGTCGATATGATTACAAGGGGTGATGACATGCAATCCTGAGGTAACACATGTTCTATAGACACAATAACCATGTGTCCCCTATTCATTATATCAAAACTGTTCGAGAAACACTATAAACTTGTCTTCCGTTTTGAGTGTTCTAGGGGAAATATGCAAAAAGTTCAAACGCAAAAAAGCCATCATTATCTTCTCTTTCCACGCGAGAACACAAAATTGAAAATGAATCCAATGCTCAAAATTGAAAATTAAAATGCAAAAAGAGACTGCTGTAGAAAAGAAGGCAAAAAAAAAAAAGAAAAAAAAAGTATTAAAAAATAAGCAGCTCACATGTGTGTCCACAGGGAGATCATCTTGCTGGAGATGAAACATCAAGACACATGACACCTGCCAAACATTTCAGGTAACTGATTACATAACCTTGGCGAAATTTCTAACAAGCATTTCGGGCAAAGTAATTAGTATTGTTAGAATTGTCTGCACAATGTTTACAAGTCAAACTAACAAACAGGCTAACCTGAAAACAGGGAAGTGGTCAATCAATCCTATGAGATCAACTCAAGAAACTTTCAAGAACAGGAGCTATCTATTTATATAGTTGAAAAATGTAAAACTTCAAGATAGTAAATTACCGTCTTGGGACCTATTCCTTTAAAACTAGAGAGCTCTCCCTTGATTTCCTCAACAGACAAATCTCTTAAATACTCCAAGCACAATTTCCCTTTTTTCTCGAGCAAGCAATTCAATATATTCTTTATACAAGAAGACTTTGTAGGTGCAAGACCTCCACATCTTATGGCATCCTCGATGCACTTCGACTCTGCTGCAAGGACCTATGAAATTTATATTACCATGTACCCAAAATCTCGACCTTTAAATGCAAGAAAAGGTCAAAAAGATGTAGTGAGCTCGCCAATAACCAACAGCAAAACATATGCACGACCTTTGAACTACTTCCAAAATCGGCCGAAGCCCCAAATTGAATGTTAATACAAAAGAAAACCACTTCAATAATAATAAGGCCTCTAGGCTTGGTTATCAATACTTCACATGAATGCAAAATGATTTCCATAATCCAAGGATTCAAAGTTAACACTCCAACACTTTAAGTAAGCTTTGTTCCATCATGGTATTCACCATTAAAGATGATTTATACACCAATGGTTATAGAAACAAATTATAATAAAAACAAACATTGATAGATCAGAACAATTCTACAACATCCATGTTTCTTTGATCAAGAGGTACCCATTAAGTGAGTGTGAAATCTCAATATCACTTACGAAAAAATCTCTTCAATTTTCTTTATTTTGATAAAATGATCATCTCTATGGTTGGATTCGCAGATAAGAATGAGTAAAAACAGAACATGAAAACTACAGATAAACAAATACCTAAAATAAAAATATTCCCCCAATTTACAATGAGCACAGGGAAAAAAAAATGTTTGAAAGCATCGAAGAGATTACATACATATTCCCATGTAGGGAAAGCATTCTTGAGAGAAGCAAAGGCCTTCTCGGAATTAACCTCAGTAGTATTCTGCGACAGTATCGTTTTCACTAAACCATCCAACACAGTCTCTTTATCATCACATTTTTCACCATTGAGAATCTCAATTTGTTCAGAATTACTGAGGTCTGAATTTTGGTAGGTTTTTTGCAGCCTTTGATTGCGGTACTTGATGAATTCTTTGGGGAAACCATGGAGATTCAAGAGATCATCCCGCACTGCTCGACACTCTTCAGGAGTGGGTCGAGGGTAGTCGGGGAATGGCTCTTGAATAGTTGTATTGACATTGTAATCGTTGGTTTTGGGGGATTTCGTCGAGGATTTGAGCTGCGCTTGTTTTCTCTTTCGGGAATTCTGCATTCTTTCGCGGCCTTCGTTGGATTTGCAATTGCAGCCCTTGTTAAAATGGAAAATGACATTTTTAGGTCTCAGGCTGCTTGCTTCTTGTTTCGTTGTTTAGTGATGAAAACTTGTTCACAAGCTTGCTTCCAATCAAAAATTGTCAACTCTCATTCAAAAAATAAAATAAAAAATAAAAAAATAGTCAACTGTACTATACCATTTGAAAATGTTATTTAAAAATATTCATCTAAATTTAGTCTTGTTCATCCCTGCATCCCTATACAGCACCTATTAGAGGTCATGACCAGTCGAAAAGAAGGTTTTCAATGATTGCGGGAACTCCAACAGTTAGAAGAAGGTTTTCCACGATTGCTGGGACTCTGACAGTCAGGTCAAGTGCCATAACATGCAATAAATAAATATGTGATAAAGGCAAAAGTTTAGTGCATATCTCTACAATGAAATGGACTTTTACTATATATATATATGTAGAAGGGAGGGAAATGGACCGCAATGGGGATAGATGAGTGGTAGACACAGTTGAGGCCCAATAAGCATTGCTTGACTAATAAAACTCATTTCACTTAGTGAAGTCGAATTCGATAAGGCCTAATAATCATAATAAAATCCTATCGTGAGTCTTCCGTTTGCCACAATTGTGACACATAATTTTGAAGCATAATAAATTATTACATAACAAATTAGGTGATATTGTCACAAACGGATCGACAAAATATATGTATATCGCAATTGTGTTTTTAACGTATCATATTGTATTCAAAATAAACAATATTTGAAAGTCCATGACTTTGTACCTAATATGCACATTTTTATCTTAGATTATAGATGTACATCACATTGTCTTCAAAATAAACAATATTTGAGAGTCCATGACTTCATACCTAATATGCACATTTTGATCTTAGATTTTTATCATGCCAGATAAAAACGATCATTTTCCTTATAAATTACTCATAACTTTACCTCTTCAATCATTATGCTAACATTTTTACTCACTAGAAAAAAAATAAAAATGAGTGCTGAATCAAAAACTTTGTCCAATAAGAATCTAATCCAATCTATTGTGGCACTGTTCTTAAAAGATGACTAAACTGAAAAAAGAATAAAAAGGGCACTGGTTATTGAGAATTTAGATCAATCTCGTAACGTAATCGCTTACGCATAAGTAGACAGTTATATGCTACAGTTATATGCAGTAGCAAGTATTCCGTAAGTATCAAAGTGCTTTCCTACTACCCAGCGACCCGTTCAAGGGTCACCTTATTGGGATTTATTGATTTATTGACCAATTGAAATGTTTTGAATAAACCAAACTCAGCTCACGACATTTGACTGCTACAAATTGGAATATTGAAAGCAACGTATTATTAGGTTTATTACGACTATTTACAAATAAAATCGTAAATAATTACAAAAATGAAATAGGCAACCTTCAAATCAAACAAAAAGCAAGAAAAATAATCAAACACGAAAAATCATTATTAACATGCCTACAAACTGACCCATAACTGGGGTGATGCCCACAAAACATTCGTATTTCGACATTATTAGATGGAGTCGAAGTAATTATATCATGCCAGTGTGATCACATTCAATGCTGAAATGACATTAGCACAACTCAACTGATGCGAACTTCCTAATCTAAGATCTTCTTCTTCCTCCTCCTCTACTCATCTGTTGGAAAGCCCGTCGAGTTGCCTCGACCTAAGCACAACCCTTGAAGTGTCTTAACTTAACCCTCCAATTATTATTTACACAAGAATCCTAAAGAGTGACCAAAAATTATAAACAAGTCATTTGGGATTGGACTGAATTACAACCCCAACGAAAAAGCTGGAAAAAAAATTTTCAAAACCTAAGCATCAATATTGACTTGCTTCCCAAATTAATACTACTAAAAGCTACCCGAGTCGAGTCATTCAAACTCAGAACTCGGTTGAGTTTCCTCCAACTCGGTACCTAGCTCGACTCACATGACCCTGCATCACCGCCTCCCAATCGACCTCATCCCCGTCTTCATCCTCATCTCTTCCCCTCAATATCTCCAAAATCCTTTGACCCTTCTCTCTTGCACGCTCACTCCCCCGCTCCATCACCTCCCGTAGCACCTCCACCGCCTTCGCCTCCCTTGCCAGCCCCTTGAACCTCAAACTCCCATGACTCAACGAGTATAATGCTGCAATACAATTCTCCCGAGTTGACTCAGAGTCCAACTCTTTCCCTTTCCCATCCCTCAACATCGCCACCAAGCACTCCACGGCACCGGCGTCCAACAACGCCGACTGCCCCTCTGGGCAGGCTGCCAGGTTGCACACCACCAGCACCACCCGCCCCGCCACCACCGGATCCATCAACACACTCAACAATGCCCTGATTGCTCCAAGCTTAATTATCTTCACCCTGTTGCTCTGCATCAAGGTCAAGTGATATAGTGCCAAGGCGGCATCTTGGCGGCTCCGGTGGCTGCCGGATCTCAGAACCAGTAACAATGGCGGCAATGCCCCAAGGACCCCGATCGCCGTCTTGTTTTCATCCTCAATGGCCAAGCTGAAAATAGCACCAGCTGCATGTTCTTGTGATTCTTCAAAACCATTCTTCAAGATTTCGATTAGCAATGGAATAATCCCAGCTCTAACAATCTTGATTTTGTTCGGTTTCGCAAGGGAGAGATTTACCAGCGCCGCCACTGCGTTGATCTGCACAGTAGTGTACCTCGAATTCAACAATGGCCTCAAAGCAAATAATACCCTTTCTGTGCAAACAGAAATTCTAGCTTGTTCGCTACTCCGAGTTGTTTTACGCAGCAAAATCACCGCCTGTTCTTGATCGAAAACATCCAAACTCGTCATTTTGCTCACAAAATTCTCATCATCCGACGAAGAAGGCGTCGGGATAGTATCAGACACCGCATCGGAGATAAATTCCGATGACGTGGACGGGGAAGTCGAATAAGAAATACAAGATGGCTTCATCGTAAACGGCAAAAACGGGGAACCATTAGCAATCACGGATTCTTCGGAGCTGGAGGAGTAAAATTTCCGATGATTCAATTCAGTAGCAGCGTGTGAGAATAAAACCATAGGATTCTCCTCAACTCCCTTCAACAATTCCCTTTCTGAAACCCTAAACCCTCGACTCGCCTCCATCTTAGAGCTAACAGTGGACTCAATTTCCGAATAACCCGGTGGTCTCGGAAGCTCCGACCCGGATTTCTCACACCATTTGATAATAGTACTCTTCAAAGCTAAATTGGGGATAACACTGGAGAAATCGGGTTCCGACCCGTCTTCGAGCTTGGGTGTGAAACCTAAATCTCTGCAAACTTGAACCGTTAACCGCTCGAAAGTTTGGCCGGAGGAAACAACGACGGGATCGGACATCAAAGAGTTGCTAATTGGGCAGAGGAATTCTTTGGGCGGTGATTTATTGGTATCTGACTTGGAGGATTTGTGTATCGATATTTTCCACCACCGTAATTTTCTATTTCCACCCATTTTTTGAATCTGGTTTGTGAGGCGAGAGATTGAGGAAGAAGAAGAAATGGCGTCTTTTTGTGTGCCTCTGATGAAAAAGGAAGAGGATGAGGGCTGGTTGTCTTACGTTGTTTGTTATGGATGCCGTTCGTCTTTTGACTTGGTCTGAGCTTGGGTCCAAATTTTATGGTAATTACATTTTTTTTTAATCATTAATGAATCTAATTTTTTATTAATAACTAATTAAGTAGTAAGTACTACACCTTTGAGGTTAGTTTAAGTGATAGGTCTTTAACTTCGTTGTAGTTACAAAAAGGGGCCACTAAAATATACTCATACAGGTTATAAACCCAGCATTGGGAAGATAAAATTCTTCCCTGGGGTGGAGGGCAGTGAATGCTAGAAGAAATCCAACACCGAGTTTATAATATTTTTTAAAATATACTTAAGAAATAAGATTTTCATTGACAGTTGCTCTAATAAAATTTTAAAGAAAAGCGATAACATGACCACTTTTAAGTTAGACATCGCACTTATGATGAGATGAATTAATGCCACAAGAATTTATGATGAGATTTTGAAACTTTTAAACATTATTGACCATTTTGTAATTTTATTTAAACTTCAATAATCACTAGTAAATTTTCCCAATAACTTTATGGCAATAATTACTTAATTAATTAACTTTTATTCTAAAAAGAAAGATATACCCGAACAGAGGTTCTTAATTTTGATAGTCTTTTTCATTTTTATCTCTGGTCTATTTTTTCTTATCTCTAAATAAATTGCTAACCTTTGAAGATTTGTTGTCATCATAATTATTCTAGTCATAATCAAGAAATTGAACGACTTTCTTTCCCGGCCTCACTCGAATTCTCGTTTTTGTTGACTTTAAAGTCGTCCATTTTGAAGAGCTGAGATTTAAAATTAGATGAATGTTCAACTATTTTATTATTTTTTTATGTCTTAATTTAGAACTATAGATTATCATTTTAGGTTCCATATTCCGTTGCTAATATATTAGTATTATAAGGTGTTAACATGTCATATAGCGTTCAGGTATTAGTCTAATATGAGTGTGGGTCCCCCTCCATTCAGGAAGAGGGTAACACGCGAAAATATAAGATATCGACATATTGGCAACGGATCGCTAACTTATTATTTTATCCAATTTTCTATGATCAAAGGGGTTATTGACGGGCAATACGCCGTATGGATGGAAACTAACCATTAGGATTTACACTATTAATTATTCAATACTGGGGGCCCAATTACCGAGTGGAAAAGTTGGCGGGCTGAAGTGCCAAAACTCTTGCAAAATTTTGAGACAATTTTGCTGCAATCTTGTAATAAAATGATAATTAATATAATTACCTTTAAAGTCCGTTTAATAATAAAACATTAAAGACTATGAGCATGTCGAAATGAATCTTTATTTATGAGTTAAAAAGCATTTATTCTTTTCCTGTCATTTGAATCCTTTCATATTTGTTTAGATGTGGACGATCAATAAATACAAATATTTTGGATAAATACAAATTTTTTAAGTTTTATTTTCACAATTGAAAAACTTATTATTTTTAACTAAAATCATATCATATGATAATTGTAACTGAAGAAGTAATAAATTAAAATTTATTATTAGTGGCATTATTACTATATCAAAATAAATCAAATAAATGTAACGTGGGTACAATTTTTAGATATCGTCAAACGACAATGTTGTAGCTTGGCGCCACCGCACAACCAAGTTACAAACTTACAATTCACAGCTAACACCAAACACCATGTTGCATCTCTTCCCCGGCAGCTCAAATTGGATTGTTTCTAGCCCTACTTGAAACCAGCAAATTAAAAAATTATGATCTTAGAGATCGTTTAGATAGTTAAAAATAAATCTCGTTCTATATATATATATATATAAAGTGGCTTGAGGATGAAAAATATTTTGGGACCTTAATACCCTCAATATCTTTTTATAATTCCTAATATATCCTTTAGTATTAATTTTCATCAATAATATTATTATAATTATTAGACACTTTTATTTGATTTTTCATTTTCTAAAACTTATGGTATGATGTTATGATGGCCTGAGGTGTGCCATAGTGTGTACTTTGATAGACACCATGATATTTTGGTTATTCTTAATGTTATGATGCTCACCAGAGTGGGCGTTATGGTGCACCCAAAGTTGAAGTGGTATATCAACTCTGATGCCACATTATATACCACATCAACCAGAGTGCTCTATAGTGTACACCATAACATTTTTGTTTATCCTTTATTCCAAACTTTCAATTATCAAATATTCATTCAAATGACACCGATGAAATTTAAAGCAAGATACCATTTCAAAGATGGAAAAAATGTGAACTCGAGTGATTTCTAGGCCATGTAAAAGTCGTATCATGTAAATATTTTTACCTTTTCGGCAAAGTTCCTTTATTTTTTTTCAATTTTAATTGCTATTTAATTTGAATAATTATTTTGGTTTCTATCGAGGGACATAAAATTGGAGTTTCTAGTTAACTTCTATTTATTCTAGATACATAGGTAGCAATTTGATTTGTTGCTTCTCTATTTACTCATTTTGAACTAAGAGATTGTAAAATGATTATCCATATGTGATTGTACTTTAAAATTAAAAATTTAAATTTCTATGCTTTTATGCCCTAAGTCATCGCCAATTGTGAGATTTGTTGTTTTTATGATTTAGAAGACATAGAGTTGATAAGAAAATAAGTTGAGTGTAATCTTAAAACTTGAATACTACAATAATCAACCAAAATGACTCCTTACACTAAATCCATGGTTCCTATTAGTAGCTATATATAAAAATGGAGTTCTCTTAATAATTTCAAAGTTTCGATTAGAAAAAGAGTGAAATTGTATGAATTTTGGTGTATGTCTCCCTTTTTCCATGTAAGTCTCAAAGTCAGTAGTTATCGAAAGGTGATAATAATTAAAGAATTATGGAGATTAAATGGTTTTACCATCTTTACAAAAGATAATTCCTAAAGGAGAAAATGGGATTTGTTATTGTTTGATGAATGAAGTCAAATCATTGCAACATATAATCTCATTATTTATCATAGGCATTTGATAAATATAACTTCAATAGTATTTTTCATAATATATAAGAGAAAAAGGAAAATAGTTCATAAATGTGCTTGAGTGTATATTCTTTTGTATATATCAGGAATTGCTTCATTACCAAGAATAATTTTATGTTCTTAGCATTAGAATGACCATAAACGTCATGAGTTGCTTAATAATTGACAATTATGTTGAAAATATATTATTAATGTCAAGAAATTTTTTAAAATTTCATTCAAGATAATGTTGCCTTGATTTTCTTTTATTGTTAGTGATTGGTCATATGATCACCAAAAGATATCAAGAAAGACCGAAAGAGATAAATATTGTAATGATCATATGCAATTGAGACATTACACACACTACAACTCTACAAGAAAAATTATCTTTAACAATTTGGTTGTGAAAATTTGATTTTTGATTTTTTGGGTGTAGAAAGACTGTCGGGAAATAATTAAGGGAAAAAATTTTAGAAGGGTATTCCCAACATAGAATTTAATGGATTTTAGAAATCCAGATAATTTTAGATGTTTTCAATATAGAATTCCATGAATTCTATATAAATCCAGTGTTCTCAATATGGAATTCTGTGGATTCTATAAAATTTGGCATTCTCAATTGCTTATAAATTCTAATGGATTTTATTAAATTATGGAATTCTATGGATTTTAAACTTAAAAATATATTAATAGTTTTCTTCCCAAAATCCTACCTCCCACCCTCGGATTCTTATAGATTTCATGAATTTTATTTTTATTTTTTTAAAAAATCATGTAATCTTTTAAACTTAAGTAATCAATTAAAATTTATAATCATAAACTTAGGAAACTAGTTTTTCATTATCATTATAATTTTAAAACAATAATATCATAATCAACTTGTGCAAAATAAGCGGTCAATATACAAAATATATATTATCACGATGACACATAATTTTAATTATTAATTCTTCATTGCTCTAATTTTTGAAAAATCATATTATATCCAATCTATGCAAAATAATAATAATAATAATAATAATAATAATAATAATAATAATAATAATAATAATAATAATGGACGAGATAAGAGACTATTATTCAAAATAATTTCATCATTATTAGGAAAATTCAAATTGATCAAAATTTGTGATTTTGTTCCTTCATCGCTCAATTTTCAAAGATTGCGTCATATTCAACATGTGGAGAATAAATGATCAAATATTTTAAATGAGATATTAACACAAAATTAGCAAGTTATAAAATTTCATAACTTTATATTCATAAAACAATTGGAAACATATTTTATTATCTTTGTTCATTAGTTGAAAAACATTGGATTCATTTAAAAAAACGACAAGGTTATAGATTCATGTTTACTGCCATTGTTTGAATATTTTTACTTTTTTTATTTTTTTGATGATCTAGTGAGAATTTGCGTTATCTAATATCATCCAATTGAGCTTTCTACATAATTGATTATTCATTTGTAATAGCCAAAAAAATATGCGAAGCAATGTTATCAGTTTTTATTTTTATATCAAGTTCGTACGTATTCAACTTGTAACAACAACGACGATAATAATAAGAAAAAAGTTGCTCAAGATTTGAATTCTGACATCAACACGAAACTAATAGATTTTTAAATGGTTTCATAATAAATAAATGACATACCTAAATAAATAGTAAAAGTAGATTATACATTCTTCTCTAATAATTTGTATTTGTATTATTTTTTTACATGCTAAAATTTATTATACGGATTGTATGATTATAATATCAAACTTCTATATATATATATATATATATATATATATATATAGATCTTTTAAAGAACTGATTAATCGGACAAGAATAAAGATAGAGTCCCATTCTACATGTCAATACCGGCAACAATGAAATTTATAGTAAAAGGAAAATCCGTCGACTTTAAAAATCGTGAGGGTTCAAGTCCCTCTATCCCCAAAAAGCCTATTTGACTCCCCAAATAGTTATTCTATACCCTTTATTATTAAATATTATTAAATTTTATTTTATATATATATATATATATATATATATATATGAAAATATAAATTCAGCAAAATCCACTAAAATTCATTGAAACCCACCAAATTCTGTGATATACAATTCCATTGAAATCTGAAGGATTCTATAGAATTCTATTAAAATCTATTAAATCTATCACAATCCATAAAACATAAAAATTCTACACAACTCCATATTGATGGCACCCCCCTTAATCTTTAAAAGAGAATTCTTCTTTAGTGATAATAAATAATGTTTTTTAGTGTTTAGAAACATCGTCATATTTTAGTTGCATTCATTTATTTATTTTTGAATTATATGTATATAAATATGCAAACTAGAAATAGTTTTATAACTGTCCAAAGCAACGTGCATCACACATTTGACATAGTACTAGAACTAGTATAAAAAGAAACTAAGTCAATTTTATTTTATTTTATTTTTTTGAGATAAAAATGGCAGGAACGATGAACGCCTAGTTTCTCCATATATCGGAGCTACAAACCACAAAGCACATCAAAAGATTTTACCTTAACATGAAAAGCATGTCGATTGGGTAACCTCAAATTAAACACTTCAGTATCTTTTTATTTCTAAACATGTTTTTATGTGTTACATACTGGCTTTTAAGTTAACTTAAATACTTATTTTAAAAAAATTATTCTTCACTTGGAGATGTAAATTGCTTTAATTAACTTGACACAGAGGGGAAAAAAAAGAAATGTGCATGCCTAACATAAATAATGCAGTATATATTGATTTTAGGGTAAATTTAATGAATGATCACCAAACTTTCAAGATATCTCTAATTACTCACTGAATATTGAAATGTAACTGGATACTCACTGAACTTTACTTAATGTCAACTAATAATCACTCTTTAACTCAATATTTAAATATATTTAAAAATTATGTATATAGGACTAATAACATTCTTTGTAGAGGCAGTTAGACTAATTATTGGCAAAATAAATTCATCTATTGGAACTTAAATAAAAAAAACTAAATAAATTATTAGAAATACCACTGTCTGAAACAATACTTGTGTCTCGTTTCTTATTGTTTATATAGTTTTTCGTCCTATTTGAATGGGTTTTTTATACTAGAATTGATCTAATTGATCACATGTATTATATTGTCATTGAAAGTGGTGCAATATGCTAATAGAATAAATATTAAGTCAACGAGTGATGGATAAATGATATTAAATAAAGTTCAGTGAGTATTTAGTTATATTTCAAAGTTCAGTGAGTAATTAGTTACATCTTAAAAGTTCAATGACCATTCATTAAATTTACCCATTGATTTTATAACTAGCTAGGTACTTGTACTTATTAATTTGTGTTTGTCATAAATTAAGTTAATTAATCTTTCCAAACGGAAATTAAACATCCTTAATCATATGCTAGAAAATATAATGTAACAATCTTGTCACGTCAATCTAACATACCAAATGTGTCAAGAATGTGGTCCCATAGATGATCCGTCAAAGCATCACCACATCACCAATATACTCAATAGATCATTCATGAGAAAGATAGTAAAGCATGTCAAAATAAGAAAATGGACTATGCTACAACACCATAATAGATGTTATAATGGTTGACATAATGGATATGTGGCATGATCCTACAATTTCAATCATTCCATCACTTTTAGATGGACGGTTATTAAATATGTCAACTACCATTATGTCAATCATTATGACATTCATTATGGTAGTCTAGCATTTCCCTAAGAAAATAGATAAGTAGTATTTCAGTGCAATATGTGAAATATTATGTGAGGTTGATATATAGCACAATAATATAAATAGATATTGAGGCACAATTTTCACATAATTATTTGATTGATTACTGCATTAAAAATGCTTAATTTGGAGTCCTTCAAAATCAACACGCTCCCTCAAAACTATGCACACTACGCACATACCCAATTTCTTAGCAAAAATTAATTATGAACACTATATATTCTCTATATGATACAGAACTCTAAACCATATTGTATTATTTATATCATTATATATTGTCACTATCTAATAGCTAAAACTGTTAAACAACACATCCGTTTATCTAAATTTAGCATTCAACAATGTTGGCTTCTGGAAATCGGTAGGCAACTCCACTCCCTAAAATCAATTTCAGTATTCTCATTTAGGGTTTAACCGTTTAACAATATTTCCGTCTAGTAGAAATTAAAACATGAATTTTTGGAGTTTTCCAACCTTAAAAACCCTAAAAATTCTAATATCGATCGATCCCTAGAAGAAATAAAAATTATCATGATCATCAAGATCTACAACAACACAAAAAGAGTAAATAATTAATAATCTGAAAGAAAATCTTAATATAATAATAAGAGGAGTGCCACCTAGACAAAGTGTCTAGGTGGCAGTGCCATGTTTGGTTTAGTTTTTAGGATTAATTATTTTTCTTATTCAATTTATTTTGCTTTCCTTATTTAGTATTGTTTTCCTTATTTAATTTTTTATATATTTTATTATTTTCATATGTAGTCTGTTTTTCAAATTAATTTATAAATTCTTTTACTTCTTCTATATTTAGTGTTGCATGAATGATGCAAATGTGATATAAGATAAAAGTTGTAATTTACAATACTTATTAAATTAATTCTGAAAATGAGAATTATCATTTTCTATATACATTTTAATTTTTGGATATTACATTTTAGTTATTTTATACACATTTGAGTTTTGAAACCTATATATTATAAGACTTGAAATGCCAACTAGATACTTTGCTTGTAGTATTTTTTTTTTAAAAGAACATTCTTTAGGGTTTTATCGATTCACCAAGTGATATTACTTATTTATTTTTTTTCTAAATCTAGCATATTGTATAATCCCTTTTGAGTCTTATTTGGATCGCTCTCTCTCTATATATATATATCATTTATATATATGTATAGGCTGACCGTAAGATTATTTTTAGTTTTATTTGAAATAACTTTGATCATTTTTATTGAAATAAGTATATTATCTAAATTTTGTTCCTAAATATTACATTCTTACTTAAAATCATTAATTATGATAATTAATATGATATTTTTTCTTACAAGATAATAATTCGGGCTAAAATATATAGATCGTTAGTGAAATATAAAATATTAGATATTTTTTATTAAATATTCATAAAAAATAATTTTCTTATTTTATAATATTATTTTATGTAAATATACCATTTAAATCGTCACGTGCATCGCACGTGGGTAATGCTAGTAAAATTAAAAACAAAAAATTGAAATCTCAAGAGATAAAATTTAGACAATGAGTGAGACAAAGATCATGAATCTAGCATATGATCCTTTCTTGAAAATGAACGCAAAACCTGCAACGAGAACAAGAAGAACATAATAATAATGAAAAAGCAATAAAATTAAGCATTATAATATTAATTAAAAATCCCACAAATTAAGACATAAATCTTGTACATAATTTAGCAGATGTAGATCTGGAAAATTACAATCGGACCGAGACGCTTGATTCCCCGAAACATTTAATTGATCAAAGAGATGATCGATCGATCAATCGAGCTGTCTTAGTTAGAACACGAATCCTCGAAACACAATAAGCCACTTTCCCATAGGCGTCTATAATTCTTCTTCTTAGCTGATACCTCCGAGTAGCAGTAGTACTCTTGATCTGATTTAGCTCTTCTTGAATGGAGATGACCTTTTAGAGGTGGAGGTGGGGGTAGGAGTAGTAGTGTAATGATGAGGGTGAGGCTCACTGGAATCATCATCAAAGATGAAGACATGATGATTGCTGCTTTGTGCATAGATAAAATGTCTAGGTTTTTTATATATGTCATGATCTCTCTCTTTCTCTCTCCCTCTCTCTCTCCAAATAAATATACACACATACACACTATATATATATATATATATATATATATATATCTACTTCCTTTGCAATTTAACCCTAGTTGTTCGAAGAAGTTTCTATTATTTCTAGTATATCATACTCGTTATTCTAGACTAATTGATCAGTATGGGTAACTGCATATATATAGAGTCATCTTGTTTAATCAATTCCGATCACTAAAAATTTACCCTAGTTGATATGTTTAAGATTAATATAGATAACATTTAGGGGACTTGGTCGCAAAAAATTCAAATTAATTCACTGTCTCAATTTTTATTCTCTTAGCAGTCTCATCCAATCAAAACAGTTTACATCATTGAATTTATATACTTGGTGTATATGTCTACTGTTGCAATCAGAAGAAACAATCAAGCATATAAGAATTGGAATAGCAAATCTACTCTGATAAAAAAATTAAATCAAAAAATTCAGAATGTGGTGATCAGTAAGACAGTAACTAACCATGGTTCTATTAAAAAAAAAAAAAAGAGTAACTAGTCATGGTTAACAAATATCACTGTTGATTGGATAATAACAATGTTGTTATATATTATAATATCTAAGTTGGGGATTACTTTTTCAAACAGTAAAAGGCTGTGTGTGTCTGTATGTGGAGAAGATGAATATGCCTGTGCATACATAAGCTTTATTGGGTTTAGAAATGGCAGAAGACAAATATTCTCTAGTATAGTAATAATTATATATAAGGAGTACTAAAGGGAATCACATATAGAAGTCTGAAAAAAAACTGGCGCAGGGCAAAGAATAATTGCTGGATTTGGTGTTTCGAGGAAGAGGATACATGGTCCATCTGGCCTGCACCTTGCTGAAAGGCTTTATTTATTAATTTTGGGGTGCATATGCATGAGGAAATGTAACATGTTTGTGGATGTAATATTTGCTGCGTTTATTTCTGGATATTTATAGCAAGTCTAGTCAAGTCAAGAGATTGGAATAATTTCGAATACCAAAGCTTATATACCAACAAAAACGAGAAAGTAATTTCGATTTCTTTTTGGAAAAAAAAATTGAAAATTATGTGATTACATCACATGAAATGTATGATCACCATGTAAAATAGTGGATAAGATATTCTTGTCAACGAACTTTATTGTTGCTAAGCGTTAGTTCTTTAAATTAGGTTGAAAAATGTCAAAACTCATAAATCCACATCTCATATTGTTACCTATCAATTATTATCAACAAACTAATTAATGTCAAGTTCGTCTTCTTTTTTTTTGGGGGGGGGGCGGCTTTTACCTCTAATTTGCTATTGATGTTAGTAATGCATAATCATTAATGATGATTTAAGATTGCGATAATGATATGATTGTGATTGAGCGCTTAGAGCAAAACTAATGTTGGATGAAAAATGTGGGGAAAATCAGGGATGAAAAATGTAAAAGAGAAGCTAAATTTAGTCCTTCTTTTATATTTTCCACCCAAAAAAATTGGTTTTTTTTTCACCCTTATTGCTCCTAACATTAATTTGCTATTGTTTTACAAGGGGGAAATCCTAAATTCAGGGTTTTCCCAACATTAGTTTTGCTCTTACAAACTAGTAAGCTACAAAGTTACATGCAATACATATATATATTGAGTCGATCAAATTTCATAGATTAGTTTGTTTAGCATAGCTATGTCAACGATTCTTTTTTTTTTTTTTTCCTTTCTCCTACTAAAGTTAATTATGGTATGGCATTAATAGAAATTTGTACAAATTAATCAAATATGCATGGTTTCATTTATTTATTTAGTCTAAAATAATTGGAGTAATGGGAAAAAACTTTTTTCCCCTCTCTTGGCTTTGCCTAAACGCATCAAAATTTACAAATTTGTACTCAGACATTACTCCCGCCAACAAAAGAGGCCTTTTCAATCACAACTTGTTAGTGATCAAAGTGAGACTTGGAAATTAATTAATATTGTGACCACAGATAATTTTAATAAGCATTTCAAATTAATTAAAGTTGTTGTCTAGTATAAGTAGTTTTGCTTTAATGTAGCATATTGTTTGATACCTTTGCTTTTCTCCTATTTTTTGTTTCTTTTTTCTCGCAATACTGGTATGACTTTAGAAAAGTACTTTTTTCCTCAATAATGAAAGGTTTCAAAAAAATAAAATTACTTTTGGAAACACTTATTTGATCTTTCTATCTAGCTCTGCATAATAAGTTTTTGTTTGACTAGCTGATAAAGTCCCGCTTTCTTTACCAGCCTTCATTCAGCTTTTTGAGTAGAATTTTTGGGGCAAATATAAAGAGATAATAAAAAAAAGTAGAAAAGTCACTTCTTGTTGATAGGCTTCTTACAATATTTTAATTGGTTATTACTCATACTTAATTAAAGGGCCAGCTCAAATGATTCTTGAAAGCATGCATTGGGGATAAATATTTTTTAAATTTTGTTAATAGTATCTTTTAAGTTTGAACGATGGCAAAATCACGAAATTTATGGATAATAATGAGTAATATTTTTTTAAAAATTGCTTGGTTAATTAAAATTGAAAGACTAAAAATAACATATCTCTGAATTTGAACTTCTCTTGAAAATTAAATTTGAAAAATTCAAGAACTCGTCTTTTATTTTCATAATAATAAAGTTTAAATTGCAAAAACAAGGATCGATTTAATCTTATTTTATGGATGAAATTTGATCAAATTAATTTCCCCCTTTTTTATTGAATAAAATATTGAATATAAACGTTGACTGGTTGTTAAATTAACGGAATACGTAATTTTGGATGAATGCCTCCTATTCTGAAATGCCAGGACTCTGTTTGTCTAAATTTAATCGTTAAGGATGAGGGTGCAAATGTTTTCAAAGATTGGGGACGTACATTTCCCATAATTTACTAATAATAATGCAAAAATAGGAGCTACCTAGTGTCGCACCTATGCTTTAGAGAGATACAACATAGACAACAAAGTTCTACCTTTAAATCGTATTATAAATTTATAATAACATTTTCCCTAAAAAAATAAAATGAGTCTTAAACTAATATTTTCTAGTGATCGAGATGTTAATTCTTAGCAAGTATAACTGACGAAATCGGCAATCGAAATAAATGGACTTGTATGTCATGTTGGAAAATATCCGAGACTTCAAATGCAATTATTATTAATAGTCTTTTTTTTTTTTTTAGCTCTTTTATTTTATTTTTTTGTTTATTTAAAGGGCCGGTCAAAATCGCGATTTTATCAAGTTTCAATGGAGGAAATAGACACATTGACAAGTTAGCGAAACGAAATTTTATGTTCTAGCTTAATCTTTGGCTGCATGTTCAATCAAGATGGTAGAAAAATGAGCAACCATTTTTTATTCAATTCGATGTTTCATTGTTGAAGCAATTTTACGTTATCCTTCGCAGTCGTGATGAAATTATATTTGTCACAATTGATATCAATCCCAAAATGAATAATTTCTTTGCTAAATATGAATTTATCGTGTCTAGAGTCAAATAATTTCGTTTGTGAACAAAAATGCATTCTTTATTCTTTAAGTAAATTGTCTCTATCTCGATCTTATTCAAAAAAAAAAAAAAAAGAAAAAAGAAGAAGAGTAAGCTGTTTCTATCTCTTCAAGAACACCACCCCCAACAAAAGAAAAGGAGTAAATTGTCTCTATGTCCAACATCAAGCCGTTAGTAGAGTATTCTATTTATAAAATTAAGTTATCTATAGCCTCTATTTTGCTTCATAAAAGGCAGTATTATCATAAATTTGCAACGTCAAAAACGGAAAATTTTAGCGAGTTTTAAGGGTCACCACACACTTCCAATAGGGATGAATATTGATATTTTTGAAAAATTGAACACCTAACGCATTGAAAATAAAAAAAAAATGGAAACAAAATTGTGAAAGTTGAAAGGGTGGAGATTAGAGTTCTATTGCCGTATTTTTGAATACCAGTATGTCAATGCATGTGGTTTTGTACACTTGTTCTAAAAACACTTCTAGTTTGCATATTTACATACGTATAACTCAAAAAATAAGAACTAACAAAAATGTGACGATATTTCTTCTTTTTTTTTTTTTTATTTGGGGAAGGAACTTGAGTGAGAATCGAACCTGGTTAGTGCCCTAGTCCGACTGGGAGGTACCACTACGCCAATCCAGGCAATCTCACAATATTTCTAAACACTACAAAGCATTATTTGCTATTACTACGAAAAAAATCTCTTTTAACAATTAAATTTTTTGCCTTGAAATCTTTCTCAATAGCTTTCTATACCCAAACAACCCCAAAATGATTTTTTCACAATTAACCATACTTATCAGCTTTAAATCTTTAATTATCACATTTAATTTAATTCTTTATTTATCACCTTTGTATTAACCACTAACTTTTGAGACTTAAATGGAAAAAGAGAAATAAATACCAAAATTCATACCATTTTAACTCTTTTTTTAAAAAAAAAATTATTAAGAGAACTTCATTGTTATGCATAGCCAGTACTATGGATTTAATGTAAGGAGTCATTTTAGATCATTACAGTATTTCAAGTTATAAGATTCCATACATCTTATTTTCATTTTACAACTTTTTGTCTCCTAAATCATTGAAGTATTCTAGTGCATAAATATACAGAAGTTTGAGATTTTAATTTTAAAGTATATATGATCATGATATATGGATGGTCATTTCACAATCTGCTAGTCATTCCGAAGGAGACAATTGGGAAGTAACTATATCTGCATTCTACCTATGTATCTAGAATCTCGGTTTTGTTCCGATACCCACTGTGGGTATGTACCCATGCCACGTGGCGCCACTACGTGGGGCCACGTCACCCCTCCAAAATTTTTTAAATTATTATTTTTTAAATTTTTATTTTTGGTATCTACGTTAAGTTAGACGAATAATACATAACTACCCCCTGATGGTGGGGGGCTCACCCAACCCTCTACGAATTTTTTTTCCCACTTGTGGGTACCGTAACGTACCCACAAGTGGGTACCAAAACATTACCGGTATCTGGAATAAATAAAAGTAAACCAAAGACCATGTGATTTCATGCTATTTCATTCGTCAAAGCTAAAAACTCCAATATGGTGTCCCTTAATACAATTCAACACAATTATTGAAATTAAAGCAATTATAATGCAAAATAAAAAATAATGAAAATTGTATACATATGGATACTATTTCTTGATGCCAAATAATCTTCATTCTCCAATTCATCACATTTCAACGATCTCAAAATTTTTTTTCCCTCTTTGAGAAGGAACTTAACTTTATAAATTTCATTCCTATTTGAGTAATTATTTGATAATTGAAATTTTGGAATTGAGAAGACAATACTATGAATTTTGGAAAATGAAAAGTCAAACACTGTAAAAGCATATACTATAATAATTATAATTGTAATATTGTTGATAAAAATTAATAATAAACGATTTATTCTGAATTATGCAAAGATGTTGAGGGGTATTGAGGTCCCATAATGTTTCTCATCCTCAAGAAACTTTTATATACAGTAAGAGTAAGATAAGATAAGACAAGATAATAATATGTTGTTAGTTTCTTAAGGGTATATATTATATTATATGTTTTGAAATTAAAGTTTGAATTTAATTTAATAGTATGCGTTTTTGTTTTTTAAATCAAGTATAAGTTAATTTTTATTTTTAATAAAAAGAAAGCTGAAACAACCCGGCCAAGAATGGAAATATGTGAAAGAAATTTATGCTTTGTCAAAATTGTTTCTATTTCCTATATAAACATAACAAACATGATCTAACACCAGTGCTCGCATTTTGTTATAGCAATAGCATGATAAAATAGATAAGATTTTAACACTGATATTTAGAATTTAGTGGAGGAATCTTAATTATTTTGGTATGCTGATGTTATAACGTTATAACAAAATATAAACTCACACTGATACTAGATCAAACTCACTTAACTATGATTCATGAGTATGTGTAATGTTTGTTTGGTATATTTGTTTTCTTTTTTCTTTCTTTCGGTTTCTTTTCTTTCTTTCTTTTTTTTTTGGTTCACATTCACTTTTTAAATATACATACGAGAAAAAAAATTTTCTGGATAAAATTGCATACCTTTTAATTCACATCTTCCAAAAGCCAAAAACAAAAAAAATAATAATATAAAAAAAAATCAATTTTCTTAACAAAATTTGTCTTTCAAGATATTGATGCAAGGCTTTCTATAAAAATTTAAAAATATTAATAATCTATAAACAGCCAGTAAGTATATGTATATATATATATATATATATATAAGTAATATGTATGTATGTATGTATATATAAGTAATATGAAATTCGATAATTTGGTGGGGGAATAAGAAAGGAAATCTTTATATTATAAAAAGAGGAGTGCCACCTAAGCATATTGTCATGTTGGCTTCCTTTAGTTATTATTATTATTTTTAAAAATCTTATTTAGAAATAAATATTAAATGACATTTAATAATTTCATTTTCTTATTTAATTTATTTTATTTCCATATTTACTATTTTTTATTTATTTTCAAGTTGACACTCATTTATTATAAACAGAAAAAAAATTGATTCGCAAAAAAAACATTAAATGTACATCTAATAATTTTATTTTTCTTATTTAATTTATATTTCTTTTCTTATTTACATATATTTTAAATTTTGAAATGAACTAAATGCATGAATGAATGAAAGTCATACTATTAATAAAAACTAAAGTGCCAATTAGACACTATGCTAAATTGGCACTTATTTATTTAAAATTAAAAAAGAAAATCCTGTTTTGGAGACAAACATTAAATATGCATTTTATTATTTTATTTTCTTATTTAGCATATTTATTTCTTTATAAATTTTATTAAATGTACATAATTGAAAATGAACTAAATGCAAACATTAATGAAAATATGATATGAGGTCAAAGTTACAAATTATAATGGAAATTGAATTATTTCTAAAAATGATAATTAAGATTTTTCATATACATTTTAATTTTTGAATTATATATACATATATATATGTATGTATATATATTGTTCTTATTAAAAGAAGTTGAATTGTCAACTTAGTACAGTGCTACGTTAACAATGATTTTCTATTTTATAAAAAAATTGGTATTTATTTATTAAAAATTTAAATAAAAATTTATTTTTTAATTTATTTTTTCCACGTTAAATTAATAGTTTTAGATAGTTTTTACGCGTGATGTGTATTGTGAGTTCAATGATCAAAAAAGAAATTTTGACTTCAATTGGTATTTCTATTTTAGGCCTTAAACTTTCTAAATATATTGTTTTATATTTACTTTATAATTTTTTCAAATATCTAATTTTAGATAACATTTGCTATTTCAATGCCAATTCAATATTCATGTGGTCTTTAAAGATTTTTTTTCAAATTTTAAATTATTTTATGTTTATAAAGTTTTAATTTCGACATACATACTAAATTTAAATATTATGTAAATTATTATTTCTCTTTTAAATTTATCATATAATTAAAAATGTTTTACGAAGTTTATCAATATTTTATTTATGGATTCCGTGCATCTGGTTACTAGTAGTTTGATATATATTTTAGCAAGTAGCCTCAATCATGGCATAGGCGCCGACCATGCTGATTTCCCTCAGCACCAGAGCTTTTACGTACCCACCAACGTTCTCTGTGGGAACATTCATCAAACACCTTCCAACTCTAAAACAATCGCCTCTTAAATTCAATCCAATTTCAATCCATAGAACTGCCCAGTCAATCTCCTCTGCCACCGCCCTCTCCGCCGCTGGCCCACATTTCAAGACCTTAACCTTACATCAAAAGCATCAAATTCATGCCTATATTGACTGCCTTCTTCAGTGGAATCAGGTTAATATTTATGCACATAATGCATGTGTTTCTCAGTGTTCGATCTGTATTTGACATGGATTATGTTGTTCTTTTATTTATTTATTTATTTTATGTTCGGTGCATTAGAAGATGAATCTTACTGCGGTGAATGAAGAAAATGAGGTGATGGAAAGGCATGTGGAGGATTCTTTGGCAATCATTGATCCCATTCGTAGCTCATATCTTTCTCATTGTGGCGAGTCTTCGGAAAATATGTGTTTAGTTGATGTTGGAAGCGGAGCAGGGCTTCCTGGATTAATCCTGGCCATTGCATGCCCTGGTAATGATAATAAAAATTGTAGTGTCTATAATTGAATATTATTTATAAATGTAGGGTCATACTTGTTTATGAGCATACTCTGTGTGTGTTCTCTCTTGCCTGAAATTATAGATTGGAAGGTGACATTGTTGGAATCCATGAATAAGCGATGTGTCTTCTTGGAGAACGTCACTGACCTCATAAGCTTGCCAAATGTTAAAGTTGTACGAGGCCGGGCTGAGGTATATTTTCACCGGAACATGAAAAATTATTTGTTTTCCTCCTGTTTATGCTTTTCCAGTTCATGAATTTGTTTTAGTTGGAATGGACGATCAGCTTGTGTAACGCTAGATTCAAAGTAGACATTTGCCTAGTTAACTTGGAGGCTGGCCATTAGGGTTCATATGCATTGATTGGTACATGTGAACCGAAGCTTACTCATTCGTTACTTATGAGACTTGGTATCAGAGTTAACTGGTCTTTTTCCCATAATCGCATGTACTATTTTTTGTTAGTTAACAGCCATATAGTATTTTCAATATAAATGAATATCAGGTGGTTTACTGAGTTAAATTTGTACTAGGTGAAAAACATTCTTATAATACTTGGGGCTGGTTTGATTCACATTAAATTTGAGGAGATTAAATTTGGTTTAAGATGTGTGGTTGAAAATTAGATATGAGGTATCAAAATATATAAAGTAATTGTCAAATCAACATATGAGTGGTTAAAAAGATGTGAGAGAAAAAGTAAATTTACTTTGATGAAATTTAGTGTGAATAGAACAAGCCCTCAAATAGTTGCAAAATATCTTAAACTTCACCAATGGTGTTGGTGTCTTTTTTTGCGGCAAAGTTTCTTTTGGTTGAAATATGATCTCTTGATGCGGCTGATGGTGATCTCTTATTGATCCTAGCTTGCTCCATAAATGCTATATCTCTCTTTTTACATTCTGTATGGTTGTTTTTAAATGAATCACAATTAAAAATTTTAAATACTTCTGAAATACTTCAAATGGATTTTTCCATGTAATATATGTAAGATGTCTTGCTGAATTCCTCCTACACCATATACACATGTTGCATGTCTGAATAGGACAGTATTTAGGACAAGATGATGCCTTCAGGGAGAGCTTTGATGTTGCAGTAGCTAGAGCAGTTGCAGAAATGAGAATTCTAGGTAAACACAAGTTATCACTACTTTCGTTGTGTAATGTCGGTTTATTCTCCCTAAATTTTATCACCATACACTCCATTTTCATTTTATTTTTTTCCAACATGCAGCTGAGTACTGTCTTCCTCTGGTCCGTGTTGGTGGTCTTTTTGTTGCTGCTAAGGGTCATGATCCTCAGGTTTGTTTCAGTCAATGGTAGTTCCATAGATTATCAATTGCACAAGATTTTAGTTTCTCTTTTAGTTTCTTGCTTCTCTCATTTTGCATAAACTGCTAAACATGTATATCTGGAGGATGTGTGTGTTTCACATGGTTGCGCGAGTACACATATGTATGTTGTATTGGTGTTGTGTATATAGGCATACATGTAGAAGTTTATGTAGGTGTATCTTGCAAATATTTATGCAATAAATTTTCCTTCAAATGATTTTTCTAGGAGGAAGTTGCAAGAGCTGAAAGAGCTATCCGCTTGATGGGTGGTTCTCTTTTGCAAACATGTTCAGGTATGCTGCTATTTATCTATTTTCTTATTTGTTCGTATGTTGCTATTTATCTATTTTCTTATTTGTTCTATATGCGACCAGTAATATACTAAAATGAAAAGCAACAGGATTTTGTTTGATGTTTCATCAGTTTCCTACAGTTTTGTCTTACACTATCCTTACTTCTTGTCCATAAATGAAAGGAAGTTGTTGTCACTTGAAATGTCGCAGTTTAATTATTTTTAATATCAGGATTCATTAGCACGTGAACAAACTTTGTACTGTGCTGAAACTGTGTTCTCTCCTTGAAATTCCATGTTTGCCAAAGGAAATCGAGGGCACTTACTGTAATGAGCTTCATGTGATTTTGTTGCCCTTTAAGTGAAATGTATTAATTGCATTTAATTACAGTAACACAGTTAGGTTCCTGCATCTATGGGCTTGGTTTCTACATAGATACACAGCACTCCCTCGAATGCGAACGCAATCACAAGCCTGTGTTGCTCAAGTAACCTGTGTAATCTATTGACATTTCCTGTTGTTTCAATCCAGTGGAATCACACAGCAAATATGGGCAAAGAACAGCAGTTGTGTGTCTAAAAGATGGTTCCACCCCAAATAAGTATCCTCGCCTTCCAGGCACGCCATCAAAATTACCGCTATAAATTGATTCACAAATTATTTTGTAAGTTTTGTTTCTGTTATGTATCTGTTTTCACTGGCTTTATTCATGTACAACTAGAATCTGCTCCTATAATTTGAGTGGAAAGCGAACAGTGTACTGGATATTTCCTCTAATAGTTAAACATGGCCTTTTCCTTTAGCAACTATGATTTTCTCAAATCACTCCCATCCCATTTTCTCTCCCATTTGCATGCGCACAAAAGGCATACACAAGTTTCATTCTTTTTGGCTAAAGAAGGGATGGATTAGATGAATTGCTTAGATGCATCCTAGAGGTTTCTGGTTTGAGTCATTGGGGCAGCATTTCTGGTTAGTATGGATATCGAAGTGTACAATGCTCCACCTTATTAAAGATGAACATGAAGTTAAAATCTTGTCTTTGTATTTCCACTTTGTCTACTACTGTGCTCTAGAAGCGATGACACTACAATTAGTGTCCAATCATCTTGTCATAATGTCTTAACGGAGGGCAAATGACACAAAGGGCAATTGCACAGTGTGAAGATGTGGGTGAATCGAAAGATGGAGGTATGGATGATTTATGCAACGCCGTAAACGGTAGGGACTTTTTGATCTAATTAGTAATTACCTGATGTATATATTTCCACGTTCTTTTGCAACTTATGGAGACAACTCCATTTCTAACTCATGACGGCAAATAATCAATATCTTGCTTTTGGACAGAGTGCCCCAGGCCTTTCTCTCCTGACATTCATGTTGCACTTTCTTTGTGGTAGTTGCATGTGCCCATATGTTCCCTGAATTTGCTTGCCTATATTTGAGTACAAGAAAAGTAGTTTAACTTATTTGAAATTGTGCCAAAACTATTGCAGAGTTCCAATGCTTTCACCAATCAAAAACATAAAGAAGTTATAGAAAGCGCATATTTCAGTTCTGTGCTGTTGCCTATGAATACAGCCATAAAGTTACATTGTTACTTTATTGGTCCCTTTCATGCGGCTCCCTCTGAAACTAATTAGTCAAAATTTTAACCCGGTCATTATTAAGCAAATATTTTAATTACTTCATGCTGAAATTATTTTGCCTCAAGTATATACATATCTTTATGCTACGAATAATTCGGAAGATGTTATGCATAAACCATTTTCTCAATTTTGGATATCTCTATTGGGGCCACTGGTTGGGTTTGGAAGCTTGGGTTCCAGAATATATTTTGAAGCTTCACAGGATAAATGATCTATTATTGATTTCATTATGAGTCCAGCAAGCATTACTACGGACCATTGATTCTGCATTATCTCATAATTGCAGCCATTTGGAATATTTCTATTCTTAATTGAGTTACTCTTATCTTAAATGCTTTTGTTATCCGGTCTGTAATTTGGAAATCCTTTTAGGTTTGAGTCCTTGATTCAAAGGAATCAGGGCAACCATACTTCTTTCCTTCTTAGTAATAATTGTGTCTAAACCCATTTCTAATTAGCTCTATTACCTGTATTTTTTTTTTCAGCTAGTTTCTTAATGTTAAAATTTAATCCGATGGTGTGTACAACTTGCAATGCTGTCCGTCCTTTATACCAAAAAATAATGCATTATTGAAAACTACTGTAGGAAGTGGGTTTCTGGTTATGCTGAATCATACTTTTTCTCTACAGGAATTTCATCATCTCCTTTGTCTTTTTAAGGTAACCAGTAGGGTTCATGACATGACATCTAATACTTGATTAGTTTCACCTTTCTTTTATCTACTTTATTATTATTCTGAATTTTCGAAACAGCTAATGTCTAATGTATGGTAGTCAATTACATAAATGATGCAAGAATAGGCAAACTTATGGTAGTCTCTCTTGGAAATTTCGGGGAAAAAAATCGAACTCTTAGTCTTGTGGCTTTATGAATGTATATTGCTAAAAGTGGATCTATATATTGTGAGATTATACCAGCATTTCTTGATCTACTTATTTGTATTTTTCCCCATGAAATCTTATAAAACATAAATTGTATGATTTCTCTTGTCAATTATCAGATATTTTACAGATTGAGACAATTTATGTACGTGGATTCGATTACATAAATGTTCTCAGAACAGGTCCTCTAGTTATTTTCTTTGTACTCTGAGGCTTCTTAATCTGAGACTCGAACCACAGTCAACTGTGTGTCTGAATTACTTCTTTGTGTACTTTATACGATCTACTTTATGCTATATGAAAGTAGGATCTGGTTAGAAAAATCTGGGAAAATTACTCTATTTTTTTTTTTCACACATCTTTCCTGCGGAATATTAGGCTTCTTTTCATGCCTAATTTCATAATGTACCCATTGATGGGTGAAAAGATAATCATGTCAATTAGGTTAAGTTGTGTGAAACTTAAAACTCCTTGTTGGCAGAAGATTAAGAGTTTTAACTTTGGAATCAATGGATTAGATTTCAGCTGCCGATATTTCAGAAAAGTGGGTTGAATTTTTATGAGCATCTATGTCATTGGTATAGTTTTATAATATTATTTAATCAAGGTACCAATCACCTGATTTAAGTCCTGAGATTTGATTAATCATACCTAAAAGTTATCTAGTTTGAATAAAAAGAAAACTGGGAAGTTTATGAGCTTCTTTATCTTAGACTTTATTTGTTTAATCAAGGTACTAAGATCTGATTAAGTCCTGAGGTCTAAATAATCATCTCTAATGGTTTGGTAGCACAGATGGGTGAAATGATGTTTGAAGTCAAGCAGACAGTAGGGAACACATTCGTCCACTTTAAGCTTTCTCCTAGTTCATCATTACTAGAAACAGAAATCAAAATGAACTTGGCTCCTTTTTGACTCTCATCAATCCTGATTCCTAAGAAGAGAATGGTACGGTCATCAAATATTTTAAAAGGCTAGTAAAACTTGATAATTCTGCAAGTTCAGATTCTAGTCTTGCTCTATCATGATGTTTCATTTAAGTTTTAATTGGTCTTTACATCAATAGTTTGTCACTGCATTAAGATTAGTCGAGAAAGGAAAATAGTTTCATCGCTCGTGTAAACTTTTATTTTGTTAAAAGCTAAACTTTTAGGCTGAGCAGTGGTGCGGATCATGAGACATGTAGATAATAATGAATAGGGATTTGAGATGTGTAATTAATATTAAAATTTGACTTTGAGTGTGCTATAGAAGTTAATATTTTCTAGGTGCAAAAAAGTTCAAATGAACAGAGACTTGGTAGAGAACTTTCCTGCAAAACTTATGAAGCAGACAAGCACGAAACTTCGTAGTGACGGAAATTCTGAAAGCACACTAAGACGAACGAAGCATAAGAAAAGTAGAATAGGAATGGTTCTCTCTATTTCAGAAGGGGTGCAGTTGTATGTGCTGAACATCCAAAACTCAATCTGGGATTCGTCATAGAGGCATCTCTTATAAGAACATCTAGTAAATAAAAAAAAAAAAAAAAAAAATATTAATAGTGGAATTAGAAACGGGTAGAAGATTAATCTGCCAAACTTTAATGTCACTGTCCAGGCTAGCACTGTATAGGACATAGTTTGAATTTGTGTCTGATGGATTGGAATAGTCTAATGCTATAGTTATGCACTTCACTGGTCCTGCATGTCCTTCCAAAATTGACAAGCAAGAATATGATTCCCCAAACCATCTCCAAATTCTCACGGTTTTATCTGCTGAACCACTGCACACCATATCTGATATAGTCGCCAAACACAATATGGGTTCAGTGTGTCCCCTAAGTGTCCCCACTGCCACCATGCTGCTTCTGTCATCGACCTTCATCCAGACCACTATTGACCGATCTCTTGCACCTGAATACATCATCAGCTCATCTCTGCTCAGTGCAACTGCATTAACACCAGAATTATGCTTCTCCAGGATGGCTACTAAAGTATGCTTCTTTTCTTCTGAGTTTTGCTTCCATATTTTGATTTTCTTGTCAGATGATCCAGTGTAAACGTGTCCATCACTGTCTGATGTTATGGTGTTTATTGCATCATCGTGTGCATTGGCAACAGATTCCAAGCATTTGAAATCGGTCGTCCTCCATATCTTTAGAGTCCTGTCCCAAGAAACCGAATAGAGCAAAGATTCATCGCTCGACAAGGCTAGTGCTGATACTGTGTCAACGTGATGAACCCACGTGCATTTCTTGTGGCGTCGAACTTCAACGTGATTCTTGGGTACCAACAGCTTCATTGCTCGGTCACTGAAGGTTGGGAGTGTGGCCAACTTTGTAACCACCAGCTCATTGTCGTCCAGGTGATCAATCTTCCATACTCGAATTTTGTGATCTTGATGAGCACTAATAATTTTATCTGCCAGGACCACCAGAGACTTCACTGCACCCTTTCCTGCCATAACCACAGTTTTATCAGTGAGACTTTCGTAGTCATTCATGGAGCTTAATGTGTTGCGTTTCCATAGACTAATTTCCTTATTAGCAGAACCACTCAATAGGAATTTTCCCATAAGAACGAGAGATGTCGTGTAGGAGTTTTGGCACCTGAGGGTAGCTACACACCAGTGGTGTGCACTGACAAGGTGATTTTGCAGTGAATCATTGGTGACACTGTAAGTTTGATTATATGGCATCATTTTTCTTTTTGAGAATAAAACATGGAGTGGATGGGAGTTACATATATAGAGAGACACAGAGGAGCTAGCAAAGGGACTTCATAGTTTGATATTGGCGAATAGAATGAAAGAATGACACATAATAACTTTCAAGATTTGTGATTCTGTGTGGGGTGGGGGTGGGCGTTGGGGGTAGGGGTTGTCATGTGATTTGTTTCATTTGTCATCAAGTTTTCATGTTACTCAAGTTTACTTGTAATTCATACATTCTAAATGGTTAGCTTTTAATATGCGTTTAGTATTACCGGGCCCGTCCTATGTTACGTGACGAAGTTTGAAAATTTTAAATCTCGGCCACCATTTTTCTAGTTTGAGCCCATTCTTTCTGTTTCTTAAACAAATAGAAATGAGAGGTGGAGAAGTGAGCCGTGGTTGTCAGTTGTACGAAATGTGTAGATACAAGAGAGTTTAAGCGTGTTATAAATACTTTCCAAAACTTCATTTGTTTCTTATTTGAGCAGTATAATCTACTCTAAAGCAAGGAATAGAAGTGTACAACCTTGTTAATTGGGGACCTGTGAATTTTAAAACAGTGACTTGCAAGTTATATGTACACTTTCCACTTTAGGTAATCGAAATTATATTATAAACAATATTGGTTCCTTGCAATGGTTGCATACTATTAGGCTGGGCATTATTCATCCCTAGAAAAGGAAATAAATAATCCGATGAACTTATGTTGATACATTGTCGTTTCTATCCTCACTTATAGACGCACCTGAATGTTTGGGCCCGCGCTCAACTTTTGTTGTTGAACTTTTCTTTTAATTAGTGAAAGAATTGGTTGTACCTTACTAGCTTAGTAGCCTCTATGATTCGTTCTCTTGAATATATGTACAATTGATGCCCATTGATATGTCATCTCCACAATAAATTGTTTAGGAGCAGGGTTTACGGTTAAAGTTGATTAATGTCAAGTCATTTATAAATACTCGATGACATGAAATCATCGGTCATTTTCAAAGGCGACCTTGATATCTAATGACATTGAGATGTTATCTTGAGCTAATATGACACTAATACATTGTATATGAACATGATTAAGATTTTTCTAAATGTCAAATCATTTGTAAGCGCACTTGATGACATGAAACTATGGGTCATATTCAAACTCGACACTGATATAAGTATTGAGATGCCATCTCTATCTAATCGGTGTCTAAAGATAACTTAGGGATAAATATAGACAAGAATTGGGCAAAAAACTTAACCGTTTTGAATGAATAGCTCAGTTGACTATGCAATAGTTGCAGCACATGATCCGAAATATGCTTTTATGGTGAAAATTTTGTCGAGCTCTTGAATTCATTGGGGCTGTTGAGGTCTGGGAGTGGAAGTGCTTTTCTGGTTGCGTATTGCGCCAATATGCTTTGTATAATAGTTGATAATGTTGCACATTCTTTACACTAAATGCAGAATTGTTTGTCAACCGTTCAAATCTTCGACAAATTGTCATGTCAGTTTCGTAATAAACATATTTTGCTAACAAACTAACAAAATGGAATCGAATTTGAATATTAGGGAGGGAGTTTTAATTAACAGTTTAAGCTGCATATGTAGATATCATCTGTGACGGTATACGAATTTACTTTTAACTACTTTGCATAGGAGATTGACTCTTACTGAATTACCTGTCTAGATTTTCATTTATTATGAGTACTTGTGTGTAAAATTAGGTTGAATTTAATAATTTTCAGAAAACTAAAAATTTTTCGCTTTATTATTGTTTAGTTCAATCTAATATTATGTGGCTCTCGACCGTTCATTTTTTTGGGAAAAAATAAAATGACCAAACTGCTGTGACACAATACCCAACTTCCTTCCCAAAAAATCTATTGTAAATGTTGAGTATGATTTCTTGCCGGATTGAGTAATAAATGGACATATTCTTGTAATTCTTTGCTCGCTCAATTTTAACATGCTTTTTTTGAGACTCTACGTGCCCTCTTGATAATGGCCAAGGACTTCATGCTGCAGTACATCATACTTTAGCCACTTTGCTTGTGACTCGTGATCGGTTCGTCAATTTTATCAGTTTATTACATCTACAAAGGCACAATATTTAACGGAGAATCCATAGGTTCCCATTTGTAGGATTGGAATAGGCATAACCATAAATAATGTCAATGTGCTAATCAGTGTACATGTAAATGGTGGTCGTTGAAGTATTGTGTCGCGACATGTATCGACAGATGATAAGTGCCTTGTTCGACTTTCATAACTCTTATTGGTAGTCCCTTTCTAGTCCCAACGTGGGAATTTTCTTATAGTTCCAGCATTAACATGATGCAGTTTAGATCTATTAGACAGCAGCATGTGACTGATAAGTGGGGTGGGACAGCTACGTGATAACAGGAGATGCAACACATCAAACGTTGAGACTATAATAAAGTTTTAGCATTGGGATTGGATTAAATTCGATGTTATTGGATGTTATTTTTGAAAGCTAATTTTGTTTGAAACACCATCTCTTGTGAACTTTATTTGTTGTTTCTTCTCAAGATTGTGGAATTACGCAAGCAAGTTATTGTTATTACTATTTTGGTGTAAAACTTGCTTCAATTTGCTTTTCCTCTTTATTAACTAAACAAAAAAAAAAAAAAGAAAATTTGATTAAATAGAAATAAAATTGCTCATACGATAGTAGTAATTGTTAGTTGTTACAGATTTAGAAAAATCACATTTGTTTTACAAAATTTGTTTGCTTAGGATCATTTGTAATAATTACATATATTTCTACTGTGATCTAACCATGACTTACCTCTTCCAGATTTTTTTAAATTTTTTATTATTTTAGAAGTGTAAAAACTTATAATAGTTCAATTATGAATTAAAAGAAAAAATAAATTATTTTTAGTTGTGGCAGCTTCTTGATTGTGGATGAAGAGTATACTAGAGATACAAAAATTTATTTTGACAATAATAATGTAATATATATATATATATATATCTATATATCTATCTATCTATCTCAATAATGTAAAAAAATCAAATGCTAATATATTAATAACTTAAATTGCTAACATGTTGGCCGGTGATTGATGCGTGCCACCATCCCCTCCGATGGTGGTTGGAGGGGCATGTGTCAATAACTGTGTTCTAAAAAGCTCACTTCGAGTGCGCTTAAGTACGAAACTTGACAATGTCATTTTGACATGCGTTGAGCTTTTTTACGTTTAGCTTACGCTCTAATTCGCTTTAACTTGCAAAAGCTTGAAGCTTAGTCTTATCATTTCGTCACGCTTTATATTTTTAGAATATTGGTCAATAATCAGTCCATATATTAATAATTTAAGTTATTATTATATTGACATTTGATTAGTAATGTTCAATAATGTATGAATGTCAGTGCAAATTGTCTGGCTTTACGCAAGCATTATCTATCAACTTAAACAGTAGCCTTTTCATTTTCTCTGTTCTATCCTTTTGTGCATTTATGGATATTTAGGTCCTATAACCTACCGAAAAATTCATACAATATGTTTGAATAATAATGGAAATAACATTTTTATTTTTCAACGGTGGGCCATTGTTAACTCCAAGAAATCACAAATTGACTTCAGTAGAGGGAAAATTTGTTATTTATATGGGGCTGATAAATTAATCGTTATTATGGGCCATGCCGATAAATATATAGTTAGTTACTTATTATTCTAGTGCAGTGTAACATATTCAAATTAGTACAATAATAATCTCGATATATATGCTGACAATGTTATAAAGATGTAAACAATGAGAGGTAATTTGTAGAATTTAATTCTAATTCTGCACTAATTTCATTAATAACTGCCTCTATTTATGGAAAACTTCGAATCTTAGACAATCAATTACATAATTTCATCACAGGGTATAATAGTCATTCACATATAATAATTACATCTTTTACCAAATTATTCCTCCACCAAATTATTCCTCATAATTTATAACCAATTACATTATTCTCAATTATTCATAACACCTAATAATTATTCTTTCAATTATTATTCATAACACTTCCTCGAACGACTTATTAATACAATGCCTTTCTGACCGCTTTAAAAACCCAGGTGAAAAACTTCCAAACCGATTGCAGTGATAGCTTGGAGTGGTTATATAACGCTTCATCAAAACATTGCTCCCCTCGATGTCTATCAATGACATACGAGTATTCACGTACGCAAGTCATAAAACTTCACAGAAAACCTGGGAAAAAAACTCGATCAGCGAAAGAAAAAGAGTACCGCCCGCTTGATTTCATATCTTGAGAACTCGAGCATCTTTACTGCAAATGATTTCAATATCATCATCGCTTGATCTAAAGCATTAGCTCCATTATAACTTCGATCCAATAGATACATCAGACAATTTCTCCTTATCGCTCAATATACCATGAATATGCCTCGCTAAAACCTTATTAGGAAAAACCCAAAGTGAAACCCAATGAAGGAAAAAGAAAGACATTATTCATGTGAATACTTTTAAAGTTGCCTCATTAAAAACCTTGTTAGAAAACCCAACGATAAAAACCCGGCCACTAAGAAAAAGCAACGCCAGATTTTATACAAAGATGCCGCAAAGCATTTCAAAATCTTTCATACATTTGTATGAGTATCATATTAGTTTTATACTCTCTGCTCATTTAGAGTGCATCAATTTTCTTACACAACTACAAAACATTCACCATGAACACATGTCTCCAAACACACAATTTAAAGCATATAAATTCATAAGAAAAACACGTAAACATATAAGTAAACCTTCATAACTAACTAACACTTAAAATATATCATTTAACATTTAATACTCACTTAATAGGTTATTTCATTCCCAGAGGCTTAGCTCACCCTTTAGGTACTCATAAACACTGAGTTTAGCTCATCCGATCCTTTAATTTCCTTTTCTGCACTACACACGATCTGGTAATTTAACTTTCAGCATGCAACATATAATGACCATCATGCTTATCTTTAAACTTGAGCAATAGTCATCATCATCTCATCATCTCATAAGTTAAGGATTTCACATTCACCATTTATCATCTTCAATATATCTCAATATTTTCATTATCATTGATCATATGTAGCGCTACATTTTCATATCGTGTCGACACATTTCATTTTCATTTTCTTTCCCCATATCGTACATAACTTTATCGAGATATCTCATTATCAATCCTCTTGTAGGATTACACAATATAGTTATGTCTATATACTCTTCAAGAGCATATGCTCCGTTATTAAGACCATCTTTATAATTTGCTTTGATATATATGATCAGGAAATATCAACGCTTCAAAGCCGCTGCTAACTTATCAAAGCATCGTGAGATATATGTGATTGTTCATAGCCTTTTCATGCATCTTTGAACTTCAAGTTCAGATTTGAATTTCGAGGATATAACATGATGCATTTCACATATTATTTTCAACCTTAATACCCCCTCATGCCGAGAAAATTTAGAACACCAAAACTCATACAGCTTGAGATGATTTTAATCATATATGTTCTCACTATTCAAATTCTTAATATGGGAATTTAGACCGCTTTGCATTCTATTCTCGATATCGCAATTTATTTGAGGACTTTAAATAATTTGCCATATAATATCCCACTCAGATGCAAGATACTCAAATCCTTCGGATTTATTCAAGACGTGATATACATTTACTAGCTTTATCATTAAATCAAAATCATGCTCATACCGTGAGCAAATATTTCGTGAAATTTCAAATTACTAATCATATACACACGTGACTATCTAGTGATCCATATCATAATATCTAGTAGTCCACATGAGGATGAGGGGCCCATACTTCTCATCCTTTATTCCGTATATATTTGGGATTTATTCCCAATTATTAATGATTTCATCATTTATCGAGAACAATCATTGAAAGAATTCTTTAATTCTTCACTTGAAATATTGATTTCAATAATTATTTAAACCGGATGGTCCATCGCTTTGTAAACGAGTATTATTGAACTTCTAGTTCAAGAAATTCTTATATCGATTTCACTTAGTATCTGTATAGTGCTCAATATGATTTATCATGTAAATACCCAATTCACCGACATATTCCATCATCTTTGGTGACATTATTGTCTACTATTGTTCAAACACTGAGTTGTACCATAATGATCACATCCGCTATTATTTAATTCCAAATCGTAGTTCTTACGCTTCATATTATTTATTTAAAATCTGAGTCTTATTTCATACGCAGATTATTCTATAAATAAATCATCAAAATTATTGCAAAATTCATCCTAACAAGGGTCTATACATTATAATGGATCATATGCTCTCAAATTGAAAATACTATCCATCACTACCGATCAAAATCCTAAAAGGATTTATCGATGTAAATGGAAAAAATTAAGGATGCTAATGAATATGGGTATCCCACAAGATATCCGATGCTTGATTGAAGTAAAGGTCTGACATTATCCAGTGAGGTTTCAATTCCTTCTAAATACATGCCTGGTATGGGTAAAAGTAGTTTTTCAAAGAAACTGAGAGCAAAAAAGATTAGGAGGATGCTACAAGTGCTCTTGTGGACATGTGACACTGGCGTAAACTGGGGTACTTGTCCGAAATCGAAAGATAAAATAAGCATTCATTAAGGATGGATTGAGTAAGGAGCCTTTGGATGATATTCACCAGGCTCTTGAGACACATCCTAGTGGACACGCATAAGGTGAGCTAATGGCCTTATGGGCCAAATTCAAAGATCAACAAACGCTACAGTCTTGAAAACTTACTTAGAAGATCCTGCTGTAAATTTAGTAGAAAATTTTAGTATAATAATTTTCTTATTAATATAAGGAAGTTCTAAGTGTAATAACGAAGATCAATGTTTTTGTACTGTAAATATTGTTTTTCGATTTTAAGATATATATATATATATGTATATATATATTATTTTTCAATCTCCGATGTATATATGTCATTTTCTACTTAAAAAAATTTCTCAGATTTTTTTTCTTTCATATTTGTCAAAAAAATAAATAGTGCACTCAATTATTGGGTTTGAAAATTTTTTCTTTAAATAGAGGGATCTATATATCTCTCATGTTCATACATTAAAAGATATAGTGCAAAAAGAGATAGATAGTGGAGATTGATATGGAGATTTTAGAATCATCTCATACAAGTCACCTTTTTACCTCGCCATATTAAAAACCGTATGTATTCTTGGTGGATCTAATGCAGGCCATATCCAATATGTGGATATGGCAAACCGACTCAGAAAGAGTTAGGGAGACAAGAAATCAATATACTATAATGGAGGAACCAACAACAAACTTTTAGCTAGACTTATAATGGCCGCACAATCATGGGGAATAAGAGTTTCGAGTGTAATACCTTTCCATCTAGTTGGATCTAATACTCAATTGGAGCCGCTTCTACTATGGGTCCAGAGGGGTTATGTTACAAGAATCCATCCACAACTGCATGACATGTATATGATAATAATGGTGATGCTTATCATGTCCTTCCAGCGCTACAACACAATCGGAGGAAATATTCAATATAGCCTGTTGGCAAGACAAAGGAATTTTCATGTCAAACCAATAGGTTTGTTGAATATTAATAATTTCTTTGACGGCTTACTAGCGTTTAGATCAGTGTAAAATAATAAGTTTATTTCATTCAATGTAAAAATACTTATTTCGCTAAGATCGTTGACTTAACTATCATCAAATTTCATGCATATGTTCAGAAGAATCGTGGAAGCCTGCGCCTTGGCCACTCAATAATCGTGTCAAGCGTAAAAGAAATTGATCCTTTAAATATTTCATTATGAATCCTAATGTTGATGGTGGCAGAGTTACGAGTATTTATATCTCTCAGACGCATCCTCATTTATGGATTCAAGATGTATATTCTTTTGCATTTCTATATTTTCGAGTGTTTAATGCCATCTTTTGATATTCTCAATATGTTCCACTTCGCTTTTGTACTTTTCCGGAGTAACAATATCATATCGTTTTATTCAAATACAGAAATCTAGTGATTATGCTTCTTCAAGAGCATTTTATTCTCATATTAATACAATCTCATATCATCGATGAGATTACTTCATATAATTTCTCCATCGATATATTATTCGATTTATCAACATGGGATCTATTGAGCATTTTATTTTCATCTATTTATCCAATGGTGACTTCAAGTATCACTTACTCAATTTTCTCCATTAATATTCTATATATGGGGAAGTAATTTTATTCTCATCGCCTACTGAGAGTATGATTAGAATATTTGATCAACTACTTCTGAGTAGATTCGTTATAACTAATCGTAGATAACCCACCACATTGAAATATGCACACCAATCGGTGTGGTATTACCCACCACATCGGAAATATACTCAAACTATAAAGTGCATAAATTTAAATTGGTAAATTAAATTTCCTCCAATAGGTGGTCGAACCTACCTTATGGGAATTATTGCAATAAATATAAATTTACGAATTTAAATAGCAAGAATTAAATTGCATAATTTTTAACTACTTCTTCAGAAAGTGATCTGCTTAGTAGAAGGTATTACCCATCACTTAGCATATAAAGTGTAAATATATAAAACCTTCCGCTTAGTGACTCATTGAACCCATCATCAAGTAGGAGGTGATTATAGCAATTAAATTATAAAAGAAATAAAGTAGAGAATTAAATATTGAATCGCTTATTTTGGAGCAAATTCTGTTCTTCTGTAACAAATACTCATTACTTACAAGAAAGACACTTATCCTTCTGTAATAAAGACATTATGTAATCAACTCTTCGGGGAGTTAAAATAATATTCCGATCTTTTAACTCAAATGGACTTCTGAAGCCATTTTATATAATCAATGGATTTAGAATTTCTTCATGAATATTCTATCCATTTTTCACTGCCGTCACAAATTAGGGTTGGTTTTACCCTAAGGGTAAAATTGTCCATTCCAATTGCAGGTAAAATTGTCAAAAATATTTTATCAATGTTTTACGATTGGAAAATTATCTCATTTCTACTTCAATTTGTAAATATAAAAATGTTTAAAGACTATTTTGTAACATTTCAAAAGTTGGTGTAATCGATTTGTAAATTTTGAAAGTTTGATAATAACATATTTCAAAACGAAGTTATTACCCTATCAACGTTGGGCAAGTCAAATCGTTTCTCGTTAAATCGAGTATAATGGAGTCGAGAAAATTTGATTTTGATAATGTATACCCTTTATATCTCGATAAAACGAACGTTATAGTTTAATATATTATTATATTATAAAAATAATATATAATTATTATATTATAATGGAATATATATACTTCGCCCTTTTTTCGATTCTCTTCCTTTCTTCACACTCAACGACACTTCCATTTGATTACCTGGCACGCGTTGGACTAGACGTGGCGATCAATGGGAGAATTATTATCTAGCACGATAGCCAAATGGTTAGTTTCCTCCTCATGTATGTTTCCAAATTGCTACCACCGTCAGAATTAGGTAGATTAATTTGTGGTTGAGGGAATTATCAAGAAGTGGTGATTAGGTAGTGGAAGGAAGAAGGAGCATGGCGTACATAGTCTTAATCAGTTTATAATCATGGAGCGCCAAAGAAATATTAGCCATAATTTTCTTGTAGAATAATCCGACATGTAAGATCATCTATAAGATGAATCAGAGCATACTTCTTTCATATTACTCAAAGGGTTAGAGACTCACGATAACGCTATAAAAGATAAACAATGTAGAGAATTGTAGAGAATGAATTATGAATTTCGTGAATTTAATTTCATTAATAATCAGTTCTATTTATAGTGAAAACTGAATTACACAATCAGAATTACATAATTTCATCAAGTGGTATAATATTCACATATAATAATTACATCTTTACCAAATTATTCCTCCACCAAATTATTCCTCCACCAATTATTCTCATAATTTATAACCACCACATTATTCTCAATTATTCATAACACCTAATAATTATTCTTCAATTATTATTCATAACAGTGTATTAATTTTTCCCTCTAAATGACTTAGGTACTTAAGTTCAAAATAAACAAATATTTTCTTAATAATATAATTAGATATCAGTATGAAACGCACATAGTGTGTCACTTCTCATTGTTCATTTACATAGCTTTCTGGTATGCCCACTATTATTCGATTTAATTTTGACAAAATAAAAGTTTAAACAACTATAGTCTATTCACACTCTTTTTTTTTTTTTTGAATAAATAGTCCACACACACTTGATAAATGTTATTTATGGGAAATTCCCCTTTCATAGTGGTACTAAACCTTGATGGAGATGGGCTGGATCACATATGTATCCATCGGCATGTTTGGCCCATTGGGCTCTTGCGCAAAAGCCAACCCAATATGCAGCTTCGTCATGGTTCAAAGCTAATCTGACAGCTGCATGCCGTCAATTGCCTACTGCAATTCTGCAAATACCCCCATTTTTCTTCTTTCGCAACAAATCATTCATCCAATCGATCAAACAAACAAAAAAAAAAAAGAGTGAGAAGTTCGATCTAGGGTTTATCATCATGCCGAAGAAGAAGAAGGAGAAGCGCGAGTCAGTTATGCCGGGCGACGGAGAGTTATTTGGTAAGGTGTTGTATGCGAGTGGAAAGCAGTGATGGCGATTGGCGTTTCTGCCGTGGTCCAGGAAAGATGCTCAGGATGATCCGGCCTAGGGCCCGTGATCTTATTTTATGTCCGACTTGATCCTAAGGTCTCTGTTTTCCCCAGTTTTTCTTATTTTATATTCGCAACATATATTCATCATGAAATTGTATTTGTAACATATATTAAAACCAAATTATCATCAAATTATAAAGTGAATTGGATCAAAATCCGTGTTGGCTAATTCTCTTGTTTCTGCTGTATTATCAATTATCATAGAAATCCACGCAATCGTAGGGTAATTAGTCTAAAATTTCAAGTCATCATCCACAAATTATGTGTGTTTGTGCTATTATATGAGGAGGAATATTTTCGATTTATCAATTTCATTACATGTTATATCCTCTTCTAAAAATTCAGTGATAGATTCTCTGTGTGTGTGTTTGTTTTTTCTCGTGTAGTATAGCTATAAGGGTGACATGATCCTGAAGTACACTCCTGATGAAGTTCAGTTATTGAAGGATAGTGGTGAGCTGACTCTTTTTCGTGGAGCGTGCGACTGCGACGAGGCCAATTGTTGGGGTGCTACTGATTTTTCCATCGATGACAAAATGTTGAAGGGGAAGGATCGATGCGGGTGGAAATCGATCAAGCTCGTCAATTGAAGGCCTGTGCTGGCAGAGTAGTGGGCATAATGAGGCTATTCCGGTGGACTTGATGAGAGGAATTGAAGCTCTGTAAATGTCTACTCTCTTTTCTTGAACATTGTTAATGTCTGCACTCATTAAACCCATCTAGCCTGATGAAAATACTCATATATTGAAATAGATTAGTTTATTATTCCACGTTATTATCAATACAATGATAGTAATTAACTACTAGTACATGACTGCATGTATATGAAATTTTAATATTATATTATTACTAATAATTGACTACTGATTAGACTTTATTTTGAGCTTCAAGCTTCTTTTTGAGATCCAAAAGATGGTGATAGATCTTGTACTGATCAGGCAGAGACTTGGATACACTCTCCCTTTGCATGCATCTTTCAGCCCATGTCACAAGTTTAGGGCATTCATCTATCAACCTCAAGTTGCCACAATTTTCAAATGCATAAAACCAACTGTAGAATGGTATTAGTGACACATCTACCAGCCCAAAGCTGTTGCCCCCAAAATATGGCTTCTCTCTTAGCTCGGATTCCAACTCTTTGAAGCAGTGTGTCACTTCCTTTTTTGCCACTTCTTGAACTTCTCCGGTCGCCGCCCACACCAACTTTCCGGTCCCATATATCTGCACAAGACACAACACAAGTCCAAGTCAGTAAAAACCTAAAAAAGTATAAGACGTGTAACCGTGTACAATAGTAATATGAAATTTTAAACTTAATCGAGTTGAAAATAAATTTTTTAGAACAGAATTTAATAATATCTATTTTTTGTTACCTTTTTATCGATGTAATCGGCCCAAAACCGAGCGCGAGCTCGTTCGTAGGGATGAGAAGGGAGGAGAGGAGCCTTGTTGTTCCAAACCTCGTCGATATACTGGACAATTATCATAGACTCACATACGGGCTTTCCATTGTGGATCAAAACTGGGATTTGCTTGTGAACGGGGTTCATCTTGAGAAGAAGTGGGCTCTTGTTGCTCAAGTCTTCTTCTCTTGATTCATAATCAATGCCCTTTTCGCTTAAGGCTATTCTCACCCTCATTGCAAAAGGACTGCTCCATAGGTCCAGAAGAATCACCTCATCAGCCATTTTTGCTTCTCCTGTCATGCATCTTAGCCGCTGATATGTAGGCCTTATATATATTAGGTGATCGAGGAAATGGAATCTTTTTTATGTAATAATGATAATGATAGAGTAGATAAGAATAAGAATTTCGAGCCATTTCTACATGTTTCTACATGTTTCCGACACTTCCAACTAGCAGGTTCAAGAATACACCTTTTTTGAGGAAATAGTGCAAGTGTGCAACATGTCATTACACGTATGGATAACAATGGGCAATGTTCAAGTACCCGAGAAGGGTGCATGCACGGGAGAGAAGGGAAAAAAAATTGTGGGGTCCTCCCATTCGAGGGGTTTGCCTATATAGGGAACATACCCGAGACGGACATTACAACAAAGGGGGATAACAGTTACTTTGTCATTTTTGCGATAATTCACACAGTTGCATGATACCTGATAGAAATGAATCAAAATCATCGATGGTCTCATAGTTATTATATTATTAGGTATTTTTCAATCATATACGATCTTTTTTGAAAAATTTGAGATTAGATTCAGAATCAGACCCAAATATTCACAAGATTAATATACCTTCGTACGTTTATATTAAATACAAGTACGTACGAATAAATAAATACTTAATACGTAATAGTTAACAATATTATTTTTCACGTATTGTTCCTAGCATGCTATAAAAATCCAAGGATTAAATTAATCGTCATTTCCCAACAGGAAAAAATAAAAGAAAGGCTTAAGTAAGCACCCAAAATGATTCACAAAACAAGAAGAAAACAACAAAAATAATCCTTCTTTTCTTAAGGATAAATCAAAGAAGATAGTTTTCGAAGAAAAAAAAAATCATGATAGTAAAGAAAAATTATTTTTTTATACAATCACAGCCAAGAAAGTATTTCTAGTATTTTTTATTTTTTACCAAAAGCATTTCTAGTATTTTGGGAGTATCTATTTTGCTCAATGTATCAATTTAAAAAGTTCACTTACGTATAAAAGTCATATTACATAATATAATATGCGAGTAAATAATTTTTATCGATAAAAATACCGAGTCTTAGCTATAAAAAACTTTCACTTACACATAAAAGTCATATTACATAAAATAAATAATTTTTATCGATAAAAATATCAAGTCTTAACTATCTCCAGAATAATATGATCAATATAAAATTATTCTCTTCCCAACACACGTAGTATTGCATCAGTGCTACACATTGTTCCCTTACTATCACGTAGCTATCCTATTCCATCTAGTCCCGCATAACAACATTGAAAAGAGAACATCCCCAAATGGCCAATATATAGATGAACATTTTTAATTGACAGCGGGCCCCCTAAATACCGTGGGAGTGGATTGAGGGTGTTAGCGGATGAGTTTTAATGTATTTTTATGAGTAAGAAGAGAGAGAATGAGTGAAGTTGGATGGTGGAGATTTAATGAGTGGGGATATATATGATTGTGATTTGTTTGACCAAATTTAAAATTTGAAAAAAATACATTAAAATATATTTTCCAGTTGATGCTAACCCCTCTCACCCTCTGCCACAAAAATGGTCTCTTCAACTAGGTAGTTGGTTGAACAATATAATAAAAATTAGAAACTCCAAACGAACCTCCAAATTCCAGATACTGCTCTTCCTACTCTCAGCCGGCCGCAAATTTGTCTTCATCTCCACACCCACGCACTCACTAGACAATGATTCGAAGAGATTCTGCTGTTAATATAGCCACCTTCATTTCTCATCTCCCATTTCAGAGTTTTCAACAATGGCTTCTCCTGCTGATTTTAGTTTCAAGTCAATGATCCTCTTGTCTATGTTGTTCTACTACATCATCTTCTTCGCAGGACTGCGGGTTGCAGATTGCTCGACCATGGGAGTCGAGTTTATTGCGCGTCTTCTTGAAATTCAGGACCGGGAGAGAGCTCCACCTTATGTTCAAATCGCCGCAGCTTATGGAACCCTCAATCGCCTCATTCCTAAACATTCTTCCAGCTTTCAGTTCACTATCATCCCCAAGGTACTCATACATCTCACTTTGAGACTGGCATGTTTGACCTGGCTAAGTTAGAAACGAATTCAAGCTATCCTTTTTGCTATTTGCTAAGTATAATACTGAAAGTTACTCTTTTTAAGTGAGAAACATTCGTTATGAAGTGACTTTTAATCCATTAACTCGAAGAATGTTTTGAGTTCTGTAGTAAATCGTGTTGTAAAAATTGATCTCAAATGTATTGTGTACATGGTGTTTGCTTTAATGTCATCATACAGTGCATTCACTAGCTCAATAGCAACCAAGGTACAGGTATTTCCTATGCGGTACAATGTGCTCGATCAAGATAGTCAGGGAAAACATTTTCAGTAATTGGTTTTTTTTTTTCGAATTCTTTTTTTTTTTTCTCTGACTTTTTCTTCGAGCTGCATTTGGGAATAATAGTCATGACACTGTTAACTAAGATTTTAATTTCTATTCTTTTGTTTATCCATATGATGACTGTTATATAGTTATATCATTAACACAAGAAGGTAGCCATGTCAATTGCAAAAGCTTTTGTTTATCCATATGATTACCGTTGTGTGTATATCATTAACACAGGAGTCTTTTGCTGCTATAAATTGTAGTTTGTTGCATTTGTTTCGCTTTAAGCAAAAGCTTTTGCAATTGACATGGCTATCTTCTTCTTTTGGTTCTTTTTTATCTTTTCTGCAGGAGAATTGTGGTGGAGCATCTTGTTTTACATTAACCAATCATCCTTCCATCAGTGAAGGTGGTTCTCCTGAAATTTTGTACGTAGACGTGCTTATATTAATTGATCCACAATCACATCTCAAACATATTCAAGCTTTATGTCCAAGAGGTAGTATGGTATCACGACATTTCAGGATTGTTAAGCTGAAAACTGAACAGCTATCATACACGCCCCCTTTTTTGCTCCTTCCTAAACTTGTTTGTTTCGTTGCATATCTGTGCAAAATGTTGTTATTCATTTATAAGTTCCATGTGAGCCTTTTTGATGCTCATCTTTTACACAGAATAAGTGGAACTACTGGGGTGGAGCTTTTGTCTGGTCTTCACTGGTACCTGAAGTACTGGTGTGGAGCACATATATCATGGAGCAAAACTGGTGGTGTGCAGTTTTCTTCAGTACCAAAGCCTGGGTCCCTTCCTAGCATTCAAAATTCCGGGGTAGTAGTGAAGAGACCTACTCCTTGGAGCTACTACCAGAATGCCGTTACATCGAGCTGTAAGCACAGTTATTGTTATTCTTTAGTTTCTATGTTCTACCGCACTAAATGTATATTGCCATCAGCATTATCTTTCTATATTCATTTTTCAATTGCACACCTTTAAAGATACATTTGCATGGTGGGATTGGGAAAGATGGCAGAAAGAAATTGACTGGATGGCTCTCCAAGGTATCAATTTGCCTTTGGCATTCACTGGACAAGAAGCTATCTGGCAAAAAGTCTTCCTGGTACTTTTCCTGACTTTCGGGGCCGACCTATAGTGATTAGATTGTTCTCTTTTGGAAGGTCCATAAAGTCTTTTGCCCCCTTCCCCTTCTTTCCTTCATTCACTATTCTAACTATTACTATTATGTATGTCATCATTGTCCAGAAATTCAATATAACAGCTGCTGATTTGAGTGATTTCTTTGGGGGTCCAGCATTTCTTGCATGGTCACGAATGGGAAATATGCACAGGTAAGCTGGGCTTGTAAATTTATTACCGGGGCATTCTCCACAATAAATTTCTTGATCCTGGTTTTGTAATCAATTTAATTGCTTGGTTGATGGAGCTTACTGGGAAATCACTTTTTCGCAGAATTGATCGATCAAAAACATGTATTTAAAAGTTGGTAGAAGTTATGGGGAAATGTTGGAAATGATTGTTTTGAAAAAACTGTTGTTGAAAATGAAGTTTTACCTTTAATCATGATCAATCTAGCACTAAGTAAACTAATTTTAACATCTCGGTGTACTCAACAGGTTTATTTAATTCTTTTTTCCAGGTTCCTTAGTCCACCACTTGAAAACACTGTGATTTATGCACCAGTTAAATTGCCTTGACATGTGAACTATCGGTAGGAGAATTTGCTTGAGCTTTTTAAAGAAGAATGACCTGTATTTATGGTCAAAGAAGACCCTCATTTTTATTTAGTTTTTTTTTTTTTCAAATTCCTGTCTATGCAATGCGTCTTAACATGGATATACTTGACTTAGTATCTTGAGGTTAACTTAATAACATTTCTCAACTTCAACATTTTACCATGTTTGGGTTTCTTTTTCCAGCTAAATATGAATGGTAGTTGTTGAAGTAATATTTCAATCACAGGTGGGGTGGACCACTACCGCAGAGTTGGTTAGATCAACAACTGATGCTGCAGAAGAAAATACTCGCTAGAATGTATGATCTGGGGATGAATCCAGGTACATATCTTTCTTGGTATGTGCTAGATGGATGCATGGTGAAGTCTTGACTAATTTCCTATCAAAATACTATCTTCCAAGCGATGTCCTTCCATGATGATGTTTTGAACTTTGAAAGGAATCAATGATATTCATGAATAAATCAATCGATTGTTGTGACCAGTAAACACCTTTAAATTCAGTCTCTGGAAATATGAGCCTTCTGAAAATTTTTAATCCAAATTTTGCATTATCTCTCACAGCTAATTGGTTTCACTGAATGACATATTGCTTCCCAACTCCAGAGTTTCTAGTGCCATGACACATATATTAGATGAACTAAACTTTAACCGGGAGAAGATTCTGAAGGGGGAAAAATCAGAAATGTCAACCTCTAGAAGTTATACTGTTTACATTTTTGGTAATATTAGCTTGCAGTTTCTCTCCTCCTTTTTGTCTTGCTTTTTGTGTTTCAGTCCTTCCAGCCTTTTCTGGTAACGTTCCAGCTGCCCTGAAAGTTGTTTACCCATCAGCGAAGATAACTCGTCTAGGAAATTGGTAATGCTATCACACATTACTCTTCTGCAGAGTACTCTCATTTCTTTCTGGTTTCTACATACCTTTTAATTCCTTGTCTCTTACATCCCTTACCGTTCTGGTAAGGCATGAGATATATTAAGCTCTTCTGTCATTCCTGCCAAGGAATGAAGCAAGCAACATTTTATAAGTAAAAAAAAAGTTCAATGTTGTATAGATTTATAACTTGTGCAAGTCTTGTAGCGCTGGTGCATCATGGATAGAGAAGGAGCTATGTTGCAGTTCATCAAAGTGATCATTTATTTATTTAGCGCGTGTTAGTGTATGTGTAAAAATGCATTTTTATGTGATATAGGAGTGAGAATGAATGGAATTGAATGGTGGATATTTATGTAGTACAGGTAGGTGACATGAGATATGTGGATGTGAAATAGGAGAGAGAATGGGTGGAGTTGAAAAGAATATATAAAAATGTATAAAAATTTGGAGACTAACATGCTTATTTATTTACTGCATACCTTCAGGTATACTGTTAGGAGTGATCCTAGGTGGTGCTGCACCTACCTTCTTGATGCAACTGATCCCCTCTTCATTGAAATTGGGAAGATGTTTATTGGGCAACAATTGACAGGTACACAAGTCCCTTCTCTCACTATCATTATGCATATGAATTATGTTATTTATACTAAATATTTAATTTTTTTGAGTTTTGTATTGTTCCTGAAATCCTTTATGCCTCTCTCCTCAGAATATGGAAGGACTAGCCACATATATAACTGGTAAGCTTTATTTCATGTTCCTGAAGTAATTGTGCTGCTAGCTTCCAGTAGGCCAATGTTGACCTTTTTCATTCACTCGAGTTTGATGTTTCATTCACTTGAGTTTGACGGTGTTAACTAATATCAAGGATCATTTCCTTGTTTGATGATGGTCTCACATTTTCTTCCAGTATCATAGTTTCGTCAGGATCTTTGCCATAACCTTGTACCACAATATTACTATGACTTCCTCATTTATCAGTATAAATGGTGATAGGGAGTAAATTAAAAGTGTTTTAAAGTGTTTTAAAGTAAAAGAGGATAGAGAATGAGTGGAGGTGAGTGGTTGAGATTTGTGGATGTGATGAGATATGTGGATGTGATTGATTTAGGAGAGAGAAAAAAATTGAAAAAAGTGGTAAAATGTTGAAAAAGTTGTAGCCTAACGGGCCTTATATAATTGAATTGAAAATCATATTACATTATGTCTTGCAGTGATACTTTTGATGAGAACACGCCCCCAACTGATGACACAGAATACATCTCTTCCTTAGCTGCTGCAATATTTAGTGGCATGCAAAGCGGGGATGATGATGCGGTTTGGCTTATGCAGGTAATTTATAACAATTTCCTGATGAGGAACTTGACAGTGATTAAATTTGTGCTGATCCTTGAAACTTTATTATTAATATGTGTATTTAATAATTTAGACGTGTTTAGTTTGTTATTTGCTAGCTCTGGGCATCTAATTCTATAAGAAATGTCATGCCATTTCTGATTGGGCCTTTGTAACCTTATCGTTTCTCATTCACATTCTCATCTTTCTTGACGTTCTCTAGGGATGGCTTTTTACCGATGATCCCTTTTGGAAGCCTCCACAGATGAAGGTTAGACTGCTTCATGATTAAATTTTTCTTTTGATATCCATCTAAGGTATGTTTCCCAGTCAAGTCCGGTTATATTGATATGACGCATCTGAATTCTTGAATAATTATGCATACCGACGTCATTTAACTATATGTAATTTTTAAAATTTTTATATTCAGTGGGGGTCCCGTGGGATAAATTCACAGAATATGAAACATTAAGTCACATATTGATATTAAGCAAAAATATTCTAAGTCTTCATGATGCGGAACGAATATACACCAAGCCTTCAACATGTGGACCTGAAGAGCACAAAATAGTTTCTGGCATAGTTTGTTGCCCTAATGGTGTTCAGAATGCGCCTAAATAGATATACAATAATGTTTAGTAAATTCATTTTTCAGTTTTATTTACTACGTAACTGGAAATCAAAGGGCTTGGAAAGCGTGAAAGATTTTTCTGTAATGCACGATATCTGATATGGATACGATTACTAATCAAAAGTTCAACACAACATTTATCACTTCAAATTTTCTTTGCCCAACTTTATTTAGTTGTTTTTTGTGTTTTATTTTTCCCTAATTCAAGTGTTCTATTAAAACCTCCCTTTTTTCAGGCACTCTTGCATTCTGTTCCTATTGGAAAACTGGTTGTCCTTGATCTATACGCAGAGGTCAAACCTGTTTGGTTTACTTCAGAACAATTCTACGGTGTTCCTTACATATGGTAATTTCAGTGATTATTAAGTAAGAAAAGTACTTTAATGACAAGCACGAGCTAGAGAATAAACTACGTGTCAACATGTTTTGCAAAAACCTTTCTTCTTTGTCCCCATTGATATCACATTTAAATTTATCATGTGACGTTCAGGTGTATGTTACACAACTTTGCTGGAAACATTGAGATGTATGGAATTTTGGATGCTGTAGGATCTGGACCCATAGATGCTCGCCTTAGTAAAAACTCCACCATGGTAAGTCTATTGTTCAAATTTTATGTCAGAATTTTTATGGCCTTAAACTGGTCTCTTTTCACACCTTCCCCGGGTAAAACTCGATGCATGGAATTCAGATTTTATACTGCTTTGTACTAGTGGTAGTTTCTCAAACTAAGTTTAAAGCAAGTATTGTTTGCTCAATAACAGCCATATTTTCTCATTTTCACTTAAGATTGTATGGTTTTCTTTCTTACTGATCTCACTGATTTTGTTTCCCCAAGGTTGGTGTTGGGATGTCAATGGAAGGTATTGAACAGAATCCTGTAGTTTATGATCTTATGTCAGAAATGGCATTTCGACAGAACAGAGTTGACATTAAGGTAAACCTAGAAACCTTTTATGTGCTCAATACATAAGCATGTTTTACAGAATTGTACTTATATAAATGGTGAACTCCTGAAATATGATTTTTAACATGACTTTTTTATTTTATTTTATTTTATTTTTTATTTTTTTGCTTCTCCCAGATGTGGATTCAGCTGTATGCCAACAGACGATATGGAAGATCTATTCCATCGATTTTAGATGCCTGGAATATTCTTTATCATACTGTTTATAATTGCACAGATGGTTTAAATGTAAGGCATAACTTCCTATTCCGTAGTTCTTCACCACTGCATCTTGCCTTGCTAGTTGATGCATTTTTTTTCTATATTTATTTTTAACACAGGACAAAAATAGAGATGTTATTGTGGCTTTTCCAGATGCTGATCCGCTGTCAATTGCATCACCTAAATTATCACTAAATGGAAGATATAACTATGATAATTACCAAAATCCCCGGAGGGCTATTTATGAACTTGGTGATTCTTATACTCATCCTCATCTCTGGTATTCAACTTCAGAAGTTATTCGTGCTTTAGAACTTTTTATTGCCAGTGGGGATCAACTCTCAGACAGCGGCACTTACAGGTTTGTAAATATCCTCTTTAGATCAAATCAAGAATATTTTATTTTCTGTCTAATCTTAAATCACTTCCTCGTCTCATTTGGTTCTGAAATTTATATGGTCGTCTCAGGTATGACCTTGTTGACTTGACAAGACAAGCTTTAGCGAAGTATGCAAATCAACTTTTCTTGAGGATCATTGAAGCCTATCAGCAGGGTAATCTCCTTGCAGTTTCTCAACTTAGCCAGAAATTTCTCAGTCTTGTGGACGATATGGACACGCTTTTAGCATGCCATGATGGATTCCTTTTAGGACCGTGGCTTGAGAGTGCAAAGAAACTAGCACAAGACGAAGAACAGAAAAAACAGGTTTCTTTCTCTCCAAATGAATGAACATGATTACTTCAACACAAGACATTACTGAAATTATTGAAAATTATGCAGTTTGAGTGGAATGCAAGAACCCAAATTACAATGTGGTTTGATAACACTGAAGATGAAGCTAGTCTCCTTCGTGACTATGGTATGTTGTTAAGTTTGACTTTGACTCAGCACTAGAAGTTAGTTGTTGGGTAGAAAAATTTTAAAACAGACACAGGCTAACTAAATTACATAGATCAGTAGCCATTATGATTTATGTTGAGATAGTGTCGTTGGTAAGTACTAAATAGATGCCAATTCTATCTGATTATTCAACCTTTTAAGCACAGAATGCAACTGAACAAAGGCTTTATAATATATTCAGGTCCTTACTTTCTTTTCTTTTTTCTTTTTTTTTTTCCTTTTTTTTTTCTGCTTTATAGGCAACAAGTATTGGAGTGGCCTTTTACGAGATTACTATGGCCCACGTGCAGCAGTTTATTTTAAGTTTCTAATGGAGAGTTTAGTAAAGGGAGATGGTTTTCGCATGACAGAATGGAGAAGGGAGTGGATCAAACTTACAAATGACTGGCAGAGTAATAGGAAAATTTTTACCATCAAAAGCACGGGTAACGTCCTAAACACATCTCGGTGGTTATACCAGAAGTACCTGAAAGATCCCTACTCAGTCAATCAGTCAAGTCCAGGATACTTGAAAGAGACTGTCAACTTGTCCCTTCAAGTTTAAGTCTTGTTGAAGATGATGATCCAATACCTATTATTTGTATTGCCGCGAGTCAAGTCTGTGTGGTAATGTTGTTATCCCATATTTCACTCTCTGCAAATGGCTGCTCTTGTGACAAATTTCACAACACCCCCATTCTACACGGAGTCGTCCTTGTTTGGCATGTAACAAGATGCAAATAATTTCCCCCAAGAGTAGTGGAACTCAATACTTTGTCAAAACGGATAATTGTTACAGTAAGTTTGAAAACATTAAAGGTGTGTTTGATGCAACCTTTTATTTTCCAGGAGAATTCCTTTTCTAGCTTTTTTTTGGCCACCCTTGGCTGTTTGATTGTACTTTTTTCACGGAAAAGGTTTTCCAACTTTTTTTTCAATTTTCGTTATTTTTTTTGTTTTGAATGAAAATGTTTTCCTTGGGAGGGGGAAGGCGGTTTATATTTTTTGGGAAAAGTTTGGTTTTTTTTAATAGACAATTTACTTTAATTATAAAGATAAGGATTTTAACCATAAAAATAAGGAAAATGATCAAATTTCATAAAAATAAATAAAATAATATCATTTTTCAACTTTCAAATTAATTCAATCAAACACCTATAATTATTATTATTATTTTTCCTGAAAAATCTTTTTTCGAAATTTATTTATCTGAAAAATATTTTTCTTCCAACTATTTTCCGAGTTTGCAATCAATCATAACCTAATAAGAATGGGTTCATGTCACTTGGGTCAATAGTTGAATCTACTTTTTCGTCAATTTACGTCGGGATTTGAAGTTTCAACAATTAACGTTTATCCAAATGTGAATCATCATATACTTTTTGGGAGATTTTCTCTGGACTAGAGATAAATAAAGTGAAATGACAGTTTCATCTCTAAAAAAATAATAATAATAATAATAATAAATAAATAAATAAGTAAATATTCAAAACAACTAATTGACTGAAAAACTCTTCACCCTTTTTGTTGTTGCTACATAACTTATATAAATGTCGGGTTTTACCGCGGGCCGGCGGGATGTTTGTTGTTTATAATGTCGTCTATTTCATATAGCTTTTATTTTTATTTTTATTTTTACTTTTATTTGTTGGTAAATAAAAAGAAATTTCTTGAAATCCCAAAAGGCAAAGTACAAGTTTGTTAAATTTACAAATCTAGCCACCAACAATGCTAAACGTTAAAATGCTAGCATTGCTGCGCAGGACCAGAACCATGAAATGCTTGGTCGCTCCATCATCACTTCTTCACCCTCCCAGTTTCCCTAATTATTTCAACAATACTCACATTTTCAGTCCTCCTTCTGTCTTCTCTGTAAGAAATTCTCCCTCAATATCCATGATATCCCACTTTCACGCTACAAGCAGTTTGATGATTGATTGAAAATTCAGGTCTTTTTAGGTTCCAATTCGAGGGTAAATTTTCACCGGTCGAGCTTTTGCAGTGAAGTGAAATCAATGGCTTCAACAACGAAACTTGCGCAAGACCCAGAATCTATATCCTACTTGAATCAACAAGAGGCAGCGGAGGTCGATGAAATTCTCATGGGTCGTCTTGGGTTCAGCGTCGACCAGTTAATGGTATGTTTGATTTTTCTTTTTTCTGTTTCAGTTTAGATGTATGCTTTAGGTTCAAATTTTCGGGTTACAATGAAAGATGAAATTTTTTTGTTGCAGGAATTAGCTGGTTTGAGTGTGGCCACTTCAATAGCCGAGGTAAAGTTTTGTAATAATCACTATTCTTCAATTCAACATTTTTTAGTAAATATTTTAGGTAGAAAGAATTGTAACAATGTTCAGGGCCAGTGCTTAATTGCAGAATTAAGATGAGATTATGAACGTTATGTCTATCAGGGATCCATAAATTATCAAAACAAGAAATAGCATTTCTTAGATACACAAGATAGCAAAAATGATCTTCCAAAGTTAGGGTATGTTTGATAGAGCCCCTGCTGCTGCGTGGCAGCGCCAGGATGCACCACGCCAGCCCTGGAACTTTGACGAATTTATCATTCTTGTTGATGGAGTGAAATAATAGAAAATGTGATTTTGAGGTTGAGAAGTGAAGAGAACACGTATCAAAAAAATATGTTGCCATCAAATCAATGTAATGACTGGTTGTAATTGATAGTGAAGAAAAGTGATTAAGATTAATGATTGGTTGTAATTGATAGTGAAGAAAAGTGATTTTTTTAAACAAGTTGTATCAAACAAGCTCTAATAGCTTCTTTGCAGGTGTATAAATCAAGTGAATATAATCGTGTGCTTGCCATATGCGGTCCCGGGAATAATGGCGGTGATGGTCTTGTAGCTGCTCGGCATTTATATCATTTTGGCTATAAGCCATTTGTTTGTTACCCAAAACGTACTCCCAAGCCTCTTTACAGTGGACTTGTGACACAGGTATGAAGCAAAACTTAAGTTTACTACAACAGATAGAATCATTAATCAACCCTGCTTATGCATGAGTTTTTGTAGTTAGAGTCACTGTCCATTCCGTTCCTGTCAGTGGAAGATCTGCCAGTCGACCTATCAAGCAGCTTTGACATTATAGTGGATGCAATGTTTGGATTCTCATTCCATGGTACTTTCTTCTTCGATCTCTTTTTATTTTGTAAAACTTGATGTTAATTTGATGTTAATTTTACTGTTATGTCTGAATTTATTCCGTGTAACTCATCTAGGTACACCAAGGCCACCTTTTGATGATCTAATACGAAGGCTGATCACTTTGCAAGATCCTGATAAAAAATGTCAGAATTCGCCTGTGATTGTCTCTGTAGATATTCCATCTGGATGGCATGTTGAAGAAGGAGATCTTAGTGGTGAAGGCATTCAACCTCACATGCTGGTATGTATACACCATTGAGATGACCTCTTTATTTCTTTCACCATTAATTGACACTTATAAAGATTCAACCAATGTAGGTTTCCTTAACGGCTCCTAAGTTGTGTGCCAAAAAATTTTATGGCCCACACCACTTTCTAGGTGGCAGATTTGTCCCTCCATCTATTGCAGACAAATTCAAGCTTAACCTTCCAGCATATCCTGGCACCTCTATGTGTGTTCGAATTGGGAAGCCTCCACAAATTGACATATCTGCCCTCAGAGAGAACTATGTATCTCCTGAGTTTACTGAGGACCAAGTTGACTCTGACCCCTTTAATCAGGTATCTTTTTCATGTCAGAGAGAACTATTGAATCAGTATAATATACTATAACTTTTGACATAATAATGTCACTCTAGTCTATTTAACCATTTTTATTACTGCAGTTCCAGAAATGGTTCGATGATGCTGTGGCAGCAGGCCTGAAGGAACCAAATGCAATGGCCCTTTCAACAACTGGAAAGGATGGGAAACCGTAAGCGTCTTACATTGTAATTGATTCATTTGTGTTCCTATATGGTCTTGAGAAGTAGATTATGATTGTTTGCAAGATGTGTAAGAATCTTCTGATCAACTTGTGAGATAGCAAAACCAGCTTCATATCTCAGGCCTAGACCTCTTTCATTAGTTTGAGATTAGTTTTGTATTCATTTTGAGTTATGTGGAAATAAATGATGTTTGCCACAGATCATCGCGAATGGTTTTGCTAAAAGGAGTTGACAAAGATGGTTTTGTTTGGTAAGCGCTAGTCCGCCTCTTTCTTTCTTTTTTTCCTTTCAAAATTCTAACTTCTGATCCTCCAAGCAGGTATACCAATTATGAGAGTCAAAAAGCTCGTCAACTATCTGAAAATCCCCGAGCAGCTCTCCTCTTTTACTGGGATGGTTTAAATCGTCAGGTCAGCTAACCTTTCACAAGTGTCATAAATCAATCGATCCATAAGTATAATGTCATTTAATTTCTTTATTCCTGGAAGATATCTTTATAATGGTATGTTGGTCTGTAGGTAAGAGTTGAAGGGACAGTGCAAAAAGTGTCGGACGAAGAGTCAGAGAAGTACTTCCATAGCCGTCCAAGAGGAAGCCAGATTGGAGCAATAGTTAGCAAGCAGGTTTTTTTTCCTATTTCCAGACGCCAAAATTATATTATATTGGATTTCATTAACGATTATGTTGCACAAGTTAGTAATACCAATCTCTTATTTTCCTTCAGAGTGCTGTAATTCCTGGCCGGCAGGTTCTGTACCAACAACAACAAGAGCTGGACGCTAAGTACTCTGATGGGTTAGTGATTCATCCTGCAACGCTCCAATAATAATACCATGTTTGGGAATTTTTGGTTCAGCAGCTTAATTTATAAATAAATGGATCAGTGGATAGTATTTGGATAAAAGGTGGTTTGTGTGATGACTAACAGTTTAGAAGCATTAACTACAGACAGTTCTAATTTCACAAATGCAGTTAAAACTATAAATTATTTTATTTTATTTTATTTTTTCTCTCCCTTTGTGCAGAAGCTCTATTCCAAAACCCAAAAGCTGGGGAGGATACAGACTGACACCTGAAGTTTTGAGTTTTGGCAAGGACAACCTTTCTCGCTTACATGACAGGTAAGATTTTATTAGATCGTCAAGTTTATTTGTACTTGAGTTTCTTATATGAAACCAAAAACAAAGATGAAGATGATTGAAACATGACACTTGTATCTAAAGTTTATCGTCTGTTGTGATCTTTACAGGTTGCGTTACTCTCCAATGGAGTCTGGTGGAACGAGAGTATGGAAAATTGAACGACTGTCACCATGACTAGTATTTTCAGCATCCTCATTGTAAAATACTTGCTATACCATAAATTTATTCTGTTAAATAACAGAATAATAATTTGCATTAAATTTTACATGCATTATTGAGCAAAATGTACTCTTTTTTTTTTTCAGTTCATATCCATCAAAATGCGTGTGTTAAAACAAGGCAGTTCTGCCCAGTTGAGCTATGTTTTGGAATAGAATTACCGAAAGAGTTATTGTGATTTGATAACAATATTCGAAGTTTTGAACTCTACACTATGTTGATAGTACAACAAAGCCGCTTGATCTGATTTCTTAAGTTGATAGGTCATTTTATGTATATTATTTTACTATTTTCAACATCAACAATAAGCATTCTCTGAAGAAGCCGAACATGATGATGCTAAAGAAATCAGTTCGCATTCAAGAAAACTATCAATGTTCATATAACAAGAACACAGATGATAGCAGTATGTGTATCATGTAAATAGAATATCAAATTTTCAAATCCAGCCTTTGGATTAAAGAAATTTCGAAACTAAATACTAGAAGTGAGAGTCCTTCAAGGATAGCCTACTCAACTCTATGCATTGAGAATATGCATTTGAGGTTAGATCATTTAGTGTAGTGACAATGCTCCAAATTGTTAGGATGTTAATTGTATTGGCTTCTTCCCAGCAACTTCACAGTACCATGTCTTCCATGCTTCAACATAATGAGTGAAGAGATCTCGCAAAGCTGTAACATCATCAGCAATGAAACTCTGTTAAAAACAAGTGTAAGAAAAAGTGATTATTTCAGCTTTGTCAAACAAGCTCTTAGCAACTGGTGGCTGGTTAAAGTCAGAAACAAAACGAGCATCATACACAATGACTGTCATTTGAATAGCAGCGTGAAGTCTATTATATACAGAAGCGTAACATACCTTGGTTATGATACTGAGGACGATAAGTAGAGGCTAAACTTTCCCAATCAACAGCCTGTTTTGGGTTGCCACTATCTGAAGCTTCAACCTTGGGCACGTTTAAAGGGGCAAAAGGACCAAACTCAAAACTCTTTGTGCCTATTCTTGTAGTGTCAACTTCATTCTCTGAACCCTGATGTTTAACTTGCTTTTGCAGGTGCAACTCAGTGTCACCATCCAACTTGCTCCTCTTTGCCATGGAATTTGTAAGGTCAGCCCCAAATACCCTTTTCTTAGGCTCATTAGCAGCTCCATTTTCTTGTAGCCCCAGCCATCTGAAAGCAGGTTTCCTTGTTTCCGGGTGATGAATCTGGCAAATAATACAAGGCATGCTTCAATACTTTTCTAGCCGCCCTTCTATTGTGCCATGATTATTTTTTACCACCACATAAATTGACATATAGATAACCTAGTACTCAATGATGTTAATATCACATAAATTTCTACTGCTCAATCAAAATCAAATCTTAATGTTAAACACACATCTCAAACAACTATTCATTGTCATTCACATGTTTTGCGGTCCTTACCAGTAAAAATTTAGTCTTTAGCAAAGTAAAAGTTTACTCTTAATCACAAGCTCAAGTTAAGAAGATGATTACCTTTTCAATAAATTTCATGGAAGACAGGACATTGGCAATGTCGTAGAGCCTTCTGACTTTTGCTGCAGAATTATATAAGAACATCATTTAGTGGGAGAACCTTACTGATCATAATTATTCTAGCAAGAACGAGAGGAAAGGGAAATGTATATTACTTCTAGTAGTCATTGAAGTGTGCTTTCCATCTCCAAGCAACAGCTTTGCAGCATCATCAAGAGAAATCAATTCCATCTAAAGTAGTAAAGAAAACATAAATACATCTAATGAGGATGAGACTTGGATGCTGATATGAATCAAAGAAGACTGATATACCTGAAATTTATGCTTACCTCAGTGCAAAGGAAGAGCTTAACAAAATTCTGTGTAAGAAGTCCCAGAGACTTTTCCTTTCTGTTGTCACCTAGAATTAAAAACAAGAACTCGAAAACTAAGTACTAAAAACATCAAAGGGAGAATGTCATAAGAAACAAACAAATAATAGAAGATTTAGTATCTGTTACCAGTTTTTTGTGGCACCGAATGTTTAGGAAGAGAATTGTTGTTTGGTTTATCATTCTGACTTAAATTGTTTGTATCCGAGCAGGTTTCATCTTCATCATCATCTGAGACCTAAAGACAAAACCACAAAATAAATGAAGGATCTTGCAATTATGTAATGGTCTAAGCAGAATTTCAGCTTTTTTATGTGATTAACCTTCTTATATGGAAAGCTATCCCAAAGTCACAGGATCGAGATATTTCACACAATTTAAGGCACTATATCCAGGAAGAGAACAATCCAAAGTTCCAAGGATTTGTCATCGTTTATTTCAGAAGAATGGAAGGGTCAATAAACCCATATCTTATCTGCTCTTGGATGTATGATAATCAGTTTTTCTATGCTAACAATATATGGATCTGTAGGGAAAATTTGTGTTCTTGACTGAAGAAGATGCACAATTTAGTTGATAGAGTGAAAACAAAAAGAATTAGCAACTTACTTTCTCAGAGCAATTTCCATCAGCTACATGACAATTCTCCTTTAGACCCTCATTCTGTGAGAGCATTAAAAATAACCAAATTATAAATCATGGGTCCTTTACCAAACTACTATAAGAAGTAAAATTCAATAAATTCAACTTCATGATTAGGCAATTAGAAAGAATTAAGGGTGAAAATGAAATATTACTTTTAGATCCTGCAAAGCCTTGGGAATTGCTTGAAAACCCTTCCAAGTATACCGATTTTTTGCCTTTCTAGCAAGAACCTGAAATTTCGCAAATCAATTTTTGCATTATCAGTGAAAATTCAGATCTATTATAACTCAATTCATCAAACAAGGAAATTCAAAAATGAAAAGGCTGTAGGATATAAGGGGATAAAAATTTAGGAGTTCTTACACCAACGCTTTCCAACACATTCACAATATCATAGATCCTCCGTCTTTCCACCCCTACAAAAAAAGCCCTAAAATTAATATAACATAAATATAATCTTCAAATTCACAGCAAAAGCCCCAAAACTGATTACCTAATCGAGATGCTGCATCATCAAGTCCTATTGTTTCCACACCATCCCGATTGTACAAGCTCAAGAAACTACACAATCAAACAGTAAGCATTCATAAATCTGCATACTGATGTAAACAAACACATACAACAATATGGGTTTCCAGAAATCGAATACTACTTGGAGCACAAAAGACCAAGCGATTTCTGCTTCCGACAATAAGGCGTGTATTTCGCTCCAGATTCAGTGGACACATCTGGAGTAGGTAAAGCCATTTCTCCGAAGATTCAACTCTACGCACCAACACTCACCTACCCACGCACCCAGGTGCAAATTTCTACTAATCGTTTGTGGGTTTTGATGACAATGAAAATCCCAAGACCAGGAAAAATCAGTAAGCGGTGTGTGTATAAATGGATGGATACAGAGAGGAAGAGAGAGAAGAGACCGTTGGGCAAAGTTGTTGACTTGGCGCGGGATTAGGGTTTTGGAAATTTGATTGGGAGGGATTTTGAAAGTTTGAATTCAGTGATGCAATGGCGGGATAAAAAAAAATCTGTTAAATCTGGGATGACGCGGCTCAGTGCGTGAAATTATCGTTTTCACCTTGGTGGAGGGTGAGAAGGGTGTTCCAGTAAGGGTAGGGATGGAAATTCGTATGGTTGCGCAAAATTGCAGGGAATCTGATGACGATGAGTAGGCTTATGTGTGGCCTGATTTGCTCTCTTACTATTTTTTGTTTAATTTTAATCAATATACTTACTACAGTATTTGATCATTAAATTATCTTTTATATATATACATATATATATATATATATATATATCTAAGATTCAATTGGCCAGGATTTATTTAAAATATTTTAAAGAAAGACGCGTCTTGTAGATAGAAAAATAAAAATTTTAACTAATAGACGTTAAATGCAAACATAATTATAATGATAAATAAATATTATTGGATACTTAATATAAAATATTTAAGACATGTTTCGGATTAAATAAATATATAATTACACAATATTGTATGACAATCCAACTTAGTAATTGGGATTTTCGACACACATTTGTATTTTAAAGGTAGTGGAAAAAAACACATATACTTTTTAAACCATATATGACCCTTTTTAAATTTCTTAAAATGGAAAAAATGAAAAAATATTTTTAAAAGTTTTTTAGAGATTAAAAAGATAAATTAAAAAATATATATCTGTATGATAATGAAAACAATATTTATTATCTTTTTGTATTTTAAAAATATTGAAAAAAATACACATCTAATAATATTTAATTATTCTACTTTTAATATGCTACTGCTAAACCACACATATGACCCTTTTTAAATTTCTTAAAAAGGAAAAAATGGAAAAACTTTTTTTTATTTTTTAGAGAATAAAAAATAGAAATTAGGAATATATATATATTATTATTAATAAGGATTTTTTTATTTTTTAAATTAAAAACCTATTTCAAAACTTATTTGAAATTATTAATAGAAGAATAGTGGTTGTATTTGCATTAGAATCACACTTTAACAGAATGCTAGCTTAGTTTTCGTTGTTTTCCAAATATTTGTATGTTCTAATCCAATTTTTATTATGCTCTATTCGTGCAACAAATATAATTGAAATTATAAAGAGTTAAACAAAAAGAATAGGTAATTTAACATTAAAAAAATAATATAATTTGAAATTAACACGAGTTTGGATATGTTCATTGAGATCACATGTTCTCTGCGCCAAAAGAGTTTAACGAAGAAAAAATTAATTTAATATTAAAAAAGACAACGTAATTTTTAATAATCTTATAGTTACAATAAAAATCTATATAATATTTCCATGTAACCACCTCGAATAATTAAATATTTTCATAGACAAAAATTAACCACAGTATAGTATATAAGGTATACTTTTAAAATTTGTATTTTTTAATTTTCAATATGGTATTTTCATTTCATATTACAATTATGTTAAAATTATTAAAAGGAATGGGAAAAGACTTATTTATTTATTTATTTATTCATTTGTTGGAGTTTGAAAACTTTAAAAGAGGGGAAAAAAGACAATTATGTACAAATTTTTTGCAGGGAAAAAAATTGACAACCAATACTTGAGAAATCAATGTGCATATAATAAAAATATATAATAGTAATAATACATAAGTAATTAAGATTTTTAACATGCATCTAATAACATTTAATTCTGTTATTTTTTTATATATATCACTTTTTAAATCACATATATATATATATATATATATATATATATATATGACCCTTTTCAAATTCTTAAAAAGGGAAAAAAATTAAAAAATTATTTTTTTCTCCCTATTTTTTATATGTCACATTTTAAATAATATTGTGATTGGGAGTATAAAGCTTTGATTGAGATTGTGCTTGGGATATTAAAGCTTTAATTAATTCAATAATTTAAGTGCCTTTTACAATTGTATGCTTGCTTTACTATTACTCTTGTGATTTATGATTTGAGCTTTCCATATTTAACGTAACAAATTCTTATTACAGCCAAATGAATCATAGAAATTGTTATTAAAGACAAAGCAAAAAAATTTATTATACAAAGCAAAAAAAATTTATGGCTCATGGTCGAATTTATTTATACAAAGCAAAAAAATTATTATTATTTCTTAGGCGGGAAACTATGTGTGATTTCACACACTGATGGAACAACTTTTATATATTAGTATAGATGTAAAGGAATTATGTGGTTTACAGTTTATTTGGTAGATTTTATAAATATATTGGTATAAAGTTAATTTAGGAAAATATGTAATGATAGTTTGAAGAAGAGTTGAGTTGTATATTTATTAAACGAATTTCCAATTAGAATGAATTTCAATATAAACTACATGTATTCATTTAAATATTACCCACAGATGTTGTTGTCGTCACGCTATAAGTCTATAACTCAATTAATAAGCAACTTTTAAATGAAAGAAACTAGAAAACGAGCACAATCACTATCACAGTGCTGTCAATGCTTATAAAAATAGTGATGGACAATTAGTGTTCTATGAGTCTCACTTGTCTATTAGAGGGTGAACACATATCATAATTATTCTGCTAATTTACTATTACACAGATTCGAAGTCATAAGAAAGTTTGATCAATCCATTGCCTTCTTTTTCTCACTTTGAATATCGAGTTTGATGAATTGCTGACTCTGAGATTGCATATTCCGATTTCAATATATTCTAAACAATTACTATTGAGTTTACAATGTTAAGACAATCATATGTGGCAACATAATCAATGTTATCATAGTATATAATAATATTTATCATGACTATTCACTAATCATCTGTGAAGGAGTGAATTGTAGGTAATTAATCTGTCATCATAAATATTAATATAAACCCGGAATTTAAGATGGATAAATCAACTAATATCACACCACCACTTATAAATAAAATCAGTGCCAATATTATTCGATTCGTTCATTAACATTTGGATTGATAATTCATATGTATAGTTGCAAATTAAGGATCTAAAGAATGTGGTTTAACAATATTCTCAAAGTTTATCTAATACAATTCATTCAAAAAAATATTTTTGACAATATCATCTTTAGTCTTTCATTATATTGATTTGAAGAAATTGTTTATATTTCTCATAATATAGTTTTTTTAACATACATTAAAAAATTAATCTTTTTTATTAAACTCTATCAAGCAAACACCAACAAATATCCAAAGTTTGGAGCTCCATAGTCACAATCTCAAAACATTTGGGACCCAAGTGCAATTTACTAATTATATTTCAGCGAGTCGCCCAGTCCACACCCCCACCCCAACCCCTGCCGCGCCCCCAAATCAAATTTTTGCGTCACTTAGCGAAACAGCTCGTCTCTGCAGTTGATCTGCAACAATCACAGAAAACGCACGGCATCAAAAAATTCTGTGTGATGTTAATTCACAATAGCAGAAACAAAGAGAGAAGAAAAGCGTAAAAGAAGATCCTAAAGAACAATGGTGTCTAAAGAAACCTGCAGAACTGAACTCCGTTCGGCCGTACGAGTCCTCAGCGACCGCTGTCTCTACTCCGCGTCCAAATGGTAAACCCTAACCCCTTTTGAACAGCCATTTTGTCTTCTTTAAGTTAGAATTGCTCCATTAAACATCAAATTGGCTTCATTTTGAAGTTTCATGTTTCAATTGTGAAGGGCAGCGGAACAATTGATGGGGATAGAGCAAGACCCTGCGAAGCACACGCCGTCGCACACTCGATTCCAGCGTGGAAGTTCCAGCATATGCCGCCGTTTCAGAACCGCCGCCGCCGGAGATTCCTCTGGCACCCCTGTAGCTGGGGTTTCCTATGTGGCGACGCCACCGATGGCTGGAGCAGAAGAGTACGATTATGATGGAATTGATAGCGACTTTTATTTGCTAGCAAAGTCTTACTTTGACTGCAGAGAGTACAGGCGGGCGGCTCATGTGCTCCGAGACCAGATAAGCAAAAAATCTGTCTTTTTACGGTGCTATGCCCTTTATCTGGTTGGTTTTCTTCACAACTCTCTTCAACAACGCTGTTATCGTGATTTGATTATGGGTTTAGATACTTACAAATTTCGTGGCCTGATTTTAGTTGATAAATGCCTTTTTCTATATGGGGTTAATTTTGGGGATAAATATCATATTTTGGAAGGCATGAAGATTAATATCTCATTTTAAGCATCTGTAGAATGTTGAAAATTAAGTATGAAGAAAGGTATCTAATTTTGGTATGCGCAGAGTATCAACCCTTTTGCTAGTTGAAAGCAAACAGTTCTTCTGAAGAAACTACGCATTTCTATATGTTTTGCAAAGGAGAAAAAGATGCAATGGATGCTTGTGTTTTATAGTAAACTAAACATTGGTGACATGATATAATTGTTAATTGGTGGATAACAAATCCAAAAATCTTAATACCCTTGTGTACCGATAAATAATATGCTTTATAGTGCTTATGAGATCAATTCCCGTCCGCGAAGATTTTGTTCATTTTTTCTCTATAACTTAACAGCCATGGAAAGTCTTGCCTGTAGAGACTGTGTATGCTTACAAAAGGTTTTTGGATGCTGTGCAAAATTATGCAGAATGAGCTTATAACACTAAAAAATAAGCACTCAAGATTTGCCTCATAAACACTTAATACATCTGGCTTAACTTCCTTTTCAAATTTAGCTAACAAGCCAAAGTTTCTTTCAAGCATTAATTTGTACTTAGCTATTATCACTTAGGGTTTTACCAAGAAAGAAGGCATCTTTTCCCCACCCTATTTCTCCTTCAAAAACATCTGCATTTCTCCTCCCGTAGTGTTCCCCCTTCGTCCAATATCCCTCTCCTTTTCCAGCCTCCTGCCCCCCAGATATCCAACTCTTCCTTTGCTCTGCTTTACTCCACCCATCTCATTGTCAATCTCACTGTAATAGGGCATTATCTGAAACCTACATTAATCTGTTCCTTGAGCATGCAATAAGAAGCTTCTATGTTGTTTGCTCCTTATGCTCATTGACTATTTTCTATTGTTTTCTCCCATTCATGAGAAGTGATAGAGACCGTGGGTGCAAAATTTTTGTGTTGATCTTTGATTTGGGTCAGTTTCTGCCATTCCGAAATTCTAAAAATATATAATTTGCTAAGAACTTATCCCTCATTTCTTTTGGTCAATGAAGGCTGGAGAAAAGCGAAAAGACGAAGAGATGATAGAATTGGAGGGATCCTTAGGCAAGAGCGATGCTGTGAATAAAGAAAATGTTTCTCTCGAGAGGGAGTTGTCTACTCTGCGCAAAAATGGAACAACTGATGCCTTTTGTCTTTATGTGTATGGTCTTGTCCTTAAGGAGAAAGGCAGCGAGAATCTTGCGAGGACAGTCCTTGTCGAGTCCGTAAACAGTTATCCATGGAATTGGAGTGCTTGGTGTGAACTACAGTCCTTGTGTACTACGATCGAAACACTAAATAGTCTTAATCTTAATAACCACTGGATGAAGGACTTTTTTCTGGCCAGTACATACCAAGAACTTAGGATGCACAATGAATCCTTGTCCAAGTATGAACAGCTACAAGCGACTTTCAGTTTTAGCAATTATATCCAGGCCCAAATTGCTAAAGCCCAGTACAACCTTCGGGAATTCGAACTAGTAGAAGTTATATTCGAAGAGCTTTTAAGAAATGATCCTTACAGGATCGAAGATATGGATATGTATTCCAATGTTCTCTATGCAAAGGAATGCTTCTCTGCTCTGAGTTATCTTGCCCACAGAGTGTTCCTAACAGATAAATATAGACCCGAGTCTTGTTGTATCATTGGAAACTATTACAGTTTAAAGGGACAGCATGAAAAGTCAGTTGTGTATTTCCGTCGGGCGCTAAAATTGAATAAAAACTATTTATCAGCTTGGACTCTAATGGGCCACGAGTATGTTGAGATGAAGAACACCTCAGCAGCAGTTGACGCCTATCGACGGGCCGTGGATATAAACCCTTGTGATTATCGGGCCTGGTATGGGCTAGGACAAGCTTATGAGATGATGGGAATGCCTTTCTACGCATTACACTATTTCAAGAAGTCAGTATTCTTGCAGCCAAACGACTCTCGACTGTGGATCGCCATGGCTCAGTGTTATGAAAAAGACCAGCTTCATATGCTCGAGAAGGCAATCAAGTGTTACAAAAGAGCTGCTAATTGTAATGACCGGGAAGCAATTGCTCTACACCAATTGGCAAGGCTGCATTGTGAGCTTGATGAAACCGAAGAGGCAGCATATTATTACAAGAAGAACTTGGATAGAATGGAAGCTGAACAGAGAGAAGGACCAGATGTGGTGGAGGCTCTGATGTTTCTTGCTCATCATTGCAAATCTAAGAAAAGATTTGAGGAAGCCGAGGTGTATTGTACTCGCCTTCTCGACTATACTGGCCCAGTAAGTCTTCTTACATTCTTTCATGAACTTGGCCCATATTTGGATACTAAAATTTCAAAGAGTATAACATTAATATCACTGTCTTTATCTTTTGTTTGATGCGATACAGGAAATTGAAACTGCGAAGAATCTACTTCGAGGAATAAGATACGAAAAGTTGGATGTCGAGCATTTCCCGCCCTAATTTTTCCGAGGCCATGCAACTTCAGGCGTGCGAAAGACATTCGATCCCGAGTATTGAGTTTGAAGCAAGATTTGTAACAGAAATGGCCAGTTGCGTACTGTCAATTGTGTCTGTTGTATAACCTTTCTAATTTATTTCTTTAAAAATATACTAAATGTTAAAGACCCTGAACTGCTCAGGCCATCTCCACTCGAGCACCAAAAATGGCCATTTTGGCAATCAATTTTGCTCCAACGGATCAGTTTCTCTTGGGCCATTTTCGTTTTTCCTTCCTTTCTGTTTGTTTAATTCTTTCTTTCGTTGTATTTGATGCTAATTTTAGGTTTAAATATAGATCAATTTCTTAATTTGCATCTTTTTATTATATTGTGGTGTTAATTTTAATTGTGCTTTTTCTTCAGTTAGTATTGTTTACACTAGTTGTCAGCTAAGGCCTTGTTTGATTGGGGGTTTAGTTGTTCCGCGCGGTATTCCGTGTAAAAATGTGTGGTTAATATTATTTTGGGAAATATGTATGTGGTTGAAAATGAGTATGAGATATACGGAATTGCGTGCGGATTTGGTTAACACCGAATAGAACAAGGCCTAAATGTTACTTTCTAATTAACTATGAATTTTTTGATTAAATAAGTTTGCATTGTGGTGAGTTTTATAAACGAGGAATGAAACGAATACTATTCATTTGGCATTGATGGTTGGAGTCGAGTACTACAATATGTTACAATTGTTTAGTGTAATTAGTTCGAAAATTTTTTGGTGCTGCCTTTTTTTCTTCGGCCAAAGCATCCCCCACCTCCCAACCCCACCCCCTTTTTTTGGGGGGTGGGGTGGGGGGGGTTGGATGCTCCATGTGAGAGAGGCCGAAGATTAAGCACCATAAGAAACCTGGTCGTTAGTTCTTGGATTCTAAACAAGCATTTTCACATTTTGTAGAAGTGAAATGCTATTTGTGAGTGGTGATAATCCACATCAATTATGTATCTTAATTTATTATTATACAGAAACACACAGTGAGACATTCAGAGAGAGAGAGACCATCCACAAATATCACACGCTACATAGGAATAGGATTTCAATTTTCACACGCAACATTATCACAAGTCACAACACGAACTAGAGATCAAAGCCACTGGAGGATCACTAGTGGTTCAACATGTCAATTCAAGGCAGCGGCTAATTCTTCTGCGGATCGGAGAAGAAGCTGTTGATGGACGGCATGATCTCCGGTCGCCTGTTCCGAACAAATTTTCTCAGACCATGCTCTGCGTAATTTTCTCCCTCTTTGAAATTCTCCAGCACTCCAGCAGCCCTGCCTTCTTTGTTTACCCTGTTTAAATGGTAGTCAAACCCTTCTTTAAGCTAAAACTAAAATATTTGTGAAAATTTTGGACCAGTTCATCACTCATCAGATCATTTGAGAGAGACAGAGAGATAGTAGAGTGTTGACCTGACTTCCGGATTAAAGCAGATATTGCGGATAAGCTGGAATCCACAGATTCCGATGGCAGTTCCGACGGCTGCAAACAGGGGATACACCTATAGATACAGGAATCTCTACCGATTAAGGCAATTTCACTTTCACCCCCTGGAAATTCCCCCGAAAAAGCTGAAAAGAAAAAGTTCAGGGAGAAAGAGTTACAGACCTCGGGCCTCAACCAGCGACTAGCGGATGAAGAAGCCATAAAAGAATTCTACCGCTTGTAAAAATCAACGCAACCAATGCACAGAGAGAGAGAGACAGAGAGAGAGAGAGAGAGAGGTAAAGGTTGTTATCACACCGGCAAGTGGCAATCAGAAAATTACCACATTATCACTACATTTATTTACAATATAATATAATTGCAAATAGATCCCCAGCCTTCAAAATATATGCAGCCTCACCCCCGACCCCCAGGGACGGCGATGAAGGTACAGCTCGTTCCCTTATTCTCTTTTTGGTGAAAAATAATTTTTTGAGAAAATATATAATTGATAAGTGACACACTCTATGAAAATTTCAAGGCGTAAGTAGTTGAAAGCGAATTAAAATAGAGTAATTTCAAGCTTTGTACAAATTTTTGTGTTTTATTTTCACTTTTCTGAAAGGTCAGGGATCCCAGTTGAAATTTCCTTTTATTTTATTATTTATGCACAATATTTGCTTGGAAGAAGAAAGCTAATTGGCTGATCGGATAAAAAGGTCCGCTGAATGTTGTTCAACTTTATCCAATCGTTATAATCCACGTCTCCGTAAATGAAAGTTGCCCAAAACCCTTGAGGGGAAAATTAGTTAACAAACTGTGACTCTATTTCGAGGTGACTGACGAATTGCGCTCCAAGGTGGTGATTGTGGTTGTCGAACCTTGTACTAGATTAATTTTGGCCGAAATAATTAAATTATGAAAAATTTTATTAATTTGTGATCAAATAATTAAATATGTTATTATTGTGCCTGTTTTGCAATCGGCTAATGAAAAATTGTGACCCTCGGTGGTGGATGTGTGACCACCGGTGCTGCTGGTGGTGTTGGTTGTGTGATGATGGTATTTGTGTTTTGTAACTAGTGTAATTTTGTGTGACTGATCATTGATCGGTGATATGACAATTGTGTGACGGTGGCAGAAAATCGTGTGATCAATATGATAAACTTTGACAGCGGATCGGATTGTGATTTGGTGGTTTGATATTTTAATGAATTATTTGTGACCTAATGTAATTTATTGTGACTTAATAATTGAAACTATTAAGTAATAATATAATTAATAATGAATAATTTCTATTTTATAATTAAGACATGATATTTACCTAAAATCAAGATGTTTTGTCAAATATGAAAAGAGAAACTTCACTTGTAGTTACCAACATTTCCCTTAATTGATAACTAATAATCTAATTTGGGCTGATCACTTAGATACCACTTGGGCCTCCACCTCGTTGGCAGGTGACGGGCCTCATAGATACCCTTTGGGCCGCTCGCAGTATACGTTTGATTGTTTAGCCAAAATTTCATGAAAACTAACGCTCAAAAAATAAAAAATAAAATAAAATAAAAGAGAGAAAAAAATTACTTGCACAATATTGGACACATCATGCCGATATTAATGACTCATTATGACTTACATCGTTGATGTGATGGTAGTTGTTAACAATAATTTATTTGCCACAAATATTATTTTGAATATAAAATTTAAAATAATAAATTAGGTAATATTATATCACCGCTTATACATTATAACAATTTATGAATAATATTACTCATTTGAAACAGGTAGTGATCACAATGATAGAAATGATGGTATGTGGTAGTGATGGCCGATGGGTAACACGATCATTGTAATTTTAAATTTCTTAACCGTGAGCATTGTTGACTAATGATGGTGGTAGTAAAGAAGGATGTAATGTGGTAGTGTGGTATTGTCGACTCAAATTTTTACAAGGGCAAAAAGAGTCTCTTTGTTTAATTAGAACATCTCCATTGGAATGTGAATTGGATGATTGTGAGAGAAGATATTTATTTTAATTCAAAAAGAAATAGAAGATGTAATGAAAAAGAGAGGGAAATGTGAAAAAGTATGAGAGAGGTAAAAATAAATTAAAAATAATAATAAAATAATAGTGGAGGATGTGAATGTGAATGTGAGAATGTAGAAGTGGTACGAAAATTTATGGAGAAAAATGGAAAAAAAAAGTGAGAAAAAAGTGAGGAAAGTAGAAAAAGAAAAGAAAATATGAGACCCATTATTATTATTATTATTATTATTATTATTTTTGTGTGACACTCTTTCCGTCACTCAGGATACCCAATTTAAGTTTGCAATGGAAATGCCCCAGTTGATTGCTTTGTTGCTTACGAAAATGAGATCGATTTTTTAAAATCATTTTTCCCTTTTCTTTCAAGAAACGGTTAGCATAGCGTAGTGAGAATGATCCATGGATTAAATGAGACACTACTATTATTGCTTTTTTTTTTTTTGTTGGTGACAATACAATTATTGCTTATTAGTGGAGCGTTAAATATATTTTCCTGTGTGTGTCAACCATTTACTAGAGTATGAAGCCTTGTCTTTTCGAATCAACAAGATAGGGATCCACCCCTTTAAAAGCAACGACTCTCGTTTTCAGAAAAAGCATCAATTATATGAACACCGTTGGCTTACTTTTCTCTTTTTCTTCTTTCATCCCCCACGACCCCCCACAAGTTTAGTAATAATTAATTGAAAAATATTAATTGAAAAATAACGACTCGCGTATGGTTGAATAGGCAACAAATTCTATGGAATTTATTACTGCAAGAATGTTTCAATATTACACGCATAAATGTGTGTTTTGTTTTGTTGGTTTCACTTCTACAGGAAATAGAAAAATGTTACTTATACGCCTTTATTATATCGTTTTTTTAAAATTATTTGAGGTGTCAAAAATATTCCACTTCACATATTTTGGCGCGCGCCTTACATAAATGTAAGTGTCTGCGTAAAAGAAGGTGCACAATAATATGGATCTTCTTAAAAGAGAACTACTAAATTTTTGCTCTACTTGTAATCTCGCTCCACAAGAACCATCGCCAATCACCCTCTTACAATGGCATGTGAAGGTTTCTTGTCAAATGTCAGCATTAAGTAGGATTTCGGAGTTTTAGCTCGATGGTTTGTTGTTTGTTAAAAGTCAAATCCAAGACTTGTCAGTATTTTAAAAATTGAAATATTTAATAAAAATAAACTTATATGACTAAATTTGACAATAGGAGACCGCTCGTGTAATAATCGCACACATATATAAGTCGAAAATTGTATATAATTGTCAATGTCAATATTTGATGTTGTGTCACGAATACTGTCGACAACATTATCGTTATATCCCTATCATATTTGGTATGTAACAATAATTTTTATTTTATTTTTTTAATTTTTAATAATGGAACAATGGAGGACGTTTAGGTAGCATTATTAAAGAAAGCAAGTGTAGCCAATGTGCAACAAATTGAATAGCATTTATAATAGACAATTAATTGCCGCCTAGAGGATAAATAATGTTCACTCTGCCATAAATATTATTAAAACAAAAAAATTGTGTTCACAAAGGGAAAAAGGAATCCAAGAAAAAAAGCAAAACGTCATAGCAGATATTAGGATAAGTAGCATGGATTTTTTTTCAAAACATTCTCGCTCTATCACTAATAAATAAAACATTTCTCTACTCAAAATAATAATAAATAAATAAATAAATAAATAGATAAACAAAATATTTCTAATCTACTTTGACGAGAATTTTCAGTACTCTTGCACCTATATAGACATATAAATCACTAAATAATGTTTTTCGATACGTAAAAGTGATCATTGTTGACTACAATCCTTCAAAAGTTCTAAAAATATTATATCTAACTCTAAATATTTTGCATATTAGATGCCTAAGGAAAAAAAAAAAAATCCACGCGAGGAAACATGAAAAAATTTAATTATAGTCACGAAATAACTAATATTTTTATTTTTTATTTTGCTGAAGATGCTATATATTTTTAGAAGGACTTCGCGCCACAAAAACACACATGTATAATTACAATTGATATTGATATAAATAGAATAAATATTCCGACCAACCACTAACCGTCTGTCAATTTAAAATTATATTTTATTTATAACTTCAAATACTTTTGAGGAATTTAGAATTAGGAAATTACAGAAAAACCCCTCAAGCTCCGTTATAAAATGCCTACAATCTCCTGGGTATAAATGTCATTTCAGGACTCCATCAACCACCTCTTTGAAACTGTCAGCAACCAATGTTCATATACAGATAACAAAACATAACCGTCGATTGCATCAAATACAATCCACAATCTTTTATTCCAAATATTGCATAGTTGGTCACGGATTTATAGTTGAATATTTATGTCGGGTGCAATAAGGCCGCTCTTAAACCCATGAGTTGGATTACTCAAATGACGGTAATTAAATGTCACAAAAATTTGCCATACTTGAACACCAATTAATTTTAGATGAGATGATTGAAACCCGATACTACAATTTATAATGAAGCAAATTTCATTATACTTCTATAACAGTCATGTGATTAGTAAATGTTTATGGCACAGACTTTTTTAATGTTATTTTTCAAGAAAAACATGTACGTCCAAAAAGTAAATGTGATGTGTGATCTAGAAAATTTATGATTGAAATGATTTTTCATTTTTTCGGGGTGGGTTAAGAACTAACTTGTTCAACTATAACGAAATGAAAAGTTAAGAATTCACTTGCACATGATCTGCTACTCAAGCATTACCTTGAGGACCGTTGGTGCAATAATCCTTTGACTATTTCTTTGCAGACAGTCCCAAGTTATGCCAACCACCAAGATTTTCTTGTCACTGAATCTGTCTTCCCCATTGAACTCTACGTCAAGCCAATAGAATCATGCCATGTTGAATCTCCATCACTTTTCCAACACCCAACTCATCGGAAATAGGATCAACTAGCAATTATAAACTCGCCGGAGTTACAAATTTCCGACCTTATCAACTCAATCGACTATGTCACAGACTGGTGTACTAGTAAAGGCTATTGTAGCCACAGCTCTTTGCAGTTTAATTATTGCCACATTTTTGTTCTATTTTGTGTATAAATATTTTGTAGCTCGACAACGTAAGAAAAACGAACTCGACTCTTTTCGTCGAGAGGATCCGCTGGCATTGCCTTGCATAGAGTTTAGGCAACAAGATGGATTGGATGTTTTGTATTTAAGAAGACTTGAAGGGGGAGAAGAGAAGAGAAGAATATTTGAGCCAATTCAAGAAATTCCATTGCTTCATTTACACAGTCATGATTTTTGTTCTTCGAAGGAGAAACCATTGTCTGTTGCCACCACTCCTGCGCCACCGCCACCACCGCCGCCGCCACCACCTCCGCCACTTCCTAAAAGGAGAAATCTCAAGCCAGCTCCACCACCGCCACCGGTTAAGAGTGGGGCCGGCCCATTTCCACCCTTGAAGCCACCTATTCCACCCAGAGCGAATACCGACAGCCCGAGCAATGACTATACGGCTGAAAACATCGAAATTCGGACAAAACTTAAGCCACTACACTGGGACAAGGTTGTTACAACTGTTGACCATTCAATGGTGTGGGATGAAATCAATGATGGATCTTTTAGGTAAGTACAAGATTGATTTATCTAACGAAACCAATCATTACTGTTTAATGATTCTGTATTCTGCTGTCAGATTTGATGATGAACTCATGGAAAATCTCTTTGGATACGCTACAACAAGACACAAATCAAGCCAAGCAAACGACCTATCCCCTCATTCGGGCAGTTTTAAATCATCTCCACCAGGAAAAATATTCATCCTTGAACCTCGTAAATCCCAAAACAAGGCAATCATCCTTAAATCTCTCACAGTTTCTCGTACTGAAATCCTTGACGCCCTCATAGAGGGTCGAGGATTAAACACCGATACCCTCGAAAAGTTAACCAAGATTTCACCAACAGATGATGAAATAGCCAAAATCCTCCAATATAATGACAACCCTACAAGACTAGCTGATGCGGAGTCTTTCCTCTACCATACACTGACAGCAATTCCCTCAGCATTTACTCGTCTCAATGCAATGCTATTTAGGTCAACTTATGATCAAGAGATACTTCATTTAAAGCAATCTTTGGAGATTCTTGAATTGGCATGTAAGGAGTTAAGAACTCCTGGGATTTTCTTTAAACTCCTTGAAGCAATTCTAAAAGCTGGCAACAGAATGAATGCTGGTACAGCAAGGGGAAATGCTCAAGGCTTCAACCTTAGTGCTCTGCTAAAACTGTCTGATGTTAAGAGCACTAATGGAAAGACTACTCTTCTTCAGTTTGTAGTCGAGCAAGTGATTCGTTCCGAGGGAAAACGTCAATGGATCAATCAAAACGACAAAAATGGCAATAACGAAAAAGAATTAGATAAAGAGTACTTAATGCTCGGTTTACCGGTGGTATTAGGGTTAAGTAATGAACTAGCTAATGTCAAGAAATCAGCCAACACAGATCATGAGAGCTTCATCAACACGCGTTCAATTCTTGCGGCCAAGATCGGTGAAATCAAAAGGCTTGTAACAAGCTGTAAGGATCAAGAACCGGGACGATTCCTGGTGGAAATGCAAGGGTTTCTAGAAGATTGTGAAGAGCAAGTAAATGTTGTGAGAGATGAACAATCAAGTGTAATGGAGCTTGTGAAGAAAACAAGAGTATATTATCAAGCAGGTGGTAATCATTCAAAAGACAAAGGATCGGATCCACTTCAGTTGTTTGTTATAGTGAAAAATTTCTTGGATCTGGTTGATCAAGTATGTGTTGATATATCGAAGAAACTTGAGAAGAGAAAACCGACCAGTATAGGATCATTATCGCCGCCATTATCGCCATTGTCAAAGTCCCCCGTGAGATTTCCAAGTTTGCAGACAGCATACAATCAACGAACATTTTCAAGTGATTCGGAGGATGATTTTTGATAAAGATCAAAGATTTAGAGAGTATTTATGTAAAGTTTCCAAATTCTATATAGTTCATAATCAAACTCATTTATAGATTTGTGAATTTTGATGATTTTAATGATCCATTCCACTAGCCAAGGTGAGGCTAAGCATATGTACATGCTTGTAAAAGTTTTAAACCGGACATTGTCACATAGCTATGCTTGTACTTTTCAGAACACTGGTATATGTACGCATAACATGGATGCTATATATGAACTCTTTTTGGCTGCTACATTCAATACGTTGCCATATCTGTATCATTTATTCGTGCTATTTCAATTGCATTGTTTCGTCTGCATGCCTCGTAATCTCAAGACATCCAAACTTTAGACAACCTAAAGCAAAATGCAAGTCTATATCGCCTCAACCAATTAACAAGTGGACACAAGATCCACACAGGTAATAGAGGGCTTGCTTATATAGGTGAGACATGGAGGGAGAGTAGGTTGGATGCTACTATCTTATGGGGTGATGGGCAAACCTGGCCCATTTGGGATAGGAGATTGGGTCTATTAAACAACACGCGCCACCCACCCCGGCCAAACAACACACACACACACACTCCCCAATACTTAGAGACTCGGTTGACCATCATCAAGCTCACAATTCAGAATCAACATGTAGAAAATGCTCGTCAGCACACATAAACATAGAATATTATTTTATAAGTCAAATCCTGTAAAGGTGAAACTCCAGATATGATGCACAACAGTCAACAGTAGAATGCACGAAAATTAGCAAATTCGATCAAAACCAGCTGAGGCAAACAGTTCATTAGCCAGAATTGAATAAACTTATTCCACCAAGGAAGAGATGTATTACTGTCTATACCACCTTATCTATTCACATAATAACGTCTTCCACTGCATAAAAGCACTGCACAGAATGTGGACTAAAATTATATGACAACTAAAACGGTTCCATGGAAGCACATATAATGCAGTGAAAATAAAAGTTTAAATAGTAAGAACACACACACACCCCGCACCCTAAAGACTTGTTATCGTACCAAAGAATGAGGCTATTGTAAATTCAATTTGCTTCTCCCACGATGGTATAAGATTCATACTGCTTTCTGCAGCCTGGACAGCGGGCATCCTCTTCAAGGATCCTCTTATGACAGAAAAGGCAGAGCCTGAATCCACACATACAAGGGAGAAAGCTCGAGTCTGTGAAATCAAAATCCTCGCAACATATTGGGCACGAAGTGGGGACCACCCCAACATTCTTATTCAACGGGTTAAAATGCCTCTGTTTCGTTAAATTAGGCAAGCTCTGAGGGCGAGAAGCATCATCAGGTCTCCAAGCCCAACAATTCGCAGGTGCCCTATTCACCACCTTTACCCCACTTCCAGGCTTTAGATTCAGTGTTTCTGATTGGGTATTAATTACATGTTGAACTGAAGGGGGTGAGTTTGATCTTGAGTTGGGATTATCCTCTCGCTGCTTTTGGTCGGTGGTGGCGGTGGCCAAGGCGTCAGCCATAGCCTCCCAGTCGTCAAAACAGCCACCATCATCCTCCTCACTCGTGCTTCCCATGCTACTGCTTCGACTGCTACAGCTGATGCTACTACTACCAGAAAAATTGGCTCTTGAATTGTTGCTACTCAAGGTACTACTGATGCAACTGATAGGGCTGTTCAACGGAGATGATTCAGAATCGCTGTATTGGTGGATCAACAATTCATCTTCATAATTGTGGTCCTTGATTTCAGGGGAGGGTCCCAATTTCTCAGTCTCACAACCGTTTTCTTTCTCCATGTGCACAGATGGAGGGTCATCCATACTTTTGCTGAAAACAAGTTCCTCCTTGCATCCACCACTCTGATTCTTCACTACAAATAATGATTCCCATCATCAAATAATTCAAGATTCAACATTTAAACAAATCTCACGGACATAGAATGTACACATTTAAATTTTTGTTTTAAAAACAAGGAGGTCAAAACTTCATAATCACTTTCATTTGTATTACATACTAAGATTGAGATATATCAAATACCGTGAGAAAGCCACTGCTGGCGACGAGCATCAAGCTTGTACTGCTTCAATTTCGCCAACCGATTTGCCTAATAATTCGAGCAAAATTGATCAAATTAAGTCCACTCAGCTTACTACATACAAATTAATTAATGAGACAAAAACCAAAAACAAAATTATTCTCAAGGAATCTAAAAATCGATAAAGAAAAATTAAATTCACTCTATTGCATTGAAGTATCAAACAATTAATCCACAAATTCAATGAAAAAATTGAAAATTTTCATATAGAAACAGGAAATACTATGAGAAAAACTCAGAGGTGTCTATAAGTACACATTGCACTTAAATATATGAACAAATTCAACATACCTTCTTTTTCTTGGCGAAATCCTTAGGGTTAGAGGGTGCCATGGGGATTGAAGCATTGGAGTTCGAATCAGAAATCATGGCTGAGTCGACTCGTTTAAGAATCTAAAAACCCTAAATTGGTCGAAGATATAGTGTGAGAAAAATGAGGATAACTGAGTCCCTTTGATGATTTTTCTTTACATTTACACCAAAAAAAGATGAGGAGATCATCTGCGATCAGACTACCGCTATATATAAGAATTATGAGACAATGTTACCCTCATATTTCACTATATTTTCATGTGGTACTAATAGGAGAACACGAAATTTAGTAGGTACGTTTGGGCATAATTATGACAATGTGGAAATATCTCCTCAGGCGACATCGTATTGTCGAAGGCGTTTAAGAAAAATTAAAAAATGTGAAAAGACTGAAATCTTTAAGCTAACCACTATGAATACGCCACGTGTTTGGTTGATCTCATCTTGTGGGTGATTACGTATTACGTACATTTGTAACTTAATCCCCATCAAGGGAACATTGCCTAAATGCAGGTTTGATCCAGCACAATCGAGTGTTCCATAATTATGGAATACTCGCGTTATTTTGAAGGTCCGTTCGATCTCCATTTTGAAATTCGGGATCAGATTTGGAATCAGCACGGTGAGGGAGAGCTCCGGTAATTTTTCCAAAATTTTTGCGACACTGGGTGATGCCATGGGGCCGGTCAAACTTTTTGGACAAATTTATAGTGTTTCCTCGTAGCCGATTCCTGACTGATCCCGATTTCAAAAGGAGTCATGGACGACTCAAATGCGCGAGTGTTCCATAATTATGGAACACTCGCTTGCGCTTGAACATTTTCCTGCCTAAATGATCAATTAGTAGTAATTAATTCAATATGTGAAAATGACGTAGTGAGCATTATATATTAAAAAAAGAAAAAGAAAAAGAAAAGGACGTTATGAGTAGTGCACTTTATGACATTAGCCATTGATAAGGTTAACCATTGCTTGAGAAAAGGTTGAATTATATGATTAATAGGTTGTTGAGGTCTCATTTTTTATTGGCTATTCTTAGGTCTTGTTTGATTGGGGGTTTAGTTGTTCCGTGTGGTATTCCGTGTAAAAATGTGTAGTTAATATTATTTTGGAAAATGTGTGTGTGATTGAAAATGAGTATGAGGTATACGGAATTGCGTATGGATTTGGTTAACACCAAATAGAACAAGGCCTCAAAATACTACAAAAATCATATTTGCGTGGACATCAGATTTGGAGGTCGATGGAGAAATCGATAGGAATTTGTCAATAGGGACGCATTTGGAGATTTCAGGGAAAGTTGGCACTCTGCGTCAGAAAAATGAGTGCGATAGAATCGTGTGAAAAATGAAAGGTTGAAGTGTTAACATGAAATTTACTTGTAAAAACAATGTGATCTTTCACTATTCTTGTGCCAAATAAACTATTATTTTGTTAAGAACTAAAATCTTAAGCTAAGTAGTGTGAAAGCGATGAGATATTTGGATAATCATTAGCAATAATTAGATATGTGTGGTTCATATTGAAGTCTAGTTTTAATTAAATTGTAGAAGGGTTTTTTTGGGGGGGGGGCGGGGCTGATAGAAGTAGTAGAAGAAGTTACTATTTAGATGGAAATCACAATTTTAATCTTGTTCCTCTCTTATTTCATTTTATTTTTATGTTTTTGTACAAATTGTAATTTTTTCCTATTTCTTTCTTTTTCTTTTTCTTTTTAAAATTATAATTCAAGGGATAATTTTTTTCATTTAACATTTTAAAAACCGACCATTCCTACTTTTCAAATGTTGGAACCCCATTGTCTAGAAAAATAATAACAGGATAAAAGTGCAAATGCACACACAAGAGGTTAATTGTGGAAGTTTGGCATAAATTGATAATGCAACCATATTATAGTGCGAGGCTAATAGCTATGATGATGAATAAATTTTGGAAGATAGATGTTGCGTTTCTTAAGACACAATACAGATGAAAAACATATTCTTAAAAGACTTGTTTAACTGAAAGAGTTATGTCCAGAAGTTTTTTTTTTTAATAATAGTACGTATTTCATCAAGAAACAACATATATCAAAATGTTATTGACAATATCTATAATCTATAATATATCTAAAGTAGAGGAGAGTGGTTTTTTGGTTTTATGGTAGTGGTTTTAGGACAAAACTACCTGATTTTAATACAATTGTCTACCTGATTTGCTTCCACGTGTCCTTATCTGTTGTAACTGTCAACAAATACCACTAATTAATACAGCTACATCACTGACCTGCCACGTGTCCCATTTTCCCATTTAAGCACCCAATAGTTAAACTATTTTTTCAGCTGCATAATTATTCTCCCAATGGGTTCTAAAATAATAATTATTAGAAATAGAGAAAAGGAACAAATCATTAAATGCAATCGCAAATCACCAAACATAAGTCCAAAAAAATAATCATAATCCACGATCAAATATAAATAAATTATCATTCAGCGAATAAATAAATGAAATTTTTTATAAATTACTTACTACAAATGGAGAAATAGAGCACATAATTAAAAGTAATTGCAGATTACCATACATTTAATTTGATACAACAAATTTTTTTTAAAAAAATCAGGGAATTAAACCCAGTTACAATGAGGTCACGTAGCCACCCCATCTGCCTCTTCCATATCTGCAGTTTATGCCCACTAACTATAGTGGCTTCGTACATGCTTCCATAGATATAACCACCTTTGCAACAAGCCTTCACAACAAATGCAATCACTGAATTCTCCTTTCTATCATTGGCATAGACAAAAAAAAAAAAACAACAGTTTAAAAATGGTTCAACAATCAGAACTTGTGAGAGATATCACATCAAGAAGAATGGATTGGAAAATTAGAGTGTTCTGTGTGCGAAAATCGCATGGATCTTCAAATCCATGCGATTTGGATAAAGAAATTGTTTCAAACATCAAAGTTATGTTAGATGAGCACAATGTATTAGTCCAAACATTTCGAATGGTGAGAGATACAGTTCGCGGACGGTCAAGTTGTAATGTAAGATTACGCTTGATTGGTAGCCGCAGTCGTGATGCTCGAGAATATAATATGCCAGAAAAGAATGAGGTTGCAGCTTTAATTGTTAATGATTTTGATGAGTTCCAAGGTAAACGGGATATTATTGTCGAGACTCGATGCGGCCAGTTAAAGCGCATACATGAATTTCATGTATCTTACTTACCGCTGCAATATCCATTACTATTTGTTTATGGTCAAGATGGATATAGAGATGACATTCCTTACAGGGAAATAGCATTGATCCGTGGCCGTGGACGATAGAGGGTTAGTATGAGAGAATGGTTTGCCTATCGACTTCAGGAGAGAGATTCCGAATCCTTGAATATTTTATTCTCCAGAAAATTGTTCCAACAATTTTTGGTAGATGCTTATAGCATGGTTGAATCCGAACGATTATCTTATATACGTTTCAATCAACAGAAATTGAGATGTCACATGTTCAAAGGCCTGACTGATGCATTATTTAGAGGTGAAAGGGATCCTTATTCTACAGGTAAAAGAGTGGTTATACCAGCAACCTTCACAGGTGGTCCACGATATATGATTCAAAATTATCATAATGCAATGGCCATTTGTAGATGGGCCTGGATATCAGATCTTTTTATTACTTTCACGTGCAATCCAAAGTAGCCTGAAATCATGAGGTTCTTAGGACCCAGGGGATTACGTCCAGAAGATCGTCCTGATATTGTTTGTAGAATGTTCAAAATGAAATTAGATCAAATGATACGAGATATAAAGGATGACGGTTTATTTGGTGACGTCCGAGCAGGTTAGTTGCTCATTTTTGCGTTTTTGCTTTCTGTGTTGCTTATTAGAATGAATTTACATCTATAATAATTTATATCTTCTCTTTCAGTTATTTATACTATAGAGTTTTGAGCGAGGTTTACGCATGCCCACATCTGGTGTGGATGTGCAAAGGAGCTAAATTTCCTACAGGATAGCATCGATAACATAATATCTGTGAGATACTGATCAATCAGCGATATGGAATACTATCTTTGTTGTTCGTGATTTCATGATTCATGGCCCATGTGGACATTTGAGGCCTGATTCACCTTGCATGTCTGACAATAGATGCACGAAAAAGTTTCCTAAACGATTTGTTCCATTTACTACTATGGACGACGATGGGTTTGCTACTTATAAGCGTCCAGACAATGGGAGGACGGTGAACAAGAATGGAATTGATCTCGATAATAGATTTTTTGTTCCTCATAATCGCAAGCTACTTTTGAGGTATCGTGCTCACATTAATGTTGAATGGTGCAATCAGTCTAGGTCAATTAAGTATTTGTTCAAATATGTGACCAAGGGAAACGATCGTATTATTGCTAGCTTTTATAAGTCAGCGAGTGAAGCAGGATCTGAGGATAATGTAGATGAAATCAAAATGTACTATGATTGTTGTTATCTTTCTCCATGTGAATCTATCTGGAGATTATTCTACTATGATATTCATTATCGGCATCCGTCAGTCGAACGGTTATTCTTCCACCTTCCAGATGAGCAACAAGTAATGTATTCTGAGAATGATTGTTTAGAAAATGTTGTGAATCGGTATACGGTGAAGCAAACAATGTTCACAACTTGGATGGATGCAAACAAAAAGTACAAAGCTGCAAAATCACTAACCTATGTAGAATTCCCGAATAAGTTCATCCGGGATCTTGAAAAGAGAATGGCGTCCCACGGCGGTTGGGTTTTAGTGTTGGTAGACTAGGATTTGTCAATCCCGACAATGGGGAGTTGTATTACCTCGCTGCCGTTGAATAAAGTTCGTGGCCCCTCGTGTTCTGAGCATATTAGAACATACAATGGGGTGGCGTATGCTACTTTGGAGAAGCTTGCTATGCAAGGGGTTTGTTAGGCGATGATAGAAATGCGTGGATGGAATTACAGAGGTAAGTCAATGGCATTCTGGAGCTTCTATTATAGGTTTGTTTGCTACATTACTAATGTCGGAGTCAATGTCTCGACCAGAATCAGTGTGGGAACGATGTTGGGAGTACATGTCTGATGATATAGTACAGAGGCATAGATCCAATATGGGAAATGCAGGTACTGTGTTATTTCAGTAAAGTATAATCATTAGTAGGTTATTGTAAATTATTTATTTGTCAAGGCTCATTTTAATTCGATTTTGTTACCATGCTATGCATTCAGGTTTAGCATTATCTGAGGAAGAAATTAAGAATGCTATACTGTTGGACATTGAAAGAATTTTGAACAGAAGAGGTAAAAGTCTTCAGGATTTTCTGTCTATGCCATTTCCTCCGGATGTTGATGCAACAGCGGGGGATAATAGATTCATACGAGAAGAAATGGCATATAATAGGAGCGAATTGGCTAATGAGTACAAAAAATCCATAGATTTGATGACAGGGGAACAAAGAAATGTGTATGATACAATCATGGAAACGGTTGACAATAATGCTAGCGGTGTGTTCTTCGTTTATGGATATGGAGGGACAGGTAAGACTTTTATTTGGAAGACACTATCTGCCACTATAAGGTCTAAAGGAGACATCGTTTTGAATGTTGCGTCCAGTGGCATAGCCTCGCTTCTTCTGCCGGGTGGTCGCACTGCATATTCTAGATTCTCGATTCCTTTGAATCCTATTGAAGAATCTACTTGCAATATAAGTCAGGGCAGTCCTCTTGTAGAGTTGATTTGTAAAGAAAAACTCATAATATGGGATGAAGCACCTATGATGCACTGCTATTGCGTTGAAACGCTGGATAGAACGATGAAGGATTTGTTGCGTTTTACGAATCCGTCCAGTATGGAGCAACCATTTGGAGGCAAACCTATTATATTTGGAGGTGACTTTCACAGATATTACCAGGTGATTCCAAAGACGTGACAGGACATTGTACACGCGGCATTGAATTCTTCACAATTATGGAATCATTGTAAAGTGATGAAGCTCACAAAAAATATGCGACTTTGTAATGCTGCCAATGAATCTGATGCTTTTGAGTTGGAGGCTTTCTCGGATTGGATGTGTAGTATTGGAGATGGTACAATTGGGGGTGATAATGACAGTGATGCAACTATAGATATACCGGATGACATGTTGGTAGATGTATCTGGTGATTACGTCCAAGCGATTGTTGAGAGTACATATCCGTCCTTCGCTAATAAGTTTGGAGATGCTTCGTACTTGCAACGAAGAGCTATTCTGCCCGACGCTTAGCAAAGTCTGAGATAATCAATGAATACATGGTTTCCAAAAATGAATCCGAATAGAACATTTATTTGAGTGCTGATTTAGTTTGTGATTCAGATGGCCAGGGAAGTTTATTTGCAGAAGTTCATTCACCAGAATTTTTAAATGGAATACAATGTTCCGGTGTGCCGAATCATGAGTTAAAACTAAAAGTTGGAATTCCGGTGATGTTGTTGAGGAATATAGATCATACTATGGGATTGTGTAATGGAACGAGATTAATTATTACACGACTCGGACGTCATGTTTTGGAAGCATCGATTTTTACGGAAGTAATCTTTGGGGAAAAGGTTTTCATCCCAAGAATGTCGCTGACTCCATCAGATATGAGGTTGCCCTTTCGATTTCAAAGAAGACAATTTCCAATCATTGTATCGTATGCCATGACCATTAATAAAAGTCAAGGACAATCACTTTCATATGTAGGCCTCTTTTTGAGAAAGGGCGATTATATGTTCTTATTTCTCGAGTTCTGCCAGATTCAGGATTGAAAGTACTTCTTTGTGATAAAGAAGAGAAGCCGACCAGTGTGACTACCAATGTTGTATATAAAGAAGTTTTTCGAAATTTATAATGTTGTTTAGTAATAATTACAGACTATGTAATTGTTCTAAGTAATATTATTAGAACAATATGATACTTTATTATTGTATTTATATTACTTTTTCTATTTAATTTTCTGATCTGTTCATACTGCATATTACATAAATGTAATCCCCGTGCAACGCACGGGTGTAAAAACTAGTTTTAACTAACTCTACAACTTCTGAATTCCAATTCCAATCAATTTATGCATAAGACCTTAATTTCTGATTCATTTTCCAAGATTATTTAGCCCACTATTTGTTATCTCAAAATATGTCAAGTTTGGACCCAAGTTTTTCTTAGGAAGACATATTTGTTTTCCTAAAGCTTGTATTTGTGATAAATTAAGATCAAACTGTAGATCTTTTTCTTTTTTTCTTTTAAATCAATTTTGAATTTTGAGGCCTAATTTATTTCTTTCATTGTTCATGTGATTATAAAATGGATAAAAACACACTTTTTTTATGGAGAGTAGTGCTTGGTTAAGAATCACCTTTTTAGACACGAAAAATGATATTCACAAGAAAAAAAAAATTAGATTTTTTTTTTTTTTGGATCAAAGACTCAAAATGTCATTTCCCTTATCGATAATAGGAATGTATGACTTTATAAGGTTTTGATAGCTCGCTTTATTGTAACTATATATGCAAATATAATTATCTTACTTACTACAAAAAATGAAAAAGAGCAAAAAAAGAAAAGAAAGAAAATAGAATTATCTTAAATTTAAATCGTTTTAAAAAAAAAGAACTGTAACCAAATATCATCATTGAGTTCAAAACGAATTAAAGTTTAGAGTGCTAAATGAAATTAGGAAGACAACCATAAATTAGTTCCGAAAACTGAAATTAAAAATGAAAAAAAAAAAAAAAACGCTCACACACACACACACACAAAAATACGAAGTTGCACATTTTATTGAGTTTATTCCATTGCTAATTAAATTAAATTAGGGAAAAGAAGCCCTGCATGGAACACCTTTTCTGCTGCGCTTACGCTTGTTTGGATCCGTTGCTTGCTCAACCCCGTCACTTTCTTTTGCCACAGGATCCTTGTCCGCTTTGTGGAATGCTTCCACCTGAAATTTAATCAAGGAAAAATAGATATATGTATAGAAGACTTAAAAATGCTCTTTTTTTTTTGGAGAATATCAGTTAAAAACTCGTTTTATTAGTAATAAAAAGGGAGAACAAAAATTATATCTTTGTAATTGATCAAAATTGGCTTAAAAATTCGAGCATTTATAACCTTGCAAGCTATGCAACAAAAGCGATAGCGGTCAAAATCATTCAACTTTCTCTTACACACGAAGCATGTTTCGTCCCCGTCCATATGGGAACCCGATCCGTTATGTGGTAGAGGCTGCAACGACACAACCAACCTTTTGTTGCTTTTGTAAGGCTGCAATTATCAATCAATATAATTAACATGAGTCTATAAAAAGAAAGTCTTTAATGTAATCTTCACATTATAACAAATGCACTACAAATATAATAAAGTATTTACTGCGTCACATAGTCGATCTTGACATGTTAGGGGGTTTTAGACGAAACTTTATATTTATTTATTTATTTTGGTGAGTTCAATATCTGGAGGTATTTTCTGTAATAGCAAAAAAAAGGAGTTTACATTGAGCGTACTTTAGAAATGGTCACCTAAGAGCATTTCTAGTGTTGGGGGTAAAAACCCAAATTTGGGTATTTTCCCCCATCTTTTACAAAGTTAAATAACTTTAGGGTGTATAAATCCTTTTTTTTGTGGATTTGAGGGGGAAAAAGCTAAAAGAGGGGCCAAATTTGATCAATTTTTTTAGCTTTTGCCCCTCATTTTTCCCTTTCTCTATATTTTTCCCCTTAATATTAGAAATGCTATAAATCATCTAATTTCATGGCCACTTAGAGTGCGTATTATAGACGAAATGTCATCAAATAATTATAAATGTTTATAATTGAATTGTTATAAATAATGTTTGAATAGACATGCAACACCTGAATTTTCGAACAATCAAGATATCTTTGTATCTCCTTGTGTGTTACCACATCTTGGTAGACATGGCGATAAATTTTGAGTAGCTTGTGCTGATCATGTGTGCCCGATGCAATGCAATACTTGCAATTTGAGGAATCACAAGTAATGCAATATCGATTCAAATCACCATCATGGCTCTCACATTTAACAAAAAATGTCTTTTCTAGCAAACCTTCGACCCACTCTGGGATAGTGTCATTTACCTGAACCTAAATCATGTTACAAAAAAGATGATTAAAAAAAAAGAAAAGAAAAAAAAAGGATAAAGATGATCAAAAAGCTAAAAGAATGTTCGAAAAACATGAGAACAAATGTGAATGTAGAGTACAATATAGAAATAAAGAAAACAAGATTATTTTTATAGGATAAAGAGTGCAGGAAATAAGAAAATAAAATTTACCAAATTTTGTAGTATTCTGAAACTATATCGAATTTTCAACAGTGAATTAAGGGACTATCAAATCAAACAAGTTTGACACTCATTGAGTCACAATGAAATATTTTACATTAAATTTTTTAAATCATTTTTTGGGGTGACAATATTGTTCAAATTGTGTTTTTAGTATGAACAGTACACAATAAATTAATCCCATGTGCCCATGTATGACAATAAATCTTATTAGATCTATCACAAATTTCAAATGGAAAACTCTTTGCATTTCCCCCAAAAAGAAATATGAAATCGTGATCCCAAGAACAAGAAGAAAGAAAATTAGAACCAATTTTCATTAAGACCAAGAGAAAATGAGAATATCTCGTCAAACTAAGATATAAGCATTTCGAAGTACCATATACGAAAAAATATTAACAATATTAACACATGCATTAATGAAATTGTAACTCCATACCTTTTCAAAAGTACTTTCAACGAAGCAAAAACAAACAGAAGAAGTAGCCATTATTATTTGTGTTTTCGATTATAGAAACTGTATAATAATTTTTCGATATATAAATATTGTCAATTGTAATTGCAATTATCGTAATTAATTGATTTCCTTTACCTGATTATGGCAATTGCAAAATGACAATTAATATGGTGGTCGGCTACTTTCATTGTCTAATTTGTCAGGACAAATGTTCAAATTTTCTGAAGGGCCTGGAGAGTTAAAGTTCAATTTCAATAGCGTAGTTAGTAACAATATGACAGTCAAAGTTTGGATTTTCATGTGATTTTAGGGACCGTTTGGTAACTCAAAGAAAACTTGGAGATTAAAAACTACTTTGAAAACGTTTGAATGCTAATCAATGGTTTATGGTTACCATTTATTTATCACTTGGATCCCAACACAATTAATTAGATGTAATCAATGATATAAGATTTAAAATAATAAATTAATTAATGTTAAATCACCATTGCTTTATGGGGTGATGATTTGGTATCCACACCAGAAAAAAAAAAAAAAAAATTGTGGGCCCCCAACCGCCCCCACCATCAGAGGGATACATATTATTCATCCGATTCAACGTCGATACTATAAAAAAATTAAATTTTTTTAAAGTTGATGTGATGCCATCATAGGACGCCATGTCAGTGTGGATGTATACCCACGTGAGTTCCTGATCAAAACCCTTGCTTTATAAGCATTGCTTACAAATATCCTTACTTTTTTTAGAAGACTATCTGTATAAAGAAGCTTTCTAACGACATTAAAATTTTCGTAATCTCTTCCAGTGGAGGCATGAAAACTACACTTGAACAATGGCTGTATTTTATTTAAAAGAAAAAAGAAAGTTTAGAGTGGTTTTTTCTGGAAGAACAAGAACCACAAAGAAAAGCTTGTGCCAAACAAGATTTTAGCCATTTGGTAGAATTTTTTTTCCATTAAAATTTGAGAGACATACTCCTACTAACATTCTACTGAGGTATTTAAAATGAGTAATGTGATTTACAACATGTGCTTACTAACCATCCCTAGTGTAACATTAATTAATTTTTATATTGAAATCTACTCATAAATACATATATACTGTATTATTTATACATGTAGAGATATGTAAGACATCAATATTCAATAAAGTAGGAATATCATTTAGGGTGTGTTTGATTGGCACACAAATTGCATGTAAATGTCAAATCGTGCAAAATGTTTTATATCTTTGCTTTTTGATTGCAAATTGTAAATGGAAAATATTTTGCGATGTATAATCAATTGATGCACAGTTTGAACAAATTGCATGTAAATGTTTTCTTAAATAATAGCTAGATAAATGTTTACCATACAAATATTTACCAAGCAAATGATTTACAACTTGCCAATGAATATATTATTTATTTTTTTAGTGAGAGTCTTAATCCGTGTAAAAAATAACAAAGACCCGTATAATTCAGTTAGAGAAAGTATAAATTACTCATTAATAAAATAAGTTACTGCTCAATGAAAATTATCTGGAGAATTTGTTGCGTCAGAGTACGTACTAGAGGAGAGTGAACAACTTTGTTTTATTTCATGTATTGGAAAATTTATTTTTTATTCATGCAATCATGCTTTATGTTTTGGATGATTATTATTATTATTATTATTATTATTATTATTATTATTATTATTATTATTATTATTTCTTTTTAAGAATTATGAGGGCAGTGCAGGGCAGGGATTATGTTTTGGATCTTTATTTTCCTTCTTTCAAAGCACATTTATTGATTTCTTTTCAATTTTTATTGAGCTTATATCTTTTAAGGCCATTTCTAATGTAAATATCAATTGTCAATTTAATTTTAGATAGATACGCTCACAAAAATTGTGATTCGGTCCCATATTTAGACGGAATATTCCACATGGCAAAACAGAAAATATCATGGCATACAAATAGAAATTAAATATATAATTCATGTCATCACAATTTTCTCTTCCCAAACCACCCTGTGGCATGTCACCCTCCAAACACGTGCTTCATTCTTCCACTACTATTTTATTACTCTTATTTTTAAATTTATTGCTACTTCTATCGTCTTTTAATTTTTCTCTCTATTTTTTCATATACCTCTATTTTCATTCTTGTCTAATTAGAATGCATAATCATCTTTGCTCTATTTCTCTCTTTCACATTATTATACAATTCATATTTGCATTGAAATGTAAATCAAAACTTCAATAATTTAAACAGTAATTTGAATCAATGGTCAAAAGTTAGCAATGTAGCTTGTTCTTTTGAAGAGTTCACGCCATTCCGTATAAAATATATGGTTGGTATTATATTGAAAAATGTGTATGATTAAAAATATACTCCCTCCGTCCCATTTTGATAGAGCTTGTTTTCATTTTTCATCCGTCCCAAAATATAAGCTACTTTCCTTGTTGGTATAAATTTAATTTCTTCATTTTCTAATCTATCCCTATTTATTATGCATGGTTATTAATAAAAGTAAGTTGTCATATTTAATATAAGGGTATATTGAGAAATATACAAGTAAAATTTACCTTTCCAATAAATATTACTCCCTCCGTCCCATTTTGATAGGCATGGTTTGACTTTCACACGGATTAAGAATTTGAAATTAATATTTATTGGGAAGGTAAATTTTACTTGTATATTTCTCAATATACCCCTATATTAAATATGACAACTTACTTTTATTAATAACCATACATAATAAATAGGGGTAGATTAGGAAATGAAGAAATTAAATTTATATCAATAAGAAAGTAGCTTATATTTTAGGACGGATGAAAAAGGAAACAGCTCTATCAAGGGACGGATGAAATTTCAAATTCTTAATTCGTGTGAAAGTCAAACCATGCTTATTAAAATGGGACGGAGGGAGTATATAAATTACATGAAATTGTGTGAAACCTTGAAAATAACAAGGCCTTAAGAAGAGCAATTAACATGTCCGTGGAAAGTAAATTAATGCAACCATTTACTAAAAAAAATAAAAAAAAATAAAAATTAATACAACCATTTTGCACAAAAATTCCCTCCCCTGATAGAAGTTCACTTAATGAAATTGTGGTCTTCTATATGGTCTCGTCAGTTCAGATCCTACCCTCATAGAAGTTCACTTAGCAAGTTGTGTATTAGTCTCGACTCTCGATGTAACTTTATAGCAGATTCCGTATAAACATAGTTCGCATTTAGTCACGAAATATGATTTAGTTCTTATCCTGTCACATTTTTTTCTTTCTTTGATTCTTTTCGATGAACTCTTTTGAGCGATAAATGGTTTGCTCTATCAATTTTTTTAAAGATTCACATAAATTTTATGTTTTATAAAAAAATAGACGTATCGTCCCGTATGTATAATGTGCGGATAAAAATACTAGTTCCTCTCTAATTAAAACATATAATCATTTTCTTTCTACTTATCTCCACTGTATCATTGTACAATTCACATTTGCTTTGGAAAGTAAATCAAAACTTGAACAATTTAAAAATTAATTTGAATAAATGGTCAAAAGTTAGTAGCGTAATTAAAGAAGAGCAATTAAGCACATCCCCCGGCACAAAAAATTCCATCCATCGTCCCCACCACTACCAAATGACGCTTTGCACGATTGTGAATTGATTATTCCGCCCCAGTTTTCTCTTGGTTGACGATTGGTTTCAGATGTTTTCACATTTCAAACGTCTTTGCTCTCTTCTCTTATCTCACGCATAAACCGTGGACCGTAGTTCTCCGATCAGAGTCAGACAGTCACCAGAACTCTTCTCCATCTTCTCTCAAAGTCGTCGTCGTAATGGCCGGAAAAAGAAATGCGGTAGCGATTGGAATAGATCTTGGAACAACTTACTCTTGTGTCGGCGTTTGGAAAGACGATCGTGTGGAAATAATCGCAAATGACCAAGGCAACAGAACGACGCCGTCCTACGTCGCCTTCACCGAAGGTGAACGCTTTATCGGCAATGCTGCCCGTAACCAGGTGTATATTAACCCAACCAACACCATATTTGATGCTAAGAGGTTAATAGGAAGGAGATTCAGCGATCCAACTGTGCAGAGTGACGTCAGGTTGTGGCCTTTCAAGGTTGTCGCTGGTGCTTCTGACAGACCAATGATTTCAGTTAACTACAAGGGAGAAGAGAAGCTGTTTTCAGCAGAGGAGATCTCTTCCATGGTGTTAACGAAGATGAAAGAAACTGCTGAAGCTTACATTGGTTCAAGTGTGAAAGATGCTGTGATTACTGTACCAGCCTACTTCAATGATTCTCAACGTCAATCTACGAAGGATGCAGGTTTAATTTGTGGTCTCAATGTTCTACGCATCCTCAAAGAGCCCATAGCTGCTGCGATTGCTTATGGTCTTGATAAGAAGGCAACTAGTGTCGGTGAGAAAAATGTGCTGATCTTCGATCTGGGTGGCGGTACTTTTGATGTCTCCGTTCTTAAGATCGATGGGGGCCTTTTCGAGGTGAAGGCTGTTGCTGGTGATACTCACCTTGGAGGTGAGGATTTTGACAACCGAATGGTTGATTACTTTGTTGATCAATTGAAGAAGAAGAACAAGAACGATGATAGTGGGGATCCATCGAAGAGGACTCTGAGAAGGTTGAAGAGTGCTTGCGAGCGGGCTAAGAGGATTCTCTCATTCTCTCCTGAGGCAATAGTGGAGATAGATGCTCTTGATATCTACACAAAAGTAACTCGTGCAAAATTCGAGGATCTCAATAATGACCTGTTTAGCAAATGTTTGGAGTCGGTTGAGAGTTGCTTGAGGGATGCAGAGATGGACAAAAACAGCATCCATGATGTCGTTCTTGTTGGCGGTTCGACAAGGATTCCAAAAGTTCGACAATTGCTGCAAGCGTGCTTCAATGGCAAGGAGCTGTGCAATAGTATCAATCCCGATGAGGCCGTTGCTTATGGTGCTGCAGTTCAAGCAGCAATCTTGGGTGGTGATATTGACGAGAAGCTTCTGAATTTGGCACTAGTGGATGTCACTCCTCTCTCCCTCGGTGTAAAAGTCAAAGGCGGGTTAGTCGATGTGGTGATTCCTAGAAACACTACCATTCCAACCAAGATGTCCAAAATATTCACCACCTTGGAGGATTACCAGACAAGTGTTGGTATTAAGGTGCTCGAAGGGGAGAGAATAAAGGCTAGGGACAACAATTTACTAGGTGAATTTACGCTCGGGAACATTACTCCTGCACTTAGAGGTGTTCCCAGGATCCTGGAAACTCTCGAGATTGACGCCGATGGCATCTTGCACGTATATGCCGAGGACCAAACGAGTGGTAGTAAGAACAAAATCACGATTACAAACGAGAGTGGGAGGCTTTCCAAGGCCGATATTGAGAGGATGGTTCAAGATGCGAAGAAATACAAGTACGAGGACGAGGTCTACAGGTTGAAGATTGAAGCAATGAATGCTTTGGAGGACTACGCGTACAAAATGAGGAACTCTGTAAGGGATCAAAGGAATGCCTCAAAGCTTGTTGAGGCCGATAAGGAGAAAATTGAGACGGCTTTCAAGCAAGCCATCAGGTGGCTGCAAGCGAACCAGTTAGAAAATGCAGATGTGTTTTATGAAAAGATCAAGGAACTTGAACGCATCTTCAGTCCCATTGTTGCAAAGATTGGATGAAGAAGGTCAAGTAGACATCTGACTACTTCATTAGTGTTCTAATTTGGGTGATGCTTTAGACTTCTATTGCTATCTTTAGTTTCTGTTTTAATTTCGTGAACAACCCATATTCCGTTAAGTAATTTAGTGTCTGAATGTTCTTGTTTAACGCCAGTTTTTTACCAAAACACAATGAAATGCATGCTTCACATTGTTTTATTTTGGTTTTATAAATAACACAATTGCGAGTTGCGAGTGATCAAATATACAGAATCTATACAAACTAGAGATGTCTCAAGGCGTATTCTTTGGCTTTAGATGAATTGAAATATATCAATGGATAGATACTTTTTATATGAATTAAATTAAATTAAAATGTAGTTGATAATATCAGCACCATGCCTCTTTACTATAAACAATTTTTTCAATGAATGTTGTTCACTTGTTCATAAATCATGTTACCAAGAAGATGATCAAAAAGGTACAAGAATGTTCGAAAAACTTGAGAATAAATGTGAATGTAGAGTGGAATATAGAAATAAGGCAAGCAAGATTATTTTTATAGGATGAAGTGCTACGGCAGGAAATAAGAAAATAAAATTTACCAAATTTTACAGTACCAAAGAACTATATCGAATTCTCAACAATTAGTTCAAATCAAAGAAGTTTGACACTCAATTATGTTCTTGGTGCAACATAGATATTTAATTCGAAAAGACTAATTTTATATACACATTTTAAATCTGTAATTTCAAGTGGTTCATTTCTTTATTGGTTGATAAAAGTATGCTCGCATGCTTTATCCTTAATGCACATCTTCATGATTTAATGAAAATGTATTAAATTCATCCTAATGATTAAAAATAACATTAAAACAATTTTGAATCTTCAGGTAGAAGTACTCATTTGAAGGATAATTTTTTTCTAATATGTAAAAGAAAACAAATTGTAAACCAATGGTTGTTGATGTAAATTTATCAAATAATCACTTTGCGTATGTTTGGGAAAGCTTACGAAAAATATAATGATCAATATGTGGTCGAAAATTTAAAAATATATGTTTTTGTTTTAATCTATTAAAAAATATTCTTATCTTTATCCTTATCCTTACTATATTAAAAAATGGGGATCTCGTAAAATCTTTTGATTTCCGAGAATACCCCTATATAATTTATTAAATTCCTGTCATGCCTAGTTTTTCATTTTTAATTAATGTATGCTTCCTTATCTTTCTAACCTTTCAAATAAGTAATTCATAATTATTAAATGAAGAATAAATATTTTCTTTTGATAGGAAAATCTCGTATGCACATTTTAATCTAAAATGACAATCGAAATGGGTATATCATTTCTTATCTTTACTTATATTCTTTGCCTTGGTCTATGATGTATATTTTTCATTTCTTCCTTACATCTGTAATGTGTTATTTTTGTATTGTTTTTGTGCATAGAAAATAAAGAAATCATAGACAGAGTTGACAAGGTTTTCAATAATATTAATGTGACGATAATTTTTTTTTACAAATCACATTGATAACGAGAATTTTATATGCAATAATAATGTCTTTTTTCATAACAAATTCTATGTGGCTCTATATCGAAGTATTTCAATGGAAAGTGGAAACATCAAATGTATTAAATATTAATACAAGTAGACAGCGAAAACAAAAAACTGTATGGAAAATTAATAGAACATACTACAGATAAAGAAGTTTTATTGTAACTGCATGTTCACATTCATTATTGCCACAATATTTTTACATCGACACCATTAGTAAATAATTTTTTCAATTAATCTGTTTCTATGTCCCTAAGTTGTTTTATTTTTTTCATAAATTTGAAGAAAATCCCTATTTATTTTGTGATAATCACACCCTTCGCTTTTACTTACAACGAGCGTCGCACCCTAGCGTGTTAAAAAGTAAAATGCAAATCATCACATCAGTTAAATAAATTTGGGGAAAATAGTGACAAACAACCCCTTAATTGCTAAGTAATTAGCGTGGGGTCATCATCATCCGTCCGCAAATCATCACATCAGTTAAATAAATTTGGGGAAAATAGTGACAAACAACCCCTTAATTGCTAAGTAATTAGCGTGGGGTCATCATCATCCGTCCGCATGAAGATAAAGAGAGGCTCCCACATTTTTTTCCAAAGGAAAAAAGCGAGTTGACGAAGACGACCGTGGACGAACGAATCAATGCCCCGACTTTCAGGTCCGTACATTTTCTTTTTATCACGCTTTTGGACTTTGGTGACTCATTTCTCACTTTTTTTTTTTTAAAATTTTGTTTTGTTGCTTTCTTGGACAACAAGTTCTTCATCGGCCGACACGTTTGTATTGTCACAAAAAAATATTTTATATTAAATTTTTAAAATCATTTTTTTTGGGAGTGAATTGTTTAAAATAGGGTTTTTAGTATGACCAGTACACTAATCCCATGTATAACAATAAATCTCATTAAATCTACTACAAATTTTCATATCATGGTCCTAAGAACAAGAAGAAAAAGAGAATGCCAGGGTGTTGCAGTGGTAACAACCTAGCCGAACCTCGAGGCAAGCTCGGGTTCGATTCTCACCCCGTCCCTGACAATAAAAAAAAAAAAGAAAAATACTACACTACCATAGTAAATGTCATAATAATTTCCATAATATATTAGGTGACACGTACCCATCCAAAAGTAATGAGATAGATAAAATTATAGAATTATGCCAAATGTCTATTATATCAATAATTATAATATCTATTATGCTCTTGTAGCATGATAAAAAAAAATGAGGATGTCACGTCAAAATTAGATATAAACACTTAGAAGTAAAATATATGAAAAAAATATTAACAAATGCATTAACGGAATTGTAACTCCATATATTTTCAAGAGTCTCAACAAAAGAAAAAGCAGTAGAAGAAAAAGTCATTATTATTTGTGTTTTCAAATGGAAAATTTATTTTTAATTCATGCAGTCAGGCTTATTTTTTGGTGCAAAAATCTATTATGAATTTACATTCTAGAGAGATCGATCTACTCACAAAAATTGTGGTTGAATCCCATATTTTTCCAATTTTCTCTTATTTAGTTCATTTTTTTCTTACTTTTTCAATATGAATTCCTCTATCATGTTTAAAAATAGACATTTAAAATTCTTTCACTATTATTTTATTATTATTATTTTTGAATTTATTTATATAGTATTTTTCTAGTGTCATCGATGGTGTCTTAGTTAATGTGTTATCGATGGCATTTTCGAGCCTGATCCGATGTCCATTTTGAAATTCGGGATCAGATCTAGAATCAGCATGGCAAGGGGAAGCTCCAGCAATTTTGAAAATTTTCCCACGACACCGTGGCAGCCGATCAAAATTTTGACCGGCCGCTACGGTGTTGCTGAAAAATTTTCAAAATTGTTGAAACTCTTCATCACCGTACCGAATTCTAAATCGATCCTAAATTTCAAAACGAATATCGGATCGGATCTGAAAATGCCATCGATGCACCTTAACTAAGGTGTCATCAATGGCACTAGATCAAGACTGTTTATTTATATCTCTCTTATCTTTTTAACTTCTCTCTCTTAATACCTCTTTTCATTTCTCTCTAATTAAAATACTAATCTCTCTATCTCTCTTCCACATCATAATACAATTCACATTTGCATTGGAAAGTAACGAAAATATTATATTCACAGCGTTATTCTCCCAAAGTCTCACACAACACTTGCACTGAATGCGGTGAAGTAGGAAGCTCGCCACATCTCTCTCATATTTTTTCTCCCAACATTTCCCAGCGCTCTTAACATAACATTCCCGTGGAAAGTAAATCAAAACCTTTTTTTTCCCCAAGGATTTGGTCTATTGGTAAAACACCCCCTCCCAATTTGTACCGAATTCGAAACGCTACACCCCACTGATATTTTCAATTTGTACAAAAAATCAAAAATTTTTTTTTTTTTTGAATGAGGAATAATTTAAAAAGTAATCTGAATACAACCGTTCTGCACATCCCCCGGGCGAAATTCATCCCCTGTCCCCACCCCCACTACCAAATGGCGCTTTATGCGATTGTGAATTCATTAATCTGCCTCAATTTTCATTTTGTTGAAGATTGGTTTCAAATGTGTTCACCTTTCAAACGTCTTTCCTCTCTTCTCTTATCTCATATATAAAGCCCCTAGTTCTCCGATCCATTCAGACTGTCACAAGAACTCTTCTCGATCTTCTCCCAAAGTTGTCGTCGTAATGGCCGGAAAGAGAAATTCTATGGCGATCGGAATAGATCTTGGAACAACTTACTCTTGCGTCGGTGTTTGGAAAGACGATCGTGTGGAAATAATCGCAAATGACCAAGGCAACAGAACGACGCCATCCTATGTCGCCTTCACCGACAGTGAACGCTTTATTGGAGATGCCGCCCGTAACCAGGTGTATATTAACCCAACCAACACTGTATTTGACGCTAAGAGGTTAATAGGAAGGAGATTTAGTGATCCAACTGTGCAGAGTGACATAAGGTTGTGGCCATTCAAGGTGGTCGCTGGTGCTTCGGACAGACCAATGATTTCAGTTAACTACAAGGGAGAAGAGAAGCTGTTTTCAGCAGAGGAGGTCTCTTCCATGGTGCTAACAAAGATGAAAGAAACTGCTGAAGCTTACATTGGTTCAAGTGTCAAAGATGCCGTGATTACTGTACCTGCCTACTTCAACGATTCTCAGCGTCAATCTACAAAGGATGCAGGTTTAATTTGTGGTCTCAATGTTCTGCGTATCCTCAAAGAACCTATAGCTGCTGCAATTGCTTATGGCCTTGATAAGGAGGCAACTAGTGTTGGCGAGAAAAATGTGTTGATCTTCGATCTCGGTGGTGGTACTTTTGATGTCTCTGTTCTTAGGATCGATGGTGGCCTGATTGAGGTAAAGGCCGTTGGTGGTGATACTCACCTTGGAGGTGAAGATTTTGACAACCGAATGGTTGATTACTTTGTTGATCAATTGAAGAAGAAGAACAAGAACGATGATAGTGGTGACCCATCGAAGAAGACTCTGAGAAGGTTGAAGAGTGCTTGCGAGAGGGCTAAAAGGATTCTTTCATTCTCTCCCGAGGCAATAGTGGAGATAGAAGCTCTCGATATCTACACCAAAATAACTCGTGCGAAATTCGAAGATCTTAACATAGACCTACTTAACAAATTGCTGGAGCCGGTTGAGAGTTGCTTGAAGGACGCAAAGATGGACAAAAACAGCATCCATGACGTCGTTCTTGTTGGTGGTTCTACAAGGATTCCAAAAGTTCAACAATTGCTGCAAGATTTCTTCAATGGGAAGGAGCTGTGCAAGAGTATCAATCCCGATGAGGCTGTTGCTTATGGTGCTGCAGTTCAAGCTGCAATGTTGAGTGGTGACGTTGCTAAGAAACTGCAGAGCTTGGTACTAATAGATGTTACTCCTCTCTCTCTCGGTATAAACGTTCTAGGTGACATAATGAGTGTGGTGATTCCAAGAAACACTGCCATTCCAACCAAGAGGTCCCAAATATTCGTCACCACGGCTGATTACCAGGAGAGTATTCTGTTTAAGGTGCTTGAGGGCGAGAGAACAAGGTCTGTGGATAACGATTTGCTCGGTCAATTTAGTCTCTCCGGAATTACTCCTGCACTTAGAGGTTTAACTAATGCTTTGGTCACCTATGACATTGATTCTGATGGTATATTGCACGTATATGCCGAGGACCAAACGAGCGGCAGTAAGAACAAAATCACTATTACAAGCGAGAGTGGGAGGCTTTCCAAGGCTGATATTGAGAGGATGGTTCAAGATGCAAAGAGGTACAAGTATGAGGACGAGGTATACAGGTGGAGGATTGAAGCAATGAATGCTTTGGAGGACTACGCGTACAAAATGAGGAACACTGTAAGGGATCAAAAGAATGCGTCAAAGCTTGTTGAAGCTGATAAGGAGAAAATTGAGGTAGCTTTTGAGCAAGCCATCAAGTGGCTGCAAGCGAACCAATTAGCCAATGCAGATGTGTTTTATGACAAGATCAAGGAGCTTGAATGCATCTTCAGTCCCATTATTGCAAAGATTGGATGAAGGTCCAGTGGCTAGATATTTGACTAATTAATTAGTGTTCTAATTTGGGTGATGTTTTAGACTTTTATTGCCATCTACAGTTTCTGTTTTGGTTTTGTGAATAACCTTATGCTGTTAAGTAATTTAGTGTCCGAATGTTCTTGCTTAATGCCAGTTTTTGACCAAAACAGAATGAAATGCATGCTTAGCATTGTTTGATTTTAGTTTTCTAAATAGCACAATTGCGAGTGAGCATACAGAATCTATACAAACAGGAGATGTATGAAAGCGTATTATTGGCTTTAGATGAATTGAATTATATAAATAGGATACTTTTTATATGAATTAAATTAATTAAAATGTATAGTTTATAATATCAGCACCATGCCTCTTTAGTATAAACAATTCTTTCAATGAATGTTGTTCATTTATCAAGGGAAAAGAAGGATGTTGATTTCAGTTATAATTCCATGGGTTTAGTTAACAAATCAAATTTGAAGTACGATATTTTGGTCGGAATCAAGATATTCTAGCAAATGATAACTCCTTAGACAATAAATTAATATGACCCGTCCAACTATACATAACAACAATAAATCTTATTACTTCTCCAAAAAAAAAAAAATATATATATATATATTCTTATTAGATCTATCTCAAAATTTCAACTACTAATATCTATATATCTATATGTTATATAATTTAGAGTTTTAGTAAAACACTTACAATTGCAATTCGGTTATTTGGGCATATTTTCAGTTCGTGCTTTGTTGTACTAATTAGTAATTAGCTTCTGCCACGTGTCACATATATGCTACTACGTGTCAACAGTTAATTAATTAAGTCCATGAATTTAAATTCTCGCAGCTAGAAATGGAAGACAAGAATGCTTCTCTTTCTTTCTTGTGGACTCTCTCCCACTATGAATTGGAGAAGAAGAGTTTCAGTCTTCATCAAGGGCCTCTTCATTTGTAGTCTTCTGTTTTATTTGTTTTGCAGGTAGTAGATAAATTGCCTCATACTAAACTTGATGGGATCTTCCACTAGAGCAAACATTTTGTCTTCTTATCCAAGTAGAACACTTCTAGTGGCAGAATTTTGTCAAGAAAATATGGATTTGGTAGTTGAAATCAAAGAAAAAGGGTTTAAATCTTCTTCTTTTAGGCATTTATACACGTTACTTCACATACCTTTCATTTTAAGAGCCCATATATGACTTGGAAATAATTGATTTCGAAGAACCTGCAAAAGATTGTCAACTAATAGTCTTATAACTTGGAAGACTATAGCCATCTACATATTTGGGGTAGGCCTGTTCTCCCTTCATTATCCCATATGCTTTAACTATCCCTTTAACTTGTGCAGAGACAGGCAGTTTCAACAAAGTATGTAATGAGGATGGATGATGATGTGTTTGTGAGCATGGGTGAAATCTTGGCTTCTTTAGATAGGATAAATGTCAATTGTGGTCTTCTATATGGTCTCATCAGTCATCAGTTCAGATCCTCCCCTATTCGTCTCAATGTAACTTTATAGCAGATTCCGTAAAAATATACTTCGCATTTAGTCACGAAATATGATTTAGTTCATATCCTGTCAAATTTTTTTGTTTCTCTGACTCTTTTCGATGAATTCTTTTCGATGAACTCTTTTGAGCGATAAACGGTTTGCTCTATCGATTTTTTTAAAGATTCACATAAATTTTATGTTTTATAAAAAAATAGACGTATCGTCCCGTATGTATAATGTGCAGATAAAAATACTAGTTCCTCTCCATCTATCTCCACTGTGTCGTTGTACAATTCACATTTGCTTTGGAAAGTAAATCAAAACTTGAACAATTTAAAAATTAATCTGAATAAATGGTCAAAAGTTAGTAGCGTAATTAAAGAAGAGCAATTAAGCACATCCCCCGGCACAAAAATTCCATCAATCGTCCCCACCACTACCAAATGACGCTTTGCACGATTGTGAATTGATTATTCTGCCCCAGTTTTCTCTTTGTTGACGATTGGTTTCAAATGTCTTCACATTTCAAACGCCTTTGCTCTCTTCTCTTATCTCACGCATAAACCGTAGTAGACCATAGTTCTCCGATCAGAGTCAGACAGTCACCAGAACTCTTCTCCATCTTCTCTCAAAGTCGTCGTCGTAATGGCAGGAAAAAGAAATGCGGTAGCGATTGGAATAGATCTTGGAACAACTTACTCTTGCGTCGGCGTTTGGAAAGACGATCGTGTGGAAATAATCGCAAATGACCAAGGCAACAGAACGACGCCGTCCTACGTCGCCTTCACCAAAGGTGAACGCTTTATCGGCGATGCTGCCCGTAACCAGGTGTATATTAACCCAACCAACACCATATTTGATGCTAAGAGGTTAATAGGAAGGAGATTCAGCGATCCAACTGTGCAGAGTGACGTCAGGTTGTGGCCTTTCAAGGTTGTCGCTGGTGCTTCTGACAGACCAATGATTTCAGTTAACTACAAGGGAGAAGAGAAGCTGTTTTCAGCAGAGGAGATCTCTTCCATGGTGTTAACGAAGATGAAAGAAACTGCTGAAGCTTACATTGGTTCAAGTGTGAAAGATGCTGTGATTACTGTACCAGCCTACTTCAATGATTCTCAACGTCAATCTACGAAGGATGCAGGTTTAATTTGTGGTCTCAATGTTCTACGCATCCTCAAAGAGCCCATAGCTGCTGCGATTGCTTATGGTCTTGATAAGAAGGCAACTAGTGTCGGTGAGAAAAATGTGCTGATCTTCGATCTGGGTGGCGGTACTTTTGATGTCTCCGTTCTTAAGATCGATGGGGGCCTTTTCGAGGTGAAGGCTGTTGCTGGTGATACTCACCTTGGAGGTGAGGATTTTGACAACCGAATGGTTGATTACTTTGTTGATCAATTGAAGAAGAAGAACAAGAACGATGATAGTGGGGATCCATCGAAGAGGACTCTGAGAAGGTTGAAGAGTGCGCTTGCGAGCGGGCTAAGAGGATTCTCTCATTCTCTCCTGAGGCAATAGTGGAGATAGATGCTCTTGATATCTACACCAAAATTACTCGTGCAAAATTCGAGGATCTCAATAATGACCTGTTTAGCAAATGTTTGGAGTCGGTTGAGAGTTGCTTGAGCGATGCAAAGATGGACAAAAGCAGAATTGACGATGTTGTTCTTGTTGGTGGTTCGACAAGAATTCCAAAGGTTCAGCAATTGCTGCAAGAGTTCTTCAATGGGAAGGAGCTATGCAAGAGTATCAATCCGGATGAGGCTGTTGCTTATGGTGCTGCAGTTCAAGCAGCAATCTTGGGTGGTGATATCGACGAGAAGCTTCTGAGTTTGGCACTAGTGGATGTCACTCGTCTCTCCCTTGGTGTAAAAGTCAAAGGCGGGTTAGTGGATGTGGTGATTACTAGAAATACTACCATTCCAACCAAGTTGTACAAAACATTCACTACGACGCAGGATTACCAAACAAATGTTCGTATTAAGGTGAACAAAGGCCGTGGACAACAATGTACTAGGTGAATTTACGCTCGGGAACATTACTCCTGCACTTAGAGGTGTTCCCAGTATCCTGGAAACTCTTGAGATCGACGCTGATGGCATCTTGCATGTATATGCCGAGGACCAAACGAGTGGTAATAAGAACAAAATCACTATTACAAGCGAGAGAGTGGGAGGCTTTCCAAGGCTGATATTGAGAGGATGGTTCAAGATGCAAAGAAATACAAGTACGAGGACGAGGTGTACCGGTTGAAGATTGAAGCAGAGAACGCTTTGGAGGACTACGCGTACAAAATGAGGAACACTGTAAGGGATCAGAGGAATGCGTCAAAGCTTGTTGAAGCCGATAAGGAGGAAATTGAGACGGCTTTCGAGCAAGCCATCAGGTGGCTGCAAGCGAACCAGTTAGAAAATGCAGATGCGTTTTATGGAAAGATCAAGGAACTTGAGCGCATCTTCAGTCCCATTATTGCAAAGATTGGATGAAGAAGGTCAAGTAGATATCTGACTACTTCATTAGTGTTCTAATTTGGGTGATGTTTTAGACTTCTATTGTTAAGTAATTTAGTGTCTGAATGTTCTTGCTTAATGCCAGTTTTTGACCAAAACAGAATGAAATGCATGCTTAGCATTGTTTGTTTTTAGTTTCTAAATAGCACACTTGCGAGTGATCATACAGAATCTATACAAACAAGAGATGTCTGAAAGCGTATTCATTGGCTTTAGATGAATTAAGTGAAATGTGGTTTGTAATATCAGCACCATACCTCTTTAGTATAAGCAAATTTTTCAATGAACATTGTTCATTAATCAAGGGAAACAAAGGATGTTGATTTCAGTTGTAATTCCATGGGTTGAGTTAACAAATCAATTTTCAAGTATGATATTTTGGTTGGAATCAAGATATTCTGGCAAATGATAATTCCTTATACGATAAATTAATATGACTAGTACACAATAAATTAATCCTATGTATAACAACAATAAATTTAATTACTATTCAAAAAAGAAGTAAATAAATAAATAAATAAATCGTATTAGATCTATCAAAAATTTTCAAATACTAATAATCTAATATAAAAATAGTTGCTTTTCCCCCAAAATGAAATTATTAAATCATGGTCGTAATAACAAGAAGAAAGAAAATTTGAACCAATTTTCATCAAAATCATATTTGTAGAAAAAGAAAAAAAAAAAGGAATATCTCGCCAAAGAGAGATATAAACATTTTGAAGCAACATATATGGAAAAATATTAACACGTTAGTGGAATTGTGGTTCCATACCTTTTCAAGAATTTCAATGGAAGCAGAGGCAAAAGAAATTATTGTTTCTGTTTTCAGATGGTAGAATTGCATGATAATTTATTTATATATACATATAATCAATTGTAAATGCAATTATCGTAATTAATTATTTTCCTTTACCCGATTTTGGTAATTGCAAAATGACAATTAAGATGGTTGAGTTCGTTCAATTCCCAACACTGGAACATATTTCATGTTCTAACTCTGACATATCCACCATGTGGCGCAAAAAAAAAAAAAAAAAAAAACCGGCCAAAAAAAATACAATGTGGCACCACATGGCTTACACATCACTGCTAGAACAAAAAATATAGTATTACTATTCACACCTACGTAATTACTCCCTCGCACCCATTTTTTTTCGGCTTTCCAATTTTGCCCTCGTGTAATACGGTAGCGGTGGGTGTGCGGAGTAGAAAAAATACCTCGGCCGGGGATAGCCGAGCTCCCCAGAGGGAGCTCGGCCAACATTGGCCGAGGTCCCTTTGAGGACCTCGGCCAAGAATGGCCGAGGCCCCTTAAAGGGGCCTCGGCCGGGGTGGCCGAGCTACCCAAAGGGAGCTCGGCCAACCCTGGCCGAGGGACCTCGGCCAATGGTGGCGGAGGCCCCTTTCAGGGGCCTCGGCCATTGACGAGGCTCTTTTTTTAAATTTTTTAAATGTAATTAATTTTTAATATTAATTTTTATTTGGGGAAGAAATATGTGATGTATGACTTGGATCGAACGGGACGAAATAGTATTTCGCAGATTTAGTATTCGAACTCCTTTTTGGATAAATAATATATCGATTTGGGATAGCTCGATGCCACGAGTTGAACTCATTGCATTGCAATGATGTACGATGGATTTTGGGCATCTGAGTGCGTTTAGGCAGCGAAATTAGCAGTTTCCTATTTTTGGAGTAATTTTAAATTTAAATTTTTAATTTTATTTGTCAAAAAATTTTATTTTTAAAATAAATTTTTTAAAATTTATCATAAAATAAAATAAGTGCATTTTTTAAAAAATAAAATGAAAATGGTGATGAAATAAAATTAAAAATAAATAAATGAAAAAAATTAAATTATTCGAAAAATAGAAAAACGCTGATTTCGCTGCCTAAACGCGCTCGGATGGCCAAAATCCATCGTATGTCACTCCAATGGAGTGAGTTGGACTCGTGGCGTCGAGCTAACCCAAATCGGTATATTATTTGTCCAAAAAAGAGTTCGGTCACTAAATCTATAAAGTGCGGTTTTTCATCCCGTTCGATCCAACTCATATATCACATCTTTCTTCTCCAAATAAAAAAATAATATCAAAAAAATATTAATTAATTACATTATCAACCAATTTTTTTTTAAAATTACCCTCGGCGCGGTCGGCGAGGATCAAGGACCTCGCCCGTCCTTGGCCGAGGTCCCCCACGGCCGAGGTCCTTTTTGGATCCTCGGCCGACCGCGGCCGAGGGTCCAAATTTCTCCCCGCACCCACGTTACGTAAGGGTAAAATCAGAAATTTAAAAAATTTTAAAAAAATATGGGTGTAAGGATTAAATGAGTGGATGTCAAAATCACCACTCAAAAATATATTCCTGCAGCTGGTTCTTGAATAGCGTTGGTAATATGGTGATCAGCTAATTCCATTGTCTTATTTACTTGTAAAGGTGTATGTTCAAATTTTCTGAAGGGCCTAGAGTTAAAAGTTCAATAATAGTAGGTAGTAACTAGTAAGTATATGATAGTCAAAGTTTGGAATTTCATGTGACTTTAGTTACCGTTTGGTGACTTGTGAATAGTCAAAGAAAACTTGGGAGATTAAAAAAGTACTTTAAAAATGTTTGAATAATAATTAATGATTACTGTTATAAAAGTATAGAAATAATAGAGAGAATTAGAGAGAATGAATTCTAAGGAATTCACGAGGAATGAATTTAAATTAATACTTGAGCGCATTTATAGGAAGCTTGAATAAGCCTTGATCGTAATTAAATAATTTAAATCAGAGACATAATAGTCATTCACTCATTAAAATATATATAAATTATTTCCTCGATTCCTAAGTGCGTTTATATTCATAACACTCCCCTTGAATGACTATTTATTTGTCTTCTAGACTTGTTTGGAGAAAAAGCCAATGAAACTTGGCTGATTGTAGGAAAGTTTAGAATGGTCATATCTTTTGTTTAAATCAAATATTTCTCCCACGATGTCGATCACCAATATAGAATGCGTCTTTGCCTCGTTAAAACCTTGTCAAAGAAAACCCGGTGGGAAAAAAACTTGATCGAAGGAAAAAAATACGATTCTCCATCGATTTCATATCTTGAGGGCCAGAATATCGCTACTTACGGTAAATGATTTCAATATCATCATTGTTTGGATCTAAAACATTGTCTCTATTATAACTTGATCCAATATATACTCTGTTTGTGTTGATTTCTCTTGTAGTCCTCAATATACCATGAATATGCCTCGTTAAAACCTTATTAGGAAAAACCAGTGGGAAAAATCTAATGAAGGAAAAAGTACATTATTCATGTGAATACGCCTTTAATGTTGCCTCATTAAAAACACTGCTTTAGGAAAGCCGATGGGATAAAACCTCGATCAAGGGAAAAAGAGTGCAGCAGCGTATTTTATACAAGTATCTTGCAAGCATTTCAAAAATCTTTCATAGATTTGTATGAGTATCATATACATTGGTTCATACTCTTCATTCATCTCCCGTGAATGAAATTTTAGATGTTATACAATATCATGTTATATTCGATTGCATATATGCAATCAACGACTTCCATCTCATTTTCTCACTATATCGAGATAAATACCTAAATCTCTTTGGAGATTTCATAGTTGAATTGAGATTGACTGCCTCATTAAAAACCTTATTTGAGAAAAACCACATTTTGGGACAAAAACATCAATCAAAGGAAAAGAGTCACGACATATGAATTTCTCAACAATATCAATGTAGATATTTTGAGCCGTTGCATGCTTGATACAATAATACATTTGAAACCTCTTCAAGAGTTTCATTCTCATTTCTCATTAAACAGTGCATGAATACTTTAATCATAAGGGCATATATTTCGACATCGGCATTTTTCGATGGATTTTAATATCCTCACTATTATTGATAGTATGTAGCGCTATCTTTTCATAGTGTGTAAACACTTTCAATTTTATTTCTTTCCCCATATCGACATAACTTATCGAGATATCTCATTATCAATCCTCTTGTAGGATTACACAATATAGTTATGTCTATATACTCTTGAAAAGTATATGCCTCCGTTATTAAGACCATCTTTAATAATTTGCTTGATATATATGATTGGAAATCTCATAATATCAGCTTAGCGTGCTAACTTATCAAAGCATCTTAAGCGATATATGTGATTGTTCATAGCATCTTTTATACATCTTTGAACTTCAAGTTCATATTTTAATTGTGAGGATATAGTATGATGCATTTACATATCATTTTTCGACCTTTAATACTCCCCCTCATGCTAAGAAAATTGAAACACTAAAACTCATATATGTTCTCATCATTACCTTAATAATATGAGATTTTATATAGTTTGCATTCTATTCTCGATATTGGCAATTTATTGGAGGACTTTAAATATTTTGCCACATAATATCCACTTGTATCTTGCATACTCAATCCTTGAGGGATTTATTCAGTATTGGGATATCGTTTACTAGCTTTATCATTAAATCCCGGAAATCATGCTCTACAGTGAGCAAATATTTCGTAAATTTCAAATTACGAATCATATACACATGTGACTATCTAGTGGATCCATATCATAATATCTAGTAGTCACACATGGAGGATAGTGGGCCCATATTTCTCATCATTTTATTAGGATATATTTGGGATTTATTCCCGATATTGGCTAGTAATGATTTCATCATTTATCGAGAACAATCATTGAAGAATTCTTTTAATTCTTCACTTGAAATATTGATTTCAATAATTATTTAAGCAGGGATGGTCAATGGGATTATAAGCAGTATTATTGAACTTTTAGTTGATGAAATTCTTATATCGATTTCACTAGTATCGTATAGTGCTCAACATGATTTATTACTTTCATCATATGTATAGCTCAGAGCATATTCCATCATGTTTGGTAGCATTATTACACATCCTTTGTTCAAGCGTGGAATCTTAGCACATAAACTTCATGTTTCCAATCTTGTTCCAGCGCAGACCTTACCTCATGCAGCGTTTATAAATTATCAGACACTTTACGGTTATTCACCATAATAATGGTCCATATATAATAATGGATAATTTGCTCTCAAATCTTGAAAATACTATCCATCACTCCGATCAAAATCCTAAAGGATTTATCGAAGTAAAGCTTGAAAGGTTGAGATGCTAATGAATAAGGGCATCCCGGAGATATTCGATGTTTAATTGAAGCAAAGGTTCGATTATCTGGTGAGTTCGATTCCTTCTAAATACATGCACGGTATGGGTAAAAGTAGTTTTCAAGAAGCGAGAGCAAAAAGATTAGGAGGGTGCTACAAATGTGCTCGGTGGACATGTGACACTCGATGTAAATCGTAGGTGCGTGTCTAGCTAGAGAAGATAAGATAGCATTCATTAAGGATGGATTGAGTAAGGAGCCTTTGGATTATATTCAACAGGCTCTTGAGACCTATCTAGTGGACACGTACAAGGTGAGCTAATGGCCTTATGGGCCAAATTCAAAGATCAACAAATGCGTTATAGTATTGAAAAACTTACTTTAGAAGATCTGTTTGTAAATTTAGTAGAAAAATTTAGTATAATGATTTTCCCATATTTATGTAAGAAAGCTTGGTGTAATAACAAAGATCAATATATTTCTTTTATTTGTAAATAGTTTTTCAATTTTAAGATATATATATATGTATATATATATTATTTTTCAATCATAAACGGCAGTAGATGTCATTCACTAAAATTTTTACGCCTTTTCTCTTTCATATTTGTCAAAAAGTAAATAATGCAATCAATTATTAGTTTGAAATTTTTCTTTAAATAAAAGTTAAGTGTCTCTCATGTTCATACGTTGAAAGTATAGTGCAAGAGAGATAGGAGTAGAGATGGATATAGAGATTTTAAAATCATCTATCTGATACAACCTTTACCTCATGAGTTAAAACCATATGTGTTCTTGGTGGCTCCCGGACTAGTAGGTCATATCCAATATGTGGATATGAGGCCAACTATAAGGGGAGTTAGGAAAACAAAATATCAATATACTATATGGAGGGACTAATAACAAACTATTAAGAGAGTCTTATGATGGCGCACAATCATGGGGATAAAGTGTCAAGTGTAATACCTTTTCATCGAATTGGAAGCGTGTCAGATTGGAGTTAGAAATGTCATTAGTCAATTTTGGATTGATGCTAGAAACACAATCCATCCCATTACTTTGATGTACATGATGAGCAATAGTGATGCTTTTATTGTTCTTTAGGCGGCTATAACCTTTGGAAGAAATATTCAATATAGCGTCATTTGCACAGTGGAACTTTCATAACAAACCCATAGGTTTGTTGAATATTAATTATTTCTTTGATGGTTTGCTAGCTTTTCTAGATCAGGGTGTAGAACATAAATTTATTTCTCGTTCAGCGAGAAATATACTTGTTCATGTAACTGATTCTTGATCTACTCATCAAAGATTCAATCATATGTTCAAAAATCATGTGGAAAGCTGGCTTAGTCGGTCCTGAGACCATCGGTGTCAAGAGAAAAAGAGATCCTTTGGATCTTTCATTATGAACCCGAGATGTTGGGGTGGTAGAGATTACGAATATTTGTACTCTCGAGGCAGCATCCCTCATTTATGGAGTTCAATATGTATTTTCTTTTCGCATATTTATTGCCATCTTTGATATTCTCAATATGTTCCACTTGAATTTGTTTGTACTTCTTACGGAGTAATAATAATAATATCATATTGGCTTTATTCAAATACATAAATCTTAGTGATTATGCTTCTTCAAGAGCATTTTATTCTCATATTAATACAATCTCATATCATCGATGAGATTACTTCATATAATCTTTCCATGCGATATATTTTCTTTGATTTATCAACATGGGATCTATTGAGCATTTACTTTCATCTATTTATCCAATGGTAACCAGGTACCACTTACTCAATTTTCTCCATCAATATTCAATAGGCGTGGAAAGTGAACATTCCTTTATTAAATGCTTCTTTAAGAGCATTTCTCATCATATCACAATATACTAATCTCATAATGAGATTTTTCACCACAGTATATTTTCTTTCTCTTTTATCACAATGGGATTCTTTGAGCAATTTCACTTCATCAATACATACAACGGTAAATTTAGGTATCACTTGCTCAAATCTCTTCTTTAATAGAATATTCATGCTCGAACATATATAAATCGAGTTATCAATTGTGGGGTTTAATTCAACCACATTTGTAATAAGCATTAAATGGCATTATTGGTATAACCCACCACATTGCATACCAATCGTGTGATATAACTCACCACATTGGAAATATATCACGAAAATTTAAAGTGCGTAAATTTAAATTGCGAAATTAAATTTCCTCAATAGGTGAATTAGAACCTACCTTATGGGAATTATTGCAATAAATATAAATTTCTGAATTTAAATTGCGAATGCATAATGATTAACTACTTCTTAGGGGTAGGATGCTGCTTTAGTAGAAGAGTATCACCCATCACTTAGCATATAAATTGCATAAATATATAAAACCTTACATTCGGTGATGGTTGAACCCATCATCGGGTAGGAGGTATTGCAGTATTTAAATTGCAGAGTAAATAAAATCACGAGAATTAAATATTGAGGCTGCTTCTCACGAGGCGATTTGTTCTTCTAGAACAAATTCTCATTACTTCTACAAGAGTTCACTTATCCTTTTAGAATAAGTATATTATGTATTTAAACTCTTGGGAGTTAAAATAATATTCGATCTTTTTAACTCAAATGGACTTGGTCGTAATTAATGGATTTAGAATTTCTTCGGGAATATTCTATCCATTTTGTTTATGTCGTCAAAGTAAGCAATAGGAGAAGTCGAACGATCGTCTACTTAGCAGCTACCGATTGTGCGGATCGCTCTTTGGCAATGCGTGGCGCTACATATTTCTTTATAAAATATTAATACATACTCATTCTTTGGCACCAGCTACGATTGCGGCGGCGATCACTTCGGCAAGTGCGTGGCGTTACACATATTTCTTTATAAAATTTTAATAGTATAAGGATTAATCGTAAATATTTACAGTCAGAGGACCCTTTTGTAACTTTTTCAAAGTTGAATCTTGATTTGTAAATTTTTGAAAGTTTACCTTATCAATATTGGTGTCAAATCGAAGATCTCGTTAAATCAGTATAATGGAGTCGAGAAAATTTGATTTTGATAATGTATCTCCCTATATCTCGGAAAGCGAATGTTATAGTTTAATATATTATTATATTATAAAATAATAATATATATACCTTCCGAATCCTTTTACGATTTTCCTTCTGCAAAATTCGTTTACGCATATTTACGGATTAGGAATTAAAGACATGAAGTAACTGCGATTGTGATTTGTGAGTACTTTACGGTTTCAATTACAATTGAAGAGAGAAGATCACGTGTAGGAGAAGTTTATTAAAAAAACAATTCGTTATTTGAGAAATGTTTAATCAGGTTTACGTCAGGAGGATCGTCGTTAGATGCAAGCGTAGAAGCATACTCCTTCTTATTACTCAAGGCTGAGGGCTTCGTCTGTGATAACGTGTTATAAAAGTATAGAAATAATAGAGAAATTAGAGAATGAATTACAAGGAATTATGCGGGGAATGAATTTCATTAATAAGCTAGCACTGTTATAGGGAAACTTGAATAACTGTCGTAATTACATAATTTCATCGAGGACATAATAGTCATTCACATCATTAAAATATATATAAATTATTTCCTCGATTCCCTCGGGTGCGTTTTATATTCATAACAATTACCATTTAATTATCATTTCCATGCGATCACAATCAACTGAATGTATATAATTGATTATATAAGATTTAAAATAAAAAATTAATCTATATATATAGAAAAGTAGGGAAATCTCAGCCTATATTTTAATTAGATTAATTAGTTTTTAACCTAAAATAAAGTCTTTTTTTTGTCTTTTTATTTTTTCCTTTTTTAATAATTAATATTAATCTCCATCAATCAATTAACTAATTATTATCTATATTAAATCTTATCCTCATTAAAATTAGATTTTTTCAATCTCCGCTGATTTAAACTTATCTTCTATATATTTTTTGTCTTTTGATTTTTACTTTTTTATCGATTCATAATCAATCCTAACAAAAGAAATAATAAATTATTATCTATATTAAATGTTAAATATTAAATCTAAATTTTTTCCTTCCATAAGTGTTGATAATTATTGTTTTATTAAATCTTTTTAATCTGAATCTAAAGATTTATATTTATATATAGAATAAGAGCTTTTTTATAAATAATTAACTACGAGACGAAAATTAATTCTTAAGAAAATAAAATTAATTAAAATTAATAATTTCATTAATATTTGATTATTGTGTGATACAAAATTAGCATTCATTAAATTTTATATAAAATTAAAAGAAAAGTATAACATTAAAATTTTAAATTTTGATTCGATCCACTAATTAATTTTTTAAATAATTAGTTATTTTTATCAATGTTTAAAAAATCGAATCGATCAGCAAATTGGAGAAGACAACGGTTCAAAGGTCAAACGGTTGAACCAGGTCGAACCGTTTTTAATTAAAAATTAAAAAATAAATTAAAACAACCAAAATAAAAAACAGTTGAACCGTTACCGAGTCACTTGTTAAATCGATTGTACTAGTCGGTTGATCGGTTTTTTATCGATTTTCTGATAGTCCGGTTTTCAGCTATAACCGTTCCGAATTTTGGACTGGTTCATGGTTGAATTGATTGGTCTAGTCCAGTTTTCTAAGCATTGATTTTTATAAATAATTCGCCAAGAAATGAAAATTAATCTATATTAGTAATTTCGCTAAGATTTAATTTTTATGTGATAAAAAATTAAAAGTCATTAAAATTTTACATAAAAATTAAAATGAACTTGTAACATGATTAGATTGTTCGTTTACTTAAGTTTAGAAATAATTAATTATTTTCAAAAATAAAATTAGCTAAAAAATGAAATTAATTAAAATTAGCAAGTTTTGACAATTTCATTTTGGTGTGATAAAAAATTACAATTGATCATATTTGTACACGAAAACTAAAAGAAACATGTAAAATTAATTTTTTTAATTAACCATTCAGTTGTAACATTAATCCAATATTTTTAATTAATTGGCTATATTTTTTAAATTGTAGATATCCTTTAATGGAAATAATTAATGAAAACGGATTTTAATATTGCATTTCAACAATTATATCTTTTAAGCGGATTTTAGATTAGTTTGGATGATTTTGTTATTGAATTTAATTAGTAGTCAATCAGTTTTGAGAACGGGATTTTATTATTGTATTTCAACAGTTTATATCGAATTTGAGTTATAGTTCTCATCAATTTTCATTATTTTTGTTATTTGGATTTGATTAGAAGAACTAATAGTTTTCATTTCTCATACTCACTTGCTTGTAAAATTTTTTTCCTTTTTTTAATTAATTTTTATACCATTAGAATGAAACAACATAATTTTTTAAATGTTAAAGGTAAATCTGTGGATAGATCGTACTTTCTTAGTACTATTAAATTTTTTTCTTGGATCATTTATTTTTTGTGCCTACATGGAAAATACTTTTCAGCAGTGGAAGATAGTTCCAATCAAAAGAGTACCGAACTCACTTCGTGTGAAGAGACAATTATAGTTTCTTCGCAATAATAATTTCTTTTCCTTTTTTCATATTATCAATTTTTTAAACCATTAGCACGAGTCGACACAATATTTTAAACGTTAAGATAAATCCGTGGATGGATCGTACTTTCTTCACAATATTAATTTTTTGCCTTCTATCATTTAGTTTTTATACCAATATATTTATTGTGAAATTAATTATACTTTTTTGTATGGTTGATTAAAATTTTTAATTTGCATAATTCGTCACAATTGCAAAAGTGCAATAAACTTTTTAATTTTTCGCAGTAGATAAAATTATAATGCAATTATTACTATTTACAAGCATAAAATAAATTAAAATCTGAATTGACCAACTTCGATGGATTATTTGTGATAAATTGTTAAAATAATAATTATTTCTTCGTAACTGATAACTTTTTTTGTATCATTAATTTTTTATACCTTTTGATTGAGTCGACACAATTTTTTAAATTGTAAATGTGAATTCGTCGATTGATTGTACTTTCTATTAAGTTATAATCAATCCTAACAAAAAAATTATTAAATTATTATTTATATTAAATGTTAAATATTAAATCTAAATTTTGTTTCCTTCCATAAGTATTGATAATTATTATTTTATTATATCTTTCTAATCTGAATCTAAAGATTTATATTTATATTTAGAATAAGAGACCTTTTATAAATAATTAACTACGAGACGGAAATTAATTCTTAAGAAAATAAAATTAATTAAAATTAATAATTTCATTAATATTTGATTATTGTGTGATACAAAATTAGCATTCATTAAATTTTTACATAGAATTAAAAGAAAAATATAACATTAAAATTTAAAAATTTGATTCGATCCACTAATTAATATTTTAAATAATTTATTATTTTTATTAATGTTTAGAAAACCGAACCTGTCAGTAAATCGGAGAAGGCAACGGTTCATGGGTCAAACGGTTGGAACGAGTCAAACCGTTTTTAATTAAAATTTTTTTAAAAAAAAATTAAAACCTCTTCAAACGATTAAATTTTCCTCTTGGATCATTTATTTTTGTGCCCACATAGAAAATGCTTTTCAATAGTGAAAGTGTTCCAATCAAAAGAGTGTTGCACTCACACTATTAAAGTTTTTTCTTTTTTTTTTTTATATGATCAATTTTTTAAACCATTAATCGGAGTCGATACAATATTTTGAATTGTTGAGGCAAGTTGATGGATTGATCGTACTTTCCTCACACTATTAATCTTTTTCCTTGTATCATTTGGTTTTTATTCCAATATGTTTATTGTAAATTATACTTCTTTTGTACGGTTGATTAATATTTTTAGTTCACATAATTCATTGCAATTGTAAAAATCCAATATATTTTATAATTTTTTCCCATAGATTAATTTGCAATGCAACTATTACTGTTTATAAGTATAAAATAAATTAAAATATTAATCGACCCAATTCGATGGGTTTTTTTGGCTACTTTGAAAGAATTATTTTTTTCTTCACACTGGTAAATTGTTTTCTCTTTTTTTAATTAATTTTTATACCATCGAGATGGGACAACGTGATTTTGAAAATATTAAAAGTAAATATGTTGATCGATCATACTTTCTTCGCACTATTAAATTTTTTCGTAGATGATTTATTTTTTGTGTTTACATAGAAAATGCTTTTTAGCAGTGAAAGATAGTTTCAATCAAAATAATGCTGGACTCACTTCGTGTGAAAAAAAAGGATTATAGTTTCTTTGCAATAATAAATTTTTTTCCTTTTTTTGTATTATCAATTTTTTAAACCATTAGTACGAATCGACACAATATTTTAAACTGTTAAGATAAATCCATGTATTGATTGTACTTTCTTCACACTATTAATTTTTTTCCCTTAGATCATTTAGTTTTTATGCCGATATATTCATTGTGAAAATTAATAATACTTTTTTGTATGGTTGATTAAAATTTTTAATTTACATAATTCATCACAATTGCAAAAGTCCAATAAAATTTTTAATTTTTTGCAGTGGATTAATTTGCAATGCAATAATTACTATTTACAAGTATAAAATAAATTAAAATATGAGTTGACCCATTTTGATGGATTATTTGCGATAAATTGTTAAAATAATTATTATTTCTTTGTAATGATAATTTTTTTTGTATCATTAATTTTTTATACCTTTTGATTGAGTCGAGACAATTTTTTAAATTGTAAAGGTGAATTCGTTGATTGATTGTACTTTCTTCGCATTTTTTTTCCGTGGAACGTTTATTTTTTGTGTCAAAATATTCACATGTTAACTTAGTCAATTATTATCTCATTTGTGAAATTGACACCTTAATCATGAATCAATGTTATTAGTTACGCAACATCAAAGTGTAAAAATTAAAAGTATGAATTGTGTTCTTATTGTAATTGTATCATAATGAATTGTTGAATGAATATATATGAAAAAAGAGAGATTTAAAACTAAAAGTATATATTTATTGAGTTAAATTATCAAAGATTAGATTTAAAATTGTAATTATCTTATGAGTATTTACACCATCATTGTTGTAATGGATCGATTTCGAATGAGATAAATTACATTATTTTTTTTATTTTTCTAATTCATATAGAGTTAGTACAATTTTAAAGTATGAATCAAACCATAATAAAGTAGAGAAATAGGCTTTTACGTTATTATTAGTTGTTCTTATATTATAATTTTTATGATAATACAATACTTAATTAAAATATATGGAGAAAAATAGATGTTGAAAAATTTATCCCATGCACAACACACGGGTGGAACAGTTAAGATTTGAATAGGAAGGGTATTAAAGTTTGTGATATATAATGACAATGGTCGTTCAACTACCATGACCACAAATGTCGTCTATAAAGAAGTGTTTAAACTTATAGTTTCATACTTACTAATCGCATCAGATACATTGTTAACTTTATTTATTTTTTTACACAAATCATTTATGTCATTCATGGTTTGATATGTGAAGTGAAAGATTGTATTTATATATTATTGTGTTCGTTACCTTATATTTATTTAGGTATAATATTCACTTTTAAAAAAAAATCTAGGTATAATGTTCCCTTCACAAATTTGGAGGAGTTATACAAATTGATTATATGTATTATTTATGCATTAGGAGACCCGTACCTACGCCGGAAAAAATTCGTATGGCCCCATTGGCATTTCTATCAGATGGCAGTTATGTATTATTCATCTAATCTAAAATAAATGCTAAAAAAAATTTTGGGCGACGTGGGGCCATCACGCCACGTGGCGTGAGTACCATTTCGACGTGGGGACCAAAGCATCGGAGTATGCATTAGTGGCACTGTGTTTTAAAAAAGTAACTCAACGTACTTAACAGTCGAAAATTATACTTTTACTGAGTTTTATTGATTATATCTAAAATATAATGTTATTTCTAATATTTTTAATATTTTTGTGGTTTTTTTATGCTAAAACGCCAGTATTTGTGTAAAAGTAATGTTAGAGATGTTTCGTTTATCTAAAATTTATTTATTATTTTAGTACAATTTAATTGTATAATAACATAAATTTTTATATTCTATGTGATAATCATGGATGTTATTTATATTTGAGTGCATGCATCCTTTTTGTCAAAACATGAAGATGTTTCTATTTTTTGTCTTGTGTGTTGTTGTTGACTATTATTAATGGTGCTATGTTTGGATTGCTTTAATTGTTGATGTTTTTAAGAGTATTGTAAATTAAATTTGTGTTTTTTGGTGAGTTTTTCCCCAATTATTTGTAGGATGAATTGGTACAAAATAAAGGAAAACTCTATCGAAATTTTCCAAGAATTATTTCATTAGTTATATTAATCAAGTTTATTGTTGGCAATGTGTTTCAAAAAGATGACTCAACCTACTTAGTGGTCGAAAATTACACTTTTAGTGAGTTTTATTGATCATATCATATATGAAATATGATGTTATTTCTAATATTTTTATAAGTTTCTCATACTAAAGCGACAATGTTTGTGTAAAAGTGATGTCAGAGATATTCCGTTCATCTAAAATTTATTTATTATTTTAGTACAATTCAATTGTATAATAATACAAATTTTTATATTCTATTTGACAATTATGAATGTGACTTATATTTGACTACATTCACACTTTTTGTCAAAACACGAAGATGTTTCTATTTTTTATCTTGTGTGTTGTTGTTGACTATTATTTATGATGTTATGTTTGGATTGCTTTAATTGTGAATATTTTTAAGAGTATTGTAAATTAAATTTGTATTTTTTGGTGAGTTTTCCCCAATTGTATATAGGATGAATTGGTACAAAATAGAGAAAAACTCGATCGAAATTTTTCAAGAATTATTTCATTAGTTATATTAATTAAGTTTATTATCACGACTTATTATTTATTTTATTTTTTTTCCAGATCTTATGTTAATATGAGTAACACATATTAATGCTATTATTAGTTAAAAAATTATGCCAACGCACGGGTAAAACAGCTAGTTAATATTAAATCACTAATGTGCGATCAACACTGCTTATAAATGTAGTTTTTGTAATCCCTTCTTTTCTATTCCAATGGAGCCTTAAAAATCACACTTGAACCATGGAGGTATTTTATTTAAAAGAAAAAAAGAGAGTTTAGAGTGGGTTTTAACAGAAGAACTTTGACAAAGCACAAGTAAAAGAAAAGGTACGTGTGCTAGACAAGATTTTAGCCATTTCCGAGATTCTTTTCCATTAAAATTTGAGAGTCGTACTCCTATTAACATTCTAGTCAGGCTAGAAATTTTATCTTGCAAACACTTGCTGTGCCAGCAAAATGCAAGCAAGACACACCCCCTGGCGTGGAGAGGGGCTCTCTCCCTCTCTCATGCTGGCAGCCATTTCCGACTGCTAGCATTGGAAAATTGGAAATGGAATGGAGCTACTAGTCAGGCAATATTAATTATAAATAAGTCATGCGACTTACAAGTTACAACAGGAGCTTACTAACCATGGTGAATGTAACATTAAATAATTTTTTATTTATTTTAATATATATATATATATATATATATATATATATATATATGCATACATGCAGAGTAGTCAAAATTGAGTAAAACGGAAATAATAATTTGCATTATTTTCTTTTCAATAAGAGTCTTAATCTATATAGATTATGAAAATGACCTATATAATTGAGCCGGAGGGAATATAAATTTCCCTTCAATAAAATAAATCATTGCCTAATGAAAATTATGTAGAGAATTTAATTTATTGCGTTAGAGTAGTAGAGAAGAGGGAACACCTTTGTTTTATTTTAGGAATTGGAAACTTCATTTTTCTATTCACTTAACCATGCTTCATGTTTTGGATCTTTATTTTCCTCTTTCAAAGCACATTTATTGATTTCTTTTCAATCTTTATTTAGCATAAATCTTTAATCATGTTTTGGAGAGAACAAGGTCTGTCGGTGAATTTATGCTCTCAGGCGTTGCTCCAGCCCTTAGAGGTGTTAATAAGCTCTTAGTCACTTTCGACATTGACACTAATGGAATCTTGAATGTATGTGCCGAGGACCAAACCAGTGGTAATAAGAACCAAATCACGATATATAACTGACAATGGAAGGCTTTCAAAGGTGGATATTGATAGGATGATTGAAGATGCAAAGAAGTACAAGATGGAGGATGAGGTATACAAGAGGAAGGTTGAAGCAAGGACCGCTTTGGATCAGAGGACTATGCGTACAAAATGGGGAACAGTATCAGGGACAAAAGGAATGCATCAAAGCTTGTTGAAGCCGATAAGGAGAAAATTGAGGCAGCTTTTGAGCAAGCCATCAAGTGGCTGCAAGCAAACCAGCATGTCGAGGCGCATGTGTTTAATGGCAAGAAGAAGGAACTTGAGTGCATCTTCATCCCCATTGTTGCGAAGATTGGATGTAGAGGTCAAGTAGATATCGTCATATCGACTAATTCATTAGTGATTAGTGTTCTAATTTGGGTTAAGTTTGACCTTTATTGCGAGAGTTGCTTGAAGTACACACACATTAGAGTGTGGTAAATGCCACACTCTAATAGGGGCGTGGGTCCCCCCACTTTCGGGGGGGGCATTATGGTCTTTTCATGTTTTGTGTATTAGAGTGTGGTAGTGTGTGGTAAAAAAAGTGTGTGTACTTCTAGACTTTTTCATTGCTATTTATAGTTACTGTTTTTGTTTTGTACGTGAACTGTCTTGTGCTGGTAATTTTGGGTTTGAGTGCTCTTGTTTGATGCCAGGTTTTTTACCAAAACAGAATGAAATGCATGCCTGATTTTGTTTTAATTTATGTTTTTTTCTAAATAGCACACTTGTGAGCAAGGGCGGATCTAAGGGGGGGCCGGCACGGGTGGTAGCCCCCCCGACCCAAAAAAAATTCCGAAAGTTTATATAGAAAAAAAAAATTTTATACATAATTTTAGTCGAATTAAATTTTTTTCTGTATTGCAGCCCCCCCGGCTAAAAATCCTGGATCCGCCATTGCTTGTGAGTGAATGAGTGATCATACAGAATGTATACAAACTAGAGATGAGCGATGACAGGAATGTCAACACAAGTGCACCATACCTATGAAGTATAAACTATTTATCCAATGAATGTTGTTAGTAATCGAGGGAAACAGAGGATGTTAATTTCAGTTATAATTCGATGATTTGAGTGAACATTCAATTTTCACGTACGATATTTTGGTCGGAATCTACAAACTCTTATGTATGAGAATTCCTTATGCGATTGTCGAACGATGGATCATGGATCGCTATTGTTTTTCTACAGAATTGTAGCGTATCATGTAGTTATATTACTATTTGTACATATAACTAGTATTATTCAATTAAAATATCTTAACAAAAAAAAGGAAATAGTATATATAACATCCTTATACCTATATAGTGTGTCAAAATTCTCTCAAGAATTATAATCTATTTCTCTCAATATTAATCAAACGAAGGAAAAAGAGAGAGAGCAAAAAAAATCTATATACTCTAAGGAGTTTCTCTCCCTTGGTTGCATTTACAACATACTCTCACAAAAAGCTTTATTTTTTTCTCATTAATAAAATGAATCGTTGCTTATTGAAAATTTAATCTAGAGAATTTATTGCGTCAAACTAGAGAAGAGTGAACGCCTTTGTTTTATTTTCCATATTGGAAAATTTAATTTTCAATTCATGTAATCAATCTTTGTTTTCCTCTTTTCTACCATCTTTTCGTTACTATCCAATGCCCAATAAAATGATGATACCTCGAGAACGAGATGGTTGAGAACAATCACCTTGTTCTGGAGGCGACGTTATTTCGTTGAGTGGTGGTTAGTGTCTCTTCATTGGGTGGTTGTCGCACCATGCGGGATGGCCTTGTTCTATACAGCATACTAATTAAAGAAAGTATAATCTATATATTAATAAAACCAACACATTTTCCCGCCACTTTTACCTATTTTTCTGAATTAAAAAATCAATTTTTAATTATGGCAACGAATTTTACCGCTTCTACATGTCTTTTTCATCTCGACTTCTTCTTCAGCGTGTATACATATATACACTCATCGAGTCGACCTATTTTTCTGAATTAAAAAAATCACACCGTTAAAATAAGCCAATCCATGTGCAAATTGGATCAACACAATATAAAATTATGTGAAATTTTTTTGTTTTTAGTCCTGCTATTTATTATAACATGATGTATTTGTATAAAATATAAGCGACTACTAAAAATTTTAGTAATTCTTTTGCACTTATCCCCTTATGTGAATTCTAATTTATTACATGTGTATATGTCTTCCCGTGCAACGCACGGGTAGAAACACTAGTTCTTATAAAGTGACATTCTGAAATGTAATTTTTTATTGGATGATAAAGAGGAAACCATGTGTTTATCGGTTAATACACATCTTGATTATTCTATTAAATGTGTCAAATCGACTTTCTCAGTTAAAAATATCTATGTAAAATTACTCTAAAGCAAATCATTTTTGGTTTTCATCATTTTATTATTTTATACTACCATTCTATAGAGTTGAGAATTGTTTTATATTTTGAAACATTTTGCCTGATTGCAAATTTTAAAATATGTTTGCTACAACTTAAAATTAAATTGTTTTGAAACTTTTATTTTTAGAAATTCATTTGATCAATTTGTCAATCATTTTAGACCCCGTTCTCCTACTCATTTTTACATATTTTTACACATTTTTACACACAAATCTCGTGGGACCTACCTGTACTACATAAATCTCTATCATTCAATTCCACTTTTTCTCTCTCTTATATCACATCAAAACACATAAAAACGCATAAAAACACATACCCTAACACGCGCTTAATGTTTTTTGTAGTACTACTTTTTACGACTTTAAATACATTCAAAATTGGTTTAATCCACAATGTGTATGAAACGTGCCCTTAATGCTGCTCTGTAGGATGCATGCACTCCCGCCATACGCTATTAAAGACTTCGAAATGAACGATTGTGAATTACTCCGTATTCAGCTCCAATTTTCGATTTATGACGATTGGTTTCATATGCCTTTACCTTTCATCTTTCATCTCTTCTTATATATGTATATAAATAATATAAACCCTGGTTCTCCCATCATACTGTAACCGTAACTCTTCTCTATCTTCTCTCAAAGTAGTAGTTGTAATGGCCCAAAAAATAGAGGCAGCGGCGATTGGAATTGATCTTGGTACCACTTACTCTTGCGTTGGTGTTTGGAAAGACGATCGTGTTGAAATCATTGCCAATGATCAAGGCAACAGAACCACACCGTCTTATGTTGCCTTCACTCACAATGAACGCCTTATCGGGGATGCTGCTAGTAACCAGGTGGCAGTGAACCCAATCAACACTGTATTTGATGCTAAGAGGTTAATCGGGAGGAGATTTAGCGATTCCACTGTGCAGAGTGACATTAAGTTGTGGCCTTTCAAGGTGGTGGATGATGGTGCTGATAAGCCTATGATTGCAGTCACCTACAAGGGCGAGGAGAAGATATTTGCACCAGAGGAGATCTCTTCTATGGTGTTAATGAAGATGAAAGAAATTGCCGAAGCTTACATTGGTTTGACTGTGAAAGATGCTGTCATTACTGTACCTGCCTATTTTAGTGACTCTCAGCGTCAATCTACAAAGGATGCAGGTTTAATTTGTGGTCTCAATGTTCTTCGTATCATCAAAGAGCCAATAGCTGCTGCAATTGCTTATGGTCTTGATAAGAAGGCAACTAGCGTCGGTGAGAAAAATGTGTTGATCTTCGATCTGGGTGGCGGTACTTTTGATGTCTCTGTTGTTACGATTGATGGGGAACGATTTGAGGTGAAGGCTGTTGCTGGTGATACTCACCTCGGAGGTGAAGATTTTGACAACAACATGGTTGATTACTTTGTTGATCAATTGAAGAAGAATAAGAAAATCGATATCCCATCAAAGAGGGCCCTAAGAAGGTTGAAGAGTGCTTGTGAACGGGCCAAAAGGATTCTCTCTTTTGCTTCAGAGACAATAGTGGAGATTGATGATCTCGACTTCCACTCGAAAATTACTCCTGCCAAATTTGAAGCACTTAACATAGATATGTTTAGTAAGTGTGTGGAGCATGTTGAGGGTTGCTCAAGGGATGCAAAGACGGACAAAAGCAGAATCGACGAAGTCGTCCTTGTCGGAGGTTCTACAAGGATTCCTAAGGTCCAGCAATTGCTTCAAAAGTACTTCAACGACAAGAAGCTGTGCAAGAGTATCAATCCAGACGAGGCCGTTGCTTATGGTGCTGCAGTTCAAGCTGCAATCTTGAGCAATGATAATATTGACAAGAAGCTGCAGAATTTGGTACTAGTGGATGTTACTCCACTCTCCCTTGGCACAGCAGTCCTAGGAGGGTTAATGAGTGTGTTAATTCCTAGAAATACTATCATTCCAACCAAGAGGTCTGAAATATTCAGGACAACCTCGGATTACCAGAAGTGTGTTAGTATTGAGGTGCTTGAAGGGGAGAGAACAAGGTCAATGGACAACCATTTGCTTGGTGAATTTAAACTTTGTGGCATCACTCGTGCACTTAGGGGCGTTCCTAAGATCCTAGTCACTTTTGACATTGACGATGATGGCATCTTGAATGTGTATGCAGAGGACCAAACCAATGGTAGTACAAACGAAATGAAGATTACCAACATCAATGGAAGGCTATCGAAGAAGGAGATTGAGAGAATGGTTAAAAAAGCACAGAAGTACAAGATTGAGGACGAGGTACACAAGAAGAAAGTCAAGGCAAGAAACGCTTTGGAGGACTATGCTTATGAAATGAGGAATGTTGCTAGGGAAGTAAAGAATAAGTCCAAGCTTTTTTTAGGTGTCAAGGATAAGATCGAGGAGACGTTTGAGGAAACCATTCAGTGGCTAGAAGAGAACCAGCTAGCCGAGGCGGATGAGTTTTATGAGAAGAAGAAGGAGCTTGAAGACATTGTGCGCAAATTTTCTGTTCGTGTCGCGTTTTAGACTTCGATTACTATTATTTTCAGTTACAGGGCTTCCTTTTGTGGTTGGAAGTCTTGTTTAATGCCAGTTTTTTAAACAATACACTTGTGAGTCCTACAGTCTCTATCTGTGCTTAATTAGACTTTTATTACTATGATCTTTAGTTATTGGTTTCATTTTGTGGGCTTGTAATTTAGGATTTGAATGTTCATGTTTATTGCACAGTTTTTGGCCAAAACAGAAAGAGAGATGCATGCTTCGCATTGATATGTTAGTAATACATATATATAATATATAACTAGAGATGACAAACAGTGAATTCGTTGGCTTAATTTTGCTATAGTATATTAAATTATTAATATGTATATTTTATCACAAGAATTCAGCAATCAACGCCTATGTATAGAAAATTTATTCAATATGGTATTGTTCATTGAATAAATGCACAATATATCACTACATATATAGAAGAATTGTGGTTGAAAAGTATGAAAGATCGGTTATAAAGAAATGCAAAAATTTAAGGGGGGAAAAATAATGAGTAATTGAAAATTGAAAATCGGTGTAAAAAGAATAAACACTTGATTTGTTTACAACTTGAGTGTTTAATGTCATGACAATTTGAGTATTTACAACATTTGACTCCTGTTTATCGTATTCACAATAATTATATTTCGACTTCAGTAAAAATTGATACCCCTTGTATGGTACATAACTAACAATTTATTCAATGGGTTTAAAAAAAATCACACTGCATTTAAAAAATCACAAAAATAAAAAATAATTTAAAAAGTGACAAAATGAGTTTAAAAAATCATACACATAAGTCACAAAAATAATGCCAAAAAAGTCACAAACATATAACATAATATAAAGAAAAGTAACAAAGGGTCGAAAAATTTAAAAAGTCACACATAAAAGTGAAAAAAAAGGAAAATGAATTTATAACTATGTGATTGCACTGAAGAACCGATGAGAGAGAAAAAAAAAAGAAAAGAAAAGAGGATTGTATTTTATGTGAACCCATGTTGGACACGTGTCAACGAAACCACAACGACATTAGAACAAACCACAACTCTTGTGAAATTTTAGTGCCCACAAAGCAAAAAGCCAAACACACCCTCTCCCAAAAAAAAAAAAGCCAAAACAAAACAAAACATTGGGGAAAAAGGTAATTTATAAAAGAACTTACGGTTGAAAGGTAAAGAAGTATTCTACCGTCTAAACTTAAAACTCGGAAGAATAATTCTAGGTGCACACACAAATCCACTACCACACCCTAATACACAAAATACGAAAAGATCAAAATGCTCACCTGAATGTGGGAGAACCCATACCCCCATTAATATATTGTATTTTACCATACAAAAAATGTGTGTACTCCAAGAATAGTTCAACTCCGGATTGCAAATAAGAAAAGAAAAAAACAGTTAGAATTTTAAACGCTCCAGTTATTGACTTTTCCAATATGTATTGATTTATAGTGGATCTATGTTATTGCGTGTTTTTCGGATCATCCACCATCAATTGCCAGCTCCTGAGTTGAGTTCTTCTGCATATCTTTCACAGTAGAGAGATTTGTCAACTTGCTGCTTTTCAAGATTTCTTTCTACAGATTTTTGATATGGCATACGGATTTAAAATCTTTACCAACACGAACAGTAATTAGATTGTATGATGACTTACAAGTTACAAGTATGGTATTTCTTTCTTAAAACAAAATGAACATTACAAAACCTGAAAAAGAAAAGATCATACTAAAACATCACCATACCAGAACACTTGATTAAGACTGCTAACCCCTTCTTTGCTCCATCTTCGCAACGACGGGATTAAAGATGCATTCCAGTTCCTCCTTCTTGTCATTAAACTCATCCACCTCAGCCAGCTGGATTTCTTCTAGCCACTGAATGGTTTCCTCAAAAGCCTTCTCAATCTTGTCCCTGTCGGATGTGCGAAGTTTTGAAGCATTCTTTACATCCCTAACGGCGTTCCGCATTCTGTAAGCATAGTTCTCCAAAGCGTTCCTTGCTTCAACCTTGCTCTTGAATAGCTCGTCGTCAATCTTGTACTTCTGTGCATCTTCAACCATCCTTTCTATGTCCTCTTTGGAAAGCCTTCCCCTGTTGTTGGTAATGGTGATTTTGTTCTTACTATGGGTGGTTAAGTCCTCGGCATATACGTGCAAGATGCCGTTAGCATCGATCTCAAGAGTTTCCCGGATCTGGGGAACAGCTGTAAGTGCTGGAGAAATGCCCCAGAGAGAGAATTCACCAAGAAGATTGTTGTCCACAGCCTTTATTCTCTCCCCTTCAAGCACCTTAATACTAACATTTGTCTGGTAATCCTGCAAGGTGGTGAATATTTTGGACATCTTGGTTGGAATGGTAGTGTTTCTAGGAATCACCACATCCACTAACCCGCCTTTCACTTCTACACCAAGGGATAGAGGAGTAACATCCATTAGTATCACATTCTGCAGCTTTTCGTCACCATTACCACTCAAGATAGCAGCTTGAACTGCAGCTCCATAAGCAACAGCCTCATCAGGATTGATACCCCTGCACAGCTCCTTGCCATTGAAGAACTCTTGTAGCAATTGCTGAACCCTAGGAATCCTTGTGGAACCACCGACGAGGACGACTTCGTGGATGCTGTTTTTGTCCATCTTTGCATCCCTCAAGCAACTCTCAACCGGTTCTAAGCATTTGTTAAATAAGTCCAGGTTGAGATCCTCGAATTTTGCACGAGTAATTTTGGTGTAGAAATCTAGAGCTTCGATCTCTACTATCGCCTCCGTAGCGAAGGAGAGATTCCTCTTAGCCCTCTCACAGGCAGTCTTTAACATTCTCAGTGTCCTTTTCGATGGGTTACCATTATCATTGCTATCATTTTTCTTCTTCTTCTTCAATTTATCAACAAAGTAATCAACCATTCGGTTGTCAAAATCTTCACCTCCAAGGTGAGTATCACCAGCCACCGCCTTCACCTCGAATCGACCCCCATTGATAGTGAGAACAGAGACATCAAAAGTACCACCACCAAGATCGAAGATCAACACGTTTTTCACCCCAACACTAGTTTCCTTCTTATTAAGACCATAAGCAATTGCAGCAGCTGTAGGCTCTTTGAGGATGCGAAGAACATTGAGGCCACAAATTGAACCTGCATCCTTGGTAGATTGACACTGGGAATCGTTGAAGTAGGCCGGTACAGTAATCACAGCGTCTGTTACAGTTGAACCAATATAAGCTTCGGCGGTTTCTTTCATTTTTAATAATACCATCGCGGAGATCTCTTCTGGTGCAAGTAGCTTCTCTTTGCCCTTGTAGCTAACCGAAATCATTGGTTTATCAGCAGCATCTGCAATGATCTTGAAAGGCCACAACTCAATGTCACTTTGTACAGTGGTATCACTAAACCTCCTACCTATTAGCCTCTTCGCGTCAAATATGGTATTAACCGGGTTAATGTACGCCTGGTTATTGGCAGCATTGCCGATGAGGCGTTCACTATCAGTGAAGGCGACGTAAGACGGCGTCGTTCTATTGCCTTGGTCATTGGCTATGATTTCAACGTGTCCGTGTTGCCAAACTCCGACGCACGAGTAAGTGGTTCCAAGATCGATTCCAATCGCCATTGCGTTTCCTTTCAATTTTTGGGGGGTGTTGGGGGTGGGGGGCGGGCAAGCAAAAACAGCTATTCGGGTTAACAAAACAAAGAAGCAAGAATTTCTGTATATTTGTTCGGTATTGTTTGCTAATGCTTCCATATCCATGTATACACAACTCAGTCACCAAGACTTTGACCAAGTCTCCCATCTCTAAGTCTTAGCTTTTTATTTTTTAAGGACAAATACTTCATTCTTTATTTCATGCAGGTACACCTAAAGTTGTTAGAGTTTACGTGTCATTATAATTATACACAAATCATCGAGTGTTCACATACGGGTAGTTTGAGGTCTCATTCGGGTGCTCACATGTGGGTATCAAATTTGGAGCATATAGTATGCTTAGAATTTCTGAGGTCACTTGTTAACAAAAATAATACATTTCCAGTATTGGAATTTTATTAAAATTTCAGCGCTTATTCTGAGGGCTTTTTTTTGCTGCCACATGGCAACAGTATCCACTTGCCAGCCCCCATATCACTGTGTGGCTGTCCTAGGATGCGTCACGTCAGTGTTGGAATTTTAACAAAGTTCTAGCACTGAAAATGTATCATTCTTGTAATTGTTAATATTAACATTCCATTAGTATACAACAAATTTGTGATAGAAGAGAGAGAATGAATGAAATTGAATGGTGAAAATTTGTGTAATACATATAGATCTTACGAGATATATGGATGTCATTAATTTAGGATAAATAAATAATTGATAAAATAGATTAAAAAAAAAATAACTAAAAATAATTATAAAAATGGTACCCTATCACATGCTAGATCCTATCCAATCCACTCTATGCGCGTGGCCCACAACTTCCACATCTTCCTGACAAAATATCAAAATTAAAATTATTAATGACAAAGACGTAATAATAATATTATGCAACTGATTTTTGTTTAAAACATCAAAATACTAACATAATCATTTTTTTCTTTCTACAAAATATTATACTAACGTGATAATAATATAACAATTCAACTGATTTTTGATCAACGGTGCGTGTTTACTTCAATTAGATTAGTCATGTGGACATGCGTGGAATACAGACAGACAAATTATAAATATGAATATAACAAGTAGGAGTGCACCGTTGAATTTGACAAAATCAAAGAAGAAAAATCTACTGAAATAATTTACTGTGCTCACTATCATTCATTACGCGTGAAGAACTCGTCCAAGATCCCTTTTTTTTTTTTTTTTTAATGCGCTAATTGATTAATTAGTGCCAGTTTTTGACGGAAACACAAGAAGAAATGCATGCTCGATCGGCATTGCTTTGTTTTCTAAATACCGCACTTGCTAGTGATTTTACAGATCGGAATCTTAATCTATACAAACAAGAGGCGACAAATAGTTATTCATGGCCACTTTGATGAATTGAATTACGTAGATAAGTTTTCATATGTGATGTTGAAAGAATAATTTTCAAAAAATCTACACAAACAAGCTCTAGTGTGCGTTTGACTACAAAAGCTATTTTGAAAGAAGAGTTTTCTTTCCTACCCGTTTTTCCCCCTTTCTCTTGAAGAATTGTGGTTCAAAAGTATGAAAATTTGATTATAAAGAAACATATGAAAATTTAAAGAAAAAATGTCGAGGGGTTGAAATTAAAATATAAGTGTAAAAATGAACAAACACTTGATATCATGACAATTTGTATGTGTTTACAACTTTTGTCTGTTGTTTATCGTGTTTACAATTAATTAAGTGTAGGTTATATGTATGTCGGCATTAGGAAAAATCAACGTTGATGTATACAGCTTAACTAATAAGTAATGACAATTTTTAGGGATATTTTGAATTGATATTTCAATATTTAAAATACCTATCCAAATAACTATCGTGGCTCAAGCATTTTCGCCCCCCCAAAAAAAAGAAGTCGTCTTTTCTAGCAAACCTCTTCTTGGCCCCATCTTTGCAACAATGGGATTAAAGAAGCATTCTAGTTCCTCCTTCTTGTCATTAAACTCTTCCACCTCAGCCAGTTGGATTTCTTCTAGCCACTGAATGGTTTCCTCAAAAGCCGTCTCAATCTTGTCCCTGTCGGATGTACGAAGCTTTGAAGCATTCTTTACATCCCTAACAGTGTTCCTCATTCGGTAAGCATAGTTCTCCAAAGCGTTCCTTGCTTCAACCTTGCTCTTGAATAGCTCGTCCTCAATCTTGTACTTCTGTGCATCTTTAACCATCCTTTCTATCTCCTCCTTGGAAAGCCTTCCCCTGTTGTTGGTAATTGTGATTTTGTTCGTACTGTGGGTGGTTAAGTCTTCGGCATATACGTGCAAGATACCATCAACATCGATCTCAAAAGTTTCAAGGATTTCGGGAACAGCTTGAAGTGCTGGAGATATTCCCCGGAGATTGAATTCACCAAGAAGATTATTGTCCATAGCCTTTATTCTCTCGCCTTCAAGCACCTTAATACTAACACTGGTCTGGTAATCCTCGGAGGTGGTGAATATTTTGGACATCTTGGTTGGAATGGTAGTGTTTCTAGGAATCACCACATCTACTAACCCGCCTTTGACTTCTACACCCAGGGATAGAGGAGTAACATCCATTAGTATCACATTCTGCAGCTTCTCGTCACCATTACCGCTCAAGATAGCAGCTTGAACTGCAGCACCATAAGCAACAGCCTCATCAGGATTGATACCCCTACACAGCTCCTTTCCATTGAAGAACTCTTGTAGCAATTGCTGAACCTTGGGAATCCTTGTGGAACCACCGACGAGGACGACTTCGTGGATGCTGTTTTTGTCCATCTTTGCATCCCTCAAGCAACTCTCAACCGGTTCTAAGCATTTGTTAAATAGGTCCAGGTTGAGATCCTCGAATTTTGCACGAGTAATTTTTGTGTAGAAATCTAGAGCTTCAATCTCTACTATTGCCTCTGTAGAAAAGGAGAGATTCCTCTTAGCCCTCTCGCAAGCACTCTTTAACATTCTCAGAGTCCTTTTCGATGGGTTACCGTTAGCATCGCTATCATTTTTCTTCTTCTTCTTCAATCGATCAACAAAGTAATCAACCATTCGGTTGTCAAAATCTTCACCTCCAAGGTGAGTATCACCAGCCACCGCCTTCACCTCGAATTGACCCCCATTGATAGTGAGAACAGAGACATCAAAAGTACCACCACCAAGATCGAAGATCAACACGTTTTCTTCCCGACACTAGTTTCCTTCTTATCAAGACCATAAGCAATTGCAGCAGCTGTGGGCTCTTTGAGGATGCGAAGAACATTGAGACCACAAATTGAACCTGCATCCTTGGTAGATTGACACTGGGAATCGTTGAAGTACGCCGGTACAGTAATCACAGCGTCTGTTACAGTTGAACCAATATAAGCTTCGGCGGTTTCTTTCATCTTTAATAACACCATCGCAGAGATCTCTTCTGGTGCAAGTAGCTTCTCTTTGCCCTTGTAGCTAACCGAAATCATTGGTTTATCAGCAGAATCTGCAATGATCTTGAAAGGCCACAACTTGATGTCACTTTGTACAGTGGTATCACTAAACCTCCTACCTATTAGTCTCTTCGCGTCAAATATGGTATTAACCGGGTTAATGTACGCCTGGTTATTGGCGGCATTGCCGATGAGGCGTTCACTATCAGTGAAGGCAACGTAAGACGGAGTCGTTCTATTGCCTTGGTCATTGGCTATGATTTCAACATGTCCGTGTTGCCAAACTCCGACACACGAGTAAGTGGTTCCAAGATCGATTCCAATCGCCATTGTGTTTCCTTTCAATTTTTTTTTTGGGGGGTGGGGGTGGGGGGTGGGGAACCAAAAACAGCTATTCGGGTTAACAAAACAAAGAAGCAAGAATTTCTGTATATTTGTTCGGTATTGTTTGCTAATGCTTCCATATCCATATATAGACAACTCATTCACCAAGACTTTGACCAAGTCTCCCATCTCTAAGTCTTAGCTTTTTATTTTTTAAGGACAAATACTTCATTCTTTATTTCATGCAGGTACACCTAAAGTTGTTAGAGTTTACCGGTCATTATAATTATACACAGATCATCAAGTGTTCACATACGGGTAGCTTGAGGTGTCATTCGGGTGCTCACATGTGGATATCAGATTTGGAGCATATAGTATGCTTAGAATTTATGAGGTCACTTGTTAACAAAAATAGTACATTTCCTGTATTGGAATTTTATTAAAATTTCAGTGCTTATTGTGAGGGCTGTTTTTTGCTGCCACGTGGCAGCAGTATCCACTAGTTAGCACCCATATTACTGTGTGGCTATCCTAGGATGTGCCACGCCAGTTTTAGAATTTTAACAAGGTTCTAACACTGAAAATGTTTCATTCTTGTAGTTGTTAATATTAACATTCCATTAGCATGCAACAAATTTGTAATAGAAGAGAGAGAATGAGTGATGTTGAATGGTGAAATTTTGTGTAATACATATAGATCTCACGAGATATATGGATGTCATTGATTTAGGGTAAAGAAATAATTGATAAAATAGATAAAAAAATAATTATAAATAATTATAAAAATAGTACCCTATCACATGCTAGATCCTATCCGATCCACTCTATGCGCGTGGCCCCACAACTTGCACATCTTCTTGACAAAATATCAAAATTAAAATTATTAATGACAAAGACGTAATAATAATATTATGCAACTGATTTTTGTTTAAAACATCAAAATACTAACATAATCATTTTTTCTTTCTACAAAATATTATATTAACGTGATAATAATATAACAATTCAACTGATTTTTTATCAACGGTGCGTGTTTACTTCAATTAGATTAGTCATGTGGACAGGCGTGGAATATAGACAGACAAATTATTATGAATATGAATATAACAAGTTGGAGTGCACCGTTGGATTTGACAAAATCAAAGAAGAAAAATCTACTCGAAATAATTTATTGTGCTCACTATCATTCATTACGCGTGAAGAACTCGTCCAAGATCCTTTTTTTTTTTTTTTTCTGCACAAACAAGCTCTAGTGTGCGTTTGACTACAAAAGCTATTTTGAAAGAAGAGTTTTCTTTCCTACCCGTTTTCCCCCTTTCTCTTGAAGAATTGTGGTTCAAAAGTATGAAAATTTGATTATAAAGAAACATATGAAAATTTAAAGAAAAAATGTCGAGGGGTTGAAATTAAAATCAGTGTAAAAATGAACAAACACTTGATATCATGACAATTTGTATGTGTTTACAGCTTTTGTCTCTTGTTTATCGTGTTTACAATTAATTAAGTGTATGTTATATATATGTATGCCGCATTAGGAAAAATCAACGTTGATGTATACAGTTTAACTAATAAGTAATGACAATTTTTAGGGATATTTTGAATTGATATTTCAATATTTATTTTTTATTTTTTATTTCAATATGTCATTAATTCTTCGTTAGATGATTGAAAAATTCTCATGTTCGATTTGAGGAATCACAAGCAAATACCTATCCAAATAACTATTGTGGCTCAAGCATTTTCGCCCCTTCAAAAAAAAAAAAAAAAAAAAAGGGTCTTTTCTAGCAAACCATCGACCCACTATATATGGCATAGTATCCCCAAACTAAACACGAATCGTGTTATCAAAAAGATGATCAAATGGTAAAAGAATGTTCACAAAAAACTTGAGGCTAAACATAAATGTGGATTGTAATATAGAAATAATGAAAATGAATGTATTTTTGTGGGATAAAAAAAATGAAATAAGAAAATAACTAGGCCAATTATATTAACACCATAATTTTCAATTATCGATCACACCACATTATATATAACTAGTGTTTTCACCCGTACGTTGCACGAGGAAATTTATACCCAATTGTCTTAATTGGTGCTGATTTATGAAGATTTAATCAGCTCAATTTTCGGATTAATGATACGAACGGATCTAAGATGTGTTAATTTTCGGATTTTTTGGATTTATTGAGGAATTAGGAATGGAGTTGTGAAGATACCAAATTCCAACGGTAAGATTTGAGACGCATTCATTGGTGTTGATAAGGAAAGACGTGTGTGAACTGTTAGTGATAAAGATGACAAGGAAAGACGGGTGTAAGATTTCTTTAATAAAAGATTTTGGCTTATTTCAAAATATACCATTTTATCTTAAAAAATTAATATACAGGGATTGGGTGGGAAATGAAATTTTGTAATTAATTTTTTAATTCTAAAAATTAATAATTTGAGCGGGAAAATGACCTCATTTTATTAATACTAGCTGTTTCACCCGTGCATTGCACGGGAGCATAACTTTTTAGCTAGTAATGATATTAATAAATGTTAGTCCCATTAACATAAGATTTCGAAAAAATTAAAATAAATAATGAGTTACAACAATAAACGTAATTAATATAATTAATAAAATAATTCTTAGAAAATTTCGATAGTATTTTCCTCTATTTTCTACTAATTCATCCTACAAACATTTGGGGGAAAACTCACCAAAAAACACAAACTTAATTTACAATACTCTTAAAGATATCAACAATTAAAGCAATCGAAACATAACATCATCAATAATTATCAACAATAACACACAAGACAAAAAAAAAAGAAACATCTTTGTGTTTTGACGAAAATAATGAATGCGCTCAAATATAAATCACATCCATAATTATCACATAGAATATAAAAATGTGTGGTATTATACAATTGAATTGTATTAAGATAATAAATAAATTATTAGATGAACGGAATATTTCTAATATCACTTTTACACAAACATTGGCGCTTTAGCATAAGAAACCTACAAAAATATTAGAAATAATATCATATTTCAGTTATGATCTATGAAACTCACTAAAAGTGTAATTTTCGACCACTAAATACATTGAATTACCTTTTCGAAGCACATTGCCACTAATGCATAAAATGCTACATATAACTAATTTGTATGACTCCACCAAATTTGTGATGGGGACATTATAATTGGATAAATATAAAAGCAAAAATACAATAATATATAAATACAATCCTTCACTTCACATATCAAACCATGAATGATATAAAGAGTTTGTATAAAAAACTAAATAAAGTTAACAATGTACCGATGCGATTAATAAGTACGAAACTATCAGTTTAAACACTTCTTTATAAACGACATTTGTGATCGTAGTAGTTGGATGACCTTCGTCATCGTATATCACAAACTTTAAACTTTTCCTATATGTCACCCTTGAGACTGCAACATACTATTTCTATTCAAACCTTAATTGTTTCACCCCGTGCGTTGTACGGGGGACAAATTCTTCAACATCTATTTTTTTCCATATATATTAATTGAATATTGTATTATCACAAGACTTAGAATATGAGAACAACTAATAATCATCTAAAAGTCTATTTCTCTACTTTATGGTTTGATTCATACTTTAAAATGGTAATAACTCTATCTGAAAATTAGAAAAATAAAAGTAATAAAATATAATGTAATTTATCTCATTCAAAATCTGTCCATCAAAAATATGATGGTGTAAGTACTCATAAGATAATTATAATTTTAAATCTATTTTTTGATAATTTAACTCAATAAATATGTATTTTTAGTTTTAAATCTCTCTTTTCTTTTCTTGTTTTCCATATATATTCACTCAATAATTCATTCTGATACAATTAAAATAAGAACACAATTCATACTCTCAACTTTTCTACTTCAATGTTACGTAACTAATAACATTGATTCATGATTGAGGTGTCAATTAGACCAATGAGACACTAATTTACTAAATTAACATGTGAATATTTTGGCACAAAAAATAAACGTTCCACGGAAAAAAAAATTTAAAAGTTCGAAAAAAGTAGATCAATCAACAAATTCATCTTTCCAATTTAAAAATTGTGCCGACTCAACCAAAAGGTATAGAAAATTAATGATATAAAAAATAAAAAATTATCAGTACGAGGAAATAATAATTATTTTAACAATTTACCGCAAGTAATCCATCAAAGTGGGTCAATTAATATTTTAATTTATTTTATGTTTGTAAATAGTAATAATTACATTATAAATTAATCTACTGCAAAAAAATTTAGAAAGTTTATTGGACTTTTACAATTGTGATGAATTATGTGAATTAAAAATTTAATCAACCATACAAAAGAAGTACAATTAATTTACATAATGAACATATTAGCATAAAAACTAAATGATCTAAGGCAAAAAAAATTAATAGTGTGAAGAAAGTACGATCAATCCAAGGACTTATCTTAACAATTTAAAATATTGTATCGACTTGTAATAATGGTTTAAAAAACTGATAATACAAAAAAGGAAAAAATTATTCTGCAAAGATACTATCATTGTTTTTTCACATGAAGTGAGTTCGGCGCTCTTTTGATTGGAACTCTCTTCCACTGCTGAAAAATATTTTTCATGTAGGCACAAAAAATAAATGATCCAAGAAAAAAATTTAATAGTCCGAATAAAGTACGATTGATCCACACATTGACCTTTAGTATTTAAAAAATCATGTTGTCTCAACCTAATGGTATAAAAATTAATTATTAATAAAAGAAAGAGAAAACAATTTACAAGTGCGAAGAAAGAAATAATTATTTCAATAACTATTTCAACAATTTGCCGAAAACAACCTGTTGAATTGGGTCGATGAATATTTTAATTTATTTTATATTTGTAAACAGTAATAGTTGCATTACAAATTAATCTATTGAAAAAAATTATAAATTATATTGGACTTTTAAAATTGTAATGAATTATGTGAACTAAAAATATTAATCAATCGTACAAACGAAATATAATTCACAATGATCATGTTGATATAAAAACCAAATTATCCAAGAAAAAAATTAATATTGTGAGGAAAGTACGATCAATCCAAAAACTTACCTAAACAATTCAGAATATTGTATCGACGCCTATTAATGGTTTAATTTATTTTATATTTGTAAACAGTAATAGTTGCATTACAAATTAATCTATTGAAAAAAATTATAAATTATATTGGACTTTTAAAATTGTAATGAATTATGTGAACTAAAAATATTAATCAATCGTACAAACGAAATATAATTCACAATGATCATGTTGATATAAAAACCAAATTATCCAAGAAAAAAATTAATATTGTGAGGAAAGTACGATCAATCCAAAAGCTTACCTAAACAATTCAGAATATTGTATCGACGCTTATTAATGGTTTAAAAAATGGATCACAAAAAAGAAAAAACTTTAATAGTACGAAGAAACTATATACAATTGTTTCTCCATAATAAGCGAGTCTAATACTCTTTTGATTATAACTCTCTTTCACTATTGAAAAATATTTTCTATGTGGGCACAAAGAATAAACGATCCAAGATGAAAATTTAATCGTGTAAAGAAAGTACGATCAATCCATGAATTTAACCTTAGTATTTTAAAATTTGTGTCATCTCAACCTAATGGTATAAAAAATGAATGAAAAAAAAAAAGAGAAAATAATTTATCACTGTGAAGAAAGAATAATTATTGCAATAACTTACCGAAAGCACTCCATTGAATTATGTTGATTCATATTTTAATTTATTTTATACTTGTAAACAACAATAGTTGCATTACAAATTAATCTACTGTAAAAAATTATAAAGCATATTGGACTTTTGCAATTGTAACGAATTATGTGAACTAAAAATATTAATCAATTATACAAAAGAAATATCAAAGTATAATTAATTTTCGCAATAAACATATTGGCATAAAAACTAAATGATCCGGCAAAAAAATTAATAGTGTGAAGAAAGTACGATAAATCTACATATTTACCTTAATAATTTAAAATATTGTGTCGACTTGTATTAATGACTTAAAAATTGATCTCATATATATATATATATATATATATATATATATATATGTGTGTGTGTGTGTGTGTGTGTATGTATAAACTTTTATAGTGCAAAGAAACTGCAATTGTTTCTTTATAATAAGTGAGACCAACACTTTTTTGATTGAAACTCCCCTCCAATGTTGAAAAGTATTTTCTATATGGGTAGCAAAAATAAATGATCCAAGACAAAAAAAAATTAATAGTGCGAAGAAAGTACGACCAATTCATGAATTTACCATTGGCATTTAAAAACTTTTGTCGTCTCAACCCAATAGTATTAAAAATTAATAAAAAAAAGAAAAAGCAATTTGTCAGTGTAGAGAAAGAATAATTATTTCAATAATTTACCAAATACAATCCATTGAATTAGGTCAATTCATATTTTAATTAATTTTATACTTTTGAACAATAATAGTTGCATTGCAAATTAATCAACTTTATAAAAAAGTTATAAAGTTTATCGGACTTTTGCCATTGTAACCAGTTATGTGAATTAAAAATATTAATCAACCATACAAAAGAAGTATAATTAATTTTCACAATAAACATATTGGCATAAAGTCGAATCAAATTTTTAAATTTTAAAGTTATACTTTTCTTTTAATTTTGTATAAAAATTTATTAAATGCTAATTTTATATCACACAATAATCAAATATTAATGAAATTATTAAATTTAATTAATTTTATTTTCTTCAGAGTTAATTTCTTTTCTTCGTTACTTATTTATAAAAAGTCTCTTATTCTATATATAAATATAAATCTTAAAATTAAGATTAAAAAATATAATAAAATAATAATTATTAATACTTATGAAAGGAAACAAAATTTAGATTTAATATTAAGCATTTAATATAAATAATAATTTATTAATTTGTTTGTTAGAATTGATTATCAATTAATAAAAAATGAAAAAATTAGAAGACAAAAAACTTACAATAATCGAATATTAATGAAATTATTAATTTTAATTAATTTTATTTTCTTCAGAATTAATTTTTATTTGTGATTAATTATTTATAAAAAGTATCTTATTTTATATATAAATAAATATAAATCTTTAGATTCAGATCAAAAAATATAATAAAGTAATAATTATTATCAATACTTATACAAGGAAACAAAATTTAAATTTAATATTTAGCATTTATTATAAATAATAATTTATTAATCCATTTGTTAGAATTGATTATGAATTAATAAAAAAAAGAAAAAATTAGAAGACAATAAACATACAAAAGATAAGTTCAAATTAGTGGAGATCTGAAAAAAAAATCTAATTTTGACTATATCGATTTTCTTATTTTGGTGATGATAAAATTTAATATGGATAATGATTAGTTATTTGATTGATGGGGATTACTTATTAATTACTAAAAATAAAAAAAATCAAAAGACGAAAAGTGGCTTTATTTAGGTGGGAAAATTAATTAATCTAATTAAAAAATAGGTTGAAAAATTCTCTGCTTGTCTATATATATAGATTTTACCAAATAATGACTTTGCATATATTTGGAAAATATTACGGAAAAAATAATGAACGTGTGATTGAAAATTTAAAAAATATATTTTAAAAAGTAAGAGTAAAAATTATCACATCAGTTAAATAAATAGCTAAAAAATGATATTTTAAAAAATAAATAAATAAATGAGAAAAATGTGACAAGTAACCTCTTAATTGCTAAGCATGGTTTTGATCAGCGCCCACAGTGGGTACCTTATGGTACCCACAGGCGCCATCACATCAAATTTTTTTTTAATTTTTTTAATATTTACATTAAGTTAGACGAATAATACATAACTGTCATTTGATGGCGGGGGTCTCACCCAACTCCCATAATTTTTTTCCCCAATTATGGATACCGTAAGGTACCCACGGTGGGTACCAGAACATTACTCTTGCTAAGCAATAGGTGTGGCCTCATCAGTCATCATCATATGTCCATGTGAAGAAACACTCCACTTTTTTTTTCCCCAAGGAAAAAGGTAGTTGACGAAGACTCCCCACGGACGGACGAATCAATGCTTGCATTTTCCTGTCCGTACAATTTCCTTTTCTCTCTTTATAGACTTTGGTGACTCATTTCTCACCTTTTTTTATTTTTTTAATTTTTTTACTAGCTGTTTCACCCGTGCGTTGCACGGGAGATAAATTTTTAAATTAATAACGATAGTGATAGATATTGATAATATTAACATAAAATCTAAAAAATAATTAACATAAAGAATGAGTTACAACAATAAACTTAATTAATTTAACTTGAAACAATTCTATAAAAATTTCGATAGAGTGTCCCATATATTTTGTACTAATCCATCCTGCAAATATGCGAGGAACAACTCATGAAAATCCACACAACTTAATTTACTGTATTCTCCATAGAATAGTAATTTAATTAGCATTTATACTCGTACTTTGCACGGGATAACAATTAAGTGGCGAGATTATGATAATATATCACATTTCTTGTGCAAAATTAATCTAGTAATGTAAATCCAAAATAAAATGACATTAGTTGTTATAATTATCAAAATAACTATACTAAAATGACTCTATTAACATTCATAGAGCTCATTGTTTTTTTTAATTATTTTACATTCTATTATATTCAATTATAAATTTTGGGAGATATTAATTATATATCAGTGTGATATACGTTATTAACAATTAATATGTAAATAATGATTTTTAAATTTGAATTATGAAATATAATCGACATATAGACATATTATAAAAATAACAATCTGATGAATACAATCAAATGACCTTAACACCCTGTTAAATGCTGCATATTTGGGAAACACTTATCCTCATTCCGGTCATCCTTATTTACTCTAGGTCAAGTAAGAATGATATAAGAATTACAACAGGATGGGAACTTTCATTTCCCGTCCCCGTCCCGCTATAAAATTTTCATCCCCGTCCACTCCCCATCGTAATGGTTTAATCGGAGATTTTTATTTTTACTTTTTAATATATATGTTACTAACTTTTATTACTTCAATAAATACCTTCTAAATATGATAAGTAGGTATATTAATATATTGAGTATAAATTGCCAATGAGGCTTTGGCTTAGTAGTTTAGGAGGCCAAAGTTGAGGCCCTGAGACCTAGAGGTCTTAGGTTCGATTCCCCATAAAGGAAAATCTTACTACCTCCTTTTAGGAGGATTATAGTGTCCCTATCAGGGGATTTAGTACCCCGATAAAAGGATTTAATGCCCCAAAATGGGGATTTAGTGCCCGTCAAGGGATTATATTGCCCAATACGGGGTTTCTTTGCATAGTGTACTTTAATTGTAATGTATCTATAGGCGCTTTGTAATGTAATACGCAGATTGTTAAAAAATATATATATTGAGTATAAACTCACTAATTATAACATATTCACCATATTAAAAATTGAATGATTCGATATAAAATTTAAATTAATTTGGATAAGATAAGTAAATTGAAATATATATATATGATTAATACGTAAAGTATAAAATCTCAACCCGCAAAATGCGGTATAAAATAAATACTTCAAAGCAGGTAGAATTCTTAATATTTATTTAGAAAATAGAAACTTAAATAAATATATAACGTAGTCAAAAGCTAGTTAAAATATTCTAATTGAGTCGTATAATTACAATAATTGATTAAGTCGATAACCAATTGTTTAGTAAGAATTCTTGAACTTATTCCTTAGCGAAAGCGATAGATTGAACCAAAGAATTATTATTATTATATAATTATTTGTTCGAGTAATGTCAAAATAAAAAAAAATTATTATTTGAAGACCTATTTGTGGAGCTTTTTATTTAAAAAAGAAGAAAATATCATTTGAAACACCCTTAATTATACAAAAGGAAATATAAATATTTTGCCACCAACTATAACTCAAAAGAAATATTATAAAAAATACAAAAACATATGAGAATAAAAAAAAGCATATTTTGAAAAAAGAATGATGTTGAAAAAGTAAATGAAGTTAATTAAGGATTAATGATCAGTCGACTTACTCTACAATAAAATGTAACACCCTAATTCTAAGAATAAAAAATCTTATAGGTGTTAACTTAACTTTATTTTAAAATACATAAAAAGATAAATTAATTTCGGAAGCATATTTTTCTTCCTCGTAACAATCTAATTAATTTTAATTATTTTTCATTTTTAAACTAATTATGTTTCCCCCTTTTAGCAATTTAATTAAATTTGATTAATTTTCATCTAATAAAACTATCTCAATTTTCATCCATTGAAAATATATCCAATTAAATCAAATAAATATAATTAATTGTAATGTAATTAATTCTTGTTTTTAGCTAATTATTTATAAAAATAATTTATCATCTATATATTATATAATTTTAGCTTTTAATAAAACAGTTACAATTGAAAAACAGTTAATGGACAAAAAATTTGTTATATTTTGCTAGACCATTCAAATAGTGCCACGTGTGTTTATGTCGGTAGTTTTTGTTATCACCAAATTGGTTATAATTATTTGTCCACGTGAAATTATATTTAATTAAAAACAACTTTGTTCAACCTCCTAAAAATGAGGGTTAACTTTACCCTCCTTTTGGAGGGTCAATTTCAATATTAAAGAATTGAAATTCTTGAAAATTTCATGTTCCATATTATTCTATTCATCGAGAGCTTTAATTTGAGTACAATATTCATATATATTTTTTATTATTTTAAAAGTTACTTATTTTTAGTGATAAGTTACTATTTTATAGGTAAATAAGTAATTTTTAAAATAGTAAAAATTATATATTAATATTGTATTCATATTAAAACTCTCAATAAGTAAAAATAATATGAAACAAAAAAAATCAGTTATTTAATTTTTTAACCTTCCAAATTGACCTTCGTAAAGGAGGGTAGTGCTCACCCTTCTTTTAGGAAAGTGAACAAAATCGCTCTCATTTTTATTTATTTATTTTTTTAATGGGGGTCTCATTTTAATTTTATTTTTTAGGTAATTATTCCAATTTAGCAGATCAACACATTCACAAACATGGTCAAAATTAATGAAATGTTTGCCATGCCATGACTATTTTTGTTTGGCTTGACTCTTTTTTCTTATTTAATTTTTGTCAATTATTTGCCATTATGCCCAATTAGTTAGAATTTATACATTGTATTGTTGTAATACTTATTTTTAAATTGCTTGCTATAACTTATTTAAAGTAGTTATACTTGATTTTGATCAATAGAAAATAATTATGATATTCAACTAATCTATATTAATCATTACATGGTTAACATTATTATATTACGTAAATAGTTTTAATAAATTAATATAAATCTAAATTATTATAATGCTTAAATTATTTCAATGAAATGTGGATTAACCAATAAAAGTAATTTCACAATATCTCATATAACTTAATTAATTATAAGGTTATTGAATGTTTCGAAGAAAATTAATAAGATTACTAAACATTGTTATAGTACTTATATTAGTTCAATTAAATATGTAGACACACACTTTTAACATTTTATAATTTTATTAAAAGCATCAATATAATGGGGCCAGTATCATCTTTTATATTATACAAGTTAAGCAAACAATTTATTTTAAAAAGAAATTATATTAAAAACGATTATGCAATTTAAGTAAAATAAATTAAAAATCTTGCTCTTGATTTATAAACTTGCTCACTAATGATATTTAAAACAATTGACAATGTTGCTATTAATAAAATTTATAAATTTATCTACTTAATTAAAGTACTTTTCCATGTTTTGATGTGTACAAACTATTATGGTATTAATTTAAAAAACTAATTATTGTATGAATTATTTATTTAAAATTATTACAGATGCTTTATTATGTTATGTGTGGTTTAATGGGAAAATATGATTTTTGACGATGAAATAGTTTTTTTATTAATAGTGAAAAAAAATTAGTTTAAAATATTTTTTTAGGAGAATTATAATTTATTTTTAACAAAGGTAAATTTTTGAAAGCTTGTATATATGTAATAATTGGGATATTGTGAAATTATTTATAATTATCTACTAATTATTTGAAATTATTTTTCTACTCGAGTATAGTTAAAAAGATAGATAACAAATGTTTTCAATTGAAAATAATTGAGAAAATTTGTTTGTATATATGTTGGTTGATAGTTATTTTTATTTTATTTTATTTGGAATTAAAGGATTTAAGGTAGGGGAATTGAACCCTAGACCTAAGGGACGCGAGACCAATCCAAATGTCACTAGATGACATGGGTCATGGATGTTAAATTTTATTTATAAAACCAAAAATGGTTCATATTAGTACTTATCATTTAAAGAAAATGATAGCTACATAAAAAGATTAAACTGCAAATACATTATTATCATAATTTGATTGGAATTAGGTAATTGTTTCATGATAGAATTATGCAAATAAGCTAATAAAAGATTAATGGTTAAAGGTAAATAGGTAATAGATAAAACAATTAGTGAAAATGATTAAAGATGAACTACTAAACTGTAGAAGATGAAACTTAACAAAAATAAAGAAACATGCATTTATACAAACTTAAAGGTTAACAAAATTCACATATGTGAATGGACACTTTACTTAAATGCGTTTAGTCTTGGTGATAATTGAATGTACATGAGCGATGGTAGATTTGTGATGAAAAAATAGCCCTTGAATAGGGCCTTTCGAATTAGGTATACTTATCATCTTCAGAGTCTAGATCCACACATTTCTCCTCAAGAATTACGAAATCTACTTAAAAATATTTGAAATAATAAAATTTATTATATTAACTAAAGATCTTAAAAAATAATAATAATAGTGTATACTCATAATGTATATATTCCGAAAAATAAATATTGATAATAACATAGAGTTTTTGATTACTATGAAACTCTGTCTTCGAGATGAAAATATGTGTCATTAATCCTCTATTCTTTTTAAATTACCATTTAATAGATAGTTTCATTATATATATTATGTCAGTTTTGTATAATTTTAACTTATTTTCAGTAATACTAAAATAGAATGCCTTCTAACATAACACCATGCTTTTCGATTTAATAAATATTATCAAACAATTTTGAATTGGTCAATTCTGGTTATATTATTCATTTATCAAATGTAGCGTTTAAATGGTGCATACAAACCATTTATTACATTTTTTCAGTTATTAGTTTTGCATTCCATTTTTTTAGTTATTAGTTTTGCATTTATGGAGAATTTTTAAATGTAATACATTGCGTCTTACCTATTTGCAAGTTTGTAATAATTAATAGTAGATGGTGTCATGATAAGCTGTGACATTGATATACTAGAAGTGTGAATATTTTGAGAAAATTAAGTAAGCATTTCAATATATAAACTTTCTTCCTTCTTCTTTTTTTACTCTATATTTAATATATTTTCAATGTTATATATGTTTTCTAATTTGTCCTAGGATGGAAGGTAGACTACACCCTAATTAATCGATCCATGAAAAAGAAAGACTCATTTCTTCTTTATTTTTTGAACATCGTTATTGTTAGCATATTTTATGTAGTTGTTTTGAATTACATATATTTTTAAATTCAACAATTCAACATTGCTTTCATATCATTTTTAAAATAATTAATTTTCAGTTATACATTGCATTCATTTGTGATCATTTTTATTTGTCAAATAATTTAATTCATTTAATATATCTTTTCTCTAATGTATTATTTATTCTATATAGGAATATAAGATTTTGCCATTGGTGGTAATCATGATGAAATAATATCTATCGAAAATGGATAAAATCAATTAAAATATGCTTTTCATTAAAAAAACATGTAATTTTGTTTTTGTTATGCAAGCATTGTGATTAAACTACTACTACTATTATTATTATTATTATTATTATTATTATTATTATTATTATTATTATTATTATTATTATTATTATTGCATCTTGTTGTTGTTGTTGTTCTTGAGTCGTTGTAAATCGTTGTTGTTGTTCTTCTTCTTCTGCTATTGTTGTTATTTTTCATTATTCTAGATATTTTTAAATTGCACAGAGTGTATAGTGTATATTTTTTCACATGGTATTATATTTCAATTTTATTAGTTCTACTTATAAATGTATTTGTAAAATAATTAATCATTTTATTCAAATATAATTCGGATTCAAAATAAATTTTTGATATAGTGAAATAGTTGACATATTTACCCCATTTGCTAACCCTTTTTACTACTTTTTATCTATTCTTTCTTTACACTGCAAATCGATCGTATGTATATCTGCGTAAATAGTATAAATCTCAACACTCGACTTTCAGATCCACTCATTCTCTCTTATTTTTTACATTAACACCTTTAAAAACCATTATAATTTATTCTCAATCACCCTCATTGTTGGTTAATTTACACTCAATTATAAGATATGTCCAACACATTTTCAATATAAATAGTCCATTAATTAAAAATAATTACAAATCATATGTAAAATAATTTATTTGTCATTCAATTGACACAATTTTACTCCCGTGCAACGCGCCGGTGTGAAAACTAGTTTCTAAAATAATTAGGTTTTTTGTCGCAATTAAGAATTGTATGAATCTAATTTTAAATGTATTTTACAATTGAAAAGATATATTGCATGTCCAAAAAATATCTTGCATTTTTTAGGAAAAATCTAGTCAACTACGGTAATCTAATTAATTTTAATTATTATTTATTTTTCAATTAATACTATTTTTCTGTTTTACCTATATAATTAATTTTGATTAATTTTTATCCAATGAATCCATGTCAATTTTTGTCCATTGAAACCAAGTGCAATTAAAGTGTAACAATATCATTAATTTTAATTAATTTTAATATAATTAGCTCTAATTAGTTTTCATTTTTAGCTAATTATTTATGAAAATAATTCATTCTTTCTTAAATAATTATTTTAATATCTTCAGTTTTAATAATTATATGAATCTAGTTTTGAAGAAATCTTATAATTTAAAAGATATATTACAATTTAAAATATTTTTTTCATTTTTAGGAAACACTTGTAGCAATCTAATGATTTTTTTTTTTGTTCTTTAAATTAATTATATTTTTTCTTTTAATAATGCAATTAATTTTGATTAATCTTTGTCCACTGAACTCATATTCAACTAAATATTAGTATTAGAAATCAATATTTTGATTAATTATGGTATAAATAATTTTAGTTAATTCTTGTGTTTGAGCTAATTATTTCTTAAAAAATTAATTATTTCCAAAATAATTTTGCTTGGCAGCCATAAATTTAAGAATTATATGAATTTAATTTTAAAAATATCTTATAGTTGAAAATATATCTTGGAATTAAAAGATATCAATATATATTAAATTAATTAAAAAAATTGATTAATGTTACAATTGAATGATTAATTAAGCAAAATTGATCTTATATGTTTTTTTAATTTTTATTTAAAAATTAAATGAATTTTAATTTTTTATCACACCAAAATTAAATCTTATCAAAATTGCTAATTTTAACTAATTTTTATTTATTAGATAATTATTATTTTTAAAAATAACGAATTCTTTCTAAAATTAATTAAAGGGTCCAAACTAAGTTTTAAATTTTCATGCTACATATTTAGTTTAATTTTTATGTAAAATTTTAATGAATTGTAATTTTTAATCACACAAAAATATAATCTTAGAGAAAGTGCTAATTTTAATTAATTTTTGTTTCTTAGTAATTATTTATAAAAATGATTGATTTTTTCTAGAATTAATTAATGGGTCTAACCTAATTTTTTAATTTTTTAGTATAAATTGGGGATCATAGTTATGGGATTTTATCTCGAACTCAGGCCAATTGCTAATAAGTTTCTTTTCATTTTTGTGAAAAACTTTAATAAATCATAATTTTTTTTTTGAATAGAAAGGCTTTTCATTCAATGAAATTGGTAAAATACAATGAAATACCACAGAGACAATCCTACTAAAAACTAAAAGGATGAAACTACGACCAAACTCGTATAATCCCGATTAAAAGCAATAAAAGGCAAAATGCCTACAAATGTGCCAAATACAAAGTGTCCGGAATACACACGTCCCCGGAATACACATCGTAATTTGTTATTGTAGGAAAATTGAATCTTGGAGGGATTTTAATTTTAATTAATTTTTTTCTTGGCTAGTTATTTATAAAAATAATTAAGTGTCATAATAAATTATCAATTTTTTTAATCTCATTATGTCAGTAGTGATTAATTTATATTAATATCAATTTATATTTAAGTTAGACACTAATTTATAGATTTTTGGTAAATTTTAATTTTTTAAAAAATCAAATTTTAAATATTGATAGCATACTTGTTATAAAACTCTTATCAAGTCGAACAAAATAGAATCAATTTTTTTTATAGGTAGAAAATGAAAAAAATAGAGAAAATGATAAAGAGAATATTTAGATTTTATGAGATTGGGTAAAGTAGAGTAGAAATAATCAAATAAAATCATTATATATTAAGATTAATATATTAAGAAAGGAAAATAAATAAAAGAGAGTTGGATATGGATTATGAAAGAAAAAAATAAAAATAAAAAAGAAAGTGTGTTTTAAATTGGAAAATGTATTTATGGTAATAAAAAAATATAATAAGAAAAGCCTCATTTTCTATATATAAAACTTATTCTATATATAGATAGAAGATTATATTAGGCAAATTCAATAGGCGGGAGAAATTGTGATGTGTTTAGGTGGGAAAAAATGCTCTTTTTATATATATATAGATTTTTGTTTTGTTTTTCCTTCTTTCGTGGACGCCAAGTTCTTCATCGCCGACACCATTCCGCAATACCAAATTATTTATTCCTTATTTAAGCTCTGCCTTGATTCGTGAAAATATGTTTGTATTTTGTTTTAAATTATATAGTATAATTCTATTAAAAAAATTTATGGTTTAATTAATTTTTAAAAGTGTATTTAATTTTCTACTTCTAATATGTCCTTATTTAATTTAAACATATAAATAAAACCGTCTATCTTAAACGTATAAATACCTTCGATGATCTTGCGTGTGTTTTCTTTTTCTTTTCTTTTTTTTTTTTTTTTGCCTAGTATGGGTGAAGACATTTTTATGAAGTTTTTCTTCATTCACGAACTATTTAAGAAAATTGAAATTAAAGAAGAGATTGAAAAAAATTGAGCATACACATTTTTTTTTTTTGTTTGAAAAGGAGCATACACATTTTTAATCTTTAGCAAATGTTAGCATTCAAATTCGAATTTAAATTTGAAATTGAAAGGGATTTTGTATAAAATATATGCTAGGTATCTGTATACTACATATGGATCCTATAATATATATATACACACACACATATATATATATATATATATATATATATGTATGGTTTGTTTAACAAAATTCCATTTCAAATGTGAACAGATTTAGCTACAACCCCTTAGTTCACAATTTTGTAGAATAAAATGAAAAATTTTTCTTAGAGATTTTTTAAAAAATAAATTTGTAATTAAAACTATTAAAGTATTGAAAATATAAAAAAATGCTATAAATCAGCGTTTTAAAATTTAAATAAATAGTTGAAATTGAAAAAAAAAAAAAGGATTTATGATACAACTCTTTCAAAACAAGCTCTCACTCTTTTGGTCAAATGGATTTAGGGATTGTTTCATTCACATCAACATCAAATTAAATTTACCTTTTTCATCTCATTATTTTTCAATCACTTATATATTGATTTGTTAATTCTTTGTTATTTTTTAATATATTTCCTCTAATTCTCAATTTTAAATAAATTTAATTTAATTTGATTGACATTAATAAGTGTGAATCCTCATTGAACAATATATATATATATATATATATATATATTGGATCACCCTTAATGATTTATCAATCAATTAGACACTTTGTCCTTAAAAAAAATAAAAATTAGACGAATACTGATTAAAGGAGCACAATAGAGGATGTGGGCTTTGCCGAACCTTTGATGCTAAAAGAAATCTCTTCTGTCTTTCGCGAAGTTGGGTTGATTAAAGAATCCATACTAAACTGGCTTTGTATGTTTTTTGGTGCAACATAGATATTTAATTTAAAAAAATTAAATACACATTTTTAAATATATATTTTTAAATGGCTTGCTTCTTTATTGGATAATAATAAAAGTGTGCTCGCGTGTTTGTTCTTAACATACATCTTCATGATTCATGAAAATGTGCTAGATTGATCTACCATGACAATTAGTAAGAATCTTCATGTAGAAGTGCTCATTTAAAAAACAGTTTTCTCTAATATATGGAAAGAAAAACAAATTGTATAAGAATGGTTGTTGACGTAATTTTATCGAATAATGGCTTCTCATATGTTTGGGAAAGATTACGAAAAATATAATTGATGTGTATTAAAAATTGTAGAAATATATATATTTTAAAAAGTAAGAATAGAAATCATCACATCAGAATAAGAGCTTAAAAAAATTATTTTTTAAAAAATAATTATTGAAAAAATGAAAAATGTGACATGCACCATTTAACTACCTCTGAATTGCGAAGTAATATAATTGGTGTGGGTTCATCATCACCTGTCCATGTGAAGAAAGATCCACTTTTTTTCCTTGGGAAAAGGCGCGTTTCCAAAGACTATCGTGGACGGACGAATCAACTTCTGGACTTTCCGGTCCGTGCAATTTCTTTCTCTCTCCTTTAGACTTTGGTGACTCATTTATCATTTTTGGTTTTTTTTTTCCTTGGACAGCAAGTTCTTCATCGAGGAAAAAATCAACTTCTGGACTTTCCGGTCCGTACAATTTCTTTTTCTCTGTCCTTGGGACTTTGGTGACTCATTTATCATTTTGTTGTTTTTTTTTTTCTTGGACAGCAAGTTCTTCATCGAGGAAATTACCCAATATTATAATTCTTATGAAATATTTCAAAAATTATGTAAAACCCACTTGATTGTAAAAATCTTATATTTGCGAGTGATATATTACGAAAATTTGGTATTCGCGATCGTACATGCAACCACGCAGTGTAAATCTGGGCATCGCCCAAATTTTGTATCATGCGATCAAATGGCACAAATCTGGGCGACGCTTGGTTATTAATGTGTGTGCAATAGTTGTCTGAAGTGTGTAATGTGTATGCAATAGTTGTCTGAAATTACACAAAGTGTGTAATGAGTGTGTAATGGATGTTTAATGAGTGTGCAATGAGTGTATAAAATTACACAAAGTGTGTAATGAGAGTTAGGGATGACAAATTTACCCATCAAATCTTAAATCCTCGGGTACCAATCCCTAATGGAGTGGATGTGCCCCGATTAAGTGGGTAATAGGGACGGACCTGGGCCGACCTTGCTACCCCGTGAATATTCTAGGAGCGGATCCGTGTCGTCATGTACTCGCCCTGAACTGCCCCTATTACCCACAAATATATTTATATTTTCTAAATTAATATGAAAGTCAATATAACTAAAAATACTCTGACTTTTGCAATTGTAAAATTTAAACTCTTTAAATTACACACACGATTAAAGTGTGTGACCTTTACTTTATTCACAATTTCTATGAAAAAAATTCGAGGAAAAACAATAAAACACAACTTTGTGCATCAACTCATGGGTCTAAAAATTGACCCACCCCGCCCCTTGATCCCCCTCGACCAAACCCGCCCCTAAAAGTCGTGGGTATAGGGGCAGATTCGGGGTACTCTATAGCTAGTGGGTCTAGGGGCAAGTCTCGGCCGACCCGCCCCAAACCCGATCCCTCGCCATTCCTAATGGGAGTGTAATGAATTTGTAATGGATATACAATGATGTGTAGTAGTTTCGCATTGATTTTGTGATGAGTGTGTAATAATTCAAAATATTTTGGTGCATAGAATTCGCATACGATATCCGTTTTGGACGGATAATATATATTTTTCACATTTCTTGACAAGCCCGTTCCAATCACCTACTTTGTTGGTGTTATTATTTCTTTTTTTACAAATTATCTTCCGTTTGTGAGTTATCAGCAGTTTTTCGAACTTGCTGAGGGTATTGCATTTTCGGAAGGTCTTCTCCTTGCCCAAGGCCACAATATGTAGCCTCTTGAGGTGGAAACTGATTGCCTATCACTTGTGTAGAGTTTGCCTTCCTTCGCGGATCGCCGCTCGTTCTTCGACGTCTTATCATGGGTGAATATGATTTTGGAAAAGTTGGGAGCTGCTGCATGCAACCGTATTCGGCGCTCTGCTAATATGGTTGCGCACACACTTGCAATCCACATATTGTCCATGAATTCTCTTTGTAATACCACTTTGTGGGCACCATTGATTGTTAGTGCATTTGTGCGCCTCGATATGGAATAAATTGCCTTCCCGTTTCAAAAAATATATATATAATTTGTACCATGCAACCGCACGCAATCGCATGGCACAAATTTTTTGCGAACTGGTCTAAATCGGGAAGGCACGATTTTTGTAATTATTTCCATTTTGCCTTTTCTTGAAAATATCAAACTTAAAATTTCATAAAAATGTAAAGAAGCCTTCTTCATCAGCCGACACCATTCCACAAGACCAAATTATTTATTCCTCATTTAAACTTTGCCTCCATTCTTGAAAATATGCTTGTATTCATAATTTGTTTGTTCTGAATTATAGTTTAATTAATTTTTTATGGTGTATTTAGTTTTCTATTTCTAATATACTCTTATTTAAATAATATAATAGTATTCGAAATGTGTGTTGCATATTGTATATAAATGTGGAAGGTATGATAGTCATAGAATAAATTGTTATATTGGTAAAATATTATGAAAAAGGCGAATAAATTAGGGACTTAGAAAGAAAATGGTTGAAATAATTGTTTGCTAACCGTGTAGATCAAAAAAGTTGTGGCAATATATCACGAATGTGAATATGATGTTACATTAAAACTTTTGTATTACGATATTTTTAGTTAATTTTCCATAAATTTTTATTCTCTTTCTTCTCATATCAATATCAATTCCTTTGTTGTTTCCTCTGAAATACCTTGATATAAGATCACATAAAATTGGCCATGAGAAAATATATTATACTATTGTTGCATGTAAATTGTAATTTTAAATATGTTTGCCAAAAAAATAGTTGTTAGCCCGTTACTCTTGGAAACCTTATCAAGTTGGTGTATAATTTCTTTATTCTTGGTGCATGAAAATAATTAAAAAATAGCACATCGTAGGTTAAGGAATAAGTAGAAATACACATCATAGACCAATGCAAAGAATATAAACAAAGATGAGAAATAATATATCTATTTCAATTGTCACCTCAAATTGAAATGTACATGCAAGTTTTTCTTATTCAAATAAAACAACGAATTCTTCATGTAATAATTATGAGTTACTTATGTTTCAAAAAAGAGTAAAAAAAAACCTATAAAGTTAAGGATTAAGGGGAAATACAAATCAAAGACCAATACGGAAAATATAAGTAATAATATACATGATCTACATAGGAGATTGGAAGAGAAGATTTGTAGTAATCCTAGAATTTAGGAACAAACGTGAATATATATATATACAGTCTAAGAAAAAAATGTGTTAAAATTTTAACTAATAAATTAAATGATAATATGGAATCAATTTAGGGTTGAAACAATGGGGCCGAAATTGAGGCAAAAATTTCAATGCGTGAAAATTTAGAAACGACAGAGCCGATAAGAATTAAATAATAATAATTAAATAATATCCTATTCCATCAAACATATGAGGAAATAATGAAATTTTAGTGCAAATGAATAAAGAAAATTTTTTGATCGGGAAAAGTTAATAAGAAAAGAAGCACACACACACACACACACACACACACACACACACACATATATATATATATATATATATATATATATGGTATAGATTATGGTAGAAAAATTTCATAGGCGGGAAAAAATGGTGATGTGCAACAAAAAAGTGAGTAAAAATTAGTGAAAATAATGTGTTTAGGAAAAAGGTTTATATATATATATATATATATATATATATATATATATATACTCAATTTTTATGTTATTAATCTATGTTAATATCAATTTATATTTATGTTGGACACTAATTTTATATATTTGCATTAAATTTTAAATTTTTAAAAATAAAAATTTTTATATTGATACTATACTTATTTTAAAGTTTTCGAGTCAAATAAAATAAAGTAATGATTTTTTTTTAATTTAAATTTATTGTTAAAAAATGGAAAAAGAGAGAGAGAAGGGGAGTGAGAGAATATTTAGATAGAATAGGATTGGTAAAGCAAGTGGTAGAAATCCCATTAAATATGGAAATTCTATTATTTTAGGAGATTTTGATGTGTAAAATTTTAGGCGATTTAGGTTTTTTGTTTTGGTAATGATAATATTAAAAAAGAAAAAGACAAAAAGGTATTGGTTTTGGGCAGGAAAATATTAAAAAATATGGTGAAATACTTTGGTATTATAGATATATAGATATAGATATAGATGACACCACAATTAAATAAAATTTTAATAATTACACCACCAATAAAATTACAAATAAACCCATATCCTTTTCGGTCTGTCTTCAATTTTCCTCAAAATGGACATAGGTTTTTCACAAACACCACAGCCTAATATAATTTTGCTGTGTTAGGGCCTTTTTCTAATCCTAAAAATATTAGTGGAAAAAACATTAAAATTTTCCATTTAAGATTATATAAATATTTTGAAAGCATAAACATAAGTTGTCAATAAGAGATTAAATTATTAACAAATACAATGGGAACATAAATTCTCATTCAAAAAAAAAAAAAGAATGGGAACTTAAATAGTACTTCAAAAACACACACACAGGGAGGATTAATTAAGTACAGTTTTTTTTAAATGAATTCTTATTTGTAAGTAATGATAAATTCTATATTTATCATTTGAATAATTTTTCTCAGTAAATGAATGGATTATTTTCAATTAATATTGTATCTTTAGAATTATTAATATATCCAGAAACTAGGTAAACAAATTAAAAAAAATTATGTAAAGCAAAATTAGAGATTCTAAGACCTTAATATTGTAAAAGTATTATTGTAGAATGTATTAAATTTAATTACAATTCGTTATAATAATTTATTCCAAATTAGAATTAAAATCATGACTAGAATTAGCTAATGTAGAACTAATAAAAAATTGAAGTAAAATGATTACGGCATTAGTTGTAAAATCATTATAGAATTTACATAAATTGATTTTGTTAATCATAGAACAATGATATTACATGTCAAGGAGCTGACCGAGTGGTTAAAACTTTAACCTCCTATCTGGAAGATCTTGGCTTCGAATTCCATCGCCACTCGTTGTCCCTTGATAGAAAAAAAAGGAAAAAATAATATTAATCACAATATAATATAATGAACTGTATACACTTTGTATACATTAAAAAAACATAATAAAAATCCAATAAATATAGTTCAATGCCCTTAACATTGAAAAGAAACGTGATCATTTCATATTCAAACTGATTTAAGAGTCAACTATAACTCACTATTTGCAAAAATCATTATAAAAACTTACATTAATTTAGTATATGAAAGATATGTATAATTTTTTTTGTAATAAAAACACATACAACAAAAAGCGATAAACCAAACTAATTGTACTGTTCGTGACAATCGTTTCTGCTAGCTTGATCGACTACTTTCTCCTTTCATAGTTATCCTTCCAGATTCTAAGTAGTGTTTGAATTCGAGTCGACTTATTGTGATAGAAATAAAAAGAATTAGGTTGGATAGAAATAAATGGGTTCATTTACAGGATTAAAAGTTATATTTTCTATCATTCATATTAAATATTTATTAAACTCATCCTAAATACACAATAGAAAAATTATACTAAATAAATAATTACAAATGATAAATTATGTATCATTTTTCATTTAAATTACACGAACCCATAATTTAGAGAATAATTTTGGTCACCCTGCTAAAAAGGAGGGTGATTGGGTGGACATTACCTTTTCCTTTTGGAGGATTAATTTAAGGGGTAAAAAATTGAAAATTTTTTAAAAAAATTGTTCCATATTATTCCAGCTATTCACCAAGAGCTTCAATATAAGTATAGTTTTAATCTATAATTTTTAGTATTTTAAAAGCTACCTATTTTACAGTTAAATAAATAACTTAGCACTCCAAATAAGTAATTTTTAAAATAGTAAAAAAATGTGTATTAAAACTATACTCATCTTAATGTTCTTGATGAATAGAATAATATGAAGAAAAAAATTAAAAATTTCAATTATTTACCCCTCAAATTCCCTCCAAAAGGAGGGTAATGTTCACCCACATTTTATGAGAGTGAACAAAATTTTTCTCCATAGTTTATGGCAGTTATATGAAAGAATTAAGATGAGATTAGTGCCAACAGTTACAAATAATAATTATTATATTAGAAACAATCAATAGACTTGACATTTCGTAGAAAATAAATGGGATATTTACTAGAAATTTGTCCTTATAACCGTTTTTAAATTGACAAACTCCAAATCCCTTCAACTTTATATAACTAGTTTTCACACCCGTGCGTTGCACGGGAGTAAAATTGTGTCAATTGAATGAAAAATAAAATATTTTATATATGATTTGCAATTATTTTTAATTAGTGGACTGTTTATATTGAAAATGTATTATACATATCTTATAAGTGAGTGTAAATTAATTAAAAATATGTCAACTATTTTTCTATATCAAAAATTTATTTTCAATCCAAATTATATTTGAATAAAGTGATTAGTTATTTTACAAACACATTTATAAGTAAAAGTAATAAAATTGAAATATAATACTATGTGAAAAATATACACTCTATGTGCAATTTGAAAATATCTAGAACAATTAAAAACAACAACAGTAGCAGCAACAGCAGCAGCAATAACAACAACAACAACAACAACAACAATAATAATAATAATAGTTCAATGACAATACTTACATAACAAAAATAAAATTACATGTTTTCTTTGAAAGAAAAGCATATCTTAATTGATTTTATCTATTTTCGGTAGATATTATCCCATCATGATTTCCACCAATAAGCGAATCTTGTCTTCATATATAGAATAAATAATACATTAGAGAAAAGATGTATTAAATGAATTAAATTATTCAAAAAATAAAAATGATTACAAATGAGCATAATATACAACTAAAAATTATTATTTTAAAAGCGATGTGAAGGCAATGTTGAATTGTCGAATTTAAAAATAAATATAATTCAAAACAACCACATAAAATACACTAACGATAACGATGTTCAAAAACAAAGAAGAAATGAGTCTTGCTTTTTCATGGATCGAGTAATTAGGGTGCATCTACCTTCCATCCTAAGACAAATTATAAAATACATGTAACATTGAAAATATATTAAATATAGAGTAAAAAAAAGAAAGTTTATATATTGAAATGCTTACTTAATTTTCTCAAAATATTCACACTTCTAGTATATCAATGTCGATTCTGTTTAGTCAGCATTACCATCTACTATTAATTATTACAAAGTCGAAAATAGGTATCGTAATGTATTACATTTTAAAATTCTCCATAAATGCAAAAAAAAATAATTGAAAAAAATATAATAAATGATTTGTATGCATCATTTAAACGTGAATTTGATAAATAAATAATATAACGAATTGACCGGTTCAAAATTGTTTGATAATATTTATTAAATTGAAAAGCATGGTATTATGTTAGAAGGCATTCAATTTTAGTATCATTGAAAACAAATTAAAATTATACAAAAAATGACATAATATATAGTGAACCTATCTATTAAATGCTAATTTAAAAAGAATAAAAGATTAGAGGATTAAGGACATTTTTTTTCATCTCGAAGACACAGTTTCACAGTATTCAAAAACTCTATGTTATTATAAATATTTGTTTTTCCGAATATATACATTATGAGTATACTCTTATTATAATTATAATTTTTTAAGATCTTTAGTTAATATAATAAATTTTATTATTTCAAATATTTTTACTTGATTTCATAATTCTTGAGGAGAAATTCTGGATCAGATTTTGTTGAAGATGATAGTATACCTAATTCGCGCCTATTCAAAGCTATGTTTCCATCACAAATCTACCATTGTTCATGTATATTCAATTATACTTGACACCAGCACTCCTAAAGCAAGTGTCCATTCATATATGTGAATTTTGTTAACCTTTAACTTTGTATAAATGCATGTTTCTTTATTTTTGTTAAGTTTCATCTTCTACAGATTTAATAGTTCATCTTTAATCATTTTCACTAATTGTTTTATCCATTACCTAGTTACCTTTAACCATTAATCTTTTATTTGCTTATTTGCATAATTCTATCATGAAATAATTACCTAATTCCGATCAAATTATGACAATAGTGTATTTGCAGTTTGATCTTTTTATGTAGTTATCATTTTCTTTAAGTGATAAGTACTAATATAAATTCTTTTGGCTTTATAAATAAAATTTATGACCATGACCCATGTCATCTAGTAGCATTTGGATTGGTCTCGTGTCCCTTAGGTTAATGGTTCAATTCCCCCTTCCTAAATCTTCTAATTCCAAATAAAATAACATAAAATAAAAATAACTATCAAATAATATATATACAAACAAATTTTCTCAATTATTTTCAATTGAAATCATTTGCTATCTATCTTTTAACTACTCTCGGTAGAAAAATAATTTTAAATAAGCAGATAATTATAACAATTTCACAATATACCAATTATTACATATATAAATTTCAAAAATTTACCTTTTGTAAAAATAAATTATAATTCTCCATCAAAAAAAATATTTTAAACGGATTTTTTTCACTATTAATTAAAAAAACTATTTCATTGGCAAAAATCATATTTTCCAATTAAACCACACATAACTTAATAAAGCATCTGAAATAATTTTAAATAAATGATTCATACAATAATTATTTTTTAAATTAATACCATAATAGTTTGTACACATCAAAACATGTAAAAGTACTTTAATTAAGTTGATAAATTTATAAATTTTCATTAATAGCAACATTATTAATTGTTTTAAACATCATTAGTGAGGAAATTTATAAATTAAGAGCAACATTTTAAATTTATTTTATATAAATGGCGTTATCGTCCTTAGTATAATTTCTTTTTTAAATAAGTTGTTGGTTAAACTTGTATAATATAAATGATGATATTGCCCTTATTATATTGATGCTTTTAATAAAATTATAAAATGTTAGAAGTGTGTATCTATATATTTAATTGAACTAATATAATTACTATAACAATGTTTAGTAATCTTACAATTTTTCTTTGAAAGATTCAATAACCTTATAATTAATTAAATTGTATGAGATATTGTGAAATTACTTTTATTGGTTAATCCACATTTCATTGAAATAATTTAAGCATTATAATAATTTAGATCTATATTAATTTATTAGAACTATTTAAGTAATATAATAATGTTAACCATGTAATGATTAATATAGATTAGTTGAATATCATAATTATTTTCTAGTATAACTATTTTAAATAAGTTATAGCAAGCAATTTAAAAAATAAGTATTACAACAATGTAAAGTATAAATTTTAGCTAATTGCACATAATGACAAATAATTGATAAAACTTAAATAAAAAACAATAAAGCCAAACAAAAATAGTAATGGCGTGACAAACATTTCAATTTTGACCATGTTCTTGAATGTGTTGATTAGCTAAATTGGAAAAATTACTTAGAAAATAAAATTAAAATGAGACCCCTATTAAAAAAAAGAAGTTAAAATGAGATCGATTTTGTTCACTCTCCTAAAAGAATGGTGAACATTACCCTCCTTTACAAATGTCAATTTGGAGGGTTAAAAATTTAAATAACTAATTTTTTTTTGTTTCATATTATTTTACTCATTGAGAGCTTTGATATGAATACAATATTGATAAATAATTTTTGCTATTTTAAAAATTACTTATTTACCTATAAAATAGTAACTTATCACTACAAATAACTTTTAAAATAGTAAAAAATACATATAAATATTATACTCATATTAAAGCTCTCGATAAATAGAATAATATGGAATGTGAAATTTTCAAGAATTTAAATTCTTTAACATTGAAATTGGCCCTCCAAAAGGAGGGTAATGTTAACCCACATTTTTAGGAAAGTGAATGACATTCATTTCAATTAAACATGGTTTCACGTGCACAAATAATTATAACTAATTTGGTGATAAGAAAAACTGCCAACATATGCACACGTGGCACTATTTGAATGGCCTAGTAAAGTATGATAGTTTTTTATTCATTAACTGTTTTTCAATTGTAACTGTTTTATTAAAACCTAAAATTATATAATATATAGATATGTACGTAGAGTGTACAAACTGTCAACGTATAGTCGTTCATGTTTAAAATCTAGACATTGAACACAACAATTAACCGACAAATGTTGATACTTTGATTATTTGTTCTATTACGTTCTTCAATTCTTTGAAGAAAAAAATTACATTATACTAGTTTCTATTTTCCAAACTATCTAAGAGAAACTTGGAGCTGATCCGGCTCGGCTCGGCCTGGAACAACCCAGAGCTAAAGCTCTAGCCGAGCTCCATTTTTTGCAAGCAACCCGATCTAATCTGAAAGACAAATTAGCAGAGAAGAAAACAAAAATTATTCGTGGAAGCGTGGTGTATATAGAAGTAAAAGAAATAATAATGACTGTTAATTGGGTTGTTTAATATATGATGACTATTTTTGTAACTTGAAAAAAAAAATTAAATGTAATGTACTAATAAATTTTGGGGTGATTCAAAATTTTCCAGGTGGTTGGATTAGTCACGTTCTAAGCATCATTCATCCCCAAATTAGAAGAGAACAAGCTAGCCGAGGCAGAGGAGTTTCAATGCTCTTGTTCAGTTTATATGAAAGAAATTTTGCAATTTGGATTGTTTTATTTTGTTTCTAAATAGCACACATTGTTTTATGATTTTTTCCAAATGGAATTCAAATAATTACACAAGTATTGCATTAGATTGTTTATGATTTACAAGACGAAATGAACATTACAAAAGCTGCGCAGTTTTATCCACAGTATCAAACCAGAAACTAAAGATCATACATATATTTACCATAAAAAAAAAAAAATAAAAAACCCTAAAGATCATGCAAAAACATCACACAACTTAGAACAATGGATTGCTTGAACGTCTCTTGGATCAATCTAGGAGTGATAACCAACCCCTTCTTTGCCCAACCTTTGCAAGGATGGGATTGTATTTGCGTTCCAGTTCCTTCTTCTTGTTATTAAACACATCCGCCTCGGCTTGCTTGATCTCTTCTAGTCAATGAATGGTTTCTTCAAAAACCTTCTCAATCTTGACCTTGTTTGCAACAGAAAGCTTAGATGCATTCTTTACGTCCCTAACAGTGTTCCTCATTTCGTACGCGTACTTCTCCAAAGCGTTTCTCTTGCTTGAACCTGTCTCTTGTGTACCTCGTCTTCAAGCTTATACTTCTCTGCTTCTTTAACCATCCTCTCAATATGTCCGGAGAGGAAATTAGTGGTGTGAGTTTTCTGTAACTGTTCTCGAGAACAAGGGTTTATAGAGATGAAATAAAGCCATTTGGAAAAACCTACCGTCAATAAGTTGGAGTTCACGGGTTTTAATTCGGCGGGATTGGGCGTACAATGTATTCTATGTATGAATGAAAATGCCAAAATGGTCAGCTTTTAAATTTCCTTTCGATAAAATGCATAAAATCAAATTAACGTGTACTCCGTACCTATGGAAGATGATGTAAGTCCACCGAAAATATATATACATAAGAGCATCTTCAATGTTGTGGTGGATTGTGGGGAGAATGGTTGCCACATAAGCAAATTCATTATTTGCTCAAAAAAATCATCTGCAATGCAAAGTGACATGGTAGGTGTGCATACCAGCTGTCAAGAGAAAAACCAGACTTCGTCTAGCAGGGTGTCTGGTTTGGGACGCCCTGCTAGACGCTGTGAGTCAACGAAGAAAGATTAAAAAAATATTTTCCCGAAGCCCAAAAACACGCCCTGCCTCTTTCTATTTCTTTTATTTAATGCATTTTTCTGGCAGTAGGTGGGTATTGAATGTTTTGCATTGGAATGGATAATGTGTTGTTGGTGTCCATTTATTGGACTTTGAAGCCATGTCATATAGATTTTTGTCCATTGCAATGCCAAGTCAGCACCAATCCATGGGATGCATTGAAGATACTATAAATATCCAGGTATTAGTAGAGGGGTGTAATATATCCATGCATTGATATATTATTAGTATTGGAGAAATTTTATTCTTCCACTCCAATGTGACGTCCCTAGTAACATATTATTTTCACTATATATATGCCCGTGTTCTCCTATAAGTTTTAACGCATTTTTACACACAAATCTGATTGGATCGATCTGTACTACACAAATCTCCACCATTCAATTCTATTCATTCTCTCTCCTATATCACATTAAATCACATAAAAACACACATCCTAACACCCTATGTCCTCATCAATTTTTTTTTCATTTTTATTTTGCCCTACTAATTTTTTTTCAACTTGATTTTAAAGTACATACATGTATCAATCTTGATCAAGGTTCCGAGACGGGCACCTGACATAGGGGAAATTTCTAGCGCCATCGAGCGTTTTGTAAGTTACGGAACGTTCGGGCTGTTTTCAGGCACATCTGATATTCGTTTTGAGATTCAAGACCAGATTTAGGTCTAACACGTCGATGGAGAATTCCAATAATTCGAAAATTTTTCAGCGATACTGTGACCACCAGTCAAAGTTTATGGCCATTTGTTTTGCCAATATATAGCCAAAAATCTTTGACCCGCGGCCATGGTATCGTCAGAAAATTTTTTGAATTGCTTGAGCTCCTCATCTTCATATGAGATCTAAACATAATCTCGGATTTCAAAGCGAATATCAAATCTGCCTAGACACTGCCCGAGCGTCGATGGTGCTGGAAATTAAAAAAAAAAAAATATGGCCATCATGTTGCTTTAGGAAAAAAAAAAATTTTAAATTAAATTCTCACAAAGGCCTAATCTAATTTCTGTCTCTCTCTCACATCCTCTCCCCCAAGGCCCCAACTCTCTTCTCGATCCGGCGACCCCACTTTCTCCCTCTGCACTGTGCGTGGATTTGTTTCTCGCCGGCTATGGTGCTTCTTCTCCAACCAAAATCCTGATTCGTGTCCTACCGATCTGCACTGTGCGAGGACTTCTTCCTTGCGAGCAATGGTGGGTATCCGGGTGAGCTGCACTATGCCTGAGCTTCTTCCTCTTCTCCAACTGATCTTTTTTTTTTCTTTTTTTTGAGAATTCAAGATATAGAATTTGTTAATTTCATCTAACAGTATATATTTTTTGATCATGAGAGTTGAAATAGAGATTAGAGGGCGGTTGCTCTTCTGAACCCGTTACTTCATAATTGGAGTTGTGTTTGATTTTTCTTCCCTTTTTTTGTTTTTTGTTTTTTTTAAATTATTGTTTGACCAGCAATTTGTTGGTCAAAAAGTTAAAGCCCATTGCTAGCGTGGCTTTTCGCGCTAGCAACAAGTTTCATATCAGGGACCCTAGACGGGTACCCGATCAAGATTGATACATGTATTTTCAAAGGTGAATGAGATACGTTTTTAATTAAAGACATTCACATAGACTTTCGAATTTGTTAACCTTTAAGGGAAACCACAATGATTTACTAGTTTAAAATATCCATAATCTTATTTTCACTAACGAGAAAATAATATTATTTGAATCTTTAAAACTTTACCAAAGAACGTGCATTGCATGTTGGCATTGATAAGTTAATAGAATAGCGATTTAACTCATTATCACCCTCTATAAAAGTGTGATCGACTATGTGGGTGGTACATTTGTGCGTGTACACATTATTTTCAAGTACTGATAGGGTCATCTATGCGTAGCGGCGTGTTTGAATAAATTTTGATTTTGTTAAATTTAACTATTATGTTCAATGGAAGTGGAGATTATGAAAACGTGCAATAATATTATATACTTAATCATAAGTGGATTAAACACGTTTAACATTCCAAATTCATTTGAATTTATCATTATTAGTATTTGCCCTGTGCAATGCATATGACGATTAAAATGATTTATTTACATAAAGAAAAATTAATATAAAATAAAAATAACAAAGTATATATAATATTAAAGGTCATATCACCTGTCGTAATTGATGATTTTAGACAATAACAAAATATTTAGAATCAAAATTTAGCCAATAGTTAATTGACCAAAAAGAAATGCACCAATTAAAATTCTTGCCAAAGTTTTTATCATCAACGTCATTCAAGTAACTAGGCCACGACAATAATTTTTAACAAGGATTTTTGAATATTAAGTTTTGAAGAATTTATGCGATGTGGATTGTGTATTGTATGAAATGATAAGATTTTTATACAAAGTATTTATGGGTGAAACTCTGCATACTGATTTTTCGGTAACTAAAATTTGTATAGAATAATTGAGAAAAAATTTTAAAAATACTAATGCATGCAGTATTAAATATAAAAAAAATGAAAAATTAATTTTTGATGCTTGTAATTTTTTGGAAAAAAATTGAATAGATTATTAAATGATAATTTTAATAATTATTTTTCTAAGTGGCTTGCAAATAATAAAATGAGACATGAAAGATTGAAAGTTATCGTTTTCTATTTTTCTAATTAATTAATTATTTATTATAGATTTAATTAACCGCTCAATATATATTTACCAATGAAGACTATCTAAAACTATTATTTTAATGTAATGAAAATAAAAATAAGGTTTTTTATTTAATTTTTTAAATATGTAAAAATAAATTCTAAAACAGAAAATAACTGCCTACGTGGCATTGTACCAAGTTGGCACTTCAACTTTTGTTAATAAGAAAAAGATATATATAATTAATTCGAAAATAAATAATTAAAATGTCATATCCCAAAATTAAAATATATATAGAAAATATTAATTCTTATTTTCAGAATTAATTTAATAAGTATTGTAAGTTGTAATTTTCATTGCTTATCACATTTTCATTAATGCATGCAACACTAAATATAAAAGAATTAAAGAATTATATAAATTAATTCAAAAATTGGAACACATATAAAAAATAAAATAAGAAAAACAATATCAAATAAGTAAAATTAAATAAATTAAATAATGAAAATCTTGAATCCCTAAAAAATAGTCAAGCATATGGCCACTTAGGTGACTCTTTTGTTTTTGCATATAGGTAGATTATTTCACTTGCACATTATTTGGTATATCATATGCGGGTAATTTAATTTAATATACAAATACTAAAAATACTAATGCATGCAGTATTAAATATAAAAAAAATGAAAAATTAATTTTTGATGCTTGTAATTTTTTGGAAAAAAAAATTGAAGAGATTATTAAATGATAATTTTAACAATTATTTTTCTAAGTGGCTTGCAAATAATAAAATGAGACATGAAAGATTGAAAGTTATCGTTTTCTATTTTTTTCTAATTAATTAATTATTTATTATAGATTTAATTAACCGCTCAATATATATTTACCAATGAAGACTATCTAAAACTATCATTTTAATGTAATGAAAATAAAAAGAAGGTTTTTTATTTAATTTTTTAAATATGTAAAAATAAATTCTAAAACAAAAAATAACTGCCTACGTGCATTGTACCAAGTTGGCACTTCAACTTTTGTTAATAAGAAAAAGATATATATAATTAATTCGAAAATAAATAATTAAAATGTCATATCCCAAAATTAAAATATATATAGAAAATATTAATTCTTATTTTCAGAATTAATTTAATAAGTATTGTAAGTTGTAATTTTCATTGCTTATCATATTTTCATTAATGCATGCAACACTAAATATAAAAGAATTAAAAGAATTATATAAATTAATTCAAAAATTGGAATACATATAAAAAATAAAATAAGAAAAACAATATCAAATAAGGAAAATTAAATAAATTAAATAATGAAAGTACTGAATCCCTAAAAAAATAGTCAAGCATAGCATTGCCACTTAGGTGGCTCTTTTGTTTTTGCATACAAGTAGATTATTTCACTTGCACATTATTTGGTATATCATATGCGGGTAATTTAATTTAATATACAAATACTAAAAATACTAATGCATGCAGTATTAAATATACAAAAAATGAAAAATTAATTTTTGATGCTTGTAATTTTTTGGAAAAAAATTGAAGAGATTATTAAATGATAATTTTAACAATTATTTTTCTAAGTGGCTTGCAAATAATAAAATGAGACATGAAAGATTGAAAGTTATCGTTTTCTATTTTTTTCTAATTAATTAATTATTTATTATAGATTTAATTAACCGCTCAATACATATTTACCAATGAAGACTATCTAAAACTATCATTTTAATGTAATGAAAATAAAAAGATGGTTTTTTATTTAATTTTTTAAATATGTAAAAAGAAATTCTAAAACAGAAAATAACTGCCTACGTGGCATTGTACCAAGTTGGCACTTCAACTTTTGTTAATAAGAAAAAGATATATATAATTAATTCGAAAATAAATAATTAAAATGTCATATCCCAAAATTAAAATATATATAGAAAATATTAATTCTTATTTTCGGAATTAATTTAATAAGTATTGTAAGTTGTAATTTTCATTGCTTATCATATTTTCATTAATGCATGCAACACTAAATATAAAAGAATTAAAAGAATTATATAAATTAATTCAAAAATTGGAATACATATAAAAAATAAAATAAGAAAAACAATATCAAATAAGGAAAATAAATTAAATTAAATAATGAAAGTACTGAATCCCTAAAAAAATAGTCAAGCATAGCACTGCCACTTAGGTGGCTCTTTTGTTTTTGCATTCAGGTAGATTATTTCACTTGCACATTATTTGGTATATCATATGCGGGTAATTTAATTTAATATACAAATATGAGTGTACAATCCCTTAAGAAAAGGAGTTGATAAATAGTCATTATATTTAATTAGACGCAACTCATTACTCCCTCCGTCTTAATTATATGGTCCAATTTATTTTTTCACATGAATTAAGAATTGGATGATAAATGACAATTATGCAAATAAACTTTCTAGAATACCCTCATTTAATTAATAGTACTAAAAAAGACATATGAGGGTATAATTGTAAATGAATATAAAGTGGACCAAATAAATGAGACATCCCAAAAAGGAAAAGTGGACCTGCATAATTAGGACAGAGGGAGTATTTCTTTAATCTTAAAAAGAAGATGCAGTGCAGTTCAAAACAGAAAAAACTACTTTTGAGCAGAAAGTTGATAAACAATTAACGGTAATATGATCATTTTACAACAATTAATTTTTAAGGTCATACGTGAAAACATAAATTCTTGCCATTGTTAAGTACGCTACTAGTGGGCCTTGTTGTAATGTTTGTGCCTCTTGGACGAATTTTATAATTTGTAACGGGTCAAACGTATAAATATATAATTTTTAGAATAAATCGGATTTTTTTCCCTCATAAAAATTATCACAACAGAGCTTGATATTTTTCGTAAGGGTGAAAATTGTTTGATTAACTTAATTTTACAGAGGCGTTTATTTTTCGAAAATTTTAATAAGTAAAACAATTAGCGCAATTAATCTTTAATTTTTTCACTATAGATCTAGAAATATGATGTTGGTATTAGTCGACTCGCTTCCCCGCATCCCCAAGAAGTAGAATTAGAGCAAGTGTTTAGCAAGTAATTTATAAACACCTTGCTTCCTGGCATATTTGCTTAAATTAATAATTATTTTGCACGCATGTCTCTAAGTCATATACTATTTCATATATGTACTTGTTGTAAATAATTAGGAATAGTTAATTAAAAGATGACGAAAATGATGACACATGCGATGACACAATTGTCAATAATTATTTTATGTGAATGACTATTATACCCTTGATGAAATTTTGTAATTACGATTGTGCCATTCGAAGTTTTCCTATAAATAGGGCTTCAGTTATTAATGAAATTCATTCCTGAGAATTCCTTAGAATTCATTCTCTCTAAATTCTCTCTATTTTTTCTATACTTTTATAACATGTTATCAGCACGAGTCTCTAGCCACTAATTAATATGAAGGGAATATGCTCTACAGTTGCATCTTATAGATGATCTTCTGTATCAGAAATTGGATTATTACAATTTAAAACAATTAATTTTCCACAAAATTTTTCGCTCTCTCTCTCCATCACATGCAATAATGATACCCATTTTTTAATAAAATACGTCTTAAACACACACCAAAAGGTCTCTCCTTTATTTCTATTTTCTCATTACACAGAGAGAGATTTCATTACATTCTTGAAGTTCTTTGTATTGCTAGCTGCATATACCTATAGATACAACCCTTGTGTGTATGTATATGGGAATCGTTTAAATTTGTTGAAACTTAAAATACAGATTACAGAAGTGGGCAAATGACTCTGTAATGTTCAAAAGTCAACGAGATTCATCCATTACAGTTGATTAATTTTTCCAAGGAAGCAAGCGGAGAAGATGATCAGAAGCCTGAAGATAACTGTAATGGAGAAGGTGCTGTTTTTGCAGAAGTTTTCATGGATGTAAGTGTTGAATTATAATATAATATAATATATATATATATATATATATATATATACTTTATAATATAATAATATATTAAACTATAACATTCGTTTTATCGAGATATAAGGAGCATACAGTATCAAAATCAAATTTTCTCGACTCCATTATACTCGATTTAACGAGATCTTCGATTTGACACCAATATTGATAATATAAAAATTCATTTTGAAATATATCAAAATTTCAAAATTTATAAAGTAGTATTTCAACTTTGAAATAATTAAAAGATGGTCCTTGGATTTGTGGATATTTACGTATTAATGCCTATACTATCAAAACTTTATAAAGAGGTATGTGTAGCGCCACGCCAGCAAGATCGCTAGAAGCAATTATTAGTGATTGGCTAGATGATAGTTCGACCTCCGACCGTTTACTTTGACGACAATAAACAAAAATGGATAGAATATTCCCGAAGAAATTCTAAATCCATTAATTACGACCTGACGTCCATTTGACTTAAAAGATCGAAATATTAATGTAACTCCACAAAGAATTCAATTACATAATATACTTATTCTAGAAGGATAAGTGTGCTCTTATAGAAGTAATGAGTATTTGTTCTAGAAGAACAAATCTGCTCCCGTAGAAGCGATTCAATATTTAATTCTGACTTTATTTACTGCAATTTAATTATTGCAATACCTCCTACTTGATGATGGGTTCAAACGTCACTAAAGCGGAAGGTTTTATATATTTCGACTTTATATGCTAAGTGATGGGTAATACCTTCTACTAAGCAGATCCTACTCTGAAGAAGTAGTTAAACATTATGCAATTTAATTCTTGCTATTTAAATTACGTAAATTTATATTTATTGCAATAATTCCCATAAGGTAGGTTCGACCACCTATTGGAGGAAATTTAATTTCTACAATTTAAATTTATGCACTTTATAGTTTGAGTATATTTCCAATGTGGTGGGTAATACCACACGATTGGTGTGCATATTTCCAATATGGTGGGTTATACTACACGATTGGTTATAACAAATCCTACTCCAGAAGAAGTAGTTGATCAAATATTCTAATCCTACTCTTGAAGAAGTAGATAATAAGAATAAAATTTATTCTCCATATTTACCGAATATTAATGGAGAAAAATTGAGCAAGTGGTACTTGAAGTTACCATTGGATAAATAGATGAAAGTAAAATGCTCAATAGATCCCATGTTGATAAATCAAAGAAAATATATCGCATGGAGAGATTATATGAAGTAATCTCATCGATGATATGAGATTGTATTAATATGAGAATAAAATGCTCTTGAAGAAGCACAATCACTAGATTTCTGTATTTGAATAAAGCCAATATGATATTATTATTACTACTCCAGAAGAAGTACAAAACAGTCGAAGTGGAACATATTGAGAATATCAAAAGATGGCATTAAACACTCGAAAATATAGAAATGCGAAAAGAAAATACATACTGAATCCATAAATAAGGGATGCGTCTGAGAGTATAAATACTGTAACTCGCCACCGAACATTGGGTTCATAATGAAAGATTCAAAGGATCTCTTTTTCGCTTGACACCGATGATCTGTGACCAATGGGTTTCAGCTTCCACAGATTTTTGAACATATGATTGAATCTTGATGAGTAGATCAGCAACTGTATTAGCAGAAACAAATATATTTCTCGCTGAACGAGAAATAAATTTATGTTCTACACCCTGATCTAGAAATGCTAACAAACCATCGAAGAAATAATTAATATTTAACAAACCTATGGGTTTGGTATGAAAATTCCACTGTGCAAATGACGCTATATTGAATATTTCCTCCAGCGTGTTATAGCCGCCTGGAAGAACAATAAAAGCATCACTATTGCTCATCATGTACATCAGGCAGTCGTGGATGGATTGTGTTCGTAGCATCAATCCAGTTGGACTAATGACATTTCTAACTCCAATTCGATTACTGCCTCCAATTCGATGAAAAGGTATTATACTTGACACTCTTATCCCCCATAATTGTGCGGCCATCGTAAGACTCCTTAATAGTTTGTTATTAGTCCCTCCATATAGTATATTGATATTTTGTTTCCCTAACTCCCTTACAAGTTGGCCTGCCATATCCACATATTGGATATGACCTACTAGTCTGGAGCCACCAAGAACACATATAGTTTTTACCTGGCGAGGTAAAGATTGACTTACATGAGATGATTCTGATATCTCCATCTCTATCTCCACCTCTATCTTTCTCTTTCAACGAATGAATGATAGATATATGAATCCCTCTATTTAAAGAAAAATTTTCAAACCAATAATTGAGTGCACTATTTACTTTTTGACAAATATGAAAGAGAAAAATGCAGAAAAAAAATTTAAGTGAAAATGACATATATCTGTCGGTGATAAAAAAAAATCGAAAATCGAAAAACGATATTTACAAATAAAAGGAAAATATTGATCTTCTATATTACATAAATTTGCCTTACATAAATATGGGAAAATCATTATACTAAGTTATTCCACTAAATTTACAAACTGGATCTTTTAAAGTAAGTATTTCAAGACTATAAAGTGTTTGTTGATATTTGAATTTGGCCCATAAGGCCATTAGCTCACCTTGTACGTGTCCACTAGGATGTGTCTCAAGAGCCTGTTGAATATCATCCAAAGGCTCCTTACTCAATCCATCTTTAATGAATGCTATTTTATCTTCTGGGTTTCGGACAAGTACCTGATTTACATCGAGTGTCACATGTCCACCGAGCACACTTGTAGCATCCTCCTAATCTTTTTGTTCTCCGTTTCTTTGAAAAACTACTTTTACCAATACCAGGCATGTATTTAGAAGGGATTGAAACTTCACCAGATAATCGAACCTTTGCTTCAATCAAGCATCGGATATCTTGTGGGATACCCTTATTCATTAGCATCCTTAATCTTTCCAGCCTTATATCGATAAATCCTTTTTAGGATTTTGATCGGTAGTGATGGATAGTATTTTCGAAGATTTGAGAGCATATGATCCATTATAATGTATAGACCCTTGTTAGGATGAATTTTGCAATAATTTTGATGATTTATTTATAGAATAATACGACGCGTATGAAATAAGACTCCGATTTTAAATAAATAATATGAAGTGTAAGAGCTACGATTTCGGAATTAAATAATAGCCGAATGTGATGCGTATGAGCTGTAACTCCGTGTTTGAATAGTAGTAGACAATAATATCACCAAAAGATGATAGAATATATAGGTGAATTATTTCTATGATAAATCATGTTGAGCACTATACAGATACTAGTGAAATCGATATAAGAATTTATTGAACTAGAAGTTCAATAATACTCGTTTGCAAAACCGGATGACCATCGGTTTAAATAATTATTGAAATCAATATTTAGTGAAGAATTAAAAGAATTCTTCAATGATTGTTCTCGATAAATGATGAAATCATTACTTATCCAATATTGGAAATAAATCCCAAATATATCCGGAATAAAGGATAGAAATATGGGCCCATTTCATCCTCCATATATGTGACTACTAGATATTATGATATGGATCCACTAGATAGTCACATGTGTATATGATTCGTAATTTGAAATTTAAGAAATATTTGCTCATGATGCAGCATGATTTCCAGATTTAATGATAAAGCTAGTAAATGTATATCCCAATACTTGAATAAATCTCGAAGGATTGAGTATGCTGCATACAAGTGGGATATTATGGCAAATTATTTAAAGTCCTCAAATAAATTGCCGATATCGAGAATAGAATGCAAAGCGGGTCTAAATTCCCATATTAAGGCTGAATGATGAGAACATATATGATTAAAATCATACAATCTGTATGAGTTTTGGTGTTCTAAATTTTCTCAACATGAGGGGGAGTATTAAAGGTTGAAAATAATATGTGAAATGCATCATGTTATATCATCGCAATTGAAATACGAACTTGAAGTTCAAAGATGCATGAAAGGCTATGAACAATCACATATATCAGCTACGATGCTTTGATAAGTTAGCACGCCAGAAGCGTTGATATTTCCCCAATCATCTATATCAAAGCAAATTATAAAAGATGGTCTTAATAACGGAGGCATATACTCTTGAAGAATATATAGACATAACTATATTGTGTAATCCTACAAGAGGATTGATAATGAAATATCTCGATAAGTTATGTCGATATGGGGAAAGAAATGAAATTGAAAAGTGTCGACACGGTATGAAAATGTAGCGCTACATATGATCAATGATAATGAAAATATTGAGATATATTGAATAATGATATTGAAATCCATCGGAAAATACCGATGATGAAATATTTGCCCTTATGATTAAAGTGTTCATGCACGGGTTTAATGAGAAATGAGAATGAAACTCTTGAAGAGGTTTCAAATGTATTATTGTATCAGTACATGCAAAGGCTCAAAATATCTACATTGATATTGTTGAGAAATTCATATCTTTGTACTTTTTTTCCTGATTGATGTTTTGTCTCCAAAGGGTTTTTCTCAAATAAGGTTTTTAATGAAGGCGACAAATCTCAACTAATATAGAAATCTCCAGGAAGAGATTTACGTATATACCCTCGATATAATGAGAAAATGAGATCAAGATTGTTGATTACATATATGCACTGAATATAACATAATATTGTATAACATCTAAAAATTCATTCACGTGGAGATGAATGAAGAGTGTCAACCAATGTATATGATACTCATACAAATCTATGAAAGATTTTGAAATGCTTATAAAGATACTTGTATAGAATACGCGTTACTTTTTTTCCCTTGATCGAGTGTTTTATCCCATTGGGTTTTCTAGCAAGGTTTTTAATGGGGCAACTTTAATCTAGCGTATTCACATGAATAATGTACTCTTTTTCCTTCATTAGGGTTTTTCCCACTGGGTTTTTCCTAATAAGGTTTTAACGAGGCATATTCATGGTCTATTGAGGATGACAAGAGAAATCAACACAATGTATCTATTGGATCAAGTTATAATAGAGATAATACTTTAGATCCAAACGATGATGATATTGAAATCATTTACCAGAAGTAAAGATATCAGTTCTCAAGATATGAAATCAAGCGGAGCAATTGCATTCTTTTCCTTCGATCAAGTTTTTTCCCACGGTTTTCTTGGACAAGGTTTTAACGAGCAAAGACATGAATACTCCTATCTAGTTGGTAGACATCGGGAGCAATGTTTTGATGAAGTAGTATATAACCACTCCAAGCTATCCTGCACTCGGTTTGGAAGTTTTTTTTTTCCCACTGGGTTTTTCTCCAAACAAGTTTAGAAGACATTTGTATTAATAGTCATTCAAGGGGGAGTGTTGTAAATAATTAGGAATAGTTAATTAAAATATGACGAAAATGATGACACATGCGATGACACAATTGTCAATAATTATTTTATGTGAATGACTATTATACCCTTGATGAAATTTTGTAATTACGATTGTGCCATTCGAAGTTTTCCTATAAATAGGGTTTCAGTTATTAATGAAATTCATTCATGAGAATTCCTTATAATTCATTCTCTCTAAATTCTCTCTATTTTTTCTATACTTTTATAACAGTACTTTATTTATAAATATAAAAATGAATATTTGTTAACGAAACCAGTCTATAAAATACTCGCTAGGAAGCTTTTTGGTTGAACGAGCTACGCATGTATGTTTTATGTCGATAGAAATTCATCTTTCTCGGCCCTTTGCTTGAGATATACTCCCTCCGTCCCACTAAGATAGGCAAGTATTCCTATTTTGTCAGTCTCAAATTATAGTCCAATTTCCTTATTGAATGTATAATTTATTTTTCATGTACTAAAATACCCCTATTTAAGATAATTGGAATACTAAACATCAAGATAGATATTTCATCTCCCAATATATTTAAACATGTTCACACTACTTTTTGACCATTCAATATAGGGGTAAAATTGGAAGAATATATGAATATCTTATAATTCCAAGAACATTTAAAATGTTTTCTTAATATATGTGAAAAATTGTGGGTGCCTATTTTAGTGGGACGGAGGGAGTATGTGGCTTGGTTGATAAGTGTAATTTTTATTAAATAAAAAATTATTTTTCTCTCTCATCATTTTGAATCATTTATTACATCATATTGAAAACTTTTTATATTTTTAAATATATTTTATTTATTTTTCAATTACATGTTTATATTTTTTTCAATAATCTATATCAAATAGAATATGACTCAAGTTTTTAATGAATTCATGAATGGAAAATGATATATAATTGAGTTCTTATAAGTGGATTCTTAAATTTATCAACATTAACTATCAGTATCGTCCAGGTGCTCCCGGGAGTTCCGTAACTGTGGAACTCCCAGGCCATTTTCTAACCCCATATGACCTCCGTTAGGAAATTCAAAACCAAATCTGGAATTAGCACACAAAGGGGAGCTCCGTCAATTTTTTAAAAATTTTTTGTGATATCGTGACCACCCGTGGCGGCCGATCAAAGTTTTTGGGCATAATTTGGGCTAACTTATGCCCAAAAACTTTGACCAACCTCCACGGGTGGCCATGGCATCGCAAAAATGTTTTCAAAAATTGATGGAGCTCCCTCTCGCCGTGATAATTTCAAATTTAGTTTCGAATTTTCCAATGGAGATCATGTGGCCAAAAAATGACCCGAGAGTTTTGTAGTTGCGGAACTCCCGGGAGCACCTGAATAAGCTTGCATTAACTATTAGGATTTTTAAAGGGGTCTTTTTTGACAAATATAAGGACCTTTTTTTATTCAAATTAAAATTACTTTTAGGTGTATGGTTGAGAATTAGAGATTACATATTACAAAAATAGAGAGAAATTATCAAATTAATATATGAGTGATTGAAAAAAATGAGAGAAAAAATAATTTTAATTTGATGAAATTTATGTGAATAGAATAGGCCCCAATGTCAAATTAATTCAATGTGCATTACAAAAACGAAAGTAACATCAAATTTCTGAAATATCTACTTCATAAAAGTTGAAATTTCTGTTTGGGAAAAATTACAGAAAAATGAATTTTAAATATATAATTGAAAAATAAATAAAAAATAAATAATATTAGAATTTGTCAAGCCAACTAATAAATAATTGAAAATGATATTTGAGAAAAATATTTTCAAAATAAAGTGTGACAAAGAAGCTCTAGATGAACGTATCGAGAGACGGTGTCGAACACTCAGAGCCAGAAAACGATAAATATTGAATGAATTGAAATGTCCCTTTCTCAATTTGAATGACTTGAAATGTCCCCAACCTAACCAAATTTGTGAATCCCGGAGATCTCTCAATTGACATCTTGCTGTCCTTTATTTGGCGATTTTTCACCGTATTCAAATTAGTTTATTTAGAACTTTTTAATCATTTTTCACACTATTTGTCTACTCTCTCCATCCCGTAAAGATAAGCTTACTTTTCCTTTTCATTCGTTCCCAAGGATAAACCACTTTCGATTTCTATGTATTTAATTTTTTTTCATTTTTCCTCTTATACCCTTATTTCATATGTATTATTATTAGTGAACATATATTGTCATTATTTAATATAGGGTATAATTGAAAAAATATAACAAAAGTTTACTTTTCCAATAAATATTAATTACAATTAAAATTTCTTAATCTCTATAAAAATCAAACTAGGTCTATCTTTGCAATGGAGGGAGTAATGTTTAGTATTCTTTCTTTTCTTTTCTTTTTTTTTTTTTGTTGGGGGTGTGGTTTGGGTTGTTAAGCTGTCAAATTACATCTAAATTGGAAACTATGCTCTGGCTTAAGTATTCTTGCTTAATAATTGTTTTACATGATGATTTGTAGATAGAGATTTTCATTAGGCTTACACAACTCGATGCAACAGATTACCCAAAAGAGTGTTAGGATTTTGAAAATTAAAACTATTTTGTTGAGCTTCCATCGGCATTATCTAATACTCACATGGATACTGAATTGCAGTTTTCATTTATCCATGAAATCACAATTGGTTTCATGGATGCCACATGAGTCGTGCGTTTCTTAAACAGTACCCGCGTGAATACTAGAATATTTTCAAAGCTCTATTTTACAGTATTGAAGATAATAGTTAAATAATATATATATATATATATATATATATATATATTTGATCTAATATAACAACTTCAATTTTCAAATCAAATAGTTCAACATAATATTAAAACAGACAAATTCTGAATTCAAATTCCATTGATACTACACAATGTTTATTCTCCAAGTATGAATATCTTATATCTTCGATCCATCAACAATACTATATATAAATTTCTTTTCTAGGCCCCACTATTCTATAAACTAAACTAGAAAATAGAGACTCGTTGAGTTCAATTTAAGATGCGTAAAACGGTGCCTGCAAATATATCACGCTAAGTTTTGAAAAAGGTCGAATTTAGAGATGAAGCCAACGACAAAAACATGATTAGTCACTTGCTTGCGTGTGAAAATTCTAAGGAGTTATGATTAAGGATACATAATTGCTTACCTACCGTTTCCAAAAAAGAAACAATAATAATTGAAAGGGATTCCTCTATTAGGGTTCAACTCACATGGAATGTTCACTATATTGAACGCGTAACCTGTAACAAGGCATCAAAGTTAAATATCAATATATAATTACCTCAAGATTATCTAATATAAATTTAATATGTATTTCGTAATTACAATAAGTCGGTACTGATATGAATATCATATGATATATTATTGTCTTTGCATAAGAAACGAGATCCATCACTGGACTCAATTCCCACAATGTCACATATGTCTTAGTCGGATTATACTAAAGGTAAGTAAATATGATAGAAATTAAAAACGTGGAAAAAACATTATATATTTCATTTAATTTTGAAACCTCTAAATTTAATTGGAACAAGAGGTAAATTTTCCTCTCGATAAACACAAGCCCACATGATGCACATATATGAGAATGTCTGTTTGGATAGCGTTTCCAAATCCACGTGGAAATAGTACGATCTTGTCTTGTTCATCAATTTCCTGCATTTACTTCGTATTGATATTAAAATTTTTCCATACACGACACGTTATATGTCTAGCTAGCTACGAGCAAACATGGTGCACATGGAGAGAGAGTGAATATCTATGACTATGTACATAGATTAGTTAGGAATATGTGACCATGCACGTTCATGTGGACCTATTTCTTGTTGGGATATACACACTCTCTATCTCTATACCAAGTATCAAAAAAAAAATTAAATTCTTCGTGTTACAACTACTGGCTGTGATGGCAATGATGGCTAGGGTGCTGTACGTCAACTCAAGTAGTTTAGTAAATTAGTATAAAATGTGACTACAAAGATAAACAGTTTATACATAGATGTAAATATGGCAGTGAGACCCGTCTAAATTTTTTATTTTTTGCTTCTTGTTTTAAAATCTCGTTCGCTCCTGATATATCAGTTTTTATATCATTTTTGTATATTTTTATTTGTATAAATAGATAATTCTTACATAAGTCTTATTACTCTAAATCGTTAATCACGAAATTCCCATATGATTGTACTCTCTCAATTTTTCGCTCTCAACTTATAATTAAGTATAATGCTTATGCAATATGTATTTTCACAAGAAGTGTTCAAACACTAGCGGTAGCGCCGTAACTACGGCGCTACCGGGGCCGTTTCTAGCTCCGTCCGACCTCCGATTTGAAATCCGGTGTCTAAAAATTAGCTAAAAAGTTTGACCGGCCCAACGGCATCCAACAGTGTCGCAAAAATTTTGAAAAATTTACCGGAGATCCGTCTTGGCGTGATGAATCTAGATCCGGTCCCGGATTTCAAATCGGAGGTCGGACGGAGCTAGAAACGGCCCCGGTAGCGCCATAATTACGGCGCTACCGCTAGTGTTTGAACACTAGCCGTATTTTCACACCCATTTCTAATGAATGAATATCAATTACTATCCTTTTGAATTGACATAGACTAATAGGCCGGCCCCACTCTTGCCATAGTGGTTCCATTTGGAGATTTATTAGTATTTTTTCATATATTATTAAGTATTCTAATATCTAGGTTATCAGTATTGATCAACTTAGAATACAAAGTGCAATCGACATTAAATGAATACTGGGAAGTAAGAAATTAAATTTTCCGTGTAAAATTATTAATGTAAGGGCTTACTAAAGTTTCTCCTTTTCTTTTTCTAATAAAATCCAATTTATCATATATTATATTGTATATTTGTTTTAAGTCAAACCAATTAAAAAAAAGTGTACACGTCACTAAATCTCATTAGTTGGTATGTCTTTCGTAATTAGTAGATTAACTAATTAAATAATAAGGGTGGTAGGTAGCGGAGGTTGGGAGAAGGGAGTGGTCACTTATTGAGATGGTTCAACCAAAAATGAACCATCAAAAGCTTTCATGCTCATGCTAGTTAAGATGAGTGTAGATTAAAAAATGGGCACCTTTATTTTTCTTTACTACACAAAATGGGGGCACCAACAACTTTTGCACACTTCATACTTTTGCAAATTGCCAAATGGCATGTTCACTGATAAGCAAAATAAACCATTTCTTGAAGTTATGTGTCGAGTGAAACAAAGGGAAAGGAATGAGTTGATGGAAAGAAATATTTATTTGGAAAAAAAATTTAAGGTCAAACAGGTAAAGAATTTATATGAAGAAACTTGGAAAAATAATATTTTTAATTATATATATGTATTGTGTTGTTAAAAATGAGTCAAAAAAGATTTATAGTAAGAATAGTTTTAGTAGGAGCAAGGTTGATAGTAAAATTTATGGTGTGACTTTATCTTTGCTTGTTAAATTCAATTATGCAACATCAAATCGAGTAGATTGACTTATCAACTTATTATCCACAATTGAGTTTTCAACAAATATCGTTGCATACCTTCCATTTGTTAAATTTATAAATCATTGCTAAAATTTTAAACTTCATTTGTGACTATGCATTCTAAATTTCTAATAAACCCACAAAGTCTATTATCAAATATCAACTTCGATATGAATCGATTACAACGTTTGTAGCATAAATTTTTTTACTACTCAACATCAATATGACAATATCAGACAGTCCATGTCAGTCCAAATCAATATTTGACTTAAAAAGTTAATTTTTGATAGAATAAAAATTTGCCTGGCGACATGTGTCTCCACATATTTATGGACGGAGGCAATACATGCCCCAAAAAATTTTGAAAATAACCTTTGAATTTTTTTTTTTTTTTTAACATTATGTTTCAATGTTCTTTCAAAAAACTTTTCGAAGGTTGCGCCCATTATATTTTGTATTTGAATATTTTTTTTGAAGCTAAAAATTTACTGTAATGAATGATCAATAGCCGCCCCCAACCCAAACAAAAAAATCTATAATCCTAGCTCCATGCACATGTTGAACTACATTTTACTTCTCTAGCTAGATCCGTGACTCCCATTGGTATACTAATTGAGGAAACAAAATCTTAAATCTCAGGGTTGGATTCTTAACAAAGCAATAATAAGAAAATAAACAGCATGATTTCAGAAACAGTTTCTTAGATTATACTCCCTACCACCCTACCGTTTTCACATCATTATTACTCAGGGCGCCATTAACGGCATTAACTTCTCTGATCTCTAATGAATCTTTTTTTTTTTTTTTTCTTTTTTAAGGCGCTATTTATCACTATCAATATATTTTTAAAAAAATTATTTATTTCAAAGTCATCACAATTAATTAACCTACCTGTACGGGTTTTATTTTTAGTATTTTTAACAAATGTTTTTAGGCCCAATTGAGCCATCGATCTGAGTGAAAGATCGAATCAAGAATCAATTCAGGGTGACGCAATAATTAAAATAGTATTAAAAAATAAATGAGCACTCCCGTTCCAATGTTAATATATTGACAATGTCAGATGCCAATATACTATGTGGAGTGTGGGTATATTGGCCAAGATTAGTGCAATCCCCTCCTCCATACAAGGGAGGGGTGACACGTAGAAGAAGTTGGCACCGTAAGGTGCCATATATTGGTAGGAGATCATTGGCGAATAAACTAGCGTTCTCGTTTCAATGCCAATATGTTGGTACTGGAAGGTGTCAACATACCATGTAGAACGCGGGTATTGGTCAAGGTTGGTGCGGGTTTTTCTCCATTTAGGGGGAAAGTAACATGTGATAGAAGTTGGCACCGTAAGGTGCTATATATTGATGAGAGATTATTGGCAAATAAACGAGTGCCTCCGTTCCAATGCCAACATATTGATACCGTAAAATGCCAACATGACAGTTTTTTTCATAGTTTTTTTTAAAAATTCTCTTTGATTTTTAATCATTGTTTAAAAATCATTTTGTAACAAATCTTTTCCAAACATAGAGTTAATTAACATGAGGACCATTGCACAATTTTATTTTTTATTTTTGAAAGAACCATTGCACAATTATTTAGTAGTATTAATTATGATCATATGCCTGAAATTTGGTAAAGCTGACATCATGTGTAACGGCTGAATATGTTCCACCATATAAATCATTAAATCTCCATTTTTACAGCCCAGACTTCCAAATGAAACAATTTGACCCTCAACGTTTTCATATCGTTGCACGATCAGTCGGAAAACCAGGATGCAAACAATATTCATCGTCACCAACCATAAGCAATGACGACGCACCTGGGTGGCCCTAACTGTTATTTTAGTTATTACTTATTATCTTAATGTACAGCAAGTACAAGTATACAACATAATGGAATTGATTAATAAGACAGGATCTTAAATGCAAGGTTCTAAAAGGCACAAAGCGTGGTAAGCCGGCAACATTAAACCTTAAGCCTTGGAAACCTAGGCAAAGCCTAGGCGTAGAAAGACATTTTCAATTTTTTATTTTTTTAATTATTCCAATGTAATAAATAAGCAAAAAAAAAAATCATATTTAATAGATTTTATACAAACTTTAATATATTTTTCAAGTTTCCAATAAAAATATTGTATTTAAAATATTAAAAATTACAAATACTTAGTAAAATACTATCAATTCCTATGATTAGATTATAAATTGAATACAAGTGAAAAAAGTTGACTTCCTTTTTCCACACATTTCTACTTTACGAAGCTTTTTCCTCTCGCCTCAAGCCTGAGCGAGCCTAGGCGGCGCTTTTACCTCCTTTTAAAACATTGCTTAAATGATCATCACAATCGGTGAAAACAACATTTGATTACATGTATTTGTTATTAAATATTAATAGTTATCATAGTTAACGACATGTCAATTAATTGATAACAATTGACATTGTAAATATAGAATTAAAGGTAACAATGTCAATTAATGATGAATTGTCACAATTTATATATATATATATTTTATATATATGAACATTGTTATTCTTTATTATTATGGTCTATAATTAAAATGCCCATTCAATTTGTAGTATGATATGGTGCTTCCATATTGGCTCATTGACCAAAATCTTTATACAAACGTTTAGAGTGGATCAAGAATATAATGTGTCTAATAATCATGTCAAATCAAAAGATGTGTTATGAATATAAAAAAGGAAGCAAGGCACCCGAGGAAATTATGTATAATATTTTATTGGTGTGAATGACTATTATACCCTTGATGAAATTATGTAATTACGATTGTGCCATTCGAAATTTCCCTATAAATAGGGCTTCAGTTATTAATGAAAATTATTCCTGTGAATTCCTTAGAATTCATTCTCTCTAAACTCTCTCTATTATTTCTATACTTTTATAACACGTTATCAGCACGAGTCTCTAACCCTTTGAGTAATATGAAAGAAGTATGCTTACAACAGATCTTATAGATGATCTTCCTCAGATCGTAAACCTGATTATTACAATTTGAAATACTCAATTTTCTATAAAATCTCTCTCTGTCCCATTCTCTCTCTAAAGGCATAAGACACACACAAATTATATAAAATACCTACTCCTACAGAGCCTACAATACCAATGTTAATTAGTGGAATTTTCCAAACCAAACACGACGAATACTAGTTTCAAAAATTAAGTGACAAAATGGAAGCAAAAGGAGGAGAGGTATATATTATATATATTATATTATTATTTTATAATATAATAATATATTAAACTATAACATTCGCTTTATCGAGATATAAGGAGCATACATTATCAAAATCAAATTTTTCGACTCCATTATACTCGATTTAACGAGATCTTCGATTTGACACCAATATTGATAATGGTAAACTTTCAAAAATTTACAAATCAAGACTCCAACTTTTGAAAAAGTTACAAAGGGTCCTTGGACTTGTGAATATTTACATATTAGTGCTTATAATGTCAAAACTTTATAAAGAGACATGTGCAATACCACGCACTTGTTAAAGGCATCGCCACAAGAATTAGCTGGCTGGCGGTGAGTATGTATTAATGTTTTATAAAGAAATATGTGTAGCCATCAAGACTGCTTAGCAAGATCACAAGAATCGGTAGCTGGCAACAGCAGATATTTCGATTTACGGCCGTTTACTTTGACGATAATTATATTTTGAAGAAATAGTTAGAACAAATTTTCTTCTATAGATATTTAATTCTTGCACTTTATTTATTGCAATTTAAATACTGCAATACCTCCTACCTGATGATGGGTTCAACCATCACTAAACGGAAGATTTTATATATTTATGCATTTTATATGCTAAGTGAAGAGTAATACCTTCTACTAAGCAGAATCTACTCCTGAAGAAGTAGTTAAATGTTATGCAATTTAATTCTCGCGATTTAAATTCCGTAAATTTATATTTATTACAAAAATTCCCATAAGGTAGGTTCGACCACCTATTGGAGGAAATTTAATTTCTGCAATTTAAATTTACGCTCTTTAAATTTCGCATATATTTCCAATGTGGTGAGTTATATCACACGATTGGTATGAATATTTTCAATGTGGTGGGATATACCACACGTTTAGAATACTTATTACAAATATGGTTGGATTAAACCCCACAATTGGATAACTGATTTATATATGTTCGATATGAATATTCTATTGATATTAAAGAAGGGATTTGAGCAAGTGATGTCAGAATTTACCGTTGTATGTATTGATGAAATGAAATTGCTCAAAGAATCCCATTGTGATAAAAGAGAAAGAAAATATACTGTGGTGAAAAATCTCATTATGAGATTAGTATATTGTGATATGATGAGAAATGCTCTTAAAGAAGCATTTAATAAAGGAATATTCACTTTCCACATCTATTGAATATTGATGGAGAAAATTGAGTAAGTGGTACCTGAAGTTACCGTTGGATAAATAAAATGCTCAATAGATCCCATGTTGATAAATCAAAGAAAATATATCGCATGGAGAGATTATATGAAGTAATCTCATCGATGATATGAGATTGTATTAATATGAGAATAAAATGCTCTTGAAGGAGTATAATCACTAGATTTCTGTATTTGAATAAAGCCAATATGATATTATTATTATTACTCCAGAAGAAGTATAAAACAGCCGAAGTGGAACATATTGAGAATATCAAAGATGGCAATAAACACTCGAAAATATAGAAATGCGAAAAGAAAATACATATTGAACCCATAAATGAGGGATGCGTCTCCAGAGTATAAATACTCCGTAACTCTGCCACCCCGAACATTCGGGTTCATAATGAAAGATCCAAAGGATCTCTTTTTCGCTTGACACCGATGGTCTGTGACCGATGGGTTTTAGCTTCCACAGATTTTTGAACATATGATTGAATCTTGATGAGTAGATCAGCAACTGTATTAGTAGAAACAAGTATATTTCTCGCTGAATGAGAAATAAATTTATGTTCTACGCCCTGATCTAGAAATGCTAGCAAACCATCAAAGAAATAATTAATATTCAACAAACATATGGGTTTGTTATGAAAGTTCCACTGTGCAAATGACGCTATATTGAATATTTCCTCCAGTGATGTTATAGCCACTGGAAGAATAATAAAAGCATCACTATTGCTCATCATGTACATCAGACAGTCGTGGATGGATTGTGTTTGTAGCATCAATCCAGCTGGACTAATGACATTTCTAACTCCAATTCGATTATTGTCTCCAATTCGATGAAAAGGTATTACACTTGACACTCTTATCCCCCATGATTGTGCGGCCATCATAAGACTCCTTAATAGTTTGTTATTAGTCCCTCCATATAGTATATTGATATTTTGTTTTCCTAACTCCCTTACAAGTTGGTCTGCCATATCCACATATTGGATATGACCTACTAGTCTGGAGCCACCAAGAACACATATGGTTTTAATCTGGCGAGGTAAAGGCTGACTTGTATGAGATGATTCTAAAATCTCCATATCCATCTCTACTCCTATCTCTCTTTTTGCACTATACTTTTAATGTATGAACATGAGAGATATATGAATCCCTCTATTTAAAGAAAAATTTTCAAACAAATAATTGATTGTACTATTTACTTTTTGACAAATATGAAAGAGAAAAAGGTAGAAAAATTTTAGTGAAATGACATATACCTATTGGTGATTAAAAAATAATATATATATACATATATATATCTTAAAAATTGAAAAACAATATTTACAATTACAAGAAAAACATTGATCTTCATTATTACACCGAATTTCCTTATATTAATATGAGAAAATTATTATACTAAGTTTTTCTACTAAATTTACAAACAGGATCTTCTAAAGTAAGTTTTTCAAGACTATAACGTGATTGTTCATCTTTGAATTTGGCCCATAAGGCCATCAATTCACCTTGTACATGTCCACTAGGATGTGTCTCAAGAGCCCGTTGAATATCATCCAAAGGCTCTTTATTCAATCCATCCTTAATGAATACTATTTTATCTTCTCGGTTTCTGGACAAGTACCCCACAGATTTACATCGAGTATCACATGTCCACCGAGCATACTTGTAGCATCCTCCTAATCTTTTTGCTCTCCGTTTCTTTGAAAAACTACTTTTACCCATACCAGGCATGTATTTAGAAGGAATCGAAACCTCACCAGATAATCGAACCTTTGCTTCAATCAACCATCGGATATCTTGTGGGATACCCTTATTCATTAGCATCCTCAACCTTTCAAGCCTACTTCGATAAATCCTTTTTAGGATTTTGATCTCAGAGTGACGGATAGTATTTTCAAGATTTGAGAGCAAATTATCCATTATTATATATGGACCATTATTATGGTGAATACCGTAAGTGCCCTGGATAATTTATAAACGCCAGATGAGGTAAGGCTCGCGTTGGAACAGATTTAAACATGAAGCGTATGTGCTAAGATTCCATGCTTGAACAAAGGATGTGTAATAATGCTACCAAACATGATGGAATATGTCGGTGAGCTATACATATGATGAAAGTAATAAATCATATTGAGCACTATACGTATACTAGTGAAATCGATATAAGAATTTATCGAACTAAAAGTTCAATAATATTTGTTTGCGTAACTGCATCGACCATCCCGCTTTAAATAATTATTGAAATCAATATTTCAAGTGAAGAATTAAAAGAATTCTTCAATGATTGTTCTCGATAAATAATGAAATCATTACTAGCCAATATTGGGAATAAATCCCAAATATATCTGGAATAAATGATGAGAAATATGGGCCCACTCATCCTCCATGTGGACTACTAGATATTATGATATGGATCCACTAGATAGTCACATGTGTATATGATTCGTAATTTGAAATTTATTTAAATATTTGCTCACTGTATGAGCATGATTTCCAGATTTAATGATAAAGCTAGTAAATGTATATCCCAATACTTGAATAAATCCCTGAAGGATTGAGTATGCGCATACAAGTGGGATATTATGTGGCAAAATATTTAAAGTCCTCCAATAAATTACCAATATCGAGAATAGAATGCAAACTATATAAATTCTCATATTAAGGCTGAATGATGAGAACATATATGAGTTTTAGTGTTCTAAATTTTCTTAGGATGATGGGGAGTATTAAAGGTTGAAAATGATATGTGAAAAGCATTATACTATATCCTCACAATTGAAATATGAACTTGAAGTTCAAGGATGCATGAAAGATTATGAACAATCGCATATATCAGGTAGGATGCTTTGATAAGTTAATATTGTTAGAAATATTGATATTATAAAAGTTCCCCAATCATATATATCAAAGCAAATTGTAAAAGATGGTCTTAATAACGGAGGCATATACTCTTGAAGAGTATATAGACATAACTATATGGTGTAATCCTACAAGAGGATTGATAATGAGATATCTCGATAAGTTATGTCGATATAGGGAAAGAAATAAGATTGAAAGTGTCGACACAATATGAATAGATAGCGCTACATACTATCAATAATAGTGAGGATATTAAAATCCATCGAAAATGCCAATGCTGAAATATATGCCCTTATGACGAAGGTGTTCATGCACGGGTTTAATGAGAAATGAGAATGAAACTCTTGAAGAGGTTTCAAATGTATTATTGTATCAGTGCATGCAACGGCTCAAAATATCTACATTGATATTGTTGAGAAATTCATATGCTGTACTCTTTTCCTTGATTGATGTTTTTGTCCCAAAAAGGGTTTTTCTCAAACAAGATTTTTAATGAGGCAACTAATCTCAGTAATATGAAATCTCCGTAAGAGATTTAGGTATATATCTCGATATATTGAGAAAATGAGATCAAGTCATGATTGCATATATGCACTGAATATAACATGATATTGTATAACATCTAAAATTTCATTCACGTGGAGATGAATGAAGAGTATCAACCAATGTATATGATACTCATACAAATTTATGAAAGATTTTGAAATGCTTGCAAAGATACTTGTATAAAATACGCTGCTGCACTCTTTTTCCCTCGATCGAGGTTTTATCCCATTGGGTTTTCCTAGCAAGGTTTTTAATGAGGCAACATTAAAGCGTATTCACATGAATAATGTACTCTTTTTTCCTTCATTAGGATTTTTCCTCGGGTTTTTCCTAATAAGGTTTTAACGAGGCATATTCATGGTATATTGAGGACATGGGAGAAATCGATACAGTGTATCTATTGGATCAAGTTATAATAGAGACAATATTTTAGATTCAAACAATGATGATATTGAAATCTTTTACCGTAAGTAAAGATATCGACCCTCAAGATATGAAATCAAACGGAGAATTGCACTTTTTCCTTTGATCAAGTTTTTTCCACTTGGTTTTCTTGACAAAATTTTAACGAGGCAACACGCATTTCTATATTGGTGATCGACATCGGGGAGAAATATTTGATTTAAGCAAGATATATGACCATTCTAAACTTTCCTACAATCGGGCCAAGTATCATTTGGTTTTTCTCCAAATAAGTCCAGAAGACGTTTATACTAATAGTCATTCAAGGGGGAGTGTTATGAATATAAAAAAGGAAGCAAGGCACCCGAGGAAATTATGTATAATATTTTATTGGTGTGAATGACTATTATACCCTTGATGAAATTATGTAATTACGATTGTGCCATTCGAAATTTCCCTATAAATAGGGCTTCAGTTATTAATGAAAACTAGTATTTTCTCCCGTGCGTTGCACGAGGAGATTTATGGCCAAGTTATAATTTAAAATATGTGTAAAATAAAAATTATGATAACATATTTACCTTTTTTTTAATGGTAAATAGCATAAGAAACAAAATAATAAAACCAAGAACTGAATCAGAAATAATGTGTGATATAACATCTTTGAGGGAGATGACGAAACTATATAAAAATACATTCAGTCAGAAAAGTATAAAAACACATTATTTCGTCCCCGTTTGTTTATAAATTTTTCCTTGATTTTGCGTAATTTAATGGGAGAGATATAGATGTGAGATTTAAAAAGATCACACACGATAATAACACGGATTGGAGGGATAAAGAGTGATTTTGTCACAAGATCTGGGGTGATAATAGTGGGAGATTATGCATGGGTTGAAAATTAGATATTTGTATTTGAGTGAGAAATATAAATAAAATATTATTTTTTAATTCTGAAAATTATAAGATTGAGCGGGAAACTGACCTCATTTTATTGATATATAGATAGATTTCCTGTGAATTCCTTAGAATTCATTCTCTCTAAACTCTCTCTATTATTTCTATACTTTTATAACAAGATGCTTACAAATTATCTTCATAATAGTTGAATCTTTTTAACTACAGTTCTTGAAAGCTACCCACAATTGATGGTTTGGTTTTAATTATCAAAAAAAAAAAAAAGAATTTAAAGGGAAAGTAGCTTAACCTTAATTCATTGGGTTAAATTGAATGGATTCGAGTAACACAATTATTATAACGAGAAAATAAACATTAATTTGTTTTTACTTTTTCCTACCAAAATAATTAATTTATATGATTTCATTTAATTCAACTTTTCGATATTAATCACGCACCACAAATCACTATATATTATTATTGATATATGTTCTAAATGTATTTTATCTCCACTAATACTAAATCTCGTCTAAAATAAACACAAAATGTAGATTCTCAATTTTGTAAGAATAAGTATTGCTCGTATCGGGACCAGGAAGTCCAAAATAACAAGTGTCGGTGTAGTAGTCACACAAACTTCTTGTTCACATAGTAATGCTCTATTTGTCTCAATTATATATACAAGAATCTTTTCATTTCTCAATCTTTCCAAATATTTAGGTCTCTTAAAATTTATTTACTACGATACATGTATTTAATTTATACAATTTAAAGTCATTTAATCTAATAATTTTTTTTTTAATCTTTGAGAAGCAAACAAACTTATTTATTAAGTGCATCAAGAGTAATTACATAATGAATCAAAGGTGGATGAGACCCTAATCATTTATATCATTACTTTTTAAATAGTATTTAATATATATATATATATATATATATATATATATATATATATGCGCTTTACTTTCGAGATGGCAATTTTAACCACCAAACCCGAGACTTACGGGTAGGCGCTCCTAGTATAGTTGACCTGCCACCACTAAATGGGTAATAGGGGCGGATTCAAGCGCGAATTTTGCAATTCACAAATTTTCTAGGAACGTTGTCCTAGTCAGCATGCTTCTGCTCTAAACCCCCACTCCTATTACTCGCGAATGTATTCATTTTTTTAAATTAATAAAATATTTAATATCTAGCTAAAAAGTATTTAAACATTTGAAAAGGCAAGATTTGGACTCATAAACCATAAGTTCATTAATCAAGTGTCTCATTATTTCCATATTTTGCATTTACTTAAGAAAAAATCCAATGTTAAAAAAGAAAAATTGTCTCATGGATTATCTTGCGAATTTAAGGGTTGACCCGCCCCACCCCTTGACAAATCCTGATCCCAAGCCGATCCTAGAACTCGCGAATCTAGAAGCAGGTCATGTGACTCTATAGCCCAAGGGTCTTTGGCAAACCCACCCCGAAACTCGGTCCGTTGTCATTGTTATTTTAATTGGAACCGTATGAGTATTTAATTAACTACTACTACCACTGTTCTACAAAGACAATCTCAATTTCATACGGATTAAAAAATTATAATTAAATTTATGGAAGAAACACCTTTTAGTTATATAATTCTAAATATTCCCTATATTAAATAGTGATAGTTTATTTTTATTGGTAACAATATATATTCCTTTCATTCCATATATATAGATTTATTTGACTGTTGACAAAAATTAAAAAAAAAAGTGTTGGAAACATAGATTTTGAAAATTGTGTTCCCAATTTACCCGTATTTAATGAGTATAATTTAAAACCAATAATTATAATTAAATATTAAGTAAGGGTACATAAGTAAAATATTCCAAATTAAATTTTTAAAAAAAGACACAATCCTATATAGTTGGGACATCCAAAAAAAAAAGAAAGAAAACAAGCTTATAAGGGTGATAGGATTGTATTTTTTTATGATTTTTAATTGATTTTTATGTAAAATGGAAGAGAAAATGAGTAAAGTTGAATTGTGGAGATTTGTACTGTACGTATAAGTCCTACGAGATATATGGATGTGATTGATTTGATAAAAAAAAAAGAATCGATAAAAATTGATAAAAAATGGTAAAAATTGTTAAAAATTGAAACCTATCCCCCTTTATATATATGAACGGAGGGAGTATTAAATAAGGGTATAGTGGGAAATATGGGACTTTAACGCACTCTAAAACAGAAAATTGACTAATTTAGAGCAAATTGAAAAGGAAAATGCCGCTGTGACAGATGAAGTTTTTTTCTTTGCTAGCACTAAGCAGTAATGAAGAGGGAAAAATAGGTGGGATTTGCGCGCGAAATGATCCGTACGTAGTCGTATGAAGCGTATTCTAATCAAACGCTGTCGTACCATAAGCCCTTGGTAAATAAATTAACGGCATCCTTTACGTGACTTCCCTGGCAGGTACCTCTTTATAAGCGGCAGATAGAAAAGGTAAACAATTAGACATATATAGTCTTTAAAGGCTCTGAAAAATACCCCATCGCTGTACAACAGCAAACAGCAATGCTACCGGAGATCCAGGCGGCGCCACCACCCAATTCAGCGTCGAACACCTGAAGTTAAGTCCTATCTCAACACATTTAGACTGTGCGTATATTTTTGTCACAGAATGTCGGCTTTCAATTCCAAGCAGAAGAGCCAGGCTCAAGCACGTGACTTGAAGCATCGTGTGCTCACGTGCATTCACAAGCTTTCCGACCGGGACACGCATTCTGCCGCCGCGTCGGAGTTGGAATCTATTGCGAGATCTCTCTCCACCGAGGCGCTGTCTCCGTTCCTCTCCTCCATCGCCGCCACCGACGCATCAGATAAGTCACCCGTCCGACGACAGTGTCTAAATCTCATCTCGTTGCTCTCGGAGCACCACGGGAATTCTCTCTCCCCGCACCTGTCCAAACTCCTCGCCGCCATCGTCCGCCGCCTCCGGGATCCTGATTCCTCCGTCCGCTCCGCCTGTGTATCTGCTTCTCTCTCCCTCTCTTCGCATCTCACGGCTCCATCCTTTGCCTCCATTACCAAGCCATTCCTTGAATCTCTTTTCAGAGAACAGAACTCCAATGCTCAGACCGGAGCTGCTCTATGCCTGGTATCAATAATCGAGGGATCACAGAATCCGGATACTGCTATGTTGAAACGCCTGTTGCCAAGGTTCGAGAAGTTGGCGAAATGTGAGAGTTTCAAGGCAAAACCTGCGTTGTTGACGTTGATCGGGAGCGTGGTTGAACTGGATGGGGTGTTGAATGGTGGTGGAAAGAACCTGACTAAAAATTTAGTGGTGTGTTTGGTACAATCCTTGAACAGTGAGGATTGGGCTGCTAGGAAAGCTGCTGCAGAGGCTTTGATAAAAATCGTAGGGGCAGAGAAAGATGCTTTATCTGAATACAGAAGTTCCTGTTTGAAGACTTTCGAGGCGAAGAGATTTGACAAGGTCTGATGCTGAATTGAATTGGATCTAGCTGAAAATTTGAAATCTGTTTGACATCTTACTGTTAGTAATTTGATTTTTTCCAATGTAGATTTACGTTTGTATAGAATTATTGATGTAATGTTTATTGACTTGATTAGGTGAAGGCAGTGAGGGAAACAATGAATCAAATGATAGATGCTTGGAAGGAGATTCCTGATCTATCAGACGAGGTTTCACCGCCTGCAGAATTGCAGGCGTCGTCTAAAGGTAGTGTGGTTTACATATGTTATATTTTGGCTGTTTATGATCTGATTATTATCTTGCTAATTAATTGTTTCAGATTTGTTTGATCAGGATGATATTTTGGCTTTAAGCGGATCTGAATTTTAAGCTAAATTCTATGTATTGTCGACATGTTTTGTCATCTGATTATTTACTTAATTCCTGCAAATTATTTAGAACTATATTTCTGTCATACATTTTGATGGGCAATGAGTTAAGCATAAGTAATCCGTTTTTAATTCCAATTTCTAATTTTTGATATGATTTATTCCCACTTTCTTGTCCTGTTAATAGATAAGTGGGAATGCCAATTCTTGATTCCTTTTCTGATACAAATTTTCTTATCTTTCCTTCTTTTGATTGATTCTGACACATTCTATTCTGTTAGCATCATCAGCCCGTTATATTCATTTGGATTTTGTTAAATTCACTACAAGGCTTTAATTTTAAACTAAATACCCATCTTCAATTCTTTCAAACTACTGTTAGCTCTTTTTCTTCCAAAATTTATCTTGCTGTTCCTTTGTTATTTGATCATAAAATTTTTAATAGCTAACTTTTGTGCTCTGGGTATAGAAAGTCCTAGTGAAGGACATTGCCTGCCTGGCTCCAAAACTTCTTGCACATTTAGCTCGACAGCTCCTGTAGGAAGGAAAATAGTCCCTTTTGATGACACAAGTATCAGAAGACCCTCAGCTGATGACTCTTCCGCTGCCACAGCCAGGAAAAGAAGTACTCTTGGTGGTATTGACAGGAAAACCAGTCCAGCTATGTTTAGGAAATTGGACCGCAAGAAGCCTTCTGATGGGAACATTCAAACTGCAGGTCCTGGTGATGCTTCTAATGTGGCACTTACAGAGAAGACTCCTTTGGATGAAGGTGAGAGAGTGTTGAAAACTGTGGAGGAAGACAGAAATCACTTTACCAAGCCACAAGTAAGAAGAGCCCTTTTCAAGGAGACATCTGATGAAAAGAAGCAGATATATGGCATTTTTAAGCATGGCTCTCGTGTGATTCCTTGTGATGATGAAGGTTTTGTCATCAGCGATGGAACTGGAGATCCTTCTAGGAACCAGAGAGAGTGTGAGGACCTCTCTCTCATCCGGAAGCAGCTTGTTCAGATCGAAAACCAGCAGTCGAATCTGATGGAGCTTCTCCAGGTATTTAGCTTCCTTCTACATGCACTGAGTTTTTCCATTAGTTTATAATAACATGCTCACTTGCAGTCATATTGTTGTTATTAGGAATTAGGACTTTTCTGAGTTACACGGCTCGCGATGTTTCTATTTTCCAGTCTTCTATTAATCTTTTCCATTTGATTTTGAATCTTTTGTTGCAGTTGTAATTAGGACGCCACTCTTGAGATATTAGGTTCATGATATTGTCTACTTCCTCATGCCACCTAGTTTATCTCACTAGAAGGCAAAGAAAAGAATAGGTAGAGTAAAAGGAAGTTCAAATTCTTAGGCCTTGTTCTCCGCACAATTTTGTTGATTTACTCGAACAACGTGGTAGATGTGTAGTTGAAAATTGAGGAAAATGTATTAAAAAATATAAAATAATTGTATTAGTGGTTGAAAATAATGAGAGAGAAAGTGGAAGTTAGCGTAAATTTATTGTGGGAAGAACAAGCCCTAAGATTGTTTGATTGGAAGGAAAACAATTGTTAACCAATAACATACGTTCCTGGCATAAAGAAAGCTCTGCAAATGCCAAAAACCAAAGAGCTTATTACGAGTGCAATCACCTTCACTGCCAATCTCGACAACATTCATTCCAAATTGGAAACAAATATGAGATAAACGTCGATTTACTCAATCCTCTTCTGAATTAATAAGTTGTACTTAGTAAACTAAAATATATCTCTTGAATCTGCAACATTTTGGTGGCTAGTGCTTCGATTCGAGCATGAATTACATAGATTCTATATGGGAGCTTGAGAATTGTAGTCTATGCTTGGCTAGTGCTTGCAATCATGAAAAAATCAGTATTTTGTTTTCAATTGATGAGTTAGAAGTTTTTTCTGTGTGTCGCATGAACATCTTTGATTATAGTTTTTAAGTAGAATTATTGTTTAGGAATATATTGAAATCTAAGTTGACATTGGAACTCAAAAGAATTAGTTTGTTCATTCATTTAACTTTTTTCTGGTTTGAGCCCTAAGGTGCTCGAGATCCTAAAATGATACCAGCGTTATCCTGGAACATCTACTTGCCGCTCTACTTATCTCTAATATCACCTCTTAACTGCTAATTAAATGCTCAACAAATTCTCAATCTGCATAGCATTATTCTCACATTATCTCGTCATTGCCAAGTTCAGAAATTCATCGGGAGTTCTCACAGTGGGATGTGCTCTCTGGAGACACGAGTGCATGGTCTAGAGTTGGCTCTGGATGAAATTTCATATGATTTAGCTTTCTCAACTGGAAGGATGTCACGAAGTGATGCCATGTGTTGCAAACTACCTGGTGCAGAATTCTTGACCTCAAAGCTTTGGAAGAAAACAGAGGCTCATCTTTCAACCTCCCGGTTTCCTGTCTCTGGTGCAAATTCATCAGTAGCTGGTGTATGTAACATGCCTGACAGGAATGTAAGTCCTGAAGGATTTCAGCTGGAGAATAGGAGATATCGACTCCAAAGTGGGCGTGGGTTTATCAACCCATTAGCTGAAATTTCTAGACGGTCTCTGCAAATCCCTGAAGTTTCCCAAGTGGATTTGCAGTGAACAATGCTGCATGAAGTCACTATCACATATATCTACCCTCAAAATCTGTCGGTAGAGTATTTCATTTGAAGCTATGATGATGTTTTAAATACAAAAAGTCTTTTTGAGTTTTTTGTATCTCAATTTACCTGTTACCCCCCTACAGGCTGTGTTCATTGGACAAAGGCTGGAGCAACGATATTAAGTTTGGCTGGAATATAAAGACAATAGACTATAGCAAGGGGGAAATATACAGATTTCTGGTTGATTCAACCATACGGCTATTATTAACCCATATGTCCATCCAGCCTCATATGTATTTAAAGGAAGCATCTATTACCCAGGAGTTCCCAATTCTTTTGTTTGCATAAAGGTTACATACTGCTGGAAGTGAATGAAGCTCGATTGCGAGTTTCAAGGTCTGATATTAATGGTGAATAGTTTATTGCAAATGGATCTTTACTGCTCTTCGATTAGACACGAAGAGTGGATGTGTATATTGATTTTCTTGTCTTGTCTCAGAATTTCTTTTTATTCCTTGTCGAGTTGTAATGCTGTCCTTTAAATTCATAGTCAAAGGGTGTTGTGACTCATTATGGTACTCAATTACATGAGCTTATGATGAGCCGAGCTTATGATGAGCCAAGCTCTTGCTGCCGAAATATCAGGACCATTTTCACCTTCTTAACATTATTTTGTTTGCAAAGGAGAAGTTTGCTTTTACTACAGGACCGTGTTTGGCAAAACATGCGCATCAGATGCATCATTTAGGCATGCTACACTTTATTTGTAGGACCATGAATTTCGGAAATTAATATTTTTATCCATTTTCGACTAAGAAAAATGATTACCCATTCTCACAATGGTATAGGTAAGTGTCAATGTCAACTTACCAATAGTGGAATGACATGTGACCAACTTTAAACGGAACTATTACAACGAGGAACAAACATTTGATACTTTGAATGTATTGTGGATATGTTTTGAGTTACTGCCTCTTCGCGATTGCACTTTGTACGAAACCAAATGAATGAGCATCAATAGAAATAAGCAAAATTTGGGGTAAATATACTATTCAAGAATTGCCTTTATCACTCCAACAAAGAAAAAGGTAAAGGTACATCCAAGTAATTTGTGCACCACATACTCGCACAGAAAACTCTGGAGTTATTCTATTACCAACCAAAGTTGCTTCATGATGTATATGGTAAAGTCCCAACAGAACACCTTACAAATGCAATACTTCATTCAGACTTTTGATAACTGGGTTCTGCCTCTTCGGATTTCTGCAGCAAATAACCACATGTTAGACAACTATCTGTTTTACAAGAACAACAAAGTAGCCATATGTGGTTCCAAAAAGCAAAAAACAAAAAAGTAGCCATATGCAGGCAGACGCGATCAACTTATTGCTTATGTGACCCAAGGTTGGAAAACTTCCTAGTTATCCACTATTAGTCGATGTGTAAATAACTGGAGCCCACTATTTAACCGGGACCAAAAATACATGTGGAAGTCAAATAACGGCAAAGAATACTGAATTTCCCTGATCCAGGAGTACTAACAATTTTCTTGGGCCCCATTTTGATACAGTAACATTTTTCTATATGAGAAAATAGAAGATATGAGATTAGCGAAAAACCTTCCCTTAAATCTGAAAACAAAGAATAGACAACACCATGATTCCCAAAAAAAAAAAAAGGATAGACAACTCCATGAAAATATGTAGAAATGTGACAGATGGCATTACGGGAAAGATAACAACAGTTTGAAAATACACCACAAGCATGATGGAAGTCAGATTCGATTCATCCAGGCACTCAAACCTTGATTAATATCCATTATAGATTTGCTTTAGTTCCCACTTACCGAATCCCATCCCTTCAATTATGCAAGCCAAACCATTACACCATTTGGTCTCAGAATGAAGCCCTTACCCATAATCAGGTACTGACATGAAAGCTCGCTACCTTTAGTGCTTGTTTGTTTTATATTATTACTCAACACATCTTGGGATTCATGACTTTACACTGCCTTCAATCACTTTTTGACCATACACTCTTCCAAAAAAAGGATTAATTCTGCCTCATAATTAGCTAAACTAAACAAGCCTAATTGCCCTGGTGAGTTTGGTTAGAAGGTCACTTGAAAGCATGAATAAAGTGTTGCCCAGGCTCTGAACGGGTATCTTTCTTAATTGCCAACAACCTGTAATGCCAGGATCATTAATTTCTCAAAGATCTATACTCATGAGTCAGACCACTCAAACAAAATCCCACGAGGTATCTCGGTTACTGTTGACCAGAGTCCAGACATTCTGTGAACTTCTTTCTTTCAATTTCTAGGAAAATGGCTTTCGATCACGTGCAGCAAAATCTATACAGCAAACTATTTATCCACAGACAATAATATGTGCATCATATGCATATATGTCATCATAAATTATCACGCCTATAGAAATGAGTGGATCAGTGATGAATGATAATTCGTGTCAATATATGCAACAACATATGCACAGATGAACAACTCTAAATCCAAATGTCGGACGTGCTAGATCAAATTCTGCTTAACCAACAGTCATTTTCAGTTAGATGTGAAAATATAGATCCCAGAATCTCATTCTTTATTGCAGCATGTTCATTCCTGATTCAACGTGAGAATTAGCAATCCAAAACAAAAGCTTCAACTATAATCACGTTGGAAAGAAGTTTTCCTTTTACTGGACCATCTAAGCTCGCTTTTAAAAATTGGCGAGTGCCAAATCAAACAACCTTGATCCCATCTAACAATCAAAGTTAAAAATGAGCTTGATCATGACATCGTGCACACCAGTAATCTAAATCTCGTGTCTAAAAGTCATTCAATTCAATGATAGTAATTCAAGCATTACAAGACTCTGTAAAACCTCAACATGTCACCAGTTGCAACTGCCACCAAAAGCTCTTATGTTCCACAATAAGTATCTGACTTGCAATTAGGTCCCCTCAATACCAAAGATCAATAACCACACATGTATTTATGAGAGGGCGTGAAAAGGTGTTTACCGATTGGGCAGAGTGCCAGGCGAGGCCACGGTAGACGTTGACGGAGAAGGTTCCGGCAAGATAAATGGTGGCGACGCCAAGGCCAGCCGTGAAAGCCTTGAATGCCCAGTCCCCTACTTTTGCCGCAGTAGCCATTCTCCCTTCGAGATACGACGGCGCGTGGTGATTAATCTCTTTACACTTTGTGTGCAGATCCTTTCCTCCTCCGTTTCCCACGGTTAGTGCTTCAGGATTCAAAAATTTGCCGTCGGTGTTTAGCTTCCTCCTTCGGTCCTCTATCGAGGGTTTATCTCTCTGTTTACAGCTTACACGTGTGGCATTGGGGATCGAGGTGTTTTACTATTTTACCCTTTTTCAATTTTCAGTATTTTATCCCACTTCTTCCATTGCACAAAATAAAATCGCAATAAAGTCGCACGTCTTTACTTCTCAGTTCTCACCTACTTTTTTCTGAGTAAAATGCGATTTATCAATACATCTTTACAAACCAATAATACAGGTCCAGGCACAATTTACTCATTTCATTAGTTAGGCCCATTAATAACAGCTGTCAATTTCAGTTTTTATTTTAATTGAAAGTTATTAAAAGTTTAGGATAACAAAATAAAATATATTACATTCCTTTTATTGAAGTTCAATTATTAACATGTGGCATCAAGAAAAGAAATGCAAGTTTATAAAGCCAATTATTATACTAATATATCGTTGTAGGAGTGGTTTCGATGAAGGATAGGTAGAGATTTTGAAAAATAAGTTGTAATAGAATGGAGAAAAAGAGAGAAACACGAAGATTGAATCAGATAATAAGAGAGACGTATTCCTTTTTAATAAGAGAGAAAATCTTCCATTCGAATTATATATTATTATATATATTATATATATTCCTTAAATTTAGCATATGTTAGTTTTTATTTAAAAATTAATTTCAACAAAATATTTTTTTACTAATATTCATATTCGAGTACACTACACTAAATAATTGTTTGTCACGCTTTTACTTAAAATTTCTTACTTTTTAAGCAATTAATTCTAAAAAGGATCTTTTATTTTCTTAAATTAAAACAAAAAAATTGTTAAACAAGGTGTAAATTTTCTTGCAAGCTATATATATATATATATATATATATATATATATATATATAAAGGAATAAAGAACCATTTATTTATTCTAATTTTTGTCATTAGAATTAACACTTCTCCCAAAAAACGTTTAAAATTCTTAAACTCTCTCTGTTCCCCATATCTCTCCGCCGCAAATCGACGTTCCATCTCACGCGCCGCCAACATCGACAAGATTAAACGCCTGACGCCATTCACCTGACTGCTACTTCTCCTTCGCAGACCATAACAGGGTTGAAAAATACCCCATGTACAGGTTCTTCTACCAATTCCAAAAACCCATTAAATAGATCAAGTTTTTCTCTGTTCAATGTATAGCATGTGCGCGCATTCCTGTATCTCGTAGTCTCTATTGCTTCTGTTTTTAGCTGTATGCATTTCCACAGAGTGGGTTTTAGATTGCTCTGTATTGGATTGATATTGTGGTGTCATTTATTTAAATTATGGTATCAATTCTGAATTTAATGTGAAATGGAAGTATACTCACAATTCAGCATTACATAAGAAGGAAGTAAGTTAAAAAATAAAAATTTAGAGGGTTTATTGAGGATTCATTGTAAAGATCCTTTATTGATAGCTTTGAAGTATCAGAAAAGTGATGAGTCTAATGTGGTAATTCAAATAGCTATTCTTCTCAATGTTGTATCGCTGATTTTTGCAGAAACCTTTATTGAAGGGGGCTCTCTTCGTCTTGAGTCTTCTCTTCTACTAGCTAGCTGGCATTTCCAAACATCCTTCATCGCAATTAGTAACTTGGTTGGTGATATTGTTGAAGTGAAATCATTTTTTTCTTGAAATCCAAACCCGACCTAATAAAGAATTAGGGTCCGGGTATAAGGAACTGGAGGGATGCAAAATTCCATCACGGGATTCACGATAAATGTCATTATTCCAGCGCTTGAGATGGATGATATCTGGTTTTAATAGATCCCCATCAGTGAATCCTAAAAGGCTGGATGGTGGTACGGATGAGAAGCCTCTGCCTCTCCTCTTTCCCGACAACCAACAAGTATCAGCATCGACAAGCAATCTTAAGAATACCTATAAAAGGCGTAGTAAGCCAATGATGGAGGCTATGCATGAGATAGCCATTTATATTCATCGATTTCACAACCTAGACCTATTTCAGCAAGGGTAAGCGTAATATTGGTTTGATCTCCTTTTCTTTCTTGTTTTTCTTTACTTTGGGATATCTTGGTTTAGAGTTTATTTCCGATTTTTAGATGGTATCAAATTAAGATTACGATGAGGTGGGAGGATGATGATTATGGCTCTTTGGTAACTCCAGCTAGAGTCATTCAATATGAAGGTAATTTAATGATTCCCTATTTATTTCTCAATTGGGCATTTGTATTTGCTTCACTGTATTTTGTTTCATAAATAAACTAAGCTGGTGTCCGGCTTTACTTTTTTCTACCTAAAAATCAACTGCTACTACTCAACCAGAGTCAAACTTCAATATCGAGCACATATCTTGTGGTCTCTATCACTATTTTATGGTCCTCGTCACTATTAAACCTAAGTCGGTTTTTAGTAAAATAAAATTTTACCTGACACAAGCTAAGAGTTATGCTTATTACCAAATTATCTTTATCTGCACAGCTCCTGAACTGGGAGCTGATGATGTACATGGAGTGTGGAGAATTGATGACACAGACAACAGTTTCTCAACACAACCTTTTCGAATCAAATATGCAAGGCAGGATATTCTTTTATCCATGATGGTTTCTTTTAACTTATCTCTGAGTAAATTTGAGGTATCAATCTTACCCTTTGTTCCTTGTTGGTATTGTGCATGGACATGCATTGAATTGTTTATGTGTACCATTATGTTTGCTTTTTGGGCAATGTAGATGCCAAATGAAGTTATATAGATAAAAATTAGTGAAATAACTCGTCCAGTGCCTGCCGAATAGCAAAGGGAAATTTCTTATAAAATAAGAAAGATGCCGAAGACGTCATTAACTGAAATGCTTTATTGGAATAATAATTATTCTTTTGGAAGAGATCAACCTTTATTTGGTTAAGGTAGATTGTATACATCAGTACGCCCCTTTCCGACATTTGTTGAAGAGCATGTTTGTGTTTGAATGCTTTAACACCTGTTTTCCATTCCCTTTAAATGCATTGGAATTGGAATTATATATACCTTCAGATTTTAGTGCTATATGTGCATCAACTATAATGGCAACTGAATGTGTCCTGTGATTACCAGGGCCCAGCTACATCACCTGTTATCCTGAAATTTGAGCTTCTGTATTCCCCCATACTGGAGAAGAGGTTAGTGAAAAATATTTTTATATCCGAACAAATTGAAATATATGAAAATGGACACACATTTAATGTGATGAATTTATAATCATGTTAGTGTGTTAAACTTCATATAGCCTCTATACTTAGTGACTTTAGAACATGATTTGCAGGTCTAATTTGCAAGTTTCATTAGATGCAAGCCCTGCGGCAATCCATGAATTTCGGCTTCCCCCGAAAGCTCTATTAGGGTTGCATTCCTATTGCCCGGTTCACTTTGATGCTTTTCATGCTGTGTTAGTTGATATAACTGTACATGTCTCCATGCTGAAAAGTGAGGTTTCCTCTGCCTCACAAGAAGTTCAAAGGTTTGTAGTAACTTCCCTTTAATTGGCATCGAAATTAATTTTTGTTTGATGTTCCAGAAATTGTTCTTAGTGTTTTTAGTTCTTTTTAGGATAGTCACTTTAATTACCTACAAATTCTCCGCAGCTGAAAGGCTCTTTTTTTTCCCACCCCCAAATATTTTATAGTTGACTTTTATTGCCCCCTCCCTTCTTCGTCGTCTTCTTTTTTTTTTGGATCAGAAATCATTTTCAGCTACACTTTTTTTATTGAGATGCCAACTTTTTATAAGGTTTTTAATGCACATTCAAAAATCTCTCCGAAACAAACACTAGTAAATCTGTTGAAGTGATGAAGACATTTGTGTCCTTTCAGTGACACTGGAGCTGAAGAAGATGCTACCATTGGAGAATTGGATAAGTTAAAGCATGTAAGTAGCATTCTTGGATGTCTGTTCTACAGTCAACATTTTCTTGCTATCCCATATTGAACAAAGTTCTTATATTTCTGTCTTTAGTTCATATTTTTCTTGTAGGGAAAATTGTCTTACTATTCCATAATCTGCAATTCTTTCATTGATTGTAGATATTTCTTGAGGTGTAAATAGATTAGCCGTTTAGGCATCATTTGTTCCACTTCTGTTTTTTGCAGATATCATGTCTATTGATAACACAGATTTTTTTTGTTTAATTAATTAGTTGATTAATTAATTAATTTTATTTTAGTTTTTGTAATATCATTTGTCATGTTTCTAAAACAGGACATGCTTGTCAAAGAACTATTAAATGCTCGTGACATACTTGTTGAAGAGCTTGAAAAGCTTAGCAAGGGTATCAATCAACCAATTGATATGAAAAAATTTAATCAATTATTTGGTATCACTCCAAGATCCAACCTGGAAAAAGCCAATGTCGAAAGTTCAGGACAAGTTTCAAGCACTCTCAACAATGTTTCTGAGGTCTTTTGGTTAATCCAATTCTATTATAATTTTCCCCCCATCAAATATTCTGTTCTCTCTTTTTCTTCTTCTTTCTTTTTTCTTTTTTCTTTTTTTAAAATAATTTAAACTAATCACAGTTTCTTGTGAGATATCGTAATCATTTATTTGTTACTTGAACAGAAACCAAATGGTGAGGTTGATTTTGAAACAAATGGTTTTCCACCTTCCTTTTCCAAGGACGCACCGCCTGTGTCATTCAATTCAATCGGAAATCAAGTTTTCGACCTATGGAATATGTTTCTGAATTTTCACAGGTTTGTTTAATTATTTTAACCCTTCACACTCCATTTTATTTTATTTAAGAAACATACATCTTCTACTTTTTGTGACACAACTTTTAGCCTAATGTTGTTATTAACTTTTTCTTACCTGAAAATCAACTTCTAGTACTAGTCAATGTTAAACATCAATATCAAGTACACATTTCATATCATCATTCAATACTTTTCACACATTTTGTGGTCCCTACCACTATTCACCTAAATAGTTAGTTTTTAGCTAAAAAAATAATAATAATACCCAAACACTCTGTTTGTTTCTCTCTCTCATGAGATTTTTACAAAGTTCATCAGCAAAGTCAGATTTAATGTAATTAGTAAAGAAGTGCTTATTTGAATTATGAAATTATCTTCCAGAAAGGTTGTGAATTGTGATACACCTGAAATTCTCCCTATTTTCTAAATAGATGAAAAATTGGGTAAGATAATCTCACTTTTCATCTTGTTATTTGTTCAAACATCGATTATCAATGCTTGCTATTGATCCCTTCAGGATTTGATCATATTTTGACATTCCAGGGCTAACAAAATCAAGATCCTTGAATTTCTGCGCAACCAATGGGCTATTGATCGAAGAGCTGAATGGTCAATCTGGATGGTACATACTAAGGTTGAGATGCCTCACCAGTATGTAAGTAGTGAGGTGGCTGAGTCTTCTTACCATTCTTTGCAAGGTCGAGCACCTGTCCTCCGGAAGTTAAATGGCGATGTAATAGCATCAATACTTTTAACTTCTTATTGGTTCATTGTCAGCAATTCTTCTCTTAGTTAAATATTAGAGGGTTTTATTAACTTTTGCTAGTGATATGTGCAGCCTGTCCAGATCGCAGCTATGCGAGCAGAGCTTCATAGGCGAAGTATTGCACAAATGAGGGTGAGTTCTTATAAAGAGCAAAAATCGATAGTCTTTAGGCCTGTTAGCAAACAAATTAGAATTTGAAATAGGGTGTGAATTTTTGAAAATGAGTGGCGGAGATTTGTATAGTAGATGTGAGTCCTCCGAGATGCCTAGATGTGTGACCAAATTCTATTTTAAAATAGAATTGATTGGTTAACATGGGCTTTGTGTGTTGGTTTTTTGAGCTGGTATTGCTTCACTGCAGATCAATAATCGGTGTATTCAAGATCTGCACATATTTGGAGATCCATCTCGAATCCCGATTATAATTGTCGAACGCGTCGTGAACGTACCCTTGCGTTCGGGCAGTGGAAATTCTTACTTCAGTCAACTTGACCAAAAACCAGAAGGCCCTGTGATTTCTGCTGGTGACTCAACTCCAATAAACAAGTTATCGATTGCCAACACTCGTCAAAGCAGTCGTGTACTGAGGATTGTAGTTTTCGTCCATGGATTTCAGGCATGTTCAATAGTACCTACCAGCTTATTATGAAACTTTGTTACATTTCTCATCATGAGTTGTTTTATATACAGGGACATCATTTGGATTTACGGCTCGTTCGTAATCAATGGCTCCTATTAGATCCCAAGGTAGAATTTCTTATGTCGGAGGTTAATGAAGATAAAACTTCAGGAGACTTTAGGGAAATGGGGCAAAGATTAGCTCAGGAAGTAGTATCGTTTGTGAAAAAGAAAATGGACAAAAGTTCGAGATCTGGAGTCCTGAGAACTATTAAGCTTAGCTTTGTCGGACATTCCATCGGAAACATTATCTTGAGAACTGCATTAACAGGTTTGTACACTGAATCTTTTGAGTTCCTACCATTATCTTTGGATATTTCTAAAAATTTCTCGTCTTTCTCAGATACTGTTATGGAACCGTATTTGAGATACCTGCATACGTATGTTTCTGTTTCTGGGCCACATCTTGGTTACCTATACAGTTCAAATTCTTTATTTAACGGTGGTTTATGGCTCTTGAAAAAGCTGAAGGGCACACAATGTATTCATCAGCTGACTTTTACCGATGATCCCGACCTTCAAAATACATTCTTGTACAAACTTAGCAAGGTAATGATCGGAGTCTTCACATTTTGCTTTTCCATTTTTGTCATCAAAATTGAGCTCCACGCATCCGGAGATGTGTTCTTATAGATTGTTTTCTCCATATTTCTCAGGAAAAGACACTGGAAAATTTCAGAAATATCATTCTCTTATCTTCACCCCAGGTATGTTATTTCAGCAAAATTTTTAGTGCAAACTCTATGTCATAAACTTGGTGATTTCAAGCTCTATGAGGCTTTAGTTCATTCTAACCAATATTAATCAATTTGAACCCTTTCTTCTAATTATTTATGACACTTCCAGGATGGTTATGTTCCATATCATTCTGCGAGAATCGAGATGTGCCCAGCGTCTTCAGGAGACTCCTCAAGAAAAGGCAAAGTTTTTCTTGAAATGCTCAACAATTGCATGGACCAAATACGAGCACCATCAACCGAGCACAGAGTATACATGCGGTGTGATGTTAATTTTGACATCTCATTGCAAGGGAGAAACCTCAATACCATAATCGGCCGGGCGGCTCATATTGAGTTCCTCGAAACCGACATATTTGCAAGGTTTATAATGTGGTCCTTCCCAGAATTGTTCCGCTGATTGCATCTGTGTGGTCTAATCACGAGCCTCCACTGAGCACCATCGGATCTCCAAACTTTTTGACACGACGTATGATGGCACTGTTTTCATGAAGATCGAGGTTCCTTTTCGCGGCTGGCAGACTTGCAGGTGCAGTGAAATGTCTGGCAGTGTAAATTATTTGCTACACGTTGCTTCACTTGAAGATCTTCCATCTTTAGCAGGCAGTTTAAACCTTAGAGATGTATTTTATATCTATGAGCAGGTAAATTATCATATATATATATATTTTTTTAACATTAATTTTACATAGAAATGTATATCGTACCACGAAAACGGGAGGATGATATTTGACGGGTAGTAATGTAAATCAGACGGCACAGCTGTTTTCTTTTCTATCTCGGTAGTCTTTTTGCACTTTATCACTATCAAAGTGAATAAAGAAGTTTCACTAGACAAGATTTAATGCTACTATTGTTGTTTTGAGGCGAAATATATTCAGCATGTTACAATGTAAATTATTATGTATACATTAAGGGTGATAGTGAATAAATTATAATGGTTTTAAAGTTTTTAATATAAAAGAGGAAAGAGAATGAATGGAGTTGAGTGAAAAATAAACAACACACCGGGTTTGAATTTCAATAAAAGACTCTTTTATTTGAATTTAACTGAAGAATAATGAAAATACAATGCCTATTTATAGATTAGTATTATATTTGAATAAGGTAAATAAAATCCTAAATAATCAATACTAAATAAAATCCTAATCTAAATATGAAACTAAATAAAATTCCTAATTTAATCATATTCTTCCTCCATCAGTAACTTAAGAGTGAAAAATGAAATTATGACGTGTAATTGGTTCTTAAGAAAGATTATTTAGTCTAATCACCAATCAGCATGTGATTTTGCCAGCTACGGCCTACAAAGAATTTTAACTTTGGTTAAATTATGATTTGTGTGGTGTTAGATGCCTTAAAAAACATTAGTATCTGATTCAACTTGTTTATCTATATCTAATTTTTTTTTCAAATTATTATTATTTATTTTTCTCAGTGAGATAGATTCTTGGTTTCTATATACTCCTTCTGTCCCACAAAAATAGTCCACTAGTTATTTTCACACATATTAAGAAAATGATAGTTAATTAATTTGACATTAAATGTGGTAAGTGAATTATCTTTTTAAGACAGACAAAAATAATATACTGGACTATTTTTATCGGACGGAAAGAGTATATCTTATTGCAATTTGCAGTATTAAAGAAAAATGAGAATTCCAAGGGAATATAGGTGGTCAAACAAATATAAATTTGCCCAACTTGGAGAAAATAATCATAGGAACCAAAAATGATAAAATTTGTAAGAACATTGGATGGAATCTTGGAGAAAAGGTTAGATAATTTCTTGTAATAAAGGGGAGTATTTATTTTTATTTATGTTATGGACTGAGATTTATATTATTTATTGCTTGATGGTAGTTTACTATGAGCATATGATCGATGTGTTGGTTTGAAGCAACGAAGAATTAGATATTTTTACTCTTTCTTTTTTATAAAGATAGATTTATCGTCTTTTTGTATTCGATCTAAGATATATGTTACTTTTTATTTGGTACATATTTAATTTTTTTTATCTCCTAGCATAAAAAATTCTTTATTTTCGTAATTATCTTTATTTAACATGTATTATTATTAATTAATAAAAATAAAATATTATTTAATATAGTAGTATATTTAGAAAAATATAAGAATTTTTTTTTCAACAATACTAATTAGAATTTCTTAATCCATTTGAAACTCGGATGGAGTAGATACTTGCGATGCTAAGGTTTATCATTGTATGCAAGCCACGGCAATCAAATTGTAGCATCTTCAGCTTGTTTTATAAAGTTAAAAATTAATTACAACTTTTACACTCATTTAAGTAGGCCGGATTTTACATACTAAAGTAAAAACAAACACAAAAAAAAAACCAACCCTTTTACGCTCTTTTTTAATTATAGATATTTTTAGAAAAAAAAATATTACTTGTGCTTTTCGTGGTTATATCTTACTTTTTAACTATAATTTTTTTAAAATTATATTTCTTTTCATATTTTGTCAAAATAACGCATAAGAAATACTTTTAAAACGCTTAGAAAAATGTGAGAGATGTGGCGCATGGCTTCTACCCACCGCATTCAGTTAGTGGGATGTGAAGAATTTTAGAGAATCGCTTTGGGAGAATAATTTAATATAACATTTTCGGTCAAACAAGTTTGTGTAATAAAGTTTTCTTAGACGTTGGTAATAATTGTTTGAAATGTGGCACATCAAACGTGTCATCAAAACTTTCAAACTCCATTTTTTTCCCCTTTTTTTTTATTAATAAATTCAGGCTCTTCCTTTTATATGCGTTAGTAAAAGTGTCCACCCACATCCATCCGTTCATGTCCAATTAATGCCTTTAGCACTTTTGCTTGGTTATAAAGTCAAAAGGGAATCTATATCAAGAAGGTTTTCAAGGTGGGCCACTTTGGATGAGAGAAATGAGAAAATGGATAGTTGATTGTTAGAGCATCTCCGATGCAATAATGTGTACGGTGTACATACGTAGAGAGATAGACACACAAAAATTCATACATAAATTTTCTCTTTCTTCATTTTCACAATTTTCTCTTATCTTTGGTAACTTTTTCTCCATATTGTGCTTGACACTTTCTACAACTAGACATTATTCTTGACAATGTGGAGCAAAAATTACCAAAAATGGAGAAAAATATAGAAATCAAGAGAGAGAAATTTGATATTTTAATTTTTATGTCTCTATCTCTCTCTACGTGCAAGTGTAGCGTCATGTTGCGTGGAGATCTTCTTAGATGATGGATTTGATCGGATCCCCACAGTGGGGATCTTATGATCCCTACTGTGCTGATGTGTTCCCCTGATTGGTGGGGGGGCGGGTGGGCCACGATTCTCCCACCAATCAAGAGACGACACATCTCCACTGTGGGGATCATAAGATCCCCACTGTGGGGATCCGATCGTTTCTCGATGATGGATGATCTTCACTAGAAAAGTGATCATAGTTCGGAGTCTCAAACTCTTGTTTAAAAGCATCCTCTATGGTAAATAAAACTAGCTATGTACACTAAAAAATATATGTTAATTAAAATATCAACATGTTAAATATCAACATTTGACATCTACAATAGTGACGTTAAGCTTAAATGTAGTCATTAAAAGCTATGTGTTGACATTTCACTGGCCTAAAAAAATGAGTGGTAAAAGTAATAATAAAAATACCATTTACCTCCGCACAAAAATACAGCATCACATGTTAATGAATTAGCTAAATTTACCAAGAAAGTTAACTTGTAGCTAAAAAAAAAAGTTCTTTTAACATATATATTGTAGAGAATAAATACAATCTCTTACTAACTCATTACACTAAGATGTACTTTAACCCAACGGATACTCTAAGCATCCTCTAGCAAGTCCACAGAGTAAGCTGAACGTGGTTAAAGAAATAAGGTATGTAATTTTATTTTTTCCTTTCACGAATTGAATACACATTAAACATGACATATTATTGTCAAGATTAAATTGTCTCGTCTTAGTTGAGATACATCAATACGGCATTCTATATTATTGTGGTCGTTGCTTTCGCGATGTGATTGACAATCTTTGGCCCACTAAATAAATAGAAGAAAAAGATATATAAGATTATTCAACAAGAATATTTATATGGAGTTGTGGCCCAAGTGATTTAGACATATCAGATCAGTTGAATATGTAATTATGTCTAGTGTAAGTGCAATTTAATTTACGCATTTACATTGACTTGAGAAGTGAGAAGGACTCTTGCAATTAACCACTTCAAAATTGAACTGAATTGAATAATTCCAATCAAGCATGACTCTACTGACACTTGAGAGTAGACATCAATTTTACAAAACTCATGGTGGTAATCATCATTATGGTGTCGGGAAATTCTTCTCAATCTGGAGAATTGACTTCCTGAACAATGTTAAGTAATCAATATCCTATTATTATTCGTTATTTTCGTCACTTTTGTCGGGAAATTGAGGGGTTGTTTGATTGGGTATAAAGTTAATGTGCGCCGTATTCTGTGTAAAAATGTGTGGTTAATATTATTTTGGGAAATGTGTGTGTGGTTGAAAATGAGCATGAGGTATACGAAATTGCGTACGGATAAATTATATACCAAATAGAACAAGGCCTGAATGCGGTTAGAATGTTGTTCGGCACTAAACTATCGATTTGAAAACTGAATGTTCAGTCAAAATTGGTGGAGTGAGGAAGTGGAGTTTCGGGCTAGACTGGACCAGAATGGAGAATGATAAGTGCTAGAAAAGCACTTAAATAATTCTTCTATTTTATGTATTTGTGTGTTTTATTAGTGTTATATGTTCCGTTTTATGTGTTTTTCCTTTATTGTGGTGTTTAGGGTCACAAAGAATCAAAAGGAGTCAAAACTGATGAAAATCGAACGAAAACTAAACTCGACCAAAAGGCAAGTTTAATCAAAGATGGAGGACCTCCGATGTAATTTTATGAAAAGCTGTTTTTACAATTTTTCTTATGCTGAAGTCGAAGAACATCAAAAGAGGATTCCTACACTCTTTTCGGATCGCAAATCGGAGTTTCCTAGTGAAAGTTATGGCCGTTTGAAGAAAAAGGACTAAAAGCGTCAAAGCCAAAACTGTTGGGGACCAAAGTGCAACTTTTCAAAAGTCGGGGGACCAAAGTGAAACGTTTCAAAAAGTTTGAGGACCAAAATGCAATTTATCAAGGACCACAATGAACAACATTCAAACGTTGAGGGACTTGGTGTGCAATTTATGGGTGACTCGGGTGACTCGAGTCACCGCCGCATGTGATCGAGTCAGCGCCGCAAGTGACTCGAGTCACGCCCGAGCATCCTCGATCAGCGCCGCAAGTGACTCGAGTCACCGCCGCAAGTGACCGAGTCACGCCTGCAACCGTCCCTGGTCTCCCCGTTCCGCGCGCGCGGTGACTAGGCAGAATCGCGCGTGACTCGAGTCAGCGCGCGCGGTGACTCGAGTCACGCCTGACACCGCTGCAGATTTTGACCAGCGGACTCCACCTACCATAAAACGTGTTTTTTGGTATTTTCTTGACTTCTTAGAGATAAAACAATCTGAGCACACCACAATAGACTCATGAAGGAAGACTTTTATGATTTTTTAATATTTTTTGGTGTAATATTTTGCCTATAAATAGAGGCATTTCCAAGCTTGAATCACACAACTTGTAGAGAGAATTAGCTTGTGATTCTCTCCAAATTTCTCCTCAATAAATTTCTCTTCATCATTTGTTCTTAGTTGTAGCTTGAAAGCTCTTAGTTTTTCATATTCAAGCGAAGTAAGAACCTAAATATAGGTTCGAAAAATCAATCGACGATACTGCCGTGGAATATGATTAACGGATATTTCTTCTCTAGTTTCTTTCCTAATTTTATTTTTCATATTTGAGAAGATAATTTCATATATTGTAGGTGATACACATGCTATTGCTATAAGTATTTTAACCCGCATATATGAGTAGTTAGACTTCTATTTAATTTAGCATTATTTACGTGATTTCTATAGTTTTTATATATTACTTGAGATAGTGAAGTATAATCTATCATATAAAGCAGTGGTGATACCCGCTAATATGAGTAGTTAGACTTCTCTATCTAGTCGTTCGAGGAAGTTGTGTTCAATTATCATGTTGTTATCTTTTCTAACTCTTTTGCTAACGCTTTATCTATTCCTCTACTTCAATTTGTTGATTTGTTATGCTTTTAAACCCGCTTTTGAATTTATGTGATTATTGCATTCACTTTGACCAATTGAATCAATTAATCTTTAAGTTCAAGTTATGTGCTAGATTGGAACTTTTGATCCGTAATTGTCACTAGATTCCAACTACGTAGCAAACGAATGTCGTGCATATTTGTTAATAAATCAACTTAGATGTATTAATTCAAGTTTGTGAAATTGATCATCTAATTCAACTCATTCTTCTTGTTCATTTCACACTAGCATTGCATTAAATCCTAAGAACTTGTTTAGGATTATCCAATAGCTAGATGTTAAGTTAAAGAACTCACTTTAATTTAATACACTTAAGGAAGAATTGTTAATCGAGCTTCTTGGTTAATCGAGAGTTGATAAATTGGAGAAGGGATAGTACATGTTGCATGGGAAAGATAAACACAAGATGTTGACACAAATCCAACCCGAGAACTAGATATATCTTCAATTGTTTCATGTTCATCTCTTTTATTTTGTCATTTTATTTTCGAATTTCATCCAACTTCACAAAACCCCCATTTCTAGATTAATTGATAAGAACAACTAGATTAAACACCGTTCCTCTTGGGTTCGACCCTTACTTACCACTTCTACATTAATTTGTAGTTTTGAAACCGAGTAAGGAAATAAAATAAATTTTGGCGTACTGCGACAACACGCCCAGAGAAGCTTGTTCGGCCAGGGTGCTCGGCCAGGGTATGCCAAGCATGCATTTGGTTGCTCGACCACTCTGGCCTATCATCAATTTCCTTTCCTCCATTTCCAATATGCATCTCGACCTCCATTCTTCCCTTCCCAGCGTGCATCCCGACCTCCATTCTTCCCCTCCCAGTGTATGATGCACATATCCAATCTTATAATTTGTGCTCTATTTGATATGTAGGGATCATATACATATTCTATAGAAGATAGTGTTATTGGTCCTAATACCAGTTCCATTGATCCGATTAATATGGTCATGGATTATACACCAAATTTTACAACTTCTAATACATTTGACTCACGTGATGACCTTATTTATTGGGCACGTAATACTAGAAAAATTCTTGGTATAGTAATAGTAGTGCAGAGGTCTGACAATGGAGAGGGTGGTAGGCAACCTCAACTTTTGCGGTTATGTGAACGAAGTGGTAAGTATCGAAGAGCTAAAGAAAAGATGGAAATGATAAGGGTGTGGAAAAACTCACTGGAACAAGGAAATATGAGGGTCCATTTGCATTGAGAGGTAGGCAAACATCTCGTGACGGGCATTGAATATTGCAAGTTGTATGTGGTGTGCATAATCATCCATGTGCGAAATATCTAGAGGGTCATTCTTTCGCCAATCGATTAACACCTGATGAGAAGAAGTTGGTAGTTGATATGTCAATATCTAACAGTCGATCGAAAGATATTTTGTATAAATTGAAAGAGAGAGATCCTGAGAATACATCGACAATAAGGACTATTTATAACTCACATCAAAAGCATAGACTAATTGAGCTCGGCGGTCGAACACAACTACAATACCTAATGACTAAGTTAGAGGAGCATGGATATTTTTTTGATTCTAAGCGATGTGAGGCAACTGATACTGTAAAGGACATCTTCTTTGCCCATCCAACAAGTGTTAATTTATTGCGTGTTTTTCCAAGTGTCTTGCTGATGGATTGTACATACAAGACTAATCGATACAGGTTACCATTGTTAGAAATAGTTGGTGTTACGTGCACGGACATGATATTTTCTATTACATGTGCTTATATGGGGTTCGAGGGTGAAGATAACTACATATGGGTGTTGTTTGTATTGAAATCACTGTTCAACCGATCATCCCTTCCCACAGTTATTGTTACTGATCGAGAAATTGCATTAATAAATGCAGTTGAGAGTACTTTCCCGATGACATGACATTTATTGTGTCGGTGGCATATTAGTATGAACATAACAGCAAATTGCAAGAAGGATTTCCACACTAAGGAATAATGGGATTATTTTATATCTTTATAGAACATATTGATAGTAGCCTAATCAGAGGGAATATTTTATGACTTGCTTAGAAAATTTCAAGCGGACTATTCAGGTTATGGAGATGCCATCGGATATGCAATGCGCCAGTGGATTTACCCGTTTAAAGATAGATTTGTTTCTTGCTATACAAATCACATCATGCATTTTGATAACACCACAACAAATATGTATGCCAGTTAAAATAATTTAAATTCCTCATTTTCAATATTGATCGTTCATTGATTTTATTTCTTTTTTGTAGGGCGGAGAATGCACACACGAAACTAAAAAAGCATGTTGGATCGAGCCATGGCAATTTTGAAACATGTTGGACTAAAATTCATACATTGATTGAGACATGGCACACTGAGATAAAACAATCATTTGAGAAGAGTATAAATAGTCCATCATTGATTCAAACCAGCCGTGTTTAAGTGTCTATGAGGTATGGTTTCAATTGTTGCTATGGATAAAATATTACACAAGATGCATGTTGTGAATACGGTTGGGATCGATCTTTTGTGTTGTGAGTGTGTACTTAGGAAGACATGTGGTTTACCACGTGCGCATGAAATTGTTGAAGTTTTACATAATGGTAGGTCAATCTCTTTAGATGCAGTTGACGGTTTTTGGAGAAATTTGGACATGGAGGCAGACCTGGGGACAGATATTACTGTTTCAAATGATATTAGTGCTTGTTGGAATCAAATTTTTTTCAGGTGTGAATACGAATTTTTCAAATGCGAATGAAACGGAAAGGTTATTCATGTTGAAGAAATTGATTGAGTTTGCAAAGCCGTCTACCACCTCGACGCTTGAGCCTGCTGTCAAGACTAACACCTGTGAGCGACCAAAAAAATGAAATAGAAGCAAGACAAATCAACAAAGTGTGACCCCAGTGCTTTTGAGTATGTTGAGTCTATCCATGACAGTTGGTTCGACCCACCCAATACGAAGGGAAAGAAAAAACAAAAGGTAGTCGAATCCATTTGTTTTATTTTTTTTTAATTATCCGCTAGTGTGAATATAGTATGAATGGTTATGAGACGGTCAAATTTTATCTCTCGACTTTTAATAGGTTGTTCGTTGTGGTACATGGACGCCACTTTCTACCATTGCATATGTCGACCAGCTACCATCTCACCTGCACAAGTATATTATAGCAACAGGGGATGTAGTGGCTGATGGTCACTGTGGTTTTCGCGCGATTGCTGGCCTAATTTATTGTGATGAGGATCGGTGGCTTAGGGTACGGCGTGACTAAATAGAAGAGCTCACGATGTTTGAAGAGTTATACAGGGGTATATATGGTGAGTACGGTCGGTTTGAAAACCAATGTAACATATCCTAGTTCTGTATCACATATCTTATCATATCGTATCAGATTACAGAACTGGGGGCACGCCACGCTTACATATCATATGTTGACTTTCAAAACTTTCATTACATGGAGTAGCTTTTGTCATAAATAGCCAACTTGCACGCTTATCTTCTCATGTCTCGTTCTATAGCATGCACAATGGTATATTTAGTATTCCGCTCGCCAAACGATCTTTTAAACGTATAAAAGAAGTTCATAAACTTACGGGAACGTATAGTACTTCAAACTCTTAAAAATAACGTTTTACAAAGCTTACATTCCCGTACATAAGTTTGGTGCAGGACCTTTACTCCCGTATCTCTCACACATCACGCATTCTCAATGTCCTCTGCCAGCTCCACACAACTTGACACGTCCCGAACATCTATCAAACGCAAACATACACACAACGTGAGTTATAAAGACTCAGTGGATAATAGATACAATGTAATGTATGCCACACTTTCGTATTGGGCCCTATTGCAAATCATGTGAACACACTGTGCCATCTTCTTTCTTTTCATCTTTGGCCCCGTTTTTTCTCATATTTAGGGCTTAGATCCCTCGCTCGACCATCGCCTAAGGGCTTAACTCACCCAATAAGCAGCCACATAAGGCCATATGATCATATATAGGGCTCAGATCCCCTAACGGGCCAATGTTACTTTCATATTTCGTAAATAGATGATAGGCAACTTCACACGCCTATGCTTTTATGTCATGATTGTGCAATTTTCTTATCTTTGAACCTTGAGGTTATTCATATAAGTTCAAGCTCATCATCGTCATACATTCCATTAACTGACTCGAGGCACATCATAGTCATACCCTAATCACATGTTCCTTTATATACTAAACATATCAATGTCCATTTCATTCAAGTAGAAGATGCAAACACACATAAACATGAAATGCAGGCACGTAGGATCACAGATTGATAATGCTTGTAAGCACAAGAACTTAAGCTCTAACCTATCATACCATCAACTCATTCAAACATGGTATGCAATTCAATACTTCACTTAGCTCATATTAGCTCCTAATGAATAGGCTAGTGCTTGCCAATATTTCTTTGTCTTCATGATGGTCTTTTACAAATTTTAGCTTAAGGTGATGTTAGGGATCATATAGGTCATATAGACACCTTCACAACCTCAACACATCACAACACAATCACTAGGCAAGGAAGTTAGTTAGTATCACATACTTTCCCATCATCATTCATAAATCAATCCCATAACCGAACAAATACTAAGTACAGCATGTATTTATTTCCTAACATATATAATACATCTTTTACCCACCTTGTACATGAGGAAAACCAACTTAGTATTTGTCATTTTAGTGATAGAATTTTATAAAATTTTTTGCATATTTTAATTGTAGACTTATGTAGACTGCCAGTGAGAGCTCGAATGCAATCTTCATAATTGAATTTACACATGACCAATTCATTCCCGCCTTGACTGCTTTAATTGGTGAATTCATACATTTAGCACCACTCAATTGTAGGGATGTGGTAACATTGTGAACTTCCTTTTTTTATTTTGGATCAAATGCGCACCCAATATACTTTTTTTTGGACCATTTTCGCCCATTTGCCTCAAAATTTTAGCAAGTCCAACAAGGCCGGTGGCTGCTCCCCCGGTACGAAACCCTTAAATTTACTTGGAATTACTCAATTTTCTTGGTGTCAGACGGCTAACTAGCACCAAAAAAATGGCTTCGAATGCTCCACTAAAAATGGCTTCGAATGCTCCACTAACTCTCAAAAAAGAGGCTTCAAATACTCCAATAGCTTTCAATCTTGCAACAAAAAGTAGCGAACGGTTACCGACATTCATTGAGTGGGTTCGAGAGTTCGTATCAATAAAGTATGATGTTAAGAATGTTAGTGAACAATATGTGAATTATAAAAATCAAACACCAAAATAACGAATTCAACAAATATTATACTTATCGAGATGAATACAAACAAATGACAAACTTACTTTTCTGTATAGATTGAGGCTGGTCTACATTATGTCCTATAGCAAAATTGCACTCCTACTCTTAGTGCTTTGTAGTTCGTCGAGCGATTTGCCACCAGGATTCAACAATCTATTGCCTAGGAACCTGTACCTTGATACGAGGCCCAAACGAATGTACTGGGCATTTTATCTCTCGAGATGCAGAAGAGGAGGATGAAGAATTATTTCAGATGTTTTCTTGAATCAAGATCTTCATATATATAATATGAAAACAAGTTGGTTGAGATTGATGAAGGGATGCGTTTGTTCTGAAATGGTGCGTCCGTTGAAAAGAGACACATCTGTTATTTCCTTCCTTTGGATTCTAACAAAAAATAAAACGAAAATACGAGTAATTTTCCTTATCACTAAAGCCCCAATGGGGCCAAGGCCCATCTATGACACACACACACACACACACACACACACACATATATATATATATATATATAATATAATATAGCTCAATCCAACCATAAGGCTTTTAACTTAAGTTTAATAGTTACAAAAAGCCCACACTTATAAGTTGAAACATTCTTTCATCATTTTCCTATGTGGGATTCTTAACACTTTTATTACTATATAAATACTATAAACTCTCACAAAGAATCATACCGACAGTTACTGGCTTTCCCGCGATTGTGGTGTGCTTGCACCGCAAGCTACAACGTTGGCAGACAAGAAGCTTATGGTGTTTACGGTACATGTGATTACTGAAAAGGAGGTCCGGGGTGAAACCATTTCCTTAGTGTTAAGCTGTTTCTCAGAAGGGATAATCTATATGTCATTGGCTACTCCAATGGCAAGAACTCTTACGAAATGTCGGAAGGTGAAAATTTGATGGATGATGCAATCTTCCTTAGCTATGGTTGTGGTTATGGTGACTGAGAGAGGGACGCCAAAAGTAGAACACAGTTAAATGTTGGATTCCAAGCAGGCAATGAAGACGTCTGTTGGTTACCTACTCGGTAATCCAAGTATTGAAAAGCAGAAAAGTTCACTCTTAACATTGATCTTCAGTGTTTCGGAGGAAGTCAGATTTGGGTATATATCAATATACATAATAGAAAATTATAAAAATCCAGGAGCGAAAATCACACAATTTATAGGAGATATGGTTAATGATTGCGAAGATGCGTCGGAGGCGATTATAGATGCCGATGATTTACAGGACGAGTCTACCGTGATTATACAAGGAAAGGTCATCAAAAATTTGACAATGGCAAAAGATTTTGTTAGTGTAACACTCACCCCAGTACGTCCAGCGGCATCGTACTAGGAAGGGCGTTACCTGCGTGACGTCACCGAGCTAACACATTTACAAGAGTTTTACGACAACCCCAAAACGATAATTTGCATATATATATCTAACGTGATAGTTCCAAAAGTTATATTACAAAAGAGATTGCAAAAGAGTGGTTTTATATACACATGACCCCAAAATCTTTTTCCTTCCCGTTTCTACACGTCGACGAGCTCACGCGTGAGAGGATCCAGCGCCACCTCCAGCCTGCCTCCTACTCGCAGCATCATCTAAAACATAAGAAAGAATACACGTGAGTCATAAAGACTCAGTAGGAAGAGACACAATGCACATGAACATCACATATCACTTCCGGGCCCATTGCGAATCATGTGTTAGCATTGGCGCCATTTTAAACATTTGGCCGGCCTCGTAACATCATCGGGGCGTAGGTCCCCTGTGAGGCCATACTATCGGTTATTGGGGCGTAGGTCCCCCATTCGACCGACGTATCATTCGTTGGGGCGTAGGTCCCCCATATTTGGCCGAAAACATAACATTAACGCAACACATGATAGGCAATCCAATCCAATCACGCATGACATATGAGTACACATGGATGAGACATTCATAGCATAGCATTTGGCAACAACATAAGCATATCATGAACCAAGGTTAGGAAGCACCTAACCCTAGGAAATCACCATAACAAGTTAACCATATCCTATTTTCCAAAACTAGGAAATTAGCCAAAGAAACTTGCATACATAGCTATCTAAGGATCATTCATGTCTCCACTTACCTCCTACATAGATATTCTATCTCAAACCTACCTCAAAAGACAAGAAACCAAGCTAGGAGATTGGTTGGATGATTCTTCTTCTCCCTTCCCTCTTCTCTTCCTTCCTTCCTCTTGCTTCCAAGGTAGTAACTAGGATTGGAGCAATGATCCACAAGCCAAATACCAAGCCAAAGTCTCAAAATCACCCTTGAACTTCTTCTCTAGGGTTTTGGGGAGTTGGGGGTCGAAAATGATGGAAAAACCCCAAGCCAACGTGTTAAACCCAATCAACTTGATTCTGAGCTTAAAATTACGTAACTTTATCTTTACTAGTAACTCACACATTTACTGGTAGTAACTCATGAATCTTCAGTAACCTTACAATGGTACTCAAAGAACATACGACCGTAATAAAGTCTCTGTAAATCCATGCATTTCACTCTTCAAGAATTACGGCCGTAACACATAACCCTTACGGCCGTAACCCATATAATACGGCCGTATCTACAAGTCCTACGGCCGTAATTACCTCTCTGTAAATTTTGGCACATTTCTTCATTCCACAAATTACGGCCGTAACTATCATACTTACGGCCGTAACCCGATAATTACGGCCGTAACCCATAAACTTACGGCCGTAAAACTCGATCCTGCAGAATTTTGTCGCGGCCTCGTTAGCCGCTCGGGAGGCCGTTTCGACACTTAAAACCATACATAGCATCACCACGAAGTCACCAAGGGTCCAAACACATATTCACCACCTCACGATCATACATAATATCATAAATCACATGCATAAACGGATGGGATATTACAGTTAGAATATGTTTGGGGTTTGAGAAATTGATTTTGGGGGTTTTTTTTAACCGACGGTTCAACTCTAAACCGATGTGACCCGTTGGTTCAAAATTTTTTTACTTTTTTATTTTTATTTTTGAACCTTGAACCGGCGGTCCACGAACCAGCGCGGAACCGGCGAACCGGCTATTCTGTCTTGCCGGTTCACATATTTGTGAACCGTTGAACCAGCGGTTCATGAACCTGAATCCTCGGTTCACGAATAGTGGCCGGGTCTACCACATCCCTAATTCAATTCCGAGTTTTCTGTTTACATCGTATCAAACGGCTAACCCCAAATCCCTAATTCAATTCTGCCGACCGGTGGCAACCAAATCCCTAATTCACTGCTGGATAATGATCCAAATTATTTACTGAAGGTGTATAGCTCTCGATATTTTAGCAACTCTCGGTCTTCAAACACATGATAGTACACTTTACATCAAATTTGTTGATTGGATTCGTGAATAACCCAAACTTTTAAACGGCTAGCCCCCAGATCCCTAATTCAATTCCGAGTTTTCTATTTACATCGTATCAAATGGCTAACCCCAAATCCCTAATTCAATTCGGCTGACCCGTCGCAACCAATTCCCTAATTCACTGATGGTTAATGATCCAAATTCTTTACTAAAGGCGTATGGCTCTCGAGATTTTAGAAACTCTCGGTCTTCAAACCGATGATAGCACAATTTACATCAAATTTGTTGATTGGATTCGTGACTTGGTGTCAATGAAATCGAATATAGATAATCAGGACGGTAGAAATTATGGCGTGCTTGTACCGCAAGCCACCACGCTGGAAGATAAAAAGAACATGTTGTTGATGGTGCGAGTGACAGATGAAAAATAGGTGGGGGTAGCATTGTTTCCCTAGTGTTAGATGTATATTTGAGGAAGGATAATCTCTATATTGTTGGCTATTCTAATGGCAAAAATAATTATGAATTTAGAACACGTGAACATTTGATCGAAGATGCAATCTTCTTTGGTTTCGATTGCGAATATACAGAGTTAGAGAGGGATACCAAAAGTAGAGAACAACTTGATCGTTGGAAGCAGGCACTCAAGATATATGTTTGTCACCTTTTGGGAAAACCAGAAGATGCAAAATGTTCACTCTTATCTTTGATATTTCATACATCCGAGACAGTTCGATTTGGGTGCATATCTGATTATATCTTTGAAAATTTTGAGGAACTAGGTGTGAAATTCCCACCACATCTTCAGTTATAGTTAATGATTGGGAAAAAGCATCAAAAGCCATTGTAGACTCTGAGATTTCACCAAGGGACCCTGACACAATTATAAATAGAGATGTAATAGCTGATTTGGGAATGGCAGAGAAATGTATCAAAATCTTTTTGAACGTGTCAAATCAAACGAAAGGCACAAGTACCACACTACGAAGGGATTCTAGAAGATCTCGAAGACATAGTATGGGGGGTGGGGCCTCAGTACCCGCAGTTATCAAAAAGTATCTCGGAGACACAGTTGGAATGGGTAGAAGACAAAAGGCGAAAAGTAAAACCACTCAGCCAAGCTCCTACTGACAAACCAACAATTATTGTTTTCTTCACTTTGTTGCCTAATTGTCACGGACTTAGAGTTTTCACTAACTCCGTGCGGCCTTCACTACTCGAACCACCCTTGTGATTACTAGTGAAGCAGCCTTCGACCCGCGATAAGGAAAACCAAACAAAGAGATTAACCAAGCTTCCTTTTTCCCTTCCTCTTCCTCTTCCATTCTTCTTATCTTCTTTGCATAACTTTGACCCGATCCAACCCGATCTGGTCAGTTTTCATAGTTGGTCGGGTTCAGTTTCGGTTTGGGATGTCCCAACCCGAAAACCGATCGGGTTGAAAAAAAAAATTTACGCTAAACCGACCCGAACCGAGTCTTCGGGTCGGTTTTTGAACCAGACCCGAATTGGTCAGGCTCGGTTTTGGTTTCAATTGTTTGAAACCAAAAATCCTCGGGGCGATTTCGGGTTGGGTCCAAATCGGACCCAACCTGACCCGTGCCCATCCTTAGTTTTTACTATAAGCTATACTTTAATGCAAGGCACATCATAAAACGTAATAAAATTGCACAAATACTTTAGATGGTGTAGTAATAATCGTCACTAATGCAGAGCTCATTTGTATGCATCCACCCCTCAACTATGACTAATATAACAAGGTATTTCCGGCAAGCACCCTCAAAAGGCTACCTTAATTTTCCAGAATAACTTGTAAATGTCCCATAGAATTATGCAATTTGCAAGTTTCCTATTTGAAAAAAGCAAAGTTAAATCATTAAACTTCATTACATTACGTTTTGAGATAGCATTATCAATTACTTATCATACATCCTATAAGGCACTGATTGAGTAGGGACGAATTCAGGAAATTCGCCTACGACCTAACTACTAAAGGAAGTGGAACTGCAACATCCGGTGCAGGAAGTGATTAAATTGAAAATGTAAGAGAACTACGTCGGCTTTAATTCTCGTGAGAGGATACGTAGGTAGCTTAATTTCTGGTAAGAAATTAAGTTCAAGCCTTAATTTATTTAAAATATGTTTTTTGGATTTCAGATTTGGGGCTTGAGAAATTGATTCTGGCGGTTTTTTTTCGCACCGGCGGTTCACTTTAAACCGAGGTGACCCGTCGGTTTAAAAATAATTTTTTTTTACTTTTTTATTTTAATTTTTAACCTTGAACCGGTAGTTCCGTGCCGGTTCACATATTTGTGAACCGTTGAACCGGCGGTTCATAAACCTGAATCGCCGGTTCACGAACCGTGGCCGGGTCTACCCCAGATCCCTAATTCAATTCCGAGTTTTCTATTTTTCTCGTATCAAACGGCTAACCCCAAATCCCTAATTCAATTCTGCTGACCCATGGCAACCAAATCCCTAATTCACTGCTGGTTAATGATCCAAATTCTTTACTGAAGGTGTATAGCTCTCGATATTTCAACAACTCTCGATCTTCAAACAGATGATAGTACGGTTTACATCAAATTTGTTGATTGGATTCGTGAATAACCCAAACTTTTAAACGGCTCGCCCCCAGATCCCAAATTTAATTCCGAGTTTTCTATTTACATCGTATCAAACGGCTAACCCCAAGTCCCTAATTCAATTCAGCTAACCCATGGCAACCAAATCCCTAATTCACTGCTGGTTAATGATTCAAATTCTTTACTGAAGGTGTTTGAAAAAAGCCAAGTCGAATCATTAAACTTCGTTATATTACGTCTTGAGATAGCATTATCGATTACTTATCATACATCCTATAAGACGCTGATGGAGTATGGACGGATTCAGGAAATTCGCCTACGACCTAACTACTAAAGGAAGTGGAACTGCAACATCCGGTGCAGGAAGTGATTAAATTGAAAATGTAAGAGAACTACGTCGGCTTTAATTCTCGTGAGAGGATACGTAGGTAGCTTAATTTCTGGTAAGAAATTAAGTTCAAGCCTTAATTTATTTAAAATATGTTTTTTGGATTTCAGATTTGGGGCTTGAGAAATTGATTCTGGCGGTTTTTTTTCGCACCGGCGGTTCACTTTAAACCGAGGTGACCCGTCGGTTCAAAAATTATTTTTTTTTACTTTTTTATTTTAATTTTTAACCTTGAACCGGTAGTTCCGTGCCGGTTCACATATTTGTGAACCGTTGAACCGGCGGTTCATAAACCTGAATCGCCGGTTCACGAACCGTGGCAGGGTCTACCCCAGATCCCTAATTCAATTCCGAGTTTTCTGTTTTTCTCGTATCAAACGGCTAACCCCAAATCCCTAATTCAATTCTGCTGACCCATGGCAACCAAATCCCTAATTCACTGCTGGTTAATGATCCAAATTCTTTACTGAAGGTGTATAGCTCTCGATATTTCAACAACTCTCGATCTTCAAACAGATGATAGTACGGTTTACATCAAATTTGTTGATTGGATTCGTGAATAACCCAAACTTTTAAACGGCTCGCCCCCAGATCCCAAATTTAATTCCGAGTTTTCTATTTACATCGTATCAAACGGCTAACCCCAAGTCCCTAATTCAATTCAGCTAACCCATGGCAACCAAATCCCTAATTCACTGCTGGTTAATGATTCAAATTCTTTACTGAAGGTGTTTGAAAAAAGCCAAGTCGAATCATTAAACTTCGTTATATTATGTCTTGAGATAGCATTATCGATTACTTATCATACATCCTATAAGACACTGATGGAGTATGGACGGATTCAGGAAATTCGCCTACGACCTAACTACTAAAGGAAGTGGAACTGCAACATCCGGCGCAGGAAGTGATTAAATTGACAAGGTAAGAGAACTACGTCGGCTTTGATTCCTCGTGAGAGGATACGTAGGTAGCTTATTGGTAAGAAATTAAGTTCAAACCTTAATTTATTTAAAAAATATGTTTTGGATTTCGGATTTGGGGCTTGAGAAATTGATTTTGGGGATTTTTTTTCGAACCGGCGGTTCACTCTAAACCGAGGTGATCATCAATTCAAAAATATATTTTTTTTACTTTTTTATTTTTATTTTTGAACCTTGAGCCGTGAGCAAGCGGGCCGTGATCTGTCTGTGCGACGAACTTGAATCGCCGGTTCACGAACCGTGGCCAGGTCTACCCCACATCCCTAATTCAATTCCAAGTTTTCTGTTTACATCGTATCAAACGGCTAACCCCAAATCCCTAATTCAATTATGCCAATCCGTGACAACCAAATCCCTAATTCACTGCTGGTTAATGATCCAAATTCTTTACTGAAGGTGTATGGCTCTCGATATTTCAGCAACTCTCAGTCTTTAAACAGATGATAGTACAATTTACATCAAATTTGTTGATTGGATTTGTGAATAACCCAAACTTTTAAACGACTCGGCCCCAAATCCCTAATTCAATTCCGAGTTTTCTATTTACATGGTATCAAACGGCTAACCCAAAATCCCTAATTCAATTCGGCAGACCCGTGGCTACCAAATCCCTAATTCACTGTTGGTTAATGATCTAAATTCTTTACTGAAGGTGTATGGCTCTCGATATTTCAGCAAATCTCGGTCTTCAAACCAATGATAGCACAGTTTACATCAAATTTGTTGATTGGATTCGTGACTTAGTGTCAATGAAATCGAATATAGATAATCAGGACGGTAGAAATTATGGCGTGCTTGTACCGCAAGCCACCACGTTGGAAGATAAAAAGAACATGTTGTTGATGGTGCGAGTGACAGATGAAAAATAGGTGGGGGTAACATTGTTTCCCTAGTGTTAGATGTATATTTGAGGAAGGATAATCTCTATATTGTTGGCTATTCTAATGGAAAAAATAATTATGAATTTAGAGCACGTGAACATTTGATCGAAGATGCAATCTTCCTTGGTTTCGATTGTGGATATACGAAGTTAGAGAGGGATACCAAAAGTAGAAAACAACTAAACGTTGGAAGGCAGACACTCAAGACATGTGTTCATAACCTTTTGGGAAAACCAGCTCTTAAAGATGCAAAATGTTCACTCTTATCTTTGATATTTCATACGTCCGAGGCGATTCGATTTGGGTGCACATCTGATTATATCTTCGAAAATTTTGAGGAACTAGGTGTGAAATTCCCACCACATCTTGCAGCTATAGTTAACAATTGGGAAAAAGCAGCAAAAGCCATTGTAGACTCTGAGATTTCACCAAGGGACCCTAACACAACTATAAATGGAGATGTAATAACTGATTTGGGAATGGCAGAGAAGTGTGTCAAAATCTATTTGAACGTGTCAAATCAAACTCAAGGCACAAGCACCGCACTACGAAGGGATTCTAAAGGATCTCGAAGACATAGTGTGGGGGTGGGGACCCCAATACCTGCAGTTATCAAAAAGTATCTCAGAGACACAGTTGGAATGGGCAGAAGACAAAAGGCTAAAAGTAAAAACACTCAGCCAAGCTCCTACTGACAAACCAGCAATTATTGTTTTCTTCACTTTGTTGCCTAGTTGTCACGGACTTGGAGTTTTCACTAACTCCGTACGGGCTTCACTACTCGAACCGCCCATGTGATTACTAGTGAAGCAGCCTTCGATCCACAATGCACTACTAAGGTGCTAACTTTAAGGGAAAGCCGGCAAGTACACAACGAGTAGAGTAATACAACCCTTTGTATTAACTCCAATGATGATTACAACAACTTGTAACTACTCGATCCCTCGAGCTCTCGTACAAGTGTTCCCCACAATCTCTACCTCTAGAGATCAATCACAACAATGCTCACTCAAGCTCTCACTCTTGAACCACTCTTCCCTTAGATGGTTACAAATGAAAGTCGCCCCTATTTATAGGCAACCTCTTCCACCTCCTTTGGAATGGACGGTGGATATCAATCCCAATCAACGGCTATGATCGAGCACCTAGAACATCCTAGACCTTCTAAACCATTCTATGCACTTCTATACATTTCCATGCATTTCTACACTATGCAAAATATGTACAAGAATGTTCTAGATTTGCCTACTAAAGCCTATCCCTTGGAAGGCTCTAGAATCCCGACTCGTCTCGTCACTTCCTGCAATGTCCTAGAAGCTTCCTCGAGTGCCCGACCTCAGATCCTTCCGGAACGTACTCGCTCGACCAAGTCTCGTAACCTTCCGAAATCTTCCATTAGCCTCAACACCTCCTCGGATGATCTCGCCCACATCCATGATCGGCCATTTTTGCACGATCCCTTGCCTTCGTCCCTCCGTGACTTAGGCGTCGTGCCCCGATCATGGTTCCGTCCATGGCTTTCGTGCACGCCTCGTGCCCCGTTGCGCCCATCCTTACTCAAATGACTCGATCCATCGCTAGCCAAACTCCTGGGACGTGACATAGTGCTGCACATCTACCTATACACAAGTTGGTCGATCTCCAAATTAAAGAGAAAGAAAGATTAAAGTTTAGAATAATTGTGATCTTTTATAAATGTAAAGAAAATTAATAAGTTTGAAATCGAATTTCTAAGAGAGTTTTGAAGTGTCAACCCTACTTCGTTTCTCAATTAAGTACAGAATACTTTTGTACGCCACGCGGGTGATTGTACCCGCATCCCCGCCCTCTCACAGCTCCACTAAATGCAGTGGGGCCTTTTGGGGGGGTGGTGGGGGTGGGGTTGCAGTGATAAATCTATCCGTCACGGAGACTAGATCCTGGCTCTACTTTTTTATATCCAATAACAGAGCTGTAAAATAAAAGAATAAGTACACGTACATCGACAAATTTTCTCAAGAAAAAAGTTATTTTAAAATATGAGTGACCTAATTATTTTATTTTGACATTGGTAAGGCTGTGATGTGTCCAAGTAATGGTGAGTACTAAATCTTACAATTTAGACTTTGACGTATAATATTAATTTTCAATTTAACAAGCTTAACCCGCACATGCTTATCTAGTTAGAGACCATAATTCACCAAGTAAAAATTGAAATATTCAGGATGTAGTATTTACTAGCAACAAATGCAATGCCTACCAACATACTGAGTCAACATTAACAAGCAATGCACACATATATTTAAATAGTCGATTGGTATTCATTATCAAAGAGTACCGAATCTCAATGCTCCTTATAATTGAAATACAAGAGATGGTTTCTCCTAATTTTCTCACTATCGCAATCGATATACACCAATTTTTATATTTTTCTATATTCATGATATAATATCACTCTTTAAAATCTCAAAAAAAAAAAGAGGCTAAAATGGTTTTGGATCATATAATTTACACCTTAGCTCGGAATGCATTAAATATCAAAAAGAAAATACTACATTATTATTACAATAAAAATAAGAGAAAATGTCCAATAAATATAGCTTAAGACTCAATATTGTCCACTAAATCTGAACATCTTATTTTTTGACCACAAACTACAATTTTTTATAAATTGTTTACCAGTTAATCATTTCACCGAATTTTAGACATTTTTGCCCCTTGCCTTGGTACTTCATCTCCTTGAATGTCACCCTGGCCATTTTTCTCAGGATTTCCTGCAAACTCTCCACCGCGGTCTGACGCCGTCCTCTACCACTGTCCAAATTTTGATTGATAATGAAAAACTTGGGGCAGAAAACTATACTATTCGACAATTCTGAAGATTTATAACTCATAATAAAGCATCAAGTTTGTTCCAAAGAGAGAGATATGGATTGTTTTCAGCTCAAAGTTTCAATATTCTATGCACAAAATCTCAAAAATTCAAGGCCCATTTTCACCACCACCTTGACAAACATCAACATCGATGGATCGAGACGGACCGACAGCTCTCTTATTTGTCTCCAGGATCGGCTCCAAGCCGTATGCGTGAAGTTGTTAGCCGAGGTAGGTGCAAACGTTAGTCACAGAGACAGTAGCAGCGGCTTAATGGCTCTACACATGGTTGCTGGCTATGTTAGACTAGGAGTGACAATGTTTTTTTTATCGAATTTGGGACAGATTAGTGGTCGGTAGAATTTCAAAAGACTTCTCCTCTCGGAATGAAATTTAGAAAAATTATCAGTTCAGATTAAATAGTTCAGATTAAATTCACTATTGAGATCTGAAAGTGAGGAAGAAGATGGAGCTACTTGGACGGTGGGTTCACTTCGATTAGCATCGGTATGGTTCGGATCTTCGACGTTTGGGTTCTTCGCCTCGCCGTTTTCTAACAAACGACAAGTATGTGCGAATTTATGTTTCATTACTCTTCCACGCTACACATTGATTTTAGCTTTGTCTTGTCTCATGTAATTCGATTTTTGACATTGTTTAGATGGTGCCATTTGCTCAAGGTGATGGATTTTACGGTCTCTGGAGTTAACCTACAGAGTCTTTCAAGTTTCCATTTTTTTCTATGCATTTGCTTGTCTTCTTTCGTCTCATTGTTTCATTGACAAATGGCTTAGCATAATTTCTAATTCAAAATTTGTTGTACCCATGAAAGATGAAACCCTAGATCTGTATCTATAAATAGAGGCATTTGGCCCTCATAATGTGATACACAATCTTTATAATTTTCTCTCTACTTCTCTCTTTTTACTCTCTATTTATAACAAATTTAATTATTTTATGGCCCGATATAACAAATTAACAATTGATTAATCCATCGAGAAATCGCTATCTCGTAATTCATGCATTCGGAAGTGGTCTCTTCTTTGTCAAGAAACAATCACGTGGGGTTATGGTCATTTATTAATTAAGTAATGGTTAATTAACAATTAAAAAAAAAAAGCTTTGAGAGACTTTTTTTTTTTTAACTTTTTGAAATTGAGAATGAGATTCAACTCTTCAAATTGAGCCTTACTTGATTTTAGGCGAGGTAGACGTAACTTTGGTCGAGGTCAACTATCCAAGAAGGGAGATACTATAAGTACAAATAAAATGTATATACACAAATGTCAACATATTAATTACTAGAGGATTGTGATTCTTAACACAGGAATAGATATAATAGTAATTTTATTTCACTATATTCTAATGTGAACACGTGTGACGACATATTTATGTATGCGAAATGCACAATTTGTCCATTCTCCTTGGACCTATACGTATGGTTTTTTTTTTTTTTGTTAGGGTACAATATTTTAATTTCTCATATATCTTTAGTTACAAAATAATTATTAAAAGAAAAAATAAATAAAGAACGAATCGAAAAGCATATCTCAGCCAACGTTGCGTATATAAAGATACCACAATAATTGAACTATTGTAATCACAAGTTGGATTAATTAACTAACTTATATATCGTCCACAAATCTTAGAAAGTAGAGTAGATAACTGGTCTTTGTACAAAATACAAATAATCAATTGAAAATTTCTAAGTTTGTTGAAGATTTTTCTCGATAAGTTTGTTTAATTTAATTCACAGTTTCATCCCCATGATATAATCTTTCATAAGAAAAAAACCAAGTTTAATAAATGGTGACTAGTATTAATGTACTAAAAGTCAAAAGATGTATGCAAATTTTTTTAAAAAATGTATTTAAATTAATATTTCTCTTGCAATAAATTGGAAAACAAAAAGAATAATCTGAACATCTTTGATCATAATTTACAACATTACCTAATTTTTTGACTTAATTAATGGAAAAGGGATCATTATATAATTAATTAATTAATTCCTATCCTTTTGTCAAAAGACAATATTGTCAGTTGATGAGTCATATAACCATTAATTATCATATGTTGCACGCCTCCTTAATTAATATACCATAGCCATCCACTTGTGATTAATTAGTTTGATTTTTTATAGGATCATTGTACCACATTGATTGCGGTTTATGAATCAACTCTGAAGAATGTCAAAATGAAAATGATCAAATTAGATAAATTGGGTCGGACTAATTTATGATAATATATTTGAGAAATCAATCAGTTTGGTATATTGTAATACTCTATTAGAGATCTCGATCAGAAAAATCTCAAAAGATTAATCTATGTTACTTATTATTTTGCACTAATTAATACTAATCATCTATACATAAAGAATTATATTACTTTAATACAATCACAATAAATTTAACCATAGAGGGTCGAGAATTTAATTAAAATGAACATGCATTATAAGGAATCAATGGTAATTTAATGTCTACGAAATAACACTATTATTATTGTGTCCATATAGGACATATCATCTTGGTATTGCACGTAGCAGTCATCACATAATTGACTACTAATCTAACATCCACAAACTATATATAGTGTCGATATTAAGTAGAATGTAATCACTTCAGTGTATCTCACAAATATTGTAATGATATGTATATTTTATAGACACAATAAACTATATGCTTATATGCATGAGTATTAGATCGCTTTAGTAGAGGCAATAAGGAGTCTTCTTCTTCACTAAATTTAATTATTATTATTATTATTATTATTATTATTTTTTTTTTTTTTTTTTTGGTGTGGGGAGCCATCCACAAGGAGTCTAGATATTTTCAATGGAATGGGACAATAGTAATTGAAGAGATTCGGACACAACCGTTGTTTACGTGCCACGTGTTCTATAGAATCACCCTTAATTTAAATTTAAAATAAAATAGTAAATAGAAAAATCCGTTGCCATCCGAAATTCTTTTCGCTTTAGCAATAAGATTCCTTCCATCAAAATTATTGACCCATAATGCTAATACCCATATGTTTTAGCCATTTAGTGGTATCTGGATCGATTTTTTTTTATCTAATAAGTATAGGGTTCATTTATCCTTCCGTACACTCTTGTTCGTAATTCAAAAAGAAAATAAAGAAGAGCCTACCTGATGACCTTAATTACCGCGCATAATTATATTATGGTGTAACAATACGCAATGTAATCTAGATAATTGCATTGGCATGGGTATCAAAATTAAAAAGAGTAATGAAATTGACTATTACTGTTTATCTATGATTGGTGATGTGCTACTTAATTGATAATAATTGATTTTTCATTTTAATTAATATCTTAAATGAATAATTTATTATAATAATCAATTAATAGCTTGACCTACAATAAATCATCACCGCTTAGAGCATCTCCAATGCATATGTGCACTGGGAGAAAAAATAGAGACACATAAGTAAATCTACATTGAATGGTTAATATCAAACAGTTCTCCAACGTAACTTACATACGGAGGTCGGAGGATATGAAGGTGAGCTAGTAATGGATAAATGTAAGCTATGTTAAGGTAGACGGTAATTTGTAGACAAGAGGTCAAATATTGTAATTCAATTAAGGCATTTTTACTTGGGGTGAGTTCTTTTCTACCACTATAAATTAATTACGTATTATCGTATAAAAGACATTATGCAACAATACACATGGAATTGGAAATGTCACCATATAATTGAGCCTTTATTAAACGAAGTAGTGCTACATTAAATGTAAACTTATCTATTTTATTATCACACATACGCCATTCTGTAGAAAACATTGAAGATGCACGTATAAAGAGCAACTAGTATCACGCCCGTGCGATGCACGGGAATAATTAAATTTATATACTATAAATAATTGATATAAAATTATAAATATAAATATTGAATTACATAATTGATGTAATTTATATATATGAGATTGCATAATTATAAAAAATTTGTTAAAATCTATATTATTGTATATTATAGTTAATGCAAAAATTACAGAGTAAATTCACAATTGCAAATTATAAAAATTCACGTGCATCCGATAATTAAGAAGTTTATCAAAACATGTAACTTCAATTCTAATTATTGTGCATAGCATTGCAAAATAATGTTTGTGGAGATTAATTAATTGTAAACGAATAATTGGGAATGAATGTATAAAAATTCTTTGATTATCAAAACATGCCTTTCTCGTTGGTACATATCAAATTTATATTAAACACTTTTTTTCTGAAATGGATATTACGCACTCTAAATTGTATGATTTTATACGTTTTTTTAGTGATTAGCTGTAATTGCTACTTGATTTTAGCTCTATTGTATAAGAAATATTATGCTTAATTTTATGTAACTTAAATTTGTGGTAACACCAACAATTTACCTCATCTACATAATTCATTTGATTTCTTTTCATTTACGTAAACTCTATGTTAATTGTAAAATGAAAAACTTTTTATTTGTAATTTTATATACTTAGAAAAGGCAAAAAATATGCAAAATTCAGTTAGTGAGCATATCACATCAGTCATATTAAAAAAACATCATTTAATTTTTTTAATTAGAAACAGTGTGTCATGTTGGCACTGCCAATAGGGCGTTCGCCAAACGTGACACTTCAATTATAATAATATTATAAGGATTAATAAATTACTATTTCACTTAAAAATAAATAAATTATTTAACATAAATCCAGTTATAATTTTAACCACTCACTATGTGATTTTAAAAAAGAAAAAAGTAAAAAATTCACACTATTTTTTAATAGACCAATTCACGTAACCAAGCGAAACTATCAAAACCTACAATTTTATCGCAATAAAATTAAATAAAAAAATAAAAAAATTTATTATTTATATTTTGAATTAGAACTTTAAAAAATGAAGTTACATATAAAGTCTTTCCAAAATAAATTTTTTATCATTAGATGTTTGTTTTAGATATTAGTTTATTTTCAATTATATTTTTAATTACTACCAATTAATGTTGGTTTATTTCCAAAATTAATTTTATAATTTTCTTAAAATATTTAATGTGTGCCACATTTGCATCTTTACCTACATGGCACTTCACAAATTATAATATAAAGATTAATGGTATGATAATATAACAATTCAAAATATAAAGATAAAGATTAATAAATTACTCTTTATTTAAAAATAAATAAATTATTCAGTATAAATTCAATTATAATTTTAGAACTTACTATTTTATTTAAGAATAATCTACTATTTGAATAATTCAATGCACATTACAAATCAAAACCATCTAAAACTATAATATTTTTTAACACGGTGAAAATAAAATACTTATTATTTAATGTTTTTAATTAGAAATTTGAAAAATGAAATTACATTAAAGTTTTTCCAAAACTATTTTTTTCTTATTAAATTTTATTTATCACATTTAATGATAAATTTATGTTTCATTAAAAAATAATTATATTTAAAGAATTTTCCCTATTTAAAACTACCAATTAATATTGGTTCATTTCCAAAAATAGAATTTTCTTTTTTTAACTACAAAATTGATTTTTATATATTTTTTAAAAATATTAATGAGTGCCACGTTGGCACTACTGCCAACGTGGCACTTCTCTTTTTATAATATAAAGATTACGCATTAAACTTCCAATTCCAATACATTAGATATTATTAATAATAATATCCAATTTATTAAATCATAAATTAATGATAGTTCTTCCAATATAATTAATAAAAATAATAGTTGATTTGAAATATAATTCATAAAATGAACGTTTAAAAAAATTGCATTTTCAATACATAGACTATAAACCATTTAACTATGTGAGCACCCCTCACAAAGTTGAAATTCTAATTCCATTATTATTCAAGAATGCAAGAGCCTGAGATCACTCAGGTGGCATAGTGGCAAAACCTAGCCGAACCACGGGCGCCGCCGGGTTCAATTCTCATCCCCCGTCCCTCAATCAAAAAAAAAAAAAAAAAAATGCAAGAGCCTTATTAGTCATTAACTCGCTAGACAAACTTATTGTTATGTTACTTATATGTACTGGAATGAGGCTCCTTCTTTTCTTGAGGCCTCATTTTCACATGATTCGATTCTATTGATAAAGAATGACTTTCAGGCTTCAGCTTGTCGGGGTGTGTAACTGTGTTAGTGTGGTCATTTAATTTAAATTAAATAAATCATTCAACTACATGAAATAAGGTGTCGTAAAATTAGCCCATGTTAGGCTTCTAATTTTTATTTATTCTTTTTAAATTTTAATTTGATCAAATCAATCACATTCACGTATTTTATAGAACTTGCATATACTATACAAATCTTTATCATTTAACTCCATTCATTTTTCTCTTATTTCACATATATAAAAATGAATAAAAATTAGAAGCCTAACATGCAGTTAATAAGTTCCAAAGTCTAAACGCTGTGAATGAAAATTCTTCGACACAATTTCAAATCTTTGATTCACTGTAGTCGTTTTGAGGGCAATTTATCTATCACATACTAAGGCCTTGTTCTATTTGGTGTTAACCAAATCCGCACGCAATTCCGTATACATCATACTCATTTTCAACCACACACACATTTCCCAAAATAATATTAACCACACATTTTTACGAGAATCTGGCGAACAACTAAGCACGTCAATCAAACGCAAGTGTCATAGATGAGTGTTCAAATTTGGCCACTTATGGATATTTCACTGTACCTACCAATGGGCATTGAAGTAGGACTATTTATTTAAATAGTGTTATTCTAGTGCAAATTACTATGATAAAACAACTTAATTAAAACATTCTCAATACTCAATTTTCATTCTCGTCTATATGAAATAAAACATTACTATCAAACTGGAAATCATTTTTTGCCGTGACACCAATTGCCTTTTATTAGAAACATACACACACTCAATTGCATATTTGCTATGCGGCGAAGGTGTAAGAGCTGTAGAATAATGACATTATTACCATGATGGTTTACTGATCTTCGATTATGTGACAGTTAATTAATAAGAATTTATTTTATATTTTATATTTTTAAATATTATTTTAAATTTTATATTTAAAATAAGAAATTAATTAATGTCACATTTTGTGTAGATAGCATTGTTCGTACAGTTATAAGAAATATTATTCTTTATTTTATTATTGTTTCCAGCACCATCCAGTATGGCCCTCACTTTCGACAAAAGCCTTTTCTCGGCACAATATAAACCGACCCCCCTCGCCGGTCATCATTCATTGGATTGATTCTTTATCCTCAAAAACAAATCCAATATGTCTCCTGCGAATGGTGAACACGAGTCGCCTTTCTCCGCCGCCGCCGGCGGTTCTGGCGAAATTATGTTGTTTGGCGTCAGATTGAAAGTTGATCCCATGAGGAAGAGCGTCAGTATGAATAATCTTTCTGATTACGAGCCCGTTGTCAGCAATAACAATCTGAACATCAATCACAGTAATAGTATCAACGAGAATTCGAACGCCGCGGCGGCATCGGCTGAGGACGGTGGCGCCGCCACCACCACCTGTTATGCTTCCGCAGATGATGCCGCGCCGCAGCCTACTGGCGGCAGCCGTGAGCGTAAACGAGGTTAGATCTAATTCCAATTTTTCATTCTCAACTACTTAGTTATCGTGTCTGGAAAAATAGTTTTAGATGAATTTGATTAGTAGAATGGTGGGACTTCGGTAGATTTTATGCCTCTGTTAAGGATCAGCGACTCTATCCATATATATATATTCTATGAAGCAAACTTGGATTTTCTGTGTAATGTTCCATTTTTGATCGATTTACGTGGGTTTGGATAGCCAGTTGACCATCTTCCACGGAAGATTTTAGTCCGAATATGATGCCATAAATATTTTAATCTCAGTTTGACGAAAATGAACAACGTGTTTGATGATCATACAAATTGTAGTCTATACACTAAGATCGGTGCAGCCTAGCTGGTTACTGAATCGAATATTGAACTACTTCTTGATTTATGGTGTTCCCTAATGATTTAAGATCTCATGTTTGTGGTAGATATAGGACAAATCTTATGGAGCAATAATTTGTTGATGCTTGATTTGATCGTCTTGTTGGTTTGGAATTCTGGTATATAGGTGTGCCATGGACAGAGGAAGAACACAAGCTATTCCTCCTTGGATTACAAAAGGTAGGAAAAGGAGACTGGAGGGGTATCTCTAGGAACTATGTCAAGACCCGTACGCCAACGCAAGTTGCCAGCCATGCTCAAAAATACTTTCTCCGTAGGAGTAACCTCAATCGACGCCGCCGTCGCTCTAGCCTCTTCGACATCACAACCGACTCGGTAATTTTAATTGATGGGGTTACAAGATACACGCTTTTGTTACACGTGTTTTAGAAAAATATAATTGGATTTTGTGTCTGATGTTACTTTTTGGTTAGTCCATTTTGAGCTGTTTGTATTTTGATTAATGTGCAGTAGGTAACGCTTTCTCCAAAAGTTAATACTTTTTGATCGACAAGTCCACTTTTTAGGCCAAAAGCAATAAAAAGAACTTTGTGAGTGCTAAGCAATGTTGTTCTCCACTTGTTTATTCTTAGTCGGTACTATTAAACGAAAAGGTACAAGCTAGCAAACACAACTAAAGGTGAGAATTAAGGGAAGGAGAATAATGCCCCATTTGGGATTGCTTTTGTATAGCTAAAAGTGGAATCTGAGATTGGGAAATTGTGGGCCTTTTTGAATAGTTTCCTGGATGTGCTTTGCCAACTTAAATGCTTTCAGAAGAAGTTGATCCGAGTTGACTTCATTAAGAAGCTCTTCTTCGAGAAGAAGAACCAGAGCCTAGAGCTATAGGATTTTTCTTTTTTCCTTTTTTGGGGGAAGAACCTCAGGATAACAAGGAAGTGATGGGAGATCAGAACTAAGAGCATAGTGCAAAAAAGCCGAAACAAATTCTTCTACCAACTTCAAGTTTATAGCGAACAATGCATAAATTGTCATTGTTTATTATGTATAGAATAGTTTATAACATATAATGGCCTTTTAAGCTATGTATGTTCTGTTCTGTTTAGGTTACACCAATGCCGATGGAAGAGTGTGAAAGCCATCAAGATAGCACCCGGCCAGTTCTACAGCCAGTCTCTCTCCCTCCTCCAGAAAGTTCCAACGTCAATGGATTCTCTGTTGTGCCTTTCTCAGTGACCATTACCCCGGTTATATTACCAATGCAAGTTGAAAATTCAATTGAAAATCTTACTCTCAGCCGATGTGATCAAGTGAATACTTCATCTGCCCCACTCTGTTATCCAGCTTCTGTTCTTCCCATGTCAACTCCCTCAACAGCTTTTGATCTTAACCATAATGTCCCATCCGAGGCATCACCACTGTCTTTGGGTTTGTCATTGTCTTCTTGTCAGGATCGTGATCAATCATCTTCAACAAGGCAATTGCAATTCCAGGTGATGTCAGACCTTGGGAATCGAGATGGCAACATCATTAGTGTTGCCTGAGGAGGAATATATTTGAATGAAGTTCAAAGAAGGGTCCATGGTAATTAGCAAGATTTCAACTAGATTAGGTAATTAACTAGTTTAACTAAAACTGGATCTTTGATTTGTACAGACATGAAAAATATCATGTTTATTATATTTCTTGTTTTATTATGCTAATGTTTTAGGTTCTTGCCGGTCTGTTCCTTGAAATTGAGAATAAAGTTGTACAATTATTTAAACCTCGCCTTTGTATTGGTTGGATTTGTCTAGTGGTTTATGATTAGATGCTGACAAGAAAACTTGGGGGCGTCGCCCACTAAATGAAATAATTCATGAGTCAACTTTATCCCATGAGTTGGCTATTGATTGGTGTACTGTAGGATAGGGTGATGTCATGCATGGATAACATGAGGTTGGCATCTCTTCATATGGAGAGTGAATAGTTTATATTACACGAACATATTATCCATTGGTAGCGATCAGCCGATGGAAGTTTTGCCATGGTTGGTTTCATTGAACGCTATTCCTACTCTATTGCTTGTATCCCCGAAAATAGGGGAATTTAGTGAAAAGTTCTGAAAATCATGTGCTACTCACGCTTTGCACATTTGATCTTGAACTTGAAGGATATTTTGGCACGATCAAAATATCAAACAAATTAATCCGAATACTTTTCTAGAGGATGATGCGTCAAGCAATGATGAGTTGGCTGCTCTGGTCAATCTCGAAGGAAAGGTTTGGGCACACTGTTGGTTGCGTCATCGTTAGTCAAGCGTGGTTCATTTCAAACAATTTTATTTTTCATTTAAAAATAAATTTTTACACTATTTTTCGGTAATCCAGAATATGTGATTTATATGTGCGAGTAAGGCAAGAGTTGACAAAATCAAAATCAAAATCAAAATATCAGGCAAATGAATCCGAGTTGGCTCAAATTAATTCGAATACTTGAGGAAAATCGATCAATTAATAATGAGTTGGCTCATTTTGTCAATCTCAAGGAAATGCTTGGAGGAGTTGTTGGTTGGGTTATTACTAGCCATACGAGGTTCATTTCAACCATTTTTTCAGTTGAAAATAAATTTTTACTAATCGCTTCTATATAATATATCACCATTAATATACTTCATTCTCATTGCTTCAAAAAATAAAAAGATAAAAGAAAAGAAAAAGAAATATTTACTTCATTATTTTAATTCGAGAATATAGACAATTTTAGAGAATTGGAGTAATGAACAAAAATAGAATAATCGTCAACATTGTAAAATTTTTTTCTACATTTCTTTTTTCTATTTAAGTTTAAAAATGAAAATAGTAATTGGGTATGCGAACTAAATTGTCCACGGACTTATTGGTTCTTTGTCAGGCTTGTTTGAATGGGTTGGAATCCTCCACCCTTGCTTTATAATGTACTTCTTTATGTGATGTGATGAATAAATTTGTTTTCGTAAAAAAAAAATATTAATAAATGAAAATAGTAATTAGTACCAACAAAACCCTTCCTTTGCTAGATCGCTTCGTCTCTCCGCAAACTCTCAGAGTACAAAGACACTGCAACGAACACACGCCCACGGCGTGCCAGGTCCTGTCTCCGACCGCATATATCATATAGATGTAATGCCCTTTTTATTCATTGATATACGGAAGAAAAGGAGGAGAACAAAGGGAAAACGAATAAACTGAAACCAATTTTACTGGTAAAATGGCTGAAACTGAGAATTCACCTTCGGAAATTTTCATACCTGATGAATGGTCAAACGCAGCGGAAGCCATAGCCGATAATTCAAATTCTTCAGCTCCTCCATCTGTTTTTGTCTGCGGCCCCAAAAACAGCGGCAAAACCACTTTCTCCCGCCACCTCCTTAATGTTCTCCTTCGAAGGTCATTTTATTTCTTTATTTGTTCGCTATGAGTTTTGATATTTCTTCTTCTTTTAAAGGAGTTTTTCTTATTAGTTGGAGTTCAGTACTGCATTATATGTTGTTGTTGTGGGTATATTTTGTTCATTACTGGATTATTGGTTCTCCGGTTATTGCTGATTTGCTGGCTTGCTTAGACGTTATAATGATGATATGATTTTTTGTAAACTTAGGTGAATTGTAGGTTACATTTAATTGTTTTATGTATGTGTTTATCTGCAAGATCGAAACTCATCTACACAGTCTGCTTGTGTTGATTAATATTGAAACCTTATTCGCAGACATAGAAATGATTAATAACCGTGAGGAGATATGCCATTCATTTAACCGCAAGTGCATTCTTGACACACTGGACATACATCCCTCATACGCATAAGACTTTGAAGATTGAGCTCACTTAGATAAACAGAATAGGGACACAATAACATTATATGCGTGAAAGTGGGTTGTATAATTTACAAAATGTTGTTCTCAAATTTGTTTTACATTTCACTTTATTTGTAGATTGATGAAATGGTGTAGGCAAGAAACTGCAAATTATCATTTTGATGGAATCCGTACTTTTTCATTAATAAGGAGTAGATGTTCAATGTATGAATTTTGTATTTCAGGTATAGCAAAGTTGCTTATCTGGACACTGATGTTGGGCAGACGGAGTTTACTCCTCCTGGCCTCTTATCACTTATTGTGATTGACAAAGTAACTCCAGGTACTTTGTTCATAGCGCTTACCCTTTTTTTCGTGTTTTTCTTTCTTTCAGCTCTGGTCTATTCTATGTATATTATTTGTCTGAGGTCATATTTTTCCTGCTTGTTATTTAGATTTGACCATCCCGTGCCTCAAAACTCCAGACAGGTATGCTTAACTTTTACTTGATTATTTTATATACATTGCTACTAATGGACTATGAAAGTAGTGGACTGCTTACTCATATTTGTGGATAAAAGAGATACTTTTGAGAACGAGTTTGATAAAAGATTATGTTTTTAACACATTCAAACATATTTCATTGATCCTTTCTATGTAGTTTGTTATCTGACAATATTGTTTCCTCCCATATGTTTTGTTTAAATATTCACTTGTCTGAAAACGTTGGTGGCAACTGCAATAGAAACACCTAATTTTGCTGGTTAGTACTTGTCTCATTCAGTACCTATGTTCATATATGCATTTTGGTGTTATATTTTGTTGTTAGAACAAGCTTTCTTGGAAGTTTGAATGAGTTATCAGAATAATTATTGAAGTTTCATTTCTTCGGCTATAAAATTCCTGAATAATTGATCCGTTAATCATCATACCTTAAATCTGATGAAATGTAGAAATCTTGTTCTGTTTGTTCTGTGCCATAATCCATTAATCTAGTGTGCAAATAATCAATGATTTGTCTACAATTATTTGTACAGGCAACATTATAACTTAGAGGCCTTGTTTGTTGAAGATGTAATTCAGGAGTTCTAGTACATATTTTTTGCTGTTTAAACGATATTTCTATCAAATTTATTTAACTTCTCCTTTGAAAAATTTCCTTTCAGATGCTATTTCTATGGTGATATCTCCTCAAAAAGGAACCCAACAGCCTATTTGACCTGTATATTTTCCCTCTATGATTACTATCAGAAAGAATACTGTATGAAGAACACGACTGACAGCCAGGACAATGCTGGATTACCACTTGTCATAAATACCCCTGGCTGGGTTAAAGGTATTTTCCTTTGCCTTGTCCTATCAGGCTGTCACTAAAAAAATATTTTGATTTTTATTTCGTTACATCTGTTTTTGGGGTGGGGGTGGGGGTGGGGGGTTGGAATTGATAAAATAAACTCAATTGGGGGACTCCAACTCTTGACCTCTTACTTAATAACGTGATGCCCCTTACAACCTAGACTCTCACTTAAATTTTTATTTTTATTTATTTTTTCCCTTCATTTCATTACATCTCATGCTTAGCATTAAAGTCGCCTATTCTCATGCGGATAGATGTTATACTTTCATTTCTATTTTGTGTCAGGAATTGGCTATGAAATACTTGTGGATATGTTAAAGCATACGTCTCCTACACACGTGGTTAAAATTTGCATATCGAATGAGATGAAGAACTTACCAGCTGGGGCATTTTGGTCGGAGGATGGAAGTACTGATAGAGTTACTATAATTGAAATCAATTCTGCTCGTCAAGACCATTTGAAGAGATCGTATGTTCTTTGCTTCTTTGTGCTCATTGTAGAACTCAATTTGTCCACTGTATATTTTCCAACAACTTTTGTTTTTCTAGGTTGCTGGTACAAAAAGATTCTCGTCTTCTCAGAGATCTACGCATAATGGCATATTTCAGACAATGCTTTCCCAGTGAGATGAATATCTCTACGATTAAGGAACTTGCTCGTGCATTAGCTGCTCACCCTCCTTACGAGATTTCTATATCAAGTGTCCAAATGAAACACTGTTATTACGAGGTAGATTTGACTATTTTGGCATCTCGACATTATTTGTGGAACATCAGCATTTCCCTTTTTTTTTTTTGTCCTCCCTACGTTAAAGCAATATTTACATTACTTCTAGTTAGGAGCTTGATGAACAAAATGAACTTGAAAGAAAAGTGATTTCTTGGAAGAATGTGTTGTTCAAAAGTAAGGAACTTTACATAGGAGCGTAAAAAATTTAAACATCATTGTAGTCTGTATGATTGAAAATGAGTGTAACTAAAAATGATGGTGAAGATAATTTTGTCAAACAAGCACTGAGCCTGTGTTTGTTTTAACATTTTTCTATCTAAAAATTAACTTATACCATTCAAAGTCAAACTTCAACGTCAACTACACTTATACAATTACTATTCGGTCTTTACATTTTTAAGTTGGATGTACTTTTTCTGAATAAATATCCATATCTATGGATTTTTCTAAAAATGCACTATCGTACTGTTAGGTTCCAAAAACTGAAACTTTCTACAGCTTGAATGCAACTATCGTTGGTCTGGCAGTTAGTTCTGAAGATTCCGAGCAATTACCTCAATGTGTCGGCTTGGGTTGGTCACCTTGTCTTAACTTTTTCCACCTCATTTGTCTTTCATTCAAGTTTTATGTTTGAATCACTATATTCTCTCTCTTGAAGACTCAGTTTTGCTGGTTATGAAAATCAGGGATCGTGAGAGGCATTGACACATTCAAAGGTTTGCTCTACATTATCACTCCCGTCCCACAGAAGACTGTTGAGAATGTTGATGTTTTGCTTCAGGGCTTTGTCCAAATTCCTACTTGTTTACTTCAGGTAGGTCTCTTCCCATGAATGCTGTTTATTTTGTTTTAGAATCTATAGTAGTAGTTTATAAAGAGAGAATAGATTATGAATAGATTTATTAGTTGGCTTGAGCTCCGTTTCATCTTTTGTTTCTGTCTAAGAGAAAGAAGTAGAAAGGGGCCGAGGAAACAAACACAAGTCAATTAGAGCTCAAAGGAGCAGAAATTCTTACCATAAAACCTTAACTTCATAAATGGACGAAATTCTATGATTTTGTACTTAACATTATAAGTATGTTTAAGGGTGCTTATGAACATTTTAAATAACAGCCACTTACGGTGAAAAACCACAGACGTGCAACGGTTCAAGTAGTGCTTAATTTCTTGTAACTCATTTCTACTGATTTAAGAATACACTGCTGTTTATAAACACTTGTAAAACACATAGTACGTCTGATTGACTGGTTACAATTCTTGAAATTTGATTATCGTTTCTGTAGATATTGGATTTATTTGATTTTTGCAAAACACAATTGACCTTTATTGTCTATATATATTTCTTCTTGATTTTGTCTGTCATTTAGCACACTGAGATTGGTTCGTCCTCTCTTTTCAAGTTTATTCTTGATAAAAAGTACAAAACTTGTAAAGAAAACTCAAGGACTGTCATGTTGCATGTATGCTACAAGTGAAATCCTGCAAAAATGTTGAAAACTTGAAACAATAATAATAATGATAATAATAATAATAATTAGTAGCGAAATTGTTTCCTTGTTATCCCTCTAGTTTTTTATTGGAACTGTCTCTTTATTCAGGTACAAGGCTGTGTTTCGCCATACATGTCTACAAACGTTTTATCTGCTAATTAGGAGCGAAAGGCTGATATATGTTACAACCCAGAGGTATCGAGTGTGTGTAGCTGACATGTTAAGGCTGTCTATATGTGTGCTTGTGACGGTAATATACTGTTTAACAGGTTAAATTTGATTCTTATATGTCTCACTGTTGGATGGCTCTGCTAACCATGTGTTTAAACACGTATAACTTTTCCTTTGTAACTTACAAGAAGCTCAGCCAAACAATCACTATTAGTCCATTCGATTTGTTCGAGGTATTTTGGATTCCTAAGTTATCTATTCAATTCGTTCAAGGTACTTTGGATAGTTATTTTTGGAGTGGCATAATCTTTGGCACCACGAGAAATCATTCAATTTGTTCCGTTACCGACATATGGGCACTTTACGGTATTCACACATAGGTGGATACCATAATGTGCACATGTGAGCAACGGAATAAAACCGTGCAAACTTATACTTGCATTAACTAAGATTAGATAATGTTCATTATTTTTCACTGAAATCAATTAAAGACATCAAAAAATCGTTTTGAGCCATCTTATAAAATTCTTTCTTTTCAAAAATGCACTCTCGAACGTACAAAAGCTTAAAAGTAATCGACTTTTGAAGTGCAGATGTTTTAGCTGCCACTTCCTTACATGTCCTGCAAGTTATTGGAACACTTCGTCGATGCTACGACTAAGTTTGTAGTGCAAACCGTATCTAGGCTTACAAAAGTTTATATTTTTACGGAGATTTAAGGGCACGGCTAAATGCATCCCCTTCTTTGACTAAACACAACCCCAACTTTTTTTTTTTGTCTCAAAAATACACCCAATAAAAATGATCATTCTATCCTTCTTTTTTTTTTAATTGAAAATCTTACAAAAAAAAAGAAAGTGTTCAAACCATTGGGGCGTCCCCATGGTGATGATCAACCCTTTAGGCACTCGGAACGAACAGGGGTGTCTATCCCCATGGCGATGATCAACCCTTTGGGCGTTCAACCCCAAGCCCGTTTGGGAATTCAATCCCTTGGGAACGAACACCCATAGGTTTGTTTGTTCTCAAGGGAACGAACAGCCCAAAAGGAACACACAAAGGTGTTGTTCGTCTCCAACGTAGCATATGTCATCTGAGATATGTTTGCCACAAAATTTGTGCAAATCCCTCGGACATAGTTGTTCAATCCCTTGTTCATACTCTTGCAAATCGCCATTCTTTTGATGTTCACCTTCTTTGTTCCACCAGAAAACAAAGATGGCCTCTCTCTCTCTCTCTCTCTCTCTCTCTCACTTTATTTTATTTTGGTGAAAGGTAAAGTTGAAAATATGGAGCGTACAAAGTAATTAAGTGAAAAGAGAGAAGGAAATTTGGTGGATGTATTCAGTAAAATGGGTATAGATAGTAAAGCAAGGGAGTGCATTTAGCCGTACCCGAGATTTAATTTGAAACCCACTTACACAAAATACTTAACATGTTTGTTTATAAACTTTTGTAGATAGCTCTAGAGGACAAATGTACACCATTATACAAATTACATCCTAACAATCATTGTACTTGACGTGGTGTATTCGTTTTTAATTGCGTGAAGCCTAAAAAACTCCATATAGAGATACATAATTAATCTCTCAAACTCTCTTATGTCATTGATGATCTTCGTGCAAAGTTGATTGAACTAGACGGAATATATAGACATAGACAAAATATAAAAACAACAGAAAATATTTAACAAATGATAATAAGAGTGAATAGGAGATTTTGGAGAAATTAATGATAGGGTCAAATTGCTAAAGAAATATATTTCTACAAAATATTGATATGTCAACATTAGTGTGTCTACATTTTCATTTCGCCTATAGAGACGATGTGTGTTTTGTAATAAGATAAGATTGACGTGGTAAGGTGTCCTTGTTTTTATAAGTTTGTTGAGCGATTGACCGTTAATTTAGGTTAATTGTCCGCTTGTCAAATTTTGTAATCTTCAAACATCCTTTTACCATATATGGCCTAGAGGAATACCATCACCCACTTTTTCTGAAATCTTTGAATCAGACAAAATCTGTTTTACTTCTTCAGACAAAAGAAGAAGGAAAAACTAGACAGAGAAAGAGAGAGAGATAGAGAGAGAAAAGAGAGAGAGGTCATGATCTTTGGATGGTCATGATCTATCTCATCTAATTTTCTCACCTTTTGATTTCCCTCGTTCTTGATTCCTTTCCAACATCCATTATCCAATCGTTCTTCCAGTCGCATTTTTTCCTCGATAATCGTGTCAACATGTCGGCTAAATCTTTCAACGGCATCATCGAAGAGAAGTTGGGAAAAGTCCCACATTTTGTGATCTATGCAGTTCTTGAATGGGTGATGATCATTTTGTTATTCATCGACGGCTTCCTCGCCTTCATCTCCAACGAATTTGCCAAGTTTTTCGACTTAAGAATCCCATGCTTGTTTTGTACGAGGATCGATCATGTCCTCGTTCATAGGAACCCAAGTTTTTACTACAATGATTCCATATGCCAAGTTCACAAGAAACATGTATCATCCCTCGCCTATTGCCACATGCACAAGAGGTTATCCGACATTCGCGGTATGTGTGAACAATGCCTTCTTTCGTACGCGACCGAGAAAGATTCCGACTGCGAAAAGTACAGGTCCCTAGTTGGGATTTTGCACAAAGATATCAATTTGTTCATGGAGGATAATGCGTATATGAAACAGGGAAAGAAGGATGAAATGGAGCAATATGATGACAAAGGTGGGATTCCTAGATGTTGTTGTTGCAATGAGATTTTGAAAACTAAACCCCCCTCAAAGTTTAACCGAAGTCTATCGATGAATGGTCCTACTCCATCTCCTCGGGCATCCTTCCTCAGAAACGAGGAAGGACGGGGGGTAGATTTACCTCCGGTTAGATTCTCTGAGCTTAGATTCACGTCAGACGCTGATACACTACTCCCTGAGGAGGAATACATTTCACATGCAGGTAACCAGAGTGAGCCATATTGCACTAATCTATTCCGTCAAGAAAATCTTGATAAGGTAGAATCCTATTTGATACTTAACAAGCACTTTCTTGACATGCTATTGTGTTGTTTTCAAGTAGGTAGAGAATATGTCAAAGCTGCAGGTCCAGTACTACCAGATTCCGAGGATTACGAAGAGTTTTGCAAAACCCCAAGTTTCGTCCGAGGAGGAAATAGATTTTTCGGGATTTCATTGTCCGATTCGGCCCAAGAAAGTCCTAAATGGGCCAACCGGGGAGCCCGAAAACAGTTGGTTGACAACTTCTTTTCCGAGCTTAACGACGCCAACTCTAAAGAGACAGACGACTTAGTCAGCCGCTTGAAGAGACAGGTTCGGTTGGATCGCAAGTCTCTCATCGAACTATATATGGAACTCGACGAAGAAAGAAGTGCTTCAGCGATAGCGGCCAACAATGCAATGGCTATGATCACTCGACTACAAGCCGATAAAGCCGCCGTCCAAATGGAGGCCTTACAATATCAAAGAATGATGGAAGAAGAGGCCGAGTATGATCGCGAAGCTCTTCAATTGATGAAGGACTTGTTGTTAAAAAGAGAGGAAGAAATAAAGGTCTTAGAGAGTGAGCTTGAGACATATAGAGAGAAATATGGGCGTATCAAGAAACTAGGTAGCGATAGTGTCGAAGCTGATGTGGACGATCACTATCAAGAAATAAAATCTCAATCTGTGTCGTCGTTCGGCGAAAAGTCGGATTGTGGTAGCTCGAATGGGGCCGATCAAAATGAAAATGAAAATGAAAACGAACGTCGTTATGAAAGATCAATGGAATATGGAGACGGTATTTCCGATGATTCGCATTTTGATTTTGAGAGTGAGAGGTCTTATCTTTTAGGTCTATTGACCCAACTAGAGGAAAAGATGAATGCAACTTTAGATGGTGAGTGTGAGGATATTGTAGGGAGCGATATACCTAATCAAGAAAATGGGACTAAGGTTACACTTAAACGAGAAGTGTCTTCGATTAGGGAGAGATTGAGGGCTATTGAAGCCGAGAGTGGCTTCTTAAAGCACACTGCAATGACACTACAAAGAGGAAGTGAAGCGACTAAGCTTTTAAACGAGATAGCTCAACATTTGAGGAAGCTTAGGAACCCGAAAGAAATTTCCTTCAACGACAAAGACGCATGAACTTTTTTGTTGTAAAAGGTGATGTCTAACGTCTTATTCTTCTCCTCGCTCATGGGATGCGACGTAGTTTGCATATTTGGCATGTCATACTAGATAAATATACATAGTATATTAAACAAGATTTTAACTTCTTTTACTGTCCAAACGGAACAGTCATATGGGAGTAGGTAGAGGAGCACATTTAACTTGTCTTAACCATATGCTGTCTAGATTGAAACATATGATACGGTTCATTTCATACATACATTGTATCAAATGAATAACCAGGTTATAACTTAAATAATGAACTTTTTTGTTTGCAGTTCCTTCTTATTCTCTCTTCAATTCCTATCTCTCCTATTAGGATGTATATACCTATAGCTTTACTCAACGAGCATCGGAGTCCCGGCTTGGATGTTCCACGGAGCATTTGGTCCTCGTTTCCTCAGCATACATTGGTAAGAGCAATGTCATTTATAAGCAATGCATATCAACCATGATGTAACATTAATTGATTTATCTTTTAAATCCTATATTAAAAATAACAAATCAGTTATAGTCAACTAACTATCACATCACTGATGATATAAATATCATTATTCCTTTTGTAAACTTATAATACCTCATTGATTTTGAACATTGAAACGACGGATTTACTAAATATGATGCAAATTGGTTGCAGATTTATGAGCACAGAGTCCAATTTTCCGTGCACGAAAACATGGCATGAAGATCAGGCAACCTTGATATCAGAAGAAAGTTGTCTAATTTAGCACAGAAACCATTTCGGATATAGATTGTTAGCCGAATGAAAATCGACCGACTTTGTTGCTGCTACACATACAGCAGTCGAATATTTAGCGATATAACCAGAAATGTAGTGAAGGAGGCACATAATGCTCATCAGCAGCATTACACAAAATGAGTCACCAAATTTTTTTTATGGAATTTAGATTCTATTTGGTTTTGTTGATTTTTCATGGACTATCTTCTCCCTATAGCGTTTGTTAATGGTACAGGCTTATGATTGACATCTTGTTCTATTGTACCATACCAATCATTTCTTGCATTTTAGTGCCTTGTCTGTGCTACCGGGGCCACTTCGCACCATACGGAAAGCAAGCTCGACTGGCCCGTGGTGAAGAAAGCGAGGCCCAGTACAGTCCGTATTCTCAGGATGGTAATACTGGTGCTTTTTACACCATTGCTGCATATTTATTTACTGATGATACAGAGACAGTGAAGGAGCAAATTGGAAGAACATAAGATTTAGTACATTTGCTGAAGAGTGCTGTTTTAATTTACCATTACAAAGTACAGTAAATTCTGTTAGATCACACACTTTATAATAGAGACTGACTACAAATTCAAGACTTCTCTGGTACACAGAAGCGACAATTCTCTGCCAATTATGCAGAAGATGAAGTTCCCTTCTGACTAAGGACAATAAATCAAGTTTCTAATATGTCGGTCGATCCCTCAGCTGTTTAAGGCGCACAGGTCATGTTGGTCGTTCAAAGCCATTTCCCACCTGCATATCGAGCCATTCGACTTGTGGTCCTTGACCATATTCTCTTGGTGCTTGTAACCCAAAAATGATTCCAGTGCCATCGAAAGTTGGTGCTGTTAACTGCAAATCAATATTCGTAAGCATCGAAATATGATTGTGACAGCGTTAGGCAAGGGGAAAGCTAGTGTGACAAGCATTTTTCTGCACCTTCTTATCATATTTCAATTTGACATCTTAAACTACTGTGGATCGTCGTGTTCTAAATCATTACCAAAGAGACCAATTTAAGTCCACAGAAGACCAAGACCTAGAAAGTAAAGTCTACAAGATGAATGAAGAAAATTAGAAAGAAAAGGAGAAAAGGCCAGCAGTAAGTGAAGGTATTTATGGGGTGGCCCCAGTTAAAAGAGAAAGAACAAAAGTGAACAAGTGAATTGTGGTTTCTAGCTCCCAGCCTCCTACTAGTTTCTAAAGACATCATAGGAAATGTGACTCGTATAAAAAAGGAGGACATAAGATATTAAAGTGCTGAGTCACAACGCAACTCCATTGTCCGCAGCCACGTAATAGAAAGACAAACTCTCAGGGCCTCTTCAGAATTTCATCTCTGAAAACCCTGTAACGGGAAAATTCGTGAGACATCCCTCAATGTTGAGAGTGTTCTGAATAATCCTGAGAGTAATGTTTTTTCGCTCCTGACTGCTCATAAAGCTATTGTATATAATAGGGTAATAGCACCCCTTACATTTTCCCCTCATATAGAATCTACTTTACTACAGTCTACATGCGATAAATAACTTCTTAATGAAATTCTAGAAAAGGAACATAACCTCACTGGGTAATTGAGAGGACCCCAGTTTCTGAAAATGCAAATATGGTTTATAAGGTAGCATATGTCTTTTAATGCCTTTACTATCTGTTATTGACTAGATTATCTTAGACTCAATTATATTATGTCTAACCACAGATCAAAAACCTCTAGCAATACAGCGCGTCGTTTCTTATCTAAAGTATATAATTCTTAAACCAAAAAGGCCCAGGTGGGGTAAGACAACTTCCTTTTATATCTTACCCGAGTAAATGACCCGTCATGTATTTTAATAAAGTGAAAAGACATCCTGGAGATAAGAGGGTTCCGCTGTGGATGCTCGGGAGCAATTTAATAAATTACATAATAATATCTCCTATTCCAGCAATTGATGCAACTAGACTTACTTCTTTGGAAGCATACCCGTCAATCGTAGGGTTCAACCTTGTATTTACCGCTTCAAGCTTCATCGACAAAAACTAGATTATCACCATAGAAAAGTGTTAGATAGACAATAAAATATTAAAAGATTAATAGAATACCATATCGAAAGATAAGAAGAGATACCTCAACTTGTCGCTGTAATGACTGGATGTAATTAATTATTTCATCGAGTACAAGAGCTTTTCCAATAACCTGAAAAGGCACCACTTAGACAACAAACTATTGATTGGCATATTTGCAACTCATATGCGTCAATTTATCAATATAATTATTAATGATCAATATGAAAGCCAGAAAGAATGTGGAGACCTTATTACATCCAGGAACCAAGTCTTGAAGAATTTTCATCCTCTCACTGATCTTCTCTCTCCGAGCCTGGTGATTAGTAATACAAATTAGATAAATACGAAAACTTGAAGGACATGTTTCTTAGGTAGCATTGCATAAAACGAGACAGTATAATGGACAAGATTTTAGTAAATTATTACTGTACAATACATAGCCGAGCGAATTTAAACACAACATGTCAAAAAGGTTCAAGAATTTTACTCTCTCAGCTAGACTGTGGCTATCAGTGGCCTGGCCCCTTCGTGCTCTAACATGGATGCAATCTTTGGGTAGTTCGGGTTTACTCTTCTCTTCAACTACCTTGTTAACACCTCCTGAATTTGCTTCGACTTTTGTCTTTGAGCCAACATTTTCATCTTTGGATACTGATGGTTTCATTCTTTTACCATGAGGCTCATTCTATTCCACAATGAGTAATTAGTTCAATTAATCCAAATTTGCCACTTAAAAATACAAAATTCAACAGTTCCTTAAAAATACAAAATTCAACAGTTCCAACTTTCTAAAAATTGTAAAATTCTCACGGATCAACTAAAAATTCTACAAAATTCAAAAATGTTGCAAAATCCAGAACATCAAAGTGTGTAAATAGTAAATAGTGTGTGTCAAGAGAGAACGAGAGTTACCAAATCACTATTTGCACTGCTGGTGGAAACAAGCTTAGAGGACTCATCTTCACGAAAATTGCCAACATCCATTCTTCTCTTCGCGCCACCACCGGCGCCGCGACTTCCGCTCTGCTCCGTCACGGTGGATTCCTCAACCGAAGCATCTCCTACTCCAAAGCCTTCCCCGTTGCCACTCAAACTCCCCATTCTCAGCCCCAATCCTCCTCCTTCGCCTCCAACACCACTCATCGGAAAGGAGAGTAGCTCAACCAAACTATACGACGCTGGATTGGAGCCAGCTATAAATGAAGCTTCATTCGTCAATGGCGGATCCATTTTTTGCTCCAGAACAAAGAATTTATCCAGTTACTTATATACACCTTACCGAGTTACCGTATAAATCTTTATAGGATTTAGTGTAAGTGTGTAATGAATGGGTGAGTGTAAATGCAGTAAAGAGATCAATATAAAGAAAAGAGTAATGTATGGAGCAGTATTGCAGTGACTACCACTGGAACTAGTTGTTGTAGAGAGAGAAACTGGGATATATAGAGAGAGATTGAGAGAAAATAGATGGGGACGCTGTGATGTGAGGTGGAGGAAGGAGATAGGGCAGGGTGGGTTGGGGGAGTGCGCACTGCGCTTAGTGCCTTTTTGTGTTTGTTCCGGCGTATTTTAGTGAAAGAAAAAATCACTGAATAAATCTATTATTCCACGTAAATTCACACCCTAATAAAATATGATAAATTACTAATTTATCCCCCTAAAAATAGGAGGGCCAACACCCTATAAGGGTGTGAATTTTTTGTGGATATCAATTGTGTGGAAGCATAACACCTAACTCAGGTCAAAATCACAATTCACCACTTTCACTTTTTGGTTAAATCTGGGAATAATTTCAATGGTGGTCACTCAACATTTATTTGTTTACTCTCTAGAGCCAAAATTTTACAGAAGGTACAAAGTAAGCAACCTAGTTAATCAGTCCTTCATCATGTAACAAAAAATTTAAAGGGCAAACCAGTTCGAAATCATGGTCTTGAGAATCTTAACTAATTGAAGATTAAATTTTATTTCAAGATTTGAAGTCATTTTTAACTTTTATTTTTATACAAAATTTATTAAAGGTAATTATGTGTTTCCCACGGTTTTAATATTCTGACATATTTTTTTAAATATCTAAAATAATGAAAAGTGATGTTAAATTTTATATATTTGTAGCTTAATATTGTATCCTGTAGTTAGCTTTGATGATTTATCTAGGCACGCAAGATTTACACCTGAATGTTTTGATTGGGTTCATTTCAAACGCTTGAGGTCTACCGAAAATGTTATATTCCCAACGTTATTCTCCCAACATTTCTCCCAGCTACCCACGACCCACTTGCAGGCCCCCCCTGAATGCGGTGGGGCCGGGGGGCCCTCACCCACATCTCTCTCACATTTTTTCTTCCAGCGTTTCCCAGCGCTCTTAACATAACATTCCCGTGAGGTCTACTTTCCACGATGTGTAAATTGAAATTTGAAAGCCAATATACCTAGTGGCGTGACTGATGTGACTTTTTATGTTTGAGGGTTAGTCTGAAATAAACTAAAGTTTGATGACAAAGGTGGTACAAAGTACAATGGTAACCCCTGAAATTAGAGCCCATTATTTTTATATATTTTTACATATTTTTATATATTTTTTTCAATATTATCCATTCTCTCTTATTTCACATTCACGTATCTCGTGTGACCTATATATATTACACAAATCCCCACCATTCAACTTCACTCATTGTCTCTTATATCACATCAAAATCCATAAAAATTTATTTTCTACACATACACTAACACGCCCTTAACCCCAATACATATTTTACTAATTGATAGGAACTTGGAAAAGTGTATTTTCCATCTAGCTAATTAAGCTATTATTATTCTTTTTTTTTTTTTTGCTTAAGTATAAATTAGGGATCACGTGGGGTGGCATCGCAAACCCGAAGCAAACGGATAAGTGAGTTTTTAATTAAGTTTATTCCCCATCTAGCTAATTAAGTTGTTATTAATTAGCTAATTTGATATTTATCTAATTGGTTAGGAGGATAAAAGTTGAGACCATGAGACCTAAAGGTCTTAATTTCTAATTTCGCAAATGACATGTTATATCGCGTGGCTTTAGTCGCCTCCTACAGGGCAGCCTCAGTAGCAATAATTATAGTTGGAGTTTGTAATGGTAGTGTGGTCACAGTTCTTTTGTACACAAGACGGCTATAGCTTCCACTTTTGTTAAATTTCATTCGAGTTTGTATCGTTGTGCTTGATTATGAATATGATGTAATTTGTACCCTAAAAAGATTATTATTAATTAGATCTATTTCAGAAAGGGAAAGATTCTTTATTAATGTAGATACCATTGTGAATTTCTTCGTTAAATTCATTTATTTTGGTCACTTTAGTTAATAAAATAAGAAGGGAAAATGCTCAATAACTACACATTTTTTAAAAAATTGTCCAATTAATTATAGCATCTTATTTTTTTACTACTAACTCTATTTTTTCCTAAGAAGACACAAGCACTCCATCCACCCCCATTTAATTTACCATTATGCTACCGATTTAACCCAAAACCCAAACAACCTAAATTATCACCCATACAAAAAGTCCTCTATTTCTCAAATTGCAAAGTAAGTTCGCCAACTTTCAAAATTTTCACTTTAATCCTCAACTTTTGAATTTTCTTTCAAAAATACCCAAAAATATTTGCACCCAAGGTCTCTGTCTTTTTGCTTGTTTCATTTTAGTCCTCAAACTTTTGGATTTTTGACACTTTTAATCCTTTTTGCTCATCTTTTTCCTTATTTTCTTCTACATTTAGGAAATTCATCGACAAACACTATATTTAAGATAATATAAATAAAAAATTTTGTCATATATTCCACAGTACACACATTTAACTTCTTTCTTACTTTGTCTTAGACTTTTCTCTTTCTACGCATCGTAAGAAAAATATTACATGTAAGAAAAATATTACATACCCCTAATAATTTTATTACCTACCCAAATAATAATATGATGTACCCCGACTAACATTGAACTCTTACTTCCCCAACCCCCGACTTTCTCTCTAAATTACTACCACAACTATAACTCCACCACCACCATTCCTCCTTTGCCACCACCATCACCATTCCACCACCGCCACCACTACCACCATTCCCCACCACCATTCCACAACTACCACCATTTCCCTACCACCATCACTACAACCACCATTATTCCACCACCATTATCACCATCATTATTTACTATGATAGTACTTTTACATGTTCCAGTAATATTGTTATCGAAATTATTACATGTCATGATAATCATATTACCTTTCCTAGTAATAGCATTACCTACCAAACTATCATCACCCCCACTACCACTGTCGCCATTCCACTACCACCAGCGCCACCGCCATTCCATCACACCACCCACGCAGCCATTTCTTACCCCCGATAATACTATTATCAATATTATTACATGCCCTGGTAATTATATTACCTTTTCTGGTAACAGTATTACCTACCAAACCACCACCACCACTACCTCAATAATACAAATACATGCCCTCGATAATATCATTATCCACCTCAATAATAATGTTACCTACCCGATAATATTATTACCGTCCGTGATACTCGAGAAAGAGAAAATGGGGAGAGAGAAAGTCGGGGGGCGAGGAAAGTGAGAAGATGAATATTTGTCGAGGATAATGTTATTACTTAAAGTGGTAATTTGGAGAGAGAAAGTGCGTAGAGAGAGAAAGTGAAAGACGAGGGAAACGAGAAGTTGAATAGTTTTCTTTTTTTTAAGAAAAGAAGTTGAACATTTTTCAAGATTATCCTTGATGGTAATCTGGAGTGAGAAATTGAGATACCAGTGAATCGAGAAGTTGGATATTTGTCGTGATTACTGTGGTAGGTAATGTGTATTATTTGGTGTAGTAATCCATATTACTTGGGAAGGTCATATTTGTACGTCTATTGATATTTATGAATTACTACCAAGAGTAATAAATGAAGTATAAAGTTATCTTTATGCTTGGAATATTTTTTTATTATGATGACAAATTTATTTATTCATATTATCTTAAATATTGAGTTTGTAGGTGAATTTCATAGATGTAGAAGAAAATAAGGAAAAAGATGACTAAAAATCACTAAAAGTGTAAAAAATCTAAAAGTTTGAGAGCCAAAATGAAATAATCCGAAAGATAGAGGACCTTGGATACAAATCTTTTAGGGTATTTCTGAAGGAAAATTAAAAAATTGAGGACTAAAATGTAAAATTTAAAAGTTTGAGGACCTCCTATGAAATTTATAAGATAGAAGGAAAATAAAAGTGTGAAAAAAGAAAGATGGGGGCAAAAATATCCATAAACAGCTAAAAAAATAATTGGTAAAATTATTTTTTATAAGTTGTAGTTAATGGTTAAAAAATAAAATATTTTATTTAGTGGGTAAAGATCGACTTTGACTTGTAGTTATCGGGCATTTTCTCAAATAAGAATAATTTGATTAATTACATCATGTCCACCTTAAAAAAAAAAATTACCATCAAGTCACTTAAAGTTCATGAAATTTCTACATGTCCTATTTTGAAATCACAATTCAACAGTAACAACGAAGCAAACATTCCTACAAATAATGTGAAAGATTGGGTACTAATCGCGTAAGTTTCCCTTAATTTATTAAGTTTATTAATAAAAATGCATTTGATTAAAAATACCTCAAAGTACGATTATTATAAAAATATCACAAAATTAAAGTATCAATGATACGATCACGGGCCGCGCTCGACTCGAATCGATCCTCGCGGAATGAATACAACGCCAGAAAAGCCCAAATATCACGGTGAAACGATCGGAAAACAGGAAATCTCGACCGGCGGACGTGGCAACAAAGGGTATCTCGAACCCTTCGCCTCAAGCGGTCACGCCAAATGTCCCGAAGAAGGAGCAGGGTTGGCGCCCGAGAGTCGATCACACTCACGATAAGCTCGAGGTTGTGTTTAACAAGCCCAAACACGGGGGACGAGGTGGGGAGAAAGCTCGACCCGAATATTGGCTTTCAAGCTCAACATCTCATTCAAAGCTCAAAAGTTGGTTTACAATGAAGGTTTTGCCTTCATATATATGCCCAACTTCGAAAATAATGATAAAATAATGAAAATATCGAAAATATCTACATTTGACTCTAAGTCGGTCTAAGCGTTACGGCCAGTAATTTTAGGATTCTGACCGTAAAATCACCGATTCTGGCCGTATCACTCAAGCGTCTGACGTATCGCTCTCTGCTTCAGCGCCCAAACTTGATCCTTGAGTTCTGGTAGGTATGGACAAGGTTCTGGCGTAAAATCTTGAAATCTGACCGATATTATGAAAAATGCGGCCAGTAATTTCTCTCTGCATATTTTTGGCCCAAAGTGATAAGCGAAGTTACGGCCGTAAGGACCAATGATCGACCAGTAAAAATCGCGTCGGCCGTGTAAGACTTATAATTACGGCCGTAATTATTCTCTCGCTGAAATTTCCCGGCTTCAGCGCCTGGACAACCTTCATTGTTTTGGCCATAACTTTGAACCCGATGTCCAAATGGGGTGATTCAAAGCTCCATGTAATCTAGACTCGGCGAGCTTCAATTCTTCAAAAAGACTCTACCTTGATTCTCGCTCATTCCAACGATTATGCAGACTTTGAACCCGGTCGAACATCCCAGGAGTTGCGTGAAATCTCTTCATTCTGCTCCACTTGGCTTGAACTTGATTTCACTTAGCCTAAACAACGCTCCAAGCTTCCTGGGTGCATGGGGGCATCCAGGATCATATCATCCTCCCTCTTCAAGATGATTAGTCTCGAATCAACATAAGGCGTACTTAACAAGTTATCCGGTGATCGATACTTGACCTTTTTTTGCTTGAATGACCATTCGATTCCTCCGGTCGAATGGGAAAGTATGGTCATCTACGTGTGAAACACGTGGTAGCTAATGAGTGAATGGAAATTCTTCAAGAAGTGGTTGGCGCTCAAACCCATAACGATTAAGGAAAATAGAATTCTTTTAGTTAGGTTGGCATCAACTTTGAAAAAGAAGATAATAAAATTGGGGTGGGGTATGTTAGAGGTGTGAGATATAAGGAAGGGATCCTCATACTCAAGCTCGACATTCTCCTCGACCACCATTTTCTCAAGTGGTATTTCATCTTCCCTCACTTTTCTTGCAACTTCTATTCCTCCACTCTTCATTTCTTTTCCTTTGGGTCAATGTTATGGATGTCGACAAGTTCATCCATAACTCCAACCTCTAGCTCTTCTTCCGCTTGCTCCACCAGAGCACTCCTTTACTTGCTTCTCCATAAGATCAATTGGATGTTGAGGATCAACAACCAATTCCAATGACTCCCTTTCAATGGATTCCCTAGTCTCCTTCTCAACTACATGGGCATTTGAACAATATGGACTAGGAGAATCAACACTCACTTCGAGGCTCTTTTCCAACTCCTTTGGACAATGTTGTTCAAGCGGCTCAACAACCACTTTAACACTTGCATTGTCCTTCTTCAATGCAATATCGCCTTCTTGAGTTCACCTCCTTTCTTTTTCTCATATCTTCTCACATCGGCCTCATCCTTTAGCTTCATTTTGATCTATATGTACTTGTTCAGGAGATAACGGATCAAGTATAATAGTTTTCCGTTCAACTTGAAACTAAAGCGGTTTCTATAGCCATCATGCAATACCTTCTTATCATGTTGCCACGGTCTTCCCAACCAAGCGTGGGTAATATGCATAGGTACTACATCACAAAGCAACTCATCCGTATAAGATCAGATCGAGAATGGCACTAGTACTTGCTTGTTAACCTTAACATTTCCCGAATCATTAAACCATTGCATGTGATATGGATTCGGGTGTTTTAATCATATGCAATCCCAACTTCTCCAACAAGCACAAGACTAGCTAAATTTCTACAACTTCCCCATCAATAATAACACTAGTAGGCGTGCCTTTCACCAAACAGCGAGTATAGAAAAAGATTCTCTCGTTGTGAATTAGACTCATCCTCCTTGCTTGAGTACCAATGGCGTGCCTTACTATCAACGCTTTGGGAATTGTCGTCAGAGCTTTTGTCAACAACCACCAACTCTTAGTCGTCTTTGGTTGAAGACTTCTCTTTCACCATCTCCTTCTAAAGGAACCATTTCTTCATGCCAAATTATCACCTTTGGTTTAGGGCATTGAGACGAAATAAGTCAATCAATCGTGACATTTAGAACATAGCTTGTCTTGGGTTGACTTGTCTCTTTACCAACTCTTCCTTTACCTTTATCACTAAGCTCCGTGATACTTTAGATGGTTCTTTCCCACTCTTCAAGCCTTCGATCAATCTCGGCGCCGGTCAATGTAGTTTGATCAAAGCCCTCGATTCTTGGTTTGGAATAGATTTGAACTTCTTCCCTTAATTTGCTTCTCCACCTCCGCACTTGCAAACTAATTCCTCAAGATTGAATAGTCTAGCAATTCAATGAAGTCGGCAATATCTCGGTTCAATCCTTAAAAACCTAACCATCATAGCTTCTTCATCTTCAACAATATCGTACGAGTCATCAATCTTTCCATTTCTTGGAAGTACTTCTTGATTCGTCCACCTTGAGTTAGGTTTTGTACACTCGATACAAATCCTATAAAAATGCGATGGGACGAATCTCTTTCTCATCAACCTTCTCCAAGCAATCCCAAGTGTCAGCAGGGTTCCTCTAAATTTCTTCGCCTAGCAAAGGGTGGTTTGCTTCCACCAACATAGGGCTTGATCCATGAACTCCTTGACCAACAATGGGACCTTCTTCGTCTCCCAGGTTTTTATGAGTTTGGAACATGAGATCCACTCGGCTTTCCCAATCTAGGTAAACATCCGGATTGGCTCTTCCTCGGAATGAAGATGCGTCAATGCCGCATTCTTCGCATCCCCTTCATACTCACTTTGCCTCCGTTGTTCCCTCTTTCTAACCCTCAGAATCTCTCTATTCCCATCCTCATATTTTCCATCTCCAACCCTATGACCCGAAGACTTGTCTTACACTATACACTTGAGCAACGGATCGTTCATCCACGTTCCTTCAACTTTTGACTCAAAGCGATACTCAGTGTGATCTTAGAATTGTGAGAGTCTTCCACAGTCATAGCTTTTGGGCGATGTCTATCATTGAATCTCAACTCGGCATTGTGTTCTCAATTCAAAATAAGAATCTAAACTATAAATTACAACTCCAAACACAATGACACTACTCTGAAACAAACTCGACAACAAAACACCACGAATGACTCAACAACAAATTAGCCATAACCAACACCTACAAACTTGAAACCCTAACAATGTAAATCCAAGCAATAAAATTACAACTCACACTACTAGGATAACAACACAAGTAATTAAAACTAAGTGTAGCCAAGAAACTACGACTAACACTCGTTCACACCACATTGGAGCCATAATTTTTTTTCTTCTTTTTTCCAATATTTTTGGCCCTCTTTTCTCTTTTTTGTTTTTCACAACATATACTCACAAATACAACAACAACACAATACTAGAAAAGAAATGGATTCTAAGCACAAAATTAATTTGCACCAAGAACACCAAGAACACACACTAAATCCTACAATTCAAAAGCAGAAAATCGATAATCTAAATAGATAAAAACAACAACAACAACAATCTAAGAACTATTAATAAAGGATAGATGCGAGATAATTGGATTGACTCGATGCGGATGATCGATCGAGGCCGCTCGACTTTCGAATCGATCCTCGCGGAATGAATACAGCATGAAAAGCCCAAATATCAGGTAGAACGATCGGAAAACCGAAAATCCTCGGCCAAACTGACGTAGCAACAAAGGGTATATCAGACCCTTCGCCTCAAGCGGTCTTAATCGAAGAAGGAGCGGGGTTGGCGCCATAAAGTCGATCACACTCACGATAAGCTCGAGGTTGTGTTTAACAAGCCCAAACACGGGGGCGAGGTGGGAAAGCTCGACCGAATATTGGCTTTCAAGCTCAACATCTCATTCAAAGCTCAAAAGTTGGTTTACAATGAAGGTTTTGCCTTCATATACATGTAAACTTCGAAAATAATGATAAAATAATGAAAATATCCGAAAATATCTACATTTGACTCTAAGTCGGTCTAAGCGTTCTGACAGTAATTTTAGGATTCTGGTAGTAAATCTCGATTCTGACCGTATCATCAAGCGTCTGGCCGTATCGCTCTGCTTCAAAGCGCCCAAACTTGATCCTTGAGTTCTGGTAGTATGGACAAAGGTTACAGTAGTAAAATCTTGAAATCTGGCCGTGTTATGAAAAAGAAATCTGGCCGTAATTTGCTCTCTGCATATTTTGGCCTAAAAGGCGATACTTCTGATTCCGGTAGTAAGGACCAATAATCTGACCGTAAAAATCGTCTGATCACGTGAAACTTATAATTACGGCCGTAATTATTCTCTCTTGAAATTTCCCGGCTTCTTGCTTGGATGATCTTCATTGTTTTGGCCATAACTTTCGAACCGATGTCAAATGGGGTGATTCAAAGCTCCATGTAATCTAGGACTCGGCAGGCTTCAATTCTTCAAGACTCTACCTTCAGATTCTCGCTCATTCCAACGATGTACAGCTTTGAACCCAGTCGAACATCCCAAGTTGCGTGAAATCTCTTCATTTCTGCTCCACTTGGCTTGAACTTGATTTCACTTAGCCTAAACAACGCTCCAAGCTTCCCTGTCGTGCATGGGGGCATCCAGGGTCATATCAATCAAACTATAATATTATTAAATCTATTAAAAAATATAATATTAAATAATTCACAAAGTAACACATAAATTTTGATAAGTGTCGAGTCGTAATAATTTTAATTTTTGTTGATCATGGATGTGCAGATTGGATCTGTTCCCAATGTGGGGGCCATAAGGGCCGTCCCACACCAACGTGGCCCCATTTCATGGTGCCACGTCATCAACTATTTTTTTTTTTTGTATTTATGTTAAATCAAATAAATAATACATAATTACTTCCTGATGGTGAGGGACCGATGAAATCCCCACGAATTTTTTTCCCAACTGTGGATACCATAAAGCACCCATTGTGGGTACCAGAGTTGGATTGCATAGATGTGTTAATATGCTACTTAAGTATTATTATTATAAGTTAAAGTCAAAAAAGCAAGCCCCTTTGGGGACATCTGGCAAAGTTAAAAAGCAAATTAATTGGTGAAATGACAATTGGCAGTGAATTTTTTTTTTTTTAAGTTGTGATTTTTGCTGCTAACTTCTTTCGTGTAATTAACAAAATGTCGACACTTGGATTGGAAATGGCTAGCTAAATTTTAATGCATCTCGATCGTCTACGTGCATTCAAATGTATGTGGCAATTAAATATACATACTTCTGATACATGTGATATTAAATTTAAAATGCTATTGTTCTCCTCTTCGGAGATCTCATTAATATTTCTCCGTATGGCGAACTCTTATTAATCCATATCAACTATAGAAAGAAGGCTTCCCCACATGAAAAAGAGAATGGAAGTAAGATTTGTGAAAACTAGCTGGAAGGGAAAAGGAAAATTTTCCTCTTTGACATTATCGTTGTCATGATTCACAAAGTGATTGAAGATCTTCTAATACGTCTACAATATACAATTCAACAGCATAAAGGCGTCTACAAATATTTTCCTACTATAGCATAGTGTAATGAACCCTTTATTGGGGTAAGTAAATCCCCTACCGATGTAAGTGAACCTCTCATGAAAGTAGGAGAACCCCTCATGGGATAATATGAACCTCTTATTAGAGTAGTATAAACCCTCTATTGAGGGAAATTGAACTTGAGACTTCTAAGTCTCATTGCCTCAACTTGCGACATTATCTAATATTGATATAACACGTTTCCATAAGCACAATAAATTTATGTCAATGTGGGAATTAGATACTTCTCGATGATAGTTGTAAATAACATAGCTAGATGCACTTTTTTAAAAACAAGATTACAGTTGAAAGAAGCTTTCATGCGGGCCTAATTCTTTTAACATTATTCACTTGTCCTAATCCTTAATGCCTAACTTGCCGCACACAACATAATTCTAATCAAACAAATGTTGTCACCATATAAAGTCTATCTTCAACTTTCCCAAATATGGCATTTGCATTCTAAGGCTGTGAATAGTCCCTCTAACAAATATGATACTTTTTCACTCTTTAATGATGCAAAGAATTTTATGCTCGTGTTTTACATGCTAGATCGAGGGCTTAGTTGTGTTTTGTTTGTCTTTTGATTTCTGTAAATATACATTACGTTAATGAATATTAACTTCTACAGCGTCTCCAATTCGAAAAAGAGGGTGGAAAAATGAGCACAATGTTAACAACTAATACATGTATCTAGTCAGTGTTGACAATGTCTAGAATTACACTCTCCCTTTAGTTCTAGAATTACACACTCCCTTTGACCTAGCATTTCACTTAGAGGATCATCATGCATGATAGTTTATTGATTAGCGGTAATATGATAGTTAATTAATAAGAATTAATTTGTCATCTTAAATAATATAGTAAATGTGTAGCATTGCAAATTAAAAAAATAAAAATAAAAAATCAACTAATATAACATCAGGTCATTGGCGTTTATGAATAACATTGCTCATATATTTTACAACTTACATGCATTTATTACTATTTAGAGGCAATTTAGTTAACAAGCAATCTAGAAAAGCTATAACTTATTACTTGTTTGGAAAAACTAGTTTAATAGTCACTATTTCGCACACCATTTAAGAGAAAAAATGTTTTTATGTTTATTTATAAACTCTTTAGTTTTAACCGCACATTCTTTTGAAATTAAAAGTCACTTTTTTCTTGACAATGTTCTATAAGATAGGTGCTCTTATTACAATGTAAAGTTGTTGTTGCTGACATAAGTTGCAATTAGGATTACGATGTCAACTCCAACAATTAAGTACATATTTCTCTCATAAAATTTACGTTAGCATACCCCTCGGAAGTGGGAGAAAAAGTTAAACGGTGATTTGAGTTGTTTGGAACATATATTATGGAATAAACTTGAAGATGATATGTTACGAAATTAATTAATTGACGTGATAGGCATAAAATGTGTCACTAACTAAAATTTTCATCTATCACACTTGATCAATCCTATTCAAGAACCATCGGTGGTTCCTTAATTAAGGAACCATCGATGGCATTTGGGGGTTCGTTTGAGCTCCGTTTTGAAATTCGAGATCAGATCTGGAATCAGCACGACGAGAGTGAGTTCGAGGAATTTTTTGAATTTTTTCCGGCGACTCCGTAGTGGCTGTAACCACCGGTCAAAGTTTAACAATTTTTTTGGGCAAAAAATATTGTTAAACTTTGGCCGATGGTCAATAAAATCAGCTATCTGAAACTCGTCTTATTCGAATCTGTCTCGAACTAAGCGAGCTAACAACACATCTGCATCGATAATTCCTTAATTAAAAACCATCGATAATTGCTGAATAAATTACACACTGATATGATTGCAAGTGATGTACTTATATTTTTCATATAAAATTGAATCTATAAGCCTATCAGATTTTTCATATAAAGATGAATCTAAAAGTCAATTAGATTATTGAAATGGCATAGTCGTCAGTGACAAAAATGATTATGTTGCTCCAATAATTACTTGGCATCTGGTGAGTGATGATTAGTATGAGAGTGACAAACTCCTTCCTCAACACTATAATCTTTATATGCATTGTTGGGTATTTGCCACATGCCCTAAAAAACTTTGTGTTTGGTATATGGAGCTCTAGCCCTCTTATGACTATTCCATTCTCATTATCCCCCACACCCCACCCATCACCATCTGGTCCACATCCATATAAAGACACATGAATTAAGATGTGCCCACAAAGGTTTTTATTCATACATAAGAATAGCATATGGAACACTGACTGTGCTAGACAAATTTCAAGAATAAAAGCTTAAAGCATCATGTAATGGGGGTTTTAGTTGATTCTAGCTTTTGATCTTGAGAAATGTCAAATTGTGATTGGTGTGTTGTTTAAGGTTAAAGGAGCTTTTGACTTTTTCCTTTCTCCTCTTATACAAATGCCCTTTTAAACATATACTCTAGTCCCTAGCTATGCTTAGCTAGGAACTTAGGATTCAACACAAATATAAAATATATGTATTGTGAAGGTGAATTTCATGTAAAATGTGTGTATATCATAAAGGATTTAACAAGCATCGATGCCAATTTTATACTGAGAATTTCTTAGTTGTCAATGACATGTTTAATGCTCGTAGAAAAAGTTATTAAAATCTGAAATGCACGTGTGCTAATATTTCTTTGATTGTAGTCATATAAATTTAGAAATTTTAGCCTTGATGAAAAATTAAGGGGGCGTTTTGTTTGTTTTCTATTTTCTGTTTTCATTTTCGAAAATGTTTTGGTGTTTTCTATTTTCAGTTCTTGTTTTGAGAAAATTGAAAATGCGTTTGGTTTGTTGTTTTGAAAAATTATTTTTGAGAAGAGAAAATGGAAAACGTGTTTGGATTATACTTTAAAAAAAATACAATTTCATATAATAAAAATTACAAAACTGTCCTTAAACTTTTCAAGATCTGCAAACAAACCCTCATCTTCACCAACCTACCCCCGACCCTACCCCCACCCAACCCATCTCTCTCTCTCTCTCTATAGTCGTGGGCGTGAAGGTGGTGCCGAACCACCTCTAAGGTGGCTTTCGCACCACCAGGGAGGTGGTCGCGACCACCTGCGAGGTGGTTCGCGACCACCTCGGAGGTGGTTCGAACCACCTCAGAGGTGGTTCGACCACCATTAATGGTGGTCGAACCACCTCTGCCAGTGGTTTGACCACTGTGGTGGTCGGACCACCTTCATATGGTGGTCAGGCCACCACTTTCGATCTTCCGGTGGTCAAACCACGGATCTGGTGGTTTGACCCCGGATCTGATGGTTTGACTTTTGGCGGTGGCGGCGGTGGTGGCGGTGGTCGGGATTAAAGCGTCTGAAAAATAAAATTTGGGACTGAAATATAATAAATGTAAAGTTTAAAATCCGAAAACGCGTTTTCCTTGTTTTCAACATTTAACAGCTGGCAAAAGCGTTAAAAGGCGTTTCGTGTTTCTATATAAATGTTAAGCGTTTTGAAAATGGATTTTAAAAGCAATAAGCGAAACAGCGTTTTGATATTTTGAAAGCAGAAAACAAAAGCGAGTGAAAGCGTGAAGCGAGCGGTAAAATTTGCAATCTACAATTTCCTCAGGAAAACTTAAAAATATGGTTAATTAATTTCACTTAAGGTCATTAAAATTTTTGTGAAGTTACAAAAATATCACTTAAGTTTGAAAGGTTATTGCATTATTCCTCTAAAACATTTGAATGATATGTTATTGTTAATTGTATACAAACTCATTATATGTCATGAGTCGATCAAAAAATTTTGGATAATAATTAATAAGAGATATGAAAGTATATTTGAGATTGAAGTTTAACTTTGAATATTGAATAGCTAGCATATATAACTTAATCTTTTTAGTCAGAAATTATTGAAACAACACAACTTAATTTCAGAAACCAATCTAAGGCAATCATTAACAATATTATTTGAGAACAACGACCAGATGTTCATTTTCATAACTTTTTGATATTGCACATACTTTGACGTGTATGCATGTATTTAGAAATCTCTGCATTTAACAAGTTACAATGAATGTAACTTACTTTTTTAGAACAATACCACTAATCTAATACAATGCATTTAATATTTTGAACTGTAACTTACACTTGTTAATGGGGTCACAGCATATGTAATTTTTTGCATCCATCAAGTCATGTTACAATGTCGGGAATTTATTTTTACGGTTTTTCTCAAAATTTCACATACAATATATATTAAATTAAATGATTTTTGTTCATATATCTACAATGAGAACATCTTATTCCGTCCACCTCTAATGCAACATCTTGAAAAATGGAAAAACATAAAATAGTTTGAATGTGTGGTAGCGACAATATATTAATTAATAGCAAACAAAATAAGACGAATCGATTGAAAAGAATTGTAATGTTATATAATGTTATCAGCGGTTTCAAATCTCTATTTTAAATGTAAGTATGAAGTGTCCAAAGGGATTGGCCTAGTGGAAAGCACACTATCCTTACTGAGTGGTTGGCCCTGGTTTCAGACATCACTCTACCCTTATGATCCTTACCTTGTTTTCCAAAAAACAGGGGAAAAAAAGTATGAAGTTAAATTTTCCTTTTTTTTTTTTTCACTTCCCTTTAATTTTTTTTTTTTTATTTTTTATTTTTTATTTTTTTTTTGTTTTGGAACGACCCTTTCCCTTTTTTTTTTCAAGCACTATTTTAAGTATTTTTGCCCGATGAGCCCCACACCAAAATGGAGATCGGATTGTGCAATTGTTGGGCCATGAGTTGACGGCCCAAGTCCATCACGGAGAGGTCCCAGCATTTTAGGCCCAGAAATGCTAAAGTTATTTGGGCTTAGTCCAAATCCCATACGGAAGCGAGCTCTTAACACATCGTAGCCCAAATTGCTATTTAATGATGTCCAACCGTGCAGAGGGGGGATTTTGATGCATTTCTTTACATGATTACTTTTCCAGAGCTAATTAAACATGAGTAGTACTTTATTCCAAAAAACACATGACTAGTGGTACATACACCTCGCGGCTGAAATTGAAGTAATGTGATATAATTTGTTTGAATGACTCTACAATGATAATAATATGTCATTTTACAGAATTATGATTAAACAGAAAGTGCGTCGCAAGCTCCCAACATAAGTAATATTGACCCCCTCGTTTTTTTTCTTGGTTATGTGACGATATTTTTAGATGATTAATGCTAGTTGAAACTTGTCAAGAAACAAATAGTAAAAAGATTAAAATACAAGTCACAATTTGAACCAACAAAACATCATTATGTTATTTCTTAAATGGCACTCGATATTTCTTGTATCAACACGTAATGTGCCCTTTTATGTTACACTAAACAAGATTCAACTTGACATTTCTTAATGTAACATTACAAACATCGTTAGTACTACACCTGCAAATTGTTCTCTAAGTTGCCACAATACCAATCAAAGGCACAAGCCAACTCACAAAGAGAGAGGTACATTAAACATTCATTCATCAATTCTTGTGTTTCCAATAATTTTCTCTAGCCAAGAACCAAAAGAAAAATGAAAAATATTTTTTTTAAAAAAAAAAAAAAAAAGAGAGAACAAAAATGTCGATTTCATATTTATCGATAACAAGATTTAATTCATAGAGCCATTTGTTGAAGTGCCTTTGGCCATTGAAGAAAGGCCTCGTAATGTGTCAACGATGAAATGGGATGATTATTGCGTTTAATTTCTTAATGTACAAAACTATACATTGGGGAGAGAAAAATTTCTCTATAATTCAAAAAGGAAATATTCATCTCGTTGTTTTGTAACCTGTTCAATCTGCTCTCTGTACGGCAGTCTTGAACAAGAGGACATATAACTTATGGTCCATAGAGAAATACATGAATCCACCCACTGAATGTGTCACAAAAGAACCAAAACATGTCCCCACAATGCAATGCCAAGCTGGTCCATATACCCCATCAAACTCCTGCCAATCAAAATTAAAATACCCTTTCTGATCTCTAATTAAAAGATATAATTCACATCTTCTATCCTTTCGAAAGAATTTCTATTCACTATTCTTCACTAAATCTTATTATAAAGAATCATAATTACCTAAATAAAAGATTGTATAGATGAAACAAAAATTTGTAATGACTAGTTATTTGTTCTACCTTTTTGAGTGTAAAAGCAAGGGTCTTGGAAGTGAACTTTTCCAAACTATCATGAGTCTTTCTTGCACAATCCACAGCATGAATCTGCATCGATGGGGGCATATCAACAGCCACAATCTTAACACCATTACAAGACAAGAAATCAGCCAACTCAACATGAGAACTGCAAAATGACCTTCTTGCCCCTCCATTCATTGGCACCGACGATGCTGATGGCCTTCTCATTTCATACCCTTCCTGAAATTTCTTCATACTTTGGTCACTTTCTAATAAATTTGTTGGCATCAATTGAGATTCAGAAGAAGATTTTTTGTGTTCTTTTTTGGAAGGTTTCTTGATTTCACTAATATTCTTATACTTCTTCCTTAACCTTGGCGCCCAAATTTCCCACCTTATCTCTTTCATTTTGGCTTTTAGACTTGTTCAAAGTGGTGCAAGAGGTGTCCATAATTGAGGGAACAGAGAGGGATTTGGGTTGGAACTTTTGGTCAAGTTGAGGTTTTCTTGAGCGAAGACCAGAAGGTATTAAGGAAGCAAGCTTTTTGTTGGAAAACTTATGGGATATGTACTTTTGGATGTTGGTTGTGGTGGGATCTGGGAGTGGGTGTGTGGGGTGGTCGCGGTGGGGCTTGCCGGTGGTGGTGGTGGAGATGGTGGATTTGGGCTGCCTTTTCTGTGTGGGATCCATTGGTGTTTTCTTTAAGAACTATTGGTACCAACCATTAAGCCTGCGAATGGATGGTGTGTTTTGTTACATTCTGGTATTGTTAACGATAAGTTTGAAGGGTATGGCAGCAGGACTTGAATAGAAGAACGGGACTCTATGGTGGGGTCCACCGGATGGTTTTTTTGAGGTTAGATCTGCTGTCGCTTGGGTCTAAAGTGCACAGCGAGGGTAAGAGAAATGAAGTCAAAGAGTTGACCACATTACTATATTATCTGCATGGTTATGATCCAGTACTGGTGCAGTTGCTGCATAAGAAACTCCCAGCTGCCGTAATATTCTTGAAGTCAAACTTGGTTTCACGAAGCCACGTGTACTTTTTTATCCAGTACCAGCCAGCATAGGTACTAAATCAAAACCGATTATGATAAATTTGTGTGCTAGCTAAATTTTCAAATTGTTAACTACATTTAACCGTCGGAAGTTTTTCAGTTTAACGTATCAAATATGTCGTCGTCACAATTCAATCTATCATCCCATCCTTGGATGGAGATCGAGTGCAATGCGACAAGGGGAAAAATGCACTTCAGTAGACATTAATTACACCATCCTCTCTCGAATCCACACCAAAATAGAATAAAATAAAAGAAACATTGCTTTTAGGTCCCCACAATAGGCTTCAAAATTAAAGGCTACAACAAATACCACATCCCTCATACAGCAAAACAATTTTTCAAACAGACATGTAACATAATGTACAATCGTCTTCCACGTTTGAAAAACATGCGGTCAGGCCTACCACTATAAGATTGAACTGTCAAATCCTGTTTAATACCGTATAGCAAACATTCCACGATATATATTTAATACATGATAGAGACCAGTATAACCATTCAAACATCTTACATACACATGATGGAAATGGATTGTAGGCAACCGACAATTCAGGGAGTAACTTCTAATTCCATGGACTCGGGAGTCGGCCATCTCTGAGCACAGATGTACCACCCGATGCAGCAGGAGAGGGAGAAGAAGCAATGTAATTTGTTCCTGAGACAGATACTGAGGGAGGATTTGAAGTTGTTGCTTGCTGTCCAGTGGGCGCAAAGCGTGAAGGACTACCCACAGTTCCCAATGCAGTTCGAGAAGCAAGAGGTACCTGCTCAAAATAGATTAGAAGTTAAAAAACTTCACGTCACAAGAATCAAATATAATAGCTTTAGTGAATGAAAAACATAATGACATGATTTTACATAGTTAAAGTAAGCTGAAACCCTTCAGAGAAGTCAAATATGATCAGTTATATATCGAACAAGAGAATAGAGTTCACCACGTATTAAAAATTACAGGAGCAACTCAATGCACTATGAACATGCGTGCAGAAAGCTTAAGAAATTACCGCATTACTGGCAGGTTTTTTCAGTTGAGAGTCAGAAGATGGTGAGGTGCTGCTCAAGCGAAGCACATTACCAGGACGCACATTATGGTTCCAGGCATCATCAGCTTCCCCAACGTCCATATCTCCACCAAGGTTTCCATCTGAGACAGTTCTAGGTGTGTGTAGTCTAGTCATTGACCCAGAGTCATTGGTGTTATCCACTTGTAGTGAAGGTAATTGCCGTCCAGTCGTCCCCTGTGTGTTACGTCTCTTTAGCTCCTCTTCTGCATTCAGAATCTGTTGTGCAAAATCAGTGCCCATAGACAAGCAGATATCTACATCAATATCTAAAAGTTATGAGTATGCTATGACACTTACTCCCTTACAACTTCTAGAGAACTCATATTACCTGCTTCAACACTTGGACAAGACCATGCTTTTTCTCATTCAAAACTTTCAGCTTCTCCTGAACCTCCTTAATTCTTTTCTCCTTAGCAACAATATCGATGTCTTTGTTGGGAACCTGCTAAGGAAAAGACAAGGGAGAGACAACTTTTATCTGCCTCCGGTTGAAGTTCTAAAATTGCTGTCTTGACATGGGCAATAAAGTATAACCACATTAATATTTACAGTATACTGTGAAGTGCTGGGACATAAAGGTGTTTCATGCGTAATGAGTACTATGCTATCTTCAAGTCAGCTTATGCTCACTTGAGAATGATGAGCAAGGTTCAACCTACAAATCTAATCTAATTTTAAACCACCAGTCTTGCAAATGAGGAAAAAGAACCACCTGTTGCACATCAAGCTTACATTAAGAATTTGTATGAGTTTGTTTGGCTAGAAGAGTGTATGCCTCTTCTTTAAAAGAAATGCAGAGTAGAAATCTAGACAGAACAGTCATCCAGATACTTGGGATCAAATACCTTAAGTCAAACTCTATATAAGAAAGAAATTTTGAGAAAATGAAAGAGAAAATCAAACCATGGATCTGAAATTCAGCAGAACCTATGTTTTCCCTCATTTTTAGCATGGTCTCCTTTCTCCTCGGCCAACGCAGAAGGCTCTTTAATCAGTTTCCCTAAACAATCCTCAGCTGCCAACAATTTTTCATCTCTATTCTCCCCTTCCTCTCCCTCCTCGTTTTCCTCTACAGCCTCCTTCAAATCCTTTCGCTGATCCAGGATCTGGTCACGATCCAAGTTGATCTGACATAACTCAGGTTCCAAAACGGAATCAAAATTACTTTTTCTTCTCATCATCATTATTATTAACATAATTGGAAGGCCGGAGTCCAGAGTCAGGATTGGGGTTAGGTTTTGGTGCTGGCAATGGAGGTAGACTGGAAGTGGGAGATGGGTTCAGGCAGTAGCAGATGAGGATTTTTTTCGCCACTTTTTCTGGCTATTTTGGTAGTTCTTTTTTCCCTGGGGTTCATATTTATAGCTTTTGGATAACAAGTCAACTCTTAATATTGCATTAATAATACACGTGCAATGTTGTTATAGGATTTGCCAACTACTTAAGTACCCTCCAGTGTCACTCTTGTTGCTCCGGCATTTAACTCCAATCCATTGTACTTTTAGGTACTTTTGCAGGCACTCTTTCAATTCATTCTAAACTGGATTGGGGTCTAATAAAACCGTCAAGGACTAGGGCTAAGTCCTACAATGTATAACACCTAGTCCCGAAAAGTGTAGTGCCCAGTCCAAGAAAGTGTAATGCCTATTAATTGTTATTTATAAGCGACTGGAGGGAACCAAAAAATCCAATCATTTAAATGAGAAGGATAGACCTCAACACTTCAGAATATTAGACTAACTAAGATAATGAACAAAAATATCAAAAATTTCTCCAGCTCAGTCTTCCACCCAGCTCGAAAACTAACAAAAAATGAAATATGAAGGTCATAAAAGAAAAGATTTGAGCATAAAATAAAAATTGATATCGAAAGACAAAAAAGTGTAACTTCTTCCTTTACTTCAAGGAAAAGGGGATTTTTACCTAAAAGGACAAAAGATATCTTTATATACGGCAAACCTAGTAAGAATAATGAACTAGATTCACTAATGAATCCAGAGCTAACGAAGCTCCATAAAATACAATGTTTCAACTATCAAACACCGCGACCTGAAACAAATAATTCCGGCCTTTTCCTTAGTACTGTTCCACCATCCGATTTCTCCATATCCTAAAACATACAATGCTTAAATGCATAAATAGCAGAGTATCATTAAAGAATAGATAAATAGTTGTTAATTATTAGGGTTCAAATATTACAAACCATAAGCATGTCCTACCACATTCTTAACCACAAACACAACTGTGATTCCTGTATGTGCTATGCCTCTAACACAAGTATTCCATATACCATACAGAAATATGTCATTTAAAACATGTATCTTACTCCAGTCGTTCATAGATACTATCCTTAATAATTTCAAAAGAACAGTCATTCAATCAATTGGAATCTAAAGCCATAATTAGTAAGAAGAATTTTAGCAAAAGAAACTTATAAACAGATACCTCCGGTTCAGGATTCACCACAACCATTGATTTGTTAGCATCCTCAACATCTTTTCCATTCTTCCCCTCAATCAGTGCATCAGACTCCTTAATCAATTTTCCCGAACATTCTTCCCGTTCCAACACTTTCTCATCATCTCTAACCTCCTTCAAATCCTTCCCCCTCTCCACAATCTGTTCCTCATCCAAATCCATCTGATCTACATCACCTTCAACACCGGAATCACGCTTATCGATGTCCTCAACATTATTGTTACCATCATCGGGGGGATCGGCTCCAGGGTTAGGGTTTGAGGTGGACTGGAGGATGGAAAGGGTATTGAGACGGCGGCGAATGAGGATTTGGAAGTATCGCGGAGTGATTGTGGGGGTTGGCATCGGCAATTGGCGCAATGCACCGGTGGCTTTGTGGAGATTGCCTTTGTACAATGCTATTGCTACCATTTTCACCCGCTCTGTTTTTCGCACCCTACCGTTTTCTCGAGGGGTTTTTATTTTCTTCACTATATATAGCTTTTGGATAATCTGTGGATTTTGTGCAATGACTTAAGTACCCGCTAATTGGTCCTTTTTTTTAAAAAAAAATCATAAATCATAATGCCTTCCAAAAATTTGAAAATTCACATATCACAAAATTGGAGAATTGAATCTGAAGCCTCAATTTCAACACCTCAACTTAGCCTTCCTAAACCAACAAGAGGAAATCTCGTTGACAGAAGATATTTAAAAAAGTTAATTGTATATAACTACATTTATTTTAATATTTAAATTCACAGTATTTATCTACTTGTATTGTTACTACAAAAGTAAAAAGTTTACCAAATAACATTATACTTGCAGTAAACAAATACTGCCATAGCTCAATAATAATGTAACCACATACATCGCTCTCATTCCAATGCCGACATGTTAACATCGTAAGGTGACAACATATCATGTGGAGTATGGATATTGGTCCAATGGGGTGCTGGCCCCCTCTATTTAGGGAGAGGGTGACACATGGAAGAAGTTAGCACCGTAAGATGCCAACTTTTTGGTAAGAGATCATTGGCTCCACATACAGTAGTGTATAGTGTATTATTTGATACATTAATACACAAGATAGAAATACCATAACCATTTAGCCAAAGTAAACATAAAGCATATAGAGTAAACTTGTAATGAATAATCATTAAATTGATTTGAAAAGTATGACGAATAAGATCTGAACTTTTGCTTGATTTTAGTATTATACTGTAATAAATGATAGAGCTATTAATAATAAAATGATTCCTCGTATGGCGTGGGAAACTGCGAGAATATTTCATCTTGGCGTGCAATCATGGCTTCCACAAATGAACCACTTGAAGATGACAAAATTTCCAAGCTATGCATTGAAGTGTCTTGATTCATATCTTCATGATTTGCCTCATCATCTTGCTTTTCTTCATTGTTTGCACTATTTTGTGCAAGCATCACTGGGTTTTCTTGATCATCAAGCTCATCTTGAAGAAGAAAATCACTCCAATTGAAGCTCGAAGAAGTAGTTGTAGTTGTCGAAGTAGTAGCTTGAGTCACAGTCGAAAAAGGGGACGTCGAGGAAGAAGCACATTCATTCATATAGTTTGATGAGTCTGTGACCAAATTAATGGCCTGAAATTGGGAATAAAGGTGAAGGGAGTTGTCTTGGAATGGTATGGCATTTGGACATGTTTGTTGGTTAGGGTTCTGAGGTTGTGCGGGTTTTGACATAGTCGACGAGGTAAGCTGCATTCTAGCTTTAGGGAAGGCACCTATGTTTCCATAGTCGGCGAGGATTTGAGAGAAGGGCTTATGAGTAACAGGGTCGATTCCCATTGCAGAAAGCTTTTTACGTAGTTTTGTGTTCCATAAGGTTTTTACGTCGTTGTCTGTTCTCCCAGGAAGTTGTTGTGCTATTATAGGCCACCTACAGTACAGAATAAGAAAAAACTGATAAAAGTAAATAGTTTCTCATTTCAAAGTCTTTTCCAATCTCCACATGCCACATCGACATCTATATCAATTCTATGTATTTTGTATACGTAAATTTAGAACAATACAATAAATTTGACCAATTCAGCTTGGCTTCATCAACCAAACAACATCAAGAATATCAACTATCCCCAAGTATCCCTTCAAACTAAAAATCATTCAAAAAAATCGACAATCTTATTATTTTATACATTATTTAAATTTTAAATTGGGCAGGCTTTGTTCTCTTCTTTACTAGATCTACTAAAAGATATACTGCAAGTTGATCACTGCACTTTTTTTTTTTTGGGATATGAAATATTACCTGCTTCCTATTGCTGCATGAAGCTTGATGATCAACTCCTCTTCTTGAGGAGTAAAACTCTCATTTTTCATCTCACTTTTCAGATTTTTACCCCACTTCCGCTTGCAACTTTTCCCACATTTCCTCATTCCTATTTAAAAAAAGTTATAATTAATAGAATCCTTTGTTCCTACTTATATACAATTACACCGAGCACCACACATGAGTGTAACCCTCCGTGTACAAGTATCATTACTCAGAAGGGAAAAAAATAGTAATAATAATCTATAGTAGAAGAATCAGATTACCTGTTCTTTTTGGCACAACTGCCCAATTACCTGAAAAATATTTCCCATTCTCCTGTTTCCAATGACCATTTGGCGTGGGCATCTTATCCACACAACCATTTTTTATCATCTTGTAATTTTCTCTTCAACTTGATTTGCAGTCAAAAAATGAAGAACTATAAGAATGAATATGGCACAAAACCTCCTTAAAGAGAATGAAAGAGAAGCTTAACTGCTTCATTGGACTGAGGCAAGAAAAGCATGGGGGCTTTGCTACAATTGAACTGCATTTGCATGATCATATGCATTCTTCTAACAAAGGAAGAATTTAAAATGAGAAAAAAGATATAATATTCCTAAAATTTTGTGTTCTTTGGTATAAAGAGCATTTTGAATTCAGGTTCAAATTGGGTGAGTAATTTGGTTAAAAGAAGTTAAATTAAGCGATTTTGAAACATAATTAAATTATAAATAATGACATTAATGTTTGATTTATTTAGAAAGATCACAAGTTTGATAAGAGTAACAAAGTTTAACTAATCAAAAAGGAGCACCATTTTGGCATGATTTTGTGCATGCAAAAGGGGATCAAATGACGACCATGGTTTAAGAGGTAATTAGCAACTTTTATGTTTAAAAAGGAAAATCTATATACAAAAGCATATTTGATCTAGCTAAAATTGTACGATTTGGTCCCAATGTATTCATCCAAAAGAAAGTTGGTCCCTAATCTTTAAAAATTGGCAAGTTGAGGTATTGCTTTTGTTGTAACTACAATTAGTCCTAGTAAGATAATAGCTTCACAGATTTCTGCCTTTAGTAGGTATCAATATAATTAAGGTGTAAATTTAGAGCTAGGTTAGGTAAAAATAAATAACTAATAAAAGAAGACGAAGAGGAGAGAGGGTAGAGAATCATGACTCCCTATTCACTGAGATTAATAATTTTGAAAACCAGTAAGATATCTGAACAACTTGATACTTACGCAATGGAATGGGGACTAATAGAATAATTCTTCGATTTACTCATGTAAACTCTTCGAATTCAGAAGTCTGAATAATAAGGTAGAATCTCTTTGTTATCGAAGAAACTAGTATTGCACCCGTGCGATTAAGATAGTATATTTACATAAAATAATGCTATAAAAATTTTAATATTTTATGAATTAACGGAAAAATTGAAAAATATATGTAATAATAAAATGGATTTCAATAATTATAAGATTTTTTTTATCGGAATCGTTTTCTTGTATTGGAATAAAAAATTAAATACATTGAAAAAATCGAAATGATAAAATATTTATATCACTCGTACTATATAATTTGACAATAATAAAATAAAATAATTTATATTAAAATGTAACACGAAGTGAATGATTAGATGAATTAATAGGTATTAAAAATAATTTACATTAACTTTCTTAGTTATTATTGGTTTTTTGCTTATTACAAAAACTAGTATTTTCTCCCGTGCATTGCACGAGAAGATATATAAGAGTTCGAATTCTAGAAGAGGAATGGAAGATTGAGTTGCAGATTTGTGATTATCCGAAGCGTGATTTTACAATTAAATTTTATTTTTTTAATTTAGAAAATGAAACTTTTCGCGGAAAAACGACCTCATATTATATGGGAGATATATAAGAGTTCGAATTCTAGAAGGGGAAGGAAAGATTGAGTTGCAAATTTGTGATTATCCTTTTACAATTAAATTTTATTTTTTTAATTCATAAAAATAAAATTTTTTGCGGGAAAATGATCTCATTTTATTAATATATATATATATATATATATATATATATATATAGATAATAACTAAGAAAATTTTTATTTTAACGTAAAGACAATTAAAAATTAGTCATTTAAATAACGTTAAGTAAAATAACATTTAATCTACATAATTAAATAGTAGTTAGAACGCAAGAAACCACTTATAAGAAAAATTGCGGAAATGATAAGGTACCATCGATGGTGCCTTAGTTATGGCACCATCGATGGCATTTTCGGGGATCGATTCAAATGCTTTGAAATTTGGGATCAATCTGGAATCAGCATGGCGATGGGGAGTTCCAAGAATTTTCCGAAATTTTTCCGGCGACACCATGGCTGCCGTGACCACAAATAGTGCCAAAACTTTGACCGGTGGTCACGGCGGCCATGGTGTCGCCGAAAAAATTTTGAAAAATTCTCGAAACTCCTCTCGAGGTGCTGATTCCAGATCTGATCCCAAATTTCAAAATGGGGGTCGAATGGGCCATCAAAATGGCCCCGAACGGACCATAATTACAAATCGCTCGATGATTCTGGAAAGGTGCTGAGAAAAATAGATTATCTAAAAACATTCAATTTAAAAGAAAATTTGTTCTCTACAAATAATAATAATAATAATAATAATAATAATAATAATAATATTATTATTATTATTATTATTATTATTAGTATTATTATTATTATTATGTTAAATATAGTAATTACCATAATAGAACTACCATAATTACCATAATACAATTACCAAAATTACCACATAACAATTAGGGTTATTTATGCAAAAGGGCCACAAACTATGTGATTTATAACAAATCTAACCCTATTCTTTTTTTAATCATGTTAGGACCCCAAACTTTCAATTTGTTTCACTGCAGGCCGCCCCTTAACGGATTCCATCCATTTTTCCATCCATTTTGTCCACTTGTGTGCGAAAGTTTGGGGTTCTTTTCTGAAAATAATTCAATTGAACAAATATTAACTTTAAATGTGTACAAATTAGACCTAATATTTTTTTATATTTATAATTTTAACTTTAATTTTTAGGAAAATGACACAAATGTCCAAAAAAGTGGTTACTAAAAATTTGGTCCAAAATAAAAAAATTTGGTGCACATTTAATTCAAATAGATGGAATCCATCCAGTCATGCAGTTAATTTGATAGTAATTAAATAATTTTTATCAAAAATTTTCAACACAGTATCATTTGGTTGCATTAATATCATAACTTTTCAAAATGTTTATTGTATTGTATTTTATTATTTCTTTATATTTAGTGGTGTCAAGATGGGTCGGACGGTCGGACCCGGACTGGGCCAGACCTTGGGCCGCCCCGCAGCTTGTTATGTTTGGATCGAGCCGAATCAAATGTCATGGGCCAACCGGCCCATTACATATATTAAAAAAATAAATAAATAAAAATTGCCAAAAATTTTCAAGGCCGCAAAGCTGCAGCCAACTACTTTGACCATGAGGGGACAATACGTCCCCTATTGTCAAATATTTTTTTTATTTTTCCTTTTTTTATTATTGCAATATTAAATTTTGAAAAATAAGTATTAAAAATTTACATTTTAATTTATATGGGTTGGCCCGCCCATCGACTTGTACCAGTTGCCTCTATGGGCCGATGAGCCGATTGGGTCACAACGAAAAAAAGGATCAGTCCAACCCGGTCTGACAACCCATGTAAGCATGCCTATGAACCAAGCAGGTTGATCAGGGGCCAACATTTAGCAGGTCGACCTGACCCGACCCGATCAATCAGGATTAACACCACTATTTGCATTTAATATATTTTTATAGTGATATATTCCTGCTAAAATTTTATATAGTTACAATAATTACATTTATTATTAATTGTTAGTTAAAATCAAAATGTACGGGTTGTTAATGCTACTGAAAATTTTGAAAAGTTATAATATCAATACGAACAAATATCACTCTGTTGAAAATTTTCGATAACTATTTAATTAATAAAAAATTAATTTGATAAAATTAATTATGGACCAAATAAATAAAATAGCAAAAATCGAAGGAATTAACTGCATGATTGGAAAGATTTCATCTTTAAATTAAATGCACACCAATTTTTTTTAATTTCGGATTAAATTTGAAGTAACCACTTTTTTTAACCATTTGTGCAATTTTCCCAAAAATTAAAGTTAAAACTGTAAACATAAAAAAGTATTAGGACTAATTTGTATACATTTAAAGTTAAAATTTGTCCAATTGAATTATTTTCAGAAAAGGACCCCAAACTTTTGTGCACAAAAGGACAAAATAGATGGAAAAATTGATATTTGGATTGTTTTCAGAAAAGAACCCCAAACTTTCGTGCACAAAAGGACAAAATGGATGGAAAAATGGATGGAATCCGTTAAGGGGGCCTGCAATGAAACAAATTGAAAGTTTGGGGTCCTAGCAAGATTAAAAAAACGAATAGGGTTGAATTTGTTACAAAACAGATAGTTTGGGGTCTTTTTGCGTAAATAACCCCAACAATTACTACGACGACGACGATGATGATGATTATTATTATTATTATTATTATTATCATAAAATACTTGTTGATGGAAAAACACTTTGCAAAGTTGCTTCTTTTATATGTATGTATATAGATATAGATGTGTTCACTTTCCTATTGGAATAATACAAGTTCACATTAAGAAAAGTTTCTATATACAAGAAGAATACCATGAAAAATTTATTGGGCCTCGCATTTTGGAATGATTTCCATCGGTGCGATCAAAAGTTTATTGGCAAAATTTGTAAGTCGACTAAAATAATAAACATAGATGCATAAATTCTTGTGATAACATGAATCAAACAGTATCGAGTTATATTAAGAATAACAAATAATATTGTTGACAATGGAGTAATAATAAAAAAAAGTACATTGGTTGTATCTTACACTCAATTTGACATGACAATAAGATGAAACATGTTTCAAGTACCCGTCTTGAATACATACTCGAGTGAGAGGGAAAAAAAATTGTGTGCCACTCCACATTCCCCACCCCCACCCCACCCCACCCCCCGCCCTGGGCCCGAAAAAAAATTTGGGGGGGGGGGGGTGGGGGAGGTGTCTCTATAGGGTACATACTCTATTCGGGTATTTGAACAAATCCACAATAAGATGAGACAACGAGAAAAATTTTCAATAACAAACTAATATATCTTATAATATAGGATGGTAGAACCATCCAATAAAGAGAATTCACTTTGAATAGTGGCATTTGTTGACCTAACGAGGAAATGCCTCTTACCACCATTCTTTCCCTTCCTTTTTTAATTATTATTTTTTTTCTCTTTCTCGCGGGGGAAGAGAGTGTTAGACAATGTTTGGCAGAAAAATTTAATAAGCTAGTTGATAATTGAAAAGTTAATTGGAAAATGATAGTTAAAAAACTAATTGATATAAATAGAATTGAATGGAAAAACTAGTTGAAAAGCTAGCTAAGAAATATAAAATTACACAAAAGCAGATGTTTAAAATAATTTTTAAATGAAAAAAAGAGGTTAAAATGGAATAAAAAACAAAAAGCTCATCAATTTATTTGAAAAGCTTGTAAAGAAGTTTTTAAGATAAGTTCCCAACTTTTGAAATAAACTATTCTACCAAACAATGTTTATTTAACTAGAAAAAGCTTATAAGCTTTTCAAATAACCTATAAACTAGCTTATTTAGCATACCAAACATACACTTAACCTCAAAATTAATTTTTTATTATTTCCTATCAAATTTCCTCTGTAACAAAAAAAAATGTCACAACTGATTTATGAAGATGATATTTCATTGAATGATTTGATTATCTTATTTGTTAGGATCGCGCTATTAAAAAAAATTCAATAGAAAAAAAGCTTGTTGGTGTTAGCCACCACATTTGAATACAATTTGAATTTTTTAAATGAATAGTGTGAGTTTATATAGTATACAGAGCTCCTATAACGTATAAAATATATGATAGGATAAATTCAGCCCAATTCCATTTTACTTGAGAATTAGTTTGACAACATCGGCTATCGGTGGCCGAGGATAGTTTAGCAGTGCATTGTTTGGGAATTTTAATTAGTTAGTTAATTACTGTATACATAGTTTAAATTTGATTTAAATATAAAATCTATAATATAGAAAAAGAATTGGACAAAAAATGTTTTTAATTGATTTTTTTATTCTTTTCCCGCTCAAAATGCTACAGCCAATCAGAATTTCTGGAAAAAAAAAAAGATAGCTGTAAAATCGTGTATCAGAAAAGGAAAAAATCTATTTATTAAATTTTTCCACTATTGAATTTGCCTAATATAAACTTCTATCTATATATAGAATAATTTATATATATGGAAAATGAGGATTTTTTTATTATATTTTTTATTATCGTAAATGCTTTTAGGTTTAAAACAAACTCTATTTTTATTTTTTCTTGCCTAATATATATCCAACTCTCTTTTATTTTTTACCCTAATATATTAATATATATCCAACTCTCTTTTATTTTTTACCCTAATAATATATTAATATTAATGTATATAGATTTTACTTAATTATTTCTACCCTATTTTATCCAATCTCATAATATCTAAATACTCTCTCTATCATTTCCTCTTCTTTTTTTTCTACATATAAAAATAATAATTTGTGATTCTATTTTACTCGGCTTGATGAAAGCTTTAAAACAAGTATACTATCAATATATAAATTTTCATTTTTAAAAATATTAAAATTTACTGTAAACATATAAATTAGTGTCTAACTTAAATATAAATTGATATTAATATAAATTAATGACTCTGATGTAATAACATTAAAAATTTTTGATAATTTTACGACACTTAATTGATGTTTGTTAAGTAAAATTCAAATATAATGAGATGTCTCATTATATTTGCACTTTAACATCCAAACTTCAATAACAAATTACAAATTTAATTTTTTACCTCATTCGCTTATGTTATTTTCAATTATAATTTAGTTTACCTGGACAAATATTATATATTTTTCTTTTAAATATTACAAATTTCAATTTTTCCTTTATTTTTTCGTACAAATCTTTAATTTATATGTTTATGTGTTGAACAATATAAGAGTGTTCTAAGAATTGGAATGAATTTTTAATTGATCGTTTTTTCATAATTTTCGTATTTAAAAAATAAAACTATTTAAAATTAACAGTTTTGACTAACATTTAATTTTTATGCCATACAAAATTACCATTGATTAAATTTTTACACAAAAATTCAAATAAAGGTTTAACATTAAAATAAAAAAAATAAGATCAGACCTGTTACTTAATTAATTTTAGAAATAATTAATTATTTTAAAATAATTAGCTAAGAAACAAAAATTAATTAAAATTAATAATCATGCTAAGATTCATTTTTTTTTTTTGCAATACAAAATTACGATTCATTAAAGTTTTACCCAAAAATTTTTAAAAAAAACTTACTAACAATTGGCCCAAGTTTGAGACAAAATTCCACCACTATAATCCCCAATTTGTACTAAAAATTTTAAAAATTAGGTTGGACCCAATAATCAATTTTAGAAACAATCAATCATTTTTAAAAATAATTAGCTAAAGAATAAAAGTTAATTAAAATTAGTGATTTCTATAAAATTTAATTTTTTGTGTGATGAAAAATTACAATTCATGAAATTTTTACATAAAAATTAAAATAAATGTGTAACATGAAAATTTATAACTTAGGTTGGACCCTTTTATTAATTTTAGAAAGAATTTATTATTTTTAAAAATAATAATTAGCTAATAAATGAAAATTAATTAAAATTAGCGATTTCACTAAGATTTAATTTTGATTGGATAAAAAATTATGATTCATTTAATTTTTACATAAGAATTAAAAGAAACGTATAACATAACTTTTTTCAATTAATCATTCAATTGTAACATTAATTGATTTTTTAATTAATTGAATATATATTTATATCTTTTAAATTCTAAAATGTCTTTTCTATTATAAGATATTTTTAAAATTAGGTTCATATAATTCTTAAAATTATGGTTATCAAGAAAATTATTTTGGAAATAGTGTTTTTTTAGAAATAATTAACTTAAATACAAAAATTTAATATAACTATTTAAACTATTATTAATTAAAATAATAAATTATATTGCAAATATTTAGCTAGACATGAGTTTAGTGGACAAAGATTGCTCAAAATTAATTACATGTTAAAAGGGAATATATAATTAATTTAAAAAAAATCATTAAATTGTTGCGGGTTTTTCCTAAAAAATGAAAAATAAATCCTTTAAATTGTAATAGATCTTTTAAATTATAAGATGTCTTCAAAACTAAGTTCATGCAATTCTTAAAAGTGATGATATTAAAATATTTATTTTAGAAATAATTAATTATTTTCATAAACAATTAGCTAAAAATAATAATTAATTAAAACTAATTCTATTACAATTCATTAAAATTAATATCTTTATTCACGATTTAATTTGACTTGATTTCAATGGACAAAATTGACATGGTTTCGTTGGGCAAAAATTAATAAAAATTAATTATACTGCGAAAATAGAAAAATGGCATTAATTAAAAAATAAATAACAATTAAAATTAATTAGATTGCTATGGTTTACTAGATTTTTCCTAATTTTCGTAAAAAATGTAAGGTATCTTTTGACATGCACGATATCTTTTTAATTATAAAATATCTTTAAAATTAGATTCATATAATTCTTAAATCATAGTTAAAAATTAATTATTTATAAATAATACATTATTTTTATAAATAATTAGCTAAAACAAGAATTAATTATATTACAATTAATTATATTTTTTAGATTTAATTTGATAGATTTTCATTGGATGAAAATTGAGATAGTTTTATTAGACGAAAATTAATCAAAATTAATTAAATTACTAAAAAGGGGGAAATATAATTATTTCACAAAATGAAAAATAATTAAAATTAATTATATTGCTGCAGCGAAGAAAAATGTGCTTACAAAATTAATTTTTCTTTTTACGTATTTTAAAATAAGGTTAAGTTAGCACCTATAAGATTTTTTATTCTTAGAATTGGAGTGTTACATCTTATCGTAAAGTAAGTCGACCGATATTAAAATGATTATTGCAAAAATAATTAATTCTTTTCATAAATAATTAGCTAAAATGAAAATTAATTACAAATAAGTCTATTACAATCAATTAAAATTAATAATACTGTTATAATTTAATTGGACTTGATTTTAATGGGCGAAAATTGAGATAGTTTCGTTTGACCAAAATTAATCAAAATTAATTATATTACAAAAATAGAAACATAACGTTAATGAAAAAATAAATAATAATTAAAAGTAGTTAGATTTTCTTGGTTGACTAGATTTTTCCTAAAAAATGAAAGACATCTTTCGACATGCAAGATATCTTTTTAATTATAAAAAATCATTAAAATTATATTCATACAATTCTTAAAATTGCGGTAAACAAACTAATTATTTATAAATAATAAATTATTTCTATAAATAATTAGGTAAAAACAAGAATTAATTATATTAATTACAATTAATTATATTTCTTAGATTTTATTGGATATATTTTCATTGAAAAAAAAAGAGATAGTTTTATTAGACGAAAATTAATCAAAATTAATTAAATTGCTAAATATGGAGAAACATAATTATTTCAAAAAATAAAAAATAATTAGATTGTTACGGGAAGGAAAATGTGCTTACGAAATTATTTTATCTTTGATGTATTTTAAATAAAGTTAAGTTAACACTGTATAAGATTTTGGATTTTTAAAATTGGGTCATTACATCTTCTTGTAAAGTAATTGAGTGATCATTAGTCCCTAATTAACTTTATTTACTTTTTCAAAATATGCTTTTCTTGATTTTCATATGTTTTTGTAATTTCTATAATATTTCTTTTGAGTTACTGATTTGTGGCAAAATATTAATATTTTTTGTATAATTTAGTGTGTTTCAAAGGACTGCTCCTTTTTCTTTTTCTTTTTAAGTGACAAGCTCCAAAAATAGGTATTCAAATAGTAATGATTTTTATTTGACACTACTTGAACCAACAATTATATAATACTTCTTTGGTTCAATCTATCGCTTTATTAGGGAATAAGTTTAAGAATTCTTATTAAACAATTGGTTATCGACTCAATTAATTATTTGAATTATATGACTCAATTAGAATATTTTAATTAGCTTTCGACTATGTTAAATATTTATCTAAGTTTTCATCTCCTAAATAAATATTAAGAATCCTACCTACTTTGAATTATTTATTTTATACCGAATTTTCCTGTTGATATTTTATTTTATTTTTAAGTATAATCAGTTAGATTGTATATTTTAAGTATTAATCTTATATATTTCGATTTATTTATCATATCCAAATTAATTTAAATGTTATTCCAAATTATTCAATATTTAATATGCCGAATATGTTAAATTAGTAAGTTTATACCTAATAGGTTAATATACGTGTTTAATATATTTAGATTGGAAGGTATTTATTAAAGAAATAAAATGTCAAAACAAAAGTCTTAGATTAAACAATCACAAATGGGTGTGGACGGGGATGAGAATTTTCTAGTGGGGCGGGGGACACGGACAGGGGATGGGGAATGGAAGTGCAGTGATTCTTATATCATCCGCGTTCAACCTAGAGTAAATGAAGATGGGTCGAACGAGGATAAGTGTTTCCCAACATGGAAGAAATAGTTTAGGGTATGCTTTGTCTTCACTACATTATTATTTTTATAATATATCTTTATACTGATTATATTTCATAATTAACATTTAAATATTATTATTTACATAGCAATTTTTAATAACGCACATTATACTGATGTATAATAATTAATATCTCTCAGAATTTATAATTGCATATAATAAAATGTAAAATAATTTTTAGAAAAAACAATGAGCTCTACGAATGTTAGTATAGTTATTTTAGTATGGTTATTTTGATAAATATAATATTTAATATTATTTTATTTTGGGTTTACATTAGTAGATTAATCTTGAAATAAGCGAAATGTAATATATTATCACAATCATTGCCACGAATTATCATCTCGCAAAGACGGGTATAAATGATAATTAAGTTACTATTCTATGGAGAATAGTAAATTAAGTTGTGTGGATTTTTTGAGTTGTTTATTTGCGTATTTTTGCGATGGATTAGTACGAAATATAGGAAAAATTTATCAAATTTTTATGTAATTGTTTCAATTTAAATTCTTTAATTTTATTGTTGTAACTCATTCTTTATTTTAATTATTTTTTTGGATTTTATGTTAATATTATTAACATCTATCAATAATGTTATTAGTTGAAAAATTTGTCACCCGTGTAACGCACGGGTGAAACAGCTAGTTTTATAAGAAAATAAATCAAAATAGTTTTGAAGGGGTAAAAAAAAAAAAAAAATCCTTTTGAAAAGGTCCACGTTTTTTTTTTTTTTTTTTTAAAAGGCGAATAGGTCCACGTTTTCTATCCCCAATTAGTTGGCCGACGAGGCGGGCCAATGCAGGTCAAAACCGTAAATTAAACAAGCTAGTCCTCAATATTTCATTATAATTACATAGGTCCCTAAAGGCCAAGTTTATCTACTTGTTAATTGATTTTTACGAAAATGTGCAATTATTATTCAATATCAAAGATGGATTTGGGCTATATGTTCATTCATGCCAATGAAGCAACTATGAGCGAATAATACTTTTCTTCTTTTAATTATTACTTATTGAACAGCTGAGACGAAATTGCTCCTTCATAAAGTCCGGAGATCATGTTGTTAACACGCAATAAATGTGGGGATCCTTAATGCAATTATTACGAACGAATTCTTTCCAAATTCCTCGTGTTTTCTCAATTTTCGTAGTGTCTGTTGGAAAGGTATATTTCTTTGACTCGGAAAGCGACCGACTGAGGAGGCCTTTAACCGCGAGAACTCTCTCTCCGCCTATACATACAGAATCCATATACGTATATATATAACCGCTCTCCCTCTGTAAATGCTGTTGCAACAAGCTGCGCCGATAATGCTGACCGAATACAGCTCCGTTTCATTGCTTCTGAGCTGGGTTGTTCTGGCCGTTTGCAAGTAAATACGAAGAAACTCTCTACTACTTTTCCTTTTCCTCCGAGAACAACACGTTTATGACGCGTTGTTGAACTTGAAAGAGGTATACATTCTCAGTTTTGATTAGAAAAAAATTATGAAAAGGATGAAAAGAGAAAAATTCGATATGTGGTTTTCGCTGAAGCGGCGGCGATCAATTCAAATTCTGATGTTTATTGGGGTTTTATATGTTCTTCTGGTGTGTTTTCAATTGAAAAATGGGTTCAATTCAGATTTTCAGCAGGGTTTTCCGAGTAATAGGAATTGGTTATTGAGTTTTAATTCTTTTGCACTTGAAAGCGAGGAATATTTGGATGAAAAAAAGGCTCCAAATCGACCTATTGATTTGCCATATCAGACCAGAACGGAGAGAAGAATCAATGAGTTTGATAAATCACCACTTTCGAGTTTGAATTTCAGTTCTGGAATTAATGATTTAAGCCCTGAAAATCCTCTATCCACCTCAGCGAAAGAGGCCCTTAAGCTGGGTAGAATGCTATGGCAAGAGCTCGAAGTTATCGGAAAATATAGCAGCATTAGAGGAATTAGTGGTATTAACAACAAAAGTGATATTATTAATACAATGAAGAAGTGTCCATTTTCTCTATCTTCATCGGGAGATGTGTTTTCAATGAATGGGAAGGTAATGGAGTTGCCCTGTGGGTTGAAATTGGGATCACACATAACAGTGGTGGGGAGGCCGAAGGTGGCCCATGCAGAGACGGATACTAAGATTTCTTGGCCGAAGAAGGGGCAATCTGTGATGGTTTCACAGTTTATGATGGAGTTGCAGGGGTTGAAGACAGTAGATGGGGAGGACCCACCTAGGATCTTGCATTTTAATCCACGTTTGAAGGGCGATTGGAATGGAAAGCCTGTTATTGAGCAGAACACTTGTTATAGGATGCAGTGGGGGACTGCTCAGCGGTGTGACGGGCGGAGATCTAGCGATGATGAGGAAACTGGTGAGACCCTTTTTTATGACAATGTGATTAATTCTTTGGATGGATTCTATAGCAATGATCTCGTGTTTCTTTGTCTGATGCTCTATTCTAAACACACCCTTAGTATGTGATAGTTAGGTAACTGCCTGTTGATTCTCTCAATTGATGTATCATTATGTATAAGATTGATAGTTCTTTATGATCAAAGAGGTTATATCATTGTCCATTCAAAGTTACCTTGAGGTTAGAGAAAGTCGAAATTTTTTTGTCTCCCCATATTTCAAGATATCCGAGGATGTAGAATGATGTATATAGGTTGAAATGACTAAATGAGTTGGCCTTGTTGGAATTGTTTGTTCACTCTCATTTAAGAACCATTTCTTGTTATGGAGACACCAAACTGATTATGACTAAATTTTTTTTTAGAAATGTGTTGTTTATTGTAAGCAGCTTTAACTTTTATGTAGTTTATGTGTGTTTTGCCACTTGGCTCTTGTATCTTGTGTGCATTTTTGTTGGGGGACTCCTTTGTGAATAATCAGAGAACTGTATGCAGTTGATAATTTGGTGAAATGTGAAAAGTGGATTAGAGATGATGTGGATGGCTCAAGGGAAGCAAACTCGAAATGGCGGTCGAACCGATTCATGGGGCAAATAAAGAAGGTGGAAGCCAATTGGCCATTCCCATTTGTAGAAAACAAGTTCTTTGTCCTAACACTTACAGCCGGTCTAGAGGGATTTCATGTCAATGTTGATGGCAAGCACGTAACGTCATTTCCTTATCGCACTGTGAGTGATATACTTTCATATCAGTCCACATTCATGTCCTTTTGACTGTTTCACCAATTAAAATAGGCCACATCACCAAATTAATAAACTTTAGCACATGACATTAGGTGATGTGGATTAATAATATCACGGACTTTCTTATGAGTTTCTTTTACAAATGCTCTTACTAGGGTTTCAGCCTCGAGGATGCCACTGGGTTATCTATAAAGGGGGATGTTGATATTGACTCTGTTATTGCTGCTTCCTTGCCCACATCGAACCTCAATTTTGCTTCCCAGAAACTTCTTGATATATCTGACAAATGGAAGGCTCCACCTATCGTGGATGAACCTGTTGAACTGTTCATTGGTATTCTTTCAGCTGGCAACCACTTTGCTGAACGAATGGCTGCAAGAAAGTCCTGGATGCAACATAGACTAATCAAATCCTCAAATGCTGTTGCTCGTTTCTTCGTAGCATTGGTAATTGAATAGATTGGTCGCATATAGTATAAGAGTAATGCTATTCATAAGATTCATCAGAGATGTGGCACTAATTGATTAATATCTTAAATCTTCCATGTAAGGTAATTCAATTAATGTCAATTAACTGTTACATCTGTGATGATGGATAAGCAAAAGCAATCATGATGAATAGGATTATTCATATTATAATGCAAATTCTCTTCGTAGTATAATTTGTTGTCAAATCTGACCATTTGTACAGCACAAAAGAAAGGAAGTGAATGTGGAACTGAAAAAAGAGGCCGAGTTTTTTGGGGACATTGTCCTAGTGCCATACATGGACAAATATGAGCTCGTAGTATTTAAAACTGTGGCAATTTGTGAATATGGGGTGAGTAATCAATTAATTATTAATGAATGATGATTGAGATTGTTGCCTTACTGTTGGTACCCTGGCAGGTTAGGACAGCAGCAGCGAAGTATATTATGAAGGGCGATGATGACACGTTTGTTAGAGTGGATGCAGTTATTGATGAAGCAAAAAAACTATCTGAGAATAGAAGTTTGTACATTGGAAATATAAATTTCCATCATAAGCCCCTGCGCAGTGGCAAATGGGCAGTTACACATAAGGTACTATGCGGACATTGCCCTTCCCTTCCATGGGTTGATTTTTTCATAAACACTTGGATATTTTCACCCTGTTTTTCAGTTACCCAAAACACCAAAAACTTGTTTATTATCATATTTTTGAAATGGGTTTATGGAGATAACAAAAAAATTCTTTAAAGAAAATTGTCATTTTGACCGTATTTAAAGAAAATATACCAAAATGTTGAAAACAAGGAGAATACACCCTTATTTTCTCTCTGTATACTATTCTCAAAATACAAATTACAAAAAACTGAAAATGAATGCAATGCTTATAAGTGAAAATTAAATACAAAGACAACAACATAAATGTGACAAAAGTGGTAAATTTGTTATATATATGCAAACAAGACTTCATTGTTTTTTGTGCGATGGTTCAGGAATGGCCCGAGGAAGAATACCCGCCCTACGCAAATGGACCAGGCTACATTATCTCATCAGACATTGCAAACTCTATTCTTTCAGATTTTGAGAAACATAAATTAAAGGTAACCGCCATTTTGCCCTATTTTTTTACCACTTACAATATGAGTTCCTATATCGAACGCGATACTTAATTTTTTGCATGTGATGATCTCCTATTTTCTTGACGCACAGTTCTTCAAAATGGAGGATGTGAGCATGGGAATGTGGGTTGAGAAATTTAATAGCTCAAGACCAGTCGAGTACAAACATAGCTTCAAGTTTTGCCAATTTGGATGCATAGAGGATTATTATACAGCTCACTATCAATCTCCGAAGCAGATGATATGCATGTGGGACAAATTACAAAAGCAAGGAAAGCCTCTATGTTGCAACATAAGATGAGACTCGACTCATCACTGTTTAAGATTGAGGACCATGCTTGAAAATAAATTTTGCGGTGTTAGTATCGTTAGTTGTAAATCCTATAAATTTCATTTATTGGTTTTCTTCTTAGTACATTCTTTAGTAGAACCATAAAGTAGCGTAGCTGTAGTTGCAGGCTTGCAGCAAGGATCTGTATACCTTGTCATGTAATTTTCCAATAAAACATTGCAACTGAAGGAGGCTATAGTCCACAATTTTGTTCAATTGCTTTTGTTTTCATCTCATTGAGGTTCCTAACACATTCTTTGTGCACTCTCTGGTGATTAGTCTGAAGCACTCCTGTTTTCCTTTTTGTTTTGGAGACTATTATTCTCATTGCTAATATATACCAAATAAAGTATCTCTATGTGGCGATCTTCTTCTTTCAAAACTAATATTCAACTCTCACGTCAATAATAGGAAGAATAAAGTCTCCCCACATGAAAAGGGGAATGAGCGTACTGAAGTGCTTAATGTGATATCTCATGAGGACTAAAAATTGTTTATGGTGGGAATTAATGCACTCGTACTGGGTACCATTGACTTGCATAACTTACAAATAAATCAATGATTGTAAAATTGTGACGACTTTTTTGTATATTATCTATACAACTTCTATCGATACAAGTAGCACTGTCCTTATAGAGGTAGAAGAGAGCTGCATTCAGCCACAAGATGAAAAGAGCATGGAAGTTCCAAAAAGTGGGTTCTAAAGTTAGGAGCATGGAGAATCTAAAAGCAAAATCTTTAGTAAAATCAATTAAAAGGTTAATGTACATTGGCAGGATGAGAATGGGCAAGAACTACCACAACATATTTCCCATCCCAATGTATTCATTTCTTTTTCTGTTGAACCACAACATAAGAATGATCGAAAAGAAACATAGATAAACTGTACGATGATGTTTCAATTTCGCCAAGCAAGAACTCTTGAACAGTCACTGTAAAGTGGATTTACCACTGTTAATAAAGTTAGCTAGCATACAAATCTGCTTTAAAACTTGTCCTCGTCTTCGTCTTTCACATAGTTTGGGACGTCGTCAAAGCCAGAACCTGGGGCGAGCTCGTTGAGATCAAGAAAATGCCTTTTCTGTACACCATCAACTTTGTCTTCAACGACCTCGTTCAACATTTCTGGTGGATGTGTTAAATGTGTTTGATCTTCATCATTTATCTCATGATGCTCCTCAGCTGTCCGATCAACTTGCATCTCACGCTTTTCATCGCTCAATGGAGAAGCTGAATCTCGACTTTCCTTCGAAAACTCCTCGTTGTCACTACCAGTTGGCCGCTCATCCGGTGCATTTTCTGAGTCAGATATTTCTATCTGTCTATAATCAATACGGGTTCTGGTCGCCCTTTTACTACGTCTAAGACCTGATTGGAGCTCGTCAACTGACCTCAATTTGGCTTCTCTCCTCGTGCGTGAAGGCAATTGTCTTGGTTTGTAGTTACGGGGTTCATCATCACTCTCCTCACTTGTACTCAAGGTATCTTCATCTTCCTCCTCTTCTTCTTCCTCCTCTTCTGGATTGTCTTCATCGCCAATATACTCCTCATCCCCTTCTGAGCTGCTTGATGTTTTCCTCCTCTTTTTCCGGCTCTTTAGATATTCTTCGTCGTATACAACTTCGCCGACAATGTCATCGTCACTATCTGAATCTGCCTCGTAATCTGAGACCTCTTCCACAAACTCATTCAACCTCGATGGCCTCTGCCTCTGGCGATTGCTATATCCCAAAAAAAAAAAAAAAAAAAAAAAAATTGTTGGATTTAGTTTTGTTGAAAAAAGACCTGCCAGCAATATTGGTTATTTTAATTAGGGGAACAGGGGATTAGGACATCTGGATTGCAAACTCCCAAGAAAGAACAAAAAAGATGGATAGTCTAATGTAGTACCTGAAATCCAATGTTTCGGCTATGTGGTTGTCATAAAATTCATCATTATCAGGTGATCTTGGAGAGAGAGAACTAAACGAGGCGTGTTGTGAATATTCTGAAGGACCACTCCATCCACCATTTGTAGAAGCTTCGTGTTTTATGTGGGGATCTCTTCGGTCAGAAGGTTCTGGGGAAGGGTTCTTCCTGATGTGGAGCAATAAGAAAAGTCAAGAAAAATCTTTTTTAGTCACTATCATCCGTAGAAGAAAAGGAAAAAAAATATCGGAGAAGATGGTTGGGATTCGTACTTGGTGACCTTTATAGCTTCATTAATAGATCGATCATAATCATCTACAATATCATAAGCACGATAATCAGAATTCAGTTAATCAGTTTAATTTATCACTTCAGGCAAACATTTTGCAGTTATAATGATTTCATAAACATTAAAAGATGTGGATTACCACAATCGAGAAAATTGCGTGAAAAGGGAATTTGATTAGTCTTACCAAAGGTATAGGTGACGGGTTTTCTATAACGGAGGGAGCGACCAGCACCAAGACCATCAATGTTGATAAGGTTATCAAGCATAAGAGCTTGTCTATGTTGCTTCTTTAACAATTTCTCTTTTTTCTGCATAAATAGCATACGTTAGTACTGATAATCCCAATGTAGTCAAGCACAAGACTCAAACTAAGCGCATGTTTGGCTAAGCTTTTATTTTGCTAACACAGAAGTCTCTTGACTGAGTAATATAAGTTAATTCCAGGTAAAAAAATAAAATAAAATAATAAAATAAAATAAAATAACATGAATGGACGCTATACACCACCTTGTGGACCTTCTCAACTTCAGGAAGCATGTCTCTTTTCAGTTTCTTCCCAACAGAAACCTCTGTTCTATTTTTACTTGAGAAGAGCTTCTCCTGCAAACAACAGGTGTAAATTCAGATGACATCAGAAATGACTACCAAAAGGTAATAAGATGCAGTTTGGGACTCTAATTAACTCATGGACATATTAGGAATTGTGAATTTCTCCTGCTTCAAAATAATGTTAATAGTAACTTCTATTTTCAACTCTTTCCTAAAATGCTATCCAACTATATCCATGCACCAAGGGAAGAAATAATTATTTTCGGCATTCACAAAAATGAGAATGGTGTTGCTGTTTTCAACTGTTTCTTAAAACGCTCTTTCTGAAGTAGTTTCTTCTCAAGACCTTGTCGTTGCCTCTCTAGTTCTTTGGTTCAATAAACTCCCTACCTCTTGATCTTCACATATTTTGAGAGTTTCCCCAACTCATTCATTCATCTTTGTGCTGAAGAGTAAACAAAGGATATATTTGCTGAATTGATTGACGTATTTCTGGTAAGTTGTTTCTTTAAGAAACAAATGTTTATGATCACTTGGGCATTATTTTGAACCATTTTTATCCATATACATATCCCCGGACCACTTCTCCGACACTCGTTTACCCTGTTCATACATAATGTACCAATAATCGCATTTCTGTACACCTTGCCACACATAACCTTAATCAATATCATATAATGTTTCCAGGTCAAAAATACAGAAATCAAAATACTCCATTCTACCATGCGGGTTCTTTCAAAGAACTGGGCTTGTTTCAAATGAAACATGAGAGCAATCTAAATTAAAGAAACTACAGGCACTAAAAATATCATAAACCAAGCAAATATAACAATTTAATTTTTTTTATTTTAATTTATTCAGCTCCAACCTATGCTTCTCGTGTTTTAATTCATCAAATCGTTGCTTCAGAGGAGACATTTTGAATGACACACAAGGCTTAGTTTTATTTCTAAATTCTTGTATCTTTATTTACAAGAAAAGTGCACTTTCTTCATAATTATTATCCACAATGTTCTTTGTCGAACTATGTTTTCACTTTTTAAGGAGTAGGTTTTTTGTCCCCAAAATACTCATGCATACTTATTTCCTCGACTTAGTTCACACTGCTTAGTCTTTTCAATATTTTCGAGGTTATCTTGAGATTGAATGAAAGTGATTTCAGAAGTTATTTAAGGTCCCCTGCTCCTCCGCATCTATCTTATGGCTTTTTTATTTTTTCTGATTTAACAAGCTTAAATGATTTATTGATTGTAGCATACATAGAAAAGAAGAATCTAAGAATCTAGTGCAACAAAGACTTACAGAAACAATTTGGAATTCATCTAAATTGGTAGCAACAGCTTCCCATTGATAACACGAATGAGGAATAGGAGGTATGCTCTTTCCTTTTCCTTTCTTCACCTCAACTTTCCTAATCTCTCGGTAAAGCCGCTGACCAATGATGGGATCATCCTCATACCTACATATCATCGCATATTTCAATGAAATACAGCAGAACAGAAAATCTCATGGATTACAAGAAAAATAACAAAATAAGTCAATAATCTTCATGACAAACTTTCCAGTCCTTAGTAATACTTGATAAAAAAAATGAATGCTTACAACACAAATATTACACAGTCACTGCTTTGCCATTAAATGTAAGTTACCAATATGAGATTCCATGTGCATCGCCCCGATGCGTTCTTTTGGAAAATACTGAAAGCGGCACACCATGTTTTATCGAGTCATCTATAAAGCTCCTAATATCTTCTTGCTGCGAAATGAGAGGAACATAGCCAGATTGTAGAATCACTTAGTATAGGTACACTAGAGAGATAAATCCAATTACTTTGTAAGACTTTGGGAAGGGTTTCGGTAGATATGCTGGATTATATGTGTGTGTGTGGAAGTACCTCAACCCGAATATCACATAATGCTTTGAGAATCACCAGACGAACACTTGGATCAAGTGCCTTGTATGCTTCAACTTCAGCCCTAAAACAACAAATAAACAAGTAAAAATCTACAAATTAACGTTCTCTAAGCCCAAGAACAAGGAAGATATTTGAAGGTTTATTTGAAAATGGACATATACTAACCCATGTGATGCAACTATGGGTATATCTCCCTCTCCTACCTGCAATGAAAGTAAATCCAAAAGATATTGTCAAATAATTGCCTCAATTGATCTGAAAAGGTCTTTAAAGGACACTGATTAATTACCCAGTGCCACCAATCTCTGATTTTTCTGCATAAAACAGTAATCCAAGTACTATGTCCTAGCGCCATTCTTGTGACAGGAGGAATTGCCTGTACAAATGCAAAGAGAATATATTTAAATGCAAATAACGCATGGCAGAATAATACTTCCGAAAATTTGTACCGATTATATAGATAAGAGAAGACGGGGATAAAAGCACAAATAAAGAAACACACACATACAACGATATTAACTTACGAAATATGCAAAGATAGCATGAGTTATTTAATGTTGCAAAAAGATATCAACAGAAAAGAAATCCAAGATATTGCATTAAGGGAAGTAGGTTAAAACAAGCCCACAAATTGGAGAAGAGCAAAAAACAGATGGTTACACGTAGAAATATAACTCTAAAACAAGCAAAGTCACCTAAAATAATAAGTCAGGATATAATATTTTAACATTGACGGATTGACCTAACCACATCATACTTCAAAATCAAGATGATAAATGCCTCATGTAACAAATAAATCCTAATTCCCTCGCAGATCCCATATGCACAACATTCAATACAATTTGTTAAGGCACACTCAATGATCATCTAATTACCTTGCAAGTAACCATTCCACCTATTCTGCATGAAAGAGATGCATAAATTTCTGAAACAACCAAAGAAACACCAAAAAACAAACACAGAGATTCAAATTAACACAAGTGATAAACTTGCACACAAAATCTTGAAGTACACAAAATATTCCAACTTTAGAAACAATGAGCAAACAATACCAACCTTCAACAATGGCATATGTATGTCACCCAAAGTATTGTTAGGGGCAATCAAAGCCGTCTCAAACTCTTCAGCAGAAAACTCCACTTTAATATTCAATAAATGCCTAAATACCTACACAAAACACAAAAGGCACACATTAGCCTTCAAACAGCAAAACTCCACATAAAGTTCTAATCTTTTTCACTTTTCATCTCATTCTCATTCTCACTACATACATTCAAGAAATTGAGTATAGAAGCCAATTGCCACATAGACCGAATGTTCCATCGTGGCAACTGTGAGGCCTCTGGCTCCCCAACCAATGGGGTTATTATTTTACTACATTGCTGTGGTGACAATAAATGGGACCCATTCTCCTCCCCACCCTGCTCCTCCCCCTCCGCCATCTCCTCATCCGCCTGCCCACCACCCTCCTCCACCTCCTCGTCCTCCTCATCCTCATACCCAGACAACTCCTTTAGAAGTCGGGCAGCCAACTTCTCCCTCCTTTTTGCTTTCCTTCGCTTCCTCTCCTTCTCAGCCATTGCTGCCTCCGCCTCTGCTGCCGCCTGCATCCTGGCGGCGGCCCTCTGTGTACACGCCCTCGACGGCCTCTCCCTCCTGACAACTACATTATTATCATTATTAATTCTACTATTCTTAACATTATCTTTTTTAGTATTCTCAGCACAGCTGTTTTTCACACGGGTATTCAGGTTGTCGGGGTTTTCCGAGGAGTGGATCGGAGAGGAGGGCTCTGACATGGTGGACTGATCGGCTCCAGATGGGTCTGGAGTAGAATTACATGCAAGATCAACGGCTTGCATTGAAGCAAAATAATTCGGTCAAAAAATCTTAATCAATTCAAAAGGGCCACGAGAAGGGGAAATAAGAGTCGGGGTTTTTCCTAGAACAAGAACAATAAGAATAACAAATAAACTGAAAACGGCCAAAAAAAATCAAGTAGAAGCTAAAAGACGAAAAGAAAAGTATAATTAAACAAGATTATAATACAACAGATGGATAATATAAATGGGTTTGTGGGGTGCGATTTCAGTCCCTTCCCATGGAAGTAAGACTCGAGTGATGCGAAAGAGGAAGACGAGAAAATGGGACAATAAAAGGGACAGTGCGAATTGCAGAAAATTGGGTCTTGAAAATATGCCGTAAACGAAAACAAAAGGGTTAAACAGCGCGAATGAATGTGAGACTGTAAATCAGTTACCGAAAGGGTTAATCTTCGTTCAAAAAGTGACGATTTTGGGGGTGTCAAATGATTGTACTGTTGATTGGTGAGACAGAAATTTACGGTTGAGGTTTGGGGTTTCTTGGAATAGAAGGAGATGCAGACAGGAATTTACGGTTGAGGTTTGGGGGTTCTTGGAATAAAAGGAGATGCAGCGTAAAGCAAGATTTTAAAAGGCGCTAGCCGTGGCAAGGCGGCGTGTCCAAGCCTTAAGCCGCCTAGACGTGAAAAGATGTTTTTCATTTTTTTAATTTTAATTATTTTAGAGTGATAACTATATTAAAAAATACATATTTTAAAAATTATATACAAACTTCAACATATTTTCAACTTTTCTATAATATTAGTTTCGAAATTATTAATACCTCAATCGCTTTGTCTCATACAATTAGCAGTAAAAAATTATATACACAAATAATTGAGAGATACTAATTAGATGCAAACTAAAAAAGTTAAATAATATATCGTCATCTATATTAAACGACAAGAATATAGTTATTTGTATCGTAGAAGAATGATCTGCTATCTTCTTTCTTTAACCCATCATCTTCTTTATTTTTTGGAATCGAGAGTCTTCTTTCACAAATTTTTGAATTATAATAAGATAAATTTGATTGGTAAAGTATTATGACATATAACGCCTTTATTGGATTTGTAGAATTAATGGCTTTTTAATTTTGTCATAAATATTAATTGTTTGGCCAATTAAAAAAATAGCTTTACTCCCAAAAAAAAAAGCTCATTCAAATAAAAGGCGTTCGCCTAAGCGCGCACCTTTTCACGCATTTTCCGATCAACACAGATTGACCGCCTTTTTCCACGCCTAGGGGCGTCTTTTGGCGCCTTTTAAGAACACTGGTATAAACACATGAAAATAAAATGATAATGATCTAGCAAACCTGGGTGTGTTATAATTTTCGGTCACTACAAGCTTTATTAGGAAAATTGAAATCAGATTTAAAATCAATATAGTTAGATGAAGCTCCAATAGCCCAACAATTTTTCCGCCGACTTGTTTGCTCAAAGTCAAAGTTTTTTGCAAAAATTCCAAAAACTTTGATTTTGAGCAAATAATATCGAAGGAAAATTTTTCAAACTTCTAGAGTTTCAACTCGCCGTATTGATTTTGGATCTAATCTCTATTTTTCTAATAAATATCGTATGTGATCGAAAAATACCCGGGAGTACTATATCTATTGGCATGAATGTCAAAGAGATTGCAACTTATTGCATCATTATCCGAGCTTCTCAATGGCAGCGCAATTGGTCCTAGTTTATCCGGTTTGTCCTCCAATGGAAGAAAAAAATCTATATTTTAAAATGGTAGTTTCAATTTTAATCGACATATATATTCGAAATTTATCTTGCCTTTTAGAGTATCTCCAATGCAAAAGCCTACTTTTAATATTTAAGAAGAAAGAGAGAGAATATGATTATTTTAATAGAAGATAAATGAAAAGGAGGATAGAGAAAAATGAGAATAAAAAGGAAAAATGAGGAGATGGATAGAAACAAATTTAATAATTATTAAAAAAAGTGATAAAAAGTGTGTAGATAGATGTGTAATTTTGGATAGTACATGTGAATCAATGAAGAAAAATGGAGAGAAATGGGATAAATACGTGATATGTAATTTAAAAAAGTGAAAATTGGAAAAAAGTGTGAGCTCTTCACAAATTTATGTTTCTACCTCTCTCTTCTTTAAACATTAAAAGTAAGCTTTTATATTGAAGATACTCTTGGTGCTTTAAAAAATCTCTCGCAAAATCTTCTTCTTCCTTTTTTCTTTTTTAATTTTATTAATATGAAAAATAAGTTTGAACCAACATACTACATAAGGTACACGGCCAAAAAAAAACCCTCTAACATAGCTAGGCATCAAAGGATAAATTCAAGTAATCTTATCAAACAAACTGACCAAAAGTCTATCATATCCTTAGGCAACAACAGTTCTCGCATTAGCCATTTCCATTTTGTTCAAGTAAATAAGACCTTTGACGGATCCGGTTAATTCAGCAGCTGCAGCCACCTATGAGTCTTTCATTCTATAACCTTGGTTTGCTAAATGATCAACCAGTGTTGGCCTCTCTCCAAGTGTGGGAAAAACTAATATGCATTCTCCTTTTGAAGTCTGATATCCAGTCAAGTCTGGGCATAGTATTAATAAGGAGAATGCATAGTATTCATAAAATACTCCCAAGACGTCACTGCTTCTGTGGTTATGTATCACACTTCCTTTCTTTCTTGTCTTTATTGTGTGCGTGTGTATTGACTAGGATGACAATACGTACGTTAGAGATCCTTTGAAATTATCCATTGTTTGACCACTATTTTGGGTATGTAACACTTTTAAGGATTATGATATGATGCTTGGGATTGGTTTGATTGATCTTGTATACTAAATTGAATCTTCTTCTTTATATGTTAGGTTTGTTAGATGGACTTAATTTTATTGGTTGCTTTCGGTTTGATATCTGGAAGTCCTATATTTAAAGCAACAACATTGCCACACCACCAAGTAGATCTAGCCAAGGTTCCGGTTTCGAAAATCATGAACTGATGCAAAACCGTGTTTGGCACGGTTCTGTGTCGTTCTTGAACCGCCAATTCGATTTTTTATTTTTAAAAAACTATATTTTTTATGTTTAGTGTATATTTTTAACCGTCGGTTCAATGTTTCTTTAACACCGTTAACCCCTACCAAAACTTCATATGTCACAATTTTTAATTTTTTTTAATAATAATATCCGGTTTCGATTCCAAAAACTATCGAACCAAACCGAAATTGGTTGGAAACCGGTTCCGATTCTGGAACCGATCAACTCAATTTCAATTCGAGTTTGATAGGTTCGAAACCGACCAGTTTCGGTTTGGAACCGTAACCGTAGCCGGGTCTACCACCAAGGTGTAGAATTTGCATAAATTTGCAACTAAGGAAAGATCATTGGACGGCTGTATTACTTGATCACTTACTTGTTTTATTTAAGGAAAGTGATTTTGTTACTAAACTGCCTAGGTAAAAATATTCCATATTTTGCATAATATTAAATAATTTCCTTCTACCTTGATGAAACTACATACACATTTTGTGATTTTATCTAAATCCTAACAATCAGACACACTACAATCTCCTATCTCCGAACAATAAATTTTAAGCACACACGTTCCAATAACCATTAAAATAAAATCATTGGGCATTGATTACACAATTAGCTTTTCGTCTACAACATTCGATCAACAATACATCATACCAAATCCATGGTAGACAAACTATAGATGACACCACGTACATCGTACTGTGAAGTTCCCTAGTTAATATATATAAAGATAAACAAACAACCAGACACTCCATTTGTCTAACCAACAGCAATTTGGCTATTTTACATCAATCTATATAGCATCTTTACAAGCTTTCTCACCAGTCACCATGCCTGTATCAGTTATCCAGCTTGGAAATTCGATTTCAACGGGGATCACAAAGTTTCTGCACAAGGGGCACTGAGTCTTTTGTACAACCACTTAACCATGCATTCATTGTGAAACTACTCGTGGTCACAATCCTTCACGACAGTTGAGACCTCAAATTCACCATGTAATAATTACTATATATTATATCGGATTAACTAAAGAATGTAGAAAAAACAAACTAATTAATAATTCATGGTATTACCTGGCAAATCATGCAACACTCATCAAACTCATCACAAGTCATATATCCTTTGACTAACCACTTCTTTTATTACAGACATACTGATATGTTGGCTCTTCTTCATTCTTAACATTATATAATTTTGGATAACGTATTTAGGGTCTTCCACAAGAGATATTTAAATTATAAAGCTAAATACATGTGAAACTTGAAAACACAACTTATAATATCCTAGTCATATAAGAAATTCATGTCTTTCCTCGGGTATTGATCCATCACCGCATCCTAGAGACGAAGCATATCCAATCCAATTAATTTGTCTGCATAAACTCCAAGCGCTTCTATGGGACCAAATAATCAATTATTAGTATTGTTATTGTTAAAGGATTAAAATTATCAATTTATTATGACACAATCACAACTACGTGGCCTATCTCCAAAATATGTATCAATACCAAGCGCCGCTATGTTGACAGGATCCTTTATTCATTGATCATACGACTGGCTAAGGATGACATTAGCCACCGCATTAAGGCGGTTCTTAGTAGCCCTTGAACAATCTTTCGAAACCTGTGATAAAAATAGAGAAATTATCAAGAATTAGTTATTTGGTCAAAAAGGATAGGATATTATCGATTTCCCATTTACAAATGTCGCATGATTATTTTCTGGAGGTAAAGTATCATTCCTTGAAAACATATAACTCGGGGGTCCTCTCCTAGTCCTGATCCAATTCCATTGGCAACGATTATTTTGTAGAGGTATGCGATCGTCAACCTATAAATTCCGTCCGCCTCTTGTTTCCATTCCACTTCCACTACTATCCATGATGCATGTGATAGGTGCAAAATTTGCACACAAGCCACTAAATCATCATAGTTAAGCAAACCCAACTCATACTCAAATAGAAAATGACGAAAGAATGAAGGAAATAAAGAATAAAATTCGAACTCACTCATAAATTTTTTATGGACTATAATTTGTACATAGAGAAGAAGACCCCAACGTTGCCTATAAATAGGGATGAATTTATTTATGGGATATTTACAAAATGGCTAATTGGCGCAACAGAATCCAACATTTCGTGTCACTATGCACTCGGTGCCTATTCTATTTTTCTTGGCATTTCAATACATAAAATCACCTTTCGTTGCAAATTCAAGGCTTCTATCTCTCTCTGTCAAATTCAACCATCAAATTGAGCACATCATATGTTGTACAAACAAGGGGCAAAATGGTCTCCCAAACGTTACCACGTTTAAATCCAGCTAATTAGTGTCATAATAACTAAAATAAATACCAAAATTTTAAAATCAGCGTTTTCTTCTTAAATTGGTCACTCTATCAAAGTCAAAGAATTTATTTTCAATGTTAGATGTTCAATCGTTACTGTAATTGGAGTCTGTGGAGTCCCGGTAGAGATGAAGACCTAATGGACGGTGGCTAATCCCAAAAGGAGATTCTTTGCTTGTCATTGACGAAGGGTAATTTTATAGTGTTTGTTCACTAGCAGTGATGTGACCTAACCTTTGATGAAAAATTAAATGTTTGTTCACAGAGCATGCTTGCTGAAGAAGAAGAATAATTTTGTTATTTTTTCCCTTTGGTCTACCTAGCAATGGTATCTTTATTTTGAATATTTAAGAGCAAACCTTTGATAACATTTGTTAATGTACGACCTTTTCTTCTTAAATGTTGGTGAATGAAGTGCTTTTCATTTTAATTGAAAATGAATATAAGCCCCTCTTGTGCACCATTTTTGGTGCTAAAAAGTATTTACTTGTATAATTACAAAAGACCAAAACAAACAAAAATGCATTGCGATACCAAATAAATTGCATTCCATTCCCATAAAAAGTTTTCTCATGCTTGAAAATCACTTACAACCCACAAACTCGATCCTTATATTAAGGCTAAAGAGACTGTGGACTCGGATGCGTAGACCAAATGTGGCGAATTTGGGCTAGCTAAATCCAAGCCCAATGAAAAAAATTTGGACAGCCAAAAAAGCTAGGTCTACCATCTATTTCTTTGTCCTTTGTGTGTTAGTTGTTTCCAATGATTCCACCACTTATCAACTCATTTTGATTCATTTATAAACTATGATTTTCAATTCTATGCAACGCCATTACAATAGCCAATAGCCAATGTTTTTTTTTGTTGTTTTTGAGTTTCAACTAGGATCTACCGTACATGAAAAAATTCCAAATGCTAGTGTTCTTGTAATTGTCTAACTTGTGTTCATTAGTTAATTTTGCACTTCCTTGTTAGTTGTGCTTTAAGGTTTGATTCAATTATTGGAATAAAATTTGTATTTGTTACAAGGTTCCTTTCTTTAATCCAAAAAAAGAACTACAAAATTTGGCATTTGATTTTGGTGTTTGAGTCATAACTGTCTGTTTTCCCAAACTCACTCTCGAACTCTCATTAATCTTTTTCAATGTGTCATTAATCTTTTTCAACGTGTTAAGATTCTAAAAAAGGAGTCCCTTTTTGGCATTTTTCTCTTCAAAATCTAGTCACCTACTTTGAGTATGGATTTAGTGACTGATATTTATTGATTGCAAAATAACTGTTCGAAGAAAGTACTCATTGAACTTTGAAGTAACTGCAATTTACAGTTGTGTCGTGTTGAAAAGGAAATGGTTAAGCATACAGTATACAAAAATTGAAAATATATGTAATTATGTGTAATTTAAGTTCTCATTATTTTAGAAATATTCTCTGCACTGAACCATTGCTACCTAGCTCGCCTAATTTACACGTCATATGCTATAAAAATGACAACATCGGTGCTGACTACCCAAGCATATTCAATCCATTAATATCGTATGAGTAAACTCAAAGCGCTTCCATAGAAGCAAATAATCAATTATCATTATTGTTATTATTAAAGAATTGAAAATATCAATTTCTTATGGGACAATCACAACTACGTGGCCCCGTCTTCAAAATACATATCAATACCAAGGGCCACTATGTCGATAGGATCCCTTATTTTCGTTGATCATACAACCGGCTAAGGGTGAGTGCCGCTATGTCGCTAAGATCCCTTATTCGTTGATCATACGACCGACTAAGGGTAAAATTATTGAGCCGCCGTATTAAGGCAATTCTTAGTTGCCCTTGAATGATCTTCCGAAGCCTATGATAAACATAGAGAAAATATCACTTACGAATGTCACATGATTATTTTCTGGAGGTAAAGTATCATTCCTTGCAAACATATAATTCAGGGGTCTTCTCCTAGTCCTGATCCAATTCCGTTGGCAACGATTATTTTCTGGAGGTATACGATCATCAACCCATAAAATTCGACTGCTTCTAGTTTCCACTCCGCTTACACTACTACCCATGATGCATGTGATAGATACAAAATTTGCACACAAACCACTAAACCACATAGTTAAGCAAATAGTAAAGAGACCAAAATGTCCTTAATGAAAACTCACAAATCACACATTACATATTATGTTATGTTACACTTTACATACTAATTGTTTACCATTATTTTTACAATAGATTTTAATTGCTAAAAAACTATTATACATATTAAATAATTTTTTATTTAAAAATGATATTATTTTGTTATTATTGTTGATTTTCAATTTAAATAGGACTTGCAACAATCTATAGATAATTTTATTAAGTCAATAATGTATTAAAAATTAAAAATATATAAGAAAAGTAGTTTTTATTTTTTATTTTTTAAAATTTCATGTTTTTTTAAGGGGGCAAATATTAATTTGTTTTTGCGCGAATAAATTCTATTTATAATAAATGCAAAAAATCAAATATAATAGTTTAAGATATTTTATTTTATTTCATGTCGTTCCCAATTTCTTTTTAGATTTATTTTTAACAAGAAGGCTACATAAAGTATTTATGAAAATAATATAAACATTGTTGCAAAATGCGTAATAGGAATGTCATGTTCTAATGTCATGTTACGAAGAATGTAAATTTGGGGGGGGGGGTGAGGGAAGGAAAAGAAAGATACATGTGATGGTCAGACGTCACAAAAGAAAGATACATGTGATGGTCGGACGTCACAAAACTAATATATATGCTTACTAATTCCGATGAATCTACTTATTTATAAACTAGGGGGAGCATTGAGCGTCCAGGATGTTCAATTATAATAATTTTAGAAGTAAAAATTAATTCTCGTAGTGAAAAATACAATTTAATTGAAATAACATTTATTAAAAATAAGAAAAGTTTAAATAACACGTGAAACCCAAAAATTATTACCTAATCTATATATATAGAATAAGCAAGTATTTACAACCTTAGTCCTTTCCTGCCAAAATTTTATTTGCAACTTTAGTCCTTAATCCAATTAATCATTTCTTATATCATTTCGTTTTCCTTATTTGGAACCACAAATCTTTCAAAATCTTCTCTTTCCTTATCACTAGATCTCTATCTTTTCCTTATCTTTATATTTTCTTATTTTCTCGCATTGTCTTTTTCAAAAACTACTATACAATTTTTCTTTTTCTTTTATTTCTTTTCTTTTTTATTTTCAAATTTAAGTATACTATTTTATTTTTTACTATATCCAACATAAATTTGTGGATTAGTTAATTAGTTAAAACATTTTCTTGAATTATAGCAACAATATAATTTGTCATAGATTATGAATAAAATTATGATTATCAAATAATTTGATAATGTTAATTAAAGAACTTTGCCATTAATTAATTTTTTAATTAATCATCCAATAGTAATAGTAATCCTATTTTAAATTAATTAAATATATATCTATATATTTTAAATTATTAAATATATTTAAAATTAGATTCATCTAATTTTAATTACAGCTATTAAGCTAATTATTATTTTAGAAATAATTAATTATTTTTAGAAAATTAGATAAAATTGAAAATTATATTAAATAATTTATATTGTAATAAATTAATGTTAACTATAATACTAAAATTTAATCGGACATGGTTTCATTCATTAATTATATTGCTAAAATCAATTATATTGTAATTAATTAAAAATAATTATAATTCTAAATTTTAATTGGACATGGTTTCATTCATTAATTATATTGTAAAAATTAGAAAACAACATTGATTTTAAAAACTAAAATTAATTAGACTACTATGTATTGGCAAGATTACCCCTAAAAATTAAAGATATCTTTTAAATTACAAAATATCTTTTTAAATTAAAAGATATGTTTAAAATTAGATTCATACAATTATTAAAACTTCAGTATTAAGCTAATATTTAAGAAATAACTAATTATTTTTAGAAATTATTACCCAACAATAAAAATTAGTAAAAAAATAAGTATATTTCTAAAATTTCATAGGGCATGATTTTATTGAACGAAAATGAATCAAAATTAAGTATATTTCTCAAAATGAAAAATATAATTAATTTAAAAGAATTAATAGTTAGTTGAAATTAATCAGATTCCTACAGGCTGTTAAAATTTCACTTAAAAATGAAAAATATTTTCTAAATTGCTAGATGTGTTTTAAATCATAAAATATTTTTAAAATTAGATTCATATAATTTTTAAAACGTTAGCTATTAAGCTAATTTTTTAGAAATAAGTAATTCTTTTTAGAAATAATTAGGGAAAAATTAATTAAAATTAATTATATTGTTAAGATTTAATTGAAGTCGACTGCTGGGTCAAAATTGACATGGTTACATTAGACATAAAATAGTCAAAATGAATTATATTGTTAAATGGAATATAATATATATAGAGAAAGAGAAAATGAGAGAGAGAGAGAGAGAGAGAGAGAGTGTGTGTGTGTGTGTGTGTTTTCCCTCCACAATTGAATCATTTTTATTTAAAAAATAATTTTTTATTGACATTTTCTCGACTTGAACTTCACATGGTTTTCCTAAATAAACATTAAGAATCCCAATTAATTTAAATGATTTATTTTCTACCTTTAGATTTTGTTTAACGTTTAAAGACCAACAATTATATTGTCTATTTTAATTATTAATAATATGTATTTTAAATTTATTTATCTTATCCAAGTTAATTTAAATTGGATATCAAATCATTCATTAGTTGATCAAAATAACATAGAATTTATGATTTTTTTTATTGATCACGTTAATAATCCTATATAATTTAAATTATTTAAAATAAAAATCTAAATTGATGAGTTAAAAATATACATAAACTTAATAGGTTAATATACGTATTTAGTATGATTAAAGTGAGTTTATTAAAATGGATATCATTAATACATATTTAAAAAGGGAGAAATAAAAGTTTTCCGACTACATGGTCATGATGAGATGTGAACGGGAATGAGAACATTTTAGAAGGACGAGAACGGGGAATTGAGTCTCCATCCTTTTTTGTAATTCTATCATCCTCTATCGGCCTCGATTAAATAAGGATGGGATAGAGGCGAGGATAAGTGTTTTCTATCGAGGTAGGAACAGGGTGTTAGAGTCTGTACCCACTACATTGTCATTCTTATAATATATATGTATGTTAATTATATTTTATAATCAAATTTTAAAAATTTATTATTTATATATTCATTGTTAGTACCGTGCATCGCATATATATATAATCAATATTCTCGAAATTTGTAGTTGTATATACAAATATAGAATAATTTTAAAAAGAAAGTCGATGCACTTCAAAGTTAATAGAATTTAATTTGGTTATTTAGATAACTATAATATTTAATGTTATTTTATATTACTTTATATTTAGTAAATTTAATCTTACAATGAGCAAAATGCGACATTATTCTTAATCATGATCACTAATTATCATTCAAGATAACACACGGTATAAATGCTAGGTCGTAGTATGATACAAATTGATAACTAATCGTTAATTAGTTATTTCATTATTCGATTAATATTTATCAAAACTATTAATTTATTGAAAATTAGTCCCTCGTGTAATGCACGAGTAAAGAAGCTAATTATTTTCATTATTCAATTAATATTCATCAAAACTACTATTCCATTATATTAAGTTTATTATTTTGACCTATTATTTATTTTATTTTATTGAGATCTTATCTTAATATTACTAAGATCTATCAATATCAAGTATTACCGAAAAATCATTCTTCGCAAGTAACGCACTAGTGAAACAACTAGTGTATAATGAACATGCATATGTGAACATAATTGTATGTGTAAATGTATTTATAATGGTCAAACAAAAAGAATGCATTTTAATACATTTTTTTCAAATTTCAAATTTGGTCAAACAAATCATATCCATATATCTCTTCACTCATTAAATCTCTACCATCCAACTCCACTCATTCTCTCTCTTTCTACTCATAAAAATACATTAAAACTCATACGCTAACGCACACATTGTCTTCTATGACATTATTGAGCTCGAATATGTAAATGTTCAATCTAAAAATACAAACACAATTTAAGTGAATGTTGAATTATACCTCCGATAACTTATGCAAAGCATGATCTCTAGTTCGTGATTGTACTACAAGTGTCTACAAGCAAGATGCACTCTGTCAGACTATAAGAGTTTTGAATTTATTGCACCATATCCATAGGAAATTAAGGACAAATAATATGTCGATAAAAGAAATTAGTGACAAATAATTTCTCTTGTGATAATCGTTGTTTACTCCAATTTATAATTTAAAGAGCTATATTTTCCAATACTATTAATCATTCGTTATCAAGCTTAGTTATGCTTTGAAACCGTTAATAACGCAACTATAAAAAGCTATACTAGTTTAGAAGCTTGTTTTGGAGTAACGATAAATACTTCATAATTTAGATAGGTGAAGGAGATTTCTTGGGCCCACAGTGACTTTCATGTGTCCACAAATTGTAGTGTTTCCAATCACTTAGTGTTCTAATCACTTGAACATTTTTTGCAATTTATGGAATATAAAGGACATTGCAATAAAGCTCATAAATTATAATAGACAATGAGAGGCAGTGAGGTTAACATGCAAAAATGAACTTACTTGTAATGCTTGTACAGTTGTATCTTAAACCTTCAAAGGATGCATATGCTTCGGCTGGTTCAACGAATATGACCCATGAGTATCAAGAATACGATCACCAGTCAGAATGAATATGGGTACGATAATCATTAAAAACAATCCTCCAAATATTTTTTAAATGAATGTAACAAAATAAGCAATATATAGCACGTAAATTTTGACGAAACTTTACTAAATGAATATTACAAGTACATTTAACTTAATTTGTAGCACAGAAAATCATCTATACGTACACCTCAATTTATAAATAAAATTGATTCCAAAATGACAAATGAATTGTTCGAAATCTAAAATTACAGTGCTCAATTAATTAAATTTGACTAGAAAGTTCAAATATATTTTTTTATTTCTTTTAATTTGATAAGTAAAATAGCTTGAGTACTTGAAATTAATTATTTACAGCCAAACTAAATTTAGTGAAGAAATTATAGGCATCATTTTCAGATTTAAACAAAATAATTTAAAATGAGCAGGATATATATTGGAAAAATTAAAGTTTAAAGTAAAAAGAAAAAACTTTTGTCTCTAATATTTGAGGTGATTTTATGGGTGGTATATTTATAATTTGCTCTCACTTATTAACTCGTTTTCTTTGAAGTCTTAGATTTAACTACTTTTTTTTTTTTACTTCAAAATGATCCAATAAATAGGAAAAGATTAAAAATAAATATGTAACTCGAATTTTCATGTTTACATATTTACCCCCAAAAAAACAATCTTGTACATTTATCAACTATTAAGAGCATCTCCAATGGACAATGTTGATTTCATCCTATGTGGCTCACTAATTGAAAGACTTCTATTTTAAATTTTAGAAATTAACATTGATTGATGAAATAGGTCTCCAATGGTATCGCTAATTTTCTATTAGTGGTGCTTACATGTAATATATATATATATATATATATATATATATATATATTTATCATTAAAAATTCAAAAACATAAAGAAAAGATGAGATAAGATTATATATAAATAAATAATTTAATATTTATGATGACTCATCATGTCTAATACTCTTTCTAGATCTAGACATTGCATTTGACATTGTTGAGTTTTAATTATGCCATGTCATCTTCACATTGTACACATCACCAACCATTGGAAAAGTTTTTTTTACTTGACATTATGGAATTGATGATGTGACTTTTAAATTTTAGACAATAGAAAGGCTCATTGGAGATGCTCTTAACGTGTTTGACCAACACTATTTCAAGAAAATGTACAAAATTCAATTAGTTTGCACTGACATCTTGAAAAATTCTATATTTGGAAAAAAATTTGTTAGTATAAAATTACCAGGATTAGAAATATATACAGAAATTTAAAAAAAAAAACGTTATTATCCTATCCTATTATAGAATTACAAGGATTGTTATCAATTCGCACTTTTCTCAATTTAGAGACTTAAAATAGAAACTACATATACATTTACAACAACACGTACGTAAATATAGATATAGAGAAAAACTTGTTAAACATAAATAAATGGGGAAAAGAAAAAAATAGTATAAAGAAAAAAAAAATACATAAATACGGCCTACGGGCACGCACGGGCGGTTTTATGTTGATACCGAAGCTATGCATTTCCATTGTTTGAAAAGAGATATATACACGTGGAAAATGTGGTTTCACTTCTCTCTAGCTATTTATTTATTGTGCTTAATTTTTTCAAACTTTGTGCGAAGCGTTGAATATGTGAACATGTAGATCTTCTACTATATTCAAAAAATACATGTAACATAGACTATAATGATATTGTATTTCTTTTATTACTTCAATTAATTAAATTATACACAAGTAATGTGCATTCTGCTCTATTAGGCAACCAATACTTGTCGATAGAGTTTTATTGTATTTCTTAAGATTCTCACATTTGCCCATTTTTCTTTACAATTGCAGTATTGGTCATATTATTTCCATCATATTGAATAAGGGTAAATTATGCAAAAGTTTTCAATCTTCAGCTTTATTTACACTTTCGTCAAACCTTTTTTTTTTTTAACCCCTAGACAATAGGGTCCTCAATCTTTAGAAAAAACTCTCCATGCATCTATCCAAATAATAAAATGAGAAAATATATTCACATGCCAAAGTTTTTTCCAAATGCATAACATTTATATTATATTGAAGATCCATAGTTTTATTATTTATGACATTATGCCCCATAATACTTTTTTGCTTCATTATTTTATTGGATTCCTTGTTATTTAGAATTTCTTGTTCAAAATGATGACTTAATTAATGTCATTCAAAAAATTTTAATAGTCCACTTCAAAATCATAAAACAACATACATTTTTACTTTTAAATTTGTGGTTCTTTTACTTATTTTAAATATTTAGGAGCATTTTGACGAAACCAACAAATGGTAAACTTGAGGACGTTGTCAGAGAAGAAATCTTATTTTTATTGTTCTTTTTATATATAAATTATGTGTTTTTAATTTATTAAAATTTCAAGGATAATATTGTAATTTTAAGAAATATTACTAATGATTTTGTCATTTGGATGAATTAATGACTATTGTTTCAAAGGAAAATGCTAGACTACCATAATGAATGTCATAATGGTTGACATAATAACAATTGGCACATTTGATAAACGATCAAATTGAATACAAACTCAATGTTCTGTGTTTAATTAGTTTTTACACGTTTTTTCATATTAACAATTCTTGACAACATTTGTGTGTTACCTATCCGTGTTACTTTCTTATGCAAATATACATATACATACTTTAAAAATTATCTAGTGAATTATATTTAAGTCAAATTTAAATTTATTATGTATGGGTAATTATATTGACACTCGGATTTTTATTTGTACTACCACATTTTTTTATAATTAGGGTGTGTTTGATTGCACAAAAGTTTTCCTGGAAAACGAGTTTTCCAGCCATTTTTTCTAACTTTGGGTGTTTGATTGATTTTTTTTTCCAGGAAAACGTTTTCCAGGTACAAGCGTTTAAAGCACAAAAATCATAGTTTTCCTGGAAAACTCAATCCAAGGAAAAGGTAGGAATCCGTTTTCCAGGAAAACATTTTCCCGGAATTCCCTTTCCCGGAATCCTATCAAACACACCATTACTAAAATAGTGATGCATAAAATGACAATAGTATCCTTATTTATATTTGTTGTTTCTTAAACTTTATCATCAATAATGATCTCCTCCCCACAGTGGGGAGGAGATCATGCCCACAAAAACACATGGCCACCCCTGATTGGTGGGAGACCATGTGTGTAGGTCCCACCACCGGCTCCCCCACCAATCATGGGAGGCCATGTGTATTTGTGGGCATGATATCTTCCCCACTGTGGGAAGGAGATCATTACCGACTTTATCATTACCTACACCAAAATAATTTTGCACATTTACATCAAATTTAGTAATAACTTCACACATCCGATCTCATCCTTAGTTCAAATTTTCTGATGAAATATTACTTTTCTTGTTTTATCCACCATTGTGTTTATATATATATTATTCATTTAGATATACACTCAGAGTCCAACTGGAAACCCCAAAAAATTAGAACCCTAATTCTCCTTCAAGAACGAAAAGTCTTCAAGCAATTATCAAAATCTTCAATCCCACGTTATAACCCTAATTACTACTCAAATAATCCATTTAGAACCCTAAAAGATGGGGGGAAAAATACCAGCGGCAAAAATTAGAACGTACCCTAACTCCATGACAAAGACGGAGAACCTTGATCAAACAATAATAATCAAAATCTTCATATCATTATATATAAAGAGAAAGAGAGAGGATGGCTGGATGGGGTGGGAAACAATCAATGGCTTCAAAACTCATATACATAACGATGTAATTGAAAATTAATTTGGAGTGGAGAATTTATCTTGTTGTATATTTCCTTGTCTTCTTCTTATATTTCGTCTTCTGTCATTATTATTGGTTATTTGGGTTAATTTTCACCCAAACAATTTCTTTGAGAAGAGACATTATGGAGGGTAATAGAGAATAGATTATAATGGTTTTTAAATATTTTTAATGTAAAAGATGAGAGAGAATGAGTGGAGTTGAGTGGTTGAAATTTGTGGATGTGATGAGATATGTGGATGTGATTGATTTACGAGAGAGCAAAAAGTTGAAAAAAGTGTTTAAAATACTTTTAAAAAGGAACCTAACGGGGGCATGGTGTGCGCAGTTTTCTTTCATTCTTTAGAACTCTAGAAAAAATTTTCATGGATTATCATTTTAAATCTCTTAAGGTGATCTGCAGATTTTTCTCCTCGATCCTTCGAATGTGGTATACAAATCTTCTCTTTTCATTATATTTTTGAACTAAATTAGGAAGATATGGTTATATTTGTAAACTAGTGGTGGTGTACGTAATTATAAAATTTATCTTTTACTAGTGGTGCACATAAAATGTGGTGTGGAGAGAAAAATATGTAGTGTTAATGTAATTACCCATTATGTATTCCAATCAATTGTGTGTGATTTCCATGATTTAATTCTTGAGTCTGCTACACATACAATACATAAGTTGTACTACAATACTTGGTAGAACCCGATTTTTATACACATCGCATAACCCTATTATTATTATTATTATTATTATTATTATTATTATTATTATTATTATTATTAAGTGATCTCTTTGCAGCAATATAATTGTCCGGGTGGGTGATTCATGATTGATTCGATTTCATTTGGCTACGTACTTGCAACTTCAAGGAGAACAGATACTTCCAAAAATTGCCATCACTAGTCGGAATCTGACGTCAACCAAAAACGACGGGAAGATGGCGAAGGATGTTTGTGTCATCTTCTTTGATGGCCAATCCCCGGGAAGTAATAATAGGCATCGCATATGGCATGAGAACATATCAATCTTCCTCGTCAAGAACTCGTATTTGCATGAGTTCTAAATGTCCGTTGGTGGTTAATTTCGGTAAAAGGAAATATCAACTTTGTTTTAATTTCTTTGTGATCAGGATAAAATCGATCATCTCCCCGTAGTTGAGTAATCAATACCAAGAAATCCTCATTCTTGGAGATTTTGAAAATGCGACCACCGCCAGAGATGGCAAATCGTCCGAGATTTGATTGGGGTCATGCCAATAACCTAATACTGATAATTAATTTGATTCGAGAATGATGACTATCACTTGATGAGCTATTATATATTATTATTTATATATGTTATAATAAAATATATGTATAATTTTTTACAATATTATTGACTTTTATTTTTATTTTTTTAATAGTCTCGATTTGCTCCAAATTATTTTTGATCATTTGGAAGAATTGAAACTCCGTTGTCTCTCTGAGAAGCTGAAGGACATTATCGATCGAAGATACATGAAAAGGTGATCACAATTCACAAGGGATGACCAAAATGTACAATGCCATTCATGATTTTTATTTTATTTTATTTTATTATTATTGTTGTTTTATTTATTTATTTGCCTAGAATAAAATTCACTAATTTATTTTATGTTCAAATTATAAGAGATCAAGACATCAAGTCATAACTCCATTATTATATCCCCTACTGTGTAAGTCCTACCCACAATTACCACTGACATCTTCCATTCCTCGGAGCAAATAGAATCTTGTCGACAACCAGCCCTTTGACAATCATTGTTATTGAACAATGGCTTGAGAAGTAAATGTGAAATCATCACTCAAATAATTAGTTAATGCAAAATCATCACGATCAAACTTAGGATAATTATGGGTCGTTTCTTGTTTCAAGTACTTCAACACTGAAGGCAGAGCTCTCATTAGTCCATCCATGTGGAACACCTTGGATGTAAAAAATTTGCAGGTACTGTCACGACCCGCCCCAAGCCATCCGACTAGACTCAAGACGAAGCGTGTGTCGATGGCAGGTGCCAGCTAGATGTGGGACCCGCCACCAAGGCACCTTGACTTTTCTTATCTATTAAAAATTCTCTATAATAATAATATCTAGCTTCCAACAAAACTTATGAAAATGACAATAGAATTTTCCCATAACATGGACTCATCCAACCTACAATTCAACTATAAATCATGAAGCTAGCAAACAAAATTAACCAAACCAGCTTCCATCATTCCCATGGAAAATCTACATTTATAGCTCATCACAGCATAGCAAATGTTCCTTCCTGGTAGCTAAACACCCTGCTTCATTCCTAGAAGAGAAATAGGAGATAAAAATATGAGCTTGTGCCCAGTGAGTGGAAGTCTTCAAAATAAATAAACTCTTTTTATAGTTGGGTTCAAATATGCCCATTTAATATCTTTTCTCATAAAATTGACGATAAACAACCTTTCTTATAAATCATATCTCAAGAATTACGCAGCATCAAATAATTTAGCTAAAACCTGGCAGACTAATTTGTAAATCATAGCTAAAACATGAGTAAGAAAGTCACACCAAAAGGTCCCCATAAATCATTTGATAGGACTGTAATCTAATATGTATCAAGTGATACTCGCGTAGACAGTTGAACACCTCCATACATGGCTCAAAGCCCCCCAGTGCACGAAAGTGGGTCCCAAAAATCTCATATATGTACAGACACCCTTATACACGGCCGTACTCCCTCAGTGCATAAGAGTGGGTTACTACGCGGCCGAAGCCTCCCAGCATACTAGAATGAGAACAAATAAACACATTGGGCATTCCTGGTGGTTTAAAATCCATGTTGTGATACTAGGATAACATAATAATAAAACATTTATCTAAATCAAGCTTAACTATGACGCTTTCACATGAAAATCATGGTAACCGTGTCATAAGCCATAAATTTCTAAAATATTTATAACATTTGAAAATATTTATGTACATGGGAAATTTCCAAACGTTTAAAGGAAATAGAATTTCCACTCACAAAATAGCCCATCATCAACTAGTTCGGCCAATAAACGACCCCCACTTGCTCGTCGCCTCCTGAGATAGAAATAGAATTTCGAGCCAACATTAAAACCAACTCATTTGATAATATAATAATATCACCACATATTTGAATTAACTCTATAACTTGCTTCTCTTGTTTAACCTTAGTCATCTCTTATAATATAATATTTCAACAATCACTACTTTAATTAATCAAATAAACTCCTACTACCACTTACAACTTGAATATAATTTATATGGATACACAAAACTCCCATTTTCGAACATTACCACGCTCACTAGTTTAATAATCCAACATAGTTGAAACTAACTTCCATTAACCACTTCAATATCAATATTTTTAACCAGTGTTCTAAAAAGCGTAAAGCGTGGCGCAGCGTCGACCTCAAGCTTCAAGCTTTGTAAGCTTAAGCGCGCTTAAGCGAAGCTTAAGCTTTAAAAAGCGTTTTTCAATTTATTTATTTATTTTTAATTTCTAATTAATCTAAAATCATGAAATAAATAAAATAATGTCTACCAAGCACATATAAATTTTTAAATATTATATTTAATAATAATTTCTACCACTAAACATTCTTAAATTTCCAAAAGGCCGAAATTAGACAAACACAATAGCCTCTAAATAATTTTACAAAACCTTCTAAAATCTCACGTTATTGAAGTGGTGAAGAAAACAAAAACTTTTGCTCCATAAAAAAAAGAAAAAAGAAAAAAATAAAAAAGAAAGAAAACAACTTATCATAGAATATAAATGAGTAGTTTAACGCTGGAAATACTATCACATTTAATTTACATATTTTCAAGATTTGAAAATTTTATTTGCACTTAGACAATTTCTCCCTTTAATGGTCTTGGTCTTTCCAATTTAAATTTTTGGGTTTTCCAAAAAAAAACCGCTTAATCACGCTTAACCTCGATTAAGCCCCGCTTAAGCTCGCTTAAGTGCGCTTAATCACGCTTAATGAGTCAACGCTCGCCTTTGACTGCTTTTTCCGCGCTTTCCGACAAAGCGGAGCGTAGTAGGCACGCCTCATGCTTAGGCGCCGCTTAAGCGGCGCCTAAGCGGGCTTTTTAGAACATTGCTTTTAACACAAAATAGGTCAAATATGGTTTAAGATAACTATTTTAAATTCATCTTTGACTGAAACCCAAAACTTCAAACCCTAGCCTTTCATATTAAACATATTCCTCAATAAACTTAATACCCATAAAATATCTTCCTAAATCATCATTTTCCCTGACAATTTGCCCCTTAGTCCCATATATATTTCTTCATGCTTTATTTAAACCCTCTACATCATATAAGAGATAAAAATAGTCCCAATAATGAAACTAATATATTTAGGTCCAAATTTGACTTTGACTTGACTATTCCACATTTGACTTTAACTAGTAAAAAATTGGCTTTAAGATAAAAAAAAAAGGTATGTTATAGCTCCAGTATATTTTACCATTGAAATTTGAATCACATCTACACAACAAATCACCATCATCAACAAATGTGTTACTCCCATATTCTTCTCCTCCGGTCTGGCCGAACTTTGTTAAGTTCGGCCACACTCACAAGCCCCCCTGAATGCGGGGGTCCCACTCCCTCTCTCACGTTATGGTTCGGCCATAACTTCCAGTGGCCGAACCATAACATTGCTGATGTGTTACTCATATGATATGGAATACTATTTTCGAAGTGGTTGGTTACTAATCCATGATTTGCATCTTCGAAATCATTTCTTTGAGTATGTGGATTCTTGAAACTTTGTGTTCGTTTGGTTTGATCAACAAAACCATTCATATCATTTGTTGGTTATCTTTTAAGTGTTAGTAAAAGTCAATAATCGTACAAGACTTGCATTGTCACGGAGCTGGAGATTGCAAGTTAATTCTGCCTTAACTATATGATTTGTTCTTATGGATACTAACTAAATAAATCCCGTTGACAATGCTTGTGGCTACTACTCCTAATTCGCTCTTGCACCGCTAACAAACTTTCCGAAGACTCGCACTTAGAAGAATTTTTTTTTACCTGAATGCTTGATAGTTTGGTTGGTTGATGGATAAAAATAGACGGCCAAAGACCCCTGTGTATAGTTCTATCCCATTGGAATAGAGACGTTTTCAATCTAATCATCTGCAATGATTCTCTAGAATGCTTTATACAAATACTTAAAAAATCTTAAAGATATTTACAACCGATTGTTCCACAATATCTTCTAATAATATCTTGAAGAATCCTTTAGAATCCCACATCTCTTACAAGTCTCTTTGACATTTTAGAGCTCCCTTCAATGCTCAACCACAGAACCCTCCTAATTGTACTCCCTTGACCAAGTCCCACAAACTTCCAGAGTCTTTTATGAGCCTCGCGCCTCGGCGATGTTCTACTAGTGCCGCAAGCCTTCGGCACTCCATTCCTTGCATCCATGCAGCATCAAGCCTGGTTCCTGTTAGGAAAACACCAACCCGAATTAGATTTCGGATTTACTGCAGGATCCTCCTTTATTGTAGAATTTATCAAATGAATGTGGAAATAACATGAAAGAATAATAATGCAATCACAACACAAGGATTTACGTGGAAAACTCCAAATCCGGAGAAAAACCACGGCCGTTGTCTAACGACAACCAGAAGAAAAATTCACTATGTGGAAAATTGTTACAACTACACTCTCAGTAATTTTTCCTCTCACCCAATCCCTAGTACAGTCAGCTCTCAATAAACCTTACAGATTCCTTCATAGAAACAAGTTTACTTACAGAGAACACACACGTACGATATCAAACACATCCCCCGAGAAGACAAGAAAAACTCTCTTCTTACCAAGTATATAAACCATACTCTAAAGATACTACATTTTTCTCTCTATCCCTCTTCTCAAACACGAGAATTCTCTCTAGTTGGGATCTTCTCTTTCTCTTGGATTGGATATTTATATAATGACTCTCAACCTCCCTATTTATAGAGATTGAATTCTTAAACCGTCATTGCCAACTAGCACTTGGTTGTCCACAAGTCTTCAAGTCCAAGTTGGATTCCTCAACCTCAATTACAACTAATGCTTAGTTGTCAGGACTTCAAATCCAAATCGAACTCTTCTTCCAACTTACAAATGGATAACGCTTATCCATCCAAGAGTTCGAATCCGAATTGAATTCTTCATCTTCAATCACAACTCGCGCTTACTTGTCGTCAACTAGGAGTTCAAACCCGAATTGAAAACTTCTTTTCAATTCAAACATTATTTTATTTAGTCAACATTCAACAGTTCCATCCTTCGTTTGTGAATGAGTCAGGAGTCAAGCTACGTGCTGCATCCTTCGGTCACCATATCTTGCACATACCTTGCACACAATTGCGTCAATCATTCTTCAAGCATCAAGATTTGTATGGGAATGACAGAGTAATACCAGATGGCAAGAGATTAATTAAAGGAGTGTTGAGTGCGTGTGTAAAATTCATAATGTCTTTTATCTTTTTATCTTTACCATGTGTAACCTATTTATAGTGGTCGTGAGCAGTGATTTAAGATGGGAAGCAGTTGACTTGCATAATCAGCATCTGTACAATTTGAACGCCTATCTGATCCTTCCCTTCCATAATGAAGTGTGCAATTACGCCCTTAATGCTTGAGCATCATTGGTTTCTTGATTCTAACATTTACTTAATTGCTCCCAGAAATGCAGCCTCCCTTTCCAAAGCCTGTAATTGCATGGTAAAATTTCATTCATCCTTTGCCTACACCTATTTTGCTATATTTTTATTTACTCAAATTAAATTAAAATAATAAAAGGTAATCATTTGTAGAAAATTTCATGAACCCAGTGTTCTTGATTTTGACGTCTAAAACTTTTAAATCCAAAAAACCATGCATTATATGCATTACAAATTCACATTCTTCTGTACGTATTACAAGAAAACAATTCTAAAACACAGGGGCACAAATTTTCTACACAACATTCACAAGCAGTAACCACATCAATGATACCATACCCAACACACTCTTGTATAAACCTCTCAACTCTCCAGCTCCCGAAGGAGCCGGACGGACGGTACTTGGTGACGCAGCTTGCATGTCTCTCTCCTGAGCGCACATATATTTACAACGACTTGGACGAACCATCCTGTAAACGCCGCTATTTGTAAGGAGATAGAGATTTTTCTTGTTATCTTCACCAAACGAGAAAATGTAACTCAACGCCGGCAATGAACTTTGAGGTGAAAAGGTGCATTGTAAAGGAGAATCAGAAGCACAAGTGAAATTTATCTTGTTAGTAGTGAAGTTCCCACTGCTAATGGGATTTTCAGATCCTGCCCATATCGCGCCTGCATAAAGATCTGCAAACAAATACCTGCAAAATCAAGCATTTCTACTTCAATATGTGTTTATGCTCAAACAAAGACATTTATTTTCATTTATCATGCAGTTGATGTTCGAATTTCTTTGTCTAAGTAGTAACTTTTTATGTATTAGAGCCAAACGCACCTTCCATACAGACAAGGATCAACCATAGACCGAGAGAAATAGCCACCGGTTATAGACGCTGAGCCTTCATTTGTGTTTATGTCAGAGTGATTGTAGCCCATCACAGGAAAAATTGGACTAATTGAGCTAACTGAAGTATTCCCACCAGGCGATGACAGAGGAGTGTAAACATAAGGACCCTCGTATGATCGCCATCCATAATTTCCATATTTAGTTATCACGTTCACTTCTTCGTATCGATCCTACAGAGTACAGAATAATATTAGCACATTCACTATTTACTATTTAGCATATGTTGATCTTAAATTTTTTCTACCCAAAAGTTAAGTAATTTCTACTGTTGAGTCAAAGTCAAACTTCAACATTAACCACACATTTCATACCTGTCCTGTATCTGCACACAAAAAGTAAGACGGCCTTGCAGAGTCGAAGCTACAACGCCAAGGATTTCGTAATCCTGTAGCCCAAATTTCCTTCTGCAATTCTGAATCTATAGTGTAAGGATTATCCTTTGGTATAGAATAGTTTCCCCACAAGCCAAGCTGACTGATCTCTTCAGCACCTGCTAATCCAAACAGTCCCAAATACAAACGTGAAAACCATCAATCAATCATATTCAATTATGAAAACTAGAAAACATCATCATTAATTAAGAAAAATGATGACTGTCATATCATTGTTACTCACTTGCCAGGGTATCAACATCGAACCTCATGATTTTTCCGAGCAAAGATTTCTTGTTCTGGGAAAAATTGTATGGATCGCCCGAACTGCCCCCATCCCCCATGATGAAGTACAAATATCCATCTCTTGGCCCGAAAAGAATTTGCCCACCGTGATGTGCTGTAAATGGAAGCCCCATGGTGAAAATCCTTCTCACTTCTGAAGGTCGTGCTTTTGTCGCCTGGTGAAATATAGGGTAATTTTCTTTTACCTTCGATGGTGAAATAATATCCAAAATTTACATGGATCGATAAGTTATAGTTTATAATTAAGTACCGTGGAAGGCTGAGTCGAGGTACCATTGACCGTAAACTCGCTTATCACGCTCTGATATTGACAAGGCTGAGCACCATCATCATTGCCTAGTTTCGAAGGATCACAATTCACATCCGAATTACACGCACATCGTCCACCACAATCCGGCCACTTCGCCTTATCACAGTTAAACGAAGCAAAAAAACGACCATTCTCCACGAATTTGGGATGAAACGCAATTCCCAACAATCCAAATTGAGAATCAAAATGAACTTCATCTGTCAAATCTATAAACGGATTGGATTCATCGAGTTCCATTGTTTCTCCAGAGTCCTCATTTGGAATGGTAGCCAACCAAATCTTCCCTTGCTGGCTGGAGAAGAACGCTCGGTTTGAGCCATCGGGATGAGCAACCATGTTGAGATAAGAACCATTCGCTATCTTCTCTAAGCACATCCCACTCGGGGGAGTTATAATCTCTGAGTTATTTAACGTCACGGGCTCTCCATTAAAACATACGGATCCATCACCAGAAGCTCCGCCAAACGCGTCACAGAAATCTTTCTCTGATTGCCAAACATCGGTTAATTTAGTGGAATTTGAGATTATAGATGCTTTAAGATTGACTTGGCCTTGCAATGACCCCGAGAAGGGCGAATTTAGTACTGATATGTTTTGACAAGTAGTCCATATTTTGGAACAAAAGTTGTTTGTAGCTTGTGTAGATTGTGTCGAATTGGGTGAAACCGTAGAGTTGCAAAGTATAGGAACCGCACGGGGATTGAAATCTACTCTGTATAACTCGGCTGAAAATTGATCACATCTCTGTAGAGTGTAAACCATACGTCAAAACTCATGAAACAAGAAACAAAGAATCTAATCTACCTGTTCTAATTGTTCTTTTCAAATTGTTCTCTCGGTTTTTCAAAACACTGAAAACTCGATTTCGTTCACATTTCTGAGAATGCCTTTTTGAGCTCAGAGAACAAGAAGAACATTTGTACAGTATCAGAGAAAATATATAAAAATCTTGAAAATGAAAATGCGCCCTGTTTTCTTTCTCCCGGAAACGAGAAAACTGAGTATGAATTTAGAACTCAAAACTGAAAATTGAAACACAAAATTTATGAATCCTTACAGCACAAAGGATGGATTTCAGAAGAGCAGCACAGTTGGAATCAGAAACATTCATCGACTCAAATTGGTTCTTCAGTCGAAGATCATTGGCATTACTGCAGCAACTGGTTCCATTATAAGAACAGAAATCCAGCTTAGTCTTAGAAGTAAACGGTGCTCCTGTAAAACTCACAGATAGAAGTCAAGAAACAGCAAAACAATACAAAATCTCAATGAAACAGTAAAAAGTTATTTTTCCCATACTTGAATCAGTGCACAAAGGCAGTGGAAAACATGAATCAAGAAACTGCAGAAAGATTAAGAATATGAACACAATGAAATTACTGCCTCCCATTATCACAAGAAAATGGACTTGTCCTCCAACTGCATGAGAAAATGTCTATGAGGGAGTTTAGGGGAAAATAATCCCCTAGTGTTAATCTTTGACTTCCCCCTTTCAGATAAAAAAGAGAACCCCCACCAACCCTACCCCACAACATTAATTAATCTCAAGTTGAAGTTTGTCTGTCAACGGAGATGAGGGATCATGACTTGTAATGGGCAGTCTTAAAGGGTTGACTTTGTGACCAAATTCATGTCCTGTTGGCTAGTTGACTAGATTTGATGTTTTTGTCTAAATCACATCACAGGTTGGATGGATCTTTGGTTTTAAGGTGGTGTCTTGCCAAACCCAACCACCCCACCCCACGCAGGTTTGTCAAACACTGAAACAGCATGAAGAACACAAATAAAGCATAGAGAATATGGATGTTTAATTGTGTTCATATTGAGTTTCGGTAGTCTTAAGTTTATATGATCAGTTTTCTTTTGCATCTTCCAAAAAAAAAAAGTTTATATGATCATTTTCTTCTGGTCGATATGATCATTTTACGACGACTTATGCATGAATGCAATTGTCTGTCAAAGATTTCAATCCATAACCTTATTTTAGTGAAATAAAGTTTGAATTTGTCCCCCATCACCGCATGTAAGTCCAAGATCAATTTAATGCTAATAATTCAAGAATGAACGCTGGTAGTTATTTTATCATTTTTGGGGGTATGGGGTGGGGGGTGGGGTTTGATTGGGTGGGTAACGTGGGTTCATTATCTTTATGTAGATTTGGTCGTGACATCCATGATCATATTAATTTAGGTCATATATTTGACCAGCCCAGTTTCATGACAACATCCATGATGTAATAATAAGATGCATCATTAGGGATGAACAAGCTATCATTGAAACTCTAGGAAAAATAATTTTTGTCTTGGTCAAAAACTCTTAATTTTATAAGATTTATTATAGTGGTTGATAAAACTAATTCCATGTCTGAAATTGACAAAAGGGTCTGCTGCTCGTTGTTAGATGTTTGTGTCATAGTAATTTGTTTCTGCTAATACTATCCCTTGATAGAATTGATTGTTGCACAACATAAATTACTCAACTGTGACTCATCTTTAGTGGTGCTGAATATTAATCACGAGATCAATTGATCAATATGCATAACTGCATAAGCATATAAATATGCTAGAACTTTTAATGGGTATTTTCCCGACAATTATGTTATTAGTTCTTCTTTGAATGTAATTAACAATAAAAAAAAATTAAAAAAAAAGAAAGAAAAAAGGATCATAAGCGACACATTTTGGCAATATGGCACATATAAAGGCAGATTGTTTGAATTTTCATGGTTAGAATCATAAAAGTTTACGAAAATTTATTATATTGTGAGAATCATGAAAATTAGTGAATATCTTGAGATTCCAAGTCCCCCATTATATTTTTCTGCCATTGCACAGAAAATGACACAAACAACAAATAAGTCTATATATTGTCCAGCTCATCAGCCAAAAAATATTCATACAGAATATCTACAAAGCAGTTAAGATGGGTCAATCCAAGCGCACCTCGCAATATAGAGCGGTCACACTCTTGCTCACATTCTACAACACTATAGTCCTAAAACTAGGCGATCACTTAGAACCTTCATCTTGTCAGCTCAGAGCAAGGTAACGTAGTTTCCATGCTCTCCAGCCAACCGACACACGATCCCAATTCCCAAATGCTAAAATGGTTCAATGAGTTCACTGCCTACTAGGATTGATTTTACAGAGTCACGCTACATAATTGGCCCACGGCCAATTATGGGCCACGGCCTAATTGGCCCACCCCTAGGTCCGCCTGCGAGTCCCGATACTTCAAAGAAACCGTAAGCAGAAGTACCTCGGTGAAATGCTTATGAGAAGAAACTACTTTTTACATTATATCACATAAGCAGTCGATTGACAAAACGAAAAAGTTTCTTTCAGTACCTTTCATTCAGCATCCTCAAAAAGACTACTCCATTTCCGAGAATCTACAAGCCTTCTAAGTATGACACGTTTGTAGAAGTTTCTTGTTCGGAAGAACAACGCCAAGGCAACAAGAGAGCCAAAGAAGGTAACACATGCCATAATAATGAAAGACAACATGAAACAATGAATACCAATGCACGTTTTGCCATTTTCTGCCGCTTCTTTGTCATAAAAGTAACCAACAATCCTAACCGAGAGAACATACGATCCAACGGGGCCCGCAATGGTGATGGTATTGAATATCGTCCCCATATGCACTTTACCAAAGATCTCAGAAGCAATTGTTGGCATTAGTGACCACTGAGAACCATAACAAACGCCAACCAAAACCGAACCCACATACAAAGCACCTGGAAAACCAAAAGCAATGACAACATAGCCAATGCTCATGGCGACTAGGGTAATGAAAATGAACAAAGGCCTTGGCAATTCTTTAACGTGCAACAAGTAATCTGATATATAACCAGCTCCAAATCGACCAAGAAAATTCCATATGCTCCATAGCGAAACTAAAGTATTAATCTCTAAGCTCGTGTAACCAAGAGATCCTCCGATTTGGGCTAAGTTATTAACTGTGGCCAGTCCAGATCCCATACCACAGGCAGTAGTAATGAACAAAAACCAGAAACTAATGGTGCACATCGCTCTCAGCAGATTCAAGTCATTCTCATCACTTGTTTCTGTAACTGGATCAGCAGGATTTGAGACCTCGTTGCGACTGATCTGACCCATATGGCCCATATCCTCTCTGTTATCGATCAATTGGTTATGCTCGAGAAGTGATTTGATCAACCGATATGATTTCTCCCTCTGGGCGTCAATTGCAACAAAAACTGGGGACACTAGCAACAATACGAGCACAATGAAGGTGATGATGCGTATGGTTAAGCTTAGTTTGAAAATATTGTCCACAATTATCACAGCTGTAAGATAAGAGGCTAGAACAACAGCATTGATAGAGAACTCATTTAAGTATCGTTTCTCATCTTCTTCATTTGATCTGTAGATTCTTACAAACCCCATGAAGACAATAGAACTGATTGTGGGCAAAAATGCCAACATCAGTAGATATGAACTAGGCTTGTTCTTGAAAATTGTCTGGTATACTTGAATCAATATAGCTCCACTCAGACCAAGAAAGCCCTGACAAAAACCAGATACATGCGTAAATATGAATTTCTAGTGGGGGACAAACGAAAGGCGAAAAAATAATCCAATCAGAAGGTGTTAATTCTGATTAGAATAAACAGCGATACATATGTAAATATCAAATAGCATGTGTTAATTCGTATACCGATTGAATAAACAATTGTGACTAATTTTCGGAAATTGCTCTACAATTACCGTAATCGGTGTTCTAAAGAGTGCCTCCAACTACTGTAAATTCAGTGTTCTAAAAAGCATCAAAAGCAGGCATAAAGGAGACAATAATTACTTAAATACACATTCTTTTGTCCTATAAAATTACTTCACATTGCAAGTAAATCATATTTTGAAATAACTGAAATCTAATTAAAATGTTCCATAAGAATCGAATAATTATTCGCCCAATTTGAGATTTTTACCTTCATAATGCCAACAATGGTACCGCCGTAATTCTGAAAATTATGCACGCCGGTGACCACATTCGCGGTGTTAAAAAACGTCATGGCGTGCGCCGCCAGTAGCATATACAAGCACATCACCACCACCGGCGGCCGCGGAAGCACTTGAGTAACAGTCAACCACATAAGAAAATATCCAAGGAAACACTGCACGGCGCCCGCCAACAGCACAACCCAAGGCCCCCCGCGACGGCGGAAGGCGGCGGCAGAGTACAGGAGGCCTGAGATGACGCCACCATTTGCACCCAAATCCTTGAAAACGGAAATTGTGTCGAGAGTGGATTGATCGTAGCCTTGGCTGGATTTTAGGACTGGGGAATAGATGCTGAAGGTGTAGAGTGAGCCACTGGTGCACTGGATCCATATGCTGGCTACAGTGGTTATCCATTTGTTCCTGATTAGGGATTTACGGCTCGGATTGTAATCTAAATCCATTTTTTGGGGGTAATTTTTGTGATCTTTATGGTACTTTCGACTGGCTGATGGGGGAAGGATTTGAGAGCTTGAGAATCATCGGGGCCCGATTTTCCCTTTGACATGGAGTGCACGTGGTGAATTCTTAGAAGTCCGTGTGGCGTTAAGGTAGAGTCTAAAACGAGATTTTAGTCATTCATTAAACGCCAGTGTCCATATTTTTATATTCTTTTCAATTCTACTAATTCTTTTTTCTATTTCACATCCACATATCTCGTGGGGCCTACCTATACTATATAAATCTCTATCATTCAACCCCACTCATCCCTCCTCCTATATCACATCAAAATTCATAAAAATCTATTTTTACACATACACTAACACCTTATAAGTTTCGTAAGTCAAAATATTAACAAAGAAAGGTGCACATTGCCATAAGAGAATGAGGACTTATGTTGTCAAAGCTCTGGGTGCTTGGTCAGTATCCATCTTGATAAAAGATGCAGTAATATTACCGAACAACATAATCAAATTCGAGGGGGAAAAAGTGCTCCTTGAGAAAATGACATGAAACGTGATTTCTACACCAATTTGAAAGAGAGTGAGAAATCTTTCACATTGTTGTATATGAGGGAGAAAGATTGATTTGTAATTTGACACTACATATTGTGGTCTTAATTTATCAAAATCCTAGAATAGGTTATCCGTGACTCTTGTATTTCAACACGAAACATGACGATATTCTCAACATATGGTTACCATAACTTCTCAAGAATAAGAGGAACATTTCAATTATCATTGATGAGCAAAAGATTTGATATAGTTAAAAAGTTAATCGTCGTCTGAATGAGTGATTGGGAGGAAATAATCTGAATGTGGACGGGTTTTTTTTTGGGTGGGGAGGGGGGGTGGGGTTTGGGGTTTAGCAAACAACAAATATTGAGAGAGCGTGTGCTCATAGTGTGTTTGAATAATATTTTTATTAGGTTAAGACTTAAGAGTATGTAATTGAAGTAGAAATAGTGTTATTGACAGAGTCCTCTGCTGCGTATATGATAGAAACTAGGGAGATTTGACTTCAGCACTGAGTACTAATAATATTGAGGCATTTGATCTTCAGTTATCTTGCCCTTATTCATGGTCGCGCATAACAAAATTGGTAGCTTTACTCGAGAAGCTCCTGAAAATAGACAGACGAAAAAGATTGGTCCAAATGATAAAAATTACTATGCAGTGAATTTTCAGTGTTTGTTGCTGAATCTAAAAGTTTATTTCAGGTAATCTTTTTGGCGCTAGATGCACAAGTAAAAAATGACTTATACCCTTGAGCACAAATCTATTGATGATAAATTCAGGTCGATTTTCTACTGCTTGGATCTGTTGATGAACGAAAATGAAGAAACTCCTGAGGCATTTCAAGAACTCATACTTTGCATAAGTACAATCTTGGAAATAATAAGTCAGCATATGCTAAAAGAAGAGAAACAGGTACCAAGCAATTACTGTAGCTTTTCCTTAGATTTTTTTTTTTTTTTTTTCCTGAACAAGTAGAGATGGAGATTGATTAGTTAATGTAGATTATGCAAGGGACTTCATCTAAAAATATCAGCAGCGAAATTTTGTCCTGCCATTAGTATCACATTTGTGGTACATAAGTTTGCAAGGAAATGCATCATCATAATCTCCGCAACCCCCACTCCCCACCTAAACACACAGACACAAAAGGAATATTATCAAACTTAACTTCATCTAATGGCAATCTGGACAAACTATTTTTAGGTGTCAAACAAGTAGCAGTTTAATGGATGAGTAAGTTGGTCTACATGTTAATTGCATAATTCACGACTTTTAGATCCAAATCCAATGCTTGGATACATAGAAAGTAATATTTCATCGACTTCAGGATAATCCTTTATTCCTTTAAGCATGGAGATCTTTAGTTTATGCATGTTCCCAAACCACTATGAAATTGAATGTTTCAAAGCTATTAACTAGATATCTGACGACCTAGGAATGCATTATGATTTAAGATTATTTCCGAGGTTATTGTGTTGATACATTTCAAATAAGACTATATTTTATAGACCACGTCTTTTCTTGGAGATTCAACAGTGAAGGGAAAAATAAAAATACATAAATAATAAATAAATAAAAGAAAAAAGTCATACCAGGATTTATCATGCACATTGCCTTGTACTTATATAAATAATTGCTACATTTACTTATATAAATAATTGCTACATACTTGTGCTGCCTACATTTGAATATATAATGTTTAAGGATCTTCTTTCAGCTTATCATCAAAATTACACAAATCACTATATACAGAATCCAGGATTAAGCATTTGAAGGCTCCAAGTTGCATGAAATTCATACACATAAAGTAAAATCATTCAGCTCAAACGTACAAATAATTTTGCAGCAAAAGGAACCAACAACATTTCAGAAGAAAAACACATTTTTACCGGTTGAATTAATTGGGATGTTGCTAGGATAAGGGAAAGCATTCTTTATCAATCTCTTAACTACTCTCTTTTTGCTAGGATACGGGAAAGCACGGGAAAGCATTCTTTATCAATCTCTTAACTACTCTCTTTTTCTAATACATTCTCATCCGCATGCACATGGATGCAGGTCTTTCCTTTGCTTGTACAGAAATTCTCTTCCACAGAACAGGCTGAGCTTGTCTGGGGGTATATGTGTAGTGTTCCCATCATACCACTGGAAGAATTTTTGCCGTGGATGACATTGTCACTTACTTCAAACGAGAAACTAGATGTTATAAGTTGCATGGAGTTTGTTGTACCAAAAGAAAGACTACTGCAAGAGGTAGATCTTAATCTTGTTTCAAATCTTTCAGTTTAGTTTCTATACTGAACAGTATGATCTTTATCTTAAAGGTGATTGTTTCCTGGCTTGGAAATCACAAGAGATCTTATTTTGAAGGCTGCAGTAATTATGCAAAAGAAACTCAATTTTACAGTGAACTACCAACTTTAGGTAGTAGACCATATAAATCTAATGTTCACTCTGGAGAACAGCAGCAACAAACGAAAGCGTCTTTAATATGCAAAAATGAGGGGCAAAACCCCATTGAGGGCATCTGTATTTGGCATGCTGCCACCAGAAGAGATTTCAATGACATATTGGAGGAATTACATCAAATAAGAAGGTCAAGCAGTTTTTCAAGCTTAGCTTTGGTCATGACCCAGTTAAGATTTATTGCAGATGTCATCATCTTTTACAGGTAAAAACCATGGTGGCTAAATAGTACAACATGTTACACAGCATGGGTCAAGATCTATATTCACATGTCAATTTTGCACTAACCAATGAAACTTGTATATGGAAATTTAAGTTCAAGCCCTGTTAATGATCAGAAACATGCATGTGATGCATAAGTCTCCGCTGCTGCTTCCTTCATGTTACTTGTACACCTGGACAACATTTAGAGGTCAACTATTGGTAGGAAGGAAAAGGATATATGTGAGTGCAGAGAGACCGGTTAGTAGCAGAGAAACAAGTGTAAAGATATGGAGCGTGCTTGTATAAAAACGTCATTTCCTTCCTCTTATCTAGTGCTTCTCTATTTAGAGTGAGGGGTAGTGCCTTCTTCAACTGGAAGGTCATAAATGGTCCAAGAACCTAGCTTTAGTTTCCTCCTTTTTATGTGATCATTTGACCCCATTCGTGGCCCCAATCATGGAGCGGTTTATTGGGGTCAATAATTTGAGGAAGCATTTCTTGAGGAGGTCTCAAAATTGAACAATTAATCACAACTGACTCCAATTAACTTCTAATTAAAAGGTTGTTGACTGTGCCTGACTGGTGCCCAGTCATAAGTTGCAGCCAGGGTTATTGACAATATGTGCAAAGACCTCTCCACAAGGCCTTAGGACTGGCGAGGGTTTTTCCATGGGCTCTGTAGACAGTGACATGTTTCCACGTAGTTTCCATGGAGTCCTTTATTATTTCCAGATATAACAGGAACTACTTCAAGGACCAACAACAATCACAAAGAGGGATGCTATTGCTTGGACGAAATATGGATTGTAACATCACCCTACATCATCCAAGCGTGTGTGGGTATCACATGCTTATTAAGCCCAAGCCATTCTCTCGCTCCATCATTGTGCAGGACTTATATTCTGGTAGTAATATTTGTCATTCTTGCTTTGGAATCTTGTGTCCATGGCATCCGATTCTAGTTACTATTGTGTAAACTTCATTTGTGTGGTTTATAGTAATAAATACAACAATTTGATATAGGTTCTAGGGTTCTTGGCCTGGTTTCTTGACAACTGGATTTTTATGGACCCCCAATTTGATAATTCCCCCTGTTCTCTATTGATCATGATACGTGAGATTGACAATTGGATTTTTTATAGACCCCATTTCGATTGACAATTGGATTTTTGCTAATTTGGATTGACAATTGGATTTTTTATGGAATCCCAATTGGATTGTCAATTGGACTGACAACTGCACCATGATATGTGAGATTGACAATTAGACAATTGGATTGACAATTGCATCATGATGTGAGATTGACAATTGGATTATGGACCCCCATTTGGCAATTGGATTTTTTATGGACCCCCATTTGACAATTAGATTTTTTATGGACCTCCCATTTGATAATTGGATTTTTTATAGACCCCCAATTTGATGATTCTTCCTATTCTCTGTTGATCATGATATGTGTGAGATTGAACATTACCAGCCACTTTCTGATCCCCGCGCGGGGGATGAATTTTTTACTGCCCCCCACCCCAGGTCCCACAGCTTGTTTATTTTTTTGGCCGGCGGCGTGAGTGGTGCGGGGTCAAAAAATGAGACACCGCGCGGGTGCTTGAAATTTCTTGTGAACATTACTGTTTCTTGATTACTAATTAACGGGGTTCTACGGGTTCTTTCTAGTACATGGGACTTGGATTGCTAAAGAGAAAGTTGTACCTGGGGTTCCAATTTCTAGCGAGAGAATCAAACCTGGGATTCCGGTAGAGCTGGACGAAGGCAATACAATGAAGTTTGGCGGATCAACTAGGTCTTATGTGTTACAGTTGTTTCCAATCACACATGCACTTGATTTAGCTAATGCACTTATTCGTCCACTACACAGGTATGAAAGAAAAGAATATCAAAGACACCAGGATTAGGTACTTTTGTTATAAGATAAAAATATTATATATTTTTAGAATATTTCTAACTGTGGTGCCTTTTTGTTAGCGTCAATGTGATAAACAGCATTATTGTCCAATACCTGCACTCATTGGGCTTCTTTGAGGTGAAGGCTGATATGATTTGTAACATGGAGCGTGTAATTCTACACGGGAGTCTAGACAAGAAGGAGGCAGTTCGTCATCAGATTGCCACATTCCTTTTATCCATGAATCAGTTTTGCACATCCTCTCATTCATTTGGCTACTTTATGAACCAGATGATGGCCCGTTTCTTAGAAGCATATAACATGGAAGCAGTCAAGCAGAAAAGTTTTCAATGAAGCTTGATGCTAATATGAGTGATGAAGAGTATAGAGAGTTACCCCCCATGCAATTGTTACGTGAGTTCCTGTGGGCTGTGGAATATCAGAAGAAAGAGGAAAAACTGAAAAATCTGGAGAGCAGGAGGATCGATAGGAAGGTTAAAAGAAGTGTGAAGATGAAGATGCGGCACAGGAGAAGGGCCTAAGAGCTGAATTTGCAGCTAGAAATTTCTGAACCTGCAGCTAGAAATTTAACTTTTTTTTTGGGTCAACTTTCTTTATTCAAAAGTTTCTTTTCTTGTTCACTTCATGCTTTCTTCATGGATTTTGCTAGTTCTATGCACTACTTTCTTGATGGGTTTTGCTAGTTGTATTGATGACCAGCAAATTTTCACTTTCTGGCATTGTTATATCTGTTGGGTACATTGGTGAATTTAGACATTCAAATAACTTGTTAAACAAATGGATTCAATTTAGCACTACTTCGATATGATTTTATTTTTAGTTAGTCATGATTTTCATATTTTAGTTTTGTATATGAATTTCTTGGACTGCCTAGGCTTCACTTAGGATTTGCTCTTTCTCTTTGCCAATAATGTTAGTATTACCATTGTTCTTGGTTGGGTTTTCCTTTAACATGAAAAGGGTTGAAGCTTTGATGTTTTTAGATTGTAAATATGCAGATTATGCTATATATAGGAATATCTGTTCTCTTGTACAAGTATATATGCCTGTTGTTTAGTTATCGAGAATGTAGTATGGTTTATGACAGCACTGAGTAGTGAGTAATACAATCCAAAGAGGCAATGTCTGAATTTGATAAGACTTAGAAAGGATTTTAGTTTTAGCATAGTCATGATGTTTTCGTTGGTAGTTTTTCAATCAGTTCTTGGATTGCCTAGGCTTCTTAACTCAGGCTTTGACCTGTCTTTCCCATTTCCATTGGCACTGTGGATGTTCTTGGCTGGTTTATCTTTTATTGGAAAAAGGTTGTACTTATGATATTATTTCTATTTTAAGTATGCTGGTTATGTTGTGAATCGATGTATTTTCTCTTGTATGAATATGCACGTTTTTCAATTTCTGAAAAACAGATTCAATTGAGCACTTCGAAATGATTTTAGTTTAGTCATAATATTCATATTTTAGTTTCGTATATGAAGTTCTTGGACTGCCTAGGCTTCATTTGGGATTTGTTCTTTCGCTTTGCCAATAATGCTAGTATTACCATTGTTCTTCGCTGGGTTTTCCTTTAACAGGAAAAGGGTTGAAGCTTTGATGTTTTTCGATTTTAAGTATGCAGATTATGCTATATATAGGAATATCTGCTCTCTTGTACAAGTATATATTACCGAGAATGTAGTATGGCTTATGACAGCACTGAAGTAGTCGGTAGTACAATCCAAAGAGGCAATGACCGAATTTAGTAGTAATTAGAAAGGATTTTAGTTTAGCATAGTTATGATTTTTTTGTTTGTAGTTTTTCAATAAGTTTTTGGATTGCCTAGGCTTCTTAACTCAGGCTTTGTTCTCTGTCTTTGCCAATTCCATTGGCACTGTGGATGTTCTTGGCTGGTTTGTCTTTTACTGGAAAAAGGTCGAACCTATGATATTATTCCTATTTTTTAAGTATGCTGGTTTTGTTGTGAATCGATATATTTTCTCATATGAGTATGCTTGTAAAACAAAAAATATGGATCATGATAAGGTTTATCGCTGCATTGAGTACTAGCATAATAATATCCTAAGATCGAATTCAGTACTACGAAAGGATTTCAGCCTTAGTATAGTTATGGTTTTCGTATCCAGTTTTGTATATGAAGTTCTTGGACTGCTTAGGCATCTTAAAAAAAAAAAAAAAAAAAAAGTAGTTAAATTTTTCAAGACAATTATCTCATCTTTCAAATCCAAATCCAATATCAAAATTTTATTAATAATTCAAAATGAGTACAAGGAAGGGGTGATAAAGTGTTGCATTTGAAAAAAAAGTACAATTTAGCAATTTTTATTTTATTGAATATGCTTTCAGAAATATCAGTTTTAAAAAAAACCAAAATTAAAATTAAAAATATGGATACGGCTTGAATTCTGTTAGGATTCATTAATTTTAAATTTAATATTATGGTAAGATAGCAAGATTTTTCCAACTTTGTTAGGATTCATTAATTTTATTTTCATTGATTTGAAATTTAATATTATGTTAAGATGACAAACTTTCGGCTAATTGCATTTGCTAATTTTAAAAACTGCAAGATTTTATATTTGGTAGAATTAATTGTTAGGTTGTTGGAATTTCGAAATTATTAATTTATTTATTAAGAATATCGGCTAAGGATTTTCTTAGGATTCATCAATTTTAATCTTAATATTATATTCCATTAAAAAAAAAAAAATATCTTAATATTATATTAAACTAATTGTTAGAATTCTTAAATCTATATAAATATATGGTAATATAATTGACATTTTATGCCCGTAGCGTATTTGTAAATATTTTTTATTAAATAATAAATCAATAATACTATAGTTCAAATTAAAACTGGAAATATAATTATAATTATATTAACTCTAATTCTAATTTCTACCACATAACAGATAACTTTATTTCATAAAATTAAAATCCAATTTCAATTATAATAATTTCTAAGTCACTGAAATTTCAGAGAGAAATAAAATCACAGAGGTTTCAAATTTCAACATTTTCAATATGGAAATTGCCCTCTGCCCTCTGTGATTCTATTGGAATTTGGAAGCACAACGATTAAAAATTCAAATCACTTCTCCAGACTCTGGCCAATTAAATTTCCATCCCAGATTCAGATTTCCTTTCCACGTACCTTGCGAATTGCTAGATCCGCCTGAGATATAGAAAACCAGATGAAATTCCAGAAGCAGCCGGCAGGTCAAGAAGCAGCAGCCGGCAGCATGTTAAAAACACAGATAAGTTGCAAAATCGGATGAAATTATCTCCCATGTTTTTTTCTCAGAATTGATGCGAAGCCTTACCGCTTAGCGTGAATGATTCTAGTGTTTAGGACGAAAAGAGGTGAGATTGAGGTTACAATTTGGGAATTTAGGAATTAGGATTTGAAGTCTCCACGAGAATTCTCGGAAAAGAAAAGAATTCGGGGATTTTGAGTTCGGTCTCTCGGGTATGATACTATGATTGTGAAATCGGAGAGAGAGAGTCAAAAAAGTCACAAAGTTCTCGCCTTTTTGCCTCGGCCTTAGATCCGAGAGAGAGAAACAGTTAAAAAAAGGAAAAAAGGGCGTCAAAGTTCTAATCCTTTTGCCTTCAATTAGGTCTTGTTTTCTCCTTCATGGCTGGGACCCCCACCCCCCAACCACCCAACCACGAATGACGAGTCATCTTTCATCTGTGAGCCCTTTTGCTCATATTTTTGGACCTTACACCAGTTTTTCAGTATGAACCTTGGTACGTATGTTTTCTTTCCTTCCATGTGGCTTTGCCTATCAACTAGCATCAAGGAAGAACATCGATTCCCAGATGTGCTTGATTCTTCTCTCACGTAGGTTTATCTGACTCTACCTTGTCAATTCCCAAACGTGCAAAATAGAATCATTTTGTCAATTGACAACTCAATCGGTTTTTCTTACTCATTTTACCACACTCTCTCTTAGGATCTATTGCATTTGCTTTCTTCTCGGCCATTGTGTAATGATCTCCATTTGGAGAGAAGGAAGAAGTGATTTTCTGTTGCTAATCCTCTGTATTCTTCAATTGGTAATAGAGGCGCTTATTGACGAGAATTTGTTATTCATTTTTTTTTAAATTTAAATTGCAGATGAGCAATATGAAGTTGCAATTGATTGGAATGAAAATTTATGTTTGAAATAGAGATCCAGTGAAGAACATTAGATCGCGCTTGGAATTGTGTTCTTTGCTTGTCATCATAGCATTGTGGTGAAACTCACAAGCCCTTTGAAACATTGTACAATGATTCCACAAGGATATAATGGACTTTAGGGTCCTTTAGGTGTCAGTATCCATAACATCCATGATTCTTGACCTGGAAAAAATAAATGGACAGTATGTAAACATAGAATCGTTCGCCTATGTTTTTGTCTTAGCAGTTAAGGAATGCTACCTTCAGTCTAGTTTCAAGATGTTCCTGAATAATACTATTTCTTTATGACTATTGACAAGAAAAATGATTAATTTTTCTAGGTTAGGGTTTTACGAACAAGCTCATCGATTCCTTTTAAAACCATTTCCTAGCTTCTTGGAGAACTTAGAAAAGGCTGAAACTGATTATGATTAAGAGGTGGCTTCAATCAGATGTTATAAGTGCATTTAGTACTAGTAAATATTCATTACACTGCTAGTTAAGTTATAAGCACTTAAAAAAGAATGTTGGATATCAATGATCGGCTCAAACAAATGAACACCGAGCACTTAAAAGCTCATGAGCAGTTCCAGAAGTAGTGTTCTATTCACTTCTTTCCCAAACTTCTTATATGCACTTTTTATTTCTCAACTACGCTCCAAGTGGTTGTGCATATAAAATGAACGTCTAAGGCTTGTCTGCAAAGTTTGTTCTGAACATTTTTGTCTAGAAACAACATCAACATATATATAATGAGTAGCACAAATGTGAGTAGTACATGTCATATGTGGGTCCTGGGTGGTACAAAGTGTTTAAACCACTTCATCCGGCAGTGGTTAAGCACTAACACAGATTGCTTAAAGCTTTCATTTTAAGCGTTTCCTAATGGAATGTAAATCCTTCATTCTGATGCTGGCAAAAACTGATTTTATGAGCTTCATTAATGACCTTAAAAAATAATCATGTGTTCTTACATACATTTTCTCCAAAAAATTAAGATTCACATTACCACAGAACCTTATCTTACTTTTTAATGAGAAGATAAATTTTATTTTTATTTTTTTGAAATTTCTTTGTCAGACAAGCTCTAAATCTTTATTATTGACAACAATCATCAGATCATCTTAAGAAAACACCCAAAAGCAGCCTATATGTAGTGGGATTTTTGTTTGGTTCTGTTTTGGATATTTTATTGGACTGGTATGAATTGATTCGTTGCAATTGTTACCTCCTAAAGCATAATCGATCCATTCACAGCAATCTCTTTTCTTTTCAACCACTTCAGATCTTCTTGTGGTCTGATTACCTATTTGTTTTTGTTCTATCTTCTTGTCTACCTCTGTTTCTTTTGTCGTTCATTTCCTTGCTAGGATGGCAAACATGGAAATCAATTTGCAAGATACTCCTCCTTTAGGAGGTTGGGCCTTGGCTGTTTAAATGGAATAACATGGTGATGCAACACTGAAAGTATACTCAAGATGCGAAGAGACTTAATTGGATTTAAGATTTTTGTTTGTTTTATTCAGATTATTTTTTTTTTGTGTTTTATTTAAAATAGATCTCTAGTTCGTTATTTAATTTGACTAGGGTTTTGTTAGCCTCTTATAAAACGAGGGCTCTTTATTTGTTGGAGACACATTTCGATTATTTAATAAAAACAGTTCCTTTCTCTTTGGCCCTCCAATTCTCTAGATCGTTTGCTATTCTCATTCATACTCCGTGGCATGGCCACCTATTTTCATGTGACTTATGGTGATATTTGGAAGTCACTAAAGAAAAGCCAAATATTGTTTCTTCTATGGCAATTAGTTTCCTGATAGATTTTAGATTTTGTTAGTAATATGGATGACCAACATGCTTTAACTCTTCTCACATATCATTCTCGATTGAGTGTTTTCTTCTGCTACTATATCTCCTCTGTTGAAGATGATAAGTTGTCTTTAATATGTGAGCCCTTTTGCTTATCTTTTTGAACGGTATACTCATTTTTCTGCAGGAACTTTGGTTCATATGTTTTATTTCGTTCCACGTGGCTTTGCTGCTATTAACTTTAGTGTCAAGGAAGAATATTAATTTCCAGGTATGCTTTTTTTTCTTGCACGTAGGTTTATCTTATTCTACCCCCTTTCCTGCATGCTTGCCTGTAAACTCTGTGCTTGAAATTATGCGTCCTCAACATGTTTGTATATGCTTTCTGAGTAACAATAACTTACTTTTAGGTAAATCTTTATTTCCAATTATGTTTGAATTGATTAATTTCTATGTTAGCGTAGCACTTGAGCTTAGATCAGGTATATCACTTAAGTATTACAATCTAATTGTTAGTTAGAAATAAGTTAAAGAACACACACTTAGATTTTATTTCCAAAGAATGCTGAATTTAAATACTCCCTCCGTCCCATTTTGATAGACATGGTTTGACTTTTACACGGATTAAGAATGTGAAATTAATATTTGTTGGAAAGGTAAATTTTACTTGTGTATTTCTCAATACACCCTTATATTAAATATGACAATTTACTTTTATTAATAACCATACGTAATAAATAGAGGTAGATTAGGAAATGAAGAAGTTAAATTTATACCAATAAGGAAAGTAGCCTATATTTTGGGACGGACGAAAAAGGAAATCAAGTCTATCAAAATGGGACGGAGGGAGTAGAACTATTAATTTTTTTTAGATAAAAGCTTAATTAGATGGAACTATATCTATTCCCAATCTACCAAAAAGTTCTATATTATTGTATCGTTATTCTGCATATTTTTTATTAACTGTTTCTAATGAAACTCGTACCAAACAAGTCAAAAACCGAATTTCCATTGTAACCAATAAAAGTGTTGATTTTAAACTTATCATTACTTACAAAGTCAACCTTTTAAGCTTGGCCAAGAATGCTTGAGTCACATCTCTGTATTAGCAATGCAGGAAGAGAGCAGGATACCCCTTCAGACATTTCAGTTTTTATGAGCTATTAGAACCTCTGAACCTGAGCTAGAGTGCTTTAAACACACACACACACAAAAAAAAAAAAAAAAGAGCATGAGTTAAAAGGCAACAACAGTGCGTCTCTCTGGTGAAGCTTTTATAAATAGGAGCAATCGGATGGCGAAAATGATTTGGGACAATGCCTGTGGATAAAATCTGTTTGGAGAGATATTTAGCAGTTATAAACACGTTTATTGAAAGAAAATAATAGCACAGTACATGCTATCACGACCGGGGGGAGTCCCTCTATGAGAACCAAATGTAGAGCATACGTCCGTCTTCAACAACCTTTGCATAGATTTCTGAAAGTTGAGAATTTATTAGGCCTTTACCTCTGTTATCACTGTTAGTGTAAGTTCTTAAATGAATTTTTTTCCCCTTTGTAGTCTTCTTGTGTATCGCCTCATGGGATTTAATCAATCATATTTGGACATCCATTGCTACTTTTGTGTGTCTACTGTGATTTTTCTTTATGAGAAAATGAAAATTAGTAGAAGCTGTTAATTAATTAACTAATTTATTTATTTATTTATTTTTTTCATAAAACGTATATATTGAATCCAATTTTCATTTTGATCTTCTAACAAACAGCTATGTAAAGTTAAGGAAATGGATGTGGGATTTTCATGTTTGCTAGCATGATTAGACTAATGCCTCTGAAGATATGCATAAGAGCTGCCAAATCTTTGATTTCACACCAATCACCAACATTCCATGAAACTTAACATTTATTATATATATATATATATATATATATATATATATATATATATATATATATATAGACACACACACATAAGCACGTTCACTTGGAGAATCAACAAGGCTATAGGCATTAGTCTATGATCATGGTAGCAAACATGAAAATGCTACATCGATTTCCTTAACTTTTCATGTTATTGATTGTAGAATGCCATAATTAGTGTTATTAATTATGACAGTCATGGAGTCTAGGTGGTTATTGGAAATTAGGTTTATGAAGGCAATATGGCTCTTTGTTACCAGTTCCACTTGGGTTTTGAGTGGTTTCATCAAGTTTGTTTTCGAGCTGCGGCAGAGGAAGCTCGACGCAATAAAGAGGTTATGATTCAGCTTGTTGATACATTTATTATATATCAATACATTTTCTTTTAGGAAGATTTATTAGATATATTTTCAGGTACGTTCACTTGCAGAGTCAACAAGGCTATAGGTATAAGTCTATAACATTACTGTTTTCATGGGATGTCGGTGATTGGTGTGAAATCAAAGTTTTGTCAGCTACCATGCATATCTTCCTAGTCAATGTTATTGATGGTAGGATGCCATTGAATTTTTTTTTTCTTTTCTATGTCCTCTTCTCGGCTTAGCGTTACGATCTATGTTAATGCTCTCTTAGTGGTTTCCTTTTTTGCGGATAACTAACGACATTTGTAGTATGCATGTTCGTTGCATTTTTACCTACCAATGTTCTCAGCCTGCAGAATGAGTTCCATTTGAAGAGATGCAAATATATTTCGTGCCCTTTTTTGTTTATTAGAAATGAATCTACAAAATATACAATACCGTATTCAATTCATTTGTATACTTAATGTACTTGTGAAGAAGATCATCTAATAGTTAGTAAATTCAGGCAAATATTAAACAATATTGGCATAATTTTTCACCCGAGTGATACACCCTATTCATGCCTATAGCAACTTTGTCAAGAATGTGTATACTCTATTCTTTGGAATCTATTACCATTTTTCCTTCCAGTAAAACATGTAGTCATGAATGTGTATAGCAACTTTGTCAAGAATGTGTATACTCTATTCTTTGGAATCTATTACCATTTTTATGGATCTAAGGAAAGAGGATCCATCTAGAAATTTATGGATCTTTTCACAATATTTTACCCATCCTAATTTGTTGATTTTTTAGGCTTGTAGGTGAAAAGTAGATTGAGCATTTAGCAGCTATCAAACGGCACAGAGCATGGATTTCTTCCCTATAAGTAGATTCTTAGCTTGGTTAAAGCCCGTACTCTGTGCAATTATCGATGTTGTTAAGGATTCATTTGTCCACTTTATGAGATCTTGTGACAAATTGAGATGAAAAATTAATTCGGAGCCCAGTGAATTGCTTTTTACTGATGCGCATAAGAAGATGATAGGAGACAGCAAATTTTCGGATTTTAAGCCAAACAATTGGAACTTTCTACAGCTTAATGTGAGATTCTATTTTTCGCAATCAACTGCAATTCTATTTTTCGCAATCAACTACAATTCTATTTTTCTTTTGTTGCATGTTTTTAAGCATTTGTGTCAATCATTTTGATGTACGATGGCTCTGGTGGAGTTGATTTTTATGAGGTTTGGCTCTTTTTTTGCATTTGAAGTTCTGTGCCTATATTGAGAATATGATTGTCTATTTGGGTATTTCATGTTGGTTTTTGTAGAACAAATAGGGTCTAACTCTGCACATAGAACCATTGACGGAATTGGCAGAGAAATATACCTTCAATACAGGCTTGACAGACTTGAAAGCAGGCATGTGATGCAATTAATTTGTTTACCGTGTGTTATGGAGTAAGTTATTATAGATTTTTATGGATTTTGATGTGAAATAGGAGAGATAATAAGTGAAGTTGAATGATAGAGATTTGTATAGTACATGTAGGTTCCACAAGATATGTGGATGTGAAATGGGAGAGAAAATGAGTGGAGTTGAAAAGAATGCATAAAAATGTGTAAAAATCTATCAAAATTTATAAACTAACACACTCTTATTCATCCTTTATGAGTTTGACACTACAGCTTTCCAATTGCTATTCAAAACAATTCGTTACAAGATCTATAGTCTAACAACAAGAATGAAAGAAGATTAGTAAGGTCTTGTATTTCAGTTTTTTTTTTTTTTTTTGCATGTTATCAATGTTACTTAAGTTATTTGCTGGTCTATTAATGAGAAATAATATGAGTAGAGATGCATATGTACTTAGTTGGGACTGTGAACTTTCTCATTTTCTAATGCAATGACACAAAAATAGAGTATCGATGTTGTAGATAAATAACATTGCCCCTGTTAGGCTTCTATTTTTTCAACTTTTTACCACTTTTTTATCCATTCTTACTTTACCCTAAATCAATCACATCTACAAATATTCACTATTCAACTCCACTCATTCTCTCTCCTCTTTTACTTTAAATCACATTAAAAACCATTAAAAACTATTCCCTATCACCCCAATTATTGCCATAGCATTAATTTGCAATTAATAAAAGCTGTTGAATTAATTGCCACGAAATTACTAGAGATACTCATAGTAGAAGGCATTGAATAGGTAGTGTGTATTTACAATCCACCCTTTATTTACAACCAATAATTCTTGTTAGGTGCAATGTAAACTGTTCATTTTTTAAAAAAAAATTTTGGGGTGGGATTTTTTTGGCCGGGGGGTTGGAGGAAGCTGAAGTCTTTGTTATTTGCTAGAACATGTTTTTTGAAAAAGAAACAAATTTGTATTAATGATGAGAATTACATGGAATCGAAGTCAGGAACCATAAAGCAAAGAGTTCCTACAACACCTCATCTAGACTATTTACAAAAAGTTTTTCCATTCCCTACTAAGATCAAAAAAGGAAAGGCCCTCAAAATCTTTGGTTTTATAAACCCAAGTTGCCAGCCAAAGTTGCTAGAACATGTTTGATTTTTACCTCTTCCCTTTGAATTATATATGTTGACATAGACACTGTTTCTGACTTGTGAAATATATTGTTCTTTTGTTTGTTCGTAATTCTCACTTTTCTAATCCAGCATCTCGGTTTGTGCTATATGTAGTTCTTCCATTTTTTGGGTTATAATAGAATTGCACTATAAAAATGTCACAGATTAGCTAAGCTATTACACCTGGAACACATGGGATACTAATAATTTTTAATGAAGGACAACAATAGAGCATTTTAGATGTCCATCATTTCATGATCTATCGACAATGGCAGCTAATTCTTTTAGGTTCCCATATACAACGTTTATGTGCTTCAAATAAACATGTCGTCTAGTGGTATATTGTAAATTTATGAGCGCGGTGTCTGTGTTTAGAAAATGAGGCTAGTTGGGGAGAGTTAGATTTGAATGAATTATAATTAGGTTTATTCTTGTGGATTAATAGTAACTGAATATTTTTTCACTTCATGTGGGATTTACGAACTATAGTAACCAATTAAAGCTTATAGCCAATACAATTATTGGTTAGTTACTTTATGCAAATGATTATCTTATTAGATTACTAACTGTGAAGTTAAGTGTACAAGTTCCTTGGTTTGGAACTTAGTTATTACTTATTACTAATGCAAGGTATGAGAATTGCAGATTTTATTGCCCTTTTTGCATTTGTTTTTACACTCATTGCGTTGATTACACAGTGGTTGCACTCTTATGACTCGATCATTGAAGATCGATAGTGGGTTAAAGGTGCCAATATTTCAAGTGAGTATGCTACTGGTGACACTATTGTAGTGTTTACCGTAATTGTCATGTTCAATCCTGCATTCCTCCCCCAGTAGTAATTCTGTTTTTGAGATAATGAAGGTAATTAGCTATTTCGCAATCGTTAAATGCATTAACTTGAAATTTCTCTCAGTTTGATGACAACAAATTGTGGAGACATGTCCCTATTGTTTCTGATCGTATTAAATCCTACTTCGTAGGTCCAATTCTAAAAATGTTACTTATGTTGAACGAGTAATGCTCTATCTAAATGATGTTGCTTGTTGAAGAAAGCATTGCAAAGAAAATGCCTCATGCGTGTTCAACGATCACTTGACGAAAATCAGTCTCAAGGATGCATCAGTCGATTTCTTGATAGTGTGTGCTCATTTCCTATCTTAACTTCTCTCACGTTTATGAGTCCTGTGGATTATTATGTTTGTGGATTTGTTTGCTGTCTGAGAAAACAGAAAGCAACTACATTTTTTTACGTTTGTTGCTCTAAATGTAGGTAAATCATATTGTTGATCGAACATTTACTAATTAAGTACAGCTGTAATTAAAACGAAATGGGGTCATCATGCTTTATTTGCACACAGTTAATTAGAATGCTCACTGATGTTAGGCTGCAACGGTAACAGATGAATATCATATATAAATTCAATTTTGAATTTAATGAAATCTTTCTTTAATGGTGTTTAACGGACGTGCCCAGATTCAATCACACAGACCAACTCTAATTTGTCAATTGACTTGGGGTAAGTTTCTTAATTAGTTGTAAAACCCTAAGGGGGCGTTCTGTTTGTTTTCTATTTTCTGTTTTCATTTTCGAAAATGTTTTGGTGTTTTCTATTTTCAGTTCTTGTTTTGAGAAAATTGAAAATGCGTTTGGTTTGTTATTTTGAAAAATTATTTTTGAGAAGAGAAAATGGAAAACGTGTTTGGATTATACTTTTAAAAAAATACAATTTCATATAATAAAAATTACAAAACGGTCCTTAAACTTTTCAAGATCTGCAAACAAACCCTCATCTTCACCAACCTACCCCCACCCTACCCCCGACCCAACCCATCTCTCTCTCTCTACAGCGCGAAGTCGCCGGCGCTGAAGGTGCGAACCACCTCGAGGTGGCTCGGACCACCAGGAGGTGGTCGCGACCACCTCGGAGGTGGTTCGCGACCACCTCAGGGTGGTTCGAACCACCTCAGGTGGTTCGAACCACCTCTGCAGGTGGTTTGACCACTGGCCGTGGTCGGACCACCTTCATATGGTGGTCCGACCACCACTTTCCGATGGATCTGGTGGTCAAACCACCAGACCGTGGTTTGACCCCGATCTGGTGGTTTGACTTTTCCGGCGGTGGTCGTGGCTGAGGATTGAAACGTGCGAAAAATAAAATTTGGATGAAATATAATAAATGTAAAGTTTAAAATCAAACGTTTTCGCTTGTTTTCAACATTTATATTAGAAAGCCAAAGCGTTAAAAGACGTTTCGTGTTTCATATATAAATGTTGAAAGCGTTTTGAAAATGGATTTTAATAAGCGTAACGCGTTTTCAATATTTTCAAAACAGAAAGCGCAAACGGCAACGAGCGCCTAATTTTTTCATCTATTTGATTGCCGATGCTTAACATTTCGTTTCAACTGTGTTGTATGCAACAGGTTCCAATTTTGTTCATTGTTGAACACATGCCATTTTGTAAAATCGAATGTAGGCTACAGGTAGGGCTTTTGGAATGTTTTATCTATTAATATTTGTCTGTTAATTATAGTATTTTTACCTTATCAGGCTCGGGTTCGAATCCTACCCCGACCCCGAATATTCAAAAAAAAAAAAAATGCCGTCTATTTCTCTAGTGGCCATCGGCCTGCGAATTCAAAACACAACATGAGAATGGAATCACGTTGCAAGACAAATTGGGATGTTCGCATGTACTAATTTAAATTGTATTATAGTTAACCGCATACTAAATGCATATTGTAATTGTAATTTAATAATAATAATAATAATAATAATAATAATAATAATAATAATAATAATAATAAGCTTGGGATTGATTATCGTGTAATTTCACCTATATTTGTAAGCCACCACCTTATTTGAGTAATGTTATCTCAACTTATGTGATATACTTTTAGTTGTTTTCTTTTATTTCCTACATTTAAATGTCAAAATTTATGTTTATTGTCACTTGTTAATTGATTTTGAGGTTTGAGTAAAGTGCTGTTTTGAGTGCCTACTCATACCAAATTTGTTTTCATTCTCAGCATTTGTAAATTCCTGCCAATCCATCACGCAATTAGTGTTTCCAACAACGTATTAAAATATTATGCATGTTGAATATATGTACCTATAATTGCTGGACTTTTACAGCATATCTACTATCCCATTGGCCACATTCTGCCATTGTAATTACTACACGTCAGAATTTTAATGAATCCAAAAAAAATAAATAAAAAATATAAAATTTATGCAAAAAAATAAAAATAAAATAAAATAAAATAATTACGCTAACATAAACAGCATTCACACAACGTGCAAACGCACGTTCCGTCACTAGTATTGTTAAAATTTGATTGTTGTAATAGGTAATGGCAGTGCACACGTGTGTTGTAGATGGAGTGGTTGGTAGCGCTGATCTTGGGCAATAAACCCAATTACTCGAATAAAAACAAATGCTGTGACAAATTTTCTATTGCGATTTTATAGATATGATGATTGTCATTACAATGGATCTTATGATGTGTTATAATATTGGTTTTGTTCAAGCAGCCACCGTGGGCATATGCTCATGCCACATATCGTCATGTGGTGGCACCACGTTATTCCCTCAAAAATTTTTTAGTATTTATATTAGATGAGATGAATAATACATAACTGTTATCTGATGGTGGGGGTCTCACTGGGCCCCATGAATTTTTTTCCTCGACTATGGGTACCTGATCATGAGTGATTATAATATTGTTATCCTTCATTTATTGATTTTTCAAACACCTGGTTTACCTAGTTATCTTTGACCACTCATGATTTGGTACTTACAATCGGGGAGAAAAATTTCGTGGGATCCGGGTGAGGTCCTCCACCATCAGGGGGCAGTTACGTATTATTTATTTTACCTAGCGTAAATATTTAAAAAAATTGGGAAGGTGACGTGGTGCCATCACAGGGCGCCACGTGGAGTGAGTATGTACCCACTGTGGGTACTTAAACAAAACCCTACCTTTGACATTTAGATGTATAATGCAATTATTTGACATTTAGATGTACTCCCTCCATCCCATAAAGATAGTCTCACTTTGACTTTCAAACAGATTAAGGAAGATCAATTAATATTCTTAGAAAAGCAATACTTTAAAGCATAATTCCTAATATATCCTTACATTTATTTATTATTTCATTTTAATAGTTCTTGTCTATTGATTACGATGCACATTAAATAAAGGTATATGAAAACTAAAAAATTAAATATAGAAATGGGACTATATTTTGGGACGAACTAAAATGAAAAATGGTATTATCTTTGCGGGACGGAGGGAGTATAATGTAGCTATGTATTTGGACAAGATTCAATTGTCATTGAGGTTTTTTTTTTTTTTTGGAACATGCTATATGAACGAGTTCAAGTTAGAGTTTTGCACTTTTGTTCTGTTCCCCATGTGGGCACGTATCCATGCCCACGTACGAAACTTTGGTGAGGCCATGTCACTAGGTCAAAAAATTTTTTTTTTTAGTATCTACATTAAGTTAGATGAATAATACATAAATATTTCCTGATGGTGGGCCTCGTCACTCGATCTGTACAAATTTTTTCCCCTGACAGTGGGTGCCACACACTGTGGGGAACAGAACATAACTGTAGAGTTTTTACCTTATTTCGAATAAAAAAAGGTTAGTTTTCACCATAAAATATAAATATAGGCGTTGATAGAAATTTATGACGTCATCTAATGTTTGAATATGGAAAGTCAAAGTTAGATTTTGAAATTTATTTTGCGAAGTTTGTAACCCTTTTTTATTTTTATTTTGTAACTAAACTAACGTATAATAAATTTAAAGGAAATATAATAAACTAAAATAAGTTTATTCTTCATCAGTCTGAAAAGGGATAAACTATCGCTTGATTTGGTAATGCGTGACATGGAGAGAGACAGAGAACACTTCTCTTTGATCATTCCACAGGAAAAATGAAAGTTGAAAATGCAAGAGGGAAAATCCTTTTAACTGTAAAAAAATTTTAAAAAATAAAAAATAATAATTAATTAATTAAACAAATAGAAATTCAAACTAAATATATATATAGAGGGAGTAAATTCAAGAAAGAATCCCAAGACTAGCATACTTTAAAAATAAAAAATTAAATTCAGTAAATTATTTTTAATAAAGACAAAAATGGAAAAATTTTCATCATGGACGAACCAAAATATCCTTGGCTATCTTGAACTTAGTTTTACTGAAATTTTAAAAATAAACGGAACCGGTGACTGTTCATCTTCTCAGCGCAATTGGTTCGTCTTTTCTTGTTACTTTCTATTTCCGATCTTTTTTTTTTTTATTTCTTGCTGAACCTTTGCCAATGAACCGCCATGACGAACCAAGGATATAATCTCTCAATGACTAAATCTGATTCTTATCCTCCATGATTTAGAGAAAATGGAGAACAAATCCATGGTATCCCAATCCAGTGGTTGGAGGTGAGAGACGAGCTGTGGTGGTTGGGGGGTAAGAAATGGCTGTAGCAAGGAGAAGGAAGAAGAAGAACAATATCAAGGAAGAAGAATTGCACTGCTGATAACTCGATCTTGTTTGGTAGGTGGGTGTAGAGAAGAAGAACAATGAGCCGAGTCATGAACAGTAGTGGCCGAGTCATGAATAGTGCATTGAAGGGTAGATTGGACCATCTAATTTGAAATTTATGTTATTTTTGGCCTTTAGGAAAAAAAATTAACACCAATCGAATTAGCAAAAAGGAATTTACTATTTTTGTCCTTACCCCTAAATTCAAACCAAATAGTTAAGTTCTTGATTTAAATAAAAAATACCGATTTCAAATCACAAAGGGTGAGGCTAGATGTACCCGCCAAACTTAGTAACTACATCTCATTTTCCCAATATTCCCATTATACTTTCATCATTAAAAAAAAAAAAAGTTGGCTTCCACCCAAAAAAGGTGTTAGCTCGAATGGGAGTGAAACACCCACATAATTATTATAAAAAAAAAAGACGAAGGATAGATAAAAATTATTTTTTTGCAACCACTTTAATGAGAATTTTTGAAATTTCTTCAAACTACGAATTTCGAAATTTTTTTGATGATACAGTAATGCAACCACTCAATTTTTTTAAAAAAATAATTATAATCAACACTAATCGGATAAAACCAATTATTATGTAGAATGAACACACAATGTGTTCGCTCCTATCAAAAGGGTCTTCGCTCCCATCAACACAAACATGTATTTATTTTATTTGTTACAAGGCTATAATTGGAATAGGAATATAAGGAAAAAGGGGTATAGTTAGTAAGTTTTTTAGGTGCATCTAGCCTCACCAAAATATAAGGCTATGGCTAAATGCACCCGTCCCTTTACTTTGTGCACCCAAGTTTATTGGCCCTTTCCCATTATACCATTTATTAAAAAAAAAAAAAAAAAGAAGTTCGCTCCATAAGGAGCGAACACACATCACTGTGTTCGCTCCATACGGAGCAAACCAATTAAAAATAATTAAAAAAAAAGAGAATAACAGATAAAAATAAAAAATTTTGTTATCATTTTTTACAATTACGTTTAACGAGTAATTTCAAAATTTTGTAAAGTTTTTTATAACCACTAAATTTTTTTAATGCTTAATTCAATACTAATTAGATAACATTAATTACTGTATTATAAAAAAAAAATCGAAATTCATCATCAAAGTGGTTGTAAAAAACTTTAAAAAATGAGTAATTTTGCTGATTATTTATTCGTGAATGTAATTTTTGCCATCATTTTTATTCAAATTTTTTACAACCACTTTGACGAGTAATATTGAAATTTCTTTTAAATGTTTTTGCAACTATTTTGATGATAAATTTCAAGATTTTTATGATACAATAATTAGTTTTATTATCGAATTATTAAAAAATTTAAATTTTTTACAACCATTTTAACAAGTAATTTTAAAATTTTTTGAAACCACTCTAATGATAAATTTCAAAATTTTTTTATCATATGACAATTGATTTTATCCGATTAGTATTGAATATAATTATTAAAAAAACTTTGAACGATTGAAAAAATTTAAAGAAATTTTAAAATTTATAATTTATTATTATTATTTTTTAAAAAAAAATTTAATTTGGCGACATTAAGCTTAAGCACATGGCCAATGTTATGTTACATAAACGCGGGAGAAAAAATGTGAAGAGATGTGAGTGAGGCCCCCATTCGGCTGTAGTGGGTTGTGGTAGTTGGGAGAAATCTTTGGGAGAATAACGCTTTAATATAACATTTTCTGAAACCCTTTGGGGTTCGCCCATTCTGGGGAGTTCGCCCAATATTGGGCGAACTCCACTGGGGAGTTCGCCCCACATAGGGGGTTCGCCCCATGTGGGGCGAAGTATACGGCAAACATTATTATTATTATTATTATTTTTTGTGTACAAGAACAGGATTGGAATTTTTAAAAAATATGGGTGTATACAGAAAAATCACGGTGCATTTAGCCTCACCCAAAATATAAACAGCCCTGACGGTCACCGGTTTTACATTCACAATCTCCTAAACCCTTCTCTCTCTCTTTCTCTCTCTCTCTCGGTGGCAATGGTGGCCGACAAGCAAGAACAATCAGAGTTGAAAGAAGACGAGATGGAAATTCCAGTCTTCAAAGTGCTCCAGAATAATGCGGTTCTCGAGCGTATCCCTCTCTTGCTCGTGGACAAGCCATCTTCAATGGCTTCTTCTTCTTCATTCAATTGCAATCTCAAGGATCACCAAAAGAAGACTCGCTGTGGGTTGGACGGAATCCCATTTGTCACATCACCCTTGAACATGAGAGTATCAGCGGATTCCACCTCCGTATTGACTCCAATCGTTCCTCTCACTTCGTCTTTGTGGAGGATTTGGGCTCTGGTATGATTTCTAATTCTCCCTTTTCCCCCGTTTGTGTGTGCGTACGGATTACGTAGGTAAATTATCATTTGTGTGGTTTATATGAATTCAATAATTTGATATAGGTTCTAGGCTGTGTCTCGATATCTTTGATCCTTCTGGATCCGCAATTTGATAAATCCCTAATTCTCTGGTAATAATATGATTCGTGAGATAAAACTTCTGTGGCTGTGTCTCGATATTTTTTTCTTGATATCCTTGATTTTTATGAAACCCCCATTTGATAATTCGCTAATTCCATTATCCATCTCATGACACTTTATTACGATTGTCTTGATTACTGATTAACGGTTTGAGGTTGAAGGTAGCCTTGGAAGACGGTGCTACTGTGCAGCTTGGGGGATCCCCTAGGGTATTCATGCTACATTGGCTTCCAAGTACACGTCTTGATGATTTAGACAATCCATTTATTACTCCATTGGATGCAACAGATGCTGTACACAGACATTGGTGCAGGTATTTCTTGTATTTAATTCATTGTTTTAGTGAATTGTAAAACATACTAAAATTCATGTACGTGCTGTGGTTTTAATGAACTAATTTTTATTTTTTTTTTTAATTTCACTACTTTATTTATTATTATTTAGTATATAATATAAGAATCACTTGGACAAAGAAAGAAGAGCAAGTCCTACTAGAAGAAGGCATTTTCGGTTAGGCTATATATAGCCTATAAGGTTTGTCGAAAAACTACATCAATCCATTCTCAAAATACATCTCTAAGTTGGAGATCAATACATCGTTGAAAACAGTTTCTAGGATCTGTATTAGCTAACCATATTTCATCTTGACGTACAGTTACGTGTACCGTCTTCTAATTGATTGCGTTTTCCTCTGTCTCGTCCCCTTGCTCCCTCCTCTTCCTCATTATTCGCCATCCCATTTTCATATGTCACAGGCCGAAGAAAGCTCTTCAACCTTCTCACCGAACTCAAACTCTCAATACTTTCCATCTTCCAAAGAATCATCCACATGAACAAAATTCATGTCCTGGTCGGGTGTCATTTCGTATGCTGTCAGCATACAGCAGATCAATGCTTGAAATCTCTTTCGAAATGATACTTCCACATTTTCCGAGCTAAGGAAATCAAATACGTGGCCACGAATGGCCTCAAGTTTGTCAACAATCTGGTCCTCAATCTTAGACTTTAGATCCTTCAAAATTTCACAGAGCCCCAAATCATGGAGATGCCCAGCAACGATGCTGTGCATGGCGGTCCTCAATCTTAGTTAATAAGTTGATAGTTCCACATTTCCCGCCATGCACAAAGATCGCTTGCCGGGCATCTCCATGATTTGGGGCCTGTGAAATTTTGAAGGATCTGAAGTCTAAGATTGAGGACCAGATTGTTGACAAACTTGAGGCCATCCGTGGCCACGTATTTGATTTCCTTAGCTCGGAAAATGTGGAAGTATCATTTCGAAAGAGATTTCAAGCATTGATCTCATCAGATGTCGACAAAGATCTAAATGACACTCACCAGACATGAATTTTGTTCATGTGGATGATTCTTTGGAAGATGGAAAGTATTGAGAGTTTGAGTTCGGTGAGAAGATTGAAGAGCTTTCTTCGGCCTGTGACATATGAAAATGGGATGGCGAATAATGAGGAGGGAGCAAGGGGACGAGGCAGAGGAAAACACAATCAATTAGAAGATGGTACACGTGAAGCAAATCAGAGTTAACTGTAGGTCAAGATGAAATATGATTAGCTAATACAGATCCTAGAAACTTTTTTTGAGGATGTATTGATCTCCAACTTAGAGATGTATTTTGAGAATGGATTGATGTAGTTTTTCGACAAACCTTAGAGGCTATATATAGCCTAATTCTTCTAGTAGGACTTGCTCTTCTTTCTTTGTCCAAGTGATTCTTATATTATATACTAAATAATAATAAATAAAGTAGTGAAATTAAAAAAAAAAAATTTAGTTCATTAAAACCACAGCACATACATGAATTTCAGTATGTTTTACAATTCAGTAAAACAATGAATTGTCCGGAATGAAGATTGATGCTCATGGCTCATTAAAAGAAAAGAGAAACGAACATTCTACATCTTCAAAGGGTGGTCAAGGGAATGTGAACAACCCACAAACAATATTCATTTCGAAATTTATTCAACGGTGAAATATTTGTAAGATGCATCTGCAGGAAAATTTATATCCATAGCATTTTTGGCGCACTCGGTCAGAGAGTAATGTGACCAAAAAGTTTTATCTTTCCTAGAGAAAGTTGTCCCACACGAGCAAAGCCCTTTATCTCAACCACAGTGTTTGAGAGAGCTGAGAATTTCTTTGCATTACACCGAATGCAAAGTGTAGGTTTTGGTCACACAAGACAATCTTAAGAAGCTGAAATTTTTCGCGATCTGTGTCACGTTTACAGCCAACAGAAGGGCAGGAATACCTTTTGACCAGCGTTCGACTCTTTGTTAGGCTTCACAAGAGCGGCCGGGGTTTTGTAGTCATCTCCATGACCTCTCATGTGCATCCTTAGATTGGCATCTCTCTTGAACCCCTTTCCATATATGGTGCAAAAATGGGTGTGGTGTGTAAGAATTTCCTCAGCTCCTCCTCGAGTTGCAAGATTTCGCAAGAGCCTGCTTGTAGGTTTTCACCCATATCAGCATCATTGTCACTCTTTTAACTCGCTCGCTCTTTAAGATCAGTTTGGTTTACAGGGTCATCTTTGTTTATAGTAACTACTCATGAAGAATTTGATACCCCAAGAAAACAGATAGCTTCGCACGAACTGAAGGAGGAATATAATGGTATGCTTTGGAAGAAGAGGACTCCCAGCTGTAGAAATAGAGATCAGTTGAGTGATAATCGAAGTGAGATAAGTGGCGATGAGCTATTGTTGACGAAGCAAAAGATGTTCTTGTCAACCCTACCCGTCCCGAAGCTGATGTATCTTCTTCTCCAAAACTGTTTAGCATTGCTATTGGATCCCAATCTTTGACCTTATTCAGTGGTTGAAGCTCAGTTATCTGACTATCATGATGTTTGCCCGAGATTTGCCTTTTGTTGTTGATCTTGTGGGCAAGGGAAGGTTCACCAAAATCAGACAAGTGCGTCGTTTCATAATTTAACAATGATGAACCATCACATTTCATTTCTGTTACAATGAGTCGAAAGGTTCATTGCTCGATCAAGACTTCATCCATGTAGCGTCACATATCTTGTCTTCTGGATCCCTGGGAAGGTTGTTCTTGAGTATCGACCAATAAAATCATAACTGCAACACGGGGTCTTAAATTTATCAAGGAGCAACCAAAAGTTTTAAGCCAAATATATTTCTTTGTTCTCCTGATACATACGTGCCAATTAGTGATCAGCTGTGAGCTGAATCCAGATTTCATTATATGTAAGAGGCCACTTGTAATTATATATGTAAGTTTGCATGAAATTAATTTATTTAAAAATTCAGAAGAGCGGTTACCTGAGGTTGCTTCCATCCTTTATTCAATCTAATTTCCTTTTCTCAATGAGTGTAAGTCTATTCTTACGTACTCTCTAATTTCCTTTCTTCTAATTATCCTTTTACTTCTATCCAAATTGTAACTTAAGCACCGGGGGTTTCTTTTTCGGGTGTTGGGAGGATTGAAGTTTCTCTAGCTAGCTGGCTGAAAGAATCACTTGAAATCTTCAATTTACTTATGAACCTTCACCGTCTCATTCTCTCGCAAGTTCTCCTCATTCTTTGATCAACCAAAGTTACCAAACTAATGAACATCAATCTGAACTATGAAGTGAATGAAGTGATAATTAAGAAAAATTAAGAAAAAGAAAAAAAAAAAAAAAAAAAAAAAAAAAGAAGCTATACTATTAATTCCACTCTTTCAGGCGGTTCAGCACTGGTCACTCCTATGAGAAGGTTACCAAGAATTGAGCACTCTTATACAACGAGTACTCAAAATTTTAGAAAATTTTCCCTATCACGAGGAAATTAAATCTCTTACAAACAGATACACTTTATATGCAGGAATAATAAATCGACCGACATTCATTCGAGGGGGACTAATATACATCATAATCATTCTGAAAATTGATATACCCTACATCTATCACATGTCTCGGCAGCTTTGCAAATCAAACCACGGATGCCTAGCTAGAACAAATACCCATGGGATTTAAGCATATTGAGAACTGAAAATAACTTCGGAAGGCAAGAGTCTTGACTCTTGACAACTTCTATAGGTGGAGTGATCTAACCAATGTGGCATTGCCATGTAGGATGTACTTCGCCTATGGATGTACATATCTTCCATCCACTACAAACGGAAGATCAATTGTACAAAGAAAAAAGTACCGATGTTACCTAACCGACACTGGCAATTAATCTTCATCGCCTATGGAGATTTTGGTTTTCCTTGAACAAGTGAATCATTAATGCATGTATCCGTCGCGCTCAGGACAACCACTTCTCTTCAATACCGACATCAATGTCCCTGGACAATGCGATCATTCAGAAGAATCAAAAACAAAGACCTAGAAAATAATGGCAGTAGGGAAAATTTGGACCACACATACTTCTTTAATGACAAGGCTTGAAATTTCTTCGTAGAAATAAAGCGTATTGAATCATGCTACAAGTACACACATAATATGTGTGGCAATTTGCCACACCCTAATAGGGGTGTGGCGCCCCCCCCCCCCAAAAAAAAAAACACATTCAGGGATGGTATTTTGGTCTTTTCGTATTTTGTGTATTAGGGTATGGTAGTGTGTGGTAATAATTGTGTGTGTACTTGAAGCATTTTTCAAGTGTATTTAGTAAGAGCTTCTTGTAGCAAACTACCGTCCGTGCTTTTTCAAAAGCTTTAGAGCTGTCTCGTGGCCAAAACTTACAGAGGCTACAAAGAGACATACATATGAATCATTGTTGATGAACAAGAAACTTCACTTACGGGCACGTTGCACTTCCGTTGATCTTCCAAAAACTATCCACGGAGAGAACCTTTCCGATGCAACAACTTCCCCGGATAATTAATTTCCTTCTATTTGCTTTATATGAAGGCAATAGCTAGCCGACTACAGTATTCATTGCATCTTTCGCCATCAAAAACAGAACAGTTGAAATATAATGTGGCATTATTTTATTATTAAGTGTTGTGAAAAATTAGGTTCTAGTACTCACTCCTTAATAGAGGCGGAGAAACCTATCTAAACTAGGAAAATAAATAAGCTAGAATCGTAACTAAACTAGGAAGGTAAATAACAAGGAATACTTGGCCTTGTTCTATTTGGTGTTAACCAAATCCGCACGCAATTCCGTATACCTCATACTCATTTTCAACCACACACACATTTCTCAAAATAATATTAACCACACATTTTTACACGGAATACCGCGCGGAACAACTAAACCCCCAATCAAACAAGACCTTAAATTAATTAGAATTTTATTCTAACTAAACCCATGAATTCAACATAACTAGTTGTTTCACCCGTGCATTGTACGGGAGACAAATTTTTCAGTTAATAAGAGTATTAATATATCTTAGTAATATTAAGATAAGACTTCACAAAAATAAAATAAATAATAGGTCAAAATAATAAAGTTAATATAATGAAATATTAGCTTTGATAAATATTAATTGAATAATGAAAACAGTTAGCTTCTTTACTCATACATTGCACAAGAGACTATAAATTTTCAATAAATAGTCATTTTGATAAATGTTAATCGAATAATGAAATAATTAATTGACGATTAGTTATCAATTTGTATCGTATTATGACCCAGCATTTACATCTGTGTGTTATACGGGATGATAAATCGTGATATAAATTATGATAATATATCGCATTTTGCTCATTGTAAGATTAAATTTACTCAAATATAAAAGTAATATAAAATAACATTAAATGTTATAGTTATCTAAATAACCAAATTAAATTCTACTAACTTTTAAAGTAGATATGACTTTCTCTTTAAAATTATTCTATATTCTATTATATGCATCTACAAATTTCGAGATATTAATTATATACATGAGCGATACACGGTACTAACAATGAATATGTGAATAATAAAATTTTAAAATTTAATTATAAAATATAATCAATATACATATATATTATAAAAATGATAATGTATCGGGTACAGACGCTCACATCTCGTTTCTACCTCCCTAGGAAACATTTATTCTCGCCTCCATAAAATCGTTACTTAATCAAGGCCGATAGAACATGATAGAATTACAAAAAATGATGGACGCTCGCATTCCTCGTTCTTGTCCTTCTAAAAAGTTCTTACTCCTGTTCACCTCTCATCGTAATCATTTAGTCAGAAACTTTTATGTGTACTTTTTTAGTATGTATTAATGATATATATTTCAATAAACACATTTTAAATATAATAAACGTGTATATTAACATATTCGGTTTATATATATATATATGTATATTACTCATCAATTTAGATATTTATTTTAAATAATTTAAATTATATAGGATTATTAACGTGGTCAATAAAAAAATCATAGATTCTATGTTATTTTCATCAAATAATGAATGATTTGATATCAAATTTAAATAACTTGGATAAGATAAATAAATTTTAAAATACATATGATTAATAATTTAAAATAGACAATTTAATTGTTGGTCTTTAAAAGTTCAATAAAATCCAAACTGAAAAAAAAATCGGTGGAAAATAAATCATTTAAATTAGTTGGATTCTTAATGTTTATTTAGGAAAACCATGTGAAGTTCAAGCTGAGAAAATGTGAATAAAAATAATTTTATTTTGGAAGGAAAACACTCTCTTTTTCTATAATATATATTTATATTTATATATTCATTCCATTTAGCAATATAATTAATTTTGACTATTTTATGTCCAATAAAACTATGTCAATTTTTACCCAACGAAGGCGACTCCAATTGAATCTTAACAATATAATTAATTTTTCCCTAATTATTTCTAAAAGATTAGCTTAATAACTGAAGTTTCAAAAATCGCATGAATCTAATTTTAAAAATATTTTGTGATTTAAAACACATTTTGAAATTTAGAAAATATTTTCATTTTTAAGTCAAATCTTAACAACTCGTAGCAATATAATTAATTTTAATTCATTATTCTTTCTTTTAAATTAATTTGATTTTCCCTTTTCGAAATATAATTAATTTGATTCATTTTCGTGCAATAAAATCATGTCCTATGAAATTTTGGCAATATAATTATTTTTTTATTAGTTTTAATTGTTTGGTAATTATTTCTAAAAATAATTAGTTATTTCTTAAATATTAACTTAATACTACAGTTGTAATAATTGTATGAATCTAATTTTAAATATATCTTTTAATTTAAAAAGATATTTTGCAATTTAAAAGATATCTTTCATTTTGGGGGATTTTTCCAATACGCAATAATCTTATTAATTTTAGTTTTTTAAAATCAACATTATTTTCTAATTTTAGCAATGTAATTAATTAATGAAACCACGTCCAATTAAATTTTAGTATTATAATTAATTTTAATTAATTACAATATAAATGATTTTAGCAATATAATTAATGAATGAAACCATGTCCAATTAAATTTTAGCATTATAATTAATATTAATTTATTACAATATAAATTATTTTATTTGATTTTCAATTTATGTAATTTTCCTAGAAAGAATTAATTATTTCTAAAATAATTAGCTTAATAGCAGCAATTAAAATTATATGAATACGATTGTAAATATATTTAATAATTTAAAAGATATCTTACAATTTAAAAAATATAGACATAGATTCAATTAATTTAAAAATCGGATTAATGTTGCTATTAGATGATTAATTAAAAAATTAATTAATGTCAAAACTAAAAATGTTAACTAAAAAAACTTTGACATTAATTAATTTTTTAATTAATCATCTAATAGCAACATTAATCCGATTTTTAAATTAATTGAATCTATGTCTAAAAAATGTAAATTAATGTGGAAAGATAAAGATATGGGAAAGATAGAGATATGGGAAAGATAGAGATTAATCCGACTTTTAACTAATCCGATTAATCCGACTTTTAACTAATCCGATTAATTAAAGATTAGTTAAAAAATGAGGAAAGATAAAGATATGGGAAAGATAGAGATCTAGTGAAAAGGAAAGAGAATATTTTAAAAGATTCGAGGGTCCAAATAAGAAAAAAGACATGATTTAAGAAATGATTAATTGGATTAAGGAAAAGAAAATGATTAAAAATTAAAAAAATAAAGTTTTGGCTAAAAAAAGGACTAAGGCTGCAAATAAAATTTTGGCGGGAAAGGACTGCGGTTGTAAATACTTGCTTATTCTATATATATATATATAGATTATTTTCTTGATGATATAATAATGTTTGCAATCGTCTCGACATGATATAATTAGTACCGTAATGTTTAATGCTAGCTGAGATACATATAATTTTTTAATTTTTACTATATGAGCATTAGATCAAATCTTTTAAAAAATATATAAAAAAGTCAGTAAACTTATAAAATAATATTATGTAGAACCATATTGCATGGGATAGTAAACTCTAGGTATTAAAATTGGTTGTTATCAAAGATTGTTCAAGTAGACACTAGACATGTTTGAAATGATTACTTTCAGAATTAATTATTTTTATTACACTCATTCTTCAATCATAGATTTTATAATTAAAATAAATTAAAACAAAAAAACTTTTTACGTTTTTATAGCCTTTTTTAGTTTTTTAATCACACATTCTTACAGCCCCGGAATTGCGTCCGTCCATTTCATCAATCTCTCTCCAATCTCTGTCCACAATCCTTCACTGTGTTCATTACACAATCATTGTAATGCTTTTGTGAAAAATAATGTAACATTTGTGTAACTCACTACAGGGGATGCTTGTGCTAACACTTACAGCAGCAATTTCATCTCTACACCCACCTAAATGTGGAACTGAGGAGTGTGGACCCTACGCCATGGCAACTCGGCTTCATAGTTAAAATAAATTTTAAAAATAAAAAATATATATATATTATGATTAAAAAATAATATATATATATATATATATATATATATGATATTATGATTAATAGTTAAAATAGACGATTTAATCGATGAATTTTAAAAATTAAATAAAATATAAATTGATAAAAGTCGGTATGAAATAATTAATTAAAAGTAGCATCTTTAATATTTATTTAGGAAATAAATATTTAAATTAGTCGAGAGCAAATTAAAAAATTCTTATTGAGTTGCATGATTCCAATCGTACATTGAGCCGAGAACCAATTGTTTATTAAATATGTAATTTACGAAATAAGAAAATTGTGTTATTTATTTACTTGTCGGCTTATTTAACCTTTATTGATTAAATATATAATTTAGATATTTATTTATTTATTTATCACTAAAATCATACCATATTTACTCATTTATCACTAAAATCATACCACTACATTAATGTGAAAGTAAAAAAATAAAGGAGATGCAATATGCACGGGATTCTCGTCTATAAAAACTTTTAAAAGTTTAATAAATAAATTTAATTCATAGAAATAATCAGCAAAATAAAAAAATTATTTATGTAAATAAAATATTTATTTATTATCAATCAAGACCAAAAGAAATTTGGGACAAAATTTTCTATTTTTAAATATTAAATAAATAAAGTTATCTGTTGATACATAACCAAAATGTTAGATTAATATTTATATTATAAAAAGAGGAGTGCCAACTAGCCACATTGCCATGTTGGCACTCCTTTAGTTAATTTGTTTTATAAAAAAACCTTTATTTAGAAACAAACATTAAATATCATTTAATAATTTTATTTTCTTATTTAATTTATTTTCATTTTCATATTTATTATTTTTTATTTATTTCCAAGTCGACACTCATTTATTATTATAAATATATAAAAAAATGACTCGCAAACAAACATTAAATGTACATTTAATAATTTTATTTTTCTTATTTAGTGTGTTTGTATATATATGTGTGTGTACGTGATATCTCATATATATATATATATATATATATATATATATATATATATATATTAATTTTTGAATTATGTATATAGTTGAAATGAACTAAATGCATGAATTACTAAAAATTATACTATCAATAAAAAGTGAAGTGCCAAGTAGACATTGTGCCAAGTTGGAATGCATTTATTTAAATATAACTTCATTTTTTTAAATTCTAATTCAAAATATTAAATAATAAATATTTTTTGCTTACTTTTATCGTGTTAAAATTGTTGATTTTGATAGTTTTGCTTGGTTATATGAATTGGACCGTTAAAAAATAGTGGGTATTTTTTACTTTTTTTATTTTTTAAAATTAAATGGTGAGTAGTCATAAGTATAACTGGATTTATGTCGAATAATTTATTTATTTTTAAATAAATGGTAATTTATTAATTTTTATATTATGATAATTGAAGTGTTATCTTTGGCGAATGCCCTATTGGCGATGCCAACATGACATGGTTTCTAATTAAAAAGTTAATTTATATTTTTCGATTTTAATACAACTGATGTGATATGCTCATTAACTAAATTTTGCATTGCATGCATTTTTCATTTTCTAAGTATATAAAATTAAAAATAAAAAGTTTTTCTTTCTAAAATTAAAACACTTTTTACGTAAAGAGAAAAAAATCAAATAAATTATGCAGGTGCAGAACATTATCGGTATTACTATAAATTTATGTTACGTAAAATTAAGTATAATACTTCTTAGACAATAAAGCTAAAATTAAGTAACAATTACAGCTAGAGTTTAGAGTGCGAAATGTCCATTTCAGAAAGAAAAAAGGTATTAAATATAAATTTGATATTTACCAACAAGAAAGATACGTTTTGATAATCAAAGAAATTTTTATATAGTAATTCCAATGATTCGTTTACAATTAATAAATCTCCACAAGCATTGTTGTGCAACTAGATACACGACAATTAGAATGAAAGTTATATGCTTTGATAAACTTCCTAATTATGCGATCCACGTGAATTTTTTTAATTAACTTACAATTGTGAATTTCCTCCTCATTTTTTGCATTGACTATATAAATATAAAATATTATAGATTTTAATATTATTTACAATTATACAATCTCCTATATATAAATTACATCAATTATGTAATTCAAAATTTATATTCAATATATTTATAATTTTATATCAATTATTTATTATACATAAATTTAATTGTTCCCATCAGATCGGCGTGATACTAGTAACCAAGGAAAGGCATGATCCTTGAAAAGTTTAAATGCAAAGACATATTCCATAAAAATTTTATAAAAGTCTTGACAGAGTTTCCCTATAACTACCCTAGCACAATGCATGGAAATTTATCCATAAAAGTGATTTTGATAAGAATTTATAAAATAATTTTAATTATATAATCAAGTTTAAGGCGCTTGACCTTATCGTAGAGGTCTTCCCTTATTGGCATTTGATCGGTCAAGACATTATCCCACCTTTACGATACCCAATTTGTATTCAAAAGCTAAAAATAAAAAAATAAAAAAATAAAAAAAAGGTGTGGATGTCAAAATTGAAACATTAGAAAAGTACATAATTAATTTAAAGGTTTATTGAACTTTTTATATGAAACTTTAAAATGTCAGCTTTTTATATAATATAATTGGTAAATTAAAAATTGAAATAATTATAATAGATTTATGTACAGGTAATAATAAAACAACAAAAGTATAAATTATAAATCATTTATAATGAGATTAATTGACCTGATAGTCAACTTGAAGTCTTGAACGATGACTATCCTTATAAATTTTATAAGTTGAAATACCAAAACACAGTCTACATAGAAATCCAAATCCTGAAGAGTAAAAAAACACGCAAACATGTAGCAAATCTCAAAAATCAGAAAAAAAAGGCACAAAACATCAGTTGGCATTCCATTGTCTTACAACAATTGTAAGTCGTGTCATTCAATCCCATTCGCTCACATTTTCTTGCCTCGTGACATTTTCAAGCTTCGTCCTAGCAACATTCGAATACAATTCGCTTGCTAAGCATCTCTTTGTTGCATTTCCATCACTCTCATCTCCTGGCCAATTAGGTGAATTACATTCACCTATCACTTTTTTCCGTGTCCCTAGAGCACAATCTTATACATTTTGTACAGATGCAAAACCAATTCAAAATCTCTCATTAGAGATTTGAATGCCCAAACAAATAAATACTAAATACGATATCATCGAGAAACACATTAGGAGATCCATATACTCGATCACAAAATTTGAAAAAAAAAAAAAGATCTCCTTCAGGATAAAGAAAGATACTAAATTGACCTTCGTATATAAAATAGATCGAGAAAGATAATTAAAAGACAAGCAAATTGAGAACTGCACAGGTAAATATGTCCAATAAAAAATTATTTTGATAACTTTAAAAAATAAAATAATAAAATAAATAAAATTTTATTAATGGTTATTGCATGGTAAACCATTGAATGAAATTGTCTCCTTTGAAAAGTTAACAGTAATCTTACATCATGTGGAGTAAAACTCAATCTGGGAGCTAAAAACTTCTTGCTCGCATTTATCTCTGACAAAATCTTTGTCCCTACATAACCCCGTGTGTTGCACATAAATGTTCTACTGCTAACGTAAAATGTACTGAGAACAAAATTTTTTAAAAAAGTTATATATAAAAATCATTTTTAATCGACATTATTACAAATTGTGTAAAATTTCCTTATATACAACATTTAATTTATCGTTTCATTACTTGGCTCTCTATCCTCATTGCATATTGATCAGTGTCAAGTCTTCAATAGCTATTGGTTGCAGGAATTCAACATTTCATAAAATTTACATTGATTATTATTATTTTTTTTTCTCCCATGTAATAGGTTAATTATGACGGATTGAATGGAGAAGCTAGGGATTTAGTGGGTCGCATAGTTGAAGACATACCCACCATCCGATACAAACACCATGTCAATGCGTATAATAATCTCATTCTCTATATATATTTACATGCTCCCACACTGTAACCATGCAGACTTTTAAATCCCAGTTAATGGTGCAACGTACCGCCGATTGTATCTATCTTAGTAGGTTAGACATGACTTTCATTAATTAAAACATCAATGTCCCTAACACATGATGATATTATAACTGTATCTTGTGACTTGTGAGATTAGTGAAATAAAAACGCCACCCGAAGCCTAAAACAACTACCACCTAATGCCATTTTTGTACTAGTGTTTACTCCACCACTGACAGCTAGCCTTCATAGCGGTGAGTCGTCTTCTCCATTTCCGCGGGTTTTTAATTTGTTACCCAACACATTGAATGCTCCCCTGGTAGTCTCATTGCACCTTCGATCTCAAAATAATTGCTTTTACTTGCCGTTCCCTCCAGGAGTGATCGATCTAGTAATTGCCGCAAAGCCTTCAATCCAAGCTAGTGATTTCTATCTTTCAGCTCTCCCTAGAATCGGGCGGCATTTCATCTCAGCGTGTGTAGTAAACAAATTAAATATGTGATCAAGTATTTTTTATTTTGCTAGAAACAATTATATTATTTTAGTGGTGTAATCCATACGTAAGATATATATATGTGTGGTTAATAATGAAATTTGACTTTGATAAGTTAATTTTTAGATAGAAAACCATTAAAACGAACATATATATATAGGAAAATTTAATTAATATACCTCAATTGTAGTGTGATGAAATTATATATGACAAAAACCTATATATAGGTAGCCCCCGCATAGAATTTCTTTTTTTATTATAAATCAAGAAATTAATTCAAATTTTGAAAGAATGAATTACGAATATGATTCATAAATATAGAGAATGGGTTACCTTTTTTCATCATAACATGTCTAGCAGACAAACAAATTTAGCATAAACTTGCCTGGTAATGGTAAGGGTCATAATTAATTAAACTCGTTCTGAACTGTATTTTCTACTTGACATACTTAACAAACCAATTCCACATGTCGGTATATATGGGCTTCTTCAGCAAATTTCAAAGCCTTCTCGTCTTCCATATTTTACCTCACAATCGTACCATATATGGGCTACGCCGGGAAAAAATTTCACAAGGCCGGCTTAGGATCCTATATATAAGTAAAAAGATGAAGACGACCGATCACTGACGTACGTAATGTATAAAAACTATCTACTTGTACTTCTTAATTATATTTGTTGATTAATTATTCTTAAGGGTTCATACCTCGGGTTTAGAAGGAAAAATCTTCTCCCAGTACTATTAATTTGATGAGCTCGATCTAGAGGATCGAGAAAGTTTGTCAAACTCGATGGGCTCAGCTCCTAGAATGGCCATTATATTGGAGCCTTAACCTTTAATTGCAAATTAACAAACTGTTGATTAGTGTCCATTGATCGATCATTAGTCGTCATAATATATATGGCAATTTGTACGTACGTAGTTCTTCTTAAGTTCCAGGTGATATATATACTTTTATAAATTTCGATCCTCTCATTGATTTTCAAGTAATATATAATACTTCGAAATAAGTGATGCATAAGAAAATAAATTACTCCCGAACCTTGCTACATCACCATAATAGATGCCAGAATGGTTGACATAATGGACATGTGGCATGATCCTACAATTTCAACTACTCCATCACTTTTAGATGGATGGTTATTAAATATGCCAACTGTTATTATGTCAACCAGTAAGACATTCATTATGGCAGTCTAGCATTTCCCATTACTCCCTCATGACTTATGAATCAATTATAAGTCGCCAAACTTTAGAAGTAAAAGAGAACAATGGTTCTCTTAATTAATTTGTCACTTAGAAAAGCACGTGAATGAATTGTGAATAAATGAAACGGCAAGAGTCATACAATTAATATAATTAAGCTTGTGTATGTTCTCTTTAAATTAGCTTCTTTCTACATGCAAAAAGTTGTCATAACAAACAACTGGAAGATAAGCCTAACTAATCCCAATTAGGAGTTGAGTTTGTCTGATAAAGCTAGCTATTTCTAAAAGAAAGAAATTGGTTTTTGGAAATCTCACGTACCCCCCATAGCTAGCAAAATCCAGCAACACCAATTGTGTATATATATATATATATATATATATATATATATATATATATATATATATATATATATGCCTAATTTGCTTTTGAGAGCTGAAATAATCTGCTTAGTTTCTTTAAATATATGCTTTAAGCTGTGAGTGACCGGCCGGCCGGAGAGAAATAATTAATAAATAAATAAATAAATAAGGAAGAAGCTAGATGAAAATTTTGATTAATATATAATTAATATTTGCCTTCCCAAACATGAAAAAGAACAAAATTAACCTAGCTACTAGCCAATGTCGACGTACGATTTCTACTGAAAGAGATATATATAAGCAACTTTCAACAGTACGTCAATACCAAATATATATGATGTCAGAAAAGTGAGACTTAGCCCCGTTAGTGTATGTGTATTTATGAGTATTTATGAGTTTTGATGTGAAATTGGAGAGAGAATGAGTGGGATTGAGTGGTGTAGTACAGTGGGTCCCATAAAATATGTGGATGTAATTGGTTTGACTTTTGATGTGAATGTGTTAAAATGTGTAAAAATTTGTTAAAAGTTGTAAAAGAACGGGCGGTTATGAAACGCGCGTGTTCATTCAATCCGTTCAAAAAATGGAAATACATACAAGGAATTTGTTTAATTTGTATCAGATTAGGAATTAGGACTTGACTTGAGAGATCGAGGAAACTAAATGGTTCATGAGGTGCATGCATGCTTTCCAAAACTGGCAGAGGCTTCTCAGAGTTGGATGCATGGGTCGTACGTAAGGTAGAATCCTACTGCGGCAACAACAAAAGAAGCACATATATATATATATATATATATATATATATATATATATATATATATATATACACATACATATATATATGGAAAAGAACAAACTTGAATCAAAACGTACAGGAAGCAAATAAAATTAATGTATATTGTTCAGATATATCATCAAATCGAACAAAAGTACTTAAGACGTACACAAAATTAATAATATATATATATATATGAAACCGCCAACGTTAACTACAGGGAAATTAAAAAATTAACAAACAAAAGTAAGAACAATTATCGAAACCTCAAAACATGCATCAAAGGAAATTAAGCCCAGACTTCATCTATAGTCTATACCGTACACTCAAGGAACTAATTAATTAATAACACATCTTACACCTCATAATCAAGCTATATAAGCAACCTAGCCTCGATATATAGTTAATAAATCATAGGATCTACGTACAATTGGGAAAAAATAAAAAAGAACAAATACTACTTTTAAACAATTCCAATCACAAATACTACAAAAGAACATAATTAGTATATCTAAATCTTGTAATTGCCAAGAATTATATATCGTAAAACAAAATAGATCTTACCAAAAGACACTGTTGATGGGTTCATAACCACCTTAGCTTGTTCCTAGTTGCATCGCTGATTAGCTGCTTAGTATTGGTAGAAGCCACATACAATGACCTCATCGGCCATAATTTCCACACCGTCATGTGTTATGGTACTCGAGCAAAAAATCACAGCAATGCAGATTACCAAGCTAATCGATCAAATTCAAATAGGATTTCTATTACTGACGGTTGAATAAAATGTCACAACTGAATTACAAAAGAAATGGAGGTTAGGGGAGATTTGAGGATGTTATGGTACAAATTCCACAATCACATGCAGTTCACTACAATTATATTATCAAACCAGCTGACGATAATCGAAGATCTATGTGAAAATAATGTTATATTTATTAGGTTTATTTTTGCAAACGGACCTCAAGTATTGATTTTGTAATAATTCTAACCTCATTTTTTTTTTTGTGCCACTAAAAGTTTCCAATCTTTAATTTTGTTTCAGTACAATCCCCCATTAATGGATTCCATCCAATTCAGTTGTTAAATTTGTCTTTTTGTGCACTAAAGTTTGGGATCTTGACTTAAAACACTCTTTTATGCACTAAAACTTTGGGGTCCTGATTCGAAATACCATTTTATTTTACAATTTGAACTTTTAATAATGTGCAATTTAGTTCCAAAACTTTTTGACCTTTATAATTTTAACTTTAATTTTTTACAATTTAGTCCTGAATTTTTTAATTTCACAATTTCAACATTATTTTTGAAAATTGGCGGAAATGGTCCATAAATTTTATAGCTACTGCGAAATAGTATGAAATAACAAAAGGTAGCGTCATATTAATTTCACCGATCGAATTGATTAATTTGATATTAATTTTATTTGGCCTATAATTAATTTTATCGAATTTATTTGATACCAATCATATAAATTTTATCGATAATTTTCGACATAATAGAATTTGATCGCATCAATATCACAATTTTCCAAAAAATATATTTAGAATTAAACAAATACACATTTTGATTTCAACCGACAGTCAATAATAAATTTGATCTATAAATTTTTTCTAAGAATATATCACTATAAAAAATGTCTAAATGTATAAAAGACAAAGCTTAAAAAGAATAAAAAATAAACAAAAACCAAACCCCACACACCAAACCCTTCATTTAACCCAACCCAACAGCATCTACCCCATCAGAGACAATCCAGAACTCTTTTCCTAGGGTTTTTCACCTACCGATGAAGTCGTCGGCGAACGACAATCTGTTGGTTGTACCATCGTCTGGTAAAACCATGCAACCAGCTAATTGCTGATCATCAAATAAGGAGGAAAACCCCTATTTGATGATATAACCAGCAATTTTCAGGCCTATGGGGCTTTCCCTTAGTTGCCGGATGGCGAAGTGATCGTCATGTTTAGAGTTTTTTTTTTCAATTATTTGGTATTTTATTTTATTAATTTTTATATTCAGTATAGTTTTTATAATGATATATTTCTAGTAAGATTTTATAGAGACGGAATAATTACGTTTATTATTAACATTTAACTAAAATCGAAATATATACGTCTCTAATGCTAAGAAATTATTTGGGAAATTGTGATATTAATGCGATCAAATTCTATTATGCTGAAAATTGTCGATGAAAATTATTTAATCAATGTCAAATAAATTCGATAAAAGTAATTATAGACCAAATAAAATTAATATCATATTAATTAATTCGTTGAAATTAATATGACGTTACCTTTTGTTATTTCATACCAATCTCATAGCAGCTGTAAAATTTATAGACCATCTCGCCAATTTTCCAAAAATAATGTTGAAATTGTGAAATTTAAAAATTCGGGACTAAATTGTAAAAAATTAAATTTAAAATTATAAAGTTTACAAAGATTTGGAACTAAATTGCGCATTGCTAAAAGTTCAAATTGCAAAATAAAAGGGCATTTCAAATCAGGATCCCAAAGTTTTAGTGTATAAATTAGTGTTTCAAGTCATGACCCCAAACTTTAGTGCACAAAACGACAAATTTAATGGCTGAATTGGATGGAATCCGTTAGTAAAGGGTTGTAGTGAAACAAAATTGAAGATTGGGGACTTGTAGTGGCACAAAAAAAGAATGGGGTTGGAATTATTACAAAATCAATACTTTCGGATCCTTTTGCGAAAATAACCCTATTTATTAATATGAAATTCAACCCAAACGGGCAATTACAATTGTAGAGAAAGGGGAGGTGGAGAAGAATTGCAGAAAAGATGGTGAAAGAGAACGATCACAGGAGACCAAATGAATATTTTCCAGTCTGTCTTTTTCCCTCTTTCTCGTTACCTAAATAGAAAAAAAGAACTTAAGGCTAGGATTTGGGCTGTAAAGAATTAACAACTTGGTTGCACAATTATTTAAGGCCTAACTAGAGAAGTGAGCAGCATGTTCTCCCTCCCTTAACATCATTCACCCTTAAAAGGAACATTGTCCCCAATGTTCAATCCGTTTATCTTTACTATGCCAAGCTTCCCACCAATTGATCGTTCGTGTCGTTTCCCTTGGAGAAGTTCCTGCACCATCAATATAGTATTCATGGAGATTCCATATCCGGTTGAACACATTTGAAGAATCCCAAATCATCGAAACGATATGAACACTTCAGCTATTTGGAGCCATTCCTCGGGGATTTTTCTTTGAAACCATGTCTCTATTGGCTTCAAGTGAACCACGATGCCCCACTGCTCCTTCCATTTATCAGCTTCCTCTATAGCCACCAAGTGAAGGCTATCCTTGAGAATCTCTATCCACAATCCCAGACTATCTTCTTTTAATTTAAAAGTAAGGCTGCCCATTTTATCATCAAAGATTACATGGTTGAATTGGTTCAACCAATCAACCCCGAGAATCATATCATTGCCATCCAAACATAGTCTTATCATAGGAAATTGGAATTGTAAGCCCAGAATTGTCCAAGTGAGAGCGTGATGAATACCTCCACTGCCCAAATCTTCACAATCAGCCCCGAATACCTCCACAACCCATCCAAGTTGTTGAGCTAGACCGTCATCCAAAAAGCTATGAGTATTTCCACTATCGATGGGTATAGAAATCTCCTTCCTTTTGATTTGTCCATTTAACTGAATGGTTTGCGGCCTAAGTTCTCCTATTTGAGCATCTATCACCCTTCCCAGTTCCTCATTATCCTTATTTTCCTTGTTCTCTCTAACTATTGCATTCTTTTGCTCACATTCAAAAGTGAGTGCACTTGGCATTTTGGGTGAGGTTGGGGAATTATTTTCGGTAGTGTTTGGTATTGGTGAAGTCTCTAGTTTGGGAGTAGATGTGAAGTGTTTAGGAGTTGGAACCTTCGTCACCGGTGGAGTAATAAATTCTCGTAGAGTCGAGGAATTGTTTTCTGTAGTATTTGGTATCGGTAATGGTGGGTTTAGGTTGGAAGTAAGGTCTTTAGGTGTTTGAGCTTTGGTTGTGGTTCAAATGACAGCTTCTTGTAGAGTAGCCAGTTCAAAGGCTATGGTGAGAGTTTTGGGATTTTCAACAACTTAACCATTGTTTCAATCTCAGGTTTAAGACCATCGATAAAAGTAGAGAGGAAGTATGATTCAGATAAATGGGCTAGAGTTATCATGGCTTTGGTTTTGAGTATACTGAACTTCTCTACATACTCAGCTATCGAATCAAACTGCTTGATTTTAAGTAATTCCTCAGTCAACACCTCAATTCCCTCATCCTTCACTACTTTCCCTTTATCCTCAAGGCCCTCAGCCATTTTCTTCAACATAGCCATCAACAATTCATGATTCCTATCCCATTTTCTCTTCCAATCCTCACGAAGGGAATCCATTTATATATCACACAAAAATTCCCAAAATGCTATAACAGTTTCCACAATCAAAAACAAAAGGCATGATGATATCCCACACAGAAAAACCAAATTTAGAGATTGAGGATGAAATTACTTAATCATAGCACTCAATCCTATAGTTATAACTGTAATAAACCACAGGAACTGAACCACAAATTCACCGTACAAAACACAATCGGGACCAAGTTAATGGAATTGCAGAATACCCTCAATTACAGAAAATCAGAGGCACAACAATTCACGACCAAGCTGAGAATCTGATTAAGATTGAATCGCTACTTACCCAAGGATGGTAGCTGCTCTAATACCATTTGTTATGGTACAAATTCCACAATTGCAGTTCACAGCAATTATATTATCAAACCAGCTGATAATCGAAGATCTATGTGAAAATAATGTAATATTTATTAATATCAAATTCAGCCCAAATGGGCAATTACAATTGTAGAGAAAGAGGAAGTGGAGAAGAATTGCAGAAAATGGGTGAAGGAGACCGACCACACCGGACCAAATGAATATTTACCTAAATAGAAGAAAAGAACTTAAGGCTAGGATTTGGGCTGTAAAGAATTAACAACTGGGATGCACAATTATTTAAGGCCCAACTAGAGAAGTGAGCAGCCCGTTTTCCCTCCCATAACAGAGGAGAACTATCAGAGATGGGGGTTAGGGGAGAAGACGATCGCCCGACCAATCTGGACAATACGCAAACTGGTTGTCTCATTTTCCTCGAGGCCTAAATAGGATCAGTTACAGCAACAGACCAATTGGACTAGTAGAATAGGCAATAGAGTGACAAATTGGGCTGCAAATATTACTTAAGTCAAAGTTGGATCTGCCCATGTCCATCTCATGACATCATGCTGTTACAATGCATCAAATTTGGGGGGAAAGAGGTGGAATGGTGTAGGAATTATGGTGAACGAATTTCGGGGATTTCGGCCGAATTTTGGAAAATTGAAGCTGATTGAAATTTGGAGGATTTTATTTCAATTGCTTTCCGCGAAATTGAATACTTTCCCTCATCATATCATTGATTTTCGGCTACAGGATCAGCGTAGATGAAGAATCGGGCATGTGAAGGGCACTATGACGCGTGAATGAAGATTTGAATGATAATTACATAGGATAATTATGGCCTAAAATACCAAATTGGTATTTAAAAAACACACTTCGCACGATTTGGTATTTTAAAAAATTTTTGCAACAAATCAATATTTGAAAATCAAGATTCTGACAAATTAGTATTTAAAAATCAAGATTCCGACAATCAAGTATTTTCCGTTGGCCAGTTGTGGAATCTCGATTAAAACAATAATATTTTCAATTTTTTTTATATTTTTTGTTCATTTTCATACTTTTTATATAATTTCTGTATTTTTTAAATTCATTTTCATTTCTTGATTAATAATAATATTATAAATAAATAACAAAATAAAATAAAAATCAAAGAAAATTGACACAAATGGTCAACAAAAAGGGTTCACTAACTAACAACCCTTAGTAACAAAATATCGCACTATACTTTCACCCTTTTTTTCCAATTTTTAATATTTTCCCAAAACGTGTAATCCCGAACATTATTAAATGTACTTCACACCATGCCAATATTTCTACTTTTTAATCTTTTCCCAAAATGGGTAATGCCGTACATTATTAAATGTACTCCACACTATTCAAAAAAAAAATAATATAAACGATTAAACATACAACTAACATTGAATAAGGTCGAATTGAGACACCAAAGAATCCAAGTCACTCAACTGGTACATTTGAGAATGTTTTTAATGAACATTTTTTCGAATAACAAAATGTAAAAGTTTTGCAACATATCCGTGTACTTCACTCACTGTTCACGAATGGCTCGCCGTCCTCAAATAGGTACTTAGTGTTACTATTCTCGTTTCATTGTCTATATTCAGCTCAACGCAGATGAGTATCACCAAGTCTTTGTAGAAGCAATTTATTGAAACCCTTATTCCAATAATTCGGTGATTGATGTAGTTCCCGTTATTCATCCACTCTCTGTCGTAACATAACATTAATTACGCCGACTGTGACCACTTCTGTCTATTGTATTGATTGTTAGTCAACATATCCAAAATTTATTATCTAACCTTGTTGTGCTACATGACCAGCATTCATGTTAATTTCCACGAACTGATGAAAAACAGGGCAATACAATAATACTTGATGGCTGAGTTCTAAGCATTGTTAGCCAACATTAACAAAGTACATTAACACCTCAAACAAAGAACATTAACCCTATAAAAATGCAAATTAGTGTTACTGTATACATCATCAATGTATCTGTTACTGGACACCAAATGCATGAAACATACATCACAATGTGATTGATAATATTCAATAAAATTATCTCATTCAATCTAGATGATACCATGAAATATACACGACATCATATCTAAACTAATCATCCCAATGTGATTGATAGTATGCAATAAAATTATAATGATAGAGGATACCACAATCCTTTTTTTTTTTTTTTTTGTTATAGGTTAAATTTTATTTATTTATTTATTTTGTTCATTTTCCCTAATTTATTTTCACTATATCATTTTTTTTAAATAATAGCAGTATGTATTAAGTATTAGGTAATGCCATAATGGTAATGAGGATTCCTATTAAATTAATTGGCACATGTAGATGATCCGTACAAAATCATTTGTTAATCCCTAAATTGGTGGGTTACTGACGTGCTATTTGTTAATTGATAATACTTATATTTTAGTGGATATGCATTAGTTAGCTATATAGGTTGCTAACCGATTAGTATATAACATTATCTAACAATTTTAATTATTTAGTAATTTCATTTAACTAACCATATTTATCCGTTACCTGCATTTTTTCTAATTAATTTTTTTAATTTTCAAATATGGTCAACCAACATTTTGTCTACTTTTGATCATATATTAGACATTCTTGAGAAATTATAATTGTCTTGGTATTTTGATAATTTGATTTGAGAAGTCGTCCTGTTACCAAAACTTCCCCTAATTTAAAATTGAGTGGAAATACGTATATAATACTTATAAATCTCACACAATATATAAAAGTGATTGATTTTAAATGTAAATGTGAATACGATATAATAATATACTATTAACAGTCATAACAAACAGCTAGCACTAGTTGAATTATTAATTTCTTGAACTGAGACTAGACATCCTTGATATGTTCAAGAATTATTTTTATTTAAGTTGAGTTTTAACTTTATTATTACCATCTATAATATATATAAAGTAGATGCTGCATTGCTTTTTCAAATCCTGCTGCTTTTGTGACAAAGAAGAATTCAATTCAAATACAATCACGATCACAAATGACACGCCACGCCATTCATTAATTTTAACTTCCAACATATACCATTTATTTTAGAGTCCAGTTTGGTTGAATATTACCCTCCTTTGGGAGGGTAAATTTGAGGTATAAAAAATTGAAAATTTTTGAAAATTTTTAATTTGTATTATTTTATTCACCGAGAGTTCAATTTGAGATAATATTGATACATAATTTTTATTGTTTTAAAAAGTTACTTATTTTACAAATACATAAGTAACTTATCATAAAAATAAGTAACTTTTTAAAATAGTAAAATTATACATCAATATTATACTCAAATCAAGTTTCCTAAACGAATCAAATAATACAAAACAAAAAAATCGAAATTTTTAAATTTTTTTATACTAATGTTCACCTCTCTTTTAGGAGGATGAACAAAACTATACTCATTGTTTTACCATGTGTCCATCTTATAACATATCTTAAAAATCCTAAAATTCTTTTAATTCTTTAATTGTTGATTAAAATGGAATTACAATAACAAATTATAAAAATCTATAATATATATAAAAGTAGAGTGATAAAGATTTTTATTTTCGATAATGGTTTTGTGGATAAAAAAGTTATTTTTTTAATTGATGTCTCTATGATCAACGCCACGCCAGATATGTAGCTTTGGCTGACGCACATACAAGTGAGTGAGTTGATTTTTCAAACGATTGTCTAATTTTACTTCAACAAATGTATCCTAATTTTTTGCTTTTAACTTAATTTGAACAAGTCAAATAGCATTTTTTCGTGATAGTGTTAATCAACAATAATTATGTAATACATCAAGATGATAGGTTTTACAAAAATGAATAAAATGATACAATAAATATCTTTAAATAATATCTAAAGATGGAAACAATATTTTTCATTTTCGACTGGATTAATTCATAAACTCTACACAATAATAAATATTGAAAAATAAAATAAATTTATTTTGGAGAATGAGTTTTAACAATGTCACCATTAATTTTTAAATTTCCTTGCTATAATAATTTAATTAAAGTATTTATATGTGATTTGATGAATAGAAACTAATTATGGTATGAGTTATATAAATCAATTATTACAAGGTAAAAAATTATTATGTTACTTAAATATTTTTAATCAATTATTATAAATTTAAATTATTTTTTTGAATAAAAATTGAACTTATTATAGTACTTTAAATGGTGACCAATAATGAAATATCTATTAATCAATTTAGGGCATTGTTATAGTTCTTAAATAAATTGAATTAATGGTGTACACACATAATGTTAACATTATGCATTAATAATCGATCATTGTAATTTAAATTTTTTTTCTAATCATATATTATATTAATTGCTCTTTTGGTGGCAAAAGTTATAGCAAGTCTTTTTATTTTTTACGTGTTTTACAAATTTTTTACTTTCTTTTTAGCATCTCTAAAAATTATATACATTATATATCTTTGAAAAATTTTAAATATCTACTAATTTTTTTACATTTGAATCACAAATTTCCTTGATTCACCTTGGATCATGCTATGTTTTCAATATCTTATTATTTTTTGTTAGTAATTGACGCCTGTATCGCACTAGTATCAAGAAGGAAATAAAAATTTAAAACTAAGTTAATGCAAAAATAATAATTTTTAGAATGCTAGGAGTAAAAGTATATAAGATTATTTGCCCTTTTTAGCTCCTATTGAGCTTGCTTACTATTTAGTTCATGTAGATTGTTTACGTTGTTACTTGAGAATTGATGAGTTATAAAAATTTATTTTTGGTGATTTCGCTTCGCAAAATTACCATGTTGTGACCAAAGATTTTACGGGAAACGATAAACATTATCCTCTTTGCTTTTGAGATTGAAAGGCCTTTGCACTTTACACATCTACCTTCCATTTTTCTTTAGTACGTGGTTATTTGTTTTTTTTTTTTGGAATTTTTTGTTGAATTTTGGGGGAAAAAGTTAATGATGAAAATTCTCTTTTCGTAGTGACTTTTTTTGGTCAAAATTAAGAAAAGGTTTATGAAATTAATTTTCTTCGCTTTTGCAAAGATGGCCTCAAATACCCAAAATAATGTATAATTTAAGTTAATTATAAAAGAGACAATAAAATAATGAATTATAAGTTAAATCATTGAAAAACAAAAATAAAATCATGAAATTTAAATTTGTATGAAATGTAATGCCTGGGTTGGTGCAAATGATTGCATTTAAAAATGATGTCTGCCTTTGTCAGACACATTACATATTATCTCTTTTGTATGCTTCACCACAATTAATAATAGAAGATAATGTGACATGTAATTATAAATCGATATTGATTTTAAATAATTTTTAATTTTACATATGTTTTTACTTTAACCTATATTTCTTCTATGTTACATGATTACTATTGTCACATGATTTTATGTGTTTGCTTTTGAATTACGCTATATTTTAATTTAATATTATTTGACATTATTTTAAAATTATTTAATGCTTTAATCAGTACATTATGCTAATTTGTTGATATGTGCATATTTGACATTATTAAAGATTATTGTAACTTAAAACTATAATTTTATTATATTTCATTGTAATTCATTTAAAACTAATCTCATTTAAATATTTATTGATTGTAATTTTGAATATTACAATTTATTTTATTTATCTTTCAAACATCATACAATTTTTAAATTACTTCACCATTTATTTTTAATCATTTTAATTGTTAACACATAAAGACACTTAACATAAATATCACATAATATATGCTACCAAAATGTAATAAATATTATGCTACTGCCAATTAAACAAAATTGTAGATCATGTCTGAAATAATTCATTATTTACTTAACACAATTTTACTACCGTGCAACGCACGGGCTTAAAAACTAGTTTTCTTTTTAAACTACACGTGCGACATCAAAGTATCAACCACAGTCGCACACCTCAAAAAATCTAAATTCAAACAAGCTAATAAACCACACCAGTCAAATCTTGTTTATGCAGTACTTAATTAGCATGCATTTTGAGTTTAATCATCAATATTATTAAACACAGAAGATGAGCTGCCAAGCATTTTAATAGTGATAGAGGTCGCACGTGTAGGCTTGAGGAAGACACGTGCCGTCGTATGGCAAGACACATGCCATTTCATGTTCGACGCACGTCCTGCCGGCATCACATCCGACAAATTTGCTCTTTCAACTGTTCCTTTCCAGGCATGATTTGCATGCATCACTTTCATGCAAACTCCATGCAAAACTGAATTAAATCAAAAGAGTGTAAATTACAACAAAACGTCCTCAACCTGTTAATTCCTCTACACTTTCACCCTCTGTCTGTTTCTCTTGATATCTTCATCTCCAACGGACAAGTAAATCCTTTTTTATTTTACTGAGGAAAAAAAATGGTACCAGTACAAGGAGGATATATATACAACAAGATGTATAATGTACACATGTGACTCATTTGACAATTATTGATTTAAAATGATATCATATCTAAAAAATAAAATTTTATCAGGTGCACGCCTCATCGTACCTTTAGCAAAGTTCTTGTTCTTGTTCTTGTTTTTCTTCATTTTTCTTTCTTTCTTTCTTTTGAAGGTTCATTTGCTACTTCCTACAAAATTTTCAACTTGTTAATCAAAGGGTAAACTAAAAAAATTAATTGCATAAATGTATTTTTTAATAACATTCTTAATTTGTGTAAAAATAGAGAAACCTATATAGATCAAAGCATTGGTGGAGCCACATTGAGCTCAATGTGGTCGTTGGACAACATTGAGATTTGGAAACCCATATAATTCATTAATTCCACATGAATTCCAAATAACACTTGGCTACCCATTTTCTTAATATCATTTGGAGTTTGTAAATTGTAATGGACACATTCTATCAAAGCACTATTAATGCTGGGTAAAAAACCAAGGGGAAAAACGTGGGGAGAAAAAAGTCATTCTGAAATAATGTACATGGGAAAATTTTTGGGGGGGGGGGGGGGGGAATTTGGCTTTTTTAGTTTTTGACAAACATATTGAAATTCAAAGTTTACTTTTGTATCAAATTGGCTTTCGACAAATATGTTGGAATTCACAATTCTGTCATATTTAACTAAATACACTATATTTTGTCAAAAAAGAAAAAAAGGCAATGTCATTCCATCATTGTAAAACATAATTTAATGCTATAGTTTTTTTCATTATTAATATTAATAATAATATTTAATTCTAATAATGTGTATTTTTAGACTACTTATTAAATAATTAAAAAAATATGTGGGACACTTATCAAGATTTAATTGGATAGGATGATTTTGGTAGGTCATGAATAGTTGGGGGCAATTTTATAAAAATGGGGCTAAATTTAGCCCCATTTTTATATAATTGACCCTCCTCCCCCCCAAGGATTTATCCACCCAAATAATGTACATTAATTGAGTTTGTTGGATGAAAAAAAAATTCAAATTTGGGTTTTTCACCCAACATCAATAATGCTCTTAGCTATCGCCGAAATTATTTTTAAAATCTATAATTTTCTAAATTTTAAGACATCCTATTTGTATCCTTACCCATGTATTCTTTGATTGAACACCTCTATAATATTTTTGGGACTTATTTAATATTGTAAATTATAAGACACTTAACATTGTGAAATTCCATATATGATTAATAAACTTTGTGAATTTTCTAAATAGAGAAACCATTTTTTAGAATGAAATGAAAAACCTAGATAATGTTTGCTTAAATTTCTACTAACTTTGACTTGTTCATTTAAGTGTGGAATAGTTACCTCGGCAAAAAGATTCTTTAAAAGGCAATTTATGTGAGAACAAATATTGATGGATACATAAAAAAATAGTGCCCTCATTAATGAATAAATATCCTAACTCTTAATATTAAAGATACTCTACCAAAAACTTGCAAATACTTCACTAATATATATTTTCTTAAATAAATTATCACTTTTTCTTAACTTGTTCTAGAATTTTCGTTCTTCAATAACTCAGACCGCACTAGACTAAATTATTGGCTTCGCCATTGGATTAGACCAATGGAATATAAAATCAAATTTGAGAAAAGAGAAGGTGAACCAAACTACGGGCTTGCTTGATACTTTAAATAATAAATCACTTTTATCGTCATTATTTTTAACCAATTATTATAAATTTTTAAAACAATTTTTTATTACTATATTATTTTTTTAATGGAATCCAACTACAAGAGATAATTTTTCTAAAAAAATTTAAAAATTGTAGAGTTTTTTGATAAATCGGAGAAGGATAACAATTTTTTAAATCGGATAAAGACGAACAATCATCTCATTTTTCCTTCATGTGAAGAAAAGTTGTTTTCGTTAATTACTTCTCAGAGTATGTTATCAGACTCATAAAAGTTGACCAAACAAATTGCATCAACATATTTTATAAGATTCACTTATACTATTAAATTTCTACCTTCCAACTCTACTAATTCTCTCTTTTTTTACTCAAAAAATGTATTATGCATGTATTATGATAGAGATTTTTATAGATTTTAATGTGCAATACGAGAGAGAATGAGTGTGAATAATAGAGAGATTTGTATAATACAATGAGTCTCATGAAATATATAAATATAATTAATTTAATTTTAGATGAGAATGAATTAAAATATATAAAAATTTATTATTATTTATTATTTATAAACTATAAGGCGCTAGAATTTATATGTTAACACCTACTCAATTTGACATTAAAGAATCATTTTCTCAATAAATTTTATTAAATATTCCCTTAAGCTAGATCTAACAAGTTGACCTTTGAGTGTTTGACACGCTCGCATATATAATCGATCGTGTATCTCACGCCCTGCTCAACGAGTGGAAAACATTTCCCCCTCGCGGTGATGTGGCCAAATCCTATTGGCATATTCGTACAATCAGCTCGCGCCAAGAACGTTTGGTGCAACGTCAAAATCAGCCAGCGCGTAACACAGACAACAAATCCAATTTTAAATAAATAAATCAACGAAATAAAATTTAAAAATACAAAAACAATAAACAATCCATTAAAAAATAAGGCTTGAATTCTGAAAGCCTCAGCAGTCAGCACAAGGAGCAAAGGGGACAGGCCAATAAATTGCAATCGAATTCCAATGGTAGAATTTCCTTCGGTTTCTTCTTCAATTGATGTTACGTGGTGGCGCGTTGTTGAATGGGCGGCGAAGAATCCGAGAACGACGAGGATTTGGGGGAGGTGCCGCCGTATCTCGCTGGAGTGAGACTGGTTGATGCTCCTGTGCTTTTCTTTGTTGTTTCACATAAGGCTTTTCGGGATGAGATAGCTTCACTTCTCCACCTGGCGGTGGAGGCAGCTGCGAGTGAGGCTTATGACCACGGACTTGTCGTTGACCTTGGGCGGAGGTTCGAGTTTTTGAGGCTTGTTTATAAGTATCACTGTGTTGCAGAAGATGAGGTTAGCTTTGCTTGATTGCTGATTGTTTTATGAATTTTTGCTGCTTTCTTTGTGAAAATTTGATTTCAATTATGAACTTTGGTAATGTTGTTTATAGCTCGAATTTAAGTTGATAATTAGGTTAAGACTTAAGAGTATGTAATTGAAGTAGAAATAGTGTTATTGACAGAGTCCTCTGCTGCGTATATGATAGAAACTAGAGAGATTTGACTTTAGCACTGAGTACTAATAATATTGAGGCATTTGATCTTCAGTTATCTTGCCCTTATTCATGGTCGAGCATAACAAAATTGGTAGCTTTACTCGAGAAGCTCCTGAAAATAGACAGACGAAAAAGATTGGTCCAAATGATAAAAATTACTATGCAGTCAATTTTCAGTGTTTGTTGCTGAATCTAAAAGTTTATTTCAGGTAATCTTTTTGGCGCTAGATGCACAAGTAAAAAATGTTGTGCCAACTTATACCCTTGAGCACAAATCTATTGATGATAAATTCAGGTCGATTTTCTACTGCTTGGATCTGTTGATGAACGAAAATGAAGAAACTCCCGAGGGAATTGAAGAACTTATACTTTGCATAAGTACAATCTTGGAAATAATAAGTCAGCATATGCTAAAAGAAGAGAAACAGGTACCAATAAATTACTGTAGCTTTTCCTTAGAAAGCGTTTTCTTTTTTTTTTGGTTCGAACAAGTAGAGATGGAGATTGATTAGTTAATATAGATTATGCAAGGGACTTCATCTAAAAATGTCAGCAGCGAAATTTTTCCCTGCCATTAGTATCACATTTGTGGCACGTAAGTTTGCAAGGAAATGCATCATCATAATCTCCGCAACCCCCACTCGCCACCTCAACACATGGACACAAAAGGAATATTATCAAACTTGACTTCATCTAATGGCAATCTGGACAAACTATTTCTAGGTGTCAAACAAGTAGCTGTTTACTGGATAAGTTGGTCTACATGCTAATTGCAGAATTCACGACTTTTAGATCCAAATCCAATGCTTGGATACATAGAAAGTAATATTTGATCGACTTCAGGATAATCCTTTATTCCTTTAAGCATGGAGATCTTTAGTTTATGCATGTAACCAAACTTCTATGAAATTGAATGTTTCAAAGCTATTAACTCCATATCTGACGACCTTGGAATGCATTATGATTTAAGATTATTTCTGAGGTTATTTTGTTGATACATTTGAAATAAGACTATATATTTTAAAGACCACATCTTTTCTTGGAGATTCAACAGTGAAGGGAAAAATATAAATAAATAAAAGAAAAAAAAATTTATTTCAGCTTATCATCAAAACTACACAAATCACTATATACAGACTCCAGGATTAAGCAGTTGGAGACTACAATTTGCATGAAGTTCCCCATGTCATACACAGTGTAAAATCATTCAGCTCAAACATATAAATAATTTTGCAACAAAAGGAAACAGCAACATTTCAGAAGAAAAACACATTTTTATTGATTGAATTAATTGAGATGTTACAAGGATAAGGGAAACCATTCTTTATCAGTCTCTTAACTACTCTCTTTGTCTAATACATTCTCATCCGCATGCACATGCATGCAGGTCTTTCCTTTGCTTGTACAGAAATTCTCTTCCACAGAACAGGCTGAGCTTGTCTGGCGGTATATGTGTAGTGTTCCCATCATGCTACTGGAAGAATTTTTTCCATGGATGACGTCATCACTTACGTCAAACGAGAAACTAGATGTTATAAGTTGCATGGAGTTTGTTGTACCAAAAGAAAGACTACTTCAAGAGGTAGATCTTAATCTAGTTTCAAATCTTTCAGTTTAGTTTCTATACTGAACAGTATGATCTTTATCTTAAAGGTGATTGTTTCCTGGCTTGGAAATCACAAGAGATCTTATTTTGAAGGCTGCAGTAATTATGCAAAAGAACCTCAATTTTACAGTGAACTACCTACTTTAGGTGATAGACCATATAAATCTAAGGTTCACTCTGGAGAACAGCAGCAACAAACGAAAGCATCTTTAATATGCAAAAATGAGGGGCAAAACCCCATTGAGGGCATCTGTATTTGGCATGCTGCCATCAGAAGAGATTTTAATGAAGTGTTGGAGGAATTACATCAAATAAGAAGCTCAAGCAGTTTTTCAAGCTTAGCTTCAGTCATGACCCAGTTAAGATTTATTGCAGATGTCATCATCTTTTACAGGTAATAACCACGGTGGCTAAATAGTACAACATTTTACACAGCATGGGTCAAGATCTATATTCACATGTCAATTTTGAACTAACCAATGAAACTTGTATAAGGAAATTTAAGTTCAAGCCCTGTTAATGATCAGAAACATGCATGTGATGGATAAGTCTCCTGTCAAGCTGCTGCTTCCTTCATATTACTTGTACACCTGGACAACATTTAGGGGTCAACTATTGGTAGGAAGGAAAAGGATATACATGAGTGCGGAGACACCGGTTAGTAGCAGAGAAACAAATGTAAAGATATGGAGCGTGTATGTATAAAAATGCCATTACCTTCCTCTTATCTAGTGCTTCTCTATTTAGAGTGAGGGGTAGTGCCTTCTTCATCTGGAAGGTCATAAATGGTCCAAGAACCTAGCCTTAGTTTCCTCCTTTTTATGTGATCATTTGACCCCTTTCGTGGCTCCAATCATGGTGCGGTTAGTTCTCAAAATTGAACAATTAATCACAACTGACTCCAATTAACTCCTAATTAAAAGGCTGTTGACTGTGCCTGACTGGTGCCCAATCATAAGTTGCTGCCAGGGTTATTGACAATATGCGCAAAGACCTCTCCACAAGGCCTTAGGACTGGCGAGGGCTTTTGCATGGGCTCTGTAGACAGTGACATATTTCCATTTGGTGTTCATGAAGTCCTTTGTTATTTCCAGATATAACAGGAACTACATCAAATACTACATCTCCTTAATGGCATTGTCATTTGTATCAAGTTTTGTAGGTAGAAATTTCATGTCTAACACATATACTTTGATCAGAGCAATTCTAGAAATATACTTTGATCAGAGCAATTTTATGACATGTAAGCATGCATTATTAATTAGTTTTTCTTTTTTGGCTGCAGCATCTCTTTGGACCAATTTTTTTACCCAATGCCAAGAGAACTCACCAAAAATGGTCAATCAACCAGCAGCCAACTCATCGATCAAAGTCAAATTGAAGATCTTCAAAAGTTGCTGTTCTATGAACTTCAAGGGACAACACAGCTCATCAGCTTTGTTGAGATCCTTTGCGAGAAACTGGAGTCATTTTTGAGGGGTTTCAGCGAAAATTTGAGTTCTCTAGAGGCTGAGGTGCATCTTCTTATTTTTTTTTCCTGTACACATGTCATAGCTAAGAATATTTCTGCATTTATCATATTGATAACTTTATTTTTCCATTTCTGAGAGATGCATTATACAGTATTTCTCTCTCATTTGCTAAATTATAGACATATTATCTGTCAGTTGTTCCTCAATATTCTTACTCTTTAAAATGGTTCATCTATTGGAGATCAATTCAGGTAATGTTGGCCCGTTGGGAAACCACTAGACAAGTATATGCTGATTTAGTCTATGTAAGATCTTGAACCAGTTGTTGACTTATGTCTTGAACCAGATGTTGACTTATATCTGAAATCATTTATGTGCTTTGGGGTTGAACATCTTCATGTTTGCTTTCAGTAACTTTACTTTGCAGTGTCTTCCAGGTTTTCCCAATCATTGCCAAAACTTGCAGCAGTGAATTGCAGCTATGGTTACTGTACACGGGCCTTCATAAGATGCCACTTGGATTGCTCAGGTGTGCAGTTACTTGGTTTTCTACTCATTTGACGGAGAACGAGTCCAACTCCTTTCTAAGGAACATAGAGCTGGGATGTTCTGTAGCAAAAAATCATTTTGCCCTGTTGCTACATGAATGGGTTCGCGTAGGCTCTTCAGGGAAAACCTCTGTGGAAAAATTTAGACAAAGCTTGCAAGAACTCTTCAGAGGCGGAAGCTATTACCTGACTGAGCAAATTAAGCAGGACACAGCTTTGGCCCCATTAAAAATACATTTCCCAAGCAAATATAATTCTGAGCTGCAAGCTCTCTGGTCAGCTATGGTTATGAAGAAAAGTGAAGCTAATCCCTCATATTCCAACTTCAACACAGCTGAGAAGCATGACCTCTCTTATTCTGGTGTTATAAATCTCAAAGTATTCTACCCTCAACCATTGAAACAAGTATCTCCCATTCAGAAACATCTTGCTGCAGATAACAGTTCCAACCTTCTTACTCTTGAATCTAGACCAATGGACCATGTCTTATTCATCCACAGAGCTCTCATAAAAGATATGGAATACCTTGTCTCACTCTCAGCTAAGCTGAATGCAAATGTTGGACTTCTTGATGAGTTCAGAAATAGATTTCGTCTTTTACAAAATATGTATAGAACTCATAGCAATACTGAGGACACGGTCACTTTTCCTGTTCTTGAATCAAGGAAAACACTTGAGAACGTCAGCCACTCTTACTCCATGGATCACAACTTGGAGGTTAGACAATTTCGAAAAGTTTCCCTTATCCTTAATGAGATCTCCAAGTTGCATCTTGATCTTGAAAGTGATCAGGTAAGGCTAAAACACCAACGGTTGTGTTTAAAGCTCCATGATAAATGCATAGCCATGCTTAAAGTATTATCTGATCACATATACCGTGAGGAAGTTGAAATTTTCCCGTTGTTTAGAAAATTTTTCTCCATCGAGGAACAAGAGAAGATGGTAGAAGACATGCTTGGAAGCACATCGGCAGAATATCTGCAAGAAATGATACCTTGGTTAATGGCATATTTAACACCCAATGAACAGCAAGCCATAACATCTCTATGGCTCAAGGTTGCCAAAAATACGAAGTTTGATGAATGGTTAGGAGAATGGTGGGACGGTATGAAAAGATGTGATGTAACTAAGGTAGAAGAGGAACCAAAATCTTCTTCAGTGGCTGCTAATCTAATGGAAGTTGTTTCATCGTATTTGCTGAAAGAACATACCAACAGCCAAAAGTATTGGCCTGACCAAGGGACTGAAGTTTTGCAAAAAGATTTTGACTTCTACAATTGTGAGCACTCTGGACCTCTCAATGGGGATAAAGCAACCCTTGGAGGTCAAGATAGATGTCAATCTCAAAATTCTACTCAATATCATAGCAAGGTTGACAAGAGGACAGTCAAAAAAACAAATGATCCCAGTCCAGATGTTGCACCTGTGAAGCTGCTTGGGAGTGGTGAGACGTTGACCCATCAGGAGCACCCTCTAATCAGGAATCAGGAGGAATTGGAGGCTACAATAAGAAGAGTATCTCGTGACTCTACATTGGATTCTCGGATGAAAGCTCATATTATTCAGAACCTGCTAATGAGGTACAGTCAGCATTTTCACAAGGGGTCTACGGGATATTACATCAGTATGGAGCATGTGAAACGGCACCACTTAAGTATTGAAACTTTAAAATTGTCTTCTAAAATAATGCTGCAGCCGTCAAACTTTTACCCCATTTACTGGATACTTCTAACTCGGTCATATTATTTCCTGTAGTCAGATAATATTGGTGCACATTTTTCTGTGGTATTTGACCTATCTTTCATTCTTCCAGTCGTTGGATGGTAACACAACAGATATCTCATCAAGAGTCTGCCGTGGCAATTGAGGAGGGAGAAATTCCAGGTCAACGTCCATCTTATCGTGGTCCTCATAAATTGGCTTTTGGTTGCAAACACTACAAGAGGAATTGCAAAATACTCGCTCCATGTTGCAATAAGCTCTACACGTGCTTACGGTGTCACGATGAAGAAACTGATCATTCTATTGACAGGTTAGACAAGCACTCACCTGGTTATGGCTTCAATTCAAAGGGATTTTCTCTGTTCTCATAGATAGCAATTCTGCATGTGTCATGATCACAGAAAAGCTGTAACAAAGATGCTCTGCATGAAATGCTTGGTAATTCAACCAATTGCTCCAAAATGTTCAACGCTTTCCTGTGATGACTTCTTAATGGGGAGATACTATTGCAGGATTTGCAAATTGTTTGATGATGACAGGTGAGATAATGAATTTAAGAATTCCTTGTAAAATTGTTTTTCATTCTACTTTTAAAGGAACCAAGCGCGTGATGAAGCATTCTTTCACTCACAAGTAGCTGGATGGAAAAGTAGTCCTTCCTCTTTAGTATTCTTATGAGCTACAGCAGTATCTGCTGGAGATTCTATAGTAATCCGTAACTCTTAAACCAAATAAAAGTGTAGTTCATTACCTTGTATGTCAGCTTCTCCATTGTAGAATGAACAAATGCCATCATATAGACTGAGCAAAGTGATCACTTCTTTTTAATCTTTCTTTTGCCCATTCACATCAAGTACCTGAAGAATTGTACACATAGAAGCTTCATAAGGTTAAAGTAGATTCTGTATCTCATATGACTGTATTTACGTCTTGTGACTTGTATGGTCATTTATCCTAAGCCTTACTGATCTGATATAGAGGCCTGTTTGGTTTAATATTCCTCTCGGGTGGATATTGAGTTATAATCAGGCACAAATTCTAACCTGAATTTTCAGGGACATGCCTCGATGAGAATGTAATTGAGTGTATGCATATGCAAGTTATCCATGCATGCTCAAATAATTGGATATCTAAGAATCGTTCAGATCAGAAACAGATCAAACAGCCTTTTAACTTTTAGCCAACCAAGTCCTAGAGTTTCTTTCATCCTTGTTCCCCTCAAAGAGATTATACCACATGGACTTTAGAGGTCAAATTACCAATACCATAATTTTTCATATATCTTTGGTCCAGTAACCATGGAGCTTATTTTGCAAGAGTTCATGAAACCAAGGATCTTATTGATAATTTGTTTTCTTCGGGCTAGTCTAGAAAAAACCCGGAGTTGGGTTAGCTTTTTGGTAGGAAAGGCGGTCACAGGAAGAAATGCCTGGTGAGTGGCGTTGCTGAACGACAAGGAAACTGCAGAATTCTAAACCAATCTTGTACCAGTTGTTTAAAATGACAACATGATCGAACAATCTTGTAATGATTTCTGCAGTAGTTGCCAATTTCTTTCTGCAAAAATTAACAATAAAAGCTAATTGACATTGATTTAATGCAGTCCTGCCACTGGCATTATTCCTTATAAAAACATGTAGCCACCATCAAATACTGTGTCCCTTGTCTAACTGCATGGATATGTTTTTGCATGACTGATGATAGTGACCATTTTCGCCTTCTTGTTTTTGAATCTTTTATTTCCAAGTTTCCAGTTCTAGAATTGTTAAACTTACCTTTTGCAAATTTTTTCCCCTTTTAATGGAATGATACTGAAGTAGGAGGATTTCTCGCAGGCAAATCTATCATTGCCCTTACTGTAACCTGTGCCGGTTGGGGAAGGGATTGGGCATTGATTACTTTCATTGTATGAAATGCAATGCCTGCATGTCAAGGTCTCTATTTGTGCATGCATGCAGAGAGAAGTGCCTGGAGGATAACTGCCCAATTTGCCATGAATTTATATTTACTTCAAACTCTCCAGTAAAGGCACTTCCATGCGGTCATTTGATGCATTCAGCATGTTTTCAGGTACGAGTCTTCTCTCAACAATTCATTCTGAACTAATGCAATCTATTTTTATTTCTTCTGAGCCTCTCTGCGTTGCTTTTAGGACTACACCTGTATGCATTACACCTGCCCACTATGTAGCAAGTCTCTGGGAGACATGCAGGTCTGTCCAAAACTCCAAATGTTCTTTTTACATAATTCTGTTTGAAGGGACTGCTATATTTTGGCCAAAAGGCAATAATTTTATCATTTGAGGTATTAATCACAAATGAATACTTACTAATAACTTTGGTTCTCGCTCTATCTCGGATCTTGTTTCTGAACCTCAATTTTGCGTGTTATGTAATTTGACAAACAACAAGAATGCTATATAAATGTATGTTGTATGCTCATCTTATTCTATGGCAAAAAAAGACGGTTACCTTTGTACTGGGAATACAAGTAAATAGATAGGAGTTTGAAAATGGTTCCTTCTTTTCAGGTGTATTTTGAAATGTTAGATGCTCTATTAGCTGAAGAGAAAATTCCTGAGGAATATTCTGGCCAGATTCAGGTTGACTATGTTCTATATATACACTCTTAATCGCCATTCTTGATTATCTTCTAACTTGCATGAGATTAGAATAATGCTAATTGACTCTGAATATGCAGGCTATACTGTGCAATGACTGTGAGAAAAGAGGAACTGCAGCATTTCATTGGCTGTACCACAAGTGTTCCGACTGTGGTTCCTACAACACAAGGCTCCTATGACTCAAATCCTTGGGAAGTTTGGATTTTGTCTCATACTAGTCTAGAAATAATAATTCCTGTCTGATTCATGTGTCCTGTATAAAAACATATATATTCCATCAATTAATATAAAACTAAATTATCTGTATCTCTTCATCTATCTTACAGATTTTTCAGGAGTCTGTTAAGTTATGAAAAAATGGGGGCATTTCTTTGTTATTTCTCATCTTATCCATTTTGATATGGTCACACGTTCCTCTTAAAATCCTCATTTTCCCTACATTGATTTGTGCATATTTGTTCAATTACAGTTTATCTTTTAGTCCTGAAACACATCCATGTTATGTGAAGTATGATCCCATGCAGCATACCAGTATCCATCTTTGAAAAAGTCACTAAAATTACTGCTTTCCCACAATTTTTGTTCTCTACATAGATTTGTTGCACTACTTCACTAAATTTACCAGTGTTGTATAAGTTTTGTTCTTTACATAGGACAGAATGTATCTATCAGCTAATAACACCCTTGTGGAGACTATAATGTATTGTACTTCCAATAAAATAATATACTACCTGTCATTGTAGTGTGAAATCAGACCATCATGCACCTGATAGATAATTTCCCTGAACTGTGACAAGTTCGATCTTGCATCTCCAAAAGAGAGATTTCATGCTTCTATTTGGTAGAATAACGTATATAATATGTAGAAAAATACAAAACAATATAGAATATTATGGTGTGAATTGTCTACGAATGAGATATTAAGCCAAGGAACCACAATAGGGCAAGCCATTCTGCTATTATCTTTTTTAGTTTGATTTTCTTTATCAGTTCACACTAGTAAGACTGAAACATGCTGCAGCACTCTTCAGTTCATTTTCCGCCATTTGGTCCATTGAATTTCTCGTATCCTTCATTGATGATTCCGAGCTGCATATAAAGTTGAAATTCCCAAATTAAACCAAATAAAGACCATAATGTAATTGTAAAATACTCTTGCTTGAACTTTCGTAATTGAAACAAAGCTTATACCTTGACTCATATGCTTCATTGGAGTTGATATACGACTGCCTGTCATCAATGCCATCAAAAAATGGATGCATGTCATCATATGCTTGAGTCATTTCTTGTTGAATAGACAGAGGATTTGATGTGGGCAACTGCTGTTGCATTGCCATTGAATTGCCAGCATTGTTTTCACTGGTACTAAATGCCTGTTGAATCCATAAACTATTTACCATGTTGTCTTCTTTAGAATCCAACAGATTGATGCTATAATTAGGATTGCCATTGTCAGAGTAGGAGGGCTGTGTTGCATTAGTCAATGTTGCTACTGCATTGTAAGATTGCTGAATTTCTTGATGGAAAAGGGACAATGAATTATCGGGAGGTGCGACTCCTAATTGTAACTGTGACAAAGATTCATTTGTTGAAGACATCTCTCTCTGTTGTTGATGATTCTGTCTGTAAAATGCAAGTTGTGCAAGAACTGCTTGAAGCTCCTCTTCAGCTGCTTGGATTTGGCAATAAAGTTGTTGTATCTCTACAAGGCATCCATAAACAGGGAACCTATCCCTCATATTGGCTTGGTATTTGATCGACTTCATGGCAACGACTCTCTGAGCAGGGTCGAGTTGTTTAAGTATTTTCAATATATTTTTTACACCGAAAAGCTTATGTGCGTTTTGGAATATTTTGGGTTGATCTGCAGGGAAATGTGGCGCAAGAGAGCAATCTGGGGTGCACCTTCGACGTTGATACTTGCACGCAGCACAGGCCTGGTCAGTGCCACTCTTAAGGGTCATTTCTCAAGGCATCAAATCCAGGTAATGGATTAAAATATTTACAGTAGGTAAACAGCATGCATGTGATGTTAAAAATGGTGGGGATATGAGGAAATAAAAGTGTAGTCTGCGGGGGAAAAAAGAAGACTGAGTAAAAACAAAAGAATATCGGAGAGGAGAGAGAGTGAGTGTGTGTGTTATGGGGAGTCCTGATTTTGAGGGGCCATTAGTGGTGATGGGTAAATCTTAGTTACAGAGAAATATATACATGGTTTTTGATTGAATTTTAGTTTTCAAGGTGGTTACACTTGGGTGAAGAGGTACTGGCTTTGGATAAATTGGTTCCCGTTCAAATTATTCCTATTTTCTCGGTGGGAGTTGGGATGTATGGGGTGGGTCAAAATGGCTAGAAAAAGTTGAAAATCTAATAATGATTTTTGGTTATTATGTGGTTGTAACCGATATAATGGAAAAGTTGTGTAAACGCATACAAGATACTTGAAACGTTGTGCATTTTACATTTTTATTCTATAATATAATTTCCATATAATTATTCTATAATATAATTTCCATATAATGTATAAGAGTAATATTATTTACAAATAATGATTGTTTGATTAAAAATATAATCATTTTCAAACATACAATATCATAATAAACGGTAAAGTGATCTATTTAGCCCAAATGAAATGGCAAACAATTCAATTTTCATAAAATAATTGATCTTTAAAATATTTTTAAAAATGCAAATTTTGGAGATGCAAATTAATAGTTTAGTTAATTTTAGTTAAATTGGCTGATGTGCTTCACTCAAGATTTTACTATGTGATCCTATTTAGTTTTATCATTTGCAATCATTCGTGTAATAATTATATTCAATGAAATTTATTTATTATTAATCATACCAAACTGATTTGGTGCATTTTAAGGTGCATAAGTATGACACACCTTGAAATAATATGACACGTTAGTTGGAATATCACATCAACCGAACTAGAATGCCACATCAACTTCTATGTGTAATTTAAAATTGATATGTTTTAAAGTTACACCTTTATTTTCTCTATTAAAAAAAAATGCGGTAACACCTCGATGGGGTAAAATATTATATGCCACGCCACTTCATCCAATATATTGATAGCTGTAACGCCCCGATTTTTAAATATCGAAGGGTTACTAAACTAGCCTTTAATTAATTGAAATGGGGAAAATTGATGCTAAATTTTTTTTGAAACCCTTTTAATAATAACAATAATAATAATAATATTATTATTATTATTATTATTAAGAATAGTAATAATATGGTTCAAAATCCACATACTAAAATGAAATAATATTAATCAATTTGAAAATCAATATTCATTTCTGAATAAACGAATTAAATTTTCTCTACCATATGCGGGAGCTCAAAGTGATATGCTACTAAGCTTTTGAACGATTTTCTAATAAAAAGGAAAATAGTTTAACATAATAATTAAGTGGATGGTGTCGCCTCGTCTCGCGCCACTTCGCCGAACTCCTTAATCTGAAAAGAGTTTAAAAAATATTTGGGGTGAGTATAACGTTGTTATACTCAGTGGGGCACAGTAGAAAAACATTTCACCATATCATATATCCGCACATGAAATTACAACTAGAGACAATTAAACTATAGGAAAGTCGAGTGTTGGAAACTCCCGTCCAACGTGGGGGAAAGTCGCTATGACTATCCGAATGGTCCTTAACCATTCCGTAGAAGATGGTACTTCTCCATCACATGCATGTCACATAGCAATTATACCACAAATTATAATAGCACGTAAGGACATGATATGGAGTTTAGAGTAAACAATCGCTTTCGAAATAAAAATATTTGCAAGGAGTAAAATAATTTTGCATAAAGTAACCCCACCTCTGAATTGTTGTTCTTGTAAATTTTTCCTCTAAATTAGGTCGATGTGATGCTACTTTCTACGACTCAAGCCACATTGCCTAATAGAAGAAATTAAACATATCTTAGTAATTTAAATATTAAAATTGACTTTAATAATTTATTCGGGTCTTAAAGTATTTGATTTAAAAGTTATAGGGCCTAATTGATTACTTTAAAAGTTGCTTTGAGCTAAATCGAAAGAGAAGTATTGATTTGAGGGTGGAAATTGAAGTATTTAGTCAATTAGGACTAATTTGAAGCTCGATCGAAACTTTAGAGGTTGAAATTGAACTTTTAAAACTTAATTTGGGACTTGATTGAAAGAAATCAGTGATTTAGGGACTGTTTTGAACCTAAATTAGAACTTGGGGACTTCAATTGTAAATTATATAAATTCAATTGAAGTCAATTGGGGTAAAACTATGATTTTGAGGACTGTTTTAAACTATTCAAAAGGAGAGAATAAAACTAAGGGACCAACTTCAATAGGGATTGGAATTTGAGGGACCAAGGTGCCAAAATCCTCATTTAAAAGTCAAGGCTTGACTTCATCTTCCCCAATCATATGCATATACACGTTATATATGCAGAGAAGGGAAAAAGAAGAATAACGAGCAGCCGAGAGGAAGGGGGAAATCGGCGACTCGCCGCCAGTGCTGTCGCCACCAATCGCCGCCGCAGCAGCCGCCTGTAGCAGCGGTGACGGAGAAGGAACGCGGTTGGGTTTCAATCGGCCAAACTTCGAAAAAAACTCCGGAAAAAATCGAAGGTTTTCTGGCCATTAGACATCAATTGACTCGAGTTTTGGGTTCTATAACACTCAACTATCGTCTAGGAAGCCATTTGTGGAAGAAATTTAAAGATTGAAGACAAGAACCATGGCCAGGTACTATTCACGCTCGCGGGTACTGTTCACGGGTTACTATTCACGGTTTTTTTTTTTTTTTTGAAAATTCAAAACGAGAGAGGATGAAGATAGTGATGATGAGTTGATGCTTTGTGAGGAATTCTTCAATCGGCTAGTTTATGAAGATGAAAAGTTCTCGATTTTCTTTTCTTTTTTTTGTGTTGGTGCATCTTGTAAGATCGTATTTACTCAATTGTGAATTCCAGGAAATAAATCAGCAGGGAAAACTGAAATTTGGTAATTGGTTTGATTCTAGCAATAGACGATATAGTATAAATTTCATTGTTAGAAAAGTTGATGGTATACCTGGCTGTAATTGTTTTGTGTGGATTGCTGGAATTGCCAAGGATTTCTGTACGGGATGGAGAGCTTTGTGAGATTGGTAGAATTTTTGCTACGTGAAAAGTATGGAGTTTGGGGAGTCCTTGAGATATATGAAGCAGAGAATGAGAGCCGTAGAGTTGAGAATTTGAGTTATTGAGGGATTCCAAACTACGTTAGTCATGTCTCTGAGTTTCTCATGAATGGGCTCTCCATCAACAGTTGGGTTCAAGCCCAAAGAGCCAAGTGTAATGGCCTTTTAGAACTTTATATTGGACATTCGGCTTATTAGTTGGGTCTAAAACCCAACGAAAAATTTTATTGGCTCTAAATAAATTTTCCTTTGACCCGACTAAATTATCAAATTAAAATTTATTTTATTAGAGGAGCGCTGAAATTTAATAGGTTAAGTCGTAACGACGACGTTTTACTTAGAGAGTTTTAAAATTGACTGCGGTCGTTACAATAGCACTCCCATTCTCCTCTCTCAATGTGAAGATGAGGCAAAATATCATATGCTATGCCACTTCATCAAACATATTTGATAGCACTCCCATTCTCCTCTCCCAACGTGAAGAGTAACGTCTCTCAAGAGTCAAGAACAGAATGGGAATGATTTAATCAGTATTCTAAAAGGGATAAAACGTGATTAAATGTCAAAGTTAAATTTTGAGTTTAGGCAAGTGTAAAGATAAACAGTGCGATATGAAAGCATAAAAAGGCGCAATGAGTGCAAACAAACAGGTCAAAATTTATAAATTTAACATATTTTCGGCGAATCTCAAGAAATAACCAATGAATCAACTAAAACCGCATTTCCCTATACTTACATGCTCAGTGCAGCATTTCCGTCAAGCATCAAACCTTTGCGATCCTAGGCAACCAACCACCGTATACAATAAAGAACCAAAACTCGAGAAAGAGACTAGAACAGGAAATAGAAAACAAAAAAATGCAAAAAGGCAACTAGAGAATCGGTGAACCAAAGCACAAATGATTCAGAAAATGCTTTTCATTCTGATTCTTTGACAAATCACTATCCCATAATTCTTTTCAAAATAAAAAAATAAAAATAAAAAAAGAACGTTGAAATTCATCATCAAACCCAGAGGCATATAAAAACTATATTTATATAACTCCTTTTCGCCAACATCAACGTCTTATCACAACATTGAAGACTTCATGACACTGACCTATGCCAGAAGGATTTTCCAGACGAAAACTGAGAAAGAGGAGTAACCTAAGCCACGCAAGGAGTCGAGATGTGATCTATACATAGTTTCCTTATATCAGAAATAACAGAGCGCTTTGAAACTAAGTACAAGAATTTCCTGTGTACAATTGTAGTATATCCCATCAATCATCCAGGACATTTCCAAGAAAAAAAACCTTCACATCTCCAACTAAATTCCCATGAACAAAAAGCACCAGATGGTTATTATTTTTTACGGCTCAGTCTTCGACCGTACCTGATTGGAAAGAAGCCGGAACTTGAAGAAAAAATTATATTGATTCACCATTACTCAGTATTATGACTCATTTTCCAAACTTGTACCTTCTAAATCTCCTTCTCTTATAAAAAACTGCTCCTATTTCCCTTCAGTATATAACAGAAGTCGTGACTTTATGATACAATTTGAGCTTGACATTGGCATTGGCATTGGCATTGTAATTCAGAATGTAAAGCTTCTGCAAGCTCAGCTCAAAACTTGCACGGCCAGAAATCACAGTGCATCACTGTATTCAGGATTAGATCATGGCCAATGCTGAACACCATACCTTGATTACATCAAATTGGACATTGTACTAGTTGACAGCTTCATAAAAGAGGACCTGAGGTTGTAGATGTCCTTTTTCACACATTAGAAGCACATCATTCCAGCCGCCAATTACCTAGACATGAGGTATAGATACATGACATGCTACGAAAGAGAAAATGACAGAATGCAATGCAACAGTCTGCCAATTATACCTTCACAGTTTTGTCATCATACATTATCCACTGTTCATGATCGTGACTGTAGGCAAAACAGTGATAGTGCTGCCCATAATAGCAAACCTACAAGCAACAAAGTTCAAGGAAGAAAAGAAACCACTTAGGTAAATTTGAGTCTACAATGAGGAAACACCTACACAACCAAAGCTCTCCTTTGGTCCACCACTCCTGAGGAGGATTCCCTCCGTATCAGAGTGAATTCAAACTTGGTAAACATCATAATGCAGAGTTCTATTCTCTGTTCACTTTTTTTCCCCTTTTGCTGGAGAGCTTATTCTATACTGGAATGCTCAAGAGGAAAATTTGTCCGGTTACTTGGGCTTGACAGATGGGTTTCCTATTACATTTCTGACATGTTTGTTTATTTGTATCTTGGAATGCCACTCTGCAATGGAGGTAGTACCGTAGTACAGCATTTATTTTCCCAAACTACTTGTCTCTCTTCCCTCACACAAATCTGGATGTCAGGCAGTTAAAGAAACCCCACCTTTCTTCCCTCTCCAGACTTGTACTGCTTATGTTACAATGAATCACCACCATTACTGAGGTCAGACAGTTAGGAACATTCACACACCCCTTTTCTTTTCTTCCTCTCTCAATTTGTGCTGCTAGTTTCATAATATGGACATGGTAGGGATATTCCAAATCACCATCAGTCCATCACCACCCGATGTCTAGTTTAACTTAAAATATTGCTCGGCGGCGGATGGTGTTTTAACCTAAACAAATGAACCTATTTACACAAATACATCATTTATTTTGGGTACGGGAAGTTCATTTATCTATACATTTTTTATAAATGGGTTTTCCTGGACATTGGCACTCAATAGACTCACAGTACATTTTGAATAATCAGGTTAATGTATTTGTCAAGGATCTTGAGATCAAGCACCAAGAGCATACAACATACACAAGCACAAAAAATATAAAAAATAATAATAATAATAATAATAATAATAATAATAATAATAATAATGCTCTCGCCACCTTTATATGTTTTAATTAAAAAAAAAAGGAAATAAAAAGAGTTAGAAGATTTTACCACTGAGACCAAACAATGTTTATTTTTTGGATCAAGACCGCGATAAAGGACACTGACGTCAATCTCAGTTGACAAGGCCGCTAAAGTTGCCTTTATGTCTTCGACACACTCACAAGTATTCTGCCAACCCAGAACTATAAAACATTGAAAAATGTAGCATATCAGGTGCTTGTAGGAACAAAGCATAGCGAGACAGCTTTTGGTACTGAAGGTAGAATAACAAATAACAAATAAACATAAAATGAAGCTGGAAACTGACCTGTTGTGAAAACATGAGGCGGGGTTGAGAGGATATGGTGAATATAGTTTAGCTTCCCACAGCCACTATTCTCTGGATCACAAGCTAACTGGTGATTCATCTCAACAAGGTTTAAGAGCTCATCAAAAGAGGTTTCTGGGCACATAACCTACAATGTAAAGAAAAAAAGCTGAGTAACTTCATTTCATAAATTGACCATTTCGGGAAACAAAAATTCAAGTAAAATTTCCATTTAGCTCCAGCAGAATGAAGCATTGTCTTAATGGTAAAGAATTTCCTAAATTGGCTGAGGATAAACAGGATTCTTGAAATGTTTCTGTATGAGTGTACCTTCATTGTTCTGAGAGCACTGGCATTAATGTTATGAAAGAAAGATGTGTACTTCAAGTATCTGGACTCCAAACCACAGTTGTAACAATTCATTCTCTCTAATACGTCCATCCCAAAAAGAGAGTGTGCAACACAGGAACCATTTGTGCAATCCCACGAGCCCATACAGTTACTATCTACTGATTCAGTATCAGACACAGAAGACGCAGGAGTAAATGATTGATGCAGACAATCAAATACAACCCCCAGCACTTCAGAAGCATCATTCATCTGACCCTGAAATCAATAAATCATAATATATCACATAATGGTTACTGATTATCTTATGAAAAAAATGAAGAAACGTGCTTGTTAATGAAATTTGCAGCAGTGTACCTCCTGGAAGAAATTACTGTCGGGATAGAGATTGCTTAGACCAACTCTTAAAGTAGTAGGCGCAACAGGTTCTCTACGTGTGTCTCCAGACGCCTTGCTTAGCGCAATGAAGATATCATACAAAGCACATATGACACAGGGATCACCGACGTGAACATGCTCTGACAATGATCGCCTCAGGAATTGTTCTCGGAAACGTCTTAAATGCCACAAGGACTGAAATATAAAAATACAAAAATAATAATATATTTTTCTTTCAAGACAATGACTAACAGTCAATTAAAAATCTTGGTGAAACGGCAAAGTGTAAAATGCTCTCCAACACCAACCTGTATTATGACATTGAGAAAACAGTTATATTCACCAACTTCATTTTTCAGACCTGTGCCGTATCCATCTGTCCCATCGACAGTAGCACCCGAGACTTCAATAGACGAAACACCCGAGTAACTGATTTCTGGGACTTTCTTTGGTGGCACCAATGAACCTGACGTCAAAGGCAGTTTTCGATGTGCATGGAACGTGTCTGGCACAAAATGGAACACAACCCAAGAAACATGTAACCAACTTGATGAGTAAATAAAACAATGTCATCTGCTTAGTTTGCAAGGTATTACTCAACATGGTAATTACACGAGCATTCAACATGAATTAAGTTCATCCGATGTTAGTGTGTTTTGGAAAGCTTTTATTTCGCTGAAAACCAACTTTAGGTTGTATAGTAAATGGGACAACAAGATGTGATGATAATATTGAGTAGTCATTTGAGATGTATGATTAAGATTGACTTTTGACTCTCACTTAGTATTAGTTAATTTTTAGAAAGAAAAAAGTTAAACCCATTAAACCCGACACGGGCATAGTAACTTCAGCAGAAAGTGAATTCACATCAAGCACATTTTCAACTATAGAGAAAGATTCATACTGAGAGATCATTCTTCTCCTGAAGTCACTAACTTGAACTGACAATTTTCAATTGACCAACTCATTCGCCATTTAACAGAAACTAAAAGCAGGAAACTTAACAAGACACGTACCGAGACTTTGCCGTACAGCTTTTTTAAGGTCGGCTTGGAACCTCTCGTCATCATCATCCTCCGCTTGTTGCTGTCTCGATGTCATTGTTGAAGTATCTACAAGAGAATAATAGTCTTCAAGCCAAGTATTATAAGTTACACAAGTTCATCTGTAAAAGCCACAGCTACATGACAATTATCTTTTTCAACTAATTTGTTCATAAAACACACACAAGAAGTCAAAAATAAAGAAGCTCTAATAAATAATATCAAGCTCAAGTACACTAATCATGTCCTACCACTTAATTGAACCCACTGTATTTATTGGAAGATCCAACGGCTCAATGCTTCACAACTACACCAGACCGCATCAATTTCATTCTACCTCTCTCTTTCATATCTTTTTCGATAGAGATTGTTTATAGGAAACACGAAGATGTGTAGGAAACTAGATAAAAATTCTGGCTTGTGCTGCGCCAGTTATACCGCATGCCAAGTAAGCATGTAACTCAGACAATGCAATCGAACAAAAACAAGTTGTTTTGAAAATTTCATAGTAACACAAAGTGTGTGGCACAATGTTAAAGATGACCATTGATCATACACATGGTCATATACCCCAGTGAATCTGACCTGACTATACGTGGGTGGAAGATGATGATCATATACCTTAACATTCTAAAGCAGAAAAAGGCTTCTGAGTTGAATTCAGTTAAATCAGGTTTGTAACTTGGATCTTTAAATCAATAGCTAAACCGTTTGAGACATTGAATAATTGTAGAAAACATCTTGCCAAAAAGAAAGAAATAATAATTCCATTACTGTCTTATTCTTCCATACAGAGGAGTGCGCTTTACAAATGCAGCAATGGCTAACGAGAACCCTGCCTTTATTATTCTTAAAAATAAATAAATAAAGAAGGGGAGAGGGGTAAAAAGAAGGAAAATTGTAATGACAATATGTTCCTTGATCAAACAGGAGAATGACAATATGTTCCTTGATCATACAGTTCTCCTTTCCCAATTTAATCTTTCAGACTAAACCGATAATAGAAAAAATAATAGAAAAACCACAAAGGCGTAACATTTCTTGTTTGGCAGTAGCAACTTGCATTTAGAGACTCCTCTTGGACATGCTCATAATTCTAAATAAATGATCAAGAAGGTAGATGGTTTATTATGAGCATGTCTTTGTGTTTTTATGGTCTAATTGTTTATCAAGTTATTTACAGGTTAAGCATATTTTTCGACATTGCTTACAACCAAACCTAAAATTAAGAGTTTATGGGTAACGTTTATTTTGCTAAAAATGGACATTTTTAGGCCTTATAGTGGATTAATGGTGGGGAGACGATGGACAAAAAATGAACAATGATTTGGAGAGGTAATCAATATTTATGTTTGACTTTGACGTAATAATCAAAGTTAATTTTTATGTAGAAAAAGTTAAAACGAACACAGGCTGAGTCCAATACTCTCAATTCCTACCTCACTAACTTTTTCAGGCTTTCGATTTAAGCATTTTGCAATTTCATTCTAATTTCGACAAGTAACAAATGTTTCAGCCATTGACATTCTGTAAGTTTAACTGCTAGTAGAATTTTATTTCACAAAATTGTGATCTGAGTCTTTTTCTATTGAATTATTTTTTGAGGTCATGATACCAACAAAAATATACCTAGTTATTCAGTTTCATACTTAGTAGTTGCGAGGTACAAAATATATCAAATTATTCAGCTATGACACCAAATCCAAGTCAATAGCAAAATAGGTGCAGTGTTAAGAAGTACAAAAATTCAAGGAATTTGTAATTTTTGAAAGAAGAAAAAGGAAAATATAGTGGACTTTCTTTTTCAATATCCTTATTTAAGTCATGGCACCAAATAGAATAAAACCTTGGCTCCACCCTGGCATGCATGCAATTGGCATAATTGAAAGACCATCAAGGTGGATGAAACCATTATTTGCCTCATCCCGAAGAAATTGAGCTCGGCCTCCATAAAAGATTATCGGCTGATCAGTTTGGTCTCCTCTTTATACAAAATTGTGGCCAATGTCCTTGCTTTGAGGTTAAGAGAAGTCTCAAAGGAGACAATCGAGGCTGCACAATGTGCTTTTGTGAAAGGGAGACAAATTTTAGACTTGGTATTGCTAGCAAATGAGATTGTAGAGGAGTATAGGTCGCAAAAGAAGGTGTGGTGATTAAAATTGATTTTGAAAAAGTTTATGACCATGTAAGTAGGAAGTTTCTAGATTTTGTGCTAGCTGAGAAGGGCTTTGGAGATAAATGGAGGAAATGGATATGGGGCTCCCTATCATAGGCTAATTTTTCGGTTATGATAAATGGGAAGCCGAGGGGAAAATTTGGGGCATCAAGAGGGTTGAGGCAAAGCGATCCTCTATCGCCTTTTTTATTCATTTTAGTAGTAGATGTGCTTAGTAGATTGGTCAATAGGCAATGTGAACAGGAGTTGATAGAAGGATTCAAGCTAGGAGGAAATAATGTGAGGGTGTCACATCTCTAATTTGCAGATGATAACATCTTTTTCGTGGAAAATCGAGATAAAAGCATTGGCAATCTTATGGAAATCTTGGACATTTTCTCAAGAAGTGCAGGTTTAAAACTAAACATGGCCAAGAGCAATGTGGTAGGACTAAGTCTAGAGGAGGAAAGGATTGGAACATAGCTAATAGATTGGGGTGTGCAAAGGGGCTTGGCCATTGAATTATCTTGGACTTCCGTTAGGAGGAAACCCAAGTGCAATGTCCTTTTGCGAACTGGCAATTGAAAGAATTGCAAAGAGATTAGAAGGTTGGCATAAAGGTTGCCTATCAAGAGGTGGGAGACTTGTGCTCTTGCAAGCGACCTTGGGAGTATTCCCACATGTTACACGTCTATTTTCAAAATGCCGATGCAAGTGGTTAAGATGATTGAGAAGATGATGAGAGACCTTTTTTTGGGAAGGTAAAGGGGGGAGTCATAGCGATCACATGGTGAATTGGAACATTGTCACGAAACTAAAGCCTTTTGGTGGTTTGGGGACCGAGAATTTGCATTTGAAGAATTTGGCTTTCTTGGGCAAGTGGCTTTGGCGTTTCCCATTGAAACGGATTCGCTTTGGCATACGGTCATTCTTAGTTGAAATGGCCTACATTCCAATGGATGGGATGCAAATTTGGAAGTTAACTCCACTATCCGGGCAGCATGGAAGTCTATTGCAAGAATTTGGGATAAATTCATGGAAAATACCAAATTTATAGGGGGCAAGGGTGATAAAATCCAGTTTTGGCAAGACAAATGGGTGGGTGATCAAACACTCCAAGGGTTGTTCGCCCGCCTATTTCGATTGGCAAACAATAAAGAGGCGGTTATTTGCAATGTTGCTGATTTTTCATCTCCATCTGGCCCAATTTGGAATATTGAGTTCCTTTGTAACTTTAGGGATAGAGATATTGATGAATTCACTTCTCTTTTGCGCATCCTTGAAACTTCCAAAATTGATCCTTTTACTCCGGGCGAAAGAATTTGGAGGGGTCAATCCTCTGGTTTTTTTTTCCGTGTAAATCCTTCTTCAATATCCTTTGTGAACCATTCCAAGAACAAAATTTCCCTCAATTCAAGTTCATTTGGAAGGGAGTGGCACCCTCAAAAGTCAAAGTTTTTGCTTGGTTGGTTTCTTCAGGGAAGGTTAACACTTGTGATTTGTTACAATTGACGAGGCCTTTTTTGTCTATATCCCCTTCCTATTGCGTAATGTGTAAGAAGGAGAATGAAAGCATAGATCATGTCTTAATTCATTGTGAGTTCGCCGGAGAGAATTGGGGCAGAATTTTGCACATGTTTAGCACAGTAGACCATCTATCAAAAAGATAGGCAGATCTGATCCTCGTTAAGTGGTCTTTTGGGGAAATAGGAAACAAAAAGAAAGAGTGATGGAGGTTGATTGTGTGTGCTGCAGCTTGGACTACTTGGATGGAGAGAAATCAAAGAATTTTTTATAATATGGAGAAATCAGTGAAGAATATTTGGGATAGTATCATTTTCTTAACAGGTCTTTGGGCTAGAGCCGCTGGGAAATTTGGTGACCTAGATAATTATTTGTTTTGACTTGACCCATTTAGCACATTATGTACTGTTGTGTCCAGCTTACCTTAACTTTGAATGGCTGGCTTTTTCAAGCTTTTTTAGTTTTGTTATCTCTTTCTGGGCGGAAGGCTCAACCACCTTTTCTGTTGTATCTTTTTTAGGCTGTTTTTTGCAATAAATTTTGTTGTTTCTTATAAAAAAAAAAATCGGCAACTCAACTTGTCCAAATGAACCAAAAGGCGAAATAAGAACCGTGAAAGCATTTTGCTCTCTCATTGCTATCTAGGCATGCATCATAAAACAATTAAAGCCGATGACAGCCCCAGCATCAATGATACTATTATCGAAAGTACTATGTAGTCTACTGATATTCATAGCACAACTAAGCAATGGCACAATTTTCTTCAATGAATCAACAAGGTAATTTTCTTATCTTCTATATTTTTATACTTTTTGACCAAGTGACTTAAAAGCAGAATACCACTGGCAATATGAAATAATCATATACACAGCTTAGGTCAATAGATGCAGTTGTACTAATCTTCACATTCTTTTTTTTTTTTGGAAAAAGAAACACTCTTAATATATTGCTGTAAACAAATGAAGTACAGAATACAGGCTCAAAAAGAAAAAAGAAATGAAGGTATGGTCAACACCAAATCCAAATACAAGCTAGAATCTTAATACAAGAAATTAGTCCAATCTCTACTAAGATCTAAGAATGACAATCCCTCAAATCCTTTAGAATTGTACACCCAGGTTGCTACCCAAAACTTGATCTTCTCCCACATTCTTTCAATTGTATCTTCTTCACAATCTAATTTAATCAGTGGATGAAGTGATCCATTTCAGAAATAAGATTGTCTAATTAAGAAAAAGTATAATATTGCTTAGTATCCTGATGGATACAAATGCCAATATAAGATGTCAAACAAAGGAAGAACCAAATTCTGAAGAGGAAATGAATTACGATCGGATCTCCTTCCACCTACCACACTTGTCCCAACCTCATTAACAAGGTTGAGATATCATCAAATCAGGAATATGAATATTCAGCATAAGAGTCAGACAATCAGGTAATCCCTGCATTTTGCATGACGCAATCACAAATTCGGTTCTCCACTTCAACTATCACAAAATAGGTAACTACGTGCAAATGTGAATTTCAGAAAGTTTCAGGCCACTTCTCAATTCTCATTAGAGCATACATGTGGCAGAACCTGACCAAATGAGGAACACCCCAACAAAATTTAGGCCTTGTTCTATCCACATTAAATTTGGTCAAATTTAATTTGGTTTTGGATGTGTGGTTGAAAATTGGAGAAGAGGTAATAAAAAATCTAAATTGTCAAATCAATGTATTAGTGGTTGAAAAGGATGAGAGGCGAAATTATTTTAAAAAGAATCTCACCAAACAAGCTCTTAATCCCAGGAAGAATGTCAAGCCAGAGTCTCACATTCTGAAAACATCCAATTTTCAGTTTGTAAACCAACCAACCAAACAACGTGCATAACTTTACTCAACAGAACTGAGTGCAGCACATGTATATTAAAGTCGGCATTTATATTAAAGTCCACTGTCATTTCTCCAACCAGTCTCTCTTTCTTATTAGTTTTATCCTCTGATGACATCAGGCATTCAAAAATCATTTATAAAAGAAACAATTAGAATTCATTCACCCTTGGTGCAAGAGAGTTTTTTATCAATTGGAAGGATATCAATCAAAGGTGTGCGGCAAATCACAAACACCACCACATTCATTTCTCCATGGCACGCACTAAAAGGCCAAAGATTTAGCTTCAACGCCTTGATACAGCTCCTCAAAAACGAAAGTTGGCTATTAACTTAGAAGCTAAAAGTATATCTCACAATGTCTCCATATAACTGGAGATATTAGCCTTGTCAGCTAAATAGTTTCCTAAATTGCTGTTCACATGGTGGTGCGTACACCCAGAAGGTCCACAAACAGAACAGGAAGTTTCATCCTTAATATAGTACTCAGACCATGTTAGCATACAATTCAAAATGCATTTTAATTCATTCTTTTTGAAATTCAAATTTGGTCAAACAAATTACATCCATATATCTCTCCACTCATTAAATCTCCACCAATTAACTCCACTCATTCTCTCTTCCTACTCATAAAAATACATTAAAATTTATCCGCCAACACCCTCTCAATATGTAACCAACAAATTTGATTCCAGAATTCTAAAAAAAGCTAAAAACAATGATTAACATACTAAATTTAACAATCAAATGGATTTCAGGGGGAAAAATGGGTTTTAATGAACTAGTTGAGATTTTGTAATTCCAATCCGGCACAGCAAATAAATGATCAACTGGTAACAATGACCAATTTCGCATAAAACAGATCTCCCTGATCCCTTAAGGCAAAAGAGTAGCTTCCAGAGCAACCAATTGCACATTTAGTCAGTCCAACGTACCCTCCCCATTTCGCAATTAGTCTTGACTAAAACCTCATACTAAAGACAATTCTGACAATCATTTTAAGGACCTTGAACCTAAGACAAAAAATAATCTAGCTCTCTTTTTTTAAATACCTCTATAAGACATGCCAATCAAAACAAGTGAGCTTTAATACAAACAAAATGCAGTGGAGAAGAAAAATGCCTTGGGATTTAAGGATTTCAAAGGCCTGGTCAAGAAATTAAGCATACCGATGTACAGTTATCCTTAACCGCAACCAAGTTATGAATATGCTATGTGGTCACAAAGTTGTGGATCAAATTCAGGTAAGCATTCAATGTTCGAATAAATTTTACCGACAAAATTCCAATATAACAAGCCATGAAATTGTAAGTAACTTGATCGAGTACATACCGCTTTCTTCAGAAACTGCATGTGCAGATCTCACTTGAGCAACTTCAGGATTTTCCTTTTCTGAAGAGACCCGTTGATACTTTTGATCACCTAACCCAGTCGGAGTCTTTTGTCGCCTACCTCTCCTCCTTGAGCTTCTGTCAGAGTGTAAACCGCCATCCTTCAGAGTTCCTCCATTGTCTAAGACTGCAAAAAAGATCAAATGATAGTACTTTCAAGGGTTGGGGTGAATTATCTAACAGGGCCGGAAGTATGCAGTTAAAACTCTAATTAAGTTCCTAACACACACACACACAGAGATTGCTACCAGTTCTCCCTGCAGCGCCATTGCTAATGCTCTTTGCCAGACCATCCGTGATGCTCGTAAATTCATCCTTCTGCATTAAGGTTTCCTACAGATGCAAGTTCATTCTATCAGTTTCAATAAACATCATTTCCCATGCTTGAAAGGAATGAATATAACATTGTGAACAAAATAATGGCAGCATTACATTTTTTTCATAATGATTAGCCATAAGCGAAAATTAGGCAGCATCTGTAATTTCAACTTGGAGAATGGAACAAAAATCTTACCTTCCCATTTGTCCACAGATCATTGGCATCTTGGACACCGTGGTTGTGCCTTGGGTCAGAATCAGGAATTGCAACTACTTCCATCTTCTCAGGAACTGCTCTGGATATCTTTTTGTTCTGTTCCTCAAGATGCTTCTGTTTCGCCTCGTTTTCAATACGTCTTTGATATTCCAGAGCTTCTTTAAGCTTTCTTTCCTCAGCTTCTAGTTCAATAATCCGTCTGTATTCCTCTTCCTGTAGTCTCAAAGAATCATTGCTCACAGCTACAGCTTTTTCGGCACCTGGATTATCTCCATCATGAGCATTTGGAAGTGATCTGCAGCAATACAGCGAAAGAAAAAGATAGTAAAGATGAACTTAGAAGAAAACAAGAATAACATGGACATGGAAAATGCACCATGTGCAAAAGATAGAGACATACGTCTCTTCAGATGTCTGATCATGAAGCATGCTCAGCTCACCAGTTACCTGCATAACAGTAATTGGAATGTTAGGACACTGCAACTTCACATTCGGCAGTTCTTATAATAAATTTAACGAAAATGATAATCCATGCGAAGACTGGTTATATGGTTCAAACCTTCAAATCCTTGTTCTTCCGACTATCCTTGTTCTTTTTCTTTTCCTTCGTCTTCTCATTTACATGCTTTAAATTCTCACCACCACCACCACCTTTCTTAGGATCTCGGGCAAGTTCTGCCAAAAATGCTTCTCTGGCAGCATCAGATTTCTCTGTGGCATCTTTCTCCGCCATATCTTCCAACTGTGCCTGGAAAAAGCATACAAATGAAACCTCAAACTAAACGTCACAAGGGAATGAGTACGTTGAGGAGATGTTACAAAAGTAAGTAATGTGATAAACACACCCGCAAAAATGATTTAACTAGAGGCACTAAGATTGACTGAAAATCATCAGCAGCTGCAGGCTCAAGCTTAACCTCAAACTGATGCATCCCAGTAAGAATTCGCATGATTCTTGCATCAATTTTGCTGAGCTGTATAACTGAAAAAGTGAGATAAAGCAGCGACGCAGATCCTTACTGGACAGTAAAATTAAAAGCAGAACTAATTAAACAACCTCAATAGAAACTTGTTCTTTCTGTCTCTGTATTGCAACTTCAATGCAAGAGTCCACCTGGTGCAAATAGTCTTTGGTTCTCCAATCATCATCTTCACCAGATTCTAGGTCACAAAGATGAGATGTCACACCGCTATAAGTTTCCTCAAATCCAAACTGGTTGACATTCAAGGATTCAGCATCCTTCAAAACATTGGTGATTGCATCCAACTCGAACCTACTGCTGATTGTGGTCATTTCATTGTCATGTTCAATGAGTTCTTCTCGACGTTTCCTTAGGACAGAGTCATAACTTTGGCGAACAAAATCTGTCACGTGATCTCTTTTCTTGCCCTCTTCCAAACAGAGATCCTCCACAGCCTGCAATGCCTCCTCGTAACTTAAATGCTCACATTTTCGCTCACACAAGCCCTGAAGATGGTAAAATTCCTTCTCAAGCAACTGAAGGATTTCCATACCTTGCTGTGCTTTCTCTTCTCTTGCACGCTTCCAGGATGCCAATTCTTCCCCACTTGAGGGACCGGTAAAGATCCATGACAGTAATGCATCTGAATCAAGCACGACATCATTCTCAAAGCTGACACGTGATGCAGTTGCTGCACTAGAATCATTAGTACCAGAATCATCGCGAGATAATGTAGGTTTGCAGGGAAGACAATGTTCGTCAAGAACCAAAAATGAAACATCTGAGGTAATTATCAACTTCTCCAAATTGTCAACTTCCTCCATGCCACTGTTTATTTCAGCCGGGGGATTATTTCTGTCAGAATATCTACCTAGTCCACAAGAATGAGAAATTTCCTGCAAAAATTTCAGGATTTTCTTGAGCTCTGAAGCACCTAAAAAGCAGATGCACAAAGGAGTTTGGTCGACATTGGAATTAAGAAGTTGAGAACCAAAGACACCCTGCAGTTCCTCCACTGCAAAGTGTATAACCTTGCTAAGATGACTTGAAGCTAGATACTTCTGTTTGATAAGAGCCTGAAATATGGCATGGATTTTTTCAAGAAGCTTCGCACGCTCAGGATCATCAGATATTGGCCAGTTTTCATTAAAGAGACTTTCCTTACAGCCCTGATCGCCATCACAATCCATCCACTCAACATCTTCGAATTCTCTGCTCTCTTGGGTACTTACATTGCAATTATCACCCAATTTCTTCCTTCCCGTTGATGACTGCCATTCATATTCACAGCAATAAGAGTCAACAAAACATTCTTTCGTATCATCTGAGTCATTTCTTGGATAAGGTTCCAGAAAATCAGGTGCCTCAGATTTTGACTGTTTTTCAAGCATTTTAATTGCAGCTGTTAAATCCAACGGTTTCCAAGAACAGTGAAGAAGCATCTCAGCCCACTCATTCTCAACACCTTGGGGAAGGATTGACTGCATTTTGGGTAACAAAGTCCCCATATGCTCCTGCACAACGTGCTGCATGTACAAATCTGCATTGGCAAATTTCTCTTTGCATCGACAGCACTTCCAAAATTTCCATACTTTATTAGATTCACCAAAAGATAAAGCTTCATTAAGCACTTCGCTGGCAGAAACATCCTTTGACAAACTAAAATGAGCTTTGAGATCCAATACTTTAACTCGAAGCAACTCTTTCTTCCCTTCTGAACTCATTGAGTTCCAAAATGACTGGACCCAATCCCTTCTCTCAGCTGAAGATGCATTTTTCCTCGCATTGCCACTTCTCCTTCTTTCTGCACCTCGCTGCCCTAACCCAGACCCAGAGTCCAACAACTTGGCATTGTTTTCCCCACCTGACAAGTGGGGAGATTCGGACTTCTGCTGTAAAAGCCGAGCTGCAGCCACCCTCACCTCAATCTCCTTCCTTCGTTCCTCAGGAGTCTTAGTTGCCTTCTTAATCTCGTTGGGCCTTCTTGCCTGCACTAACCTCAGTTCCATTGGGTCCTCTGCAACCCTCCTTATTGGGATCAAACGAAACTTCTCTTCCCCATTTCCTAAATTCTTCATCCAAGATGAAATCGATGCAATGTTCGACTTCTGAATTAAAGATCTAAGCTCACTTTGCACATGGGCAACTCGAGCTTCAGTTGTGGAGATCTTCTGCTGGCTCTCTTCTTGCAGGCTCTCCTTCGCAGGGTCCACAGGGTTCTCAATTGCCAACGCCCTATCACACTCCTGCACCACCTCCTCATACTCTTTGGCATCATTTGCCGCCTCATATAACAAATTCGCATAAAAATGTGCAAACTCAATAGAATTTGGGGACAGAGTCATGGCTTTCCTAGCGCTCTCAATTGCGTTCTTCAAATGCCTCTGTTTGGCATTGGGGTCGTCAATAATTGATGCCACCTTCACGCACACAGTCCCCTGAACACGATGAATCAAAGCTGAGTGGGGGGAATTTTCGTGTTTGGAGCTCAAATCCTTCATCAACCTTAGGGCTTTGGTATGGTTCCCCCGCCGGAGAGTCGTTAGGGCCTTCTCACATTCGAACTTTATTGCACTATACGATGAGGGGTTTGGATCATTTCTACTTTCTGAATCTAGGGCGTCAGTTTTTTCCACTGTAGTTGTGGTCGGATTTGGTACGTCATCCGAAAACGCCACACCACCGTCGACGGCGACGATTGCAGTGGACGGCGCCGCCGAGGTTTTGAAGCGCGGAGCGGGATTTCGCTTCTTATGCCCCATAAAAGTGATTCCAATGACTACTCAATTGCATGCATATATACATCAATTTATATATATCCAATCATATATCGACTGTATCTATCTTCTCTTCTGTATAAATTTGGAGAGAGAGAGATAGACTTACTCAAAAATCTTGGTCAAAAGAACGATCGGAGGCAAGGAATACACAGTAGAATGTGTGTATCTATATATGCTTCTGTGTCTTGCGAATGTGTAGGTGAATACTGTATCTAATCTGGGGGTCGGGGTGGGTGGGGGTGCGGGGTGTGCGTGGGTAGTGGTTGATGGAGAAGATGTTGGGGTTGTGTGCAAAATTTTGTAGCGAGCAAAGTGAATGCTCGGGAAGAAATTGGATTAGTATTATTATGTTGTGAAAAGGGAAATGGAATTAGCAGTATTTTAGAGTTGACGATACGCAATCATTTATTTTGATTAAGAACTAGGGCTGAAGTAATAATCTATTTAATTGTATAATATTTTTCTGTGAAATTCCTTTTTTTTTTTTTGTAAGTTTTGTATTTTTTATTTTTTTCAAACATGGTGGGTAGGTGAAGAAATTGAATATTTTTTATTTCCTTGAATCAGCTTTTAGTAACAAATTTAATTTGAATAAATCGTTAGCTAGTAATAAAAATTGTACGAAAATCATGACTTAGTTTTAGGGCATTAACATGACAACATATCGATAAAACGTGCTAATATTTTGTCTCGGTGTTCATCATCCAATTATATTTAGTTCTGAAGAATACTGATGGATTCTAAATCAATGACTAATCAATATTGATATATGATGCACCTATTTCTTTACCTTGTTAATTAAAGTTTTTTTTTTTTTGTATTTTTTGTTTTACAAAATCTGCATGATTTATAATTAATAAAAGTTGTTTATATCTTTTTATATATGACCTAATGTGTTTGATTGCCATGATTTTCTATGAAAAAATATGAAATATTGGAAATTATTTTCCAAGTTTGTTGTTTGATCACAAAATTTTTTATGGAAATGATTTTCTATGTACAACCACTTAAAGTATGTTTTAGCCTATTTTTCATGGAAAACAATTCTCACCTCCCCTAAAAAAATATTTTCCATGAAAGATGGAAAATATTTTTTTTTCTATCTTTTCCTATCAAACACACCCTAAGTACATTTTGACCAATTCCATGGAAAATATTTTCTTTGGGGGTATATAGTATTTATTTCACAATTTACGTGGAAAATATTTTCTCTTCCACCTCGTATTAATTTTGCATGTAAAATGTGTATTTTTCATGTAATTTTTCCTAATGATGTATTTAATGCAAAATTTTTCTAAACAAAATATTTTCCAGGTACAATCTTTTAGACCACATTTCCTCCAAATTTCATGTAAAACTTTTTTTATGAAGAGTGATGGAAAATACCTTCCTACTTATATGGAATTGGTTTTCCAAAATTTATTTTCCCATGCATTGCAATCAAGCACACAATTATGCATTCATTTTAGATGGAAATCAATGAGAGCGGTTTCGTATACTCACCAAGTTGAAACAAAATAATCAATGGTAGGGACATCCAATGCCTAATGCGGCCATCTCCAATGCATATAGGGAATTGTGAGGTTGTATGGAAGAGAGATACAGAAAAGAGTGATTATTTTAATTGAATTGTAATGAAAAGAAGTGCACGTAAAAAAGATATGGAGAAGTCAAAAGAAGGATAAAGATAAAAATAAATTCAAAATTAATATTAATAAAATGATAGTAGAGAATGCGTGATTTTGGACATAACGCCGAAAGTTAGGAGGAAAAGGTAAAGTCATCAATGAAATAAAGGTGATTTTAAAATTTTGAAACCTAAAGATAAAATAAAATAAATATGGAACCCACAAAAAAAAAGTGTCTAACACTCCATACTTCTAGACATCGAGCATTGGAGATGGTTCCATCGTTTGACAACACCAGCAAATTTCCAGCACATACAAATAGAAATTGAAAATATTGAAGTATTAAATAAATAAATAATGTTTAAAAAATAAAAACACATTTTTCAATGCAAACTATGTGTGAAATTAATATTTGTAGTTAGGAGTGTCCATTGGGTCAGGTTTCGATCCAACTTGAAACCGACCCGATATGGGTCGGTTTGGAAGAATTTGGATGAAACTGACCCGATATGGGTCTGTTTCGCAGTTCTAATTTGGGTCGGTTTGGGGGATTTATGCCTAGAAAATTATTTACATTTTTTTTCAAGCCAATCGGTTTGCGGTGGGTTTGAAATTTCCAACCCGCAAACCAATGCGACAGGCCATCAACCCCGAACCAACCCGACCCGCGTCGATCTAGTTGGCGGGTTTGGATGCCCACCCCTATTTTGTAGTGGACACTGTGAATTACTAGATTTACATTCAGACATTATGTAAGATTTTAAAATCCATCGATTTTTTTTTTTATTTTGATTATTTTGATATGTTATGATATATATATATATATATATATATATATATATATATGAAACTTCACATTATTTATGTTGTTAATGTATAGATGGAACTACTAAAGAGTTTTTTTTTTTTTAATGAAAAAGATTGATGAAACTACTCAAGACTAACTTTTGAACTATATCGTCTATTCAATCAATTATTATAAAACATAAAGACATCTATTTACTTAACATGCAAGGCACAATCTATTATACACGTTTGTGATGCTCTAAAGAGCAATTCATTAATTTTTTTTTTACCATTTTTGTCTTCGTTTATTAAAACAAAATCGAGTAATACATGCATATTATCATAAAGCCATATTTTCCTAAATTTTAATAAAATCTCAACTTTGAGAATGTATCATTCATGTACCTTACAAATTAGTTTTGAAAATATAGAATTAACTTATCATTCACATTTTTCTCAAAAATAGAAAAAAAAGCAAAAAACAAAACCTTATCATTCGTATTAGATAATTATGTTTATTATGTTTATATATTACTTTCATATTTTTGTAAATGCATCCTCAAAAACAATGAATTTTTGAGAATTGTAATGATCTTTTGTCGTTGTTAATTTTATTTTTTTATTTTTAGTGATTATACTCTATAAATTGTTAATAACACATCATTGTCTTTTCTTTCCAACCAATAAAAAAATTAAATGCAAAAAGAACGATGACATACTTCTTAAAAAATCCTTAATCAAGAACTGCTAACCAAAAGAGCAACACATGCAACCCAATGCCATAGGAAGCCGTGGCGGAGCCACATGGGGGCCTGTGGGTTCCTAGGGCCCCACTGACCCCTTCATTTCTTCTTTTTTTTTCTTTTCTTACTTTTTCCCCTTTTATCTCATTCATATAATTGGGTAATTATGTGTGAAAATTTTGTGAATAATTATTTGGACCCCATAAGTATTAATCCAATAGTCCCTGGACTCATAGGTTCATATACAAATGTTTGTTCACTTAGTCTTTATAACAAATACTATTATTTATTTTAGTTTGTTAGACATATTTAATTTGAAAATATTTTTATATTTATGTTAATAGTTAAGGTAGTTGATTCAAAATTATAAAAATATTTGTTGTATATAGTTTTTTTTCTTCCTTGGACACTTAGATTTACTTAATTTAAATGGACATATTCGAAAATTGTAATCCTATTAAAAATAAACTATTATAAACTTTTTTATTTCAATAATAATAGTTAAATAATTCCCTCGAATCCCGAGAAGCGAGGCAATCCCCCTTCCAATGTCTCACGTTAGAATTTTTTTGCCCCCAATCCAATTAATTTCTGGCTCCGCCACCGATAAGAAGAGCTAGTGTATTGCTAACTAATATCGATACTAACACAGTTACATTCAAAATTACAAACCATAGAGTCATAAAAATTATACAAAAAGAAAGCCTCATAGTCAACACAAAAAAAGGCAAATTTTCAGTACCATTACATCAAATTATGATCCAAGGACGTTTTGCCTAACAGAAAATGCATCCATTTATCAGTATTGAACGATCTGAATTTGAAATAATTCTTTACCCCTACAATCTCCAATTAGTATGCAAAATACATATGTATAACGTCATACTAAAAATAATAATAAGATTATTCGTCTCATTATGGTGGGTTTGTGTGAAAATGAGTCTTCGCCAATTTCTACTTTCAAACGATAAGTACATACACATATATATTTAATAAAAATAGAAGAATAAAGTATTTAATTAGGAAACCCCCTCTTTTTCTCATCGCCAATGTAGCTTTCTTCAATGGGGTGTGTGCACAACAAACCTCCATCCTTCACTATTTTTGAACGCATTAATCCAATTATCCTAATTTAGCTAATCCTTGCACGAATCGTCCAAATTATTTTATCTTGGCGCATATTATTCTAATTTCAACCTATTTTTCACAAATCGTCCCCACCTACTATTTCATTTCATTAAATAAAAAGGAAAAAAATGTCAATACACTTAAACTTTATAAGGTAATTTAATAAAATAACAAAAAATAAAAAAATCGAACTAAGAGTCCGAAGATATTTCAAAGAAGGAAAACCCCCCTAAATTCTCAATTAAAATAAAATAAATATAAATAATAAATAAATAACAAAAGATTCTTGTTAATCAGGTCGGGTCAGAAAAAGCAACACACTTAGCTTTTGACCTGTGCTGTAAATTTCTCGTCTCATGTTGTTTTCATTGAATTCAATTGTAAAATTTTAGTGGATTTAATTTTACAGGATTTACCATTCATTTAATTAACAATGTTGTTTTCATTGAATTAAATTGTCAAATTTTAGTGATTTAATTTTAATGGATTTACCCTTCATTTAATTAACAGTGGGTATGATTTGTATAAAATTAGATGAAAACAGGGATCTCATAAAAAGATATACAGCCCGTTCTTTTACAACTTTTAACAAATTTTTACACATTTTAACACATTCATATCAAAAGTCAAACTAATTACATTCACATATTTTCTTGGACCCACTGTATATAAATCTTCACCACTCAATCTCACTCATTCTCTCTCATATTTCACATCAAAACTCATAAATACTCATAAATACACATACACTAACGGGGGCATAGATGACTAGCATAAGGAGGACAAATGTATCCAACCTTTAGTGCAATTATCCTACTCAACAAAGAATATTCAAAGAATAATGCTTCTCTGTTCTTTGAAAGCTAATGCTTCTCTCTCCCAAGTTGAGAGTACACAAAATTTTGCCTAAACAGTGATACCGCCAGTGTACCTCCAATTGAAAAGGGCCCACAGCATGTAGTTAAAATTCTAATTGCTACCACTTCTCTGTGCAGCTCCGTTGCTAGTGCTCTTCGGCATCATCTTCTGTTGATGTTTCCTACCTATGCAAGTTCATTCTATCAGTTCCAATAAATATCATTTCTCATACTTTAAACGAATGAATATAACATTGTGAACAAAATAACATTTTTATTATTATTATTATTATTATTATTATTAGCCATAAGCGAAAACTAGGCACAATCTGTAATTTCAACTTGGAGAATGGAACAAAAATCTCACCTTCGGCATCTGGGTTATCTCCATCATGAGCCATTGGAACTGATCTGCAGCAATCCAGTAAAAGCAACCGAAGAATGTTCAGCTCACCAGTTACCTGTGAAACAGCAATCGCGTGACAAGTTATACAATCGCTTTATTTTATTTTTATTTCTTTACTTCTGTACTGTTGCAACTTATTCCTTGTAAGTACTCTTGTTAAAACTACATAAAATACAAAAATACGGAAGACATTTGTCTTCCTTTAAGTAGATCTCACGGTATCAGAGCATAAACGTCGATTCTACGGAACACATTGGTTAGGGTTTTGTTCAAAATTAAGAACACAGGTATGAATTTAGTGTCCACGCCACTGATTGGGAGTAATTACTTGTCTTGGAGCAAATTAATTAATCAAGCTCAAGCTAGGAGCAAAATTAAAGTTGGGTTTCATCGACGGGAATTGCAAGAAGACAAAAACTGGGGCACCCGGCCTATGAGGCGTGGACTAGTCCAGATTGTGTGGTCACATCTTGGACCCTCAATTCAATTTATAAAGAGATTGTTGACCTTTGTTACGTACTACACCGCAGCACATGAGCTATGAAAAGAACTCTAGCAGAAATTCTGGGGAGAGTAATGGGCCAATACTGTATCAATTGCAACGAGAAATTGCTTCAATCTCTCAAAGGAATTCACCAGAAACACAGTATTACATGAAACTCAAAAAATTATGGGATGAAATGAATTGCTTGATGCCAACAGCAAAATGCACTTCTGGTGGAGCGAAGGCTCTTTCCGAGATGGTTTCTTCGAATAAACTGATGCAGCTTCTCATGGGATTAAATGACGAGTACGACAACTTTAGAAACCAAATTTTAGTAATGGATCCCCTTCCCAATGTTAATAACCAAATTTTAGTAATGGATCCCCTTCCCAATGTTAATAAGCTTATTTGACGGTCCTAATGATAGAGAAACAGATGGAGGTACACATGGGCTTTACAGATGGTGTGGACAGTTCTGCAATGACTGTTAGATCACAGTTTACTAGGGAAAAAACTTCAACCAAAGCATGAGTTATATATGGTCGATGTGGGATGGGTAGAGGTTGAAGAAGTTACCGGAGGCAAGATATTGGAAGAAGAAACAATTATCAATATTGTACACATTGCAATGTGCCAGGGCACGGCGAGGAGATTGTTTCAAAATCATCGGCTACCCCCACTGGTACAAGGAACTCAAAGGGAAACAGGTAAACGGGAAGACAGTAGTAAATATAGCTAATACATTGATTGAAGTGGACAATCTATGAATCAGAGAATGGAGAAAATGCAACAGTCCCTGGCTTTTATAATATAACAGGAGGTCATGAAGGCTATGGAACGGAAGATGCAGTTGAATTAAAACATGAGTGTTGATATCCACACCCACAATTTTAATCCCGTACACTCACTTTTTTTTCAATCCCCATTTTACCCTTATCTAATATTGCGTGTAATACTGCGTGCATGGGTTTAGGAATAAGTTTTGGATGCTCGGCCGAAGGGGAGCTCGGCTGAGGCTCGCCGAGCCTCCACTTTGGATACTCGGCCGATTTGGATGCTTGGCCACCTTCGGCCGAGTATCCAAAATGGCATTTTTTTAATTTTTTTAAAATTGATAATGTAATTAATTTTTTTTTATATTATTTTTTTATTTGGGGAATGAACATGTGATGTATAAGTTGGATCGAAATGGAAGAAACCGTACTTTGCAAATTTAGTGTCTGAACTCCGTTTTGGACAAATAATATATCAATTTGGGGTGACTCGACGCCATGAGTCGAACTCACTGCTTTGCAATGATGTACAATGGATTTTGGACATCTGAGCGCGTTTAGGCAGCGAAATCAGCGTTTTTCTATTTTTGGAGTATTTAATCTTTTTGGTTATTTGTTTTTAATTTTATTTTATCACCATTTTCATTTTATTTTATCACCATTAAAAACGCACTTATTTTATTATATTTTATCACAAATCTCATAGGACTCATCTATACTATTAAATCTCCACCATTCAACTCCAGTCATTCTCTCTCTTTCTATTCTTAAAAACTCATTTTTAAAAGTTTCCTAACACCCTCAATACAATGGTAATAATTGTGTATGGATAATTATTTAAATTTTGAAGTCAATAAGTGAACTTATTTAGTAATTAATAAGAAAAAGAAACAAAAATATTTATTTTGATTCGACTACCTTGTATTGTAATTTTCTCTAACATTGTCATCCAACCGTATTTAGTTTTGAAGAACAACGACAACTTCTAAATCTACCAACCTTTTTATTAACTATTCTATATTGACACACCACGTGCAGTGTGCTTGTTTCTTTACTTTCTTAAAAGTTTATTAAAATCCTTTATTTTTTTTTTTAAATCTTCATTATTTATATAAATTTTTTTTTTTTTTGAAAGAAGAAATTTATTTATTTACGGAATGGGTAGTGTCGTACAAAATGGAGGCAACAAGGAAATGTGGTGCCATGTGGTGCCTTATTTCATACAAGAGGGATTAGCATGACATATAGACAATCAAGCTAACTCGTAAGCTTAAACATTCACTTCCCCCATTATAAAAGAGACCGAAAAAAGCCTACATTATGATGCAAAAGAGCTTTACAATCTCTTACGATGGTCCCAATTTTCGATTGATCCACCCAATAGGATGTAACGGGTCATTAACAACTTTAGCATCCATCTCAAAGATCATATGTTGGAAATCCATAAATTGCACTCATTCAATATCCTCATGTAACCCGGTCACAAGTATATAATGAAATGAATTGTAAAATTTTAATGGATTTTCCCTTCATTTACTACTATTTAATTTAATAAAATAACAGTATGATTTGTACAAAATTAGATTAAAATAGGTAGAGATCTTATAGAAAGTCATGGATGGACTTGCACAACGTCAAAAGCTCACAACCTTCTGTGCAATTATCCTACTCAGCAAAGAATATTCAAAGAATAATTCCCCTATGCGCATTGAAAGCTAATGAACAAAATTCTGTACTATGATACCTCCTATGTATCTCATTGCAGCAAATCATCCTAGCAAAATTATTTTATGGACGATTTTGCCCCAGTATTGACAATAGTATCATTAAATTAAATAAAAGCAATAAGTTGATGACATAAGTTTTAATATTGATAATGTGAACGACCTGATCTTCTCAATTATCTCCTTCAAAAATGCCAATGTTCAATGACATGAAAATAGACCTAAAACATGCCAAAACACAGATTTAATTTAGCTGTACATAACAAGTAAAATCTGGCAATACAAAACCTAGACATGATGAGGAAAAGTTACAGCAAATGCATACGTTCGACGTATGATTGTAGCAACCACTGGTTGAGCGACTCCCCGCGTCCCACGAAGCACCCTGAGTTACCGTTTTCCGTGAAGAACGGAAAACCAAACACGTTAAGCAATTCGTGCACTGACTGTCGCACTAGCGACTCTCCAGTCACCCTACTCCTTCGTCCCCAACCAGTGACAATATCAATGCGGCTAGGGGATTTTCCAGAAACAAGCATTTCTCTACGAAACCAGGCAAGTGTTCTTGACAATGCTGTAACTGCAGTTCCATCTGACATAACATGCAAGTTCACAAGCCAGTAGCATGGGCTTTTCTCTCTCACTGCATCAGGATACACGTTTCTCTCCGCTGCCACTTCCCAAACGGACCCCGCCTCCTCCTTAAGCCCCGACTTTCGAAAGAAATCAATCACTGCATCGACTAACCCTCGTTTACTTTCTCTATCTTCACTATGCATCATGTCCAAGAAATTGCTCACGTGGTCCCTCACGTTTTGCCCACTGGGGCCCGGCGTAGGCATGGATAGGAGAAATGTGTGGGCCGGGTGGCCAGTGACCATCATGAGCTGGCAACAAAATCCCATGTCGAGTGTCGTTTGAGCCTCAGTGCAACAACTTAGGAGCAATGTGTAGGTTTGCAAAGACGGATTTAGCCCTAAACGGAGCATGCTTTGTAGGACACTATATGCGTCTGCCAAACGGTGAACCCTAAGGAAAGCACTGAGCAGAGAATTGCATGTAGGTACATTGGGACGTAAGCCCTCGTGAAGCATTGTTTGATACCACTGCATTGCCTTCTCAGGTTTTCCGGCTTTCCCCCACATGTCAACAAGCAGGCCATAAACGGGTTCATCCGGGACCCAGTTTTGTCTTTTCATTTCAGCAAAAATAGCTTCAGCTTCGTCCAGATAGCCACAATGGCCAAGAACCTCCATAACTATGCTGTAAGTTACATTGTCAGGGGCAAATCCAGCATTTTGCATATCGCGATATATCTGTAAAGCACTGTCGTAGTTTCTCGCCTTTGCTTGTAAAGCAATCATGATGTTGTAAGTCACGAGGTTAGGCACACAACCGTGATTCACCATCTCGGTAAATAACTTGTGGGCCATAGCCAAGTGGCCGGCTTTTCCAAGGCAGTTAATGATGACGCTATAAGTGAAAGTATCTGGAGATAGCCCATCTACTTGCATCCTCTGATACATATCCATGGCAATATCAAGATACCCCGCTTTAGCGTGGATGTCTATAAGCGTACAATAAGTCACACGATCAGGTTTACAGCCAACGTTCTTCATTTGATTGAAAACATTCATAGCTTCATTCAAGTAATTTGCTCGGCCATAACTATGAATCAGACGGTTGTATGTAACAACATTTGGCTGACATCCATCACTGATCATCTGATCTAGCAATCTGTGTATTGTACCAAATTGCTTTGCTCGACCAAGAATCCCGACCATGGTGGTGTACGTATGCCCATCGTGCTTGAATCCCTGTTGCTGTTTTAACCAGTAGAAGAAATTAAGAGCCACTGTGTAGTCTTGAAGCTGCTTAAGAATCTGGTTTGCTTGATAAGCGTTGGGTAAACAGTTGAGGTTTCTAAAAGCTTCCTCTGTAGCTACACTCCATCTTGATTGTTGTAATATCCAAGAAAAACTTTCAACCACGTTACTAGAACCGTAAAACCGTTTACCTGGGGGAGCTGCTCGTGGGGTCATTTTTGTGCGGACAAACTTTCCTTCTGAATGTTGTACATTTGGCACGGCGTGATTTGAGAAATCTCTTGAACATTGAGGGGTTGGCCTTTTCTTATCACGAGGACCAAATGAGGGCCTATGAGAATCAACTGAATCCAATGATCCAGAACGTGACACATCAGTAGCAGCCCGCTTATCAGGAACCAAATTGTCAGCAGAGGATCTTTTGTAGACCTTGTCCTCTCTTAAGGTTTCTATGTTAGAAGATGGTCTGATGTTAGAGATTGGCTTCGACCGGTCAATCACAGAGTTCTGTGACGAGGAAAATGCATTCCCATCCAAAGTCGGGATCTTGTAATTTACCAAGTCAGATATCAAACCAACTGCTGCAATACCTGCCCTCATGAACTGGTCTGTGATAGGAGATGGAGAATTTAACACCTCTTCAGAATCTACGTTGTCCAATGAGGAAGATGTAGGAAGTAGTACTTTTTTCCCAGAATTGCCCTTGGGTGCATCACTCAAAATCAGCGAACCAATTTTCAGTGATGAGTGCAAATTTTGCCCATTTGATTGAAGAGGTCGTCTGGAAGTACAAGTCTCGTCTTCCGAGCAAGTGGATGAATTTCCATCGAGTGTGGTGCATCTCGTCCCGCTGAGGAAGAATGACCGGGCTGTCTGGGAAATTGTACCAATTTGCTTTGCTCTTATCATTGTTTGCAGATTCACTAGAGAAAAGGAGGTATAATTTCTGTCAAAGACAAAGAGTGTTATTAACTATTAAGGCACATTGACAAGGTTGTTTATTAATGTTGTCTCTTGATGACTAATTCATTCATTCGACCAAATGTGACATGACTGTAAAAGCAAGCAAGCAAAAGAACAAGAAATGGAGCTATGAATTTGCTATTTGATCCCTAAAGTAAGCAAAGATTCATTCTTTATAGACACCAGAACAAGGGCAGTAAGGTAAAGCTTCTGAAATTGGCATTTCAAGAATCAAAGCACTTACAGGAAAGAACAAAATACTAAAACTATGATAGTCAACGAAGAAACACAGAGCCAAACACACAGAGATTAAAGAACAGACTTTACCAATTACCAAAAGCCAACCAAAACATCAAATACAATAATAAGATTTAAAATAAAAGAAAAAATCACAAAATAACCATAAGCAATCATTAATATACCCAAACAACAGTATTCCAAGAAAATGGCAATTTATCAGCAGCAATCCAGATTACAACTTATAAATCACCAAAAAATAAAAAAAATAAAAACCCCATGAAAACACAAAAATCCTTTCAATGAAACCATGACTTACCATAGTAGCTCAAGCCCATGTACTGAAAACAAAAGCACACAAATTTGAAGGCATTACATCATAAATCATAAATATGGATTAAATGAAAAATGGGGTCAAAGAAACAAGAGAAAGTACCTAAAACAGAGGTCTTTCACAAATCCCACACAATATTCAAGAAATTCTAGAGAAAGGGAGAGAAGAAAGAGAAGAGTATTGGAGGGCAAGACGGAAGAAGGGTTAAGGAGGGCGGCCGACTGCCATCTCGCGTTTTCTGTGTCAAATCAAACTATGAGTTTCCAAGCAACTTGGGGTGGGTGATTTTGGCCGGGACTGTAATTATATTTTATTTATTTTTTATTTTTATGTAAATGTCGGAGAGGATGTATTTGGTGCGATCGTCTGCACTGGGTGATTTTTTTGGATTTTACTTGGGAAGAAATCTCGGTCCACTTCTGTGTTTGGACCTCGGATACATCAATTTAATTTAATTAATTAATAATTAATAAAAGTAAAAATTAGAATGGTTAACTTTTGAATTAATAATAACTAGTATTTTCTCCCGTGCGTTACACGGGAAAATTTATGGCCAAATTATAATTTAAAATATGTGTAAAATAAAAATTATAATAACATATTTTCCTCTTTTTCATGGTAAAAAAATATGGATTAGAGATTTAAAAAAATCACACATGATAATAACCCGGATTGGAGGGATAAGGAGTGATTCTATAAAAAGATGAGGGGTAATAATAACAGGAGATTATCCATAGGTTGAAAATTAAGTATTTGTATTTGAGTGAGAAATATAAATAAAATAGTATTTTTTTAATTCTGAAAATTATAAGATTGAGTGGAAAACTGATCTCATCTTTATATTATAAAGAGGAGTGCCATGTTGACAGCAGTGACAACATGGCACTCTTTAATATTTAAAAAATAGCATAAAAATCAACTTTGTAGTTAAAAAAATTCTATTTTTGGAAATAAAGCAACATTAATTAGTAGTTTTAAATAAAAATTCTTTAAATATGATTATTTTTTAATGAAACATAAATTTGTCATTAAATGTGATAAATAAAATTTAATAAGAAAAATTAGTTTTGGAAAAAGTTTAAATGTAATTTCATTTTTCCAATTTCTAATTAAAAACATTAAATAACATTTATTTTCTTTATTTACTTTTACTGTGTTAAAAAGTATTATAGTTTTAGATAGTTTTGATTTGTAATATGCATTGGATTATTTAAATACTGGATTATTCTTAACTCAAATAATGAGTGCTAAAATTATAATTGAATTTTCACTGAATAATCTCTTTATTTTTAAATAAAGAGTAATTTATTAATCTTCATCTTTATATTTTGAACTGTTATATTATCATATCGTTAATCTTTACACTATAATTTGTGAAGTTCTACGTAGGCAAACATGTCAACGTGACACATATTAAATATTTTTAAGAAAATTATAAAATTAGTTTTGGAAATAAACCAACATTAATTAGTACTAATTAAAAACATAATTGAAAATAAATCAATATTTAAAACAAATATTTAATGAGAAAAAATTTATTTGGAAAGACATTAAATATAACTTCATTTTGTAAAGTTCTAATTCAAAATATTAAATAATAAATATTTGTTATTTGTTATTTAATTTTATAGTGATAAAATTGTAGGTTTTGATAGTTTTGTATGGTTACGTGAATTTGTCTGTTAAAAAATAGTGGGTATCTTTGACTTTTTTTGTTTTGCAAAATCAAATAGTGGGTAGGTAAAATGATAACTGGATTTATGTTGAATAATATATTTATTTTTAAGTAAAATAGTATTTTATTAATCCTTAGATTATTATAATTGAAATGTCACATTTAGCGGAGGCCCTATTGGCGATCTTGACATGGCGCATTTTTTCTAATTGAAAAAATTAATTGATATTTTTCGTTTTTAATACAACTAATGTGATATCTTTCACTAGCTGGATTTTGTATTGCATGTTTTTCTTTTTAAGTATATAAAATTAAAAATAAAAGGTTTTTCTTTCTACAATTAACATACAGTTTACATAAATGGAAAAAATCAAATAAATTATGTAGATGCCGAAAATTGTCGGTATCGCAACAAATTTAAGTTGCAGAAAATTAAGTATAATACTTCTTATAGAATAGAACTAAAATTAAGTAGCAGTTACAACTAATTACTAAAAGAATGTATAAAATCATAAAATTTAGAGCTCATAATGTCAATTTCAGAAAAAAAAGTGTTTAATATAAATTTGATATTTACCAACGAGAAAAACACGTTTTGATAATCAAAGAATTTTTATATATTCGTTCTCAATGATTCATCTATAATTAATTATTTTCTACGAGCATTGTTGTGCAATGCTATGCTCGATAATTAAAATTAAAGTAAACATTTTGATAAACTTCTTAATTATGTGATGCACGTGAATTTTTATAATTTACAATTGTGAATTTACTCCTCATTTTTTCATTGACTATAATGTACAATATTAAAGATTTCAATAATTGTTTACAATTATACAATCTCTTATGCGTAAATTACATCAATTATGTAATTCAACATTTATATTTATAATTTTATATCAATTATTTATCGTACATAAATTTAATTGTTCCCCTGTATCGCATGAGCGTGATACTAGTTTTATTAATATATAGATAATAATAATAATAATAATAACAACAACAATAATAATTAATAACTATAACAACTAGAATAACCCTTTTTTCTTGTAGAAATCGATCGCAATATTTATAAAGAATCGATTGAAGAAGACAAATGATAGAAAATACAAATCTACGGACGGACAAATAACAATATATTCTATTTTGTAACTATAAAATTAAAAATTCCTTATAGTCGTCGATGAGAATAGTAATAATTAATTAGGGGAGTAACTATTAGCTAATTTTGGATGATTCTTTTTCTACATTAATGTTGTACTCATTTTAATAGTTCAAGTCAACAATTTTACCAATTGATTTGAAATTTTCTTTTCTGAAAAAACAAATGTAATGCATAAATTGTTTCACTGACAAAAATGGTTTGACATAGCCCTTGTGTACACGCATAATAATCCCACGGTCTAACATAGAATTAAATATTAAATTTATTTATTTATATATTGCAAAGATTGGTAGATATTTAGGTGAGAGATTTTAAGATTGATAGAAATTTAGCTGAAAGATTTAGCATTGACCCAGACTTATGTAAGAGATTATATAAAATAAGAAAGGGTGGGAAATGGGAATAAAAAATAAATTATTTAATTATGAAAAATATAAATTTGAGCCGGGAAATATTATTGATTTATTTATATATAGATAGATATGGATTCGAATAATTTGGATTCAAATTTATTATTTATATCATTAGATCTATTAGTATTTTCTCCCGTGCGTTCTACTTGTGCGTTGCACGGGGCGACATATACATATGTAATAAATTAGAATCTACATAAGGGGATAAATGCAAAAGAATTTCTAAAATTTTTAGTAAACTTTCCCCTATATTTTACACAAATATATCATTTTATAGTAAATAACAGGACTAAAAATAGAAAAATTTCACATAATTTTATATTGTGTTGAAACATCTTATATTCAATAACATTCTAAGACCGATAAAATCCACTATTCTCCGCCACACAATCTAATGCGTTGCACGGGGGGATATATACACATGTAATATAGGTGGACCCGATGCGTGTATATATGTATACACGCTGAAGAAGAAGTCGGGTTGGAAAAGACATGTAGAAGCGGTAAAACTCGTTGTCATAATTAAAAATTAAATTTTTAATTCAGAAAAATAGGTGCAAGTGGCGGAAAAATGTACTGGTTTTATTAATATATATATATATATATAGATGGTTTAATTATTTTTTATTAATTATATATAATTAACCACTCATAGCATTATTATTCGAATTTTCGGCTAAGAATACAAATGATGAATGATTACAAATCTATAATTTAAATTTAATTTTAATTGCCACCGTGTTTTTTCTCTCATTTATACATATATAGTTCGAATTTACAACTAATTTTTTTTTTTCTAATTTTTTATTTTTTGTTTTATATAACATGCATTATATGATTTTTTTTGTTTGAATTTCAATTGCATGTAATGTTTGATCGATAATGGGAATGCTAATTTTATTGAATTGATGCATTTCTTCTTGGAATAGATTGTTGAAGGTGAAATGGTTGTGGTAGCAACGAGACTAATGGTTCACAAGCACAGTTCATGACAAGTAATAATGGAGGAACGAATCGCCCTGATCAACCGCTCATTGAAAATATAGAATACGAGCAAACTGATGTTCCTGATGTAAGTATTTTCCTAAATTTGAATTTTTTTTATTTTTTATATTTCTGTAGTGGCCCTTTTATTTATTTATTTGTTATTATTTATTTCATTAATTTTTAATTGTTGTGAAAGTGGTAGTGACCTATTTTGGATGAGATTTGGAAAACAATGTTTTTTTAATTGATATTCAATTTCTTCATAAAATGGATTCAGTTCGCTTAATTATTTTGTAATTTTATTTTACTTTCTCTTCTTATTCCTGTAAATTAGATGAATGATACATGTAGCTTAGTTTTTTCTTTTCACAATTTAATTATCACAAAATTATAAATGAAATTTAAGTTAAAAAAATTTAATAGATGAATGATACACATATCTTATTTTTTCTTTTCACAATTTAATTATTACAAAATTATAAATAAAATTTAAGTTCAAAAAAATATTAATATGAAGGAATGGTACTCTTTTTTTTCTTTTTTTTTAATGCTTAGATTCATTAATAAATAGTGAATAGTTAAATATGCAGCAGTGAAGATAATGTGAAATCAATTTTTTGCATAATTTTTCTTTAGAAGGTAAACTAAATATTAAAATAATTTTTATACTCAACAAATATAATAATCAATATTATATATAAGAAAGTGTTTCAAAATTTATTATAATTTGAGTTAAAATAGTAATAAAATTAAATTATTTTTCTATTATACTATTAATTTGTACCCCGTTAAATTATATATTATAGAATTAGATACTAAAACTCATAAAATTCTCCTACATCGCATGGGAAATACAACACTAGTTGAAAATAATGTTTGAAGAAGATTTTTTTTCCTTCTAAAGAAAATGTGCGACAAACAAGCTCGGAATCCTTTTAATAGTAAGTTGGCAACATATCATGTCAATACCTTTTTGGGGGGATATGGAGCCCACACCAGTTCACCATGTCATTATGAGATAATTATATATTATTCATCTTATTTGATTTAAAAAAAAATAGACGGTGATGTGACGCCACATCATCCCTATTGGCAGTTATATTGCCAATAGGTTGACAACTAATCAATAGCGATGCTTTTAATTGACTCCTGGGGGGGCAAGAAATAGGAGTGCGTTAAATTTCAACCCTTATTTGTCACCAATGACATCAACCCGAAAGCAAAATGACACGTGGCTGTGAGGATACCATAGACGCGTCGCACACTATAATTCTTCCTTTTCGAAACAAAGATTTCCTGCTACCAGAAGCCTAGCTAGAACGCGCGTCTTGGACTGAGGTAATATAGGAGAAAACAACGTATTTGACTGAAATGTTTCTTGACCATCAAGAAATTATTTTATTTTGAATGATAATTGTTTAATTATTAATTAAATATTAGGATAAGTTATATTTTCACCATGCGATTTTATAATTACAGTACATTTATATATAACCAAAGGTCCTAATCTTTTGTTTATGTAGACAAACTTGTGCAAATTTATTTTGAACATAAATTTTATCTTGGTTCTCTATTATATAATACATCTTATCTCTAACAACAATTTTCAATTAAATTATTCGTCACAAAGAATCAAAAGATTTTATTTGTACTACTTGCATGAAAATAATAATTAATACATACAAAAATGCCAGAAAATTGTTTATCTCCATCTTGAGAGTGCAAATGGGAGAAAACCCATTATTAAATGGACCAAATGTATTATATTTCATAAAAAGTAAAATGAAGAATTTGACAAGAACTTTTTACTGGATTTAGATAAAAATTCGACTAAGATGGAGAACCCTTGGTACCAATAAAATACAGAGTTTTGGTTCTAGGATTTGGAGGCTCTTAAACAAAATTTCGCAGGAGGCTCTTAATAAATAAAATTTTATACACAAAAAGCCTATATTTACTACTTTTAAATAAAATATTTTATTAAATAAAAATTTTGTAATTGCAATAATGATAATATAATCCATCAAGATATTAAAATTGAACTCTCTCTAACTGAATAAATAACAACTTGATTTTTATTAAAGCAAAAATCATCATATTTATATAGACTTGTAAAATTTGGAGTCCTAAGCGGTTGCTTAAGCGATTTAGGCTCAGGACCAGCTCTAATAGAATATAGTGTTATAATAAAAATTGTGCAGTGTTGATGTAAGAAGCATGTACATAATTTTCGTTAATAGTGGTGTCATTCTTGTAATTTGTTTGGTAGAAGCTTTTGTAAAAAGAAATTATTTTTTAGGATAGACACATAGTTAAGTTAAAGAGTACTCGAAAATAAAAATAAAAAATTTGTCACCTTTGTAGGAAGTGGATAAAAGTAAGTTCATGAATAAATTTAAAAAGTTGTAACCAATAACTAATATTCTAGGTTATCATAAATCGTGTTTATTTAACAAAGATGAATTTAATTTTGTTATTTAATTGAGTGTACATTCTTTTTGTGGTGGTTTTGGAAAAAAAAAATTAAAACTTGATATATACGATGTAACGTACGTACATTTTCAACAAATAACAAGAATAGAATTTGATACATACACTACATTCTGTCACTTTCATATTATATGTTAATGAAAAGCAACATAATATTTTAGCAAAAGACATGTAGTTTTACCTTTTCATTTCATAGATAGTGATCAATGACATCACATATTATATTTTGAGTGAAAAGCAATAAATCATTTTAGTAAAAACCAACCTTTTTATTTAAAATTCATAAAGAAAGTGATTTTTTCAAAAAAAATTTGAAGGACAAAGAACATGAAAATAAAACTATAATATTTGAGGACGTTAATTTTGTAATCCCCCTCGGGGGTGGGGGTGGGGGTGGGGTGGGGTGGGGTGGGGTGATTATATGATTGTGTTACACTGTCATGTGAACTAGTTGTTAGATCACCGCTTCCTGTTCACTCATTTGGTCTAGTTGATTATTCTTTCACAGAATAGATGTTGTTTGATCCAAAATCCGTAAAATTGGTTTAGTTGAGCCTTTTTGTTGCATCAATTTTATTTCCTAACGACGACGAGTCGACGAGTCTTTTATTGAATGAGTTGTACATTTTACCTGCGACAAGCTTCTTGCACATTGCTTTAGATGAGCCTTCTCTCATTTCTCTTCATCGGACGTACATTATTACTTGGGATAGTCAGGAACTCATTGACTTCCTGGTTAATGGATAGATTGTGTAGTTTAACACAATTATGATTTCCTATGGCATATGTATATGTATATAAAGGGTGATAGGATTGATTTTTTTAAAAATTTTATTTTTTTATGAATTTTTATTTAAAAGAGAAGAGAGAATGAGTGGAGTTGAATGATAAAGATTTATGTAGTATATATAGGTCCCACGTGATATGTAGATGTGATTAATTTGACCAAAGAAAGAATTGATAAAATTGGATAAAAAAGTGAAAAAAAAAGTTGTTAAAAGCCATTGGCTATCACTTGCATAGTCTCCAAATTTAGACTGTCATGGCTTTAGCGTTGACAATTCATTTAGACTTACTTTGAGGTCTTTCTAACTAATCTAACTCTTAAATTGCAACGTAGCAAATTCTTTTTATGTTGGTTTCAAAATTCTAAGATTATATTTTGAAGTTTTCATAAACTTTTGGGATGAAACGCAAAGGAAAAAGAGTTTATCTAATTGCATCGAAGTCCCTTATCTACGAACAAGACTATAGATTGTCGTCTTTCATTGACACCAAAAGTTATGGACACAAAATTTGGACGACGGTTGAGAAAGAAGTACTTTAGATATATTATTCTATTTACTCCCACATTTAATTAAGATTGTTCACACATACATGATACAACTAAGTATAATAATTTAACAATATGAACTATTTGATCAGATGTGACCGTCAATAAAATAGAAAACGAAATAATAGATATCGATTCGAGAAAAAGTCTGTAGTATGTTTAATAATAAATAAATGGTCGGAAGAATGTGCACTGAAGTAGGATATATATACATTGTTGCCTTTTGTATGGGAAAGTAAACCATAATCAAGTATCATGAGGGTGTTGCACAAAGCACAACATTGCCCCTTCAAAAGTCTCCTTTTTAGTTAGGCCTACTTAGCCATGCACGCCACGGTTCAATCATTGCATCACACCTTACTTCACAATCCCTTTTGCCCTAATCTTACAAATCTCCATCCTTGGGATGGGGGTCGGATGGTCCACTTCCGTCGGTGTGATTACTAAAAGTTCGTCGATTATGTGTTCCAAGAGCTTCGCCTGATTTAGATAAATATGCATGATATATATATTTTTTACAATATTTATCCATTACTGTATAAAACAAAATAATGCTAATACTCTTCGGTCAGTTAAATATTGGTTATATAAGAATATATTTCTATTAATCTTCAATCAATTAATTAAATATTGGTTATATATTCACAATTGATCAATATTAACTAAAAAACGGACTTTTTTTTTTTGGTTTTTCTTAGGCAAAAAATGTGACTTTTTATTGATACTGATGTATCAAAAATAACGAATCATTCAGGGTGTGTTTGATTGATGGGTTGCAAAAGAAAAGCGGAAGCGTTTGTGTAGTAAGCAGAATCTAAATACCACTCTACCCAAGCGTTTTAAATCTTTTTGTGGAAATCGCTTAAAGCGGTTGCCTTATAAACTATTTCTTTTACAACTCATAATCAAACAAATGAAAGCAGAAAATATTTTACACAATTTGACATTTGCATGCAAAACCAATTCCAATCAAACACACCCTCAAATTATAATTGTGAAATATTTTCGTTTCCCAAGTATATGTAGCCCCCCAAAGATATACATATAATATAATAAATTTAGAAAAAGCAATAATGACAAAAGATTTCTTTTCTAATTAATAAGTGTACCTCTTACCTTATGTCAAAATTAAAGTTATGCAAAATTGTTTATTGAGGTGCTTTTCTACCAGACTGATGGCAGACTCCACCCTAGGTGACACCCAGCCAGCCAAAAGAATTTGGTGAACTAATTTGACCAGAAAGTCTCTGACCCACCGGAAAGTAGAGTTGGTTGAACAAGTCATCATCTCAAATCAACCCATAGAATTCTTTCTCTATTTTTCTTCCACACACAAACTATAGTAATATATAATAGTTGAAAATCAAGAATAATAATAATGACATTTGAACTAATCATAGAAGTCGTTGATATGCATCTTTAATGGGGAGACTTGGTAAACTTCGTAGTTATAATCAATTTAGCAAAGATTGTGATTTAATCTTAATTATTATACTTCTCATTTGTCCATCATGGAGGGAAGAAAATGAAAACGCCAACTTTGACTCTTTCAAGCTTCCAAATTAAGAAAAATTATTACCATCTCCTTGCACAATGGGCTGTTAAATGATATGATGGGGAATTATATTGGGCCGATATGATTGGTTTTTTTTAATGATTTAAATGGATTTTTATGTAAAAAGGGAGGGAGAATTAGCAGAGTTAAATGATAGAGATTTCTGTAGTATATATATGTAACTCTCATAAAATATGTGGATGTGATTGGTTTGACCAAAAGAAAAAAATAAAAAAAGGGTATCAAGGTCATTGTCGTGAAGAGATTTTTATGTTGAAACTATTAGTACTTGACAAACAATACCCATAAAGATCATTAGTCGATCGATCTGAGTACATAAATGTATTTTATTTATATTATAATGATCCAATTCTTGATGCAATTATCCATATTTTGTTAGTCAACTAAACTTACTGCTAACCAAACCAAATACAGTACGTTAAAATTGTATAAAATTATAATATAATAAAGTATTTCTTATCTTAAATATTTCACTAGTGTTTTATGCGTTCTTGTGGAAAACTTATACTAATCGTCGTGAACTGTTAGTGATAAAGATGAGAAGGAAATACCCGTGTATGTAAGATTTCTTTAATAAAAAATTTGAGCTTATCTCAAAATATACATTTAATCTTATATATAGGGAGATTTCTTTGATAAAAGATTTGGGCTTATCTCAAAATATACCATTTAATCTTAAAAAATGAATATATAAGGATTGGGTAGGAAATGAAATTTTATAATTAATATTTTAATTCTAAAAATTGATAGTTTGAGCAGGAAAACGTGCTCATTTTATTAATATATAGATATAGATTGGACTCTAATTTATTATCCCTTAAAAAAAATAATTAAGAACGAAACAATAGGGTTTATTGCTACTCTTACATGGCACCAAATCCACATTTCTATTACTAAACCCACTAATGACAATACATTTTTCTTTCGTTTTGCATCCTCGTACCGTTCCTTCAATCTTCATAGAGAAATATTCTATTCTAATTTAATAAAGATTTGAAATTTGCTATGTCTCATTGATCTTCCAAGGAACTTTATTTACCTTCAAGTGTCGTCACCCACTACAAACAAAATTTTATTTTATTTTATCAATGATATGGTTATCGTAAAAAAAATAATGTTCAAATTGTTTTTTTTTTGAAAAATAATCATTGACAAAATTAATAAACCTAAATATATTTGTCACTAAAAGTTATTTTTTATGCACTTATTGGTTTTTTTTTTTGAATAAATGCACTTATTGTTATGATTAACAATCGCCAATACTAGTATTTATTATGATTATTAACTACCGAACAATTTGATCTTGAAATTTGTGTATATAGTCATTGAATACCTTGAAGTAACATTTTTTTTCCCATCTTTTTAGTACGCCTTGACTCAATTTTAGTACTAAAGAGTTTGAGTGTAATTTAATTGGTAGAGTAATTAAATTAAATTTTCGAATGCCTAGCTAATCAAATGTATTTGGTTAAGTAAGTCTACAGATCTTCCTGGGCTTGTTTGCTATAGATCAAAATAAAAATCATTCTTTTAAATTTTTATTTTCAATCATTCATTTCAATGATCTAATAAATTTTTTAATCAATTTTTTTATTATTTTTATTTAACAAAATAAATATTAATCAATATAGAAATAATGAAATATGATCGTATAAAATATGCAAAGAAATACCCAAAGACAACCCATATAAATGGATGCACCGAAAATATAATAATTCAAAAATAAAATAAAATATAATTTAAGAATAACAATTTTTAAATATTTATGTAAAATTATTGTAAAATAAATTGAAAAGTTAAGGATGGGTATGTTTTTTTATTCTAGTCGGATGGGATTAATTACTAAACCGCGTAACGCAATAAATTCACACAGCGAATTATTTCATTTATTTATTGTTGTAATAAAAATATAATAATGTCATAATAAAAGCAATTTCTTTCAAATACCAACTTTTTTCTCCAATTGACCCCGCGCTTTCTCTTTTCTCCATTCAACTCTGACATTCTCTCGCTATGATCACTCCCACCACCACCACCACCAACCACCACCAGCACTGACGTCGGAGCAACCAAAAATACCTCAAAATTCTTCTCCGACTAGTACTTAGTAGACACCAATCATGGGCAATTGCAACGCTTGCATAAGAAATTCCGAAATCGAGCAACCACCAACACCTAAACCTAAACCTTCAACTCCCAAACACCGACGAAGCCCTCGAGAACGATACCCGAACCCATACGCACAGTCACCGTCCCCGATCCGAGTTCTGAAGGACTTCATCCCGAGGACGAGAATCTCCGACAAGTATATTCTCGGTCGCGAGTTGGGCCGGGGCGAATTCGGCGTGACGTATCTCTGTACGGACAGGGAGACGCGTGAGGACCTTGCCTGCAAGTCGATTTCGAAGAAGAAGCTACGGACGGCGGTGGATGTAGAAGACGTGCGTCGTGAGGTGGCGATTATGTCTAGCCTGCCGGAGCATCCGAATATCGTGAAGCTGCGTGCGACGTATGAGGATAATGAGACGGTGCATTTAGTGATGGAATTGTGCGAGGGGGGTGAGCTTTTTGACAGAATAGTGGCGCGTGGGCATTATAGTGAGAGGGCCGCGGCGGCTATTGCGCGGACTATTGCGGAGGTTGTGAAATCGTGCCACCAGAATGGGGTTATTCATCGAGATTTGAAGCCGGAGAACTTTTTGTTCGCCAATAAGAAGGAGAATTCAGCACTTAAGGCTATTGATTTTGGGTTGTCCGTGTTTTTCAAGCCCGGTAGGTGTGTTGAGTGATTAATGAAAAATTATAGGGAAAAAGAAGTTCAGATTTTCGTCTGAATTTTGAAAGATATCTCGAATTTTGTGTCTTTTGATCTAGGTATGCAAATGAGTTTCTGGGTTTGCTGAAAGGGGATTTGATCTTTTCCAATTTCTCCTTTTGTGATGCTTTTTTTTTGGGGGGGGGGGGGGGGCAACTTGCCAGTCCAATTTTAGGGTTTATTTGGACTAAATACTAAGTGCGTAGTCCATCAAATTGAGCGTTCATTACATGATCATCTATCGGTCTTTAGTAGTCTGTTTTCAATTCTCTATTTTGATTCCATTAATTTATTGATTTCTGGATCAGGTGAGAAGTTCTCTGAGATTGTGGGAAGTCCTTACTACATGGCACCTGAGGTTTTGAAACGAAATTATGGCCCTGAGGTTGATGTATGGAGTGCTGGTGTGATTCTTTATATTCTGTTATGTGGAGTTCCTCCATTTTGGGCAGGTATAGTTTTATCTTTCACTGCGAAGTGCTGAGTCTTGCTAGTTATATCTAGTTTTGGTTATATAGCAGTTTAATTTGTAGTTTATGTTATCTCGTGCTGCAGAAACTGAACAAGGTGTTGCATTAGCAATTCTAAGAGGAGTGATTGATTTTAAGAGGGAACCATGGCCGCAGGTTTCTGATAGTGCCAAAAGCCTTGTTAGGCAGATGTTAGAGCCGGACCCAAAAAAACGTTTGACGGCCCAGCAGGTGCTTGGTGAGTGTTTCTTCTTCTTCTCTTGTGGTTTCCCCTTAAATGATTTGACGTGGGGTTCCTGGTGACTTTGTTATTCATGCTGTGTCTACATAAGTTTATGAGAAATTATTGTTGAAAAGTGAAACAATTCAGCATCTTGGCAAGAGTCTTGTATGAACACTATTTACATGACCAGCGGGAGCATTAAAAAAAAAAAGGAAAAAAAAATCTGGACGGAAATTTTGTGGGAGTGGGAAATGGAGCAGCTCCTGATGTTAGGGGACGATGGCCACCCTAGTCCCCCCATAGCCCCCCCATATACATGATGAGGAGATTTCGAGTCCATTTTTTCAACCAGTCTACTTTAATTCATATCAAGTATACAACTGGTACAAAACTGCAAATAGATTAGAAGATTTCATGTTCTTCACCACGGGTTTTTGTGAAGCAGTGTTGACATGTCCTTTCTCTTCTTCGTTTGTTTCCTTTTCTGGATAGACCACCCATGGATACAAAATGCAAAGAAGGCTCCAAATGTTCCATTGGGAGATATCGTAAGGGCAAGACTCAAGCAGTTCTCTGTCATGAATAGGTTCAAGAAGAGGGCATTGAGGGTAAGCATTTCTCAGTTTTTTAGGTACACTTATAGCTTTGTTCTGGTTGTGGAGTATGAAGAAGTGGTTTTCGTTTAAGAGGAAGAATGATACAAACAGTGTCTGCTGGTAACATTCCTAGTTAACTAACTTTGAGGTTATGGGCCAAATCTCTGTGTTTACTCTTAATGACCCCTGTGGATAAATTGGACTACTTCGATTTTGATATCATACGTCACTGAATGTTTATTCTCCAAATTGTGGTTTAGGTAATTGCGGAACACTTATCAGTTGAAGAGGCAGAAGTAATAAGAGATATGTTTAAGTTGATGGATACTAATAATGATGGGAAAGTAACATATGAAGAACTGAAAGCTGGTCTCCGTAAAGTTGGTTCCCAGCTGGCAGAACCGGAAATAAAGTTGCTGATGGATGTGGTAAATGTTACTGTTTTCTCGTTATTGCAATTTCAACATAAACTTTGTAACTTATTGACCATACGTTTTCATACTGAGGTTACTCTATTTCTTGGTTTTCTTTTCTCTGTCTCTGTTGTTATCTTCACTTTTGGGTATCTTAAGTTAGATTAGAGCGCCATTTCCTGTGGGGTTGAAACTTGAACTTGCAATATCCACCTTGAATGTTTTTGGGGTTGTTTTCCATGTATAATCATCCATCCTCGTTTACTAATTATGAAGGGAAGAAGTGCAGTAGCTGGATAGGACTTCTTGGTTCAAAGTAGAAAGATGGGTCGGGCATGTGAACCTTTTACTGCCCAATTAATGTGTTTATTTCTATTTAGTATGTAGTTGATCCAAATAAGAGAATAAGATTAAACAGAATTAATAAGTCTTTCCTCAATATTGAATAAGTTCTCGTGCTTTGGTTTGTTGCTGTTGAAACTTGTAATAACGTGGATACAGGCTTTACTTCCAGCAACAGATCTCTTCTCTAGTAATACTTCTTCTTTATATTCAATCTTTCTAATTGCATAAGTGCGGTCCTCCTAGAAGACCTTTATAAATATAAGTTCTTCATAAGACCGTGATGATTATGAATCTTTCCTGTTGGATTTTCCTTTTGAGCTCTTCATTGATGTATGTTCTTCCTTTGATTTTAGTAAAAAAGTTTCTGGCAGACATCTTTCCTCTGTTCCCACTCCACTATATGCCAAACCACTACCACCCCTCTAAATTGAAGACTCTACTGCATGTTAAATTTTTTGTACTTTCATTGGAACTCAATTGAAAAGAATAATACAGTTAACTGGACTTTGTTTCAGAACAACTTTGGGAAAAAAAATGATATTCTTAGTATGTCATGCCCAGCCAGTTTTTGTTTTCTTTTGATTTATACATGGACAAGAATTAATATTCTATGGCTGCACATGGGATTTCCAACGTCAGATTGTTTTAAATCTGCTGACGTCTCAGTATATGAGTTTGTTCGGACCATGGTTATCAATATTCCTAACATCCTGAAAGAGAATTATTACTTAAACATTGCAGTGATTATGCTATGTAGTATGCATATTGAGTTCTTTGATGTCAAGTATTTATCTATCTTATGAACTGTTGAATGCTTTAAATTGCAGATTGTTGTTAGAGATGTGGCTATACGCGCTTCTGCTTCCTAATGAAGATATTATTCTGAATGTTTAACAGGCTGATGTTGATGGAAATGGCGTGTTGGACTATGGGGAGTTTGTTGCAGTAACAATCCACTTGCAGAGAATGGAGAATGACGAGCACTTCCATAGAGCATTTATGTTCTTTGACAAAGACGGGAGTGGGTATATCGAGATTGATGAACTCCGAGAAGCTTTAGCTGATGAATCCGGTGAAATTGATGTGGATGTCCTTAATGACATTATGCGAGAAGTCGATACAAATAAGGTTAGACACAATCCTTGTCTCATCTTTTGTTGGAATGTTTGGCCATGAGTTTGTGGAATAGTTCTAATATTGTTTCTGTTGCTGCACAATTTTCTAAATCACCTTTTCTCATATACATTTTTTAAAACCACTTTTTTCACCATTCATTCTCACTTTATAAAAACTGTGTCTTGAAATCCCTAAAGTTGATTATGTTCTGGTGCAAGTTGCTTGCACCAAATCTAGTGCGAGTACTTGATGTAATGTGATCTGGATCATGTTACAAGTTGAGAAACACATGATGTGGTATCTTTAGATCCGTCGCACAAGCTTTTGCAGACGATCTGGTATAAGCAACTTATACCGGATCGGGAGTACCCCTAAAGAAACATCAATTTTTCTATCGACAATTACTGCTCGTGTCTTATTTATTGTAATCGACTTTCATGTAGGATGGACGAATTGATTACGAGGAGTTTGTTGCAATGATGAAAACTGGAACTGATTGGAGAAAGGCGTCCCGTCAGTACTCTAGAGAGAGGTTCAAGAGTTTGAGCCTTAATCTCATGAAAGACGGATCTATGCAGCTTCAAGACGGGCTAACCGGTCAAACTGTTATCGTCTGAAGCTTCATTCGCATTTCAGTTTGAGAGTTCTTTGATTCTTTTGATTCTCGCCTAAATAGCTGCATGGACCTAGTTTCATCTCACTGGCTTCGACCGCTGATACTTATTGGTAGGTGAAAGCTTCGTGAAGGAGGAGCTTCAACATTCGGGTTTTGATTGATTATGCGACGTTGCTTGTTCTTGATGTCGGAATTGTCGGCTTTTAGCATGACGAGTAGCAGGCTTCTGGGATGTTGTTTTTATGGGTTTTTTGTCTATAGAATGTGTAGAGATATGTTATAGGTTCCATGTTTGTGTTGCAACTTTCTGTATATGTGTTAATTTGTTCTGTAATTTTTGTGCCAATTCATCACATTTCAAAACAAGCACATGTCACACTAGCCTTTGTTGGTCTAGAATATTTTCTAGTTTTCATTTTTCTTGATTGACTGGGTCAACCGAAACTGACAAATGCCTCGTTGAAATTTCAATTTCTCCTATCGAGGCGTGGCGCAATTAATTAATTGGTTTGTAAACTGTCTATTAATGGTAATAGTCAGCTTGATTGTGACTTGACAATGCGTAGACGCAACGAAGTCCACTGTGACAAGCTGTGTCTGTGCCACGTATTTTGCGAAAAAATTGATTGACAACGCATGAAACTTTAATGCTTATTAATTCTAAAAATAATGTTAGAAAGGTAAGGATGTGTTTTCTTTGCTGTTTTCGGGGTTTTTTTTGTTTTAGAAAATATTAAAAATGTGTTTTATTTATTATTTTTGAAAATATATTTTCAAACATATTTTTAAAATTTATATAAAAAATTTGAAAATATTCTTTTAATATTTTCGGCGTTTTCTACATTAAATATCAAAAATAAAGAAAATGCGTTTTCGAATTTTAAAATTTATATTTATCATATTTGAATCCTAAATTTTTATTTTTGTACATTATAGTGCCAATCACCGATAACCATCATTGGAAAAAAATCAAACCACCAAATCTGATGGTTTAATTACAAAAGTGGTGGTCCACCGCCATACAAGGTGGCCAAACCCACCAACAAGTGGTCGCAAACCACCTGCTGGTGGTTCGTGACCACTTGCAGAGGTGGTTCGACCACCATTAACCATCTTAGAGATGGTTGCGACCACTTAGTTATGATGCGAACCACGGTGAAATGGTGGTTAGTACCATCCTTAATTGCCCGCGACTCTAAGAGGGGAGAGAGAGATAGGGTGGATAGGGTTGGGGTGGGTGATGAAGATCGGGGCCTTTTTGTTAAGTTGAAAATTTAGAGATCTTTTTGTAATTTTTAATATATTAATTTATTGTATTTTTAAAAGTATAAATTAAACACGTTTTCTATTTTCGTTTTCTGAAAATAATTTTTCAAAATAATAAACTAAATGTATTTTCTATTTTCTCAAAATATCAATTAAAAATAAAAAATACTAAAATATTTTCAAAAATCAAAATACAAAATACAAAATAAAGACAACGCCCTAAAATACAAAATTATCATGATCTGATTTTGTCGTCACCTTCTCTCTTTGATCGCCAAAATTTCCAATCACATTCCCGGAAATTCCACCAAGATTCTTCTCCCATTTTGTTCCCATTATATTCCACCTAGGCATACATATATAAGTACATACATAAAATATCAGAGTTCGAAAATCCCACAAAAAATGGGTATTGATTATTACAACATTCTCAAAGTTAACCGCAATGCGAGTGAAGAAGACTTGAAGAAGGCTTACCGCAGGTTAGCCATGATTTGGCATCCAGACAAAAATGCCAACAAGCTAGAAGCCGAAGCAAAGTTCAAGCAAATTTCTGAAGCATACGACGTTTTGAGTGACCCAGAAAAACGTCAGATCTACGATCTATACGGCGAGGAGGGTCTCAAATTCGGCCAAACTCCGCCGCCCAAACGAAGCTCAAGAGGTTATGGGGCTAATCAGCAGCGACCCGACCCTAATTTCCGGTTCAATCCGAGGACCCCTGATGATATTTTTGCGGAAATTTTTGGGGAAAGTAGTAATGGGGGTTATAATAGTGGTAATGGGAATAATGGCGGTGGAAGTGGTGCGAAGAGATGGGTATTTTAGGAGTACGAATATGAATGGTGGGACGAGATATGGAGGCGGGGAAAGTTCAGGTGGTGCCGCGGGTGGATTTAAAAAGGCTCCGCCGGTGGAAAATGGGTTGATGTGTAGCTTGGAGGAGCTGTACAAGGGTGGTGCAAGGAAGATGAAGATTTCAAGAAATGTTCTTGATGGCCATGGGTAAGTTTCTTGTTACTGTTCTTGTGTAATCGGTTTTAGCATAACGAATTATAGTGTGCATGTTTGGATTTTTAACAGCAAGAATGATTGGAGTTTGTTTATTGAAATTATGGATTTGATGATGCATTGTGATTGTATGTCATTGAATTCTTGCGTTGTCATGTTGTCAAATTGATAAGTAGCTGTATGCAAGAATGAAGTGTCATTTTTGGATTGATCAGCATTAATGTGGCAATCGGAGTTAAGGGTTTGTTATCTTTATTGTTTTCATTTTTTGTCTTTCAAATCACTGAAAAACTTAGTAAGCATTCTCTGAACTTTTTCAAGAAGTTGGGCACTACCACTGATCAATTGGCTTGCCAGCAGCAGTAAGCATTCTCACTTTCCCTGTCAAATGATTAGTTGCATGAGGAATGGTACAAACTTAGTACACTGCTAGGATGCTCAACTTTACTTCAATATGATGATATCTGGTTCTTTCGTTACTTTCGTTCGTGTGTCTTGCTGAGGTGAGCACTGGGTGTTTATCAATAGCAAAGCTTACCCCTATAGTTCATCTTGAGTCCTATAAATATTTATGCTTGAATCCAAGACAAGTCAGGCGAATGCGGATGACAAAACCAATTGAGAGAAGTAGAGGAGTTTATTCCTCAAAGGAGATTGTGTCCTAGTCACCTATAAGCCTTCATCTTCTTTTATTTTCAATAACTAATTAGCCACTATCAATGACAACATTTTCAATCGCAACACCGAGTGTTGCTGAGAAGTGGTCTAGCTCGTCCTTTTAGCAATGGCTGAGCTCAGGCTATAGTTTGGCCTTTCCTACCTATCTTGAGTAGAGCTAAGACCACTTCATAGGGCGTCTTTGAGAAGTGGTCTAGCTCGTCCTTTTAGCAATGGCTGAGCTCATGCTATAGTTTGGCCTTTCCTACCGATCTTGAGTAGAGCTAAAAACACTTCATAGGGTGTCGCTGAGAAGTGGTCTACCTCGTCCTTTTAGCAATGGCTGAGCTCAAGCTATAGTTTGGCCTTTCCTACCTATCTTAAGTAGAGCCAAGGACACTTCAGCCTATGATCTTATGCACGGCAACCATTTACGTTTTCACATGTTGGCCTCTTTCATTATTTTATCATCCAGGAGTAAAAGCTGCTTATTAGTGTTGTTTATATATAAAAGTACAATAAAAGACAAAAAAATTTGTCCCGGCTTTGGATGATCTCCTAGTGCTAATCTTTTTTACCTTCACTGATATTTTTGGCCTCCGCCCAAAAGATTTTGATTTTGTGAGAAGATATGAATTAATGTAAATTGGGTTACTCATTCATATTCTGTTATTCTACCTTCACTGTTATTTTTGGGCTTGGTCCAAATTTTACTTTCTAGTGTCTAGTAGTCCTAATGCAGAAGTTGGGCACTACCACCGATCAATTAATCAATTGGCTTGTCCGCAGCAGTAAGAATTTCGCTTTTGCTGGCAAATGATTAGTTGGATGAGGAATGTACAAACTTAGTAAACTGGCAACTCTACTTTGACATCTGGTCGTGCTTTAACTTTCGTGTGTCTTGCCGAGGTCAGCACTGAGCATTTATCACCAGCAAAGCTTAGACCTATAGATCTTCTGAAGTCCTATAAAGTTATGCCTGAATTCAAGAGTCAAGACAATCGACACGGATATAGATGACAAAGCCAATTGAGAGAAGTTGAGGAGTTTAGTACTGAAAGGAGATTGTGTCCTAGTCACCCATAAGCCTCCATCTTCTTGTGTTTTGAAAACTAAGTAGCCACTAGCAGTGAAAAAATTCTCGATCTGACAGATGTTATTAAAAGGAAAGAAGCTCCAAACTAGAATACCCATGGAAGAGGATGTGGTGCAACCTGTGCTCCTCTTATTGTTTCATTTATTCCAATGAGGGGGCGGGGGAGCATTCATACAGTAATGGTGAGTAAATTGATGCAACTTAGAGATCGTCCATTCAATTGTCCAAAATTCAACTTCCATTGTTTGTTGCTTCGGCCACTCCATTAGCTTTTCCACCACTGTAGAAAAGAGAAACAAAAAACATGAAACACAAAAGATTATGATTCGTACCCTGGTGAAAGTGATAAAGAGTCTTCTCTGCATGTCCTTGAGGAAACCCCAACCGCCCAAGAAGATAGCAATGAAGAGTATTTTCAAAGTTATAAAGCATTTTTACCAAAAATACAAATGCCTTCCGGCAAGCTCAACAGAGATGGCATGAACATAAAAAATGACTGAAGTCCTCTGAATGACCAGAGGCATAGAGGATGAGACTCAATCTTCTTCATGTGGTCAGAGATGATCGAGATTGTGCCTCCGGCCCTCAAGGGAGGCTCAGCTTGTAGCCTGTGAGAATATGAGGTTGCCAAGTTTATACCTTATGAGATTGCCAAGCTGAAAATATTGTTCATAAATATGTTGAATCTGAATCCTATCCTCTCCTTTGCTATCTGAGGATCAAGAATTCCAATGATTGAATCTGTGATACTTTAGGCCACTGCCTACTGAGCATATCTCCGAGTACCCCTGATTTTGAGTCCGTTACCTGTGCTAGCAAATTCAAGCAAATCTTAATAACTTAACAAGAAAAATTAAATTAAATTAATATAAAAGAAACAAAATTTACTGTAACTTCAGACTTTAGTGGCTAGCCCACAAACCTTTGATCTCTCCTGCTGAAAATGTCCAATTAAACCTACATGTATGTGGTAGAGAAAAGAAACCCAGATTTTGTCCGCTATCCTACATCAAGGTTCTTTAAGCCTATTGGTTGCAGTATTGTGGGCTTACGCTAGATCTCTGTTTACGTTTTCTATTTCTATTCTTTTACTTTATCTGTTAGATTTCCGTAAACATAAACTTATGAGCAAGCACGCATTGGTTGTGCCATCACAATGAGAATAGTCTTGTCTAGTTTTTCTTTTAGAGCTTGACAACGTTTGTTAAATCACCTTTTTCTTACATTTATTTTGTACCGTATTCTCTTAAAAAAAATAATTATTTTTCATGCGGAAACATCTCTTTTTCATTTCTGAATAAACCTTTCTCAAACATGCCGTGTTAATCGTCGTTCAGATGTTATAGTGTTGAATTCCTTATAATTTTCGCACATTTGAATGTTTTGGAATAGTATGATTTACTCTAGACATACAAGGCACCCTTTAAATGGATTTTAACTGTTTGTCTTTGAGGTCTACATTACAGTGGTGGCCATTCTTTTGGCAAAATCGTGTTGCTAAGCATGAAATGTTCTAAGATCATGTGATGGTCAGTTTTGTTGCAAAATTGGTACTGCTGCAGCTGAGGAATGCTTTGTTAAATTCGAATAACATTAGTGCTTTTAACCTACTGCTACTTCCATGTCCAAAATCTGTTAGTGCGGCTCTAATAAAAGCTTTTCTGATCCACCATTCTATGGTCCAAAATCTGTTAGTTTGGGACCCTTTATTCTCCAAGTGGACCCCAGGTTATAAGCTGCTGCAATCTGTTCTATGAACAACAATTTGCTGAACTAAGAGTGTGTTTGGTTGAACTTTTATTCCCTTCTTAAGGAGTGGGCTTATGTTTTATCTTACAAATTTCCATGCCCATTATATCTCTTGGTGATTTAGATTCATGCTTTCTCAAAGCAATTTCTTTTGAATGATTGTTTGACATTCTTGGACTTTGCCTTGATATGCACTTTCTTGTCTTGCAGTAAAGTTCGGGTGGTCGAGGAGATTTTAACTGTTGACATAAAACGAGGTTGGAAAAGGGGCACGAAGATAACTTTTCCTGAGAAGGGCAATGAAGAGCCTGGTGTGATCCCAGCAGACCTGATTTTCGTGGTCGATGAAAAACCTCATCCTACATATTCTAGAGATGGCAATGACTTGATTGTTAAGCACGAAATGACACTCCTTGAGTCTCTCACTGGAAAGACTATTGAGCTTACTACTCTAGATGACCGAAATATTACAATCCCTATAGTCGAGATTGTCAAACCAGGAGATGAGGTAGTTATTACTAATGAAGGAATGCCAATTTCAAAGGATCCTAGAAAGAAGGGAAATTTGAGGATCCCAATCGATGTGATATACCCTAAAAGATTCACTGAATTGCAAAAACAAGAATTGAGGAGAGTTTTGGGTGGAAATTCGTGATAATGTGGGCGAAACGTGCACATTTTTTTTTCCACTGTTTGGGTATAATTGTAAATATAGTACATTGGTACTTGCATGCGAGTGTAGACATTCTATTGGGAAGTGCGAAAAGTATAGTCGAAAAGTAGGTTTGATATTTGATGAGTGTGATGATTGAGTTAAACTTATGTAGTTGAGGAAAATTTTATTCGTTTATACTGTGAAATTTGATGTTTTTTAGATTTTTAATTCTGTCTTGGAATTATCTTGAATGCACTTCCTTTCCATTTGTTAGGTATTAGGTTTGGTAGAAGAGAATTAAGTGAGAATGGAAAGAAAGTGGGAAGTGCAAGAAAAAGAAATCATTTCTTGAGTTCAGCTTTAAAGTTGAGAAGTGCAACAAATTTTGAGTTTGAGTTTGAATAGCAAGAAACAGAAATCATTTCATTGTCGTGTGGTCTTATGGACTTTGACTAGAATTGGAATTGTAGTGTTTGTTTGACGTATGGATTAGATGACCTTCTTGTGTTTTGATATTATCATAGATTGGCCCGTATGTTGTCTTGTCGAAAATTTTAAATCTAGATATGGTTTCGTGTAATTTTAGAGGGCCCTCTTGATTTGTTACTAGTGATGGGATACTCTTCTATATTTACTGCTCACATGACAGTGTCATGTTAGTAGCGTGTGTATATATATGTTCAGCTTGTTACATATGTATTCGAAGAGAGAGATTGGTGTCTGCCGGATCCTCTCAATCTCTCTCTCAATACAATTGTTTGCTCTTTTTTTTTTTTTTTTTTATATTTGAGTAATGTCAAAATGATCTATAAATATGGAAATTGTCACTTTAATCTCGTCCTTCATGTCATCGCGTCGTAATAGTATTTGCTCTAATGTACCAAACCTGATTTAAAATGACTGCAACTAATAACTTAATAAGTTTAGTGCTTTAAAAGTTCACCTGAAACAATTTCTATTAGTAGATAAGAAAAGGTTTAGGAATAGGTGAACTAACCTTAAAATTATATTAGATTAGTGTTAGGTTGTGCCGTAATGTTTGCAAATTAAAAGGTAATCTGAAATTAGATATATTAGAAATGATGTCACAAGCTCAATAGTTGGATTAGTGTGGACTGATTTAATTAATTAAATTAATTAGCGTTGAATATATTAATTCTGTGTTGTTTTGCCTAGCACGAAGAGACAAGATTTCATTATCTGAGTGATAGTACACGTAGATTTACATTTACCACACTAGGAGAGATGATTTGTTGTGTCATTTCATATTTCATTTGATCAAAACAGTTTATATACACAATCAAATATTTTAATTCAATAATATGTGATATTTTATTCGATTGTATAGTGAGGAGACAAGAAATAAAATACAAAATCTAAATTCACATATTTATTTATCCTCATACAAGGTATCAAAATTTTATAGAATATGATGTTGACATCATTATTATTTTCCTTCACAAAATTGTGACACTTCATAGAAGTATATAAAATAGGAGAGGTATATAAAATAGGAGTACATACCTCAAGGATACGTGTACAAATACTAGCATTTTCCAATGGAGTGACAATAGAAAAGTTATGGTGCATGCGAAAGTGGGAGGCGTTACGGGCAAGTACGGATTTAGTTATGTTGGAAATTGGGCCGAGACAATTTCTTGCAAAACCAAAATAATACTAGTATGGTGTTTGTGGCAAATCAAAGAATATAATGGGGGAATTGAATTATTATGGGGCATAATTCAGCGAAAAAAATGCTGCAATAAATATTATGGGAGCATAATATCACATTTTGGCATTGATTTTGGATCTGACGGTTGGAGGGGTCTTGCAGATCAGATCTCAATCACATCAAAAGATCAACATCCACATTGAGTCATCTCTAAGAGCTTGTTTGATTGGGGATAAAATTGATATACGCTATTTTACGTGTAAAATGTGTGGTTAATATTGTATTGAAAAATATGTATGTGGTTGAAAAGAAGAGAGAGAAAGGTGTGGGATAAAAATTATCACGTCAATCAAAGCAGAAGTCTATAACTTCTCTCTCTTATTTTTTTTTAAATAAAATTTTTTTATCCCCCACCCCTTCCCCCAAAAAAGGGTCCTCAACCCTTAGAAAAACCAGGTTGTCCATCCAACTAATAAAATGAGAAGACATATTCATAATAGAGTTTTTTTTTCTAACGTCCCACATTTATATTATATTAAAGATCCAAAAATTTATTTCCAACAAATTCTCTATGTGAAATTGAATTATTTTATTTTCATTCTTATACGAGTAATGCTGTCAGTATAATTCGGAGGTAGTAAATATGGCATAAGATTTGGACTCAGACTCATATATTTATGCCGATGTAAGACATCGAAATTATATGGAGTGTGATATTAACATTATTGTTATATTTTACTTTATAAATTGCATTTACGATCCGATGCCAATTATACGCAGATCGTCGATACGTATCCACATACCCATCCATCCCCTGATGATGGAGAGTAGGGAGCATGTGGTACCATCTAGACGTAATTGGTGTTAATTATATTAGTGAGTAATCGATAACTTTATAAATTGTGACACTTTATACCAATCTAAAAAGGATGTAAGAGTAAAAAATGCACAAGTAGGTATTTTTGAATGGGACGTCTAGATTGTAGTGACAATGGAAAGGTTGTGATCCATGTTAAAGAGGGAGGTGTTACGGGCAAGTACGGATATAGTTATGTTGGGAATGGGGCCGAGACAATTTCATGTGAAACCAAAATAATTTGGTTTTTGTGGCGAATCAATCCGCCAAACAAATCCACTAGGAGCATGTGCCACGTGATTTTGCCACCTTTCTTTTGTCATTGCGGGCTCCACCTGTCCAACCAGCCGACTCGATTTGGAGTTTAATTTGTTCGGCAAAGTTTCAATGAAATTAGTAGTGTTTTTGGGTAATTATTATTATTATTTTTGGGGGTGAAATTTTGATTTTTTAAATTGGATAATTATGAGATTACGAAATGTACAAATAATAATGAGTTATATAAAATAGGCAATAATTGATATTGATATTTGATTTTAATTAATAGTAATAATTAACTTTTAATTAAGTGAAAAAAGTGAAACCAAACGAAACTTACAGTCTCGTTTGGTAGGGATTACGTACTCAAAACGTATTTTTCTCTAATTGTTCAATCATTCATTGTATTAATTTAATAATTTATTTTATATTTTTTAATTATTCACATTTGATTTGATTAGAATCCAAAACACCATTTCACCTTTATGATTTTCAATTTGTTATAAAAGAAAATGAAAACAAGATAGGATTTGGCTTTTTTTGCTACCCCTGCAAGCTTTTAATTATTGATGACAAATATTTGGTTTATATAATATACCACGTCCGACACTATTGCACAAAAGCAAAAAAGGACTTTATGCATAATAATAAAATAATTGTAAACTTTCAAAAAAATTAAAAAAAAAGGTTTGATTCTCCCCACCTCACTAGTCACTACTTTGTGTCACCATTCGAAAAATGTATCACTATTTGATGATTGAAAAGAAATTTTTTCGTTTGGCGTTGGAAAAGTTGTCACATTGGCATTGTTGCATCTCAATTTTTAATAAGAATATTATTGAAAGACTAGTATTTTCTCCCGTACATTGCACGGGGAGATTTATGACCAAGTTATAATTTAAAATATGTGTAAAATAAAAATTATAATAATATATTTAATAGGTGATAAGTCGAGTTGGAAAAGACATGTAGTAGCGGTAAAACTCATTCTATAATTAAAAATTAATTTTTTAATTCAGAAAAATATGTGAAAGTGGCGGGAAAATGTGCTGGTTTTATTAATATATATATAGATTAGGCAGGACGGCTTTTTCGTAACAATGCTTTTGAGACCGATAGAGTAAAACGAGTAAATCAAGTAAAACATGCAATTTTAACGATTTTTTTAACAATTTATTTAAGTATATAGTATGTTTTTAATTGTGTGTGTATATATATATATATATATATATATATATATCTTCAAAGTTTGAGATTATGAATTTTGTATATTATTAAGTATTTTTATAAATTTAGTAACCTAGGAAAAACATTTGTAAAATTATTTGTTGAATCATGTGAACTGAATGACTTATTATAAACAAATAAATAAATCTTGCTTTACTCAACAATTGAATAATTCACCCGATCGCGACATGCTTACGAAATTGCGTCCATGGTTTTGTCTTGGAAGGGTAACAAACATGACTGAAAAGGTTTTATAATGTGACTTGTCTAATTGTAGTTGTAACAAAAACAATCAACATTGCAACGATGTCTCGAATTTACTCAAATATATGTCCTCTGAAGAAATATAATAGAGGAAAAAATAGCAATCATCTTTTGGTTCGTTGATGCAAAATTTAATGGAAATTATACATATCAAGTTTCTTATGGTGCGGGAGGCCGAAAGATTAACAATTTTCGGCCTCTCTCACATGGGGTGTGGGACCCCCCGCCCCTTGCATTCAGGGGACTGTCTCTGTGGTCGAACTTTGGCTGACAAAAAGGAGACCGCACTATAAAAATTTTCGTTATACATATGCATATCAATTTTTCAATAAAGTTAATTAATTTTTTATTCCATTTTGAATCAATTGCATCACATTTGCAATGCTGCCGGTGCCATTGGATTCTCTCACATTCTTTTTCAATAAAACATATGTAATTGCGAGCTTTTATTATTTCACAAATCTTATCAATTCTCGATAGGTTGTCTCTTTCTCCTGACACTTTCCCCTATTGAGAAGACGACACTAATGTATTTTCTTATTGATGTCTTTTTATTTTGGAAATTATACGTTGGTGAATAATCATGACCGTTTTGATTTGAATATATCAAGATGTGGAGTGCGTACCATGCTTTAAAGTATTTTAGAAATTTCTTTGATTTTATACATAAATTTTGAAAATTTATTTAATATATATGTATGTCAAATGTAAATATACATATATTTTGCCCTAGCTACAATTTTTCTCATCTATATATATATATATAACTCACTAATCTCATTTGGAAATATTTGTAAGGACATCCTTGTTGCTTGCCTAACGAATTTTTTCTTATACGAATTTTGGTTATATATGAAAATGTGCTGCCAAAAAAATGAATAATATTATGAATCAACTTGAAAAATATAGTCCTATTCATATTGATCTTGCCAGGTATATAGTATACATAATTTTATTAGTTGCATAACTTCCTTATTACTCTTTTGTGCTTATATATTGATGCAGTTCTTTTATGCTTACATATTTTTAGTTTTGTGCTATTATATTTGTCTAGGGATAATCTTTCTATCCGTTTGTTCTTGGAGTTATATTGGCAACCCAATTATTCTATCCAACGAGGGCATCGATGAAAGTAACCCAATTTTCTTTCTCAATATTCAATTGTATTTGTGGTTGGCAATGAAGAATTATATCTTAATATCGACGGTGTGTCTACCAGATTTTATAGTGTTAAAAGGCACACCATGTGATTTCAATGAGTCGTGCGGTGATCAATTATATTGTATAGGAAATTATTGTATTCCTATCCTTTATTTTTCAACAAAGAATACTCTAACATTTGTGATTTGAAAAACATTGATTGGATTTTGTGTTTGTATATTTGTTATTATTTGAGGTAATATGGCTTGCCTTTTAGTGGGATGTTCTCCATGATTAGTATGTGATTTGAAAAACATTGATTGGATTTTTGTAGACATGTTTCATCGTTTTTACGCCTTACACTACATCATTGAATAATGTGAATAAGAAGACAACATATCTCCGGTTGACAATTATTCTATTGCCAAGATTAATATAAGTTGGAAATTCGCTCCCGTGCAACGCACGGGTGAAACAGCTAGTGAATGTAGAATAAAGAAGTAATGCAAGAAGAAATCCTATATATAAAATTAGGTAGATGATCTGCTGCCCACATTCCGGGAAAAAAATTTCGTGGGGGTATGTGGGATTTCTCTATCATTAGGGGACATTCATATATTATTGATCTGATATATCATAGATACAAAAAAAATATAAAAAAAATTTTGATAGATAATATGACGGCACGAAATAGCACCATGTCAATGTGGGCACGACTCCTATATTGGCAACGTTGGCAACAGAACACCACACTATAAACTTATATCTTGTGTTACTTTTGCTAATTTGCTCCTTATCTTCTCGATTGTGGAGTCTCGTTTGGCTGTTGTACCATCCACAAAATTTCTTGCCATGTAGTTTCTTGGAGTATTTATTATATATATATTTTTGAGGAAATCTACACTTTTTTTCACCCGATCTGATTGCTGTTGTTAGAGACATTTTCTATAATATATCTGAGATTGTGGTTGGTAAGGCGATGTTTGATTTATCATAAATTTTTTAAAAAAAAATTCTCTGATTTTTTTCAACTAAACATAATTATTTTATATTTTTTAATACACTATCTATCATTTTCAATCGCACAATTTTACATATAATTATCAAATTTTCTACTTATGATTAATCAAACAAGGTACAGACTTCAAGAAATATCATATCTCTTTATATAAAAGATACAATTAAATACAATAAAAAAAAGATACAATCAAATAAATTCTATGATCTTTGTGTATACGTAAATAGATAATGATTAGATTCTTTCTGAAGATCTTGTAGCGATTATCTGATGAATTGGATCGTGACACATGTCCATAACTATGGATCCCCTATTATTAGAGGGCAAGTGTCACTAATCCGACCAATTATAGATACCATAATAATATTTACTCTGAATAGCGGTTCAAATCAGATATATAAACAGTATTCATTGACACATATATATAATAATGATAATGAAGTAAAATATTTTCTTTTTGTTTTCAAGCAGTCAAAAAGTCTTTAATCAACCAATAATTGGTCACTTGTGACACCCGGTTGGTCAAACATATCGCAGTGTTTGCCCAAGAAAAATAGCATCACCCAATTTGACTAATTTGTTTATTTATTTCAAAGCAGGGATATTTTCTTCTCATCTTGAAAATGTTCAAAAAAGTAATAATATTCATTGTTTCCTTCTAGGTTACCAATCTGCAATTTGGATTAAAAATAGTACTACAAGTGTGTACTTATATTAGGCTTGATTGACTGTATGAAATCTTTAAATTAATAATCTTTCAAAGTTGAATAAATTTATTAATAAATAGAAGGTTCTCCTGAGGGTTTCAATATCATTTTCAACGAGGGTCTGTTATTTTCACTATAGCGTTGTTGACAGTGGCTATTGTTCACACAGATGATGTAAAAAATGTGTAGCTTAATATTAGCTGAAATATACAGATGGTTGAAAATGAGACAGATATACTCAATTGCTATGATTTTGGTTAATACCAAATAGAACAAGGCCTAAATTTAATCGCACGTAATTCCGTATAACCTCATACTCATTTTCAACCACACACATCTCTCAAAATAATATTAATCACACATTTTTACACGAATATCGCCGCACATCAACTTAACACCCAATCAAACATGCCCTCAAAAACATTTGAAATTTTTTCTCTTTTGATGTTTTCAGTTTTTCCCAATATTGAAAACTTTATTATTTTTATATTTTTGACAATTTATTTTAGATAAAAAAAACTATTTAAAGAACATTCAAAACAACAGTGATTTTGTGCTAACAACACACAAACATGTTGAAAATGTAGAAAATCGTAAAAAATGTTCTATGAAAATATAAACTTGAAAATAAATTAAAAGTTCAAAACTAAAAATTAGAATATATAATTAATAAGACTTAACTTTATAGGATAGTTGTAGTCGATTTACAACAAATTTTACGTTGTCAAGTTACTCAACTCATTTGACTTTCGACAAATGATTTTGTTGTCTAAAACCACAAAACAATTTTGTTCTCCCAAATTGCAATAAATACAAACACATTAAAAAAATATAAAACATAGGAAATAAAAAAATCTTGATATCTCATATGTGTGGGCAAAGGAATTAAAGAGTAGGCCTAAAGAGGATGAGATGCCATGTGCAGTTTATGGCTCTTCGTTTTTCTGCCCTGCTCATCTTGACCTTTATCCACCAACTTGCATAAATGTGGAAAATCCGAAAAACATCTAAACTCAAAACGTCAAAAAAAAAAAAAAAAAAAAAAAGGTTGAAAGATTACCTTAAATACTGCTAATTTACTCCAACACATTGCCGTACAAACTATAAAAGGTATAAATTTTGATGCGTGATTGTTCAAGTACCTGATAAGCCAAGAAGAAAGAGTCATCATTATATATATATTGAAAGTTTGGTCATACAGCTTTCATATAAAGTAGTAGAAAAATATTACTACTACTACTCAAGATTATTAATTAACTTTTAATATTGGTATCTATTAAATCAATGGGAAATGCAAAAGGCTATACACTACTACTGCATCTGTTACCACTCGTCTGCGGTTTCACTTCTATTATAGTTTTGGTGTAGGTGGGTAGACCTTGAAATCCATTTCTCATTTACTAAACAAATAAAAATCTAATCTTTTTAACCGGGTTTTCTCAAAAAACCTCTGTTTTATGGTGGGTTGTGAATAACCATTGATCTGAAAACTTGGGGCTTTTATCTAGAGAAAGAAAAGTTTACAGGGTTTCAAGATGGGGGATAAACCTGAAGTTTTGGACGCTGTTTTGAAAGAAACCGTTGATTTGGTAATGGATCTGAGTTCCTTTCTTGTTTCTGCTTTATGGGTTATTCTTTTTATTTTCTTGGCTAATTTTTTGATAAATTTTTTGTGGGATTTTCGTGTTGTTTTTCCGCAGGAGAACATTCCCATCGAGGAGGTGTTTGAGAATCTGAGATGTACCAGAGAGGGTCTTTCAACTGAGGCTGCTCAAGAAAGATTAGCCATCTTTGGGCACAACAAGCTCGAGGAAAAAAAGGTTCAATTTCTCACATTCTTTTTCACTTTTTAAACTGAGAATCTCGTGTTCTATGGTACTAAATTGTCCTTGTTTTTAATGGATTTTTTGTATTTAATGCTCATGCTAAAGTAATTCTGATGCTGACATAAAGCTCATTTGCATCTCAATTTGTATCTTTTCGGAAAATGATTATTGGGATAGTGATAGTTGAATTTGGATCTAGTGATTTCTTGTTTTTGTAATGTGAATTTAGTGATAAAAAGCTGTAAATGGGGTGTTTTACAGGAGAGCAAGTTCTTGAAGTTTCTGGGGTTTATGTGGAACCCTCTCTCATGGGTTATGGAAGCTGCTGCTATCATGGCTATTGCCCTTGCAAATGGAGGAGTAAGGACATATTTTTCGACTCGTATTGCTTAAAAGTATGCTTTTCCCGACGGTTTTGCTCATTTTAATCTTGAGTTTTGCAGAATAAGCCTCCAGATTGGCAAGACTTTGTGGGTATTATTACTTTGCTTGTGATCAATTCGACAATCAGTTTTATCGAGGAGAACAATGCTGGCAATGCAGCTGCTGCTCTCATGGCTCGTCTTGCTCCAAAAGCTAAGGTTAGGTTCAATGCTATTCTTGTGTAACATCCTAGTCCAGTTGGTATGATATTGTTCGCTTTGGGCTTAGTCTGTACGGTTTTGCCATTGGGCTTTCACGATGTGGGTAACTAGTGGACCAACGCATTTTTCTTTTTCATCGTATTGATGGCTATTATTGTGTAGGTCCTTAGAGATGGAAGGTGGAGCGAAGAAGATGCTGCAGTTCTAGTCCCTGGTGATGTGATCAGCATTAAACTTGGAGATATAATTCCTGCTGATTCTCGCTTACTTGAAGGCGATCCTTTGAAAATCGATCAAGTGTGCATTTTTTTTTCACAATTTTTGGCCCATTTTATTTACAATTTGAGTTTCTTGGAGATAGTCGATTCATAAATGTTAAAATTTGCAGTCTGCTTTGACGGGTGAGTCCCTTCCTGTAACAAAGGGACCAGGAGACGGTGTTTACTCTGGCTCGACCTGCAAACAAGGAGAGATTGAAGCTGTCGTCATTGCCACCGGGGTCCACACATTTTTCGGAAAGGCTGCTCATCTCGTTGATAGTACTAACCAAGTTGGGCATTTCCAAAAGGTAATAAATGAAGAACAACTATGCAATATATGTTCTTAAAATTCTTATAGAATCTTGATTTTGGTATTATATGCTGTACTTTTTAGGTCTTGACTGCAATTGGAAACTTTTGTATTTGCTCTATTGCGGTGGGGATGATCATAGAGATCATTGTGATGTATCCCATACAACATCGTGATTATCGTCCCGGGATTGACAATCTTCTCGTCCTTCTCATCGGAGGAATCCCAATTGCCATGCCAACTGTTCTATCTGTTACAATGGCCATTGGCGCTCACCGTTTGGCTCAACAGGTTTTGATTGGTTACTTGGATTGTGACGTTCTATTCTCGCTGAATAATTGTAGATAAATATTTTAAATTGACATTTTTAAGTGACATCTTGACACGTCACCTCTTTATTGGATGCTGAAGAGATGTTCATGTGCTTATCAGTTAATGCACCTCTTCATCATTCAATAAAAATGTCTATTTTGTTACTAAACATGTCAATTCATATGTCCCTTTAGAATTACTCATTCTTGCTCTTGGATTCTAGTTTTAGTACGTGATAGGATATTTGTAATCTTGCAGGGAGCTATTACAAAGAGAATGACGGCTATAGAAGAGATGGCTGGCATGGATGTGCTATGCAGTGACAAGACAGGAACTTTGACTCTGAATAAGCTCACCGTCGACAAGAATCTTATCGAGGTTAAATAAAGAATGGATTGATTTATATGCTTTTTTCATAGCAAGCAAAATGTGTCATCTTATTTGTGGGTGCTCGTTTGCAGGTTTTTGCTAAAGGTGTTGATGCTGACACAGTTGTCCTGATGGCAGCCCGAGCCTCCCGAACTGAAAACCAGGACGCAATTGACACTGCCATAGTTGGGATGTTGGCTGATCCCAAGGAGGTAATGCTCTATCTCAAGCATGTTTGCGTTTTGACTTTCTTTTACCAAAAGATTAACTTCTATACAGTCAAGATTAAACTTCGGTATTAAACACACATCTCAAATTGCTACTCATTATTAGTGGCATAGCTCATAGTTCATACCACTATTTAACCTGGAAAGTTAGTTTTTCTGGTTAGTGAAATGTTTCCCACACTATTAGAAAATATATGTTAATTGGATTGCTATTTCACTTTGATGTAACTTTTAAAATTACAATAACCAGGCTCGTGCTGGCATACAAGAACTCCACTTCCTTCCTTTTAATCCTACTGACAAGCGAACAGCATTGACCTACTTAGATAGAGATGGGAAAATGCACAGGGTCAGCAAAGGTGCACCAGAGCAGGTAAAGATTGCCCTTTTTTACTGCTTTATGGTTTTGCTTTTATTTCGTAATTCTAATTTCTCGTGCAATGTGTACTGTAGATTCTAAATCTTGCGCATAATAAGTCGGATATAGAGCGAAGGGTTCATGCTGTGATTGATAAGTTTGCAGAAAGAGGATTGAGGTCACTTGCTGTAGCATACCAGGTAAACTAAGCACGTGTTTGGTTTTACTTTTTTCTATCTAAAACTTAACTTGTACTCCCTAGTTAAAGTCAAATTTCAATATTAACCACACGTCTCACTTATCTCGTGGTTCCCATCACTATTGCATATTCTTGCAGGAAGTTCCAGATGGAAGGAAAGAGAGCCTTGGAGGGCCGTGGCAATTTATTGGTCTCATGCCTCTGTTTGATCCCCCCCGACATGACAGTGCAGAGACTATAAGACGAGCTTTAAATCTTGGAGTGAACGTCAAAATGATCACTGGTATATTTCGTGCTGCAACTTTCAAATAATATCTAGTTCTATGTCCACATTTTCCTTATCTGTAATGGCCTAAATACATGACCATTTTTGTAATTCATTGCAAGAAATATTGCTGAAAATTGGATTTCATCAGGGGATCAACTTGCAATAGGAAAAGAAACTGGAAGAAGATTAGGAATGGGAACAAACATGTATCCTTCATCTGCTTTGCTTGGACAAAACAAAGACGAATCAATTGCTGCTTTACCAGTTGACGAGCTTATCGAGAAAGCTGATGGCTTTGCTGGTGTTTTCCCCGGTAATTTATCTCTTCCAAAAATTTCGTTCTCCAGTTCCTTTTGTTTTTTTGCCTTTACTTTTTTCTTTTTATTTTTTTTCTGGTCGAACATATTTAATCAAGGTTTGCTTATTTATCCTTGCTTCTTTTTTTGTTTAATACAGAGCACAAATATGAGATAGTAAAACGCTTGCAAGCAAGAAAACATATCTGTGGAATGACTGGTGATGGAGTAAATGATGCTCCTGCTCTGAAGAAGGCCGATATTGGTATTGCTGTTGCTGATGCCACCGATGCAGCTCGTAGTGCTTCTGACATTGTTCTTACTGAACCTGGTCTCAGTGTGATAATTAGCGCTGTTTTAACTAGTCGAGCAATCTTCCAGAGGATGAAAAATTATACGGTATAACTTGTTTTACAAACTACAGTACTAATGTTCACACTTAACCTGTCGTCATTTGAACTTTTTTATACCTAAAATCTAACTTGTACCATTCAGTCAAAGTCACACATCAATATCAATCAAAGCTCAAATCACTGAGGATTATTGTCGATTCATTTCGTGGTCCCCACTGCTATTTTTCTAGAAAATTCTTCTTTTAACAAAATGAAAATTCATGCAAACACACTGTCTTGTACTTGGTGAGATTCCTATGTGCCACATCCAAGCTCGGTTACCTGCAAATAATAATGTTCAAACCATTTTCAACCGACTTTTGCAGATTTATGCGGTTTCCATCACTATTCGTATTGTGGTAAGTTAATTTCTAGGGTTGCACAAATCTTCTCTTTTCTCTACTATCACTTTTATATGGAAATTTTGATGCCTTTCTTTTTTATCAGCTTGGTTTCATGTTGCTAGCGTTGATATGGCAATTCGACTTTCCGCCTTTTATGGTGCTTATCATCGCAATTCTCAATGATGGTTAGCTCTCTCTCTCACCCCCTCTCTCTCTCTCTCTCACACACACACACACACACGCACACACACACTTTACCAACCGTTCAGAAAACTTTCCCTTGGTTGAGCCTGGGGCTCCTTTTTGCATTTTAACAATCAGGTCGTATGATTCTAGGTACCATTATGACGATATCAAAGGATAGAGTGAAACCATCTCCTCTGCCAGACAGCTGGAAGCTTGCAGAAATTTTCGCGACTGGAATTATTCTCGGTGGATACTTGGCAATGATGACAGTCATATTCTTCTGGGCAGCTTACAAGACGGATTTCTTTCCCGTAAGCAAATTTTCTCAGCTATAACCCATATTCTAATGTTATAAACTAATGTTTATATTTTGCCAGCGTGTATTTGGAGTGTCGACTCTGGAGAAAACTGCTCATGATGACTTCCGTAAGCTTGCTTCGGCAATATATCTTCAAGTGAGCACCATCAGTCAAGCACTGATATTTGTCACCAGATCCCGAAGTTGGTCATACAAAGAGCGACCCGGTTTGTTGCTTCTAGCAGCATTTGTGATTGCTCAGCTGGTACTTAATCCCACCCTGTTAATTTTATACATTATCCACAAATCTTTACTAATATTCAACCTAAAAAGATACCTTTTAGCAAAATAAAAGTATATAACATTAGAATTGGAGCTTAATCTTGCGTACTTAATTGTTACTAGGTTGCAACTTTGATTGCGGTTTATGCGAATTGGAGCTTTGCAGCAATTGAAGGAATTGGTTGGGGATGGGCTGGAGTGATCTGGCTTTACAATCTCATTTTCTATATCCCGCTCGACATTATTAAGTTCCTCACACGCTATGCTCTTAGTGGAAGGGCTTGGGATCTTGTTCTTGAGCAAAGGGTACATATCATAATCAATCTCGGATAATCAATCTTTCATTTGTTAATGCCACTTTCTCTGATATCTCTTCCACACCCCCACCCCCACCCCCAACAGATTGCTTTCACCAGAAAGAAGGATTTTGGGAAAGAACAGCGTGAGCTTAAGTGGGCCCATGCTCAGAGAACCCTTCATGGACTTCAAGTGCCTGATACCAAATTGTTCAACGAGACAAACAATTTCTCCGAGCTCAATCAGTTGGCTGAGGAAGCCAAAAGAAGAGCTGAGATTGCGAGGTAAACATGTTTTGCTAATATACATACTCCCGATCCCGATCTGGTGTAAGCAGCTGATGTGTTGCGATCTGGGCATTCCATATTAGTTGCTTCCCAACTTCCAGCATGTGCAGGTTGTGCCACATCAGCTGATTGCACCACATTACGTGCAAACAGCCTGCACAAGTTCGGGATTGTAATATACATAATTAGTTTCTATCGCTTCTTGAGTGGCCTTGAAAGTCCAGTTAGATCTTGTTTGGTAAAGCTTTTGTTGCTTAATGGTTTTTACATTTGATGGTCATAGGTTACGAGAATTGCATACACTTAAAGGTCACGTTGAATCTGTGGTGAGATTGAAGGGGCTCGATATAGACACAATTCAGCAATCGTACACTGTATGAGGAGATGAACTGCATTCAATGTATTGCGGTTTTAACTTGGTGCTGCGATTGAAGCTGTTGTCGACGCAACTTCTTAGCTATGCGTAGAGGCCGAGGTGTATGCCTTTCGGTCTGCTGGAGTATATTTTAGATTTATCCATTTGTGCCCTTTTCAGCTTTCAATTCTTGACCTTGAGATTTTGAAGTCCTTGGTTGGGAAAAGAAAAACAGACAATTGTCATGTTAGAATGTAATATGCCTATATTTATAAAGCTTTTGTTCTCTTGCCTTTCTCATTTTACTTTCTTGTTCCTTGGCTTCTTAGTGCTTGTTTAAGTTTAACCAAACCATTTTAAAGAAAAAAGTGATTTTCTTTAAAATGATTCTGCGAGAGAATGTGCAGTTAAAAAGTTCGTGAATTTCACGGAATGTGGGAAATGATTCTGAGAAAATGTGTGGTTAAAATGTTAATGAATTTCACAGGGTGTGGTTAATTGAAGAAAAAACTCTTGATTTTCATACACAATACATGAATAATATATGTTCGAACTCTTGAAATAAAGATATGGTACAGAATTAGGCAATATGTTGGTCAAGTTTCTTCTCCTTCACTTCAACTGCAATGCTGCTATCTTCACTTCCCTTGTACCTAAACCAGCTAGCACAAGCCAAAAAGTAGCAAAAATTGAAAAGACACAATGCTCCACACAGGTAATAGAAATAGTCCAATCTACCCTTGTTCAGATCCTCCGGTAGCCAATTCCCACCTCCCGTACCCCGGTTGAAGCGATGAACCACTGAAATGATGAACCCATAAACATAATTCGAAACCGCACTTCCACAAAAGAAAAACGCCCCTGCGACACTCCTCATGTTTTCGGGAAACTGTTTATAGTAAAATTCGACTTGGCCGATAGAGTTAAATGCCTCGGCAAGTCCGCCCAGTGCCAGCTGAGGGATGAGCCATAGAGCTGACATAGGGGAAATTGCACCTCGTACTCCCAGGATTGGATTCTTAAGTGCCATATCTCTTCTTCGGACTTCCACAAATGCTCCCACGATAGACTCGACTATAGTGATGAATATACCGATTCCCATTCTTTGAAGGACCGTTATGCCCCCTTCTTTTCCTGTTACTCGTCGCATTAACGGGACGAGTAGCCTATCATATATAGGTATAAAAAAAGTTAGACTTAACATGGCGAAAATCGTGTAGGTGGCTGCTGGTATTTGGAAGCTTGTTTTGCCTAAGTGCCGGTCGGATTGAAGTGCTTGAAAAACAACGTATTGTTGTTGAGCTCCGATATGGTATAAAATAGCTGTTAGGGATACTGGGATCACTCGGAGCACACATTTGGTTTCTTCGACTTGTTGCATGCTGCATAGGCTCCATGGATCGGCTGCTGATCCATCGGGGTTAATTTCGTCATTTTCTGTTAAAATTGCTGCTTTGTCGAGGAACCTGACCACAAGAGATTATCGAGATTGTTAGGTGAACATGAGTGTTTTGTAAGTTGTTAAGCTAGAAACGTTTTACTATTGTCGTCATTTTATTCATTTTTCAATTATTTGTCTTGGAAAGTTTAATCTTGGTTGACAAAGATAAGTTAATGACAAAGACAATTATTTTTGTTTCTTCCTAGCATGCCCATTTCTTGCGGTGGCTCTGGACGTAAGGTCCTCCTAATAATTTCATTGGTTTTATGCACGTGTTCAATACTGTGTACCAAACATGCTGTTGTACTCATTATTGTCTATCAAGATTTGACTAAACATGCTTCGAAACAAAATTACAACATAGAAAATAAAAGCACACAATTTACCTGAATTGAGCAGTGTGAGGAAGCTTGGAATTGATGGATTTCAGAGGTGTATAATTGAATAGACTAGTCCAAGGTTGTTGTGGTAATTTCAACCCCCTCTTCTTGAATGCAACCACCATAACTTGAACAATACTAGTAAAGGGACTTCCCTCTGGCTTCACCTTGACATAAATCTTAGTCCCCACGAAGAACAACACACATGATAAAAACATGAAAATACAAGGAATTGCCAATCCTATGGACCAGCTAACATCGGATTGGACATAAACAACGAGCGTCACTGATACCATTTGAGCGAATGTTACCGTGAAGAAGTACCAATTGAAGAAGCTGTTAATTCCCCTCTTCCCGGATTCGGTTTTGGGATTGAATTGATCGGCTCCAAACGCTAAGTTGCAAGGCCGGATTCCACCAGCCCCGACTATCATTAGGCCAAAGCCGAGCCATAGAAACGCCATTTGCCCTACGTCTGGGCTTATGCATTGGCTGTCATTTGCTCCACAATGGGGTGGATGTAGCTTCTTGAATGCTGCTGTTAGAGTTATAAGGAGCAACCCCTTCACAAGAAATAGGAAAATATTGAATCTTTAAGTCGTATGCTTTGAGATTTTTCTGCTGCTCGACACAGGTAAGATGGGTCCCACAATCCACCCTAGTGGCGGTCCTGAGTCTAGGGAAACTAGATAGACCCTTAATGGCCCCAATATCAAGTTTCGCTAAAGAACCTAAGATCTCAGGACGGTCCCTACCAGTGTCTAGTCTGGTAGGAGAGCAATCTTGTACACTGTATATATATTGTTAATGATTGAATAGTTTGAAGTTTTTGAGCTCGTACCAAGAATGAGGAAATTGAACCAAATCCTAATGTTTTGTATCGGCCGAGATAAGTGTCGGAGAGAAAAGCCCCCAACAAGGTGGCGAAATTGGTGGTGCCATTGAAGATGCTAAGAAGAGTTGTCGCGTTGATGCGTGACATGTTGAAAACCGTGGTGAGATAGACTTGAAGATTGGACAATGTGCCAATGGCTCCGAGCTTCTCGAAAGTCTCATTTCCTTTGTTCAAACAATACGATAATTGACGTTAAAATGTTATTCGAAACGGAAATTATTATACATGGTTCTATGATCGGTGTGTGACTCTCTGAAGTCCCTCAAGCGAGGGACCTCTGAGAAGAGCCGTCAACTCCAACTATCAATAAAAAACAAAAGCAAAAGGAAAAAGAGATAATAGAATGGAAGAGAGGAAGAATATTTGGACAAACCTATGATGAATGGCATAGCCTTGATGCCCTTGTAGTTGAATTCAGGCTGATCAATATTAGACATTTTCTCTTCAATTTCCAAAGTTTTTCTCTCATTGTCTTCCATTTTCTCTCTCTGGAACTTGTTTCTCTCTCTGAAGAATCTGCAGCTCAGTTGGGGGATAGAGGGTTCACTATAAAAAGAATCAAAGTAGGCTGTCTTTGGCTGGAGCTGAACAACACAATGACTGCATCAGAAGATCCTCTCATGGCCTACCTAACCGGTCTTCTCATCTCAACTGGGCTCTCTCTCTCTCTCTATAAACCATGGATTTAAGAAGACAATAGAATTGAATTTAGGGACACGTTTGGTGTAGCTTTTCGGGAAAGAGAAAGTTGACAAAAGTTGGCAAGTCACTTAAAATGTATGGTTAAAAAGATAAATAAAAGTCGCTGAGGCTGCGATCTAAGGCTATGGTATTTAGGCGACCATTAATTCTCGATTTTAACATTTAAAAAAAATACGAAAGAGCCTAAATTTCCAATGTCATATAAAAGTCTCAATATTAAACTTTGTCTAGAGGCCTCAATATCAAGTTTCGATCAAGGTCTCCAGTGTCTCAGGGGTGAACTATGGTATAACAATATGGGGGATTATATTGACACCACTATTTTTGTTAAACACACCACATTTTATATACAACCATATATATAAAATAAGATTTTTATAATAACACCACATTCAATTTTCCTGTTTAACCTTGTACTCTCAAAACTAAAAATGAACATAGATGCACCACACTTTAACAAGAAAATAACCATAACACCCTTGAAAACTTTAACATCCAAATCAAATTCCAGTTTTGATAACCACGATTGATTCTTCCAGATTATTAATACAAGTACAACTAACTCATTTTCCCCCAGTAATAAAAAAATTACAAACCCAAATAAAATTAATTCATCACCAAATTGGTAATCACTTAATTATGGATTGGTTTCCAAGAACTTTCGACCCTCTTGATAATTGGTATTTCATATAGGGACCCCAGTGAAGGGCAAATAAGGTACAATCGATAGATTTTTCATTTTTTTTTTCATTTCTCCCCCCTGAAAACTAGTCTGTAGATCTTTAATATATGGACGAAATTTGGCAAGAAATCAAACAAAGAGTCCATAATGAAGGTAATTCTTGTGGTTACATGTGCGGTTGAACTTTGCAAATTAGGGTTTAAAGAATTGTGGTGTAGGGTGTACCTAACATTAAAAAAGAAAAGAAAAGAAATGAAAATGGTGGGTACTTAGGTCAATTTCTTTATGGTTAATTTAGAAAATATAAAAAATGTGGTGTGATTAACTATTTTTGTAATGTCAACATAATTTCCCTAACAATATTGTGGATGTTGAAATATTGGGGGTTCAATATGTGAAAATTATGACAAGGGAGCGAAGTTTTTGGATCGTTCATACTTGTTAAAATAGTGTAAAATAACCAGATTATACTATTTGTATATATATAAAAGTTGATTAATTTATTTATCCGGATTGAAATTTACATATTACAACAATTTTGAATAGTTGAGAATTTGTACCTGCATCACAGAAAAATATAAAATGAAGAAGCCGACAGTGAAGCTCTAGAAGGACAAAAAAATAAATAAATAAATAAAAACAATTTATTACTCCACAAGAAGCAACACAGAAAATTGAGCGGAAAAGAGGAGAATATGCGAACTTGCAGACAAAACATGGTACAAAAAGAATGGGTCACACCGGAAAACAACCAGTGTCAATTTTGCTGAAATAAATACAAATGCATTAATGCCAAACTTTTACTTAATTTAATTTTGTAACACTGCAGTTAGTGCTGGGCATTTTAACCTCCATACCGACCGATTCGGATCGGTTCCCAATTCACACCGGTTTGATTTTTGGAGTTAGAATTGTCTAACTGGAAAACTGACCTATTTGAAAAAAGAAAAATTCTTCACAAAATTATCGGTTAAACATACCAAACCAACGGTCCTGGTCGGTTTTGGTTGGTCGGTTCGGGTTGAACCGAATCGACCAATGCCCAGCTCTAACTGCAGTCGATAACTACTGTATCTCACAAGCTTGCTCGGCTCGACTCGTAGACATCCATACATATATAATATTGATAATGTTATTAGTCATATTAAAAGTGTTTTATCAGTCATTGCCTTCTGTAGATGAGACAATGTACCATATTCTTCTGCATCCGAAGCATTTTAAATAGAAGAATGCCACTTCACTGTCGGCACCATAATCAATAATATATGCATCTACACAATACTCTAAAGAAAATATACTAATTAATATTTTCGTTATTGCCGAGTCGTGTTAGGAATTATCCTAATGATAACCCAAGCACGACTAACGCATCGTGACAAATGTAATCATACTTTCGTAATTGTTTACTTCAAAAATTTCATCAACTAGACTAGATTAAAGAAAACAGGTACCTTCATTTCTTCGCTTAAAAAATTACCAATCAATTATATTGTATCTCCGAGCTGCTAGCTAGGTGCATGATTAATAAAAATCAGGTTCATCCTCCACTAGCGTACGTGGTGGCTAATTAACAATAATTATAATTATGTTGACTAGTACATTATATGATTAATTAGTCGATTGAGGAGATTATTATAAAAATAACTTTATTCGCGATGATGATTTCAATTTAACAACTCATGAACAATATTCTTATATTTCCCTTTTTCAAAAAGGTTAGTTATGCATGCATTTTGTTAACGATTTATTATAACATGTTTAGGTGGGCAAAGACTTATGAAACATAACATGACACATTGTATTATTATTATTATTATTATTATTATTATTATTATTATTATTATTATTATCTTGCAATATTTATCGTTACGAAAGATATTTAAAATTGATATTTTTAAGTGATTTGTTGATGTGTTATTTTTTATTTGGTGATAAAAATATGCATTAAACGATATAGAACCTACGCATATTCATCACTGATTGTAAGGAAATGACAAATCAACGTATCACTTAAGAAAATATAGTTTCAAATGTCTCGCCATAATTATTGTTCAATGATAGAGGAAGGAGCAACTATTATCACCCGCTCGAATTCATTTTGACCACCTCCCCTTCAAGCGAGGTTTGACACGATCATGTTGTTTTCTAATAATTGACATAATGATTGAACCAACAATGATATGATATGATATGATATACCAATATCAATTATATTATGGTGTCTATATGATATTATTAATGTTAATATATAATATGTATTACATCATAATAGAGTTAGTCAATATGACATGTCACATTTCTATTTTACTTCATTATTATTTAAGAATAACAATTCCCATATAAATATATAATTAACATAAAAAAACAAACTGGAGCATAAATTATATGTTAATTCATTCCCAATTTATGACAACTTTCTATCCAATTAAGAGGAATGAATATATTTACGTTGGAGATCCTTCAAATCTACTCGCTTCAACTATGCATGCAAGTCATATTTCATTTTCTTCTTTTTGAAAAATTGGCAGTAAAGTTTGACACGTTTGAAGTTATTTTTCAAATAATTTTCGCTCTGAGCAAACTAAAAATTCGTCACATCTTTTGAGGTGTCAAATATGAGTTAATACCCTTTCACATTATTTTGGTTTGTAGCAAAGGGATGGAATACCTCAAATTTAGGGGTTTCCACCCAAATACTAGAAATGCTCTAACCGAAAGTAGACAGTGCATGTGTAATATTTATATTGTCTGTGTTTAAATTAAATAGTATAAATGTATATATACCTACTTTAAAACATTTCATATGCAAATATTTTCATGTCATGTAAAATACTTTGACATTCAGAACCGTTTAAAATACTTTTATTATCTATATATTTGGTGGAATTGACGAGTTCTAGTTACCTCTCAAAATTAATAAAGGTCCTCCAAGCACTCAATAATAGTAATATTAAGGGAAATTTACAAAAGAAAATCCAATATTTAGGGTGTATTTATAATCTACAATTCTACATACATAATTTTTGAATGTGTTTACAGTCCTATATTTAGAGTGTATTTTCAATAATGTATTGAAAAATATAAAATACATTCAATTTTTTTTTCAATGTTGACTTTGTAAAATGGGGCAAATATGTATTTTTTGGCACGAGAATAAATTCTATTCAATGAATAGAAAAAATAAAATATAATAGTACAATATAAGATTTTTTGTTTTAGCTCATAAGTTACTTTCTTTTTAGATTCATTTTAACAAGAAAACAATAGAAAGAGAAAATAAAAATATATAGAACTTTTTGTAAAACAAATTACACTGTGCAAATTGTTAGCTACCATGAGGGTATTTTAGTCTCTTCAAAATCATTTTTTAAAATTTTTATATATATTTTTTTACAAGAAAACATGTTTCTTGTTACCAATAAATTAAATAAAATGCAATATGAAAAATGAAATGCTTAAAAATATGGTATGTAAATTATGAATGGATGTGATTTTTAAATCTCCCTAAAAATAAGTATTTATTTTTGCGATAAAATCCAATTGTAAAGATAATCAATGGAATTAGTTTCTATGATCTTATGCCAAAAATTAGAAATTTTCCTTGAAATCAAGGAATTGAATCCTTGGGAGAGAGATGGAAATTGAAATTGGAGAGATGAGAATTGAAATTCTAATTCCTTTTCCATCCTTTAATCAATCACACCCGTATAATATAATCTTTAATAGTATAGATTAACTAGATCTAGTAGTTAATTTGTAGGAAAAAAGCAGTTTTAAAAAAGCAAAGTATTTATAAATACTTTTGTTTGACAGAGACTTCCAACGTAACAAAGGTGATTTTTCAATTTGAGGTTAAAAATAAAAGTTCAAAATAAAAATGAAAAGAAAAAAAAAAAAGGTTACATCAATAAAGCCAAATAAGCTCTACTCTACTTTGTTCTTGACTTCTACATATATAGAGCGTAAACTATTTTGTCCGTAATCATATTTGGTCCATTCATTCAAAATAAGCAAAATTTTCTATTATTACATGTTAAATAATTAAACGTGAACAATAAAAGGACCATGTATAATTGAATTTCAGCTTGGGACAATATATGCTTGTACGTATAGATAAGTCCCCAACACGTGCACGCATGTTTAGTAGTCAGTCAAATAAAGCTTTTGTTCTCTTGGCTTTCTCAATTTACTTTCTTGTTCTTTGGCTTATTAGCGGATTGGCTCTGTTCCCCACCGTGGTGGGGAACAGAAGCCAAACCCCACGCCGATGTGGTGCCACTTGGTGGCGCCACATCAGCACGTAAAATTTTTTTTTTTTAAAATTAAAAAATTTTTTTTTTTTGGAATTTACGTTAAATTAGATGAATAATACATAACTGTTCCCTGATGGCGAGGGGTCTCACCCGACCTCCAAATTTTTTTTTCCCCGACTGTGGGTACCAGAGCCTAACTGGGCTTATTAGTGCTTGTTTAAGTTTAAAGAAAAAAGTGATTTTTAGGAGACCGAACATATGATGAAGAACTAATTAAGTTAGATGGAAAATGAAAATGAAAATGATTCTGTGAGATAATTTGCAGTTAAAAAGTTCATGAATTTGCAGTAGCTAAACAACACAATGACTGCATCAGAAGCTCCTCGATCTCATAGGCCTACCTAACCAGTCTTCTTCTAATCTGACGATTCTCAACTGAACTACACCTCTCTCTCTCAGTCTCTCTCAATAAACCATGGAAATAAGAAGACAATAGAATTAAATTTAGGGACACGTTTGGTGTAGTTTTTCCGGAAAGAGGAAGTTGACAAAAGTTGGCAAGTCACTTAAAATGTATGGTTAAAAAGATAAATAAAAGTCATTGGGCCCCCGATCTAAAGCTTGGCGATTTAGGCGACCTTTAATTCTCAATTTTAACATTTTTTAGGGAAAAAAAAAAAAATAAAAGAGCCTGAATCTCGAATCTCAAATAAAAAAAAATCTCGATCTTACGCTTTGTTTAGAAGCCTCAATATCAAAATTCGTTCAAGGTCTCCAAAATCTCGGGTGTGAACTATAGTATAACAATATAGATGATGAAATATTTGGTCTTCAATATGTACGTGAAATTTGAATTGTGACAAGTGCGCGATGATTTTTAATCGTGTGCATACTCGTTAAAATAGTGTAAAATAACAAGATTATGCTATATATATAAGTTGATTAATTTATTTACCGAGATTGAAATTTACATATTACAATTTTGAATAGTTAGAATTTGTACCTACATCACATAAAATTATAAAATTAAGAAGCTGACAGTAAGGCTCTAGAAAAAAAAAAAAAAAAGGAAAATTTACTCCGCAAGAAACAACAGAGTGTTATAAATAATTGTTATGAATAATTGTTTGGTGGAGAATAATTCTTAGGTAGAATAATTTGTTGAATAAAATGGTAGTTATGAATAATTATTTTATGTGAATGACTATTATACCCTTGATGAAATTATGTAATTACGATTGTCTTGAATTCGAAGTTTTTCACATAAATAGGGTTTCGATTATTAATGAAATTCGTTCATGTGAATTCCTTAGAATTAATTCTCTACAATTCTCTATTGTTTACATACTTTTATAACAGCGTTATCAGTGAGTCTCTAGCCATTTGAGTAATATGAAGAAAGTATCTTTCTATGATTAAATCTTATAGATGATGTACATATCGAAGCGGATTATTACAAATTTAAATACTCAATTTTCTACGAAATCTCTCTTCAAGCACTCAAGCATTTGTCGGTCTCATATTGGATTCGCTGCTCGCATAAAGAAACACTTTTCTTTTCACAATAGAAAAGCTGTCATTCTGATAATCGGGCTTCACATTGAAGAATGATGAATACAAGATTGCAAAACTTGTTGTACAATCTTGTTTCTCTGCTGACGATTAGAACACATGGATTTTGGAGGTGAAAAATAATTGAAGAAAAAGGTATGTATATTATTTTATAATATAATAATATATTAAACTATAATATCCGTTTTATCGAGATATAAGGAGCATACATTATCAAAATCAAATTTTCTCGACTCCATTATACTCGATTTAACGAGATCTTCGATTTGACACCAATATTGATAAGGTAAACTTTCAAAAATTTGCAAATCAGTACCCCAACTTTTGAAAAAGTTACAAAATAGTCCTTGAACATTTTGATATTGATAAATTGAAGTAGAAAGGAGATAATTTTCCAGTCGTAAAAGATTGATAAAATATTTTTGACAATTTTACCTTTGCGGATTGGAATGGACAATTTTACCCTTAGGGTAAAACCGACCTAATTTTGACGACAATGAAAAATGGATAGAATATTCATGAAGAAATTCTAAATCCATTGATTATATAAAATGGCTTGAAGTCCATTTGAATTAAAAGATCGGAATATTATTTTAACTCCCGAAGAGTTTAATTACATAATATACTTATTCTAAAAGGATAAGTGTGCTCTTGTAGAAGTAATGAGTATTTGTTCTAGAAGAACAAATCTACTCCCGTAAGGAGCTCAATATTTAATTCTCAACTTTATTTCTTGCAATTTAAATATCAGTAACACCTCCTACTTGGTGATGGGTTCAACCATCACTAAACGGAAGGTTTTATATATTTCTGCACTTTATATGCTAAGTGATGGGTAATACCTTCTACTAAGCAGATCCTACTCCTGAAAAAGTAGTTAATCATTATGCATTTTAATTCTCGCAATTTAAATTCCGTAAATTTATATTTATTACGATAATTTCCATGTGGTAGGTTCAACCACCTATTGGGGAGAATTTAATTTCTACAATTTAAATTTATGCGCTTTATAGTTTGAGTATATTTCCAATGTGGTGGGTAATACCACACGATTGGTGTGCATATTTCCAATGTGGTGGGTTATACTATACGATTGATTATAACGAATCATACTCCAAAAGAAGTAGTTGATCAAACATTCTAATCCTACTCTTGAAGAAGTAGATAATAAGAATAAAATTTATTCTCCATATTTACCGAATATTAATGGAGAAAAATTGAGTAAGTGGTACCTGAAGTTACCATTGGATAAATAGATGAAAGTAAAATGCTCAATAGATCCCATGTTGATAAATCAAAGAAAATATATCGCATGGAGAGATTATATGAAGTAATCTCATCGATGATATGAGATTGTATTAATATGAGAATAAAATGCTCTTGAAGAAGTATAATTACTAGATTTCTGTATTTGAATAAAGCCAATATGATATTATTATTATTACTCCAGAAGAAGTACAAAACAATCGAAGTGGAACATATTGAGAATATCAAAGATGGCAATAAACACTCGAAAATATAGAAATACGAAAAGAAAATATATATTGAACTCATAAATGAGGGATGCGTCTTGAGAGTATAAATACTCCGTAACTCTGCCACCCCGAACATTCGGGTTCATAATGAAAGATCCAAAGGATCTCTTTTTTCGCTTGACACCGATGGTCTGTGACCGATGGGTTTCAACTTCCATAGATTTTTGAACATATGATTGACTCTTGATGAGTAGATCAGCAACTGTATTAGCAGAAACAAGTATATTTCTCGCTGAACAAGAAATAAATTTATGTTCTATACCCTGATCTAGAAATGCTAGCAAACCATCAAAGAAATAATTAATATTCAACAAACCTGTGGGTTTGGTATGAAAGTTCCACTGTGCAAATGACGTTATATTGAATATTTCCTATAGTGTGTTATAGCCGCCTGGAAAGACAATAAAAGCATCACTATTGCTCATCATGTACATCATGCAATCATGAATAGACTGCGTTTGTACCATTAGTTCAGCCGAACCCATGATAGTACTAGATCCAATACGATTGCTAGCTTCAACTCGATGAAAATGTATTACACTTGACACTCTTATTCCCCATAATTGTGCGGCCATTGTAAGACTTTTTTAAAAGCTTGGTATTAGTCCTGCCATACAGTATATTGATGTTGTACTTCCCTAACTCCCTTATAAGTTGGCTTGCCATATCTATATATTGGATATCACCTACCAGTCTAGATCTACCAAGAACACATACAATTTTAATCAGGTGAGGTGAAGATTGACTTGCATAAAATGATTCTAAAATTCCCATCGCTATCTCAGTCTCCATATCTCTATTTACATTAAAAGTTTTCAACATATGAATGAGAGATACATGAACCCCTCTATTTAAAGATAAATTTTCAAATCAATGAGTGATTTTACTATTTACCTTTTGACAATATGAAAAAAAGAGAACAGCAGAAAATTTAAGTGAAAATGACATATATCTGTCGGTGATTGAAAATAAAAAGTCTAAAATTGAAAAACGATATTTACAAATAAAAGAAAAATATTGATCTTCTATATTACATAAATTTGCCTTATACAAATATGGGAAAATCATTATACTAAGTTATTTTACTAAATTTACAAACAGGATATTTTAAAGTAAGTATTTCAAGACTATAAAGTGCCTGTTGATTTTTGAATTTGGCCCATAAGGCCATCAACTCACCTTGTACGTGTCCATTATGATGTATCTAAAGAGCCTGTTGAATATCATCCAAAGGCTTCTTACTCAATCCATCCTTAATGAATGCTATTTTATCTTCTCGGTTTCTTTACAAGTACCCCACAGATTTACATCGAGTATCACATGTCCACCGAGCACACTTGTAGCATCCTCCTAATCTTTTTGCTCTCATTTTCTTTGAAAAACTACTTTTACCCATACCAGGCATGTATTTAGAAGGAATTGAAACCTCACCAAATAATCGAACCTTTGCTTCAATCAAGCATCGGATATCTTATGGGATACCCTTATGCATTAGCATCCTTAATCTTTCCAACCTACTTCGATAAATCTTTTTTAGGATTTTGATCGGTAGTGATGGATAGTATTTTCGAAGATTTGAGAGCATATGATCCATTATAATGTATAGACCCTTGTTAGGATGAATTTTTCAATAATTTTGATGATTTATTTATAGAATAATACGACGCGTATGAAATAAGACTCCGATTTCAAATAAATAATATGAAGCGTAAGAGTTAAGACTCCGCAGTTGAACAGTAACCAGATGTGATGCGTATGAGCTGTAACTCCGTGTTTGAACAGTAGTAGACAATAATGTCACCAAAAGATGATGGAATATGTCGGTGAATTGTTTCTATGATAAATCATGTTGAGCACTATACAGATACTAGTGAAATCGATATAAGAATTTACTGAACTAGAAGTTCAATAATACTCGTTTGCAAAACCGGATTGACCATTCCGGTTTAAATAATTATTGAAATCAATATTTCAAGTGAAGAATTAAAAGAATTCTTCAATGATTGTTCTCGATAAATGATGAAATCATTACTAGCCAATATTAGGAATAAATCCCAAATATATCTGGAATAAAGGATAAGAAATATGGGCTCACTCATCCTCCATGTGGACTACTAGATATTATGATATGGATCCACTAGATAGTCACATGTCTATATGATTCGTAATTGGAAGATTACGAAATGATTTGCTCACGGTATGAGCATGATTTCCAGATTTAATGATAAAGCTAGTAAATATATATCCCATGATTTGAATAAATCCCTGAAGGATTTGAGTATGCGCATACAAGTGGGATATTATGTGGCAAATTATTTAAAGTCCGCCAATAAATTGCCAATATCGAGAATAGAATGCAAACTATATAAATTTCGATATTAAGGCTGAATGATGAGAACATATATGAGTTTTAGTGTTCTAAACTTTCTTAGCGTGAGGGGGAGTATTAAAGGCTGAAAATGATATGTGAAATGCATCATACTATATCCTCACAATTGAAATACGAACTTGAAGTTCAAGGATGCATGAAAGACTGTGAACAATCACATATATCAGCTATGATGCTTTGATAAGTTAATATTGCTAGAAGTGTTGATATTATGAGATTTCCCCAATTATATATATCAAAGCAAATTATAAAAGATGGTCTTAATAACGGAGGCATATGCTCTTGAAGAGTATATAGACATAACTGTATTGTGTAATCCTACAAAAGGATTGATAATGAGATATCTCGATAAGTTATGTTGATATGGGGAAAGAAATAAGATTGAAAGTGTCGACACAGTAAGAAAAGATAGCGCTACATATGATAGTGAGGATATTGAAATCCATCGGAAAATACCGATGCTAAAATATATGCCCTTATGATTAAAGTGTTCATGCACGGGCTTAATGAGAAATGAGAATGAAACTCTTGAAGAGGTTTCAAATGTATTATTGTATTAGTGCATGCAACGGCTCAAAATATCTACATTGATATTGTTGAGAAATTCATATGCTATACTCTTTTCCTTGATTGATGTTTTTGTCCCAAAAGGGTTTTTCTCAAACAAGGTTTTTAATGAGGCAGCCCAATCTCAACTAATATGAAATCTCTAGAAGAGATTTAGGTATATATCTCGATATAGTGAGAAAATGAGATCGAAGCTGTTGATTGCATATAAGCACTGAATATAACATGATATTATATGATATCTAAATTTCATTCACGTGGAAATGAATGAAGCATATCAACTAATGTATATGATACTTATATAAATCCATGAAAGATTTTGAAATGCTTGAAGCATACTTGTATAAAATACGTGTTGCACTCTTTTTCCCTTGACTGAGGCTTTATCCCACTGGGTTTTCCTAGCAAGGTTTTTTTAATGAGGCAACTTTAATGGCGTATTCACATGAATATTGTACTCTTTTTCCTTAATTAGGGTTTTTCCTAATAAGGTTTTAATGAGGCATATTCATGGTATATTGAGGACAACAAGAGAAATCGACACAGTGTATCTATTGGATCAAGTTATAATAGAGATAATGCTTTAGATCCAAACAATGATGATATTGAAATCCTTTACCAGAAGTAAGGATATCCGTCCTCAAGATATGAAATCAGATGGAGTAGCTGTACTTTTTTTCCTTCGATCAAGTTTTTTCCCGCTGGGCTTTCTTGACAAGGTTTTAACGAGGCAGCACGTGAATACTCCTATACCGCTAGTAGGCATCAGGGGGAGTAATGTTTTGATGAAGCAGTATATAACCACTCCAAGCTATCCCTTGTCGGTTTGGAAGTTTTTCCCTTTGGGTTTTTCTCCAAACAAGTTTAGAAGACATTTTTATTAATAGTCATTCAAGGGGGAGTGTTATAAATAATTGTTATGAATAATTATTTGGTGGAGAATAATTATTAGGTAGAATAATTTGGTGAATAATATGGTAGTTATGAATAATTATTTTATATGCATGGCTATTATACCCTTGATGAAATTATGTAATTACGATTGTGCCATTCGAAGTTTTCCTATAAATAGGGTTTCACTTATTAATGAAATTCATTCCTGTGAATTCCTTAGAATTCATTCTCTCTATTATTTCTATACTTTTATAACACAGAGAAAATTGCGTGGAAATATTACTCCACTAGTTAGATTTTTTGCTTTTAATTTTTTTTTTAAATTTAAAAAATTTTTTTTTTTTTAATTTTTAGGTACGTACTTAGAAGTGCAACTATTGAAATACATATACAAAATAATGAGGTTGAACCCCGTAAGAATGTCTACTCGTATGCTATTACTTGCATGATTTTGATTACTTTGGGCAAAACAAGTAAACAAGAAGTCGTCATTAACACAACTTAAACATCGCTTTTCAATTTTTTTTTTGTTTTTTTTTTTTGTTTAGCTTAAACAAGTACATTAACCGGGGTTAGTGTTTGTTCATCAATGTGATTATGCTTTGAACTGTGTTTTGTCACATAATCAGTTTTTTCACAATTCATTAACTAACTAATAGCAATATAGCATGCATTTAATCTCTAAAGATAATTTCTACTGACAAATTCTATTAAAGTGCCCTTGTCTGAATATTTCTTCGGAATTTTGTTACATTTAAATTGTTTTCAAGACACGGGCTATAGTCATATAATTGTGTTATACTTGTGAACTTTTCGGAGCATTTGGCACCTTCATTTAATGTATCAATATTTTCCCAACTATTCATTAATAAAACATCGTATATTGCATACAAAGAGTTTTCATTGCACAAAACACGTGATTAAAAACACATTGCCAGCCCATTCTCAAACTAATACTCCCTCCGTTCCAATTGCATAGGACTTTATTCCATTTTTTATTTTTATTGTCCCAATTATATAGGCTTCTTTCATTTCTTTTACTATCATACCTGTTAGAATATATTTTAGTAATTTGGCTTATTAGTTAAGGGTAGTTTTGTCTATTCCATTATTAGGGCTACGATTAAGGTTTCGGGCCGTCTTTTCTATTGTTAGGGTTACGTCTAGGGTTTTGAGTCTCTATTTATAGTCGTTTGTATTGCGTTTTATAATTAATCGAATATACAAATCTTAGTTTGTTTACATGGTATCAGAGCGTGTTCTGATCTTGGGCTAAATTTTTAGCGCTCTCGTTCTTCGGCGAGCGGCCTTGTGCCGCTCGTCCGACCATGTTCTTTCTTTCATTGACTTCCTCAGTTTCTCGCTTGTTTATTGTTCTCGTCCGGTAAAGCACTTTTTCATTTTATTTTAGATATTGTGTTTAGTCTCCCTTTGGATCTGCTTCGCCCAGGATTTTTAACTACTTGATATCTTCCCTTTTGAATTTGTTCTACCTCTACCGTGTCAAATATTGGTTTTTCCGTCGGTCAAGAGAAAAAGAAAAAAAGGGGAGTTTTGATTGGATATTGGTCGGCGACAATGATGGTGTGTACAACAATGGTTGTTCTTTGGAGAGAGGAGAGCAACTTTGGTCGTCGGCAATGGCGGTTGTTGTCGGCGGTGGTCTCGGCCGACATCTTGGGCTTTGGCGACTCTATTCTTGATGTTTGTTTCGACCAATAGAGGTCGCCGGCGGTGGTAGTTTTTGATAGCGGTGGTGGCGATCGGTGATGAAGTAGTGTCGGCGGTTGGTTGGGTAGTTAGCGGCGTCGTTGGGCTTTCAGGTTCGCGGCAATGAATAGCAGCGGATGATATATCAGATTGATTTGGAGCGATGTTGTGTTATTTGCAAGTTTGGTCCTTGGTGATTTTGAGTTTATTTAAGTTGATCCTTTAGTTTTGTGGTTGTTGAAGTTAGTCGTGGGGGTTTTGAGTTTGTTTATGGTGGTGTTATGGTTTTATTAATTTTCGTTAGTTCTAGTGTTTGAGTTTGGTAAATCTTTGGTTCAAAAAATTCAAATATTTCATGAATTAGTCCCCATCTTTGAAATTGGTCCATTCCATCTGAATTGGCATTTGGTTCTCTTCCCCCTTCTCAATTGGTCGGTGAAATCTGGAATTTGCATTTGGATGTGCGATGAGATGCGCAATTGGAATTTGACTCTCTTCTCTTCTCAATTGGTTTCTCTTCTCAATTGGTCAGGTGGACATTTGATTTTCTTGCTTTTCTCTTCTTAATTTGGTCAGGTGGATTCGGAATTGGCTTTTGGTAATTGGAATATGAGTTGGCATTATTGGGGACTATGGTGACATTTGGATTAATTTGTTTTGGCTTCCGCGGTGATGAAGTGTTGTTAGTCGAGTTCATGGACTTGTTAGCGTGTCCGAGCCCTACGTGGAGGAGAGTGCAGAGTGACTTTAGCTCGGCGGAAGGGAGTGTAATTCGTGTAAGCATAAGCTAGACTTACAATATTAGTCAAGTTTGGAAGATCGCAAGAGGACTGAAGTTTGCATTGTTTTTCGTATTATCGTTTTTCGTATTTTGTAAACCTTTCGGCAAACTCTCGATAGTATCGTGAGTTTGACGGGGAGTGTTAGAATATATTTTAGTAATTTGGCTTATTAGTTAAGGGTAGTTTTGTCTATTCCATTATTAGGGCTACGATTAAGGTTTCGGGCCGTCTTTTCTATTGTTAGGGTTACGTCTAGGGTTTTGAGTCTCTATTTATAGTCGTTTGTATTGCGTTTTATAATTAATCGAATATACAAATCTTAGTTTGTTTACACCCTCATTTAATAGGCAAAACTTAAAGTCATTTGTTAATTCCAACAACTTTTAAAATCATTTCAAGTAGGAAAAATGCTTGTATTATTTACTTTTCCAATGAAAATCTTAATTTGTGTGAAAAATGATAAGGGCAGATATAATTGAGACGGGGGAGTAATTTATTTATTTAAAAACTAAAAGTGCCCATCAAGTTTTAAAGTTTCCCTATAACTGCGTTGATGAATTAACGTCCCCAAAGGCTCGATTAATTAGTGAAAGCGTGTTACCGATTATGGGGGTGGCCGGGTTAAAGTCTCCATATAACCACGTTGCATCTGATAAAAGGATTTTTACAACAAACATAGCTCTAGATTGTTGGAAGGTTAGAGGCGCTATAAGGGTGGCCGGGTTATAAAATTGATTTTCAAAGAATCAATTGTGGGAATTTTTATTGACAGCACAATAATATTTTATGGTAACACATTTTAAGCCTTTTTTTTCTTATTGACTAAATTAGGCATAAATAAAAGGACACAAGTAACCTCTTCTTCTCTCTTTTTTATTGATTCAAACACTACAAATTTCTTAGAGTTGTTATTTTTTCTTTTCCTCTCCTTTTATTTTTCTTCCCTTGCATCATTGAATTCAATATTGATCGATTTCAGTCTTTATTCAAGAGCAAACTTGATGAGTCCATTCTTGTCGTTTGTTGCAAGCTTCATCATTCTTAAAGCACAAAGATTGATCTCAACAGCTACACACAACCTATTTTCTTAATGTTCTCTCATCACACGAGCCCTCAAGTATCACCACCCGATCAAGGATATCTCATTCCACTTCAAGTTTTATAATCCATCTCGGATTTTACCAAAAAGCTTGTTCCCCAATAGATAGATCAAGAATTCAAGATGGTTCAATGCAGCAACCTTACATAACTCCCCAAAAGTTCATTCCTCACAAGATTCAACTTCTTCAGCTTTGTCATGAGTCTCATTGGGATTTCACTAGAAAAATAATTGTCGTGAAGATCGAGCTTCACTAATTGCCCCAACTTCTAATATAATCAACCCAAAACCAGAGCCATTTAATTAGCCTGGTGTTAAACTAGAATCTATGTCTGCAGGAGCTCATGTAACCACTGAAAACAGCATAGATTTAAACATTCAATACAAAACGGATACAAAGCATAAAGTTCCAACACAAAAAGACCAGCATCTACAAAATAACAGCAGGAATATAATTGATATACCAGCCTTCTTTTTTTTTTCAAAACCCAATTCTGGCAAACCATGGCAAATACCTAGGGGATTGATACCTTCATTCAAAAAGAAAAAGAATGAAGAAGGGACAGGCAGAAAACGATTCAATTGGAATAAGGAAGGAAGAAGAGGGGTGAGATGAGACGAGGAAGAGATACATCATTATAGGACTAGTTGAGAGAGAAAGCTAACAGATCCTTTTAGGACGAGGGATGTGTACATTTATAATGGAAGCCTTCAAAGTTGGCCGTGGGCTAGAGAAGGGAAACATACAAAGGAAAATGCTATCAAGGAACTTAATTTAATTTTTATTGTTTTGAGTGATTCTACGTAGATATTAGAAATGGACATTTTTAATTGATTCGAAAGAGGGGTTATAATTCTCTGTTATACTATCTAATTAATAAGTAACGCACCATTCAAAAATAAATAAATAAATAAGTAACGCACCAGAATGTCACTTAAAAATATCAGTATAGAATGTCTATCAAGAATTATCTATTTTTATTTAAGGATTAATTCTAATAGAGTTCTTTACGAATTTATAAAATTCTAATATAGACGAATTACCAACACGAATAAAAACAACATATAGAATGAGAATATATATTTATGATAATTATTAATTAAAAGAATGATGTAATAAGGATAAAAAAATACAATTAACATAATAAGGATAAAAAATAATAACAACAATAATACAATTGCAATGGAAGGGAAAAAGAGTTACCACAGCCGTACGACTGAGTGGTGCTAAATGTATCAATTCACCAACTAAAACAGTCATGGCAGGAATAAATTGGTCATGTGTAAATTCAGTTCTAAACATGATTGCTTTCCAGCTTTCATTGGCAATCTACATAAGTCTACAATTAAAATATGTCAAAATTTTATACAATTCTGTCACTAAAATGAAAAAACTACCTTGCAAACATTTTTATTGACATCACCTTCAGGCTTGGAAAGTATGTAAAGCGAGGACAAAAAATCATTATGGAGCTTAGCCTCAAGAAAATGGCCATAATCAGGAAACTTTGCTTCAAAAGTTACGACAGAAGTTTCAGACAGACCAAAGGAACACGAAAATCAGCGTTAAATATGCAATTAGCGAGGGCAAAGAAGAAGTTCCTCAACTATATCTTCAGCTTCCAACACTAATAATGAAATGTGTCAGAAAATCTGGTGTTTCTATGTTGAATATGAAGTGCATCATGAATTGAAAATATAACTGGACAATAATATTTTGACGACTGCAACTGTAGCACCAGTGTTACCACAGCCCTACGACTGAGTGGTGTTAAATGTATGAATTTACCAATTAAATCAATTAAGGCGGGAATGAATTGGTCATGTGTAAATTCAATTCTAAACACGATTGCATTCGAGTTCTCATTGGCAGTCTACATAAGTCTACAATTAAAATTATGTATCTAGGATGGAAAAAAAAACTTGGCAAACAAATTCATTGACACCAGCGCCCTTCGACTTCGAGAGTATGTATAGAGAGGAGAGAAAATTATGAAACAGGTTATCATCCAGGAAATGGCCCTGATCACGGCAGTTGGTCTTCAACAGTGGGCACAGGAGTCTAATACAGGCCAAAGCAACATTAGCATCTTGACTAAAGATGCAATCAGACTAAAAAAAAATTATGTATTAATCTAACTTAACGTAAATACTAAAAAAAAAAAAATTTTTAAATCATTTTGGTCGATGACGTGGCGCCACAAAATGGCGCCATATCGGCGTGGGTTTTGCTTTACGTTGCCCACAGTGGACAACGGAACATTTCCGCTAGCGGCAAATCCAATAAAAAACTTTGTGAGTCATTTTCACTTTTTGTAAGATTTGGGGACCACAACTACAAATTTTGGCAATTTCACTCGGTCTTCTGCCCTTCGACAGTACGGCGTGAAAGGTCCAGCTGCGGAGAGGGATCGTACGCAGTAACATACATATATTCTGTAGCTATTACGCGATTATAGAGCGAGGAAGTGGAGAGAGAAGACGATTGGAATGGAGTCCTCAGGACAGTGGTTAGAGAAGGCACTCCTGGAATTGTGGAAGAAGGTGGAAACATGCCTAGAATTGGATGGCGCAATCATATCGGGCCTGGTTTCATACTGCGAAATGGCGCAATCAAATCATTGGGATATAGATATTTACTAGCTTTATCATTAAATCTGGAAATCATGCTCATACCGTGAGCAAATCATTTCGTAATCTTCCAATTACGAATCATATACACATGTGACTATCTAGTAGATCCATATCATAATATCTAGCAGTCCATATGGAGGATGAGTGGGCCCATATTTCTCATCCTTTATTCCAGATATATTTGGGATTCATTCCCAATATTGGCTAGTAATGATTTCATCATTTATCGAGAACAATCATTGAAGAATTCTTTTAATTCTTCACTTGAAATATTGATTTCAATAATTATTTAAACCGGGATGGTCAGTCCGATTTTGCAAACGAGTATTATTGAACTTCTAGTTCAGTAAATTCTTATATCGATTTCACTAGTATCTGTATAGTGCTCAACATGATTTATCATAGAAACAATTCACCGACATATTTCATCATCTTTTGGTGACATTATTGTCTACTACTATTCAAACACGGAGTTACAACTCATACACATCACATCCGGCTATTATTTAATTCCGAAATCGTAGCTCTTACGCTTCATATTATTAAAATCGGAGTCTTATTTCATACGCGTTGTATTATTCTATAAATAAATCATCAAAATTATTGCAAAATTCATCCTAACAAGGGTCTATATATTATAATGGATCATATGCTCTCAAATCTTCGAAAATACTATCCATTACTACCGATCAAAATCCTAAAAAGGATTTATCGATGTAGGCTGTAAAGATTAAGGATGCTAATGAATAAGGGTATCCCACAAGATATCCGATGCTTGATTGAAGCAAAGGTTCGATTATCTGGTGAAGTTTCAATTCCTTCTAAATACATGCCTGGTATGGGTAAAAGTAGTTTTTCAAAGAAACGGAGAGGAAAAAGATTAGGAGGATGCTACAAGTGTGCTCGGTGGACATGTGACACTCGATGTAAATCTGTGGGGTACTTGTCCAGAAACCGAGAAGATAAAATAGCATTTATTAAGGATGGATTGAGTAAGGAGTCATTGGATGATATTCAACTGACTCTTGAGACACATCCTAGTGGACACGTACAAGGTGAGCTGATGGCCTTATGGGCCAAATTCAAAAATCAACAGGCACTTTGTAGTCTTTAAATACTTACTTTAAAAGATCCTGTTTGTAAATTTAGTAAAATAACTTAGTATAATGATTTTCCCATATTTGTATAAGGCAAATTTATGTAATATAGAAGATCAATATTTTTCTTTTATTTGTAAATATCGTTTTTCGATTTTAAATTTTTTATTTTCAATCACCGACAGATATATGTCATTTTCACTTAAATTTTTCTGCCTTTTTCTTTTTCATATTTGTCAAAAAATAAATAGTGCAATCAATTATTGATTTGGAAATTTTTCTTTAAATAGAGGGATTCATATATCTCTCATGTTCATACATTAAAAGTATAGTGCAAAAAAAAGAGATAGAAATAGAGATGGATGTGGAGATTTTAGAATCATCTCATACAAGTCAACCTTTACCTCACCAGATTAAAACCGTATGTATTCTTGGTGGATCTAAACTGGTAGGCCATATCCAATATGTGGATATGGCAAACCAACTCGTAAAAGAGTTAGGGATACAAGAAATTAATATACTATATGGAGGAACCAACAACAAACTTTTAGCTAGACTTATAATGGCCGCACCATCATGGGGAATAAGAGTTTCGAGTGTAATACCTTTCCATCTAGTTGGATCTAATACTTGAATTGGAGTCAGTTCTACCATGGGTCCAGCAGGGTTGGTGCTACAAGCGCAATCCATCCACAACTGCATGATGTATATGATGAATAATAGTGATGCTTTTATTGTCCTTCCAGGCGGCTACAACACACTGGAGGAAATATTCAATATAACATCATGGGCACAGTGGAACTTTCATACCAAACCAATAGGTTTGTTGAATATCAATTGTTTCTTTGATGGCTTACTAGCGTTTCTAGATCAGGGTGTAAATAATAAGTTTATCTCTCATTCACAGCGAGAAAAATACTTATTTCTACTAGTACTGTTGATGAACTACTCATCAAATTTCATGCATATGTTCAAGAATATGTGGAAGCCCAGATCCGTCAGTCACAGACCACTGGTGTCAAGCGAAAAAGAAATTCGGATCCTATAAATATTTCATTATGAATCCTAATGTTGATGATGGCAGAGTTACGGAGTATTTATACTCTTGAGACGCATCCCTCATTTATGGATTCAGTATGTATTTTCTTTTCGCATTTCTATATTTTCGAGTGTTTAATGCCATCTTTTGATATTCTCAGTATGTTCCACTTCGGTTGTTTTGTACTTCTTCTGGAGTAATAATAATAATATCATATTGGCTTTAAATACAGAAATCTAGTGATTATGCTTCTTCAAGAGCATTTTATTCTCATATTAATACAATCTCATATCATCGATGAGATTACTTCATATAATCTCTCCATGCGATATATTTTCTTTGATTTATCAACATGGGATCTATTGAGTATTTTACTTTCATCTATTTATCCAATGGTAACTTCATGTACCACTTGCTCAATTTTCTCCATTAATATTCGATATATATGGAGAAGTAATTTTATTCTCATCGTCTACTTCTTCGAGAGTAGGATTAGAATATTTGATCAACTACTTCTTCTGGAGTATGATTAGTTATAACCAATCGTGTAGTATTACCCACCACATTGGAAATATATGCGAAATCTAAAGTGCGTAAATTTAAATTGCAGAAATTAAATTTCCTCCAATAGGTGGTCGAACCTACCTTATGGGAATTATTGCAATAAATATAAATTTGCAGAATTTAAATTGCGAGAATTAAATTGCTTAATGTTTAACTACTTCTTCAGGAGTAGGATCTGCTTAGTAGAAGGTATTACCCATCACTTAGCATATAAAGTATAGAAATATATAAAATCTTCCGTTTAGTGATGGTTGAACCCATCATCAGGTAGGAGGTGTTGCAGTATTTAAATTACAGTAAATAAAATGCGAGAATTAAATATTGAACTGCTTCTACGGGAGCAGATTTGTTCTTCTAGAACAAATACTCATTACTTCTACAAGAGCACACTTATCCTTCTAGAATAAGTACATTATGTAATTGAACTCTTCGGGAGTTACATTAATATTTCGATCTTTTAAGTCAAATGGATTTCAAGTCGTAATTAATGGATTTAGAATTTCTTCGGGAATATTCTATCCATTTTTGTTCTTGTCGTCAAAGTAAGCAATGGGAGGTCGACTGTCATTCTTGCCAGCTACCGATTCTTGTGTGAGTCTTGCTGGCAGTGCGTGTATTGCACATACCTCTTTATAAAATTTTGATAGTATAAGCATTAATACGTAAATATTCACAAGTCCAATTACTATCTTTTAATTTTTCAAAGTTGGAATACTAATTTATAAATTTTGAAATTTTGCAATATTTCAAAATGAGTTATTATCTTATCAATATTAGTGTCAAATCGAAGATCTTGTTAAATCGAGTATAATGGAGTCGAGAAAATTTGATTTTGATAATGTATACTCCTTATATCTCGAGAAAACGAATGTTATAATTTAATATATTATTATATTATAAAATAATATAATATATATATACCTTTGTTTCTTTAGTGTGTTTCTTCTCCATCATTTCTGCATCCTTCATTATTTTTCAGTCGGATCTTCTAATGTGATTATTGACATCCACAATAATCAAACCATTAATCCTTTATTAACATTATAAATAATGCCCATAATGCAATAATCATCATTAAGCCAAAATATAATATTATTAAACTATAATTAAACAGCAGAGAGGAGAGAAAGGTTATGAATGTTGCATGCTGAAGAAAGAGAACGGAGATAGTGAGAGAAGAGGAAGAAGAATAATGGAGATCTCTCGGATGAAGATGATTTATAGAGGAGAGAATCTTGATCCAGAGAATTGTTCTGTGAGCATAGTTTTAGAGACAATTAATCTTACTAATATTAAGGTTTACGTCTGAGAGGTTAAGTGATAGATGTAGCGTAGGCGTATTCTTTCATATTACTCAAATGGTTAGAGACTCATCGATAACGTGTTATAAAAGTATAGAAACAATAGAGAATGAATTAAGGAATGAATGAATTTCATTAATAAGCTGAGCGTTATTTATAGGAAAGCTTGAATAGCATAATCGTAATTACAAAATTTCGTGAAGGGTATAATAGTCATTCACATAAAATAATTATTGACAATTGCGTTATCGCATGTATCATCATTTTCGTCCTCTTTTAACTAATTATTCCTAATTATTTACAACAGAGATTATATAATAACAAGTAAATATACTAAAAAAAACAAATAAAAATATGTGTATGCACGTGTGAGAGAGAATGCGAAAGAGGAGCGTGGGGGAAGGTGTGGGGAGTGGGGTTGACTGGGCGGATACATTGCAGCGAATTCCAAATTTCCAATATTGGACTCGATTGCTTTGGGTCATGTAGAAGTCATTTCCAATGCTATATAACAAATCATTATTCTTATGTCCCTAAAAATTAATAAACAATGTAAAAGAATTAGATTAACAAATATTCTAAATACCAAATAATTAATAATATTTATTCAATATTAGAAAATGTTCAATATTATCAATTAAGAATTCACGCCAAGCCTTAAAAAAAAAAAGGGTATTCACACGGCCACAACTTGACATATTTAATGCTATAATCTTTAGAAAGGGCGGTGCCCCGAAAAGGTTCAAGCGGCCGCACGGGTTTAATACTCCATCCCCGCTTGTGAAGTAGCAGACACGTTGGACAAGCTTGCAGTGGAAGATTCTCTCAGTCAAAATTTGAATCGCTTCACCCGGTGCCTAAAATTAAAGCTGGTGGTAAAGAATGTGGACTCATTCAGCAAATACAAATACTTTATTTTTAAAACCCAATTTCATATCTGAGATGACGCTTGTGTTTGGTCCGTCTGCTCAATTATTTCAACTGCGCTCGAATTCTCCAACCCGAGATTCAGATTTGTGATCGTCAAAGTGATTGCTTTAATTACCCCTTTCTTGTTTTTTGCATATGAAAAAGATGATCCAAAGTTGATATTAAAAATATATATAAGCAAATTAACGTTCTGGGATTAAATAAGAGATGGAAGGATAAGAAACATTCGTGAATCATAAGATTAATCACAAAAATTTGGCGGCAAGTAAATGATGAATCCATAAGGCATAAGCAATATGAATATGCAACAACATGAGTGAAAATAACTGATGTAGAGTACGTGGATATCCAAAAGGATAGAGGCCGGGCTGTACTCAACATGAAATTTTATGGATTTTATACAATTTATTTATGAATTCTCGGAATTCGTTAGATTTTAATAAATTCCATAAAATCCTTTAGATTCTAATAGAATTTTTTGTCATAGAATTCGGTGTATTTTAATAGAATTTGGAGAATTTGAAGTGTCTCAATAATAGATTTGTAACGTTCCATGTATTTTCAATTGAGTTTATTACTACTATTATAGTCATACAACAACTTTTTTATTTTATCTTTTATATTTTATTATATTATATTTTTTTTGTGCAAGTTGAACCTGACTTGACATAAAAGTAATAAAAGTATTTAAAAAAAATCTTACTTTTTTTTTTCTTTTTTAAAAATTATCATTACAAATGGATTCTAGTGGAGGCTGGGTAATCAAACCCGTTTAATCAAGGATGTAGAAAGCCCACTGGGATGCCATTAGACCATATGAATATTGGCTACACAACTTTTACCTGATCATTTAAAAAAAACAAAACAAGAAGTAAAAATATTTCGACTATGTCATTAGAAAATATAATCTATAACCTTGTCTTTCTCTGGAAAAAAAAAAAAGAAAGAAACAAAGAAATATATTCACTATTTTTTAACTAATTGGACAAAGATAGTAAAATATATATGAATATCAATTTACAAAATTATATTACGACTTACTGATATTGTGATAATATCCCGTTTCAAATATTAATTTGGTTATTTATTTTGCTCAGGTTGAATGTCATGTGCTTTTCAAATAATGTGGCGATGAAAGAAAATAGAAAAGTTTACATCAATTTGAATTTTATGAATAATTTTGAACTTACTAATAATGTATTATAATAGTCTCTTATATCGTTATTAACAATTTCTTTTGCATAAATTGAATTAATATAATATGATTTTTAAAAAATTAAAGCAATGAAGAATTAAAAACTATGTGTTATTGTGATAATATATTATTTTATGTGTTGACCACTTATTCTGCACAAGTTGATTGCGATATAGCTATTTAAAAATTATAGTGATAACGAAAAATTGGTTTCCTCATGCTATGAATATGAATTTTGATTAATTATCCGGTTTTGAAAAGTCACATGATTTTTTGGGAAAAAAAAGGAAAAGAAGAAGTTTCATGCCTATAAGAATCCGAGGGTAAGGGGTTGGATTTTGGTTAGAAAGTTATTAGTGTATTTTTAAGGTACAAATCTATAAGAATCCACAGATTTCCGCCATTTAATAAAATCCACAGTTCTTTCAAAAAAAAAAAAAAAATCCACAGTAATCCATAAGAAATTGAGAATGCCATGTTTTTATAGAATTCACAAAAATTCAAATTGAGAACACTGAATTTGTATGGAATCTATATAATTCTAAATTGAAAACACTTAGAGTTGTATGAATTTCTAAAATTCATTAAATTCTATGTTGAGGACACCATTCTTACTATATTTTCACATAAAAGTTTTGTGAATGATGATCTTAAAGACTAAGAATACTCTATGATTTAATAAGACTTTTAAAAGTATCAATTAAGGTCTTGTTCTATCCGTCATAAAGTTAATATTAACAGGCCCCCAGGGCAAAGCTCCGTGATCGGGTAGTGCGAGTTGATGCAGCGAGAGTTGAGTCATGGCGGCCATTGATGTGGGGATTTTCACTCCTTTGGGGTGGTCAGCAGGGCGTGCAGCTTCCATTATCTTGATCGTAGTCACGATTTACCTCCTTCACGATGCCTGTGGGGCCAGGGCGGTGAGGGCCGGTTGGAGTGTCCGGAATTACACCTTTTGGTACCAATATTAATAGAAGTTACTCGAATTGCGTGTAGATTATATTTGAAAATGAGAGATGGTATATTAAAAAATATAAAATAATTATGTGTGTGGTTGAAAAAGATGGGAGAGATTTTTTTCTTTTGAATTTTATGGTGGAAGTGTGGTGGATAGAACAAGACCTAAATGTGTTGCAACTCTAAGACAATCTTTAAAAATTTCAATTACGCATCAAAATTTTATAAAATATCTCAAAAGTTTATATTGAATACCTGAAAACATTAAAATAAATATTTAAAAGTCTCAATTCGTTAAACTGTTTGACTCCAAATAAAAACAGATAAATAATAATTTCTAATTTGTAGAAGTAAGGAGCAATCATTTTTGCTCAACTTGTTTGTAGATTTTCGAAGAGACAACAGCCTTACAAAATGTCTTTTATAGTAAGAGTCATTTCATGAATAGACAGGGATGGAGGCGTGTCAATTGAGACAACAATAGTGAAGAATAAACATCTTGTGCAAACCATTGAACCGGGAATGTTATGTTAAGAGCGTTGGGAAACGCTAGGAGAAAAAATGTGAGAGAGATGTGGGGGCCCCACCGCATTCAGGGGGGCCTGCAAGTGGGTTGTGAGTAGCTGGGAGAAATGTTGGGAGAATAACGCTGGGAATATAACATTTTCGACCATCGAACACATGCACATTATCTTTTGTAGGAATTTGCATAATCATCTATAGCTAGGGGATAAGTTGTCAGCGCTAGGAGAGCTAGGAGATTTTTCATCTCCCAGCGTGGCTTTTTCCACTCTCAGGCCCCTCTGAATGTTGGGAGGGGGGAGTGAAATTGCCCTGCTCTGGGAGTTCTATCCATAGTGGGTAAAAGATTATCACTCGTGTAAGTTGATTGGAAAATAATGTCTAATATCAATTGGTGCAAGAAAATAATTTCTCTTAGAAATATAAATTTAATGAAATTATAAATATCTACCAATTGTTGTAATGAATGATTTTAAAAGGTATAATCAAATAATAAATAAATACTTTTTAAAATATATAAATCACAAACGTTGATTTATCTTAGTTCCTTTAATTTAGTTATGAGCTAACAAATTAAAAAAAGAAAGTGGACGATTCTTCAACAAACTGTATTAATAATTAAATTTTGATATTATAATTTAATTATGAAGGTAAAAATATTTTTTATAAGAACTTGAACATATTGTAATAAAAATATTATTATCTATGATTCCTCATGTATTGAATTAAAGACTCATTTCACTTTATTTAAGATATATTAAAGGAATAATTATTTTAAATAAGAATTATATTTACTTATAGTCTCATTTTTAATTTAAATATTTTATATATAAATAAATATATAGTTTATAGTTATGCATCATATATTTATAAATTTATTTTCATAGTATTGTATCATTTTTTAAAATTTATCACAAAAATGCGAGTCATTAAAAAATATGCAAATGCTTTATATGTTTCAAATAAATAGTAATAATTTGAAATTATTTTAATACACAAAAATGTAAATTAAAATTATAAGAATTAAAAATTAATTGATAGAATTGGTAAATGATATACATTTATTAAGCTATTATTGAACACTAAATTTAACTTAAATTATAAAATAAGAATTATTTTGTAACCAACGATTTTTTTTGGTAAATAGAAATTATTATTGGAGAACCTATCAAATGGTAGTTGTAATATGTTGAATTAAAACTATGTCTATTTTTAATAAATATACCTAATTGAGATTTTAACTTAAAAAAGATTATAGAATGTTGGTTAGAATCTTGATATGTGGTAAATTGATAGGTATACAACATAAAAAAGGTTAATTCTATCCTAAACCACCATTTTTAGTAGTTAACAAATGGATACGTGGCAACATTTGCATTAGATAATTGTATTGGAATTAGGTATTGAATCCTAAAACTACTACCAGAAAACAAAAATACTATACACCTCTACTTTATATATATTTTAGATTTTTAGTACTGACAATGATGTTCTCTTTATATTTATGGAATATACACGGCTTTAGTACAACGCACGCATGTCACTGCTAGTTTTCCTAATGATAACTCGAGCACGATCAATTAGATACTAATTATGTTTTAACTATGAAATATTATCAATTTTGTCAAGTAAAATAAATAATCACGACCGAATAGACGTTTTCTCTCATATTGATAAAACAATAGACTAAAATACGTTCATATGTCAGTCATTCTGTTTTCATCTCTGATTTTTCTTCTTCTCCTCATCTTCTTCTCTATTCTTTTACATATGCTCTTCAAAATCTATATCCACCCTATGGTTGAACCACTGCTACAGCTACAACAGTATACTAATTAACGCTATCATATTAACCTGTAAATTTGAGGCTACTGCATGATCCAAAAAAACGTAACATTCTACTAATCTCAAGCATATTTTCTTCCAACATGATACTAAAGACTTAAACTATTTTTACTTATCTCAATAGATACCTACGATACATATCTTATGTGAATTGTTACTGCATAATAGACTACTCTACGAACATAAACTATTTGGAATGTCTTGTATGCACTCTACCAAGCCCACTTTTGATACCATCTCTTCAAGAGTCAAGATCCGTTACGTTGTCTCATTTTCAGCCTCCTTGGTATTCTCGTTCAATAAAAATTATCAACATACATAATAAATTGTACTGATTTGAGATGTCAACAACTTTAATAAGAGAGATAGCGAAAACAATAGGAAATGAGATATCAGATTTGGACTTTAGTGTTCAGTGCAGTATTCTATAAACCCGTCTCAACAAGCCGAATAGAGCCGAGCGAATCTAGCGCTTAGACTAAAGATTTCTCGATGTCCTTAGCTTCCATTTCAACATCACCAATGCTACCTCCAGTCCCCTTATACGTATACCACTTGGCACAAACAAGAAAGTAGCACAAATTCAAGCCACACAAAACAGCAATAAGGTAATAAAAATAGTCTAATCTCCCCTTGTTAAGATCCTCAGGCAGCCAATTCCCAGTTGATGACCCTTCACTTGTTCTGTGCACTAATGATATCAAGAAACCATTCAAATAACTAGCAGCAGCCATCCCACAAAAGAAAAATGACCCTGCAATGCTTCTCATATTCTCTGGAAACTGTTTGTAATAAAACTCAACTTGTCCAATAGCAGCAAATGACTCAGCCAGTCCAGCCAAAGATAGTTGTGGGACCAACCATAATGCTGACAACGGCGAGACATCACCTCGTTTCGAGTGACCCCCGGGGGTCGGCCGAGTGATCGCCAAGTGTCGCCTATGTTGTTCGACTAACCCCCCGACTAAAGACTCGAGTATTGTCAGAAAAATCCCAATCCCCATACGTTGAAGGACGGTTATACCCCCTTCTTTCTTGGTGACTCGTCGGAGAAATGGAACAACGAGGCGGTCGTAGATGGGTACCCAAATACTGAGAGTTAACATGGAGAAGATGCTATAAGTAGCTGGTGGGATTTGGAAACTGGTTGGGCCTAAGTGTCTGTTGGATTGCATTGCTTGGAAGACTACATATTGCTGTTTTTCACCAACATGGTATAAAATGGCTGAGGCCCATATGGGGATTACACGCAGTACACACTTTACTTCTTCCACTTGTTGCATGCTGCAAAGGTTCCATGGATTGGCTGCTGATCCATCTGGTTTGAGTTCGTCTTCCGGTGTTATAATTGCAGCTTTGTCAAGACATCTGATAGAATTGAGTAATTTAGATTAGTGAATAGTGAATGCATTGAAATTTCAACATGTACGCGTCCGTTCTTTTATAACTTTTAACAAATTTTTACACATTTTAACACATTCACATCAAAAGTCAAACCAATTATATCCACATATTTTCTGGGATCCACTGTACTACATAAATCTCCACCATTCAATCTCACTCATTCTCTCTCCTATTTCACATCAAAACTCATAAATACACATACACTAATACCTTGGTATTCAATATATTGTGACAACTGCTATCTATCAACTTAATGAATCAACGACTACATGACATATTATTATTTGTTTGTGGTATAGTGTTCATGTGTTACAAAGCTAAGGGACGAACATGTCAATGTTAACCAATGACGAAATGTCATATTTTCGCTAATTTAATCAGAACTATTTATTTATTTATTTATTTTTTGAATAAGAATCAGTATTATTTATAAATCGTACTATTCATAGATTGTAAAGTAAAATTTATTCCAAATGGATTCATTTAGTAATCCAGCTTGTCTATTTTTCTCTCTTTTTCTAGAAGAAACATTGAATTTTTTTCGTCAAGTGGGGCAGTTGTAATTGTAGGTGGATCGTAATTAAGTCATGATTAGCGTAGCAGGTTGGGCATGTAAATTGAATGTCACATCTTTCATTAGGCGCTTGCTTTGACGTGGTTTACTTGTTCGCATTTGTATTCCATGTGAAAAACGCGTTAATATTATTTTTAAATATGCATTGAAAATGAAAGATGAAGATCTGCAGAATTACGGATTTAGCTTAATACCAAATGTAATGGGCGCCAAGTGTAGTAGTATTCTTTCCACTCGCAAATGTTGACTCGTCGGTCAATAGTCTTCCACCGTTGACTGTTCCTTTCTTTAATTTCTTTCATTCAGACCCCCACCTTTTCAACAAGAAATTATCTTGACTAAGACATCATCTTTAATTCTTAAATACAATCTATATTTCAGGTTTCTACTTTCTAATTTATTATTATTTCAACCTTTTCATAACTTTAATTATAACACATCCTATATTCAATTTGAACAGAGTTGTGTCGTGGTGAACTTGCTGATTCTTATTTTTACTATAAGACTAGGAAAATGTAATACTACCTCTTAACAATCTAAAACAAAAATGCTCTTAACAATCTAAAAAAGCTCTTAACAATCTAAAACAAAAATGCTCTAAGACTAGGAAATGTAATACTACATCCGTCCCATAAAGATATGCTTGTATTCAATTTTGTTCGTCCCAAAATATAGGTTATTTTCGATTTTGTTTGTATTTAATTTTTTCTATTTTTCAATTGTACCCTTATTTAATATATATTATTATTAATTAGTATTATTCAATGTAATGGTATATTTGAAAAAATATAACGAAAATTTACATTTCCAATAATATTTATTGTAATTTCTTAAACTATGTAAAGGTTAAACCAAGTTTATTTTGGTGAGACGGAGATAGTAATAATAATATTCTTAAGCAAGAATCAAGGGTTCAACTAAAGTATATAAGTTACCTGAATTGCTTCGTATAAGGAAGCTTAGAATTGATAGACTTCAATGGAGTATAGTTAAAGAGTTGCAGCCACGGCCGCTGGTCAGCCACCTTGAGCCGCCTCTTCCGGTAGGCAACTACCAGAACTTGCACGATACTCGTCAACGGACTCCCCTCCGGCTTCACTATCACATACACTTTCGTCCCAACGAAGAAAAGAAAACACGAAATGAGCATGAAAATCGTCGGTATAGCCAATCCGATAGGCCAACTCACATCAGATTGCACATACACCACCAGTGTAACTGATACCATTTGAGCAAAAGTTAATGTGAAGAAATACCAATTGAAGAAACTATCAATCCCTCTCTTTCCTGATTCTGTTTTGGGATTGAATTGATCAGCTCCAAATGCTAAGTTGCACGGGCGAATCGAGCCCGCCCCGACTATCATGAACCCGAACCCGGTTAGCAAGAATGCCATTTGGGCCGGTGTGGGCCCCACGCATCGACTGTCGTTCGGTCCACAATGTGGTGGGTGCAACTTGTTGAAAACCGCCGTAAAAGTTATTAGCAGCAATCCCTTCACGACAAGATTAAAGATGCAATCAATGTCTACGTTGAATGTACATAGCTATCCAAGCTCATATCTGTTGTCTTAAATCTTGTCTCATCGGCTATATGTTTCACCTCATGTGACAGTCAGTGGGACAAGATTTGAGACAGTAGATCTCGGGTCGAGGTTAGAATTACCAGAAAGGAGGCGAATGAGCCGAATCCGAGGGTTTTGTAACGACCGAAGTAAGTGTCACAAAGATAAGCTCCAAGCAAGGTGGCAAAATTTGTGGTACCATTGAAGACGTTAAGGAGAGTTGTTGCGGTAATTCTTTTCATGTTGAAAACAGTAGTTAAATAAATTTGGAGGTTGTGTAGGGTGCCAATGGCTCCAATCTTCTCGAAGGTCTCATTTCCTACAAGAAAACAAACATTAGAGAACCTAATTAAACTAAAAATAATAATACAAGAATGATAAAAGACTGAGTGAATTAATTAATTAATTCATACAATTTTATGCGTGTAAGTTGTAACTCACCTATGATAAATGGCATGGCTTTAATTCCTCTGTAATTTATAGTTTCTTCTTCTTCTCGTTGTTCTTTAACTTCCATGGTTTCTTTCTCCATTATCGCTCTTGGTTTCTTCTTTAACCAAAGACGGAGTAAGTAATAAGAAGATATAAAAGAAGATAGGGGTATTTAAAGGATGTCAAGGCTTAACTTGTCTACAGAGATGTGAGCGTGACAGGAGCAATAATCAATTGGAGTTAGCACCACAGACAAAAAGTAGCACATAGTTTCTGCAAAAGGTCGTGTGTTTCCTATGGTTAAGGACAAAATAAAGTTCAACCAAATTGATAGAACACAAGTGATATAATACTATAATGATCCGTGGTGATTTAAGCGTGTGTTAGTGTATGTGTAAAAATAAATTTTTATAAATTTTTATATGATATAGGAGAGAGAATGAGTTGAGTTAAATTATGGAGATTTATATAGTACTGGTAGGTCCCACGAGATATGTGGATGTGAAAATAGGAGAGAGAATGAGTGAAGTTTAAAAGAATATATAAAAATACATGCACTAACAAGGTTATATTAGTAATATATTTTATACAAGAGATCGCCAATCTACCGTGGATAGGAATATGTTATCAACTGTCTTATGTAAAAAAATTAATAAAAAATAAAAAATATTGTTTAAAACCACACAGATGACAATAAAAAATAGAGTAATCGGATACAGATAGCATAAAACTACTCCATCACTCTTACACATCGTTTGTAAGAGATTGTTGATAATTACTTACACAAAAAATGAACAATACTGAACAAACTTCCTATATTCGAAAATTTTAGAGGTAAGATATTTGATGTGGTAAAATGAATAATTAAACACTCATTTAACATTAAAAACATGACTACGTGTTCGCTAAACTTTATTGCATGAAAATGATACATCACTACTAATTTAATTATTTGTTTGTTGAATTTAGCAAAAAAAAAAAAAAAAAAGCACCATTGGATAGTGAAGTCTACACGACACCAAAAATACATGTTCACACTGTCCAAATTAGTGGAAATCGTACATCTCCACTAAAAGAAACGCGTTACTAGAGAAAAATGCAAATTTCAGTCAGAGGCGCGTGGGTTTCTACACATTTGGAAGGTTTAATAAATAGTGACTCTGAAAAACTAGAGTATATAAATTGTACCTGACGAGGTCATAAATTGGGCTATATCTCAACAAAGGTCCAAAAGGATGCCCGATGAAAAAGGCTACAGGCTGTCTTTGAATTCGACTAATTAATGCTTACGTTTACGAAAGATGACTGTTTATGGTTGTACCTGCCAATAAATAGGCAAAGTGGGGTACTAATTATGAATTTTTAAAGTTTGAGTTAAGTCCGATATTTTTAGCTACTTGACTAAAATTGAATAAATATAGTAAAGATGAAGGACCCATAGGTGGTCCAGTCATGAGGCCGATGAGGCAATCGCCTCAAGTCCGATCTATGGGGCTTATTTTAATCAATTATATTTGAGGCCTATTCTATATTTTTTATGGAAAATCATGACAATCAAACACACCCTTCAAGCATTCAACCCAAACTTTCAGACCTATTTTTTCGCAATATTTATTCAAATATTTAGTTCAATTTTCAAGTTTAATAAAAGAACAAATGAGAGGAAAAAAAAGAAGGGAACAATTGCAACCATTATCCACCGAAAAAAGAAAAAAAAAAGAAGAGAGAGAGTAGTGATTCAGAGTTCTTTTTCTTCGACTAGAGAGCAGTGATTATCAGCAACTTAACAAGAACCACCGCTGGTCAAGACTTGAGAATACCCAAGATTAGAGGAATTTGAATTCGAAGTTCATCAAATCATCAGGCGACAACCTGGTCTCATGGTTTATCTGTGTTGGCTCTAGCTGAACTTTTTTTTCTTTTTACTTTGCGTTGACGCTCTAACTGATCTTTTTATATTTTTTGTTGGCTTATTATTGTGCGTTTGACTAATTTTTACTGCGATCTTAATTGAGTCTCGTGTATCATTTTATATTAGCTTTGTGGAAAAAAATAATTAAAGGGATCCATTTTTGAAAGTTTGACTGAGGCCCAACAAACTTCAGGACCGCCGCTAAGGACCAAAGACAATTTACTTCCTTGAGCAAAAATTATGATTTCATGAAATTATCCACTGGTTACAAATTTGGATCAATCAACAATGGCTATAAAGAGGAAATTAGGTCTAAATTAGAGGAAATTTGTGCATAAAAATCAGGAGAATGTTAAAAACTCATATAAATAAAAGGTTCATTTGTAAAAACATTACATATGGCAACGTGTGAGAGATATATCGAGATTTTATAGGTTTGAAAAATCATTATATTTGTATATCTTTCACGTTTTTCACTAACAAACAATTATAGAGAAATATTTTTTTTGCATCTAGATTTGGAAGATTTGGACGAGAAATTGAGCTCACTAACTAGTGGAAACCTGTAAATATTTGTGATGCTAGGTTTTAAATTTTTTTTTTTTTTTTTTTTTATGAATAGAGGTTCTTCTTTTTCTTCTTCCATCGGTATTTATTATGTGGTCTTATTCTTGTGATGAATACAATTGTAATATTACAATTATTTATTACTATCTCCATCCCAAAATTATAGTCATTTTCTTATCTTCACACAGATTAAGAAAAATACAATTAATGGTATTGAAAAAGTAAAAATTCGAGATTATTTTCCTAATATGTCCTCTCATTTATTAGATGTTTTATTTTAATTACTCTATTTTGATGATATCAATGTATATTAAATGAGGGTATAAAAGATAAGTAATATTTTAACTACATCTTTAAAAGGAATATTGTCTATATTTCGGGACGGACAAAAAATGAATAGTGGACTATATTTTTGGGACGGAGGTAGTAGTATTTAAGTTTATGGTCACGATTGTAGTAATTCATGATTCATCAAGTGTGTAATTAAAATTATTTCTTTAAAAAAAGTTATTAAATACAAGATTAAACTTACTAATTCAAGAACCTTTTTTTTTTTAATGAAATTCAAGAACATTATAATTGCACAATTTTTAAATGTAATAAGCACTCTTAATTTTCATGCAACGAACCAATGAGTGTTATAATCAATTAAAGTGACGTTACAGTTGTAATGCCCAATTCTCAAAAGATTTTTTTTTTTTTTTTTGACTGAACCTCAAAAGATTTTTATTAATAGCTCATTATAGGAAATGTACTCTTATAAATTGTAGCTACTGAAAGATATGATTACTTGAATAAGGCTATTGGCCCGTTCAAAAAAAAAGAAAAAGGAATGGCGCTATTGGGTAACGAGGCCATAAGAAACTGTGGCCTCACCGCGCACGCAAATTTTGAACTTGCATGCCTCCTTGCTTCAGTGATTGAACTTATAGCGGTAGTTTTTAATTCCATAGCCTTCCCTATTCACCATAACACCTCCACATATCCTACCATCTCCATACCCACTTGATTGGAAATGATACATTTTTAAAGATCAAAACAACGCTGACAGCGTGGAAAGTATCACTTCTACTTATGTGGCGCCCACTCACCAATGTTGGAAACGCATCATTCCTGCTCACTTGATATTGTTCTTTAACCAACTAACCAAGCAACCATTAGCCGTGAAATGCCAAATCAAGATAGATTAGTTTAATTTTTTCCACTCATTAGATCGTAATTAGAATTGTAATATTATAATATTATAATTGAATATTACAATATGTACAACCAGACTTACAAATAAAATATGTGACCAGTGATATAGAATCGGAGGACACTGCCATGATCGAAGCTAAAGTGCCAAACTCGTTCGCCTCTTGAAGTGGCATGCACAATGGGCGCTAGTCATGTGAGTTGTGACCTTATTTTTATGTTGTTGTGATGGTGGTTCGATGACGTGGCCTTTTTGGTGGTTTGATAATTGTGCGATCTTTTCTGGTGTAGCACCTTGCAACGATTGGGCGGTGATGCTCGTTTGGTGGTGATACGACTTTGTGTGACGTGGTGGAGATGATTGTGTAACTTTTAGTTGATGATAGGAAATAATAAAAATAATTAAATTTAATAATAATGATAATAAATTTTAGTTTTTTCAAATTTTAATACGCGTCCATAAACGAGTTAAGAGGGGGGGAAAAAAAGAGCAAGAGTTTCTGAGTTATCAATATGAATTATTAAACACTTTTTTTTTTAATGATGAAGTGGATTATTAAATATTTGTATCTAAAAAGTTTTTCCAATATATTGATATGAACTAGGCTAACCTATGCGTAACTCTTAACAAAGACCCAAAAGGATGTCCTCTTGAAACAGTTGGACCATCGATTGAGGCCCATCATTTACCAAATTATTGTCGGCCCATTAGGGAACACGGTAATCCAAAAATGGACCACCAATTTTATTAGCGATTGTTTAGAACGGAAAGGGGGTGAAATGGGGGACATATTTAATTGATACTACTATTTCAAGTGGAAAATAGTGTGTTACTTTTTAATTGATGAATAATGAAGAGGTATCATATTAGTAATGTTATTTAATAATGTAAATTTCAAATATTTTCTTAGAATTTTCCGAAGAACCTCAAGAACAAGAAAAATATTTATGTTTGCTCAATGTCTTTTGTCGTTGAAATTCTTTTGATATTTTTAAATCAAGTTTATGAAATAAGAAGTTTCTGTTAGCAAGAAACTACAATCTATATGATATATTGATATATAAAGAAAGGCTATTGTGAAAAAGATTTTGTTGATGGTTGAAACCACAGCACCCCATCGAAAAATCTCCTGTTATACCGTCATGTCTTTTTTTGTGACAAACTGTTAAGGTCATATCCAATGAATGTTGTGAATTGCGGATGATATGGAGGAGAGAGACAGAGAGAAAATGATTATTTTATTTAAAAGTGAATAGAAAGAAGTATAGGGAAAAAAAAGAAATGTGAAAAAAATGAGAGGGATAGAAATAAATTAAAAAATAATAATAAAATAGTAGTGAAAGAATTCTAGATGGACGTCTATTTCTAAACATGGTACGAGAATATATGAAGAAAAAATGAAAAAAAAAAAGAGATAATTAAGATAAAAGTGATTAAAAAAATAAAAATTGAAAAAATGTGAGACCCTTATACTATTCACGTTCCTCTATCTCTCTAAGATTTAGAATACGATTCACCATTTGGATTGGAGAGGCCTTAGAATCTTTGATCGTCGTTCAAAGAAAAGCGGGAGAAATAGAGAGACATATCTTCTTTCTTTCTTTCTTTCTTTTTCTTTTTTTTTTTTTTGGGAGAGGGGGTTTGGGGGTGGATGTTTTGGGACACAAAGATTAAAGATGTTGAAATTCAAGAACTTTCAGAATTTTCCCCCCAGTGGGCTACTACTTACTAAAGCCCATAACTGGACCCGGTCCAGACAACTCATAAAAGAAAGAATGGCCGACCTTGTCACGTGCATAATATTGAGTACAGTGTGACAGGTTCTGTATAAAAATAAATTTTTTTTCACAAAAAAGAGCAACTATCTAAAATCTACAGGTCATTCCACATGTATATTAGCTCGTACTGAATTTGATTTAGTGCCCTATATCAAAATACACTCCATCATGTATAGACTTGAGTTTTTGTCCCCTTAAAATTTAACTGGCGGATGATTTTTTTAAATAAGACACGGTGAGACTTTAACTCAATAATATTTATTATATGCTTGAATATGATTATGATATTAAACTATTTGATTTAAAAATATAAGCAATCCAATCGAGTCAAATATATATCATCTAATTATTATATATATTTTCAACAAGTAAATATAATTAAATGCATATAAAAAATTTTCATCGTAAAATTGTTGGGATAAATTGGCACGTTATTGTATTAAATAAAAGTGTTGAATGCACTTGAGAATTAAATAGACAGACCATGGGTAGTGTTTGACTGTTTTTTCGTAAGACGAAATTATTTCGCAGAGGTGTTCACGGTTAGATTGTAATCCCTTATGACAATAGGAGCACTCGAATCACAAGAAACAGGAAAATTATTTTGCACTCTTATGATGATGTGGGTTGAAGTAAAATTGAAAATGATAGAAAACTGATTGAAATAATGAAATTTTATGGACTCCCGCCAGAAAATGTTTCTATCCAATACACATTTTAATTATTATATATGGAACACTAAGGTGCATGCATATTGGCTATTGCCTCATCTTGAGATGAAAGTTCAAACACAAAATGATATCAAAATTGACAACACGATTTTCAGAAATATTACAATATATATTTTTATTTTTATTTTTTGAGGAGAAAAAACCCTGCAATATTATTGCAATAGATAAAGTTAAAAGAAAAAAAAAAGTTAAAAACGTGGTTAATTAGTCTTTTTAGACTTTCATCTATGATTGAGTGCAAATCGTATTATTTTGAACGTAAACCATGTTGTCCGCTAATAATGATATAATTCACACGGTTCCATTACTATAAGGTTGTTGTGTTGCTAATGCTGGGAGATAATTATCTACCAGCGCTGACGTCACCCAGAGGGGGGGTACTTCATTTGCCCTGCGCTGGAGATAATTTATCTCCAAGCGCAAAGAATAGAACAACGCCGACCATCGCTAATTCCAACGCAGATTCCAAACGAAATCATTAAGAAAAAAAATAAAGAGTTGGATATTTCACAAGCAATAATCAGACATTATTTGCGTAATTAACCAAATAACGCAAAAATAAATATTGTTTCGAACCGCAGATAATAAAATCTCACAAAATATTCAATTTTATTACTAATTTTATGAGAATTTGTTTCTAGTCATAATTTGAGGGTGTTAGCATAAATTCAAAAATACATTTTAATGTATTTTTTTCAAATTTTAAATTCGGTCAAATAAATCGCATCCATATATTTTTCAACTCATTAAATCTCCACCATTTAACTCCACTCATTCTCTCTCTTCATACTCATAAAATATATTAAAATTCATTCGCTAACACCATCGGATAATTCATAAGTCAATAAGTCATTGACTCGGATAATTACTTTGATTCCACTCTCCGATGTCTGTACATCAAGGTTTAAGTATAATTACAATTTACAACTTATTAGATTGGGCCGGGATTGTTGTTTGGAGTAACTTTTTTGAAAAAGTAGATTTGCTCGAAAATCGTGTTAGATGTGTGATTGAAAATTGAAGAAAATATATAAAAAATATAAAATAATTATATGAATGGTTAAAAATAATTAGAGAAAAAATTAGTGGGAGTTTGTAAAAAAATATTGTGAAAAGAACAAGCTAAATGCACTTTTGAACAAAAATCCTTTCTCGTTCAACTTAGGAGAAAAGGCTGGTACAAAAACAATAAGCGTTGCACAGCCATGTTATGTTGCCACTATTGGGAGGCTGGTATATTCTCCCAACGCTGGCCAAAATAACTGCCCCCTCCCCCGCGCCGCGCGCTGGGTGTGGAATTCATAGGGCTGGGAGGATACCAGTCCTACGGCGCTGTGAACATAACAGCCAGGAAACATTGCAATAGTGCTTTGAAAAGTGGGAGGTGAGTCATATTGTCCATGAACAGTAAGGTAAATATAAAAGAATGCTTATTCGTCAAATTGATTTAGGCATGTTGATGTAAATTTTTATCCATTTTTATCTATTGTTGTTAAATTTGAATATGGTTAAGCCAATCACACCCATATATTTTGTGGGATTTACATGTATTATATAAATATCTACCATTCAACTCTACTCATTGTCTCTCATATTTCACATAAAAATACATAACAAGTCATAAAAAATTCAATCTTAACATGGGCCGAAACATTCTTTTGAAACAGCTGATTTTAAGGGTGTTAGCATCAAGTCGAAAATGCATTTTAATACATTTTTTTCAAATTTAAAATTTGGTCAAACAAATCACATTCATATATCTTCCCACTCATTAAATCTCCATCATCCAACTCCACTCATTCTCTCTTCCTACTCATAAAAATACATTAAAATTCATCCGCTAACACCCTCTTTTTATCATGAAGACTTGTAAATATAATTCAGTTATCATGAAGTGTCTAGAAATTTTATGAAATGAAATACTAATTAATGAACATGTCTCGTTTTATAAGATTTTAATGCCTCAAATAAACCTAATTTCGACATGTGGGTTGGAATGGCATTACATTCAATAAAATTTCTATTTTAGTTTTAACAAAAAATTTTTAATCTACTAAGTCATAACCTTTTTCATATCTAAAGACAATTGGTGAAGTTGATTGAAACATGTTAATTTATGGGGCCAAACACCAATCATACATTTCACAAAAATTTGGCGTTACATTCATGCCAAAAGGCAAATGCTATAAGTTAGTGGTCAAAAGAGCCACGGAATAGAACATCAATCAAAGTGTGATGGTTGAAAAATGGAATATTTTGTTTATTTAAATTTAGTATTCAAAACATGCATTATCTTCCATACTAATGATCAAATACTCATACGTTGGCAAATGATTAACACGTGCTCGTCGGCTCTCGGCACCTCTACCATTAGGGAAGATGGTTATGTGTTAATCATTGGCTAAAAATTAGCTCTTCAACATGGTCAAAAGAGTGGCAGGCCAAATTAAGAAGTTAGCTGAAAAATTAATAAGTTAGCTCTTCGCTCATACTTTTATCAGTCCAAAGAATGGTGGAATCAGCTCTTCAGCATGGTCAAAAAATGGAATATTTTCTTTAGATAAATTTTGTATTCAAAACATGCTTTTGCTTATGTTTGGTAGGCCAAATTAATAACTTAGCTGAAAGTTGAAAAGCTAGTGGATAATTGAAAAGTTAAATTGGAAGCTGGTATGTAGCTAATGATTGAACTGATAGTTGAAAAGTTAGGTAGCTAATCGAAATAGAAATGTTTGATAAAATTAGTTGAAAAGCTAGCTCAGAGATATAAAATGACACAAAAGACATGTTTAAAATGATAATATAATAGTCTAATTTTACCAAAAATAATAATAATAAAAGAAGATAAATAAAATAAAAAACGAAAATTCATGGAGTTTATTCGAAAAGTTTGTAAAAGAAGTTTCTGAGATAAGTTTTAACTTCTCAAATAAAATCTTCATATCAAATGGAGGTTATTTGAATAGAAGGATCTTATAAGCTCCCTAAATAAGTTACAAATTAGCTTATTTGACTCACCAGATGGTTTTCTTGAGGTATTTTATGTTGCACAGGCTTTTAAAATTTGATTTCTTTTCAGCAGATTAAAGATTCTATGAAGTAATTTTAACACGATCCTTAATTATTTTAAAAGGTCTAGTAAAAAAAAGAAATTTAGAGGCACTAGCATTTTTTATTGCATGTTAGTGGGAAAGTTTTCGACATGATTAAGTGATGTTACTTTTTGATAAAGAGCAATATTAGAGATGAAATATAGTGATACAACAAAATGTATAAGTATAATTTTCTAATAGAAAGTTGGCCTCCACCAATATAAGAGGGTAAAAATATCATTTGCACCTCATCAATACAAGAATTATACCACTTATTGTACCTTTGATTATTCTTTAATAAAATATATACTCAAATTTCAAATTGATGCAATTTATAGATTGATACATAAGTCCCTTACTTATATATATTTATGGTTACGGAATAGCTTCATTTATTGCGTTGATTCTGTCGACTTATTTTGTTTGTCATAATATATTTAATTTCACCACATGGTAAAAATTACAAAAATTACTTCATTTTTGGTGAAAAATATATATGTATCTTAAAAAATGAAAAGTATTACATAAATTTTGAGAAGCATCTGAGAAAATTTTGAAAGTGCTACATTTCTATTTGAAACGATGAAATTTAATTTTTTGTCATAGAAAACCAATTTTGGATTGTTTGATCAAAGAAGGCCGTTGGGAAAAGTTGCAAGGCTAAAATTGTTGTTGATAAAAGTTATTTTTCGTGTGTAATTATAAATAATAAAATGTTAAAAATTATTAAATTATGATATATTTTAATAAAATAAGTAAAAAAAAAAAAATTAGTTGATCAAAAATTTATAAAAATGATCAAGCTCCAAAATAGGAAAATGCGTAAATCAAAAAGGTGTGACATGAAAAGCTTCAAGACGTTAGAAGTGTAGCTACTTAATATTTAAATTAACGGTCTCACGAAATAATTGGGATGTGGGGTGCTCGAATCTTTCTCATCATGAGATGCTAATCTTGCTGTGGAGTAGAGACTAGAGAGGGTCGGATCGGACGCATGCTGAGTAGAGACTCGAGAGGATCGGATTCATAATTCAAACTCGTAGACCATAGTTCAAACAAATGTGTGGACTTATTTTTGTATAAGTATCTAAGTGGGACGACTTTTGTGCATGTTTCATAATTAATTTTCTTACAACTTTTTCTGCTTTCAACTCACGTGAACCACATGATTCATTGAGTGGAGTTAATTAGGACCATCCAAACAGCACCGCTAGAGACCTAATGATTTTACTTTATAGGTCATCTCCAATGGGAGTATGGATTATAAATGATGTGAAGGAAAGAGTGGAGGAGAGAGATAGAGAGAAAATAATTATTTTATTTAAAAATAAATAAAAAAATATAGGAAAAAGTGAAAAAGTGAGAGAGATAGAAAAAATTCAAAAAAATAAAAAATAAAATAGTAGTGAAATAATTTTAGATGGGCATTTATATCTGGACATGATATGGAAATCTAAACGGAAAAAAATAAAAAAATTGGAATAATTGATATAAAAGTGATTTAAAAAATGAAAAATAAAACAAACATGGGCTATTGGGCTCCATTCTTTTTTCTTTCCTTCCTATCTCACTCTACACTCTCTCTCCATTGGCACGTTCCAATTGAAGCCACTATTGCAGATAGCTAAAGAGCAGGGAAATTTTCAGACACGTACACGTGTACTAGATTAAAATATTTATACATGTGGTTGAATATATGAAATTACATATGATTTTACTGTAGTTGTCATGATGGTTACATCCAAATGTGGTACCCTAGAAAATACCCGCGGTGGTGCTTGAAAATTTCCACATAAAACAACGATATATAAAATAATAAATAAGATATAGTATTCGAAATATCAAGAATATTAGAATCAAATAATAAAATAAAATATTTTCAAAATTATTACTCTGGTACTCCTAACTAGACTGGCAGAGTGTTTTTAGAGCTTGTTCTATACAAAATTTTAAAAATTTACTTGAATCATATGTTAGATATATGATTGAAAATTAGAGAAAATATATTAAAAAAATATAACGTTATTATATGAATGATTAAAAATAATGAGAAAAAAAAATTGGGGAAATTTGCTGTCTAATGAACAAGCCCTTAATCAAGTCTTTTAAGAATTTTAAAGACTTCTATAGGTCTAGGTGGGGCGGTTTGGATGAATTCGTGGAACTGTAAATGCCTTTTCCCGATTTGATGGGACTCAACAGAAGTTTTCCATGAATTTTTGTTGCCGAAAGGGAAAACAAGTGATTTCTTTTGGGATTTCGCAATCCTTATATTTGTTTCTTAAAAAAAAAAAAAAAAATCCGTATAAAACGTAATATTATTCGGAACAATTATTTTTTGGTGTTCTTTTTCCCACAATCAAATGAAGAGCCATACTTGGGTATAGACCAAATGGGCAACACCACAACAGCTTTGGGCCATGTCGTGCTAGACAATCCTACTCAAATTTTTGAATTTTTTTTTTTTGGTATAAATAAATATTTATCCCTGATTCTTTTGCACTGAATAATTTTACTATGATACACTTGACGAAATTGCTAATTTGATATTGATAATAGTTTCAGTTTGATTGATTGGATTTCTTTTGTGAATTAGAATGAAGATATAAATATTGACACATTATATACTTAGCAGCATTTTAATTTTCTACTATATTACACTACCTTTAATCAATGGCCATTGTATAGACTACTTAATATTTTAAAAAATTTTAGTTATTGAATTGTCATTTTTTTTATTGATTCCACTTCAATAGTTATTCCGTCTCTAGTTATTATTGAATAACTAGTTTTAAAATGTTATCTTGGCAACATAAGGTGGATGATCGAATATTATGTTTCAAAACTTTGTCAAGCATAGAGGCAGAGCTCTGGTTTCAGCTTCAGGGAAGAGAGAGAGAGAGAGAGAGCGCTTGTACTGTATGGTCTAATTTACACAGATGCTTTGGGTCATGTAGAAATCATTTCCAATGCCATGTAACAAATCATTATTCGGAGCATCCATAATGGGCTAACTATATAAGCAACAAAATAGATATTAAGTGGCATACACATGCTAAATTTAAGGGACCTTTACATTAATACCAATCTTTAAGTTTAAATTTTCAAAAATAAGGTAAATCAAGATTAATTACACAAAATACACAAACATTGTGGGATATTTAGTAAAATCCGATATTTTTAGACTGGATCGGTTGCAAGCATATATTTCGCAAAGACAGGAAAATGAATATGCTGTGGCCTAAAGTAGTTGGTAAGCCACATGATTAACTTATTTGCCCGGGTTTAAATCTTCACGTGTGCATTTTAAAGGTTTTAATTCATTCCTTTTTTATTTTGATTCATTTCTTTTTCATTTTCTCATAATTCTTTTATATTTCATTATTTTCATTTTAAATATTTTTTCCACCTCTTCACATGCCCGTTACACATGCCTTACAGATAAAATATAATGGACATATAATTAAAATATTAATTATGTAGGTGTAATTTATTACACATTCGTCACACAGAATGTGTAATTTATTAGTTTCTATTCTATCACACATTACAAATTAATTACACAGATGTGTAATTATTTATATCACTTCATTTTTTATTGTCTCAAATATATCTGCAATGTATTACACATTTTCTTTAATGCATTATATATTCACATTCTTTGTAATTAATTAAAGATTATCTACAAGCATTACATATTCTTTGTAGTTCATGTGTAATTTATTAGATATTCTCTATGATTCATTATAAATAAACTACAAATTATTTGTAATTAATGAAATATTCTTTGTAGTTAATTATAAATTATCTACAATGTACTACACATTTTGGTAATACATAATGTCAGTCCATTTCCTAGTCCCTTTCATCCAAGTTTAATCCAAAATCTTATCAAATTTTACCCAAAATCTCATCAACTAATCTTCCATTACCAGTTTCTTCATCCTTCACTCTGAAAATATTAAAAGTAATCTCAATCAAGAAACAACATTCTTCAAGAAATCATAAGCCTAAAAAAATCCACTGCATATCACATTTTTTTATTTATTTATAAAAATACTACAATTCACCGAAAATAAGCAAAATAATTACAGAAGGGTTCGATTTCCAATTCACAATTGTAACTGCATTTGACCATGGCTATGTAATCCTCATAATCACAAACCACACACAATCACTCAATTATTCACATCATATCATTCCTTCTTGCATCAAACATAATATGGAATTTTAACACTTAATTTCTCTAATATAACTCTTTTAAAAATTATTATTTCTCATTCACACAAAATATGAAGTGCATTACACATGCTTACATATAAAGTGTAATGCACTAATAAATTAAAGATTAGTTACACATAATGTGTAATTCATTACACATAATGTGTAATTCATTACACATGAAGTATAAAGAATGTGTAATTCATTAGTGTGTATTATGTTGCACATTACAAATGAATTACATAGAATGTGTAACGTGAAAACATAGTGCAGAATAATTACTCTATGTTAAACTTCTTAAAAAATTATTATCTCCTTTTTCATACAAAATATATAGCCCTTTGCACGTCTTACACATAAAGTGACATATACATGTTACTCGAGCATCCATAATGGGCTAACTATATAAGCAACAAAATAGATACTAAGTGACATATACATGTTAAATTTAACCTATATTCGATTGCTACAATGGATCTGCTAATTTTCATCTAACAAGGCCCAACCACATAAATGCAACGATAATCCCAAAAGAATAAAACTCGCCCAATTAATACACCAATACTGGATTAATCAATTTTGAGCGCCAATTTCATAATTGCTATTTTCTACCCCGCCATCTCACTCTCAAGCACAAGCAGAAGCCCTATTTCTCAGTTCCAACCCCACATCAAAGATCGATAACTTCAATAACTGGTAATGATTTGTATTTCCTTTCTTTTTTCAATTGGTCATACCGTCGATTTAGCCTTCAAAGTCTAATCTTTTGCATTTGGTGGTGATCTAAAGATTAACATATCATCTAGTTTGTTATTAATTTCCAATATAGCAACGGTCATTTTGCAATTGTTCAACCAATGCAGTTGGTCAAGATTTTAAAAGCCAAAAAAAAAGAAAAATAAAATAGGCATGTAAGACACAATGCAACGGATCATCTTTTGAAAAGTGAAACAATATTTAGGGAGAGAGAGAGAGATCGAGAGAGAGAGAGAGAGGGAGAAATGCATTTAAGACAAATATACTACCTCATATGTTAAAATATTAGCTAAAGTTATCAAACATTTTAACTTATGATAAAAAAGATTCCTTTAACTAGGATGCTAACATATCCATTATGAACATTAATTTAAGCACTAGCTAACATATAACACTTAACACATGATTTAACATATCCATTGTGGATACTTTATTGTGGTTCCAAATAAAAAAGATAAATAATAATTTCTAATTTCTAGAAGTAACGAGCAATCATTTTTGCTCAACTTCTTTGTACATTTTAGGAGAGACAACAGCCTTACAATTTAGTAAGACTCTTTTCATGAATGGACAGGGATGGAGGCGTGTCAATTGAGACAAAAATAGTGAAGAATAAACATCTAGCTAGTGCGCTGTGCGCGCAGACCATTGAATATATGCACATTATCTTTTGTAGGAATTTGCATAATCAGCTATAAGTTCCTTGTTAGTAGGACAAATTGAATTTCAGCAAGAAAGAGAGAATAAAGTCGATTTTCGGAAATGTCTCTATGATGTTTTTCAATGGCGCATAATGCGATTAGTATATGATGCTCGAGCAGGGAGTTAAAGATTTTTCTCGAGAATCTTTAATCTTTTTCATTTTCTAATGATCAATTGTTAAAGCCTATATATTTTTTTTAAAATTTGTTTGTTAATACAAAAAAGGTTTCAAACATTGAACTCATAATAACTACCAAAAAAAAAAAAAAAACCCCCAATATCAAGTTTCACCAATATCAACTACTAATGCTTAAGGGTATATTTGATTAGTGATAAAATTGATATGCACGTAATCCGTTATAAAATATGTTGTTAATATTGTATTGAAACATGTATATATAGTTAAAAATGTGTGTATAATTATACGAAATTGCGTGTGTATAAAATTATAACCATTAGAACAAGTCCTAAAACCCCAAAACCCCCATTACATCAGTTGTGTTTTGCAATGTTGATAAGGACGCATGTACTTATCTTATGTTTAAGCACATGCAAGCGTTTTTTAGATTAGATTCTAAAGTCCTCTCAATCTTGTCCATCAAATAGACCTGCGGAGTCAAGAAGCTAAGCATTTTTAAAATGAATCTTGGGATCAATAATTGATAATATTAAATATACTAGGCATCTAATTCCATTTCCATATTTTCTTTTAATAATGCAATTTGCACAACTTGAGTACATATATTGTGATCCTCATAAAATGCAACATCAAAGGTGTGTTTGATTGCAAAGTTAGAAAATAATTAGAAGAAAAATATTTTTTTGGTAAATAAATTTTGGGAAAAAGTTTTTTAGAGAAAATGATAGTTGTAAGTGTTTAAGTATATTAATTTAAAAGTTGAAAAATAGTATTATTTTCCTTATTTTCGTAATTTTTTCATGAAATTTGATAGTTTTCCTTATCTTTATGGTTAAAGTAAATTGTCCAAAAATAACCAAAAAAAAGCATACTTTTTCCAAAAATAAAAACCAACTCCCCCAAGGAAAACATTTCCTCTAAAATAAGGAAAAGTGTGGATTTAAAAAATTGGAAAAAAAATTTAAAATTAAAAAAAGGTATTCAATCAGCCAACAAAAAAAAACTGAAAATTAACTTTTTCCTTAAAAAAAAAAAAAGAATCAAACACACCCTAATTTATTAGATGTAGCAAACAGGCCACATATCCACAATTTAATTGGCTTATTAGTTGACTACTTGACTTCAATCACCAAATCACATGGGATAGAATATATAATTTAAAATTATAATATATTTATTTATGTTAAAAGTCCTTGGGCGAGAAAAATATAATGTTTTTTATTTTCTTAATATAAAAATACAAAAGAACATCTAAATAGGGATAAGAAATATAAATTTTGAAAAGCAAAGATACAACTATTATTGACTTATTTTCGAGCAAATAATTAGTTGCTAACCTATACGAAGTCTTAAACATTTTCTTTCTTTTCTATTTAATTAATTATCTTCTTTTCATGTTAGTTTGACTAAAGTGAAAGGTTTGTCCCATTTATCATATTTCATTCGAATTTGAGTTATCATTCTACATTTCTACTTTCACGAACCCCCACTTTGGAATAAAAAAGAAAAATTTTAGTTTGACTGAATATTGTCATTTCCATATGAAGATTAACTTCTTGAACAAAGTTACTCTAAGAGTGATTACAGCGGGATATTTTTTATAGACATTTTTAAGTGATATAGTGATGTGGTATTTTATCATTGAGGGATAAGGACGTGATTTAGAAATACATCACATGGATATTATCATTATCATCCAATGGAAAAATGACACATCATAATATCAGTTAAAAATATCTATAAACAATATCCCCATATAATTGTTCTTACTTTAATAGTCTTGTTGTAATAATTTTTAAATGTAAGTAGAACTCGGAAGAATAGAGATTGATACTCTTGAAAAAGAAAAGCTTACATTTAACATATAGTACTCAACAGTACTGAAATTGCATAATATTATTTACCGATTCACATTGATTTCCTCAGTTACTAAGTGCACAACTGAGGACAACGCAATAATAACAAAAAAAAAAAACAGGAGGAGAAGGAGAAAGAAATTTATTTTTTCTTCTTTAATCATGTCCCAGGAAAAAGATAATCAAAATGCAGCCAGTCTTTCTTGCTGTTTGGTGGATCCATTAAAGTACTTCGAAACTAAATGTGGGGTTTTTGAGGTGGCAATGTCTCCATAGCAAGATCTTTGTCGTCCTTGTCAGCTGTTTTGTACTTGTAATACTTTGCGCAAATCAAAAAGTACCCCAAATTCAACACTTCCAAAGCAGCAACTAAATAATAAAAGTAATCCAATCTCCCCTTGTTAAGATCTTCAGACAACCAGTTACCATTTTCTCCCACCTTTGTTGTCCTATGAACAACTGATATCAAGAAACTGCTCAAATAACTTGCCATCGCCGACGCGCAAAACACGAACGACGACGCAAAACTGCGCATGTTTTCGGGAAACTGTTTGTAGAAAAATTCAATCAGTCCAATAACAGCAAACGCCTCGGAAATTCCGGCTATCGCCAACTGAGGCACGAGCAACAAACCGGACATGGACGAAATTGCCCCCTTTCGTGGGACCAGGCCTATTGTGGGTCGCGTTAAAGCCACTGTCCTCCGATGTCCTTCGACTAATGCTGATACCGTCATTGTCACTATAGCAAGTACCATTCCAATCCCGACTCGCTGCAGGAGACTAACGCCTTCTTCGGTTCTCGTCATACGGCGGAGTAGACGTAAGACGAGCCGGTCGTAAATGGGAATCCATATGGACAAACTCAACATCATAAAAACAATGTAAGATGCTGCTGGGATTTGGAAATTCCCACTTCCTAGGTGCCTGTCACTTTGGATGGCTTGAAACACTACATATGTCTGCATTTGTGCTATGATAACATAGTATAATATGCCTGCAATCCATATGGGTATCACTCTAATCACACATTTCAGCTCTTCCACTTGTTGGATGCTGCATAGACCCCACCGATTCACCGGTGTTCCATCGGGTTTTAATTGGTCCTTTGGTGTAATAATTGCCGCTTTATTCAAGAACCTGTATATGACTAACGTTATTCCACAGGACAGTACTTGATAAGACTAGACAGACTTTATAATCAGACTGATCAATTATCTGATCACTTTGATCGCACAGACAATATTAATTCATGGGCTAAAGAATGTTACCTGAATTGGTCAGTATAAGGGAGTTTCGTGTTGATTGAATTAGGTTGGAAGTAAGTGTAAAGATTAGTCCAAGGTTGATCTGGCAATTCCAACTTTCTCTTCTTGAAAGAAACAACTATTGTTTGTGCCATACTTGCCAAGGGACTACCTTCAGGCAATACTTTGACATAAATCTTGGTACCGATGAAGAAAAACGCGCAAGACAAGAACATGAGAAACGCGGGTATGCCTAACCCGATAGCCCAATTCACATTAGCTTGCACGTAGACGATAAGTGTCAAAGATATCATCATGGCGAAAGTGTAGGTGAAATAGTACCAATTGAAGAAGCTGTTAATCCCCCTTCGCCCCGAATCTGTATTGGGGTTGAATTGATCAGCTCCAAACGCTAAGTTACACGGCCTTATACCGCTCGACCCAATTATCAGCAACCCGAACGCACTAAACAAGAAGGTGAGTTGCCATGGAGTTGCTTCAACACACGAGCTACTCTTTGTTGCGCATTTGGGAGGGTGTAGGGCTGGAAATGCTGCTGTGAGAGAAAGCACAAGCATCCCCTGTAATGAGAGTTACACAAGCGTTACATTACTTTACGTAGAAAATTACAATGATTGTGTAATGAACAGAGTGAAAGACTATGGACAGATTGTACTGTGAAAGAGGAAATTGAAGCAATTCCGAGGGTCTTGTATCGGCCGAGATAAGTATCGGAGAGAAACGCGCCGATCAATGTCCCGAAATTGCAAGTTCCATTGAAGATGTTGATGAAATTAGTGGCTGAAATAGAACTCATGTTGAATACTGTGCTTAGGTACACCAACATGTTAGAAGATGTTCCAATAGTTCCCAGTTTCTCAAATGTCTCATTGCCTACAAGGTTGTCCAAAAATTGACAAAATCAATTAATCAACAATTGTACAAGATTCAACAACATTGATTATATGGGAAAATTTTTTCTAAATTTACCTATGACAAAAGGCATGGCTTTGATGCCTCTGTAGTTATGCTCCTTTTTAGTAGCAACAACCTCATTTTTCTCCATGATAAGACCAGCAGAAAACTAGTCTTTTCTCTCTTTTTTGAGATTTCTCACAATGTTTTATTCCTCACTTAGTGGCACAATGAAAGAGAGAGAGAGAGGCAAAGACTATTTATAGAGGGAAATATGAACAAAATTCATTGCCACCTCCATGTGAGAAAGATGCGTTATGGGCAAACACGAATGAATGGGTGTGTATAATTTAAGGGTGAAAGTTGATCACACAATGTGAACCAAATCTTAATTAATTTGGTCAATTTGTATGTACGTGGTGAATCTTCATATACTTTTTCTTTTGTAATCAATTTAATTTATGTAATGAGGAAGGATTCCAAGCATTGATTTGCAATGTGACGGGCATTCTAATTGTAAATTTGTTAGTGGTGGCATTGATAAGAAATAACCACTAGTTAGTGGTTGAAGCGACCATTATTAAGAACTCAAGTCGACATAAAATATTGGAGGGTTTTTTTTTTTGGTTGTCGTCTTTGTCGTCGTTGTCATCTTATCTTGCGAGGCTGATAAGTCACCTAGCCTCAAAGTTGTCACAGACAGGGGAGTGGGGAGGAAAAAGATGAATATTATGTTTTTATTTTATTTTTGTTATTTATTGTGTTTTGTATCTGAAATTAAAGATATACTTCCTTGGTCACGTAAAGATAATCTCCTTTTTCTTTTTCTTGGTTTCAAATTATAGTCCACCTTTTTTAATTATCATATTACCTTTTTTATATATCTCTATTTAATATACATTATTGTCAACATATAAAAAAAGAATAATAATAAATACATAAAATTTATATATTAAGAAAAATATTTATAATTTAATTTGTTTTCCAAAAATATTAATTAAACTCTCGAAATCTTTATGGCAATGAAGATGTGGTTATCTTTAAGGGAGGGATTAAATATAACATTATTTTAATAACCAAAATTTGCCAACCTTTTAAAAAGTGACGAAGTGGTAATGAGGTGGCAAATTATGTAATCCTTCACTTGAACGGTTCATAATTATATAAATATTTAGCATAAATGCCCTTGTCGAAATGTTTCAAAATGTGTCAACTCAGGGAAAAAGAACGTTTAAAAATATTTAATGTGGGATAATGTATTTCTACTATTAAGAAAAAACAAAAAAACCAACTATAATTCTTAAAAGGACGTGTGATCAAAATGTAAGAAAATTTTGAGGAAAAAAAAGTGAAAAACAATGTTTCTAATAAAATGTGTATTTAAAAATGACTTTAAAAAGTAATTGTTAAAACAATTTTTTAGACAGTTAGGAAATAGTTTTACATTGAATAATGATTTTTCCTTTGATGAGGCCTATTTGCAATAATTAAGTGTTGACTGAACAGAAAATTACTTGGATTTAAATAAATTGTTCAGTCCATTAATACTCCCTCCGTCCCGCAAAGATAGTCCCATTTTTTATTTTAATCCGTCCCAAAATATAGTCTCATTTCTATATTTAATTTTTTAGTTTTCTCATATGCCCCTATTTAATGTGCATCGTAATCAACATACAGGAACTATTAAAATGGAATAATAAATAAATGTAAGGGTATATTAGGAATTATATTCTAAAGTATTACTTTTCCAAGAATATTAATTGATCTTCCTTAATCTGTGTGAAAGTCAAAGTAAGACTATCTTTATGGGACGGAGGGAGTATTATTTTAAAAACCCTTTAAAGTGTCTTTCTTTATACAAAAAAGGAAAAACTTAGAAACTTTTTTTTTTTTTTCTCTTCGCTAATTTATATAGTGTTGAACTTTTTAAAAATTTATTTGGAGTCACCCCTAACTCCTAACTAAGTACACGAAGCAATGGTTACCAGATCACAAGGTAGCACCTACCCCCTCGAGTGGCCAGTGGCGCGACACTGGCACTGGCAACTTGGACTCGGATTGCAGCTAGTGTAATGAAGGTGTGGTGGAGTGACATGCATGGTCATTAGAGGTGTTCAATTGAAATTTCAAATCTGTTATTCTGTTTTCTTTCGTTTTGATTTGTCCATTTAATTAAAACAATTTATATATACAACCAGAGGAGGCGATAGATTTTGGAGGCTCTAGCCGAAAATTTTTTTGAGGCTTTATCAATATTAGAATTAAATTTATATATCAAATTTACTCTTCAGCAGTATTAGATGTAAAATTCCATAATCAAACTTTTAATATCAACTTGTTTCATCATGTTTTTTTTTCAATGAATACCATCACATTTGAGTTTTGTTTCAACGTTTAATATCAAATGTGGGCATCGTGGCCTCTTATATTATATAGTAAATACAACTTGTATATATTCAATGACATGGATGACCATCATTGAATAGAACAAAGTATGACACATGGGATGTAAAATATATCTGGAGTCATCTACATGGAGCTAATATGGTGATTAGATAGTAACATATTTATAAGTAGTAATAAACAACCTTATGATCTAAATCAATGTGTGAAAGTGTAATGTTGGACAAAAGATGGTAAACCTCTATTAAATAGGATTCTCAAGGGATTCCATCATCATTTGGCTAGTAATTGAGTCCTAAAATTGATCTGTAAAATTGTAACAACTTAAAAAGATAGCAGTAAATTGTAAATAGTAAGTCATTTAACTCCATCATTAGTTCACAAATAATTGAGTTCTTAATCTCCCCCACCCAAATTCCAGAAAACCCCCACTCATGTCCAATTACTTTTGACAATTTTAAAGAAATTATTGCTTTAGAATCAATGGAAATTTTAAAAATGTGGTTATAGATTCAACTCCTTATTGGAAACTGGAAAGGTTCCATATTCGAATTTTATCGCCTCACCTACATCCCTGGTTTAAAAAAATAAAAATGTGTCATAGTTAGGTTTTTTTTTTTTTTTTGACTTGGGGGATAAGCTGGGGCCGAGGGAGGGGAGAGAGGGGGAGCGATCGTCTTACCACTGTGCTACTTATTCGATTCCCATGTGTTATAGTTAGTTAAAGTCAAAGAACATATAGTACAATCAAAACTCTCACTCGATCAACACAATTGATATATGATATTGTGCTAAAGTAGCAACGTTTTTGGAAAGTGATGTTCAATTATCTGTTTAATACTACTTTCTCTGTCCCAAATGTATAATACACGTTTTTTTTATATATTTCAAATATATAGTCATGTTTCCATATTTAGTATGTTTTTTGTTTTTTTTTGGGTTCATTAACAAATATGCCCCCAACTAATGTTGGAAAATCTAAAATGTGAATTCTTTAAATTAGTCAAACTTTGGAATATACTAAATATTAGATAACGGTACTTTAGAAAGTTTTATTATATAGTTAATTTTTCTATATATATTCTTAATTCTTGTGTAACACCGAAGTGAAATTATATATTTGGGACGGAATGAATATTATTTTGTTATCAGTTATCAACACCTCCATCTCCATAAGCAAAATCCAATCTTAGTATTAGTGGAGGAGGCGGCTAATTAAGTCCCGATATGGAAATCGGCTAGTCAATTTAAGTGCGAGAGCCAATGGAACACAATAAAATATGATATTGAGATTTGTTTATATAATATACTAGTATTACCTCCGTGCAACAATTAAGATGGTATATATAAAATATTATTGTAAAATATGACAATATATATTATGAATATATAATAAAAATAATGAAACATATGTAATATTATAGATTTCACTAATATTTTATAAATTTTGGTGTGAAATATTATCTTGTAAGAAAAATACTATATCAGTTATGTAATTGATGATTTAAAGTAAGAATATAGTATTTGAGAATAAAATTTAGATAATATACATATTTGAACAAAAAAATCAACCTTAATAACACGTTTTATGAGTCACACATTATTCAAATATATGTCCAATATGATTAACAATAATCTTATGGTGAGCCTACACAGATATTATATAAACTTTATAAATATTGAATTGGTACTACATTTAGCTTGAATTGAATTCTGAATATTGAATTGATTTTTCACAATTAGTAGATTTCATTCACCTTAACGTGGTAACTATAAAAGGATAAATTTGTATTTTTTTAAATATGTGAAAAGGTTTTTTTTTCTAAAATAGATAATCGCTACCAACGTGACATTACGCCAGGTTGACACTTGTACTATATAATTAATTTGAAAATAAAGATATATATAAAATAACAAAAATGTAATATTCAAAAATTCAAATATAACACTAAATATAAAATGATTAAAAGAATTTATAAATTAATTCAAAAAATAGAATACATATAAAAAAGGTAAAATACATATAAAAAATACTAAATAAGGAAAGCAATATAAATTAAATTAGAAAAATAATTAATTCTTAAAAGATAATGACAAACATGGCATTGCCACCTAGGCACTTCGCCTAGGTGGCACTTCTCTTATTATTATATTAAGATAAGTTTTTAAAGTTTGAATCTTTTTTGAATGGAAAAAAATTAAATAAATTGGGACTTGTATGCGGTCGCCTAAATCACCAAATCCCGTAGTCACTACTTGGAAAAAAGATAATTGTATCACAAATTAATTAATGAAATTCCAAATAAGGGCTCTCACTTTGTCTCCATCAGTCCACCTCTATGTAGAATTGTAGATGTCAGCGAGCTGAACTAGAGTTCGTCGCTTGGCCTTGACTCAGAAAACTGTGGCCAACGCATTCAAATGAGTCGAGCTCGTTAATGAGGTTTTCTTTCTTTCTCTCCTTTTTCTTTTAATTTTTTTTAATCTGAAAAATGATCTTTTTTGTTTTTTGGAACTCAAGACCGAGTACATCTTGGGCAGAGTTAAAATTTTAATAATTGTGTTTCTCGCTCATGTAGTCATGTTGCACGCGATGTTGAACAGTTAGTTAAATTTAGTCTACTATGATAAGAAACGAGAATCTCTTGAGACAAAGTCCCAATGGGAGGTGTTTGTTGTTGAAAATGTATTGAGAAACTACAATTCGCCTCCGAAGGTGCAAGCCCATAAAACCTTAGAAAGGAAAGTGTTTGAATTTAAAAGACGAAATGTAAAGATAAAAAATATAAAATTACATATTCTCTATTTAGTGTTTTGATTGATCGGTCCGTACGTCTATCTTGAATTCTTGCCTTCTACCCATTGAACCGTCATAAAGATTATGATTAATAGCTGCTCAGCCCACGTCCTTTGAGCTCTCCCAAGTTGTCCTTAATTCGGCACATGCCTCTCCTTCTTTGATGTCAACCGCTTCCATAAATGACGTGGATAGAGAGATGAGACTTTTTGTTTCACATTCCATTCACTTGCTCTGTGCTGCTCATTTTGCTTGAACGAATCTCGGTCAACACCACTAGGCGTGCTCTTTTTTGGTCATTCTCTCTCTACTTTTAAAGGATTTTGGGCTTGAGCTTTGTCTTGTGGGGCCTTCTCGCTTGGTCACAAGTTTGAACTTTCGAATTATTACCCCCTCCTTTTAAGGTCGGGTATTTTTATGTGTCAACAAAATGAAAATTTGTTCATACATATTCTTTTTAAGAAATAACTTTTGAAAGTGAAGGATTATCTTTGACGGACCAATCAAGGTAGTCTATTGTAACGGCCCGATCGTCCGGCGTCCCGAGAACACCCTCGCGCACACCCGCATATACCCGATGCCAGCCTTACCCCAACCCTGAACCAGGAAGTTTGCCATATGCAATATAGTACTTTAGGGAAGGAATACGAGCATACTTGGGTAACATAGCCCACAATCAACGCAATTCAGGTATATAGGCCACCAATCTCGCATATGTCAACCCTACTGTGCCTCAGGGGTGGGGCATGGACGCTAGATCCGTGACAAGCTCCCTCACTCAATCCGCTAACGCCATCGTAACGGACGAGAGAACTCGCTTCCACGTGTATTTCCCCCATTGAGAGCTAGAATTCCACGTACAAATGCGACAGCACAACCTTGATGGACGGGCTCCCAACATTGTGCCCCTACGCACAGCCCGCAGTGCTCCGTGCACGTACCACCTCGGCACCAACCTTCACCTTATGGCCTCTGTGGCATTAGTACCTAAATTGGACAGCATGTCGTGCCGATGTGCCCCGCACACATGTCGAGCCTCCTCAGTAGCTCTCTTTCATTTCCACTGCGCTTTCACGAGCTAGCAGGGGGCCAAACCATCACAAGACATATCTCGTATCCATCAATATCCCAAAGCTTTCCTTCAATTCAATGTTTGCTAATCCAACCAACATGCACAGTGGCCGCACAACCCCAAAGATCACATTCGATGGAACACAATGCCAGAACCTCCCGCAATTTCCTAACACAGTGGCCCAACGAAATTTGCTATGATACCAAGTGTAACGGCCCGGCCGTCCGTCGCCCCGAGAACATGTGCGCACACCCGCATGCACCCGAGGCCAACCTTACCCCAACGCTAGACCAGCAAGCTCGCCACATGCAACATAATACTTTGGGGAAGGAATACGAGCATACCTGGATAACATAGCCCACAATAAGCACCATTCAAGTATATAGGCCACCAATCTCGCACATATCAACCCTATGCGCCTCGCTGGTGGGGCATGGACGCTAGGTCCATGACACTATGCTCAGATTGAGCAATCCAAGTCCGACTCATTGCCAACTCTATTCGTAATTGCATAATAATCCCAATTAGGATACAATTTTATATAAAACTAGTGTTGCACCCATGCGATGCACGGAGACAGTTAAGATGGTATATTTACATAAAATAATACTATAAAAAATTATGATTTTATGAATTAATGAAAAAATATAAAAATATATGTAATAATAAAATGGATTTCAATAATTCTAAGAATTTTTTTATCGGAATCATTATCGTGTATTGGACTAAAAAATTAAATATATTGAAGAAATCGAAATGACAAAATATTTACGTCAGTCGTACTTCGTAATTTGACAATAGTAAAATAAAATAATTTATATTAAAATGTAACATGAACTGAATGATTAGATGAATTAATAGGTATTAAAAATTATTTACATTAACTTTCTTAGCCACTGTTGGTTTTTTCTTATTAAAAAAATAATAACTAAGAAAATTTTTATTTTAATATAAAGCCAATGAAAAATTAATCATTTAAATAACATTAAGTAAAATAATATTAATTAACTTACCATAAATTTTATGCTATATCCCGTTCAAAAACATTTTAAGAGAAAATAACGTTAAGTAAAATAACATTTAATCTACATAATTAATTAGTAGTTAAAACGCAAGAAACCACTTATAAGAAAACATAGACTATCTAAAAGTACTCAATTTAAAAGAAAATTTGTTCTCTACAAATAATAATAATAATAATTATTATTATTATTATTATTGTTGTTGTTGTTGTTGTTGTTGTTAAGTTATTAAATATAATAATTACCATAATACAACTACCATAATTACCATAATACAATTACCATAATTATCATAAAATACTTTCGGCGGAAAAACACCTTACAGAGTTGCTTTTCTTATATATATATATATATATATATATATATATATATATATATAGATTCAGATTAGGGCAACAAATGTCATGACAAAATATTACGTGTATGCTTATGTATGCATCTATGCACAATACGACAATGTGTTGTATGAGATAAGTGACCTTTGGAATTTGGATTGAGCAATATGGACCAATTCCAATTGCAGTCTTTACCTATCGAAGGGAATAATGGACTTGCAAGTGCATTAATTCCAATGTAATGTATACATTTCGTGAATTGATATGAAAGCTAGCCGACTTTTGATCAGAATCGTATACCAATGTTTGGATACGATACCAAGAATTCACTTGTATTGAAATTACATTTCTTGGTTGCTAAGGATTTATGCTCGTAATTCTTTCCATATTTAGAAAACACAACTATGTACTTCATCTATCTAATAATTTGTTCTTTCCATATTACTAGAAAGCTCTCTCTTGCCGCAGTGGAACCACTCTTATGTAGAGAGGAAAACAATACTCTCCTGAACATGATAACAAAACTGGGTTAAATTATATATCTCTTTGTTCTTCAAAAATATCTATTTAAATAAATAAATATTAGTATTTCAAAATGATATTTATTTATTTTTATTTTTTATTTTTGGAAAGTGTTGAAAAGGACAATTATATTTTCCAATTCCATTTCCGGAAATTAATTAGAATTCATGAATGATAATGGGAAAAGGACTGCATCATGATTAGTGTGAAGAATAATAGAATCCTGGACCATAATTGATGAGAAGTATAGAATAAAACTATAAAAGTCATTTTCATGAGCCACGATTGTGGGTGGTTGAAAATCTACAATCAATGGACTAAAGGTATCACTAAAATATGATTAAAAAAAACAAAGTAATTTTAAAATACTTATAAATATGAAAAGCATATGAAATTGTTTCATGTAAATGGGCATACCTAGATCGTTTTAGAAAAAGAGTGATGAGACAATGAGGGATCGGTCCTTGGTTAGTGACTGTTAAGGACTGTCAGAGTGGATAAGTGCAAGTAACTTACCTATATGTAAATGGGCATACCTAGATTGTTTTAGGAAAAGAGTTACGAGACAATAAGGGATCGGTCCTTTGTTAGTGGCTGCTAAGGACTGTTAGAGTGGGTAAGTGCGAGTAACTTACTCACAAGGATAACTGATCTTTCTACTACTTTAGGAGTGGATAAAATGAAACCTAACCTATCGGAATTTTTCAATGGTCAGTGCGCTTTATGCTATACATGGCTAGTCGTGTCTCGTAGAGGCAGACCGGGACTATTCATTATAATCACTAGATATCAACATGAATGTATATCTTTGCGATAGTAAAAATATATCAAATATCAAAAGAATAAAGCTATGTATTTGAAAATTTGAAAAATAAAATTTTGAGAGTATAGTTGAAAACTAGGTATTAAAAAAACGTACTGATTATTATTTAAACTTTGCCAAACAAGCTCTTAAGAAGAAAGAATCCCTTTTTCTTCTCTCGCCTTTTGTTGGTTTATAAATTCAGTAACTAATCATTAATCAAGACTTCATGCTTCCCTAGCGGACTATTTTGACAATAAAAATAAAAACGAAAAAATGAAAAATCTTTTTTTCCCACGAGGAAGAACTTTTGTCTATAAAAATTGTAGTAAAGTGAATAGGAAGACGAAGAAATCAATCAACTAATTGGTTCTTATATATGTTTTAGGAATGCTGCAAAGCCTAGTTGAATTGAGAAAGAGACAAAGCTTAAGATTGAGATCTATTGGAAATTTTTGGAAAGAAAAAGAAAATTAATTATATATATGTATAATATTATTTTCATTTGAAAAAATAAAATAAAATTCTGAGGCGTTGAAAGTTGAAGCACGCTCCACTCCAATACTTTCTTTTCGTATTGCGGCTTTGTGGATGCGAAATCTCTTACTTTGAGATTATGATGATTTTGATAGCACGTTGAATAATTTGATGTAAAATTATTTTTAAATTGTGTTAAATGTATATTATTTGAATATATATTATTTTCAACACGTCAAGTAAGTTTTTTCTTTTTTTTTTTATATCAAACTCTCGTATATATAGACAATTTATTATTTAATTTGGTTGTGATGAGATTTGAACTCAAGAATTTGGTTTAATTTATAATGTTGTAAGACTGAAATTTATCTTAATTTGTTAATGACGAGATTTGAACTCAAGAGTTTTGCCTAATTTAATATTATATAAGATTTTTAGGGTTAGTATCTGAATTTTTGTACAATAGCCTATAAATTTAAGGGGATTTCAAATACCTTAATACAGTAAGTGAAAATTAGGTTACATCCTTAGGTTTTCATAGTTTGAAGCTCCAAGGATTTTAAGTTCCCACCGGTGGTTCCTAAATTTAAGGAACCACCGAGCCATTTTGAGGGTCGATTCGACCCCCGTTTTGAAATCCCCCAAAAACATCACCAAAACTTTGACCGGTGGTCACGGCTACTGTCGCTGGAAAAATTCGAAAATTCTGCACTCTCTCGTAGTGTTGATTAAGATCTGGTCAGAATTTAAAGTCGAATCGACCCCCAAAATGGCTCGGTGGTTCCTTAAATTTAGGAACCATCGGTGGGAACTTAAAATCCTTGTTTGAAGCTCATGCTCTTTTTGAATAGAGAATAATCAGCATGTGATCACATTTTTTTAAAAAAAAAAATAAAAGATATTCAAACAGATACATAGTTTGTCATTTTGCATTCTTTCTACAGTAAATGAAAATTGATAAAGTATTTATTTTTACGAAGAAAAAATAACATAGTATTTATTTATTTTATATTTTTTCCTGTTGTGACAAACAAAGGTAAAATGTAAGTTATAATATTTGAGACCAAAAAAAGGAGGAGGAAGAAGAAGAAGCATTGGACCTAATCTTCACTTTATTTATATACAGATTCTGTAGATGTGAACTTATCCTTGGCATTAATATATACATTGATACTTAGCAATTAAGGCCTGTGGATTAATTAGAATACAAATCTTATCAAGAGAGAGCTCATGCGAGAAAGTAACTGATATCGAATTAGAAGACATATCAGATTTCATGTTTTCTTGAATAATGCTAAATTATTACATTAAATAACATAATAGTTGACATAATACTAGTCACATGTGTAAAACGAAAAGTTATAGGTGATAGAGGTTAGTATATTATTGAATTCAAATGTTATATGAAAAAAAAAGGATTTTCTTTTTTAGAAACAAACATAAAAAACTATTAATATTAACACTTATATATTATGTGAATTAGTTGTTCAATTTCTATGTAATCGTATGGATCTTACGCTCCATCCTAGCAGACATATTTTTCATTTTTATTTGTTCCAAATTATAGTATAATTTTCATATTGAGAGTATTATTTATTCTTTAGTTGACTAAAATATCTTTATTTAAGATAGTTGAAATATTAAATATCTTTAAACATTTTCATTTTATTTTTTACCTTTTAATGTAACGGTAAAATATAAGAAAAATAGAAAAATATTTTACAATTTTAATAATATTTAAAATATTTTCGAAAAATAGTAGCTGTCTGTTTTAATGGGTGGCGAGATTATTTATTCATGTGGGCACCATTAAATCTGGAATTGTATGAATAATTAATTGCAATAATAGCCGCAATATAATTTTAAATTGTGGGACGAAAAAATAAGAATACTATTTCACCAGTTAGTTAATGACACATGTCGAGTTCAACTTCTAGTCAACATTCCCTGTGTGTGAACATCAGGACGACACATGTAGCCAACTGACTAACACGGTCAAAAGTACTTCCCTCTCTAATATTTTTCTTCATTTTTATTTATTTATTATTTTTATTTCGATGGGTTATAAGCATGATAGGAAACCAATTTTTAAGTTTTTTATTATTTATTTATTTATTTTTTCTTTACTCCAAATAAATCATATCCATATATCACATCACATTTATAAATCTCCACCACTCAACTTCACTCATTCCCTCTTCTCTTTTATATTAAAAACCTTTAAAAACTATTAAAAACCAACCCCTATCACCCTTATATGAGAACGGTCTTGATGGAGGCTTTGTTTTTAATTTTAATTCTTCTTGCGAAAGTAGTTGTCATTTGTATTGTCATTGTTTCACAGGTCGCCAGGTTACTTGAAATTTGTTGTTAAATAAATGTTACATATAGTGTAAGTCACAAATAAGTTAATACAGACAATAGAAATAACGAGAATATCTATTACATAGTAATAAATAATAATCTCATCAAACTAGAGGTCGACGTTGTGTACCTTACCATTCCAAATATTGCGTTACAAGTCATGAATTTACATCGTGCAGCTGAAGACGCAAATAATAATAATAATAAAATGTAGGAAGCTATAATATTGATTAAACGTTTGGTGAAGGTTTAATTTACTCTACAAGTCAATTTACACTATAATAAGTCTACAATTGATAAGGAAAGGTTGGAATCAAATATTAATCACCTCTTTCTTAAATTAAACGTGTTTGACTTCACATATTACAAAGAAACAAAAAACAAAAATTTGACACGACCACAAACGCGGATATATTGATTTTACAATGAAAATAAAATGTAACTCCATTGTGAACGCGTTAACAAACAAACTAAAAATGACGAAAATTGAGGGACCATGCTACAATGGACGGAGCAATTAGTCACTGCTCATTTTCACCTCGTGACTAATTTATGTCGGAACATACGTGGATTTTTGCAAGAGGTGCCTCTTTGCATTTCAATTTTAATTGCACAAAATACCTCAATTATTTGCAACATGCAATAAAAAGAAAAATATATGAAAATTTTGTATGTGAACAATCTATTGATGACAATTAGAATCTACGCACGTACGTCGATAGACGACAAATTTTCAGTCACTCCGTCTCTGTCCTCCATATTACTCGCACTTTGAGATATTATTAAAACGTTAAAGATCACCACAAAAAAAAAAAAAAAAAAAAAAGATTCCGGATGTTAGTACTCTAACAATGTAGCTGTGAGAGATTAATTAATCACCAATACTAATTATTCCTCCAAATCAATAATTTGAACACCTTTGTCTCATGCCCCCCAATATTTTATTGTCATTCAATATAAATATACATGTATGCGTACACGTAATATTTTATCAATATATTTAATATGTTAAATTAGACTAAAATATATACGCCTTTCAAAAAAACAGAATAAAATATATTCACGGATTTGAAATGTATAACATTTTTTAAATATAAGTTGGTCATCTTGTCGGAAAATGATTTCCGGAATGAACCGTAACTACACCCATCTTTTACTAAAATTATGATATGGTGACCGTCCAAAGGGGAAAATGGAAAAAGAAAATTGAAAACTAAATTTGCAAATTATTTCCCAAAATGGAAGGCCATGAGTAGGGATGCATCACCACCTCGAACTTGTTTGGCATAGATTTTTTTATAAAATCATTTTTATTAATGTCCACTCACGAGTATCATATATTTCAATCACTCGACTATATTTTAAGAAATGTAAGTAAATTTATCATATGTTGAGTTAAGTTTTATTTTATTAAAAATTGACTGTTTAGGTTAAACAGTGATAGAACTATGAGATATGTCGATAATGAGCAGTGATTTAGTGTGTATGGTTAATACTGAACATTATAAGTTGATTTTCAATCATACTATCTAGTAACAGAGAGAGTTTCAGGATGAATAATAGAATGAGATACAGTTAAGACAAACACCATGTGCAATTACTGGACTTGCTATGAATCTTCTACGATCACATGCACGTGCCGACAATTTTTTTATATTGCCCACCTATAAATACCCTTATCCCAACTCTCTTACATTGTGCAATTGATACAACATAAAAAGAAGGAAAGAAAAGAACTTGTAGGAATCCCAGAAAAGAGGAAAATTCCAGTGTTTTTTCTTACTCTAACCATGGAGAAAAACAAGGTTGTTGTTACTAAAAAGGAGCCTCATTACAGAGGAGTCAAAGCCATGCCTTTTGTGATAGGTAAATTTCCATTTCCACTTTAGTGTCCAAATCTCAGCTTCATGTGTTTTCTGTTGCATACCGAATCTGAATCTGAGTATGAATCTTTTTACTCTTTTCTTGGAGAATCTTGTGAACATTTTGATTAATTTTGTCAATTTTTGGACAACATTACAGGTAATGAGACATTTGAGAAGCTAGGAACCATTGGGACATCTTCTAACATGTTGGTATACCTTAGCACAGTGTTCAACATGAGCTCTATTTCAGCCACTAATCTCATCAACATCTTCAATGGAACTTGCAATTTCGGAACATTAATCGGCGCGTTTCTCTCTGACACTTATCTCGGTCGGTATAAGACTCTCGGGATTGCTTCGATTTCATCTTTCTTGGTACCAATTTCTGTCTACTATCCTTCACTCTGTTCATTACACAATCATTGTAATGCTTTTGTCAAAACTAATGTAACATTTGTGTAACTCATTACAGGGGATGCTTGTGCTAACACTAACAGCAGCAATTTCTGCTCTACACCCACCTAAATGTGGAACTGCAGAGACTAGCAAATGTGAGGGCCCTACGCCATGGCAACTCACCTTCTTGTATGGTGCTTTCGGGTTGCTAGTAATTGGGGCTAGTGGCATAAGGCCGTGTAACTTAGCATTTGGAGCTGATCAATTTAACCCCAATACAGATTCGGGGCGAAAGGGGATTAACAGCTTCTTTAATTGGTACTATTTTACCTACACTTTCGCCATGATGATATCTTTAACGCTCATCGTCTACGTACAAGCGAACGTGAATTGGGCTATTGGGTTAGGCATACCCGCATTTTTAATGTTCTTGTCTTGCGCGTTCTTTTTCGTCGGTAGCAAGATTTATGTCAAAGTATTGCCTGAAGGTAGTCCCTTGACAAGTATGGTACAAACTTTAGTCGTCGCGTTTAAGAAGAGAAAGTTGGAATTACCAGAACAACCTTGGAGTAATCTGTTTAATTACTTCCCACCTGATTCAATAAACTCACGGATTGCTTATACCGACCAACTAAGGTAACATAATGTGTTTCATTTCACCGATGTTACAGTCTGTCTAATATTGTATACCAAACAAACATTTTGCTAATGTGGTGTAATTTAGGTTCCTAAACAAAGCAGCAATCATTACAAAAGACGATGAAATTAATACGGATGGATCGCCAGCAAATCGATGGGGTCTATGCAGTATCCAACAAGTGGAAGAGATGAAATGTGTGATTAGAGTAATCCCCATATGGATTTCAGGCGTAATATACCATGTTGTCATAGCACAAATGCAGACATATGTAGTATTTCAAGCCATCCAAACAGACAGACACCTAGGAAGTGGGAGCTTCCAAATCCCAGCAGCATCTTACATTGTATTCATGATGTTGAGTCTCTCAATATGGGTTCCCATTTACGACCGCCTAATCGTCCCTTTTCTCAGACGAGTTACAAGAAAAGAAGAAGGCATTAGTCTCCTCCAACGACTCGGGATTGGAATGGTACTTGCTATAATCACAATGCTCATATCAGCATTAATGGAAACCCACAGAAGGACATTGGCGTTAACTCGTCCCACATTAGGCCTCGTCCCACGAAAGGGGGCAATTTCGTCCATGTCGGGTTTCTGGTTAATACCTCAGTTGGCAGTAGCTGGAATTTCTGAGGCATTTGCTGTCATTGGATTGATTGAATTCTTCTACAAACAGTTCCCAGAAAACATGCGTAGTTTTGCGGGATCTTTCTTGTTTTGTGCGTCTGCGATATCGAGTTATTTGAGCAGTTTGTTGATATCAATTGTTCATAGGACAACAAAGGTTGGAAAAACAGATAATTGGTTGTCTGAAGATCTTAACAAGGGAAGATTGGATTACTTTTATTACCTGATTGCTGGTTTGGAATTAGTGAATTTGATATACTTTCTGGTTTGCTCGAAGCATTACAAGTATAAAACAACTGAAGACAACGTCAAAGATGTTCCAATGGAGGAATTACAACCTCAAAAACCAGTAGTTTAGCATTAAGATTCAGAAATTTTGTCTGATTCATCAAACATGAAGAAATTCAGGCGGCCGCTGATTTCCCTTTTTGGGTAGGATAAAAGAAGTTAAAATCTTGTCAACTGTATTGCCGAATGTACGTAAGAGTATTGAATGCTAGTGATGTAATGAGCATATTCATTTTAAGGAAATCTTATCATGGACTTGTTTTCTTTGAAGTTCCATTAATAAACAAGTTGCAACGAAGTTATTATGACTAATCTCGTGCAGCAGTAAAATTCACGAGATGTGTAAATAATAATGAATAGTAAATTTAAAATGTGATATTGTGATTATATTTAAACATTGACTTTGAGTGACTAACTATAGTGAATATTAATGATAAAAGTGAAAACGATCACACACTAGGTCGTTTGACCATCTTTATGCCAACTATTTGCCCAATTCTTCTCGAAGTTGGGGATTTTACCTAGAAAGAAGACACTATTTTCTCTAATGTGTTTAATGGCACAATATAGAAAAGAAAATGTTTTTCACTTCACATTAAAAATAAAAATTATCACTTTCTATGTATAGAATCAATTTTTTTATGGAAAACCATTGTATTCAGATTGTGCTTTAAGCACTTGTTCATGGAAAATAATTCTCATATAAAATTTTTCAACCAAACAATAAAGTTTAAACGGTTATTGATGTGATATTTTCCACAAAAATGAAGGCAATCAATAAAATGTAAGTTTGCCCACTTGAAAACATATATCAAATCTTTACAAGCGATGACAAATAATAAAAATATTCATGTCGATCATCAAAGATCCTTTCCATGTCATTTTTTTGAAAATAATTTCTACTCATCCTTTTCATTTGACTCTTGGTAGCAGTGGCAAAGCGAGTCAAGTAACGAAAGAAATATTACGTGTTACACACACACACACACACATATATATATATATATATATATATATATATATATTCATGCATGTTAAATCATATTTAAAAATTTATATGTAGAACGTAAAAGAAATTCAAATATTACAAAAGCGATCGTCACTCACCACCACCTACACGTTGCTCTGGCTCCACCACTACTTGGTAGCACTGTCTTAATCACAAATGTGTACACAAAAACCAAAATGATCTCCTCCTCCCTATATGGGGAGATGTTATTCTCCCCGCATCTGTCCTAACTTCCACAGTTTGTACAAACATTTGTTTCTAACTGGTCCCAACTTGCAAGGTGGCAGAGTGCAATATATTTGCGTGGCCAACTTATAGATTCTTGCACATGTTATGTGGCAACCCTTTTCCTATCATTGCCTTGTCCCCAGCCTCTTGCAAATTGCAATGTGCCACTTATACAACGCAAAAGGAAACAACATTTGCCTCCAATCTTCGAAAAGAGCAAAAAAACAATGACCTTTTTGCTTTAATCATGGAGAAAAATGAAGTTGCTTTCACTGAAAAAAAATCGCTAGCCTAAAAGTCATGCCTAAGTTAAATGTAAATTTTAACTAACATCTTCTAAATATTATACTAATCACCTTAGACATCTGTATCACGTTGATATTAATCTCCTGCAAATAATTGACATACATAATATTTCAATTATACAGATTTTTATGATCTCAAACTGCCATGTGCGATAGCGTTTAACATCGAGATCTTCAAATCATAGGTAGTAAGCCACCTAAGATATTGGCACATTAGGTGTGTCTAATCGTTAGTAGGAGACCAAAAGTAGTTTCACAGTTGTTTTTGCTAATTCAAAAACCCATAATTTATTTTCATATTTAGAAATTTTTACCGATTCATCAAACACAAGAAAAATGTCAGTGGCGTAGTAGTCTCGCGTTCTGGACATTGTTAGAGTTCAATGATGGAATTCGGAGTATTGTGTGTTGAACCACTAATCTAAATGGTTAAGCTGATAGAACGGGGCACATGCATGCCCGTAGTTAGGTATAGGCAAATGAAGCAATCGCTTGCGGCCCGAGTTTGAGAGGGGTCCAAAATAGTTGGTTATTATTATTTTTTTAAACTTCAAGTCTATCTTTACAAATTAGGCCTGTAATTGAAGTTAAATCAAACCCTATTATGCTATACTGTCTTTCTCATTACTTTTTGATTTTTGAAATTTTGCCTATGATTAGGGGGCCCGAAATATAGACTTCGCTTTGGGCCACAAAGACGCTAGCTATGGCTCTGTACACATGTAAATCATTTAAGTATTATCCTTCAACACATCTCCACTCTTCTCATGTGTAGACAAGATCTATTTTTCTTTCCTATCAAAAATAACACGTAAGCAATTTATTTAAATGGATGGCGGTGAAATTCAAACTCGGGATCTTCACCTATTTTGAAACTTTAATTTTTATCTTCAACATTGTGTAACAAGACATGTCTTTTAAGGATATCTTATAATTGATCTTTGTTTTTCCTTCATACTTCCATAATATGCACAAGTTGCAAGAAAAATATTATGCACTTTAGACGGTAGTTTGAGGATCATAAATTTATTTGTCTTTTGTTGTTTATTGACATATGCTTTTGATAAGTCCTTGGCTCCTTGCATGAAATTGATTGTTGACAGAAGGGGACTTGTGTTTTAATTTGACAAAAACGATTTAGGTATTGAAAAGGGAATATTAGGCATGCAAACACTATAAGAGCAATTATTAATTTTTCGAATGAACGAAACTCCATATACTCCTAAACTTATTGTAATGACGTAGATATTCTTCAAATGCAATGATGTAGAATGTGTGGTGGAATTAATGGAAGATAAATTGGATTGAAAATGATACAAAGGCAATTTACAAATTTGGCATCCGAGCTCCAATTTTATATTATATAATACCTTTTCGCGAAGGTACCAAACCTTTCGGGTCAAACTCGCTGCCTTGTTGTGATGTATGAAACTTTTCGGATCAAACTCGTTGCCTTGTTGTGATGTATGATGGCTTTAAGGCATCCAAGTTCATTAGAGAGTCCAAATTACACTTTTCAAGTTTAGCATTATTTTCGCCAATTCGTTTTTAGTCCCTTTTGGTTTCTTAGCACTTTGCCTATATTTTCTAGGCTTCCTAGGCTATTTATACACATTTTCCCTTTATGTTATTCATTTATTTACTCATTAATAAAAGATTCAATCCTTTTTTGTATCTGGTAGATTCCAGTTTTCCTTATTCTTAAGAATTCGTTTGAGTCTCATTCAACAAAGCTCCAACAAATATTTTCATCGGTGTGCTTTGAACTTCAATTTACCATTCACCAAGCATTATTTTGAAATTCATGCTTAACTTTTAAATCATTTAACTATTATTTTCAACACCCCCAGACGAGATTTTTTTTCCTCATTAAATTTTAAAACGTGGACAATTCATTTAAATGAACAGTGGTAAGATTTAAACTCATGATCTTCGGCCACTTTGACACCATATTAAACAACTTAATCTGAAAATTTAAGCTTATCTTATAATCCATCTTTCCTCCTTCCTAGCTACTTATACACAAGTTGCATGAAAAATATAATGCACTATATTTAGACAGTAGTTTGGGGATCATAGATTTGTGTTGTTTCAACCCCAAACGATCAACCAAATTGCTTCTAACAAAAAATTGAGAAAACCAAATAACACAGCGATATATTTTTATCAAATGGCTCGAAAGTTCACCCAAATACAATGGCTACTTCTCCAGTTTGAATATCCACTATACGATATCACTCAAAATTACTAAAGGATCATCGAGTACAGATTACACACTTCACAATCAACACCTCCAATCGCCACAATTAATTATAACAACACAATATATATAGAATTGTTATAAAAGTATAGAAACAATAGAGAGAATTTAGAGAGAATGAATTCGAAGGAATTCTCAGGAATCAATTTCATTAATAACTGAAGCCCTATTTATAGGAAAACTTCGAATGGCACAATTGTAATTACATAATTTCATCAAGGGTATAATAGTCATTCACATATAATAATTACATCTTTTACCAAATTATTCCCCCACCAAATTATTCCTCCACCAAATTATTCCTCATAATTCATAACCACCACATTATTCTCAATTATTCATAACACCTAATAATTATTCTTCAATTATTATTCATAACACTCCTTGAATGACTATTAATACAAATGTCTTCCTGACTGTTTGGAGAAAAACCGGTGGGAAAAAACTTCCAAACCGATTGCAGGATAGCTTGGAGTGGTTATATACTGCTTCATCAAAACATTGCTCCCCCTGATGTCTATCAGCGGCATATGAGTATTCACGTGCTGCCTCGTTAAAACCTTGTCAAGAAAACCCAGTGGGAAAAAACTTGATCGAAGGAAAAATAGTACAGCTGCTCCGTTTGATTTCATATTTTGAGAACTGATATCTTTACTTCTGGTAAATGATTTCAATATCTTCATCGTTTGGATCTAAAGCATTAGCTCCATTATAACTTGATCCAATAGATACACTGTATCAATTTCTCATATCGTTCTCAATATACCATGAATATGCCTCGTTAAAACCTTATTAGGAAAAACCCAGTGGGAAAAACCCTAATGAAGGAAAAAGAGTACATTATTCATGTGAATATGCCTTTAAAGTTGCCTCATTAAAAACCTTGTAGGAAAACCCAATGGGATAAAACCTCAGTCAAGGGAAAAAGAGTGCAATGCGTATTTTATACAAGTATGCTGCAAGCATTTCAAAATCTTTCATACATTTGTATGAGTATCATATACATTGGTTGTATACTCTTCGTTCATTTAGAGTGCATCAATTTTCTTACACAACTACAAAACATTCACCATGAACACATGTCTCCAAATACACAATTTTAAAACATATAAATTCATCGTAAAAACATGTAAACATATAAGTAAACCTTCATAACTAACTAACACTTAAAATATATCATTTAACATTTAATACTCACTTAATAGGTTATTTCATTCCCAGGGGCTTAGCTCCCCCTTTAGGGTACTTATAAACACGAGCTTAGCTCACCCGATCCTTTAATTTTCTTTTCGGTACTACATACACGATCGGTAATTTAACTTTCATGAGCATGCAACATATAATGACCACCATGCTTATCTTTAAACTTAACCATCAGTCATCATCATCTCATCATCTCATAAATCAAGGATTTCACATTCACCAGTTATCATCTTCAATATATCTCAATATTTTCATTATCATTAATCATATGTAGCGCTACATTTTCATATCGTGTCGACACTTTTCAATTTCATTTCTTTCCCCATATCGACATAACTTATCGAGATATCTCATTATCAATCCTCTTGTAGGATTACACAATATAGTTATGTCTATATACTCTTCAAGAGCATATGCCTCCGTTATTAAGACCATCTTTATAATTTGCTTTGATATATATGTTTGGGAAATCTCATAATATCAACGCTCAAGCGTGCTAACTTATCAAAGCATCTTAAGCGATATATGTGATTGTTCATAGCATCTTTATGCATCTTTGAACTTCAAGTTCATATTTTAATTGTGAGGATATAACATGATGCATTTCACATATCATTTTTAACCTTTAATACTCCCTCATGCCGAGAAAATTTAGAACACCAAAACTCATACAGTTGGTATGATTTTAATCATATATGTTCTCATCATTCAAATTTAATATGAGAATTTAGACCGTTTGCATTCTATTCTCGATATCGGCAATTTATTTGAGGACTTTAAATAATTTACCATATAATATCCCACTTGTATGCATACTCAATCCTTGAGGATTTATTCAAGTATTGGGATATACATTTACTAGCTTTATCATTAAACTGAAATCATGCTCATACCGTGAGCAAATATTTCAAATTTCAAATTACTTAATCATATACACATGTGACTATCTAGTGGATCCATATCATAATATCTAGTAGTCCACATGGAAGATGAGTGGGCTCATATTTCTCATCCTTTATTCCAGATATATTTGGGATTTATTTCCAATATTGGCTAGTAATGATTTCATCATTTATCGAGAACAATCATTGAAGAATTCCTTTAATTCTTCACTTGAAATATTGGTTTCAATAATTATTTAAACCGGGATGGTCAATCCGGTTTTGCAAACGAGTATTATTGAACTTCTAGTTCAGTAAATTCTTATATCGATTTCACTAGTATCTGTATATTGCTCAATATGATTTATCATAGAAACAATTCACCGACATATTCCATCATCTTTTAGTGACATTATTGTCTACCACTATTCAAACACGGAGTTACAGCTCATACGCATCACATCCGGCTATTATTTAATTTCGAAATCGTAGCTCTTACGCTTTATATTATTTATTTAAAATCGGAGTCTTATTTCATACGCGTCGTATTATTCTATAAATAAATCATCAAAATTATTGCAAAATTCATCATAGCAAGGGTCTATACATTATAATGGATCATATGCTCTCAAATCTTCGAAAATACTATCCATCACTACCAATTAAAATCCTAAAAAGGATTTATCGAGGTAGGTTGGAAAGATTAAGGATGCTAATGAATAAGGGTATCCCACAAGATATCCGATGCTTGATTGAAGCAAATGTTCGATTATCTGGTGAGGTTTCAATTCCTTCTAAATACATGCCTGGTATGGGTAAAAGTAGTTTTTCAAAGAAACGGAGAGCAAAAAGATTAGGAGGATGCTACAAATGTGCTCGGTGGACATGTGACACTCGATGTAAATCTGTGGGGTACTTGTCCAGAAATCGAGAAGATGAAATAGCATTCATTAAGGATGGATTGAGTAAGGAGCCTTTGGATGATATTCAACAGGCTCTTGAGACACATCCTAGTGGACACGTACAAGGTGAGCTAATGGCCTTATGGGCCAAATTCAAAGATCAACAAACGCGTTACAGTCTTGAAAAACTTACTTTAGAAGATCCTGTTTGTAAATTTAGTAGAAAATTTTAGTATAATGATTTTTCCATATTTATGTAAGAAAGCTCGGTGTAATAATGAAGATCAATATTTTTTTTGTAATTGTAAATATTGTTTTTCAATTTTAAGATATATATATATGTATATATATATTATTTTTCAATCACCGACAGGTATATGTCATTTCACTAAAATTTTTCTACTATTTTCTCTTTCATATTTGTCAAAAAATAAATAGTGCACTCAATTATTGGTTTGAAAATTTTTCTTTAAATAGAGGGATTCATATATCTCTCATGTTCATACATTAAAAGTATAGTGCAAAAAAAAAAAAAAAGATAGGAGTAGAGATGGATATGGAGATTTTAGAATCATCTCATACAAGTCAGCTTTTACCTCGCCAGATTAAAACCGTATGTATTCTTGGTGGATCTAAAGCTGGTAGGCCATATCAATATGTGGATATGGCAAACCGACTAAATAAAGAGTTAGGAGACAAGAAATCAATATACTATATGGAGGAACCAACAACAAACTTTTAGCTAGACTTATAATGGCCGCACAATCATGGGGAATAAGAGTTTGAGTGTAATACCTTTCCATCTAGTTGGATCTAATACTCGGGTGGAGCCGGTTCTACCATGGGTCCAACAGGGTTGGGGCTACAAGCGCAATCCATCCAAGCTGCATGATGTATATGATGAATAATAGTGATGCTTTCATTGTCCTTCCAGCGCTACAACACACCGGGAGGAAATATTCAATATAGCCTCGTTGTACGGTGGAATTTTCATGTCAAACCAATAGGTTTGTTGAATATTAATAATTTCTTTGATGGCTTACTAGCGTTTCTAGATCGTGGTGTAAATAATAAGTTTATCTCTCATTCATTGAGAAAAATACTTATTTCGCTATCTTGTTGATGAACTACTCATCAAATTTCATACATATGTTCAAGAATCTGTGGAAGCCCAGATCCGTCGATCACAGACCACTGGTGTCAAGCGAAAAAGAAATTCGGATCCTTTAAATATTTCATTATGAATCCTAATGTTGATGGTGGCAGAGTTACGGAGTATTTATACTCTCGAGACGCATCCCTCATTTATGGATTCAGTATGTATATTCTTTTGCATTTCTATATTTTCGAGTGTTTAATGCCATCTTTTGATATTCTCAATATGTTCCACTTCGGCTGTTTTGTACTTCTTCTGGAGTAATAATAATATCATATTGGCTTTATTCAAATACAGAAATCTAGTGATTATGCTTCTTCAAGAGCATTTTATTCTCATATTAATACAATCTCATATCATCGATGAGATTACTTCATATAATTTCTCCATGCGATATATTATCTTTGATTTATCAACATGGGATCTATTGAGCATTTGATTTTCATCTATTTATCCAATGGTGACTTCAAGTACCACTTACTCAATTTTCTCCATTAATATTCGGTATATATGAGGAAGTAATTTTATTCTCATCGTCTACTACTTGAGAGTATGATTAGAATATTTGATCAACTACTTCTTACAGAGTAGGATTCGTTATAACCAATCGTGTAGTATAACCCACCACATTGAAAATATGCACACCAGTCGTGTGGTATTACCCACCACATTGGAAATATACTCAAACTATAAAGTGCATAAATTTAAATTGCAGAAATTAAATTTCCTCCAATAGGTGGTCGAACCTACCTTATGGGAATTATTGCAATAAATATAAATTTACGAATTTAAATAGCAAGAATTAAATTGCATAATATTTAACTACTTCTTCAGAGTAGGATCGCTTAGTAGAAGGTATTACCCATCACTTAGCATATAAAGTGCAGAAATATATAAAACCTTAGTTTAGTGACGGTTGAACCCATCATCAAGTAGGAGGTATTGCGTAATTAAATTGCAGTAAATAAAGTGCGAGAATTAAATATTGAACAAACACGGGAGCAAATTTGTTCTTTAGAACAAATACTCATTACTTCTACAAGACACACTTATCCTTCAGAATAAGTACATTATGTAATTGAACTCTTGAGTTAAAATAATATTAGAACTTTTAACTCAAATGGACTTCAAGCCATTTTATATAATCAATGGATTTAGAATTTCTTCATGAATATTCTATCCATTTTTCACTGTCGTCAAAATTAGATCGGTTTTACCCTAAGGGTAAAATTGTCCATTCCAATTCGTAAAGGTAAAATTGTCAAAAAAATATTTTATCAATGTTTTACGATTGGAAAATTATCTCCTTTCTACTTCAATTTATCAATATCAAAATATTCAAGGACTATTTTGTAACTTTTTCAAAAGTTGGTGTACTGATTTGTAAATTTTGAAAGTTTGATAATAACATATTTCAAAACGAGTTATTACCCTATCAATGTTGGTGTCAAATCGAAGCTCGTTAAATCGAGTATAATGGAGTCGTAAAATTTGATTTTGATAATGTATGCTCCTTATATCTCGAGAAAGCGAATATTATAGTTTAATATATTATTATATTATAAAGTAATATAATATATATACCTTTTCCTTTTTAAGTGGGAGAAGCGATTGAACACGCACGTATTTCTTCCATTTGTCGATTCTTGAATTGCCCACAACTCTTTGTCTCTGCGTAAATGTTTTACGTGAGTGATTGGGAAGATAGAGAGAGTGAGGCGTGAGAAAGTGGGAAAAAGATAAGAGAGAAAAGAAAGATAAGTATTGATTGGAGATGGATTAGGTTATTTATAATAATTCGGTTTCGATACGTAAGATCATCTATAAGATGCAACTGTAGAAGCATACTCCTTCATATTACTCAAATGGCAGAGACTCACTTTGATAACGTTATAAAAGTATAGAACAATAGAGAGAATTTAGAGAATGAATTGAAGGAATTCTCGTGAATCAATTTCATTAATAACTGCTCTATTTATAGGAAAAACTTGAATAAGACAATTGTAATTACATAATTTCACTGAGGTATAATAGTCATTCACATATAATAATTACATCTTTTACCAAATTATTCCTCCACCAAATTATTCCTCCACCAAATTATTCCTCATAATTCATAACCACCACATTATTCTCAATTATTCATAACACCTAATAATTATTCTTCAATTATTATTCATAACAAGAATCACAATCAATCTCCATATCTATTTTATTTTACAAACTATGACACTAGGTATAAAAAGGGAAAATGCACAAATGATTATAGTAGAATTGGGGTTCTACTTTGATCGGAGAGTAACTGGGAGAATAGAGAGACGACGAAGGTTCGAGATAGGCAAAAGCGGGACACAAACGGTCAGGGACCCCTTTATATCTCGAAACACCGCATTAAAACCAACGGCCAAGAGCTCACACATCCAACGGTCCAGACAATCCAGCCAAGTCGGGTAAGTAAAGGCCCAAGAGATTGGGCTTCAATGCAAGAATGGAGCAGAAACCAAGCCCATTTGGAACACAAGTGGCCCAAGTAGAAGACAGGCCCAAAGAATCAAACCCAACAATTTCTTTGTCTTTTGTTGTAGATAGATTATGCTTTTGATAAGTCCTTGCTTAAAATTGATTGTCGACACCCAAGGACTTGTGTCTTAATTTGACAAGAAAGATTTAGTTATTGAAAAGGGAATAGTTGGCATGCAAATAGTAATTAAGAGAGAAATTATTCAAATTTCCTCTTGAATGAAACCCCATATATTCTTAAACTGATTATAAATCCGCAACATTCAATTGATCGCAAAATCCTAAAAGCATTAGAGATTGGATTTGTTCCTATCCAACACAACTTAACAAATAAAGTACTAGACTCAGTGTTGGCACCATTTCCTATATGCGATTGCGTACTAGAAAGTGCCTCTATGCTATACCAGAATACATATAATTCATAAGCAATGACAATATAACATAAAACGTATAGTGGAACTGATCTTGAACAAATTAGAGAGAAAAATATTCAAAGTCAATCGGTAGATTTGGCAACCGAGCTCCGATTTTCTATTGTAATACGTTTTGGTTAAGGTAACAAACCTATTGGACCAAACTTGTTGCTGTGATGTATGACGGATTTTAGGCATCTGAGTACGTTTAAAGTTTTTAGTTCAGTGTTATTTTTGTCAATTCATTTTTAAGTCCATTTTGGCTTCTTAACACTTTTCCTATGTTTTCTAGGGCTCCTATACGAGCTGAATCCATTTTTTGTTCCCACAACTACTTGAAAGAAATATTTTCATCGGTTCACTTTGAGCTAAACTTTGCCTATTCTTAACATTTTCCAGCAACAACTAGTCCAAGAGCTTCTTCTAAGAATATGTCTATGATCCATCCACAAAGTTGGTACGGCATTTTCTCTATCTGTGTTCGAAGTTGGAGTGACATATCCGGCATGGTAACGTGGTTTAACGTTCGGCTAGTTCGTGGCTTTCTGAATATCATGATAGTGATATAGACATATATTAGTACTTGATAGTATTGTATCCCATCAAATTATTTTATTAAAACTAATTTTATTTCTTGCTGTAAGATGAATACATCAAATTTCTGAACCTGAAAACTAAACTACTGGTTTTTGAGGTTGTAATTCCTCCATAGAAACATCCTTAACATTGTCTCCAGTAGTTTTGTACATGTAATATTTTGAGCAAATCAAAAAGTACATCAAATTCACCACTTCCAAACCGGCAATCATGTAATAAAAGTAGTCCAATCTCCCCTTGTTAAGATCTTCAGACAACCAATTATCCTTTTCTCCCACCTTTGTTGTCCTATGAACAACTGATATCAAGAAACTGCTCAAATAACTCGATAACGCGGCACAAAACACAAAAGACCCCGCAAAACTACGCATGTTTTCTGGGAACTGTTTATAGAAGAATTCAATTACTCCAATGATTGCAAATGCCTCTGAAATTCCAGCTACTGCCAACTGAGGTATTAGCCAGAAACCAGACATGGACGAAATTGCCCCTTTTCGTGGGACGAGGCCTAATGTGGGACGAGTTAATGCTAACTTCCTTCTTTGGGTTTCCACTAATGCTGATGTGAGCATTGTCACTATAGCAAGTACCATTCCAATCCCAATTCTTTGGAGGACACTAATGCCCTCTTCTTTTCTTGTGACTCGTCTGAGAAAAGGGATGATTAGACGGTCGTAAATGGGAACCCATATTGAGAGACTCAACATCATGAATACAATGTAAGATGCTGCTGGGATTTGGAAGCTCCCACTTCCTAGGTGTCTGTCTGTTTGGATGGCTTGGAATACTACGTATGTCTGCATTTGTGTGATGATAACATGGTACATTATGACTGAAATCCATATGGGAAATATTCTAACCACACATTTGACCTCTTCGACTTGTTGGATACTGCAAAGACCCCATGGATTTGCCGCCGATCCATTCGGATTGATTTCATCATCTTCTGTAATGATTGCTGCTTTATTCAAGAACCTGAATTACACCCTTCATTAGATCAATAAACTGTTTGTTTGGTATGCAGTACTGGATGACTGTCAGGTAATATCAAATGCGTTAATCTTTCTTACCTCAGTTGGTCAGAATAAGCAATTCTTGAGTTGATTGAATCAGGAGGGAAGTAATTAAACAGATTACTCCAAGGTTGATCTGGTAATTTCAACTTTCTCTTCTTAAACGTGACGACTAAAGTTTGTACCATACTTGTCAAAGGACTACCTTTTGGCAATGCTTTAACATAAATTTTGCTACCAACGAAGAAAAAAGCGCAAGACAAGAACATCAAAAACGCGGGAATTCCTAATCCGATAGCCCAACTCATATTGGCTTGTACATAGACGATGAGAGTCAAAGATACCATCATAGCGAAAGTGTAGGTGAAATAGTACCAATTAAAGAAGCTGTTAATCCCCTTTCGCCCCGAATCTATATTGGGATTGAATTGATCAGCTCCAAAAGCTAAGTTACAAGGCCTTATGCCGCTAGCCCCGATAACAAGCAACGCGAAAGCACTATACAAGAAGGCAAGTTGCCAGGGAGTAGGGTCCACACATTTGGCTTTCTCTGTCCCACATTTGGGAGGATGCAGGGCTGGAAATGCTGCAGATAGTGTTAGCACAAGCATCCCCTGTAATCAGTTACACAAAGATTACATTATCTTTCATAAAAGCATTACAATGATTATGTAATGAACAGAGTGAAGGATTGCAGACAGAGACTTGTACCAGGAAAGATGCAACTGAAGCAATTCCGAGGGTCTTATATCGGCCGAGATAAGTATCGGAGAGAAACGCACCGATCAATGTTCCGAAATTGCAAGTTCCATTGAAGATGTTGATGAGATTAGTAGCTGAAATAGAACTCATGTTAAACACTGTGCTTAGGTACACCAACATGTTAGAAGATGTCCCAATGGTTCCCAGTTTCTCAAATGTCTCATTGCCTGTAATGTTGACCCCAAAATTGATAAAATCAGTGTAACAAAAGATGATGTGTTTTAGATTTAGTATGAAACAAGAAAACATGAAATCAAGATTTGAATACATTACAGTTTCTTGAAATTTTTACCTATAACAAAAGGCATAGCTTTGACTCCTCTGTAATTGTGCTCTTTCTTAGCATCAGCAACTTCATTTTCCTTCATGATTAGAACAGAGAGCTCTGGTTTTTTTGTTCTTTGTTTTTTTTTTTCCTTTTAATTTCTGGAACAATTAAAGAATGATTGTAAGCAATCTATAGAAGGTGGAAGATGATGGCTGGTAGTTGGACGAGGAACTTTGCAACAATTTTTACTAATGTCAAATTACAAGTTATGACAAATTGGAAAAACTATGTACCCATGTCAGATTTTATGCGGTGGGAAGAAATTTGTGATTAGAACAATAACCACCAAGGTTGAAATGAAAATAATGATTTATGATTTGCCACTAAAGAGTATAGTAATAATCCGATATTTACGTGTAAGCATTTTATGTCGATAGTATTGTTTACAAATAGTAATGTAATATTAATTAATTTATCATTTTAAATCTCACATTTAAAAGAATATTTATTTAAAAAAATAAATTCATTAATATCAATTCACTGTCATATCATTAATGATTCATCATGGCAAATATTATTATTTATTTGTTATTGAAAGGTTTTAGTAACTAATTTGTCAAATATGAGGGCATTTTAGGTAGGTAAGCTGGGGTAATCAAATCTTAAAGCAACACGTAGCCTATTTAAGTATGATGCAACTATTTCATTGAGAAGTCAATTCTACTTAATAAAGCGAGGGTACTCCATTTCTTTTCTCCCCGAATACAGAAATAGCATTTCATACAAAATTATATAATAATTAAGTAAAATATCACAGTCTTTAGGGGGAGAACACGTATCACTATTATTTTATTATTATATCTCTACAAAATTATAATACATCACATAATGTTACAACTAGTTGTAATTTTATCCTTTTATACAAGGAAACCGACTCATTGATTGGTGTATTTATCCTATTCAACATTTTTTCACGTAAAAGATCTTGAATTTGTTGGATCGAATTATTAAATAGCTTTAATAACAGCTTTGTCAAACGTGAGCATTGTTTTTAGGTGGGACTTCCTCACCAAAGTCTAGGGGTGTTATTGCGATAATTTACTAGGTTTGCTAAACATCAAATTATGCGAATTCAGAGCATCTCAAATGTATTCTATCTATCAAAAATCTAGATTTTTATATTTTTTTTTAAGTAAATGGGTTTGTTATGGAGAAGCATCAATGGCTCAAAAATGAACAATTAAATAGAAAGTTTTATATTTGGTGAGTCCAATCTATGACTCGACTCATTAGCAATAAATAAAAACAAATAGTAGTAAAATGAAGATGTAGAGGGAGCATATTTCACAAGCTATGGTAGTACTAGTTTAATTCTTTATTGTCTTTAATTATCAATGTGATGTATAAACAGGACACGTAAGGCCTTGGATCTTGGATCTAACGTTGCTAGCTTATTTTAATCCTCAATTATCCATGGATGGTCAACTCTCTCTTTCTTTCTTTCTTTCTTTCTTTCTTTCTTCTCCTCCTTCTTCTTCTTTTTTTTTTTTTTTGATAATATTTCCACACCAAAATAAATTAATCTAATAATCATTAAAAGGATAAATTTAATATTGAAAGATAATTAAATAAATAATTAATATATAATTAGTTAGATTACTTCTCTTGAGAAGATTGAACTTTTAAGATGGAATCAAATTTTAATATGATCTTGTTGGATATATCAAGAAATAAATCCTATATTAAAAGATTATTAAATAATTAATACAAACCTTAATATTTAAACTTTTCATCCCCAGAACCGTTCCGGTGCACCCGGGTGCAAACCATAACTTATGGCACACCGGGTGCACCGAAACATTATCATTTCATCCCCTACAAAAATATCCAGCCCTTTAGAGATTTTTTTTTTTTTAGGCATTTCAATCTGAAATTACAAGAAACCTACTTTTCCTTCCCTACTATTTCATGGATCTAACCACGTGCTATGGTGTTGAATTTTCACTAAGCTCCTTAATCTTGTGTCACTTAGCTTTTTGGTCCTCGAACTTTTCAATTGCCCAGTTTTTTGCCCCACATTAACTTTATTAAATCTTTCAATTTTGTATTTTCATTCCTTCCAACTGATTCTCGTAAGTTCTATTTCTTCTCGTGGCAAAGTAATGCTTATGCTTTGTTGACCTTCGGATAAAAGATTTATCCCACTAAATTCAAATATAAAGCAATGAATAGAAACTCTTTCAATCGATAATAAAATTTTAAATTAATGTAGAATCTAGTGTATAAAATTCACTTATCAAATACCTCAAAAGGTTACTAGTTTCAAGCATGGAGATGTTCCGGTTCCAACGCTGGAACCAGAAAATGGTTCAGGTGCGGTAAACCACATACAGTTTATTATGTTTTTTACTTGAAATCACGTGTAAATCACATGTGGTTTATCGTAAAAATACAATATCGGAGCTGGAATCATAAAATGGTTCTAGCACTGGAATTGGAACATTCTTGCAACAAAACCTTATACTTACCGATTCTAGAAGGATAAAAAAGGAGGTGGTTCGATCAAAACCACGTGGATCGAAAAAGATAGTACCAAATCACAACCTAACTCAACCCTAGGCCCAACAGAAGAAATAATGCCCAAATCCAAAAAATTGAAGAACTAAAGCCCAAACCAAAGATCCAATTTGGTGGCCAAAATCCTTAGATTAGGACGTTTGATTGTAAACTATTATGTCATTCATTATGTATATTTAGTATGACTTGTTAATCAATGACAACAACTTATTGTTTCTCTTCCTTTGTGCATTGGCAGCCACACTATTCCCAAATTTTCTCTATCTTTTGGTTGTGATTCTTAGAGGCGTTCTTGGTGAAACTGTTAAGTTGCTTCTGTAATTGTTTTTGAATCTCCTGAATTATTGAGATTTGCAATTATCTGTAACATTTCTTTAAAGAGTCCATATGATTGCTTTTCCTTACAAAAGATCTGTAATTGTAATGACTCGTACTGTCCCCACTGTACCAACACGAGTCTTTTCAACGCATGTTTTATCCTCACTCGTATACTCCCCGAGAAAACTTCCCAGGGGGTCACCCATCATAGAATTGCTCCAGGTCAATCACGCTTAACTGTGGAGTTTCTAACGATGGGCTTCCGAAAGAGAAGATGCACCTTGTTGGTATGAGTAGTACGAATCAATCATTTTAACTTCTCCTAATCGGTCTGGCATTCTGGGGTATTACAATCACCCCCCGTTGGACTCGCGACGTCCTCGTCGCGATCGAACTATCTCAGGATCTGTCGCCAAGCGTTGGGATTCTAGAGGTGGCTCCTACGGGTTCAAGAGGTGGCTCCCACCCTATGGTGTAGCACTTTGTCTCGCATAGCACTTAGTTCCCGATTTCCGGCTGGCGAATGCTCTGATACCATTTGTAATGACCCGTACTGTCCCCACTGTACCAATACAAGTCTTTTCAGCATACTTGGTCCTCACTCGCATGCTCCCCGAGAAAACTTCTCAGGGGGTCAGTCATTATAGAATTGCTCCACGTCAAGCACGCTTAACTGTGGAATTTCTAACGATGAGCTTCCGGAAGAGAAGGTGCACCTTGTTGGTATGAGTAATACGAATCAATCCTTTTAACTTGTCCTAATCGGTCTGGCATTCTAGGGTATTACAGTAATGGGCGTCACGTATCCACAACGTGGACCCCAAAATGGTTGGGCTCCCCGTCGGGGAGGGGGTTGGGTATTGCCCATTCCAATATTAAAAACAATTCTCACTTTTTGTCGAGTTCAATTTTTTATAGAGATGGATCAAAATATATTATTTGAACTTAATAAAAAATTTATTTTTCTGCCAATCATTTTCAACTACTTAATATATTAATTTAATAATTTTTTAGAATTTTTCATTTACTTCTCGATTCCACATTAAAAAATTATTTTATCAATCTCTGTCGAACATACGCTAAATTCTCATTTTCATTTCCAATCGTGTATCCAACAACTCCACTAATTTGACTTTTTGTCTAGAAAACCAATGCAATCATAGCGGTGAGAAAATTTTCACTCAATCCTACGTTTCCTTTACAGTGACTAGCATTTCTCAAGTAGTGACACTAAAAATAATCTAACCAAGGTACAGAAGAATAATATTTGAACACCTGGTCGTGCAATTATTTTCTGAGTTGAATTGGTTTCTCTCGGGTGAGAATTACTTCATTCTATTCATCCATTCTTTCAAATCAATAGTAAATCCCCAAAAATGATCAAGTGCTCCCGGGAATTTTCTAATTACAAAACTTCCGGGGCATTTTGAGGGCCTAAAGGATCTCCGATTTGAAATCCGGGACCGGATCTAGATTCATCACGACGAGACGGAAGCTCCGGTAATTTTTTCAAAATTTTTGTGACACCGTTGGAAGCCATGGGGCCGGTCAAATTTTTTGGCCAAATTTTAAGCTAAAATTTGGTCAAAAAGTTTGACCGTCCCCACGGCATTCAACGGTATCGCAAAATTTTTTAACAAATTACCGAAACTCCATCTCGTAGTGATGAATCTAGATCCGGTCCCAAATTTCAAATCGGAGGTCGAACGGGGCTAGAAAATGCTCCGGGAGCGTCGTAATTACGGTGCACCCGAGAGTGCTTGAACATTCCTGAGTAAATCCCACTTAATATTCTTCCACACATCTTGCTCCACTTACAATTAACTTAACTATTGAAATGCCAATGAGTTTTTACCCTTATTTTCGATTATCTTTGGTTGTTTTATTATATAAGTAATATATATGATAGTGGGACACGTGATACGCACATGCACCACAATAACCACTTTTTGTAAAGTCTTTTTATCTTTAAACACTCAAACATTATTCGTGATTCACCTAATTCACCTACTGTTGATCTCACCTCACTAGAACCAACACCAAAACTTATTCTGGCTATCCATCACATGACGATTACATTCTTAATTGATATTTTCAAATCGTCATTTTACCATGTCACAAATCACCAACTTGTCATTGATTCTAAGCCATATATCTATGAGAACCACCATGACTCAAGCACATTTTTTAATCCCAAACCAGCTTTTTCTGTAAAGTCTTTTTATCTTTAAGCACTCAAACATTGTTCGTGATTCACCTAATTCACCTACTGCTGATCTCACCTCACTAGAACCAACACCAAAACCTATTCCGGCTATCCATCACATGACGATTAGATTCTAAATTGATATTTTCAAATCGTCATTTTACCATGTCACCAATCACCAACTCGTCATTGATTCTAAGCCATATATCTATGAGAACCACCATGACTCAAGCACATTTTTTTATCCCAAACTAGCTTTTTCTGTAAAATCTTTTTATCTTTAAACACTCAAACATTGTTCGTGATTCACCTAATTCACCTACTGCTGATCTCACCTCACTAGAACCAACACCAAAACCTATTCCGGCTATCCATCACATGACGATTAGATTCTAAATTGATATTTTCAAATCGTCATTTTACCATGTCACAAATCACCAACTTGTCATTGATTCTAAGCCATATATCTATGAGAACCACCACGACTCAAGCACATTTTTTAATCCCAAACCAGCTTTTTCTGTAAAGTCTTTTTATCTTTAAGTACTCAAACATTGTTCGTGATTCATCTAATTCACCTATTGCTGATCTCACCTCACTAGAACCAACACCAAAACCAATTCCCGCAATCCATCACATGACGATTAGATTCTAAATTGATATTTTCACATCGTCATTTTACCATGTCATAAATCACCAATTCGTCATTAATTCTAAGCCATATATCTATGAGAACCACCATGATTCAAGCACATTTTTTAATCCCAAATGGAGACAAGTCATGGAACAACTAAAAAACCAAACATTGGGATCTCGTACCAATGTAATCGGATTAAAATGTTGTAGACAATTAATTGGTGTTTTGAGCTAAACAAATTAATCATGATGGAACCATCCAACGGTATAAGGCTCTGCTTGTAGCGAATGGTTTTAAAAACACCTAGCACTAACTTTTAGTCCAATCACTAAATCATGGTTTTGATCAGACGCCCACGTGGGCATGTACCCACGCCCATGTGGGCGCCCTGGTGACGCCACGTCACTAGGCAAATTTTTTTTAAAAAAAATTTTTTAAATTTATTTTTGGAATCTATATTAAGTTAGATGAATAATAAATAACTGCCCCCTGATGACGGGGGGTCTCACCCGACCCCCATATTTTTTTTTTCCCAGACTGTGGGTACCGTAAGGTACCCACAGTGGGTACCCGATCAAAACTCCACTAAATCATTTACAATCAAAATTGTGATACCATTGTTGTACCATAGAATTGGGAATTGCTACAATTTAGATGTGAATAATTGTTTCAACCACTATCGCGATAATTATATTGAAGTAGAACTTCCTTGGAGTACTTATACATTTAAAAATTAAATAGTTTTTTCTCAATTTTGACTAATGAAATGAAATACTTGAATAGGAAGTGTCAACAAAAATTATACCAAAGCGATATAGATATTTAGCAGTGGTTAATTTTTAAATTGACGTAATGCCTGACAAAATAAATTTAATTTACTAGCTGTTCTATAAATTTATTTTTGTCTACAAAAATAAATTTCAATTTCAATTTCATGTAATTACACTTCTCATTGCTTTCCATAAGAATTTCAATTTCTCAATTTGGTGGAAAATGTTCAATTTTTGAGATGACTTAAAATTCTGATTCTATGAAAAATAAAATTTTACTTAGCATCAACATGAAAAACCAGAATAGAAAAATATAATTTGTTCCAAAAAAAAATTTTAAATGATTCGAATCAGCCATACCGTCAACGTAAGAAGGAAAGTCGAAACGTCACCATTGCTTTGGTGACTTGGGAGCTATCATAGACAGATTAATTTTATAGATTTGACTTCATCGAATTGTAATTATTATTGTAATCACTCGTCCTCAATGTTTGTAACCGCAAGTTACTGAAATTATTTTTAAAATTTAAAATGTGAATTCAATTATTACCCTAAAGTTAAGAGTAAAACTTTTCTTCTTTTTTTTTCTTTTTTTTTTTTTGGCCTCTCCCTCCCTCCCTCTCCCCCCTCCCAATGCTCGAAAATTATATGGTCATAAGGTTAACTGTTTTAAATTTTAATAATTTGATAGTAGTTTAATTCTTCAAAAAATAAAAATTTGATATAGTAGTTTAAATAGAATTTTTGTAATTGATAACCCATGCAGTCTCTCTATTGCTTATTAGAGCTTGTTCTGTATATATATTAACTTTCATCAATTTTATTTTATTTTTTTTCCCTCTCGGTCTTTTGATCAATCACTCAAACATTGATTTAATAATTTATTCACTTTTTTTTTTTTAATTTTCCACCATATATCCGACACAAAATTCGAATAAACCCAACTTAATTTGCAATTTTGAAGAGGACAAAGCCTTACGAATATGTTTGGCATGATCGGTTTCTGTACATTTTTTGTTTCCATTCACGTGAATTATTTAAAATTACATTTTTATTTTTATTGCTGAATTTTTTACTTCTAAAAAATTGTTCTAGAAATACATTATGATCACCTATTGGTTTTACAAACACCTAGCACTAACTTTTCTATAACTTTTAGTCCAATTATTAAATCACTTACAATCAAAATTGTGTTGCCATTAATTGTTGCACCATAGAATTGGGAATTGCTACAATTTGGATGTGAACAATGCTTTTCCCACTGACCAACTCCATGAAACTGTGTACATGAGATAACTCGAGCGGTTCCTAAAAAACATGGTTGTGTCAACAAATTAAATAAAGCACTTCACGACCTAAAACAAGGTCTTACACGACCTAAAACAAGGTCTTAGAACATAGTTTGGCAGTCTGAAAGTAATAATTGAAAATTGTGGGATTCATAATTCCAAGATAAATAGATCTATTTTTATCGTGTGATATGGTAACTTTGTGATCTATTATGTTTCCAAGTTATTGCTCGACTGAAAAACCATTTTACTATATTAAGTTCTTTGATTGTTATATATATTCTTTCCTTGCAATTGAAGCTCGTGATAAACATAGGAATTTAATTATCTTTCTCAATCGAAGTACATTATTGATTTGCTTTGACGAGTAAAAATGGAAGCTAGAAGTTTGTCTTACTCCTCCCAGCACTTGTAAAAATCCATCTCTTTCATATGGATATCCTATGCCTAAGCCCACACTACACTCAAAGAAAATTTTAATTTTATGTTATTTCACTCTCAAGAGAAGACATATTTCTTATATGTCAATACACGGATACGATGTCTACCTATTGATTGGCAAGTTTACAAGAGTTATTCACTACGCTACCTCAAGTGCACCATTACCGATCCATCTTCTAGTTTCTAAACATTTTCGCTGTATTAATGAACATCGTTACATAAATATTGCATTCGAATATTGAGCTCTTAGAAATACTAGTTCGTTTAAACGTGCATTGCACGTTGCATGTAAAAATTAAGCATATGATAGTCACATAATAATTAAATAGGTATTTTGTAGAGATTACTATTGAAGTTATGTGGAGCAAATCTCTTCTGCAACAACAACTTGTATCACTGCCCCTACCAAGATATCACATAATAATTTTATTTAAATAGAATGGTATTACTGTCTTTTTTATATAAAAAAATTCTCATTTCGTAACAAAACGTTAGGTTAATGACCAAAATACCAAAAGTAAAATGATAGTCCCTAAAATCACAGCGATTTAAAACATTAGGTTCTTGTTGCGCTAATAACCGATCTATCTATAGAATGTAGCGATTAACATCCACTGAATGATTTGAGCTCCTAATTACGGAAAACCTAATTTCCTCTGTTGTCAATATATTCTGTTATACAACATCACTTTGCAACTCGTATTATATATGGAACTTCCAGTAAAAAATATGGATTACAAAAGATACCTCAAAAGGCATATTCTTTGTACATAGTACTCGTTAGTACCATATTGAAATACAGTGGATATGATCTTTTTTACTTCTTCAATAATCTCCATTACAGAAGATTCACACACCACCTGTATTTCTTGTTGTTTGATGAATCCCAACATAAGATTCTTAAACTAAACTACTGGTTTTTTAGGTTCTAATTCCTCCATAGCAACATCTTTAACATTGTTTTCAATTGTTTTGTACTTGTAATACTTTGAGCAAATCAAAAAGTATCCCAAATTCACCACTTCTAAACCAGCAACCATGTAGTAAAAGTAATCCAATCTCCCCTTGTTAAGATCTTCAGACAACCAATTACCTGTTTCTCCCACCTTTGTTGTCCTATGAACAACTGATATCAAGAAACTGCTCAAATAACTCGATAACGCAAATGCACAGAACAAGAACGATCCCGCGAAGCTACGCATATTTTCCGGAAATTGTTTGTAGAAGAACTCGACTTGTCCGATGACAGTAAACGCCTCGGAAAGTCCTGCTATTGCCAACTGAGGAATCAACCAAGAACCCGACATTGACGAAATTGCCCCTTTTCGTGGGACGAGGCCTAATGTGGGACGAGTTAACGCCAACGTCCTTCGATGTCTTTCTACTAATCCTGATACCATCATTGTCACTATAGCAAGAACCATCCCAATCCCAATTCTTTGGAGAAGACTAATGCCTTCTTCTTTTCTAGTGACTCGTCGAAGAAAAGGGACGACTAGCCGATCGTAAATGGGAATCCATATTGTGAGACTCATCATCATGAAGACAGTGTACGAGGCCGCTGGGATTTGGAAGCCCCCACTTCCTAGGTGTCTGTCACTTTGGATGGCTTGAAACACTACATATGTTTGCATTTGTGTAAGAACAACATAGTACACTATGCCTGCTATCCACATGGGAATTATCTTAATCACACATTTCACTTCTTCCACTTGTTGGATGCTACATAGACCCCACGGATTCGCTGGTGACCCATCCGGATTGATTACATCATCATCCGTGATTATTGCCGCTTTATTTACAAACCTGAATTATATAAGACGAAATGTTTCAGTATGCAGTATCAGACAGTACTGAACAGTATTGAAGAGACTAGATAAGTCATAAAATTTGTCTGTTACCTTAGTTGGTCAGAATAAGCAAGCTTTGAGTTGATTGAACTAGGTAGGTGGTAATTATAAAGATTAATCCAAGGTTGTTCTGGTGACTCCAACTTTCTTTTCTTAAATGCGACGAATAATGTCTGTGTCAAACTAGTCACAGGACTACCTTCGGGCGGTACCTTGACGTAAATTTTACTACCGACGAAGAAGAACACGCAAGACAAGAACATGAGGAATGTTGGGATGCCTAATCCGAGGCCCCAATTCACATTTGATTGCACGTAGACGATGAGTGTCAAAGATATCATCATGGCGAACGTGAAGGTAAAATAGTACCAATTGAAGAAGCTGTTAATTCCCTTTCGCCCCGAATCTGTATTGGGGTTGAATTGATCAGCTCCAAACGCTAAGTTACACGGCCTTATTCCGCTAGCACCGATTACTAGGAAGCCGAAAGCACTATACAAGAAGGCGAGTTGCCATGGCGTAGGGCCCACACATTTGCTTGTCTCTCCAGTTCCACATGTAGGTGGGTGTAGAGATGAGACTGCTGCTGTTAGTGTTAGCACAAGCATCCCCTGTAATGAGTTACACAAATGTTACATCATTTTTCACAAAAGCATTACAATGATTGTGTAATGAACAGAGTGAAGGATTGTGGACAGAAATTGGTACCAAGAAAGATGAAACTGAAGCAATTCCGAGGGTCTTATATCGGCCGAGGTAAGTATCGGAGAGAAACGCGCCAAACATGGTGCCAAAATTGCAAGTTCCATTGAAGATGTTGATGAGATTAGTAGCCGAAATAGTGCTCATGTTGAACACTGTGCTTAGGTACACCAACAAGTTAGAAGATGTCCCAATGGTTCCTAGCTTCTCGAATGTCTCATTGCCTACAATGTTGTCCAAAATTAACCAACATTCAGATCAAGTATGCAACAGAAAACACATGAAGTTGAGATTTTAACACTTAATTTCAAATTGGAAATTTGAATTTTTACCTATAACAAAAGGCATGGCCTTGACTCCTCTGTAATTAGGCTCATTTTTAGTAACATCAACCTGATTTTTCTTCTCCATGATTGGACCAAAAGAACACTTAGTGACTTTCCGGAGATTCCTATGTTTTTCAAAGGTGGGTTTGGTTTTTAATTTTGGGTTCTTTTATGAATGGGGAGTGGGGATAACGGTACATTTATAGGAAAGAAAGATGACAAAATCATATTGCCAACTCTAACACTAACACTTTGTGCTAGAGAAGGTGCATGATAGGCTACAGATTACACGCGGAATTGGTGTGTTAAGTTGGCCACACAATTTTTTTATTTTTTTATTTTTTTATTTTTTACTTGAGCCAATTTGCAAGTTAGGACAAAGTGATAGCAAAAAATCTTTGACCAAACTCTCAAGTTTTGATGTTTTTTAATGAACAAATTAGTCACTATGACAAAGAGTGCCTACCAATACCATTGATTGAAATGAAAAGAATGATTACTTCATATTATATTTATGCCGACTAAGGTTTTTCTTAGCAAGTCTTAATAAACGCTTGCATATAAAAAATCTTGCAACACTTATTATTATTTACACATTTTCATGTACGCTCTAAGAACTATAAACTTGGGAAACAATTTTTAATTGTTTGAAACTGTATATTTGGGGGGAAAATGACAATTTTTTCTTTTTTAAAGAATATTGTAGGGTTAAAAAATGAAGAAAGTTATGAAAACTGTAAAAATAAAAACAAATCACTTTTTGTTATAAAATCTATGATTGAAAAGTGAGAGTAATAAAAATAATTTTGGAAGTAATCATTTCTAAAATGTCTAGTGCCTACTTGAATAATCTTTGATAACAACCAATTTTAATACATGAAGCCTACTACCCCATACAATATGGTGCTACATAATATTATTTTAATAAGTTTATTTCTTATTTATTTATTTTTTTAAGACATAAGTTTACATAATCTAATAATATAATACTCATGTAGCCATAAAATATATGTATCACAGTATTAAATAATATCGAAATTATATCACGTCGAGACGATCACAAATATTATTGAACTCACATATAATTCGCAAACCCACGTTTCCACATGGTATTAGTCAATTAGATGATGATAACTTACATGCAAGTGAAGCCATTTTTGGGTCAACAAGCAGTATTGGCGAAGCCACATGGCTGCCACTAGACCCAATGAGTCGCTGAGTTTTTTTAAAAAAATATTATATGTTATCTGGAGTTTAAAAATCAATTGTCCCACAATATTTTACTTCGCTATTGTGTGCCCCACTCTCTCACCCCACAAAATCTTACTCAAACATATATTTTACACTTTCTAAATTCCAATTTCAGTTGATCTATATTGTTTTGTTGCTCCTTTATTCTACCATTTCCTCATCATCCTTCCCTGATCTCCATTTCCTCTTTCGCTTCTCATAATTCTATATTGTTTTGTCAATAATTTTTTTTTTGTAGTTAATATGTGCCCCCCTAAAGTTACCTTCTAGCCTCCGCCATTGTCGTCTATCAATAAAGATAGATATCTTATTCCTCTCATAAATAGGGATAAGTGAGATTTCAACTCAGCATCTTTATTTGTTCAAATTAATATTATAAGGCAATAGGATTGAATTTTTTGTGATTTTAATTTTATAGATTTTTATGTGAAAGATGAGAGATAATGAGTGGAGTTGAATGGTGGAGATTTGTATAATACATGTAGGTCCCACGAAATATCTGGATGTGATCGATTTAGGATAAAGAAAAAATTAATAAAAATGGATTAAAAAAATTCTAAAAATAGTACGCTATCACATGCATAGAGTTATGTTTTGTTGCCCATGTGGGTATGTACTCATGCGGGTAAAAAAAATTTATTGGCCCCACCGGCTCCCACAGTCGGAGGGGATATGTATGATTTGTCTGACACAATGTGAATACAAAAAAATAATAAAAAAATTTTTTTGGTTATATTGCGCCATCACAATTCCCCATCTGAGTGTGGGTATGTGTCCACGTGGGGGGAAATAAAAAACGCGCACGCATATATGTGCTTGATTTTTGAAGGGGGGAGAGGAAAAGAAAAATGAAATCGACAATATCAAATGATCTGAGTAAATGTTTTGGCCAACTTTGCAGGCTTTTTTTTAGGTTTATCCTACGTCTGATTGGTAGTTTTCATTAGGTAATTATAGGTAGTAGCTAATTCTTGTCTCAAAGCTAGAGATTAAAAGTTTAAAATGATATAGGAAAAATATCAGACAATTATGTAAATTAGAATAGGTCCTTAAAGCACTCATCATGTTGGAAAAAATACTACTCCCTCCGTCCCATAAAGATAGTCTCATTTTGATTTTCACACAGATTAAGGAAGATCAATTAATATTTTTGGAAAAGTAATACTTTAGAACATAATTCCTAATATACCCTTACATTTATTTGTTATTCCATTTTAATAGTTCTTGTATGTTGATTACGATGCACATTAAATAGGGGCATATGAGAAAATTAAAAAATTAAATATAGAAATGAGACTATATTTTGGGACGGACTAAAATGGAAAATGGGACTATCTTTGCGGGACGGAGGGAGTAAAATCTTTGACAATATTTTTTATAGATCAGATTCACTTTTTCTAAGATGTAATAATATAAATAAGTCTGTGATAGTGACGCTAGCGCTGAAAGCATGAGAGCTGTGAGAAAATATTCCTTTGTGTTCTTTGATTCGAGTCCTTAGCATTTTAAGTCTCTTTGTTCATCACTGACGTTTAAAGTGTTACTATTAAACAAATAATTCGTGTGTTTGAGAGGATTCTAGGAAAGGGAATTCCATGAAAAGGAATTCTGAGAAAATGAATTCCCACCTCTTTCTTGGATTGAATTTTCCAGGAAAACCATTATTTTTGTGCTTTAAGCACTTGTATCTGGAAAATGATTTCAGGAAAACATTTGCCATCAAACACCAAAACTAGAAAATAATTTCCTTGATTTGACGTTTTTCTGAAAAATATTTACCAATCAAACACACCCTAATGGTTTTAACAGCAAATCTTTCCGGTACACAAGATTTTTTGTACTCCCACTTCTAGATACGGGCGCTAATTGGGTAGTAATCATTCCTCAGTTCTTACTAGTTTCTATTCATATGATGAGATTAGTGCTGTAAGTTGGCTAAACTAATTAAATTAATGCTTTTGAAACATCGCTGTTACAATGGATGTAGCGTCTCTTCAGCAATAGTCAGTAGATTATTGTTCATATATTTAATAATACAATTAATAATGATTAACAAAATCGAACAATACTGTATTAGGTTTTCATTATTCTCATCGTAATGAGTACAATGCACAGTGGCTATTTATAACACAGATAACATGTTCTAGAGTATTCTACTAGGGTTTTTCAGTCTGTCGCTTTTACACTATTTTCCTCAACGTGGTGTTTTACGGTATTAGCCTCAATATTCCCCATAAGCGAAGCGGGGATTTTCCACGTGAAGTTTGACCTTCGAACTATTGAAGCGGGGACGAGAGCTTTAGTGAAAATGTCCGCCGTTTGATCAACGAGAGGGACGTACGCATCGAGATGTCCTTGTGTAAGACTTTTCGCGAATGAAATGAACATCAATCTCAACATGTTTGGTGCGAGAATGAAAGATAGGATTAGCGACCAAGGCAAGCGCACCTTGATTATCACACCAAACAATGGGAGCAGAGGGAGAGAGGCCGAGTTCGTAGAGAGAGCGTATCCACGATGAGTTCGATGGTGACATTGGCCAAAGCTCGATATTCATATTGATCTTTGGATCGTGCCACCACCAATTTCTTGGAGCTCCAAGAGACAAGATTTCGACCCAAATAGATACTGATGACCAGCGATGAGAGCGGCGATCATGCGGGATGACAAGCCCAATCGGCATCGGTGAAGCCAACAAGATTGAGACTAGAGGAGGAAGAGAAGTGCAGACCGTCGGTAATGGTGCCTTTAAGATACCGAAGGACCCGCTTACAGGCTTGCCAATGAATGTCGGTAGGATTCTTGAGGAATTGGCTCAACTTGTTAACAATGTAGGAGATATCCGGGCGAGTAAGAGTGAGATCCGCAAAGCGCCAATGGTACTCTGTATAAGGTGGGGTCGGACATCGGGTCCCCATCACGCAAAGACAGTGTGACGATAGCTGCGAGAGTAGGGCAGTGCGTGCATTTTCCATTTTTATGCGGCGGAGGAGATCAATTGTATACTTAGATTGAGACAAGTAGAGGCCATCACTAGCTCGATGAGCTTCAATCCCAAGAAAATAATGTAGCGGGCCAAGAATTTTGAGAGCAAACTTGCCATTGAGGCGGTCAATAACTTTTTGAAGTAGAGATGAGTCATTACCTGTAATAATAAAATCATCAACATAAATAAGGATGAAGATTATAGAGGTGCCTTGGCGAAGGATAAACAGCGACGTGTCTGCTCGAGAGTTCTGAAAGCCCCATTGCTCAAGGGCACGCTTCAAACTGTCAAACCAGGCTGGGTGCTTGCTTCAACCCATAAAGAGCTTTCCTCAAGCGACAAGCGACATTAGGGTATTGAGGATGGATAAAACCTTGAGTTGCCGCATATAAAGCTGTTTCATGTAGAGTGCCATTGAGAAAGGCATTGTTGACATCTAATCAAGTAATTCCCAATTTTGGGAAATAGCAATGGACAAGACAACTCGATAGTGCGGGGTTTGATAACGGGGTGAAGGTCTCTCGAGAAGTCAATACCAGGTGTCTGTTGGAACCCCTTGGCTACGAGGCAGGCTTTATATGGGTGAGCAGTACCATCGAGATTGAATTTGGTCTCGAAAAACCCATTTATTGTCAACCACATTACAATGAGGTGGTTGAGGCACAAGTTCCCAAGTTTGGTTTTTAAGAAGGGCGAGGAACTCTTCTTCCATGGCTCGTTTCCATTTGGGATCCGAGAGAGCTTGAGTAGGAGAAGTGGGTTCGGTGGGCGGGATTAACACTTAGTGGGTGATTTGTGGCATGGTATACTGGCTTGAAGATACCGGCCTTAGAGCGGGTAGTCATATGGTGAGTGGGGGCCGGCCAGGTTTGGGTGGTAGAGCTGGGGCATGATGCATGGCAGGCAGAGATGATGGAAAAGTTGATGACTCAGTAGATCTTGAGATAGAGGAGTTGATATCAACAAGTGATGGCGAGTTACTAGAGGTGGTCGGCGTAGACACAGGAGAGGGATTGTCTGCTGGAGGATCGGTTGGTAATGGTGGTACTCCTTGAGAAATGTTGTCGCAGCTGGAGAGAAAGTCAAGACTCATCGGGCTTGTACTGACATGAGGATCAAGTAGGGTTTGTGACACATGTGATGTGGAGTAAGGAAACTCAAATTCATTAAAGACAACGTGGCGAGAGATGTACACGCGACCTGAGGGGTGCAAGCACTTGTATCCCTTGTGTGACGGGCTATAGCCAATGAATGTACACTTCGTAGATCGAGGTTGAAGTTTGTGGGAATTATATGGTCGAAGGTGAGGGAAGCATGCACAACCGAATGTACGGAGTAGGTGATAGTCTGGAGATGACCTGAACAGTTTTTGGTAGGGAGATTTGTTTGATAGGACTGGTGTGGGAAGTCGATTGATGAGGTATACTGCGACAGAGAAAGCATCCCACCAAAAGCTTGTGGGCATGGAAGCTTGGGATAGTAGAGTGAGCCCTAGCTCTACAATGTGTCGGTGTTTGCGTTCAGCCCGACCGTTTTGTTGATGAGTGTGAGGGCATGGGTGTTGAAACTTTATACCAAACTGGTTCAGATAGGGTAGGAAACTTCGATACTCACCTCCCCAATCACTCTGGAGAGCTTTGATAGAGTGATTTGTTTGTTTTTCTATATATGTTTTGAATTGAAGAAAAGCGGTTAAGGCTTGTGATTTTGTTTCAAGTGGAAATGCCCAAGTATAGCGAGTGAAGTCATCTACGAAGTGTATATAGTATTTGAAGCCTTCTTGAGTAGGGATACGTGCTGGTCCCCAAAGATCCGTGTGAACAAGCTCTAATGGTCTTGTTGTTTTTGTTTGTGAATGTGAAAACGGTAGATTGTGACTTTTGCCAACAGCACAAGCAGAACAAAAATTAACCTTGTCATTAATTGAGGGAATATAACCTTTTAAAATTCGAAACACAGATTCAGATGGGTGACCTAACCGTCGATGCCACACATTGCTATCAACAGTTTGGCTGGGAGAACATACCGACTTACCCAAGGACTCACTAGACATATTGACATGATTCAAAGTCTTATTGAAAGCATAGAAACACGACTCGATTGGTGTGGTGTTGCCTTGATTTGATCCAAGGTAGTACAAGCCATCCTTAACCGATCCTCTCAGCAGCACCATTTGAGTTTTGCGGTCCTTGACAAAACAACAATTCGGGTGAAATTCCACAAAAACATCATTATCAGTGGTTAATTTAGATATACTAATAAGGTTTTTAGTTATGGCCGGAACTCGAAGTATATGGTTCATTTTAAGTGATCTAGGTGGAAATAAGGTGGGTAGTGAGCTTGTGCCAATGTGAGAAATAGGGATTTTCTTACCATCTCCAACCATGAGTCTTGTCCCCGGTATAATCGATCGTAGTGAGAGATTGTCGATTCAGATGTGATGTTGGTGGCCCTGCGGTCGACATACCAACCATAATCAAGCGCTGTGGTAGCGACTAGGTAAGCACTATTATAGCCAATTTTACTATTGTTGCCTTGAGATTCATCTGGATATCGGTACTAGCAAACACTGGCCTCATGTCCAGGTCGTCGACAAATTTGACAGATCGGTACTGAAGAATTTCTGCCACGCCCGCGGCCTCGACCGCGATTTCCATTAAATCGGGCTGTCCCACTTTGATTTGACCCATAATTAAAGTGATAGGGCGGCCCATTTTGAGCAAAAGGAGGCCCATTAGCTGAATGCCCATAAGAAGGCCCATTAGCTGAATACCCATAACTGGTTGCTGAATAATCGTCTCCTTGCGGCCCAAAAGAGTTTCCAACGCCATTGTTCGTTTGCCCTAGCTGCTGAGAACGGCCAGATCCACGGCCTCGTCCACGGCGGCCTCTACCGGCGCCGCCTCTAGTGGCGGCGAAATTGGCCATGTGAAGGTTATTACTCTGCTCTATTTCACTCTGGTACCGACTTAAGCGCTGTTCGTGGAGGAGAAGTTGAGAAAGAGCATCCTCAAGCAAGATTGGCTCACTCATTACGAATTCCGATCCTCTTGACTCAAAATCGCGGCCTATGTTGTTCAAGAGGTAGGACAAGAACTCAATATCTGTGATTTTTTGCTCTGCAGCGGCCAACTCGTCGGCTATAGCCTTCAATCGATGATAATACTCCATCACAGTTGAATTCCCCTTACGTGTTTCATACAGGGAGGCACGAAGTTGGAAGATTTTGGCTCTATTCTGCGTTCCGAAGACTCGTTCGATGGCTGACCAAAGTTCAGATGCCGACCCAAAATCCGAGATGGTATTGAGAAGGTCGTCGGAAACCGTTGTCATCAGCCAACTGAGAAGAAGCTGGTCTTTTTGGGTCCATTCGCTCCATTGCGGATTTGATGAGGTAATTCTGCTTCCGTCTTTATCGGTGGTGTCAATGAATTTTGCTGGTGGTCTTTCTTCTCCGGTGAGCCAGCTGTCAAGGCAGTGGCCTCTGGCGGCAGCGAGGACATTTTTCTTCCAGATCCGGTAGTTTTGTTTTGTTAATTTGATTGTGAGGTTGATTGTGGGATGTGTTGTTTTCGTTGATAGGGGTTCGATTGGCTGCTGTTTAGGAATGACGATGGAGGAGGAGTCGGATTTTTCGTTGGTGGCCATGACTCACGTCAATATGGCTCTGATACCATAACAAAATCGAACAATACTGTATTAGGTTTTCATTATTCTCATCGTAATGAGTACAATGCACAGTGGCTATTTATAACACAGATAACATGTTCTAGAGTATTCTACTAGGGTTTTTCAGTCTGTCGCTTTTACACTATTTTCCTCAACGTGGTGTTTTACAGTATTAGCCTCAATAATGATTAATGACACGAGGAAGTAATCAAAATTGTTTTTCCCTAAATCTATATGCTTCTAACTTATTTATGAGTACAATTAATGGCGGAGTTAGAAACTTCGTTTATGGGGTAAATTTTTTAAGGCCAAGCTCTAAAATAGTTGAGATGTTGGGGTTTCCCGACAAAAATTGATATTCGATTCTTTTTCTTTTTGCAAGTATATTTTCTTTCTTTTTTTTTTTTACATTATTCACATATACGCTTTCTTTTTATTGGATTGGATATGATGTATTGGGATTTGGAAATGACTAATATATAGCAACTTTAGGGTACCTCCGCCCACAAGAACATCATAACACTCTTTTTTACACATGTGATGAAATTACATTAATTATAGATTGTATGATCCAAAAATAATATATAAAAATGATCCAAAAATAATATATAAATTTTATCTTTGCTCACGAGAACAAAAAAGAAACCACAAAAATATATATGCACATACATATATAAATTGACACGACGAGTTGTAATCAAGTTGAAGGTATATATTCACAACTATTTTGTAACATATAAGTTCCTGTTATAAAAGTATAGAAACAATAGAGAGAATTTAGAGAGAATGAATTCTAAGGAATTCTCAGGAATGAATTTCATTAATAACTGAAGCCCTATTTATAGGAAAACTTCGAATGGTACAACCGTAATTACATAATTTCATCAAGGGTATAATAGTCATTCACATATAATAATTACATCTTTTACCAAATTATTCCTCCACCAAATTATTCCTCATAATTCATAACCACCAAATTATTCTCAATTATTCATAACACTCCCCCTTGAATGACTATTAATACAAATGTCTTACGGACTTGTTTGGAGAAAAACCCGATGGGGAAAAAAAAAAAAACTTCCAAACCGATTGCAGGATAGCTTGGAGTGGTTATATACCGCTTCATCAAAACATTGCTCCCCACGATGTCTTCAGTGGTATAGGAGTATTCATGTCGCCTCGTTAAAACCTTGTCAAGAAAACCCGGTGGGGAAAAACTTGATCGAAGGAAAAGAGTACAATTTGCTCAGTTTGATTTCATATCTTGAGAACTGATATCTTTACTTACGTAAATGATTTCAATATCATCATCGTTTGGATCTAAAGCATTAGCTCCATTATAACTTGATCCAATAGATACATCTGTATCAATTTCTCCTATCGTTCTCAATATACCATGAATATGCCTCGTTAAAACCTTATTAGGAAAAACCCTGGGAAAAACCCTAATGAAGGAAAAGAGTACATTATTCATGTGAATACGCCTTTAAAGTTGCCTCATTAAAAACCTTGCTAGGAAAACCCAATGGGATAAAACCTCAGTCAAGGGAAAAAGAGTGCAATCGTATTTTATACAAGTATCTTTTAAGCATTTCAAAATCTTTCATACATTTGTATGAGTATCATATACATTGGTTTTATACTCTTTGTTCATTTAGAGTGCATCAATTTTCTTACACAACTACAAAACATTCACCATGAACACATGTCTCAAAACACACAATTTAAAGCATATAAATTCATCATAAAAACATGTAAACATATAAGTAAACCTTCATAACTAACTAACACTTAAAATATATCATTTAACATTTAATACTCATTTAATAGGTTATTTCATTCCCAGGGCTTAGCTCCCCCTTTAGGGTACTTATAAACACGAGCTTAGCTCACCCGATCATTTAATTTTCTTTTCGGTACTACATACACGATCGGTAATTTAACTTTCATGAGCATGCAACATATAATGACCACCATGTTTATCTTTAAACTTGAGCACCAGTCATCATCATCTCATCATCTCATAAATCAAGGATTTCACATTCACCACTTATCATCTTCAATATATCTCAATATTTTCATTATCATTGATCATATGTAGCGCTACATTTTCATATCGTGTCGACACTTTTCAATTTCATTTCTTTCCCCATATCGACATAACTTATCGAGATATCTCATTATCAATCCTCTTGTAGGATTATACAATATAGTTATGTCTATATACTCTTCAAGAGCATATGCCTCCGTTATTAATACCATATTTTATAATTTGCTTTGATATGTATGTTTGGGGAAATATCAACGCTTCTGGCGTGCTAACTTATCAAAGCATCGTAGCTGATATATGTGATTGTTCATAGCCTTTTATGCATCTTTGAACTTCAAGTTCGTATTTCAATTTCGATGATATAACATGATGCATTTCACATATTATTTTCAACCTTTAATACTCCCTCATGCTTGAGAAAATTTAGAACACCAAAACTCATACAGCTTGGTATGATTTTAATCATATATGTTCTCATCATTCGACCTTAATATGGGAATTTAGACCGTTTGCATTCTATTCTCGATATCGGCAATTTATTTGAGGACTTTAAATAATTTGCCATATAATATCCCACTTGTATGCATACTCAAATCCTTGAGGATTTATTCAAGTATTGGGATATACATTTACTAGCTTTATCATTAAATCTGAAAATCATGCTCATCTAGTGAGCAAATATTTAAATAAATTTCAAATTACGAATCATATACACATGTGACTATCTAGTGGATCCATATCATAATATCTAGTAGTCCACATGGAGGATGAGTGGGCCCATATTTCTCATCCTTTATTCGGATATATTTGGGATTTATTTCCAATATTGGCTAGTAATGATTTCATCATTTATCGAGAACAATCATTGAAGAATTCCTTTAATTCTTCACTTGAAATATTGATTTCAATAATTATTTAAACCGGGATGGTCAATCGGTTTTGCAAACGAGTATTATTGAACTTCTAATTGATAAATTCTTATATCGATTTCACTAGTATCTATATAGTGCTCAACATGATTTATCATAGAAACAATTCACCGACATATTCCATCATCTTTTGGTGACATTATTGTCTACTCTTGTTCAAACACGGAGTTACTGACTCATACGCATCACATCCGGCTATTATTTAATTCGAAATCGTAGCTCTTACGCTTTATTTAAAATCGAGTCTTATTTCATACGCGTCGTATTATTCTATAAATAAATCATCAAAATTATTGCAAAATTCATCCTAACAAGGGTTTATACATTATAATGGATCATATGCTCTCAAATCTTGAAAATACTATCCATCACTACTCGATCAAAATCCTAAAAAGGATTTATCGATGTAAATTTGGAAAGATTAAGGATGCTAATGAATAAGGGTATCCCACAAGATATCCGATGCTTGATTGAAGCAAAGGTTCGATTATCTGGTGAGGTTTCAATTCCTTCTAAATACATGCCTGGTATGGGTAAAAGTAGTTTTTCAAAGAAACGGAGAGCAAAAAGATTAGGAGGATGCTACAAGTGTGCTCGATGGACATGTGACACTCGATGTAAATCTGTGGGGTACTTGTCCAGAAATCGAGAAGATAAAATAGCGTTCATTAAGGATGGATTGAGTAAGGAGCCTTTGGATGATATTCAACAGGCTCTTGAGACACATCCTAGTGGACACGTACAAGGTGAGCTAATGGCCTTATGGGCCAAATTCAAAGATCAACAAGCACTTTATAGTCTTGAAATACTTACTTTAAAAGATCCAGTTTGTAAATTTAGTAGAATAACTTAGTATAATGATTTTCCCATATTTATGTAAGACAAATTTATGTAATATAGAATATCAATATTTTTCTTTTATTTGTAAATATCGCTTTTCGATTTTCGATTTTTTTTTCGTTTATTTTCTATCACCGACAGATATATGTCATTTTCACTTAAATTTTTTCTGCATTTTTTCTCTTTCATATTTGTCAAAAAGTAAATAGTGCACTCAATTATTGGTTTGAAAATTTTTCTTTAAATAGAGGGATTCATATATCTCTCATGTTCATACATTAAAAGTATAGTGCAAAAAGAGAGATAGGAGTAGAGATGGATATGGAGATTTTAGAATCATCTCATACAAGTCACCTTTACCTCTTGATTAAACCGTATGTATTCTTGGTGGATCTAATGGTAGGCCATATCCAATATGTGGATATGGCAAACCGACTTGTAAAAGAGTTAGAGAGATAAGAAATCAATATACTATACGGAGGAACCAACAACAAACTTTTAGCTAGACTTATAATGGCCGCACAATCATGGGGAATAAGAGTTTTGAGCGTAATACCTTTCCATCTAGTTGGATCTAATACTCGAATTGGAGCAGTTCTACCATGGGTCAGCAGGTTGGTGCTACAAGCGCAATCCATCCACAACCGCATGATGTATATGATGAATAATAGTGATGCTTTCATTGTCCTTCCAGCGCTACAACACACCTGGAGGAAATATTCAATATAGCCTCGTTGGTACAGTGGAATTTTCATGTCAAACCAATAGGTTTGTTGAATATTAATAATTTCTTTGATGGCTTACTAAGCGTTTCTAGATCGAGTGTAAATAATAAGTTTATCTCTCATTCAATGAGAAAAATACTTATTTCTCGCTAGATCGTTGATGAACTACTCATCAAATTTCATGCATATGTTCAAGAATCATGGGAAGCCCAGTCCGTTTGGCCGCTGCACTAATCGGTGTCAAGTGAAAAAGAAATTCGGATCCTTTAAATATTTCATTATGAATCCTAATGTTGATGGTGGCGAGTTACGGAGTATTTATACTCTCGAGACGCATCCCTCATTTATGGATTCAAGATGTATATTCTTTTGCATTTCTATATTTTCGAGTGTTTAATGCCGTCTTTTGATATTCTCAATATGTTCCACTTAATTTGTTTTGTACTTCTTACGGAGTAATAATAATATCATATTGGCTTTATTCAAATACGTAAATCTAGTGATTATGCTTCTTCAAGAGCATTTTATTCTCATATTAATACAATCTCATATCATCGATAAGATTACTTCATGTAAGCTTTTCATGCGATATATTTTCTTTGATTTATCAACATGGGATCTATTCAGCACTTTACTTTCGTCTATTTATCCAATGGTAACTTCAAGTACCACTTGCTCAATTTTCTCCATTCATATTCGGTATATATAAAGAAGTAATTTTATTCTCATCGTCTACTTCTTCGAGAGTATGATTAGAATATTTGATCAACTACTTCTTCTGGAGTAGGATTCGTTATAACCAATCGTGTAGTATAACCCACCACATTGGAAATGTGCACACCAATCGTGTGGTATTACCCACCACATTGGAAATATACTCAAACTATAAAGTGCATAAATTTAAATTGCAGAAATTAAATTTCCTCCAATAGGTGGTCGAACCTACCTTATGGGAATTATTGCAATAAATATAAATTTACGGAATTTAAATAGCAAGAATTAAATTGCATAATATTTAACTACTTCTTCAGGAGTAGGATCTGCTTAGTAGAAAGTATTACCCATCACTTAGCATATAAAGTGCAGAAATATATAAAACCTTCCGTTTAGTGACGGTTGAACCCATCATCAAGTAGGAGGTATTGCAGTAATTAAATTGAAGTAAATAAAGTGCGAGAATTAAATATTGAAACGCTACGGGAGCGATTTGTTCTTCAGAACAAATACTCATTACTTCTACAAGAAGACACTTATCCTTACAGAATAAGTACATTATGTAATTGAACTCTTCGGGAGTTACATTAATATTTCGATCTTTTAACTCAAATGGACTTCAAACCATTTTATATAATCAATGGATTTAGAATTTCTTCATGAATATTCTATCCATTTTCCTTGTCGTCAAAATTAGGTCGGTTTACCCTAAGGGTAAAATTGTCCATTCAATTCGCAAAGGTAAAATAGTCAAAAATATTTTATCAATGTTTTACGATTGGAAAATTATCTCCTTTCTACTTCAATTTATCAATATCAAAATATTCAAGGACTATTTTGTAACTTTTTCAAAAGTTGGTGTACTAATTTGTAAATTTTGAAAGTTTGATAATAACATATTTCAAACAACGAGTTATTACCCTATCAATGTTGGTGTCAAATCGAAGCTCGTTAAATCGAGTATAATGGAGTCGAGAAAATTTGATTTTGATAATGTATGCTCCTTATATCTCGAAAGCGAATATTATAGTTTAATATATTATTATATTATAAAGTAATATAATATATATACCTTTTTCCTTTTTCTTAGGGAGAAGCGATTGAACACGTATTTCCTCCATTCGCTAATTCTTGAATTGCCCACAACTCTTTGTCTCTGCATAAATGTTTTTCTGTGAGTGATTGGGAAGATAGAAAGAGTGAGGCGTGAGAAAGTGGGAAAAAGATAAGAGAGAAAAGAAAGATAAGTATTGATTGGAGATGGATTAGGTTATTTATAATAATTCGGTTTACGTCTGAGAAGATCATCTATAAGATGCTTTGTAGAGCATACTCCTTCATATTACTTTCAAATGGTGAGACTCTTTGATAACGTGTTATAAAAGTATAGAAACAATAGAGAGAATTTAGAGAGAATGAATTCTAAGGAATTCTCAGGAATGAATTTCATTAATAACTGAAGCCCTATTTATAGGAAAACTTCGAATGGTACAACCGTAATTACATAATTTCATCAAGGGTATAATAGTCATTCACATATAATAATTACATCTTTTACCAAATTATTCCTCCACCAAATTATTCCTCATAATTCATAACCACCAAATTATTCTCAATTATTCATAACAGTTCCAAAGTTCTAAGACATATATAGGGAAAGAAAAAAAAAACAAGCTTAATAATTGGATTAGTGTTTTGGAAAAAAAAACAAAAGAAAGCCAAACATGGAATAAAAAATATGTAAAGATTGTAGTTGGCTTGGGTTGGGGTGGGTTACAGCACAGTTTAACGCCCCCACCTCCACATGAGAGTGTATATAGTTATTTAAATACGTTTTTAAAAGTATTTTAAATATTTATTCAAAAAAAAAAAGTATATATCTTAAATATGTACAGAAATATTGCTCTAAATTCCTTCTTTTTTTTCTTTTTTCGTTTTCTTTTTTTCTTTTTTTCTTCTTTTTAAGTCTTCCCTAGTCTCACCATTGCATGGCTAAGCCAAATATGTTAGATTGGTGCCATGCACCACCTGCACATTGTTTTTCAAACTCTTTCTCTCCTCCCATATTCTATCCAAATATTTTCAAATTTCTTGAGGAAATTATTATTCTAAGGGTCTATATCATTCCAATTAATATTCAACATAAAAAGTAACGTCGAAAATATGATCCTAATTGATTACATCTATACAATTATTACATTAACTAACTCATCAAAGAAACCTGTACTTTGAAAGTTAAGGGCTTGTTCTTTTGAAGAGTTCACGCTATTTCGTATAAAATATATACTTTCTCCGTCCCACTAAGATAGGCAAGTATTCCTATTTTGTCCGTCCCAAATTATAGTCCAATTTCCTTATTGAATGTATAATTTATTTTCCATATACTAAAATACCCCTATTTAAGATACTTGGAATACTAAACATTAAGATATACATATTTCATCTCCCAAGATATTTAAACATGTTCACACTACTTTTTGACCATTCAATATAGGGGTAAAATTAGAAGAATATATGAATATCTTATAATTCCAAGAACATTTAAGATATTTTCTTAATATGTGTGAAAAATGGTGGGTGCCTATCTTAGTGGGACGGAGGGAATAGTTGGTATTGTATTAAAAATATGTGTGGTTAAAAATGTATGTAGGTTACACGGAATTGGGTGAAACCTTGAAAAGAACAAGGCCTCACTGTCAAATTAATTGCACAGTAAACAATAGTTCAATTTTTTTTTTTTAATTTTGTATACCTTTTTAACCATTTAATTTTTAATTTTTAATTTTTTTTGGAAACATCATCATTGTCTCCACTAGTGAAAAATCAAATATCGATAACGTATTACAATTGTTTTCACATTCTATTATTAGAATGATATGATATAACATAGTGGAAGAGAAAAAGGTGTTCAAACGAGTGAACGACAGATCAAATTAATCATTGGGAATATTGAACGCTGCACTATAAGTGTATCACAATGTATCCATGTATAATTGCGTAAATTGACCTTAGAGCTGACATTTGACTATCGTGTACTAGTAATGACTTGATATATGTGGTCCAATAAATTTCCAGAAACTTTGCACACAACTTTGTTCCAAACTCTAATCTGCTCGAGTGGTTCATATTATGTTTTATGTTTTTGGCTTAAACTCTAATCCATTCGAGTGGATCATATTTTGTTTTGTGTCTGTTTAAGTTTTGAAGATATTGCTAGAGCAATCTTGGCATGTCAAATCGATAGTGGTTTATGGAGCATTATAAGTTAGTGAAATGGACTTGGGAGTTTGAGCAATGACAAAATATGAGATACCTCAATATTTTATTTTATGTAGGAAAAAGTTGTAATAATTAAACGAAGGATAATGTATATATTTTTCTTTAAACTCTACTCTCAATATATATATATATATAAACTCCTTTTCAATTGTACATTTTGTAAGAAATAAATTTAAAAAATATAAAATAAAATATTTTTAACTATACATGCTCTTAATACGGTTAATTTTTCCCTTCAAATAGCTTGAGAGAGATCTTTGAATCACAAGGCTCGTATTTTTCCATGTCAACTTTGGATTAGACGAACGTAAAAGGCTGCGAAGCTACTAACCGACTGCCATAACCATGGTAGTTTGATGGCCACAAGTCACAAGATGTGTAAAACTGATGGTTGATTGTAGGGCTATTGGCAATACTTGGAAGATTTTGTTTTGAAAAATGCCTACAAAGAGAATCAGAACTATAACACAATTTGAATAATGTATGTTTTGGTTTGATCTCTATTTCCTACCAATTGAGACTATTTTAACAATATTTGTTTGTTGTTTATTTATTATCTTGAGTACTCTTTTTTCTCTTTCCTTCATTTTGGTCCAATTCGGTAGTCAACAACATTTTTTGTTTTCCTTTTCATTTTCCTCGATAATTCCAACTCTTTTGTCAAAAAATAAAGATTGATTGAACGAAAACTAGAAGCATTGGATTCCAGTCATGGTCAAATTCTAATGAAATCAGTGGGAAAAAATGACAAGTGACATACTGGTGGAGACTATAAATTTATATTTTTATATATTAATAAAGAGATGTCGTTTTTTTAGGAAATTTTTATGCTCATTTTTCAACCCTTTTAAATATAGATTTAGAAGAGTTTTTTCCCTCCTATGAGAGTTTTCATATATTTGTTGATTTTTAAATTAAGATTTGATTTTTCCGCTTATAACTCTTTCACTCGATTGGTTGATTTTTTTAATTAAGATTTGATTTTTTCTTTTTTGATTTTTTCTTTCCTAATCCTTAACGATAGATATCTATAGAAACTTTTTTAATTGTTTTTTAATTAACATAATCCACTTTCCTGCCTAGGCCTGGGAGATTTTGTTTTAATACTTTTAGCTATATTATTTTTTAAATTAAAAAATTAGATTCTATCAATTAATTATTCTAGAAATAATAATAAATTACTTTTATAAATAATTAGCCAATAAATGAAAATTACTTAAAAGTAACAAGATCAGTAAGATCTAATTTTAGTATGATACAAAATTACCAACGATTAGATTTTTACACAAAAATTAAATTAGACTATTAAGTAATTTTAGACATAATTAATTATTGAGTTGTTTCCACAAAACGTCTCAATCTTTCGAGTTTATAACAATCTCAGCCTCTTTTTTTTCAACGTAGAACGGCCTTCCCATTTACGGATTCCATGAAATTATGCCGTTAAATTGACTTTTTTGTCTTTTGTATACTAAAGTTTGGAGGGTAAATTTTGAAATAACATTTTATTTCATAATTTTATACCTTTCTAAATTTCACAAATTTTAACACTGTGCGATTTAGCGCTTATTAGTATATGTGTAAAAATATATTTTTATGGATTTTAATATGATATATGAGAGAGAATAAGTGGAGTTGAATGGTGGCACTAGTACAAAAATGAGCTTAGGTGGCGGTTGTTTTAGACTTAGGGTGACGGTTTTTTTATTGCTACCCAAACCAGCGACACCCAAAGTCGTCAAAAGGGTGGCGGTTGTTAAAAAAAACCGCAACCCTTTATTATTATTATTTTTTTAAAAAGGACTTAGGGTGGCGGTTGTATCCAACAACCGCCACCCTAAGTTTTTTTTTTAAAAAAAAAAGCACTTAGGGTGGCAGTTCTAATGCAAAACTGCCACTCAAAGTCCATTTTTTTTTTTATGATATGAGCGATGGAAAACACGCGAAATAATTTTTATTTAAAACCAATCGCATCCAATTACAACAAAATGAAAAAAACACAAAATTATAAGATGAAAAGCTAAAAATTGCGTTTTGAGGCCTTAGATGACCTCAGATCGGCTTGAAACATGGGGTCATAGCAATAGCGGTGAGTGTCGTAGATCTTGTCGCGACGATTCCGGAATGTACTCGTGGGCTGAAAACGGACATCGTATGCAAAAGTTATGGCCATTTAAAGTTTGCATGCTCAAAAACTCGAAAAAAATTATATTAACTATTATACAAAAATAAACGAGATTGACATGACCAAAAGATCAAAGAAGCTTACCCATGACCAATTTGTGAAGAAATTGCACTCAAGAATATTTCAAGAAATTTCGAAAAATTTTCAAAAGAAGGAGAAACTCAGAAGCGGGAATACCAGATCTGGTGATTTGATGGAATATTTAAAAGGAAATGGTGGTGGTTGTAGCAAAAAACAGCCACTCAAAAGTATTTTAATAATAAAAAAATAAAAAAACGGGTGGCGGTTGTTAGTTTACAACCACCACCCTATGTACTAATTTTTTTTTTTTAACGTTCGTTTAGGGTGGCGGTTGTTTTACACAACCGCCACCATATGTTCTTTTTTTTTTTTTTTACGTTGGTTTAGGGTGGCGGTTGTTTAAAACAACCGCCACCCTATGTTCTTAATTTTTTTTTTCTTTTTTACGTTGGTTTATGGTGGCAGTTGTTAACACAACCGCCACCCTAAACGAATTTAGGGTGGCGGCTGTTTTAACGTTGGTTACACAACCGTCACCCTATGTTCTTAATCTTTTTTTTTAACGTTGGTTTAGGGTGGCGGATTTTTACTATAACCGTCATCCTTTCTTAATTCCGAGCATCAATGGCGATGGTTTCAATGAAAACGCCACCTAATGCGCGTAACCTAATGTCACTTGTGTACTAGTGTGGAAATTTGTGTATACAGGCAAGTCTCATGAGATATGTGGATGTGAAATAGGAGAGAGCATGAGTGAAGTTGAAAAGAATATATAAAAATGTGTAAAAATTTGTTAAAACACATACACTAACACGCACTTAGTCTTAAATTTTAAACTTAACAATTTTAACTCTAATTTTTTTTTTTTTTTTTGCAATTTAGTCCTAAATTTTTTAATGGCGGAAATGGTCTATAAATTTTGCTGTTTCTCCTAAATTAATACGAAATAAAAATTGTAGTGTGCTATTAATTTTATTGAATTAATTAATTTGATACTAATTTATTTGGTTTATAATTAATTTTATCAAATTTATTTGACACCGATTAAACAATTTTTATGAAACATTTTCAACATAGTAAAATTTGATCGTATTAATTTAATATCATAATTCTCAAAAAATTATTTAGAACTAAACGCATGCACATTTTGATTTTAATCAACAGTTAATAATAAATGTAATTTATAAAATTTTAGTAGGAATATATCATTATAAAAAATGACCCAGATGTAGAAAAATAATAAAATATAATTAAAAAAACTTTAAAAAGAATTAAAAAAACAAACCCCCTCCCCAATCCACACCAAACCTCACCTCTGATCCAACCTAGTAACACTTACCCTACTAGCGACAATCCATCAAGCTTTCTTCTGATTTTGTCACCTACCGACGAAGCCACTGGTAGGCGATAATCTACTGGGTGTACCATCAATTGGTACAACTAACTGATTGCTAATAAGTAAATCAGGAGGAAAGCAGCTCGATTTGCTAGTGGCTTTCCTTTGGTTGGCGGGTGGCAAAGTCGCCATCATGTTTAAGGTTTTTAATTTTAATTTTTAATTTTTTGTATTTTATTTTATTATTTCTTTACATTGGGTATAGTTTTTACAATGATAAATTTCTATTAAAATTTTATAGAGATAAAATAATTACATTTATTATTAACTGTTAGTTAAAATGAAAATATACACGATTCTATTGCTAAGGAAAAGTTTGAGAAATTATGATATTAATGTGAAGAAATATTATTCTGTTGAAAATTATCGATAAAAATTATTTAATAGGTGTTAAATAAATTCGATAAAATTAATTATAGACAAAATAAAATTAGTATCAAATTGATTAATTCAATGAAATTAATATCACACTGCCTTTTTTAATTATTTCTTACCAATTTTTGTGCAACCGCAAGATTTATGGACCATTTCCTCTAATTTTCCAAAAATAATGTCAAAATTGTGAAATAAAAAAAGTTAGGACTAAATTGCAAAAAAATTAAAGTTAAAATTATGAAGTTTAAAAAGACTTAGAGCTAAATTGCACATTGTTAAAATTTGTGAAGTTTAAAAAGATTTGCCACAAACTTTAGTGTACAAAGTAACAAAAAGAACCAATTTAACTGTTAAATTGGGTAGAATCCGTTAGGGGGGATCAATGACACTTTATTTAAAGATTGTGGGGGTTTCACATTGGAAAAAAATTGGGATTGGAATTGTGACCCTTAATTATTTTACAAATAATTAGCGAAGAAATAAAAATTAATTAAAATTTGAATTGCCTTATGATTTAATTTTGGTGTGGTACAAAATTAAAATTATTTAAATTTTTATATAAAAATTGAAATAAATGTGTAACATAAAAATTAAAAAAAAAAGATTGGACCTTTTAATTAACTTTAGATATAATTAATTATTTTGAAGATAAAATAAAATTAATTAAAAACATGAAAATTAATTAAAACTAAAAATTTCAGCTAAAATTTAATTTTTGTGTTATAAAAAAATAATTAATTAATTAATAAAAATTAATTATATTGCTAAATAGTAAATAAATACCTAAACTACGATATATTTACATGATGGAATAGTCCGAAATATAAGAGAAACTCTATTAAAATTATTATAAAATTTAAATATGCATTACCTTAATTGTATAATATTCTAGATTGTGGTGAGTTTTGTTATAATCATTTTGAGTATTATTAATAGTATTTTAGTTATATTTATGGGAATAATATATTAATGAACATGTCTCTCCATGCAAAGCACACTGCTAGTAATTATAAAATCATGCTAGGATGCAAATTTTTATGCATTTTTATTCATGAATGTTAAATTTGAATTTGGTCAAACTAATCACATTCACATATCTCGTAGGACTTATATATACTATATAAATATTTGTCATTCAACTTCATTCATTCTCTCTACAATTTCATATAAAAATTCACAAAAAAAATCAATCCTAACATAGTAATCTCATTCTCATCTATCCTAGTTTATAATTTTATATATTTACTCCTCGTACTTAGACCACGACATTTGTGGATGAAGTATGTGAGATTCTTTGTGGATCATTGTCTAGTTTCAAGCACTTGCATATTATGAGACAAAACTTTACCTCAAAAGCACAAGATATTCAACTACGTCGGCCCATGTCTATATCATCTAATAACTTATTGTAGTGTTACTTAGGGTGTGTTTGATTGGAAGAAAATATTTTACATGAAAAGCATTTTACATGTAAAATATTTTCCCACCTAAACCCATAGGAAAATATTTTACATGCATTTGGCCAAAATTATGCATGAAGTGATTGTACCTTGTAAAACAAATGCATTTTACATGTTGCAATCAAACAACAAAAGTAGAAAAATATTTTCCACGATTTAACATTTTACATGTAAATTGTTTCAATCAAAGACACCCTTAGAATAATAGTCGTCACTCCAAATGAGAAACAAAGAAACATTTGGTTACATTTTACCTCTAATCACTATCTAGTCCTATGCTTGCCGAATCATTTATAATCACTCAGTCCCACAAAAATAAATTCATTTGACATTTTCTTGACCTAGAGGGAGTTACTACTATGATTTATGAAGACAACAACCAATAATTTGACATAGAAAAAGTCAAATAATTACGACGTAGGTCCACCGTTTACAAGCATATGTGATTCCGAAACTCATTAAATAGCACAATAAATTTGTAGTGGTAGAAGATGCCTGGGGAAATGCAACTAGTTGTGGAAGCTGCAGGAGCCTCTCAGATCTCATCCTTTTTCTTGCCATTCATGGGAAAATGTCAGTCTTGATTACATCGTGGTAGTGTCATGTCGAGCTTATGATGTGTGACAGTGACAATGCTGCTACCATAATATGAAACCCAAAAACAAAATTAAAACGAAAAATTTAAAAAGAGGAGGGATAATGATGTTATCATTATAGATGGAATTTTACTCAATATAAATTCAATAAATTTTGAAATATTTGAAATTGACGTCCTTAAGTAATAAGTAATAATCTGAATGCACATCTCCACAATCACGTAAAGAAGTGTCACATTGTTGTATTGCTTAGCAACATCAATTTCAAATGTATTTCTAACATTACTCAAATGAGATTGGCGATAAGTGGAAATACACATACAATCAAAACTTGGCGTTAACAGGATCATGAGGTGCCAGAATCAAAAACTCAATTCAATAGGATGATCCTATTTGACATAACAAGCTGATTTAAAACTATTAGTGACCTTGAGATTAGACAGACTTTCTGTGACTGTGACTGTCAATTTATTCTTCTTTTCTAATAATAAAAGGATTTGCAAACATTAAACTACAGTAAAATGTCTCACTATGAGTTTTATTCAGAACTTTCAACGTCCAAAATTGGATCTGTCCCAAGATGTTCACATTTTGTACATCTCAATATATAGTATTATATTATTCGACACGGTACCTACGCGTAACATCTTGCTTGAAACGAGTTTGAGTGTGAACAAATGCATATTTCTTTTTATATTTGTAGAATCTAATTATGAATTTTTGTCCAAGTCCCATAGTAGAAATAGACTTTTCTTGGACTAGTCGAGTTATGCTCCTACACAAGTTGATCACGAGTCTAGTAAATGGAATTGTAGCCAACTGCTCAATCGAAGAGATTGGTCCCCATACTTTGTCAATATTCATCCAAACATGTGTTATAATTTTCATTGTAATTATTTCTACTATAAAGTCAAACGTGAGCATAGACAATAAAACTAGCGATTGTTGAGTTCCCATTGCAAAACGGTTTCTTATTGTCCAATCATTTTCTTGGTTTCGCACTGTTATAATCAAACAAACGATTCTGATTGTAAAATTAATTTACAATAATTACAGACAATTATGACACGTTACTTAATTATAACTCTTTCTTCAGCAAAAAATTATCGACAATGATTCTATATCGAATCAGCAGTCAGTTTATAGATACGTACAACGACTGTCCATCATGTTTTTTATTCTTCTTGATAACTACTTAGTTAAGTAAAACTTGTCAAAAATGATATACTAAAAAGTAAAAATTACTCAGAGAGCATTTGCGACCAAACAAAATATGATAAAATAAAATGTAAATAATAGAAAATAGAGGGAAAAAAAAAATATTGATCCAATGCGCTGGCTTGATGGACGGTGACGCTTCTTGAAAAGTAGTGTTTAACACCATTTTGAATTTATGTTGGCCTAATATAGACAAATTATAATCTTACATTTATTCATAAAATTGCAACCATAAAAGTCGTCCACATAAATATACTGATATGATAGGTACGTAGTGTGAACTCAGAAAAATAAAAACACCTACAAATAATAATTAATAATAATTTGAAGGTATAGTGCTATGTAGATTTAAAAAAAAATGGGAAAAGAAAAGAAAAGAAAAAGAAAAAGGAAAAAGAAATGGATTTTAGATATTGTTTCTCAAAATAATATAATGCAACACCGAAATTGAAATAGATAATATTATTTTACCATTTTCCTACCCTTTCTACGATAATAACGTGGACGCGAACTAATGGATAATGTACGGCATAATTTGTGATTAAGAGAGTCATTAATCGAGATTTAGTGGCCCCTGGTAGGTCAAAAATCAAAATGGGCATTAGCTAGGTATTGGTTTAGTATTTATGTCACAAAAGTTTTCTTATTAAACACTTAATTAAATCTTTATTTATTTATTTATTTTTTGAAATACTTAAATCTTTATTTTAAAGTATACATAAAAAGACAATGTTATTTTTATAAAATTATAAAATTTCTTACTCTTAATCACATCAATATCATCATTACCGAGTTAAAACTCATAGGGAGTGTATTTAATTACGATTTTTAAGGAATTTCATACAATTTTTTTAAAACGGTTAACTTTAGTGGATTTAACTGCTTTTAATTGATTTTGATTTTAATTTCAATAGACTTTCATAGACTCCCATGGATTTTCAATAGACTTTTGATCTACTAAACTTTTATAAACTTTTATGACTTTTTATGGATTTCTAAAGACTTTTATTTCTTCAAAAAAAAAAAAGAATAAATCAAACAATATAATATCTTGAAAAAATTTTCAAGTGAAACTCTGGTAATAATTTATTCACTTACATTTGGCAATTTACAATTCTTCATCGTCCAGTAAACAACGTTGAATATCAATAACATAACTATTTAATTTGCCCTCTCGTTTTTAATAGACAAAAGATTTCATATGTTTTAAAATGTTCATGAACGTAACAAAATAAAGTATGATAATCATTACGTAACATACCTCTATAAGTCAACTAAATTTTATGAATAAATACTAAATCGAAAGATGGTCATTTTCATCTATGAAAAAAAAAATTGCAATTAACTGAGCAGTATGTCCTACATCAATTCACATAAATTAAGGTGATAGGGATTGGTTTTTAATGATTTTTAAAGATTTTTAATGTAAAAGAGGAGAGAGAATGTGTGGAGTTGAATTGTAGAGATTTGTGGATGTGATGTGATATGTGGATGTGATTGATTTAGGGTAAAGAAAGAATGGATAAAAAATGGTAAAAAACTTTAAAAATGGCTCCCTATCATGCTTAATAGCTATAGTAGCTCATAACTGATTAATGCTCTCTCTTTATTATTCTTGACTCTCGGTCATGACACGGGCGGATTTAGAAATTTTAATGGTGCGGACTATAATAAATAGAAAAATTTGATTCAACTAAAATTATGTATAATTTTTGTTTAATGTAAAATTTTGAATTTTTCGGGCCCGAGAGGGCTACGACCTGTGCCGGCACGTCTCTAGATCAGCTTATGTTTGGTTTCTCATAAAATAATTCTACATTATCTTTTCTATCATCTAGCTCCTTCAAAAATGTTCTCCCGCTAACAATATTGGCATGATAATATGCCAACACCACCATTTTTTGAGGGAAAAACCGTGGGGCCTACACCACCCCTTACCATTATGGGATAGATACATATTATTCATTTTACTCAACGTAGATATTAAAATTTTTTTTTAAAAGAACGATAATGTGGCGCCCCACATCACCTTGTTGGCATATTCTTCTACCAACTTGGCAAGAGAACATTTGCACTAGCTCCTCATCATTTTCAAACTTGTACTAGTCTAAAGACTATTAATGAAAGAAAACAAAGAAATAAATGATTTCTTAGTATTTTTTGTAGAACGAAGTATGTCATCTCACAAACTGAATCATTTATAAAAATATGGAATTAAAAAAACATTCTATAAAACTTGTAAATTGGCAAAACATCAAACATCAATTATCCAATGTTCTCAAAATAATGAAATGGGTGCTCACACTCGTAGCTCGAATTTAATCTCATATTTGCAAGTTACTTCAGAAAGTTCGATCATGATCCGTACATGAATTTTTTTTTTTTAATTTCAATTAATAATGTTTTGGAGCTTGATTCAGTTAATGGCAATGAGAAAGTTTAACATTACCACTAAATCCACGGACCAGCAGAGGTGGACTTGTTTTCTCACAATGAAATCCTTCAAAATCTTTGGGGCTAGAGAAAAGAGAAATAGATAATTTTGGTATTTATAGTTTACATTAGAAAGTCCAATAAAATCTATGATATGTAAAATTGTACAATCCCCGTCCCATAAATATGGCATATTTTTATTTTCATAAAGATTAAAAAAATACAATTAATAGTATTAAAAAAATAAAATTTAAGATTATTTTCCTAATATGCCATTTCATTTATTAGATATTTGACTTCAACTAATCTATTTTGGTAATAGTAATATGATATATCAAATGGAGGCATATAAGACAACTAATATTTTAATTACATCTTTAAAATGAATGTTGCTTATATTTTAGGACAAACGAAACAGGAAAAGTGGATTATATTTTTGGACGGAGGTAGTATTAAAATCTTCTAAATATTGAATACTGTATCTATCTTTGTAAAACGGAGGGAGTGAGATTCCAAAAAGTCTATATTGAATATCAAGCAATTTTAAAAGATTTGTTAGAAAATCCATTAAAGTCTATATTAATTTAATACCTCAAGTTTTTAAAGAACTTTTAAAAATGTACAAGGAATACACCAAAACTTTAAAACTCCATCCAAATCAATTACTAAAATCTTAATTAAATACACCCCTCTTAATCATATCAACATCATCATTATGGACTTAAACCTAGTAATTCATTTTTCTCAATTGGATCTACATATCTGTTATTGTTAAGACAAAGTTTTGCAACTCTATGGGAACGACATTGTCCCAGCTATCGTCATCAGAATTCGGAGTTGTCGTATTTTAGGAAAACTGGTTATTTATTTTCTAGTACTAGTATTTAGCTAGCAATTTTTTGAATTATCTTCTTGTCTTCATTATTTTCATCTTAAAGGGCCATTAGAAAAACATTGCATGGTAGAAAAAAAACATTTCTTAGATATTTGGTAAGTAACTCTTAATGAAGACATTTAAAAATAAAATCGCAATATTTAAAAAAATAAATTAGAGGTAGAATTGTGTACGGCTCATGGGGAGAAGACTGATGTTAAAGGATAGTCCACATTGAACGATTATAAATAAATAAACAATATTCAAGTCATTGAATTTCTCTTCTTAATAAGATTCGCGGTATAAAATGGAATCATCAAATCTAATACAGTAGTATAGTCAATTAAGCTCGAATAAGTTATTTGATCTGAAAATTTAAAAATGAGTGCATGGATTTAAAGATTGGTGTGCTCAAACGAGTCATTATCTTGCAGAGCATGTTAGAGGAAAGTTAAAGAAACAAATAAATAACATATCAATTATTGCACTACTCTTCTTAAGATTGGCTTCTTATTATATATAAATGGAACTCTAAATTATAATAAGCACGTCACCCTCCGGTCTCTGTCCTCCGTGACAAATTATAATTTTGTTAGATTTTGACTACAATAATATTATTACCCTTAAATGTATACTTTATTATACGTCGTTATTGGAATATTAGAGGGTACGTATGTATCAAAACGTCATTAGTCATTTAGTGGCGTATCAGTTTAATTTTCTCTTGATCATACTTTTGCTGCTAGCTTTGAAATTTCTACGTTCACATTCATGAAAATGAGCTTTTTTTTTTTAACAGTCGCAAAATATTATAAATTTTCTAATAATACATTAACTGGTCTACATTTGCCGACACTCCACTAGTCACATCAGGAATATGACTTTTTTCGATATTTTATATTACCACATGGACAATTTTTTTTAATTAATAAAAGTTTTAAAACACAATCAAGTGGCATTAATGAATCAGACTGTCATTTTCTCTCATTAATGAAAAAAGGTCTACAATTTTTTATTTTTTATTTTTTGAAAGTAAAAGGTATACAATTTTTGAAGTTCTGTTTATAAATTAATTTTTTAAAAAATAAATTAAAAGTAACGTGGCAATTTCATTTGTTTGGAAATGAAAGCTCTCAAGTCTTGTTAGAGGATTGACCTACTCGGGCCGAGTGTTGTTTGTATCCAATATTTCTGGCCCAGTTGTCATCTCAATACCCACTCCACCTTGAGTTCCCATGTCAATTTCCTTGGAGGAAATTAGGCTAAATATTGGTTTTTGTTATAAAAGTATAGAAATAATAGAGAGAATTTAGAGAGAATGAATTCTAAGGAATTCACAGGAATGAATTTCATTAATAACTGAAGCCCTATTTATAGGGAAACTTCGAATGGCACAATCGTAATTACATAATTTCATCAGGGACATAATAGTCATTCACATCATTAAAATATATATAAATTATTTCCTCGATTCCCTCAGTGCGTTTATATTCATAACACTCCCTTGAATGACTATTTGTTTGTCTTCTAGACTTGTTTGGAGAAAAATCAATGAAACTTCCTGATTGTAGGAAAGTTTAGAATGGTCATATCTTTGTTTAGTCGAAATATTTCTCCCACGATGTCGATCACCAATATAGGAGTACGTCGCCTCGTTAAAACCTTGTCAAGAAAACCTGGGAAAAAACTTGATCGAAGGAAAAAGATCTGATTACTCCATCTCGATTTCATATCTTGAGGGACCGATATCCTTACTTACGGTAAAGGATTTCAATATCATCATCATTGTTTGGATCTAAAACATTGTCTCTATTATAACTTGATCCAATATATATCCTGTGTTGATTTCTCTTGTCGTCCTCAATATACCATGAATATGCCTCGTTAAAACCTTATTAGGAAAAACCCAGTGGGAAAAATCCTAATGAAGGAAAAAGAGTACATTATTCATGTGAATACGCCTTTAATGTTGCCTCATTAAAAACCTTGCTAGGAAAACCCAGTGGGATAAAACCTCAGTCAAGGGAAAAAGAGTGCAACGCGTATTTTATACAAGTATGCTGCAAGCATTTCAAAATCTTTCATAGATTTGTATGAGTATCCTATACATTGGTTCATACTCTTCATTTATCTCCACGTGAATGGAATTTTAGATGCTATACAATATCATGTTATATTCAGTGCATACATGCAATCAACAGTTTCGATCTCATTTTCTCACTATATCAAGATATATACCTAAATCTCTTCTGGAGATTTCATATTAGAATTGAGATTGGCCTCATTAAAAACCTTGTTTGAGAAAAACCCTTTTGGGACAAAAACATCAATCAAGGAAAAGAGTACAGCATATGAATTTCTCAACAATATCAATGTAGATATTTTGAGCCGTTGCATGCACTGATACAATAATACATTTGAAATCTCTTCAAGAGTTTCATTCTCATTTCTCATTAAACCCGTGCATGAACACTTTAATCATAAGGGCATATATTTCAGTATCGGCATTTTTCGATGGATTTTAATATCCTCACTATTATTGATAGTATGTAGCGCTATCTTTTCATAGTGTGTCGACACTTTCAATTTTATTTCTTTCCCCATATCGACATAACTTATCGAGATATCTCATTTATCAATCCTCTTGTAGGATTACACAATATAGTTATGTCTATATACTCTTCAAGAGTATATGCCTCCGTTATTAGGACCATCTTTAATAATTTGCTTCGATATATATGATTGGGGAAATGTCATAATATCAACGCTTCTGGCGTGCTAATTTATCAAAGCATCTTAACTGATATATGTGATTGTTCATAGCATCTTTTATACATCTTTGAACTTCAAGTTCATATTTTAATTGTGAGGATATAGTATGATGCATTTCACATATCATTTTCAGCCTTTAATACTCCCCCTCATGCTAAGAAAATTTAGAACACTAAAACTCATATATGTTCTCATCATTTAGCCTTAATATGAGAATTTATATAGTTTGCATTCTATTCTCGATATTGGCAATTTATTGGAGGACTTTAAATAATTTGCCACATAATATCCCACTTGTATGCATACTCAATCCTTGAGGATTTATTCAAGTATTGGGATATACATTTACTAGCTTTATCATAAAATCTGGAAATCATGCTCATCTTTGTGAGCAAATATTTAAATAAATTTCAAATTACGAATCATATACACATGTGACTATCTAGTGGATCCATATCATAATATCTAGTAGTCCACATGGAGGATGAGTGGGCCCATATTTCTCATCATTTATTCCAGATATATTTGGGATTTATTCCCAATATTGGCTAGTAATGATTTCATCATTTATCGAGAACAATCATTGAAGAATTCTTTTAATTCTTCACTTGAAATATTGATTTCAATAATTATTTAAGCGGGATGGTCAGTCCGGTTCTGCAAACGAGTATTATTGAACTTTTAGTTCAGTAAATTCTTATATCGATTTCACTAGTATCTGTATAGTGCTCAACATGATTTATTACTTTCATCATATGTATAGCTCACCGACATATTCCATCATGTTTCGGTAGCATTATTACACATCACTGTTCAAGCGTGGAATCTTAGCACATACGCTTCATGTTTCAATACTGTTCCAACGCGAAGCCTTACCTCATACGCGTTTATAAATTATCCGGGCACTTACAACATTTACCATAATAATGGTCCATATATAATAATGGATAATTTGCTCTCAAATCTTCGAAAATACTATCCATCACTACCGATCAAAATCCTAAAAAGGACTTATCGAAGTAGGCTTGAAAGGTTGAGGCTGCTAATGAATAAGGGTATCCCACAAGATATCCGATGGTTGATTGAAGCAAAGGTTCGATTATCTGGTGAGGTTTCAATTCCTTCTAAATATATGCCTGGTATGGGTAAAAGTAGTTTTTCAAAGAAACGGAGAGCAAAAAGATTAGGAGGATGCTACAAGTGTGCTCGGTGGACATGTGACACTCGATGTAAATCTGTGGGGTACTTGTCCAGAAACCGATAAGATAAAATAGCATTCATTAAAGATGGATTGAGTAAGGAGCCTTTGGATGATATTCGGTGCTCTTGAGACACATCCTAGTGGACACGCATACAAGGTGAGCTAATGGCCTTATGGGCCAAATTCAAAGATCAACAAATGCGTTCTGATTGAAAAACTTACTTTAGAAGATCCTGTTTGTAAATTTAGTAGAAAAATTTAGTATAATGATTTTCCCATATTTATGTAAGAAAGCTTGGTGTAATAACAAAGATCAATATATTTCTTTTATTTGTAAATATCGTTTTTCAATTTTAAGATATATATATATGTATATATATATTATTTTTCAATCACCGATAGGTATATGTCATTTCACTAAAATTTTTCTGCCTTTTTCTCTTTCATATTTGTCAAAAAGTAAATAGTGCAATCAATTATTGGTTTGAAAATTTTTCTTTAAATAGAGGGATTCATATATCTCTCATGTTCATACATTAAAAGTATAGTGCAAAAAGAGAGATAGGAGTAGAGATGGATATGGAGATTTTAGAATCATCTCATACAAGTCAGCCTTTACCTCGCCATATTAAAACCGTATGTATTCTTGGTGGATCTAAATTGGTAGGCCATATCCAATATGTGGATATGGCAAACCGACTCATAAAAGAGTTAGGGAGACAATAAATCAATATATTATATGGAGGAACCAACAACAAACTTTTAGCTAGACTTATAATGGCCGCATCATCATGGGGAATAAGAGTTTGAGTGTAATACCTTTCCATTTAGTTGGATCTAATACTCGGGTGGAGCCAGTTCTACCATGGGTCCGGCAGGGTTGGTGCTACAAGCGCAATCCATCCACAGCGCATGATGTATATGATGAATAATAGTGATGCTTTCATTGTCCTTCCAGGCGGCTACAACACACTGGAGGAAATATTCAATATAGCCTCGTTGGCACAGTGGAACTTTCATGTCAAACCAATAGGTTTGTTGAATATTAACAATTTCTTTGATGGCTTACTAGCGTTCATAGATCAGAGTGTAGATAATAAGTTTATCTCTCATTTAGCGAGAAAAATACTTATTTACGCTGAATGCTCGTTGATGAACTACTCATCAAATTTCATGCATATGTTCAAGAACTGGAAGCCCGGATCCGCGGTTGGCAGACCATGGTGTCAGCGAAAAAAGAAATTCGGATCCTTTAAATATCTCATTATGAACCACGATGTTGAGGGTGGCGAATTACGGAGTATTTATACTCTCGAAACGCACCCTTCATTTATGGGTTCAATATGTATTTTCTTTTCGCATTTTTATATTTTCGAGTGTCTATTGCCATCTTTGATATTCTCAATATGTTCCACTTCGACTGTTTTGTACTTCTTCTGGAGTAATAATAATAATATCATATTGGCTTTATTCAAATACAGAAATCTAGTGATTATGCTTCTTCAAGAGCATTTTATTCTCATATTAATACAATCTCATATCATCGATGAGATTACTTCATATAATCTTTCCATGCGATATATTTTCTTTGATTTATCAACATGGGATCTATTGAGCATTTTACTTTCATCTATTTATCCAATGGTAACTTCAGTACCACTTACTCAATTTTCTCCATCAATATTCAATAGGCGTGGAAAGTGAACATTCCTTTATTAAATGCTTCTTTAAGAGCATTTCTCATCATATCACAATATACTAATCTCATAATGAGATTTTTTCACCACGGTATATTTTCTTTCTCTTTTATCGCAATGGGATTCTTTGAGCAATTTCATTTCATCAATACATACAATCTGTAAATTCTGCATCACTTGCTCAAATCCCTTCTTTAATATCAATAGAATATTCATATTGAACATATATAAATCGCTTATCCAATTGTGGGTTTAATCCAACCACATTTGTAATAAGTATTCTAAACGTGTGGTATAACCCACCACATTGAAAATATGCATACCAATCGTGTGATATAACTCACCACATTGGAAATATATGCGAAATTTAAAGTGCGTAAATTTAAATTGCAGAAATTAAATTTCCTCCAATAAGTGGTCGAACCTACCTTATGGGAATTATTGCAATAAATATAAATTTACGGAATTTAAATTGCGAGAATGCATAATGATTAACTACTTCTTCAGGAGTAGGATCTGCTTTAGTAGAAGGTATCACCCATCACTTAGCATATAAATTGCATAAATATATAAAACCTTCTGTTCAGTGATGGTTGAACCCATCGTCAGGTAGGAGGTATTGCGATATTTAAATTGCGATAAATAAAGTACGAGAATTAAATATTGAATCGCTTTACGAGCAGATTTGTTCTTCTAGAACAAATTCTCATTACTTCTACAAGAGCTCACTTATCCTTTTAGAATAAGTATATTATGTATTTAAACTCTTGGAGTTAAAATAATATTCGATCTTTTAACTCAAATGGACTTGGTCGTAATTAATGGATTTAGAATTTCTTGGGAATATTCTATCCATTTTTGTTTATTGTCGTCAAAGTAAGCAGGAGGTCGAACGATCGTCTGCTACCAACCGCTACGGCGATGCACTGGCGGTGCGTGGCGCTACACATATTTCTTTATAAAATATTAATACATACTCATTTCGCCAGCTTGCTACGATTCTTGTGGCGATGCCTTTGGCAAGTGCGTGGCATTACACATATTTCTTTATAAAATTTTAATAGTATAAGGATTAATACGTAAATATTCACAAGTCCAAGGACCCTTTTGTAACTTTTTCAAAAGTTGGAGTCTTGATTTGTAAATTTTGAAAGTTTACCTTATCAATATTGGTGTCAAATCGAAGATCTCGTTAAATCGAGTATAATGGAGTCGAAAATTTGATTTTGATAATGTATGCTCCTTATATCTCGAGAAAACGAATGTTATAGTTTAATATATTATTATATTATAAAATAATAATATATATACCTTTCCGTCCTTTTCTGATTTTCCTTCTGCCGAATTCGTTTCTGCATATTTCTGGATTAGGAATTAAAGACATGAAGTAACACGGTGTGATTTGTGAGTACTTTCTGGTTTCAATTACAATTGAAGAGAAGATGCGTGTAGGAGAAGTTTATTAAAAACAATTCGTTATTTGAGAAATGTTTAATCCGGTTTCTGATACAGAGGATCATCGTTAGATGCAACTGTAGAGCATACTCCCTTCTTATTACTCAAGGCTAGAGACTCGTGCTGATAACGTGTTATAAAAGTATAGAAATAATAGAGAGAATTTAGAGAGAATGAATTCTAAGGAATTCACAGGAATGAATTTCATTAATAACTGAAGCCCTATTTATAGGGAAACTTCGAATGGCACAATCGTAATTACATAATTTCATCAGGGACATAATAGTCATTCACATCATTAAAATATATATAAATTATTTCCTCGATTCCCTCGGGTGCGTTTTATATTCATAACAGTTTTAAGTTTCATTTTTGAAAAGTCCGGTGATTTTAAACTAATTGCTCAAATCCGGTAATCCCGGTTTAATTAGTCAGCTCTAAATTTTGTTTCAAGCGACCCGATTTCAGAGGGGGAAGAGGTGAGAAAACAGGAACACAACATCAGGCATGTTGGGTTTGCACTGTGAAGACGACATCAGACAACTCCCACACTTGAGGCTATGCAATTTTGAATTCGATTTGGAATATTGAAATCCGACTTTGATTATGAAATCGGTTAAAAAACTTCTAGGAAAAAAAAATCATCCTTAATGATCTACTTCTCTGGTAATTTCTGTTAGCTTTAATTGAGGAGTGTGGGCTATAGGAATGGTTAGTTGATCAAATTGAGATGCTTGGGTGAAAATATTGGATAGTCACTTACATAAGTTTTGCTTCAATTTTTTATAAACTTTCTATGCACGCCAAGTGTTCGATGAAATGTGTCTAAGGTTTCATGCTACTTTTTGGATTTTCAAGTAATGGCATACTTGTCCATGAGTTATTGATCACATTTGTGAAAAACAAGTTTATTTTTTTTCACTCCAATCAAGCACTAGTTGCTTGTAGGTGAGATTTTGCTTATTGATTATGTCATTTTTCAGAATCTAAGTTATTAGTTCATTTGCATTATTTCTATAGAAAACAGTTATAGAAAGTGTTGTGGAACTTATTTACCTAATTTCATTAGTTTAGATCTTGAGATTTCACATGTTCAACCAATATGTTATGTATTTAGTCAGATTTTTGTTGCTAACACGCATTTCAAATCAGATCTACCGTTGGGTTCCACTGCGGGAAAGCGGTATACTAGTAACTTTTATTGTAATTCATAATTTATTGCTAACACGCATTTAAGTGTAATTCAAGTGTATTAAGCTCCAATTTATGTCTAATTCAAAATACACTGATAAATTACACATTCTAGTGCATTACACTTTATGTGTAAGATGTGCAAATGGCTATATATTTTGTATGAAAAAGGAGATAATAATTTTTTAAGAAGTTTAACATAGGGTAATTATTCTGCACTATAATTATTCTGCACTATAAAATTTTTTTTAAGAAGTTTAACATAGGGTAATTATTCTGCACTATAATAATTTTTCATTAATTACAAATAATTTGTAGTTTATTTATAATGAATCATAGAGAATATCTAATAAATTACACATGAACTACAAAGAATATGTAATGCTTGTAGATAATCTTTAATTAATTACAAAGAATACGAATATATAATGCATTACAGAAAATATGTAATGCATTGCAGATATATTTGAGATAATAAAAATGAAGTGATATAAATAATTACACAGCCTGTGTAATTCATTTGTAATGTGTGATAGAATAGAAACTAATGAATTACACATTTCTGTGTAACGAATTTATAATAAATTACACCTACGTAATTAATATTTTAATTATATGTCCATTACACTTTATTTGTAAGGCATATGTAACGGGCATGTGAAGAGCTGGAAAAAAATATTTAAAATGAAATAACGAAATATAAAAGAATTATGAGAAAATGAAAAAGAAATGAATGAAAATAAAAAATGAATGAATTAAAACCTTTAAAATGCACACATGAGGATTTGAACTGGAGCAAATAAATTAGTCATGTGGCTTACCAACTACTTTAGGCCACAACATATTCATTTCCCGTCTTTGCAAAATATATGCTTGCAACTGATCCGGTCTAAAAACACCGGAATTTACTAATTATCCCACAATATTTGTGTCTTTTGTGTAATTAATCTTGATTTGCCTGATTTTTGAAAATTTAAACTTAAAGATTGGTATTAATGTAAAGGTCCCATTTCCTTGCAAACACGGCGGCCCATCGTACCAACTAAATTATCCAACAACAACAAATGCTTCAGTTGGCCCACAAGATCAACTGAGGCAATATGGAAAGATGAAGCAAATGAGCCATGTTCTACAGCTAATCGGGATTTTTGTTGAATGTGACTGTCTTACGAAATTGGAATCAAACCAATTTATCTTCAAAATAGAATTTGTTCAAATTAATCTATTTTATGGGATCCAAATATACTATAAAATTCCCTACAATTTATTTTAAAAATTCAAATTATATTTCAGATTGGAATTAAATTCAAATATTGTAACTAACACCCTGTGACATTGACAATGGTTTTGTAAAAAGTAACAACATCCATCATGAAGCCTTTTTATATCAAAGAATTGGGCTGGCTCGCATGGCCCAGTTCAGATAGGCATAAATTTTGGTCACCGAGGTGGGCTGAGCCTTGGTTCCACAAGTCAAACATTGCACGGTTGACTTGTATGGCTCGACTTGACGTTTCCTTTTTTGACCTTTTTCCCCATTATTTTTAAAAATTATTTTCTTTTTTCATAATCTCAGCTTGCACGGTTGGATGTTGATTGAATAAGATATATTTCTTTTTAAGAAATAAGTATTTTTTAGGAGAATGAGAGATTACAGAGTAAAAAAATTTTGATTTTTTTCTTTTAAATTCTAGATATATTAGCAAGAAAATCATAAAATACTTATATAAATACTAGAATGTCATACCAAAATTAAATTTACAAGACTAGCAACATTATTTGGGAAAAAAATAAAAACTTTGTGTATGGGCCAAAATACCCCTCTCTCTAGGACCCACCCCAACCCCTTGACCACACCCATACCCACACCTAGATTCTAAACTCACCCCCCGGTCAACCCTATTCCCCATCCCCAAGTTCTGCAAAGTGCAGCCATGGCTGCCTGCAAAAATTGGTTCCATTTTATCACCATTTGCTTGCCGCCCCAAGCAAATTTTCGTTTTGGATCTTTTCTCTTCGAAATCATTCAAGCATTTCACAAATTTTCTTTGCCGTGAGAACGCTTCTACTAGATCTGGTTCACTTATTTTAGTTTTGGTTTCACGCTTTTCAAATCCAAAGAAAGTTTCTGTAAAATCTGGTTCTCTTCATAATTGAGGAAGCTTCTGTCAGATCTAGTTTCATGATTTCATCATCTCTAGTTTTACTCGCAGCTGTTGAAAAAGCTTGTAGAATTTTTTCCGAACAGTGACGGAGTGAATAGTAAACAATTTTGGCTGGAAAAGATGAACACTGAATAGTGTCGCTGGAGTGTATTGCTAGAGTTTTGACGGAGATGATGAATAGTGTGGAGATCGGGTGTGGGTAAATCTAAAAGTCGAGAAATGAACAGTGAATATAGTTGGAGTTTCGCCGGAGAAGATGATCGGAGTTTCGCCGGTGGAGATGACCGGAGTTTTCATTTCGTCGGAGAAGATGACCGGAAAAGGAATGCAGTAGGAGAGAAAATACTTGGATAAAGGCATTTTAGTCATGTTCATTTTTTATTGCTATTCTTGCTAATTGAAATTTTTACTGATTTTTTTACAATTACAACTCTAATCTTCTATATATATGCTAATGCCTCTAAATTCTATGGTCGGAATTAAATTTAAGGAAAAATAATTAGAAAATTTTTTTGTCTAACCACTACTAAAAATTTGAAAATGTTTTAAACAATTTTGGTGGTCGATGTACATGCACCAAATGTATCTAATAATTTCCCATTGTTTTCAAATTTTCTGTAAGTGACAGAGTGACAGACTCGGGAAGTGCGCAGGTCAACTTTTTTCAAACCCAAATCAATAAAAAAGAAGTCCCCAAATCCACTCGCCATTTTTCACCAATTTGTTCCACTCGCCTCTGTATCCGTCAATCCTGTCATGTTCCTACCTTCTACACCTGTCAACTTACCGGATAGCGAGTACAATAACATTTTACTTGCACGCGAGTTGATACAACCACACCTTTTGAACTCCACGAGACAACGGCTATTTTCTCAATTCACAATTTTTTCTATACAGCTTTCAAGAGAAGTCTCCTTTTTACTCAACTCATTTTGGGTTTAAACTTTACTATAGATTTTTTTTTTTCGTTCCATTTCACCAAAACTTTCATTAATCATATATTTTAGTTAGTCATAAATTTCATATTTTGTAATTTGGACATATAAAAGTCATATTATCACATATTTCAATCATTACAGTAATTTAACGATTGTGTTCAGAATATACTATAGAAGTCATATTTACCACTGTATTCCACTGTATTATTAAAATTTTATGCTCAAAATTTATATCCAACAACCACAGTAATTATTAAAAAAAATTTGGAGTCAGTCTGTGATGACACCAACACCCAATCCGGGCACTCCCAAAACCCCACCATTTTGCATATCATAGCAGAGTCCCCTTTTTATCTTTTTCCTTTCACTCGAAACTCTTTGAAATCCGACAGTACTTTCAAGTTTCAAGAACTTAAAAAAGAAAAAGAAGAGAAAAATAAATTAAAACTGCAGTAGAAAACTGTGGAAGAACACCCATTTGAATCAAGAAATGGAAATGGTTGTTTGGATTCTCTTCCTTTTGGCCCTTTTGAGCAAGTTCTCTCATTCTCTCACTCCAGATGGTATGCAGCTTTTCCCTCTTCTTGCCCTTTATTTTATTTTTAAATTTAAACTGCTGGGTTTTTATTTCAGACAGGGAAATGAAATTCTTGGAAGAATCGGATTTTCTTTCTTTATTTATTATTATTATTATTTTTTTTTTGGAAACTTTTCAGGGGTAGCATTGTTGGAATTGAAGAGCAGTTTGAATGATACTAAGAACGTGTTGAGTAATTGGATAGACTCTGATGCAACCCCATGTCACTGGACTGGTATTTCTTGCAGCCCTCAGGACCAAAGAGTTATATCTGTGTATGTAATTTTCTTGATTTCAGAAATTAATATTTTATTTTTTAAAAATTGAATCTTTCTTAAGATCTTGATTTATGTTATCTTTTAGAAACTTGCCTTACATGGAACTTGGAGGAAATGTTTCCCCCAGCATTGGTAAACTAAATAGATTGCAGAGACTGTAAGTTGAACACCCACTCTTCACTCTCCCATAACATTGGAGTTGCTCAATGTGTGTTCAATGTATTTATTTGTAACATTGTTTATGCTTGTGTGTATTTAGGGCACTTCACCAGAACAATCTTCATGGCTTTATACCTAATGAAATTGCCAAATGTTCTGACTTGAGAGCAATGTAAGTGAAAGTCAGCTATTAGTATTGACATGTTTGGTTATGAGGATTAGATATTCGATTGAGGGGCGTTGTGTAAATTTTTCACTGCTTTATTTTTTTTGAAAGAATGAAACTCAATTTGTTAAACGTAGGTACTTGAGGGCTAACTATTTTCAAGGAGGCATACCATCAGATATCGGAAACCTTTCTCAATTAACCATATTGTAAGAAAATTTTGAGCACTTTCGACTTTCAATAATGCTTATATTGGTTTGATTGTCTGTCAATGATTATGGGATTGTTGTTTTTTAGGGATTTATCGAGTAATTTGCTCAAGGGTGCTATACCTTCTTCTCTCGGCCGTCTAAAGCGTATACGATATTTGTGAGTTTGGTTGAAGCTCAACATTGTTTGTAGTCTGTACAAGAATGTTTCATTTGTGTGTTGCTAATGCACTTCATTTCATTTCTTCAGAAATTTGTCTACGAATTTCTTGTCGGGCGAAATTCCAGATATTGGAACTCTAAGCACATTTGGGAGGAAGTCGTAAGTACCCAATCCAAGAAACAAGTCGACAAATTTCGAATTTCATATGTTAGGACAGTTATTTGATGTCTTTAAAAGTTATATCCTAAGAAGGCTGTTGTTATTATCCCTAGGTTTATCGGTAATTTAGATCTTTGTGGCCAACAAGTGAACAAGCCATGTCGAACATCGCTAGGCTTCCCTGCTGTATTGCCTCATGCCGAAAGTGATCAAGCTGCAGGTATTTGTTCATAGATTTAAACTATTGCAAAATTAGTTGGCTCTCGGCTTTCCTTGTATTGCAATCCCATTAATGAAAAAGGAAAAAAATTTCTAGTACTATTAGTGTACCGTATTCAGTACCTAGGCCAATCAGCATCGGTCACCTACGTGGGGTCACAATGGCTAGTATTTAGTGGCTTGAAGTGCCAAGCACAAGTAATCAATACACGAGGAGTACTAAAAGTTTCTTGTTTTAATGTTGTCATTACCATGTAATTGAAAGTATCGACTTCTAAAATGTGGTGTTTCAATAGTTCCTAAGAGGTCTTCCCACTATATCAAGGGAGCCATAATTGGTGCTATGTCCGCATTGGGATTTGCATTTCTTTTGCTCCTCGGGTTTCTGTGGGTTCGTTTGCTGACCAAGAAAGAACGCGCTGCAAAGAAATACACAGAAGTCAAGAAACAAGTTCATCAAGAACCAAGTAAAATTGATGCTCATCAAATCTTACAACTTTCTTAGTCATTTTCATGTTTTTAAGGTTTCATAAATCTTTTTAATGATTTTTCAGGTGCTAAGCTTATCACGTTTCACGGGGATCTTCCATATCCATCTTGTGAACTTGTAGAGAAAATAGAATCTCTTAACGAGGAGGATGTTGTTGGGGCTGGAGGATTTGGTACTGTATATAGAATGGTCATGAATGATTGTGGGACATTTGCTGTTAAGAAGATTGACCGAACTCGTGAAGGCTCAGATGAAGCCTTCGAGAGGGAGTTGGAGATCTTGGGTAGCATCAAACATATAAATCTTGTAAATCTTAGAGGATATTGCAGGCTTCCCACTGCAAAGCTTCTCATTTATGACTACGTAACTATGGGCAGCTTGGACGATTTATTACACGGTACATTTCTATTTTCTCGTTTTTTGGTATAACAATGATGTCTTTTCTATTTTGGGGTATAACGATGGTGTTGTGAACTTATGATGCAATAATTTATTGATCAGAACGTCTAGATGACCGGATCTTGAATTGGAATGCCCGTTTAAGAATAGCTGTTGGATCTGCTAAGGGATTGGCTTACCTACACCATGATTGCTGTCCTAAGATTATTCACCGAGATATAAAATCGAGCAACATACTGCTTGATGAGAATCTTGAGCCTCATGTCTCAGACTTTGGCCTTGCCAAACTATTGGTCGATGATGACGCTCATGTGACAACTGTTGTTGCCGGCACTTTTGGCTATTTGGCTCCAGGTTTGTGCTTTGAAAATTCTTCAGTTTAGTTATGAATGTGAATCATAATGAATGGTGAAACTGAACTACATTTTTATTGTTTAACTTGACAGAATACTTGCAGAGTGGAAGAGCAACTGAAAAGTCCGATGTTTATAGCTTTGGCGTTCTACTATTGGAACTTGTAACTGGAAAGAGGCCAACTGATCCATCCTTTGTGAAACGAGGATTAAATGTCGTTGGCTGGGTAAATACTTCGACTGCTCTTGATCTTGTTTAAGCAGCTGATTAGGCTCGGTTTGGACATGCCATATCAGTTGCTAACCCACTTATATCATGGACCAAATCACGCCACATCAACTCTACTCCTGGTTTACTATACTCTAAACTCAATGCCTGTTGTCTAGGCGTCATTACTTACTTTTCGACTGATGAAATATAAATTTGCAGATGAACACGTTATTGAGGGAGAATCGGATGGAGGAAATTGTGGATAGAAAATGCAGGAATGCCGATGTGGAGACCATAGAGGCGATAATAGAAATAGCAGCGAGATGCACCGATGCTAATCCAGACGACCGTCCGACCATGCAAGAGGTACTGCAGTTTTTGGAGCAAGAGGTCATGTCGCCTTGCCCGAGTGAGTTCTATGAGTCCCATTCAGACAAATCCTGATATTGGTTATTATGGCTACATTGTGTTGCTTAGGGTCTGTCATCATGCGGATATTGTAACGACCCCATGTCGTCTCTCTGTAGGATTGTATATTTACGTTCACGCAATTGGTGAATGAGCATTTTCTCCTACGCGGCGCAAATTATTCAGTTTATTATTCTATGGTCTTTATTATTATTCAACCTCTAGTTTTTAACTTTTAATGAAATATAAGGGTTCAACAGAACTCAAGATCCACAAATATCAATCTGGTTTCATTTGCATTTTGACAATCTCACTGTACATTGCCAATTTTGAAGGCAAACATATCTGACATAACAATAATCTAATGAAAAAATAATGGTCATAGATGCATGCTTGGTACAAACAACATGATTGCAGCCACAGATTTTAGATGTCCATCAACTGGATCTTGGCAGCTTGATCATCAAAATTTTATATTCTCCTTCAAGTAGCAAACCATTTCTTGCTACAAAAATTGACAAGTAAATAATCAAGATTCAAAATTGTTATCATCACTACCATCTCATTATCGGTTTAAGGCTGAAAAGTATAATAAACAAGATAAAATGAATATCAGTTCTATGATGAATGAAACTTACTAGTATACTGAGGATAATGCATCCAGCAGCACCAGGGAACAAAGAGTACCAAAAATTCAAATGGTGAAGCTTCACGCCGTCGATGAAAAGCAATGGCAAGCTTGCAGCTGAAAATGGGCACATTAAAATGTCAATACCTGTGTGTGGACTAGTAGGTGTCACAGTACGAGATCCCCCCCCAAAGAAAATGGGTTTTAGCGTAAATTTGTGTTCTTGTTTATTATTTGTTGATTGGCTAGTTTTTCTTTATTGGCATCGGTGACGAAAATGGTATACCCGGAGGATGCACTGCACGAGTGGAAATCATGAAGGCTAAGGCTGCGGCAAGGGCGGTGCTCCTGGCTAGCCAACCAGGGCCGAATACAGTTAATGCCAAAACACCGATAGCTGCACACCCAATTTGTGCCATGAACATGTTGTACTTCTGCAACAATGAAGCTATTGTAGCTAAGCGGCGGGTTTCAACAAAAGAAACCATTCGAAACAAACAGATGATTGTAATCAGGAAACGAATGACCCGAGTAAAACTCTCGCTGCAGGTTTACGATGATCTCCATTTTTTGTATAAAATGCAAAATTATGTAAATTCACCACTCAGCAGAAATTTGAAAGATTAGACAACAAACAATTTATCCGGTTCAACTCTATGAGGGCTATACAATCTAACTAGTATCTTAAATTCTTTCCAGGTTGTTACACATTATAGCTTTTTAACTTATATTACAAATAGAGTTTGATAGAGCTCCAGATTCATATCCTAATGGTGATTTATATTCTCATTACAGTTAGAGTTCAGTAGAGTTGAAATCAGAGTTTTAGATTCTTGTATATAGTTGCTTTGTTACCCTGGCACCGGGAGACGACGGAGTGGCAAAGAGAACAGCACAAACAGCTCCAAGCGGTGCAATTGACATTGATACCCCTTTTGGTGCCAACATTTGATCAATCTTCCCCAGAATCGCCATTGCTGCGAATGCCCCTGTTCAAACCAAGAACCCATAAAAACTTGAGCAACAAAAACTCAAAGAAACAAGCTAAATGCCATATTTGCCATTGTTGTTCTTCAAGAAAATAAAGTGTAACCTGCAGAAGGCCAAAAAATGTCACTAAGTGAAGGAGCTTTAGAGCTCTTCTCAGGTACCCAACCATCCCAAACAGGGGAACTCGATTGAGACGATGATGATGCAACTGTACACAAATCCCTTTTTCTTAATTTCTTCGCCGTTTGAAGCCAACTGGATTTTTCTGTCTTGTCTGTGAGACATTGTGTGTCGATAGAAGTAGGACTGCAAGAAAATTGTAATGAATTCAATGGAGAAAAAGATAATCTGGGAAATGGTAAAAGCTGATGAATGCGGGCATTACTCGCATGGAGTTGCATACCCATTTCAGATTTTAATTCTTCGATCTTTTCGAGGCTGTGGTGACTTGATTATAATAAATATCTAATTTATTCGGAGTCAAAGAAGACGACAAAGCAGTGAAGATATGAACCTTTGGAGAGATCGAAAAGGCGTTGGACCAAGGGGCGGTCATTCATCCTGCATACACGATTCAACCCAGCGCCCACTCTCTCGGTGTCTTCTCCCTTAGTCCTATTCATTATTACTACTAGTATTTATTAATTTATTTTTAATTAATATAGTATACCATCATTTGGAGGTGTAATTGATTGTGTGAGACAATTTTTGCAAACAATTTATAAGAATGAATGTGACTCAGAGCATCATCAATGCAACACCATTCAATGGATCCAAGTACTTGGCATGATTGTGAAGGAGAGATATACACGCAATAAAAAATGGGTCTCGTAACTTTTCATTCGATGAGAAAAAATGATGAGTTTTTAAGTAAAAAGGCAAAAAGAATAGTTTATGTAACAAAGATGTGCTTTCAGAGGTTCGCCTTTTGCCCTTCTTAGCAACGAGAACTCCTTAAAGTCGTGGTTATTAGTTATTACTACTCTCCCGTCATGCAAAATTAGTTCATCTTATATTTCATATGGATTGAAAATTTTTGTTTTTATCAAATGATGATAATTCATTTAATTTAGTATGTTAAACATTGGTATATTGGTATTGAAAAATAAAAAACCTTAGTACCTCTTTTAAAAGTTGATTACAATTTAAAATGGATAAAAGAAAAAATGAATGGAGGTGTTATAAAAGTATAGAAATAATAGAGAGAGTTTAGAGAGAATGAATTCTAAGGAATTCACAGGAATGAATTTCATTAATAACTGAAGCCCTATTTATAGGGAAATTTCGAATGGCACAATCGTAATTACATAATTTCATCAGGGACATAATAGTCATTCACATCATTAAAATATATATAAATTATTTCCTCGTGCCTCGCGAGTTCATAACACTCCCCCTTGAATGACTATTAATACAAATGTCTTCTAAACTTGTTTGGAGAAAAATCCAATGGGAAAAAACTTCCAAATTGATTGTAGAAAAGCTTGGAGTGGTTGTATATCGCTTCATCAAAAACATTGCTCCCCGATGCCTATCAACAGATAGAGTATTCACGTGTTCTCATTAAAACCTTGTCACAAGAAAACCCAAAGTGGGAAAAACTTGATCGAAGGAAAAAGAGATACCACTCTATCCGATTTCATATCTTGAGTGACGGATATCCTTACTTCTAGTAAAGGATTTCAATATCATCATTATTTGAATCTAAATCATTGCCTCTATTATAACTTGATCCAATAGATACACTGTGTCGATTTCTCTTGTCGTCCTCAACATACCATGAATATGCCTCGTTAAAACCTTATTAGAAAAACCGGGGAAAAATCCTAATGAAGGAAAAAGAGTACATTATTCATGTAAATACGCTTTTAATGTTGCCTCATTAAAAACCTTGCTAGGAAAACTGGGATAAAACCTCACTATCGAGGGAAAAAGAGTGCAACGGCGTATTTTATACAAGTATCAAGCATTTCAAAATCTTTCATAGATTTGTATGAGTACATATACATTGGTTGATACTCTTCATTCATCTCCACGTGAATGAAATTTTAGATGTTATACAATATCATGTTATATTCGATGCATATATGCAATCAACAAACTTGATCTCATTTTCTCAATATATCGAGATATATACCTAAATCTCTTCCGGAGATTTCAGATTATGAGATTGGCCTCATTAAAAACCTTGTTTGAGAAAAACCCTTTTGGGATAAAAACATCAATCAAGGAAAAGAGTACAAAGATATGAATTTCTCAACAATATCAATGTAGATATTTTGAGCCGTTGCATCTGCTTGATACAATAATACATTTGAAACCTCTTCAAGAGTTTCATTCTCATTTCTCATTAAACCTGTGCATGAACACTTTAATCATAAGGGCATATATTTCACAGATCGGCATTTTCGATGGATTTTAATATCCTCACTATTATTGATAGTATGTAGCGCTATCTTTTCATAGTGTGTCGACACTTTCAATTTTATTTCTTTCCCCATATCGACATAACTTATCGAGATATCTCATTATCAATCCTCTTGTAGGATTACACAATATAGTTATGTCTATATACTCTTCAAGAGTATATGCCTCGTTATTAAGACCATCTTTAATAATTTGCTTCGATATATATGATTGGGGAAATCTCATAATATCAACGCTTCAGCGTGCTAACTTATCAAAGCATCTTAATCGATATATGTGATTGTTCATAGCATCTTTTATACATCTTTGAACTTCAAGTTCATATTTTAATTGTGAGGATATAGTATGATGCATTTCACATATCATTTTCAAATTTAATACTCCCCTCATGCTAAGAAAATTTAGAACACTAAAACTCATATATGTTCTCATCATTCACCTTTAATATGAGAATTTATATAGTTTGCATTCTATTCTCAATATTGGCAATTTATTGGAGGACTTTAAATAATTTGCCACATAATATCCCACTTGTATGCATACTCAATCCTTCAGATTTATTCAAGTATTGGGATATACATTTACTAGCTTTATCATTAACTGAAATCATGCTCATACTAGTGAGCAAATATTTCAGAAATTTCAAATTACTTAATCATATACACATGTGACTATCTAGTGGATCCATATCATAATATCTAGTAGTCCACATGGAGGATGAGTGGGCCCATATTTCTCATCCTTTATTCCGTATATATTTGGGATTTATTCCCAATATTGGCTAGTAATGATTTCATCATTTATCGAGAACAATCATTGAAGAATTCTTTTAATTCTTCACTTGAAATATTGATTTCAATAATTATTTAAACCGGGATGGTCAGTCAGGTTTGCAACGAGTATTATTGAACTTTTAGTTCAGTAAATTCTTATATCGATTTCACTAGTATACGTATAGTGCTCAACATGATTTATTACTTTCATCATATGTATAGCTCACCGACATATTCCATCATGTTTGGTAGCATTATTACACATCACTTTGTTCAAGCGTGGAATCTTAGCACATACGCTTCATGTTTCAATACTGTTCCAACGCGGAGCCTTACCTCATACGCATTTATAAATTATCCGGGCACTTACAGTATTCACCATAATAATGGTCCATATATAATAATGGATAATTTGCTCTCAAATCTTCGAAAATACTATCCATCACTACCGATCAAAATCCTAAAAAGGATTTATCAAGTAGGCTTGAAAGGTTGAGGATGCTAATGAATAAGGGCATCCCAGAGATGTTCGATGTTTAATTGAAGCAAAGGTTCGATTATCCGTGAGGTTTCGATTCCTTCTAAATACATGCCTGGTATGGGTAAAAGTAGTTTTTCAAAGAAACGGAGAGCAAAAAGATTAGGAGGGTGCTACAAATGTGCTCGGTGGACATGTGACACTCGATGTAAATCTGTGAAGTGCGTGTCTAATGTAGAAGATAAGATAGCATTCATTAAGGATGGATTGAGTAAGGAGCCTTTGGATGATATTCAATGTGCTCTTGAGACACATCCTAGTGGACACGCATAAGGTGAGTGATGGCCTTATGGGCCAAATTCAAAGATGAACAATCACGTTATAGTCTTGAAAAACTTACTTTAGAAGCTCCTGCTTGTAAATTTAGTAGAAAAATTTAGTATAATAATTTTCTCATATTAATGTAAGGAAGTTCGATTGTAATAACGAAGATCAATGTTTTTCTTGTAATTGTAAATATTGTTTTTCAATTTTTAAGATATATATATGTATATATATATTATTTTTCAATCACCGATAGGTATATGTCATTTCACTAAAATTTTTCTGCCTTTTTCTCTTTCATATTTGTCAAAAAGTAAATAGTACAATCAATTATTGGTTTGAAAATTTTTCTTTAAATAGAGGGTTCATATATCTCTCATATTCATACATTAAAAGTATAGTGCAAAAAGAGAGATAGGAGTAGAGATGGATATGGAGATTTTAGAATCATCTCATACAAGTCAGCCTTTACCTCGCCAGATTAAAACCGTATGTATTCTTGGTGGATCTAAATTGGTAGGTCATATCCAATACGTAGATATGGCAAACCGACTCGTAAAAGAGTTAGGGAGATAAGAAATCAATATACTATATGGAGGAACCAACAACAAACTTTTAGCTAGACTTATAATGGCCGATCATCATGGGGAATAAGAGTTTTGAGTGTAATACCTTTCCATTTAGTTGGATCTAATACTCAATTGGAGCCGCTTCTACCATGGGTCCAGCAGGTTGGTGCTACAAGCGCAATCCATCCACAATCGCATGATATATATGATGAATAATAGTGATGCTTTCATTGTCCTTCCAGGCGGCTACAACACACTGAAGGAAATATTCAATATAACCTCGTTGGCACAGTGGAACTTTCATGTCAAACCAATAGGTTTGTTGAATATTAACCATTTCTTTGATGGCTTACTAGCGTTCCTAGATCAGAGTGTAGATAATAAGTTTATCTCTCATTCAGCGAGAAAAATACTTATTTACGCTAAGATCTGTTGATGAAATACTCATCAAATTTCATGCATATGTTCAAGAATCATGGAAACCTGCATTCGCTTGGTCACGTATCACCGTGTCAGCGAAAAAGAAATTCGGATCCTTTAAATATCTCATTATGAACCCTGATGTTGAGGGTGGCAGAATTACGGAGTATTTATACTCTCGAAACGCACCCTTCATTTATGGGTTCAATATGTATTTTCTTTTCACATTTTTATATTTTCTAGTGTTTATTGCCATCTTTGATATTCTCAATATGTTCTATTTCGGCTGTTTTGTACTTCTTCTGGAGTAATAATAATAATATCATATTGGCTTTATTCAAATACAGAAATCTTAGTGATTATGCTTCTTCAAGAGCATTTTATTCTCATATTAATACAATCTCATATCATCGATGAGATTACTTCATATAATCTCTCCATGCGATATATTTTCTTTGATTTATCAACATGGGATCTATTGAGCATTTTACTTTCATCTATTTATCCAATGGTAACTTCAGGTACCACTTACTCAATTTTCTCCATCAATATTCAATAGACGTGGAAAGTGAACATTCCTTTATTAAATGCTTCTTTAAGAGCATTTCTCATCATATCACAATATACTAATCTCATAATGAGATTTTTCACCACGGTATATTTTCTTTCTCTTTTATCACAATGGGATTCTTTGAGCAATTTCACTTCATCAATACATACAACGGTAAATTTTGGCATCACTTGCTCAAATCTCTTCTTTAATATCAATAGAATATTCATATCGAACATATATAAATCAGTTATCCAATTGTGGGGTTTAATCCAACCATATTTGTAATAAGCATTCGTAACGTGTGGTATAACCCACCACATTGAAAATATGCATACCAATCGTGTGATATAACTCACCACATTGGAAATATATGCGAAATTTAAAGTGCGTAAATTTAAATTGCAGAAATTAAATTTCCTCCAATAGGTGGTCGAACCTACCTTATGGGAATTATTGCAATAAATATAAATTTACTAATTTAAATTGCAATTAAAATGCATAATGATTAACTACTTCTTCTAAGTAGGGTCTACTTAGTAGAAGGTATTACCCTTCACTTAGCATATAAATTGCATAAATATATAAAATCTTCCGCTTAGTGATGGTTGAACCCATCATCGGGTAGGAGAGGTATTGCAGATTTAAATTTCAATAAATAAAGTGCGAGACTTAAATATCTATAGAATCAAATTTGTTCTAACTATTTCTTCAAAATATAATTATTGTCAAAGTAAACGATCGTAAATCGAAATATCTGCTGCATCAATCAAGCTACAGGTTCGCGATCTTGCAGTGCGTGACGCTACACATATTTCTTTATAAAACATTAATACATACTTTCACGCCGCCAACCGCTACGATTCTCGGCGAGTCTCGGCAAGTGCGTGGTATGCACATGTCTCTTTATAAAGTTTTGACATTATAAGCACTAATACGTAAATATTCACAAGTCCAAGGACCCTTTTGTAACTTTTTCAAAAGTTGGGATCGATTTGTAAATTTTGAAAATTTACCTTATCAATATTGGTGTCAATCGAAGATCTCGTTGAATCGAGTATAATGGAGTCGAGAAAATTTGATTTTGATAATATATGCTCCTTATATCTCGAGAAAACGAATATTATAGTTTTATATATTATTATATTATAAAATAATAATATAATATATATAATATATACCTCTCCGCCTTTTGCTTTCCATTTTGTCACTTAATTTTTGAAACCAGTATTCGTCGTGTTTGGTTTGGAAAATTCCACTAATTGACATTGGTATTGTGACTGCTTTGTAGGAATAGGTATTTTATAACGGAGGTTGTGGTGTGCTTGTCTGCTTTAGAGAGAGAATGGGACAGAGAGAGATTTTATAGAAAATTGAGTATTTCAAATTGTAATAATCAGGTTTACGTCTGAGAAGATCATCTATAAGATCTGTTGAGAAGCATACTTCTTTTATATTACTCAAAGGGTTAGAGACTCGTCTTGATAACGTGTTATAAAAGTATATAAATAATAGAGAGAATTTAGAGAGAATGAATTACAGGAATTCGAATGAATTTCATTAATAGCGGCTCTATTTATAGGGAAACTTCGAATGGCACAATCGTAATTACATAATTTCATCAGGAACATAATAGTCATTCACATCATTAAAATATATATAAATTATTTCCTCGTGCCTCGCGAGTTCATAACAGGAGGCCTATTTTTGCGGGGGGAGAAGTATTATGTTTTTTAATGGTCCATTTGACAACTTGAGCGGTTGACTAAAAAGCTTGAACGGTTTGTATTGTGTCACATTCAACCATGATTACCAAACTCTATAAATAGTATAATTATTTACTACCAAAGCAACCAAATTTTATTAATTCAACGGTCATCACTTTTCATTTATTTAGTATCACTTAGACAGTAATGATCTCCTCCCCGCAGTGGGGAGGATATCATATCCACAAACACATATGACCCTTCTTGATTGGTGGAGAACCGGTGGTAGGATCCACATACATGGTTCTTCATCAACGGGGATGTGTGTTTTACGGGTATAATATCCTCTCCGTTGTGGGGAGGAGATCATTTCCCGTCACTTACGTAATTGTGGGGAGGAGATCATTTTCCGTCACTTACGTAACATTTCATTTGAAGCTTCTTTGTTTCTATTGGGTTAGATTCATCTATAATTATGGAAATTTATATGGTCATTGATTTTTCTCAATGTCGGCATGGTGGTACAATGTTAACTAGCACTTGAATACATACCAATTTTTCAGATTGAATAGTTGTGAAGTTTACGAACGTATGACAATAATCGGTAGCCGTTTGCGTGCAGTTCAGGTTGAAACTTGAATGATGGGTCTCAAGTTGCTAATTCAAACGCAACGTAGGCTCTGTTTCACTACCTTACAAAATAGCACTAGTGCTGCTAACCTTTGAACAACTTGAACGATGGGTCTCAAGTTGCCAATTTTCAACACTCCAAGTCACAAAAATATTGAAATATGGGCGCTTGAGGACGAGGTCGTTTTGTAATGGAAACGATTTTTTGACCTTTTAAAAGCAAGTTGTGAATAAATGATTGATTCAAGGTAATCTCCAATGAGACGTTTGCCGTTGGCATTTTGTCACAAGCTACAACGGGATAGCATATACAACTTCCTACTAGCAAATTTTTATTTGGAATTTGGAACAAAAGTCTTCAAGAACGAGTAAGCCATCACAATTTCCTAACCGACTAATATCGTGAAACATTTCAACCACATATCCATCGCATGCTTATAAATCAAATATTAATTTTTATACAACATATTCACAACTACGGTTCAAGATCCACACATATCCAATGGAGACTACAGAAGTATGTTTGTATCAAAAATTTTCTCTTGCCGACAAAGCAAATGCAGGCACAAAGACAACTCCCCCTAAATGTTGGGGGCCCCGGGAGAGGGGCTATCTCTTGCTTGCTTTTGCTGGCAAGAGAAACGAGCTGATGTTTGTATATGACTCATTTAAGTAATCAAAGTCTAATGACTCATCTCATTCTTCATTGTGGAAGTTGAACTTAGTCATCGGCAATGATGGCCCTCTGGTAATCCAAGAGTGCCCACATGTGATCGTATGATCTCCCCCCCACCTCCCTTCGGCATGGCAAGGAACACGTACCTATCATCTGGTTAAGGTGCCGTATCATTAGCCCACTTCTCTAACCCCACATGCTCTTCATGAGTTACACCAAAAGACAATTTTCTAAATCACATATTCACATACGAACGCTTCCAACAAAGATAATTTACGGGTATTGCCATTAATTTCCCCATTGTACGCATACAAAACAAACCAAGTTCGAAGATTTCATGGCAAACAAGACCACGCATGAGTATCGAACACCTTCTAACGGGTGAAACCAATCTTAAAACGGCATGACATGAGCGCCATTGATTGGCTTTATTGATATAGTCAACATAGCAGCACAAAAATACTTCACAAAAGAAAACAAAACATAGCAAAAAGATTACAGAAATTTACCAAATAGTTCTCAATACGGCCAGAAACCAAAGGCGGCATGATCTTCAACCAGAAATCCAAAGTAAGAAGAACTTGCTGACGTGCCAAGATAATCAGTTGGTCGAAGTAAATCCTTGTTCAAGTTATCCTCTTCACTATGAGATATATCAGAATTATCAGGCTCATAAATGTATTTAGAGTGAATTCCATCAGCAATATGTGGACTATCAGTTTCGTCACTTCTACCCGAGCTTAGATTATCACCCTTTAAGGCTACTGTTGATACCTTTGATCCTTCATTTTCAGAAATTGCATCAGCAATGGCTTCTTTTCGTGTTGCTTTGGCCAGTTTAAGGTTGTCTCGTGATGGTGAGTCTCCATTCGTTTGATCTTTCATGAGCATATTGTCAGCGAGGACAAGAACCTAGGAAACAAATGGATACTTGATATATATCCCATAAACATTAAAGTTCACAAAAATTTAAGGAAAATCTCTAGATTATATGAGCTACTAATCACTCAAGATGTTTCCCGGTAGTCCCAGAACTTTGTTTTGTTCTAAGCTGGTCACTAAAGTTTGCCATTTTCCCTCATTTGGTCATTCATAATCCAAGACAATGCCATATAAGATCACCATAATTTGTAATGGACATTATGTTAGAAAAACTAGGGGGACGTTCTCTTTGCTACTTTAGGCTGTTTTCAAATTTTAAAAACAAACTTATTTATTTTCATATTTTCAAAAATGCGTCCTTGAAAACAAGGAAATTTTTTGTAAAAACACTCTAAAACAACTTTTTCAAACATGGAAGAACCCCGTGGTCTTCTTTCTTCAGCTCAAAACCAGAAAACTGAAAATTGAAACACATAGAGAAGGTTATCAGTTGTCACCTCGGTTTCTAGTTTCTCATTCTCCTTGAGAAGGCTATCATAGTCAGCTTTTAGGCGTTTATAGCTCACTTGTAATCTCTCATAGTCTACCTCCAGCTGTTTAGTCTTCCATCGTGCACGGCGATTTTGGAACCATATAGCAACCTGTCTAGGCTGCAACCCAAGCTCCTTGGCAAGCTGGACTTTCCTTTCTGGCTCAAGTGTGTTTTCTGCCACAAAGCTCCTCTCGAGGAACTCGACTTGGTCAACTGTAAGACGCCTCTTCTTCTCCGGCTGATTGAAGTATTCGTCCAAGTATTTGTATCCATTATCCTCTTGATCAATTGTATTGAAATTTAAACTAGTTGAATTGTGTTGGTGAGCAGCTCCGCCAAAACTAACCATTGATCTTGAGCCTGAAATAGAACTATATATTGTTATCCCGTGTTCGTTTTAACTTTCTTCTATCAAAAAATTAACTTCTGATCAAAGTTAAACTTCAATATTAAACAGACGTTGCAAACAACTGCTTATTATTACGTGCACATCTGAGGTTCTATAGACCATCATGACTCAATCTAGTTAACTAAGTATTTCAATTTTGTTCATTTCAAGGACATATATTCACTGTTTCACACTCAAAAGGCTGCATCAAAGATTGAATAAGCTGATAAGCATAACAACCAAAAATCAAGAGTTCTCATTCACAAAACACGAAAAAGATGAAATCGTGCATCAATATATATAGACATACAAGATTAATAAATAGAAAACAGAAAAGTCAACGCAGATGAATACCAAGAAAAGAAGATGAAGAACCAGGGGAATTCATAGAACCAAGGGGCTGAGGGTGGGTAGAAGAGGGAATTTTCAGTTTCCGAGTTTCAAACAAATCGCCGTTGACATCAGAACCACCAGCACCGCCACGAACCGCCCTCCACGCTGCCATAGATAATTTTTCTCCGAGAACGGTATAAAGATAGAAATTCAAGAATCTGCAATGTAAATCCTGTTATATTTCCCCCTTAAATAACCCACAAGGGTCTATTGGGATCTTACTGAAATGGGATTTAGATTTTGTGGCGAAAAAAGCTGGTTATGATTATCTCTGTGATGTGTGAAGTGTGAGAACACCGGCTGCTCATTACAGCCACCATTGATCCTTGTTTTTCACAAATAAAACAGAACAAAATTTTCGAATGTGTGTCTATGTGTGTGAGAGAGATGGAGTATCTCTCTGTGTGTTCTTGGTTTGGAGAGAGAGATGAAGAGATGTCACCAGCGAAGGGAGGGAGAGCAAGTCGCCGGTGGATTGGATGGCAAACGGGGTTGGAGTGAGAAGAAGACAAATATACTTTTTGGCTAGCAAAATTGGATGGTGAATGGAATTTCAGGAGTTTTTCTTTGCAGGCCCATATTAGGAATATTTTGGTAAAGGTATCCTTTCTGAAATAGAATTTTTTTTTTTTTTTTTGAAAAAAAGTTTAATTTAAAATACTTTATTTATATACTTCTACTTAATATTTAATTATAACTATTAATTTTAAATTATACTTATTAAATTAAATAAGAGTAAATTGAGAACGCGATTTTCAAAATGTATATTTTTAATACTTTACTTTAATTTTTGTGAAAATTAAATAAGTCTACATATATGGGGAGGAGAGAGTATTCTTTTGTTAATCATCTTGCTCCAACTCTACAAGTCCTGATTTCTACTTTCGATCTAGTGCAAGTAATTTGTATAAGACCTTGTGTAAATAGTTAGTGTAGAAACACCATATTATATCACATCAATTACTTTTTAACTTGTAGTATAATATGGCGATTCTACATTAGTTTGTTGGCACAAAATCTTGTACAAGCTGCTTGAACTAAATTGAGAGTGGTCTATATGTGTTTGTTAAACCTGACCACGGTTCCGGAACAATTTAGTGTTGGAGTGAACCCTTATGAAAACTTGCCAGGGATGGTTTCGTGCCGATTTTTGACAAGCGGTCCACAGTTTTTTTTTAATTTTAAATTTGATTACTTTTTCGTGTCGGTTTTTAACTGTCAGTTCAACAAATTTTTTTAAATAAAATAACATTGATACCCTAACCCCCAACTTCAAACAAAATGTAGTATAAAAAGCATAATAGTAAAAATTGAGATTATAAAGATTGTATGTAGAAATTTGTAAATAGCAAAATGGAAGTAAATATAAGTACGTAATGTAACTAGCTTTTTTTTTTTTTTTAATTTGTAATACAAATTGGGGATCATAGGGGTGGGGTATGGTGTCTCGAATCAGAAACAAACTCGTAAGGGGTACCTTACCACTAGACCAAACCCCTTGGACACGTAATGTAACTAGCTTGAGAGTTGAGAGAATAAGATTTGAGAGTTGTGTGGAGAAAAAATAAAAAATGAAAGGGATATTTATAGATAAAAAATAAAGGGAAAAAAATTTGTGGTTCCTGTTCGAATCAGAATCGGACTATCCAACTAGAACCGTCCAATTCAGGTTCTTTCAAAAATGGAACCGGTTCCGTGCTAGTTCAAGAACCGGAACCAATTTGGGCTTGATTGAATGACTGGTTTGGGTCAGTTGATTTCGGTTCGAAACCGAAACTGTGACTGGGTCTTTGCTTTGTGGTGATTATTATTTTATTTTTTAAATTCATTGTAACACATTTGACATTTGACAATCTTGCATTTCGGATTTTTTTTTTGTTTGAACAGTCTAAAATTTGTTCCCTATAACTTAGAAAAAAAAAATCATTTTCAGAATTTTTAAAATCTTCTTGAAAATATACCATTTGAAAATCATTTCAATATATTTTTACATTAAAAGTAAATAAATAAAAATGTTCGCCTTTTGTACTCGTATTTCAAGTTACTTATGTTGTATTTAAGAATTTTGTTAGAACAACGTAAAATTCATATGCTATACCAGGAAGGTTTTTTTTTCCTCCGGAACGACCTATAGTTCGTATGCTATAACCTAGGAAAATCACTCATTTTTTGAATCCTCTAGAATATTATAGCATTGGAAAGCCATTTCAATTTATTTTCACATAAAATAATAGTTCATTTTCTATACTCGTGTTTTAAGTGATGTACGTGGCATTCAAGAGTTTCTTCATAACGACGCAAAATCCATATGCTATAACTTATGAAGATCATAAGTTATAACGACAAAATCCATATAGCTTATATATGTGGGATGGAGGGAATATCTCATAATCTAGGAATACACTCACTTTCTAAATATTTTAATCATCTGGAAAATTTTACAATTTTAGAGTTCTTATGATATACTTTCGCATAAAGTAATTGATCACCTTCCTTACGAGAGTTTTTAAGTTATTTATATTGTATTCAAGAATTTTCCCAAAGTATTTAAAATTTGTATGCTATAACCAAAACCAAATAAATTAGTCCAAGGATGAAGCATGATCTGTGTTGACGTTCTACCCCAAAATGTAAGATCCTAAAGCTTGCGATCATTATCAAGATGACAAAGTTCGACTGAGAGTCTTGACACGCCACTTCATATACATGCGACACATTAATTTTCACACTTTTCAACCACACATTCTTCTACATATTTAAAAAGTACATTGACATACCACCACAATATCACCTGACTACGGTATATAAAACTTACAAAATTATTGTGATAAATCGAAATTTACATATCTCATAATCATTATGCCACGTGCCAGCTCATTAGACCACCAAATTGATATTTCTTTTCTTCCCTTTTTCCCTTCATTTTTCTTTTTGTAAACACATCTTTTAACTTCTTGAAGACGTTGTCATAATTTTATTAGTTTAGTGGTTTAATTGAAACAAATTAAAGTCCAAAAGAAAGTTCTGTCTTCCCTCAAAGTTAAAGGATTAGAAGGTTAAGGAAAATAATAAATGAAATGAAAAGTTGAAGATGAATGACACTGAAGAAATAAAACTAAGCGTGATTATGTGACAAAATCAAAATTTAAACAATTTTTTAAAACAAAAGTCACAAGTCGAGAATTCTAAGCTTATAATTAACCCTATTTCTTTATTTTTTATACAATAAATCCGTATGAAGACTAAAATCACCAAGGTCATCAACCCTATAAAAAAATTGTTTCGAATTTGATTCTGTCACACTTCATTCACGTGTTGTGTTCTTATTGGTGCATCAATCAATTGGATTCTCAACAGGATTTGTGATTTCTCACTTCGATGGAGAGTGGCCAAATACCAATCAAACTTTTGTAGAAACCATTGAAATTGGAGAATGATGTAATAGTTCACAATCAAAGTTTGGGGTGATATGAAGAAAATGTAAAGTAAAAACTCCTTATGACTATATCGACAACGATATGATATTTTAAAATTGGATGGTATTGTAATGTTATGTGCTAGTTATGTTGTTTTAATTTTTGGATTGTCTCACTTAATCAAAAAAAAATTGTATCATAAAATATATATTCTTAGTTATATATATATATGACCTACTTTGAATGAATGAGCAAGTCTAAAAGATTGGAATTGAGACAGTATATTATATTAGTGTATTATAATATCCATCGATATTAAAATAATATTCCATATATGATTATACCACATTGATTGTGTTATTTAAAAATATCAATTTCTAATATTCATGGAGAATTACTTTATCAATAATCAATATTGCTTCTCAACTGTTATATTTAAAAACAAAAAATAAATAAATTAGGAGACAAGTCCCATCAGCTAACATTTGCCGAGTGAAATTGCATTTTGGGAACCCACTAAGCCACCAGGTCAACTTTGCTTAAAATGAGCTAATTTCATTAATGGTCCCTAAGATATGCATGAAACATTGAAATTGACTTTATAAATATTATTTTTATCCATCTAGTCACTGAAGTTAATAATGTCTTGTCATTTTAAAGAAAATCATAATTGATGTCTCTAACTTTAAGAGACCATGCAAATGAATCCTAGTTCCTCAAATCTTGGAATTATTGGCATATCTATATATTATATAATTTTAGGTTTTAATTGAATTCTAATTGAATAACGGTTATTTGGACAATAATTTAGTTACAATTATATTGTATCATTAAGAATGTGCCACGTGTACTGGTGGTTATGCATGTTTCTTTTTTTTTTGTAATTCAATAATATATGTTTTAATTTCTTGTGATTTCTAAAATATTGACAATTTTTTGGGTACTATTTTCAGTTTTATTAATCACATATGTCCATTACATGATTAAATGGAGCATTGGTAAAATTAATAATTATATTCACATTCTTTTGATTTACTTAAAATGTGTTCCTATAAAATTATGTGTTAAAACATTACATTAATTAATCGTTATTAGTTTGATGTCAACATTCTTTCCATGTTGATTGTCTTAGATTTTTTTATTGCTAACATTCATGTAATCTTTTTTCTAATCACCGAGCTCAACTTTTCATCGAAATTCATTCATAATTACTTTGATTGTATAATATATTACTTCATTTTATTTATTTTTTCTCCTATTTTATGACGTTTTAATGGTCTACTATTTTTTTAAAGTAATTTTATAACTCCACAATATATCTTTATATCATAATTATAGTAATTCTTCAAATGTCATTATGTTTTTATCTTTTTTCAATAGTTGAGATGTAATACAATTTTGTATTATAAAACTATTGATTAATTAAGTTTTGTATCTTGATTCTAAAATTTTAACAAGATTATAAAGATATTATTGTTAATTTCTTGAATGAGTTCTTTTAAATAAATTTTAACAAAATAGAGACAATATTTTTAAAAATAAATAATAAATCTGGAAAAAGATAATAATATAGTTAAAGACTCATAATGTAAAATAAATATATATAAATAAAAATGCCATAGGAGTATAAATAGTTATTTTCAAATTTTTGAAATACATTATAAATTAGGGAATACATTATATATCAAGAAATAACCTACCTAAGATTCCAAAATTTAACATAGAATATTATACCAAAACATATAAAATATTTAGTCTTTTGAATTATCTTAGTTTCGGAAGTTAAAAACTATTGGATAAAGTGAAAATGGTCAAAATGAGTTGCCAAAATATTGCTATAAATAATTAAAATCCAATATTAGCCAATTTTCCATGTATTTTATTAGTTTATAATTGGAGCATTACCTTCTTCAATACAAGCATATCTCAACACAGATAAATTCTTCCATATCTGACTGCTTCACACAAAGAAATTGTAGAACCAGATTTTCCACACATCAATATTAAACAATTTAGGTTATACATTAAATTTATTTTTAAATTCAACATTGCCTCGATTTTATTTTAAATTTATTTCATTTTCAATTGAACATTATGTCGATTTATTTTTTAATTAATATAATTCTCCTCTTGGTACATCGTACTATAGTTTATAAGTCATTCATGAATATTAATTATTCTTTTGTCGTTTAACAAACAAATAACAGCCATCCAACTTAAATTTATATTCAAGATTTTTATTGATGACATCGTATTAAAAGTTATAAAAGTTATTGGAGAATATTTCATATTTTAATTTTAAGTTGTAATCATGCGATTACTCATTCGAAAGTCATGTTAACAATAACTATTTTTTGAGTTAATTATTTTACTCACCACTCAACTTTGGGTTGGGTTTCTCATTTCCCACTAAGCTTGTGAATGTTTCTCATACATCACTCAATTATTCAAAGTTATTTTCCATCCAATACTTCCATTAATGACCTTATTAACTAGAAATGAAATTTGACACATTGCAAATGTTTTTCCTATAGTCGTCTTCTGGAAAACTTCAGTTCGGTGCAAAATTAATATGCCGGTGAATTTAATTTGTGATGATTGGGAATTATTTTGACAGAAAAGATTGCCACACTTGAAAAACGTTTGCCACGTCTTAAATTCCATCCATGGTCAATTAGGTCGTTAACAAAAGTGTTGGATGAGAAGTACCTTTTAATAATTGAGCGAGGTATAAGAAACATTTATAAATTGAGTGGGGAATGAGAAATCATACCCAAAATTGAGTGAAGAATAAAACAATTAACTCGCCATTTCTTTTTACTAGACCCTCAATTTTACATAAGTTTGGCAATAAACAAAATTTTTTTAAAAAAAATTACATAAATTTGTTAGATCATATGGTATGAAAATCGTAGGTTTTTATATTAGATTATGTTACCATCAATTAAAGATAATAATGAATCTTGTGCCAAACAATGTCTTCTTTATTGTTGTTTATTACAATATTTAACTTCCACAGTTTTACTCCCGTGCAACGCACGGGGTTGAAAACTAGTATCTTTAGGGGCCAACAAGGATGATCTAGCACCATCGTCAATGGTATTTTCGGGATCGATCCGACATTCGTTTTGAAATCTGAGATCAAATCTAGAATCAGCACGATGTGGGGGAGTTTCAGAAATTTTTCGAATTTTTTCTTGCGACACGGTGGCCGCCGTAGTCATTGGTCAAAGTTTTGGCAATATTTTTGACCAAATTTATCATTCTTTTTCTATCTTTTTGGTTGTTTCACCTAGTTAACGTAGTCACGTACACAATTAGGCAATTAGCTCCAAGTATATCAATTTATTTAATTCAATGACATTAAATATTTTGATTGAATTAAAAAAGGATATAGAATAGTAGACATGAACTCTAGAGATAAATATGTGTTGAGAATGACCTGCAAATTGTATGAGTGTCACTTTATCGAGGAAAAATAAGTAAATGCTTCAATTTGATCAAAATAAGTAATTTATTGGTGTACATTAATTGAGACAAATTTGCAAGGAGGAGAAAAATAAGTTAATGCTTCAATTTGATCCGAGGTTTTTTTATTTTTATTTGTTAAAAGAACATATGATCGGAGTTAGTCGTCGCTTTGTATGATTTTTAATCCAATCAAATGAAAATAGAAGTTGTGGGCAAGAAATGTTTTCCTCAACACTTTCTGCCCTTTCTAATATCCTGAATTCAAAAATATAAAGTTCAGAAACAAATATTATAAAATTGAGAAATATTAATATAAAATTGAAATATTAATACAATATTGATAGTAGTAATATATATGCTTGATTTTTTTTTCTAGTCCAGCTTTTATTTCGACAGGACATGAAGACTATACTCACCATCTCTAACAATTGTACATTGCTAATCTTTAAAATTTGGTTACCTTTCAACGGTTTTGGATTAGAATATAATATTTCAATAAAATTAAAACAATCGGTCATTTTGCATAAAAAACTATTGCAACTATTTTAGGGGCCTACGTAGACAATGACATGATATATCATCAACAATACGCTAGGCACCATAAACTATATACAATATGGACATTATAATGTGACTGAACGTTCTTTTTTTTTTCTTTTTCTTTTTTTTTTTTTGAATAAGAATGTGACTGAACGTTAAAAACTTAATCAATTGTAATTGTTGCTAACAGTTTTTAACTTAGTGCTATATTTATCAATTGTCCTTTGTTGTCCGTTTTCATAATTTTTTTCTTTTTAATAACAGTTTTCATAGTTTTTAAGCCTCTTTTCTAGGCTTAAACATATATATCTAAACCCGTTTATCATGATGTTTTAAGGAGTTGAGGACTTTTCGATTTTCTTATGAATTAATAAAGTTCTTATTGTATGTGAAGTGTTAGAATATGGCCGGTGAGGTGGAATATCAATATTATATTTTTTTATTTTACAAGATTTTCACATTTAATTTAAGTGTAAAAGAACATGGAAGCATGCAAGGGCATGAATACCACCCCCAGTACACAGGTGCAAAGAAAGGCAATCTGTCTCATGTATGCAGTCAGCAGTCTCCTAAAAATGAGCGAACCTTTTAGTTCGCCAATAGATTTTTTTTTTTTTTTTGGATGGCGCTGTATAAACCCACGAATTTAATCCCTACACCCATATTTTTACCGAATACCGAATATAGCCCTTTCGCCAGTTGGAGTCGAGCATGAAAACGGAATGTCGGCCAAGGGTGACCAACAACCATGTTGGAAGCACAGCCAAGGATGGTCGAGCTTCCTTTTTTATATATATTTCTATTTTTTATTTTATAAATTAAATTTATAATGTAATTAATTTATATTTAACAATAATCATGTGTTAATAATATTAATTATTTGTTTATGATAATTATTTGTTTAAGAAACAGCATTTTATAGATTTAGCGTCCGAACTCTATTTTGGACAAATAATATATCGATTTGGGATAGCTCAAAGCCACAAGTCAAACTCATTACTATGCGATGACATACGATGGATTTTGGTAATCCGAGAATCGTTTAAGCAGAAATCAGCATTTTTCTATTTTCGGAGTAATTTCGATTTTTTGATTATTTATTTGTAATTTTATTTTGTCACCCGGTATGCCTAGGGTGATTTAACTTAGTTAGAATTAGTTTTCCTTGTTTTTAGTTTGTAGGTTTAAATTAATTTATCAATTAATTTTCTTATTTTATAAGTTTTTTTAACACGTGATTATTAATAAATATAAATGATTAAAAAAGAAAATGATTATTATTAAATATAAATTAATTATATTATGAATTAGAAAAAAAAAATAGAGAATGGCCATGCTCGGCCAAAGATGGTCGAGTATCCTTTTGGATGCTCGGCCATCCTTGGCAATGCATTCAACATGCATGTTCAGTCGTTGAAGACCGACTACAAAGGCTATATTCGTCTTCACGTAGAAAATGTGAGTGTGAGGATTAAATTGGTGGGTGTAATAAATAGTGCTTCCCTTTTTTTTCCCCTTATGTTTGACCCAAATATGTCAAAACTTATAAGCCCAAAACTCTTGTTTGGATTATTATTATTATTATTATTATTATTATTATTATTATTATTATTATCAAAATATTGATTTAGATGAAGAAAATAATGAATTATATGTTGACAAAGAGTTGAACAAGATTTAGCATTTGGACAATTTGCATTTAAGTGGATTATCCCATATGTCCATTTCTAATCTGTGTAAGAAACTAGGAATTGATTAATATAGGGTATTTAGAGATTACTGAAAAAATTGATTTTTAGATGTGTAGTTAAAAAAATAATTTAAAAACAGAAAAATAAAAAAGAGAGAGAGAAAATGGTTTAAAGAGTATAAAAAGTTGAGTTGGTGGGGGTGAAAATACAATAGAGAAAAATAGTTTTTTAATTAAATTGTTTCAAACAAGCTTTAACACTTTAATACCTATATTTTTATTGGAGAATTGAAAATATGTATACAAATTTTTATAAAATTTGCAAATATGTATTATCGTTATTCACGGGTTTATTTCATCTAACTTCAAACAAAAAATCATTTTTCTCTCATGATTTTCAACATTTAAAATCACTTTGTCAATAATATATGTTATATACCCTTATTTTAGTCTAGAATAGTTAAAATAATATATGCCCGTAAAGAATTAGTGTACAAATTGAAGTGGTTTTGTTGCATAGCAATGTTGTTTGAAACTCTTTAATTTTGAGCACATTGGGCACTATATGTTGGCGTTGCTCTACAATCAATGTAAATATTAGAATATTAAACCTAACTCCTCATAACAAAATCGATTTGTTATGGGAGGTTTACCCTCACTTTATTAATTGGATCTTATACATCCTTATAATCTGATATGGGATTCTAAGACGCCCCTATTAATTGGATATTATACATCCTTATAATCTGATATGGGATTCTAACACGCCCCTCACGCACAGCGTGAACCATACCAAACAACTGTGGATAAACCGATATTAGGGGCACCCGACATCATAACTATGCCTAGTTCTGATACCATATTAAGATATTGCGCTTAATTCCTAACAAAACCGGCTTGTAACGGGAGGTTTAATTACCCTCACCTTATTAATTGGATCTTATATATCTTTATAATCCGATGCGAGATTCTAACGGTAAAGAAGAACCATAAATGGAGTTACTAGTCAGGCCAAGCAACCAAAGCAGTAAGGAATGCGATATCTATTCTGTAGATGGAAACAAGTGACTGTGAAAAAGGCTCCTACCTTCCATTCGACATTGCATTACAACCAGAACCTGTGGTGGCCCTCCAATTCGGTACACAGGGCAAATGAAATCCATTGTGTAACCAATGAGCATTCAGGGCCGGTGAATTACAATTTAGCGCTTTAGTAAAGAAGGTCGGAAAATGAAAATGATGCATGGGGCAACATTAACAGCTCGTCATCAACTTTTCTGCAAGTAAATAAAAGACCATTAATTCTATTTAACTTTCTATCAATCCCTAATACGAACTAATAAGTCATGTGCAAAATGAATAAAATGCAAAAGAAAAAACAGTTTCTTAATGCAGATCGTTACAAGTGTGCACCATAGATTGACTGATAGCCTCTAAAAGGTGCATGTGCAATAATTAGGCCTAAGTTTTCAACGACTCAACACTCAAGCATCATTAGTGGTCCATGGATTGTCTAAATAAGAAAACACAAGATTTACCCGCAGTATAGTATACATCTACAATTTTTCTACATAACCTTGGATATCCTTTCATACTTGTTTCATTGCTAAGTACAACACTATCGAAGTTATTATTATGACTCCAAGGGTTTCAGAAAGGCCATTCCAGCTAATCTGGTCCCACATAAAGACGGTCAAATTAGATTTCAGAAAGAGACTTCCTTAGTGCCCCTTTTCTGAAGTAAGAGGGTGGGATATCGGACCCATGCTCTCAGTAACCTTTAAGGAAGATCCTTTTCCTTCAGGCCAAACACCTGCTTCAATTTCTTGTCCAACAACTCACCCCACTGCCAAAAAGAAGTTTCTACCTATACATAGGTGTGTGTATCATGGCCTATTCCACTTACAGAAGACAGAACACAATCAAATGAATCACGAAGAGATTGCACTAAGATTGGCTATTAGAGCTTCTAGTAGTTGCGTCCATTACGCACCTTCAAGCATGTGTAATCAAGTTACGTTAGTTACCTTACTAAATATAAAAGGCCGGATGCAATAAGCAAACAATAAAATGTAACTACCGGCAGGGCCTCTGCTCCTCATGCTTATAGAGATGCATGGCTCAACTTGGTCCAATCATTCTGGTCCTTTAATTAGCCTTTCCATCCCTTTCAATAGCACCCCACTTACATGTAGCCAATAGAGAGACAAAAGCAGCAGATTACAAAACTAAACTCTAACTGCGTATTGTGCTGTCTAATGATAAATTTATTTCATTTACCTTTCTTTTGAGGGAATCACTAGTCTTTGTGACTGTCTTTTGATGACGGTTATCAGTAGACCTTAGCCCTTCACCGTTGAACAATTTAAGTAATTATAAGAAATAAACAATTGAACTGGACATGTAATACTAAGCCACAACATAATTTGTTAGTCCTATTCACTAGGACCATAGAGTCAGACATGCAGGTGTCGATAGTTTCTTTACAACAACAAATTCGTTGTTAAAGGTAAAAAGTATCTGAAAATTTTCCCATAAAATGGGGGCAAATAAATTAAAGGTAAAAGCATGTTGAAACAACTTAGTATCGTTGCATGGGAAATATTTAGATGTGCATGGCAACAAATTATAAACTATTCCACACATGACTGGTAGTAGAGTCAAAAATATCGTAGGGTAAGAATTGCATGACGTCAAGATGATATTGAGTAGCTATACCTCCACTGATATATCCCATACAATAGAATTATTTTCTCTCAAATCTTCTTCCTTCAGCCAGACAGGTAAGGTTCCCACTATTCCTAATTTTCATTTCTGAAATGAAATGGGTTAAGTCCTATCTGCTTTTTTGCTGTTACGCTGTTTCTTTTACGTTATGCAATGCTAACTATGAGCTACAATGAGGGGAATGCTATCAGACTGAGAGACCATGCGGTACATGGAAATGACTGATATGGATATCCATGCCCCATGCAGAGTGCTGACCACAAGCTACCACGAGCAGAATAATATAAGATATTTAGATGTGAGACCGGGCAGTAAATGAAAATGAATAACATGGAAATCTCACATCCATGACCCAGCTTTTAAGGCCATCTAACCACCAAAATTTGATGATCGCATATATCATGCGTTTTCACAGCCTCGTTATCTATGTTGCGTCCACTCATTTATTGGTCCACAAAGAAAAATGATGAAGCGATTTACACCACACAATGATTAAGACATTTATCAGATGATTCCAGTAGCATGACAAAGAAATATGCAGGTGTTGAAAGCTATCTGAGAATGAGGTAAAGAACAAGAGGCCACGTGAACTGGAAAATGATTAATAATGATCAAGTTTGTCTTTAAGGAAGTTGTAGAAGGAAGTTGTAGCTGTGGATATTCTGCAAGTTACCAATAAGTTACCAATTCCCAATAATTAGTATAACCTTGCTTGATTAAATTAAAGAAAACACTTGGTTTTTTCTGTTATAGGGAATATCAAACTAGGATTAATATGATAAGACAGTTCTAATCTCTTACACACACCATGGTTCCACCAATATAAGGAAAAGGGATCATGGTGCCGGTCCACTCAATGATGCGTTGATTAGCCTATGTAACAGATTCCAACTTTAGTTGCAGCGTGACCATGATCTGTTAAATCTGTTTAATGGTTCATCAAGCTTATCAGCGAATTAATTTTCACCTTGTTTACTTGTTTTAATATCATGTTACTATGACAGAAAATCAATTTACAATCCCATGTAAGACCCCTAAATTTCCATATTAACCTTCAAAGCATCACAACTCATAAACTAACAATGATCACGAACATACATCATTAGAGAACTTGATTATCCCTTCTTTACCCATCAACGAAAACTTTCTCATACAAAAGGGAAAAAAGAAGAGAAGAAGAAAAATAGAAAAGAATCTCTGTCCATCGCTGTCCCCCACTCTCAAAGACAAACAAATGCATTAACTCAATAAGAGTAAAGACAACTGTGTGAGAATGTAAGGTCACTTTCAAGGTATCCAGAATTTTCGATTTAGGTAGGAAAATCATATTCTCCTAGTATTTAAATGCCACTCCACCTTAGATGCTGCTTACACAGAACTAGTTCTGATAAGAGTTCACGTCACAAGAAATTGTATACATAGTCAGAAATAGAGATGGTTCACTTCACTGATTCTTCTATATTTGTTTCTCTTTTCCATAAAAGGTTCTTCATTATGAAAAGTTATGTTATTTTTCCTTTGATATTGGTGTAGGATAATGGGCAGTGTCAACCATCCAATGGGTGGGAAGGCTACATAGATTGGAGAAATAGATTGGCTGTAAAAGGCCGCCATGGAGGCATGGTTGCTGCCTCTTTCGTCTTAGGTTAGCCTCTAAAGTCACATTTAGTACTTTTCATAAACAATACTGCAACATTCTCCTTAGTTGGACGATGCTTGACAGTATTTACTAATGAATAAACATTTTGTTCATCGCACTAATGTGAAACATGCTCAATAAAGTTAATCACAAAACAAAAATAAAACGGGAATTATATGCTAATCAAAAGCATGCTCGATTACCAAGAAGTGCTTGTTTGACAAAACTTTCTAAATCACTTTTTGTTACACTCATTTTTCAATTGCACATTCAATATGGAAACTTACTTTTCAGTTTTCATGTTTCTCCATATCTTTCTTACTTTTGAAACAAGAAAATCATTTTCTTTTTTTAATAAAAGAAATGCTTTGTCAAACAAGCTCTAACTTCCTATTGCATCTTTTAGCTGTGGAGGTCTTGGAGAACCTAGCATACCTGGCCAATGCAAGCAACTTGGTTCTTTATTTGTCAAGATTCATGCACTTCTCTGCATCTAGCTCAGCCAACACTGTCACCAACTTCATGGGCACAGCCTTCCTCCTTGCTCTCCTTGGTGGCTTCTTGTCCGACGCCTACTTCACCACATATCACATCTATTTAATAAGTGCAGCCATAGAGTTTCTGGTAAGAATATGAGACAGCTTCGCAGCTAATATTATAAAAGATTTATTCACAATCATCAATTTAATACTTAATAAAGAAATTTCCAAGAGAGTGACCATCTGCATTACTGTAAGTCCTTGGTTACGTATGCATAAGATCTGATTGGTGCAGGTGTACAGACAAGGCAGTTCCATTTCCGCCACCATGACAGGAAGTACCGGCATAAGTTGGAAACAAAAACGAATGAGTTCCACACCCCACCCCACCCCCCCCAAAAAAAAAACCTCCATACACACATGTATGTGCATCTAATTGGTTACTTTACTTCACGGTGTACGACCCATGCACAGATGGATTACAATAATACTGTATCAAAAGGAAAAAACATGCAAGAATATTCCATAATAATGTTTTCCTACATAAGTTAAACGATACACTGAGTCACACAATATTGTTGTGACAGTAACATATCAATAAAGCATGGGCCATAATGTAATTTTCATACAATGACAATTGACATTGGAAAGTGGAAGATATTGAAAAAGTGAAAAGCCTTGTCACCAGTTTCCATCCAATCGAAATTAGTGAATTGCTAAAACTACCTATACCCATTGCTGTTAGAAGTTTTGAGAGCTGAGATCTAAGCACCGTCTCTTTCACCTCTAATATCCATGAATATGACAGACGTCATTGTTATTGGTGATTCAAAAAAGGTCAAATGCATATTTTTTTACTGGTGCATCACCTTTCAAAGGATTAACATGAGACAATACTAAAGTCCATCATGCAGAAACTACGAAGTCATGTGAGGTAACTTTTGACTGACTGTAAAATATGGAACAGGGTTTGGTAATACTCACAGTGCAAGCTCAAATACCTTCACTGAAACCAGCAGTATGCCCTTTAGTCAACCGAAATGTAAAATGCGAGGAAGTTGGCAGAGGAAAAGCTATCATGTTATTCGCTGGCCTCTATTTGGTGGCACTAGGCGTCGGAGGAATAAAAGGTTCACTTCCCCCACATGGAGCTGAGCAATTTGACGAGAATACACCTCATGGAAGGAAGCAGAGATCATCATTCTTTAATTATTATGTGTTCAGCCTCGCTTGTGGAGCACTGATGGCAGTAACATTTGTGGTGTGGATAGAAGATAACAAGGGCTGGCAGTGGGGTTTCGGGATCTCAACTGCAGCAATATTGATCTCCATACCAATTTTCCTCCTCGGATCTGCCACTTACAGGATCAAATTCCCTACAGGAAGCCCTATTACAACTATATTTAAGGTGTCTCTTTATCAAAGTTTTTGAATCTCCAGAAACTAACCAATACAAGGTTGATAGAATTTCTATTTTGTTTTCATAGGTTTTGGCAGCTTCGATTTATCATGCGTGGACCTCCAGGAATTCTGGCAATGTTATTCCTAACTTAAGCTCAAACTCATCATTTACAACTGAGACTAGTGACGATGCAGAATATTCTGAAGGAAAGACAGATGGTCAAACTCTAACACAAGATCTTAAGTTTCTTAACAGAGCACTAATGACCACGGGAGGTCCGCGATGGCTTAAGTGCACCACAAAACAAGTGGAAGAAGTTAAATCTGTCCTTACAATCCTCCCAATTTTCATGTCAACCATTATGCTCAACTGTTGCCTTGCTCAGCTATCCACCTTTTCCGTCCAACAAGCAGCCACCATGAACACAAAAGTTGGATCCCTAAGAATTCCACCAGCCTCTCTTCCAGTATTTCCCGTCTTGTTCATCATCGTACTTGCACCAGTCTATAACCATGTAATCATCCCATTCTCCCAGAAAGTGACAAATACTGAAATCGGAATTACTCATCTACAAAGAATTGGAACTGGCCTGGTTCTTTCAATTGTGGCTATGGCAGTTGCAGCTTTAGTCGAGATGAAGCGAAAGAGAGTGGCATTACAATCTGGCCTAATCGATTCAACTCAACCACTTCCAATCACATTCATTTGGGTAGCTATGCAATATGTGCTCCTAGGTTCAGCTGATTTGTTCAGCTTGGCCGGTATGATGGATTTCTTCTTTACAGAGGCACCAAATAGTATGAAATCATTGGCAACAGCTCTTTCTTGGGCTTCATTAGCCATGGGATATTACCTCAGTTCAGTGCTCGTAACTTTAGTAAATCGTGTTACTGGCACCTTTAGGCACTCGCCGTGGCTCTATGCAAGCAACATCAACCACGATCACTTGGAGAGATTTTACTGGTTAATGTGCGTATTAAGTGGACTGAACTTCTTGCATTATCTCTTCTGGGCACAGCGCTACAGGTACAAATCATCAAGGACTGATAATCAGACAGAAATTCAAACTGTAAGCAACTGCGAAAGAATGTAATGCTTCCTCTAATGATATTCCCTTGTAATTAATATAATCGATATGAGTGAGAAAATGAGAGAGGAGTTGCTGAGAGAAATAAAGATGTCATGAGGATCTCCATAGATGCTACGAATATTATGGGTTTCTTTCATTATACTCACGAATTACATCCTCAATCTACTCTTGAAAAGTTCTATTCTTCACACTCTTCCTCCAAAACAAACTCATTGCTCTAATGCAGTTTCCATGACGAGCACTCAAATTTGGTTACCAAATACAAAGACATCAATCATCATACAATTTGCACTTATTTCAAACTCAAATCAGTTGCACCACATGAGAAATATGGAGAACAAACAAATCCATTACACAGAATGAAACATATTAATTATAAACAGTACAGCTAAACTCAAAATGATTAACTATTGTCAAACAAAAACCATAAGTCCCTAATCACTGACACTAACTAGGTTTCTACTCCTATGACCAGAAAAATCAATGAATTACTAGAATTCTCCAAACTGTTCACATTTTTTCACCTTATCCAGAATCCCGTCGCGAATCATTGAAACAGCTTAAAGTCCGAATCCACCGCAAAACAGCTGCATACTAGGATCAATAAATGGTTGCATAATTAACCTCTCCTCCTGTAGAATTTTTAGACTATATTTTGTACTCCGTGATTGTAATAAGCTTAAATTTTAGTTCTCGGTGGAATATTGCTCAAATTGACGAATCGCAAGTATATTAAAAAAGGAAAACCTTCTTCCAAATTCCAGTAGCCGTACACTCTTCTTGCAAGGAATTTTGGCGTGTAGAGAAATACAACTCACATTTTTACAACTACCATTTGCGGCCGATTCGGAATTACCATTGACTAGTTAGATTCAAAATATATATGGTGACTCAAATCCAGAGTAATTGATAGCAAGGAATGAAAGAACGCTCAAACAGAAAGCACTGCAACAGCAAATTGGAACGAAGGGCCCAGGGAACCTACTCAAAGGATAATATATATATTTGATAAAATAGAAGAGATGGACAAACGTTGCGAGGGGATGTAGCTCAGATGGTAGAGCGCTCGCTTAGCATGCGAGAGGTACGGGGATCGATGCCCCGCATCTCCACTTTTCTCACTATTTTTTGTATTTCATGTGCCATCTGGCCACTGGTTTCTCACCATTTTTTTTTAAAATTTCATGTGCCATGAGCTTCTTTGCCTCGAAGTTTTATTAAATTTATATCTTTTAAACTCGTTTTTAATTATATACATATTTTATGACTCACATAATTAAAATCGATTAATTTCTATAATTTTGTTTGTGTAAAGTGCTTTGGTTTTTGTTGACCTCAAAAATTGAACGCCAATATTATCTCTAATTCGTCCCCATATCCCTACATACGTAATACATATTAGAGGCCCGGGCCGTAGAAAAGAGGGGGTTTTGGTGATTGTGGGGATTCCGAAGTCAAATCAATGGCAGGAAGTGTAAGAAATAGAGGAAGGTTTGAGTTTTATCTATGAGTATATATTTGTAAATGAGACACTTTACCTATATTTAGAAAATAGGGAATTAGCTATGATGAGGCGAGACGAGCGGTGAGCTTCGTTGAGGCCCAATAATGAATGATCCCATTAATGAGGCCCAATTCCATTTCGGAGCATAAATGTTTTTCTAAAAGTACTTTTTTGTATCTTATAAAATTATTAATTCAAGGAGTCTAACAAATTATATAGACAACAGTCATTTCGATATGTTATCTATATATATGCATATTAAAATATTTTACACACAAATATGATAGTTTGCAAGTGATCCACTACTTACAATCTACCATATCTACCCGTGTACATTTAATATGACCTCACGTGGGTGTATAAATAATAGATAATAATAAAGCAATGAGAGAAACTCAAAAGTTGCTTCTTTAGTTATATATTCAAAAGAATACAAAAAAATGAGTACTAAAAAGAGGTTAATCGAAAATTTACTTGGCCATAACATACAAATTGGCAAATATTACAAAAAAATAAGTAGAGTCTCTATTTTGTAGTGTACGTGTGTCTACTTGAAATTGTAATAAACTATCTGTGATACGCAACATAATAAATTGATTAATTGTATCATAACAACAGCGCAAGTCGTCCACATTCAAAAAAAAAAACAAAAAATGTCATCACTACAAATGAGTGAACCGCTAATCAATGTCACATGAGAACATCCAATTTGTTTAAAATAAACATCTCAGAGTCATAACATTTCGCCAACAAAATTGTCAGAAAGATCATAATAAACAAGTGAATCAACCACCACATGTCATCATCAATAAATACATTGGGAGGAGAAAATTTCCTTCAGAGATAATTGACTGTCATTTTACATTTGATTTCAATATGATTTCACATCTACTATTGTGACTTGACTATATAAGGTGTCTTCAACATCAATGTGGTTGTTTCTATTTGATCTATTATTCTTATCCATCATAATGTACAACTACCCATCTTGCTCCATGCTCGTCATACTTTCATCTCTTTGGTAGTTAAGATGCTTGGACCGAGTTTCAGCATTCTCTGATTCTCTTAGTTGCAATATGCCCTAGGAAAATGTAGGCAAATATTTAAGGGGAAATTACGTTAATGGTTCTTAACCTTTCACTCTATTTGCACTTTGACTCCCGCTCTTTTTTTTTTTTTGACAACACATCAGTTAGTCTTTCCAAATTTAGTGTCGTTGGTCCAAATTGACTCAGTTAACCTGCAATTTGGACCAACATTGCTAATTTTTCAAAGGTTGATAGCTGTATGGTTCAAAAAAAAGTTGGTGACCAAAGTACAAATAGAGTAAAATATTGGGGACCATTGACGTTATTTACCCAATATTTAAATGGTTGAATAGTTTCATAATAATTATAAAACAAGAAAGGTAGATGTATCCAAGTCCAACTACTCTTCTCATTTTGTCTTCTTGTCAGGATCATTTCTATCCAAAACAGCTTTGTTAAAGCGCTTATACAGAGTTGTTTGTCATGCTACTTTGCACCTTTTCATGAAGTGTGATTTGCCCCACTCCTGACCCCTTTGGGATCCCTAGCCACATGGGTGATTCGTTGCCAATATGTCAACACTTTATAGTGTCAACATGTCGCGTCTCTCGCCCAGATGGAGGAAGGCTCATGCACTATATTCAATTAATAAATGGCCAACACATAGCATATTAACACTTTATAGTGTCAATATATTAACAATAGAACGCAGTATCCCTAGCCAATAGCACACTCATATATGGGATTGCGCTCTCTTGCAGCTAAAATCTTAGCTCGATTAGCATCAAGTAACTTGAAGACACCATTATGATTCAAAATCATAAAAAAATAACTTGTCTTAAAATTAAACGAATCATGGGAAGGAAGGAATAATGAACCGTGGACAAGCCCCAAAATTGACGAGACACAAATTTCACGCCATTACTAATATGCTCCACAAATTTTGTGAAATTAAACACTATCCAACCTAAAGATATAGCTTTTAGAAAAATAAAAACTTATCGAAAACGCTATTAATAACGGCAATATAAATGATCAATAATAAAGCATAAATACAAAAATATCACAATCAACATTAAACCATCAAACATTGTCATCAAATGATAAATAAAGTCTATAATGAATATATATTCTATCAAAAACTTGTACTCATTCGATTAACAAGGCCATAAATACAAGAATCTCATAATCAACCTTGCACTATCAAACAATGATCAAACATTGCCATCAAATTGTAAAGATTATGATGTGAAACTTAAAAAAGATTATAGTGGACGAACCAATGAACCACCACATGTCATTGTTAATATATTATAATATTAAGTGCAGGAAAATAATACCATTCAAAATTAAACAATTGTCACCCGCTTCACATGCAATTCAATATGATTTCAAGCAATGATTCCAACTTGACTCGTCTTTTTACTTTTTTAGTTTCAATTTGCAGAAGTATTGGATCTAATTATTTTCCCACGATCATGATGTGGTCAATAAGTTGACCAAGAAATGCATACGAAGATCCATCTTTCTCCACGCTCATCCTACTCTTCTCCTTCAACTTTCTCACCTTCTTACTTGCTTCACTCTCACTCTCCATCAATTTCCTTATCCCTCTCTCTATTTCTTCACCAGTGATAATAGGCTCACCATCCCAACAAATCTCAACCCCCAATCCCAATTCCTTCACCAGTTGAAATGCATTCATCTTTTGCTCTGCACACAATGGCCAAGTCCCTATAGGCACCCCACACCATATACTCTCCAACACCGAGTTCCATCCACAATGTGAAACGAACCCACCCACAGCAGGATGCGATAGCACACGCATCTGTGGGGTCCACCCCACCACCCTCCCGACACCGCCCGTCCGGTCAAGAAACCCGTCGGGCAGGACCTGCCCGAAATCAGAATACTCACTCGGGAACTCGGCATTCTCATTCTTTGCCGATAGCCGACGAAGTGACCATAGGAATCGACATCGGCTTAGCTCGAGCCCACGAGCCAACTCCTTAACCTGCTCCGAGTTTAAACCTGCTTGGCTCCCAAAACAGAGGAACACCACTGAGCTAATAGGCTGTTCATCGAGCCACTTCATTATACTATCATCTGTATCCGTAGGATGTGCGGTCCGGTTTAAAATCGGCCCTATTGGGTAAACCGGAGGAACTATTGATCTACGGCCATAGGCGGCTGGTATTGAGAACGAGCTGAGTGGATATGGTTCTAGCTCGTCAAATGTATTGACGATAATAGCCTTGGCTTTTCTGTACCCCCTTGCATAGTCCAAGAACCGGCCGAACCACATATCTTTGTCGACCAGTACATAAGACAATACATTAGCCGGAACCGGGTTTTCAAAACTCGGAATCGAGACGAGTTCGTTCGAGTTTTTTAACAGAGTGACGTCACCGTTTTCTTCATCCTGAAGAGTCTGAAAATGAATCATCGAACCGAGAAAACTAGCCGGAGATGTGAAGAACACATGACTCGGGATGTCGAATTTATCTGCAACATCGATCATGCCCGTGCAAAGCATGTCGACTACAAAACCTTCGACACTTGGCTTGTGAGATTTGACGAAATCTTCTACATTTGATCTTTGGCTCTGTATGAGGTTATGGACGAAGTAGCCTCGAGTTTTGGAGCTCCATTCGGGTGTAGGATTCGTCGGCGGGAGTTCAACGAATTTGAGACGGGTGGTGCTCGCGGCGGAGAGAGAATCGAGAAAGGAGCTGCTCACCGTGTCTTTGTAAGACGGTAGCTGCATAAGGAGGACGGTGGCCGAGATCTGAGGTTCGCGATCGGTGATTAGTTTTGCTAACTCGACTATTTGCACATGGCCCATCAATGGCCAGGGGATGAAAACCAGATGATGTGAATTGTCCATGAAGAAGATGAACAAATTCACTAGATGATTTGGGTAGATTCTCCCATTAATCAACACATATAGGAACAACAAAAGTAAAGTTACTAGTTTGATCCCTGAACTTTAGCGAACCTTTCAATGTCATCCTCGAACTTATTTGTTTCACCTAATGGAACTTGACATTTTGTTGTGTACATTGCTTGCTGCTTGCTAGTCGCTAAAGGTTAATTCAATGAGTAATGTTACATGAACACAATAATTAACATAGCCATTGTCAAAATGTGATGTTTAAAAATCTTGTGGTGAAATAATAGGGATGAAAAACTTCACTTTAATACATCCTTCAATTATTCAATTGAAGTATTCAAGTACTAATGACTACCATTGTATTAGGCACTAGATTTGAGGAAGCATGTGACATGTGCCTAAAAAAATATAAAATACATGGGGATATCTTTTAATGGAAATGTTATGGTGCGGCTAGCCAAAGATTCGGCGCAAGACACAGCTCCCCACCTCGTGAATCCAAGGGGGTGGGTTTGTCTGTGCTTGGGCTGAAGATACGGCCGGTCGCACCATTAAAGGATTGAATCTTCCAATCATTTGATTCCACAAACTTTTCACATTAAGAATATATATGACGAAACAATTGAGAGAAAAATGTATAATTTTTTTATACATAGAAGACAGTAAATTATTAACATTCTAATTACCTTTTAGTCAGCCTCCTGCACCCCACCCAAAACAATTGACACCACAAACAAGCCAACACCCCCAGCAGCAAGAAGCCCGCCAATCACAGCCTGAGCCGCCACCAGCCCAAGGGAGTCATCTGGGATCGCAACCACCACCACCACTGCTGCCACCAAAATGGGCAGTGTGATCGAGGCCAAGGCCGAGGGCGAAAAACTGGCTGTCCTTTCCAACAAACTGAGCAACCCGAGCTGCTCTGCCTTTGACAAAACTCCCAATTTTTCAATAGATGACAATGTGAATCCCAACTCCTCAGCCTTGGATAATAGGCCAGCCTTTTCCACTTGGCTTAAGACTTTCCGTTTCTCGAGTTTCTTGAACACGTCGATCTCTTGTTCTTCGCTCCCTTCGTAGAATATTCCAGCTCCATACCATTGTTTTGCCCAATCAGAATCGTATTTATTCACCTAAAACAAAGTAACATCATCGTTTACTCTAATTGTGTAGAGACAGAAAACAATTAACCTCTAAGATGGCTATAAGTTGAACAAGAGTAATCATTATTAAACACATTTCCAGTACGGTTAGAGTATTACAAATTGTTGGCTCCAAACACGTAGAGACATTCCATTAACTTAACTAGCTGTTTATGTGTGAGTGATCAATATTTTATTGGTTAAAACACCAAGTCTTAACGAACTTTTCCGATCTTGATAGACTTTTCATGTTTGATTGCATAAAAACAGCCATATTCATCATTTTTATATTGATTATGATAACAACTACACCTTATTTCAAAATTTAGCACAACTAGTTGCTAAATCATTTCACCTAAAACTTCAAATTTACATTTTATTAAAGAGGTTTCAATTGTAAGGAACAATTATACATGTATGTCCACACTCCATAGCTTCATCCTCTCGGATTCTCTATTTAATTCTCCTAAAATTCTGTTCTTTTCTATCAAATAATGTTTCATACTAAGCTATGCCGCAAGAATTTCAAATTGCCGCCACAGAGAGGTATACTAGTACTAGTTTTACGTTCAGCGCTTTTAACACAGTCATTCCCAAGTTGAGAGCTTGGTTGATGTCATCATGTTCAACTGATGAACTAAACAATTTGCCAATCAAAATCCCAAAATTACACGACATCTTATCCAATTTCTCGATCATCGAAACTAAAATGTACACATTAATCAATAATCGTTTTCACTTAAGCAATTCATTTCAACACTTTTTTGGCGATTGAATAGCTACAATTCCTGATTTTCTGTTGTTTAGTAGAACTATTAATGTAATTCCTGGAAAACCTAAACAGACAAATCCATGTGTTATGTACCTTCTTTTTGGACGCCATTGCTAGGATTCGAAAATCATGATTGGCCGGAGATTGGCGATGGAATCGAGGCTTTGATGAGAAGAAACTGTGACGTTGCTTTAAGTTCACCAGGTAACCGCCGGCGCTTGCTGCCGGTGTCGCCGCCGTCATTGTTTCAAAAACCTTCAGAACGGGAACTCAGATTTTCCAGCCAAATAGAAATTGGTACAAAAAATATTTTTTTCTTAAAACGTCACTGGAAATCCTCTGGTAGAGAATTCGACCAATCGCTGCGTTGCTTATCCAATCGGAAGCATGATGAAAATGGATCGTAATTCCCATATTGCCCTCAGTCGATTTCGTCTGGTTATCAATTAATTTAAATGTAAAAGAAATGCGATTGAAAAGGGGCAATTGTGACGCTCAACGTATCATTTGGAGTTTCGTCGAGTTACTAGTAGTTAGTTTTACAAGTGTGAAAGAAATGCGATTGAAAAGGGTAATTGTGAGACTCAACTTATCATTTGGAGTTACTGTATTTTGAGAGATCAAGTTTTTCTTGTTGATTAATGGTGAGGGATCTTAAGAAAATATAAAAATGAAAATGAGTTTGGAAAATATATAGTTGACAATTGCCGGAACAAAATAAACGATAAGATGCTCTTCATATACATCGAGCATGATCCATTCATACAGTCTTTCTAGGTGAAGACCAATTTCACCGATATAGGTTCGGTCGAATCTCCTCGTTTTACAAAAATTTTTTTGCATCTTCTTAATAATTACTGAACAACCGCTTAATTTCTTGTTTCTTATCATTACATTCGCCAATGTAGTAAACGAAGTTAGAGCATTTTCTAGACTTTCTAAATATAATAATATTCTCTTTAATTTTTTGAAATAGAGAGTGAGTTTTGCTCTTTAAATTTGAAATGTCAAACTCATTTCTTTAAAAATCTGATTCTGTCACTCCATGATCGAGGAAAAAATGATAGAAGTCGGGTGAGTCTTTCATGTCCGAAGCGATTATGTATTATTCATCTAACTTAACGTAGATACCAAAAAATTTTTAAAATAAAAAATTTTGGCGATGATGGCGTTACGTGGTGGCGTATGCTAATGGGTGCCATACGGTACCCACTGTGGGTACCTGATCAAATCCATTTAAAAGTAATTAGCTACAAATTTCGACACTCATTTCTTGGTTTAACACAATTAGGTTTGATTTCATTGGCTATTAAAATTTAAAAATAAAAATATCAATTTATAGTGAGAGAATATATTAAATATTTTTTGAAAGAACTAAAATAAAGAATTATAAAGAGAGAGCTTATTGGGAAATGATAAGAGCATCTCCAACAAACTCTTTAAATATGAGATTTTTTATAATTTAAAAAGTTAAGTTTTAAAATTTTACTCCAACAAATTCTTTAAATTAACAATTTAGTTTAGAGAGTGAATTTGACTCTCCAAATTTGGAGAGTCAAACTCACTCTTTATAATTGAATGATTACAAGTTTTAATGTTCTACTTCTTGAACAATGTAATCCATAATTAATTCTATTGGTAATTTATACTTAAAAATAATATTATTAATTAAATTTGAGTTAAAATTGGAGAGCTTGTTGGAGCATTTAAAAATTTTCGCACTTTAAATTTAAAGATACTTTATTTAATGGAATATGCTCTTTAAAAATAGAGAGATTGCTGGAGATGCTCTAAAATTTTTATTCTTCAAATTTCAATATACTCTTTATTAGAAATAATATGCTCTTTAAATATAAATATAAAGAGATTATTGGAGTTCCACTCAGCGGGTATATATTATTACACTAAAGGTTTTTGATTGGGTAAATCATGAAGTGAAAATGGAACCAACCAACGTGCCATTTTACCACTTTTCCCTGTACTATATACCATAACATCTCAAAATGATTCTAAGTCTTTTTTTTTTTTTTTGGAAACATCTCAAAATGATTCTAAGTCTTATTATTCATCTTTAATCTTTATAATAAAAGTTGGACCCCCAGTGTGTGTTTTTACACACACTTTCCCGCCAAAGATAATTTTTTTTTGTTGATTAATTAATTAATAATAAAAGAAAAAGATGGAAATGAACAATTATACATGTTTTTATTTATGGAATATGGAAAGAAGCGTGCATTATTTCCATTTATGCAAAAGTGTGTGGAGTATAAAATGATTTTTTTGGTTAATTGATAATACAAAAGATACTTCCCAAAATAATAATAATAATAATAATAACAATAATAATAATAATAAATGAAGATGGACATTTTAATATATATGGAAATGAACAATTAAAGAAACACGTTTTGTGTTTATGGAAAGACACGTGTATTATTTGGAAAGTCAGTAGATTTTAGAGACTATATATAAAAGTAGGACCAATAGTGTGTAAAAAAAACCACTAACATTCCCGTCAAAAGCTTTTTTTTTTGATCTTAATATATATATATATATATATATATATATATATATAAATTGGACCATAAGTGTGTGAGAAAACACACACATTTCTATCAAATGTGTGGAATTTATTTTTTTATTAATTTTTTCTCTTAATTTATAGCAGAATCCATATATGATACCACGTATTTAGAAATATAGAAATACGTGTTGATATATATGGAGCATTCCACATATAGAAACAAGCGTTTATAATTAATATGGAAAGTTTAATTGGTAAAAAAAATTAATATGGAAAGTTCATGAGTTTTTTTTAATTATTTTTTATTATTATCGTTAGATAAAATATAATATTAATTATTAGATAAAATATAATATTAATTATTAAGAATATAATAATTTAGGAATTAATATAGTACATAATTAATTTCATGTCAAGTTAATTGAATCTTTTTGGTTGTATAACTATTTATTTTGGAAATCTCCGAATACAAAAAGTTCTCGTGTTTCCCTCCAAAAGTTTGGATAATAAGGATAATTTCTATGCTATTGAAAAAATAAAATATCCCACACCGTATAGTTATAAAAAAGGAGTGCGTGTATAATTCTATAATAAAGTACTAATTATTAAGCAACTAGAAGTTATGGCCAACGGCTACTTGGGAGGAATCGGTATTTGGTTTCCCTTTAGTTTAATAATAACTTTTTAATTAATAATAATGGATGGAAATCCCATAGTGATCACATAATGCGCGTCTAATTTGAGATTAAAATACACTTTAGTGGCTCTAAGCAATTAATGCAATTGTTCACCGTATCTTTCGTGCAAAAGTTTATGCAATATGAAAAAAAAAATCTATATTATTGAAAAATATAAATGCAAATCAAAACCAACACTATGAATTTTTTAGGATAATTATTAATTTTAAATTTTAAAAATACAAATAAAATAAAAATATAAAAAATTATTGGTTTGTATCATTAAAGAAATAAAATTTTCCACTCATTTTTTAAATTCCATTTATAATTTTTAATTAAATTCATATTTTTAGTATATAGATTAGTTTTTTCAAATTGAACACTAAATAAATTTAAAAAATTCATGAATTTTTTTAATTTTAATTTTATTCGATAAAAGAAATATTAATTAGTTACAATATAATTTAGGAATTAATATAGTACATAATTAATTTAATGTCTTAAATCTTTTTGAGTTGTCAAAATATCTTTTTATGTTGCAAAAATATTTATTTTGAAATTAAAACCCACCAAAAATAAAATTCTCAATTTTCCCTTCAAATGCTTAAACAATATGCATAATTTTCTATATAGTAGAAAAAATAAGTATCCGACATCAGATAGTTGTGAGAAAGGAGGCGTGTATGATCATTAGGCATGTAGAAGTTATAACCAATGGCTACTTGGAGAAATTCCTTTAGTTTAATAATAATTTTATTATTTTCTATTTTTATTCAATTACTTTTTAGTTTAATTTTTAAATTAATAATAATAAATGAAAATCTAATAGTGTCCCATAATTTGCACCTAATGATGTGAGGTTAAAGTACCATTTTGTGGCTCTAGGTGACGAATAAGATTATTGATATATTTTTCCTTCAAAAGTCTATACAATATGTAAAAACTTTTAGGATGTTGAGAAATAAAAGTATAATTAAAAACCAACTATCCTTTTTTTATAAAAATTACCAATTTCTTATTTTAAACAATATAAATAAAATAAAAATATAAAAACGAAATCAATTTATTGGTTTTTATCTTTGAAGAAATCAATTTACCACTCTTTTTTTTAAAAAAATCCATTTATAATTTTGTAATTAAATACATATTTTTTAATGTGGAGATAAATACTTTTTTAAATTAAAAACTAAGTAAATTAATAAAATTCATGAATTCATTTTATTTTAATAATAATGAATGAAAATCCCATAGGTGATTGCAATTTTATTCGCCTAAAAATTAAAAAAATAAAATTTGTAAAATTATAGATCAATAAAGTGATTTTCTAATTGTTAAAATTAATTTTTGAAATTTTTTTCATTTCTAATTAAGTGATGGCATTATTATATTTTTAGTTAATTTATTATATTAATTAACACATAATTATTGAATTTTTAGAATTAACTATTAAGATATAAAATCCAAAATGTGGAGGATAATTTTAGAAATCATTTTTAAATTAATAAACTTCGTTAAGTTATTCATCAATTTTCAGAATCGTTTATTTTATCATAAACTTATAATGTTTTAGGATTAATTTGATAACTACAATTCATGTATATATAAGAAAATTTTGGATTGTAGCAACCATTTAAAAAAATAGAGATGTTGTTTTTTGAATCCATGATCAAATACTTGGAAAAATCCTTTTTGCAGTGTAGATCTTATCTGGCATTTAGATCCGTGGCCAAAATGTTGCTATCGACATTCGGTATTGAAGGATATCTTGGCAGAAATTTTTTTTGAGCAGTCGAATGGTTGAATCTGAAAAAAAAAATTCAAATCTAGATTCTTTTGAATGTGGGTCGTGTTCGTGTATACAAAACAAATCATCGTCGGCATTGAAGTTTGATTTATGTTTTTGTGTGGTTGCGAGTAAGTTACAAAGGCCGTAGTTAAATCGCCAAAGAATAGGTTTTGAGGGTTGTGTATTGGTGAACCATAGAAGGAAAGTTGGATAGTATGCGTTTTAGGCTAAGATATGAAATTGGGTCGGGTTGGTGATTCTAGGTTCGGGTTTGTAGAATGGGTAAGGTATTTAATAGTGTTGGTAGAAGGATTGTCAATGTATAAAGATACAATATGTTAAAAATTTGTTAGTTGGCTTATTTAATTAAAATTGGTCTACCTAGATTTTTAAATTGTTTTTTCTTTTAATATTTTCTTTAATTTTTTTAAAAATTTTTTAAACTTTTTATTTTTAAATTTTTTTATTCTAAAAACAAAATCTTTTTGGAAATTTTCTTCGTAATAATTATATTTTGTTTTTGTTTTTCCTCTGTTTTTGAAAATTTTTTCTATTTTCGAAAAAAATTAAAAAAACAAATTTACTCCCTTTTTTATTTTTACAAAATTTTAATGTATTTGTAGCTTTAAATAGGGCTACACAATATAAATTTATACGAACGATCACAAAGAATGGGCAATATTTTCATTTATTTTGCGTTTAAATTAAATATCATATTTATTTGTGACGACCTACAAATAAAATTGGCAGCATCACAATTTAAAGAAGCCGCGGATAGAAAAGTTGATACTTAATTAAAAAATTAAGAATAAAAAGGCACACGCAATTATAATCACACGTACATAGAAATTTAAAAAGCATCGTATTTGGAAAAAAAGAAAAGGTCACATATAAATAATGGATGAATAAAATGTTAAAAAATGTGTGTTTTTTCAATATTTGTGCAGTACAAATGAGTGTTAAAAATCTTAATTAGTTATGTATTTATTATTATATACAATGTTATTTCACCGATTGAAATACATGTCCATCTATGCGTGTTACATTATAAAAACTATTAACTTTTTTAAATCGATTGTTATATAATATTGTTCAACAATATTTATATCTAATGTGTTTAATGTCATAAATATTTTATTTTAATTTCCCAACAGTATTTCTTTTAATGCGTGTTACGTTAAAAGATGTGATTTATTTATTTATAAGTTGTTCTCTTTATAATATCATCATTGCAACGCACGGGTTGGATACTAGTTGCAAAAATGATCACACCAATTTATAATATCATCATCCCGTGCAAAGCACGGGTTGGATACTAGTTGCAAAAATGATCACACCAATTTCTTTAAACCCCGCACCTCAATTGACAAGTGTTATTACTTGATTGGAGGATATAAATTCCTATTTAAGTGACAACATTGTACCATCAAGTCTCAAGATTCCATTTTATTTTCTATATATAAAACAAGAAAATTATATGGATTATGGAACATGCAAAAAAACCATACAAATCAAATGTCATTTGAATCATTGAACCTAAACGATTAAAGCATCTCCATTGCTATTGTGCATTATGAATGTCCAAATTAGAGAGATATAGACACAATTTTATAGGTAGGTCTCACATTTTTTCTATTTTTTTGCGTTAATCACTTTTCTCTCATTTTACTCACTTTTACTTTACTTTTTCCTCATAAATTCTCGTGTCATTTCTATATTCCCACATCAAACTTGATATTATCTACTATTATTTTATTATTATTTTTAAATTTATTTTTATATCTCTCATATTTTTTCTCTTTCCCCTCTCTTTTCTACTACACATTATCTATTTTTTTCAATTAAAATAATCATCTTCTCTTTATCTTTCTCCTCCAGACATCCACACTAACCTCCAATTTACCGTTGTAAAAGAACAATGCCGTTTTAATGCCGCTTTGTTAATTTCCATGTGGTGGGGACAAACTGCTTGCTCTAATTCGCTCAAACTATGTACATACTAAATTACAGCTCATCAGTCTCCTCACGCAAACCTCGTGATTACGACAACCAAACTATGCTAATCTTCACTTTGTTTTGCATTTAATTAAATTCCGATGATAATAATAAAAAAATAATAAAAATCTTGAAACCTAAATCTATTTTAATTATAAACAATTTGCTAAAGAATATCATCAATTTGTATCTATCGTCAAAGAAAAGTTTCGATCTTTATCACTGTCACATTGTCTACAATAAATGAAACTGCATTATTTAATTACATTATTTAATTGCAATTTGAAAATATCGATAACAAAATCTTCTCCGAACCAATGGATTTTTAGTATTCGAGCATCATTAAAGAGATTAGGTCGTTGGACCTCATTTTCTAATTCTATCCAAACATAAGTTCCAAATGAAGTCATTTTCTCTGCAAATTTTCATACCATTCTCGTTCTCTTGTTTAAGCGCAAACAATGGCCACACAAGAATTCCAATTGGAGAAGCACTTGCGACGTGACCCCAATAATGTGACAAATACATGGGCTTGTCTGCTTTCGTCTTTTGGCTGAACTATTTTTTTTTCTAAAATAATAAAAAAGATTTTGTAAAGAAAGTCAATTTATTTTATTTTTATTTTTTTTGAAGGAGATTTTATTTTTTATTTTTTTTATTTTGAGTGTTTAGCATAAAAAATTTTGAAAACACAATATACATATAATTGTCTGCAGCTATTAGCTCAATCCAACTACAAATATATTTGGTAATGATCTCCTCCCCACAGTGGGGAAGATATCATCTCCAATAATCTGTATGGCGTGATTGGTGGGGCGGTGGTGAGCTCTACACACATGGCCTCCACCCGTGACCGTGTGTTTTTGTGGCGTGAATCTCCTTCTGTGAGGAGATCATTACCGCAAATATATTATCTTATTTTTCGTCTTGTTGATTATTACGTCCAATCAAAATAATTTACAAAGTGTAATGATTATTTAGTCATTTTGATTAGATGAAATAACAATGAGACCTGAAATAATGAGTGTAGTTCGACCCCCTCAACACGCTGAATCCACTACTTTTTCAACTTTGATTATGTTAATTTTCTACTTTGCTTTGCAACTTTTCACTGCACTTTAAAATCATTTCAAATTTAAATTTAAATCTTTATTGAGCATACCCCACATGGCCGGAAATCAGTAACTATCCATTAATGCCTTGGATAACAAGGAATCAAAAACAATTTTATTTTATATCCATCGACTATTTTTTTAATCCAATTGGTCTGACTATTCAATAAAAAATTTCGTATCTAATATCTTAATATTCGGGAAAATTGTGGAGTACAATAAAAAAGGAAGAAAATAAAAATTTTCCTGTACCCTATATATATAAAATAAAAAAGAGTAATTTTACATGGATATTCTAATCTAATATTTTCAACTAGCACAATTACTTATCATATATTCATTCGATATAGATATATAAATTAAAATGATAAATTGCATGAATTCATATGTATCACTCAATCAAAAATTAATATATCACCGTATCATTTAAAACATATCAAATTACAATATCTATCTAATTATTCAATAAAAAATTTACATTCAAAAAATGAAAGAGGAAAAAAAAAAAAAAAAAAAGAGGAATTCTACTGTAATCAAAAGTTTTCTCATCATACCCTATATAAACGACACGCGAGAGTTTACTGAATCAACTTTCTGCGTTGACCTGATTGATGTAAGTCTTCCTTCCGCCTCTTTCTCTTACTCCTTCTCTTACTCCGTCACTCTTTTATGTGAATTTCTCTTATCACGATGCATCTATGGTCAACGATAATCGAATTTTAGGTGGTGTTGATTCGTTAGAGACTCTACAAGTTCATCACAATTTTGATTATTTTCGGGATGAAAATATAACGTACAATCTCGTTTCAATATTTGTTTTTGTTTAATTGTGGTGAATGTATTCAGGTTTGTAACGGCATAATTTTGAGATTAGTGGAGTCACTATGTGTAGGGTAGTAATCAAGTTTCATGTAGCTGGAAATACTTTATTGAACCGATTTCTCTTTTATCCTTATCACAAAATTGGATTCTATGTTTTAATTGAAAAGCTTACTGGTTGCTTTTTGATTGTACTTTTGGAATTGAGGATTATTTTGAGTTCAATTTTGTGGTAGATCACTAGTATGAAAATTTTGAGGTTCTTAAAGATTCACTGTTGTTTTCATATCTGTGAAGAACATGGGGAACTTGCTGTGCTGTGTACAAGTGGATCAGTCTACGGTTGCCATTAAGGAGCGTTTTGGGAAATTTGATGAAGTACTTAACCCTGGATGCCATTGCTTGCCTTGGTTTCTTGGTAGCCAGCTTGCTGGTAATCTCTCCCTTCGTCTGCAGCAATTGGATGTACGCTGTGAAACCAAGACAAAGGTCCATTTCTTCTGCACAATACTTCCATTAGTTTAAAATCCTTGATGTGTTATCAACTTATCATGAAGAACTAATTCATTTGAATAATCATTGTTTTTTCAGGACAATGTTTTTGTCAATGTAGTGGCATCAATTCAATACCGTGCAATTTCAGAGAAGGCAAGTGATGCATTCTACAAACTTAGCAACACAAGATCCCAAATTCAGGCCTATGTCTTTGATGGTACTCCCATAAACTTACATAGTTACATATGATATTTACGGTTGTAGGTTGAGATTTTTTATGATGTATATGTGGTATTATCTGAAATTTGTTTGGTCTCTCCATTTGACCAGTCATAAGAGCAAGTGTTCCGAAACTCCTTCTGGATGATGCGTTTGAGCAGAAAAATGAAATTGCAAAGGCTGTTGAAGATGAACTTGAAAAGGTAACCTCTGTTCTGTTGTGCTTCTGATTTCTATTGTTGAACATAACTCTGGAATTAGTCTGATTGTGTTCATTTCTTACAGGCTATGTCTGCTTATGGATATGAAATTGTTCAGACCCTAATTGTTGACATAGAACCAGACGAACATGTAAAGAGGGCTATGAATGAAATCAATGCTGGTAAGTTATATGCTAACATCATCGATTATTACACATTCTGATTTCAATTTGTAACTATTTTAATTCGACAGCTGCAAGGCTGAGGGTGGCTGCTAATGAGAAGGCTGAGGCTGAAAAGATTTTGCAAATCAAGAGAGCTGAAGGTGAAGCAGAGGCTAAATATCTGGCTGGGTTGGGTATTGCTCGCCAGCGTCAAGCAATTGTGGACGGTTTAAGAGACAGTGTACTAGGTTTCTCAGTTAATGTACCTGGGACAACTGCAAAGGATGTTATGGATATGGTCCTCGTTACTCAGTACTTTGATACAATGAAAGAAATTGGTGCTTCCTCCAAATCTTCTGCTGTGTTCATACCCCATGGACCCGGCGCAGTTCGTGATGTGGCATCTCAGATTCGTGATGGCCTTCTTCAGTCCGAGCTATCTTAACGTCCCCGTGGGTTTTAGCATTTTATATGCAGACAAGAATTTTATCTATATCTCCCATGTTTTCACGATGTTGGTAAATCTGTTTTTCATGTGATTTTGTGGATATTCTACTTCTAATTGGTTGTGTATGATAAGCTTTTCCTCGTGTTTAAATAACAGATAACGAACTATTTAAGGTAGTGGTCATATTTTCCGGATTTTCGGGAAATGAGGTGAATTTAGCATCGGATTTGCTGCAAGAAGATCCTTTACTAGGTAATTTCATCATACCTTTACCATCAAGGAAAGAAGATTCAATAGCTCACGCAAAAATTTCTGAGTCTGAATTCTTCATTCCATTTCTGGGTCATAGTGTATATCTCCTTCTATTTGAACCAATGATCTTTATTCACATTTGACATAGTTTCATATCCTACTAGTTTCTACCAAAAAATTAATTCTACTAGAACATAATCAAAGCTGTTCTGTGGTATCAATCCCCACATAGCTTATCGAGTACTATGTATTAAACCTGCAGTGGAATGATCTCCTACCCCTACTAAGGCAAGATAACTTTGACATGTCATGGTGACACCATCATTTATTTGCTGAAAATGCTGACATGGCACTGCCATATCAGCTACCTTTTCCAATTGGGATATGAGATCATTACTGTAAGCACGCATAGCGAAGTATCTTAAGCGGAGGCAGGTGGGCCGCTTGGATTTGTTGCGTTCTTTTCTGCTTCGTTGATAAGCTTCAAGATTTCTTCTTTCTTGGTCGCCAGAGCTTGCATTTTACTCTCAATTTTTTCCAGTTTGGCTCTTAATTTCGTCGGATCCTTCTTATCTTCAGGATTCTTCTTCTTCTCATTGTCACCCTTATCTTTCTTCTTCTTGTCTTTGGTCTTCTCTGCACCTTCTTCTCCTTTGTGGTCCTCATCCTTGTCCCTGTGCTTCTCCTTCTCCTTCTTTTCATGCTTCTCTTTCTTATCGACTTTGGTTTTATCGTCATGTTTGTCTGATTCAGCTGTCTCTCCCATCCTAAGTACGAGGATTGCTAAGCCTGTAAAAACTCACAAAGACGATAAGATGAGAAAAATATGAAATGTTCATAAATGCAATGATGATAGGGGGATATATGTACCTTAAATCTTAATTTTTGAGCTTCTAATGCTTGATTTGAAATCTGTATGATTTGTGTTCAACTTAAATAATGATTTTGTGGGGTTGGATTTGGTATGTGTCTTGTTTCAGCACCAATTAAACAATGGACAGTAAGAAACCAGAGTAGAAATGGCTGGGCTTGCTTTGTTTTCTGATAGAAATGTGAATGCCCACAATTTATGCTTTCTCAAGCAAGTCTTTGGTCTACCTATTTTCATTCTTAGCCATACTTAACATGGGATAAGTATCTCATAAGCATCTGTCTAATCGTGTGGGTGAAAAATGTTTTCATGGGACCACATGATATTATTATACTCTAATGATAACACGAGTACTTATTTGACTCAATTACTTTTCAATTTACTTCTTCAAATTTATTATCAACCATAAGTTACCAAACAATTGAACCGAATTACAAATTTTACCTAACCCGTTAGTGCATGTGTATTTATGAGTATTTATGAGTTTTGATGTGAAATAGGAGAGAGAATGAGTGGGATTGAGTGGTGGAAATTTATGTAATACAGTGGGTCCCAGAAAATATGTGGATGTAATTGGTTTGACTTTTGATGTGAATGTGTTAAAATGTGTAAAAATTTGTTAAAAATTGTAAAAAAAAGGGGTTATGTGGACCAAACAAGCAGTGATAGAAGCTAAAAGGATAAGAAAAATACAATTTTGACCTTGGTTTATTCAAACACTTTCGACTAATTTATCCATCGTAATTATTATTCAAGCTTTGTCGAACAAGTTCAAATTACAAAACTATCGTGCAAACATGATGAAAAAAATCTGTGCATATAACGAAGAAATATGATTACAAAACAATGTTGCTACTTTGAAGGACAAGATTACACAATGTCAAATTTCTTGCCCAAGTTTGCCCTCTCCTTTTTCCTTATTACAACAGTCAGTCAATGAAATCAAATGCTAAAAGGGCCCAATTTCCATTCCCCTTTTCACTTCTTCCAACGTTATTATTATTACTAAAAATCAAAACCCTTTTCTCACGGGGGGAAAAAATGTTCAACAAGTTGTTTCACACCTTTAACGGTTTCTCTTGACAGCAACTCTTGATTCCATAATGTGAAAAATTGTCAATCTAAATAAATTTCTCTCTACAGTAACCTATCAGACAAACTGGGAAGCCTTCTGAAAAAATTCAAACTAGCAGGGGGCATGGGGTCCCTAAACATGGGGTGGCGGAGGAAGTAGAACCCGAGAGTCACCGCCACCATTTTGGGCGGTACGGCATACAAAATCACTGTGATCAAAAAACAAACTCCGATGAACAATTTCGAGGCCCGTGGGTCCCTCCAGCTGACCAAGGCTTGGACCCTCTCACCTTGTGTAGCAAAATCCCCCAAAACTGTTTGAACTCTAGCTGCTAATATCCTCAATCTATCATAACGTAGTCGAATAATCTCCGGCGGTCTTGAACTTGGCATTGTGTCAAATTCCTCGTCTAGCTCGTCTGGATCAACTGTCTCGGCTTGAGATATTTTGACATCCATGCCTGCGGGGATTTTAGGTCTAAACCGATAATACCAAACACCTATCAGAAAAACATATAAAATCCCGTTGGGACAATCAAATCTGGGTACCAAACAAGAACTAAGTATAGCACGTGGACTAATATCGTCGTAATGGGATTTCTCCACCGCCGGATATGATCCAACCATTTCGCCAATCCAACGGCCCAAGAAAGCACAGCCACTATCCTAAACCAATTAGCTTTACTTTTCCTCATACTCCAAGTGTGTGAGTCAGCATCCAACATGTACCTAACCACCTCCGGCCCTAGTGGTGGCTCTGACCTAGCCAACCACACCGCCACCATCTTAGTGGCGGCGCCTCTCAATGCCTCCTGCTGAGCCACCCCGAGTGGGCGGAGATAGTGCATTCTTGGAAGCAGAGGCTGCCCATAAATCGCACATGTCTCTGGCAACAACATAGGACATGCAAACCTCACCGCCAACTCTATCTCCCCCATCTTCTTCAACCCCGATCTCAACAACACCATTAAAGGATATGAATTCATATATACTTTATTACTTTGCAAGGTAGATACTCGTATACGTACTTTTCCTATACGGCAATCTGACTTATCCTCCCCCGGCTCAGCAAACATACGCCAATTGTCAAATACGCCGATTGTCAAAACCGTACAAGGGTCATACACTTGCCACGTGTATTGCTCATTCCACCTAGGATCAAAGCTATCAGTAATAGTCCTCGTCCGAACCCATTTTTTCCCATACTTCACCACACAATAAGCATCGGTGGACCCTTTTCCATTGCCCTTTGATTTCATCGGCAAGAGATTACGAGCACCAAGTATCCCCAACTCCAACACCCCGATAGTCGGCTTCCACAACTGCTTAGCAGTGGGTGTAAAATCACTACAAACATGAGCAGCTTCATCAAGAACATGGTAACCTCCTTCTAAGCACATTCTCAAATACAGCCTCCCACAATATGACCCATTTCCGGCAGGCCCGCCTTCAAGCCCAAACCACTTGGCTGGTACACGACGCTCATCTAGACGCTGCTCGATTGAGCCCACATGAATCAAGACATGCCCAAGAATCATAGGATCTTTCCCTGTTCGATCTTCAACTAGAAAAATTAGACTATCTTCAAGTGGCTCACCTGCAACAAAGATTAGATCCTCATTCCAATGAAATGCGGAGGTATGGTGGCTCATTGTACCCCTTCGAGTTCGAACAGATTGAAACCCAAGTTGTCCCTTCACGCGAATCTCCGGCGTGGTTAATGGAGGAAGATTTGGAAGAAGATGAAGATCTTGAGCTTCAATTACTGTCACTCTTAAGTACCATAATTTTGGTGATTGATAAACTTTAGGGCGCGTGTAAGATACGTGTGGCAATGGAGAATCAGGGCTGCAGGATTCTGGAAATGCATCATCTGCTTGAGTTCCAATCCAAACAGAGAGCTGTAAATCACCTGAAACTTCTCTGTTTTGATCATCGGTTGCTCCACCTTCGAGATGATACCATTGTGGGGCCAATGGGCTCTCCGGTGGGTCCCGCACAGGTACGTCGGAGAGGTCAAAACGAACACCGCCGAGGAATTTCTCAGATGAGGCGTCCCAAATGGAGATTTCAAGGGTGGAATTGGCTGTGCTTTCTTTGTTGTAGGCTATGGCGAAAACCTGGTGCCACTCGGGGTTTGCAGATGACTCGCCGGGTCGACTCATTGCCGGTTTGGACTGTACAGACTGGCCTGAAGTGCGAATTTTCACGAAAGGGTTTTCGTTCTGTGCGAGTCCACGTGCTTTAATGATTCTGATGAACAGATACTGCATAGGCTCGACCAAATCGTAAGCCGTAAATCTCTCCGACGTGTCTCCGGCGAACTTGCCGGAGATGATTCTAGGGGAGTAATCACCATTCGGTGGGCGGCGTAGAATCTTCGGTCTATCCGCCGCCATCGGACGGCGGCCCATCGTCATTCTTCTCATTTCCGGAGAGAACTCCGGCGGTGGAACACCCTCCGGAGGAGGCCCCATCGCCGCCTCTCCCGGAGGAGGAGGCTCGGGATGATGAGGCAACGGCGGTGAAGGTTCTCTCGTCTCCATTGCAATATATGTCGGCATCACTGTTGGCGGCGGCGGAGGTTCCTCGTACACCATTGTCACCGGCTTCTTCGTCACCTCCTCCGCCCCCTGCGGCGGCGGCTCCTGAGGCGGCGCTTGCTGCTGGTCCTGCGGTGGCGGCTCCTCCTCCAAAATCTCATCGTAATAATATATCTTCAGCCCCAATTCTCCTCGAATCCAACTAAACACACTCTTCTTCTCCAAGGTAAAATACACCAATCCTTCGTCCCCTCTCATCGAAAATTGCGATCCGTACAACTTCACCCTTCCTAGAAAATGATTTTTTCTCGCATTTCCATTGCTAAGCTTCTTATCATTAAAAACCTCGACATTCAACTCCTCAAACTCCATGGTTTTCGGGTCGGTTACTATGAACTCCAACGCCTCATTCCATACTGGATTGAGATTCCTCTGCACAGTCGATGTCCTCTTCTTTTGCCCGTCGAAATCGATAACCACGTACGGACTAGAGCTTCCTTGCCCATCTTTTGGAAGGAGGTCTCGAGCCTCGAGCACTTCAACTACAAGCTTACGGACGGTAGTGGGTGGGGTTGGATTTGGGGGCTGTGGAGGAGGTTGTTCGGCGGACATTGTCATGGTGCCATAATTTTGTGACAGCTATGGTGGTGGTGGTGGTGGTGGCGGCGGCGGTGAGGATGACGGTGGTGGTGGTGGTGGAGAGAATTGGTCTATTGGAGGATGAGGTGTGGACTTTGGTGTACCTTTTTTTTGTGTTTGTTTGTTGGAGTATTATGCTTGCTTTTGTGAGTGTGAGCTTTTTCAATTGCAGTATTATTATAGATTTGGTCTATGGGAGGTTTCTGGAAAAATTTCTGATACCAGTGTAGATGAATCACTTAACCTTTATTGTAATTTTTTATGTTTTAACTGTAATTTTTTATGGTAAATTGTAATTATTTTTGTAATGGAATATATAATTTACAGTTTTCTTGTATACTGTTTTTTCAGTATTTAATTTAATTTAATATTTTCTTGTATAATATAATATTTGTGCTGTCAATCTGTTATTAGATACGGAGGGAATGTTTTCAGGCGGTTAGTGGTGCTTTCTCTCTCCTCCTTAAGAGAGAGGATTCCATTCTCTCGTGTGAAGTTTTCTTTCTTCCCACTTTTCGGTTTGTGTCCCCTTTTTTTCCGATGGATGTACTAAGATAATAATAATCCTTTGGGAACTTTAACAGGGTTTTACGTTCAATGTCGATTTATAGCAGTCCTACTAGGCTCACTCAAATTTAATATCAACTATGGAAGATTCCGTACTCGTTTCGATCTCTTTAAAACAACCTCAAGATATGAAGTTATCGTTTTATCACGCATTATGTTGTCTTACAATTACATTTTATAGAGCCTAAACTTGTAATGGCTGAATTTGTACAAGTTCGAAATTTGAATTTATTACTTGGGGTTTGTTTTTATGATTTTTAGAATATCGTTAAAAATATATATATATATAAAATAAATTGACAACTTCGATTATATCAATATAATCATCAGACGTGGGGTCGAATGTAAAGTCAGAGGAGACATAAAATGACGATAGCTCTTGTATTATTTTAAACTTTTGTTTGATTTTATAATTATACATTGAAATTTCATTTACTATAAGTAATAAAAATGCAATTTACCCTTAATAGTAATATTTTTCTGCGTTCGCTAAGAAAATTTTCCAACTTCACTACTGTTGAATGTTGTATTCTTAAAAGAGTTAGGAGTAAATGCCGATCCAACACATAGCTAGCCAGTTCAATTGTTCGTATAAACTTATTTGTCATTAAAATACTGAAATTATTTGGAAAACAGAAAAATTCTAACAAATCTATACAATAAATAAATAAATAAATAGTAGTAAATCTTGTTGAATTGCCATTAGAGTGAGATTACGTTGGAAGGCAGACTTGGATTTTGTCTAAAGTTATGCTCCCACAATTAGTTCTTTCAAGAATTAAAAATCTGTTGGATTTAATTTCTATTCCATTTTGTAGCATGAATTAATATTGTCACACAATAATGTTATTAAAATTTAAAGCATTGCATAAAGAAAGAATATATATTATAACTCTAATGACTATTAAATCACCATTAACAATTTGATTCTTTGATTAGAATCACTGCCAACCATCCTATATGGTATCATACCCTTTCCTCTGTTCCTCTACTATGGTTATTAAAGTTTAGACAGCGTATCTCATTAACTTTGTGCCATTGAGACTTGTAATAGGATCGACGAATTAAATTACCACACGTCAGACAATAAATTATCTGAACTACGACACATCAAAATGTCGCGATGATGAGAGAATTTTAAGTGAGTGAACAAAATATGGTGTCGTAATTTGAGGGACTCGGTGATTAAGGAGTTGTGATCAGTTGGTTGAATCGCTGTATTTATTTATATGAACATCTTAACAAAAATTTTCCTATGGGCAAAATTGGGAAAATTAGACAGCAACAGAATGGTCCTAGAAGCACAGGATTCTAACTCAAATACTGGCCTACCCCTTTTGGTCAAAAGCTCCCAGTAACATTTTGAAAAAAGGGTGAAAAAAGGCATCTTCTTTATTGGTTCAGGTTCTTATTCTTCAATACCCTATTGTCAACACCACAGCTGTGACAAACAAGATGGCTTTCAAATTCAAATAATTAACAGACATCAAAAAATAAAAGATAATACATTACTGGGCTTCATCAAGTTAACCAAGATGTGCTTCTTCAAAAAAAAAAAGTTAACCAAGATGTGCTTCAAGTATCAGACAATAAATAGCTACAAGTACACCAGATTTCACTTATAATCAAGATAAACATGATGAATATAACTTTTATTCATTGTTCCCATTTCCAGATATATCTCAACTTTCTCCATTAGATAGTTTGATCTGATTTAGGTATATTATTCTCCTCAAGCTGAATATCACATATCTGCAAATGTTTCCCTTCATTCTTAGCGAGCCTGTGAAAGAGCTCTGTGTGTGTTTACAATTAACTGGTACTAAAGAAAGAACTTCCAGAAAAATATGTTACAAGATATTTGCTACTAAGATAAGAGTCAATGCTAAACACCCCGTCCAAAGCACGTGGCAAAAGTTAAAGAACAAAGAAATAGTATGTCAACCTCTAATGGCTTATCAATGTTATCATCTAGCTAAGGATTATTATTCTTTGATTCCGCATTGGCTTCTAGCATAAAAGTTCCCATAAGGAAGCTTTTATTTATTGTTTTCACCTTTTGCGAATAGATAGGAATCTGATCCTATTAGGATAAAGGGTCTTTCAACTTATTCTTATCTTTGTGAAATATTTCCCAAGTGATGTTGAATAAGAGGACATCCAGAGTAACTGCTATCTTTTGAGTTCAGTGCCTATTCTATTGTATATCAGATCCCCAGTTCCCTTAATTGATTGGTTTGGTAGTGTGTGTTACTGGAGATTAACCACAGGAATTTAACTAAGGATCCATGGTGTTGATCGAGAATATGCTTACTCATACTACATCAGTTTTTTCAAAGAATTTACTGCAGCCCTCTTTGAATAACCTGCAGGGAAATCTGTAAAAATTTTCTAAGTTATCTTATATCCATATCTGGTATTGTTCTGAATTTTTTCTACAAATAAAAGTGAACGGCCGGTGTACAACCTTAACTCTAATACCAACCAACAACTGACAATAATGGACCGAGTGTACAAATCTACACAATTTAATTGCTAATAGATATGGAAATCACCCAATAAACGATTGAAAACCGGTTTTCTTCATGATTAAATACAATAATAAAATTTTGAAGCAGAGGTTTCTTTCTTTAATCTTTATCAGCATTTGGCAGCTAAAAAGTAAGAGGTGCTATCGCCAGGACATAGTCAGTGCTCGAATGAATATCATATTTTATCCTTAACAATCTGCCACTGAACAAATTCACAGAAAATAAAATCAATTTGGGCTAAGAACTGTACCACAAGCCCAATAAAATAAAAACATTAGCTGCTAATGAGTGAACTGTATATCTCTCATTCCATTTTTTCTGTTCCTCACAGTTTCAAGAATAAGAACCCAACAATAGTGCATTTGGAACCGGATTGTTGTACCCAACTGTGCAATACCTAATGAACTAAATGCCAATTACAAAGAAAAATCTATTGGAAGTACGGATATGTAATACAGAACCACTAACCTTTTTGTACTACTATTCTATTTTCTCCCCTTGTCAAAAGAGGTGCAAGTTTCATCAACTTGGTGAACTGAAAAACAAGGTGCAAACAAAAAGAAAGAGAGGGATATTTACCATTAGTTTATTTTCTTAGAAGCAATTATGTAGGAGATAAAATGATTCACTGACTCTAGAATTTCTAGCACACACAGGTAGACAAAAGCAAACCTGTGATGTCTTCAACTCCAATTCCTGCCACTCGAGGGCGGCATTACTTCCTTCTACTATCCCAGTTCCCGCATAAATCAGTGCACCAACACCCTTAAGATTCAATCAATATTATATCATTAATGATATTGCCTTTGCCATAAAAATTGCAAGGACAACCAACAAGATACCATGCACACATTTAGCTCAATGTGTTGATTATGCTTTAGTAGTTTCATGCACAGGTGGTTCTTTTGGGTTTGAATAACTAATTATGTGGTAGAATATCTGAAATCTGAAATATATAGAAGGATAAAGAATGGCTATTAGTTTTCACCTTGCCAACCAAGGCTGACCTTATTCCAACTGCAAACTCACTTTCTCCACCACCAAACCACCCAACAGGACCAGCATATAGTCCTCTGTCAAACATTTCTACACAAATATGATTAAAGGTGAGATTGCTGAATTGTGAATTAATTCTCTTGTTACATAACACCAAGCAACGATGGTAAAAATCAGATGGTAGAAAGCTAAAGGGAAATATGCAGACGGTTATTGAGGGAACAAGTAGGGCAGCAGTATTAACATACCAGTTTCTGCTATTAAAACCCGTGCCTCTTTAGTAGGAAATCCACAAACAGCTGGAGTTGGATGAAGTGACGACAAAACATTAAACTGTCAACAGCACAAATTAAAATAAGTTCTTATCTTAGAAATTATGGTCTATGTTATGCAACTGACTTGCAATCACTAATTATTTTATTTTATCATAAATTGCATTAAAGAATCGGTATGACATGGCTAGGTAAGGCACAAACACCTCATAGCTTTACGCCTTTACAAACCTAAATGTATGTTTCAGTAAAGGTTCCACTGTAATTTATAATGCCTTGGCAGTGTGAGTGAACATCTACTTTTATCTGCACGTTGCTCAGTTTTCTGAGAGGCCTTTGGTAATTTCTGGACTCGCAGCAATGGAACAATAGTTTATTAAGGACCATTTGACTTGTTTCAGCACTTGCACTGACGATATTTATGGAAATAGACTAGAGGGTATAGTGAAATCCATGAGTTAAAATTGGGGATCCAAGTTCACCTATGTATGTTCTATGCAAAAGCTGTACCGTGTAGAAGGCAAATGAGCTCATACTTTGTGGCTCACTTTTATCTCAGCTTCGGCTAGTTTATCATCCTCAGTTTCATTCTATTTCCATCTCCACACCGAGGTCAAAAGTACTCTTCAAACTATTACCAAGTTCCATTCCTAAAATATTAACATTCTTCCAGTTGATTGGCTATTATTGTTAGCAGCCCGTGTTGAAGCTTGCTATCTGCATTTAAAGATCCCTTTCTCTACAAATTGTGAAATTAAAATCCTTCTTCATCCCAACTGATAAATGAAATGCCACAAATCAATGTTGCCGATGGTTTGACAGTTGTTGTTATGATCCTGTCTCATTTTTGGCATGGCAATAAGTTGGCCTAGTCTCTCACCCAGCCTTTGCCTTCTTCAGTGGCCGAGTTGAAGCGTTCAACGGTTCAACCAACCGACATAGCGCATAGGTTTTCCTAGCCTGTTCTTTAGCTCCAAGAACTTCAGAGACAAGGTTTTCTCAATGCTCCTGATGAATAAAAGCTACAAAGACGAATATATATATGATATTAAAAGAAGCATAGAGGGCATACTTCATCATCTTCTTTCTCTAGTGTCCCTGTTAGTTGAGCATAAAGATGTTGAACTCTTGGGAGTTTTCGTAAAGCTTTTTCTGGTTCAATCAGTATGCTGGAACATACAGTCTGAAAAGTGGAGGCAAAGAACGTTGTTTATTTTCATAAAGGAAATATGAGTAAACAGGACAAAGCCTCCTAACATCATCTTATTCATTTAACCATAACTACATAGGTATGTAGCGCAAAAGATAATCAGCATCACTTGCCTCCAGCTTTCTCCTAATATATTCACGTACTACAGTAAACTCATGGTGATCTTTAGGACTGCAAATCGATTGAAAATTAAATGAACGACTTATTCAAAATTCAAAGGCAACGGAAAGGAGGAGGAATGAGAAGACATTCAAAGTGTAATGAAATTTTTGTTTTAGTTGAGAATAACCTGGAAAGTAAATCATTTCCTATCTGTATATCCAGAGACTCAGATCCACCTCTTGCCCGGGTTCCAGCCAAAGCGTCACTAGAAATGCTTAGCCGGTCTCGATAAAATAGTCGCTCTGGCTATTCACAATGTATGAGTAATTGACAAAAAAAAAAAAAGTAAATAACCTTTCAATTATGCCATGTCAAAGAATTCATCTAGTCCACACCATAACCAAAGAAAGGAAAAGGAAACTTGCATGAACTTCATGTATCTAAAAAATGGAGGAAACTTGCATGGAATCCATGCATAGAAAAAGGAGGAAACTTGCATGAAATCCACGTAGAACATTAAAGAGCTCCACGAAAACTACAAATTTATGGTCCACCAAATAATTATGCAATATTTAAATTTGAAAAAGTGGACATACTGGAGTTAGACAGACGCTATACAGAATTAGTAATATATAGATTCAAATTCTTTGAATTCAAAGGAAATTCCTACCCAATCAGTAGTCTATTCTTATTTCTAAAATTTCATTACTCCATTGAAAGAACTATTGCATGTAAAGTGAAGAACTGTTCAGGTCTAATTTTTCTACAGTTACAGGGAGAAAAAAGGGAAAGAGGCTGCACTACTGATGCAGATCAAAGTATGATTGTTTACAAAATGAATGCAGTGTTCGTGAGTTATTACTTCAGTGAACACATAACCACTGTCCGATTATGGACTAATTTATTGTAATTCATAAATCCTATGATAGTAATGTTATCAATGTAACAACACCAATGATTGGCATCATCTATTGGATTCTTGACAAAGGCTGATTCCCTTCTACATAACCACCTTGTCTCTCTCAATATAAAGGTTTATATTACGCTTCTACACTTCTTCAAATTTGTAGAATGAAAGATAAACTAATACAGGTTTATAGTTGCCAAAATTTGAGAAAACGCATGACACGTGGCAACTGGATTTTAAATTTCTAATAATGACAGTGACACATCATTGGCATGTTACACCACCATAAACAATTTCAAATTACTATCTCTAAGTCTGCTTGATACAACTTCAAATTAGTAGCTCTTATAGTATGTATTCTGATGCTTAGAAAAAAGCGGAAAAGTAACCACCATAATAGCAGAGAAGAGGAGAAATATAACATCGATTCTCTTTCTAATTTATAATTGAGCCCATCTTGGAAGTGAAAGGCAAAAAGTGAAAGTGTGAAACGGGTTCTCACTTTTGATAGATAGGATAATAGTTTTACTCACAGTGTTCCCGATGAATGCAGGTGATTCAGGAGGCTGAAGACAAAAGGCATAGGCATTATACCCTTCAAGCTGCAAAGATTAACCATTAGTCACATAAAAGTTTTTCCATAGAATCACCGTTTGAAGGAGTTAAAAGTTAAATAATAAAAGGTATGAATACCTGCAAGGATGACAGCCACATCAAAGGGTCAATATCTACTGTTGTCAGTACTCTAGTGCTACGTGCAAGTACAACCTTCACATCCATGAGAAAAACCATGCCAGAGATTTAGTGAATTTAGAAGTGGGAAACTCTTCTGTGAGCTTCCAGTACCAGTTATTGACTTCATCTCCAGTTTTACTTCCTATCATAACTATACATATCCTATAACCAAACCCAAAGATTCTGAAAATGATGTAACTCTATATCAACAACCTTTATCAACATTGAGTTTTTCCTTTTTATCATGTCCAATGCTCGCCCAACAGCTGAATCCCATGATATTTTATTAGGAATATGTGTCTGGTTGTGTACAATGGCCTGAGGTGCAACTTGATTTAATCTTTTCACAACAGAAGACAGCTGCAAAGTAACATTACATACTGAGCATAGAAGGAGAATAATTTAAATAAAACATGGGATGAATTTGAGAATTCACACCTGCCACATTGTAGCCTCAACAGAAGAAACTGCTTTTCCATATGTCCATGACAGGGCAGTGTCCCATGCAACCGTTGCAGCAATCATTGAACTTCCTTCAAACTCGTCAAATTCAACCTGCATTTAGTATCTAGCAACCAGTTGTTTCTTTACAAAAGAAAGTCACACAGCCATGCAGCATAGATGGATAAAACTGCTACACAAGCGAAAATAAAACGATCAAATTACCTGAGGAACCATGAAATAAAATGAACCAAAAGCTTCCCATTCAGAAGATATATCGGCCCTCGCATCAAAGCGAATAGCCCCATAAGCACGAATCAGTGGACACTTCTTGGATAAGAATCTTTGATTGAAAAAAGAAGAAGCAGTAATTAGTCCGAAGTTCATCATGGTTATGATTAGTATGTTTAATCATCTCTTATTTGTTCAATTTCTGCTTGATTATGTATTATCCTCTTAGTTTAAATAATTCAGCATTGATAGTTTTTGGTAAATATTTGGTTACCCTGCTATTTAAGTGAAATTTAACCCCCGCTGACGTAAAACTGTATAAAACTGTTAAGAAACATATGCTTAAAGGGATTTATGCAGTGCTATAATGAGTAAGAAAAATGGTAAACTAATGCTGTTATTACTGAACTTGACCTGCAACTAGAAGGCATTCTTTGGATCACGGCTGAAGAAAAGAAAGATTGTAGAAGCCCATCCTTTTATGTTTCACAAAAGAAATCATACATTAGATTATTCATATGTTGTAAAACACCAAACAAAACGAAATTGCAACGATGCATCTCTGATATGTCTGCACACTGTTTCCATTGAGTTTTCTTTGGGATCAAAAAGCAAAAAACTTTTGGCAGAATTGAGGAGCCTGTTCAATGATAACCCTATTTGTGTTCCACATCGCTATAGTAGGCTTAATTTGTGGGTCTATAACCAATTGAAAATTTGTTGCTCACAAGCTAATCTTAAGGGCGAGTTCTACACAATGTGATTGTTACAGTGGGTATCATGCAAGCCAGCTTTTTGGGCATGATCCACTGGGAGAGGCTATTTCAAGTTAACGACTGGTTTTGCAAAGTCATCTGGCTCAGAGTACACACCACACATTCGCAAGTTTTGAAAGAAGTCGTCGAATATATTATATATAGACTCTAATTGAATTTCACATTGTCAGGCCAAAGCTTGATTTGTGGGTAGATGACCAATTGGACTCCCTCCAGTGACAAGCCAGTTTCGATCTGAATTCTACCTCACGTTGTTGTTACAAATACAATAAACACTGGTAATATTCCCAGAAATCACTTCCAGTTAGTCAATGCAAATATGCAATAATAACCTCTTTAACAAATGCTCAATTCCAGTCCTAGAACTAAAGAATGACTTGGTTGTTTATCAAACCCAGCAATTCAAACTGCAGCCAATTGAAGACAGTAACAATCGACAAATGGAAAACTCGAGAAACACTGCACCTTTTTATGGAACGCCAATCGTCCAGTGAGAACGGGTGGAGGTGGCGGAAGAAGACAGCAGAGCCAATTCCGGCGACACTGACAAGCTTTTGTTGAATCTCAACTGTGGAAGCGCCTCCATTTTCGATGAAGGAGACATTCCTCGGATTGCGACAGGAGAAGAAACAGCGCGGGAGAAGCTGATCGCTCTGGGCACGCAGCCAATCTAGGGCTTTAATGTGCTGCTGGATTGGCACCTTCCCAAAATCATGGAGATGGACAACTAATTGCAGTTAACAATCCAAATATATAAATAGAAAAAGATGATTGATTGTGAATTATGATTGTAACAAGAAATCCGTTCACTCGAAAACTAATGTAATGTAACATATCAATCTCACAAGTTTGTAAGCAGGTCAAATATCGGTTTTATTCACATTTTGAAGAGGATGCAAATTTTATCAGCACATTTTGTAGGAATGTTTGTAGGCTTGAATTTGGCATGTTATCTAATTATCTACATATTTTTTCAGACCAGTACTTTATTACTCGTAGATTCTTGCAATGAGAAGCAGAACTGAATAGAAAGGTGATTTAGAAATCGTGCATAATCCAATAGGTTAATGGTTATGATAAGTACTGCAATCATCTAGCATCATTTGTGGTACCATAGTTATGATATTATGGGGTGTTTTCTAATCACGTATGAATTTCGTTGAGAAAATCTAGATCAGATCCAGAATCAGTATAGCGAGGCAAAGTTTCAGCAGCTTGAAAAAATTTTCGACGATGTCGTTTGCTCAAAATCAACATTTTTTTTTATCAAAGTCAATATTTTTGGGCAAAAAGTTTGAGTTTGACCAAACAGCGTTGTTAGAAAATTTTTTAAACTATTGGAGCTTCGATTAATCGTGTTGGTTCTGAATCTAATCCCTATTTTCCCTGCGAAGATTGTACGTGATAAAAAAATATTCGATGTTGCCATAACTATAGCACCACCGATGGTACTCCATCCTTACTGATGATTAGCAATAAGGCCGCACTAAAAAAGAAGTACCTCACATTATTTTGAGTATTGTCTAAGTACTGAAACCCAACATTTGGACTTAATTAGCCCGGCTATAAAGCCCATTTTGTATGGTTAATTGTTGTACTTTATTCATAAAGGCGTGCGGGCTCGATGCACCATGGAATGCACAACTGTGGATTGCGAAATGATGTGAACGAGGAGAGATTAAAAGAACGATGATTATTTTATTTGAAAATAAATGAAAAGAAATATAGGGAAAAACAAGAGAAACGTGAAATAAATGAGAGGGGTAAAAGAGAATCAAAATAATAATAAAATAGTAGTATAAGATGTTTGGATGGATGTGGGAATATAGATATGGCATAAGAATTCATGAAGAAAAAATAAAGAAAAGATAGGATAAATGAGAGAAAAGTGATTAAGAAAATAGAAAATTAGAAAAATGTGGGATCCACTCACAATTTTTGTGTGTGTCTCTCTCTAGAATCAACATCAGCAATTGACACTTGCACTACAGATGGCCTGAGCACCTACACTGTATGGTGTGGATTGGGGATGATGTAGATGAGAAAGATATACAGAGAACACAATAATTTTCATTGAATAGAAAAAGAAACAAGTGTGGGAAAAAGAGAAGGAGATGTGAAAAAAGATAAGAATGTAGAAACAAATTCAAACATAATAATAAAATGATAGTAGAAGATTTGAAGTTGGGCGTATGATTTTGGAAATCACATGGGAATCGATGCAAAAAATGAAAAAAAATAAAGAAAAAGTAAGAAAAGTGAGAAAATGGAAAGAAAATATGGGACCCACTTTTTTGGGTACTATGTTTCTTCCAATTGGGATGTAAAATAGACATTAATAATGAAGATGCTTTTATTGACTAATGTGACATTCTAGTTCGGTTAATATGACACTAAAATTAATATAGCACATTAATTCAAGGTGAAATTCAAAAAGAAAAACGAAAATTTTGACACATAAAACGACAATAAGATAAATCATGTAATGCAAATATTAAATTGCATTATTCAGTCCATATTGATATTCAATTCATTCTTCAACTGAAAATTCAATATCACAAATCCCTCTGACTCTCTGTCATGCGGAGGTTTGGGATAGAATAGGATAAGAAATGATAATGGATTGTATTGATTGTCCATTCTTAACCAGCCACGTGGCATATATGCAATCCTAGTAATTAATCGCACAACATACTGCTTGTCAATGTATTGAATCATAATATTATTTAGTTTAGTTCAAAAAATAAAAAATAAAAGAAATTAATTGACAGGTTTTCGATTACCTCAATACGAATAATTCCAGAATCGAACGGTGGAGGTTTCAATTTCATATCGAGTAATGTAGCATTTAGATGATCAACGGCCAATGCCGGAGTCGAGGCAGCCGGAAAAGTTCGAGTTTCGATGGTTCCGATTGGAACCCTTGGATCACCTTTGCAGCCATTCATGTACAGTGAACAAAATTGACTATTATATCTCTGCAAAAAAGTAATTATTAAGCAATGAATTCTTGGCTCTTAAAGTCTTGAGATTTTTATATTACTTTTTTTTTCCAGGTTATAATTAAAATTTCAAAGTGAAAAATAAGTACTTACTTGAGTAGGGAAATGAAGTGATTGCTTCGCGTATACAGTCGGTGTATACATGGTGCACTTCTCCATGTCCGCAAAACTTGTAATGCAATGCTTTGCAGCCATGGACATATTTCTCAGAGAGAAAAATTGTGTATTTTGAGAGAGTGTGTGTGTATGTGTTGTATGCTTGGAGAATTGAGACTGCCCAAATTTATAGGAAAAGTGTTGCAAAAGAAAGTTGAGGAAATAAATGCATTATATATGGAGGTATAAAGATTGGGATACGTAATTGAAATAGTTTATTTAAATGTCGAGTTAGTCAATAGTGAACGGCTGACATGAAGCAAAATTCGGTGAGTATTATTCCCGCCGTCCTGCAAAAATAGTCTTATTTTCCATTTTCGTCCATCCCAAAATATAATTTCATTTCCATAATTAATTTTTTAATTTTCTTATATGCCCATATTTAATATGCATCATGATCAACGTATAAGAACTATTAAAGTAGAATAATAAATAAATGAAAGTGTATATTAGAAAATATGAAGCCATTAATTAAAATTTCTTAATTTTTGTGAAAATAAATATGTGACTATCTTTATGGGACGGAGTGAGTATTTGATTACATTTTCAAATAGAGTGGATAAATTCATTCAAAAAAAGGGTGAATAAATAATTATAAATTTTAACAAATATTAATAATTATAATTTGAAAGTTTGATAAATATTTATTAATTTTATCCATCCATATAAAACAATTTAATCATCAATACCTTTACAACTTTAAAGTTTGATAAATATTTATTAATTTTACCTATCCATAAAACAATTTAATCATCACGCGTTCATTACCCCGGCAAATTAAATTATATAGTTAGTTATTTAACGCTTGCCCAAATATATCACTGCCAACTTGTATGGGGATCGGGAGGATGGATAAAAGAAGTAATAGTAATATTAGGCCTTGTTCTTTTGAGAACAAATTTGATATATACAGTATTCCGCATAAAATATTTTTTAAAGATTTTCGATATATACATGTTCAAGTTCAGCAGCAACATGGGGGCAAATGACATTTATTAATTTTTTAAAGATTTTCGATAATATTCTCTCATTAAATAAATATTTTGGTTCTAACTTTTTTAGAACCAAACAAGAGCCTTTCGAACTCATCGTTATTTTAAAAAATAAAAAAAAAATTCACTCCATTACAAAAAAAAAATTGCTTTTCTGTTCAATTCTTGTAAAATCATTATATAATATCTTAATATGTCAAAAAAAATCTATTTAATTCATTTTCTTATTCGAGTAATAATAACAATAATATAATAACCATATAGATTAAAATAATAATAATAATAATAATAATAATAACCATGACAGCAGCACATGACACAGCATGTATCCATAATCCATACGTCTCTCCAATATTATTTCTTCTCGGAAGATAACTTGTAACCAATTCTTCGTTCATTCTCTTATTAAAACACTTTGAAAGAATTTATGTGAGATATCATCATCATATTCATGTTAAATATCAAGAACAAAATATATAATAATATTTTTATTCAAATAAAAGCATATTAAGAAATGAGAAAATTAAATATATCTTAAGATCAAATAGATTATAATTTGTATCCGCTCAACTAACCTATAGATTTCACTATTATATGAAATCACACTTGGTTTTATGGATCAAAATCAAGTTTGGTGTGGGTTTCTTTATCTAGTATTTACATGTGGGTGTTAAATCAAAATCATTTGTTACTGACAAATAAAAAACACGGATATATTTTAGCGAAACTAATAGAGTAGTCATTATTATTTTCTATATTTCTTGAAATGAGGTACTCCACCCGTCCCATTTTGATAGGTATATTTGTTTTCACACAGATTAATAAAACACAATTATTATAGTTGGGAATGTAAACTTTTTTGATTTTTCTAAAATGCCTTCTCCATAGATAAATACTAACAAACTACCTAATAAATATAGGTATTTAAGTCAAGTTAAACATAAATTATATTTTTATTATGGAAACTTTGCTTCTAATTTGAGACAAACCAAAATGAAAAACATGCCTATCAAAATGAGACGAGGGAATATATAATAATCGAGGCATACAGATGCAATGATTTTCATCACGTGTGCCAATATCTAGACAACGGATTAAAATTTTAGATTCTCGCTCGTTTATGATTAATCCGCAATGCTTACTCATTTGTCCGACATTGATAAGTGCAAATTACCCGATTACTTTCTTAATTAATTTAAAGTTTAAACACCAACAATTTTGGATAAATGTTTTCTATTGACATTTTAAAGTAATATTTTGATGTGTCATAATTTTATGTACATTGAAGTTGTGTAGGTTTGTTTATAAACAATGCGCTTCTAGCATCTCCAATCCAGGCTTTGGATTGCTGTTGATGAGGATTCATTTTTGAATGAAAGATATATACACAATAAAAAATGGGTCCCGTCATTTTCTATTTATTAATCTATATTTTTCCATTTTTTTCACTTTTTCTTTATCATTTCACGTACAACGTTTAAAATCCACATTCAACTTCACATCTTTTACTATTATTTTATCATTATTTTTTAATTTATTTCTATCTCTCACTTTTCCTCTCACTTTTCACTCTCTTTTTTTCCTTCACATCTTTCTATTCATCAACAATTAAAATAATCAATTTCTATATCTCTTATTCACATCATCTTCACACTTTACATCCCATTGGAGATGTTCTAGAACCGATCACATGCACGTGGCACCTTACACACTCAGGAAAAAATTCGTAGGCATGCTCACCATCACGCGATTATGTATTATTTATTTAATTTAACGTAGGTAAAAAAAATATTTTTTTTAAAATTTTTGGTCACTCATGGCGCCACATCAGCGTGGATTTTACCTTATATTGCCCACAGTGGGCAACAGATCGGTAGCCGGAGATATTCTTATCATCTAATGAAATTATGTCACATCAATTATATTAATTACTCTTAGAACGTTGCATCCGAAATTACAGTAAGAAACTCGGCGTGGTTCTTGGGGATCCATGCATGTTAGGAGCTGGTTTGCCAATGCTTATTCAAAAAAATCAGTTTTAATCACTCAATTTAACGAAGTGATTTTTTCCCCTTAATAAATAGAATATTACTTGCATCTTAGACCATTAAATTAAAAAGACGCTTGCGAGTAGGGAAATGTGTCGGAGCATTTAACTTTTTGCCAAACATGCATTAAAATGTCTCTTTCGGACCGAGTGGCATAATGGCAATCACCAATCACGATAAATCCGCAAGACATTAAAACCGAACTGAAAAGGTATTTTCTTCTCCTTTTGGAACAGATGCGATCAAAATTTCAGAATGTAGGAAAATTATAAGTGCTGAGAGATTGTAAATGATAATGATTCAAGTTCTAAATCACTTGCCACTAGGGGAGAGAGATGCCTATTAATTTCTCTCTTTTTTCCTTTTTTCTTCTTTTTTTTTGGCTTTTTTTTTTTTTTTGTTTTTTTTTTCGGACCACCTCCAATGGTGGTTCACAAATCGGGCCATTCGGCTGAACAAAAAAAAAAGGGTAAAAGGGAAATGGGTTTGCTTGTGGGGTGCCGGGGTCGGGGGAGGTGGGGTTGCATTTAGCTCCACCTAATCATTTGTCGGCACATTTCTAAAAATTCATAAACACGCTTTTTCCCCTGAAAACGACTACTTAATCATCCCTTCAGTGCAATATGAATTTATGTTTGCCAACATATTTCTTGCTATTTCTACAAGTTTATGAACACAAGTACTTTTTGCCAAAATCACCTTTTAATCACACACATTTTCCCATGCCCATTTCTCTACACATTTGCTACACAAACCACACATACCATGACTTTGCACATTTGCCACACAAACCCAAAGCATATTTCACTATGTCCTGCAACATGAGTCTGGCGTACATACATATGGTCAGCATGGCTGTCGATATCGAGTCTCTCTAGAATACGGTGGGACCGTTCTCTTTCCTCACCAGCAGCCCCTCGTAGTGAGTTGACCTCGGCCAAGGTCCAAAAATCAACAAGAGATGTAATGATCCCAATTCTGTACGAAAAATGTGTAAGTCCCTACAAGAATAGACAGCAAATCTACTCATACTCATTCTAACATAATAATATAATACTACAGTTTATTATGAACAACATAACTTCAAAGTAAAGGGATGAAGAACTAACATAACGAGATGATTCTGAAGTTGTACAAGTGTCTTCTCAAGATTCATTCTTCGTCCAAGTCAAGTCTGCCAATTCGTTGTCTCCTCTTGTCAAAAGCAGCTCTGAAAGACTCATGCTCAGCACGTAATTGTTCCTGGAATATGTTTTGCCTCTTTGACTCACCACTTCGTTGGGAACTCATCTTCTCTTCTTCTGGCAATGGATTTGACTTCTGCAATACATAAAACAGACCCGCATAAGTTGAAAACCATCGGAGTGAAGTAATCTTAGCTTTCCAAGGTACACATATGTCTCTATGGAAACCAATGATATCTCAGAATAGAGTATTATTAGTCTGATAATCAAGTTGGAAAAAGTAGTAAATTGAAAATTATAAAGATAGCTAGAGTCTCACCAAGTTGTATCCAGCACCAGGACCAATTACTAAAGATGGGCCAGATGGCGCATTTGACATTTTCATAGCACCAATTGAAAAGCCACTGCTGCCCACCTGCGAATGAATCTAAAGTATAATGCTTGTAGCCTAAAGGTTCTGTAATTATGTAATAGTGACCACATGTGCATATTATTTGCACAGATAGTGAAATCAGTACATAAAACTTAGCCCAATATAATGAGGATTTAGGAATATAGCCTTCATCTTCTTAAAAATATCAAGTACGCAATGGAAGGAAGTAACAGGGTAATTTTGTGGATTTTTCATACCTTATCAGCCCAACGTACAGATTTACCTTCTTTGCTGTAAGACTGGATCAACCCAGGAAGGGCATTTAAGTTTCCACTGGACAATTCAGTTTTTTTGTCGTCCTCGTCCAAATCATTTGACCACTTACTCTTTTGCAATTCCTTGACTTCCTCCATGGGACGATCTTCCTTGGTGCCCCATTTGTGTTCATCTTTTGATGGGCCTACATTTCACATTTTGCATGAACTGTATTAAGATATTTATCTCAGCAAAGCTGACGCCTTGTATGAATTTGAATTGACAAACTTATTTTCCCATGTATTAGAGACCACCATTTTATGATACTACAATCTGTTTGTAACTTCTATGGGTGTACAGGCAAGTTTCACACGCCAAAATCAAGTGCCAACAATTATATAAATAATCAATACCAAGCAAAAGAAGGCCGTTGAAACAGAAAGAGGTGGCAATGAGCAGATTTTTGTGAATATAAATTTTTGATTTGACAAGTGCAAAAATTATCATCATCATTGGTTTTTTCAAAATAATTTTCTAAACTAGAATCTTGGATAAAGTATGAATGGATAACTAAATATCTAGCTAAAACCAACAGAAGAACAGATTGAACATAAAACCTGAGGGAAGATCTCCCCCAGAAGGGCTTGTGAACTTTTCAACATTCCTTTCTTGTGAACCAGAGTTATCACCATTATGATCGACATCTTCCGTATCCATGTCAACCTGGCAGATCAGGAAATGACAAGTATGAATCAAGTTCCAACTAATAATGAAGTCACGAAGTTCAGTTTTCCAAGTACATCAAGTATTACACATTTTGCAATAGGCTAGGAAAAACTCATACATACATGGCCCTCACAAGTCATAACTCAAAATGAATGAACAGAATAAATTTCTCATAAGCACAAGATCTATAATATGATAATCCTTTTTATGTTGCAGCTTGACAGACATGCCGAGAGAAAGACATCAACTGGGATGCCAAGTGAGACTGAGAGTATATAATTTTCAAGAATAGGAATTCTCTCGTTATTAATATTTATCATAGAAGCCTTGAAAACAAGAAAACAGACACTTCTTGTTACTGTGAGTTCAAAAATCTTCCTTTGCGAGGAACTGTGTCCTCCATGCATTTCTTTCTCGTAATCATCTTATTCCTAAAAAGTCTAATTTAGTTCTGGGGATAAAAAGGGGGAACTTAACAGCCATAAACGTTATAATATTACCTCTTGGATGCCATTTTCCTCCAAATCATCTCCACGTAGTAATGACTGCCATGTCATTGTACATTTAATGTTAGAATTCAAGCGTTCTCACAAGAAAACAACCATAAGAACAGAAAAAGGAGATAAAATCAGAATACCTTGATGTCAAGCTTCATATACAGAGATGGAGCTTCTTCCCATTGATTAGCCATCTTTTGTACATCAGTAAGGCAAAACCCATGCACATTCCTTGCAGCACAGCCCTAGAATCCAAAAGGATCATTCTGCCTATTCCTTATTGCACTTTCAACAAATTCATAACAAATAAACATGATCCTGCAAACTCACCACTGGGTCCTTGTACGTGGCTTCTAGTAAGTAAACCTCATACCCCGATCTCTGCAATTAAATGAATAAGAAATGGGTTACACAGGGAATCCTTCACTAGCCCACGCGACTGAGCAATGAGCTTCCAAAGTACAGGGAGAACAGGATAGAAACAAGAGGAAATAAAGTAGTGCAAGTGCAACAACGGTTGCAATGAATAAGTCTTCAGACATGTTTCCTTTTGGAAGGTTCATCTGTTCTAATTTCTATATGTTTCTACTTATGTATCAAAATGAGTAACAAAATGCATATACAAATTGTAAAAGCATGATCTCACTGGCTTGTGGGAAAGTCGGACAACCAAAGTTTACCTAATCCAGCCAAACCTACTAAAATTCATCTGAAGCAATAGCTTGCAGATCAAATGACCAAATAGGAGTTACTATGTACCAGCATGCGACAAATAATGTGCCTTCAGCAAAGTTAAAATTACACGTCAAAATGGAAAATGGAACGATCAACAGTCAGAATATGGCATTTCAAAGGCAATACAAATGAAAACAAAATAAACCCATGTTAGGGTTGAAATTTTTTATGCATTTTAACTCATTTTTATACATTCTTTTTCAAATTTGAATCTGGTCAAACCAATCACATCCACATCTCATGGACCTACATGTACTACATAAATCTCCACCATTAAACTCCACTCATTCTCTCTCCTATTTCATATAAACATCCATAAAAATCTATAAAAATTTCAATCCTAATATGGGTTAAATCTATAACTTTATTCCGATCACTATTGAGTTCCAAAAATTTAGAAAGCAAGTCTTATGCATCTTTTCAAGGAAACATATCAAGAAGTTAGATCAAACCATGCTATAACATCATTGACCAGGAAAAACTGTAATATAGGTTCAATACATCAGTATCAATCATAAAACTTTATATACAAATATACAACGAGAATATACTATAGATTACAGACAAGGAGAAAAGAATTGATTTTCTATTACTATCACTCAAGGTGATATGAATTGTTCAAATCTTTCTCCCAAAAGATTTGACTGTCAAAGCTCACACCTGCATAAAATTTAGCGCTCACAACAAATAAAAGTGTGGGTGTAGAATATTCAAATGGAAACTTCATGACCACCAACGATTATCAACTTCAGAAGAAAAAGATAAATATTAAAAGGCATGCCACCCCAATCCAACTACCCATGAAGTATGAAGTAAATGAATCTTATTTAACACTAGGAAGGAGATCCACAAGCAATTTTCTACTTTTCCTATATAAATACAAACTCCTTTTCTCAAAATTCAATTGGGTAATTTTTTTCGATAAAATTTCCAGACATAACCTTTTTGCATCCTGCCTAATTACTAATGCAAAACATTTCATACCATAGCTGTAAAGTTTATGGAAGAGAGTGAGAGAACATTCACCATAGTGACGGTGAAAACAAAAAAGGTCGCAAAAGTATAAAGGCTTTTCCATAAGGAATACCCAATATTCACAATATGCTATCAAAATGTATGAACAATGGGAGAAGATAGATCACAAGTCTTGACCAACAATAGGCTAACTTGTAATAGAGAGGAAAGCTTAAAATGATACTATTCATCCTCTTTTCACTGGAATGGCAAGAGACAAAATATACACTTAAAATAATATATATGTCACACCCTGCTTTCATTGGAAATAAATTGGTCAATGTCCCACATCACTTTATTAAATAAAAGGAAGAAAAAGCAAAAGAATAACAATAAGAGCGAAGAAAGAAAGAAAACAGAAAAGAACACAAAAAAGATAATATTTATCATAATATTCATAATAATGAATGGATTGATATGTTGAACATCCTAATGCTCTGCACAAATGGGGCGATCGATATTCAAATTCAACAACAGGTTTTACAAACATATGAAAGACCGAAAACAGCCTAAAACAGAACATAGAAAATGGATATGCATGGCAAACATTAGCAACCTACATCGCATGCAGTACTACTTGTCTATGCAAAAGTACTAAAACTCATGTGCCTCCAAATTATCACCAGTGAATAAGAAGACACACAGAGGCCGAATGAGAGAGAATAGAGGGTATACCTTAGCAGTTGCCCAAAACTGAGCAAAATCAGCTACCCGCAGATTGCGGTCATCCACTAAGACGAGGCACAAATACCAGCAAGAAAATGGTCAATTGCCGAACAAACTGCATCTGTAGTTAGTCAAATTGAAGGCAGTGCAGAAGCACTGCATCATACTTAATCTACAATAAGGCTGTCTTTGAACTTTTTAGCGGACATCTAGCTTCTAAAGTAGTTACACAATCGTTCTTTAGGTCATCTATCAATACACTGCTAAAGTTTGAAGAATCTTTAGCTCCACAACTAATACCACGAGAAGAAAACTGAACTAACACTGACTCGTGACAATAAATATAATCAAGAATATCAGTAAATCAAAACACAAGCACAATTCAAAGCGCACAGCATTGCATTTCGAAGAAAAAGAAGTCAATATTGCTATGATCCCATGCTTTCAAGGGTATATATAAAAGGAGATGGAAGTAAGAATTAAAACAAGAAGTCTTCAAATTAGGAAATTAAATAGGCAGCATTTTCCTGTAGAAATCATACCAATCACAAAGGAGAAAACCCCTTCATCAAGGGTCTTTTTAAATGCCTTCAACATGCTGGATCGATATGCCTGATAAATAGAAATAAGGTTAACCAGTGATTGTGTTACACTGATAACTGGAGCAAGATAAAAGAAAAACAGAAAGATGAACATTAAAGGAATATAACTTCATTAAAATATTAAATTCTATCTTATACCAGAAAACTGAAGCTCTACCAAGATGGGCACCGGGAAGGAAGGATCTTACTTATAAAACAAGTTAACTTTGTTTGCGATTCTAACTGATGCATGTAAAGCACACAAACCGAATTATTGTCATCATAATTTCCATGGTATATCTTTCTGGGAAACTATTTGGGGCTAGAACATCAATTCAGCCTCATGTGAGGTTTATGAAGTTTCTGGCTCAAAACATTGAGCCCATGTTTCAAGCCTGAGCATGCTGAAGTATTTACCTGTTTGTTTTGCATTTAGCATTTAGCATTTCCAAGGTCTTAACTTTTTGTGCTATTTCTTTATCACATAACATGTTTTGCGGGTTCTTTTATTTTCCTTTATCCACCTCTATAGAAGGAAGAGGAAAATGATAGTATACACTGTTGTAGGAGGATGACAGGAAGGAATAAGAAGAAACTTATAGCGACAACAATAAGTTGCTAAAGGTCCCTCATAGATTATATTAGGGGAATTCTATAAGAATTTTGAGAGATGCCCCTACATCTAGTAGTCGATTATAATTTTTCTATGTGATTATTGTTACTTCTATTGCTATTGCTATTGTTGTTGTTGTTGTTATTATTTTGAGAATTTACTATCTTCCATCTTATGAATCAATTTTACATTAGTTTGCAAGCTACTTTTTTCTGATTTTATGACATTTTTAGAACAGTTTATTGTTTCTTATGTGCGCACGCGCCCACACACATTCTTCTGCAAAAATATTCTTTAATTATTTTGTTTGCTATGTCTGGAGGTTTACATCTCAAAGTGCCTTGAGACTTATTTGGTATAGCTTACCTCACAAAGTTAAAACGACTTGCATACCTGAACAAGTCTTTTCAAAGTTCAAACATTTCCTGATACATTTGGCTGTTAATTTACCCTCCCTATAAACTCCACGAAGTAAATTCAATCATTCACCAGAATTAAATTGACCATCAGTTCAGGCAACATCGATTAGATTTTACCAACAGAAAGCAAAAACAGAAAAGAAATAAAAATCATCATGGATAAAGGCTACGCCGATTAACATGCACCGCAAATAAATATAGCAGATTTATTTATTACCTCCTCCATTTCGGGTTCGTAGCAGTACTCCATTACCTTCTTTGTGACTGTTTTTCTCCCGCGAACTGAACCAGAAGATTTCGAACCCTCACTCTCCTCAACCTATTAACAAGAATATAACACATAAATCCAGTTCATGCACATCTTCCACAATTGACTCAAATAACTCACTTTTCAACCAGAACTTAATTCTCTAGCTGAGAGATCAAAAGTTACATTTGCTAACTAATATGAAGACACAAGTACCTTTTCAACTTCAGTAATGAAATAATCATCCATGGAGTGGATCCGTGGAGCACTACCGCCATTTTCAACCTCAATATCACGTAAAATTTTTGCCAAGTAGCTCTTTCCACTACCTGAAAGTATGAAAAAAAATGCTGTCACTGCTCAAAGTTGGTAAACAATCAGACATGGGATCTCACTTTGAGTACATAAAATCCAGACTTTGTTACAGCAGTGAACAAATGGCCAATCTGTACATGAGACCATGCGCTAATACAAAGTTAATAGCATTCTGTCCCAAATAAACGTTAGTCTGCATTGAACAAACTCAACTCATTCTCGGAAACAAATAAAAAATTTTAACTAAAGGGGGAATTAACTTTTCTTTTAGGAGAAATTTTTTTAAAAAATGATTCTTGCATGTGTACCTCAAAAGTACAGAAAAATTACAAAATTTTTTAAGTGTCATATAAATGAAAAAAAAGGCTAAAAATGATGTTGGAGATAAATGATTATCCAAAAATCTATACCGAACAAGTTCCAAATAATGAACATTTGAAATAGAAAAGAAGTACCCGGAAGTCCTCGTAGTATTATAACAATATGATCAGGGCGGGTAGAACGATGTGGATGCTTCAAAATATGTGAGGCATCAATAACTTTTGGTTCATCAGAAGAAAGATGCCGGGGTGGAAATTGTTCACTTTCTCCCAAATTTGTCTTGAATGGTGCCGTCTGCATTGCACTAACTTCCTGAATAGCACAATTATCAATTTATCACAGACTATCAGGCATACTAATAGTTCTGAAGAAAAGCAAATACACGCTCAACAATCACAAGATTCCAATTCATCATTTCTAGTAATCCAAAGTCTGCATTGGAAATCATTGAGCTCCTTCCTTCTACCACTGCTTGTGTTTAGGTAAACTTACATTTTGTTAGAAAGTTAACATTTAGCCAGAATGGTAGTTGAGACAATGAAATGTGCGATAACAATGAGTAGTTTTGAATTTAGTGGTAGAACATGTAGTTTAATTTTGACAGAGTACTAGTGAATTTTTAGTTGCAAAAAAAAAGTTAATAACAAGGCAAGCTAAATCAGGGTGTAAGAAAAAAATGCACTTGACTTTAATTCCATATCTATTACGCCAGACAAAAGCGATTGCTACCACATTCCATGCAGAGTTGCATCTTGAGAAATTATCAAAAAAAGTTTGATCTTTTCATGTGATACCAACTGCTACTGTGTTTCATCGTGAAAATACTGCATATCTAAGTACACGCACACAAAGACTTCTACTTTCAAGTCATTTGAAGTCATCCCCAAAATATTGTGGACAAATTTGAAGGACCTCCAAAGCAACAGCGCTAGTGGATAAGCAAAAACAACAAAGTAAGCAGTATAAGCAGTATAATACCTGATTGGGATAACCACTTGAATTTAGATTGCCTTTACTCGGATAATACCCTGAGGAGATGGCGTCAGATACTGCAGTGTTTGATGATGGCAAAGAGGCTGCCGCACCAGCTCGAATTGGAAACAAAGACCTTGCTCCCGCTGGAGATGAGGAAACAACACGCTCTGACAAATGGCGTCCTGGTGGCTCCATTGGAATGGGTGGTGGCGGCGAACTGGGAATTGGAGGTTGGCGGCTGAACCCATGTGGATCCTGCATTGGACCCATATTCATCCCCCTCAAACTAGAGAAACTATAATGAGCAGGTTTTGGTTCTACTAAGTGTTGTTGCTTAGTATGGGGTTGAGGAAACTGATTGTTGAGCCCTCCCTGAGCAAAACTTCTTTGATCTTTAATTAGCCCAACATTGTAACCATCAGCTTCATGGTTTTGTTTATTTTCAATATGCGGATACTCAAAATGCTCTTCACGTTTTCGTTTCATGGTTGAATCTACACTAAAAACTCCTCCATCCCTCTGAAATCGATCAACACCCTGATCATGAAAATCAATACTGGATATCTTATACCCACCACCGTAATCTGTAACTACATTATGACTGGCTGCTCCATGATCGTGTATCAACTTCAATCTCCTCTCGTCGTCAGCCAAATGCCGTAATGAATTACCAGGATGCTCGTGCATATACGAACCTGGAGGAGGGACAGACTCCTCGAATCTCATTCTCTTGACGCCAACATGATCATGATCATGACCATGATTATTAAATTCATGTCGAGGATGCATATTCCCATAGGGGTGACCATTAAAATTGGAATTACCGTTCCACGCCCTCTGCGGCAAGGGCGGAGCAGGGTAAGAATTCATTGTGGGGGCCCCATGATGGTCGACGAATGGATCATACGGCGGCTGCATTGCCGTTGGCCGTGGAGGCGGGGGTGGATGGAAGAATTGATCGGAGAATGGAGGTGGTGGTGGCGGGAAATTGGGGGATCGTCTGTTGAAATCTGGGAAAGGTGGACAGAATGGAAAGTGCGAATTTGAGCAGACCGGGCAGAGATTACCTGGTGGCAGTCTAGCGCTCCATTGATGATCCATTTCTTAGCCTTGTTATACTGTGTATATTGATTAATTTTGGGGTTTTGCACTGGTAGTTAGGGTTCGGAGCGAGGAAGAAGAGAACGCTGTGCAGGAGCAGAGCTTTTAACACCAGAAACCGTACCTGTGAGCATGTTCGTCCTTGGTCAAAACTATTTTTCTCAGACCATTTTTTTAATCACTCATTTGATATATCGGCTTTGTTATAAAGTTACATTTACTTGATTTACTATTTACATATTGAATGTGTGATAGAAATTAAAAATATATTATTATTAAATAATTGAATAATGATTGAAAATTAAGAGAGAGAAAAATTAATAAAGTTTATTACCAAAAGAACAAGGCCTATAACTGTGGCACTTGAAATTTATTGGGGGAAAAAAAATCTAATCTTGGATAAATAAATAATTTCCCATAACGTCGACTCAATGCAATGCCAGGAGAAGATGAAGATGGAAGAACGGATGGATAGATTCCTCCGATCGGTTATAATGGAAACTCTAGACATCGCGATTATGCCAGCCACAATATCTAATTATTATGTTAAACTAGAATTATTCTTAATTTTTTTATGCTCAAAACACAATAACAAACTCATAATATTTGTTAGGACCATCATCGATGATTTCTTATTTAATGCCTATTAATAAACAAAATCAGTCTATCCTTAAGTCCTCATGGTGCCGACGGGGTAATAATTTTGTTGGTGCATAATTTGAGCTATATGTCACGTCCATTTGTCAATCTTAAAGGTTTGAGATCATTACAACTTGTTTGTGTCATCCATATAGTATCAGATCATCATTGTGTTAAAATAGGATTATTAAAAAGACAACTTGGTTAGATATTTAGGTATAAACAACCATGACAATTATAAAAGTTAATTACTTCCATATATCCTAGAATTTTCATGCCAAAAACTTTAGTTAATCAGTTAATAGATCAATCTTGTAATTGGAACCCAATCGTACCCTTCCTCCTATAAATAGAGGATCACAACTACCACAATAAGCATTATAAAGAAATATAGTTTAGTTAGACTTGTAGTCACCTATCATTATTCGTTTTTATCAGGCGCCCAATTTGAGACATCTTAATGCATCAACGCCCCCATAGCTAATAAGTAGAGTAACTCTAGAAGCATATGCAAACACTTGTACATATGCGTTTCGTACTTTCGTTTCATTTATTATCCAGGACTGAAAGATTCAGCTCTTTCGATTGCCATGAAGCTCAGCAAACTATAGCCTATTCGGGTTCCTAATTTTCATGTTGCTGTTGGGATTTCCCAGTTATGTGGCAAGGGACCATAATCGTATATGACTTCTCTGTGGCACGACCAGACGAGCTTTATTGCTTCTGGGGTTCCTATTCCAGCTCCTCTTGGATCTCCGGCAGGACCAAACCTGCAGTTTTTTTGTTTTTGAAATATGTTTAATAATCACAAGTATAAATAAAGATTGAAAATTTTAGTCTTCATTTTTCACTGACCAGTGATTTTGAGGTGCCCCTGTTGTTCTTGCTCTCAGCCCAACATAAGTAGTTCCATTAACAGAGTTTCCAATCACTTTCTGCAAATTAAAGATTCATATGCAAATAAGAACAAGTCCTTAAAATGGCTTTAACAGTTTAAACTGTTAAATCAACCTACTATATTTTTTATATATTATTTTCATCAAATCCTGTGCATCATATCAGAGGCTAAACATATGGATAATTGACTAAAGACATCAGCCAATCTTTGTGTGTTTAGATACCATGTTGAAAATCAGGTCAAAAGTATATCATTTAAATATTAACAAAGTTCTAACCTACGAATGCCATAAGCATTATTCTTTGGAAGGCCGCAAGGTTACAGTTGAAATGAAACTTGAAATTCGAAAGTAAAATGAGCGTCTTCCTTACTTGTAGGAAAAGAGGATCATTCGATACGACAGCAGCAGTTAAATGGGCATGCATTTTTTCAAGGGCGTTCAATAACAGCGGAAGCTGTTTGTCGTTGTATTCCGTAACAATCTGAAGCAGAAAACGAACATCAACAAGAATCAGTAAACAAATTTTCATTTCGCTAAGAGTGAGTTTGTTTGAAAGTTTTTGTCACAAATTATTTTTATCTCAACTCATTTTCAACCACATATTAACGTGACTATCTTTTTCATATTTTAAAACCTTTTCTTCACTTACTAACCACACATTCAAAAATTCTCTCAAACAAACTCTAAATCTCTCACATTTCGTGTCACTTGAAATAGTGTGTTACTGGGGATGTTTAAATAGTTCTCAACAACGCAAAGGTAAAATCCTGTTCATTACCGTGCATATTATTCGCAAGAACTATGTACCAAACACAGCCTATTTACCTGGAATGGGCCAAATATTTCTTTGGTTACGAGCTCATAATTCTCGTCTTTGAGTATTTCTTCGAGTGGAATGAAAACGGCAGTTGGTTTAATGGCTCCATATATGGCAGGAATATTATGGTTTTCCAAAGCTTCACCACCAAATAGAAGCTTTGATCCGGATATCTGAAGCAATTTATTCATGTGACCTAGCATTGCATCAGTTGTAAACTGCACAAAGATTGGGACAGATGGAGGTGATTTTATCACAAATATTTGGAATTTGGAAGTTACAATAAAATGAAATTCAATAAGATGAACATCAGCAAGCCAGAAAACATTTCAACTCGAAAAAGTCACTTACAGTAAGGATGGGGCCAATGGTTAGATCATTGAGCTTCCGTCTCCCAGCAAGATCAGTCATCTTGCGTAAGAGTGGAGTTTTGGCCCAATTCTGTGTAGCACAAGAGGTTTCAACTGCGAAGTTAGTGACGGAACGATGGACTACTATGATGTGTGGATAATAATGGGTGGTAATTTAAAATGTAATTTTATTTTTTAATATTGAAGTCTGACTTTGAGAGAGTACTATAAAATATAAATTAATTTTATGGTTGAAAAGGTGGAGAAAAAAACAGGCTTAGGCGTGATCGCCAACAAAACGTGTGGACAAAAAAGTATGTTCTACCAACTTAAATTACTTAAGCTTTGTCAAACATGCTATAAGTAAATCGTGACATTTCATAACAATCTACTTTCTGCACAATGTCCAATGGGACAAAAGATTACAACTTCAACAAAGTAAATACTTGAGGACACTGGTAATCTTGTAACTGAACCTGTAAGGCTATAATATCCACAGATAACATGTTTGTAGCTTACCTCATGCATGAAAAGTATCGATTGAGCAGAGCACTTCTGACCACTGCATGCATATGCATCTTGATCACACACCCATGCAACATAATCCACCTGTCAAAAAGAAGAAAGGCTAAAAAAGAAAACAAATAAAATGAAGAATCTATTTGAGACACATTGATGTTCGATTCCCATCAATGGGTACAACAGGACCTAAAGGCATATTGTACCTCCTGGACGTCGGGACCAAGAACCTTCCAGTCAAATCCAGCATCTTCCAGTTTGATGCGGCCTTTCAAGTCAGCTGCCAACTTATCTGCAACTCTTGAACTGCCAGTGAACAGAGTCATGCGCGGTTCTGCCTAGAGATAAAATTTACGTAGGGACATTTTTATCATTTGATAATATAATTTATTCCAATAATACTATAGCATAGTAACAAAAACTACAGTGGCCTCTATTAGAAACCGGAAGTTCATTAAGATGAAACTAAGAGCTAGAAATAAGGGGTTGAATAAATAAGAAACTCAACAAGCCTAGAGGAAAAGCACCAAGCGAACGCCCAATGAATAAGAGAACAAAAGAGTGAAATGAGGACGTATAAGTAATTGCACAATTCATCTCAACTATCTGACCATCTGACCTCTTCAAGAAGTTTGTTCATGGTCTTCCCATCAGAATTTATGAAATCAACATCCTCCACGGGTAACCCGCAATCATGGAGTAGCCGAAGCATTTGTTCCATAACAATGCAGACCTATGGAATGTTAAAATTCAAAACATGAATAGCCGGCCCTCAAAATGTGCTTGAGAGTACACATTGCATAAATAAATGAAATTACTTATGCTAAATAAGTCCCTTTTTTTACTTACACGAGTTTGGTTGATGATAATTACTACCTTCTAAAGATCTTGTGAGAGCTTACCTTGCTATCGACTTTAACAACCGGCTTGTTCCCCATATATAGTGCACCCATCAACTGGAGCACAGGAATCTCTAAAGGAAAATTGAAGGGAGTAATAATTGCCACCTGAAACATAAAAAATTATATTGTTTTTCACTTTTCTTACATTTTCAGCCCCACATTCTTCAGAAATATAACTTAGCAGATAATCCTCATTAAACAAGAGTTAAGCAGTGCAAACTATCACCAGTAATTTCAGCATGCGTGTTTATTTATTTTAATTGGAATATTTTTAGCAATATTGACTTACGGGGCCATAAGGCCAGCGAAAACCATGGCTCTGCTGCCCCAAATGATTACCAGGCACCGCAAACGACCTGGCCAGAAAACGAACCTGCCAGAGAAATTTAGAGGCAAGAGTCAATGAAACATTTGAAATCTAAAATGGGATATGATCATATGAACACTTATCAAATGGGACTTCCTAACTACAGCCAGTTGAGATGATATTATTTCTGTTGTCGGAGAAGTCATTGAGTTATGAAATAGATGAAACTAAACAGCAAAGAGTAATCATATGTGGGCAGTTATTTAAGTACGATTAAATGAAGCCAGTAACGTGCTTCATTGCGAAGCACTTAAATTACAGATGTTTTCAAGGAGACTGAATAGTTCTATGCAGGATAAATAAAAACGATGCATTCAAGCAGGCAAATTTTACTCACCTGATCACCACAGAAATTTTCAAGAAATTTCTGAGTGACATAAACTTCTCCAAAAGCCTGCTCATAACTTTTTGGAGCCACTCTTTGTATCAACTTAGCAAAAAAATCAGCAACCTAGAAGTATAATGCAACAAAGTGATCCACAAGAAGCAGCAAATGAGGGTTTGATACTTTGATATATAAATTTATTGTTTTTCAAGTTGTTAACTACTGGGTATGTTTAAGTATCTTACCTCAGGCAGAGAAAGCTGGTGAGCTGCCTTGGCTGATATGTCTCCAAACATGAGGTACCTGAAGAACATTGGTCTTTCAGAACTCGGAAGTTATTTCAGTTTTTCAGCGAAAGATATTATAATATCAATACATCCAGGAGATCATAGTTACTTCAGTAGAGTTACTGATAATAAAAAATACAGTAGTATATTATTCTTTTAACTCTATTGAAGGATATAATAGTGTAATGATCACCTCAAAGATCAGATTGATGTAAGAAAAGAATTGAAAGCAGCGTCACAGAAAAGTAAATAACACTAAACAAACCTCTCTGGTGCTTTAAATGGATTATGTAAACCGTGTTTAGGGCACTTCGACAAGCTCTCTACAAATGGCTGCACAATGATGAACCATAAAAGACTTCTCTACGAAATCTGACTTCTATAATTAAGACATTTTGTTAAGAAGAGTGACAGAAGCAAAAGAACAAGAAGTTTGAACCCTTTACAGGACATAATCAACTGGCAATATATCTACTATCTGTCGTCTTAAAGATATTCAGAACAATCACTTTAGATTCGCTAATGGCTTACTTGTAACCCAGTTTCATCTACTTCTGCCACTTTGATGAATGGTTCCCCGTTTAAAGGATCCACGATTCTATTCCAATGAGAAGATTTCGTCCATTTTCCCAGCACTGAAACAGACCACAAGATTCTCATTCACACCATTGATCGTTCGAATATATCACACATAATACCAAATAAATTCCACATATTTCTATAGTCCACATTACTCCATCACATAAGAAATGGTAGCAAAACTGCATAAGCAACAAAATAATTTAGCTCATTTGTCAGTTCGAAAGTCGAAAATATCGATATTGCGATTGATGACAAATAATTTCGCGGAATTTGTGACAGAAATCATTACATTATTATTTAATAAACGACACCTGATGCAGCAGTTTCACATACCCAAATTTTGCACTTCAGCAGGTTGAGAACCTGATATTTCCTCAGCTTTCACTGTGGCAAATGGCAGGGAATGGGCAGATCTGGATTGAATTTAAGATAACATAAAACAAGCCAATCACAGGTAAAAATTATCATCATCAATTAATTAAAAATATAAAACACGAGTCACTGTACTGCAAAATGAAGCAGTTAAGAACACCCAAACAGCAGTCTAGCTAATTCCCCAAAAATTTGAGATCGAATTGTTCGTGCAATGGACAATAGATTCCTCCAAATAACAATCCAGATTCTATTGTGAGTTCATAATCTCAAAATTAATTTCCGATTTTAAAACGAGCCCAGTTCATAATAAAACGAGAATCCACAAATGTCCCACTATTTATTATCATTATAAAAACAAAAAACAATAACCAAAAATATAGTGACAACTGATTAAGAAAAGGGACATTATGGGTACCTTGATCGACTAAAGGAGATTAAATAATTGAAAAGAGCATGTCGGGAGCCCTTATTTCTCAACTGCGAGCAAGCTTGTAATTTGTACATGATCAGCCGCTGAAGCTTCAATGGATTCTACTTCTTTATGTAAAACGTTCTGATCGAATACAGAACGGAGTGAAAATTGCAGAACGTTAATAATGCGACTTGCAAGCGCCTATTACGGCTTGTTTAGTTCACATTAAATTTCTCAAATTAAATTTACTAACAATTATCACAATTGGAATTCAAATACATGAGATTCATTACAAACATATGCTGTAGAAATAAAGGACAACCTGAATAAAAGCGTTTTGATGAAGTTTCCCTCTCGAGGTAGAACTCTAATAGATGGTTCCAATGACCATAAGTCTGATAACAGATTTTATAGTGAAGTTGATTTCTTTGTTGGATGATACTTATCTTTTAAGCCGACATTAAAAGAAAAAATTAAAATTAAAATACAATAAAATAAAAATGGGACCCAAACAGAAAACGCATGAAAGCACGAAAAGCAGTGCTCAAGAAGAACAGGATCAAATGCACCATTACCATTCTTCATCTTTATGTGCGTCAAAATAAGCTCTTTTCTTAGTTTATATGCTCTACTTATATATTTGATATCTGATCATTCACAAACAATTATTCACATAGCCAAGGAAAAATTGAATGCAAGCACAACATAGAGCCAGGAAAAGACAAATACTAGTGAGCAATAGCCTCTGTCAGCTATCCATTTTAAATTGCTTCCTGGTTTTGAGATGGGAAAACACTGTAAACACCAAATGCAATGCAATGAAATTCACTGCATAAAAATTTATGTAAAAGTAATAATCGGTAAGAATCAAATCTAAAAGATAAAGTTATTATAGTGTTTATTTATTCTCCTGAATATTAAATCGTGAAACCCAAGCGAACAATTGGGAAGATAGCGAAGAGGGGGCAACAAAATTTGACGAGTACTTTGAAGGATCGTATCATGGCCGTGATGTGGTGAGAAGGGAGAGGAAACGCGATACAGATAAAAATTCAACCAGGGATTTGAAGTAATCAAGACCGTAGTTTAGTGGGTGTGAATCGAACTTAAACTTAACGTATGTTTGACTGGGTATAATTTTTATGGGACACCTTTCCCTCTTCTCTTTTCAAATACATACACATTTTTCAATATAATATTAATCACACATTTTACACAGAATACTACGCGTATCAACTTTATCCCAAGAAAAAAAAAACTCTAAGCCCCTTTTATTTATTTATTATTTATCCGTAAATTTAATATAAAGCGATACATAAGGCTCAATTAGAATCGTAATAAAAATTAGTTAAATGCACTATAATAAGCCAATAAAAAATATAAAAGGTTTAGTTAGAACTCCAACGCAAAGTAAAACGAAAAAACTCAGTGCCAACACAGATCACCGATGGGTCTAAAAAAATAACTATTAAAAAAATTGGCCTAAATTTCTTTTTTTTTTAGAAAGGGCTTATAAATTTGAATTCAATATTTGAATTTGTCTATTATTTTACTTAAAAATAGGTGTAATGATTTTAAATTTGGGTCCTTTAATTTTAAAAAAATAATACACAGGTGGGCTTCAGATATACTCGACTAAAATGAACCTCCTAAAGAGTCGGACCTGAGTCAGTCGACTCAAAGCAAGACCGTCTCTAGAAGTAATCGTACCTTAGAAGGTGATGTAGTGAGAAGCAAAGAGGAAATGTAATTGGAATAGCAAGCGATGATGGTGCATAATTTTGTTGCTTAGGGTATGTTTGATAAGCCAAATAAACTAGCTTATAGTTTAGTCAGAAGTTTATAAATTCCTACTAATTAAATAAACTATGTTTAATTGGAAGAGCTTATTTAAAAAGTTCGACTTTATTTGAAAAGCTTCTTTTATTAGTTTTTCAAATAAGCTCATAAACTTTTCGCTTTTTATTCCATTTTTTACCCCTACAAATTTTTAGGAATATATTTTATACATATTATTTTGTGTAATTTTCTATTTATGGGGTTAGCTTATCAGTTAATTTTGAAAATATTTTTATTTATATCAGCTAATTTATCAACTAGAAATAAGCTTATTAGCTAATTTTCTATCAAGCATACCCAGATACCCTTAATATCATGGGAAGCTAATTTTTAGGAATGTATTAGTGGGATATAAAGTAGGGTGGTGGCACCCCCTATTTTTCTACACAGATCAGCATTTTTCTCTTATACCCATTTAACCCTCAATTAGGCATGTCAATCTGGCTCGCGAGCCAGCTCGAACTTGCCGAGCCCAGCTGGAGCCACGAGCCGAGCACGAACAGCAATTCGGCGAGCCGCTTGGCTCGAGCTCGAGAGCCGAACGAGCTCGCGAGCTGAACGAGCTCAAGCCGAGCGGCTTGCCTAAAGAACGAGCTAAGCTTGGCTCGGCTCATATAATGTACGAGCCACAAGCCGAGCTCGAACAAGCCGTTCGGCTCGCCGAGCCAGATTGACAAGCCGACCCTCAATCCAAAGACAAGAAGAAGAATAAGAAGAAGGGAAAAAAGACGAAAATTGCAGCATCAGAAGAAGAAGAGTTGCATTTTGCTTGATAACTTCTTTTGCTTTAATTTTCAACAACAAATGCTATTAAAAATGACAGCAAACCACTAAACTACTGCAATTTCCGGCAGCATTAGCTATTGGAAATGGTAGCAATTGAGGTGGGAGATCCCCTTCTTTTTTTGCTATCATTTTATTGTTGGAAGTAGCAGCAAACAAGCATGTCGTTTTTTTTTTTTTTCGGTTCAACCAAATAAGTTAAAAAAAATTTTGACTAAGGATAAAATAGGAATATGCGGAAAAAATGGGTATGTTTAGAAAAAAAAGGAAGGTGCATTTAGCCCAACCATTTGAAATAAATCCCACATTTATTGTCGTGTAAGTTATACTCCCTCCGTCCCACAAAGATAGTCCCACTTTGACTTTCACACAGTTTAAGAAAAATATAATTAATATCATTAGAAAAGTAAAGTTTTGTTGCATTTTTTCAAATATGCCCCTACATTTAATAATGTTAATACATCTTCATTAATAACAATGCATATTTAATAAGGGTATAATAGGAAAAATTAAAAAATTAAATATACATAAATAGAAATGGGACTATATTTTGGGACGGATTAAAATGGAAAATGGGACTATCTTTACGGGACGGAGGGAGTATAAGATATACTCTGTTTATGATATTGCATCCGATATATGTAATTTTTTTAACAACTAAGATTTTGCAACACAAAGAGTATTAAACTATCGTAGACTGTATACACTGCACTCGCATTTTACTAATAGTAGTGTTTCCTTATGGTGATTCCGATCGTAAGGTTTATGATGCAAATTCTGAAGAGCAAATGCAAAATATTGGAACGGAGGAGGCGAAAAAGGAGAAAATAGAATGACTGACGGACATATGGATATTTTTTTTCCATATCAAACACACGTGATTCTTTCCAACCCATTGAATCACCAATTCATCTGCCTCAACAACTATGTTTTGACTATATATCCGGATGTCAATTGGGAAAATCCATCTGCACTGGATATGATATTGTCCATGTCAGAGGCCAAAAATTGTGCCTCGTTTTCAACAAATTCTACTGTGATGATAAAAACATAGCCTTTCTTCTTCTTGGGAGATTTGAATATAACATTATTCCTAACGTCAAATCATCATCATCCATTGTGGATATCCCCGATTGCTTGGGACCCGGCGCTTTCTCTACCGTCCAATTTCTACGCAGACCACCCACCAGCACGTCACTGGTGCATTTGCTCCGTCCCTCCCTCCCTTCCTAAGTTACGTTATATTTCCTAACTATAAGAATGATACACTCTCAGTGTTGTGACTTTATCAAAGTTCCAATGTTGACGTAGTAGGTCTCGGCATTGTCACGTAAGGAACAACCGCCACGCCAAGCACCGAAACTTCAATAAAATTTTAGTATTGGGAATGTATCATTTTTGCTCATAACTAATAATTCCTTCAAAAATTCTATTAGTTCTTTCATTTAATCTAACCATTTGTTTTGTTAATTATTGACTTTTTAATGAACAATAAATTAAGTGTGTATGATTTAGAAAGTAGAGTTTCAAAATTTGTCAACAGCCCATTTCGATTGAGCGGTGGAATCAGCGATAAGAGGATGATTTTGAGCACTGAAGAAGGAGCATAGAGCATGGGCAAGAGGCTCCACTAAAACTGAATTTTATTCACCCAAATGAAAGGTGGTCTCTGCAATTCTTTGCTTAATTTTGTTATGGAAGTTGTGAATAGGAACGGTGATTGGCTGCCTAAACATCATTCATGTTAGCAGATTTGTTGCTTTTGCATTTTTTACGTTTTCAAGTTGACAAGTCTTTGTAATTTTACCTTACTGTCCTTATTTACACGTAGAAGATATTTGGTAATGCAGCAGCCAATAATAGTCCAACACATCATCCTAGAATATTCCTCTTTAACTTAGAAATTAGTTGCAATGGATGAACGGATGCAGATTGGCTTGTGACGGTGCAAGAAATTCAAGCCGTCGATACTTTCTTTCTCCTGAAATGCCAAGAGCTTCCAATGTATCCAGACGATTACCCAGACAACTTTCAATTAGTGTCACTGCAAAGGATTTCCCTGATTTATTGTATTAAAATATTTTGTTAGTTCCAATGGAACTTATTCGTGATGAATAAAAATGGTTGATGTTGTTCAAAAGAAAATTATTAATAATCGATCGAAGGGAGGTTTTCTGCTCTGTAATAATTCAAAAAACAATATATCAATCCGTCTGTTCATTATTCTGTTTTCACTTTCTTCTCCTTCTCATCTTCAAGCTCTTGTACATGCTCTTCAAAATTTGAATCAATCCTATGGCCGGAGCGACTGCTACAGAACGGGTATACTAGTATTTTTAAAAGTCTAAAACAACAAACTACATCATTTCTTTTTGGAAAAAGTTAAAGTGGTAACTATTGACTAACGGTGGAGCAACAAAGGTGAGTTTGATTGGAAGAAAAAAGTGGGGGTGGAAAAGATTTTCCGTGAAAAATGTTTTCCCATCTCTATTCATGGGAAAATATTTTCTTTGAAAGCGAGCAAAATGTGTTATTTTCTGCCTTACGTAGAAAATATTTTCCATCTTTCACGTTGCAATCAAATACCACAAAAGGAAAATTTGGGTGAAAAATATTTTTCAACTACATTTTCCAGGAAATTGTAGTTGACAAAAATTTTTGATTGACAAAAATTTTCTAGAAAATATCAAATCAAGGAAAAAGTTTTCCTACTCTATTATTTGATAGGAAAACTTTTCATGAAAAATCTAATCCAAGTGGGAGGTGGAAAATTTTTTTCTAAAAAATCCAAATGAAAGAAAATATTTTTTAGGAATACAATCAAACACACCCTTAATTTATTAAAGATGTGTTAGGGGTGTTAAATATTTTCCATTCAAATTTTCTATTTTGCATTCAAACACGTGTTATTGTCCATCGAATTCAATTTCCATCCAAGATTTAAAAAAGTGGTCATTTTCCTTAAAATCAAGGAATTGGAATTTGAATCGCCATGGTAGGGGTGGGGATTTGAATTCTATGGAATTGAAATCCCACCCTCTTTTCCACCCTTAAATCAATACACCCTTAAATAAGAATAATAATAATAATAATAATAATAATAATAATAATAATAATTATTATTATTATTATTATTATTATTATTATTATGTGATAGCACTTTTTTTTGTGTTATGTTTTTATTTTTCGTTTTAATAATTGTTTCGTTCTCAGGTAGCATCACAATCAAATGAGACTTTTTTTTTTTGAACAACAATCAAATGAAACATTATTTACTAAAATAATCAAGTATTATTCAAGTAATCAAATTTTCGATCGGATTATAATGGCACAAAATTTTACTACAACAATATTAATTTGGTAGAACTCGCAGTAACTGTTGATTGATGGAAATTAAGCTGCACTAGAGATTATGGACAAATGTAGGACACAATGTGAGGACTCTTGAAATAACATACGTACACCCACACCTTTTACAGAATAGAAGATATGCTAATTCAACGTTCTAATAATGATCAAGTGCCCACTAATTGGCACATTGCAGTATTGGCATGCGAGTGTAACATATGTCGAAAACTATGGACCAATCAAACTGTACTGTCAACATACAAGCACCAATGTCATTTTCAAAATTTGTAGCGTGTGGTATGCAGCCCTGTGGGCATTTTGCCATGCCCACGGTGGGTAGATTTTCAACATGTGTTGCCCCTATTAGCTTCACATCTTATTGTCTGACCCTAGCCTGGGGCTAGTAGTATGGATTTGAGGATTAAAAATTACATGCAAAAAACTTCATTCCAAATTTAACCTATTTTTGAGAGATTCTTAAGGATTATTTAAGACTCTCCATCAACAAAATCCATGCTGATCGGAGAAACAACAGATTAGAATGCTGGTTTTCTATTTTGCTCCAAGTCCAAACTTTAGAGCGAAAAAAAAAAAATTAAAAAAATAAATGCACCACAATCTTCTCCCTAAATTATATTCTATCAATTGATTCCATTAACCTATCTGGTTTGCGAAAGACGACAAAATGGAGTTCACGTTGACCTGGAAGCGGGCGAGAAGGTTAACTCATGAACTCTCCTTCCGATCCTATTGTTTTTCATTTCTACCTTGTTACGGCATAAACCAACCACAGTAATTATGGTGAACATGCATAATTCGAAAACAAAAGGACAGCATAAAAGATAGTACGTACATAAAAATTATAACCTCATCTCCTCTTTCAAAAAAATTTTTTTTTTTGTTTTTTTAAGGGGTTAATAAATCAGCTTGTTTAACATATGAATCGAAATGTTTTTAATGCATTCAACAAATTCCAGTTTACTAGTCATTAAAACTAGGAATTTTGTTTTGGCAACGTGGAAGAAAGAGATTATCTAATGATAGTAGTCAGCAATGCTTAGGTGCCATTGCCATCGGAACGTCAAATTATGGCAAAAAACTTTAACCGGTGGCCATTGGTGGCCACGGTATCACCGAGCTGGACCTAAATCTAGTTACGGATGCCGGATCTGCCTGAAAACACCCTGATGACACCTGATATTGCTAGTAGGTTTAATGCCTAAAAATAAACTGTGTCAATTTGCAATTCTGTGAAAACACTTTGTTACTAATTTTGGAGTCCCTTTCAAGTGAGTGTTGTGATGATACCAAATCTTAGACAAAATGCTAATGGAAGGCATTACAAAAGTTTCCCCACAACCCCAACTCCAACATAAAAACAAACTAATTGCAAAACAAATACAGTACTCCAGATGACTTCGAATTGAAGTACAGAAATTGTAACATGGGTATGATAAATCATACTCACTGACCATTTAACATTGTCACAATCATTTTCAACGCAAATAAATAATTATGTGATAGTGCCACATGATCTCACCGAGACATGACCTAACCTCATGGAGAGATCATTTTGACAAGTTTACCCAATCAACGGTAGGCTTCACATCCATCAAGTCCAAGTCTTCAATCCACCCTAGCTACTGGTTTTCTCGTTTACAAGCTATCACGGGATTTTAGGCCAAATCAACCTATGCAATATGTCTTAATTAACCAAGCGCTTGTCTATAATATTGAACAAAATGCTCCGTGAGCCGGAGAAAAGTGAATTTATTATTGGAATGCTGCGCTAGCTCCAGAATGTAAGCATGTGTTCTTCTACACATTTTTATACACTTTCTTCAACTCCTCCAATTCTCTATCATATTTCACATCCATATATCTCATGGGACATATCTGTACTACATAAATCTCCACAATTCAATTCCACTCATTCTCTCTCTTATATCACATAAAAATATATAAAAATATATTTTTACACACATCCTAACGGGCGCTAATCTACCATTGCAAAGTTAGAGAAAGAATGTAATATTGAAATTTGTCATTTCTTGTTACAATCCTATGCAACTTTGAGTTTGTATGAGAAATGATATACCATATGTTCGTTGAGATTTAATTCTAATTAGATTAGGTTTATGCTTTTGTATTTAAATTAAATTACAAAAAGCATAAATTAAGATAAATACGAAAAAGATAATAGATGAATAATCAAATAAACTATCCTAATCAATATTAATCTTCGATCTCTATATATCGATCAACTATCTAGACCCTGTGTCTAATAAAATCATTAGGTAGGCTTTGGAGAAGAAATGTGTTTGAACTACAAACACAATACTGATTAATATTAATTAATTAATTAATTATTCTACAGTTGATATCCATATAACATTTTATTTTTCCTTTCCTTTTTTTCCTTTCAAGCACTAAGCCTATATATGTTCGATAGCAAGATTCCCTCTTGACATCCTCTTCACCCCGACCCACTCCCCCAAAAAAGGGGGAAAAATGATTTATTTAAAGAAAAATAGTTAAAACATAAGTATAACAAGTATATTCTTATAATAATTAATAATCATCAATGCCTGGCCATGAAGATCATTGACCTTCTTGTTCGAACAACATGAAAAATCCCACAAACTCAGCTTAAGGTGCAAGAATCTAATGGAAGTCGTCTAATATGACCCTTCATGTGATCTATGACATAAAAATTATTTCCTAATCCATTATCTATTACTATAAATGACCACCACACAAACTTTGATTTCAATATCATTCATCCTATCTCTGACTCTGAAGATAATTAATTCTAATCAGTTAGATCATATTTCGAAATAAAATAATTTTCAATTGTTGAAATCTAGGGCGCCATTGGATACAAAATAGCCTATAAATCATGCTCAAGCAATATTAAACGAATGCTTGTTGACCTAAACTCAGAATTTTGAAAATTAGATTTGTCACACTCCATTTTTAGGACAAAGAAAAGAAAAATTTGCAAAAAGAAAATGTTTTGTTAAATAACAAGGTTATACGAAGCGTAAAAAATAAAAATAAAATAAAATAAAATATATGGTTAAAAAGCAAGAATAAAAAAACATAATTAAAAAATTATCAAACAATCCATGGAAGAGAGTTCTAAGAGTATTTTTGTTTGAAAAAAAGAATTTTTAATTGTGTGTTTGAAAAGTTCAAATTTAGAGTTTGCACAACATAAATTGTAATTTTCACATCAAAAGTCACTTAATTAAACTATAATGAGTCGAAGGTATTAATTCTTTTATATCAACCATTAATATTTGACTTTTGATAGCTGAAAGGCATCAAGTTGATCAACCATTATCAAGAAATTGAGTATGTTGCATCACGATGCGTTGAAACCAAAAATATTCTTACTTAAATATTTGAAAGTCTTCTAAGCAATCGGTTATGAATACTACAAGAAATTTCGCTTTTAATGATAAAAATTTTTGTGTGAAAAGTCTTTTTTTTCCGCTCAAGACAGTAACGGGGCATATATTGAAGAGAGAATTTCAAATCTAAACTTCTAGTCGATGAAAGTAACTTTCTTCGGGGAGCAATTTCTATATGTAGGTATTTATATGACAAACAATTAATGTTAAAAATTAAAGTACTTGTGGTGCGATTAAGCTTTTATCAAAAAAAATTTTCTTCAATAAAATGAAATTAAAAAAATTAAAAATTCTTTTAAAAATTTTGATACACAAGATTATGGTTTTTCATAACTTTTCTCTATTTTAAAGTTTTCACCATATTCCACCAAAAAAAAAAAAAAAGGTTTCAACCACATGAATTCAAAACTTATTTTATAAGTAAAAATATATCCCTGCGAAGCAACACTGTAATGTGCCATGTAATAACAAGCCTTTAAAAAAATTTTTTTTTTAAAAATAACAAACCTGTAGAGCACGACTTAATTATCGCTCATATTGTCACTTCGATGTTGACTTCTTATTTTTTCTCCTTTTTTTTCCCTAAAATTCTTGTATATATGATCGATATTATATATTTATGTTATACATTGCTTTTATGTAATACTACATCCGTCCTAAAAAGATATGCTTAGTATGACTTTCACATAGTTTAAGAAATTGCAATAAATATTATTGGAAAAGTAAATTTTAGTTACTCCCTCCGTCCCATTTTGATAGGCATGGTTTGACTTTCACACGGATTAAGAATTTGAAATTAATATTTATTGGAAAGGTAAATTTTACTTGTATATTTCTCAATATACCCCTATATTAAATATGATAACTTACTTTTATTAATAACCATGCATAATAAATATGGGTAGATTAGGAAATGAAGAAATTAAATTTATACCAATAAGGAAAGTAGCTTATATTTTGGGACGGATGAAAAAGGAAAACAAGCCTATCAAAATGGGACGGAGGGAGTATATTTTTTCAAATATCTCATTGCATTAAATAATGCTAATTAATAACAATGTATATTAAATAAAGGTACAATTGGAAAATAGAAGAAATTAAATATAAATAAAATAGAAAGTGGCATATATTTTGGAATGGACAAAAATGGAATACAAACCTATCTTTATGGTGGAGGTAGTATAAATCTGCGTAAGTACGTAGGGGAGGGGCCGGAAATTTAAGTATACGTAGACAATACGTGATATATATCTAAAATTATTATTAAGAGAAAAACTCCATTAAAAAAAATTAGTGCGAAACTTAATTAAATTTACAAATATCAAAGTCAAAGAGATTATATGTGTTGACTGTTCTCTGATGAATGGTTTAATGGACAAGTAGGTTTAAGCGGTAATATTTTACAGAAAAATAATAATGGGATGAGAAAATATCTTAGATGAAGTATATAATGATCTAATAATGATTCGTTATTCACTAGACTAGATCTAATATTTTCCCATCGTATGAGATAATGATCATTATTGATTAATATTTAAATTTAAAATTATTTCTCCTTGTAGCACACTAATAAAAATTATATTTGCAGCTACTTTATTTTATTATTATTTTTTAAAGTAACTTTATTACTAAATTAAATCATAAGATGTAGCTGAAAAATGTTTTGTATAATTGACCTAAACAAGTCTCGATCGATCTCGTCTTGATTCATAAGTTTGTTAAACATAGTTTTAAATAAAAACTAACTTCTAGGTAAATAGACGTGATTTTATTCTCATTTCAAATAATATTAAAAAATAGACATAATATATCTGTGAGTTGTAGACATAATTAGAGGGTAGTACAATTAGAGTTTGTCATTATACAGTGAAATCTCAATGATTTAATATTTGATTAGTTAATAATCTGTGTAAAATATATTATTTTTTGTCGGTCCCGACTTGTGAACAATATGCTAAATTAATAATTTTTTAAATTTATAAGGTAATAGAAATTCAAAAATTCATATAGACATCATGCAATATGTATAAACTAATAATGTTTTAACACATATAATTAATTATTCATCTATGATGACTTCATAAAGAATTATTCAATTGTAACTTTGTTGCTTAAAGTAATATGTGGAATAAAATAGCACATTTAATAATGTATACACAATAAATTTAAAAATGATTTGATATACACATTAAATTGAAAAATGAAATAAGATAATACATCGAACATCATACAAATATAATACATTGAACAAATAGCAATACATTTAATAATGTATATATGCACAACAAATGAAAAATGATGCACATTGAACAAGGTACAACAATAATTATTTTTTGTTGAATTTTTAAGAAATAAATAATAGTTTGAGAAATTAATAAGTTATTAATTAACGAATAAATTAATAATTTAATAATTTATTGATTATTCAATATCTCGTTAAGTTAATAAATTTTGTTAGTTCCGATCAGAGCTATTAATTTATAGAGGCTTAGCTCCGTGTGTGTGCATATATATATATATATATATATATATATATATATATATATATATATGTAGGCTGGATTTGTTCTGGTCCTAGATGTTGGGACCTTCCAGCACAATCTATCCCCCTTGAATACAGTGTTGCCCACGGGAGGGCTTCTCTCTTGCTAGAATTCCAATGGCTTGGACCGGATCCTTGTTGATATAGAGGTTATATGCAAGCCAAAAATCAGTTGAATTGTATGCTATCTTTGTAGGTTTTAAAATAGAGTGACTAATAATTATAATTAACATAAAAAAGAACCGATTGTTTTCATTTTGGGATTTTGATCTTAACTTCTACTTCTTTTTCTCTGATTTGACAAATTAGGTCTTTTGAGGGGAAAAAACAACACTACCATCCCTTTTTCTAATTCAACTATAATAAATAACAAATACAATTGAATACAAATTTTTTTCTTTCAAAAAAGAATACAAAATTTTTTTACTGCATAATATTGGTCCTAAATTTTCCTTAAATATTACAATTCTATTTTTTTGAACATTTTTATATTTCGTTTTCCCCCATAATTTAATAAATTAGGAGATTTAGTCACATAGTTTTAGTCGAAAAATTTACAAAATGATAATTTTTTACTTTAATTTAAATAAATAAGTATGGAACAAATTAAAATAAATGTTAAGAAGAAAAAAAATACAACAAATTAAGATATTAGTATGCTTTTTTTTTAACGTTTTTATTTCTCTATTAATTCTCTTTTAATATTCAACACAACAATCATATTTCAATTTTAATATCAAGCTAGCGACTGTATGCAGTACATTATTTGAACCATGTGATCCCATATATAGTCCAATTTCGTTGATAACACTAATTGTGTTTCACGTTTAGAGTGGACGCCTGGACGGTGTGGGAACTGGGAAAGGGTCCGTATGTAGGGACAGGTTGGTTAACGTATATACATAAGGTTGTTAGAGAAATATTTGCACAACAAACTAGGGTTGAGAAAGCTAAAATAATTATTACAATATATGCTTGTCCACATGACTAAAGTCTTGGAGTTGGGAACATACTAAATAAATAAATTTTTTAGGTCAAATTAAGGCCCCATGTTGTCACTCATCATCAACTGGTTTTATAAATGATCTTCAACTTGTCCATTACAGTTTTCAAATGATAAACATAATTTTGGCTTATTTTCTTATGAAGACTTGCTGACTATTTCAGCCTACCCTTTTCAACTCTTTATCTATCTTCTCAATAATAAAAGTTGTCATGCCACTCTTTATTTTGGATCTTGAATCATACTAATATATAAAGGGTGATAGGATCAAATTTTTTATGGTTTTGTTTATAGATTTTTATGTGAAAAAGGAGAAAAAATGAGTAAAATTTAATAGTAGAGATTTGTGCAGTATATGTAGATCTGATAAGATATATGGATGTGATTGATTTAGGGTAAAAAAGATATCCTATCACATGCATAATTATATATGTTATATAGAGATAACAGATGTAGAATTTACATTTTTTTTTTTTACTTAACAGTATATCCAATTATTCTATGCACCACACCGCTTTTAAAATAATGATCATTTTACATCACTTGGCCATTTGGTTAATTTTTATGTTATCACATTCACCGTGTTCAAAGTCCATCATATGTGCATGCATCTGTGGTCATTCAAGAGAATCACCAATGGTCATTAATTTCAATATGGAAATAACAAACAACATAAAATCTTTTGCAGATGTCGATGATTGTGCCTCTGCCTCTTGGTATTGATGGTAGGAGATCAATTGTTTGCTTTTATTTTGGTGATAGTACGTACTCGAATAACATGGTCCTCCAAGAAAAAAATATGAGTAAGTGATTTCGAGATCAAGTACAGAATCTGAGTGTACATGGATTTAGTTGTAGCTTCTACGTAATGCGATTTCTTCGGTAGAATTGTTGAAGTTAAACCACTAATTCAATTTCTATCATGTGGTGTGATTATCTAAGTGCAAGTTTCCTATATAGTATCATGTCCAATCGATCAAAATACAAAGTTTGATGTACATTTTATGAGAGACAAAGTGGTTTGAGAAAATTTAAAATTAAATATATATTATATTTTAACGATTGATCAGATTGCTGAGTGATAATCTACTAAGAAAACATTATTTGTTTAAGATTGAGGTGCATGGTTGTTTGTGAAGGAAAAACTCGGAGTGTCAAAAACTAGCTCGCATTTGAGAGAAGTTGGAGTTTGATCCAGCTCGCATTTGAGAGAAGTTGGAGTTTGATCAGTGAGTGTTACACTTGTAAGATGGAGCTCATTGGGTCTATTTGAAGAATAGCAAAGTTGAAGGTGTATTTTTTACTCACATATTTTCTATTTAACTATGTTACAATAAGGAAAGAATTAAAATGTAGTAACTTCAATGAGGCAAACAAACTACAACTTTGAAATAATAAATGAAGTAAAGTAGTTCTTGTTGATACAATATATATAAGCGGAAGTATAATACTACCACCATCCCAAAATTATAATCCATTTCTTATCTTCACACATATTAAGAAAAATACAATTAATTGTATTAGAAAAGTACAATTTAAGATTATTTTTCTAATGCACCATATCATTTATTAGATGTTTTATTTCAACAATTCTATTTTGATGATATCAATGTATATTAAATGAGGGCATAAACGACAAGTAATATTTTAACTATATCTTTAAAAGGAATGTGACATATATTTTGGGATAGATGAAAAATGAATAGTGGACTATATTTTTGGGACGGAGGCAGTACTTTTTCAAAAGGTTAATGTCGATAATATTTGAATAAAAAATATTACTACTAGCTAGTGAGATAAATACAGTATATTTTGTTAGCATTAAATTAGTACAATTTAAAGAAACTTGAATTTTGAGATTCGAAGTGTGTGTTACCTCTTTTGTAGCAAAACCTTTCTTGATAATTGATTCAGACCAATAGTCAGATGTCAACGTTTGCGATCCCAATGCTAGATAATAAATTAAGAATTAGATGTGCTTCCTTAATCACACGTTTAATTACAAGTTGATTGTTATGTTAAATTATTTTTTAGTAAGTTTATTAATGGGAATTAGAAATGAGAAATTGTATTCAGTTGACCTCCTTGCCACTGCGTTTGGTACGAGTAATTAAGCAATAATCAATTAGCGCATTTTAATTAGTCAAGTTTCAATGCTTAGGTCAATTAATTAATCATCATATATATATATATATATATTCCCTGCCCACACTTCAACTTGATAATTCCATGCCAACTGTATATATATTGATTGCAGAGCGTCTACCTACATTTGAATACTCTCATCCATCCCATAAAGATAGGTTTGTTGACTTTTTTATAAGAAATAAGAAAACACAAAAATGATCAAGTGCTCTCGGGAGTTTTATAATTACAGAACTCCAGGCATTTTGAGCGATTTAGTTTTGAAATTGAGTAGGATCTAGATTCAACACGATGATCCGGTAATTTTTCAAAATTTTGCGCGATTTGTTGGATGTGGGGCGGTCAAACTGACCAAATTTTAAGCTAAATTTTGGCCAAAAAATTTGACCGGCCCCACGGCATTCAATGGTATCGCAAAAATTTTGAAAAAATTACCGGAGCTCCATTTCGTTATGATGAATCTAGATCCAATCCCGGATTTCAAATTGGAGGTCGGACATGGCTAGAAAATGCCCCGGGAGCGCCGTAATTACTGCGCACCTGGGAGTATTTGAACATTCCTGTAAGAAAACATCAATTAATATTATTTAAACAGTAAAATATAAGAGTATTTTCCTAATATAGGTTTTAACTTATTCATTATTATACTTTATAATTTTATTTTATTGATAACAATGCACATTATTAAATAATAAGGATATATAAGGAACTTAAATATTTTAACTACTCCATTTACAGAAAGTGGTATATCTTTATGGGACAAATTAAAATAGAATACAAGTCTGTTTTTGTGGGACGAAGGTAGTATTATACTCTCAATATAAATGGATTATATTAATCGTTATGTGACATTATTTTAATATTAGTACTATAATACTAAGCTAACAATATGTATTTGGGTAAACAAGATTGAAAGATAAGATTTGCAAGGGTATGTAAAGTGGACTTAAACCATAAACACGTACGTGGTGTGCTTTGTTAATTTCTCATTTTGTAAAGCATTTCTATAACTCAATCAATACATGAAATATAATTAATGGTATTATATTATCTATCCCAAAATTAAATGGTGCAATTTTAATCATCTTAGTAGTTGTCTTCAATACAAATGAAAGAACAAAATTAATTAGAATGGGGAAGAGTACCATTTCTTGCACTAAAAATTTTGCCCCAAATTAACACTATTCATAATACTCTAAAATAGCATCTTTGATGCCAAGTAGAAGGAATTCTGTGTATCCTTACTATAAGAAATTGGACTTTTAAGGGCGGGATATTCATTCTTATAGCATCGTTCTTGTAGAGCAGTAGTCGCTCCTACTGCTCTACAGGGATAATATGCCGTCCTTAAAGCTCCAGTTTTTTTGTAGTAAGGTATTATCATTAATTATTTTAGTTATGTTATATGAACGTAATGAATAACATAAAATTTGACATATTGTACAATTAAACAACATTTTGTTTTTTTATACTCCCTCCGTCCCATTTTGATAGGCTTGTTTTCCTTTTTTATCCGTCCCAAAATATAAGCTACTTTCCTTATTGGTATAAATTTAATTTCTTCATTTCCTAATCTACCCCTATTTATTATGCATGGTTATTAGTAAAAGTAAGTTGTTATATTTAATATAAGGGTATATTGAGAAATATACAAGCAAAATTTACCTTTCCAATAAATATTAATTTCAAATTCTTAATCCGTCTGAAAGTCAAACCATGCCTATCAAAATGGGACAGAGGGAGTAAGAAACAACACGCGACTTCAATTCCAATGCAAAGTGATGATAGATCTGCACCCTTTTATTTCTAATCTTTATGCATGTAAAAATCTAATTTACAGTCAGATACTAAATTTTTTTTCTCATGTGCCAACTAATCGATGATTGTAATTCAAAGTCTTGGCGATTGTTACGGTTCCTAGCTAATAACGAAACCCTAAATATTTTTCTTAATTTTATCTCTCGTTTGAATAGAATCTATAAAAACAAAAGAAAAATTAATTTCAAATTTACGGCTGTAATCTTTGAATCAACAGTGTCGTATCCGCGCAGTAATATTCTGAAACCGGACGAACCGGTAATTTGGACTTGTCATAAGACCCCGAAACCTTAGCTTCACGCATCCCATCATTGGAGTCCACAGTCAGGTAGACAAGTTTGACCAGTTGCCGGTCTTACCATGTGACTTTTCTCAAACAGGGTATGGTGTCCTCTGGGGTGGGTGGGGCGGGGACCGAGTATTGCTGCTAACCCACCCACCCCACCCACCCACGACCCTTTCTGTGGCATATACACATGGATAGATCTAAGGCACATTGTCTAAAAGACTTAAACGTTGAAGTTGAGTTCTTCAAGTTGTTTTGTTATACGTACGTATGAACATGACAGTAAATGAATAATTTATTAATTATTAGTGTGTGTATGTGTGTGCGTATTTATATAATTAAGTTTGAGTACTTGAATTCAGCCATTGACATTTTAATTGTTTAGTGTGCTGGATTAGCCATTGAGTTTGAATTTGTTTATAAACAAGTCAAATTCTGCAGCTAGCTAGCTAAGCTCCATCTCTTCTTTATAATTATATATACTTGTCACTTCTTCTGTTAACAGATCACACGCCAAGGAACAAATTTCTAGAGAGAGAAAGTATTGGTTCTAACTATGGAGTCTACTATGAAAAAATCAGTTCTTGGAGGTGAAGTTGACGAAGAAAAGATTGCTGAAAAAGCTGCTGCTAAAGATAAATTAGGAGGAAATCAAGAAGGCGGTGTTATTCAGGTATATATATACATATGCACTTCCATGATATATTTTCGGATTCGAAAATTTTAAATTTATCGATCGAAAGAAGTAAGCATTAATATTTCTTGGCTTAATTTTCACTTTCAAATATATATGCGAAAATTTTTTATCTTTCGGCCGATAGATTCAAGTTGTTGGTCGATTCTCATAATTAATTGGAACCCACAAAAAATTAAGTCTTTTATAAGACTATCCGTTCAAGTTTGAGTACGTTGAGCTGAAGTCTGGAAACAATCATATTAAGTGTATACACAAATGATGATTTGTACAGAAACTTTGATAGATATACATTTAACAGCTATCTAAACAAATTATTAGCAGTATAATGTGGTTTGATGTAGAACACTATTGAGGTCAAAGGAGAAATAAATTTTGGGTTCAATTTTTCTTTCTATTGAAAGCCTAATAACGTTATGTTATGCCTTTTTCAGGTGAGAAATGGAAAAGGGGACCATGGAAATAGTAGCTTGAAGTCATCTGGAGATCAGAAGAACACATCAAAGCAGGTGCTTTAAATGAAAAAAAATATATATATAAATTCAACTTGTAATATTAGATTAGATATAAATTCATTTCTTGATTTATTTGGAAATTAAAATAAAATAAATTTAATATCTACAAACAAAAAAAATGAAAATCTTAGTTCTTATATAAAAAAAATTAAATCACCTAATCTATAGTTATATGGAAGGTTTGGCACCAATATCACATGGAAGATGATGGGTTGTAGCTAGGTGGACAACGATACACGTATATGACGAAAAAAATAAAGACTAATAACTTGAAAGAAATGTTAATTCAAAGATTAGAGCAGCCTTGTAGCCCTTCTAAACCATTGAATATCGGTTAATTAATTATAATTAATTAATTAATTAATTACTGATTTTCAAACATCATCATACTGTGCAACTTGCTATTACATACAGACCTTGAAAGTCCAAATTTTTAGCCGCCAATTAAATATGTCTATAACTTAGAATAGGTCATTAATCTAATCCTATAATTTAGGTCTCTCCATTAATTTTATTTTATTTTATTTTATTTTTCTGAAATATCTTTTTATAGAGAAGAAAAGAAAAGCAAGAAGAAAATTGTGATTTCATTAATTTTGAGTTAGTTTCTAACAAGAAAACATTTTGGCACGCAGGAAACTAATTTAACTAAAATTGAGAGATCATCAGCTGAACCCATGATATCTTCTTCTTCCAAAAATGAACAGGTATGTTATACTGCTTTCTATGGTGATTTTAACACGTCTTTCGATGTTGATCGAGATGAAAAATTCGATATCAAAAATTTAAAGTTATGTGTATCAAAACAAGCCATATTTCATGAGGAAATTAAACTAATATTTTTTTTATGTGGGGATTAATTATAATTGCAGGATGATCATCAACTCGAACTAGCAAAAGCTGAGATTGGCGAAGTGATCGAAGAAAATCAGCGGCTAAGAATGCATTTAGATCGAATTCTAAAGGATTATCGGATTCTCCAGATGCAGTACGAAGATGCCGTTCAACAAGAAGCTGCTAAAAAACCAACAAGTGAAGATACAGAAGAATCTGCAGAACTTATATCCCTCAGCTTAGGAATGAGTTCAAGTGATCTTTTTACAAAGAAAGATGGCTCTAATATTTCAAGAAAAGATGGAAAGGTAGAGAAACAAGGAAACTTGGATCTAGGGTTGGACTGTAAATTTGAAGTGCCTGTATTACCGGTTGAACCTTCTCCGGTGGATAGCCCAGAGATGAGTGTTGAAGAAATTAAGGAAGAAACTGGAGGAGAGAATTTTGCAGCACAAAAAATGATGAAGAGAAATGGTGATGATGAACTATCACAGCAAAACCCTGTTAAAAGAGCTAGGGTTTCAGTTAGAGTCAGATGTGACACACCAACGGTAAGATTAGTTGTTAAATCTCTATTAATATTGAATAGATAATAATTATTGATTGGTTTAGTTCTAAAGTTTTTTCCTTTTCCCTTTTTTGTTTTAATGTATAGATGAATGATGGATGCCAATGGAGAAAATATGGACAGAAGATCGCCAAAGGAAACCCGTGCCCTCGTGCATATTATCGTTGCACTGTCGCACCATCTTGTCCGGTTAGAAAACAGGTAAAATTATATCCTAAAGATTTCTTCATGCTAAAAATAGTACATGGTATTCTCATGCCATGTTTGATAAGTAAAAGATATATTACGAGGGAAAAAAGGAAGGTACGAATTCAGATATGTTGTTAATTTCATTAGTTATTTCATCTAAGTAAAATGTATGTGTTCGATCATTCACATCCAGAACAAATGTGTAGATGTTGAATATTTTAGTTGGATACGACAGTTGAGGGGACAACCAAAATGGAATTAATATGGACTCATTCAGCTCATTTATTAATGGTTAATAGAATATATATATATATAATTACGTGTGCATGTTCTAAGTATTTATTTTCTTTTGGTTATCGAAGGTACAAAGATGCGCAGATGACATGTCAATCTTGATCACAACCTACGAAGGAACACACAACCATCCACTTCCAGTCTCCGCCACTGCGATGGCCTCCACCACTTCAGCTGCCGCCTCCATGCTACTGTCGGGCTCATCAACCTCCGGATCAGGTTCAACCTCATCATCCCCTCTCACCACAAGCTCATTGAATCTCAATGGACTCAATTTCCATCTCTCCGATAACTCAAGATCAAAACCCTTTTACCTACCAAATTCTTCGCTTTCGTCATCTCCTTCCTTTCCCACTATCACGCTTGACCTCACTTCAAACTCCGCCTCCGCCGCTCGACTAGGCAACTTCAATCCAAGATACTCCACCACAAATCTCAACTTTAGCTCCTTGGAATCAAATAGCCTCCCAATTTCGTGGACTAATGGGGTTCTTAGTTACACAAATCCACCATACAACAAAAACCAAACCGGTTCTTTATCTTTCGGTTCACATCATCAAGAAACCCTATATCAAGCTTACTTGCAAAAGAATCTAAACCCTAGCCAACAACCTCTTCCACCAGACACTATTGCAGCTGCCACAAAAGCAATTACTTCAGACCCAAGTTTCCAATCTGCATTAGCAGCTGCCCTAACATCAATCATTGGCTCAGGTGGTGCTACTGCTACTACTGCAGGAAATCAAACTGTAGGGGATAAGACCAGCATGAATATGAAGTCCAGTGTCGTTACAGAACCGAATTTTCCTATTCTTTCGAGCTTTCCGTCAACTACTTCAAATGCAAATAAATGTGCTCCAAGTTTTCTTAACAAATCGGCATCCTCGTCTAGCTCTCAACCGGCTGGCTTGACGTTTGTTTCGAATTCTTTTCCCTTTTCGACCTCCAAGAGTAAATCTAACTCTCCAGGTGACAAATAAGGACCATTGTGTTTATCCCATTAATTTGCATAATTATATTGGTTTAGATTTAATCTGAATTTAGATCCTTGCGACTGGCGAGACTCTTAGCATGGAGCAATTTTCGGATGGATTTTTTGCGTTCCTAAATTTATCTGCAGGCAAGGGGATGATGTGAGATATAAATGATGAAAAATTGTGCACATAGATAAATAAAGTTGGATAACTTCAATTTTTTTTTTAAATTTTCCCTTTCTTGTGGTGGGGGGTGTTCAGTACCAACTTTTGTTAACAATTGTGGATATAATTTTTTTTTAATGTAATTTGATAACTCGATGGATTAAGTTGTTTGTATTCTGTTTATTTGTAATTAGAGATTATGATAACGTTCTATTGTCGAATGATCATAAAAACATCAACGATTGATGTAAAAAGTTTATTGTTTAACTAATAAAACAATTTCTAGTATGTGTTTACATATGTAATACATCATGCATTCCCCCTCGTAACTTTTTTTTGTCTTACATGCCTTTAATTTTTAATTTTTTACCTTTTGCTATATATATTTTTCTACAAGATCGAGTTTGATAAATTTTCAAGTTTTTATTTATTTTTATGTAATTGGTGTTGGATAAGCAACGAAGAGAAAGAAAAAGAAATAAGAGGGAATTAGAGAATAGCGCAAATTAAGTGTATATGCAGTACCTATATGTTAATTATATTGCAGGGATTATATCAAACTAACTGAGTTTGGAAATATCGGCAATAAAAATGAGAACATGTAAAATTGAACTGAAATGTTCTTTAGAAAAAATCATGCATATGACAAGAAAATTCATTGAGAACAGACTGATGTTTTTTGTTGTATTAATTTTTATGTATTTGAAAATCGAAAATGTTTTCGATTGTTTGCCTTTAATTAGACGGTTTATAAGATTTAGTGTATATTTGGCAAGAGCCAAATATGTTATCGTATAACTTATTCAGAAAGTTTATAATTAAGCTCTTTTTACTCAAATGAATTTCAATTGGTTGAAGAGCTTATAATTAATTTGATAAATTAGAAGCTTATCTTAAAAACTTCCTCTACAAATTTTTAAAATAAGCTCATGAGTTATTTATTCCATTTTTTACCATTATTTTAAATATGTCTTCTTTTTTTTTTTGTGTCTAAACTAGCTTTTCAACTAATTTTATCAAATAATTCCATTTCAATTTGCAAATACATTGTAATATAGTTAATTGTTATTGGAATCACATGGCTAGAGGCGGTCCTACTTTGAGTCAGGGAAGCCGACCGACTCCGGCTCGACCTTCGGGGGCCCATTTTCATTTGTTATACCTGTGGGCCCAACTATATATTATATTTATTTATTTTTTGTTAATTAAAGGGCCCAAAAAAATTTTAAATGATTAAAGGGCCTAAATTTAAATTTATTACGCATTTGTAAGCCAATTTTTAAATAAAATAATAGATAAACTCGATTAGTGAATCCAAATTTATAGACCCATAATTTAACCCATTTTTTGTCAATATTTATTTATTTTTGCGTCAACTCTTACTGAACTTTTTATTTTTGGCTTTTTACTTACATATTTCTCTCGTGCCATATGTGTTGGCTCAATTGACTTGCTTAATTTTAAATTTTTTTATATCATAGCCTCATGGGTTATCTGTATTAGTTCTAGCTTAGCGTTTTTCTTTTTATTTTGTGTTGGTACTCTGACTGAACTTTTTATATTTTTTTTATTGATTTATTACCCTGTTTGATTAATTCTTATTGTGACCCTCGTTTAATCTCGTGTGTCACTTTATATTAGTTTTACAGAAAAATAAATAAATAAATAATAAAAGGACCCATTTTTGAAAGTTCGACTCAGGCCTAGAGAAGGACATGCAGGATCGTCCCTACACATGGCTGCAGATTAAATTCTATTCCAAAAGAGCACAACACAACTAATGTCTCAATATTGGAAACTTTTCGTAGAAGTTTGTGCAAAATTAAGTGGACTATTAAGTGGCTATTTTAATGTTCCAATCCATAAGCTGGTTCGTTCTCACAGTTTATAAAATTTATGTTGTATTAAATTATATTTTGTAGGATTCTAAAATTTTGTCCAATTTTGTCCACAGTGAACCCCATACCCCACACCCATGGTGACAGTTGGATATGTATCCAAATAGGTATCATAAATTTTTTTCTTAAATCTCTTCAAAAACTTGATGCCTTTTCTGTAACGTCCCTCCCTCGTATACACATACATATATGCCATAACGACGTCACAACATACGACATAGCGCACGAATACATAAACACAAAGACCTCCTATTGGGCCACGTGCATTTCTTATACAGAATATAGCGGAATTGAAGGAGCGATACACGTGAACAAATTAAAGAGACACAAAACCCAATATCACTACACCAAAATTCGCGGATTGTCACGGTTAAAAACCGTGACTCGAACCGGGGGTCACGGTTTTTAACCGTGACCATTTCTAGCGTGACAAACCATTGGTCACGGTTATAAACCGTGACCCAGCACTCGGGGGTCACGGTTTTAAACCGTGACCCCTTAGTGAGGGGTCACGGTTTTAGACCGTGACCAATTAGCATAGCAACTCCCAAAAAAAAAAAAAAAAAAAAAAAAAAAGGATGTAAGATACATGGACATATGTATAGAAGAAATGGAAAACCATAATACACAATCTTACACATTCTCCATGTCAACCACAAAAACACAAGATAAACCATCAAACATTTGAATTACAAAACAAATTCATCAAAAGAATCCATCTCCAAACAAGGTAACTTAAGTTGAGCATATTCACATATGAATCAAACACCTCGAACAGACTATCCAATGTCTTACTACAGTTGCATACTTAACAAGGGCCCCACATCTTCGAAAAAATCCTGCAAAGGCAGTTTAAAAAGGCAGCTGCTTCAGAACACATAGGAATTGACATGCTCACATAGAAGAAAGCTTCACATCAAAAGTCCAAGCATTTCAGAAAGAAAATTAAACATGCAAGCAAGCAAGAGTTCTTAATTGTCATATCCACTTTTCTGTAACACGCCATGGCACAGATCATCAATTCAATCAACACGCAAAACACATCCAATTTGTATAAAAGATATGGAAAGCAGCTTACCAACGTTAACTTCGTGCTGCTGCTTACCAACCTGATGGGATTCTGAAATAACATGAAAATAAAATTTGTCATCAAGCTAATAAGAACTAACTTTTTGAGAGGTAGGCAGATTAGCAGATTATTTTTTTCAAGGACAATAGCCATAATTATTTGGAAAATTCCATATAAATAGAAGAAAATAAAATGAAATACTAAGATGAGCACAATTTTGTACGTACCCTCCAAGTACATCATCATCCATAGAACGGCGAATTAGAACTGGTGGTTTTGGGTAGAGTCTGAAGGACTGTAAAGTCAGAAAACAAAAAGTAAACCACAAAGATGATAGATGTGAAGGGAACTTCTAATTCAATTCCACAAGTCAGTCTCTCACTTCATTAATTACTCGAGTTGTACATTTGAGCTTCTTCATGTCTTCAATGGTTGGAAATCGATCGCCTAGGATAGACTCCACCTAAAATAGTAGTTTGAAAAACAAGATAGCCACCATTACCTTTCAACACGTCCAGATAAAGAAAAACATATCAATGCAATGACATTTAATATAAATAAATAAACAAATAAAAAAGGTCCCAAGCCTACCTCATTTTGAAGCTTGGCCATGACACTAGGTTCCTACAAGTCAATAGAACAAAATAGAAATAAAGGGCATACTTGAGAAGAAGCTGGAAGGCTAATTACCCAAGTAAAACGTCTTTGCATACTCAACACATACTTTGCCACAATGATCATAGGCTTTGCTCAACAAGCTAAGAGAACCACGAGGAACAATATTGCGCTTAACTTCTAAATCATTGGATCTCAACTGTCTCTTAACCAACGCTGCATGTTTTAAAACCATATCATACACCTTCTATTATGAGGTTAACGACATTTCTCCAGCTAGACTGGCCACCATACTTGCTGATATGGCAATAACATTTCGTCGATAGCTTAAATTACGGCTATATTTTCTAACCTTGCAGATCAACTTCCTACCGAAAAACTCGCAAGTGGTAGAAACAACGCAAAACACATAGCAACTGACATGCTCACACTGAACTACTTTTAGCAATGCTTTAGATTTTGTTATCTTCTTTACTTGACTTTATTAAATAATTACCACTAAAACTCTATAAAAACAAAGGTGTATAAGATTATAATCAAAGACCAAGCTTAATTACCCACAGAGACGCTTTCAAGAATACAATAATACTCAATCAAAACAAAGGTATAGATCATTTTGTGCAATACTAGCTAATGGACAAAACTAGCAATAGATCATCTTTGAAGCACTTCAATTAAAATATTTAGAGAGAGAGAGACAGAGAGAGAGATGAAAAAAAACATCAGTTGCTTCTCTTTTAATCTGAATTTGTGCCAGAGAGCAGCATTTGGGTAATTTGCAATCAAATGCATTCACATTACTGGCGTGCATTCCTTTTGATAATAGTCTTAGATAAAAAACTAAAAAGTGGATAAAGAAATACCTTTGTAACCATATATATATGACACCAAAAATCAAATTTACAAGAAGTTCTAGCATGAACGTGAGAAAGAGCATGGATTTTGATTCCAAAAATAGGACTAAGAAGTGGCGAAGCCAGAAACAAGTAGGATGTGTTAAGGTTAAACTCCCACAATGACCAAAACAAAACATTATTGTTGAAACCGCAATCAAGACAATTTGTAATCAAAATTAGTCACAATGGGTGGACTACCAGCAACGATCGCATTTGCTCAGTAAAGTAGACACCAAATTCCAATAAAACAATATGGTAGCTACACCGAATCTTTGCAACATAACACAACTTTTCTTTTATATTATTTACTATTTTCCCTTGTTTTATGCAATCTATTATTTCTTATTATTGTGTTCATTCAATGCACAAATGGTTAATGCCGGATTAATTTTTTTCCTACACCAAGGATTACTACGGCAAAGAAATAATTTAGACAAGCATTTATCTATAACAGTGGAAATAAACTTCATAATTGAAGTCAAGGATATAAATAATTATTTTACTAAAATGATGGGGTGGTCATGGTGATAATTTCACTCTGTATATATATGTATATATATATATATATATACACACACACACACACAGAAGATACATGGTTAAATGCAAATAATCAGTAACAAAACACAAATAACCATACAATAACTTCAAGAGGAAGTCATTAAATTGCAATAGAAGAAATAATTTTGAACTCATTAAATTACAATACCATATACGATGAGCTGCAACCTATTTTCTGTGCGAGACGCGAGGGAGAAGTTGTAGACAAAGAAGATGGCATCGAGGGAGGAGAGAACCGCTTCTTCATCGTTTGTGGAGGATTGAAGAAGATGTGTGAAGGATCTGAATTAGGGCACTGCAGCTTCTTCGTCGTTCTTTCTTTTGGGAATTAAAATCATTGATACTGAGTTTCCGACTTCGATTCTGGCAGCAGAGACGTCTAAATTTGCTTTCTACCCTCGAAAATGGGCGTGATTGTGTGGAGCGAGTAGCTGATTTGGGGATCTAGAGAAGAAGAAGTCACGACACTGATTTGGGGATCTAGAGAAGACGAAAGCTTTTTCGTAATTTTCAATTTTTAGGGCCCTCCAAGCGCTAATGTTAACGTCGGGAAAAAACTGAGTCACGGTTAACAGCTGTGACAATTAGCGAAAAATTGAGTCATGGTTATAAACCGTGGCTCCTTTAAAATTTTTACTGTGGCAATTTTCATATTTTGGTGTAGTGAATATTCGTAATAACATTTGGAGCTTTTCTTTACATATACATAAACACAAAAGGGTTTCGTTTACTTTCGCGTGGTTCGTAAGATCTTTGGATTCTTTTTCCCGATCACACACCGACGTCACAGCACATAGGTGGACTCTTCGCCAACTCCCACTCACGCAACCTACACATACGCAACCATACACATAATGAGTCGTAATGACTCAGTAGGCAATTAGATGTAATGCAATGCACGTGATGCACGTGTCATATTCTTTTCTTATTTCCTTTGGGCCCTGTTGCGAATCGATGTGAATACATCATCATTATCATATCATTGGCCGTCCCCCAAAGGCTTGTCTCACTCTTCGGGGCACCGTAGACCGTTGTCTAAAGGCTTGTCTCACTCTTTAGACCGCCCGTAACATCATAGGCTATCCCCCAAGGCTTGTCTCACTCTTGGGGCCAAGCCGTCACCCAAATGCTTGTCTCACTCTTTGGGCCGTTATGTTCGTCATAAACACATGATACGTAACTACATTCTTTCACATACATCGTGTTTTCATGTCATGCGTAGTGTGTACTTTACCTTGCTTTCGTACATATAACATTACATAACATTCATTCTAATATATCATGCGTAATACATGCTTCTTTACATCATACATTAGACATTTCGTACACCCCTTCCATGAACTTCCTTATAACACTACATATAGCATATCTTATAGCCATTAGTCTCATAGACTGATAGACATGTCACATAGTCATTACTTAACATTCATTCATGTATTCTAGATTTTACATTGGTCTAACCTCATTAAACTATTCTAATAATCACATACATCACGTATAACTTTACATTCAGTACATAAGGGCATTAACACATACCATTTCACATTAGAACATCATAGAGTTTCACTTATCATGCATATCAAGGCAACAACTTGAATTTCATCTCATTTCCTATTCATAAACTTATAAAACATGCCACAATCAATGCTCTAACATAAAATACATCTATTACTCACATGATACCACGTTGCTCAAACAAACCATATAACCACATCACCACCATATCCTAATGCCAAAGTTCCTTACATGAATTAATTAGGCATTTAAATCGTTCGGTTCGTTTCATAAGCATAACATTATCTATACTTCTTAATAGCCGAACAACACATATAAATAGGCATAAAGGGTCATATATGCACACCCATATCCTTATCATATCATAACAAAACATAAATCAAGCTACTAGATTCTAACATGCTCCAATACATCATAAACATGTTCCTTTCTTGATTTCTTCAAACACAAACATGCAATTGGTTCATAAAGCATATAAAACATCCATTACCTACCTTCAAGTGATAAGAAGCAAGTATAGGCAAGCTTAGGTAGCTCATCCTCCTTCTTTCCCCTTCTTCTTCTTAGCTCAGCATAAACATATAGGCACAAATATTGAGCAATAAATCACAAACAAGGTTTTGAAGAGTTTAGGGAAGTTGAGAGGTGATTTTGGGAGTGTATAATGAGATAACAAGAAGTTAGAAAATGATATTTATCCACCAAAAAGTCAAGAAATGCATAAAAAACTCGTTTAGCCGACTTAAGCCGTATGGCCGTACGGACTGCACTGGCGGCCTTCAGTGTTTTGGTCATAACTTTTGCGTCCGATGTCCAAATAAGGTGATTCAAAGTTTGTTGGAAACTAGACTCAATGGGCTACAAATATTAAGGGACATCATCTTAAAAATCCTATTCATTTCAAAGATGTATCATTTTGAACCTCCATGAACTTTCAAATCTTCATGAAATCGCTTATCACAAACTTCATTCATATCACATTTTCATCTCATTCGCTAAAAATAGGTCTAAATCATATAGGAACACCTAAATCATGGTCTAAAACATGTGGGGTGTTACATTTTCCCTTCTTTTTCACGCTACAATAAAGCATATTAAGATTGATATGCATTTTATTTGTGAAAAATTATTGAAAAATGATTTGCTACCATGACTCCTTAGGAATTGTTTAGGCATTCTTTTCTTTTTCTTTTTCTTTTTTTTAAAGTACAAATTGAAGATCGTATGGATGAGATGGTGTCTCAATTAAGACTTCGAACACTAGAGATTGGTAAGAGGATGCCTCTAACATTAGGCCCACTTTTCATGTTGATAAGCATCATTTGCCAAGCAATTCAAATTCCGTACGTAGGTCACACAATCTTCGTTTTCATGGAAATAAGGAAGACAAATTCTTTGGAGCTGGGTAGATACGCGTGTGTTAGTGTATGTATAAAAATAAATTTTTATAGATTTTGATGAGATATGGGAGAGAGAATTAGTGGAGTTAAATGGTGAAAATTTGTGTAGTACAGATAAGTACCACATGATACGTGAATGTGAAATAGGAGAGAGCATAAGTAGAATTGAAAAAAATATATAAAATTGTGTAAAAAATTATATTGTTAAAATCTATGGACTAACACGCGTATTTTTTTCATGGAATTTCACATCATCCACGTCAATTATCCATCTCAATTTCGTGGGTCTTCCAATAGTATTTGATTCTATGGTACAATTAACTTTTAGCATATCATAATTTTTTTTTTCTTTTGTGATAAATTTGATATTTTAACGTTGGCCGTTTATCATAATTGTGGTTGTGCCTATTGCAATTGACGTTATACAATATTTTTGAACTAAAATTTATATTAATTACTGCAAATCATTAATACTTACTAGAAGGAAATTACAAAACAACACAAGAAGTCAGGTTTTAATTTATAAAAACAAAAAACAAAAAAAAAAAATCCCAAATGGAGGTTTGTTTCTTGTTTCCTCCCTCTCCGTGTAAAGACTACTAGATGGAGCCTAAATAACTAAATAAAACAATTTACCTCTTTTTTTTTTCTTGCACCACTCATACTACGCTTCAAAACGAAGACGCACCCCTGTAGACACGATACACTCATTCTATCCTCCTTGTTTCAATCGGACACGATTGCGATAGAAGAACGTTAGAGATCGAAGATTCACCATTATTGACTGTTCAAAACTCTCATGGTAGAAGATAAAAATGCAGATCACAACCTGGCAAGGTAAAGAGTAAATTTAATAAATGACCAGTAAACTTCTATTTTGCAACCACTAGCCCATTGAATTTTCAAACGTTACCAAGCACCCACTGAACTTCTTCAATGTCCACCGTTACCCACTCAATTAATGCAAAAGCATTTGAAACATTGAACGGAAGTCGTTGATGTGGCTAACGGAGTATGATGTGGCACTTATTCACATGTTTGAAGTCGAAACAATCATCACATTGATCAAGAGAAATACCTTGGGTTGTGATTGTTGATTTACTCTTTGGCTACCTCCATCAATTGGTTGAACCATATTTTGTCTAAACAAGTTCGGCATATGCTATATTATTGGAATATAGGGCTTGTTCTTTGGAAGAAGTTTTTTTAAAAAGGAAGATTTACTTGAAAAATGTGTGAGATGTGTGGTTGAAAATTGGGGGAATATATATATTAAAAAATATAAAATAATTGAATGAATGATCGAAAATGATGTGAGAGAAAAAGTTAATAGAAGTTAGGGAAAAATGTGTTAGAAAGAATAAGGCCTAAAATACATGAACAATGTTGTTAGTGCCATGTCATATTTCATTAGCCACGTTTCCGTCCAATAGTTCAAACATGTTTGCATTGAGTGGGTACGTGAATATTGAAGAAAGTTCAATGGGCGGTTGGTGATACTTGAAAGTTCAGTGGGTTAATTGTTACATAATAGAAGTTTAGTGGTTATTGATTAAATTTACCCCAAGGTAAATGATAAAAGAACGCTATATATGAAGCTTTGGTTAGTTCACTTCTAATTAACCATTCCATTTATCACTTTAACTTTACAAATTCAAAGCTTCAAAATTTAACGTCAAGCCTTCACATGGAGATAGAGGAGTGTGGCAAAGCACACAAATTTAATGAAAAAGTTTTATTTAATTGATTTTGAACTATTCTCGTTTTCCATCAAAAATCATAGCTAGTTTGAATCTTGTTCAAATGAAGAAATTAGAAATTTTTTACCTTGCCTTCACTGTGACTTGGGCAGAAGAATGAAGATACGAAACTCAAACGATGTGTCAACATATCGATTTGTTGACGGATCTGATCTTCGTTCCCATGGTTGACTAGTTGTCTCCTTGGAGGCACCCTTTCCACGAGGATCTCAACCTGCGCTCTGACACCAATTCATGCGGGGAAAGCAAGCAAGCAAAACATAAGAAAAAACTAAATATTTATTGGTTCTATGAATACTCGAATATTTTTTGAGTAAATAATTCGTTGATTCATCCAAAGAATATCGAAAAATTGACAAATTGGAGAAAACTCTGACAATGTATTAAAAATTCATTTATAAACAATCGGGCTACAATGGAACCTTAGTTCTAGTTTAAATAAAGTATCCAACAAAAACCCTAAACAATATAAATGTGACACATTAATTACCCTAATTTGACCTGAAAAGCAAGAAATGAAATATATATAAACAATACAATAAATACTAAAACTCCCTGACGGCACTTACTCCTGTATTATTATCTTCAACACAAAACAATGCAACTACTCATCGCGTATATCCCATATTTCACGAAAGAACATATAATCACAAACTTGAGTTAGCAATCTCAGCAGGCTCAATTACAATACCACGAATATCCCGTCTGCGATGTCTGCTAGATGCGGGAGCAGAAGATGCTCCTAGTTGTACATGACCGGGAATTGGCATCTCATCTGAGTGCCCGGAAATGCAAAGTGCCCCTGCATCGTCTTGTTCCCAATATACCTCGACCATAATTCCTCTCGGATTTTCGGTCGACTCGGTTCCCGGTACTCCAACAAATCTAGCCCCTACCGGTACCTACAAGGCAAGAGTCACTTTCACAATCAGTAATCTACTTATTTTCAACTTGTACCAAAAGAAAATTAACCCTTTTTACTATAAACTTATAAGTGAACTTTTGAGTTTATACTTTACCTGAACAGAAACTCCGGAGTTTAGAGTGAGAGTTCCAAAGCGTTCCTCAGTCATAGCATTTTCTAATTCGGCCTGTTGTACTATATTTAGAAAGACTTCTTCCAAAGTCGTGAGACCAAGTTGGATGTCTGATATGCCAAATTGCTTCACTCTCTTCTGGAGCTCCTCGAAAAATTTCTGACACAATTTTCAGCCAAATAACACTTTTACTATGATAACATGGAAAAACATCAATCTAGACGGAAAAAGTCAACAAAATGAGGGTTTTACCGTGAGTAACTTCTCCTTATCATGAGGAATAACGAAAGTAAGGAAAGACTTGTTCTCCTCCTTCGGAATAACATCCAAATTCTGCAAAATAAAAAATTACACGTAAGGTAAAATCTACACACTTGCACAAATAATATATATAATTGATTATTCCAGATTTGGTGCAAGTTGTTTGCACTAGATCGTGTGCAAGCAACTGATGGGACACGATCTGAACATGCCTCGTCAGTTGCTTGCCAACTTGCACTCTGGTCTAAATCGTGTGCAAACAACTTACACCAGATCATCAGTATATAGTTGATACTTGACTTACCGATTTAAAAAACTGTTTAACAGCTTCGTGTTTAGTAGCATCGAATGTATCTCCAGTATTTGGGGTACAATTAGCGTCCCCAGACAAGCTTATGGTCGCAATGAAACCCGTCCCAAACCGTGACTTCAACCTTATCGAAGTTCCAATACAGCGAAGCCTGCCCTTTGCCATAATTCCTATCCTGTCACTTAAAATGTCGGCTTCTTCCATTGAATGAGTAGTTAAAATAATAGCACGTCCCCTTTTAGCCTCCTCGATTACATCCCACACGTGTCTCCTAGTTATCGGGTCCATCCCAGTCGTCTGCAGCTCAAAATTAAAAAAAATAAAAACTCGCATGTAGAAGTGAAAGTTGAGAACCAAGTAGAAATTTATAAAATACCCACCGGCTCATCCAAAATGACCAATTTGGGTTCACCAATAAGGGCAATGGCAACACTAAGACGACGTCTCATTCCACCACTATAGCTACCCGCCCTCATCTTGGCTGCCTCGGTAAGTTTCACTTCTGATAATAATTTCTTTACTACCTGTTGTTTAAACGGTTATTTATAACTAAAAAATTTCATTTAGTTTGTCAAAATTCACACTTAGTTTTGCATAACCTGTACCTCTTTAATGGAAGTAGGGGGTAGACCTTTGATACTGGCAAACAAGTATAAGTGCTCTTTACCAGACAATGCATCCCAAAGAATATCAAACTGTAATATCACCAAATAGAATTAGTCTCTGTTATAGTAGCAATGAAAATCGCTACCAAACATACACTAAAGAATCTAAACCTGAGCAATAGAGAGAAGGGATGGGAGTAAGAAGTAACCTGAGGACAAACACCTATCATCCTGCGAATGTTTGACATACCAGTGGAGCTTCGGACAGAATTTCCATAAATTAATGCTGTCAAAACATATTTCAAATATTAGTTTCCTTGTGATGTCATCAAAATAATTGCAAGAACTGACAATGGAAACAAACAAACAGTCTTACCATCTCCACTAGTTACTGGTGTAATCCCTGTCAAACAGTTAATGGCAGTAGTTTTTCCTGCTCCGTTAGGGCCAAGAAGACAAAATAGCTGATCTGTGGGGAAATTCACCCATACTCCCTGCAAATTTAATAACCTTTATAAGCTTACAATATGCAAATTGTGACATCAAGCAACAGAGAATTTACCTTGAGAGCATGGTAAGGAGAGCTCCTCTTGCATTTGCAGCAACCGATATTTGTTGCTCCTGCATAAGTTTTAACAAGACCACGTACTTGAACTGCAATACGTGAATCTACACTACCTTCTGAGGCTTGTCGTTTCACTGTGTTTTCCTCTTCAAGTACATCCTCGTCATCCGGGGGAGTGGTCTCCACTACCGGAAGTGAGCTAAAGCAACTACAAATGCTTCCTTCTGGCGGCAAAAAGGAATGCCCAAAGTTTTAGAAGTTACTAGTAGATTAAAAAAGAAAAATAAAGAAAATTATGATATCGGATTTCAATACCTTCGACCTTGTTTCCACCATTCCCTGTCCAATACCTAGGATTCAGAAAATATAACACCGATTTTCTCACCCCAGATGCATTTGGAATAATATTGTCAAAGTAGATGGCCAAAACAAACCAGAGAAAGGATGTCGCTAACAGCCATATGTAAATCTCGTTCTGTCAACCAACATAAGAGATTGAAACATTAACTTGTAATGGACAAAGATAGAAGAGAATGAAAGTGTTGTTGGTTTGACGTACAATTGTTATGATGCACTCATCATCATTTGGTGAACATTTTGTCCTCCCGCTCCAGCTAACACCAGGATCTTGAGGAGTTGCAGTTGCATCAGAAAGCAATTTGAGACCTTGAGCCAAAAGATTTGGTGGAAAAAATGACCACACAATACGATACGTGTTTGAGAAGGTATCAGTATAAGGAAATCCAAATACAGTAACAATCTGGTGAAACAAATGAAAAGGAGATACATTATTATGAGCGTATTCAATACGTTGAAATTAAAAGTTATAATCACAGAAACTTGCCTGTGTCATGAAACCAATAATAAAGATAGAGTAACCAACAGTCGTCGACGAAGAAGACTTGCTAATAAAGGCAGACAGCATAAAGGCAAATGCAGTCTGACAACACAAAGCAGAACAAAAAAATAATAAATTAAAAAAAGGGGTCATTACTAAAAAATTATAAGGAAGAAAAGCAAATTGAGCAGTCATTTTGTTTGAACACCCATTTTGTACTGCGCAAACCTACCATATTCAATTGAAAAAGGAAGAACAACAAGAATACGACTGCAAAATTGTTGTTCAAGAAAAAATCAAACTGGAACATCATTCCAAATAAAACCGTGAAAAGTGCTGAAAGCAATGTGACAATTCCCTCCCAAGTGAGCCATGATAACCAATAGGCAGAATCATAGAGGCCCATTATTGTCATTGCCTGTAATCAATCAATAAGTGAAGAATTATAGGGGATTTTGCAATATTCAAGAATCTTAGTGATCAAAATGCAAATTAGTCAATACCTGGCGCAGTTTTAATTCCTTTTCTGTGACAAGAGCAGCAATTTGAAAGACAAAAGCAAACATAGCAATTGCCAGGAAAAAGATTGGTCCTGCTGTTTGCAGAGCCGAAAGAATTTCGAGTGCAGGGTGTGCAAATTCTTTAATACTGACAAGCCAGCTAAAGCTTGCATCTGAAATAAAGAAGGTTTAAAATAAATAAATCTTTTATTGATGAAAACATAAATAAGTAAATTATCCAGTGAGGTAGAAGCTTTCAGAAAGAGTAACCTTTTACTTAAAAGTAAGAAAAAAGAAAGTTATGAAAATACACTTGGAGACAAGCGTTTTGGCATCATACCTCCAATTAGAGATCTTGCGATTTCACGCTCTGCAGCAAGTTGAAGTGGAATCTGAAACTTAAAGGTTGGATCTTCAAACCTTCCTCGCTTAGGCGGTGTAGTAGAATTAGTCTGTAATCCATAGCTAATTGCTGTAGCATTTCTGTCCGAAAAATGCAGAGCTCCAGGACAATGCATGGGATTGTTGAAAAGCCAGTCATCAACTTCATTTTGTGTTTTGAATGACTGGACCTGCACAACGCTCCATTTTTCAGCAATATAGGTCATTTGCATTATGGGAATTTTATATAAAATAATAAATGCAACTAATTTTTCTTATAAACAGCATTGACATGTCCTACTTGGGGATGCAATGGTCATTTTCCTGAACTCCATTTCAATGATATCATATGGACAATGGAACAATTGAAGTTCTAAACTTTCCCCAAATATGGATCAAACAGTACATATTTGCAAATCCAGCCGGAAAAATTACACATTAGCTCTGATATAAAAGGTATGCAACTAAATATGTCATCAGATATAATTTCAAATAAACTAGACAAAGTAAGATCCAAGACATTATTTTTCATCTCCAATTCGTTACATTCTGCCGCTAAGATTGTTTCTCCATTAAATGGGGAAAAAGTTGAAGGATATGGCATCTTTTTATGTTAACGCATCCAGAATGGGTGAAATTGTATCTAAAGAACATTGCCAATGATAGTGAAGGCCATAAGGACCCTTTAGCTATCTCTATAGTCATGATGTAGGAAAATGCTTTTTGCAAACTGGGAGAACGAATATACCACACAATCATGTAAGAAGACAATTAGCCAAGTTACCGCACATAGTAGTGAATCAGCATGAACAACCCATTAGATTTTAGCGTACGTTTGGAACAAAAATTTGCCTACTTATAAGTAGGATAATAAGTAAACAGTAAGATGTAGGTCCTATGCATGTTGATAAAAAGCGTGCTAACAAGTTCTTTTTTCCTTTATGTTACGCTTTGCCAAATTTAAGCTTCTAAAAAATGAACTTCACGCACGAGTCAAGATTCCTATTACGTCTCTGAACTAAAGAAAAATCGTTATCACCAATTTCAAGTGAAATATTAATATATTAAAAACTGCAGCTAATAACACAAACTCTGTAATTTAAAATAAGTTCACAAAAAAATTAAACAATATACCAACCAGATTCCACCATTTGACTAGTTCTTTAATTTTTTATTAGCTTAACATCTATATACAACAGATAGAAACACGAGATATAGTTCCAATTTTATGTTGAACAAATCTCTAATCTCTTTTTAATTCTCACATCAACTAGCCTACCAATTCTTCAAACCAATCAAAATCAAGTGAAATCTAACGTCAAGCTCTTTCGGAATAATTTAACAAGATGTAAAGTATCTGATATGTCTTAAAAAATGAATTTTACATACAAAATAAATATATATGCACATTTTACTTACAGAACGAAAGGGCGAAAAAGATTATAAACCTTGTCAGAAGGAATTCGACGTCCTGGATTATTCTCCCTAATCCTGCGAACAATCTCTCTAATCCTTGCACTGTCATTCCCACTCCAAACAAAATCGAAGCAGGGCAACCTAGAGTAGAATTTTTCCTCACAAGGTGGAATTGGGGGAAAGATCAACGGTTCAGGATCATCGATACTTCTGAAAGAAGAAGATGACGCGTAACTCGATTCGATTGCTTTTTGAATGCAGAAGATGACGAAGATGAAGAAGAGGGAGGAAAAAAGCTGGAGAAATGTGGATCGCTTGTTTCGCCATGAGAGAAGAAGATTCTTGTAGAGTAGGGCTTTGTATTGTTGAATTAAGAGAGGAAAACCTCTCTGCAATTCCATCTTTCTAAAGATTTTTGGCTTTGAGTTTGAATTTTTTTAACTTTGACAATTTGAAGTTCTCTAATTTGATTGCAGAGGTTTTTATAGACGAAAATGGTCGTGTGCAGAGTGGAAATGCGAACGCAAATCAGGGACGGTTAAGAAGGGGCGGGTTTAAGGTTTTTGCAGATTGCCCCCTGATTTTTTGTTAAATTGCAAAGGAGGACCGTCACTTCTTGGTTGGGGAACCTTGGGGCTTGGAATTTTTGAGTGTTGTTCTTGGATATTTCCTCGAATGTTCGTGGAAATTAACCAAAAAGTTGTCAAATTGAAAAATATTGATATTTATCATCGATGCTTATCTATTCCTATGAATCAGAACGTAAAAAACTGAATACATCGTCACTAAAGACCAATAATAATGTATTTGGGTTTATATTTAAATTAAAATAAGAGGGATAGTAAATTAATTTTGGTTGATATGAAATTTTTAATATGAATGATGTTAAATTTAGATTGATATCAGTTTATATTAAAGAAGGGTATATCAAGAGAATAAAATATTAAATAAGCAAAAAATAAAATATGTGAACTCAAATTCAAAACAAACAAAAATGGAACAACATTTATTAAACGTGAAAGAAATGGTATAATAAAGTTATAAATTACTAACCAAAAATTATTCTTTTAATGCAGTGACGAGATATTTTATTTTTTTTCCTTATGTTCTTTCACAATACAATATAAGTATCATCAATAATGTAAATTTATTTATTAATTGTTTTAATTAATTTTGAACTTCTAAATTATTTATGAAGTAGACGTGTTTATAAAAACAGCAATCACATTATTAATTTCATTAAAAGATTAATTTCATTAAAAGTGCATCTCACTTATCATTTAGCTATAAATAAATCAAATAGAAAAGTAAGAAAGAACAATTTAACATTTGAAATAATGTGGAAAATTATGAAGATGAAATGTTGATAAATGATAGAATATTTTGATTTTTGAAGTTACATCTTCGTTTTAGTGGCAAATGGCAGTTTGATCATTCCACCCGGACTCTGCAAAGGGTATATTTGACATTAAAGTTAGGTGGGAGACAAACTGCAACAAATCGTCCTTGGCGCAATCCCAATAGTCAACCAATGCAAATAGTCAAACAAAAATGAATTTTATTATTATTCCAATAATTCGTTCAACTCGTAAATTAATGTGAATGTTGGCATCATATGCTTTGGACTTGTCAAATGACGTAACATGTAACATATGATTCGAAAATGTTTAGAAACTACAATTTTATTTTATTTTTTTTTGAATAAGTGGAGAAACTACATTAGTGTATAAATAAAATCTTTAAATATTGAGGTAAATATTGCCCAAAAAAAAAAAAAAAACTTACGGTTCAACATTTTGCTATTGGACACATGTATAATTTACAATATACATATGCAATTATTGAATACATGTTGAACACACTGTGACAATGATCAGTTTAGTGAATTTCATAGAAAAATAAAAAATTTATAGGTTTTTTTTTCTTTTACATAGAGAACGGGCTTGAAAGAATAACAATGGGTGTTTTTTTTTAAAATAAAAATGTCAAGTTATGAGTAAACTTCCACGAAACAAACATGATAAATAATATTTTAGTTTTTTGTCCTTGTCACACAAGCATTAATTTGTAGTATGACTTTTTTTATTTTTATTTTTTTGTAATTCATAGCAACAAAAATCTTCTAGTGCAGCCTCTGGAATTTTACTATTCTTCACCCATAGACATAAGCCCCCTGAATGCAAGGGGCGGGGGGTCCCACTCCCATGTGAGAGAGGCCCAAGTTTTGATAACTTGGGCCAGGCCGAACCATAATTCCCCTATTCATAGCAATGCATATCAATTATCTTTTTCGTGTGTCATTTGATTAGGCATTTTAAAACGTTGTTCTTTCGGTAATAAAGTTGATATGTACGTTATTTCATATAAAATGTGTGATTAATATTACTTTGGAAAATGCCCAATTATGAAATGATAATTGGAAATATAATAATGGTGAATGACACTATTAAGTAACACTAATAGTGTTACTTAAAAATTGGAAATAATTGGGCATTTAAATAATATAAACATGGTGCATAATGCATTGGAAAACCTTGTTCTTTTGATAATAAAGTTGATATGCACGTTATTTCATATTTATATTATAATTAAAATGATAATTATTATTGCGAACTAACTATGATACTATTGATCATACATAAGTGGTGATGACAATTATCTAGATTAATATTATGGTGAATGATACTATTAAGTAACACTAATAGTGATTTTACTATCATGATTATTTATCGATTATTAGTGATTGATGCAGTAATGAATACACAAAAATTGATGTGTCATCATACTACTTAATTTTAAATTAAAAGTAAACTTTTGGATGACAAATCATATGCATCAATATTTATCGATCATTACTACTTATAAATAATATTTCTGAAATAAGAAGTTATATACTAATTATAAGGGTGATATGATTGAAATTTTTATATAAAAAAAGAGAGAATGAATGAAACTGGATAATAGAAATTTGTATAGCACATACAAATCTCATAATATATATAAATATAATTAATTTGAATAAAAAATAAAAAATAAATCTAGCTTAAAAATAGAAAAAAAAAAGTAAAAATCCTAACCCATCACACGCTATACTTCAATTCACATACCGAGTAGAACACAGAATTCCAACAATACATGGAACAGTGTATTTCGACTCGATTAAGATGGAAGTCGTTGACTTCAGACATTACAAATTGCGATACCACAAAAGATATAAAAACTTATTGTCACTTATACGGTTTGGAGTGTACCACGTCACAAAGGACAACATTTGTGTTGACCGATGTAGTTTTATACATTCCTTTGACGAAAATGTTCACATCATAGTTGGAAGGAAATTGTGATCTACTCTCTAATAAATTTCATTCGTTTTTGTGTTCGCTCAACGTTTTTTCTATTTAATAATTAATTTTTATTATTTAATCAAAGTCAAATATTAATATTAAATAAATATAAATCCAATAAAAATCTATTGCCATTTTAAAAAATCTATCTATCCATATATATATATATATATATATATAAGAGAAAATTTTATTAGATGATCTCAAGAGGTGTTTTCTCAAGATATAATATCTGATGATAATTGCAAATCGAGTTGAACCAATGAGGCCTTTTTGATTAAATAAGCAATAATGCTATTCTTTAGTATACAACAATTCCAATAGATATTGTTTCGAATTAATGCAATTTGCACAATAGATTTGACTTTCTCTTTGTGAAAGAAATTTCTTGAATTTCTTCCTTGCTAAGTAAGCCAGTAATATATGATCATAGTTGATAATGATCTTCGTTGACTATTTTGCATTATAAAAATCCAAGTAAAAAAAACATTACGTTGGCTTCTCCTTTGACAAAATTATAGTTTATACTCTTAAAAGGAGAATACGATTGTTGATCATATTTATAATACTAAGGATTTTGACGGGTTAAAAAACCACTAAAGAAAAACTCAAATATTATTCTTTCTCCTTACGTTGAGAGAACTGATTGGGTAGATATGATGATAAGACGTCACAAAAAATAATATATTCTACGAAAATCTTCGTGAATTGCAACAATTGAAAATATCACAAATTAACCATCATTGTAAAAGTTGTATATCGTGACATCGATTTTTATCTAAGCGAGTATTAGAATGTATGTAAAAATAGGTTTTTATGTGTTTTATGTGATGTAGGAGAGAGAATTAATGGAATTGAATGACGAAAATTTGTATGGTACATATAGATCATACGATATATGTGAATGTGAATTAGGAGAGAAAATGAGTAGGATTGAGAAAAATGTGTAAAAATATATAAAGATCAATTTTTATCTTCGCATTGTTCCTTTAGTGAGGATATGTTAGTCATATTCATGAACACTTCTTATTAATGCAGTATTTAATTTAAATGTTTTTAATTGTTTGATTTATTTTTATTGTCTTAAGATAGCAAAGTAAATTAATACTACTCATTTTGTGGGACATTCACAGGACCGACTAAATTGATAGCACCGTGAATTTGTGACTTATATTGCTAAGATGTGATTAAAAATGAGTTTAAACGCTATGAAAAATTAAAGCATGCATAAAGTTGTTACTTGTTATTAAAAACACATCTCATGCCTTCTTTTTTTTTGGTTTCCCAAACTCACCCATATTCGATGCTCGACCTGCAACTTGTCATGCCAAGAACGTTAGTTAAAGATGTGAACCAAACTAACCTGCTTTTCATTCTCATTTAATCCACTAGTTGAAAATGGGTTAATAAATGTTGATTTTAATTATTTTTGACTAAATATTTGAATAGTTCAATTTTTATGAGTAAATAGTTGGACATGTTTATCGTATATTTGGTTTTGTAAAATCGAGTAATAATTGCGTCTTCATTTGATATCCTCTATGATCGGTATATGTCATTTGATTGGTGGGAGGAGTGGCCACCTTCCACCGTCGGGGGCGTATATCGCGATGGGTAGGATATCTTACCTACAGTGGGTAAGAGATTATTTTCCTTGTAAAATCATCTTAGGATAAATGAAAAATTATTGTCAAAAGTTAGAAAAAGACATTAATGATATGAGTGAAATTAGTGGGGTCTAATTACCAATTAGTTCAGGCTAATCCATTGTTTTAATCTTTTTCCCGCGTCTTTGATTAGTGCCTGTAGTAACTGAATAAACTAACAACGGGCCAATGAGATTTTGGCTCAAATGGTCCCAAAAAGCTTCTTTGATTAGCGCCTATAGTAACTAAATAAACTAACAACGCGCCAATGGGATTTTGGCTCAAATGGTCCCAAAAAGTTAGCTATATTGTAGATTTAGTCACAACTAATACAAGGTAGTGCAAATTGTCAAAAAAAAATTTGGTGCGCAAATGATCCCCAAAAAATGATTGGCGAGTAAATGGTTTATTTGGATGGAATCCGTCTGTTTAACCATTGGTCAATGTCAATTCTTGAAAAATTGAGTGCACATTTGATCCATTTCACTTGAAATAAATTGCACAAAAGATCACAACTTTAGGTATTATTACAATCAAATCCCAAAGTTTGAAAAATTATATCTTTAGTCCCAAATTTAGTTAAATTTTATATAGTTTTATATTTTATTTTTTCTGTGGGTGCTTATTTTTTTTATTTTTTATTTTTTGATAAAATTTATTTGATTTAAATAATTCTTTGTGTTTGAAATATTTTTTTAATGTAATATGATTACTAATAAATTTTTAGGTAGGTACAATAACTACATTTATTATTATTTAAAATCAATAACTACATTTATTATTACTATATTCCTATTAAAATTTTATATAGGTACAATACTTATATTTATTATTAACTGTTTGTTAAAATCAAAATGTGCGCGTCTCTAATACAAAATTTTTTGTTCGAAAGTTGTGATATTATATTAATACGAACAAATGTTACTGTGTTAAAATTTTTTGATAAAAATTATTTAATCAGTATGAAATTAATTCAATAAAATTAATTACGAACCAAATAAGCACCCATAGAAAAAATAAAATATAAAATTATACAATTTAACTAAATTTGGCACTAAAATATATATTTTTCAAATTTTGGGACTTGATTGTAATAATACCTAAAGTTAGGATCTTTTGTGCAATTTATTTTAAGTGAAATTGACCAAATATTCAATCAATTTTTCAACAATTGACTTTGACTAATGGTTAATTGGACCAATTCCATTCAAATTGACCATTTGGGCACCAAAGTTTTTTTGATCATTTTCGAACTAAAGTTTTTTTTGGATCATTTGCACTACTTTTTATTATTTGGGACTAAATATACAATATAACTAATTTTTGGGACTATTTGACCCAAAATCCCAAGTCAGAAAAAGACATCAATGATATATGAGTGAAATTAGTGGGGTCTAATTACCAATTAGTTAAGGCTAATCCATTATTTTAATCTTTTTCCCTCGTCTTTGATTAGTGCCTGTAGTAACTAAATAAACTAACAACGCGCCAATGGCATTATAGTCATTTCATTTATGTCCTTCCGTGAAATTTCGCCTCAAATGAGCGGTCATTTTCGTCAAAGCACGAAAGGTTTAATGTAGATCGGTGAATCGTCGCCCGTCAGTATAAAACGGGGAAGGATGCAAATCGCAGAACTCGAAACACAGGCGAATGAAATCTCTACTTTCAGATTGAAGTTCCATTTGAACTATTCCAATTTACACATACACGCACAACTGAGAGCAAGAGAAGAGAGGGAATGGCGGACCCAGCAAATGGGCCGGCGAGCTTTTGGACACAGGCAGATGCTTTATTGAGGAAGAATTTGACTTTTCAGGCATGTTTTCTACACTTCCCATTTTTCTGTGTGATTTTTCCATATAGTTTTGATTTTACTACTTTATGCTTGTACTTAAAGTTTGTCTGGCTCATTAATGCTGATTTACTATTTTTGGCTTTTCCATTTTGCCATTAATTGATTTGATGTTGTGTAATTATTAGCGGATTGAGGTTACTATTATTTGATGTTGTGTAATTATTAGCGGCTTTTTTGCTCCCATCTAGTGGCAACTGACTGTAATGCTCTGATTTTTTTGATAGTGAGAGTTGTATTGTTGGATTCTTTCTATTAGTTCTTATGCATTCATTAATATGACTATTGACTAGGATGCATTAATATGACTATTGACTAGGATGCATATGCAATCATAATCTTGGCTGATTCTACAAATGCAATTTCACATTTTGATTTGTGATTCATATTATTTTCTTTGTTTCTGCCCAGTTCATTTATTCCGAGTTTATAAATTGCAAAATGAGAAATTTCCATTAGAAAATCATTTAGACAATTAAGTTTGCCTTTACGATGATGGTGTTTCACGTTTTTCCCTTTTATCTGCAGAAACGAAACATGAAGACGAATATTCGACTCATCATGTTCCCCTTTTTTCTCTGTTTGTTGCTGGTTCTGATTCAAAGTTTGGTTAACAGAGAATTAGATAAACCCTCCAATAGGTGTGGTTGCACTTGTGAAGATACTAATGGCGATGGTCAATGTGAGGAGAAATGTGGAATTGAATACTCGACTTTGGACCAAGTTGGCACTTGTTCCATTCCTCACCCCCCTGGATGGCCTCCTCTATTACAAGTACCAGCACCACGTTATCGTGCCGTAAGAACCGATTTTATTCAATACTTAGACTTGCCTGATGAATCATGCAAGAGGACAGGTTCCTGTCCTGTAACTGTTCTTATGACTGGCAATAATGAGACACTTGGATGAAGTAAGTCATTCTTTTATCCTAAGAACAATTATTCGGACGGTTAAAATTTTGTCTTGTGCATGTTGAAGATACGAGTTAGATAATGTTTGACTACATCCTGATAGGTGTCGCTGGAAACATGTTTGCAACGAAGTCTCTTAGAATTAATTCTTCTGATCTTCTGTTCAGCCTAGCAGATTATCCTCTGGTTAGCTGTATTCTTATTCTTTTTGTCCCTTCTTTCTTTTAGTTCTTTTTGCATTTGATGGTGTTGCTGTTTTTGACAATGGATATTGTCTCTGTATCTATGCATGCACACTTGTGACCTCTGGAATATTTCAGGGCTCGGAGTCGAAGACTGAGTTTTCCAGTTTTCTTGAGCCAGCCTTCTTTTCTAATGTTCTGGTCTACTATGTTCAATCTCAATGTGGCCCAAATTCTGAATTTCCTGTTTCACTTCAACTAGGTTCTGCTTCGTTTCAACAAGGTAGTATTTACTTACATGGTATTGTTCTCTAAATGTTATTAATTTTCGGAAATATTAATTAGACTATAGACATAGTCCTACACATTCCCTCTCCTTCTGCAAGCATCATAAATAGTATGGCACTGTGTGTGCGCGGTGCATGTTGTCTCATGCCTGCGCTAGCACACACAATGGTGTAAACATAACTAATACGCACGCTCAATAGTTGAGAATATCTCTGATGTTGATTGCTAAAGCATTTACATATTTCTTTCCTTGTCTAAAATCCAGATGTCAGCTGCGTTCCTGGTTTACAATTGTGGCGTAACAGTTCTTCACAGATTAATGATGAGCTATATAAGGGTTATCGTAAAGGGAATAAGGAAAGGAGGATAAATGAGATTGTAGCAGGTTTGTGCCCTAAATATTGAACATGTGCATGTCAAATTACCATGTTGTTGTCTGGCTGCTGACTCTTTTCTTTTGTTTTAACAGCCTACGATTTTTCAAACTCAAATGTGAATAATTTTAATGTGACTCTATGGTATAATTCAACCTATAAGAATGATACTGGAAATGGAGCTCTTGCGTTGACGCGGGTGCCTCGTTCTATAAATTTGGTACCTGACTTATCCCGACTCTTCATTATACTCATTCATTGTTTCTATGAATACTTGAAATTTCCATTCGACCTGGATTTTAAATATACTGCTAGGATAAGTGCCCTTGTAATTCCTTGGAGATCTTACTTAATACAGGAGTAGGAAACACGTGGTTTACTTATATAGTTTCATGTCTATGATTTTATAAGATATATTAGGCCATACAGGAGAGGAGGAAACACAACGCTTAATTAAATGCCCATGAACTGCTGATTCTAATCATTAGTGTCCAAATTTCATTAAATTTAGCTATCCCGACTTGCTATATAGGATTTCGGTAATCTGTAAAGAGTTCATGTAGAATTTAATTCTCTTGCATGAAGAAGAATTGAATTATTTGCTGTCTCATTCTAGACAATTAAGTTCTAATATTTCTATGATCAAATTAAATTAAAAAAAAAAAATTGTTTTCTAATGCGTCTAGTTCAATTCGTTCTATGTACATTTGCCACTACCAGTTCCCGGAATACCGAATACCTAATTCAGCAATTTAGATGAATCAACCACCTCAATTGGTGGAAGAACTGACAATGCAACCTAGTTAAGAAAAGGTGCTAACCCTTGTTCAATAGTTGAAATTTGAGTTGTCTCAAGCTCTGAAAGTGACCCGATGCACCCTATTCAAGCTCTAAAAGTCCCTATTTGCTGGTCAAGCAAATGATATATTGCAACATTCAATTCAACTGATAAAATTAGTAAACATTAAAGGTATTATCTATTCAAAAGACAATCAACGTGTCAATCTATCAAGGCAAGTAGACAACCCAACCATTAGAACAATAGCTAAGATGACTTACCGTTTATGGAATGTCATAGTTTATGTAATAAAGAACAATTGTAACTCTGATTTAGAGAAATGTTATTATTTTGTTGAAGGAAGACGCCATTTAATCAGTGTCCTGAACTCTGCCTGGTGCCATCTAATCTGGGGAGCTTTTGGCATGTACTATTTTGCTTCTGGCAAATGGCTTTTGGCATGTTTGCCTCAGAAGGTTCTCTGATATTTGACTTGATATTCCTCTTCTTCAATAGAAATTTGTGGTTGTGCTTTTACGAAGGTTTGATCATGTTTAATTTCTTAGCCTAAACACTTCTCTAGTATGAATCCTTTTAGCCATTTAATCAGTGTCCTTTCATGTTGTCTATTTGATGTTTGATGCATTACCATTGATTATAGCAACTAGTTATGTGAAATAATATACTACATGCTGATCTTTGCATATGCATATGCAGATATCAAATGCCTACCTCCAGTTTTTGCTTGGACCTTCAACAGAAATGCCTTTTGAGTTTGTGAAAGAAATGCCAAAGCCTGAAACAAAACTTAGGCTGGATTTTTCATCTCTTCTTGGACCACTATTCTTTTCATGGGTTATCTTTCAGTTGTTCCCTGTAAGTTGATTAAATTTGTTCCTTCATGATAAGTTCCTATTCTATTTAATGATATATTAATATCTGTTCCAGCTTTATGCTGCACTACTAATTTTTTTATGTTTTCATGCAGGTTGTGCTGACATCTTTGGTTTATGAGAAGCAACAAAGACTAAGAATCATGATGAAAATGCACGGTCTTGGGGACGGGCCTTATTGGATGATTTCCTATGCTTATTTCCTTTTAATATCTGCAGTCTACATGTTATGCTTTGTAATTTTTGGCTCACTCATAGGTAATAAATAATACAGCTAAGATTTTTCAAAGCACCCTTGTCTGTTCAAAGATAAGAATACTTCCTTTTTTATTTTCATTTAATTTATACTTGAAAAATTATTTATTTTCAGGGCTAAAGTTCTTCACTCTAAATGATTATAGCATCCAGTTCGTGTTCTATTTCATCTACATCAACTTGCAAGTGTCAGTTGCTTTTCTTGTTGCTGATTTGTTTTCTAATGTTAAGACTACTGCAGGTTTGACTTTACCTACTTTAACATGATTTATTATGATGAATATGCTCAATCTACTTGATGCGATAAATTGCCACAAACTTATCTGCACATGTAATTCTTACAATCTTACAGTTGTGGGGTACATGATGGTATTTGGCTCTGGGCTCTTGGGTGGCTTTCTTTTTGAATTCTTTCTCCAAGATTCTTCATTCCCAAGTAAGTGGAAAACTCACAAACTGTAACAGTTACGTCTCACTGTAATAGTGTAATATGCCAAATGCAAATTATAAGAAGATAGAAAGTAGACACTAGACAGATTGTAATGAACTGTGACCTTTCAATGATTGAATCTGTTATGTTATTTTCAGGACAGTCTTATGCTTTTACTCTACACTGCTTTGCTGAATAATTGTCTTGTAAAATGGCAGGAGCTGGGATTGTTGCCATGGAGTTATATCCGGGATTTGCACTTTATCGTGGGTTATATGAGTTTGCGCAATATGCCTTCACTGGAAATTATATGGGAACTGATGGGATGAGATGGAAAGATTTAAGCGATAGCAAAAATGGGATGAGGGAAGTCTTAATTATAATGTCAGTACAATGGTTGGTTGTTCTTGCTGTTGCATATGTCGCAGATCAAGTCTCATCATCAGGAAGAAGTCCTCTATTTTTCTTCCGGAACCATCAAAATAAGCGCTCACCATCATTCCGCAAACCAAGTTTCCAAAAGCAGGGGTCTAAAGTTTTTGTTGAGATGGATAAACCTGATATTATCCAGGAGGTAATAAGATGTGCCACGTTAAACCATCTCATCTAAAAACTTGAGATATTTGACATCGAACATATTTAATTAAATTTAATCTTGCACTATTGACATTTCGTAAGGATATATGTTATGCATGTTCTTTCCAATTTCTAATATCCATTTCGGATATATAAATCTTCATTTCTGTCCTCTGACATGCACCGACTTTGACGTTTCTCCTTTAGAGAGAGAAGGTCGAACAACTACTACTAGAATCAAGTACCACTCATGCCATTATCTGCGATGACCTCAAGAAGGTATATCCAGGGAGGGACGGGAATCCAAATAAAATTGCAGTTAGGGGGTTGTCACTTGCTCTACCTCAAGGGGAATGTTTTGGCATGCTTGGTCCTAATGGTGCTGGAAAGACTTCATTTATTAATATGGTCAGTTAACAGTCCAGTTTCTTTTACTACTTAAATGCATATTTGTGAGACCTACCTTGAATTATTAGGTTCTATTATTGTCTTAGGCATTTTGCTAAAAGATCAACTTATAACTAACATAGTTTTGCTGACAGATGATTGGGCTCATAAAGCCAAGCTCTGGTGCCGCATATGTTCACGGACTAGATATACGAACGGATATGGATCAAATATACACCAGCATGGGTGTATGTCCTCAGCATAAGTAGGCACCTGAACTTTTTTCTTTGCCTTTTTATCCTCTAAGTTTATGAAAATCACTTCCATTTCGTATATTATTTACATTTATGTAAAATGTGCAGCCTACTCTGGGAAACTCTAACAGGAAGGGAGCATTTGTTTTTTTACGGGAGGCTAAAAAATCTTAAAGGTGCTGCCTTAACACAAGTAAGTCTATATCACCTTTGATTTATGGACGTTGGGTTAGCTAAGCTAATCGAGAAAGTATTGATATTAGAAATCCCAGAAAGTCTATAATCGTGTAAAACATGTAATAAAAAAGCTCATGTATATGTACTCTACTGGGATTAATTTCTCTATTCTGACATAGGCGGTTGAGGAATCTTTAAGGAGTGTGAACCTATTTCATGGCGGTGTTGCAGACAAACAAGCAGGGAAGTATAGTGGAGGAATGAAGAGGAGGCTTAGCGTCGCAATTTCACTTATTGGTGATCCCAAAGTACGTGTGCATGGTCATAGCTTCTCTTCTGGTTAGTCATTCACATAGTTGTCCACTTGTCCTCTTTAACACTTTGGTAAAAATGTTATCGAAGGTGGTGTATATGGATGAGCCAAGTACTGGACTAGATCCGGCTTCAAGAAAAATGTTGTGGGATGTTGTAAAGCGAGCAAAGCAAAACAGAGCAATAATTCTCACAAGTATACTCTCTCATCCTTTCTTCTTTGTCACCTCCTTCCTCTGTGTGGGGCACATGCTCGTGTATGTTTAGCCCCATGGACCCTCAAAAATGTAAACTGATACACCTCATTGTAATATTTCAGCACATTCAATGGAAGAGGCAGAGCATTTATGCGATCGTCTCTGTATTTTCGTGGATGGAAGCTTGCAGTGTGTTGGAAACCCAAGAGAGGTAATTCAAAGTTTTTGATATGCCAGTGATGCTATGTTTTAATATTTTGATATGCCAGTGATGCTATGTTTTAATATTCGCTCCTATTTAAGTATTTTATTTTCGACTTTCAGCTAAAGGCTAGATATGGGGGGTCGTATGTGTTTACAATGACTACATCCTCAGACCATGAGGAGGAAGTAGAAAATTTGGTGAGACTACTATCTCCAAATGCCAACAAGATATACCAAATCTCAGGCACACAAAAGTTCGAGTTGCCAAAGCACGAGATAATGATCTCTGAAGTGTTCAAAGCTGTTGAGAATGCAAAGAGTCGATTCACAGTTCATGCGTGGGGTTTGGTTGACACGACATTAGAGGATGTGTTCATCAAGGTCGCACGAGCAGCTCAGACGTCCAACGTTCTTTTGTAATAAAACCAACATGCCTATTGAAATACAAGTTTGTCATACATATAGCTTACTTTAGCCACGGGTTTTGATTACATAGAAGGAAAATAAATTTACAAATTTGTCATGTAAATAGTTTCTGTAATGACTTCAGATGAGGTGCATAATGTTTATACGTATTTGTGATAATTGATATTCAGGCTTGAAGAATTTTTGTCATCACTGGTGGATGAGGTTATTTTTATTCCACATTTCATGTTTCACATTGATTTGTCACGGACCATGATGAAAAAAAACACATTAAGGAGTAGTCTATAATTAATATTTTAACGTTTCAAAAAATTAAATTAAATTAATATTTTAACAGCGAACAGTGCTTGGCTTGGACATTAATTAATTAATATCTATAATTGTTGGAAATAAACTTAATTTTGGTCGAATTAAAAATAATTAAACTTGGATGTTTAGTAGATAGAATGTAGGAGTTAAAAGTTCAAAATGTCCGGGAGACTCAATTTCTCGAAACTTATTGTAGATATCCCTTACAAAATATCATGATATTTATGAAAATATTATTAGAATATCTCTAGATATCTATGATATTTTAAAAAATAATTCTAATATACTCGTGTAATAGAACTCTCCTCTCCCACCAACAATTCCACTGTTTATCTTTCCTATAAATAATCCTGGCCTACTTAAAGGTTCTCATATTTCAACAATAATTAGTAACAAATTTCAAAACTTACTTTTTCATTAAAAAAAAAAAAGCCATATTGATCATCTAGCAACATATAGAAAAATATGTTAAATAAATTCAATAAAAATTCAATAATTAATCCTTGAAAATAGAAAAAAAAAGTCATTAAAATTCAAATTTTACAAAAATGTGCGAATAAAATAATATTTCACTAACTCATTAATAAGTTTTTATTAAAAAAAAAAATAAAGACAAACACGGACTTGGCCTGCTCATTTGAGCACCCTCATTATATGCAGCCTTATACCATTTATTAAGGCATAATCCACACAAGATTATTCTCTCTCTCTAAATCAGCAATACTTATCTATAAATCTGTTGTGTTTATCTCAATCTGTTTTAACTATCCTAATCCTATTTAAACCAGCCATTAGCACCTCTTGTTGTAATCACAACACAAAACTTAAATTAAAATCTTTTAATTACAATGATTAAGATTAATAGTTCGTGGTTTTTCGTTCTTATCATAGCCTTAGCCATTGGAAGGAATGGATGTGAGGCACAACTCGACGAAGAAATAGGGTTTTATATATTGCAAAAAGGAAATTTCACCGTAAGAATCACTAACTACGGTGCGACTGTTCTAAATGTTATAGTTCCAGATAAGCATGGTAAGTCGATCAGTAATTAATTTTTTTTTTTTTTGGTTTATTTGTTTAGTCAAATCTTTTATTTTTATTTTTATTTATTTGAATTTTCAGGTAAATTGGATGATATTGTTCTTGGTTTTGAATCCATTGATGGGTACAAGGTCGGTTAATTTTCGTCACTGAAACTCGAATAAATTTGTAATGATAAATGTGAAGAGTGTTTAATTTTTCTAATAACCTGATTTATAAAGCAACATTCATATCACTTTTTGTAGAAATAATTATATTTATTTTATATTTGTTGTATTTGAGTATTCAACTTGATTATTGATCTTGTTGGATAGATCAAGAATTTTTAATGGTAAGGACTATAATTAAAAAAAAAATTAATTCAACTAAGATTACGGGTTAAAAAAAAAACTTATCTTGTGTAAAAACTTTGACGAAACAAAAAATGGGTTTGTGGGAGCTATAGCCCTGCAGGCCCCCCACTAGATCCGTCCGTATAACATTGATGTATTTGATCCTATTGGGTCCGATTTTTTGTAATATATCTAGATTTGTAGATCTCACTTAATTATAAATGTAAATATATATACATGTAATGTAACGTGTTCCTCCAATTGTACAGAATGACTCGACCTATTTCGGTGCACTAGTTGGACGTGTTGCTAATAGAATCGGAGGGGCACAATTCACGTTGCATGGGAAAAAATACCAATTGCCTGCTAATGATCATGGAATTAATACACTCCATGGTAAGTCAAAAAATCAATTAAATATCTTTTACAATTTCCCCTAATTAACGGAGACTTATCTTTAGTTTAACTTAACCATATTGAAATTAACCTTGATCGATCAGGTGGAACCAAAGGATTTAGCGATGTTATATGGACGGTACAACAATATATAAGAGATAGTTACATTACACTAACTTACGATAGCTATGATGGCGAACAAGGTATTAAATCCTTATCTAGTATTTAGTACAATATTAAATCATATACTGTTCAGTTTGTTTTGTTTTATCTAATACTGTAAATATAATCGAATGTGTAGGATTTCCTGGAGCGGTTTCTGTAAGCGTGACCTACATGTTTGTCGGAAAAAACATGTTGGCAATAAGGATGGCAGCCAAGCCTCTAGACATGCCCACTCCTATCAATCTAGCATCCCACACTTATTGGAATCTTGGAGGACAAAATAGTGGAGACATACTTTCACACAAAATCAAGATTTATGGATCCTTCATCACTCCGGTCGACGACAAACTCATTCCGACCGGAGAAATCACTCCGGTAAAGGGAAATGCATATGACTTCCTCAAGTCAAGAACCATTGGGAGCAGGATTAACGAACTTCCTGACGGATATGATATCAACTACATTATCAACCACCCGAAATTCACGAAGCATCTATCGAAGGTAGCACACGTGCAGGATCGAAAATCGGGTAGGAATTTGGAGATGTGGAGTAATCAACCCGGAGTGCAATTTTATACAAGTAACATGTTGGATAATGTTAGAGGCAAAGGGGGATTTGTGTACAAAAAATATGCAGCATTGTGCTTGGAGTCACAAGGGTTTCCAGATGCAGTTAATCATCCTAATTTTCCTTCACAGATTGTTAACCCAGGAGAGGTTTATAAGCACACTATTCTTTATAGGTTCACTGCTTAGATTTTGGAGATAATATAAGTTAGAGAGGATTTTAAGGTTAATTTTCATTTTATATTAATTAATTATTATTCTTTTGAGTTTTAATTTATTGGTTGTGAAGTAGATTATTAGTTTTGGTAGCTATTTCTATTGCTATTGTAATTCAACTTTTTTTCTTGTTCAATAAAGATATATAATTTTCTCTATTTCCTCAAATTTCGTTGTCCTTCGAAACTTGTGAGTTGTCAAGGCCACATTATTTAGTTAAATGCGACTAGATCTAATTGGTACTTATATATAGGTTGTAAGTGTTAATTGACATGAAGTATTGAGCTTCGACGTCTCCACGAGAAAATCATGCATATAGCTGAAATTCTTGCAATTACAACCCATATCAACCTATTTTTCACACCAAATTATTCGTTTGTGTCAGTTTTAGATAATTCACTACTACAATTTTCTTCTCTTAGCTTGTAAACGATTGAGTGGCCGTGTGAACTCAAGTCATGAGTGGATCGAGCCTGTCATGGACCCTACACCCACACTTGTATTGACTTAGCACTAGAGCACCCGCTCTTGATTTGGTGCAAATACCTTTTGAATCCACAAGTGGTTTTATGGATCCACAATTCGTTTCATGCAATCAAATGAGCGTGCTTGCAAGCAATTGCACTATATTAGAATTGATAGAGCAAGGGTCTCACTATATTGCACATTTCTTTTAGTGCAAATGTTTCAAATTTGTAAATTGTAACAAACTATATATCATATTCAATTTAAAATTTCATCTTCCCCACTTCACTACCCCCATCGGTTTGCCCTCTTTCAAGCTATTTGTAATGACAAATTTGAAATGAGAAATATGAATTTGTGCAAGAATAGGCTGAGTCTGGTACCCACGTGGACATTGTATGAAAAAAATCTATAGCTTCCATTTCTTCATAAAATCACACTTAATTTCATGAACACCACATCGGTAGTGGTTTCCTTAAACAGTACCCACGTGGGTACCAGATCATTTTCATAGGTTGAATAAGGGTGGAAATATGTAAAATTCAAAGCAATAAAGATGTTCCTGCTCAATGAAGACAAAGGACACAAACCATTTGTGTACCAAATGAATAATTTAGTAACAATTTGCAGAATTTACACATTGATGATGCTGTTGACTTTTATTCTTCACTACTGACATTCATCAAGGTATACTTTAAATTTTTCATAAATCAAATATTTATGAAATATCTAATGAAATGAAGGTTAATTTGTCACCCAAACCCCCACTCACTCTCCCTTTTTCTTTTGTTTGTCATAGAAGTACAGTACGTTGAATAAGTTTATCAAAGCAGATGTATATATAGTTAAACCAGTTGTCCAGTTCTACTCATTGATCAAACATGAGAAGGTGGAATATAAACACATTTCTACTAACATCTCTTACACACTGAAATTCAGTTAGACACTTCCTTTCTTGGGGATTTCAAACCTTGCAAGAACGGCGACTCTTCTCCATATCCCGATAATGGCGACCCTCTAGGAGTTCGATCGATAGATGAATGTAACTTAGAGGAAGAAGCATTGTTTGATTTTTGGGACAAAAGATTTTCAAGAATGTCCAAAACATAAGTCATAGGTGGTCGAAACCTGGCCTCTTGTTTAACACAAAGTAAAGCAAGATTTGCAGCAATGTAAGCACCCTTTTTAGGATATTGTCCCTCTAATTTAGTGTCCATTATTCGGAATACCTTGCGCTTGTTCTGCAAGTGCGGCTTTACCCATGTTATCAAGTGCTTCTCTGCTTCGCCTCTCGATTCATCAATGGACCGACGCCCAGTTAGAAGCTCGAGTAGCACGATCCCAAAGCTATATACATCGCATTTCACGGTCAATTTACCTGTTAATTAGTTTACAAAGACTCATTTTCAGACTGTAACAATGTAATAATATTGTAAGTAGTTTGATATTGATGAAAAAGAGCAAAAGTGGAAAATCCCACATCGGTAGAAAAGAAGAAAAAAAACCAATATAAATACAAGTGCAAGGATTACTCCTCTTGGAGGTTAACCTTTTAAGGTGGAACTCCTTGCACTTGTACAAAAAAAATTTAACATATATGCTGTCTGCTATGTGATTGTCTAACAATTTATGTCACATGGCAAAAACTAATTGTCGAATGGAGGAACATATCATTTATGATCTTTTGGGAGTGAAGAAAACGAGTAATCATCTTTTTTATTGTCCGATAGAAAACAAATCAACTCCACCAACTTATTATGAAAAGTAATGTTATGATCAAGTTGTACAACGAGTTGTACAATTTTCTAATAGAAGGCTGGATTACATCAATATAAAAGGGGTAGAAATTGTATTTTTTATCGCTTTCTGTTAGATGATTGTACAACTTAATTATACCTTTAGCATGATTCTATAATGAATTATAAGTAGAATTAGAAACAAACGTACCTGTGGTACGATATTCAGGGGCACAATAGCCTTCGGTACCCATTACTTGTGTAGATACATGAGTATCAATTCCGGTAGGACCAGATTTTGCCAAGCCAAAGTCCGAGAGCTTTGCATTGAACTCCTAGTTAAAGTACAAGATGAAGATAAGCAAAATCTATACACAGCAGTAAAAGGAAAATAACCCAAACTTGTTTCAACAAATTAACATACTGAATCTAGCAAAATGTTTGAAGTTTTGAAATCGCGATAAATGACAGGGACTCCAGAGTTGTGAAGAAAGCAAAGTCCCCGAGCAGCACCTGCAGCAACCTTAATCCTGGTTGTCCAAGAAAGAGGTGGCATATTCTCTGCACATTGTCAATGGTAATTAGCAATTTGGTACTATCAATTGTTTACTCTCGATCCGGTGTTTGTACAAGCAGTTGATGTGGTGCGATTTGGACCATATTTTAAATTGGGACACAGCTTATGTGATATATCTAGATCACCCCACATCAATTAATTGCACAGAATTGGGAGCAGTCAATTGTTTCATCAAACATAGGAAATGGAAAATGTCGATAACATAAATACATACTTCTAAACAAGTGATTCTCCAAGCTTCCTTTGGGCATAAATTCGTAAACCAATATTCGATTTTCGCCTTCTAAACAGTATCCAATAAGTTTAACTAGGTTGGGATGATGAAGTCGACCGAGATAGTTAACTTCCAACCAGACATCCACAAAACCAACAAACAATCTTAAACATAGAAAGACGAAAGAATAAGAATTGGGAAAACAAAACCAAACATGGATCTAGTGCAAACTACTTGCACTACATCTTGTGCAAACAACTTATGTGATGCGATTTAGACTATGCTGCAATTTGGGAACCAACTAATGTGGCAAGTGCAGATTGCTCTATATCAATTGCTCGCACAAAATCTGGTACAAGAAGTGCAATGCAAGCTACTTACACCAAGTTGTGAATGCACAATTTACATACCAACCACTCTTTATGGCCTTGAAAACTTTGAGGTATAAGTGTCTTAACTGCAACTGCTCGACCCGAACCTGGTTTAGTAGCCGTGAGGCGTTCCTCATCTAACCATCCCTTAAATACACAACCGAACCCACCCTCACCCAGTAGACTATCGGGGCGGAAGTTTCCAGTCGCATCTCTAAGTTCATCGAATTTAAAGGATTTTAAGTAGGGAGATGATAATATTTCACTCTCTGAAGTTGGGACGGGAAGAATAGTTTGTTGCGTTGGTATTGGCAGAACGTTAGCCTTACCAGCGTCTAGCTTTGGCGTTGGTAGAGTACTACTAGACTTTTCATGTCTGGGGCGTGTTCGTACGGGACGAATGGGGTTGGCAAAGGATGGCTTGTCACGTTATGTTGTTCCGTGGCACCTGAAATCGCAAAACACTAAAATGTTCATTAATGTTTATGGTTCCTTGATGCATGTCTTGTGTTGCTACTTTTTGTTCTACATCTCCCTGTATTCATTTTCAATCACAAATTCAATAATACACGTAAATTTTCAGATGTTTGAACCTTCTGAAGACTAAAAATTATCAAGAAATTTGCTACTTCCTATTCTACATTTTCTTGTATTTGTTTTCCGCTACGTACACACACTCTATGAAACACATAACTTTTCAGACTTTCAAACCACATATACTTTAGAGAAACAAATTCATCGAATCTTTAACATGTGACTGAAGAAAACCTTTTGATGTGTGAACTAAGATGAAGGATTTTATCTAAACCTGGCCTTAAGATGGTGACTCGTTAGAAAATATAAAAATCAAAGAACATAACCACGTGCAAAACCATTCACACACATATGGGAATATCTAAATCCCACAAATTTCATCAAACAAAGCCAAGTAGTGCACCCCAGGGTGCACATTATATTGTCCTGCCAGAGTTGATATGGCGGGTCAACTGCGTACCACATGGGTGCCACATGAACCAAGAAGGGTGGCCCAAGAACACAATCGGAAATTGAAAACCCATAAAATTTTCTCACAATTTACGTAACAAAACTCAATAAGAATTTATATTTATGGAAAGAAACAATGGGATTCGCATGATTTTGAATTAGAATATTAGATAGAGATAGATTACCGGAAGAAAGGGGAAGGGGAGGCAAGGGTTTTCCCCGACAAGGTAACATGACAACGTTGTCAACATTGACAACACTTTCCTTTGTCTTTCGAATGCAATTGCCCATTTACATTTCTTGTGTAGAGTAGTCGTTGAAATCTACGCAGAAATAATCATAATGAAACAGTAATGGTGTTGTTTTCTTCTCCTCCTCCATCCCCGTAGCCTCCTAGAAGAGGAGAAGAAATACATCTGCAGAGAAAAAGAGAAACGGAATTAAAAGAGAAGGAATGAAATCGAAATTAAAACAAACGGAGAAGAACAAGGAGTAATTATTATGAACATAAGCCACGTATGTGTGTTAGTTGCGCCATTTTCTTCTTCATTAGGCAAAGTGAAAGAGTAGCATAAAAGTGTTATTAAATGATTTACAGCCAATTAGGATGATGAGAAAATGTAATATTTCAACTTTACATGTCACGTATTTGGGTAAATTTTTATTTTTCTTGATATAATATTTTAATTTTACTAAATATATTAACATTTCCTTATAGTATATATACGGCCTAACAAGTCACATTTTTTTAAATAAATCGTATATATGATATATATATATATATATATATCGTACTTTTTTTTTTTCTTTTTTTTAAACATTTCCTTTCGCTCACTTTTTATAAACTTTTTTTGCTTAAATGTGTATAAAATATGACATTCCATTTTCAAATGATTGTATTAACAATTCAATTAATCATAACCAAACAAAAATTGGTATTCTTTTTATCACCTATCCACATATGATAGATTAAAATATCCACACAATGATTTAGCAGTTTGTCATTGGTCTAGAGTGTGACTTATATGCTAATCCGAACTATTTGCAAATTATCATATCAACTTGTGGATATTTTAACCTACTCACATATGGATAGACGATCAAAACTATTCATATATAATGATTATGTATGAACAATTCGTACCGTGCTCAAACACTGACATATAAGTCTAAGAATACTACAATGTCAATTAATATTGATATTCTAAAGCATAGCCAATTAATTTAAAACTATTGAACCAATTATGAATAAAGATTTTGTATGTCATGTGTTTGCAGATAACAAAAAATTGATTTTGATAAACAATATACATATATATATATATATATATATATATATATATATATATATATATATATAACTTTGCTATTCAAAAAAAAGAAAAAGAAAAATTCATAATCGTACAATCCACGTTTATCGTCACTAGTATGACAAAATATATATCTTCGCTATTATGTGTCAATAATAAATATTATAATGACGTATGTTTTATTACGTGTCAAAATTTGAGTAAGATAGGGTGGAAAATTAAGATCAATGTTTGTTTTGGTACTAGTTGGCACGTTTTCTGCAATTTTACGTCCCTCAAACTAGCAATGTCAATATTGTGACAAAGATCGATGAACATCGGGACTAAGAAATCGATTGTTAATTTCGTTCATTAATTGTACCATTCAGTCTCGCGTATGAAAACTGCCACTAGAGATTGCTGACACCAACATTTCTTATTTATATTGCAAGGTTTACAATTCATACCCATCATTTAGTTATTGTAGATTTGTAGTATAATTTTCATTAAAATTATAGGTTAAAAAAAGAGTTACAATGACTTTTTTAAAAGATTGTACTACTAAGAAAGCTCCAAAAAGTTAATTTTGAGTATAATTTTTCTGATCGAACACACTTAATTTAGTGTGATCAGTCGTCAAATTTATCTCGTTGTTTCAATTTAGTCAATATGTATCCACACTATTAATTTAGCATAAAATACTAGTTCTATCTTGGAAAGTGTAGACACCTATGGACCAAATTCATTTCGAAGGAGGAAGAGTTCAACGCTTAAACCTCAGGCTAATTACCTTAACAAAATTTCTAACAATAATGTAACTATATATAGTGTGATCAATATATAGTGTGTCAAAATTTTGTGTGGAAACATCTCGTTTTATAGCATTTTTATACTTCACTATTGTGTTAATCTTCTATAAGTCCAACCGTGTCTTGCTGCTAGTGAAGTTTTTAATTTATTAAAACATTTATCTGTTTATATTAATGTTTTTAATCAAAAAATTAGTTTTATTGCTTTGTCAAAGCTAAACATTAATATTATCATCTTATTATCTACTCATTTTGTGATCTTACTATTATTAGAATTAAAAAAAAAAAAACCTTCATAAAAAAGAAGTTATAAAAAAATAAAAAATAAAAAAAAAACATTGATTTGGCAAAAAGGAAAAATTCTTAACTTCTCAAAGTAAGTTTATTTCTCAACTAAATTAACAAACCATTTTCTCTTTAACGAAAAACGGAAAAGAAAAAATGAAAAATTACACTATTCAAATTCAAATTGAGAATCCCTACAAACAAGGGGAGAATTGCAAAAAAGGGAATTGAAGGAAGAGTTTATTGAAAAATTAAACACTTAATTTCTATTGCATAAGTAAGCTTCTGATTAAAGCAGCTTGACTGGTATCTGAAGTTTCCAACAACTCAGACAGCCGCTCACTTAAGCCATCCACTTCTCTGTGTAAGCTTCTGATGTAGTTGCATGTTTCCTGCAAGATTTTTGCTGCTGACATCTGCACATGCATAAAATATATAATATTAATTATTTATGTTTTTATTTTTGGCCGTGAGAACTTCATGTTGTGTGTATGTATCACAATATCAGCCAGCATTTTAAATTTTCTTTTATTTTACATGTAAATTTTGAAAATTTATTTAAATTATGTAAGTATCTTGTAATTTCGCCTTTGTGAAATTGTTTTCCGCCCCCGAAAACTAAATTTTCTTGCTTTGCTATACTGATATCGATTGATATCAGTGTTCGAAAAAGCGTAAAATGTGCCTAAGCGTCAAGTCAAACATCAAGTATAAGCCTTGCGCATGTAGACGTAACTTGGAAAATAGAATTAAGCAAAATAAGTAACTTGGAGAAGCTGGTTTGTATCTCGGGAATTAAGTATATACCTTGTCAGAGCGTCTGGTTTGTATCTCCGGGAAGAAGCTGCTGCAACTTGGAGACAAGCTCATTGATTTGATCTTCACTGATTCTTGAAGATCCTGATTGTCTTGATCTTGATCTTCTGCTGGACATACTTCTTTTTTCTAAATTAAAAATAAGTAATTATTGAACTGGGTTTTAAGAAGATTCTATAAATATATAAGTGAGATCAATAAGTGAGATGGAAGAAGAAGATGAAATTGGGGAGGACCACAGTACTAGGTTTAGGACAAGATCGATCAAGAAACTATAAAAAGGGAGAGAGAATTGTTGTGTGGTTTAATAGTGAAATGAATTAAGTTAAGAAGCGCATGAGACTACAGTGAATGGGATGTGTTTATATAGGATTTTTGATAGTGTGAGTACTCCACTAGTTAAGAACTCCAGATCTAGTGAAACTCCTATATAATAAAAATAACTAGTGGAACTATGAACATTCAATAAAAAACCAAGATAAAATAAAATATAATACATATATATTTGGGAGGAGTTTAGATTTGTTGTTCCTTTTTCTTTCACACTGATAAGATTCAATTATAATAGTACCACAATTAATGAATCAAGTTGTGTATATGAATTTTTTAGTTAATAGCACATAGCCAATGAAATTGAAAATGAGACACCAAACTTAAACTCAAGAATTGCTTCAATTTAGTTTCCTATTAAAAGACGGAAATATATATATATATATATCAACAAATTGTCATTGGACAAATCAAGAGTACATCATTTACAATATTGTCAAAGATGCGGGTGAGAAGTTAATTTGTAAAAATTGTCACTTAATATATTGATTTTGCTCATTTTCACACTACTAGTTTACAAGTAACTAGTATTAATATCCATGTGCAATGTACGAGACGATTAAGATGGTGTATTTATATAAAGCAATATTATGAAATAAGAAAATCTATTATTATGAGCACATAAAAAAATAATGAAGCATATATAATATTATAGATTTTAATAGTAGTTTACAAATTTTGATCTGATCCATTATTATTTTATAAAAAAAAAGGTCATATTAATTATTGTAATTGATGATTTCAGGAAAGAACAAAATATTTAGGATTAAAATTTAGATAATACTTATCTGAACAAAAAGAATTGCTCATATAAAATTTTTGCCAATTTTTTTTTTTTTTACTCAAAATAATGCAATGATTATGTTCAAAGGAGCTCATTGATGAACATAAGTGATGTACATCTCAATACATTGATAGATTCATTTTCTTTCCTAAAACTAAAAGTTTCCATAATGTTAATTAGCTTGACAAAATGATAACTCCATTACTTAGACTTTTGCATGACACTCAAATGCTAATTTGACCAAAAGATACAAATTAATTTGAGATTATCTTGAACATTTAATCTAAATAGTTAATTAGAATGCAAAAAACACACTTATAGAAAAATATATTACTACCTAAAAATAATCACTCTTGAAAAAACACCATTCTTTAGGAAGAAGAGTAATTTAAACATAATCCATTAACATTATGTCTAAAGTATTTCCCTTGCACAATTATTTTTAAAAAAGGATTGGTAGTAACTTTTAACAATGATTGGAATAATCATTTGTCCAAGACAATGGAAATGTATTAATTGATAGGAAGAACCTTTAATTTGAAAATGATTATTATAATTTTCGTGATTAATTATATAAGCGTAGAAAAAAGAAATTTCATTTAGTGCTTCTTTCCAAAAATGATCTTTTTCTTTTAATGAAAAACTCATGATTAATAATATACGGAAAAAAATATTAGTTTTTATCTAAAGTGGGCTTAGAATGTACTCCCTCCATCTCAAATATATAAGTCTTTATCATTTTTCACTTGAATTAAAGTTTTCATTGGAAAAGTAAATAATATAGGTATTTTTCCTAGTATGCCCTTATGAATGAGTCTAAAAAGTATTGGAAACCAACAAATGATTTTAAAATATACTTATTAATTAAATAAGGGTATAATAGTAAAAGAATATAAATGAGTCTATATAATTGCGACAACTAAAAATTGAATAAAATCCTATACAATTGGGACGGATGGAGTATATGCTTATCTCTAAAAGAATTTCTAATACTTGTTGAGTCTGATCAGATTATTTACTTAACGGTGACGTGTTAGCTATAAATCACTAAATATTGATTAATGATTTATTTTTATTTTTTAATTTTTTAAATCTCTCTCCCGAGAGGAAACTCTAATTTAATGAATAAATTAAGTTTGTTTGTCAGGCTTTACACACTGCCACGCATGTTATTTTATTGCCTCTAGCATATTGAAATCCCAGCACTCAACTTGTAAGGATTTGAATACCCTTTTGGCATCAGAGTTTGAAAAGCTCAAAAATAATTATTTTCGAGTTTCGACAACAGTGTGTGCCCTTCAATGTACTACGGTAGTTTCTCAATTCTCAATTGGAAAAAGAGAAAATAATGAAAAAGAAAATAAAATAAATTGAAACCTTACCAAATTCCAAAAAATATTATTATTTTATAATAGGAATATAAACTGTTACTTCAATCCTATCAAACTCTACTTAATTATAAAACTAAATTAAAACACTATATCTTCTAATGCTAACACCTTGTTCTAATTCAAAAGGAGAAAAACAAAATGAATTTGTTTTTTCAGTTGTAATTGTTTTGATCACATGTTTCTGTATTGGTGCAATGATGTGCAGTTATGGCAGATCCAATCTCAGTTCAAGAATTGATTTCGACTAGAGCATCAAGTTAATGAATACAAATTGATTTCGACTTGATCACGTTCGTTGATCCTGATTTCATAAAAAATATCACACACAAAATGTGTAATTATGTTGAAATTTTGAGTTCTCTATTGAAAGATCATGAAACCTAATATGTTGCGTTATTTAAAGCTCCTGAATATGTTATTGCAATGGTTTCATCACTCTAAGACGGCCCTTTATAAATGTTATATATATATGTTCTTTTCTCTCTATATCTATTCTACTCATATTATATCTTCAATTTTGAAACTTCCAAAGTCTACATGAGTTAAGATTTTAAATTTTTCTTAAATAGCGGGTGGAATAGTCAAAACAAACGAAAAAGGGTCTAATTCAACTAAGACAAAGTCATGCATACAATTGACAAGTTACAAGTTTTGACTAGATCGATTGCACCACTCAACATTAAGTTTGTGACATTACCAAATATTACACGGTACACCTTGAAAGGAAACATCAACAAGCCCATGTCACTTGTCAAATAATTGAGTAATAATTTGATTCAAAAATCAAAAGTATGATCATCTTATGATCTCAAGTTTTCAACATTTTTCAAAATATAAAAATTAAGAGCAATCAAAAGAAATACTAATAAATCTCCCAATTTTAATTTGTCACTCCTTTTCACATCAGAGAAGTATAATCAAATCAAATCAAATCCTCCCGTCTTTACTTTATCGCTATTTCACCAAAGTACTTGGTCACAATTAAGTATTTCACTTCACGTTAAGAAGCCTGACGAATTATGAGGTTGGACTCTTCAACTCCAATTATTGTGTTGAACTCTTCAATCACTTGAAGAACGTCGACTTCGCAATCCGCTAAGACGCCTCATTTTTTTTTTAATTATTATGCTTTTTTTTTTTTTGGTTGAATTGAAATCTGTTGATTGTGTAAGCATGCACAAGATAATTAAAACACTACAAAAAATTTCACTTTTAACGATTAAAAATTTTACCTTGAATTTTTTCACAAAAACCGTCTATGACCAAACCATATATAAATTAAAATTACTTTTTGTAACCAAAATTTTGATTGTTAATGGTAAAATTTCTTGTAGTGAAACAAGAAGCATAAATTATTCTTTTAAGATCACTTGATTAGTTTGGTTATTCTACTTCTCGATAAAATAACTAACGACATCATAAATAAAATTTTACTACAAAAATCCACAATAAAATCAGTAAGAAGAATGGTAAGAAATAAAATGCTCAATATAAGGAAGAAGCAATTTAATTAAAATTTTATCTTTTATGCATGGAATCTTTCTGGATTAATTGATCTGGGTTTGTCATATATGACTTGTTTGTATGGTTTATAAATGATTTTTAGATTCTTTTCAGTGTACTATATCTATGATGATAATTAGGTTAATTAATTAAAGGACATGATTTTTCATGAACACGTGCATAAGAGGTATCCAATGGTTGTCAAGGTACGATATATTTCAATATACACAAATTACATTTTTGTTTTATTAGCTAATAAAACTATTATTTAAGCATTATTCCTATTCTAATAAATAAATTAAATCAGATTATTCAATTTGTGAATTATTCTTTTTCTAATTTATTATTATTATATGTTGCAAATTACAAAATATCTTAGTTTTAATTTATACCAAATATCAAAGTCAAGTCCAAATTACTATACTTTACTACTTGTTTAAAAAGAACCTTTAAAATAATTATTCTTTTTATAGTTATTTGCAACTATATCCTCTACAAAAAATATTTATAACAATTTTCATTAAAATTTCTTAATTGTTAATTACCACATACAGAAAAAAAAAATTTGTTTAAAAATAGGAACTAGGAAAAAATTCACTTGTTCAAATGATTTGTGTAGATTAATGTACAAAAATTAATATGCATGGTAATTTTGTTAGTAGTAATGCTGAGTGAAAAACATATTTATGCTGAGTGATTAATTATCTTATCACTTTGCTATATAAATTAGTTGTGCAGATAGCGTGATCCATATAAACTGTCAAACAAAAGATTACTAACTTTAAATTTCGACCGGATTTAATTATCTTACTAGTTTCACTTACATGTGACCGCTTAATAAAAGGAAAATTTTTATCAATCAAATGTATATAACATTATATAAACAAGTAATCAAATGATTAAGAAAAATAATTGAATGAAAATTGAGATTGTTCAGCGTGCATCCCGGTGCACATGATTTGGAGCCAATGGACAGCAATGACAGTATTCGACATCACGAGGAACCCTAATTTTCTTGATTTCTTTCAAACCCAATCTGCTATTTTTAATTAATTATTTTTTTTTTCCAGAAGAGTTTTTGACTGTCCAAGAAAGATACTTGATTATAATCTTCTTAGCATATGCATTGCAGTGTATATTGTCTCTTAATTTTCTTATAAATATACATGACAGTTGATTTTGATATTAATTGTAGTAATTTTTTTTTAGGGTCTGAATTATATCATCAATTATCAAATCAATATTCAAGGACAACAATACTAACTCAATTGAAACTCTATTAAGGCGGGACCTACAGTCGTCTAGCCGACGGAAGAACTATAGCCGCACTACAATTACAACTCCAATTGCTACTAAAGCTGAACTATGAACGACGATCGACTGCAACTGCTACTAAGGCCGTCCGGCCAATGGAGGGCAACTAAAGTCACGCAATACAACATGCTATTGGTGGAACTCGAACCTGATGAGACATTTAGATCTCATGAGCTCAACTTTTATTCTCATAACCAATTGGACAAAGGTCTCATTGGTGTAGTAATTTTTTTTTTTTAATTTAAGAGATATGATTAATTTAATTTTCTCAATTAATTATTCTCGTAGTCGGTGAAGACTGAAGAATCCTAGGAAAATGAACATAAACAAAGGTTTTAACCGCCAATATAATTAACTGTCAAAACCGACCACATTCATGAAATTTTGTTATCTACAATGTTGGGATTAGGTCCACCTTCTGATTAATTAATCTTGCTAATTTATCTTTTGGAATTTTGTATTCCATCTAATTTATATACACTGGATAGATATTTGATTAGGCTAAATCTCACTGTAACTTTGTTTTGGACTTTGTGGATTCGGCCATTCTGGGTGCATAAAATTTTTGAATGCATGGTTGAAAAATACAGACACGTATAGATTATAAAAAATAAAAAAATTGTCATAAAAAATAAAAAAATTGTCAAAACAGTAAAATGATTGTAGAGGACTATACTCCAAAAATTAAAATTTGCAAAAATGGAAAGCAAGGTAAACAAATGTAATGCAGACATATATAAGAAAGATAGATGTAAGTTGAACGAATTCTTGATCGAAGCTCCAGCCCTTGTGTCATTTTAAATGAATCATGACCATGATTTTTGTTAACCAGTAAACCATCTTTAATTATCTCCATCGAGGCATCAATATGCATTCCTCGATCTGGACAGTTATGCAACATTCTTTGATCGATGAAACAGTACAATGTTAATGTATGCGAAGGTTTGGTTGACTGTTTAAGAATTCTTGAAGGTAAAAGATCAGTTGAAAAATTGTTGCATGTGAAGGACTTCGATTCGAATAGTAGTGAAGTTATTATTTGTATCATTTCAAAAAAAAAAAGAAGTTATTATTTGTATTTTTCAGATCGATTAGGGTTCTCAGAATTTCTAATTTTTTTCATAATTACTAATAATCACCGCAATCAATTGGACGAGCATTTCCTGTAAGGGTTATTTGGTTTCCACTCTAGAGAAAATTAAGTGAGATTGTTAAAACCCCAGTTATTATGATAGAATAATGATATTTATTATCATTTCTTGTCAATGAAGTAACAATATTGAACTAACCGCAATTTTTTTTTTTTTTGAATGTGTTCAATACAATCCGAACATACAACATGCATGTTGCAGTATAAAAGCACCTACAGATATAGTCCAACTGAAGCACATCGCAATAAAACCCACTATGGGGGATCTACAACCCACTACTAGGACACTATATCCCACAATTAGGGCAATATAACCTTTTTAAATAGAGGTAATAAGATTCTCTTTTATGATGAATCGAACTTGAGACCTCTAGTTAGGTCTCAAAACCTCAACTTTGACCTCCTAAACTTTAACGGACCGTAATTAATCTATCTTGATCTTAATTGTGTTTATTTTTAATTAAAAATTAAAAATGACATATGACAAAATTAAATAAATGTCATGTCACTGATTATCAATAAACATAGCTTATCCATAACACTACTCTCACCGAAATGGCTGAAAGCACAACACCGAATCAATTGCCCATAGCATATCTCTAATTAAAATGCATATAAAGTTGCAAATTGCTTTATTCTAGTTCAGATTTATGATCAAATCTCTGATCACTAAAAAAAATATTGGTTTTTCCAAATCTGACATTTCAGAATTTAATAGAATTAATTTAGTTAAGTTTGTTAATTGTTACTGCCTCAGCCAATGAAACATCCATCCTCAAACGAAGACCATACACCCCCAAAGCAATATTCGTCAATACCTAACACGAGAAGTAGTTTAATGACATTCCAGCAAGTTGAAGTAAAAATAAATTGGCTGCTTCATGGGGTAACGTTGGTCTCAAAATTTATAATTAATTATCGGATCGAATTTTTGAAAAGTAATTAATGGTTATTATTTAATATATCGATCGAGAAGTTTTCCAAGATCATCTCCAATAGTTCTATAGATTGTGAAACACGTATTGTCATATTCACATTAAAACACTACATAACTTTTTAAAAGATAGACAATATCTAGCTTGTTTTCTAGATATTGACCGTGGCCAATATTTGCTGCAATTGTCTCCATCATCCGGTCAATGATCGATGGATATCATGTAGTTCACTAGGTCACCATATGTCGATTATTTAGGTGCAAGATGTGGTGCATACTAAGTATGTCGATGGTAAAAATTAAAGATCAATTTTGGTGCAAGAGGAAACAAGTGTCTTTAATTTGAGGACGTCCTTTAGGGCTTCTTCTGTACACATTAATTAAATTTTATCACCTTTTTTTTTTTTGAAGTATAAATTTTACCAACTTAAATCTATTTTTTCTCTAATTAAAAAAAAATCTATTTTTCTCTTTATTTTTAACCACTCAAATATTAATTTGATAATTTAATTTAATTTACATTCTTTAATACATCTTAATTTTCAACCATGCATCTAAACCTAAATTTACTTTCACCAAATTTAATGTATATACCCTTAGATATATAGTAAAGCTTTGGTTTTGTGCATGATAACATTGATAAGTGCCACCATGCAAAAACTGTGATCAATATATTGCATTTGTATTTCTATATATGCAAACTACGGCCTTGTTCTTTTGTAGTATAAATTTTATTAATTCGAATTGCGTGTGAATTGTATAGTTGAAAATGAGAGATGGTATATTAAAAAATAGAAAGTAATTGTGTGTGTCATTGAAAATGAGGAGAGGGAAAAAATATTGAATTTTATAGTAGAAATATGGTGGAAAGAGCAAAGCCTATATATAAGCAATCACAAATAGACAATGCTATTGAATTGGCAGCTTTGTTCCAGTGCATCCGAGGGTGCCATAGTTATGACACTCTCGGGTGTTTTCTGATCACATACGATCTCCGTTGGGAAAATAGAAACCAGATCCAGAACTAGCGCAGCGGGATGAAACTCCAGTAATTCGAAAAATTTTCCGACGACGCCGTTTGCTCAAAGTCAAAGTTCTTAGTCAAAATCAAAGTTTTTAGCAAAAAACTTTGACTTTGAGTAAGAGACATTATTGGAAAATTTTTCGAATTATTGGAGATTCGCCTCATTGTGTTGGTTCTGGATTTGATTCTAATTTTCCCAACGGAGATCTTATGTGATAAAAAAAAACACTTACACCCCTGGATGCACTGGAACAAAGTCAATTGAAACAAAGAGGTTTTTAGCTTCAACGTTAGAAATGAAGGACTGGTCAAGTGGATGTTGATATGCACATATTGCATATCAATATAATCTGGGATGGCTAATGAGGCTTTAGCCTGGTGGTTCAGGAGGTCAAAGCTCCTAAGACCTAAATATCTCAAGCTCAATTTCCAATAAAAGGAAATCTTACTGCCTCCATTTAAGAGGATTACAGTGTCCCGCTAAGGGGATTTAGTGCTCGGTAGGGGGTTATGAGCAAAAATAAATGTTCTTAGGTTGGGTATAAAACCTGGGGGGCAGGCACGAATCTATAATTTTTAATCGGTGGGTTTTAATAAAGAAAAAATTGTAATTCGATTAAAATTATATATAAAAAAATTATATTTAAAACATCCCTAGGGGTGGGGTTGTTTTTCTAGAGATCAAATAAAACAAACTTAATATTCAACCGTGAAATCTTAGTTTGTGGCACTAGCAAAAGCCGGGGAAACGATCTTCGTGACCTTCTACATGAAATTTCATTGGACACGAAGAAGAGTTTCTAATTTCAATACTATGTGATTGTCAAATCAATTTGACTAACTTACGATATGTAGTGAGTATTATAATTCGGTCTAGACATAGAAGTCTAAGATGCGAGCATGTAAGAAAGTTAATCAGATAAAATGGGGAATTATCTATTTGACATACATAACATTTAGTAAAAGCATGATTGATTCACCAAACCATTTATATATTAAGAGTTAGTAAGACTAATATCGAGTAGAATGGAACTGAAACTCCTACAAATCTACCAATGACAGTCACCGGACTAGTCATTACGAAATGAGTACTCCACAGATCAAAAGAGTAAAAATAAATTATTTGACAAATAAATGGATTATTATTTTGCACACTTAAAAATCACCACTTTAATCTTTATTTTAAAACACAACTCATTGTAATAAAAAAGAAGTCTCTTACAATAATACGGATTCCTGGGTCCCCCACTTTACATTGCTCAAATTAGTGACTTAATTACTGTTGCTAATTATCTTTAAATTTTATTTTATTTTCTTTTCCAGATATTCTTGAATTCCCCCCGCCCTCTCCCCAAACCCCCCACCCCCACACACCACTAATAAGATACCGTCTAGAATTTTATAATTAATTAATTTGCTAACAAAGAAATTGTAATCATCTAGAATTTTATTAAGTATGCTTTAAAAAAAAAAGAATTTTATTAAGTAATAATAAATAATGGGTTCCACTTGATTGTCTTCACCATGAAACACTAACATGACGTAGCTGAGTTTTGGTATATATTTGTCGTATGCGCGCTAAAATTATACTCCCTCGTCCTACAAATATAGGCCTGATTACTATTTTCGTCCTTTCTATAAAGATAGTTCATTTTTTATATTGAGTATGCTTCTAATTTTTCATTTCCATAGATGCCCCATATTAATATACTTTAGTATTACTCCACATCAATTACTTATGCATAACAATTAATGATATATAAGGGTATATATCGAAAATAAGGTAAAATTTAATGTTTCAACCAAGTTAACCACTATTTTCTTAATCTGTGTAAAAATAATTATAAAATTATCTTTTTGGGACGGAGGAATATATCAGAAATCTGAAGAACATCCAATACCACTATATTACCATATTAATAGAACTGTTCACCGAAAATCCAAATTCAGGGTCAATTTTCGTGGTTGGTGAATAGGGCCAAAACCCAATTATTAAATTTGCCTTCAACTTATGAAGCATACAAATTGATAAAGAGGGTTATTAATTACTTCTTCAAACTTCAAAAAAGTTTCAACTAATTACCTTACACCGCCTTAATCAGTTGATCGTTGAAATTATTTAATAGCTATTTACATTTCAAATAATTCAGCGATCACTCAAGTTAAACGAAAATCAAGGAGTTAAGTGAATTTTTACTGTTGACAATTAATTATCAAGTGCAAAACCTAGTCTCAGACAAATATTTTGCATGCTTTAAACAAAGTTTTGGTGAGCTTAAATACACAACAGATCAAATGCTACATTGCCAGCAGCGGTCATGTAGTTTGCTGAGCTTGAGGCGAACATTCAAAAATGGGCTCTTCTATTTATTTATTTTTTTCTGTAAAGCTAATATAAAGTAATACACGAGACTCAATTAGGATCATAATAAGAATTAGTCAAATGCACAGTAATAAGCTAACAAAGAATATAAAAAACTCAGTAAGAGCGCCAACGCCGAGACCCGAGTGCAGAGTTGGCGAGTCGCTGCGCTCTCTTCTTTTTTCTTTTTTTTGGGTTTGCAATTGGTCCATTTTTTTCTCCTATTTGTTATTTTATTAAATTTGAAAACGACATAAATATTTGAATAGATATTGCTAAAAATTGGGGCTCAATTTGTGAAACAAAAAATAGGCCCAAAAGTTTGGATTGAATATTTGAATTATTTTCTTGTTACTCTTAAAATTTGGCCTTAAAATTTGGTTGAATTCAAAATTGAACCCTTTAATTTAAAAAGAAAAATATAATACACAATTGGGCATCAAATATAATAGATCAAAATGAGCCCCTCGAAGAGCTGGGGCTGAGGCAACCGCTTCATCCGCCTCTACATTGCTACAGGGGCGTGGTGAACAGTGGCAAAAGGGCAGTTAGCTGGAGGGGATAATGCAGGTGTGAAACGGGGCTGATTCTGTGGAGCGATGCAGTAGTTCGTGTAGGGGCAGTGGGTGTTGATGGTGTAGTCTGAGGGCGAGATGGCCAGGTGGTTCTGACATATACAGCGCAGTTTTGGAGGGAAGTTTTCTGGTGGAGGTTGCTGAGGCAATGGCAATGCGCCATGTTCAAGTGGAAGAGGTTAGAACGGATGCAATACATGTGATTGAGGGGATGTGTAATCTGGAATCCCATGCAAACGGCGCCTTCCTTGCTTACTGATGTTCATTGTTCTTGATGTTCCTATGTACCTCGACCAAGGAACTCAATAGTAATGTTCTGTTACCAACAAGTTGGCAACGTAACATTCCAACACCCCTTTTGGGGGGGAAAATGTGGGGCCCACACAAACCCCTATATCAGTGGACAGTTATATATTATTTATCTCACTTAACATAAATCCCAAAAAAATTTTTTTAAAAAAAATAGACAGTGACGTGGCTCCCTTGGAGGGCACTACGTCACCCCTGTGGCAACAGATCAGCCGTGGGAACTTTCCTCAATGGCTCATTGTTTAGCTTCTAGAGCTGTTTCGTTGGCCGAACCTATGCTTTGGATTTATTGTATTCCGCGTTAGCTTTCTTGTGCCACTAGTTGGTGGCGATCTTTAATGGAATACACATTTTCGCTGGTTCGAAAGCAACAAATAAGTGCAGTAGCACGTAAAATAGTTGCTCGGATAAACTTTTAAAGCTTTTAGCATTTTATGCTCTCATATTTCTATTATTCGCCTGTCTTCTAACTTCTCTTTAAAACTAGCTAGTTGATAATAAAAGGTCTCTGTCTTCATTAATCCAAATTTGATATTCTAGACTTTTTTTTTTAATTAAAAGTTTACTTTTGAACACCCTTCTTCATATGGGAAAAAAGTTTACTTTTTTTTTAAATTAAAATTTTACTTTTGAACACCCTTCTTCATATGGGAAAAAAAAATGTTTTGTATTAAGGGACTTAAATAATTGCCTGGTTGAACTTATCTCAGAACCATCCTCCTCGAGGGAAAAAAAACAAGAGAGAGAGAGACCCACTGAACAGTGAAAAATATAGAGCAAATATTAATAGATATGGCCGTATGCGAGTATGGGGACCATGAAAGCAATGAAACATGGTGAAAATGTTAGATTGGTATAAGATTAGTTAAAATTTTCTGACAATATGGACCAAATATTTTAACCATTTCATGTGCTTCAATTTCTCAACTTGTTACGAATACAGAAAATTTTCTTTGTTTCCGATTCAGTTCCTTTAGTCTCTTTCACCATTTTGGATTGGACAGATGAATCACTGAACCATCCAATCACATAAAATCGCCAAACATTTTAACTATTCATGCATCATTTTTTTGTTTTTCCTATTCAAAATTCAATGGATGGCATTTCAGCATGCATTCTAGCTTTGTTTTTGTTTTTGTTTTTTTTTTTTTTTTTTTTGAGTTGAATGGATGGATGGAGCATGCATTCTAGCTAACACCCCAAATAAATAAATAAATAAATAAAGGTCATCTTCAGCACAATTTAAATATTTAATGAAGACTTTTATTGATTCTTGATCAAGAAAAGCGTCACGAGTTAGATTTAGAGATTATTTGCCACAGCTTTTTTCTAACATAATTTTCAACAATTTATTTTATTGATATGACAATTTTTCAGATTTTACAAAACTTGCCTCTATTTTTTAACCATATATTTAAAAATAGTTGTCTTCATAATTTCTCTCAAACATACCTTAAGAGTTGGGGAGAGAGTGACTTGCAAAATTTGTTAAATATTACTAAAATGCATGTTGGTTTCACTAATTAATGAAAAGTCCAAAATTTGGATGACACAAATTGTTAAGACAGGCCTAGATACATCTTCTCTTTAGAATAATCTCAAGAAAATTAAATGTGAACTCAAAATTTCCTAAACAGAAGAAGAAATAGCAATGCAACAGAAGAGACAAGCAGACCAATTAGTCCCAACAGCTCAATTTTAATTAGCCTAGAAAGACAAGGGTATCTTTCTGGTAACATGTTTAGTGACACTAATCAAGCAATCTAATCCAGACACTTGTCCAATCAGAGGATATCTGTAATGAAGAACTGGAGTAATATTGATTAGACAATGGGCTTTTTCTAAATGTGAAATGTACCCAACAATTTGTGGGCCCAAATGATAAAGATGAGAGAGACAACTGGGCCCCAACTGAATTTACTTGGGCTCCAACTTCTTGCATTTGTGTACTTTGCTAACTACCTCTCGCACTCTTAACTTCCTTTTTAAGTGCCTCATTGCTCTCCTTTTAGCTTCCCCACAGATTCTTGATTGAAACTTCTTGCAGATACACTTTCTGTGTGTTTTGTGCGTGTCTGCGTGTTTTTATTTCCACTTAAAATCATCATGTCTAGCAGGCGAACAAGAATTACAGAAGCTGAGATTAATGAACTCATCTTAAAATTACAAGAATTGTTGCCAGATTCTAGTTCAAGATGCAATACAAGGGTTAGTTGTTTTGTAACTTTTTCTCAACATTTTGCATGATAGTTCACGTGAATTAGACAGTACTCGGCAATGTTAAGAAAAAGATTACAGAATGGAACACGCTCTTTATAATAGTTACACTCATGTAACGTGTTAAAATTTTGTGTGAAGTTGTGAAATTACAATGATAAAGACATCTCAGTTTACAGAATTTTGACATCTCACATCAATGTAACCCTATATATAAACCTGAGTATACAAGTAGCAGTACTATTACAGAACTTCAGCTGTTATCAAATTGTTAACAAAAAGAATAATATTAGAATATTGAGAATTAATACACCTACTGATTCTCATCACCAACAATTTTATTTGGACAAATGGTTGGAAATAAGTTATAATTAGCATTTTTGTATTAAAATTTGTATTTATTTTGTATGATATGCAATAGGTATCAGCATCAAAGATATTGGAGGAGACATGCAATTATATAAAGAAGTTGCACAAAGATGTTGATGATTTAAGTGAGAGACTTTCTCAAGTTCTTGCTTCAAGAGATTTAAGTGTTATTGATGCAGATATGCTCTCAAGTCTTCTCCGACTTTGAGTTTGTTATATTGTGTACTGTTGAGTTATCCACTCAGCCAAAATCGACCTTCATAGTAAGGTCGGTGTAGAACTGTGGTCGTGGTGATGGTGATGTAGTGTATCTGTATTTTGTTTTTCTTTTTTGTTTCTTCGTTTTGTTTGTTGCCCTCGTATTTGAGATTAGTTTAATCCATAACGGGGACTAATTATTAATGGAGCTTGATTGTTGATGCAGCACAATAAGAAATTCGTACAATTGTTTGAAACAAGACGAAAGAGGTATAAATATATAAGAATAAACTTAGAAAATAATCAGAATTACTAAAAGGATGAAAAGAAACATAAAAATAAACTAGATAAAAATAGCGTTAAAATAAAAGTGTTGCTTTTGATATGGCTAGAAGCAGAAATGTTTGAACACCATCGATATTACTAGACGAGAGATTGCTATGAGCATATATGTTGTATTGGGTTTGTTGTTTCCTTTAGGGAGACGTATTAAAATTTCTATATTAGATTTAAATTTGTGTTTAATTTTCAGTCCAATTCCTCACCATTCTATGTTGACTCTAGTTTTGGTGTTTGAATTTTGGTGTCTTTGTTTTCTGATGTAGAATAGACATGTTGGCAGTTCTCAAACAAGAAAATGTTTTGTTGGATATGCAAATTGAATTGTCTTAAGATTCCTAGATGACACAATGATTAAAACTAAATATCAAAGGCACTGGTTATCATTTCCTCTGGAGCAAATCTAATATAATAAAATTTATATTCACGAATCAAATTATGTGTACCATTATTCACCAACCAAATATATCAGTGATCAGCCTGAAAGATTATGGTAGATATGAAGAAACTTTATTATTTATTTATTTATTGATTTTTATTATTATCTTTTTTTTTTTTTTTACAATTTCATGCCTCTTCTCTGGATGTAATCTCGAGTTTAAATGAATGAGCCCTTAGTGGATGACGCTTATGTTTCAAAGGTTGACGCTCTTATTGTCTAGACTAGAAAAAAATATTTTATATATATATATATATATATATATATATATGATGATTAAAGTGCAATATATTGAATTTAAAGGTGTGAGAAGTGTGACATAATTTAGCTTTAAAATTAACATAACTATTACGGATAAATAGACTAGTTGGATTGTCCGTTCAAGTGACGGACGACATATTTAATTTCACAATACAACTTTTGATGCCCATAAAATGTCCGTTTGGATTGTACTTTCTTCTTTAATTACACTCATTTAGAACAATTTGTGAAGAAATTTGTCACTTTTTTCAATTACTAGAATACTTTATACATCAAGAAAAAGGGAAAAAGAAAAAGAAAATGCTTTATCTATTCAATATTGAGACAAGTTGACACACTGTAGTGTTGCTGTAGATGAGTAATCCATCCACCAATGGAATTTATTAATCTCCATTGATGGGACATCGGTGGCAGATTGTGATTTGTGAATTGCCGACAACTACAGTGCCATTAAGGGACTAATTTTCTATGGACAGATTGCAGGAAATCAAGGGCTTCTTCCCCATTAATTTTCATTAATCTGTGTTCTTTCATTATTTTTAATATATATATTATTATATAAAAAAGAAGTATTTTGCTTTTTTCCCATCCAAATGCTTTAATTTTATACATTTTTTTAATTTAATCATTGCACAATTGTATTTATAACAATCGTGTAGCATATTTGACCAAGAAGGCCAATGGGCGTCTTGGTCACAGCACTACCTTAACGGTAGTGCTGTGCGTGGCCAGGGATCAGTTATGTTTTTCATTTTTCTTTTTTTGTTTGTGTATTTCTTCTCTGTCTCTATCTTTTGCTTTCTGAGAAAGCGACATTTTGTCCGTTCTGTTCACTATTGTGTTGAACTGTTGTGTATTTATATTCTTATTCTACTCAAAATAAGTCTGGATTTTAAATTTTTGTACTCAACAATTAATTCTTTGCTTAATCAAAGTAAACCACGTCGACGAGAGTTGGCCCAACTCAACTCTTGGCCCGATAACCAGTTCGGATTTGGCTTGCCAACCCATGAGCCCCCTCGACCAACCCACTTTCTTAAAGGGCAATCTTACGTGATTTAGAGTTACTAACCGGTGATTATATATTTGATAATTAAGGGTATGTTTGATTGGTTATAAAGTTGATATGTACGTAATTCCGTATAAAATATGTGATTAATATTGTATTAAAAAATGTGTATATGATTGAAAATATACGTATAATTACACGGAATTGCACGCATATAACTTTGTGTATAAAAGAACAAGGCCTAATTTTTCAACTCATTCTGTTTCTACTTTATTGTTCAAATTACGTATTATAGTCACATCTTTCAAACTCACTTCTTAATCATTAATCTTTCACCTGTTAAAAACTGTTTACTAGAAATACTTGAAGAAACAACTCATCAAACATGCCAAGCAAACACCTAATGACTCTGCATATGCATATACATTTCTCATTCATTACTCCCTCCGTTCTATAGGAATAGGCTTCTGATCAAAAGATTGTAATTAATCCATTTGCAAAGGTAAAATTCAATCACACGGTCCCAAGCTATCTGGCACAAAACAATGATAGTTCATCACAAAACATATTTAAATTAAGGATATGCTAAAGCTAAATGCCAGAGTCAAATTGACGGTGTAGATTGAACACATTATGAATTTTTATATTGATCTAATTCCAAGGATGGTGAGCATTTGAAAAGATCTGCTTCTATAAAGTATAAACACATGCTTCTGTAGATATACAATATTTGAGTTACAATCAAAACTCAATTCAGTGATGGATAAGGACAGAATGAACCAAAAATTATCCATAGAGTTGAAACATAAGCAATTAAGCATAAATCCTGCCTGTATAGCAATGGTGCTTGTAAATAAAACAGGCGCAGATGTCAACAGTTTTCTCGCTTCCCAAAGAGAGGGATAAGCTGTTTCTCCAGCTCAACTAAACTGCAACAAGCAAATCGGGATATAGATAAAGCAATTGAATGCAGTGATGGAAAAGGAAAGAATGAACCAAAAATTATCCATCAAGTTGAAACATAAGCAATTAAGCATAAATCCTGCCTGTATAGCAACGGTGCTTGTAAATAAAAGAGACGCAGATGTCAACAGTTTTCCCGCTTCCCAAAGAGAGGGATAAGCTGTTTCTCCAGCTCAACTAAACTGCAACAAGCAAATCGGGATATAGATAAAGCAATTGAATAACAAGAAAATGGTTTGTTTAACAGACAAAAACCAAAAGGATTATATAACTTACATCTCGAATTTTTGCAAAGCTTCAGTTTGTTTCGCTTTGTACAAGTCACTGTCTTTAGGTATGCTGCTCAAATTATTACCTATGAGAATGTGGATAATAGCTCATGTTAGACAAATAGGTCGTGCTATATAGACAAGAAAAACCAACTTAACAAAGCATTAACCGAAAACCCATGTGAGTGAAACTTGTCTCAATTAATGTCACATCAGACCTTTTTATAGAGCATGAATGAAATCCAAGTAGTTTCTTGGTAAAAGTTGCCTCCCGCCCTACCCCCTATACCAGAATAACCGAGAGACAGCGAAAGAATTAAGGAACAACTATAAAAGGCTAGAAAAGATGTCCTGTTCTGTATGGAAGCACAAGTTATGCTATTGTCATCACAGATATGATAATAGAAGCCCCCCTTCTTTCTTCCTCAGAGAATGTAATAGAGTTCCTTCTACAAAGATAATGAAAATAGTAGTAAGAAAGAGCTGGGAAATCAGATACACATGTCATCAATATTATGCAGGGCGAATCACCAGAAGGAATAATCACAATTATGTAGTCTTTGATATTGTTGGAAAGGAAAAATAGATTACCAGTAAAATAAGTCGAAGAAGGTGTTTTTGCTTCCATGCTGTTCTCACCAGTAGGAGACAGTTTTGCAATTATCAATCCCTGTCCATTTTCAGATAGAAACTGGTAAACATTCTACATTCACACTCAAACCATATCGTTGTTGCCATAAAGTCACATACTATAACCCAAAAAATTAGTCAACCTCAGAGGTCAAAACCAATGAAATTATCTACACATGCATACCAAGTAAAATGGGAGGTACATTAGAAATTGACAATCACGGGTCACATGCACGTCTGATACTGATAATTCAAAAACTTGTTAACTATTTGAAATCATCAGAGTTATATGTGGATTAACACTTAGCGTGGAGCTTATATCAATATGTTCACATCATGAAATAGTGATGTGAACAAAAAATATACTGCTCAAAAGAAGTTGTTTAATCAAATATTAATCAAATAGTGTTGCAAAAGCCTAAGCCATCATCGAAGATTTTACTTCACCCATAAAATGTCATGTGCGTTTTATTTTCTTACTACGAGAATATTATCGTAGAGTAGTAAGAAAAACCAACAAAGCAGAAAACAGTACTAGCCTTTCCAAAATGGCAGCTTGGTGCCACGCCATGCGGTCAACCATAAGGTATTGAACTAACAATTAAATGCCAGATGAAACTAATCAGAACAATTTCAATCAAAAAAGAAAACAAATTAATATTTTCTTCACAAATTAGACTATGGCTTGTTGGGGGATTTTTTTTAAAAATAAAATATAAATAAAAAAATTGTTTTTTTGTCACTTTATGTTGCTTACTTTTCTACTACTCGATTCATCAAACCCACATGTACTACCTCCTTTTCCACCACATGCTTCTATATGCTTTTAAGCAAAAACATTCTTAAAATATGTTTTGGGTTAACATCCAAGATAAAATATGAATACTAACTAAACAACGAGTCAATTGGACAATTATCCATTACTAAATATCATTGATCAATTAATTTCTTTAACTTTATAACCCTATCAAAATCTAAACCTGACCAACAGCTCCACAATACTGGCAATTCGAATCTACAACTTGATGATGTAGTGTGTTTATTTTATCGTAAATAAACTACGTTGTTAGAATAGAATCAATGACCGGTGAAGATAAAGTAAAATGATGAACACATACAGTCCAACAAACTAGGCCAAACAAATACATTTATGTCTAGAAAACCAAATCCAAATTTAAATGGTGTGTTTAGATTGTGTTTTCCTCAGAGATCAAACGGATTGCCTTGAAATCAAAACCAATAAATCTAAATGCTTGAAGCCCTATATCATGGTTTATAATAATCCCATACTCAATTGTTACTAAACAAAACTAATGACAAACTTACATGCTTAAGACAACCAATTTAGCACCGATATAGATATTATATGACAGAGGATGTGTGACTTCTAAGTGAATTTTTCGTTTGAGATAAGCCCTCGATTCACTTCACATTCTCATTCACTCCAAAACTCAATTAAAAATCCTCATTAAAAATCCAATCCTTAAACCACCACTCACTCCAAAACTCAATCAAAATGAATCACAAAATATAAACGGGAGACAGAACAAAGCAATAATTCTAATAAACATTAAAACCATAAACCTAACAGTAACCAGTACCTGTTTCTCTTTTCTCTTCAAGATTTTCACATGGCATTTTTTGATATAATGAAACAAATGGTACCGCGAGTGCCTGGAGTACAACTGATCTCTGATTTCTGGATTTGCAGTCAACCAATCCGAAACATCTTTAGACTTGATTAGCTCATCAGTATCCAGCGACTCTAGCCAGGAATAAACCGGCTTCCATTGGTCGGTTCTCTGAAATCTATGATCATACATATTTTGGTAGAAGATCACTAGTATAATATTTGCTCTGAAGTGCAATACAATCGGGAATTCAAATTGATACCTATGAACATATATATGGGGATGATATGACGGTCGGGATTTTGTGAATGCTTGAGTAGAGGCAGTTCGTTGGGTGGTTAGGTTATAGGAAAAGGAGAAGCCGAAAAGGGTAAATATTTGGGGGAATTGTGTTTTAATGTTGCAGCTTCTGTCCTCAATTTATGCCATAGTGTAAAATTGACCATATAACTTTCGATAACGAGGTTTCTCCCCCTTTTTTAAAATTAGCACTGTTCATATAGTCTTTGTACGCCAATCAATTTTAGGCCTTGTTATTTCCATATTATTTTTGATTTATTCGAATTTCGTGTTAGATGTGTGATTGAAACTTAAAGAATATGTATTACAAAATATAAACTAATTATCAAATCAATATTAAAGAGATTGAAAAGAATGAGAAAGAAAAAACTGATGAAATGAGAGAGAGAAAATTTATGAAATTTATTTATTGTATATAAAACAAGCTCTAGTTTAGAATAGAATAGAATTTAATCAAATTAATCATATTTATATATCTTACTAGATTAACATATACTACACAAGCCTCCACCAACAACGTATTAACTTTCTGAACTATTCTCTACAATCTTATTCCATCTCGGGATTATTTGATATAATTTTTTTTGTAAGCGAAAAATTATTTTTTATTACTATTTCCAACGATTCATTATATTAATAATTTTAATACTCGGTCATAATCATATAAAGATATATTTATTGGCTTCTTCACATAATTTAAGAAAATATTAATTAATATTATTGAAAAAATAAAATTTAAAAATATTTTCCTAAAATATCTTTGTGGGACAAACAAAAATAATGTATTTTTATGAGTAGGAAGAGAGAGAATGAGTGGAGTTGAATGGTGGAGATTTAATGAGTTGAGAGATATATGGATGTGATTTGTTTGACCAAATTTGAAATTTGAAAAAAATGCATTAAAATGCATTTTTGAATTTATGCTAACACTCTCTAAGTCTATATTTGTGAAATGAAAGGAGTATACTCCCTCCGTCCCGTAAAGATAGTCCCATTTTCCATTTTAATCCGTCCCAAAATATAGTCCCATTTCTATTTATGTATATTTAATTTTTTAATTTTTCCTATTATATCCTTATTAAATATGCATTGTTATTGTTATTAATGAAGATGTATTAACATTATTAAATGTATGGGCATATTTGAAAAAATGCAACAAAACTTTACTTTTCCCATGATATTAATTATATTTTTCTTAAACTGTATGAAAGTCAAAGTGAGACTATCTTTGTGGGACGGAATGAGTATTTTTATTTCTTAATTACACATCCACATATCAAGTTTTCGTTTGTATCAAACGGCACTAAGACATGTGAATTTACCCTCATAAACTACAGTTGAAAATACCTTATTGTTATTTTCAGACGACAGGCGTAAAGTGACAAATCAGAAGAAGGGAAAAAAATAAAAATAAAAATTGGAAGAATCAAAACAATGAAACATCGAGTAATTGTACAATATAAGGGCAACAGTAAAAAAAAATCGAAAAAAAAGGGTGTCAAAAGTCAACTAAAACGTGTTTTGGAAATCGTCAGGGCATCGTGAGGCCAAACTTCTCGAACAAGCTCTGGATATTACTGAGAATTGCTAAGCTGTTGCTCATGTACTCTTGCGATTTCTGCACCTTCATCCTAAATTCATCAGGAACCGTCAATCCCATCTCTCCGATACCATCCAAGCACGTCTCCTGATCGGTCATGGCAGCACTGATCCACGTCTGCAGGTCACTGATCTTCATCTCCGTCAACACCTTCTCCCCCTTCCCCACCTTCATCAACTCGAACGATCTACTGAGTTGACTCACCGCGTCTTCGAACAAACTGACGCAATCTTTCAACGCCGACTCGTTTGCTTTCGAGAGTAATTCTTTCGGCAGAGAAGTTAGGTTCCGGAGCTCGCGAGCCGTGGCGAGAAGAGACAGGTTGAAGAAGCTCAAAGGATTTGCAGTTAGCGTCTGGTTGAGGGAGGAAATGGAGGAGAAGCAAGAGTCGGGGTAACGAGTCACGGCGCACACGGTTTTCAGTGACTCGGCTGAGTTGGAAGCGAGTTGCGATGGGTTTTCGGACTCCGGTGATTCCGTGACTGACGCGAAAATGACGGTAACGACGAGGGCGCCGATTAATAGGGTTAACGCAACCATGAAAGTGATCGCAGCAATTTTCCGACGCTGTTCTGCAATAGTTTTCTGTTGAATGGCCAATGATTTAGGGTTTTCGGTGGGTTGTACTTTGCCATAACCCTTGAAGAAATTGATAGACTCCATGGATGATCGTATTGGAAATGAGAGAGTGATCAAATGAGATGGAGAACTGAAAGTAATTCTAGAAATTGAAACGCAATTAAAGAACAGTATTTGTTCACACGTTTTTTGCCGCAAGATGGACTCTTCCATAGCTATTAATTTAACGTTACATTTATTTAAAAATTTAATACGTGGTAAAATTTAAATCAACCGGCCAGTCAGCTACTCATAAATGGTTTCCATCTTCTGTTTTGTAATCTTTAATTTTGGCACTGACATTTCAAACATCCGTCGGTCCAAAACGATGGTAACACGACGGTTAAAAGATTGTTACGACAGTGACAAATTGCAGTACGTTGCACATAAAATCGCCTAATAATATTTGTTTGGTGGATTAAATATTTGAGATGTCATTGTATTTGTGCAAATATTTATGCCGCGCTATTGTACTTTCGCAAATTAACATAAATAGTGAGGTGGGATTCTGATTTCACGATTTTGAACCCATGACCTCAAACAAAATTAACTAGTGCCTTACCAATTGAAACACAAAGATTTTTCTCAAGTAATTTGTGTTTCGTACTTTCGTTTATAAAACTACAAACGAGGGGGAAAAAAGCGCAAAAAATTAGAAGTCTACCAAATATAAAATTCTCTAGCCTCTTTAGAAACCCTTTCGGCTGATTTCTTGCACATTCTCTCTTCCTCTGAACATCTCCAATGAACAATATTGATTTCTATCCTATGTGTCTTACTAATGGAAAGACTTCTCTTTAATTCCTAAAAATTGACATTGATAAATGAAATTGATCCTGAATGGTATAGTTAATTTTCTATTAATGGTGTTTGCATGTAATATGTTAATCTTTGAAAAATTAAAAAATAAAAAGAAAAGATCAGACAATATTATATATAAACAAATAATTAAATAATTATGATACCTCATCATATCTAGCACTCTTTCTAGATGTAGATATTACTTTTGACATTGTCCATTTCTGATCTTGCCACGTAAGCACCACATTGTACATGTCATCTACCATTAGAAATGATTTTTTTCAAAATATAATGTTAATTAGTAAAGTGGCTCATATTTTATGCAGAACTAAAAGACCATTGGATAGTTCCATAACAATCCTTTCATTATTTTCTTTAATGACTTAGCCAGACTTTTGTTGAAGAGGACTACAATGTCGAAGGAATCAATTTCAGGTAAACCCATATTTTATTATAGTTTATAATTAATTTTAATCGTGACTATTGTTTTTATAATTTTCCTCATAATTTGGACTCCATAATCTCTATACATCACGTCACTGATTTTTTATTCTTAAAGGTTTGTTATCCTCCTAGGGCTATGAGGGGTTGGGAGGATATTCCACTCACAGGGTGGGGCGCGGGCCCCAATGCATTCGGGGGCTAAGTGCACTAGGATTTGCTCAGGAATGTTCAAAAGCCTAAATTTGGTCAAAAAGTTTGACCGGCCCCATGGCATCCAACGGTGTTGCAAAAATTTTGAAAAAATTACCGGAGCTCCGTCTCGTCGTGATGAATCTAGATCCGGTCCCGGTTTCAAATCGGATGTCGGACGGGACTAGAAAAGCTAGCGGTAGCGCCGTAGTTACGGCGCCACCGCTAACTTTTGAACATTTTTGAGGATTTGCTAGGAGAAATTTCGCTGGGAATATAACATTGAGGTTTGTTCTTATTTAGCTTTTTACATTTGTTTTTAATTTAACTACAATCCCCAAGCAATTGTTTGATGTTTTGTGTAACTTAACTCCCTTTTTTTTTTCTTTCATTAGAGTATATTGTTGACTATATTTTTTTTTAACGAAATGTTGTTGACTATATTTTTAATGTTTAATCTTTAACCTTAATTTTGTTAATAGGATTAATTCATTTATTTTGTGAATAACCAATTACTTAGCATACATTGTGGACATTGAAGTTTTATATATTTTTAATTATTCAGCATAATTGATTGAGGACATTGAAGTTTTTTTTTTCCTTCTTTTTTTTTATTATTATTTTGTAATCTAGTAATATCCAAGCAACCAAAGGAACCCGGACAAAGAAAAATAAATTATGTTTGACTTCATTTTCATTTACAAAAGGAATGTGCGAAATGAAGAATATCTGAAATGAAGAAAGTTTTAGGTAAGTATTTATAAGTTTAAATTAAATTAAAATAAAGGAATGTTAAATAGTAATTTTGGTATGGTAGTTTGCAAAGCATTTATAAGTTCTATTTGATTGAGGTCACAGGTCTGAAGCCTTCAATTTTAAGGAGGATTTTTTAGAAAAAATTAATTATTTTCCCACATTATCACTAAATTTGCTGACATGGCAAAAGTGACGTGTTAAGCATGAATTAGAATGCCACATCACTATTACCGTTAATTTTTCTACCAAAATTTGACGGAGTGGCACTTGATTGTTTAGTTTTAAAAGTTCAATGGCAACTTAAAAATGTTTTAAAATAGAGTGGCACGCCATATATATTTGGAAAAGTATAATACCATTTCAAATATTTAACCATTTGATTGCCCAACATGTAGATTTTAAGCGAAAACAAGAAGTTGTCAACACGATCAAGGAGCAAATAGACAACTTTTGGGGGGGAGGAGGAGTCTTGAAAGTGGCATGAGAAAACTTGTGCTAACATGTAGTGGTTTTCGTGTCCCTCCAACCCCCCCTTAATTATACTTGTACGCATTAGTGGGAATTGTTTTTGGGAGGGGTTCCCTTGAACGTGGCATGAGAAAACTTGTGCTAACATGTAGTGGTTTTAGTGCCCCTCCAACCCCCCGCCACCCCCCCTTTCCTAATGCGCACAGGTATAATTAAGTAGCCATATTTCTCGAAACGTGTCTCCCTGATAGTACAGGGAAATTAGAAATATTTGTCGCAATCTACCCACTTATAGCCATTAAGGGAAAAATTAATATTCGGTTAGAAAAAAACTCAAATTTGAATTTTTTACCCAAGAAACCTAATTTGAGTTTTTCCATCCAACAAATCCATATAACGTATCCCAACTGGGTGGATACACCCTTTCGGGGGGGGGGGCTAAATTCCCCATTTAGTCCCATTTTTACCCAATTGCCCCTCACTTTTCATAGCCCACAAAATTCTCTTGACCAATTGAATCTTGTCGAGTGTCAATGGTTGTAGGATAAAATATATTTCTTTAATTATTTAATCTATATCTATATATATATAAAGAAAAACAGCATTTTTTCCCTACAAAACAAATTCCTAATTTTTCCCACCTATTGAATTTGCCTAATATAAACTTTTATCTATATATAGAATAATTTATATTTATATATATAGAAAATGAGGCTTTTTTCTTATTATATTTTGTATTGTCGTAAATCCGTTTTTCGCTTAAAATAAACTCTCTTTTTATTTTTTCTTTTCTAATCCATATCCAACTCTCTTTTATTTTTTCCCTAATATATTAATATTAATGTATAGAGATTTTATTTAATTATTTCTACCCTACTTTATCCCATCTCATAATATCTAAATATTCTCTCTATCATTTCCTCTCTTTTTTTTTATTTTCTACGTATAAAACATAATAATTTGTGATTCTACTTTGCTCGACTTAATGAAAGCTTTAAAACAAGTATACTATCAATATATAAATTTTTATTTTTTAAAAAAATTAAAATTTACCCCAAATATATAAATTAGTACCAAACTTAAATATAAATTGATATTAATATAGATTAACGACTACTGATGTAATAAGATTAAAAAATTTTGATAATTTGTTACGACACTGAATTGATGTTTCTGCGTAAAATTCTAATATAATAAGCTATTTCATTATTTTGCACTTTAACATCCAAACTTCAATAACAAATAACAAATTTAATTTGTTACATCATTAGCTTCTATTATTATTAGTTGTAATTTAGTTTATTGGGAAAAGTATTATATATTTTTCTTTCAAATATTACAAATTTCAATTTTTTTCTATTTTTTCTTTCAAATCTTCAATTAAAATATATTTATGTGTCGAACAATATAAGGGTGTTCCAAGAATTGGAATGAATTTTTAACTGATTGTTTTTTCATAATTTTTGTATTTAAAAAATAAAATTATTTAAAATTAACCGTTTTTATTAAGATTTAATTTTTATGCCATAAAAAATTACCATTGATTAAATTTTTGCATAAAAATTCAAATAAAGGTTTAACATTAAAATTAAAAAATAAGATAAGAAATAATTAATTATTTTTGTAAATAATTAACTAAGAAACAAAAAATTATTAAAATTAACAATCCTACTAAGATTCAATTTTTTTACACTACAAAATTACGATTCATTAAAGTTTTACACAAAAATTAAAAAAAAACTTACCAGCAGTTGGCTAAAGTTTGCGACAAAATTCACTACTATAATCCCCAATGGGTACGAAAAAATTTTAAAATTAGGTTGGACACAATAATTAATTTTAGAAACAATCAATTATTTTTATAAATAATAAGCTAAAGAATAAAAGTTAATTAAAATTAGCAATTTCTATAAAATTTAATTTTTTGTGTGATGAAAAATTACAATTTATAAAATTTTTACATAAAAATTAAAATAAATATGTAACATGAAAATTAAAAACTTAGCTTGGACCTTTTATTAATTTTAGAAAGAATTTATTATTTTTAAAAATAATAATTAGCTAATGAATGAAAATTGATTAAAATTAGTGATTTCCCTAAAATTTAATTTTGATAGGATAAAAAATTACAATTTATTTAATTTTTAAATAAAATGTTAAAATAAATGTATAAGATCAATTTTTTGAATATATATTTATATCTTTTAAATTCACAGATATCTTTTCAATTGTAAGATATTTTTTAAATTGGATTCATATAATTCTTAAAATTATGGCTATCAAGCCAATTATTTTGGAACTAATTATTTCTTAGAAATAATTAAATTAAATACAAAAATTAACTATGATTATTTAAACTATTATTAATTAAAACAATAAATTCTATTGCCAATATTTAGCTAGACATGGGTTTAGTGGGGAAAGATTGATAAAAATTAATTACATTGTTAAAATAAAAAATATAATTAATTTTAAAAATGCAAGAAATCATTAAATTGTTGGGAGTTTTCCCTAAAAAATGAAAAAAAAACCCTTTAAATTGTAATATATCTTTTAAGTTACAAGATTTCTCCAAAATTCAATTCATACAATTCTTAAAAGTGATGATATTAAAATAGTTATTTTATAAATAATTAATTCCTTTCATAAATAATTAGCTAAAAATAATAATTAGCTAACACGAATTCTATTACAATTAATTAAAATTAATACTATTACAATTAATTAAAATTAATACTACTGTTGAGATTTAATTGGACTTGGTTTTAATAGGCGAAAATTGACATGGTTTCGTTGGACGAAAATTAATAAAAATTAATTATATTTCTTAAACAGAAAAATGACATTAATTAAAAAATAAATAACGATTAAAATTAATTAGACTTCCATTGTAGACTAGATTTTCCCTAATTTTCCAAAAATAGAAACATAACTTTATTTCAAAAAATGAAAAATAATTAAAATTAATTACATTGCTAGATGAAAGAAAAATATGCTTACGAAATTAATTTATTTTTTTATGTATTTTAACATAAAGTTAAGTTAACACCTATAAGATTTTTTATTCTTAGAATTGGGGTATTACATATTATTGTAAAGTAAGTCGGGCGATACTAAAATGATTATCACAGAAATAATGAATTCTTTTCATAAATAATTAGCTAAAAATAAAAATTAATTAAAAATAATTATATTATTTTTAATTAAAATTTATAATATTGTTACAATTTAATTGGATTTGGTTTCAATTGGCAAAAATTGACACAATTTCGTTGGAAAAAAATTAATCAAAATTAATTATATTGCTAAAGCAGAAATATAACATTAATTAAAATATAAATAATAATTATAATTAGTTACATTTCCATGGTTGGCTAGATTTTCTTAAAAAATGAAAGACATCTTTTTACATGCAAGATATCTTTTTAAAGGTGATTTGGGTTGAGTTTTAATGGTTTTAAAAAGTTTTTAATGTAAAGGAGGAGAGAGAATGAGTGGAGTTGAATGGTGGAGATTTATTGATGTGATGTGATATGTGGGTATGATTAATTTAGGATAAAGAAAGAATGTATAAAAAAGTGGGAAAAAGTGGTAAAATTTTGAAAAAGTAGTTGCGAATCAGACTTTTAATTGTAAAATATCTTTAAAATTATATTCATACAATTCTTAAAATTACAGTTAAAATACTAATTATTTAGAAATAATAAATTATTTCTATAAAGAATTAGCTAAAAACAAGATTTTATTAGAATTAATTATACTACAATTAATTACAATTAATTATATTTCTCAGATTTTATTGGATATATTTTCATTGGATAAAAATTGAGATAGTTTTATTAGACGAAAATTAATCAAAACTAATTAAATTGCTAAAAATGGGGAAACATAATTATTTCAAAAAATGAAAAATAATTAAAATTAATTAGATTGTTACCGGAAAGAAAAATGTGCTTATGAAATTAATTTACCTTTTTATGCATTTTAAAATAAAGTTAAGTTAACGCCTATAAGATTTTTGATTCTTACAATTGGGGTATTATATCTTATTGTAAAGTAATTCGAGTGATCATTAGTCCCTAATTAACTTTATTTACTTTTTCAGTATCATTTTTTTTGAAAATATGCATTTTTTATTCTCATATGTTTTTGGATTTTCTATGATATTTCTTTTGAGTTACAGTTGACGACAAAATACTAATATTTTTTTGTATAATTACGAGTGTTTCAAAGATCTACTCCATTTTTTTTATTTTCTTAAATAGCAAGCTCCAAAAATAGGTATTCAAATATTAATATTTTTTATTTTGATACTACTCGAACCAACAATTATATAATAATTTTTGGTTCAATATATCTCTTTCCCTGGGGAATAAATCTAAGAATTCCTATTAAACAATTGACTATCAACTCAATCAATTATTGAAATTATAAAGGCTCAATTAAAATATTTTAATTGGCTTTCAACTATATTAAATATTTATCTAAATTTCTGTCTCCTAAATAAATATTAAGAATCCTACTTACTTTAATTATTTATTTTATACTGAATTTTTCCTGTTGATGTTTTATTTTATTTTTAAATATAATCAGTTAGATTGTATATTTTATGTATTAATCACATATATTTCAATTTATTTGTCTTATCCAAATTAATTTAAATGTTATATCAAATCATTCAATATTTAATATGTCGAATATGTTAAATTAGTAAGTTTATACCTAATATATTAATATATGTGTTTAATATATTTAGAATGTATTTATTAAAGAAATAAAATGTCGAAACAAAAGTTTTGGATTAAACTATCACGATGGCGCATTGACACATATGAGAATTTTCTAGCGGGACGGGGACGGGGACGGGGCATGGAAGTTTGCAATTCTTATACATATGCGTTCAGCCCATAGTAAATGAGGATGGGTCGGAACGAGGATAAGTGTTTCCCAGCGTGATAAGAACAATTTAGGGTATATCGAACTGTACTGACTACATTGTTGTTTTTATAATATATCTTTATACTTATTATATTTCATAATTAAAATTTAAAAATCATTATTTACATATTAATTATTAATAACATACATCATACTGATGTATAATAATTAATATCTCTCAAAATTTATAATTGCATATAATAAAATGTAAAATAATTTTAAAGAAAAAATTATGAGCTCTATAAATGTTAGTAGAGTTATTTTAGTATGGTTATTTTAATAACTATAACATTTAATGTCATTTTATTTTGGGTTTACATACGTAAATTAATCTTCTGATAAGCAAATGTAATCTATTATGACAATTCTTTGTATGAATTATCATCACATGCAACCGCGGTGTAAATGCTTCGTTAAGTTCTTATTACATGGAAAATATGAATTAAGTTGTGTGAATTTTAAGTGAATTCTTTCGCTGCGTATTTGTATGCGATGGATTAGTAGGAAATATAGGGGAAATTCTACTGAAATTTTTATAGAATTGTTTCAAGTTAAATTCTTTAAGTTTATTGTTGTAACTCATTCTTTATTTTAATTATTTTTTTAGATTTTATGTTAATATTGTTAACATCTATCAATAACGCTATTAGTTGAAAATTTTATCCCCCGTGTAACGCACGGGTGAAACAGCTAGTTAGTATAAAAATACACATTATTAGAAGAAGAATAATAATAATAATAATAATAATTATTATTAGAAAAACCACAGCGTTAAATTATGTTATACTTTTTTTTTTGACAAATGACGTTGTATATAGCGTTTTTATTTTTTATTTTTTTAATACATTGCATTTAGTTAGATATGACAAAATTGTGAGAATCAATAGAATTGTTAAAAGCCAGACATGACATTAATTCAAACACAAATATTGGCACAAGTGATTAAAAAAAAGGAAATAATATAAAAAGTAAAAATTGACACTATTTTGTTAATTAATGTGGGGGCAAAAAATCTAAAAATTTCTACCCAAAATTTTTTTCTTATACATTACTTTGATTTATTTCAGAATGATTTTTCCCGTTGCTTTTTTCCTCCAATATTAATCTAACTCTAATGCTCACAATTAGGCCTTAGAGTGAGACTATTAGTCGCCCACTAGAATCAAGGAAAGTTATCACACATAGGAGAGTGGATGACATTGACAAACCCAGTGAGGGCATGGATGGAAACGAGAAATCAATGCAATTACGGTGATTAATCCACGACAAATTTTTGTCAAGAAGGTAATATCTTTCTTTTTCTTTTTTTTTTTAATTGCTTTTTCGTTCTTTTAGTGTGTTTTGTGAAAAAGGAATTGAAGTTCTTATTCCATGAAAAATTTTAACTCTCATCTCCCTGCATGAACTTCTCAATTTTTTGATTAGGTAGAAAATGTTCACATTAAAGGATGGAATTTCGACTCCATGAAAAATGAAAGCATACTTGATTGGTCGATGGAGAATTTGGGTACAAAATAACATTTTCCTAAATAAAAAGTAATTCACATCAAACGCAACCTTAGATAATTTTTTTTGTGACTTGTCGTCACTAAAATTGGTCTTTTTTATCAAATAACTTAGTTGTATGTTTGTAGAGTAACTCATGAATAAATTGGAAAAATACTAGGTAATACTTTGAACAAAATTAGAAAGGAGAAAGTGGAAAAAAAAAAAAAGGTGTATCCGAGCAATTGGTAACAACTAACAAGTAAAACATCAAGATTTTACATCAGTAAATGCGTAAAAGCAAACAAAATAAGAAAACCAAAACCAAGTACTGCGACCCATAAAAACACACAGCAAATATATTTTCAAAAAATAACTCCCTCAAATTCTGGTCATTTTCCATTCTCAAAGCAGAGCCGAAATTTTCGAACACATCATCGCAGTGGAGGAGGAAACCTCTGCTGTACCTCATGTACACCTCCAAATTGTGCACCTCCCCTCTTAATTTATCCACCACCGTCGACTCCACCTTCTCCAGATCATCAAGACAAGAGCTCAGATCTTCAACGGCAAATCTAATCGACGCCGTCATTTTTCTCCTCTGCCCGTACGTCTGCGTCAGTATATCTGGATTGTGATGCATCACCCGCAGTGTGCTATTGAGTTGACTCTGCGAGTCACGCAACAACCTCGAGCAATTCTGGTAAACCGAATCGTGCAGAGAATCAATTGACCTTGCTGTCGACACCATTGATGCAAGTTTGAGCACTCTGCGGATGGAGAATTGAAGAGAGAGAATGAAGATCTGATTGGGATCCGCTTCAGGCGTGGGTTTAATGGTGGATGACAGAGAATAAACGCAAGTTGACTCAGGCCAAGTCACGGAACAGAATTGTTGGATACCTAGATGCGGATGAAGAGACTGTTTAGAGTTGATATTGTTTTGGTATATATGACATGTGATTAAGGCACCTATAATTAGGGCTAACAGAATGATCAAGGAGAAGAAGATGAAGATTATCCTTTTGTTTCTTGTATAGGTTGCTAAGAGTTTCTCTCTTTCATTTTCTCGTAAGAGGCTGGTTTTGGCGGAGGCCAATGGATCCATGTCGATGGCCAGTTCTGTTCTGTTCACATCAGTTTTTGGAATCCATTGCTTTATCTATGTGAAAGAACAAACAAGTCCTGCTGTATTGGGCGATTTTTTCCAAGCCTGGGTCATTCAATTCATTGACTTCTGGGAAGGGTCGCCCAAGTAAACGACGTGACGGATGGTAACGAAGCACCATTGATCCAGTACCAGCGTACCATATGACTGTCCATATCCAATGGGATAATCCTCTGAATGTGAAGGGGTTCACATAATTTTTCCTTTTTTTTTTTTTTTTTTTTTTTTTTTTTTTTTTTGTCTCCATGGGTATGATACCTACACGAGTACCAGAAACAAACTCGATAACGAAGTGACAGATGGTTCGGCAATAAATGAGGTGGGAGCGTCGTAGTGGTTGTTAATTAAAAAAATGCATTTTCACACATAATAAAAAAAATTAATTAAATTGAAACATTAACCTTTATTACGCTTATATATCATTAATTATTTCAAAATATTTTCAATGTAGAGGTACCAGAAAATACATTAATTATTGGCATATGTGAAAATGAAAAATATAAAGATATTCTAAATGTGATAAGTAGACTATCTTTTTAGGACAAACAAAAATATTATACAATGCTATATTTGTGGGACAGGGGGAGTAGAAAGTAAGTCCGATTGAAATTTTTATACATTTTTATGTAAAACATAAGAGAGAATTAATGAAATTGGACAGAAAAAAATTGTGAAGTAAATGTAAATTTCACGAGATGTGTAGATATGATTTATTTGACTAAAGTCAAATTTAAGAAATAAAGCATAAAAATTCTGACACTAAACTTGCATTAAGATTGTGATACATGTACATCTTATCAAGTTGTATGTCAAACTATAAGTTAGAGCAGAGAAATCCTGCACTTTTTCTTATGTTCCGGAAAAAATTTTAGTAAGTACGCGTTCGTGTAAATTTTTTTATATTTAAAAATTATCTAATACTAAAAATCAAAGCCAAATACCAATTTAACTCCACATTTGTTATCATCATTTATTATTATTTATACATTTCATAGTTTTTAGTTTTTACCACTATCTAGCTTAAGAAGTTAGTTTTGAACTAAAAAATCACCCGAGCACGCTACAAATTTATTTGTTCTTTTAATTCCTTTAAAAATTTATTTTCATTGCTCTAGCAAATATCCAACTATATGGTTCCTTATGTTTCATTGTCCAGGAAACCACATAGTAAGATGAGTTTGTTTACTACGACTTATAAAAAAGTTTATTATTTTTTATTTTCAGTCATTTATTTTATTAATTTGACTACTTTTTTTATTTTTTTATACCATCATTCTTTTGTAAAGTTTAATTTAAAAATCTCGATCAAACATAATTTTGATGGAATTGTTAAGTCCCTTCATGCCTTAGTTATAATCAATAAATTTAACTTTCAAAATTTGTATTGTATCAAAGATTTCAGGAGATATTACATTTTTATTTATTAAAAAATATTGATTTTTTAAGATTATGAAACAGTTAAAACCAACGCAAGCACAAAACATTCTCCAAACCCGCATTCAAAGTACGCATGCCAAACGATCACGGGGCTTCAAATATTTATTTATCCAGATTTCAGAGAATTAAACGTGATTGCTCTAAAATCATTACAACAATGAACAATGACTGCAAGGTGTTTTCAGATTTTTGAAGAAGATAGATCCATTATTGTCCGAAACAGGGGATAATCATCTTCAACAGACGCGAAATAGGGCACAAAACAAACCGATGAAGAACGCGTATTGCAACACAAACATAAAAACGTTAAATGTATATTCTATATTCCATCGTGCTACGCGAGCAATTGCAAGGCGAAAATCGAAACTGTATCTGCTTGCAGTCGCACGGTCGAAATCGGAAAATACAGATCTGTAGTTGCGGAGAAAATTTGCATTGTTTCTCAGGTACACATTAGCTTGATCCAGTTCCAGTCCGATTTGACTCACACCCGTCGATTCAATTGTTGCCAATTCATCACTGCAAGAGCTCAGATCTTTCTCAGCGGCGATAATTGACCTCCTCATCTCGGTCCTCTGTTGATCCGTCTGCTGTCTTACATCCGGGTTGAGTCGGAATATCCTCAGAGTCCGACTGAGTTGACTCAGCGACTTTCGGATCAGGCTCGAGCAATTTTGGAGCGTTGACTCGGTCGGATTACGGATGGGCAGAGTTACGTTGGTGATATCGTTGATGGTAGATGATAGGGATAGTAAGAAAAGTTGATTGGGGGTTGTTTTGAGTGTGGGTGTCATGATGGAGCTAAGGAAGTTTGAGCAAGAGTAAGGGGAATTCGTGTAGGAGCAAAATGAATTGATTGCTGGATTTGAATGGATTAAATTGAACGACTCTGAATATTGCTGGTGATCCAGAGATATGATAATGGCGGCCATGCTTAATCCAACTAAGATGATTAAGCAGAACAAAATGAGGATCAATCGATTGTTTCTTTTGCGAAATGATGATAAGTGTTCTTCTTCTTCTTCGAGGAGGCCGCTTGCTCTGGTTCTGCTGCTCGTCGACTCCATGGATTAATCAAAATTCAAAGGTAATTGAAAAGTTTGCTTATTTTCTGCGTGTGACAGTGAGTGGATGATGGTGAATTGATGATACACCGATAACGTAGAACAATGAAGTGGTCAACACTCTCAATAATATATTTACTACATATTTCGTCACATAAAAACAGTTTTTTCTACGAAACTTTCAATGTATGTTACAGACAATAATATCAGCATGTGATTTGGGAAGACTGGAAAGAGGAAACTTCATGGAAGATTTGCGATGCTATCTTGTTTGACTATTATTTTTATTTGTTTATTTACAAGGTTTAGAAGAATGTGGTAGCTGACTCCAGTCTCCATTATTTTTTGGTGCAATGTACCAAATAAATGAAACTTTGTGTCACGACGACTTGGGAGTCAAAATTCCTTGAGGGCCTGTTGGTATAAATTTTCAAGGTTATGATAGATGTGGTTGAAAAAAGTAATTTATATGAAAAATAATTTGAAATTGATAAGGATTTTCACTGGCGCGGACCTATCGTCCCAGTAACAAGTCAATTGACAATAATAAAACAAAAAAAATTATTATCACCAAGTGTCAATAGATCTCTGGCCACACTATGGTTAGTTATTCTATCGTTGCATTAGAGGAACCATCGGACGCTAGGGTCACGAAAAGATGGGGAAAAAAGGCAGGTCAACATTTTGTGTATTCACACGGTTAAGAGCATGCTCTTAAAAATTTAGACTTTCTCACACTCTTTAAAATTTAAATTTAATTAAATAAATTACATTCATATATTTCGTAAGATCTATTTATATTATTATTAAATTAAATAGAACATGCTCTATCTGTACTATTACATTCAAGAATAGTCAAAACTATCTAGTGCACGCTGCTGCTCTCCTACAGAACGCCACGTCATCCAAAATTTATTTTATTTTATTTTATTTTATTAATATCTACGTTATGTCAGATAAATAATATATAACAGCCCCATATGGTGGAGGACTGATAGACCCCCCACGAATTATTTTATCCAGAGTGTGCACCTTTTCTTGTACACAACGTGTGCACGAGAGCACCACTGATCTAGATGATGTCCAATGATTCCAAATCCTAAAAACTACCTACATATCTTTCCAAAAAGAAAAAAAAAAACTATTTACATTTAGCAAATCGGCAATGTTAACACATAATTGATGGACATACAAACTATTTTACACTAGCATTACCCACGTGCGATGCACGTGACGATTTAAATGGTATATTTATATAAAATAATATTATAAAATAAGAAAATTATTTTTTATGAATATTTAATAAAAGCATATCTAATATTTTAGATTTCACTAACGATCTACATAATTTGGCCCGAATTATTATCTTGTAAGAAAAAATATCATATCAATTATCATAATTAATGATTTTAAGTAAGAATGTAATATTTGGGAACAAAATTTAGATAATATACTCATTTCAATAAAAATGATCAAAGTTATTTCAAATAAGAGTAAAAATAATCTTACTGATTATTTTATACATACATATAAATGATATATATATATATATATATATATATAGAGAGAGAGAGAGAGAGAGAGCAGTCAAATAAGATTCTCAAAATGGATTATACGATATCTTTAGATTTAGAAAAAAATAAATAAGTAATATCACTTGGTAATCCATAAACCCTAAAGAATATTCTTTTTTAAAAATACTACAGAAAGTATCTAATAAGATTTCAAGTCTTATAATATATAGGTTTCAAAACTCAAATGTGTATAAAATAACTAAAATGTAATATCCAAAAATTAAAATGTATATAGAAAATGATAATTCTCATTTTGAATTAATTTAATAAGTATTATAAATTACAACTTTTATCTTATATCACATTTACATGAATGATCTAAATATAGAAGAATAAGAAAGAATTTATAAATTAATTTGAAAAATAGTACTACATATGAAAATAATAAAATATATAAAAAAATTAAATAAAAGCAATACTAAATAAGGAAAGAAAATAAATTGAATAAGAAAAATAATTAAGCCCAAAAACTAAAGCCAAACATAAAGATCGCCACCTGCACACTTTGTGCGCGCTCTCTTATTATTATATTAAGATTTTCAATCCACAATCTCCATTGAAATTATTCCTTTCTTTATTTTCACCTCATATATTTGCCACTATATCTTTAGTCACCACGCAAAACCAACACGTACAACAAAATCAAGAACAAATACAGCCCAGAATAGAAAATCAAAATAAAATGAAAATCGAAAGTGTAATAACTTGGAAAATAATCATCATCCACAAAAATAATTGGATTATAAAACTCATAAAGAATGTCATCTTTACTAAAGAATAAGGACGCCCAATTACCCACACACATACTAGCTTTATCCACCTTAGATTTCACTTCATTCACCGCTAATCTCTCTTTTTCAATCCCTATCGTCGATTCAACGTCCTGTAGCGCAGATAAACAATCCTCTGCATCGCCTATAGCGGCAATGCTCCAAGCCCTTATATTATCAGCTTCAGCATAAGTCAACCCCTCGATTTCAAGGTCAACGCCCAGGGTTGACGCAGAACTGTTGAGCAGACTCAGTGAGTGACTCAACAGAGACGCGCACTTCCGGAAAGCCGAACCGGCAGACGAGTCAGTCGGAATTGAAACCATTGCGTTGGATATCGATCTGTTGCTACTTCTGAGTTCGTCGAGGGCGATTTGAAGCGAGGCTGAGAAGGACCGGATTGGATGCGATTGAGCTTCGATTGATTAATTGGGACATCGAATTGAGGCATATATCGGGGTAGCTTGCTAAGTGGCAGTACAATTTGCTAGATCCTTGTATGTAAGCGTTGAAGGAATTTGACCGGGTGGAGCGGTTCTGTACGACGATCAGGATGGCGGCGGAGGCGATGAAGGTAAAGAGGATGAGTGAGGTGACGATGAGAGTTCTTCTGTTTGGTGGTGTTGTGGATTGTGGTTGTGGATTTTGATGTTCGAAATTAATGAGAGTTTCTTTGAGGTTTTTGTTGCTTGGTTCCATTGTTTGATTTGATTTTTTGAAAGTGAGATTTGAGATGGAATGGCGAATGGATTTGCCGAGTATATAGGGAAGATGATGGCTTTCAAGGTCAATTAGTCAACTTTTGTGAAACTTCCTTGGTGGAGTATATACGCATTGGGAAAACATCTAACAGACTAACACCGATTCCACAAAGGTGATTGGTGTACACATGGCTGCGTTCACCCGTTTGTTTCGATAGAGAGAGTACTGGATGCAAAAAGAGCAATGCTATGCTTCAACACAACTGATATTTCACACAAAATCCACACCCTCAACCAACCCACCCCCGTGCCCTGCCCCGCCCCGCCCTCCGCCCTTTCCGAAGGTAAAATGATAATTTACTATATTTTATTAGGGTGTGGATTTGTATGGAGATGGATTTGTGTGAAAAAGTAGATTTATTCATGCAAAAAAAAAAATATATATATATATATATATATATTTTAACCATGGTAATATAGTATATAGTTTTGATTCAGTGTTCAAGTTGGGTATCTTAACGTGCCCAAATCATAGCGTAGCAATATATCACATTATGATTTAATTCACAATCAGCATGCCATATCATATTATTTATGCTGTCATATAATGATTTTGGCATATTAAAATACCCAAATTGGACACTAGATCAATAGTGATATAATATATCATTAGAATTATATTCTAAAATTCTAATAAGTTGTTCAAATTTTATTGACGATGATCTACTTGTATCTAGAATGAATAAAATGTAAGTGAAAATGAAAATATGAAAATATAATTAAAATCTTAGATTAAAAGTTGTGATTTTTAACCTAAAAGACATGTTCATTCTAGATTAAAAAACATATCCTTTCGAGTGAAGATACACGTCTATTGAAGTCAAGAGGTATGTCTATTTGGTGTCAGAATATATGTAACTGCGATAAAAATACATATCGCTTTACATTTATAAATAGTGACTAAATTGGTCATCTCAAACAAGGAAAAAAGTCCAAAATAAAATAGTAATCGATCAACAACAAAATTTTGATTTCTTTAAACTGTGTTTAAGTTCCTATGAGTTGTTTGATTTTATTGTTGGAAAACATTTAAAAGTCTTATAAATCATCAAAGCTAGTTGCCAGTGAAATCTGTATGACAAGAGGGCGCAGTTATCACTTTAGGACGTAGCCTTTCTAGTACTGTACTTGAGATGTTGAGACCCTGAGTTGAAACATAAAAATTGGCTCCAAAATTATAGTATGTGTTGAAAATTTATTCTGAATAATGTTATATATTGCTAATGGTGTATAATTCTAGTCCAGATGAAAATCAATATAGCGTTAAATGATAGTGAAAGTACATATATGAGTCAATGGCTCACTTGATTCAATTTATCATTTAATGCCAGGCTGATTAGATCTGAGCACCAGTAATGTTAAATAACATTACTCTTTTATTTTCCCATGTAAAATAACAAACAATAGTCTAAAATATTTCTATGACTATTATATCAAATGAGAAACTAAAGAATACGCTAAATAATTACATCAATGTAATCACATAAAAAAGACATCTTTATGATAAGAATTATTCTTTTATTAAATAATGTTATTAATTTTTCATTCACATAAATATCAATACCCTTTTGAAATACCAAGATTTTTAATTACAATAAAAATAACAATATTGTGCAATATAAATGGTATATAAATAATTCAATCACAAAGATTGAAAATCATTAAAATTGAGAAACCAAAAAACGAGACATATAAATCAAATATGATATGATGCAAGTTGAAACAAAAAATTATACAGTTTTCAGGTTTATATTAATTGAGAAATAGAAATTAAAACAAACTAATCATATAGACTTAAAAATAACTTTTAACCAAAAAATGAAAAGAAAAAAAAAGTATGGAAGTGGATTGGAGGAGAATTACTCTTTTCTGCTGGTAAAAACAAACGTGTTTGAACCTGCAATTTTCGGGTTAATTCGTTCTTTTATTTGTTTATATATATGTAATTATTATCTCCATCTTTTTGTTCTTTATTTATTTATTTTTTATAAGTTTCAACTTCGACTCTCATGACATATTTTTCCAACATTAAATTACCAAATCTATTTTCATGCTCACATACCACAGTTTTTTCCCCCTTAATTTTCATACTTTTGATTGTGTTAACTACCAATGTATCGTTGTCACATTTCAATTAAAGGAAAAAATAAAAAATAAATTGAGCATGTAACAATGATACTTCGTTGACACAATGAGACATGTCTATCATGGACATAAAAATGTTAGCCATTTTTCAGACTAACAACCATAATTCTTCTGGTTTTTATTATATATTTATTTTGTGCCCTATGAATAGAGTTTTTTTATTATTTTATTTTTCTCCCTCATTTTTTCCCTTGCCTGCTCCCCACTATTAAAATTGCTCTTATATGATAAAATTGACCGATCAAAGAGTATTTATTTATGTGCTAATATATTTTGTGAATCTCACCATAGCAACTAACGTGAAAATTAAAATAACAATAACATGGTGCTAACCCGCTCTACACAATAACCCATTCTTCTACAACTTTTAACAAATTTTTACACATTTTAACTCATTCTTATCTAAAGTCAAACCAATTATATCCACATATTTTTTGGGACCCACTGTACTATACAAATCTCCACTAATTCAATCTTACTCATTCTCTCTCCTATTTCACATCAAAACTCATAAATACTTATAAATATACATACACTAACACCTTAATTCTCTGAACTGCGAAAATGAAACGAGAATTAAGAAATGGGAAAATGGTTTCTTTCTTGTAGAATAGAATATATATATATATATATATATATATATATATATATATATATATATATATATATATATATATATTTGCTGGCCATGGCCAGCACCTTTTCAGTTTATTTCCTCAAAAGGGTCGCCTTCTTTTTCCACGTACAATTGTTGGACCATCCATTGTTTTAAATCAAATGAAATCCAAAATTATGATCAATTTCTCACCATTCAATTTCTTATTTAACTCACCAACCAAAATTTGAATTACAAAAATCCAATCTTTCCGCTCCCACATTCCCTCTCTCTACTCTCTCCCGGCCCTCTATTTAAAACCTTTTTTTTTTTTGCAAAGAATCGTTTAAAGAAATTTGAAATAGTTGGAGAAGAAGAATCAAGATTTGATTTTCTGCTTTTATTTTTAATTTTTTTCGTTTGATTTTTCAAGAAATGGCAACAAATATTGGGATGATGGATAGTGCATACTTCGTGGGGCGGAATGAGATTCTTACATGGATCAATGCAAGGCTTCAACTTAATCTCTCTCGTATTGAAGAGGTAAAATTCTTTTCTTGCCCGATTCTTGATTCCCGTATTGAAGAAGCAAAATCCTGTTTTTGACTGATTTTCCCCCTTTTTGTTGGTGATGTCTTTTAATTTATGGGTTTAATTATTTTCCTGAAATTTTTTATATATAACTTACAATTTTCGTGCTTTGGATTATGATGATGCAGAGTTTTCTATTATTTCTCAGAGAAGCTAATTATATGTTGTTTAAATAAGGATTACTTTTTTGTTTTTAAAATTAAATTAGCAGTAGTTTTTTAGAAATACTGTATCAGATAAAATTACTTTCTGGTATTTATAAACATGTTCCAAGAGAGACATAATTTTGTGGCAGCCAATTGTGTGTTTTTGTTCCATTCACAGTGATTGATTTGTGTTTTTTACTTTTTTCATATTTAGGATTTAGGATGGGATAAAAAAAACTAGGGCGAGAATTGAGAAGAAAATTAATGCTCTATAAAACACTTATCTTTAATTATCCTCCATAAATCAGCAAAATATACATTCATTTGATGCATCAATTTCATTTTTCACTTATAACACTAGTTCAGCATTCTAACCGTAGGCCCTTTTTGCTAGGCTGCATCTGGTGCAGTTCAATGTCAGATGATGGACATGACCCATCCAGGAGTTGTTCCTATTCACAAAGTGAGAAAATCTTATTTTCCACTACTTTTTGATGTTGTTTTTATGCGTTCTTTGATTTGGTCGAGGTTCTTACAAAGTGAATTTTTCATAGGTTAACTTTGATGCTAAGACAGAGTATGATATGATCCAGAATTACAAAGTACTTCAGGACGTTTTCAACAAACTTAAAATCGACAAGGTAACCCAATTCTCCATTATACAAACTTCCATCATGTTTGGATACATGTTTATTGTTTCTCTCGATTTGGATATAGCATGTTGAGGTCAATCGACTTGTCAAGGGAAGGCCATTGGACAACTTGGAGTTTCTTCAATGGCTCAAACGCTATTGTGATTCGGTGAACGGTGGAATGGTGAACGAGTAAAACTGCTTCCTCTTGTTTAACGGACCATTGAACTTTATTTTTTGTTTGTTTGGTCTAACTACTTCTAAAGTAAATGAAACGATGTGTGACTGGAAAGTGTCAAAAGTCGTGGGTCCTATAGAATGTTTGGTTGAAAATGAGTTTGACAGAAATGGCTGATAAAAGTAGGTGGACCAAACAAAGATAAGTTACTTTAGTGTGCATTTGTTGAACTTGTTTGAGTGGTCTAGGAATTATAATCCGGTTGAGCGAAGATGCAAAGTTGGAAAGGAACGGAGTGTCAAAAGTCAGAAGGTTTCCAAGTCTATGCAGACTAACAACTCATTCAATTCACACTCAGGCGATGTAATTGTCAACAATAAGACCAAACATGGTAAATCATCTACCGTGGCTGGTGGGGATTATTCCTCTGCCGAGATTGAAGCACTGAAAAACGAGGTATGAGTCCTCAACGTTTATTTGAAGCATTTGAGACATGTTTGATATGTAGTATTAGTTAAAGGACCCTCTAATTTTATTAGATATGTTGTGTGATCGTATAGGTGACTGATCTCAAGTACAACGTTGAAGTCTTGGAAAAGGAAAGAGATTTTTACTTTGCAAAATTACGGGATATAGAAATCCTATGTCAGATACCTGAGTTAGAAAATGCTCCAGTAAGATTTTTGTTTCAAGCATATTAGAGTTAACTTTTAAGCTGGGCAAAAAATGATGATGGTGTAAAATCTCTCAAACTAGCTGAGTTGCCATTTTCTTATTTATTGCAGATAGCTGAGGCTGTAAAGAAGATATTATATGCTACGGAGGAGAAAGAGTCTGTACTTGCTGAAGCTCAAGAACTCCTATCTCAATCGATGGACGTCGGAGAAGCTGCATATATAGACGATAGACACTGAGAACTAATGGAAGATTACTAAGTTGCGTAATAAACTTAACTCGAAGAATGATTGTGCATGACCAAGTGATAGCTTGTGCTCTAGTGTACATCATTTGCTGTTGTGAACGGTACTCACCAGATCACTAAATAAGTTTAGAAGATTGTTGTGAATGCCGTTTCTTTAAGAAATCTGTATCAAATCCCTTGGTGTTGAGAAATATGACAATAGCATTTGAATATGCCACTCTTGCTTGTCCATAGGCAAACTTGACATTAAGACACTTGATTAGCCTAATCAATGGGGAAAAAGGGAAAACAAGGCCAGTTGATATGGATGATTTGCACTCGAGGGACATAATTAATTATGTGCAAGTGATGAGTGTTGATTGACAAAAATAAATAAGGGTATATATTGTTAGAATTTTAGAATTGCTTTTCTATTTTAGATTGTGGAGTTTTAAGACAATTAGTTAACGTCAGCTTGATAAAATTACGTGTATAAATAGATAAACATTTAAGATGCGTCTTGAATAAAATAAGAGTAAACAAAACATAAATTAGACTATGACATGCAACCTCTTAACTACTTTGATTGAATGAAATATTGAAACTACAAATGGTGACAGACCTTCAATGGCATCTAAAATATATTGTGTAAAATGTATGCATAGAAGTAAGAAAATAAGGAAGGTATAAAATAAGTTGAAATGATGAGAATGCAAAGTGATTAGTATCATTGAATGATCAAAATGTAAAACTGATCATACTGTAAAATTATTGACACCATTTAAGATTCCTCACTTTTCCAATCTTATCCGTTCTCGTTTCACTGGATAGTGTTCTACCAGAGCACTAATGTTCAAATCCCATCATTTCCTACAAAAAAGGACCTTAAGTACAAAACTTTGGAACATTTCGTTCTACGCATGATAATAGAGATGCTGAAATTTTCACCCGTCTCCAGGATAGGTCTCATTTTCCTATTCTTCATGGCTGCTTGTTTTTCAGTTACTAAGTTAACTCTGCTGCAAATATATCAAATAGATGTGCAAATGTATGTAACCAGGCAGCCAGCCAAAGGAACAATAAAGTTTGTGTCGGTGTTAGAATAGGTTTACATCCGCAGTTGGAAAGCTTGCCTAGCAATTACTACGTGGAAGCAGTGCTGAGAGCACGTGACATGTTAGCAAACGAACCTGCTGCTCGGCAGGAAGATCCCTGACGTGTCTGCATAGTCATTTCTTTTAACTGCAAAAAATGAAATGAACTACATAAAGCTTAATGTGGTGTTGTAGAGATTAGAACCATTGACAAGAACAAGAGATGTGGAATCTAAAAAACTTTAGATAGATTCTACCAGTGCTCCTAATCTGGTGCAAGTTACTTACGCCAGATGTTGAGCAAGCAACTGATGTGGCGTGATTTGAACCACATCAGCCACTTCCAAACTTGCATCATAGTTCAGATCGAGCCATATTAACTTCTTGCATAAGATATGGTGCAAGAAGCTTGCACGAGATCTCAAGTAATTCTACTAGAACTGTATATGAGTGTTTTGATCACATAAAGAATTTACACCAATCATCATTGAGAGTACACTTCTTCAGATTTACTTACCTGTCTCACGAGACACTTCATTACTTCTTTTGCAGCATTATTTTTCTCTTCTTCATCTTGAACCAACTCGGTTGCCTCTTTTAACTGATCTGATGTTCTTTCAAGTTCAGCTTCTAGGTACTGTGACCTACGAGTGAGAGCCTCCACCTACATTCCATTTTCAAACTATACAATATTATCAATCTTTCTTTTACCAATCCATTTAAGTAACCATTTCACAACTATAGATATTATCAATTTTTCTTTTACCTGTTCCCTCAGAACTGCTATTTCTTCAGTGAGGTTGTCGTCGATTTGCTTTGAATCATCTTCTTCTTCAGAAGGAACACTAACAAACAATGATGCAAGAGAAAAAGAACGACGACATGGACTTGACTTTGCAGAGAGAGGAGAGGATGCCACAGAATGTCTTCCTGAACAAGGGACTGAAGCATTTACTATCTCAAAGTTGTCAAAGATAGATGGTGATGGGCATGATGCACGAGGCCCAGTCCACTCAAAACTTCTGGTGTGAAGGTGCAAATCACGACTGCTGCTTGAGTTTAGCTTCTGGTTCTTAGAAATTTGACTATTGGATCGTCTAAAAGAATCAAATGATGACAGTCTAGAAAGTATCCCTCGTGGCTTAGCCTTGGGAGGTCGAGAGCTTAAATCCAATCCCTTGTTCAGTTTCCCAAAACAATCTTCACAAACACGATATGGTTTCTTTCGGTCAGGAGCCATAGAAGCCTTAAATGATTTCTTGTTGCTACATGTGCTGCAAAACACGAAACCACAATTGTAGCAATTATGGCGTTTCCTTCTGAAGTTAAACGGATTGTGGCAACCAGAACAAAACAAGCGATCAGATAGACACATCTGTTTATGAAGGCAGATTGCTGCAGTGAAATTGTTTCCACAAATCACTTTCTTTACTAGTTTGTCTCTCAGAGCTTCTACAAGAGTAGGAGTATTCCTATCACCATAGTCTCCATGTCCTAACTGACCATTTCTTCCTTTTCCCCAACTGAAAACTTCAGATTTTGAGGTCAAAGCAACTACATGATTTGAGCCACATGAAATTTCTTCAACAAAGCTGCTTGTTAGATTACCTTCGATACGCAAGGGTAATGTGCCAATACTCCCCATCGCATATACCTGTCCACAGGTTGTAAGACCAACTGTGATGCTATGTCCACACGCTACTTGACAGAAGTTTATATCGTTTGATGCAGAAACATAGCATGGAACACTTCTAGATAGCTTATCCCCGTGTCCAAGCTGGCCATCATCTCCATTTCCCCAGGTGAACAGCTTTCCTGTTGAAGATGATGATTCAGAAGGAACCTCTATGATAGCAGCAGTATGCCAAAACCCACAAGATACCCTGATAACTCTAAGCCCTTTTAACATTTCAACTTCAATTGGAACATTTCTACTACAGCGATCTCCATGACCGAGGGCGCCGAAAGTTCCATCCCCAAAGGTAAACAGCTGACCCCCCAATGCAATAGCAGCTGAATGCCAAGGTCCACAAGATACGGAAATTACACGGATACCCTCGAGTGGACCCCTTACTTTTCGTGGGGTCCACTGACTTACTTCAGTGCCATGGCCAAGAAGGCCAAGGTTATGGACTCCATCTCCCCATGTATATAGATCGCCAGAATCTGATACGGCACACGTATGATATTCTCCGCATCCTACTGACACATTTTTTACTCCATTGAGATTCTTGATAAGCTTTGGAGTAGAGATATCAGCTTCTACCCCATGCCCCAGGCACCCCCCTGAGCCCACCCCCCAACTAAAAATTTCCCCTTGTCTTGTGACTAACACAGCATGTTGATTGCCACAAGCAATATTTTGAGCATCAAGTACCGAAGTACATTCAAGAACCGTAGGCAAAAATGCATCCTTAGAAACTGATCCTCCAATTCTATGGGCACATCCACCGAGCAATCCATCCTCTATTCCTTCTCCCCAAATGAAGATATCACTTGAAGTAACATTATCTTCAACTTCCAGGCTACACGAACTACTTATGGCACTGGAGAAACTGACTCGAGAAGTTTCTATCGACATCCTTCCATTAAGATCACTTACATTTTCATGTGGTTGTGGGCTGTTAGAACTGGCGACAACATTTCTTCTAGAGAATCGACCTTCTCCATTATACAGTAAAAAGTCAGAAAAAACTCTATCAAGTCTTTTCCGAGGAGGCGTCTCGAATGTTATAGGAATTATGTGATTGTTCAGCGTGTCCTGCATAAACCGTACAAAGAGAATTATATAATATGAGCCTTTATGAGATCAGGCCAATGGAAAGAGTTCATAAATAGGGCAGGAAGAGACCTCGTGCTTTGCATCACAGCTGCTACTTGATATAATGGATTCAGAATTCCTTTCTGTAACTGGACTTGAATTATCTAATGATGTGCTATCAATTCCAATTCCAGCTCTCCATTTTTTGGAGTGACCGTGTGAAGTCAATGTCTTCAAGGCAACAAACCATATCTCCGCTTCATCCTTGTCTTTGCATATCTGTTAAAATTAATTAGTAATCAGCAGAAGCTATATTTTAGGAAGATCAGATTGTCTCCTTTTCTTTTATATGCGGACTTCACAATCCATGGAATAAGATTGTTAGCCTATTTTTAATTATAGTTCATATTTTTTCAACTGTCTATCTTCTGTGCAGCAACAACCATCTGTTTACTCGGGAATAACAATTTAACATTGATCTTGTAGAGGACTGAGGACAAGATCCTAATATAATATTTCTCCTAAACGTCTAGAAAAAAGTTTCTTAAATGTTGATCATCTCCCAATATTTTCCCACACTAGTTCGAGAGTTTGTTTGCCAGTGCTTTTTATAGAATGGAAGTGATTATTCTTGAAGAATGCATGCTCAATAAGGATGATTAAAGAGAAATATGAAAACTACTCTAAGGAAAAATGACTAAAATATAAGCTTTGTCAAAAAAGCTCTGAAGATATTTAGCTATATTCTGAGCTGATTTTCACTGGTCTCGAATAAGTAAAAGAGTGAGCTGAGTTTTACATACCACATCGAGGGAACCTTTACCATGGATAAGAGAAAATGACTGATATTCCTTCTCAGGTTGCGGATATCTCTGAAATACTGCCTGTATAACAATGTAAATTGGGAACTGGTAAATCCTAAAGATATGGTTTTGAGGGGAATAAATTGGGATATGAACATATAGTGCTGTGGTTGAGGTTTCTAGTTGCATTAGACAACAATTCATTATAAGTATCCTAGAGTACAGGTAATAAGGAAACATTGTGGTGTAAATGGAAGATGTGGACGAAAGATAAGACCGGAAAAGAGTGCTGTAGAAACTTATCAAAACATAAAGATACAGATCCAATAACTTAGCTTACCTTGGAGAAGATGGGAAAGTGACCCAAGAATTTGTATAGTTATCTTGGAACAAAGGACCGGGGGAACTCTTTTTCAAGATATCTCAACAAAAGGAGAAGGGAAGGAGATATTTAAAACCAAGTTTATTAACAATGGAAACCATGCAGTTAAGTTTCAAATGGCAATCTTAAGAGATGGAGAAATTATTTGATTATTTATGTAAAGTTTGTCAAACTCCACTTTACATCGAAATATCAATTATATTAGAAGTATTAGTATTTTGAGTCTGGGAGTCCCGAAAAAAGTGAAGATCAGAACAGTGGATTCTTGAAGCATGGAATTGTTTGTGATGTGTGTATTTCTGTTGATTAAATTGTTAATGGTGTCGCCATAAGCAACAGATGTTGAATAAATGGTGGATCTTATGCTGTCTAATTGTAAGAGCAAAGAGATATTCAAAATTGTACGAAATACCAAAGCATTAAGCTCGTGAAGTAGAACTGTCATCATGAAGAGCTGGTGATTGTGATAAGATAAGGGGCAAAAAGGGAAACAAATCATAAATAAATGAATCCTCTCTATTTCGATGATGATCAATTAATTCATGGAAAAGACAGTAAATGAAATGAAGACCACAGACAGAAAAGAGAAATCTGCTTTCCAACCCATGCAAGCAGGAATAAAAAACTGAAATTCAAGCAAATTTTGTCTTTCTAAAATATGTTCAAGACTTCAAACCAGCAAACAAAAATTCATGTCTATTAATTAAGTGCAAATGAACCAACTTACTGTACGTTGTCCAGGTATAATCCTTGAAATCTGACTTAGTAGGAGTCGTTTCTCCTTTCTGCCAGAATACCAAATTATTGTTGTCTCATCCTGGAGTTTGAATAATGCAATGGGTCAAATTTTTGGTAAAATATATTGTTTGAGGCATAATGAATACAAGTAGACATCCAGAACAGTTTTCAGCCAGCATACTGAGAAATGCTATAATCAGTTATGCACAACCCTCTAGTTGTACATTGTAAATAAAAAGATAAGATAGGCACAAATATCACACTTACCAGCGGAACAGAAGAAAAATCAAACATTAGCCCTTTCTTTCAGGCGTCTATGCATGGTTTAAAATGCCTTTAAAGAGCTTGTAAACGTAATATGCCAGAAGATAGGAACAGAGAATAACAGGAATGTTCTGTATCCAGAGAAATGTTCTAAGTCTTTTTCTAAAATCCGAGAAAAATTAACAAATCACCTTATAATCTAATCATGCCAGTTGCAAATCACCGTCCTGCCAAATTCTTGTAATCTGACTAGTGTCATGCTCAGCATATCATGAAGATTTGATATTATTTAAAGTTAGATGTAAGATGACAAATGCAATAAACATAGAAGGACTAACTAAGGAAGTTTTATGCCCGGTTGATGTGAGCAGAAATTTCAGACCCACTAACAATTTAACATTGTTGAGAGTTTGGCTTGGATTATTTACAATTGCAAAATTTCACAGACGCATTTTAAAAGGCGAAAGCAGTGCCTTGTGAATTAGTAAAAGGAGAAGCATCTCAAACTTTTCCAAGAAAGACATCAATAATTTCAGCTAGACTACATGATGAATTGAATCTTCTGCAGCATGTGCATAACTCTGAGTGTCTTTTCAGCATTTCGAATAATCTCCCAAACAATTTATCTGCTACATCTTGTGCACAGATGGACATATAAATACAAATAGAAGGACCGAAAATCCATCAGTATCTCAAACAGTAACATGCATGTAGGATACTGATGTAATGAAATGGAACTTGCCTCAGATAGTTGGAAAGGACAGAACTTTGGCTTTCCCCTGCGCCCATACTTTAACAGATAACAACCTCTTTTCAAGGCAGTAATAGCCTGGATGACAACAATATAGGATGACTAAGGATGTTAGTACTTTAAAAAAGAAATAAGAACTTGAGTATATCAGGTAAGGATTGAAACTACAAAGATTACAAGTAACAACTAATAAAGAATTATAACTGATTGAAGTCAGAAGCATCATCTGAACTAAACTGCAAGATAAGTGAACTTCACGAGAGGGTGCTTTCCTGAATTTAGATTCAACTAAAAGAAGAACAAGGCTCCAAAAAAAAAAAAAAAAGGGATACGGTTTACATTGATGCCTTAAGTAATAAGCCATCTTTTTTATGAAGCTTCACATAGATTTCAGCAATTGTTTAAGACGGTAACAGATGAAAATATTTAAGAACCACACTCCCAGAGGGAAAACTTAGAACCCTCAAATTCTTTGTGTTTTATATAGTAACTACTTCAAGAACTTCTATAGCTTCCCTACTACTTTAGAAAATACTGAAATAAAAGGTGACAGAAAGAAGGTTTGATATGGTTATATACCTGCTCGGCGTTCCTCTCACCAGGACTACTACCCTGTAGGCTAGTCATTCAAGCTGTAATATTAACTGGGGCCTTTTGCAAAGGATAAAATCCCATCTCGACAATGCCACACCTTTAGAAGATCACTAAATAGGACCAGCTATCCCAAGGAACATCCAACTTACTCCACTACTTCTATAGATGTACCCTGTAGTCTTAGGCAGTAAAATAAAATGAAAGGAAGGTTAAAATCCTGTCTTCTAATCGCTATCAATTATCGAAATCTCAAACACACATAAGCCAATATCTTGTTTTACTTTTATCTTACTTTTAACCTGGACTACGGGAACCTGCAAAAATGATATAGAGCAACAGTTCGACACATACAAGTGGTAAATGGCAGACAACAAATGAAATGGATTAACAGATAATGCAGATAGAATCAAAAATCATTTTAAGAAACAAAAAACCTGATAAATATAGATAGATTCAATTTACACCTCCTATATAGTAACACGGATTCATAATCTAACATACTGAAAATGTTAAAGGATTTCCTCCAGAAAACCTGACACAAAGTAATAGACTACTACCAACTCCTCAATCCAAGTTAAAACCTCATTCCTTAAAATACTAATAAGATCATCAAATGAACAAATCAAAACTCGTAAAATTACCAAATCATAACCACCCGCAATACTCAGACATTTGTGAGAATCAATAACTGAGCTAGGTTCTCAATTACAGGCAAACACAAATCAATAATTGTAACATTTAATAATTGAAGAAACAATCAGCGCTTTAATACTCGCATTCAAAAAATAATTAAATTTCTTACCCATGATCAGACGGTAAAAAGTAACTGCAAAGCGCTAATTGGCGAGTGTTAGGAGAGAAAATGACGCCGAATTTCAGTTCCGATAATAATCAATCAATTAAGAAGAATGAAAAAAAGGAAAAAAGAGATGAGAAATCAAAATTTGCAGCTAAGAAGGCGGATTTCGATAAACATTTTTTATAATTAACGCGATTATTATCTATGAGGTAATTTTATTTCCCTCGCGGATTGGATTTTGGAATCTAATTATTTAGCAACGGAATTTGAATATGTTATGATGCAGATGGCATTTATGTCATTTTATCGCAGCAACATGTTCTTCACTTCGTCAACGTTTTTTCCCGCCATTTGCGTGTGACTTTATAGAATTTCTAGCAAACGCAAATGCTAAACAAGGGCATTTGGTCTAGTGGTATGATTCTCGCTTAGGGTGCGAGAGGTCCCGAGTTCAATTCTCGGAATGCCCCAAATTTCTTCAGTTTCCTTGATTTTTTTTTATTGGATCAGCCCTATCCTCGGAATGCTGAGTCTTGAATTGGGCCATTGGGTCTTGGTCCACTTACTCTTTCTCTTTTTCACTTTGAAGTATTGTTATATTTTACTTCTATTTTTATGTCACTTTTTTTTTTTGCACAATTTTTAATTCATCTCTCGTAATAAAAAAAATTTATTTGTTTTCATTTTGCACACGCACGCACACACATATGTATCTTTTTTCTTTTTCATCGGTTCCCAAAAATTCATTTATCTTGCTAAAGACATGCACTGTGAAAACATATATATGAATATAATTTTAGGATGCCACCCCGATCCAACTCACTAGTTTCCAACCAAGGCTGGAATGTTGAGTTATGTAACTCTCTGGTTTTAGATAAATTTTGACATAAATTTTGTTTTAAATGCTTGAGTAAGTGGAATTGCTACATATTCAAGCTATAATAGGTTTGATATTCAAATTTTAATTCTAGGGTGGGGGGTACTCCAATAATAATAATAATAATAATAATAATAATAATAATAATAATAATAATAACAAAAAAGGTTCAACCTTCAAATATTGACTGTGTTACCCAGATTTTTATTTTTGTAGCAGCATAAGTCTTCAAAGCACTTCCATACAAATTACTTCTTAAAAGTCTAATTTTATTGAAAGGAGACAGTATAAGAAATGCACCATACCTTACCACCACTAATGTCCATTAACATTAATACAATTTGACATAAGATTAAAGTGCAGCATCAAGTTATATCCCGAAGCGAGGGCCCTCTTTTTGTTCGACATTTGAATCAAATTACGCATCAGTACCTATAATCATCGTCATACAATGCGTGATCATGGTCACTCGTAGTTGTTTCTTTATTAGCCTGCAAAGAAATAAACAAAATATATGAACCTAGTACAAATTCGCAAACAAAAATTTACAACTAATTTAAACTAATGAATTTAAGCATACATACCCTATGAATAAGCCTCTCAAACGCTTCGGGTCCGTTATCTTCAATATACCTCTCGGCCGCAGTTAGGACGTCGTCTGATTTACCAAACACCGTGTTTTTCCATTGAATATTTGGAATGTATATAGTTTTTTGATGTGTAACAAGGTATGGCCTCACGTAATGTTCATAAACGCGTGAAGCTCCACTGAAGTACGGTATGACCAACCAACATGTGAATATCAACTTTGCATACGACCAGAAGGGCATCCTAATATGATGGAAATTAATGTTTATTCACTGTGTTTAGTTAAGTGATCAAGTCGATGGTGATACATGACTAGTTTAATAATAGATTGTTAAAGAAAATCGAGATAAATGAAACATACCATTCGATTAGTTTGGTGAACGTAAGCTCAAAAAGTGTAATCATAGAGTAGATGATCCAATAAGTAAGCCATTGTTGATGATCGGTTTGAGATTTTGTCTCAATTGCCCGAATCGATGCATATCTATCAATGAATATTCAAGATGTCAAATTTATAAATTTTTCGAATCTCTACCCTCAGAATCATATTATTAATTTATTATTTATATAAATATGTCACAACTTTCATCAACGTCTACATGTAAGTGATTACTTTGAGAATTCATTATTGGAAATTTTATAAAGAAATCAATTTAAAAATATAGACCGAAATTATTAAAGGCGTTTAACTAACAAATTAACGTGCACTAGAACGTAAACAACTAATGATTCCACTTACAACGGATAAACAAGACTGACCACTGGCCTGCAAGAACAAATATATACAAAAAGGGTTAAACACGAAAATATCCCATTTTTTGTATTAGAAATTTACTTCTTTTATGAGTATATACTAACATAATAATATTTTTAAAATTGGAAACAGTAAATATTTTTAACTTATATTATATTAAAGTAACATCATTCGTAGTGAGCAATTATTGCTAATCAGCTTATGATGACTAGATTTATCGAAAAAGAAAATTACTAAAAATATAGGGAAAAAAGAATGAGAGAGATGAAAACATACCCAGCAAGAACGTCGACGTTTTTCGCTAGGACTTTAAGGAGGCTTCCAGCTTCAGATCCCTCCATTGATATATTTGTTCGGAGAATTTGAGTAGTTCCAATTTCCACAAGAAGAGTGAGAGTTGAAACTTTAAAGTGTGTGTGATTATGTGCACAGGAAAGCAATAAGAGAGGGAGGAGTGTAACAAAAAAAGGACAAAAAAGAGACGAATAATTATAAAAGGTTTCTTTTTGCAAGATTCTCTTATAAAATTCTATCCTAAAAAAAGATGAATGTTTTTACAAGATTCTGCCTTCAAGGTTTTTTTGTGCATGCGTTGAAGAATTCATTCTTCAGAACATCTTGCATACGCGTGTAGTAAATTAAAACTGTTAATTTAAATCACGACACTTTAGATACTAAATTCGTGATAGTCACAGCCCACTTCATAGGCTAACCACAACAACAACAACAACAAAAAACAACTACAATTACTGTCATCTTGCACCAACCATTATCGTGCTGCCAAAAATACAAAACTCAAATAATGCAACATCACCATCATCACCACACCACGTGAAAAAGAAGTATTCGTTTTTTTTTTCAAATCTTAATACTTCATAGCAGATAAAAAGAAAGCGTTTATATGAACGTCTACTTAATGAACAAACTATATCGAATATTCGAATTAGAGATATAGATTTATTTAAGGGTGGGACTTTATAAAACAAAGCTATTGAAAATTGAAATTGACATGAAATATTCAATTAGTAATTAGTTTGTATTATGGTTTTCTTTTGTTATATATAATATTAATACATCAATTGGACCGACTGTGCTTGTTTAAGCCTCCCAATTTATTTATTTATTTTAAAAAATGATTCAAATATCAACTTTTGTCTAAAAATCCCAATATTCTAACCATTCTTAAGACCGACCTTGGAAAATTTACTCTCTTAGTCTCTTAAACAAAGTTTCTAACTCCGCCACTGATTTCGACTGTCTAGTTGATCCTATGTCATGATTACTTCTGAGTTGTGCTGTACGCTCGCTACTCTACCAACCCAATTGGATTAAATATTTACATGTTGAGGCCAATAACAAAGTAACCCTTCAGAACCGTCCGGATAAATAAATTAGTGCTCCAGTGGGGTCACTGAAACCACCCACGAGCGCTCCTCATGGTGGCAGCAATGCCCTCTGGTTGAACAATTTTGAGACCAATTGTCAGAGAAATAGTACAAATGTTAAGGCAATTAAAAGCAAGTGGGCCTCTTATTTAAGCCAACACCTGGACATATTAAGACATGGGCCCCCATATAGCCCATTAACGCAGCCCATATAATTTTTAAAGGTCTTAAAAGACCAGTTAGAAGTGACAAATGTTGCGACGTAGAATCATTTGATATTTTGATGTTAGTTAGGTTGTTATAAGTTCGGAACTTCATATTAATCACTCACAAAGAAGCCATGATCCATATTTTCTTTACTATTTCGTTCAATCAAAATGATTTATATACACAACTAAATATATTAATTTTTTAATTAATAATTTGAATTGTTCTTATTCAATGAGATAATCAGAGATATAAAGTGATTCCTGAAATCTTCAGCGACCCATTTAATGACTTTGAAATCCAATATTGACTCTCTAATTGTCTTATATAGATGAGTTTAATTGTGCTTCCTAATTAACTTATATACATGTATTTGTGGATATAGAGAAATTCTTTTTAAACAATGCCTAAACATAAAGTTTGACTTGATTTATTCTTTATGTTTAGAATTCGACTATAAGGTGATAGGGAATAGATTATAATGGTTTTTACAGGTTTTTAATGTAAAAGATGAGAGAGAATGAGTGGAGTTGAGTGGTTGAGATTTGTGGATGTGGTGAGATATGCGGATGTGATTGATTTTGGGTAAAAAAAAAGAATGGATAAAAAAATTGTAAAAAGTAGTAAAAAGTGGAATAAAAGGTTCCCTAACGGGCTTTAGTTTATGTTTACAACTATTTAAACATAAAAAGCTCGATATTTTATACTAACATGGAATAAAATATTACACGCTTTAAAATGATATAATTCTAGATGAATAAAATACCATCTCTATGCAATATGATGGAACAAACAATAGAATTGCATTTCTCTCTCAATCAAAAAATATTTAAAAAAAAAGAAAGAAAGAAAGAAGGAAGAAGGAGAAGAAAACAATCGATAACAAGATGATGATGACATCGTGTAAAGGGTTAAAAGAAACAAGCCATCAATCTTAAAATAATAATAAATAATAATACCTTAATTTCTCCAAGCCCTAAATCATCTATAATAATCACACCAAAATTTTTTAAACAAAAGATTAAAGTAAAAGCAAAGCAAAAACTCAATTATAATCATTCATTCATGAACGGTGGTTCGTCATCTCGTGCCGATCATCACCGCGGTGAGAACCACTCACCTGAGATTCCGATACGACGTCACCACCAGACCGATATGGATTTATCCCCGTTAACCCCAAATGCCCCTCCACCAATCCATCCCCGCTGCCACCGCCTCCGCCTATACCGGCGTTCAACTGTTGATTAGGCAATACCGCCACGGCGGTCGGAAAATTCATGAAATGCAACCCGCTAGCCGTAGTGCTTCTATATAAAGCTGTAGCACTGTTATATGGATCAACCCCCATAACCTGGTTATTTGAATTTGGAATCATCCAAAAGTTCGCCGGAATTGAAGCATGACTTGCCGGCATTGACCCGGTGGATGACTGAAGTAAATGAGTCCCCATTTGTTGGTGATGCTGTGGCTGCAACTCTTGCTCCGCCCTCCGCTTCCTCGCTACACCCTCCTCAGCCTCTGACAAGCCTAATGAATGGTGGCGCATTTCTTGCTTAGCTTGCATCAAACTAGGGCTCAAATTTCCAGCCTGAAAATTCAATAACGTCGTCGGCGAACTCTCGGATAGTAAGCCTGGAAAAAGTCCACGCCGTTGCTGCATCGAAAAACTCGGATTGAAATACGAAGATGATCTTAATTGAGACGGTACGGACATACTAGAACCCGAGCTTCGTAAGCTTATGTTGAGCGAAGTAAAATTCGCCGGAATAGTACCTGTTGAAAATAATATTTAAATGAATTAAACAAACCTTGAATTGTAATATTTGTAAAATTTACGCTTTTAGATGAGATGGTTAATACTGGTATTACCAGTGCCAGTGGCGGCAATAACTGCCGGCTCAGCTTGTTGGAGCAACCACTCAATGGTTTCTCCGTCGGTCTTGTGACCTAGTTCTCGCGTAAGTTGGAAAACCCTAGCGGCACAAAGTGCGGGCATGCGAATGCGTCGTCCACGTCCATCGACTTTTGTGTGGCGATCTTTTGTCGACGTTCGCTTGGGCGGTGGTTTCTTAGAAGGTTGGGCGGTGGTTTCTTGGATGGTTGTGGCGGCGGTTGATCGAGTGATGATGCTAAGGCTCGATGTGTCCTCGGAAACGGCTAGGGAAGAGTAGGAGGAGGTGGTGGGGCAGCCGGCTAATTCTTCGTCCTTCTTCTCGAGCAATTGGAGTGGGAAGTTGGGGCGATGGTTGTGTTGAAGATGATCATCACCACCACCTAATCCTTCCATGATTCATGAGATGAAGCCAAGGAGAAACCACCACCATCAACAACTTTTTCTCTACCCTCTTTTATTCTATTTGAATTGAACAAGCTCTCTGTTTCTCTCTCTCTCTCTCTACAATTATGAAAGAAAGAAAGATATCATTCCATTAGTTGTAAATCTTGTGATTCAAGGATTTGGAAGCTTATTAACATGAAAAAGATGGGGAAAAATTTCTTTTGAAGAGAGATAGGTCAAGAATGGAAAGCTTGAATATTGAAGCTAGCTAGCTATGTTGAAATCGAATTTATTATAGGTTGACTAAATAATCTTTAGCAAAACTGACAATTTTTAAGATTAAAGAGTTGAAGTGAAGATTTTCATGTATAGCTTGAACCTATAAAACAACTTGAACGACGCTCTCGTGTCTCAATTTATATTTGGATGGATGTACTAATTAAGATCCCTTTCACAGTTTCACTTGAGAGAGAGAGAGAGAGAGAGAGAGAGAGAGAGAGAGAGATTATATATGAATTGAAGAAGAAGATAATGAATGGGAATTATATGAGTGAGCTTTAAAAAGCAAAAAAATATTAAGCAAAGGCAAAAGAGAAAACATAATACATATGCTTCTTTTGATGGGATCTTTTTTATGTCTTTTAAAGAGAAACCCTTGATTTGAAATTACATCAAAAAGAAGAAAACAATGGAGATTTTAATTTTCAGGTTTGAATTATTTTCTTGAAATGAAAATCAATTATCTGAAAATGGTTTCTTTCTTTCTTTCTTTTTATTGTGGTTGGACAGAGAGGCTATGTTTCAGAGTCAGTCCACGTGAGGTGCTCTTTTTATCATTCAGTCCATAAAGACAGTGGTGGGACCCACCTTCCAGTCAAAAATATATTCAGAAATTTATTTAATTTTAAAAAAGAAAAAGATTTAATCAATCAAAGGTGGAAATGAGCCCATACTCATTCACGTATAATCATTTCTATTTTGGCCTTTTGCCCTTCGCCTTTGCTTTATGGACACTTGTTCAGGCTTCATCAATGTCATTACTAATTTATTTAGCTTAAATAAATATTAAGGATATGTTTAATAATTTGGTAGGCGAAAATTGGATTTGATTAAAGAGAGAACTTATATTTATTTTTTTCCTGTTTTTTCCTTTTAAAAGATGATAATAGACATGCTGGTTGATACAATATAATGTGTCCAATTTTTATAAAATGAGATAATATTAATAAAGATAATCACTCTATAGAATTTTAGCACATGACTATTATAAGGGTGATAGGGGTTGATTTTTAATGATTTTTAAAGGTTTTTAATGTAAAAAAAGAGAGAGAATAAGTGAAGTTGAATGGTGGAGATTTATGGATGTGATGTGATATGTGGATATGATTGATTTAGGATAAAGAAATAATAAATAAAAATTTATAAAAAGTGGTAAAAACATTAAAAAATAGTTCCCTATCGCCCTATATGTCAATCACAAATAAATTATTGTGTTAAAATAGAATTATTCTTAATTTTACACTAGAGCAACTGTTCGTTTAAATTTTTTCCACTTACGTTAAACGAATATTTTGTCAAAATTAAATATAAATATGAACCACACACCTCACTCTACGCATTTCATAGTCTCCACCATTAATATATCTAAAACTTTAATTTTTTAGCAAAATAATAACTCATGATTAAATTGACAACTATTAATTTTGTTGAAGTTTTACTATTATTTAGGGGCAATGTATATGTACGTCAGTTACTATATACTTTCACATTATATTGACCAGTATTGTAATATTCTTTATCTACTAACACATAAATATTTAAATAATAACTAATAATAAAGTGCTATATATATAGCTACATAACTATTGTTGATACACAATATTAATTATTCGGTTTTTTTCTATATTGTTTTGTCTCATAAGTCACTTAACGAGAAGCTAATGGTGGAACAATGACTTTTTTTTTTTTTTTTGGAAGCTTTAACTAGACAAAATCATAATGATTTTTTGAGTATCCTTATGACAATATATGAGATATCTCTCACATTAAGAAGATTTCACCAAGATCCTTGAAGTGTAACTTTTAGTGCCATATTCATCCTTGATTCTTTTTGAGTGTATATTGGTGCTCTTTTCTCATTAATTAATGGCTTGAATAGAAAATCGGTTTTGATAAATTTCTAATCATTACTTAAGTGAAAATATATAGTTGGTCGATGAATAAGAAATTAAGTTAAATTTAAGCCACCCAAATACGTGACGTTGTTGGAAATTATGTAAAAAAATTATGAGATATAGATAGATCTCATTTGTTTGTGCATAGTTATCATCACATTCATTTTTCATTTTTGCATTAACACATTCATGTATATTTGCCAAAAAAAATTTACCCATTTATTCTAAGTTACGTATCATATAAAGAGAGTTTACTGGTTTATGTAAATTGAAGTGCTCTTGTTGTGGAACGTGCACTTTGTATCTTCAGAGACAAATACCCGGAAACCTTTAGCACCCAATTAGGGTTATTATGATCTTAATTAAGGACAAAAAAATAAAACTCTTACATCAATTGAGTTCATATTCATGAATACAATCGTCTAGCAATTGTGTGGTTGATATTGATGTTTAACTTTGGTTAAATAGTTTAAAAAAAGTTACACAAACGCCAACTTAGTTTATGAATTCATTTGAGATGTTTTCAATAATTTTACATTTGTTCATTAAATTATTTACGACAAAATTCTTCCACAAATTCAAAAATGATATTCCTACTAGTTCAAATTAAAAGAATTGTGCACGGATGAAACCTTTATGTATTAACACGGGGGAAAATTTTTGTAATTCATTTATTTTATTTATGAGAAGTTCATCTCTAGTGAAATTTTAAGTACATCAATATCATTTTAAATAAAATTGTTCTCGAGGAAAAAAAAAAAGAAAAAAAAAAAAGAAAGATAGAAAGGACTAAATATTATACAGAAAAATAAAATCAAACCGCTGATATTTGATATCTCTTTTCATTTAATAATGAGTTTTGTTCTAATTATAAGTGACCGAGTAGATTCTCTGTTTAAGATCAAGACAAAAGAACATCTTCAAAATAAGTATCTTGCTTTATTTTCTAGAACAAATTATTGGGGAAAAAAAAAAACAAATTCCTTCCCTCTACCAAAGGGAATACAATTATTCAATTATTATAAGCAGAACATGGAATGACACGCACATGAAGAAATAAAATGTTGTGCCCAAAATCAAGCAACATTTGATAAATTGTTTGTCTAATGGGCTGTCAAAATCCAGTTAGGTTTTAGTTGGATTATGTTCCCATGTGATTGGCGTTGGTGGACCAGCTTTTAGTGCTGCTTCTTTCAGCACCACAGCTTTGCTCCCTCATCTGTGCTAGTCATGAAGGCATCCTATTAACGCGGAGGGTAGTTGTGCTACCTAGATATTCTGTCAGAATTTCTAACAGGTTTAAATTATTAATTTATTACTATGATTAGTCAAAAGAGTATTTTCAAGCCAGTTCTTTTGTTTTCAGTTCTTGTCAGCTCTGAAAAACATTAAACTTCCTTATTTTCATATTTTAGAAACACATATTTAAAAACAAGCAAAGATTTTGAGAAAAAAACTCGCTAGGCCTTAATTCAGCGGGACAGCGAAATGAATGCAAAAAATTCAACTCATTGGGTTGGGGGGCAGGTTGTGAACTTGTGATTGTTCGAAAGTGGCAAGTTTGGGTATAATTTTGAGCAAGATTTGGTTCTTCTGTCCAAAATCCAAAAAACGCATGTAAATTTGCATTCTGTCTTGAGAGAGTTTCGAAATCAATATGATTTTGTGAGTGAGAAATTGAACCTCAAAGTCTACCCATGAAAAGGGGGTATATGATGTAGAAGTGGGAAGGAAAGTGATTTTATCTCACATTGGAAAATTTGTTTTAACATTGACTAGGTTATAAAGAACTAACACTTGAAGAATGTTTAATAGAGAATAGTATAGTATAGTATAGTATAGTCAGGAGTGATTTAGTGCCATCGATGGCGCATAGTTGATCTTATCGATATCCGCTTTGAAATTCAATCGGATTCAGATAAGATGGTGAGAGAGGCTGATTTGGAAAATTTTCTACCACATCAGCGGTGGCGTGGTCTGTCACAAAGTTTTGGCCATGATTTTGGCCCAAATTATGTCTAAAACTTTGACCGGCCCTACAGTATCGCCATAAAATTTTCCAAATTATTGGAGCTCTCTCTCGCCCTACTGATTTTACATCTGGTCTTGGATTTCAAAACGAATATTGAATTGGGTCGAAAATATCATCGATGATCGTAACTATAGTACTATCGATGACACCAAAAAATCCTTGATAGTAGAGATTCTCTCTTATATACGCACGCAAGGGGTACAAATCATAGACTGATTTACACTTTGATCCTTGGAACTTGTATGAGCGTCACCCATATTTTGACTTTACTAAAATAATTTGAATTTAATTAAATTCAGCTAACTTGAAATGACTTTTTCTTTTTCTTTTTTTTTTTTTTTTTTGCTTTGTTTTTTTGGTTGTTTTGGGTTTTTGGGAACAAAGGATGAGATATCTAGCGTTGGAGGTGTGGTTCTCCGAATCCCTGGTAAGATTTTGAAAGTTATTATTAGTTATGGTTTATGATGGAATATTGTAAAAAATAAATATAAAAGAAAAAGGGAAAAATAACCCCCAATTGAAGATATGGAAATAAGTTAATGCTTAAGGAATTTGCCAACTTAAAAGTGTGACTTGAAGACCAAGACTTTCCTTATTTATGAGTTTTTCTTTCTTATGAATAGATGTCTTATTTTCTCTTCTATATACCATCCAAGTATGAGTTGAGAAAAAAAAAACAATTTAACACTCTAATTTTATAGTCTGTGTTGATAATACAAAGAATAGCAATTGGTGAGTGTGGTAAGGCTTGATCTATTTTTCTTGGTAATACTTGGGGGTAACCAGATCTAAAGGAAAAATTACAAGCCTAACATTTTAAGAGTTTTCTTGTAACTTTTTGTAGTTTATACAAAGAGTGGAAAATTAAGTGTGATAAAACTCAGGTTAGTTTCCTTGTAATACTTGAGTTGTGGGATGGTAAGTGAAAAGTCTGTATAATTGTAAAAATTTATCATATAATGGAAAGTTTTGACGGTCCGCCCGTAGTTTTTTTTTCATGTTTTGGAGTTTTTCAAGTAAATCCACTCTAAACATGAATCTTGTAATTGTTGTCACTCATGTAACCTGAGACTCTTCATGGAAGCCACACAACCACATTTTTGCCTGTATAAATAAAATCAACAGATGACAAAAAATTTAATTTCTCCCTCGTTTTCTTGCTTTAATTTCTACTTCTACTTTATAATTTCCTCGTTTTCCGGCTTTGATTTCTACTTCTACTTTATAATTTCCCTCTCCTTCAAACACTAGTGTCGTGGGTAATTAAGGTAGTTAAGTCATTAGTTATGTATCACCGGAAGCTCGGTATACGGTTTCTACTAGCTGTCGTTGCCTCGTGGAAGACATATGCGCAAGTAACCCTGAAACACCCACAATGAGGAGAAGAATATGTTTTAAGGATGTACCATATTGAACACATGACTCAATTAATCTTTTATGCAAGCCGCAATTTTTGTATTCAATCATGCATACTATTGTGGATTTTTTCTGCTACTACTTTAATGAGAACTCAAAACAAAACTTGTTAATTTCATATTTCAAATACACAAACCAAAATGATTATCATCTTATAATCAATCTAATTCACTGGCAATGAGTGACCACATATTTTTGACGTGACAGTGACTTTGTTGTGAAATATTCCAAGATGTAACTATCTCATATCATAGTTCAAACCAGTGACAAAAAAAATGGTCATTTTCGATGTTTTTCTGGTTTCAAGCTATTGTCCCTACGAACTTGCCAAAGGTATCCAGTTCATCTTATCCTAACAAATTTAAAGAAGCCCAATTAAAAGGCACCAAGTCAGCATGATAAAACGATCAAAAATGGCAAATTGCCAATAAATTATTTTTGGATAAAATTTATTTTATACAATATTCAATGAAGCAATTGACTCTTTTTTTTTTTTTTGAGGCGGAGCAATTGACTTTGAGTAGCCTTTCTTTAACATATTTATTTTTATAAAATAAGACCAAGAAAATAATACGTAACTGAAGGAAAGAGTCTCTACTTTTCATCTAGATTGTGAAAATTATCCACACCTTTAAGATTTTTACATTTTCATCCTCAAATAAACATTTCTTTATATTAAACATCCTTCACAATAAATGGAGTTTGTGTATACAGCGAATTTATGCTTGATAGGTACGAGAGAAATGGCATAATTAATGTTTTCAAGCAATATGAGGAGGAGCGAATTACATAGGAGATGTGGTCCTGAATCTTGAAAATGAACATCTATTATCCATCATGTGACCTTGAGAGAACAACATTAGATGAGCGCAACCATTATCAAACACTACTGTCCTCAACTAAAATGAGATTACATAAATATTAAAGTGTACATCATGTGTTTAAATTGTTTAATAAGTTGATGACACTTAATTGACTTCTAAACTGGCATTCAGTACTGTTTATATTCCAGAGCGTTTCCCCTAGTAGGAATCGTCCATCATGCTCAAAGTCTCAAACTACTTGCATAAGTAGTTTGTCCAATTAGCAGCCCATTTGGGCCGTGAGGCTAGAAAACATAACGCCTATGACCTTCAATATCAACTTTTTCTTTAATACAAAAAGGTCCCCAAACATAAAGGTCTTCAATATCAAATTTCACCTAGAACCTCCAACATCTCAGCATCAGCCATCTACCAACCAACATAAATCATAACATATATATAGCTCGAGTTCGATCTCTGCACTACGGTGATACCTTATGACCCACGGAAAAAATTTAATCAGTGACCCCCAACCTTTCAGGCGATTATTTATTATTTATCTCACATAACGTAAATATTAAAAAAAAATTGGGGGTGACGTAGGGCCACCACAGGACGCCACGCGTGGGTATGTACCCACTGATGGATACCTGAACAAATCCATATATAGCTCATCTGACTAGTAACTCACCAATTCATGCTTGATTAACTATGTGGGAATTGCATAATGACTTATGTTGACTACATCTTCGGGTCTTAACGGCGGATGAGTCTTGTTTCTTATCCTCAAAGCTTGATAATCCTTGTATACAAATCTTCTATACTTTGGTGTCTCCCCAATATGTTGTGTGAAATGTGGCAGTGGTTCGACTGCTTTGTCTCCTTGCAAGTTATAGAAAAAGGAGAATGAGTGACGACTTCTCTTTGATCTTACCACTCTGTGAGTCGCACTCTTGAACTTATTATTCGTCAATACCTAAAAGTTGTTTAATATGTAATACTTTTAGTACTTTATGTTCATTATGGGCTATCACATACAATATTTTAAGCTTTTAACTTGCAAACGAGACGATGATATCAACATGATTTATGAATATAGAGATTACCTGGATAACATCAGCTACATTGACAACAATCATGCCTTCAAGAGGCACAATTGGGATCCATTCTCCATGCTTGAGAACCTCCAGACCACCAACTTCATCTTGGAAAATAAAAGTGATACAATTAGCGTCTTCATGCTCTGATATACCAATGTTTTCCGTTTCAGTAGCGGGGAAGTATCTCTTCGTTGACATAAGATCCCCACTTCTGTCGTTGTTGTATTCCTTGAGAAAATTAGTGGGAAGACCTAAGCAATCGTTTAAAATGCTCTCCACATGTTCACCTGTCTTGCTGAATTGATTGAACAGCTCTTCAAGTACAACCCTGGAAATGGATATTGAAGGTGCATTAGTGAGTTTGTCATCAATCAGTTACTTTGCAAATAGATAATGTATTAGTGAGTCGAATATTAATTTCAATTACAATCTCCATACTCAGCAATGTAAGTAGGCAGGAACGATCTGGAAATTTTTAGCACTCCATAAAACACCTTAACACAAGTATTTGGATACTAAAATAACTTAAGCCTAGCTTAACGGCAAGTGGTTCAGAGTAGTATCAAAATCATCAAAGACAATCATGTAGTCACTTGCGAAGAACTTTTTTATTATTCCTGGATACTAAATGATGTTACTTACTCATGAAGGGCTGCCATTAACTAGATAATGTAGCATGGATAGTGATCAGCATCTTGGCATATAACTTACTTATGCATTATATCAGTAATATAAAGATACCTATGAATTCTGTTCAATATTGTTAAGAAACGTTGTTCAAATACTAGAAGGTTAAGATTTTCAACCAATGTTGTTTATGATTTCTCTTTAACAGTACATTTTCATATACTTCCAATTACTCTAATTTATGAAAATTTGTCAGTTTTAGAAACTTATGTGCTATTCTTTTTGTATTTCAATTTTCAATTTTAAGTTTTAAATTTACATTTCAATTTTCTTTTCCCAGGAGAGAAGGGACAACAATCTGTTTTTGGAATTTTCAACTTTTGGTGTACATTCACTTAAACCGCTCAAAACGATAAAAAAAACTGTTTTTGATTTTTCTTTATAATTGCTTGAAGACATGCATTTTTGAAAATACAGAAGTAAACAAGTTTACAATTTTTCAAAAAATTAAGAACCGGAAAAAACAATTTGAAAACAATAAGGAGAATATGCATGGACTTGAAATGATGTCATGAGATCACATTTAAGTATTGACTCATATGCTTTTGAACCCCCGACTTCATACAAGGGATAATGGCCCGGGAAAATATGGCTTTTTTCTGATGTTCTAACAGAGTGCTTAGTCAAAAAGTAAGGTAGTTAACGTCCAAACGAAAAATAATATTTCTTTGTTATGTATGGTTAAAAATGAGTGGGAAAAGAAAAAAAAAAACGCAATGGTGGTCAAATAATCTTGTCAAGCAACTAATTTTATGAATGTTTTCAAAACTTGCCAAACTATCTTAGGTCAGTTTGGTACCATCTTGCTTCTTTTCAAAAGTTGAGGACCAACTTCTCAATGTAGACATAGCTTCGAGACTACTAAGTTGTGCACATAGTTCAAAGACAGCTGTTAATCTTGAGAGCTCATCAGTCATCTCTAAGTGGGAAACTAAGGGGATGTTCTTTCTATTCAAATACTTTTGTGATTCGAGCACGTGGAGCTCTATTGCAAATAGGACAACATCAATGGTGTAACCTTTCTATGATATTCTAATTTAGATGTTATCAAGTTCTTATAAATTCTTTATGGTTGGTTTGATTAATTATTGTATTCTTTCACTAAACAGAAATACGATTGCACAAATTGTGTGAGATTATCTTGTGCCATAATGCATATTTGTGTGTTAATGGTGCTAAAATCATCAAACTTACTGTTAACTTACTGTTAATGGTGCTAAAATCATCAAAATTACTATAAGTATTCACTATTAACAAAATTTATCCCCAATTTTATTTCATATTCATCTTAAACAGAGGCTAGAGAAAATTTACCTGAAACCAACTGGATCACTGGGCAAAACGTTGAATCTGGACCCAGGTGGAAGCATCAATAAATACTCGTTCTTATCGGTCGAATTCGCCGGCTGCTTCCCGTAACCAGCCGGAACTGGCGCCGCGGATCTAGTCCTGTACTTGAGCTTCTCCTCATCTGGCAGAGCGAAAAATATCTTTGCAAGCTCCATGGCTCGGCTCATGAGCTCGAGCGGTATCCCGTGGTTTACGGCTTGAAAGAAGCCGTATTCAGAACAGGCGCGGCTGATTGCGGCTTTAGCCGCCTCCTTGCTTTCTTCGTCGCCATTTAAGGAGAATACAGAAAGATCAACTGTAGGAATTGCACATTTAGCCATTGCACATATTCAAATGGAATGTTGATTTGGGAACTTGTTATGATAATAATTGATCAGATCTGATTCTGTGTGGTTAAAGATAAAGTTTAATTATTATTTTAGTAAGGAAAAACTTGAACGAACCAGAACACGAGAGCTGTCTCAAAAAAATTTTGCTACGGAATTTATAGTGAATGTCTCCCACCCATTGGTGGGTAAGACAAGTGAGTGAGATTTGAAAATCTTTTTTTTTTTATATTAATTTTCAAGTTTTACTCAAAAGTGGATGGAATAACCCAACCATCAATGTATGAGAGATTGTAATTTATGCAACTTAACCATATTTTGTGTTAGTAATCAAACAAAAGAAATTGGGTCAATCGTGAGCCAACACAAATACGGATGTAGAGGTGTGGTGTGTGAGCCATCCATGACCATCTCGACTGAGGTGAAACCATCAATAAATACTCATTCTGGTCAATACGATTCATTGACATCTTCCCATCCCAGCTGGCGCCGGAGCATCAGGTTTAGGCTTTTACTTCCTCTTCTCCTCGTTTGACAAGGCGACATACATCTTGGATAGCTCCATGGCTCGGCTCATTAGCTCTAGTGGTATCCCAAGGTTGTTGGCTTGAAAGAGGCCATATTCAGTACATGCATGACTTATTATTTCCTCGGCTTTGTTCTTGGCTTCATCTTCTCCGTCTTTGGAAAACAGAGAAAGGTCAACTGTATGAAGAGACAAGTTAGCAATGCGTAAACAATTCTGCTTTCTTCATTTCTGATCTCTGTTCATATGCCTTTTTATATCAATGAAGTCTACCATATGTTATGAGTCATGACAATTGATACATGCGTATACATATATATTTTCATCAGGTTGAACTTATAAAATGTCAGTTTTTGGGCCGTTACACTATTGACCTTCAATATTTAACTCAAATCACTTGCGCACCATTCAAGAAACAGAAGCTGCAGGCCCATTTCCCCCCCCCCCCCCCCCCCCAAAAAAAATCAATTTATTGGCTAAACTTGTCAACTGATGTCTCCTTTCTAATTATTTTTCCAATCTTGATTTTCACCTCACACACACACAGAAACTTCAGCTATTTCTCAATTGCTCATAAGATGCAACAGCAATATATCCTCCCGAACCGAGGTTTCTATAGAATATAAATTTAGTAATGCCGATAAACACTATGAAAAATGAAGTGGGAATACACCAAGAAAAGGGAAATGTCTGCTCAAGAACCACAAAAAAGGAACAGTTATTTCTCATGCTCCGTTACTCTTGCTAGAACTTTCTAAAACTATTAACAAGCAATTGATAGCATAATATGAATCAGACCAGAAACATTCATCTTCCTCACTCATCACCATCCTCATCCTCATCGTCCTCCTCTTCGTCATCATCTTCAGAGCCATCACTCGCCTTATCCTGCAGAAACTTCAATTAAGATATGTGCAACAGATTTTATAAGCATACCATACAGTTCAGTTTCAAACTCGTGTATCCAAGTTATGCAGCAAGGTGTTTATAGAAATGGTGTTTTGAATGTGAGGCTGTTATTGAACATTGACTTTCACCAAGTTATATATTTTTTCCATGCTAACTGTAAAAGTAAAAGAATACCGACGCAAGATCCAATACTTACCTCATCGTCCATGTCAAAATCTTCTTCATCAGCCTCCTGCAACAAAAATAAAAGATACCGTAAAAAGCAATTCAAGTCACAAAGTTCAGCTCTTCCATTCATATGCACATTATAACTAACAAGTTGAAGATAAAAAAGCACATTACATTGTTAAAATAAGTCAGAGGATTTGACCACAAGTCATCCTTGATTATTTCAGCAACCTGCACAAATATGATGATTAAGATTTAGTTAAACATCTATTGCAACATTATACAACATCCGACTTCTGACTCATTGAAGTGACTCTCTCTTGAGAGTTATAACCTTATAGCATAAATAGTAATGAAGTTATGGTATAACTTCTGAATTTTTTAAAGAATATTGAACTGTATAATAAATGTCTGTTATAGATTATCTATGAGGTGCTGAAATTATAAATTGATAGAAATACATGATGTGCGACCAAATTTGAAGTTTAAAGAACTAAATTTCCAACTGAAGTAGATCCAAACATGCAGTAATTAATAATATCTGAAGTTATGGTAAATCACCAAAAATAAAAGCATATTAGTTAAAAGAATTTACATCATGACTTCATACCACAACCACCATTGCCAAAACAATGGTTCGTAGACCATGAAAAGAAGTTCATAGCTCCCATAATTGCATTCACATAAACCTAAATCTTCAGCACATCCAATAATCTTTACAAAGCAGAATTTACCTCATCATGAAAATCAGGAATATCGTCTTTGTGCAGGGTCTCACTGAACCATGTAAAAAAGCTGCATTCACAGTGCATGTAACCATGATTATTCAGGATCAAAGAAACAAGCAATTAATAGTTTCAATTTAATTTATGAATGTGGAAGCGAGGAACAGTTAAAAGCACATAACATCTTGTGACTGCATATTTTTGTGCTACAAACACTTAACAAAATAAAATTGAGAGGCACACTTCTGGCACTTTGGAATTAGAAGGCTAATCCACTTCTAAAAATTATGGAAGCAATAATTTCCAACATTCAGAAACCAACCATAGCGTGTGTCAGAAGTTTTAATCCCTACTGTTCCTTTACACATCGTCTCATGGTCAACAGTAAATCAACACTTTTGGAAGTCTACACTGCTCTCAGAAACTTGAAAAAGCCAAGTACTAAGTATCATTTAATTAAATGTGTCTCCTTTTATGCCATGAAAGCACTAATTTCAACATTCAGAAACAGCATGGGCAAACACACGCGTGGTCCAAAGAGTGAAAGAGGTTGCCATATCACATTCCATACCAGGACAAATTACCAATCATTATCAGAAGTTAACCATCTCAGAGTTAATCACTATATTACTCTATAAATTTGGTTACCATACACATCAACTCATTGTCAAAACAATATCCGACGTGCCTCAAATCTTTTGGAAGTGTACACTGCTCAGAGACATGACATAAGTCCGAATAACTAAGTTACAACCATCATTTGGAACGACGTCTCCTTTTATGTCATTTCGGATATATGGTCAATTCATTCTTCAAATGAACTGCTCTTGATCCCTGCTAATTGTTGAATATGAATTGCACAATTTTCAGCGTATGAAATTATTTTTTTCCAATGTTGACTTTCGTTATTGATCCCATTCTGAGAAGTACGACAGAGGCTGTAAAACTTGAAAACTCAAACATCTGATAAGGGGACCCACTATCACACATCTACGCAGCATAGACTGACCATTGTGCACTGACGTCCTAAACATCAGTTTGTGACCTATGAAATGCCCTAAGATAACCCCTTTTGCAGCTAGTAGCTTTACCACAACTAGATTGTGTAATTAATCAGATCAACATCATTTGACCTAGGGCGTCAGGCGTAACATAAATTTACATTTAAGACATGGCAGAATAATTGACTACAACCCAGCTTTATTGTACCATACTGGAAAACAAGAAGTGTGAATGTAACGAACCTTTCTTCTTCATGAGGCCGCTTGTTCCCTTTCTTCTGTTCAGCAACACCATTAGGAATGTCCATGCCTTCTTTCCACTTTATTGAAGTTGCAGTGATTTTTGTTCCCTCGTCTAGGAAGGTAAAAGCCTTTGTAAGTTTCGTATCTTCAAAATATGGATTGGGGCTGAAGTGCTGAAAGGAAAAATAAGATATGCTATGAACAAATTTCTAGCAAATTAACAAATTAGATAATCTAATAGAATTTCTAGATCCAAAAAGATGCAAAAACACAAAATGGAAAAGATGGAGACTTACAAATGTGATAGAGTGTCCCGATTTCACGTCCTTGAAATCTTCCACTTCAAGAGAAGTTAAATACTTGAAAATCTGAAGACAAGAAAGCACAGTCCAGTATCACTCAACAGACCAAGAGATAGAATGTAATAATAGCTGGCATTTAGAAGAACTTTTATTCATGGAGTAAATGTTCATTATTGACTATTGACAAGAAATCAATAAAGTTAACACAACAAATTGAGCAAATTAAAATTACAATTATAATAATTTTCTATCATTGGATAGAGTGAAAAAGGATGAAGATTAAACCTTTTGGTCTTCCTCGGTCAAAAGTTCACCGAGGGCAGGATGACTCAAAAACTGCATGAAATAAGACGCTATGTTAAGCAGAGGGGTAAAAGCTAGAGATATAGAAAGGATAAGACTTGTTAGTATTTTTCAAAGCACTAGTTGTGGCAGATCACATACTGCAGTCATCCAGAAGTCAGGAATGGACTTTATGATGTCATTCCGCTTGTCGTATACAGGTTTGCGTATCTCATTGTATTTCTGCTCCACTTCCAAGACTTTCTCACTGGCTTCTTCATTGATCTGCAACCAAAGCAAATGAACTATGCGAGTTACTATTATTCCAATTGGAACCCAAAAATGTAATTTCAATGCCACCAATAGATTGTGGCTAAATGAAAGTAGTAGCAACATAAATTATCTGATGTCTTCAATTTAACAATGTGAATTACTGTACTTCCTAGATGGAACTTTGGCCTTGATGAGATGGCCTGCTAACTCTTATCTTAAACTAGCCTTCGGCCAGCTACAAGCCTACAATAATCTTCAGATTCATAGTAAATAATTTCAGAAACTGCATTGCCGTACATGGCCCAAAGTCCTTAAAGACCAGTGTTAGACTAATGACTATTAAATACAGAATCTGAGATTCCATAGATGGCCCAAAGTACTTAAAAGACCAATTTCAAACTAATGACTATTAAATACAGCCAAGTTTAAATCTTTTTAGATGAATAGGCTACATCCACCAATGTTGATTTCATTCCAATTCTCAATTTTCAACGATCGAAACAGGCAGGTCGAAGATCATGATGTGAAGATAGACAGTTCTCACAGAAGATCATTTTGTGCACCAAAAATAAAATCACTTGGTAGATTATATTCACAGTCAGTCAAATACTAAATTGAATGGGTAAGAGTTTTTGCCACGCCTGACTGCAAAACTCTGTTTATATAATAAGGCCATACAAATTCAGGTCAACTGGAAACTAATTAACAGTTCCTCTGCTCATAATTCCTCAAAATCCAAAAAGGAAAACTGGATTCCCTTGGCCTCAAAACAATTAAGAAAAACAACCCAAAAAAACCAATTTTTTTCCTAAAATTCATTTTACCCAGACTGCTAATTTCCAGAAAGTTCCTCAATCTCTCAACAGAGATAGAGCGAAAGGGAAATTGCAAACCGGAAAAAAAAAAAAAGAAAAACAAAATTACTTTTTCAAGCTCATCTTGAATTTCCTGGAGCTTTTCAATGGAAAGAATGAGCTCTCCATCAATTTGTTCTCCTCCGTTGTTTTCTGCCTCCGCTTCTCCGACTTTCTGCTTCTTCCCTTTGTCTGCTCCCATTGTCTTTCAAACCCTAGAAATTCAATAAGAGAGAGAAATAGATAGAGGGGAGAGAGGGATGTGTCGTTCCGTTATTTGTTGTGAGCCTTGCTTAAACCCTAAACAAAACCCACTTCTGTTGAACGGTGTGTGCTATATATAGCGTGACCGCATACCGTCCAAAGTCATAATTTCACTCGAATGCCCGAACTATAGTGAAAATAACAATCAGCCACAAAATTACAGTCGCTCAAGGTTTCAAAAACTAGAGAAATATGTTCATTCCAATTGGTGATTTCGTTCACCCTTTTTTAAAGAAGTTTACACTCCTAAAAATATTTAAGTATCATGTATTTGGAAAAATAAAGTCATTTTATATCAATGCTGAAAATCAAGTGATTATGTAAAAAAAACTTACAAAACCAAGTGTCCAATTCTTAGAGTTTAAGTGTCTAGTTCGATTTGCTATGTCATTTCTATTAAACACGTGTAAAAAATTTTATTACACACTCACAGTAATGGACAATTGCACATATCTTACACATATATAATGTCCATTACAATGAATGGCAACACATGTGCAGTGTCCACTAATAGATTCCATTACACGTGTAATAGATTCATTGAGTGCGGCCGAACTGATGACCGATTCAATGATCATGACCAAAGGCGCCCACTCGAACCACGGACACCAAAAATCAATCAAATTGGATGAGATAGTTCAACAAAACTTCTTTAGAGTGAATTATTTTCAAAAAGAAGTTATAAAGGGTGAATGAGAGTAAATTAAAAGTATTTTAAAGTAAAAGAGGAGAAAGAATAAGTGGAGGTGAGTGGTTGAGATTTATGTATGTGATGAGATATGTGGATGTGATTGATTTAGGAGAGAGAAAAAAAGTTGAAAAAAGTGGTAAAAAATGGTAAAAAGTGGGAAAAGTAAGATCCATTCATGCTTATAATTTAAAAGTATAAAATTTGACTGAAAATTTTGAAGTACGTGATTAAAATGAGCGTAAAAGTTGATTGTTAAAAACTTATATGAAACAAGCGGTGAAGATCTTAAGTTGTGATGACGCTAGTAGCATATATACAAGAAGTGGCTGAAAAATTAGGTTTTAGATCGACCATTTGTTATCTCATGAACCATAATGTACGGACAAATTATAGGGTTAGTTTTGTTTGTCGAATCTTTGAAAAATTAAATATTTAGAGTTGAAATGACACATTGACATTGATTATTATTGTAGTTATCATACATTGACATATAAATATTATAATATTAATCAACCACATGATGCAAAATAATTGTAAATATATTAGTACTCTAATTAATAACTGGCTAGAGGGGTTAGATTTTTATTATTTTTTTAATCCCCAGGAGTGGGACTTAGGAATGAGTTCGCCCATCTTAGGATTGAAATTTTTATTATTTTTTATTAATTTTTATGTGAAATAGGAGAGAGAATTGGTAAAGTTGAACGGTGAAAATTTAGTGTAGCATATATAAGCCCCACGTGATATGTAGATGTGATTGGTTTGATCAAATTCAAATTTAAAAGAAAATGTATAAAAATGTGTAAAAATGTATAAAAATTCAAAGCATAGGCATGCGTAAGGTCTTGTTCTATACACCATCTTTTTTCACTACCTTCCATTAACTTTCTCTCTCTCATCATTTTCAACCACTCATACAATTACTTTATATTTTTTAATATATTTTCTTCAATTTTTAACCACACATCTAATACGTCATTCGAGTAAATCAATATAAATCAATAACACCTTCTATAAAACAAGAATGTCTTGAAAATTTGATCAATGCAGAGTGTTGATTGCAATTCAAATATTAAAGTTTAAATTGAAAGACAAAGATTTTATCTTCCTCAACTAATAAAACTTCAAAACAAATGTTAACTAACCAAATTATTGTTCTTTCACTAAATAGAATTTTTTTGAAAGTGCTTTTACTAAAGTCTAAATAGAATAACTCTTTTCAAAAAAAAAAAGTCTAAATAGAATTAAATGTTCACTTACACTAAAACTAATGAAATTTACAAATTTTGATAAAAATCGTCTATTCCTAAAATGTTGGAGTTTTGGTCGTCCAAAAGCTTAAAGACTGGGAATGAGAGGATGCAAATTTTCTAAGGGTGTATTTCATTGCAAAGCCGGAAAATGGTTAGAAGGAAAACGTTTTCCGGGTAAATGAATTCCGGTTTTCCAGGAAAATGATAGTTGTAGATGTTTGATTGGGTTAATTTGAAAGTTGGAAAATAATATTATTTTCCTTATTTTTGAGTTTTTTTAATGAAAGTTGATCATTTTCCTTATCTTTATGGTTAAAGTAAATTGTCTGTTAAAAAAAAAAAGAAAAAAAAAGTGTCAAATTTTTCCTGGAAAATAAAAACCACCTCCCCCCAAGGAAAACGTTTTCCTCCAAAATAAGGAAAAGTGCGAATTTCGAAAAAAGTTGAAAAATGTTTTTCGGAAAAAGAAATAACAATCAAACAACCAAGAAAGGAAAAAAAGTGGAAAACGAATTTTTCCTGAAAAATGAATGTGAATCAAACACACCCTAAATGCTTTTGTGTGTGTGTGTTGGAAAGTAATGTTCACTTACATTAAAACTAATGGAATTTGCAAATCTTATTTATTTATTTTTATTTTGAACCGAATGCAAGAAAATCAAGATCCAATCTTTGAGGAAGGACTTAAGAATAACACGCAATATAACACGCTTTTCTCTCAAACGCGAAAGATATTGGACCAAATCGCTCAGTGTCAAAAAGAAATTTCATTGTGTTTTGAACTCACTCCTTTGCAGTATATATATATATATATATATATATATATATATATATATATATATATATATAAACAGTCAACAAAAAATGTTCCAAAATTTGAAAGTCACAGGGATCTATTTTCAATCTTGGACTAAAAATTGCATAAACACCACTTACAAACTTACCTGTCATGGGGATAGCAATTAGCATAGCAATATCCCCCAAAAAATGAATAAATAAAATTAAGAATCTAACTAAAAAAGGCCCTTACGTGCCAGGCAAAGGATCCGGGTTCGAATCCCACCCCCTCCCCGATTATCCCCACATTCAAACAAAAAACGGCCCTTGTATTTCCTCAAGTCGTCAAACTCTACGACACTTACAATGTAGACGAGGTGTTGTTTTCGTCAGCAACCCAGTACTGTTTAACTACATATAATACCTTTTGATCAACTCGTGGACCTTCCTCGCGATTCACCATTTTCATCTTCCATCTCATTCCCGATGCAATCCTCTTCACTTTGTAAACGACACTAGCATTGTCCCGAATTATAACGGCGCCTTCTGGTCTTAAGATTCTATCCATTTCTAAAAGGATGTCTTCTTCGTTACACCTAGTGATTCAAATATCGAAAATATAATTTCTCGTTGCCCATTCAAGCATGTATAAAATGAACTTTGGTGCCCTCAAAGGCAAACATTGTTTTCTTGATAGCCATTAGCTAGCGTGCAGAGAATAATAAGAAAATGCAATGATATGCTGTCATATAGATAATGAAAATTATAAATTATACTCACTGTTGATATCAGAATGAGACTGCAAATATGCAACCACTTACTTGCCCTTGTACAAGCTAAAAAGGCCGCTAGCATGGATAAGGTCATATGTCCGAGGGTACGTTGAGAAACCTTCACACCTACTCGAAAGGAGAAACACACATAAAATAAAAAGAAATGAAAACCCAAAAATATATATTACGGGAAAAGTTATATATTACGGGAAAAGTTTCTAGACACAAAAGGAGAAATAAGTACCAATCATGATATATGCCGATAAGGCCTCTTTCATATATAGCACCGAGAGTATCTCTCTCGGCTATTATTGGCACAACGTTCATTACCCATAATCTTGGAGATTCCAATGCAGCAGCAAAACTTCCTAAACCGGCGTTCATATCCATGACATTGCGATATCTTCCCGTTGTGAGGAGTTTATTAACCTGCTTATAAGATTCAACATATTTCTGCCACATTTTATTGTCTTCATGGAATGTATCGACTGAGACTCCGGGAATGTCATCAGCCAATATTCTTGGAGGTACGGCGTTAAGTCGCTCTGGAAATGGCTTCAATTGTCCTCCCGCAACTTCGTCAGAACTTAGAGTCTCGGGATAAGGAGTTACACACGTTTCCATTTTTTGGTACCTAAAAGTAACTTTTCGATACTTAGTTCATACTCGAGAAAGAAGGTACCTAAACTTTGATTGTAAATAGAGCAAGTGCAAATGTTAGGACTTGTTCTGTTATAAATTTTAGACTGTTTTCAGTTTTCTCAAACACTGAAAACTCACTTATTTTCATATTTCTAGAAGTACACTTTCGAAAATAATGAAAATTTTTGTTTGAAATTCTATTCATCAAACTTGTATGAAAGTACAATAGTAAAAATAAATTCAAAACTCGAGACTATAAAGAGAAGGGCCCCTTATTTGTTATGTCGAGATCTAAAGAACATGAACAAATGTAGAAATTAAGAGGAAAAATATATACCAGATAGCGTTGACATATGAAGCTTTGCACATAGAGGCTGTATCTCGTTCCATACAGTCAATATTATTTATCCGTTTCCTCCAAATAGCGATTTCGCTCTGTTCGTGTACTTTTGCCCAGCAAAGAAGTCGAGCAACATCTTCAATCTTTCTTTGTTCTTGCTCAAGTTCCTCTTTAGGACGTCCCCACGCTTGAAAATTATTCCTCCAGTTGATCGGAGGACCCGAGAGAATCCAGTATCCTCCTGGTCTAAGCACTCGATCAACTTCCGTCAAGTAAATCCCGTCTAGAGAAACAGAACAACACAATACATAGATCATACATTCCAAGTCAAGGCCGATATCAATAAAAAGAGAGTCCAGATCTGTTGTCCCTTTCACTTTCTCTTTAAATGTCTCATTGGCCAATGGCAATTCTCCAAATCTACTGATCTACACCTTATTATGTATGTGTAGCATTTTGATTGGATGAGAGAATTAGAGGGATGACAAATAGAACGCAACACAACATACAAAACCTTCTATGAAACAAAGTCTAGAGGATAGTTGTCCTCACCATTTGCGCCCCACGGGATCAAACAACGTGAACAGTGAGCCATGTCGAATGCTCGTGATGGATATGGAAGCTTTATAGTCCCTAATACACCAATAACCGCTGGAACCCCCCTCTCAAGAGCGAACTGAACTTGCGCTTCGTGCGAGTCTCTTGGAGCAAATGACATTGTAATGACATTTTTCTTAAACAAGTAAGCTCCCCAACTTGCCACCTAACAAGACATGTACAATAGAATCACTATTCCAAGACAAAAACATAGGATGAAAATTAAGGTTGTGCATGACATAAGGTTTAGCCTCGGCTCACCCCACAACCGGTGTCAAGAGCAGTTCTTACAGTCCCATTATCAATCGGGATCACAGCCGCAAGTTGTTCAATATACGCATCGGCCCCTTGGGGAAACTGGGTCCCACCTCCAGGGAATCTAAACACATCACCTTCGTATTGAACCCAATTTTGAACCGCCTTCTCGACCGTCAAGCTCTTATAGGGCGCGTTAGCAAATGGCACATAATCCCTACTCTTAGGCCAAGGGAAAGGAGTGACATATCCTTTAGGTGCGGGGATAAGACAACGCAATTTCTCCTCGTCCGGAGGGCAATGTCTCTCGCGATAATTCATGTTTTCCCTAGGAAATGTCATTGCTCGAGTTTGTTCTTGACATGGCGTGTAGTCGATGTATTTATCGTCACACGGCTTGTATATCTTGACCTCAGATATGGAGTCATTGGCTTGGTCGACCTTCGTATGATGAGTTTCGATTTCGAGGTTTGGAAGGATATTGCAATCTCCGGCATTCTTCGTCATTTCGAGGGCTATGCTGTCTCCCTTCCCTGCTCCACTTCTTTTCCATGCTCCTAAGAGATAGAAGAAGCAACAGAGACCGGCTACAATGAACATCGAAACCGAGTTTCGAGTTCTATTGTCTCCGGGATTCCCTTTTGTTGCCATGATTTCTCTGCATTATTATTTTTTCGCAAAGTTTAGCATTGGTATGTAGAATATATGTGTTGATCTCAACGCTATTTCACAATAAAATACCAAAACAAACAATGTCAACTGGCTTTCAAGTGTAACTACTAACAACAAACAAATAATCTCGAGTGTCAGTCTCTCAGGATCAAGCAAGAGAGCGTTTGACAAAAACTTTATTGTGAAAATAGAACTTTTAGGAGAATATGTGGTCAAAAAGTTAGGGAAAAAAATGTAGAAACGTTAAAATAGTGCTTCTTTTGTAACGTGTGTCATTGAAAATTTTTATAACAAAAATTGAAGATTCCGTTAATTTCTTTACATTCATTTTCAATCACACTCTTTAGAAAAAATTATTTCTCCATAATATCCCCTTAATTTTTCAATCGTACATTTTGGTTTAAAGATAGCACATACACATTTACCCATATTTGTAAAATGATCCAAATTGCGTGGGATTACATAGAAAGGCAAGAAACAATGCAATTACATAGAACATAACGAAATTACAGTAAATAGACAAATGAATTGAAAAGTGAATCATGCTTTGCGTAGAAAATAAAGACCACAGATCTACTTTAAAGAATTGGGATTCTTACAGATTGAAGAATGAAAATCTTGAGAACCCAAATGGATCAGAGAAATTTTGATAACATTCTTCAATTTTTGTTGTTTGAAATGGGAGAAAATGGATGAGAAAAGGAAGGTAGATGTAGTTGTTAGTGTAATCTGATTGTGCGCAGTAGTATGCGCGTAATCTCAAGAGGGTCGTTTGGACATGCAAAACTTTGGCATGCCTCTTTTATGTCTTTTGATCCGATGTTGTACAATTACGAGGACTAAAATATGGATTACTGTTGAGAAATCAAAATACACATCTAAAATTAATATTTTTAGGCGTGATTTTAATGTGTCACTTTTTTAGTAAATGATGAAGACTTGCTTATTAGGTAATATATTTCTTTGTCGTCCAATGAAAAGTGTACATTAATCGCGGGATTTAAAAATATTAATTTTAAATATCTTATTAAAATTACTCATCACTATTGACTAAGATATTTGAGCATTCTACTCTTGAACAATAATTTCAAATGGAGATTTGAAATAAGCATTTTTTTTTTTTAATAATCAATTTCCCTTTGATTGAAACTTGCAAATCATTATGTGCATCTAATAATAATCACACCCTTTTCACACCCATTTTCTTTTCTTCTTCATTTTTTTCCCTATTTCTTCTTCTTCTTTCTTTTTTTTTTTCCTTTTTTTTTTCTTTTTTGGGGATATTAAAGACTCTTTTATATGAGTTTGATGTGTTAGAATTATTTTTGCACTAACAACAAAAAAGAAAATAAATAAATAAATAAATTCAGAGTCATAAACCGTCTCCTAAAGGCTAAACCGACTAATCTTGAAACCGTCACTCCATGACAACAATTTGTGAGGGATTTTACTGTTTAAACTAGACGAATTGATACATCTCAAATTTCATCATGTGTCAATCTGACCATGCAAATGCAAAGATTAGCTCAAATCCTTCACCAAAACCCCCAAAATCTCATCTCCTCTCGCCACCTTCTCCAACTCCACTCTCAACTCATCATCACCGGCCTCCACCGCCACGCCAGCCACTCAGCTTTCATCTCCCTCCTCGAACTTTACCTCTCCAACCCCTCAACCATCCATTACGCCACCACTCTTTTCCACCAAATCCAAGAACCCAAAAACACCTGTCTCAAATGGAATCTCGTGATCAGACACAACTCAAACACCAACCCATTAAAGGCACTATCTTTATATCAAGAAATGCTGTCCAAAAACTCCAATGAGAAATCCCTTCTACAGTTTCACTATGATCCTTTTATTTATGCTTCTTTGATTAAAGCTTGTAACAAAGCTGAGGCTTTTCTTGAGGGTAAGTCAATACACTGTTATGTTATGAAGAATGGAATGGATCGTAATGTGAATGTATTGAACAGTCTTGTGAGCCTTTACATGGGTTGTGATGATTTAGTGGATTATGCCCACATAGTGTTTGATAAAATGCCGCAAAGAAGTGTTGTTACTGTTAATGCTATGATGTCTGGCCATGTTAGAAGAGGAAATCTTGATACGGGTTTGAATCTTTTTATCAAAATGTTGAGAGGCTGTTTTGGTTTGAATTTAAAGCCCAACGATGTCAGTTATGTGATTTTGACATCAGGTTGTGTTGATTTTGGAGATATTGATATTGGAAACGCCCTTCACTGCTCATGTTGGAAAATAGGATTTGACTCAACCGTCGAGATACGCAATGTGCTTATCGATTTGTATGCTAAGTTAGGATGCAAGTATGATGCTTTGAGACTGTTTACAGACATGCCTCGGAAGGATTTGATTACATGGAATACTATGATTTCGATGTATGCTAATGATGGTAATTGTATAGAAGCATTAGCATTGTTTGAAGAAATGAGGAACAAGAACATAGGAGCTGATAGAATGACCTTCAGTAGCTTGCTATCTGCTTGTGCATCTTCTCGAGATCTTGTTTTGGGGAAGATGATTCATGGCTGTGTAAAAGCTTTGGGCATGGAGTACGATGTTTCTGTGGGGACCGCACTTATCAGCATGTACTCGAAATGCAGAGAAGTCGACTCTGCAAGGAAAGTGTTCGATGAACTACCAAAGCAAAACATTGCATCTTGGAACTCGATGATAAATTCGTATGTGGAATGTGCGCTTCCCCTTGAGGGTTTAAGGCTCTTTCGTGATATCAAGTCTAGAAAAATCAAACCAGATGAAGTGACCCTTTTAGGACTAATTATGGCTTGTCGTGATTCTGGCAAGATGGACGAGGGTATTCTTGTACATTCTTGTCTTGAGAGTGGTGATCATGTTAAAGAAAGTGTGGTTTTGGGAAATGCGCTTATTGATATGTATGCAAAATGTGGGAGCATGGATAGGGCCAGGGCAGTTTTCGATAGAATGAGAAATAGAGATGTGATCTCATGGACTTCAATCATAGTAGGTCATGCTATAAATGGTGAAGGAGAGAAATCTCTTGCAGCTTTTAATCAAATGTGTGATGACAAAATTGTCCCTAATCCTATCACCTTCATTGGTGTTCTATCAGCGTGTGACCATGCTGGTTTGATTGACGATGGGAAACGCTTGTACAACGTTATGCAAAAAGTCTACAACATTGAACCTAGGCTTGAGCATGGTGGATGTTTGGTCGACATGCTTGCTAGAGCTGGAAGACTTGAGGAAGCTCATAGGTTTCTTGGGGAAATGTCTTTAGGGTCGAATAAGACTGTTTGGAGGATGTTGATGAATGGTTGTAGAATTCATGGCAATACTGGTTTAGGCTTAGACTTGGCTAGGGGCACAACAGGAAATGAACACCAAGGTTCTGAAGATCATGTGATAATCGCTAATGCATTTGCTGAAGCTGGGAAGTGGGATGATGTTAGTCGCCATAGAAGTCTCATGAGAGTTCAGAAAGCTGTAAAAGTTGCAGGATGTAGTTCTGTTTATGTGCAAACCAATGCAATTACACAAAAGCAACAAGATATCAACTGATTGAAATAACAGATATATTTTTCTACTACTTTCATATCTTTCGAGTCCCAAGATCAGTATAATGCGATAAAATGTAGAAAGAGGCAAAAATTCAACCTCATAACGGCCAAAAAACCAACTTACAAGTTTTGCTAGAACAAGCTTATTTCTGCAAATCCGCGCTGAGAAAATACTCATGCAAGAACCGTGGCTAAACCAGCATCCAAACAGCAAGCAATCACAGAATTTCTACTTCATTGGTAGTGTGTTGTACTCTACCACTAATCTCCAAACACAGACCACTGCTTAAACCTATGTTTGGATACATGTCTTTAGCAGCATTCTTAGGACTTGGATCTATGAATATGGGTTGAATTCTGAGATTTGGGTTTGGTTTTATGCGAATTGCTTCTCTATCCTCAGGTGGTCGGAGTAAAATTCTGTTCTCCAATTCTTCTGAAGCTTCATCTTCATTCAACAGCACCTGCAATGTTTTATATGTTAACATAATAACCAGCAAAATTTAGAGACGTTTAACAACAATCCACAGATTGTTGCGCATCAAAATATGTACTAAAAAATGATGAGTGATTATGATAGCATAATCTTAACCTTGCGACCAAGCAGATCAAATGTCATAATTACTTTACTCCGTTTGGCTTTCTCAGCCTCTTCTAGCTCATCCCTTTTCTTCTGAAGAAGTTCTTTCTCCTGTGAACAAACATAATGCACAGTATATCAAAACTTGGATGCCATCAGTAAATGATTATCACACAGGATCTGTATTTACACACCTCGACTGAAAGCCAAGTGTTTCCCTCAATCTCATAGTAGTCACTTTGGTCATCTATAACTGTCGTACGAGCTGCAGAGTTACGATCATACTCAACAAGCCTCTTTGCATAAGCTTCGGCAGCAGCCTCAGTATCTGATAAAGGAACAACACCTTCATCCAGGCCACCGTATGTGCTTCCTTCCCTCAGCACAAGAGCACCACAGAAACTGCAAGGTCCCTCACCTTCTTGTTCACAAATTATCTTCCCACAAGATAAACAATTGCTTACCAACCTGTGGCGCCGGGCTTGGCATGAACATGGTTTTCCCTGCTGAAATACAATTGAACCTTTTGCAGTATCTGCCAGAGAAACAACTTTTCCGGATTTTTTCTTTCTGGAATTAGAATTAGATTGATTGCCTTTCTGTGTATTTTGTGATGCTGATGTCACATTTTTTGTTGAATTTTCCAAGGATGGCGTAGTAGGATAGTTTGGTGTTTTCTGTGATTTCTTGGCTGCAATGATAGGGGCTTCATCTGTACGTGGTTTAACATATGCATGTAAATTGGAAGCAGGAGTAGCTAGAGTACTGCTGCCAATATTCACATGGCCTCTCTGCTTTAGGTACTCCTCAATTACACTTTTGCCAGCTTCTTGGCCAATAATATTCTGCAGATGAAAATTTAGAAAATTAATGGTGTAAAAATTTGTAATGATGGGGCATGAAAAACATGCAGTTCTCTGCAGCTGTAAACAGGCAGAAATTCTGGAATGTTATTGGGATAATAAGCTATAGGGAAAAAGAGCTTTCTAGCATGATAGTTAATCAGTAAAGACCAATATAAACTTCACGAGCAGGCAAGATAGCGTTTCTTACGTAACACCAGTCACTGGATAACATATCTGCTATGTTGAATCATAAGACTAAACCATGTAAGATATATTACCACCAGCATCATCCTTCACTAGCACTGTGGATGCATGGCCTCAGGTTTCTCTACATGAATTTCCCCTCATTTGGGGTCAATCGTGAAACTTAAAAAATGTATCAATACAAGACTTATTGTTTCAACAGTCCTAATCACCCAGATATTCCTTATGGCACTTGCTTGAGCATTTCGTGGTGCACTTCATTATACTATTCATCAGAAAATATAGCTATGAGGCAGACTTAGATGATAACTCAGACTACAAAGAAATATGAAGAAAATGTACACATTGGCTACAACATTGGAATTCAATAGCGCTTCATTAATGACTTTCGCATCGGTAAGCACCTTATGCAGCCTGAAAATAGGTTTTATCTATCAGAATTGACATGATATCCATTATGCTCTCAATTATTCAAACGATGAGAAAGTAAAATTGCCAACATAAAACTGCCTTTTTTTTTTCTTTTAAAAGTAAATGAACATTTTAAGATGTAATCACACATAAGCATGTTGATATACACTAAATCCACACGTTGTGGAACCATATAAGCTCCAACTACAGTAAAAATCTAGCTGAATCAGGAAAGGTAAATAATCAATTCTTTCCATGACCATCAGATTCCAGTGTTTCTCAAGCATCATCAAATTCCGATTTAAAGTCCATGCTCCGAGAAATTACCCACGATGCACCAATTAAAGACTCAATGCAATACCTATTAAAACAATCATATCTCCACATACATCAAGAAATCACAAAAATACCTTTAAAATTAATGAGAAACAATAACGAGCAAAAAAAAAAAAAAACCTAACGATAGGAAAATCCACAAATGCAAAAATAAATAGACAGAACGAGTAATAGTATGATTACATCAAGGTACTCTTTGGCATCAAGAGGAGTGGCCATTTCGCAGTATGAAACCAGGCCCGATATGATTTCGGCATCCAATTCTAGGCCCGTTTCCACCTTCTTGCACAATTCCAGGAGTGCCTTCTCTAACCACTGTCCGGAGGACTCCATTCCAATCGTCTTCTCTATCCTCTTCCTCGCCCTATAATCGAGTAATAGCTACAGAAAATATGCAGTGGCGGAGCTATGGGGGCACGCCGCTTCAATCGCCGCCTCCGCGAAATTTTTGTGCAAATTTTTTTTTTTTTTGTGTGTGTGTGAATTTAGAGGAGGTTGCAAGCGTGAAGATGATGAAGAAACAACCAGTTGAAGATTGATGATGAAGATTGAAGAAAGAACCAAATGGTTGAAATAGAGTATGAAGCGGTGATGGCCGACTGAATATCAGGATGAAACAGGGTGAAGAATAGAAGAAGCATGTTAATTAATGGGTTATCTCACTTCTGCGGTTATCGGCTTGTCCACTTGAAGAAACCACCTAAAAATTGGGCCCAAGTTATGATGAATAAGTAATATTTCATTAATGGCCCAAAACAATGTTTCTCACTTTGAATTGTTAACATAAAACATGGGCAGATGGGCTTGACCGATTGAAGGAACAATAAAATAACTCCAACCCTCAGCAGCAGACCAGCAGTGACTCGGCCCCTCATTCATGATTCATCAAATACGATAGTTTGGTATATCGGTAATCAGTATGTGCGTACCCTGGACTCGCTTGCCGACTTGCGTGAGTCTTCAATTCTGAAACCTCATCTCTCTTTTCTTTTAATTCTTGTCTTTTTTTTTTGTTAGGGGGACCATTCCATGCCATTGAATAATTTGAATTTTTGTTTATTCTATTCCAAGTTGAAATTTAGCTTTTGGATTTGGGATTTAAAGTTGCTTGCTGTTTGCCAAGGCCCAAGTGAGTGCTAGTGGGGACCAATCAACCAATTCCTAATTCTAACTAAAGTAAGTTTGAGACTTTGAGCTTTAAGGTTTCTTTTTTTTTTTTCTCCCTATACTCAATTTATTATTAATATGTTTGTTATAGGTTTTTTTTTTTTTAATATGTACTTGGCACTTGCCCTAATATAGTAATATTCCTATTGAATACTTGAATTTATTGTAGTAACAAGTAACAATCTGACTGACTTAACAATATTCGATGACAATTTTGGTTTTATTATGCAATTATGCTAGGGAGTTTTACTTTTCTAGAAAATGTTTGTGTTTGAGAATTATGGTCTATATTTTTATCTCTTCTAACTTCTAAGGTACAACAATTTGTTGTGAATGAGATTGATGATGGAAAATTTTGCTTAGTAGTAGATGAATCTCAAGACATATTAAAAAGAGAACAAATGGCAATTGTACTAAGGTTTGTTGACAAGGAAGGTTTTATTCGAGAGAGGTTTTTGATGTTATTCATGTTCTTGACACTAAAGCATTAACTTTGAAGAAAGAGATACATAGAGTTCTATCTCAACACAATCTCAACATACAAAATTTGCGTGGTCAAGGATATGATGGAGCTGGTAATATGAGAGGAGAATTTAATGGATTGCAAGCTCTCTTTCTTGAGGAATGTCCTTATGCATATTATGTTCACTGTTTTGCTCATCGACTCCAATTGGCACTTGTCACAACCTCAAGGCAAGCCATTCCAGTTTCACAATTTTTTGATTACTTATCTCTTATAGTGAATTTGGTTACCTATTTGAGCAAAAGAGTTGATAAACTTCGAAGCTCGAAAGCAGCTAGAATTGCAGAAATGATCGAGAATGGTGAGATTGAAACTGGTAGAGGACAAAATCAGATTAGAACACTTAAGTGTGCTGGAAGTACACGATGGAGCTCACACTTTAGTTCAGTTTCTAGTTTGATTGTTATGTTTGATGATACTTGTTCTGTTTTAGCTGATATTATCAATGATGGAAGCACTATAGCTAACAAAAGTGAAGCTGATGGTGTTTATGATATTATGACATCTTTTGAGTTTGTGTTTATCTTGCATTTGATGTGAGACATCATGGAATACACGGATATTCTTTGCCAAGCCTTACAATTTAAATCTCAAGATATATTGAATGCAATGGACTTGGTAACAGTAACAAAAGCTCAACTTCAACAATATAGAGACGATGGATGGGATGGTCTACTAAATAAGGTGAAGTCATTTTGTATTGCAAAAAACATAGATATTCCTGATATGAATTCTTTGTATAAAAAAGGTCGAGGAAGGAATAGAAAGGAAAAGGATCCGATCACTTTGTTACATCATTATAGGATTGATATGTTTTTTGTAGTCGTGGATTTTCAAATTCAAGAGATAAGCAATAGATTTAAGGAAGACGTCATGAAATTGCTTATTCTTAGCTCATCATTGGATCCTAGAGAAGACTACAAAGCATTTGATGTTCAAAAAATTTGTCAGCTAGCACATAAATTCTATCCAAACGACTTTACTGATTTGGAGAAGTTGCATTTGGAAGATCAATTGAAGCTCTATAAATTTGAAGTTCGCCGTAACTCCCAATTTCAGAATTTGTCTACACTTCCTCAAGTGTGCCAAATATTAGCACAAACGGGTAAATCAATGAGTTACAATTTTGTTGATAGATTGATTCGTCTCGTTTAATCCTTCCAGGTTTCCACGGCTACAACTGAGCGTGTATTTTCAGCTATGAATCTCATTAAGAGAAAGTTGCGGAGTACAATGGGGGATGACTTTTTGTCTAGTAATATGATTGTGCATATTGAGAAGGAGATTGTAGAAACTTTCTCGATGGATTCTCTCATTGACGAGTTTGAAGAGATGAGGACGCGAAGAGACCAACTTAAAATGCCTAGGCCATCTCTACACCCTTGAACTTAGATTGAGAGAATTTGTTTTGTCTTTTTGAACTTTATGTAATGAGAATATGTACTAATTGTAATCATTTTGTATTATAACTTGATATATCAAAGTATTTATTACTAAGTTAAGTATTATTCTCGCATATGGCCAAATCTTATTTTTCATAGTGGAGATAATAGTTAAGAGCAATAATTTTTTCGCCCCCGCGAAATAAAGTTTCTGGCTACGCCATTGAAAATATGTATGTTACTGCGTATAGTTACGTACGATCCCTCTCCGCTGCTGGACCTTTCACGTGGAACTGTCGAAGGCCCCCGTTAAGAAGACGGAGTGAAATTGCAAAAAAATTGCAGTTGTGGTCCCTAAATCTTACAAAAAATGAAAATGAGTCACAAAGTTTTTTATTGAATTTACCGTCAGACCATCCCTCTTTCTCTCTCTCTCTTTTTCTTTTTTCTGCCCCTCCCTTGTGTCATTAAATTCATTTTACTTAAAACCTTTTGTAGTCTCATTAACAATGAAAATTGATTACATAATTTACGTTTTTAATAACATTTTCAATTGTTGCGAGAAAAATAAAAAAAGGTTATATAAATAAAATAGAAAGAATATATCATTATAATTCATCTGGAATAACTTCTAGTTACATCTTCAATAATGTTATTCATAATCAGAGATGATCCAACTAAGAGTGAGATTCGTCAAAATTTCCTATCAATTAACTACGAGATCACAAATGATTTTAAAAAATATATCACCTTCTTTCAACTTATTGTGTTTGTGGATACTTTTGTTATTTTCATTTCAACTAATTTAGGGGTTTCATCACTGATAACAACACAACTACACTTCAGAAAATGCTATATGTATATCCTTGTTCAGAATCTACCGCACTAAACAAATGAAGCATGAAATGACTATTTTATCATCTCTCGTATAGCAAGTTAGCAATAAACGAGATGGTACGTATAGCATTACCATCAAACTTTATACAGAACTCCATCCAGGCTCCTTCCACAATCCAGTCTCTTTAATGCCACCTCTAATCTTCAGCACATCTTCCCACTGCCCTGCATCAGCACAGATATTCGACAAAGAAACCCTCACTCCAGCATCATCACACCCCAAATCCATCATCTTCTCAGCAGCAACCTGCCCCAGCTCCACATTACCATGAACTTTACAAGCCGAAAGCAATGTCCCCCACACTAAACCATCTGGCTTCACCACCATCTCCTTAATAAACCTCTCAGCCTCCTCCAATCTCCCAGCCCGACCAAGAACATCCACCATACACGCATAATGCCTGTTACTTGCCTCAATCCCATAATCTCTCCACATCGAAGTTAAATGATAATACCCTTTTTCAACCAAGCCCGCGTGACTACAAGCTGATAACACACCAATGAAAGTCACTTCATCTGGGGTAATTTTTGACTGTCTCATGAGGTCGTAAACACGTAAAGCTTCAAGCCCTTTTCCGTGTTGGGCGTAGCTGGTGATCATTGTTGTATAGGTCACTAAATCTGGACTGTTGATTTGATCAAACACTTTTCTGCAATCTTCTAGGTTTCCGTGTTTGGTGTACATTGTAATGAGTGAACTTCCTACTGAAGGTAATGATTCCATTCCTGTTTTTATGACCCATGCGTGGAGCTGAGTGCCCGTGTTGGGCATGTTAGAGACCAAAATACCCCCGAGGATAGAAGAGATTGTGAAGCCGTCGATGTCAAACCCGGAAAGAAGAATTTCATGGAAGAGTTGTAGAGCCTCGTCAATATGTCCACTCTGGGAATACCCTGAAACTAATGAGGAACAAGAAAACTTATCTTTTACAGGCATAAGTCTAAAAACAGTCCTTGCGGAGGTGAGATTGCCCGATTTTGAGTACATATTTACAAGGGCGCCATCGATGATCGTCTGGTTGGTAAAGCCATATCGAATAGTAAAGCCATGAATTTCTTTACCTATCTTCAAGGACCGAAGAGAAGAGCAAGCAGCTAAACCAGCAGCTAAGCTTGTCTCGTCCAGTGTGAATTCTTGAAATAGCATTTCTCTGAACAGCATAATCGAATTATGGGCTAATCCATGTTCGGCGAGCCCGGAAATCATAGAGGCCCAAGAAACATTGTCTTTCCCTTTGAGCCGAGTAAAAACTTTGTAAGAGTCATCTAAGTTACCACATTTTGAGTACATAGTGAAAAGAGAACTGCCAACAGAGACATCAGAAGCTAGGCAAGCTTTAAGAGCATAGCAGTGAATTTGTCGTCCGAGAGTTAGACAGTCCACAATGCTCAAAACACTTGAAGTACTGAATTTATCAGGTTTCATACCCTCTTTTTGCATTATCTGAAACAAATTAAACGCCTTTTCGGGAATTAAGTTCTGACAATATGCAGATATCATATTAGTCCAAACTTGCTTCGGCTGGTGAGTCTCTGCAAATACTATCTCAGATAAATCAATGGCTCTGATTTTCGAGTACATGTTTATCAGAGACGCAGTCACTGTTGGATCTGAATACAGCCCAGTTTTCAAAATCCAGCAATGGATCCGCAAAGCCTCTTCGTACATAGACAGATTAGCACAAGCTATAAGCACACTAGTGATGGTGAAGTTGTTAATATCCTCTCCCGTTTTTCTCACCTCATCAAATGCCCGAACAGCAGAAACTGAATCGCCATGCTGAGCAAAACCAGAGATAATGGCAGTCCAAGAAACCACATTTCGAACGGGCATTTTTGTAAATTGTTTAACAGCCTCGTCCATAGCTCCACATTTGGCATACAAATCAAGAATTGTAGTGCCCACAAAAACATCATCTTCTACGCCACATTTGATCACCCATCCTTGAACTCCTTTTCCCAACTCAAGCTCCCCAAGTGAAGCACAAGCAGTTAAAACACTTGAAAATGTAAAACCATTAGGCATTACAAATCCAAGACGACACATTTGGGCAAAAATATCCAAACCAACTAGATTTTCATTATTCTTAACTGCTGCAGATATTATAGAGTTCCAACAAACAACATTATCATCACAAGAAACATCATTAAACACCCTCAGAGCACCCTTAAACTTGCAACTTTTTGAGAAAAAATCAATCATACCAGAACGAACGTAGCCATTAGAAAAGAATCCATTTTTCAGCACGAAACTGTAAACCTGCTCGCCGTTCATCAAACCATCCAAAGAACAACAAGCAGAAAGAACACTGCCATAAGTAAACTGATTCATATCAATACCCAAAAAGTGCATTTGACAGAAAACACACCACGAATTCTCAGGACGAGAATTTTTATTACATCCTGAAATCATCAAATTCCAAGTAACCACATTTGGATGGGGAATTTCATCAAACACGTGAAACGCATAAGCCACTTGACCACACTTGAAATATGAATCAAGCAAATTGTTGGCAGTGAAGATATCAGAGTAAAACAGACAGGTTTTGAGCAATTGGGCATGAGTGATTTTGGTTTCTGTGAGATTTAAGTTTCTTGATTTTGACGGATTGTTGAGGAAACTTACTAGGCTGATTTCAATGACATTCTTGGATTGCGGGTCAGATTTGAATGGATTATTTTCAAGCGATGCGATTGAGGATATGAAATTGTGGTTTAAAAACATGGACCGTTTGGGATTTAAGGAATAATTTTTGATAAAATTCATGTATTTTGGTTCATAAGGATCTGGGTTTGTAGCGAAATTAGAAAAGAGCGGGAATTGGAGTACAATGGCTATTAGTTAGTGAGCGTCTACTAATCGATTTCAGTATAACTTTTGTTTGTACTGATATATTTTCAAATTCAGTAAAATTAATTTTTATAATATAAGATTTGAAAAAGAAAAAGGAGATAAAATGAGTGTTTATTTTCTCATAAATATTAATTCCTTTATTTTAATAATGAATCCAATTTAAGTTGAGGTGAAAACAAATTAAACGATGTTTGGAAAATTTCATTAAAAAAATAGTGAGTTGTGGCAACATTTACCTTTTAATGATGTTTAGAAAATTAAAAAATGATGCTTTTGAATTGTGGCAAACAAACAATACTTCATTTTGCGCTCTGATTCTGAAGATAGGCATTGCATACATCAATATTAAATTACAAAACATAGGATAATCTAATTTTATCTTTATTTTTATTTTTATTTTTATTTTTTAGCACAAGTTGAAAATCGTAGGGGTAAAATTGTGGGTCGAACTCGACTCAATAGACCGGTAAAATGGGCATTTTCCATTTTAACAAACCCTTAGACTAATATAATCCAACCTTGTAATTATATACGTACATATGGAATGGTTGACTTGTATATCAAGAAAAGTATATTATATCCAATATTTCTATTTCTTTATCTACAAGCCAAGAAATGTCAATGTATTTTATGGGTGCTTATTTTATCCCCAAGTCCATCGTTGACAATTAGTAATTATTCTCTTATCTTACTATCCAAGAAATGAGCATTGAGTTGGAATTCTATATAAAGGTTCCATCAGAACACCTATGAACGTACAAGAAAACATAGAAGATGGGAGAGGACAAGAAGGTAATTCTACATGGTACATGGTACATGGTCCAGCACTTATTCTGAGAGAGTAGAACTAGCTCTCAAGATCAAAGGCATACCCTATGCGTATGTAGAAGAAGATTTAAGCAACAAGAGCGATTTACTTCTCCAATACAACCCTGTTTACAAGAAAATCCCTGTTCTTTCTCACAAAGGAAAACCTATACCTGAATCGCTCGTTCTTCTTGACTACATTGATGAGACTTGGAACTACGAGCCTCGACTCCTGCCAAACGATCCATATGAGAGAGCCATGGTTCGTTTTTGGGTTGGCTATATCCAACAGGTGATATTCTCGTTTTGTATTTCATTTTCGACCGTGCGTGTATTTATACTATAAACAAGTTTAAAAAATTAAATTACTTATCTGACATGCTCTTACTACTTATTACTGCCCAAACAAATCTCAAGCATACAGAATCTTGTTCGAATTGCCACATGTGAATATGTTAAAATACCCACACATTGATGCAGCAATTTGTAAGTGGTTCAGAGTGGTCCACATACTGATGCCGACCACTTACATACTACCACACCAACGTGTGGGCATTGAGACAAAACTGTAAGCATCAATAGCACTTTAAAGCAATATCGTCACTCAATCTGACAAACGTAACAACCTAACAGCGAGTTTGTTCTCCACTTTCCTAACAACCAAACACTGCCCTTACCAAAGAGCCTATGTGGATGTGTTCGAGAAACTCAGAGTATTAGAAGAGGGAATGAAGGGCAGTTTCTTAGTAGAGAAAAGTCTAAATTCCCGTGGACAAAATATAGATCTTATTGACATAATGATGGTTGCAACACTTGGTGCCTATAGAGCACAAGAAGAATTTCTTGGCGTTAAGATTCTTGACCCTGAGAAATACCCTCTGATATTCAATAGGGTCACAAGTATAATTCAACTACCTGTTGTGAAAGAGATTACACCTCCACATGATGAACTGGTTTCTTTTCTGCAGCTATTCAGAGACCAAAGCCATGAAATTTCCAACACATTGAAATTTAGACAGACATGTCGTGTGCAATAAAATTTGTTTTTTATTATTATTATTTTAATCTTTAATTTATTTATTTATTTTTTGTTGACAAGGGAAGTGGAGGGGAGGGGCATTACATGGGATTCAAACCTTGGCCTATTACCAAGGAAGGGGTTCCCCTACCACTGGGGAAGTGACCTTGATCCCCTTTTAATCTATATTTTATCGTATAATGAGGAGCAGAGTATTGGTTCTGTTTATAACATTCAGAGTCACTTTAGCTCGACCCAACTCTTTCATTCGTGACCAAAACAAATAAGGTAGATTTTTATCCTTAAAAAACAATGCTTAAACAGCCGAATATATTGTTTTATATGAAGTTCAAACTTGATTCAAAGGAGAGTAATCCAGAAATTAGCTCATTTAAGAGTAGAATCAGTGAGAGTAAAATGACACCGAGTAGAGTACACCGTCAAAACTTTTCTTGGAGTAAAAAATCTTAGCTCTTCCCTACTAGCTTTTCTTTGGCCTTCTGAATCTTCAAAACTTTCTTCACAATCTTTTGCTCTTCGACTAGGAAAGCTCGAATAATCCTGGGAACAGAAAAACACCCCCAAAAAAAAAAAAACCCCATCTTTAGTAGAACAGCCATAAACCCCTAAAAAATAATCCATCAACTCCATTACATGGAGGAAGTTCTTGTGAAATGTGAACTAACCTCTCTCTCACAGCACCACCGGATAATACTCCACCATAGGCACGGTTCACGGTTCTCCTGTTCCTAGATAATCTGGACCTCTTATATTCAGCAGGTCTCAAGTGAGGAATCTGCAGAAGAGTAATGGCATTTTAATTACAAGTTGCAATACACAGAGAACAACTTTATTGTAACTATCACACCAAGAAAGCGAAACATCACATTTGACGATGCACATCCTTTTCTACTTCTAATCAAATTTCAATCTATTAACTCCTTCAAATCAAAAACCAACTGCGGACTAGCCTTTAATTTCTAGTTCCTTTCCTTGAAATTAATTTACAGTATCCAGATCTTAATCCTACAAATATGCACGTGTACGTAACAGTGTCCAACCATTTGCTGTCATAAAAACATTGCTAGTTTATGATTCACTATAGACTGCACAACTGAAAATTGAGATAGACATCAAACCACTCCACAAATCTAAATAAATGGTTTTGAATAAGTTTTAATTATAACAGTTAACTATAAAAGAACGAAAATTAAGTTATAATTAGTTTTGAGCAAAGCTGTTTCATTTATTTTTAGTATTGATGGTTCACTAACAGAGTCCAGTGATTAAAACTTGACAAGATCAAACTTTGAATGAATGAATTAACTAAATTCACAAAACTAATCCACTTCCACCAAATAACATAACGCAATTTGTTACATATTGTACACCCAAGAGCTACCATAAAGTTTATGCATACACCTCAATGAAAGAAATCACCATCACTTTTAAAATATACTTGATGCCAGCTAGAAATTCTCCCTTAATTTTATTTTTTGATAAGTGAAACGGGTGATCAATGGGATACTATTAAAATAAAAAACTTGCTTCCTCATTGTTTTGGGGGTACCATATCAGCATTGGTTCAATTTTTTGGGAATCATGAAATCCGAGTTCAGTTACGTTAGACCCTGTGATCTCTTCACTGGTGTAGCTAGTAGCTACACAAATATACAGGACTAATGCCATTGGACAATAATTTAAGTTGATATTGATTCTATCTACTGTTTAAATTTCTAAACCTTTTTACTATAGGAAGATTTGTGCATTGTGTAACTATAGCAAAAATATCACTTTTAAAAAGACCAGGCTGGAGCAGACCATCACCACGAATCTGCCTATGATGTTCTAGGGTCACCAGAAACAAATCTTACCAAACAATTCCCAAAATTCAAACCAATTCTATCCTCACATATTTCATATGACCCACAACAAACAAGTACTACCCACTTCTCCAAAACTATTTCTTTTTGTTTATGAAATTGTAGTTTATAAAAAGCTCCACACACTCTTTTCCAATCATAATCAAATTCATCAAACCCCATAGTTATTTGAGATGAGAATCAGAATCTCTCAAGTCCAAAACAAAAGGGAGAAACCCCGTGTCTGGAACCACAAGATGTTCTGTTTCTGTTTCTCTCTTCTCCATGATATATGACTAGCACTAAGGCTGAATAAATCCTCTTTCCGGAATCTAATTAAAAAGTTGAACACAGAATTGATGTCATTTTTCCAGCTAAAGCTACTGAAGATGTAGCAGAGCACATGGAGAATAAAGAGACCTTAACATTCATAACAAGAATAGGTCAGAAACTCAGACTCAATTATCTAATTAATTCTTTAGCCACATTGCTTTAAGCCACACTATTGAAACCTCAACACTTGCAGCATTCAATTGGCATACGAATGATATTTTCATTACAATTTGAACTAAAAAATCAACTGCATTACCCCTTGAATTCTCTTTCCAGTAACGGGACACTTGGGACCACTTGCCCTCTTCTTGGTGCTCTGATACACCAACTTTCCACCTATATACACATTTACAGATAAGTAAGTACATCAAATAAATCGAAACTTTAGCAAAATAGATTATAAGCAAAAAATTGGTATCAATATGAAATGTGGATACAGATTTACTTATGTATCAGGCAAATGGGTACCGGGAGTTTTTACGATCCGGTGCTGATTGGATTTTGTGGCATAGCTGTGCCGTGTGCGGTAAGTGAGACGCTGCACCATCTTCTCTCTCTCTCGCTCTCGCTCTCGCAGTTCCAAGAGTCAGTATGAATCATCTTTGTTCAGTTAAAACCCTAACTAACGGCATAACCTAGATCCGACGGGTGAATGGAGATTTAAGGTAACGGTTAAGATCTAGCCACGTTTTGCAAACGAGTTGGGCTGGTTCGGGTGGGCCTCTGCCCGATTCTGAGGGGAGCAACAAAATACATTCAGAAATTTATAGAACGATGGTCCCTATCTTTTGTCTCTATTGCCGAATTTATCTACACCTTCAGCAGCGGAGCAGCCCCACACCCCGCCCCTTCCCTCTTCAATATAAATATAACATTTCATTGCACAAATCACTCTCTCTGTCTAGCTAGTGCGTTTGATTCGAAAAGTATAAAGAAAATATTTTCTAACTTAGATAGAAAATATTTTACTTGTGGGAAAGTTGGAATTGTTTTTTATGGAAAATATATTAAAATATATTTTAAATGGTTGTATATAGAAAATTATTTTTATAGAAAATTTTCTAATCAAATAACCAATTTGTAAAGTAATTCTCAAAATTCCATATTTTCATGAAAATCACGGCAATCTGATTGTATGGAAAGGATTTTTCACCTCAATTTTCCTACCACCCCTACGAGAAAATGTTTTCCATGGAATTGATAAAAAAATATGCATAAGGTGACTGTGGAAAATCAAATGATTTTCTATCTTGCAATCAAATAACAAAAATAAGAAAATATTTTCCATAATATAATTTTTCCATGGAAAATATGCGAATCGAAGACACGCTAATTTTCTCTAGGCGTCCATTCCATCCTACTATTTTATTGAGGATATTCTTTTTCCATACATGTTTAGTGAGCTAAGATTTTTTTTTTTTTTTTTGGGAGTAATTATATAGGTACCACATTTTCAACTGCAATAAATAAGTTTTTTTGCACTCATACCCCTCAAACTTTTAACATCGCTTTTGTATCATCAGCCATCTTGTAATTTGCACAAATTGTTTGGAATGAATGTTTCTGATCTTAAATTAGTCATAAATATACTTATTTTTCTATTGTAATTTTAAAAAAAATAGAAAAAGAAATAACAAAAGTAAAGTATGGGAAATTATTTGTGCCTCAATTCAACAAGCGCTTGGAAAATATTCGGAAGAATCGTGATTCGAACACATGATGTGCTTGATTGAATTTCAAGAATAAAAATGAGAATGAAAAAGATTATATATATATATATATATATATATATATATATATATCAAAGAAGTAAAATTTAAGGAATTTTGATGGAGACAAAATTGTAATATACATGAACTATATATATTTCCTTATTGCAAACAAGGATAATTTGAGAGGGACCAAAGTCCCATGATATCACACAAACTTACTCCCGTCACAAAGATAAGCTTTAATCTTTAGTTTCTGCTCAACAAAAATTTTTAAATAATTACTTTTGACCTGAAAACTATCCTCTGATTTCTTGCGCCTGAGCTTCACGTGCAACCTTGATAAACACATCCTCTAATGTCGTATCAGCCAAACCCCACGCATGAACTACGAATTGCCTCTTTGCACTCTCAACAGCTTTAAACACCTCAGATATTATTATCTCATGCTTAGGCAACTCAAACTTTTGTGTGCCTGAGATTTGGTATATCTTGTTAGCATTTGAAGATAGTCGCCTTACCAAACTGTCTACTTCTTCCTCATGATCTGAGGATGTAGTCATAGTAAACACATACGACCCCCCATATCTAGCCTTTAGCTGAAAGTCGAAATAAAATACTTAAATTAGAGCAAATATTAAAACATAGCATCACTGGCATAGTGAAAACTTTGAATTACCTCTCTTGGGTTTCCAACACACTGCAAGCTGCCATCCACGACAATGCCAAGACGATCACATAAATGCTCTGCCTCTTCCATTGAATGTGCTGAAATATTACAATAAGGTGTATAAGTTTGCATTTTTTGAGGGTCCATGGGTCTGAACATACACGAGCATGTACCCAAGCAGAGAGGGAAGTAGGTGAAAAAGAATAAAGGATGAGAGAGCATACTTGAGAGAATTATTGCTCTGTCTTGCTTTGCTCGCTTTATAAGATTCCACAACATTTTTCTTGAAGCTGGATCCAGTCCGGCACTTGGCTCATCCATATACACCACCTTCAAGAACATTCTTACCAAAGCATTAAAAACAACGAATATGTGAATGACTAGCCAGAAGAGAAGATACAAGTATGGACACGTACTTTGGGATCACCAATAAGTGAAATTGCAACACTAAGCCTCCTCTTCATTCCTCCACTATATTTCCCTGCTTGTTTGTCTGCAACACCGCCATGAAATAGGCTCACACTCCTTAGAGATTCCTCGACCGCCTATATATCAGAACAGACAAATCAATCCCAATATAGTACATATACACAAGTGTGTATTATTCCATGTTTTACAACGGTTATAGTACATAAACATGTGTAATTCTTATTTTTTAGCCCTGGGATATATAATAGCGATACTTTCTTGTTTAGATTAGTTAACCCAATGTATGTAGATGGAAGATTAGTTAACCCAATGTATGATATAGACTTACTTGTGTTAAGGCAGCACCTTTAAGATTTTTAAGCCTCCCATAAAAAAGTAAATGCTCCCTTCCTGTTAGGGTTTCCCAGAGTAGGCTGCCATTGTTCATAAGATAAGTATATACAATGTGCATGAAGTGTATCTACAGATTCATAAACTCTGGCAATAAAAAGACGACCAAAAAAAAAAATCAATAAATAAATAATAATAATAATAATAATAATAATAATAATAATAACCGTGCTTACTTTTGCTGAGGGCATACACCCATGCTGGTGCATATTTGATCCATATCCGTCCATATATCTAGTCCATTAACATATGCAGCACCAGAGCTTGGCTTTATGAGCCCAATCATCTGTCAACAAAACTATGTTACTATAAGCCGCCATTTAGAAAATTGCCTCAAAAAATAATAGAGCTTAATAATTAAAGGTCTCATGAATATGAATAGATAGTAAAAGAACCACGACTGTTAACTGACCATATTAATGAATGAAGTCTTCCCTGCACCATTTGGACCAAGAATGCCAAAGCATTCCCCTTGGGGAAGAGCAAGTGATAACCCCCTCACTGCAAATATATCAGGGTTTCCATCCTTCCCTGGATATATCTTTTTGAGGTCATCACAGATAATAGCATGGCTGCTACTTGATTCTAGTAGTAGTTGTCTGACCTTCTCCCTCTAAAAGAGAAACATCAACTTTCGCGCATGTGAGATGACAGAAATGAAGGATTTTTGTATCCAAAACAGACAGCAAAGAATATTTGTATAAAATATATCCTTACAAAATATCGATAATGTCAAACATCCCAATGTTACATTAGATATGTTTGAGTGACATAAATAGTTTGAGATGTTGAAGGTTATATTTACATATGTATGTTTGATCTCAAACGATAAGTTTTCAATAGGTGATTTAACATGCCATGGATCTTGCTTACATGTGAGGAAGTAGCATTCAAGATTTTTATCTGAATAAATTACCCTACAGTTATCTTTTCTTTTCTCTACTTAAAATATAACTTCTATTACTTAGTCGAAGTTAAACTTCAATATTAATCACACATCACAAATCACTACTAATATTATCACACATCTCGTGACTCCACCACTATTCAACCTACAAAATTAGTCGTAGGAAAATAGCAGTTTGTCCAAAAAGATGCTTAATGTGTACCCTTTCTTAGCTTTTAGTGGGATAGATTTAACATGACACGACATTACCTCCTGACTAATATCAGGTTTCTCCATCTCAACAAAAACATTAGACCCCTGCCTCTGCGAACTAGGTTTCTCGAAGGATGGCGGACACTTATTTTTATTCTTCCCAAAGAGAAACAGAGGGGTTCTGCCTGATGACAAGACTAGATATGCAACACCAAGAACAGCCAACAGTTGCATAGACATTATAATTAAGACTTCCATCATCCCATTTTTGCTATCAATTAAATCTTTCCATCTCATCCCATTTCCAGTAAGTGAATATTGTGCAAACTCGTATAATCCACGGTAAAGTGCAAATCCTGGATATAACTCCATCACGAGAATCCCAACTCCTGTAATTTTACAAGACAAGATATTCAGAAAAGAAGTGTAGTAGAACTATCACACTATCCTGAAAAGAACATAAATAGATTCAAGGATTAAAAGATTAGAGTTCATTATCATTCTGTCTACAAATCCGTTTATGTTAAAAGATTAGATTCAAGGCCAGCTAAATGTGGCATTTTTGCGCCTGCAAAAATTTGAAAATTGTTTTTGTTAGGGTATGGGAAGGAAGGGAATTGAAAAGCCTTATTATCAGGAAAATTACATAAGAAAAAATTCATCCCGACAACAGTGAAGACATATAGACAACACTGAAGATATATAGACATTGAAGCCTTACTATCAAGAAAATAATAAGAATCCATGATCGTAACATGCGATTTGATAATACAATAGCACAATGTATAAAATGTTCCACCTTTCTAGCAATTTTCACCTGGAACAAATCATTGGAGCGCAACTATTACCCTTACATGAATTTTCTACTCACTTGGGAAAGAAGTGTCTTCGAGAAAGGATTCGAAAAGAGAGCGACCCAAGAGTCCAGAGCCATATACTATCAAGACTCCCACAACTGTAAGAATCATGTGTTGCAGAGAAGTTTGTGACAATTATCACAAAGTAGATCGAGCATACTCATCGTAATAAATAATGTGAAGCAGGTAAGATCAAACCTGAAGCCGTCTTCACCTTAGAAAACAAATTAGCAACTAGAAAAGCAACCGACACTTGCAAGTTGATGTAGATGAAATAAAAGATAAACTGGAGGCTATAATCATTTAGAGTGAAGAACTTTAGCCCTGGAGGAAAAAGAAAATCCCAAGTATAGATTAGATGAAAGTAAAAATGGAAGTTAATTGTATTCAAACAGATAAGGGTGCTTTATAACTTCGTAAGCTGTATTGTTACCCATGACTGAGCTGAAAATTACAAAGCATAACATGTAGATTAAAGATATCAGAAGGAAATAAGCATAAGAAATCATCCAATACGGCCAGTCCCCAAGCCCATGCATTTTCATCATGATTCTTAGTTTTTGTTGCTTCTCATAAACCAAAGATGTTAGCACAACCTGCATAAAAATATTAAAAATAATTGATGCAGCATTAAGCTGGATAGTACATAAAATCAGAAATTCAGAACTTGTCACGAGACAACAAATTTAATTAACTTACATGGAACAACTTAAGGACAACCCACAAAAAAAATACTGGTCCAACCAGAGATGCCAAATCTAGCCTAAGTCCTTGTCCTGCTTCAGGCTTTGGCATTTCTTTTACAAACTCAAAAAGCATTTTCACTGAAGGACCAAGCAAAAACTGGAGGTACGCATTTGATATCTGCATGTGCATAATCCAAGAATTAGCACGCTTTAACATATTATTTGACATAACTAGTTGCTATAATCTATAGGGTATACATTAAATGATAAACAAGCAGCATGAAACTTTACTACTAACGGACAGCACAAAGCAAAACAATTTCCCAATACATACTAACAAGTTTCGTACTACAAGTGTTTATGGTCTAAGAAATTAAACATGATGAAACTTTCATAATAGCGAAATCATAATTTTTGATTGAACAAAAAAGTGAAGAGGAATCCCATCAATTACCAGAGAACCTTTTGAGGCAACCATACCAAAGGGCATTTCCTAAAAGCCAAATAATATATGCCAAAAAGTTCCGTAGATTAGATGGAAATAGTAAACTGCATTATTGAATTGTTGTTATTTGACATATTGTTTATGGATTCAATGATAGACATATGAACATGTCATAGATTTCCTCTAGTAATATATGCATTTACAATTTTATATAATTTAAGAGTCTCATGCCTTTAGTGAATTTGGAGACTAATGATTGGACTTGACGGTTCATGGACATTTAACTAAACCTTGTGTTTCTCTTCTCTTCTATCATGTGTTAAGTCTATCAGATTGTCAAGGCAAATATATCTTACTAAGAGTATAATATGAAACTGCATATCTAAATCATGTATATCCTAGTTTCCTGTATCAAGACAGATTTCTTAGGAAGTCCACTAATCCTAGTAGCTCACAAATTGAGAATCCAAGTCAAATAGAAATTTCTAGTATTCACAGAAACCAAGAATGAATACAATGAAAGTGAAAATCAGGTACCCAATTTATTGAACGAGGCACCCGTGTCAATTCGAGACCTTGGTTCGTAGGATCAATCTTATAGGTTGAATTGTACCATGTAGTAACATTGAAATTATTTTCATTTGAGTTTGAAAAATCGTAGGCTGTGAAAACAAAAGCACAAAGTAAGCTAAATCCACAAAACAAAATGGCAATTTGATACGCACATGTCCAATATTCAGTGCACAAACCTGCTACAATCTCATTAATCGTCATTTCCTTATTCCCTTTAAGATAACCCTTGTATAGCTCATCGTTAATCTGTGAAGAACTGTTACGCCACAATTGTAAGCCGCGAACACAGCTTACATCTAGACGAGATATGGAAGAAAAATGTAAATGCTTCAAAGATCAACATCATAGACAAGAGATATATAAGAAAATGTAAATGCTTCAAAGATCAACATCACAGAGATATCCAACTACTGCGTGTCTATCAGTTGTGCTTGCATGCTTTAAACTGCGAACACAGCTTACATCTGGATTTTAGACAGGAGGTATGGAAGATAACCCAAAATGCTTTAAAGATCAACATCATAGAGATATCCAACTACTGTGTGTCTATTAGTTATGCTTGCATGCATGTGTATTCTAGAGCAAGCATGAAGTACAAACAAACACAGAGAGAGAGAGAGAAAGAGAGAGAGAGGACCATTGATATCCAGATTGTTAAGAAGTCTAAAATGAAAAATAGGAATATAGGAATATAATAGCCTAATTACTGCTTCTTAATATGAACAACATCTAGAGAAGAATACCATGTTTAAATAATACCTTGTTGAAACATATCAGAACCCATTTGAACTGAAATAGGAAAAGTAGAATTCGGACCACACTGAGATTGAACATAATAAACTGGAAAATCTGAAGAGAAGGCTGGATCAATAAAATATGAATCCTCAGTCTCCGACTCTGAACCCTGAATTATTCAAGAGGTCACAAGCATGTACATGTATAGAGGCGATGCGCATTATTGAAGAAAGCAATGTCATCAAATACAAAAAAGAACAAAAACAAAGAAGGGACAAAAAGAATAAGAAAGAGAACTAACCAACGGATAATCTGCTATGTCGAATAGAGGATAAGAAGAATTTACACTAAGAGAGTTCCTCTCAAACATATGTTGGGCAACACCTATCATAATGTACTCAAACATGAATTTACTGGACATTTTACATTCATAAGACAAGACTTTTAGCTGTCCAAATAAATTGAAGTTCTTAGAATCAAAGAATGGCGTACTTTGTGCAATTGTTTGATTATTGCCAGTCATAAGAATGGTTACAGGACAGGAACCTTTCCTCTTGCATGATTCATCAGGCAAGTCTGTATGTGAAACAAGATCAGTTCTTACTGCACGATAACTTTGTGCTGGTATTTGTAACAGAGGAGGCCATTCTGGTGGGTGAGGAATAGGACAGAAGAAAGCTAGGTCCCGTGTCGAGCGTTCATTTCCACACCCATCTGAGAGTTTATCAAGTTCTTTATTAATGAATCTTTGAAGCAGAACCAACAACAAACAGAGAAAATATGGGTATGCAATGAGTCGAACATTTGTCCTCATCCTTCGTTTCTGCATATAAGAGGCAAAAAAGTAAAATGCCATCATCATGAGGATGAACAAGATCGAAATGACCATTTTCCAATATATAAACTTGTAGCAAATGAAACGATTCCGAACAAAGAAATAAATATCGGGAATATAATCATAAGTTTATAATGACAAGAAAATGAATCTCATAAGTGCAGAATAATAATTGACAACACGGAAACATCATGTAACGTTGGAGCACCATTATGTTTCTAAACTCGAATTAAACCATGTAAAAAATCAACCTATGAAATTGCATTTACATAATCACCGAAGATTTGGATTATATCAAAGTCGTCTCAATGAATTACGAGTACACGTGAACTAAGAGAAATAATCTTATAAAGCAATTTTCACTGTCACAGAAGTGACAACATTACTCTCAGTCGCTACTACATAGAAAGCAAACACAACACAACTACATAAGTTTTTGTTCTCCGTCTCGATGCTCTGTATCCGCATTTAGTTCAAGTCATTGACTAAATGGAACTTTGAAAAATAACTAATGGGAATCCTCTCCTTTCCCCCTTTTTTTTTTATTCTTATCCCTTTCCCTGGTCACATTAGTAATTCATAATCACTCAACCAATAAATACACAAACAAATTTCTACAACATCAAATTATTCAATGCAGAAAAGGAAAATTGGAAATATCAAAATATCAAATCAGCATTACTGCAAGCGACAGAATTTGAATTTCAGATACATCAACCATAAAGTAGACAAACCAAAAGTTAAAGCGAAAAATCACAGAAAACTACGCAGCGAAGAACAAAACATGCCTGAAAAGTCAAGTTCTTCCTTAATAAAGCATTTGCCTGCGACCAAACGCTCGCCGGCCCATTTGATGGGTTCGCCATTCTCTTTGTGTATCTTCTCTCCGTTTTGAGTACGTTGGCGTGGCTGTGAGTGAGCTCGAACTGCTTGAATGGAACTTCAATTTCGGTATTACATTCCCCCTGTTTTTTCGGGTTGGACAATTTGCATTATCAGTCGTCGCTATTTTACTACAAGTTGTTTCCCGGTTTTTACCTTCTACTCCGCCCCTCCGTAATCTTTTTCTTTTTATTTTTGGAAAATCTAATCATAATGAGATATCGTAATGATTGGCGTAATAACGATTAGCGTATTTAATAATCATCCAAAAGCTGATGGAGTAATTGAAATTGTAGAGGATCGTCTGGCGTATACATTATGTATCGTTAACATTCGACATCTATTATGGTGATGTAGCAAGGCCCTTTATTTTTTTGTGATTGTGATTGAAAAATTAATAACGTGTATTTGCTCTGGTTTAACTTTTCTTTTTTACCCAATTCACGTGTGTGGTGATTCTGGTGAAGATGTTTTAATCATCAATAATAATGCTTTTTTTTTTCTGACAATATCAATAATGCTGTATACTTATTATTATCATTAACTATTTACAATAAGTGACATGATATTAATTGTATCATTAATTATTTTGTTATTTTAGATTAGACAATAAAGATATTGTTGGAAATTGAATCTTGACCTATTTTCAGATTTAACTAAATTATAAGGCTTGTTTAATAGTACGTATTGCTTCCACAAAAATAATATAGCGGTCATTACAACGCAAATTATAGTGCACCCTGGTTGATGTAATACATGAAATAGGACAATTTTATCTTAACAACTTTATATTTTTTATTAAGATAATATAAATGTGAGGAACAACTTTTCTATCTAGTTGATGAAATTGTGTCTTAACAATATGTGTCAAGATAACAAGTTTAAATAGTTAAATTCAATTAAATTTTATTTAATTTGCTATATGAATATCATGTTCAATATTATATTATCATTTCTATTTTACCTTTGTGTTTAGTCACAACCAACTATATATTATAGTGTTAAAAGTTATAAATCATAGTAAATTGAAAATATTGATTTGCGATAAAGATTATAAATCGACAAAAACAACTACGAACATAGGTTTCAAATATGTGACCCAAAATTAGATTAGCAACATGGTTTTATACTTGCAATTTTAAATACTTGTTCACTTTTAAGTTTTAATATATGTATAATGAAATAGTTAAAAATTTTGAAATTTAATTTTATATTCTATTATTCTATATTGCCAGCGGATCTCACAGGTGTTATTACTATAGCTATTGCCAATGTTCCATGAACATGCACACCTATGTCACGTTCTATGAATTTTTGGGCTATGTGTTAAAAAAAGCGAGATTGAACAATGTTAGTGATTCCTGTGCATTACACGAATGTGAAAACTAATTATAAAATAATTACTAAAATTGAAAACATTCTAACACTAACTATGTCTTGAAAGTTAGCTATACTTTCGCCTATTATCACTCTATTATCTTTTAAGACACATATATGATCGCTTTTTATGTTGCGCGACATGTCGTGTGTCACTATCGCCCCTGCAATCAGGGTGAGTCATCGCCAACGCGCTTGCTGTAATATAAATTTTCACACATGATTTGATATCATTAATTATGTATTTGTGCCAAATGTGCAATGACCGGTACAAATTAGGAACTTTATGCTATATGTGAAAATTTTTTAAAATTAAAATGAGAACAAAGATATTACTCTAAAAGAAGAAGTTAAAATTGTTGTCAAAAAATTCAAAATAAAAAGTCTAATTTTATTTAAAATATATATTTTTTCCATTTTCATGTAATTTAAATCCATCTCAATTACTGCACATGTCAATAATTAGTACTGAAAATTTTAAACTTCAATCACTTTTTTTTTATTCCACTAAAACTTTAGCGATCATCAATAGATTTAACCCACACATCTCACATATTAATAGTTAATATTTGGTGCCTAGTATATTAGGAGCTATACTATCATTACTATTCAACTAGCTTCTGGTGCGGCCAGGCTGAACATAGCCAATCTTCGGCCCGTGAGAGAGGGGTGGTGGGCCCCCTGCCTCCTACATTCCCCGTCGTGGGGAAGGGCTTGTGAGTATGGCTGAAGATGGGGAAAATACCCCCTCTGGTACCAGAAGTCCTTCGCATTATTATTACTACAATTACTACCGCAAGCTACTGAGGGAAGTTTTACTTCCATGAATAAAAGCGGCAAACAAAGTTTTAAGAACGTAAAATGTGACTAATGAATAAATGCACGTCTAAATTTTTACGAGTTTGAGCATGTGTTCGTATACATTTTTTGTTACCTTAAAATTATTTATTTCTAAAAATCAAAGTCAAATATTAATATCAATCACACATCTCATATCATTACTCATTATTATCCCCACATCTCGTGGTCTCCGCCACTATCTATCTAAAAAATTAAGTTTTAGTCAATTTTTAAACAAAAAAAATGCAGCTCATGACCTTTCAGGTGCCCACTGTGGGTACCGTATGATATCCACAGTGGACACGTGGTATCACGTCATCACACCAAAAATTTTATTTTTTATTTTTATTTTTATTTTTAAATTTTTTTTTTGATATTTACGTTAAGTTAGACGAATAATATATAACTGACCCCCGATAGCGGGAGGTCTCACCCCATCCCCATAAATTTTTTTCTATGGTACCCACGGGATACGGGAACATGACTACACCAGCGCTATCGGCCATAGCCGGCTTTTTGGAAGAACTTTTAAACGCAAAGAAAATGGCGCCAATTTGTATGAGCGCACAAGAAATGAACTGCGTAGAACAGGTCATCTCCCTCTTGAATAACTGCAAGAATCTCAACTCCTTCCGACAAATCCACGCACACGCGACCAAATTAGGCCTCGATTCAGATCGCTTTATCGCCGGAAAACTCATCCTCCACTGCGCTGTAAATCTCTCTGACGCAACCCACTATGCCCGACTTCTCCTCCACCACCAGCCAAACCCCGATGCGTTCATGTACAATGCCATAATTCGAGGCCACTCCGATTCAAATTCCCCCCAAAACTCTATCTCTATATTCAAGCTCATGATTAAGAACTCGAATCTCCGCCCCGACAGCTTTTCCTTTGCATTCACGCTCAAAGCTGCAGCGAATTTGCAGTGTGTTCGTACAGGGTCTCAGCTCCATTGCCAAGCATTGACTCGTGGTTTCAACACACATCTTTTTGTTGCCACCACTTTGATTAGTATGTATGCAGAATGTGGGCATGTTTTGTTTAGCAAGAATGTATTCGATGAAATTCCTGACCCAAATGTGGTGACTTGGAACGCCATGTTAACAGCTTTCATCAGGTGTAATGATATAATACGTGCTGAAAGAGTCTTTAATTTCATGCCTGCAAAGGGATTGGATTCTTATAATGTGATGCTTGCTGGGTACACTAAAACAGGGGAACTCAAGAAAGCAATGATGCTGTTTACAGAGATGCCCATGAGGGACGAGGTGTCCTGGAGCACTATAATTGTGGGCTGTGCTCAAAACGGGCTTCTTAACGAAGGCATTTGGGCTCTTTCGGGAGTTACGAAGGATGGAGATGAGGCCCAACAAGGCAAGCTTGACAGGGGTTTTGTCAGCATGTGCTCAAGCAGGGGACTTAAGGTTTGCTAATATATTACATGGGTTGATAATAAAAGTTGGTTTGCTTTATATCACTTCTTTAAACAATGCATTTATAGATACTTATTCAAAGTGTGGAAGTGTAAACATGGCTTGTCTAGTTTTCGATAGGATGCTTTCTGGGAAGGATGTTGTAACTTGGACTTCAATGCTTGCGGGATTAGCAATGCAAGGGTATGGCGAAGAAGCAATATCTCTTTTTCATGAGATGGAGAAATGTGGAATCAAACCAGACGGGATTGCATTTATCACAATTCTCTATGCATGTAGCCATGCAGGTTTGGTCGAACAAGGATGTGAAATTTTTGATAAGATGAAAAGTGTTTACGCCGTTGAGCCTACAGTAGAACACTATGGGTGTATGGTGGATTTATACAGTCGAGCTGGTGAGCTACAAAAAGCATATGACTTTATATTAAATATGCCAATTCCACCGAATGGTGTTGTTTGGAGAACGCTCTTAGGGGCCTGCAGCTTTTGGGGAGACGTGAAATTGGCTGAGGTGGTGAAAGAGAGCCTTTCAAAGATAGATCCAAATGATTATAGGGATCATGTTTTATTGTCGAATATTTATGCTCTTGCAGGAAAATGGAAGGAAGTTGCTAACGCAAGAACATCAATGGCTGAAATGGAGATGAAAAAGTTTCCTGCATGGAGTATGATTGAACTAGGTAAATTCAATCGTGAAATAACATGAAGTAGATAAAGTCACCTGGATGTGTGAGGGAAGCATCTTTACAATTGTTAAGAACTTGAGGGTTTGTAGAGATTGTCGCATGATTACGAAAGTGGTTTCTGAGGTTTATGGATTGGAGATTGTTTTGAGCGAGAGAAGTGGGTTTAACGCGTTTAGGAATGGGATTTTCTTGTGTGGAGATTACTGGGGATTGTTGGGATTGCCATGGATAACGACTTTGTGAAGAGATACAGGCTTGGAAGTTGGCGATCAATCACCTATATTTTGCGTTTGAGGGGTTGAATATCCAGAGTGTGTGCTGAAAGGTGAAATGTCAAGAATCAAAGCATGCTTCATATTATTTTTTGTTCAAATTCTGAATAGTTACTAATTTTCTTGCGATAAGAGTATTACCAATTAATTTTAGTTTTTAGTAACTTTAAGCTGTTACTGCCTTTTGGGGTTAGCAATCCATCGCATGATATTTATGGAGAGAGATTCTTTTTCTGTTCAAGCTACATCAATATTATTATTGTTTTCTTTTGCACACTTGTATCTATTTGTTATTGTTGGGAGATTGTATCTATAGTTATAATAATATAGTTCCTGCTAAATTAACGTGTTACTTTTAATGCCTTCAATAGAATGAAGGTCTGAAGGATAATTGTTATGCAGCTAACGGGAATTGCTCTGTCAAAGTAAGTGGCTACTTCTTTCATGTTTTTTACTCTAACAACTATCAATTATACTACACATGTTCTCCCAATCAAGAATGCAAAATTTGTCTGCTAGATGGCATCAATGCTTCTGCTTTGTGATTACTTTGACTGGATCTTCAGTTATTTCCAGAAATTTGCTCTTAGTCTCATGCATGATAAGACAAATATGGGAACTATCCTATACAGAGGAATGTCACTCTGATTATGTGCCTCTGCTCTTGGATTTTGACTAGTAATCTTAGAAGTTTGTGTTTTGTATAATTTCTCTTTTCTTTTACTCAACGTTCTTGTTCATTCTTTATTTGTGACATGATCTCTTTGGATTCTATTGAACTGACGTCCCTAATTGCCTAACCTTATGTTTTTTGAGCTTTCTATTCATTAATCTATGTGGCCTCGATATTCATCTTTATAGGTTTTTGCTTTCTATGTTCGGTTGTTTCCTCTTGAACCTTATATTTAAAGGTGAATAGGGTATGATACTGATGTTCTTCTCAGAAATTATGGAGGTCAGAACGTAGTGTCTCAGCTTAGCAGTTGTTTTCAACATACAACGGAGACCATCTTCCCCATTAGTTTACCGGCACACCATTTGTTTGTAATGACAAATAATTGAAGAGCATTGGCTGTTTCTTCTCGAAATTTGGGATTTGCAAACAAGAATGGCCGATCATTTCTTTGACCAGCTTTGAATCTTTCTTGATGTGATATTTATTTTTGTGTGCTTCGATAATAGGCAAGCACACAACAAGAAGATCCATTTTTGTTCACTGATTTATTGAATGACTTAATATCAGAGATATGGACTTGTATGCCAACCACAAATGCGTTTTAGTAGGACATTACATGTTGAAGGTTTAATCACTTTAAACAGGTTGCTGAAAAGTGTTTTAGTTATTACATATATAGTGTTGATAAAACTCATCCAATGTGTAATTGTTGCAGGTTTTTTTTGGGTTTGCATTCTTGTTTCCAGAGCTGATCAGACTCAGGTGGTTAACATAGTGGAATTGGAAAGAAGGTGGTTTCTGATCCATAAATTGAAAATGCCACACTGGTTTGGTTACCATGTTTAGTTCTTGTTGGATTTTGGTTATTGTCATGTTTAGTTCTTGCTGGATGAACTTAATAGTGAAGACCACTATCGGTATCTCAATGATCATTTACTTATGATCTCTCGAGTCAGACAAAACAAAGGAGCTTCTTGTACGACAATGCAAAAAGGAAATTTGAGGCACAGGAATCGTAGATTGAAGAAGCAACCATCATCAAGTACTCCAGCCAAGTAAAATAGAAAAATGTTTTTGTTAATAGAGGGAAACATACTGAACTAGGAATTTCACAATGGCGGTCTCATGATCCAAGTAGAATAATAATGTGTTGCTTCTCTCTCACAATCCCCACCATCCTTTTGTGTGATACAGTGATGCTTTATGATGATTACAACCTATGGTTATTAACCTTCTTCAAGAAATATTTGCTCAATGGGATCTATTAGAAGATGTACATAAGGCAAAACCTCTTTTCTACACCCTTTGATTCCAAATGATACAGCTTATTGTCAAAATAGATAACTAATTTCTTGAGAGCAGGTGAATTTTTTATTTTTATAATATATATCACATATTTGATTTCTTAACACGCTTTAATTTTAGAAAAACAAATCATTCTTCTTCAATTCACATACATCAATATATTTACAAACACCTATGTTTCACCGTATACCAAAATGAACCAGATTACATTGAACATACAGACTCGTTAGGATACACAAATGATGAGCAACATGCACTGCACGTTTATGTCCCTAAGTATAAGAACAGGGAATGTTCAACAAGGAAAAAAATAGGGCTTCAATTGTTGCAATTAATAATTGCAGCATGCAATCCCTAAAGTGATTATGTAGAATGATAAAACTTAGATAAATTTCATTGAAATCAGGAATGATCGGAAGATGAACCATGGTGGTGCACGCATGGGTGTAAAACTAGTACATTGAAAAGCACTCATATGTTATTATCCTCCGGAAGGTCACTTGGTAGAAATAAATTAAACAGTTCAAAGTCCAACGCAACATATTTCATCCCTCCTGCTATTATATATTACAAAGGCCAAGGCACTCATATGTTATTAACCCTCCGGATGGAAACTGCTACATAGTGCGAACCGGATAATTTAAACGGTCAGAAAGTCCGACACACTACAACCCCAGCCAGTTTGCCTGGCACCAAAATCAAGTTGTGAAAATCCAAAACAAGGACTTGAGAGTTCCTTATCATCAATCCTCGGCATAAGTTCCCTTGATGCTCTTTTCCTGTTATGTAGAAGAAGATACATCACAATCCAACTTTAAACCAATTATAATCAGATCAGTACATAATGAATAATTCAAGTAAACATTGAACCCATCCAATCTTCAGGACTACATGTAGCTTAATTCTGACATGTTCCTAACAAATTACACGGTGGATTCCTGTAGTTAAACTGTTAAAGTCAGTTTCTCCATTTCAATTTTGTCAATCGTATCAATCTGACGTAGACAATTGAGAAATGAAATCAAGGAAAAGTGAAGACCACATTTTGGCTTACTCGAATCATTTGATTTGAGAACGGTAAAGTTTCGAAGGCTGAACTATTCACTAACATGCAAGATTAAAGCTATGGGAACCAAAGTGAAGTTCGACACAAGGTATAGGTGCTAAGATTGTAAGTAATTGGCACTTTTTGGGACAACAACTGAGAAAACATATAAAGATTAACATGAAAGAAGAAAAGGCAGAGGTTTAGTGGCATCTAAATCCAATTAAGCTTCAGATGTCGTACTACAATCACAATTTAATAATCAAATGGACAGCAGGGAAGTGTGTTACAAATGCACATTTTCGATCTGAATGACGGAAACAAGAAAACTTACAGAGTGGGAGAGATTGTTTAGAGCACGAATGCACCAGTGACGTGTACGCAGCAGGTCTGCTTACGCGGGAAGGTTGAATGGTATCGAAAGTGGCGGGTCCCGAGAAGTCGGGTTTGGACATCCACCTTATAGGGCTTGTCGATATTAGGAAAAATGTCGTATTCAAATGTCATGAGAAGAAGTGTCCCGGTGTTTCTGCCTTCATCAGGGTCATCAGAGTAGAATCTGTTCAAAACAAGGCAGAATTTTTGGCCTCCGAGATGTACAATATCGAAATCAGTACAGATAAGTGGTTCCAAGTCACATCCATTCATAATGGGTATATACTTGGAACAGATTTGTTCAGGCAACTGAACTGATCGGTTTTCGATACCGTGGAAATAATCACAATTGTGTGACATGAAAGTGGGGTATATAGCAAAGTCTCCATCATACATAAACATTAGGTAGAAATCACCAACATCAGGATGATGGTGGTGTTTGAAGACAGGAGGCCTAAGATAGGAAAGATGCGGAAGAGCTTTACTCAAATTCGAACATGGCTCTGTCCACCCATTTTCAGGCTTGGTGACATCAAAGCAATAAACTCCGTCCCTCCACTGCAACCAACTTAACATTTTGTTACTCCCCTCGAGAGCTGAGGCATAGACAGGGAATACGCCACGAAGGGGAGGCGACCTGAGGATAGTCCGCCATTCGAAGTTTTTTTCGGGATCTAAAACCTCAAAAGCGATGTGGGCAGGGTCGAAAGGGCGGTAGATGTGGTAGTGGTCAATGCAGTAGACTTTGCCGTTGAGCTCCACAAGCACCGGATCCTTTTTATAACATGAGAAGGACTTGAATTTCTGGAACTTCATCGGCTGTGTGGACGTATCAACCCCATTTATATGTGTATATGCAAAATTAAAGCCCATGGGGAAAAGAATTTGGGAGCCGAAGCGACAGCAAAATCTCCATTCATCGCCATAGCGGGACCTCTTAACAGGTGCCGGCTCCTGCAACCACTCCTCCTTGCCGCCATCATCATCATCACCACTCAAAAGGATGCGCCGAACAACTTGATTCACCTGCGATTGGGCTGGCTCATCACGGCATCGCCTCTTCTCGTAGAAACATATGTATAAACTCTTCTCCGATTCTGATCCCATGCCTTTATTCTTCCATACATCTACTTCTGCTGCAGCTAAACTACTACTGGATCTTCTCATAAATAGGCTGCTGCTGCTGATTTTCTTCCAAACAGTTCTTGCCGCCGCCATAGTCTCCGACACTAAAGACCTCTCGATAAATTTAACGGTGAATGAGAGTAAATTAAAAGTGTTTTACCATATAATAACTGGAGTAAATTTTAGGCCTTGTTGTACCCATGATAATTAAACAGTTTCCGTCTTCTTTACCAGCTAGATAATAACTGGAGATGATTTACCAGCTAGAGATGATTTGGGATGGGCTTTATGGGGCTAATTTTCGGCCTTATTGTACCCATAATAATTTTTTATTAATTTTTTTTTATCATTCTTATCAATTATTTATACAATTATTATATATTTTTTATTATATTTTTTTTAATTTTTAGTTATATAATTAACACGTAGTTCGAATAAATCAATAATATCCTCAAAAGAGCAGCTATCCAACCAATTGCATCCGCCTAACAACAGTGATGCATAATCAACGGTTTTAGGTCTCAATTTTTTTTTTCATTTTTCTATAAATTTTTACAAAATTTGATATAAAATAGGAGACAAAATTAGTTGAATTAAATGATAGAAATTTATGTAGTATATATAGATCTCATAAATAAAATATGTGAATGTGATTAGTTTGATTAAATTAAAAATGAATTAAAATGTGTAAAAAATTGAAAAAAAAAAGGAACCTAAGCCCACTAATTTCATATTGGCATTCATTCTCATTGACCCGATTTAGACTTAGACCAAGTCAAAAATTAAGCAACGGATAATTTGAATTTATCCCGTAAATATAACAATGCTTGCAATCGCCTGCAAAAGGTGGCTTTTTTATACAAACTAATATTTTCCCTCGTGCATTACACGAGGGAGATATATGTCTAAATTATAATTTAGAATTTGTGTAAGATAAAAATTACAAAAGATTTTTTTTAAAATTTTCAATAGAGTTTCCCCGATATTTTGTACAAATCCATCCTTTTCCAATTCAAGTTTTCTTTTCAATTCGAGTAAAAAAAAAAAAAATTCTCAAATAAACGCACGGCAAAATTCGAAGTCTCCTCTTTTGTTCTTTAAATTTGTAAAACCCCATTTTTTGAATAGTGTAACACCCCGACTGATTACGTGTGTGATTAAACGTGATTATATGCGAATTATTTGTAAGGTTCATAAACATTGATGACGTGTATGGCATGTTTGTGCATGGGATGCTCGAGAGTGCATTTGATGTATTGGGATATAGTACGACCTTCGAAATAATGTCCGGAGCAATATGCAGAAAAATGGGAATTTACGGTTGTAACTTTTGACCATACGGCTGTAACTGAATTTACGGCCATAATTTTATGATATATGGCCGTAAGATGGAAGAGTGGGATTTTCAGAGAGTTTTATCCTGCCATATGAAGGAAGAGTACGACTGCAAGATGTATTACGGCAGTAAGATGATACGATACGGCCATGAAAGTTATAACACGACCGTAATTATTAATTATACGGCCGTAATAGTAAATTATGAAGGAAGGTGACAAATTTTTAGAGACTTAAATACTGCCGTACTTATTCATGATGCGATCGTAATATAGAGGTTACGGCCGTAAAACACATGATACGGGCATAATAGTAAAGTGTGAAGAATGGTGGGAAAATTTCAAAAACTTTTATACGGCCATAAGCATCCGAGATACGGCCGTAATTTTAAGAAATACGGCTGTAAATGTATGGCTGTAGAAAATTTTATGGAGGTTTCCAGTCACTTGGCTAACATATTTATACCCAAATTTCGGTCCTAATACACTAGAAGGGATCCTAGAACAATTCCAAACACTTCCAAGCTTCCCAAATTCCTTTCTTGAATTTATAATCAAAACAGATTATATACATGTGATAAGAAGGGAGGAAGAAGAAGAGGAAAGAAAAGGAAGAGGAAGAGGAGCTAACCTAATGGCTTTGAGCATATTTTTCTTCTACATTGAGGTAGGTTATAGATGTATTATATATGTTGCAAGGTAAGGAATATGCTAGTGAGGTATATTAAGTTGTGTGATTGCTCAAAATAATGTTTGAAAGCCAATTCTTGTGTAGGCAAGTGTAGGAAATTGAATGACATGAATGTTCCTATCACATGATTGATGGAGTTATGGTCTTAACTTGATATATATATATATATATATATATATATATATATATATATATATATATTGCCAAACCACAATGTTATGTTATTAACTATAATTGTTCCCAAGTTTGAAACGAAGATGTTTACATGATTATAGTTTGAAAGCATGTAAAGGAGAGTTGTTTATCATGCGTTTACAATTTATGAACATGGAACGACCTATTGGGTGAGTTAAGCCCATAGGTAACGGCCAATGTAACGATTTAATAACAATAAGATAATATTTGGCGGCCTAATTGTGAGTTAAGCATAGGCGACAGCCGAAGAAGTGAAATGAGTGAATTGGCGCCATTGTAAACACATGATTCACAATAGGGCCCAATGTAAAAACGTAGCATGCATTGCATCTATACCTACTGAGTCTTCATGACTCATGTCGTGTTCGTATATGTGTTTAGATGATACAGGACGTGGCAAACAGACTAGAGATGGCGGAGAGTCATCCAAAGCATGATGTGTGAAAGGATTGGGAATAAAGGATCTTGTGCTTCATTGTTTGTGAAAACGTTTTGAATTTTGGCCATGTGTTGTATGTTTGAAGTTGTATATGTCTTATCTTTAGTTAGGATCTACGTGGTGCGTAAATTATATGATGAACATGATCTAGGTGAAAATATGTTGTTTTCGAATGGACTTAAATTGTGCATTTGCTCTAGTAGTGGTAGACGAATGTGGCGTTGTCTCTAGACCCACGTAACACATGAATGAGGATGAAATTGACGTGGATCCAGGGAGGGCATTACAACTAGGGCCGCTTTTTTATTTTTAAAAAAAGAGATTTAATTTTAATAATTATTTTTTTAAGTGGCCTGTGAAATGATGAAATGAGACATAGAAAACAACAAATTAATTGAAAAATAAAACTTAATTTATCCATTGTCATGTTTATTCTAATGAAATCAATATTTTATTTAGTTTCCTTTAAATAATATAAAAAGAAGGAAAATAAAAATGAGAAATAATTAATGTTCAAAAAAAATATCTAATATATATATATATATATATATATATATATCTAATACTAGAGTACTTTATCTTATTTTTTAATTTATTTTTTAACATTTTCCCGCTCAAACTTATGCCACCTGTTTTCCATTTTTTTAAAGGTTTTTATTATAATTAGTTGGACACGCCTTAACGCGTATGAAAGGGGAAAAAAATCAGTACACGCCACTTCTTCCCCCATTCCTTTCTCAGCCGACTCCAGCAGGGATTCCCAATCAATCAGGCCTCTTTTGGCTCAATACTACTGAAATATTTAGGGTAATTCAATCGAACTGATAATCGTCAATCACCAATTTTCGATTTTTTGCAATCAAAATCATATCCTAACTATGGCAACCAGTTTTTCCTTAATTCTTTTTCCTTACCAAACTCTCGCTATAGTACTTAGCGAATGATTGAGCCAAATGCAAATTGAGGGCATACATGTGGTAATGACGAGGTTAAGATTCTTTTCCATCTACCTAATCCAAATATGTGTTTTTTGCTATAGTAATCATTCTATTTTGCTCAGCTTTGTCAAATCCTTCAAGTTATCGAGGTACTGTAATTGAAATCAAGCTTCTACAATTTTCTGCTGTTCAATTTTCATGTGTTGAGTTTTGGAGATAATGTCTAATTATTGTGTAATTCATGCTTTGATTTTTGATTTGACTATTTTGTGTTTTCATTTTTGTGGATTTGCTGAAAATGATACAAATGACATATTGAGAATTGGGATTTGATTATTTGTGCATTTGTGAATGATTCTGTGTATATCAATCTGACACCAATGGAATGAAGTGTTAAGAAGCATGTGAAATATTTGAGCATCAAGTGTGTGGCACCTTGTAATTATAAAAATTTTGTTTATATATGTATTTGTATGACAAAATGTAAAGGTTGCTCGTAATAATCAGGTTCGTATTAAATGTCTGTTCCAATTAATTTTGTAGTTTAGTTTATATTGGTGGCATGTTTGCATAAATGAGTTTTACTCCATCACATTTATTCTTTTGTTACTTTTTTGTTGATGTCCTTCGAATTGTATTCCTTGCAAATCGCCATCAATAATGTTACAAAAGATTGGCGCTTGAAATGTCTTCGTGATGAGATGAGTGATATACGTTGGAATGCTTTGATGAGAAAATTCCTTTGGTTTCTTTTGGAGTCTAAAGGTAATTAGTTTTGCTTCGAATCTTCTCTTCATTAACTGATTGATTCTTCCTTTTTTAGGGATTCAGATTACATTAATTTTCTTTTCATTCCTATTTTTAATTTCTCATTTTACGCTGATCTTCTCTTCATCCCATTCTCAATTCCTTCCCATTTAAGGTATACTTATTCGATCAAGTCCGACGATTGATCTCAACTTCCGTAAGGCAAGCGATAGAACAGCCGTCGAAATATCTCTTCCTATCAATTCATGTCGGTATGTGATCTAATTTTTTCAGATTCTGTCTATAGCATCTAAGTTTATCGCGTAACTCTAATTACTGCAACTCTTTACTATTCCTTTATGTATATACTCAACATACTCGGATACTTTGTTTTGAGTTTTTTATTGTATTGTCCATACATGTCATTTTCTTGGTTATTCCAGTGGAAGTTTCTCCTTCCGTTGTTACATGTCATTGTTATATGATAATTAAAACCTTCATGGTAACGCACATCGTGCCAAATAGATTCGTTTCTGACATTCAAACAGTCTTTGTCTTGCGACCATATGAATCTGTTAAATGAAATTGCTGAAAATAACATATATCACAAAATAACATTTAAATTGGAGACATTTAGGTTCTACTTTCAATATGCATTTACTTTGTTATTATTTGTAGAAAGGTGAAATTATGGATCTGTAATGGGCATGTAAGACTAATTTGGTGTCTTAGTCATTTTTAGTGGCTTTAATTAAGAAAGTTTCCAGGACACGTTGATTCATGGCTTATTTGATCTATTACAGGATGCTTGAGAAACAACAAGCACATTATCGAATCTTTGAAATCGGAGGACCGGAAATGAGAGTTATTGAGGACCTGGGAGGGAAGGCAACGATAGAAACAAAGACCATGATAATAGAGAAATGGATAGATTTGACAGAGGTGTTCCTTCTCGCAGCAAAGGTGTCGTAGCAGTTTCATTTAACAAATTCATATGGTCGTAAGTTTGTCTTTGTATCTAACTGTGGAGTGCTGCACACCAAGTTATCGATGACTTCCAGTAATTGTAAGTTTGCTTATCCAAGTTTTGGTGTTAGGGTGGATATTCCTCTAAGGTGATATGACTAATATTACTTTGGCAATTCCCTAAAACAGTACCAAATTCCTTTAGCAAGCCACGGACCAAGATTGGTAATGAAGTGATGAATGATGATTGGGTTTTGGTTACTCATTCAAACACATATGTAAAAACCAATATGAAGAAAGCATGTGAAGATGATAGGCTAGAAATTTTCTGGAGACTTCAACTCTTATGACTTTTGCAACTAATCATGGCTCTATTTATATTTCACTTCTTTCAATTTTCTTTTGTCCGTATTGTGATCATATTCGTGGTTCTATTTATATGTCAGTATTGATGGGAAATTGAGGATATTTTCATGATGCTAGGTTTGAACTTGATATGCTGTTAGAATATGTGAAAGTCACAGCAAAACCTGTTGAAGAATTGCTACATAAGATCAATGATAATATAAGTTTGACTCGCATAAAAGATCATTTAACAGGTATAAGGTGATTGGTGGCCAATGATTCATGTAAGTATTAATTCTATTTATACTCTCTTTTCAAAAGCTCATTGTTTTGATTTGTGCGAGCTCTTAACCAAAGGTGAATTGAACGTTTTATATGGTGACCATTGGCTTGATGTACTGGATGTATAATGAAGAATTCACCTATTGTCCTGCCAATGACATTAACATGGTTGAACATAAATAGGAGTGGAAAGGTGTCGCACTGATTTTAATAAAGTTTGGGATGAAATTTTCGCTAAGAACTATCATAAAGCACTTGATCATCGTAAGTTCTACTTCAAGCAGCAGGACACAAAGAACTGAGCACTAAAGTCGAAAGGTAATTTAAGAAAATAAATTAGCAATTTGGCACCCTTGGGTAATGTACAAGGTGAGTGCTAAGTTTGTATTCATGATATCAAATAATCTCAAGGCAATTCTTTCAATTTTCCATTACAATATGAATTTTTTCTTTGATTTGTGGTTACTTTTACTCGCAATAAATGCATTGGTATTAATTAATATTTAATAAGCTCATTTATAATTAATATTTTAATTATTAATTTTGCGGAGTCTTGGCTTCAATTATGTTGAATTTGTAATTTAAAATAAAAGAAAGTCACAAAATGAACAAATAAATGAAAAATGGAAGATGGAGTCTCAAGTAAACTTTTCATAGAATACCAGTACTCGTCAATTAAAATATAAGGCTTTCATTTGATATAGGATTTTTCAAATTCTTTATACAATTAGGAATCTTAATTCATGAAGGTAATATTATTTTTTAACCCCAAAAAAAAAAAAATTAAGATTATTTTTAACCGAAAAATAGGCAAGATTATTTGTATTTTAAAAATGATATTTTAAATTCAAAAATTGTTGCTCATTTAGTTTAACTTTAGATGTGGACGTATTAATCAAATGATCAATTTAATAGCCCTAAAAAAAGATAGTAGGCGACTCTATTAAAAAAACGTAGATCACTTATGTATTTTTTATATTAAATAAATATAGATATTGTTAATATCTCTTTGCAAAACCATGTGTAGCCATGTGATATAGTAATCTTGAATTCATCATATGTGATTGAAACAATCGGCTCTTGTAATCTGTATATAGTTTTTGAGAAGTAATTGGACGTTGGCATACAATACTCTTTTTCTATGTAAATTCTACAGCATGACCATCTTTTTGTAATTTCACTGGTGTTGCATTTAACTTTCTTTGTGATAGTAAAAAGAATGATACTCCTTCCGTTCCAAATACATAGGGTTTTATTATTTTTTACACGGATTAAGACTTTCATTGAAAATGTAAATAATGCGCGTATTTTTCTTACTTTATCCCTGTTGATGAGTCTAAAAGTTGTTGAAACCAATAAATAACTTTAAAATATGTCTATTTGATAAGGGTATAAAATTAAAACAGTAGAAAGTGGCCTATATAATTGGGACAATTAAAAATAGAATAAAGATCCATATAATTGGAACGGAAGGGGTACAATTAAGAAGATCGAGAGTTCCTTAAGTAGTCAAATTGTTGGTTCTATAAAAGTGTGGATAATGTTTGGCTAGCTTAAATTTAGAAAGATTTTTTTACTTCAAAGTTAATTAATTTAGAAAGATTTTTTTACTTCAAAGTTAATTTATATTACTTAATTGAAGTCCAATTTCAGTTTTAAGCAAACAATTCAAACCATTTCCGATTTGCCTACTTGAAAAGTAAACATTTATCCAATAAATGCTTATTTTAATGCATTAGATCAAGTAAAATTTTTTCCATTTTTGTACAAATGGACAATACAGTTGTAAATTAATTAATATTGTATCTTGACTAGTCTCAAAACAAGGACGATAAGAGTCCGTTTGATGCAAATTGTGCAAAAATCTCTTTACCCGATAATTATAATTCATCATATTGATTAACAATGGTTTTTTTTTCAATTCACGGTGGGATAGGGAAGAGAGGAAAACTATGGGAGTTGAATTGAAAACTTTCCATTAGAAACTTCAGTATCCAAGTGCAGTTATTATACAATTCAAACAACATATTTATTTATAGTTTTTAAATATTTTTTGAACTTCTCAATCACACTTCTATTTTTTTTAATAATCTTTATATAATGGGCCCTCAGAATCATTCAAAGAATATATAGAGTACTTTTTTATCTAGAAAAACAATATAATCAAATTAATGTTTATTTGTTTAAAAATACCAATTTCATCAAGAACTTTGGTAAAAGAAACACTCCATCAAATTACATATTAACTTAGTGGTCTAAATAATATGCTATTATTTAATTTCATTTCATGTCAATTTTAATTTCCCTATCTTCTAATGCTATTTTTCCAAATTAATAATTTATTTTAATTAAAGTTTATGAAGGTGTTGTTTTAGTCAACTATGATGACAGTGATCAGCTAGAATTTTAATCAATCTATATTTAATTTTGATAACAATTTGCTTCCAAAATTATATCTAATAAAGTGCAATCCTGATTTGAACTCAAAACTTTATTTTTAGACATATACATATATAGTTGGTATGATTCCATCTCCTATACTATTTAATTTCATATTAACTTTTTTTTTGAAATATAATTTCATATTAACTTAATGGTCCAATTTCAATATTAAGTAAATAAATATCTAAATTACATATTTAACCAATAAGGATTAAATATGCTAAAAAGTAAATAAATGCATAAATTACGTATTTAATAAAAAATTGACTATCGCCTAAATCAACGATTGGAATTATGCAATTCAATCATAATTTTTCAATTGGCCCTTGACTATATTAAATATTTATTTAAAATTCTATGTCCTAAATAACTATTAAGAATCCTAACTACTTTAAATTATTTATATTATACCAATTTTTGTCAGTCAAGATTTTATTTAATTTTTTTAAAGATCATCAATTAAGTCTTCTACTTTAATTATTAATCATATATATTTCAAGTTATTAATTTTATACAAATCAATTCAAATTTGATATTAAATTATTCAATATTTGATCAAGATGACATAAAATCTACGAGATTTTTTTTATGAACCACATTATTTAAATTAAACGTCCAAGTTGTCGAGTTTAAATAAATATGTTAATATACCGCATAAGTTAAATTGATGAGTTTATACCATATTTAATATGTGTTAGAAAGTGTTCTTGAAAAATTTCAATGTTATTATTGCATAAGTTAAAGTCTCAAATAAAGTCCTCATCCAATTGCAATTCTTATATTATCCTCGCTTACCCTTGATTAAATGAAGATGTAGCCGGAACGAGGATAAGTGCTTCTTAGCAGGGTAGGAACGGGGTGTTAGGATCTATCGAACTATACCTGCTACATTATTATTTTTGTAATATTTCTATATGTTAATTATATTTCATAATCAAAATTTAAAAATTATTATTTACATATTCATTGACAATACCGTGTATCGCACGAGTATATAATTAATATCTCCCAAAATTTGTAATTGTATATAAGAAAATGTTAAGTAATTTTAAAGAAAAAACAATAGGTTCTACGAAAGGTGAGTATAGTTTTTAGTGTAGTTATTTTGGTAAGTATAACATTTAATATTATTTTATTCTTGTGTTCATATTTAAGTACATTTAATCTATGGCGCAAGACGGTGGCCACTAATGGGCAGTCACCCATCTTAGTAGGATCCGCTGCGCTGGTAAACTTTGATGGGGTGGAAGTAAACTTTCATTTGCATCATTCAATTAAGATAGGCTATTAAACTGCTAAAAATTGAAAATTCATTATAATTTTCACATGTTGGCTTTTTTTTTTAGTGACATTAGGGTTGAACAATCATTTTCACATGTTGGCTTTTTTTTTTAGTGACATTAGAGTTGAACAATCATTTTCACATGTTGGCATTTAAAAAAAATCAGTTTTCAATGACGTATAGTTACATTACATGTTACTATTTCAAATGGCATAGATCACATCATATTTAAAATCACGATTTGCAATATAGATAGAGTGCAATCTCTTTTACCCGATGTTATTACTTTGTATTTTCGAAGTTTTATTAGTTTAGTTCATGTGTATATTATTGGTCAAAATGATACTTAACAAGAACCCCAAGAATGCACTCTATGTAAAATTTTTTATACTCAACAACATACTATCAAATGAAGCTCCTTTGTGAACATACTGGCAAATGAGGCCCCTCGAATTGCTGTGTGATGATTATGCATGGATAATTATATCAACCACAACTTGGTTACCTTAGCAAATGAAGTGAACAAAAAAAAAAAGTGAAGTTCATTATTTTTTTGGTAAATCAAGTGTTTAATAGTCTCCCTTTCTCTCTCTCCCCCTCTTTTTTTTTTTCGTGTGTGTTGAAGGACTTGGATAGTTCGAGCAGACGATGAAATAAATTATTAGACATAGTATGAGTGGATTATGTTTTGTTTGTATCGTGGACAATCATGGATGTTATTATTTTTGGAGTGCTACTAATATTGATATGTTTGGGGACAATTTAAAGTTATGCTACACTTTTCTTTTCCTTCTTTTTTTTTTTTTTTTGAATTCTGCTATGAGTATTAACATGTTGGATTTGTTCGAAATATAAGGAACACTTAGTCGAAATTTTTTAAGAATGTTACGTATTTTTCTCTCTTTTTTTATTATATTTCTCATAAATGATACATATAATTGTATGTTGGACGTGTCTTCACGTGCAATGCCTAGGTAAGAACATTAGGATTCTATGCCATTTGTTTTCTAATAATATTTTTCCTTTCATGTAGATTGGTCGTGTGAGGAGATCGATTGTGTGAAAACCAACGAAGGTTTTGGAAGGATGGCATAAGTGATGAACAACAGATGTGAGGTATAGATGAATTGGATTGCTTTTTTAAATAATTCAATGATTCTTTCAAAAAATGATTTCGTTTATGCATTTTATGTGTTGTTTGTGTCACGGAGAGCAATGTATGTGATTGTATTGGGAGTGTTATTAGCATTGATAAGGTTGTGGACAATATATAGTTATGCTATATTGAAATTTTTAGGACTTATGCTGTGTGTATTAATAGGGCGGATTTTTTCGAAATATAGGAAATTCTATTGAATTTGTTAATTAAAAAAAGTACTACCTTCGTCCCAAAATTATAGCCATTTTCCTATCTTCACACAGATTAAGAAAAATGCAATTAACAGTATTGGAAAAGTACAATTCAAGATTATTTTCCTAATATGCTCTCTCATTTATTAGATGTTTTATTTCAACTACTCTATTTTGATGATAACAATGTATATTAAATGAGGGTATAAAAGATAAGTAATATTTTAACTACGTCCTTAAAAGGAATGTGACCTATATTTTGGAATGGATGAAAAAGGAATAGCGGACTATATTTTTGGGACGGAGGTAGTAACATAATTGTTTGATGAACGTATCTTCCCGTGCAATACACGGGTAAAAATGCTAGTTTGATAAATAAAAAATATATAAATAATGGTTTATACTAAAGACTGTACTTTAAAAAAATGGTCGTAATTAATTGTTGCTAATTAATTGCAGGTTTCTATTAATTGCAGTTAGCTAGCTAATTAATCAATACAGAGAAATAAAAAAATAAATACAATACTCCAATTTTAGCGCCAACTTCTCATTCAAGCTAGTATTCTTCTTTAATATATGGATCGACAGATAGATAGATAGATATGGGTTTTGTGGGTTGTCTTCATAAGTTTCTTCCATTCAAGAGACTCTGAGCATTTGTTAATATAATTTCTTGAAAAAATGTGTGATTAATACTTAATATTAATATTTAATCACTCTCATGAGTAGCAGAAAGTAAACTAAATTTAGTTATACGACAACACTCAATCCCTTCAATGCCAAGCAATTTACTATAAGAAACTTGCAAACTTGGTATAGAACAGATAGAAGATTTCCACAGATCAAGTTGTTTACAAAAGAACCCTTGTCCCCCTAATGCATTACATAACTCTATACCGATCATTCTTTCTAAAAACTAAAAACTTCCTTGTGTTATAAAAGTATAGAAACAATAGAGAGAATTTAGAGAGAATGAATTCTAAGGAATTCTCTGGAATGAATTTCATTAATAACTGAAGCCCTATTTATAGGAAAACTTCGAATGGCACAATCGTAATTACATAATTTCATCAAGGGTATAATAGTCATTCACATATAATAATTACATCTTTTACCAAATTATTCCTCCACCAAATTATTTCTCCACCAAATTATTCCTCATAATTCATAACCACCACATTATTCTCAATTATTCATAACACCTAATAATTATTCTTCAATTATTATTCATAACACTCCCCCTTGAATGACTATTAATACAAATGTCTTCCTGACTGTTTGGAGAAAAACCCGGTGGGAAAAAACTTCCAAACCGATTGCGAGGATAGCTTGGAGTGGTTATATCGCTTCATCAAAACATTGCTCCCCCGATGTCTATCGGCTGAAGATATGAGTATTCACGCGTCTTGCCTCGCTAAAACCTTTGTCAAGAAAACCTGGGAAAAAACTTGATCAAGGAAAAGAGTACAATGCTCCATTTGATTTCATATCTTGAGAACGATATCTTTACTCGGTAAATGATTTCAATATCATCATCGTTTGGATCTAAAGCATTAGCTCCATTATAACTTGATCCAATAGATACATCAGATCAATTTCTCCTATCGTTCTCAATATACCATGAATATGCCTCGTTAAAACCTTATTAGGAAAAACCCAATGGGGAAAAACCCTAATGAAGGAAAAAGAGTACATTATTCATATGAATACGCTATTAAAGTTGCCTCATTAAAAACCTTGCTAGGAAAACCCAATGGGATAAAACCTCAGTCAAGGGAAAAAGAGTGCAACGCGTATTTTATACAAGTATGCTGCAAGCATTTCAAAAATCTTTCATACATTTGTATGAGTATCATATACATTGGTTTTATACTCTTCGTTCATTTAGAGTGCATCAATTTTCGTACACAACTACAAAACATTCACCATGAACACATGTCTCCAAACACACAATTTAAAGCATATAAATTCATCGTAAAAACATGTAAACATATAAGTAAACCTTCATAACTAACTAACATTTAAAATATATCATTTTAACATTTAATACTCACTTAATAGGTTATTTCATTCCTGGGGCTTAACTCACCCTTTTAGGGTAATTGCTCATAAACACGGGCTTAGCTCACCCGATCCTTTAATTTCCTTTTCGATTACACACACGATCGGTGAATTTAACTTTCATGAGCATGCAACATATAATGACCACCATGCTTATCTTTAAACTTGAGCACTAGTCATCATCATCTCATCATCTCATAAGTTAAGGATTTCACATTCACCATTTATCATCTTCAATATATCTCAATATTTTCATTATCATTGATCATATGTAGCGCTACATTTTCATATCGTGTCGACACTTTTCAATTTCATTTCTTTCCCCATATCGACATAACTTATCGAGATATCTCATTATCAATCCTCTTGTAGGATTACACAATATAGTTATGTCTATATACTCTTCAAGAGTATATGCCTCCGTTATTAAGACCATCTTTTATAATTTGCTTTGATATAGATGATTGGGAAATATCAACGCTTTTTGGCGTGCTAACTTATCAAAGCATCGTAGTGATATATGTGATTGTTCATAGCCTTTCATGCATCTTTGAACTTCAAGTTAGATTTCAATTCGAGGATATAACATGATGCATTTCACATATTTTTCAACCTTTAATACTCCCTCATGTCGAGAAAATTTAGAACACCAAAACTCATACGGTTTGTATGATTTTAATCATATATGTTCTCATCATTCAGCCTTAATATGGGAATTTAGACTGCTTTGCATTCTATTTCGATATCGGCAATTTATTTGAGGACTTTAAATAATTTGCCATATAATATCCCACTTGTATAGCGCATACTCAAATCCTTCAGGATTTATTCAAGTATTGGGATATACATTTACTAGCTTTATCATTAAATCTGAAAATCATGCTCATACCGTGAGCAAATATTTCGTAAATTTCAAATTACGAATCATATACACATGTGACTATCTAGTGGATCCATATCATAATATCTAGTAGTCCACATGGAGGATGAGTGGGCCCATATTTCTCATCCTTTATTCCAGGATATATTTGGGATTTATTTCCAATATTGGCTAGTAATGATTTCATCATTTATCGAGAACAATCATTGAAGAATTCTTTTAATTCTTCACTTGAAATATTGATTTCAATAATTGTTTAAACCGGGATGGTCAGTCCGGTTTTGCAAACGAGTATTATTGAACTTCTAGTTCAGTAAATTCTTATATCGATTTCACTAGTATCTGTATAGTGCTCAATATGATTTATCATAGAAACAATTCACCGACATATTCCATCATCTTTTAGTGACATTATTGTCTACCACTATTCAAACACGGAGTTACAGCTCATACGCATCACATCCGGCTATTATTTAATTCCGAAATCATAGCTCTTACGCTTCATATTATTTATTTAAAATCGGAGTCTTATTTCATACGTGTCGTATTATTCTATAAATAAATCATCAAAATTATTGCAAAATTCATCCTAACAAGGGTCTATACATTGTAATGGATCATATGCTCTCAAATCTTCGAAAATACTATCCATCACTACCGATCAAAATCCTAAAAAGGATTTATCGATGTAGGCTGGAAAGATTAAGGATGCTAATGAATAAGGGTATCCCACAAGATATCCGATGTTTGATTGAAGCAAAGGTTCGATTATCTGGTGAGGTTTCAATTCCTTCTAAATACATGCCTGGTATGGGTAAAAGTAGTTTTTCAAAGAAACGGAGAGCAAAAAGATTAGAAGGATGCTACAAATGTGCTCGGTGGACATGTGACACTCGATGTAAATCTGTGGGGTACTTGTCCGTAAATCGAGAAGATAAAATAGCATTCATTAAGGATGGATTGAGTAAGGAGCCTTTGGATGATATTCAACAGGCTCTTGAGACACATCCTAGTGGACACGTACAAGGTGAGCTAATGGCCTTATGGGCCAAATTCAAAGATCAACAAACGCGTTACAGTCTTGAAAAACTTACTTTAGAAGATCCTGTTTGTAAATTTAGTAGAAAATTTTAGTATAATAATTTTCTCATATTAATATAAGGAAGCTCGATGTAATAACGAAGATCAATGTTTTTCTTGTAATTGTAAATATTGTTTTTCGATTTTAAGATATATATATGTATATATATATATATATATATATTATTTTTCAATCACCGACAGGTATATGTCATTTCACTAAAATTTTTCTGCCATTTTCTCTTTCATATTTGTCAAAAAGTAAATAGTACAATCAATTATTGGTTTGAAAATTTATCTTTAAATAGAGGGATTCATATATCTCTCATGTTCATACATTAAAAGTATAGTGTAAAAAGAGAGATAGGAGTAGAGATGGATATGGAGATTTTAGAATCATCTCATACAAGTCAGCCTTTACCTCGCCAGATTAAAACCGTATGTATTCTTGGTGGATCTAAACTGGTAGGCCATATCCAATATGTGGATATGGCAAACCGACTCGTAAAAGAGTTAGGGAGACAAGAAATCAATATACTATATGGAGGAACCAACAACAAACTTTTAGCTAGACTTATAATGGCCGCACCATCATGGGGAATAAGAGTTTCGAGTGTAATACCTTTTCATCTAGTTGGATCTAATACTCGAATTGGAGCCAGTTCTACCATGGGTCCAGCAGGGTTGGGGCTACAAGCGCAATCCATCCACAAGCTGCATGATGTATATGATGAATAATAGTGATGCTTTCATTGTCCTTCAGGTGGCTACAACATACTTTGGAGGAAATATTCAATATAGCCTCGTTGCACGATGGAACTTTCATGTCAAACCAATAGGTTTGTTGAATATTAATAATTTCTTTGATGGCTTACTAGCGTTTCTAGATCGGGGTGTAAATAATAAGTTTATCTCTCATTCATTGAGAAAAATACTTATCTCTGCTGTAATCTTGTTGATGAACTACTCATCAAATTTCATGCATATGTTCAAGAATGCATGGAAGCCCGAGGTCGTCGATCATGAGACACTGGTGTCAAGCGAAAAAAGAAATTCGGATCCTTTAAATATTTCATTATGAATCCTAATATTGATGGTGGCAGAGTTATGGAGTATTTATACTCTCGAGACGCATCCCTCATTTATGGATTCAGTATGTATTTTCTTTTTGCATTTCTATATTTTCGAGTGTTTAATGCCATCTTTTGATATTCTCAATATGTTCCACTTAATTTATGCTTTGTACTTCTTCTGGAGTAATAATAATATCATATTGGCTTTATTCAAATACAGAAATCTAGTGATTATGCTTCTTCAAGAGCATTTTATTCTCATATTAATACAATCTCATATCATCGATGAGATTACTTCATATAATTTCTCCATGCGATATATTTTCTTTGATTTATCAACATGGGATCTATTGAGCATTTTATTTTCATCTATTTATCCAATGGTGACTTCAAGTACCACTTACTCAATTTTCTCCATTAATATTCGGTATATATATGGGGAAGTAATTTTATTCTCATCGTCTACTACTTTGAGAGTATGATTAGAATATTTGATCAACTACTTCTTCTGGAGTAGGATTCGTTATAATCAATCGTGTAATATAACCCACCACATTGGAAATATGCACACCAATCGTGTGGTATTACCCACCACATTGGAAATATACTCAAACTATAAAGTGCATAAATTTAAATTGTAGAAATTAAATTTCCTCCAATAGGTGGTCGAACCTACCTTATGGGAATTATTACAATAAATATAAATCTACGGAATTTAAATAGCAAGAATTAAATTGCATAATATTTAACTACTTCTTCAGGAGTAGGATCTGCTTAGTAGAAGGTATTACCCATCACTTAGCATATAAAGTGCAGAAATATATAAAATCTTCCGTTTAGTGACGGTTGAACCCATCATCAAGTAGGAGGTATTGCAGTAATTAAATTGCAGTAAATAAAGTGCGAGAATTAAATATTGAATTGCTTCTCCGGGAGCAAATTTGTTCTTCTAGAACAAATACTCATTACTTCTACAAGAGCACACTTATCCTTCTAGAATAAGTATATTATGTAATTGAACTCTTGAGAGTTACATTAATATTCGATCTATTAACTCAAATGGACTTCAAAGGTCGTAATTAATGGATTTAGAATTTCTTCATGAATATTCTATCCATTTTTCACTTGTCGTCAAAATTAGGTCGGTTTTTTACCCTAAGGGTAAAATTGTCCATTCAATTCGCAAGGTAAAATTGTCAAAAATATTTTATCAATGTTTTACGATTGAAAATTATCTCCTTTCTACTTCAATTTATCAATATCAAAATATTCAAGGACTATTTTGTAACTTTTTCAAAAGTTAGTGTACTGATTTGTAAATTTTGAAAGTTTGATAATAACATATTTCAAAACGAGTTATTACCACTGTCAATATTGTGTCAAATCGAAGCTCGTTAAATCGAGTATAATGGAGTCGAAAATTTGATTTTGATAATGTATGCTCCTTTATATCTCGATAAAGCGAATGTTATAGTTTAATATATTATTATATTATAAAATCATATGATTTACCTTTTTCCATTTCTCTAATTATTCCATGGATGAGATTTACTTGCAATGCATTTACGTGATCGGAAAATTCTTTGGACTCCATTCTTCCAATTTTGGGATTTCGGATATCTCCAGCGGGTTGTGTAGAATGAGAATTGTGGGAGAGGAATATGAACAAAGGGAAGTTTCAATGATGTATTTGCAAGAGAGAGTTATTTAGGATTGATGAGGATGAATTAATTCATTCGTAATAATCCAGTTTCTGATACAGAAGATCATCTATAAGATGCAACTGTAGAGCATACTTCTTTCATATTACTCAAAGGGTTAGAGACTCGTGCTGATAACGTGTTATAAAAGTATAGAAACAATAGAGAGAATTTAGAGAGAATGAATTCTAAGGAATTCTCTGGAATGAATTTCATTAATAACTGAAGCCCTATTTATAGGAAAACTTCGAATGGCACAATCGTAATTACATAATTTCATCAAGGGTATAATAGTCATTCACATATAATAATTACATCTTTTACCAAATTATTCCTCCACCAAATTATTTCTCCACCAAATTATTCCTCATAATTCATAACCACCACATTATTCTCAATTATTCATAACACCTAATAATTATTCTTCAATTATTATTCATAACACCTTGAAGATTGTTTAGCAGATTAGCAATTGCCTCTTCATTTGATACACTGAAGAGTACCAAGATATCAGCTAACAAATGGTTGGAGTATATTTAATTTGAAATAATTTTGTAGTAAGAATGCAAAAAATGCAAAGTTTATGAAAAAATAACAGAAATAGCATGACATTTAGTTATTTAATTATTTTTATGGTTTTTATGTTATTCTTATTTTTCTTTTGAGGCTATTGATCCTCAATTTCATCTTTCTTCTTTGTAGAAGTCACTGATCTATTTTTAGCTTCTGTAGGAGTATCTTCACTATCTGAGCTTCCATAATCATCATCACTGCTCGTCTCAATCTCATATTTCGTCTTCGTCTGAGGAGGCATCAAGCCACTTTTAGCAGCAACAACATCTTCATTTGAGCTATCATAAGAAGAAGAATCATCATCATCCGAGATCGAATCAGAAGAATCATCACTGCTTGATTTTTTTTGTTGTTGTTGATGATATTGTTGTCTTCCTCACTGCAACATCTTCATCATCAGAACTCGTCTCAGTCTCAGAATGATAAGAAAAGTTTTTTTGCAGGTGATTTTACCACAGCTCCTCCTTTCTTAGCCTGATAATTTTGGTAGCATAAACATCAATTGACAATAATTTGAACCAAAATCAATACAATCTAAAAGACAAGACAACATGCATGAATTTCTCAAACTGCAAACTATTTATTACAATGCTAGGAATATTCAAAGAATTTGATCGTGAAGATTAACTTTAATTTCTAATAAAGATCTCCTCCAGACACAAAGATTATAAATACAAAAGTACAAGGTATCACATACTGTTTAAGAACCAACTATTCATTATAATTGAATTTGTTTCAGCTTTCCTCTATATATTAAAGTTCAGAAGCAAAGATCATAACATGTATCCAAAGTCAGACCAATCAAATTCACCAAAGCATACTAACAATTAAACGAATTAAAAATAAGGAAAAAAAAGAAGAGAGTAGATGGATAAGAGGAAAGTTGTAATTAGCCAAACTTGGACCTCCTCTTCAGAAGATGAATCATCATAATCATCAGAAGAAGAATCCATTTTCTTCTGCCTCTTAGCACTCCCCACAGGCTTCTCTAAAGCATCCTCACCTTCTCTCTTACTTGTTCACAAATCAAAATGCACACATAGTGTAAACGCGGTAATATCATCTATAAAAGAGCTAAGTACAAAATCAAAGGGTGATTATTGAATCAAACCTTTCTTCGTCAGTTTTCCAAAAGCTACAGCGACCTTCAAATCAAAAAAATCAAACAATAAAAACAGAACATAGAAGAATAAGAACAAAACATTCTTAATCTTATAAATAGAGGAGACATATATATGCATATAGAGAATTGAGTATCCCAATCAGAAATTGGTGTTTATCAATTAGGGGTAGGATTAATCACTATTATATAAAAATGGGGATGTGTGTGAAACATTCACATTCCTGTATTACCCTCACATATTGTCCATTTATGTGAGGGTAATATAGGGATGTGAATGTTTCACACACATTCCACCTTTTATATAGTAATCTTTATATTATAAAAAGAGGAGTGCTACCTAGGCACATTATCATATTGACACTCATTTAGTTAATTTAAAAAAAAAACCTTATTTAGAAAAAAATATTAAATGACATTTAATAATTTTATTTTCTTATTTAATTTATTTTTATTTCCATAGTTACTATTTTTTATTTATTTTCAAGTTGACACTCATTTATTATAAATAAAAAAAAAAACCTAATTCACGAACAAACATTAAATATGCATTTAGTAATTTTATTTTCCTTACCTAATTTTGTTTTTCCTTTCTTATTTTGTGTATGTGTGTGTGTATCTATCTATCTATATATATATATATATATATATATATATATATATATATATAAATTTGTGAACTATGTATATAGTTGAAATCCTAATCCTAATATAAGAAAACTTGAAGTGCCACCTAGGAAAAGTGCCTATGTGGCAATGCCATATTTGGCATGTTTTTAGTAATGAATTATTTTCATTATTTAATTTATTCTAATTTTCTTATTTAGTATTGTTTCCTCATTTTCTTTTTTATATGTATTCTAATTTTTGATTAATTTATATAGTTGTTTTATATTTGTGTTACATGCATTAATGAAAATGTAATAAGAGATCAAAGTTACATCTTACAATATATAGATATCTTATTAAAAAAAGTTGAAGTGCTAACTTTACACAATCCCACAATTGGCGATGGTTTTTCAATTTTAAATAATTATTATTAAAAATTATTATTTAATTATCTCTTCATTTTTTTGGCCAAAAATTACAATTATCAAAAATTAGTTTTTTATTTTTTATATTTAGTCTTATATGAATTAACGAAAATGTGATAATATGTCAATGTTACAACTTACAATACTAATTAAATTAATTCTTAAAATGAGAATTAACTTCTTTATATACATTTTGATTTTTTAATTAAATAATTAATTGTATATAAATCTAGCTATTATTAATAGTAAAAGAGCCACGTTGGACATTGCAAATGTGGCACACGTATACTAAAGAAAATAAAAATAATAATTTTTGGAAAACGCATTAACTATAATTTCCGTTTAAGAGGGTATAATTTAGGAAAATCATAATAATTAATAGGTTTATCGAAAATAATTCGGCATTAAATATTCTCGCATACATATGAAATACATGAAAATGAAAAATCAAACTGCTATTATTATATAACTATGGAAAACAAATTTGAATAAATGTAATTTTTACAAATTGGGTATGAATTTATGCGTTTACATTAGCTGAAATTTACGGGGTTTTTGAAAAAAACAATTAAATTCTTTAATGTTTGTTTCTGCAACTGCTCAAAGATAAAATATACTGACAAGAGCCAATTACTAAAATATTTATTAAATACAGGCAGATATTTAATTAAAGGAAAATCAGATAAGAGCAAAATTTTCAATTATTCTACAAAACCATTACCGAAAAGCCAATATGCAGAGTTTTTACCTATAAATACGTTGTATAGAGATCCCATCATTTCACACGAGATATAATCCACATCGCATAAACTATCAAAAACTTAAAATTAAAAAAAAAAAGTGTTAACAAATGTCGTTGTGACCTAAATTTTGTGTGGTACCAATGCACATGAAAAAGTTGTCCCAAAAATGCCTTTGACTCCGTTTGATACCAAATTACCTTTCAATTTTCAGATACGACAATTCCCATTGACTGTGTCATATGATATGATGATCAACAAAAGTCAAGGGTAATTACTTTCGCAAGTCGTCCTTCTGTTAAAAATGTCGGTATTTATACATGGCAATATTCAAAGTTACTAATCGTGGATTGAAAGATTGAAGGTTATTGTATATGACAAACATGAAAAGCCAACGGGTTAGATGATGAATGCTATTTTCAAACAAGTATTTCAAATTTTGTAATATTTACGGAGTTCAAATTTGGGACATATTTTATATTATTCATTTCTATCACCTAATAAATAATTTTAATGATATTATATGTAAATTATACCCAGCCCATGCATCGCACGGGTGCAGTACTGGTAATGCTTATATGTTACAATTAAGCTCTTTCATTCATAATGGAAAAATTCACAGCCATCGTCGTCATTTATTACTTTTTCACTTTAATACTCTATGTTATTGTGAATGTAATCTCACCCTTTCAAACTTTACACTGTTTAGAAACCTGTCACATGTCCGATTGATATATACAATTCTCTCTTATAATGTTATCCATATGAATATGCACACTGAAATTTTTCTATTGCCAGCACCAACACAAACTTATTGTGCCAGCACTGGCAATCCCACTCAGAACCCCCCCTTGGGGAATGCAAGGGTAGTTATTTTTTTGTTGCTAACGCTTTCCCGCGCTGGCAACATAAAGGTGCCGTGCACAATGGATATTCATATTATTTCATACTTCCTTATGATTAAATTGTTATTTTAAGTAAAAGAGATTTAATGAAATTTAAACGGTCATTTTTACACCAATAATTTAATATCTGATACTTAAATCATTTGAGTCCAAGTTATATTTTAATTTTTCAAATTTTGATTTGATTATCTTCCTTTTTTATTAACATAAATAACTTGTATTCATATTTAAAAAATTACTAAGTTCTGATTATTTTTATATTCTAATTTTTAATCAATTTTGTATACTAAAATAATATATATTTAACTATTTTATAATTTATTTTGTTTGATTACACATTAAGTTATTAGTCTAACCAATAATTATATTGTGTAGTGTAGAGATGATAAAATGAAGAATTTTGCACTTATATACTATCTCCAATAAAATAAAGAATTTTGCACTTGTCGTCTATCATTAACATAAAATGTGTAACGCACGTTGTCGTTACTAGTACATATAAAAGGAGTTACCCAACGAATTCTAGAGGAGGAGGGATTAGAATTTCAATTAGAATAGGATTGGTTGAGTAAAAATCCGTGTGAAATTGATATGCTAAAATTATTGATTATGTATTTTTATTGGAGCTGAGAGATTAAGTAAAATTAGGGATTATGCAGGGGTGAAAATCAAGGAAGTCTGTTTGAGTGGGACTTAAAAGAATAAAATATTAATTAGTTAGTTCTAAAAAGCCAAAGAATGAGCAGGAAACTGACTTCATTTTATTAATATATAGATACAAATATTGAAAAAGCAAAACTCAAAAATAAGGTTTTTTCTTTCAAACCATTTTTACACTCCCTTTCTTCCATTTTACACTCACTTTCTTCCTTCTACCGAACCAAATTGTACCATGTGACCATGTGCGCGATCGCATGGCACAAAACTGAAAATTGCATGGCACAATTTTTTTTCCGAAAATTAGCCGATTACATATAAATGGAAGATAATTTGCGAAAAACGATTTTCTTTCAAAATATTGTGATATTTTTACACTCATCTTCTTCCTTCTACAAATCTATCTTGTAAATGTTCAAATATCACCTCAATACAATGAAAAATAACAAATGACAATATAGAACCAACCTTCAATATCTCATTCGCAAGAACATATAAAACCCATTGAAATCAATATTCTCCAACAAACAATGAATATTAATGAACATCGAATATTCAAGCACTCAACACCACCATTGGATTTCTGTAGCGCAAACCTGCAAGAGCGGCATATAAAGTGTCAAATTCACATGGAACAAATCAAAGATCCATAGGGTCAGATTTTGTAAAAGGAAAAAACAGGTGTACATTAATCCAAACACGACGATTATTTACCAATGCACATTCAATCACATATCAATTCAATGTATAATTTTTTCTCATCAAGGTATAGGACAAAAGCTTGCATAAAAATTTGAAGAGTGCAAATGACGCATGATCTTTTATTTTGTACTTCAATATTGTGTAACTAATAGCATTGCTACAAAAATAAATGATACAATAAAAAAATATTAATAGTGTAGAGAATTAAATTCAATATAGGAATTTACATTCACCAATTAAAAATATATTTGGACTCGATTCAATGGTGTAAAATAATTAATCATATCCAAAAAAGAAAAAATAAAAAACAAAGAGGAAGGAAAAAATCTACCCCATGACACACCTGATAGAGACAGGTTTGTAATTTTAGTAAAACTTAATGGGATAAACAGTTAAAATAGCCAAAAAAAAAAGAAAAATATGATTAAAAATAGGAAGAAAATGATCTTAGTGTAAAGAGTGAAGAATTTAATGGCATAAAAATTAAAAATAGCCAAAAAAAAAACCAAAAAAAAAAAAAAATCAATCCACCACGTTACCTTCAAAAATAACTTATTGAATTTTAGTTCAAGTAATAATTTTAATTTATTATATATAATTTTAAACAAAAATAAAGGCATCATAAATTAATTGGATTCACAAAATGAACAATACAATAAAAAATATAAACAGTTCAAAGACTGCAAATTCAATCCACGAAGTTACCCTCACAATTTTTAAAATCTTAGACTCGACTTCATGGGATAAGAAGCTGAAAATAGCTAAAAAGAGGGAAAAAATCAAAGAAAAAAAATTTGGTGCAAAGAGCGAACAATTCTTTCAACAATTTACGAAAAACAATGCAGATGAACAATTCTAATTCATATTTTAAGTTATATAATCTAAAATTAATTGGAATGGAAAAATAAATAATCGAATAAAAAAATATTTCAAAGAAAATAAGATCAATTGACCACATTACCTTCGCAATGTTTTAAAATTGGTGAACCTGATTTAATAGCATAAAAAATTTGAAATAGCAGAAAAAGAAAAACAAAAAAAAGGAAGAAAAAATGTTTTAGTTTAAGGCAGTGTTCTAAAAAGCGTAAAGCGTGGCGAAGCGTCGACCTCAAGCTTCAAGTTTTGTAAGCTTAAGCGCGCTTAAGCGAAACTTAGGCGTTAAAAAGCGTTTTGCAATTTATTTATTTATTTTTAATTTCTAATTAATCTAGAATCATGAAATAAATAAAATAATGTCTACCAAACACATATAAAATTTTAAATATTATATTTAATAATAATTTCTACCACTAAACATTCTTAAATTTTCAAAAGACCAAAATTAGACAAACACAATAGCCTCTAAATAATTTTACAAAACCTTCTAAAATTTCATGTTATTGAAGTGGCGAAGAAAACAAAAACTTTTGCTCCATAAAAAAAAAAAGGAAAAAGAAAGAAAATAACTTGCCATAGAATATAAATGAGTAGTTTAACGCTTGAAATACTATCACATTTAATTTACATGTTTTCAAGATTTGAAAATTTTATTTGCTCTTAGACAATTTCTCCCTTTAATGGTCTTGGTCTTTCCAATTTAAATTTTTGGGTTTTCCCCAAAAAAAAAAAAAAACCGCTTAATCACGCTTAAGCAAGCTCGATTAAGCCCCGCTTAAGCTCGCTTAAGCGCGCTTAATCACGCTTAATGGGTCAACGCTCGCCTTTGACTGCTTTTTCCGCGCTTTCTGACAAAGCGGAGCGTAGTAGGGACGCCTTACGCTTAGGCGCCGCTTAAGCGCCGCCTAAGCGCGCTTTTTAGAACATTGATAATAACACAGACTGTATGGTAATTTTACAAATTTGGGTAGTTTGAATTATGGAAGCGCTGAGAAGATAAATTTTTATTTAGACTTTTTCCCATGGAATTCTTATTTCGGTATAAAATTTATGGACTTCTTTCTTCTATCCATGTTGAGATTCTAAATAACAGCCATATTCCTAATTTATTGAATGGACACAGAAATTAAATACCTCCACTTGTAAACAGACCATTAGCCTTTCTGTTTGAACTATACATTAATCAGATGATTAATATTCATCCTCTGGATTGTGAGGTAGTAGGATGGAACTTTTAATTTTTATTAGAAGGTCGTACACTGGGTATGTTAGATATGAATTATTAGAAAATTAAATTTTAGATGTCTGATTGAAAACTAAAGAAGATACATTAAATTCCTCTAGGTCAAGTTAAATTTAATGTGTATGAAACAAGACCTACTACACGTGCCACAAAAATGGTGGAAAAAATTAAAAATACAAACTGGTGTTGTTGTAAGGTCCTTATGTCACTTACAACTTTGTAATCCACTATATTGTCAATAGTGGCATAGTTGTGATGACCATAATTTTTCAATTGTATAATTACTCTTGCTATCTCTTCTTCACATTTGTGTTTTTTTTTTTTTTTTTTTTTTTTTTGCCTTGTTAACCATAATTTCTTAGCTTTGTTAAACAAACAACAATAATTACATAATCATGTAAATGGGAAAAAGGTTAGGAAGGAATTGATGTATGTTTTGATCATGTGATTCAAACTAAAGATATTGCAATTTCATGTTAAAAGTAAAATAGCCAGTGGGCAACTGTTGGCTATTTTATTTCAAAAGGGCGAAATTAATCAAATTCGAACTAACTGATTATGGCGATATGCCAGTTTGTTCCAGCAGCGTGGCCTATAAACTCCACAACCATTGTGTTTGATGGTGTCAACTTTGGAGCATCAGACTTTGCCTATTCAGCCTACTCAGTGGTGTCTCAGTACATGCATCCTTCGAGTTGTGTCTATTAATGCCAAATTAAATATGGTTGTGCTTTGGGGTTACAGCGGCTATTTTTAGCATTCTGTTTTTGCTCATTCTTTCATCAACTAAAGGATATGTCGGAACCTGGATTGCACTAAAGCTCTATGTAAGTATGAGAGCATTTGCTGGTTTCTGGAGGTAGTCATTGGATTTCACCCCAAAATGTTTAATTCAATAACATGGCAACATTGTTTCTTTTATGACTTGTAAAATAATAACAATAAAAATAATAATTGTAGGATAGGCACTCGAATAGGACCTTGGAACATTCTCAGGACCTAATTGCAATTGCTAATAGATGTAACTTTGAAGAAAAGTTGCTAATATATTCTTGTACTCAACTACCAAGTCAAAATGGCCTCTGGTTTGAGGGCTCTTTGTACATTACCGAACACCCCAAAAAGAGGTATATTGTAATAAATATTTCTTGTTAGGAAGATGTGACTATCCACAATATTAAAAAATTTGGTGGATGTTTCAAATGGCATTCCCGTGGGGCTCTTTAAGATTGACTTATATTGTCTTTCTATTATAGGCCATGTCTGTATCCCTATTGATCGTGACGTTTGTGAAGAATTTGATCTTCTGGTGTATCTACTCTTTCCAAGGTAGGCAAAAATTATGAAATGCAGCTTGCCTCTTTATTTTTGTCATACTTTTTAAATTTTGTCACTCTTTTTTTTTTATTTTTTTCTTTTGATATTATAAATATACCATGCATCTCTATCAATTTAAATTAATAACTGGTGAAATGCAAATGCTTGTCATATGACATAATGTTGTGGATTCTTCGATTTCATTTTCTGCTACCTGTTGATTGAGTTAATTGCTGTGCGTAAGAATACTTCTCACAAGCGGTCTATAAATAGAAGTAAAATGAACGGTGACGAAGTTTGAGGGATGTGCGGATGGAAAGTTTGGAAGTTCTTAGTGTTTAAAGACATACAAACTAACTGGAGAGATGTTGATGGAAAGATGAAAACCATATTTTGGATGACTTGTGCTGTTCATTGCATACATTTAATGTTGCATAATTTGAACAAAAAATCACACTCCATTTGACAATTTCCAAGGGAAAAAACATTGCTCCTAGAACTTGGTTGAGAGAATTCGCTGAAGGAAGAGATAAGGCCAGCTATTACTCAATTTGCTAAAGCATATTTAATGCAACCATGAGAGAAGGAAAGAGTTCAAACAATAATTTGTATACTCTCTCCAAATTTTAAAGCTTTTGAGCTTTTAAATATTCAAATTTTGCCTATATGTATATATATATTTCGAATAACACATTTTGTGTGCTCTTTGTTAAAATTTTCCCTTTTCAGAATTTTTTAGTGTTCTTTGTTGAGATCTAACTACTTTCCTTTTACATTTTATAGCCATTGTTGTGGAACATTTGAATAAATGCCACTTGGAAGCAACGATGTCAAAGTATTGTGGAACATTTTATAGCCTTTATAGCACTTGCCATTTCAATCGCCTTATTGGTTCTTTGAACTCATTTTTAAAAACTGTATATACTATGGATCAATGGTTAATATTCTCCAAAAGATAGTAGAACTTGGAGAACATGTCTTAAAACGAGCACTAATTTTCAGCTTCATTGTAGCCATTGTGGAGCTACATGTAAACATTAATGTAGCAAGAACATGTAGCCATGGAAACTGAATTTTCAAGCCAATTGAGCTTAAAAGATGCATTTGCTTATGACTAATTTGCTTTTCAATTTTAACTATATGTAAAATATGAAAGGATGTACATGACTGTCTACCGGAAAAAATCACGCAAGTCTAGCCTTCGTTATTTAACTAGGAAGGTTTTCGGCCCTAGCATTTAATGCCCGATCTGGAAGAATTCAGTTTGTTTCTATGACATCCTTACTTCAACTCAGGTTGTCCATTTGTTAGTTCTCATCAACCTCCCTACACTTCGTTAGTGAACTAGAAACTTCCCTTGCGCTAGCTTGCACACATTTGGCCCAACGTGCATCGCACGTTCTTTCCGCCCTAGTATATATATATATATATATATAAGAAAATTGGGGACCAGTTGCCCTTCCTTAAGCATAATGATGAAGATATTTCAAATTATGCGCAATATAATGTCGGCAAACTTATAATAATGGAGTAATGTAGATAATGTGCTGCGAGTAAAAATTATGTGGCATATGGGATGGCATGCGCTAACAAAAGTATTAAGAGTGCGAGTAAAATGCCATAAATACGCATATAAGTTGGTGGCTACTGATGTAGCTGCTCAACGTTGATGAAACTAATGCTGTTACACCATCCTCAAAGCGGCACCGTGAAGAATATGGTGATGTTGCCTAACTTGCTCTGAGTACACAAAATTCAAGTAATTTGAAGCCAAAATATGTGAAGATTGACAAGGCCTAAATGCTTCTGTGGCGGAATAAAGCTTCAAGAGCTACCATTCTTTTCTTTTGGATTGTTAACTGATTTTCGGATATTGGATATTTGATTTTTGAATTGCCAGATTGTTGGATTTGATATTGAGTTGAATCAAAAGTTTTGGATATTTGAATTGAATGCAATTGTTTTGCTAGAATTGTGAATAAGCGCCTGTTCTTCTACCCATTTTTACACATTTTTACACTACCCATTTCGTGGGACCTACCTGTACTACACAAATTTCCACCATTCAATTCCACTTTTCTCTCTCCTATATCACATCAAAATACATAAAAACACATGAAAATACACACCCTAAAAGTCTTACTTTTGATAGTTTGGTGGAATTGCCTCTTTCTTGGAGTCATGTATTGGATGTTTGTGTTATTGGATTTGACTTTATAATTACATAATGCCTATAGTTCTTTCTAGATTAGTGAAGGTATCGATTCATGTTAAATGGAGTGTGTCAAAGACCAATGTTTTGAAGTTGGTGAATTGATGCTTGAATTGTTGCTCTGCTAAGTAACACTTTGCCACTGAATTGGTCTTGCTGCCATTAGAAACTAACAGTTTATGTCCTCCGGGAATGTTATGTTAAGAGCGCTGGGAAACGCTGGGAGAAAAAATGTGAGAGAGATGTGGACGCGGGCCCCCCGGCCCCACCGCATTCAGGGGGGCCTGCAAGTGGATTGTGAGTATCTGGGAGAAATGCTGGGAGAATAACGCTGGGAATATAACATTTTCGTTATGTCCTCTAGTGTTGCTAGGTGATGTTGCTGCTTTCTTATAGCAGCAGCAGCTGTTTTCTTATTGCTAGTGCTGGGAATACAATTGCTTTCTTGTTGCCGCTGCTTTCTTATAGCAGCAGTAGTAGCTTTCTTATTGTTGCTTTCTTACACTCGATTGAATGAAGCTAGATTGTAAAATTATGATTTGATAGAATTTGATGAATCATTTGTGAGGATAAAATATGTATTATCTATACCACTGTGAGTATAATAGATATTTTATTATCTGCACAATGGTTGACATATTTTTAAAATTATGAATGAAGATTGTCTGATTGATTTCACCAGTGTATTATTTATACAATGCTATTAGTTACACAATATTATATTGAAGTAGAAAAGATAATATTTTTGATTTTTCCCTTATTTTAATTTTATTGATCCTTATGAGTTATTTAGTGAATATCTATGAAAAAAATGGAAATGAAACGAATCTCCAAATTTCCTTTTTGTCCCGGATTATTCTGTTGTACTTATTTTTGTTGAATCAATTGTTCGCTCTTTACATTAAATGATTTTTTTGTTCTATTTTTTTATTTAGATTTTTCTTTTTGGCTATTTCTCCCATTAGGTTGACTCCACATTATCTACACAATGGTTGACATACTTTTTAAAAATGTGAATGACGATTGCCCAATTGATTTCACCTCCATTTAACTATTAACATCTTTGCAGGTCGTACGCTTATTTTTCAAGTGAACTAATTTCCAATTCAACCATTTTTAATTTGTTTCAAATGAAATAAGATAAATTAAAATATGAATTAAATGAATTCAATAGATTGTTTCAAAAATTGTTGGAACAGTTTTTTCTCTTTTTACACTTGATGTTTATTATTATTATTATTATTATTATTATTATTATTATTATTATTATTATTATTATATCGTTGATTTTTCATACCAATGCTATTAGTTACGCAATATTGAAGTAGAAAAGAATAAGATTATTCATTTTCTCTTATTTTAATTTTATTCGTCCATGTGAATTGTTTAGTGAATATATATGTGAAAAATGGAAATTAGACGACTCGCTAAATTTGCTTTTTGCCCCGGATTATTCTATTGTACATAGTTTTGTTGAATCAATTGTTTGCTCTTTGCACTAAAAGATTTTTTCTTCCTACTTTTTTGAATTTTGGGTTTTGCTTTTAAGTTATTTCTCCCATTAGATCAACTCCACATTTTAAAAAAAATATAAGGTAACTTCGTTGATTGATCTTACTTTCTTTGTACCGTTAATATATCTTTTATTGTATTGTACATTTTTTCAATCCAATTACTTTCTAATTATATATTAAAAAAATTGGAGTATGATCATATTATAGTTCGTCTGAATTCCTTTCGGAAATGGGTAAAACAATTGTTCATTCTTGACAGTAATTTTTAATTTTCTTCCGATTCTTTTTAGTTTTGTTTTTCCTTTCTGGTTATTTTTAATTTTTTATTCCCATTAGCTCACATCCGCAATTTTGTTAAAATTGTGAATGTAACGTCATCGATCGATCATATTTTCTTTGGCCCGTTAACATTTTTTATTGTATTTTTTATTTTGTAATCCAATTAATTTTTAATTATATAGAATAAATTAAAGTTTTAATTAAAAATAGTTCGCCTCGATTGTTTGCCATAAATTTTTGAAACATAGTTCACTCCTTAAACCAATGTTCTAAAAAGCGCGCTTAGGCGGCGCTTAAGCGGCGCCTAAGCGTAAGGCGTCCCTACTACGCTCCGCTTTGTCAGAAAGCGCGGAAAAAGCAGTCAAAGGCGAGCGTTGACCCATTAAGCGTGATTAAGCGCGCTTTTAAGCGAAGTAAGCGGGGCTTAATCGAGCTTGCTTAAGCGTGATTAAGCGGTTTTTTTTTTTTTTTGGGGAAAACCCAAAAATTTAAATTGGAAAGACCAAGACCATTAAAGGGAGAAATTGTCTAAGAGCAAATAAAATTTTCAAATCTTGAAAACATGTAAATTAAATGTGATAGTATTTGGCGTTAAGCTACTCGTTTTATATTACATGGCAAGTTATTTTCTTTCTTTTTCCTTTTTTTTTATGGAGCAAAAGTTTTGTTTTCTTAAGCCACTTCAATAACATGAAATTTTAGAAGGTTTTGTAAAATTATTTAGAGGCTATTGTGTTTGTCTAATTTTGGTCTTTTGAAAATTTAAGAATGTTTAGTGGTAGAAATTATTATTAAATATAATATTTAAAATTTTATATGTGTTTGGTAGACATTATTTTATTTATTTCATGATTCTAGATTAATTAGAAATTAAAAATAAATAAATAAATTGCAAAACGCTTTTTAACGCCTAAGTTTCGCTTAAGCGCGCTTAAGCTTACAAAACTTGAAGCTTGAGGTCGACGCTTCGCCACGCTTTACGCTTTTTAGAACACTGGTTATTATTATCCACTTATCATGAGAAATATGATACAAATTACCAAAACAAATGTAGTTACTCTCCATACTTGTGATACTTTTTCAAATCTAGGGAAATAGTAATCTTCAGTAACTACCAAAGGCAATAATGAGAAATGTAAGGAAAGTACATATCATGGTCTCCTTTCATTCTATAGCATATTGAGTTTATGAAAAAAATGATTTGGAATATTCCTAGTTAAATGGAATTGATATGTGTAATTGTGTCTTTCTTATAATACAATTACAATAATTAAAGGTTCAATAGAAACTACACAGGCCACAAGGAGTGGATTACTTTACAAAATCACCAAAATGTAACGCCAAGAAATGGGAAAACATGGACTTCCAACTTCATCTGTTGGCACTGTTAGAAATCCCATATGTTTCTTTGTTATCTCGTTTCCCTACTTTAACAAATGGATGAAAATCTGGACAATGTCTACAAACCTGAAGGCAAATATGGAATGATTCGTTGCACAAGAATTGAGAATTCATATCCAAAGAAATAACTCAAAGAACCTTTGCCAAATAGTTCAAAAAACATTTGCACACAGTTATATCTTTCATAAACAACTCACGGGTAATGTAAAAGGTTCGCATGGGATATCTTTAATAATAGAAAAACGTGTTAAATATTCATGTTCATTGACAAACGATTGCCGTGGTTGAGAAGACGGGTAATTTCTTTCATCCATTTGCACATTGGAAACGGCAAAAGCAACTGAAATATCAAAAACAAAAGTTTTTTTTTGAACACTTACATAATTTGAACCTATAATTTCATTCAATGCTGTAAAATCAATCAATGTCGAAGTAGAAATTAAATGCACCTAAACGTTCTGTGGCAAAATTGCTTCAATCTCCTGAACCTCGATGTATGTTACTGACTTATTGTAGATGATCCGGCAAAGGACACCAAAAAAAGATAAAGCAAGCGAAAACAGATTAAGAGAGTTAAGGATCCATAAATCTAATATTTTTGAAACACGCAATAATACAACTCAAATGCACCTTCCATAGCGGAAATCCAGGTACACCTATATATTGTTCATTGAGAATTCTCTTCTTTCCTTCTTTCCTTTTCAGCACACAATTGTCGACATCTTTTATTTTCAATATCTTTTCTTGCAGCATAACGTTCTCTATGCCGCTATCTCATTCAAGGGATTTAGAAATAACAGCTAATCAAATGAATAGCAAAATTACGCATGACTATAAGTTTAATATGATTCTGCAAAATTTAAAACAGACATGGCAGCAAAATCTAGTATTCACATTTCAATTTCATAAGTATAATGTTCAGTGTTTCAATCTCCCCTTGTCCATAAATAGTCTAAGCTTTTTTATAAAATGGCTCTAGATAATAGGCTCAGCTCTATTCAGAAATGGCTTGAGAAATTATCTCAAGAGCAAAGTACAATTAAGTTTTCTCAATGCACGAAACAAGCAGAAAAAGTAAGTTTTATCAATGCACCAAACAGGCAGAAATGAGCATTCAACATAACTCCCATGAAAATTACAAATTGGAGCACATAAAGCACTTGAAAATGAAATTAACAAATAGGCAAGACACGAGTAAGAGATATAGCTAAAACAATACAAAATCAGACATCCTATTACGCATTCGACCAGAAACTTCATTCTGCATGCAATCCCCATTCCTTTTTATCCACAAAACCAAAAGTAAAATCCATTTATATAAAGTGCAATTTTCAAGATTCATTCAACCACGATTCTTAACTGCATTACGATTAAGAGAGTATTTGTTCCACTATTGTTTTACCATCCAGTCAACTTCCAAAGCAAATAATACAACATCAAAATCCACCATGTGACTTCTGCATATAAGACAAGTCCCACTGTCAAAAATCTAGATGAGATCATCAAAAAATAGAACATTGCAAGTAGAGTCGCTCTCAGTGACTGCAACAAATGATAATGTCAAGAATACCCAATGAGCATAAGCAAATACAAAGCCAAATACGTTAATTTTGGGCACCTTGGCGAAAAGAAAAGTGTTTTCATTTGCATATTGCAGCGAGCACTCTGGTATACTCTAAATGCCTTCGCTTAATTGCCAAGAAAGGATCCTACATTTTAAGATCAACCCACGTAAATATATATTGCAAACCCATTTACCCCTCCCCCCCAAATAATAAAAGAAAGAAGGAGAAGCATACCCGAAAAAGAAGCCAATAGTAGCTCCAATGTATGCTTTTTGTGGAGTTAGTTGAACCTGAAGATCTCCAAACTGCACACAGACCAAAATATATAAGGAAATTGTTATGAGAATACTAATTGTAAAAAAGTCTTATGGATTTGAATAGAATGTTGTAGATGCAAAATTCTATTTTCTAGATTCAATTGATTCCTTGGTTTCAACGGATTACTGACTATTACGATGGCAGCTGATTAAGAATGGCAAAAATGAAAATTAAAAAAAAAAATCTGACTTTTATTAATCTATAAAATAAAATTCATAATTGTGGCTAATGAGATAGAATGCATCATTTTGTCATTTAGAACTACTAATTTATTAAGAATTAATCTATCATCCTACAAAATCAGGCCAATAACAATTTTAACAAAATAAATTTTCATGAGAACAACCACAAAAGGGGTAGACACAAAAAGACGGATTCCAATTTGATACTGGACCAATAAGACTTCTATCTCATTTTCATAAAATTGAAAAGCAATAACGACGTAAAATAAAAACTCAAGTGCACACTGCCACACGTTGATGAAAGCAGTAGTAAAAAAGCCCAAAAGCAAGCCGAAGACAAGCAGTTATAAGCCCAAAAATAGGCAAATCAGTCGAGGCAGTCCATTTTCAGCACAAAGAGACACAGAGAGACGCAAATAGCACCGATAGAGATGATCGGTCCTTAATCGAAAGAAAAAACTTCCTTTTAGCAACTTGCAGCCCTAAGAAAGGGAAATCGATCCGTTGGCAGCATAAAAAAGCAAGAGAAATAGTGAAACCTTAGTCGAAAAATCGAAGAGAAACAATCCACCACAGTCGTTGGAGGTCAAGAAGGGTTCACCGGAGCTTCCTGCAGGTCGTCGAAGGTTGCAAGACACAAAGCAGCTTAAAGATCTAGAAAAAAGACGAGCAACTAGTTGTTCGAACTCAACCAGCAGACAAACACCTGACCTCGCCTGTGATAAAGAGGATCGCCGGCAACGAAGATGGCGTCGGAAGAGAGAACAATCTAAGTAATCGGCAAAGGCAAAGCAATTACAAGTAAAACTCGAGGATTTAGCCGAACGGGAAAGCTAGGGAGAAAAACAATGGTACATCTAGCACATATGAAGCTTGCGTTCAGCTGTATTAAGCGTGGACGAAGGGGCAGGAAGGAATTCGCTGTAGATGGAAAGAATTTCGGGTAATCTGAAAATGGAAGGATGGAGAACAAAGGGTAGAGAGAACGAAGCGTACACGATACAATGGAAGCGAGGAGTGTTGGGTTAGATACGAAATGGGTCGGGTCAGATCCGCTAAATTGGAAATGGACAATCCGGTTGCCAAGGCACCAAAAGGATGTCGTTTTGACTACGACGTCGTTTTTACGACGGTAGAATAAATAGTATTAATGGCATTCCCTCTTATAAGATATGTACGGATATATATGTATATATGTGTGTGTGAGCGCACAATGTTGGAGTATTGAGTTGCTTTCCTACGTTGGTTTATTCCATATTACAGGGGGGGATGTTGTCAAAATCTTGACAAACTTATTGCATTGTAATTCCGAGGCTATTCGAAAACCCTGTTGTCATGGCATCCAACGCCCCCGTCGGTCATGCTAGGTGCAAGCTTTCGTCATGATGCCAAGACCATTCGTAAGTCCTTTCTTATTTTATTGGGAGTTGAGTAATACTCTTCAAGGCTATTTATGAGTCTCGTCGATCATATTTTCCAAAGCTAATCACAAGCCTCGTTGACCATATTTTCTGAGGCTAATCACTAGCCTCGTTGACCATATTTTGCGAGGCTAATCACAAGCTTCATTGACCATATTTTCCGAGGTTGATTGCAAGCCTCGTCAATCATATTTTTGAAGGCTATTCATAAGTCTGGCCGCTCAAATTTCCGGATGCAATACGGAAGTCTCCATAACCCTGCTTTTTACAGTTTGCTGAGAGTCTAAGACTATTTATAGGCCCCTTGGCAATTGGAACCGATATCTCACCATAGAGGTGATTCATAAGCCCTCACCACAGGCAACATATATTTCAATCTCCGATCCATATATAAAAGAACAACTCGGATTTGGGGAACTAATGTTGCTAGTCAAAATCAAGATTGGGTTTCATTAATTAAATCAAAGGTTCTTAGGCTTCGACCAAGCCCACCATCTATCTCGTCTCGTCTCGTCTTATCTTATTTTGTCACGGCCCATTTCACTCCCTCTATATATGGTAAGTCTATTTCATTTGCAAAGGTATGATCATTTGAATCCGCAGATAAAACCATAACTTTCCCTATACTTTCTTGCACTTCCGGCCGTTGATTTGACCGTCGGGTATCCGCGGTCGTTGGGGCAACAACTGGGCCTCTAACGGGTTGTTACATGTGCAGGATGCGGGGTCGACTCGGGGATAGTGATTGGCGTTCATTTTTGGAGATCAACAGGGTCGACTAGGGAATATTGATTGACATTCATTTTTGGAGGCCAGCTGCTTGCATCATTCTCACAATAAAACAAAAGCCAAATGATCTTATAGTGGCAACTGAAACTGTCTACTTCAACAAAGCTAAGATACGATTTTTTACAAAATGATTTTCTCCTCTCAGTTTCCCATATAAGCTTCTCTAGGTCAAGATTACAATTGCAACCGGAGGATTGCCAGAAACAAACAAGAAATTGAATGTTTCAGTTATTACCAAAGCATACTTATAAATCAACATAAATATAAGCCAGCAAAGGTGGAAAAGCAAACAGTGGAAGCAGGTAAAATGCACCAGCTTTCAAGTACAGAAATATGACCATGGAATAGAAAATTAGCCTTTATAGGCCGACAGCAGCTAAATGCACATAGATAAATACTAAAAGGGAATACAATATACACAGCAGCAGATAACGTCCAAGCCAACGCAGACAAAACTGTAAGTTTCTAGTGATAATGGCAGAAAGGGTTGCACAGTTATCCAATGAAAATCCTAGAACAATGAAAATTTTACGATAATTAAGTTGATGTTGTTATTTCTTTTGCTTGTTGATTAATATCAATAACCATTTCAGTCCAACTATTTCACAAAATAATGAAAATCATATTGTTATTCTTTTGCTTGTAGATTACACAATATTGGTGTGTTTGATTGCACAAGGAATTGGAGATGGAAAAAATATCCATGGGAAACAATTCCTTGTAATTATTTTTTTTACCTCTACACTATATTTTGTTTTGCATGTAAATGTAAATGAGCATCAAGTATGCTTTAGGGAGTTATACATGAAAAATATTTTACATGGCAAAACTTTACACCAAACATATAAGTGAGAAAATAATTTTCTTGATGTGACATTTCCTGAGCAAATTTTGACTAACCAGACACATACATTTCTTTAGCTGGCTGATTTAGGATATGTTTGATTGGGTATAAAATTGATGTGCGCGATATTCAGTGTAAAAATGTGTGGTTAATATTATTTTGAGAAATGTATGTGTGGTTGAAAATGAGTATGAGATTATACAGAATTGCGTCCGTATAAATTTATTGTGAAAAGAACAAGCCCTTATTGCAGAATCTCAATTCAAGTCAAAGCAGATTCGTACACATACAAACGGATAGCCATTGGACTGCATTTTTATACATCTCCTCGAATAAGAAGCTTCTATCACTATTTTAGTGAGCATCCTGATCGCTGATTTATTGGTAACATGGTAGACTTGCTTTGATACATAGGTTCCCCGTGCAGATTATACGCTGGATCCTGCCTCGAACAAGCATGGATTTGAACTTTGGTGGCACCTGTGTGGTTACATTTTAATCGCTTACTTAATTCATATGTCAAACTTTTGAGTTTTTTATACCAATTTTTTCTATTTTTCAATTACATATTTAAAAATTAGTTTTTCAAAAATCCCCACCAAACCTGCCCTCCCAAACTTTTAACCAAGCACATTGTTAGCAGAACCTTCAAAACCGGAGGCAGTCGACTCACTGGCCCAGGCTCCGATTATTGCATCCACGAGCAACTGAATGAAAGAAGGAATGATGGGAAGATAAACCATGGTGGTGCACGCATGGGTGTAAAACTAGTATATTCAAAAGCAGTCATACGTTATTACCCTCCGGATGGTCACTTGGTACAAATAAATTAAATAGTTCAAAGTCCAACACAACATATTTCATCTCGCTTGATATATATTACAAAGGCCAAGGCACTCATATGTTATTAACCCTCCGGATGGAAACAGCTACATAGTGCGAACCAAATAATTTAAACAGTCAGAAAGTCGGAGACACTACAACCACAGCCAGTTTGCCTGCCACCAAAAAGAAGTTGTGAAAATCAAAAACAAGTTGTGAGAGTTCCTTATCATCAATCCTAGGCATAAGTTCCTTTGATGCTCTTTCCCTGTTATCTAGAAGAAGATACAACACAATCCAACCTTAAATCGGTTATAATCAGATCAGTGCTTTATGAATAATTCAAGTAAACATTGAAACTACTTGTAGCTTAATTCTAACATTTTCCTTACAAATTAAACGGTGGATTCCTGTAGTTAAAATCAATTTCTCCATTTCAATTTTGTCAATCGTATCAATCTGATGTAGACAATTGAGAAATGCAAGGCAAAGTGAAGACCACATTTTGGCTTCCTCGAGTAAAGTTTCAAAGGCTGAACTATTCACTTACACGCAAGATTAAAGCTATGGGAACCAAAGTGAAGTTCGACACAAGGCACAGGTGCTAAGATTGTAAGTAATTGGCACTTTTTGGGGCAACAAGTGAGAAAACATATAAAGATTAACATGTAAGAAGAAAAGGCCGAGGTTTAGTGGCATCTAAATCCAATTAAGCTTCAGATGTTGTACTACAATCACAATTTAATAATCAAATGGAGTGCAACGAAGTGTGTTACAAATGCACATTTTCAATCTGAATGACAGAAATAAGAAAACTTACAGAGCGGGAGAGATTGTTTAGAACGCGAATGCACCAGTGACGTGTACGCAGGAGGTCTGTTTACGCAGGCGGGTGGAATGGTATCGAAAGTGCCGGGTCCCTAGAAGGCGGGTTTGGACATCCACCTTATAGGGCTTGTCGATATTAGGGATAATGTTGTATTCAAATGTCATGAGAAGAATTGTCCCGGTGTTTCTGCCTTCATCAGGGTGATCGGAGTAGAATTTGTTCAAAAGAAGGCAGAATTTTTGGCCTCCGAGATGTACAATATCGAAATCAGTACAGATAGGTGGTTCCAAGTCACATCCATTCATAAAGGGTATATAGTTGGAACAGATTTGTTCAGGCAACTGAATTGATCGGTTTTCGATGCCTTGGAAAGTATCACAATTGTGTGACATGAAAATGGGCTGTATAGAAAATTCTGAATCATACATAAACATCAGGTAGAAATCACCAACATCAGGATGATGGTTGAGTATGAAGACAGGAGGCCTGCGATAGCAAAGACTTGGAAGAGCGTTACTCAAATCTGAACATGGCGCTGTCCACCCATTTTCAGGCTTGGCGACATCAAAGCAATAGACTCCTTCGATCCCCTGCAACCAACTCAAGATTTTGTTGCTCCCTTCGAGAGCTGAGGCATAGATAGGGAATGGGCCATCAAGGGGAGGCCGGCTGTGCATAGTCCGCCACTTGAAGTTTTTTTCGGGATCTAAAACCTCAAAAGCGGTTCTGGTAGGTTCAAAAGGGCGATAGATGTGGCAGTGGTCAATGCAGTAGAGTTTGCCGTTGAGCTCGAAAAGCACCGGGTCCTTTTTAAAACTCGAGAAGCACTTGAATTTCTGGAACTTCATCGGTTGGGTCGACGTATCAACCCCATTCACATGTGTATATGCAAAATTATGGCCCGTCGGGAAAAGAATTTGGGAGCCGAAGCGACCGCAAAATCTCCATTCATTACTATCACCGCACCTCTTAAAAGGTGGGGCCTCCTGCAACCACTCCTCCTTGCCGCCATCATCATCATCACCACTCAAACTGATGCGCCGAACAACTTGATTCACCTGGGATAGGAATGGTGCATCACGGTATCGACTCTGTGCACCACCGCATCGACTGTTCTCGTAGAAACATACGTATAAACTCTTCTCCGATTCCGATGCCATCCCATTCTTCTTCCATACATCTGCTTCTGCCGCAGCTAAACTACAGGATCTTCTCATAAACAGGCTGAGGCTACTGCTGCTGCAGACACCTAATCTTGCCGCCGCTGTCATCATCTCCCACACTCTCAAAGCGCCGCCTAATTTTCGTTTCTATACTTTCCGATAGAAATAGATTTTCAGTTTGTAGGCACTAAATTAAAGCCCAGTTTAATTGGGTTGGGTTTTATGGGCTAATCGGATTCAATACATCACCCATACCTCCGTCGGCCGACATTGTTTGAGAAAATTAGTGGAAACCACTCATCGTGAACGGTTAAAAAGGCGATTATGGTTATAACAGAATTTCTCGAACAGCTACCGTAGGAGGAATGTCCACTTCAGCCTAATCACATTCGAGCCTCAGTTGTGAATGAATCTCCACGTTTTCAACGAGGCAGTGATTGCAGAGATTGTAAGAACTTGAGGGTTCGCAGAGATTGTCATGTGATTATCAATGTGATGGATTGGAGATTGTTTTGAGGGAGAGGAGTCGGGTTCACATGTTTGAGAATGGGATTTGTGTTGGGGAACTAGGACGCTTCTAATTCCTCCCAAGATCAGTGGGACGAATAAATGCGATTGAGAAAAATAATGGACGCTAAAATAAGTACAAATATGGAACACCGAGATTTAATGTGGTTCGGCCAAAGTGCCTACGTTCATGGATCCACACCAATATTTCACTATCTCAAAAGGAGGAATGCAAAAATCTGTATTGTATTTTCTCTGCTCTGTGAGAACTTTATCAGCTCACTTTTATCTACCGTGTATACTTTTTTGATTTCTCTCTTTCTCTCTACACAAGATAGCTCTCTCTTTCTCTCTACACAATGGCTATTGTGTTTTGGTGTTGATTGTGGTGTAAATTTCCAATGCAAAGGTGAGCTATTTATAGGAAGAAATTTGGAGACGTATGCACAATTAATTAACACTAATTGTGTTAATTAATTTGCTAATGGAGTTATTGGCACCTAATCCTACGTGATTTCTGGCCCAATGTCATTTAAAAAACTGCACACATTAGTCACCATTCTTTGGCTTCTTTTGAAAGAGGTTGGCCAACTTGTCTCCATGCTTTAACCAATTTGTCTCTCATTACCCAATCCACTAACAATTTGTTCGTGAGGAGATTCCTGGTCACTGTTTCAATTGTAAGGCTCAATTCTAAGTGCCCCGATAGCCACATCATCTTTCTAATTTAAATTTTGAAAATTTAAAAGAACGGTAATAAACGGGAATATAATTGCGCGGAATATCATTTAAACTTTAAAAAAATCAACAAATCATAACTTTAAAACGTAATATCTTAGAATAACCCAAAAACTTATAACATGAATAATTTGAGTCTCAAAATAAATAAATAAATAAATATCCCTTAGAGATCCATCGTCATTCGCCACGCCAGCAACTCTTCAGTCTGCAATGATTTATTAGAAGGAAATGTGAGTATTTCATAGAAATACTCAATAGATTTCGCGCAAGATAATAATTCAATATTATATATAAACATGTGATCATGTAATCCAAGTAATAATTCTCATGAACAAGTAATAAATACGAGTTCAAATCTAGTCTCATGCAGTTAAGCAAGTAATTCTTCACATCTAATTGTATTGAAGCAATAATAGTCTTATGTCTGGACTTAATCAAGCAATTCTCTAATTTATATGTTAAAAGATAGCAAATCATCTCATGGAAGTACGCACCACATGCAAACACATAATAAGAATTAATAATCTATGCGCAAATTTTGAAAATAAAGTATTTGTAGATAGAGATCTACCTCAAATTGGGAGTTTGAGCCTTAATATGATAAATCTCTAGGTTGTCACGCCTCGTTTAGTCCTAAAATAATTAAAACAACTCTAATAAGGTCCTTGGGTGAATAAAGTTTCAAAACTAAAGGAAATTAACAAAAGTGGGATTTAAATCAAGTAAAATATGAAATTTAGGGATTTAAATCGCTAAATTTGAATAGTTGGGACTAATTTGCAAAAACTAGAGAATTTTAGGGACTAAATTGAAAGTCAAATAAAAGTTGAGGGATCAAATCTGTAATTGACCGTGTTTGAAAATTATCGAACTCGATTGGAAATAATTTAAAACTTTGGGAATTGTTAGATAAATAAAATATAGGGACTAAATTGAAAGTCAACTGAAAGTCATGGGATTTGACTGCAGTTGACTGGATTTGAAAATCTGAGGACTCGATTGAACGAAATCAAAACCTTTGGACCTTGAAAGTAATTAAAATATAATAACCAACTTAAATAGTTTAAAAGAGTTTGGAGACTAGGAATGCAATTAAAATAAACCAAGACTTTTAAAACTCTCCTCCTCTTTCTCGGACGCAGCAATACTCCACGGGAAAAAAAAAAAAGAAAATCAACGATGCTTCTCGTCTTTTCCTGCGGAGGTCGCCAGCGTGAGTGGCGCCGCTCTTGGCAGCCACTACCGCCAAAAGAGATGGAGGAAGCAACGAAAAAGAAAAGAGGAGAGAGGGACAAGCGAGAACTCGAGAGAGAGTTCGGGTGAAGAGGCTTACCGGGTGAATTTTATGAATGATTTGGTGAAACTTTGGGCTATTTATGTAGGAGTTCTTATGTAGTAATTTAAGAAGATAAAATAATCTAATTAAGGAAGATGAACAATTAAGTTTTGGTAAGTGTTGAGCACCAAGATTAGGGTTAGGGTTCTTAATTCTTTGAGGCTAGAATAAAATCCGAATTAGGGTTTTGAAATTGGGGATAAATTAAAATTAGGGTTAGACGAGAATTGGGGAAAAGTTAGTTTAAAACCAATTTTTCATGTTGAAATTCTTGGGTCACTACATCAATTGCCATGGATAACGATCGAGTCCATGAAAAGATACAAGCTTGGAAGCTGGCGATCGATTGACTAGATTTTGCGATTTGGATATCCAAAGAGTGTGCAAATAAGGGTGAAACACAAGAATGATCTGATGGACCGTGAAAAGCTAAAGATGTCCCTTTTGCGAGAGAGAGTGATGGTTTGAGCTCATGCCTCTTTCACCATCTGATAGACTCGAAAGTCTACCTACTCGATCAAATGTATTAATTTTTTATTGAACGGAGCAATCAAAGAGACAAAATCCATTATGGTGGAATAACAATAAATCCGGAATGATGAAAACTGAAAAATCATGTTTTCTTTGTAATTTTCAAGCATTTTTAATTTATAAGTTTATCCAGATGCTAAAAACTTGTTACTTCCAAATTATAATCGTTTAATGGGATTAATGTTAGATTAAATATGTTGTATTATTGTGAATTTTATAACTAAGAAAAATTATTCACTTAGTGTTGATGGGTCTAGATTTAGATGGTGAATCAAATAAAAGTTTTTAGGTAATGTTACATTATATATAGTTATATACCATCGTGTCATCACAAAGTTCACCACATAAAAAAAATATAAAATCATCATTTCATCTTTTATATATGTGAAATCAATTGGAGTGTTACAATTGTGGAGTGGATACTCTGATAGACCTAAGCTTGATTGTAATGCTGATGTTATGGAGAAGTTTTTGGTGGATTTCATCAGCGTTCCTCATAGTCCGATTGCCTCTTTTTATTTTTATTTTTTATTTTTTATTTTTTTGTGACACTCATGGTCCAATTGCCAGTTCTGCTTCAGGTAGAGTCATTTTTTGTGCTTGAACCATGATTAAGAGTCTAATTCAAATGTTTTATATTATTTGCACCAAGATTTTACAAGTTGTTGCTTGTTTTGATTTGTGTACTTGTTAACCAATTAAAAATATATGTGAAATATCAGTGAATCCAACCTTGTTCTTTGTCAATATCTCTAAATCTAAATCTAAATCTAAACTATATTAAAAAATGTGGATAGTAGAAAATCTTTTGATTTCCTTATTTATGCTTATGAATTTTTGTAAAACCCAATTTGCCCTTATATTTTATAATTATATACATGTCTTTCATTAATATTATTTTGATAATCTTTTCAATTCTCATAACCATAAAGTGTTTAGAATACTATTTCTTAATCATTATTATTATTTTATTACTATATTAAAAAGTGGCGATCTTGTAAAATCTTTTGATTTTTGAAAGTACCTCTATATAATTTATGAAATTCCTCAAGTCCTCGATCTTTTTCAATGTATGCCTCTTCATTTTCCAAACATTTTAATTAAGTAACTCACTGTTATTAATTGAAGAATTCATTGTCTTCTTCGATTACGAAAAACTTTTATGCATATTTCAATATGAGGTGACAATCGAAATAGATATGTTATTTTCCATCATTACGCACATTCTTTGATTTTGGTCCATAATGTATGCATATGATGTGTATTTCTCCTTATTCCTTGCATTTATTATGTGTAATTTTTTCTATTATCTTCATGCATAGAGAACAAACATCAGAGACCAGACTCTAAGGTTTCCAATAGTATTGAGGTGACAATTATTTTTTAGCAAAACATATTCAAAACGGACATTTTATATATAATAATAATGTATTTTCTCATAACCAATTCTATGTGGCCATTCATACAACCACATAAAAGGAAAAAAAGTGTGGAAAATTACCTCATATTCACATTAATTATTACTACAACATTTTTACATCCACTTTGTTAGCACACGATTCTTTCGGTTATTTTCTTTCTATGTTCGTAATTACTTCACGTTTTTTTATAATATTTAATGAATGCACTTCTTTACTTTGTGATTATATAATCTCCACCTTTACATAAAACGACAACGCACGTTTAGACACGCTAGTAAAAGAAAAGGTAATGATTCAACACGGTGCTCTTGGGGTGTTTTCCAGCCACCTACTACTTCCGTTGGGAAATTCGAAACCAGATTTAGAATCAGCACTATAAGAGAATGTTCCAGCAATTTGAAAAATTTTCCAGCGATACCTTGACCGCTATTTAAAGTTTTGGGCCATAATTTGGACATGACACTGGATTAGTAGCGTAGAGAATCGAATGGTAATGGCTTCCTTGAAAATTTTTATCTTGTTTGAATGAGCTATTATAAAAAATTATTCTCTCGCAAATTCTTTTTTAATCAACCTTTCTTTGATATGACGACAATTTCATATTCTTTAAATCTTTACTCCACTTTTTAACCATACATTCAAAAAATCTCTCATAAAAACATACACTACGTAGGTGTGTTTTATCATTGCCTTCAGTTTTGACTTTAATGGAACGTCTTCAGAAATATTTTCTTATGAGCACAAATATAACTCCCGTAAATGATTTCTATAAGGAAAACCTCCTTGAATTATTCTTCACATCTGATCACTCTATTTAAGTCTCATCTTGATGCAGTGTATGTTTGTTAGAGAATTTAGAACATAACACATTCATACCCCAGTGGAGATGATTTATTTTCTGAGGTTATATAGCCTTCAGGTACTACTTATTAAGTGAAGCAGCAATCAACGTGCTTATATTTGAAAACAATCAATAGCTGTTTCTCCAATGTTTTCACATTTCAAAATTTGACATCTATACTGGTGTAAAATGCTATCATGCCAATTGTTGACATGATATAATGCAAGGCGCGAGAAGAGTGTGGAGGTCACAGTGAACCCCACTAATCCATGTCTTGCACTACGCCAGTAACCCATATCTTGCGTCGTGTAACTCCATTTGCATGAAAAAAGGGTTTTTTTTTTTTTTTTGTCGGGGACTGGAAATGAAGATACTTTATATCACTTCACGCAACAGTGTTAACAAACAAAAGGGTTAGATCCACCAAGTTATGACGAAAATCTAAAGACAAGGCACGGGTGGCGAGGGTATGAACAACCAAGTTGGTTTCAAGTCGAACATGCTTGTAAGTACCATTACCTGTGCAAACCAATCTTAGGCAAATAGTTGGACAAGCACGATTGAGAAAGGAAAAATGAAACAATGCGAAATCAAGTTACAAATGCAATCGGAGGCAGTCGATTCACTGGCCAATAGGCTCCCACAATTGCATCCACGAGTAACTAAATGAAATCAGGAATTATCAAGGCAGTTCGCCTGCCACCAAAAACAAGTTGTGAAATCCAAAACAAGATCTTCAGAGTTCCTGATTGAAAGTTTATAGTTGTCTAAGTTATCTGATTTAAGTGATCGAGATCGTCGTATTATGTCAGTTACTCAGTTCGACTCGTAGCAGTTCTTGTTTAATGTAAGATGCGTCGTAAATCGGCGTATCCTAGATGCGTCTCGTATGCGGATCGTCACGGATCGCAATTGCGGAAATAACGTAATGCGAGAAAAATAAGCGGTAAAAACCACAGGAATTTTAACGTGGAAACCCAAGCGGGAAAAACCCGCGTGCTCGTCGCCTCTGAGCAAAACCTACCAACCACGTCCAATCGGTTTAAAACTTTACAAAGGAAATCAAAGGCAATAATTACGCATAATTAATTGCAACATCTAAGAAATAAATGAAAGAACTCCTGTTCGATCTTCCTTAGCATGTAATGCGGCGGACATCCCGTCTCTCTTCGGTGATTCCTTGTAACCGCGTTCATAGCGAATCTACACCTCGTGTTGATCTCTTCAAGTTGTGGGCGAGATCTATTGGTTGGAGGACTCCCTCCGGAGATTTGAACCAAGATCAATTAATAATCAAGGTTGGTGTGCATGGGATTGATCAATTGATGATCGAAAAGGCCATGCGGGATGGGAGAAGGACACGTTTCTCTAGGTTGATGGGGGCGAAATTAATGCTCCAAATGTCTCAACTCAGTGTTCCTTCAAGCTGTTGGTGTTTTAATACAACTTGTCTTACTTGTTGGCCAAGTCTCCAAGTTACCATAAACCACCAAATCCTACAAGGAATAAGATTACCATTAATTGTAGGATAAATTAAATAAGGTAATAATCAAATATGGAAAAAGATCTTACCTTATCATGTATCAATATAATATGGAAAGTATCTTACCAAATCATATGATAAATCGAACGTGGACACGAAGCCATCCTAGGCGTGTGCTAGGGTTAGGTGTCCCACTTGGACTCTCACTTATTTAATTAAAATAAGGAATTATCACATGTGCTAATTTAAACCAAGATAAACTAAAAATACAATGTGATAATAAGTCCATAAAAATCCACAATAATTAAATTAATTAAACACATAATTCAACTAACTTAATTATTAATGTGGAAAAATAAAAATGCCAATTACTAACTTAATTTTCTATACTGAAAATAAAGCTAACAATCTCCCCTTTGGCTTTTTCTATTTTTCCAAAACAAATCTCAATCTTTTGCAAAACAAAGATGGTTGAAGTTGTAAAAATTTACCCATAAAGAGCTCCCCTCAAGCAATGAGTAAAGACAATTAAATGACAAATGGAATCATGCAAAAGTGCACATGAAAGATCACATAACTAAGGCGGATCCACCTAGATGTCATAAACACTTCAACAAGCAAAAGAGAGAAAGAGTTAGTTCGACTCCCTCAAAAGGAAGATATGCTACTCCCCTCAAAAAGAAAGATATGCTACTCCCCCTTTTTGGAACAAATAGAGGAGCCAATGGAACTAACTGCTAATAACGTCTTGTAACACACGTGAAAGTCATCAACCACAATCAAATGTCAAAAGATCATGGGAAATAGGCAATATTTAGTTCTGAGACCAAAAGGAAGAAAAAGTCGAACATGAGCCAAAAGTAAGGTGAACAAAGCAATTTGGATGGATGCGGAGGAGAAGTCACGGCCCGAGATGTGTCTACGGTCTTGATTGTCTTCTTGGGGGCTCGGATGGATCTGCGGATGACTTTCGTTTCTTCAAAGTCTTATGAATCTCACTAGGAGTGTAGCGAGCCATCAACAATGCAATCTTTTTCATCTTGGGACTTCACAACCTCGGTCAACTCAGTAACTTGAGCCTCAAGGCGAGCAATCCTCTCATCGGATGTGGCGGAGGTGGCGGAGGACCGGATGCTGTTGGAGGGCATGCTTCTCAAGGATCAACTTCTTTGCCTTAACATATCCATAGGTCTCGGGAGTGGTCCAAATATCCTGGACGAGTCATAACGCCCTTTTCAAGAAGATAAGATGAAATAATCCATGGATGGCAAAGATGACTTCTAGTACTCTTGCGGGGTCCACTACCCGTCACTTGCTCCATAATATTGGCCCAAATATGACCAAGCCACATCAATATTACATCTAGTGCCAAGCAAGTAAGGTACCAAAGCATGCACTCTAGTCAAGCTAGTAGCATGAACCAAGCGATCCACATTTTTTTCTTCACAAAGCGAAGCCATATCTTATATTTTGGCGTGAAGAGAGGCTGCAATTTTGCCTTTCACGAACTTACGGCACCATTTGTCAATTCTTGTGCAATGGTGGTCTCTGCAACCTCAGGAGGAATCAACATCATCAACACAATTGGGTTTCAAACCCAACCAACTCCTCAAGTCATCGGTAGAAGCGAATCAATGCGCCTCTCACATACAATTTCCCAGGAAAAGATGCATGTCTTACTTTGGTAATCAATAGGGATATTAGCATAAAATTCCCTAACCAAAGTTTCATTAACCTTTCCTTCACATGCAAACAAGCGCTCTAACCCGTGAGCAACAATAGAATCAACGTCAATCACATCATAGTGTCTAAAGCGATGAATAGGAATACGGTGCTCAGAATGAAATGACCGTGCAACCATAAATGCAATGAAAGTCACTATAAGCACCAGATGACGAGCGGATGACAAAGAGGGACGAAAGTACCTCGGCGACTGTAGGCTATCCCGAATGAAGGTGGAAGGATCTCCAATCGTGGGGTCGGGAAGAGTAGAGATATCAACATCATGTAGGGACTTTGTGGTCTTGAGAGAATCCCAAGCTTTCTCTTTCCCTTTCGAGCGACTTCAAGTTGTGACAAGCTCATCACCACCGATCTCTTGAGACTCACTTTCGTTATCCACATTCTTTTCATCGTCAAAGTCGAGAACCCGGTTTACTGGCGTGCGGATGCATGCAGGTGAGCATCAACAGGCTCAGATTCATCGAGTCATCTTCATTAGTTTGTCCTTCAATCTCAATATCATCACCGGTACCTTTGTCTCTTGGAATATCCAAACCAACATTGTCAACAACATGAAAGTCTGACCACAATCTTTAATCACATTGTCGACCATACAATCAACCTCCACATTCTTCTCTAAACTAGAAGAATTCAAGTTCTCCCCCTCAATATAATCATCATCAATCTCCTCAATAATCACCTTAGAAGGTGTTACACAATGTGATACATTAGCATTAGAGGAAGTACCAATACCATCAATACTAGTGGAAACATTACCAACACTAGTTTTTCCCAAATCAACAAGTAAATTAGATACTTCATCCACACCAAATAATCTAGATGCAAACTCAACAATATCTACATGATTTCCCAAAGTTTCAAGCAAGTTTCTTCCAAAATCGTCGAGATGTAGAGAGTTTTGGAGACATTACCAATTGAAGAAATTGGAGTACCCAAGTGTGATGGGGTGATAGCATCAATCGGAGGAGGCGAGAGGAGGCGGGAGCCGATGGTGGAGACGGCCGGCGGTGGCGGTGGCGCGGTGGCGCGGCCAGTGAGTGAGCGTGGCTCGCGGCTTTGGGAGCCGTGGCGGTGACTCGGCTATGGTGGCTTGACCCGGTGGTGGTGGAGCTCGGTGGTGGTGTCCAAACTTGGTGGAAAAAGAGTTGGAGAAGAAGAACTTTGATCTTTCAATTTCCTTGGTGAAGATCTCAAATTCTTCCCTAGATTTGGTCTCTTGGATATGGATTTCTTCTTTCCCATGTCAATTTCAAGTGGGTGTTTGTGATTTGAGAGTTGAGAAGTGAAGGTTATGGAGATTTGAGAGGTTGAAGATGATGAATAGTGAGAGAGAGAGATGTATGCGTGTTTTAGTGTGTGTTTGTGTGTGTTTTTTGTGTTTTGTGCGTGTATATAGAGAAAGAAGTGGGTCTTGACCAAATATGACTCAATTACCAAGAATCACTCACCTTTTAGAATTCCATGCAGATGAAAATTTCAGATCTGCTCAAATAAGGAATCCATGTACGCGCCAAATTCTGTGTCCATTTGAATTGCAGTTGGTTAGTTGGGAAAAATTAAAGAATTAAGAAACAAAAGTTACCAAAATTGGCCCACAACTAAGCGACTTTTCTGCAAGACTGCGCACATAAGCCCATCAGATATCTTGCTTTTAAAAATAAATTCACAAAAATTAAAAAAAACGAATTTTAGAGCTAGATGCATCTAGTACCTCCAGATTCATCTGGGTACTGTCGGCTTCCAACGCGACAGATGCATCTGGGCAGTGTACAGTCCACCACGCATAAATACAAGTCAATTACGGTGTGTGTGTGAATCAGACAACCGCTGGTCAATCATACATCACCGTCAAATACCTTATGGTTGCACTGACTTATTGGCTTTTCACTGGAGCGCACTAGCAGACCGTTCAAAGTCTGTAAAGGTGCGAATTCTCAAGTCCGGCTTTGCCGACTTTTTCAACAGAATGACATTGTCTTTTGGAGGTGGAAATAGCTACGCTCAATCCCCAGAAGTCATCTTTTTAACTTCTCCCCCTTTTTCTTTCAATTTGAGCTTATTTTCTTATTATTATTTTTTTTTTTTTTTTTGAAAGAGGGTATGGACTTGGCTTGGATTGGCGACCTTCTTTTCCTTGACCACGCCCTTGGACAATCGAATCGCGTGCAATGCTAATAGCAAGATTTTGAACATAGGTCTACACTCGGATATAGAGCCTCAATCGAAACAAAACCTTATAGCATTGGCGGTAGTGACTTATTCCATTGGATTGTCCGATTGTAGTCTTTGGCGATTAGTTGAGGCATGTTGATCGTAAATGCGCGAGATACATCGCCTCAATGTAAGTTTCACTTTCAGATTCATCTGCGGTATGTCAGAACAGTCTACAATTAGTAATACCCACATGAATAGGAAAAACTATCTAAATGCATGTATAAAACTTTAAAACAATAGAAAATGAAACAAATGATGTAAATCTTTTTGTTATTTTCTCCCTTTTGTTTTTGTTTTTGTTTTTTTGTTTTTGTTTTTCAACAAAATGCATGGCCTATTCAGGTGGTGAAACCCGATTTGTTTCCTAAGGTTTTCAAATTTAGCGATGTCGAGGGCCTTAGTGAACAAATGCAAGTTGTAGATCGATCTGTATGTGCTCAGATTGATAATCTTTTGTTCCACCAATTCCACGATGAAGTGGTGTCGATATCGATGTGCTTTGTTACGGAGTGTTGAAGCTGGATTTTTGAAATGTTGATAGCTTGGTGTTGTCACAAAATATAGTGGCTTGATCGTAGAGATCCGTAGTCGTCTAACATCTGTTTCATCCAAAGGAGTTGAGTGCGGCAACTCCCGGCGACTATATATTACCTTGGTTGTGGATAGGGATACTGATTACGCTTTCTACTCGGCCCACGCCACCAGATTGTTTCCAATATAGAAGCTTGACCACGGATGTGCTTTAGGTCATCAACATTACGGCCCAATCGGCATCCGAGAGTAACACGCAAGATGGGCGGTGGTGTCTCGAGTGTAACAAATACCATAGTTGTATGTACCACTTACATACCGGATGATCACTTTGGCTGCGGCGGATGTGACTCCTTAGGGTTCGCTTGATATCCGGCGCATACACCTCTGTTGAAGGATATATCCGGCACGCTAGCGATGAGGTATAACAAGCGCCAATCATGCTTCTATAGAGGGATTCATCAACCTCTTTGCGGTGTCATCCTTTGAGGATTTCAGCGTGGTTGCCATGGGAGTTCTTATGGGCTTTGCGTCTTGAAGCCGAACTTCTTCACCAGGTTCTTGGCGTATTTTTCTTGCGAGATGAAGATGCGGATGCATCTGCTTCACACGCAAACCAAGAAAGAAAGTCAGTTCACCAACCATACTCATTTCAAATTCTCTTTTCATAGCATTCACAAATTCATCAATTTTGGGTGTGAAGTAGAGCCAAATACTATATCATCAACATATATTTGGGCGACAATTAGTCAATTTTAAATGCTTAATAAAAAGAGTTTTATCGATTCCTCCCCTTTTGTATCCTTTCTTTGAGCAAAAGGGCGTGAGCCTCTCGTACCAAGCTCGTGGAGCTTGCTTGAGCCGTATAGAGCCCTTTTAAGCCTATATACATAGTACGGATGGAATGGATCTTTGAACCCTTGTGGCTGTTCCACAAAGGCTTCTTCGTTCAACACACCATTCAGGAATGCGCTTTTGATATCCATTTGATATAATCGAAGTTGGACGTAGCACGAGACGACTAACAAAGAACCTAATGGATTCAAGGCGAGCTCACGGAGCAAATGTCTCCTCAAGTCTAAGCCTTCAATTTGTGTGTAATCTTGTGCGACTAGCCTGGCTTTGTTTCGCACAATGATGCAATTCATCGACTTGTTTCTAAAGATCCATTTTGTACCAATCACATTCCCTTCTTTCGGACGTGGGACCAATTCCCAAACATCATTTCTCTCGAATTGGTTCAACTCTTCTTGCATGGCTTGAACCCAATTCTCATCATTCAATGCTTCTTTCACATTCTTTGGCTCAATTTGTGAGAGATAGCACATGTTTCCCAAGTAGAAACACATGTTGCCTAGTTCGTGACAAACTTTCTTGAGTTACCATCCTTCGGAAGGATTAGTGAGGATGTTGTCCAAAGGATGTGCCTTTTGGACTCTCGGCGATGGTTTCTTTGCGGTTCTAGGAACAGCGTTACGGTCTGCGATGCGGATGTATGCAGTTACGATCGTTCGGTGTCAGATTCATCTGCTTGCGGTCCTTCTGTGTTGTTTTGCATTTCTGCTGATCTCGATTTTGGTGGCTTGTCGGATACAACCATTATTGCAGCCTGATCATGTGGAAATGTCGATGGTCGATGCATCTGCACGCAAATGAGAATTTCCATCGTTAGTATCATCAACCTTCACATTTATGGACTCAACAACGGTTTGAGTTCTAAGATTAAAGACTTCGATATGCCCTACTATTCTCCTGAATAGCCCAAAAACACACCATCATCGATTTTGAGTCAAATTTCCCAGGATGTTCCCTATCTTTCAAGATGTGACATTGACTTCCAAATACATGAAAGTAGTCAATCCTAGGTTTTCTACCCTTCCAAATTTCATAGGATTTGTTTAGTGCGATTCTAAGGACGACTCGATTGATGATATAGCAAGCAGTGTTAATGGCTTCAGCCCAAAAACGAGTGGACATTTGTTTGCTATTTAGCATAACACGAGCCATCTCTTGCAAGGTCCTGTTTCTTCTTTCCACAACTCCATTTTGTTGCGGAGTTTTTGGTGCGGAAAACTCTTGACTTATCCCATATTGGGCACAAAAGTCAGCAAAATCAGAGTTCTCAAATTCCCTTCCATGATCGCTTCTGATCCTCTTGATTCTCACCTGTTCATCATACTTTTCGTTTCTCAATTTCTGAAATAAAATAGAGAAACTATCAAAGACATCAGATTTTAGCGAATAAACATGACCCAGGTATATCTCGAAAAGTCATCGACACATACATAGATGTATCTCTTACCTCCTATACTTTCCTTTTGAATGGGACCCATCAAATCCATATGGATGAGTTCGAGTATATGAGAAGAGACAAGTGACTTACCTGGTTTGTGTTGGCTTCGAATTTGCTTACCCTTTAGACAATCTCCACAGACTCCATCTGGAATAGTCTTCAGATTGGGTAGTCCTTTGACCGCTTGGGTTTTTGCCAACTTCACGAGATCATGGTAGTTTAAGTGGCCCAACCGATGATGCCACAATTCTTGACTCTGAAGGTAGCGAATTACTGCATAACAGGATTGTCTAGTGTATAACACTTATCCTTTGATCGGATTCCCTTGAAAATGGCGGCTTTCCAAAGGGTTGGAATTCTGTTACAACTCAACACCTTGCAATAGTCTTTAGAAAACATAACAAGAAGGTTTTCATCGCTGGCCAGCCTACACGATCAAATTTGCTTTCAGACCAGTCACAAATAGTACATCAGTTAATGTAGGTAAACCTTCAATATTGATGATACCTGATCCAGCAATCTTACCCTTTTGGCCATCACCAAAAGTAACAACACCTGTTTCGCCTTTCACAAAATTTGATAGCAATGAGAGGTCACTGTCATGTGCACTGGAACAACCACTATCAAAGTACCAAGTGTTAGGAGTCAATGCACTAAAGACAATTGAACAACATATGCATTTGCCCTAGTCTTTTTAGGACGATAATGTCTCGAAAGACCTTGATGAGCTACAGGTCGTCTCTTATGAGTATTAATAAGACTCAAATACTCATGGCAGATAAAAACATCATGTCCAAGTTTGGGCAGAAATTACGTTACTGTCTTTGTAGATGCATCTCACTTTGTCGGATGAGGCTGGGTTCGTCTGTTTACGATTACGGGCGGGGCCTAACACTACTGAGCGGAGGCTTGACATTGTGAATTGGTGCGGTTTACGAATCTGAGCGAGCGTCGCCCGGATGCCTCTGTGTGGCGGTGGTGGTCGCAGATCGTCTGGGTGAAGTCCACTTGAAGTTCGGGTTTTGTTCCGTTTCCTTCACAAATGTAGGACCGCAATTTGGACCTTTACCTTTACCTTCATAGCCAAGGCCATTTTGTTCTTGGTGGTCTTCCATAACTCGAAATTTCATCAAGGCGGGTTGTTCAGTACCAAATCCTTGATTTTGTCATGAGCTTTAGCAAGTTCATCACTCAATACTGCTTATTTCGGCCTTTTGAGAATGTTCAGTGCAGATACATCCGGATCATCCTCTCTGTTGGATTCGATTGCTATACGCAGCAGATGGATCCTCTCTCTTACGCTATCTGGTGTCTTTTGAGATCTTAATTTGTTATTCCAGATTCATACGGGTAATTTTCTGCGATGAACAAGGTCATAGAATCGATACGGATGAGTGTAAAGCGGTGAGGTAGTTACGATTATCAGACGAGTTTTAAATCGAGAATCGAGTCCAGATGCGTCTGACTCAGCATCGCTCCATGTGATGTTCATTGCCTTCTTGCCTTTCTTTTGCAGTGTGTTAACACACTCAGAGGCGATATGTCCATATCCTTCGCATTCTCTGCATTGAATGCGGGTTTTACCTTTCCCTTCAAACGAATTTGAAGAATTCGAATTCTTCTTTGCATTGAAGGTACTCTTCCTTTGTTGTTGGCGCTGATTTTTCCCTTGAGATTTTGGGTTCTTACCTGTTCTCTGGCCTTTGAGAAATCTTTTGAATTGTTTCGTGAGGAGAGCCGTATTTTCGTCCTCATCAGAATCTCCAGATCCATCTGGCTCGTCATTGTTAGTCTTAAATGCAATTCCAGATTTCTTAAAATTTCTACGTCGGCCCAGATGCAACTCGAAGGTCATAAGATTACCAACAAGTTCGTCAACTCTCATAGATGAGAGATCCTTGCTTTCTTCAATTGCGGTTACCTTTGCTTCAAAGCGATCAGGTAGAGATCGGAGTATTTTCTTCACGATCGTACCTCGGTGAATCCTTGACCGAGGATTAATTTGAATTTGTGAGGTCACTTAGCCTTGCATAAAAGCTTCTAAAGTCCTCCTTCTCATCCATGATGAGAACTTCAAATTCATGAGTAATCATCTGCAATCTAGATGATTTAACTTGAAGGTGCCTTCATTAGCAATCTTGAGGCATCCCACGCTTCCTTAGCCGTCCTCAACGAGGAGATTAGCTTGAATTGATCTGCATCCACTGAAACAATAGCATTAAGAGCTTTAGAATTAAAAAGAAGCGGCGATGCGTTACGTATCGATATAAGTGCTCCTAGGTTTAGCGATGGTCACATCACCATGATGGCGATGGAGTGCAGTGTATCCATCAAGGGTGGTAGTCCAACAACGCTCATCAATGGATTGAATAAAAATTTCCATCCTAATTTTCCAATAAGGATAGTTAGATCCATTGAGAATAGGGGTCTAAGAGTATTAGACGGCTCCATTTAGACAAGCTGGATCTCACTTTGTAAAGTGAACCCGCTCGATACCAATTGAAAGTTTATAGTTGTCTAAGTTATACGATTTAAGTGATCGAATCGTCACGTGTTATGTCCGTTACTGATTCGACTCGTAACAGTTCTTGTTTAATGTAAGATGCGTCTGTAAATCGGCGTATCCTAGATGCGTCTCGTATGCGGATGCGTCACGGATCGCAATTGCGGAAATAACGAATGCGAAAAATAAGCGGTAAAAACACGGGAATTTTAGCGTGGAAACCCAAGCGGGAAAAACCACGTGCTCGTCGCCACGAGCAAAACCTACCAACCACGTCAATCGGTTTAAAACTTTACAAAGGAAATCAAAGGCAATAATTACGCATAATTAATTGCAACATCTAAGAAATAAATGAAAGAACTCCTGTTCGATCTTCCTTAGCATGTAATGCGGCGGACATCAGTCTCTCTTGATTGATTCCTTGTAACGCGTTCCATAGCGAATCTACACCTCCGTGTTGATCTCTTCAAGTTGTGAGCGATCTATTGGTTGGAGGACTCCCTCCAGGAGATTTGAACTAAGATCAATTAATAATCAAGGTTGGTGTGCATGGGATTGATCAATTGATGATCGAAAAGGCCATGCGGGATGGGAGAAGGACACGTTTCTCTAGGTTGATGGGGGCGAAATTAATGCTCCAAGCGTCTCAACCGTGTTCCTTCAAGCTGTTGGTGTTTTAATACAACTTGTCTTACTTGTTGGCCAAGTCTCCAAGTTACCATAAACCACCAAATCCTACAAGGAATAAGATTACCATTAATTGTAGGATAAATCAAATAAGGTAATAATCAAATATGGAAAAAGATCTTTACGCTTATCAATGTATCAATATAATATGGAAAGTATCTTACCAAATCATATGATACGTCGAGCGTGGACACGAAGCCATCAGGCGTGTCTTTAGGGTTAGGTGTCCCACTTGGACTCTCACTTATTTAATTAAAATAAGGAATTATCACATGTGCTAATTTAAACCAAGATAAACTAAAAATACAATGTGATAATAAGTCCATAAAAATCCACAATAATTAAATTAATTAAACACATAATTCAACTAACTTAATTATTAATGTGGAAAAATAAAAATGCCAATTACTAACTTAATTTTCTATACGAAAATAAAGCTAACAATGATCATCATATCCTTGGCATAAGTTCCCTAGATGCTCTTTTCCTGTTATGTAGAAGAACATGCATCACAATCCACTTTAAACCAATTATAATCAGATCACTACATAATGAATAGTTGAACTTTCACTAAATTGGTCCATTTTAACATTGAAGCCATTCATCTTGAGGACTACTTCTAGCAAAATTCTAATATTTTCCTTGCAACTTACATGGTGGATTCCCGTAGTTAAAGTCAATTTCTTCATCAGTCGCAATTTCAATTTTGTCACTTGTATCCATCTGATGCAGACAATTGAGGAATGCAATCAAAACAAAGTGAAGACCGCATTTTGGGTTACTTCAATCAATTGATTTGAGCAGGCAACAACCATGATAAAGTTTCAAAGGCTGAAACACCTCACAACTATTCACTAACTATAGGTACACTATTCGCAAGATTAAAGCTATGGGAACCAACGTGAAATTCGACACAAGGTATATGTGCTAAGATTGTAACTAATTAGTACTTTTTTGTGACAGCAAATGAGAAAACATACAAAGATTAACATGCAAGAAGAAAAGGCAGAGGTTTAGTGGCATCTAAATCCAATTAAGCTTGAGATGTACAATCTCCATTTGGTAATCAAATGCAGAGCAAAGAAGTGAATTACAATAACAAAACTTACAGGGAGGAAGAGAGATTGTTTAGAGCACAAATGCACCAGTGACGTGTACGCAGGCGGTCTGTTTACGCGGGAGGGTTGAATGGTATCGAAAGTGGCGGGCCCCGAGAAGTCTGGTTTGGACATCCACCTTATAGGGCTTGTCGATATTAGGGAAAATGTCATATTCAAATGTCATGAGAAGAAGTGTCCCGGTGTTTCTGCCTTCATCAGGGTCATCAGAGTAGAATTTGTTCAAAACAAGGCAGAATTTTTGGCCTCCGAGATGTACAATATCGAAATCACTACAGATAGGTGGTTCCAAGTCACATCCATTCATATCGGGTATATAGTTGGAACAGATTTGTTCAGGCAACTGAATTGATCGGTCTTCGATGCCATGGAAAGTATCACAATTGTATGACATGAAAATGTGGTGTATAGCAAATTCTCCATCATACATAAACATTAGGTAGAAATCACCAACATCAGGATGATGGTGATGTTTGAAGACAGGAGGCCTACGATAGCAAAGATGCGGAAGAGCTTTACTCAATTTCTAATCTTCAGGCTTGGTGACATCAAAGCAATACACTCCGTCCTTCCACTGCAACCAGCTTAAGATTTTGTTGCTCCCCTCGAGAGCTGAGGCATAGACAGGGAATACGCCTTTAAGGGGAGGCGACCTGCGGATAGTCCGCCATTTGAAGTTTTTTTCGGGATCTAAAACCTCAAAAGCGATGTCTGCAGGGTCGAAAGGGTGGTAGATGTGGCAGTGGTCAATGCAGTAGACTTTGCCGTTGAGCTCCACAAGCACCGGATCCTTTTTATAACTTGAGAAGGACTTGAATTTCTGGAACTTCATCGGCTGGGTGGACGTATCAACCCCATTTATATGTGTATATGCAAAATTAAAGCCCATGGGGAAAAGAATTTGGGAGCCGAAGCGACCGCAAAATCTCCATTCATCACTATAGCGGCACCTCTTAACAGGTGCCGGCTCCTGCAACCACTCCTCCTTGCCGCCATCATCAACATCACCACTCAAACGGATGCGCCGAACAACTTGATTCACCTGCGATTGGGCTGGCTCATCACGGCATCGCCTCTTCTCGTAGAAACATATGTATAAACTCTTCTCCAATTCCGATCCCATGCCTTTTGCTTCCGCTGCAGCTATACTACTGGATCTTCTCATAGGCTACTGCTGCTTCTGACACTTAATCTTGCCGCCGCTGTCATCATCTCCCACACCTACACTCTCGGAGCAGCGGCGGCGCCTAATTTTTGTTTCTCTACTTTCCGATAGAAATAGATTTTCAAATTTTTTAGGCACTAAATCAAAGCCCAGTTTAATTGGGTTGGGTTTTATGGGCTAATCGGATTCAATACGTCGTCTCTGTCTATACCTCCGTCGGCCGACATTGTCTGAGAAAATTAGTGGAAACCACTCACGTGAAACGGAATTTCTCAAACGGCAGCTGTAGGAGGAATGTCTCCTATGCTTATGGTTACCATGGGAAAGGAAAAAGTTTTGGTCTATGTACATATTATTGTGGTGTGTGGAACTTTTAATTTGCGATTGCATCTTCCTTTCTGTTGTAATGGAAAGCCCTCTCTTTGAGATGCTGTAGTCTTACATGCATGTCCACTGCGGCCTAATCATATTCGAGACTGTGTATTGTAACTTTTGCAATATGGCGGAATAGCACCAACTGGAATGATCTAGCACCATCGATGGGCCGTAACTATAGCACCATCGATAGCATTTTCGAGGTCGATTTTGAAATTCGGGACGGGATCTAGAATGTCAACTTTTATATATCTAGAAGAGAGATTTATTTGATTGTCAGCTTTTTCAATTTTAATTACTTATTTATTATACGTTAATTAATATTACCAAGAATGTCAACTTTTATATATGGGATCAATTTACCCTTAGTAAAATAACGACTTTGTTATCCTTATGCTCTTATTTATAACGATTTTATTGTGGAATATAACGATCTTGAAATCGTTGTGGGGTATTTTTATCATATCATTATGAAAATTTTGATATTTGTATAAATTATAATTAAGATTGATTATCCTGTAATTTAAATTTAAAACCTTAACTATCTAGTAAATTTTTCAATCTGAATGATGAAAACTGAAAAATCACGTTTTCTTAGAATTTTCAAGCATTTTCAATTTTTATTTTTAAATTTTTTGGAGATGCTAAAAACTTGTTACTTTCCCATTCAAAATTCCAAAAAAAAAAAAAAAACCGACTTGTTACTTCCAAAATATAATTGCTTCATGCATTAATGTTTGATTAAATATGTTACTTCCAAAATATAATTCCTTTTTCATTTGATTTTACTCATTGATGAGTGATGAACTTGGTTGGGATCACTAGATTGAGGAACCTTGCTTGGTTGCTTATATTATGTATTGATTTTGTAACTGAGCGTAGCTTTCTTTAGTTTTCCCAATTTGGAGTCGAGAAAATGGGTGATACCGTAGTCCAAATTCCTAAGTTCCATTTCTCTTGGGATACCAATCGTTGAAGCCTTTCGAATTCTTTCTATTATATATTTATTATTATTTATTTATTATTTATTTTTCCTGCCAACGTTATTGGAACCGAATGGGAATGGGCTCCTGAAAGCTTTTTTGTTGTTTGAATGAGATATTGTTAAAAATTATTCTATTTCAAATTCTTTTTTAATAACTCTTTCTTTGGTATATGACGACATTTTCATATTTTTAAATCTTTACTCCACTATCTAACAATACATTCAAAAAAATCTCTCACAAAAACATATACGAGCAAGGTGTGTTTTATCCGTGCCTTCAGTTTTGACTTTAACGGAACGTCTTCAAAAATATTTTCTTAGGAACACAAATATAAATCGCGGAAATGATTTCTACAAGCAAAACCTTCTTAAATTATTCTTCATATTTGATCTCTCTATTTAAGTCTCATCTTGATGCAATGTATGTTTGTAAGAGAATTTTGATCATAACATGCAACAAATTCATACCATAGTGACATAGTGGAGATGATTTATTTTCTGAGGTTATAGCTTTCAAGTACTATTTATTAAGTGAAGCGGCAATCAACGCACTACTATATTTGAAAACAATCAATGACTGTTACGTTTCTCCAATATTTTTCACATTTCAAAAATTGCTATCCATACTAGTGTAAAATGCTATCATGCATGCCAGTTGTTGCCATTATATAATGCAAGGCGCGAAAAGAGTGTCGAGTTCACAACGAAACCCACTAATCCATGTCTTGCATTAAGCCGGGAAAAAGAAATTTTTTTTTGGGAGTGGAAATGAAGCTAATCTATATCACTGCACACGAGTGTTAAGAAAGAGAGGGGATGGATCCACCAAGTTATAACGAAAATCTAAAGACAAAGCACGGGTGGCTAGGGTATGAACAACCATGTTGGCTTCTCGTCGAACATGCTTGCAAGTACGTACCATTACCCATTCAAACCAATCTTATAGGCAAATCGTTTGACAAGCACGATCGAGAAAGGAAAAATGAAACAATGCGAAATCAAATTACAAATGCAATCGGAGGCAGTCCATTCACTGGCCAATAGGCTCTGATGATTGCATCCACGAGTAACTAAATGAAATCAGGAATTATTAAACGATAAACCGCGGCGCACGCACGGGTGTAAAATAAACAAATATTGGTACTACAAACCCAGCCAGTGAAAGCATGCGTATGACTACAATGGAACACTATGGGTGTATGGTGGATTTATATGGTCGAGCTGGTGAGCTACGAAAAGCATGACTTTATATTACATATGCCGATTCCACCAAATGCTGTTATTTGGAGAACGCTGTCAAGGGCGTGTAGCTTTTGGGGAGGTGTGAAATTGGGTGAGGTGGTGAAAGAGAGCCTTTCTAAGATGAATCCTAATGACTATAGTGATCATGTTTTACTGTCGAATATTTGTGCTCTTGCAGGGAAATGGAAGGAAGTTGCTAACACAAGAACATCAATGGCTGAACTGAAGGTCTCCTGCATGGAGTATGATTGAACTAGATAAAGTCAATCATGAAATACCCCGAAGTAGATAAAGTCACCTGGATGTGTGAGGGAAGCATCTTTATAATTGTTAAGAACTTGAGGGTTTGGGATTGCCATGGATAACGACTTTGTGGAGAGATACAAGCTTGGAAGTTGGAAATCGATGGCCTATATTTTGCGTTTGAGGGCTTGAATATCCAGAAAAGTGTGCTGAAAAGGTCAAATATCAAGAATCATAACATGATGGACCATTAAAAGCTAAAGATGTCCCCTTTAGGAGTGAGAGTGGTGGTTTGAGCTCATGTCTCCCTAACTGGCTGATCAAATAAAAAGAGCCTACATACTGAATCAGTGTATTGGTTCAATGACATAGGCTGTTTTGATTGAACGGATAACTAAAGGGACGAGAATTGGAGCAACAGATCTAGACTTGCGAAAGTTTTGGTGCGTATTGAAACTTCTGCAATATTGTGGAATAGAAACAAATCTAGAGTGATGAAAATTGAAAAGTCACATTTTCTTTGCAGTTTTCAAATATTTGACAATTTAGAGTTTTTCAAGAAATGTTACTTCCAAATTATAATCGTCTAATAAATCAATGTTTGATTAAATAAGTAGCATTATTGTGAATTTTATAACTAAGAAATATTGGGATTGAGATAGCAAATGGTATAAGAGTTCATGCATCTGAAAGAAAATAACAATGTTATACATACCATACTGCAAAGTTCAATGGACACTCACAGTAAAGGACGTGACGATATGATCTTATTTTTTAAACACTAAAGGAGCATCTCCATTGCAATGTGGATTTTAAAGGATGATGTGGATGAGAGATAGAGAAAAGATAATTATTTTAATTCAAATGAAAGAGAAAGAAGTGTATGAAAAAAGAGAGGGAAAAGTGGAAAAAAAGAAGGTATCTAAAAATAAATTTAAAAATAATGATAAAATAATGGCAAAGGATATGAAGCTGGATGTAGAAATATAAAAGTGGCATGGGAATTTATGAAGAAAAAGTAGAAAAAGTGAGAAAAAAGCAATAATATTGAGAAAAGAGAAGAAAATATAAGACTCCTAATTTTTTGTGTCACTATCTCTCTTCCACGTCATCTTAAATAAAAGATGTCTACAAATCTTGCAATGGAGAAGCTCTAAGTCCAAAAGACCAAAATATACATTAAAAACCAACAATTCACGTCAATTGTCACTGATCTAGATTACCACCCCTGGTAAACTAGATTAGTAATTAATTTTCTTTTTTTACACACTTTCTCTTTCTAAATTATCACTCCGGCAATCTCGATTATCATTCATCTTCTCGCACGCCTTTCTCTCTCTACAAACTTGGTCTTTCCAGATTATCACCCCGGTAATCTTAATTATAATTTATCTTTTCGCTTTCATAGTCTTTAACTTTCGCTTCTACATACTTTCTCTATCTAGATTACTGCTTTCGCTAATCTGAATTACAATTTATCTTCTTGCTCCACTGGTCTTCGACGTTTTCTCTCTAGATTACAACCACCGACTCTCTGTAATGTAGATTACAATTCATCTTCTCGCTTATCTCGTTGAATACTTTTTCTTTCTACGCACTTTCTCTCTTAGATTACCATTTACGGTAATTAAGATTACCATTCATCTTATCACTTCCCCTATTTTTGACTTTCTCATTCTACACAGTTTCTATCTTTAGATTATCACCTCGGTAATCTGGATTACCATTCATTTTTTCACTTCCCTCGTCCCCTATTTTCTTTCTACACACTTTCTCTTTTCTAGATTACCATCCCTGGTAATCTTGATTACCATTAATCTTCTTGCTTTCATTGCCTCTGACTTTCTCTCGCTAGATTGTCACTCTCGGTAATTTAGATTATAATTCATTTCCTCGCTACCATCATGTTTGATTTTTTTCTCTCTAGATTAGAACCTCAAGTAATTTAGATTAGTATTCATCTTCTTACCTAATCACCTTTGACTTCTTCTTTCTAGAGTAGTGGCCCAGTAATCTGAATTACCATTTATCTTCTTACTTCCATCGTCTTTGACTTTTGCTCTCTACGCACTTGAAATTCATTGAACAATCCTCAATTAAGTAAGATGTATATTTGCTGGTGTTCTATTAAGCTTAGTTTAGTTAGTCTTTTTTACCACAATTTTGTAAAGAACCTTTTTTGTTTTCAATTCCCAATTGTTTACACAGTTAATACTTCAATTGTTATTATCGTAAGTTTTTTCCTTTTTTTGTCCTCTTTAGTTTGTTTTAATGGTTTATAAGGCTTTGCATTTATCATTGCTGGGTTGCTTCTTATTATTTGTCATTATGCATTTTCTATTAATAAAATGAGAATTATTATGAATTGAGAATTTTGAATTGACGTGGTCGAAGGTTGGGAGTTAATGGTTTGGTAGTTCTGAATTTAAAATGAGAATATAATTAATTTGGTGAAGTGATTTATCAAACTTGAGTATTAAGATTTTATTAACTTTAATGTCATTACTATGTAATATTAAGTTAAATGGTTTATCTTGATTTGATGTCATTGGGAAAAAAAACTATATAGATGACTTTCTTGTTAACGATCTCCATCGAACAAGATTTTGTCAAGGAAATATATGTAGACTCTATTGTAGATGAATGTATTTTTAAATTTTGCCGTTCACAATCTGGATTAAAAAAAATATGATGTAATATTTATACGTATACATTTAATTATATTATGATTATGATTTTCATATAGTCCCTAATATGAGTTTGTGGTCACCATTAGATTATATTTTTAGTAGTATAATATTAGAATGTTGGCGGCAAGATTATACTTTTATTTAGCTTCCACAAATCAGAAGAATGGTTTATTGAAGCCCGAAGCCCATATTTAGTAAGAACACAATCCTTTAAGCACTTATTATATGTTTATGTTCTTTATAATAATTATTTGTTGATGTTAGTGTCTACAGAACTTATGTAAGTGGACATGAGATTATACCTTACACCTTTAGCGAGCTTGAGCAACAATGTCTTGATTGGTAAGACAAAGACTTGGCCATCATGCATCGCAAATATAGGGATGAAGTCAAAGAGGTTATTTCGACTGCTACTCAGAGGTTGTCCCCAAACATGGTAGAGAGAACCGTCAAGCCCAATAACCTATTAACTGATCTTAATGGAGATGTGTAAAATCCCTGGAGAGCTTGTGACCAATATTAAGGAATAATTTGGTCTCCTCTTCCCATCGGTCGTACAGATCACAATGCGGCAAAATCGGAGGATACGAAGATATGACAATGCTATATGAAGATACAAGAAGATTTTTTTAAAGAAGACATGCCATTAAAAGATGATAAGCTATTAGAACATGATGAGTATATAGACACATACATACATACAAATAGACCCGACACGGTTTTAGTTCCGAACCGGAACCGACCCGAACCAGACCGGTTAAACCCAAACCGAAATTGAGTTGACCCGTTCTCATTCTTGAACCGGCACAATTTGGTTCCTTTTTTTGAATCAGGACCAGACGATTTCGGTTTGAACGATCCCGATTCCGATTCCAAACCGGAACAGGCAATAAAATAAAAAAAGGTCACAAATTGTGACCGTTCAAAAAAAACTTTCGTTGAGGTTAAAGGTGTAAAAAAAATGAACCGGCAGTTAAAATTTTACACTAAAGAATAATTTTTTTTAATAAAAAAATCATGAATCGGTTCATGCCATTCCGAAACCGTGGTCCGGTCTACATACAAAACTAGTTTTGTTGAAAACAAGTGTTTTATAATTTTAGGAAGATTAAGGAAAACGTGAAGATGCTACAAAATTTGTTCAAGCATCCTTTGTTGAAGTCCATAGAAAGGAAGACTACGATTATATATCTGAGCGCTCGAGTATATCGAAATTTTACGCATCAATTGGAAAGATTAGATGATTGTCAACTTAGATTATTATTTAAAACTGGTGATGCAAAGAGACATTGACAGTTATACTGTCATTGCTTGGTTACGCATTCGAATGCAAGAAGGTTCAATCCAGTGCCACAAGAATTCAAAGAGGAAGACTTCCTGAAGTTCGGGACTGATATGGTAATGATTTTAAACAAAATCAAACTTAGTCTATAGAAAAATGATAAATGCTCTAGGGTAGACCGTCTAGCTATTTTTCACCAAGCAATGTAGCATGCAAACAGACGGAAAATACCTGAAAGGGCAAGTCTTCATAGACAAGTTATTAGGAAAAATCTTAACAGATGTATAGGCCCCGTGATAATTGACGTAAAAGACTATAACCAGGTTGCGCTGTTTGAAAGAGTTGACTTTTCATCATATTATTGGTGAATTTGCTGATAGCTTGATATTCCTAACTGATTTAGAGTTTCTACCTTTGTTCTGATGTTGCTAACTCATTAATAGTTTGTGATTTTGTCGATGACTTGATATTCCTAACTCATTTAGAGTTTCTGAGCTAATATCAACTTAAGCATCTAGTCTTTTATATTAGAAATATTTTATATATTTATTCTTTATTTGCTATAGACAATAAAAGATTCACTACAATTAAAGTGTACTTGATATTGTAGATGAATGTATACTTAAAATTTTGCAGTTCACAATTTGGATGAATAATATGATGCAATATTTATATGTGCATTTTATTACATTGACTATGATTTTCATATAGTCCCTAATATGAGTTCGTGGTCACCATTAGATTATATTTTTAGGAGTATAATATGAGAATGTCGGCCACAAGATTATATTTTTATTTAGTGTCCACAAATCAGAAGAGTAGTTTATTGAAGCCTGAACCCATATTCAGTAAGAACACAATCCCTTAAGCATTTATTATGTGTTTAGGTTCTTTATAATAATTATCCGTTGATGTTAGTGTCTACATGACTTACGTAAGTGGACATGAGATTATACCTTACACCTTCAACGAGCTTGAGCAACAATGTCTTGATTGGTAAGATGAAGACTTGACCCTCATGCATCGCAAATATAGGGATGGAGCCAAAGATGTTATTTCGACTGCTGTTCAGAGATTGTCTCCAAACATGGTAGAGAGAACCTTCAAGCCCAATAACCTATTAACTGATTTTAATTGGAGAAATGTAAAATTCTGGAGAGCTTATGGCAAACATTAAGGAATTAACTGATTTTAATGAAGAGGTGTAAAATCCCTGGAAAACTTATGACAAATATTAAGAAATAATTTGGTCTCCTCTTCCTGCCGGTCACACAAATCACAGTATGACCAAATAGGAACATACGACAATGCTTCATGAAGATACAAGAAGATTTTTTTTTAAAGAAAAAGACATGCTATTAAAAGATGATAAGCTATTATAACATAATGAGTAAGTTTTTTCATTTTATCGAAGACTAAAAAAATATATGCATGTATACATACATACAAAACTAGTTTTGTTGACACCAAGTGTTTTGTAATTTTAGGAAGATCAGGGAAAATGTGAGGATGCCACAAAATTTGTTCAAGCATCCTTTGTTGAAGTCCATAGAGGAGAGGAATACGATTATATATCTAAGCGCTCAAGTATATGAAAATTTTACCTTATCAATTGGAAAGATTTGATGATTGTCAACTTGAACTACCATTTAAAATTGCGGACACAAAGAGACATTGGCAGACATGCTATGATTGTTAGTTACGTATTGGAATTCAAAGAGGCTCAATCCAAAACCATAAAAATTCAAGGAAGAAGACTTGCCAGAGTTTGGGACCGGCGTGGTAATGATCTTGAACAAAATCAAACTTGGTCTACAGAAAAATGAGAAATGCTCTAGGGCAGGGCATCTAGTTAATTTTCACCAGGCAATAGAGTATGCAAACGAACGGAAAATACCTGTGGTGGCGAGTCTTCAAAGAAAAATTAGCAAAATCTTAACATATGTATGGACCCTGTGGTAGTTGACATAAAAGGCTGCAATTGTGTTACGTTGCATGAAGGAATTGACTTTTCATCATATTCTTAGTGAATCTGTTCATAGCTTGATGTTCCTAACTCGTTCAGAGTGTCTACCTTTGTTTTGATATTGCTAACTCATTTAGAGTTTGTGATTTTGTTGATACTTTGATATTCCTAACTCATTTATAGTTTCTGAGCAAATATCAATTTAACCATCTAGTCTTCTATATTAGAAATGTTCTATATATTTATTCTTTATTTGCTACGTCCAATTTGCAGTAGACAATAAAAGTTTCATTACAATTAAAATATTCACTACAATTAAATATACTTATACTATAGATTGTATTTTTGTTCAGCTTCCACAAACAAGAATAATGACTTGTTGAAGCCCTAAGCCCTTATTCAATAAGAACACAGTCCCTTAAGCACTTATTATGTGTTTGGGTTCTTTATAATAATTATCCATTGATGTTACTTCCTACAGGACTTATGTGAGTAAACATAAGATTATACCTTACACCTTCAACGAGCTATAGCACCAATGTCCTAATTGGGAAGGCGAAGACTTGGCCCTCTTACATCACAAATGCAGGGATGGAGCCAAAGAGGTTATTTCGACTGCTATTCGGAAATTGTCCCTAAACATGGTAGATAGAAACATCAAGTTCCATCACTGATTTTAATGGAGATTTGGAGAGGTGTAAAACTCCTTGAGAGCTTATGATAAAGATTATGGAACAACTTGGTCTCATCTTCCCACCAATCACAATTCAACCAAATCGAAATATACGACAATGCTACATGAAGATACAAGCCATGAGCCGAGCCCGAATGCTTTGGCGAGCCGAGCCGGCCGCCAAGCCATTTTGCCAAGTCTAGCTATAGCAACAATGTCCTGATTGGGATGACGAAGACTTGGCCCTCGTGCATCACAAATACAGGGATAGAGCTAATGAGGTTATTTCAGTTGCTATTTGGAATTTGTTCCTAAACGTGGTAGAGATAACCTTCGAACCCAGTAGCCTGTTCATTGATTTTAATGGAGATTTGGAGAGCTTATGACAAAGATTATGGAAATGTTAGGTATATCAAAATTTTATGCATCAATAGGAAGGATTAAATGATTGTTTTTACTGCCATTTAAAACTGGTGATGCAAAGAGACATTGGAAGTCACACTATCATGGTGTGGTTATGCATTCGAATTCTCGGAGGCCTAATCTAGTGCCACAAAAATTCAAGGAGGAAGACTTCCCAGAGTTCGGGATTGACATGTTAATGATTTTAAAGAAAATTATACTTGGCCTATAGAAATGAGAAATGCTTTAAGGTGGGGCATCTAGTTATTTTTCACCAAGCAATGGAGCACGCAAACTAAAGGAAAATACCTGGGACGGCGAGTCTTCAAACACAAATTACTAGAAAAAATCTTAATAGATGTATGGGTCCGGTCTTAGTTGACGTAAAAGACTACAATCGTGTTGTACTGCCTGGAAGAGTTGACTTTTCATCATATCATTGATGAATTTGTTGACAGCTTGATATTCCTAACTCGTTTAGAGTTTCTACCTTTGTTTGATGTTAACTCATTTAGAGTTTGTGGTTTTGTTCATAACTTGATATTCCCTGCTCAGTTAAAGTTTCTAAGCTAACATTGACTTAAACATCTAGTCTTCTATGTTATCAATATTTTATATATTTATTCTTTATCTGCTTTGTCCAATTTGCAGTAGATAATAAAAAGTTCACTGCAATTAAAGTCTACTTGAGAAAATGATGATCTTGGAGAACATAATCAACCGTTCTTGATGGCATATTTTTCGAAAAGAAAAAAAAAATTATTATTATTATTATTATTATTATTATTATGAATAAATAAAAATAATAACTAAATGTCAATCAAAAAGGTTTTTTCTAATAGGACTCAAGAATTAGAATTCATCTAAAATTAATTCAAAATTTAAAAGAAATATTCTGCCATATAATCTCTCGACCCCAATTTCATCATGACGATGAAGATATTTATGTTTTTGATTAAATAAGTTGCTTAAAGTTGATTATAATGTATGTATTTCTAATGATAATAATCTCTTTTTTTTGTTAATAAATAATAAGGCTGATGTGATCATTAAGCACATGCGTGATGAAGTTCAGTTTTTTAAGGTTGTGGTGAGCTAGCTAGTGGTAACAAGTTTGTGTGGCTGCTAGAGTTCTTGAGGAATACGACAACGATGATGATTATTACATGGATTTTGGGAAGGGTGCGGTTAAACTTGATAAAACTCGGTTATTATAGGCCTATAGGAAGTTGCCAGAGAGCGGTAAGAGGAATGAGGGTATTGCAAATGGATTTGATAGGAAAAAGACAATGGTAATTGCGAGAAAGCCTCACCCTCTCTTTCTCTTTTCAATCTTGATAACGAGATACACATATAGTACCGGTATTTAATTAGTAAAGTTAGACGATGCACTTTTGTAGATTTGGAGAATCTTGGACGATGCACTCTATATAGTTGGAGAATCTTGCAAACATACAAAACAATAGGAAATTCTTATTGAGAAAAAAGATGTCAATTTTCTATTTGCTAATTGTTTGAGGAAAATCTTGCAAACATACAAGACAACAAGAAAACCAACAGCTCTAATAGTATATTAGGAGCTCTACTACCATTATTAAAAATGTCAAACAATGTTTTGAGAACGTAAAATGTGAGTAACAATGCTCCCACTAATGCCATTATATGGGACCGGCGTCCTATGTCAAAGTCCCATCCAAATTGGCACCTGGCGATTATTATTTTAAAAAAAAAAGATTGAAGGCCTTTTGTGCAGATAATAATGTACCTTTCTTCCCCCCAAATAAAACTACTAGCAACCTTAATCCCCCATTTTTATCGCACAATTCATGGATGCAGACCAATGTTTAGGAAACGGACGGACGGCGGTTCGACCCGATTCAACCGCATGAACCGGTCGAAACCGTCGGTTATTGTGAAAACCGCCTTTTTGGAAAAACCGGTCAAACAGGTCAACCAGGTTCAACCGGTTGAACCGGTGTTGAGCAAGGCCGGTTGAGCAGGATTAAACCGGTTTTATAATTTTTAAAATTATTTTTATAAATTTATTAGTTTTAATTTATTTTTATATTTTTAATTAAGCAGTTCGACTTCGGCCAGTTCGGCCGGTTGACTTGAACGTTGGCTTCCGATTCATTTGTAGGTTCGGTTTCAACATTGATGCAGACATGATATATTGTCAGACATGATATGTTGTAAACATGTTATTAATATGCTCTATGATTGCAACCAACTGTTTGCGACAATATTTTAACAGTCAGTATCTATATCAAAATAATACAAATGAAGAATAAATTGGGCAACTCTCTTTTCAAAAAAGAAAAAAAAAACTATCGACACTTTACTTGAATTAATGTGAAATCTAAAAAAAACCTAAAACTATAAAATTGAATTTATTTTGACAGCTACTATTGGGATGGATGCTCTTATTGCCTTTCATGCTATTCAACAGCACGGGAACAACTTTTCACATGCTGGCCTTCTTGCTGGTGATTGTTGCACATTAGCTCAAGGACTACCGGCGATTAAGTTTGCTTGGGTTAGGAGATCTGCGAACCAATTAGCTCATGCATTGGATAGGGCGACTGGTTCTTTGTCAGAGTCTACCGAACAGTTATATAATCCCGTAAGTTTCATTCATGACGTACTTGCTTCTGACATAATTAATGAATAAATATTTTCTCTTCAAAAAAAAATATATATATATATATATAATAAATTTTCCTCCAAATTTTTCTCTTATACATTATTTTAGATTTATTTTCCTCCAACTTTTTTCCACCTAGCCTTTTCCCCTTATATTTTTTACTTATACATTGAGAATGTTCCTAGAATTATTTGACTTGGTGGGGCATGAGAGAAAAGAACCAAATTTGGATTTTTACACTCAATAGTAGACGGACTCTTATGCATTATTTGAATTGTTATACATTATTTGGTATACAACGAAAAAGGAAAAATGGAAAAAAAAATTCTAGCGATGCTTGGGGTTAGTTTTATTGTCTTTTGAATCCTTTGGATGAGGCCATGGCAGAGAAAAAACATATCTCCTGCACTGGTCAACTGTAATATGATTGCAGTTGTCTAAACTAGTATACGATGACAATTGACTTTTGGTGCATTGGTTAACTGATAAGTGATGACTAGTATATGATGATAGTTGACTTGTGGTGGATTGGTCAATTGATATGTGATGGCAAATGATTTCATACAAGAAGCTGGAACTTATTTTATACATAATAAATTTTTATTAATTTTTCTCTCTCATTATTTTTTAATTATCATATAATTATTTCATATTTTTAATATATTTTTCCTAATTTTCAATAATATGGTATTAACGGATGAGTTTTAATGTATTTTTATGAGTAGGAAGAGAGAGAATGAGTGAAGTTGGATGGTGGAGATTTAGTGAAAAGAGAAATATATGGATGTGATTTGTTTGATCAAATTTAAAATTTAAAAAAAATACATTAAAATGCATTTCCTTTTGCATGCTAACACTTTCTATATCTAAAACAACATTGTTGCAAATATTGTACATATACACCAAGCCAAAATCAGCTATGAAAATTCAAAAGTCGTGGGGGAGAAAAAGGAGAAACAAGAAGGGTCGCCCAAAATCTCCTCATTTCACTGTTTGAACTTTCAAGCTACTCATCAATGGCGGCTTCTGCAATCCAGCATCTCTTTTCACCATCGCTTTCGACATCCTTCAAATCCAACAAGCCCATCGTTTCTAGAACCCCTTCAATTTACAAACCCTTAAGCTTCAGAATCAGAGCGACCACATCAATTGACTACTCTACTCCAGCTAAATCACCCTCCGAGAGCAATTCCAGCACCTGGCAATGGAAATTCAAGGACAACAAGGTAAACATCCACTTCGAAAGACTCGAGAAGAGTGGTTGTGAGAAGCCATCGAAGAACGTCCTGATGGTGCCCACTATATCCGATGTTAGCACTGTTGAAGAATGGAGAACTGTGGCCAAAGAAATTGTCGGTAAAAATGGTGGAATCAATTGGAGTGCTACGATTGTGGATTGGCCCGGTCTTGGGTACTCTGATAGACCTAAGCTTGATTATAATGCTGATGTTATGGAGAAGTTTTTGGTGGATTTCGTCAGCGATCCTGATAGTCCAATTGCTAACTCTGCTTCAGGTGGGGTCATTTTTTTGGTGCTTGAATCCATGATTAAGATTTAAGAGTCTAATTTAAATGTTTTATTCTGCATCAAGATTTTATGAGTTGTTGCCTGTGTTGATTTGTGTACTTGTTAACTAATTAAAATTATATGTGAAATATCAGCGAAACCAACCTTGTTCTAGGTCTATATAAAAGGAATATTATGCATTTATCACACAATCAAGACCTAAAGTGAGTGGTACTAATAGAGATTTTGTACTGCAATGACAAGAACATATGCTCTTATGAATACACAAGCTACAAGGGTCGTGCACGCATGTATATGTACATGCGTATGCATATCAGTGATACTTGTCATTTTTTGCTTTCTAAGACTAAAATGTAGATAATCTATTATACCTCTTTAATTTGCCTTAGATCATTTTGTATAGCTAAATGTTTAATTAGTTCTTGTAGCAGTGCTGTTATGAATGTTGTGGAACTTTGCAATGGAAACAGTTTCTTGGTACTGTGATTTTGTGTATACTATACTAACTCTTTTCCACCGTGCTTGCTGATTGTTTGTAGTGAAGTTTATTTCTTATTTCTTTTGATTATTTTTATTTTTTATTTTTGTATACAGTACAGAGTTGGGGGAATTGCCTTTATATTTGGTAGAATGATGCTGTTAGGATTTATGTCACACTAGGCCAAGTAATATAAACAATAGTGTAATAACTAAACTTTAAGATGAATGTGCTGCAAAATAGTAGAGGATTGAATTAGAAAAAAATCAGATTTCTAAATAGTCCTGTTTGTCAAGCCCAGAGGAGATCAATTAATAGAAAACAAGTTAAGATGGTGTAGAAGGAAACCCGTAAAACTCAGCAATTAGCAACTTGATATCTATTGATAGCAGGAGTATTGGCAGAAAGAGACGAATTTGAATCTCAAATGATAAATATATAGAAGAAATGAAATGTGTAATTTGACAACGGCCTGATGGTTGAGGTCTATGAAGAGATGATTTTTGTAATTAGACTATTCCATTATTGATTTTCTTAAAAAATATAGCTTTCTTTAGTATTCCCAATTTGGAGTCGAGAAAATTCATAAGTTCCGTTTCTATTGGGATACCAATTGTTGAAGCCTTTCAGATTCTCTCTCTCTCTCTCTCATTATTTCTTTCTTTCTTTCTTTCTTTCTTTCTTTTTCCGTGCCAATGGTAATGGACATGATTTAAAAATTGTCACCGGATTAGTAGAACACAGAACCAAATGGGAATAGGTTCCCTTGAAAATTTTTAGCTTGTTTGAATGAGATATTTTATAAAATTATTCTCCTTCAAATTCTTTTTTAATCACTCTTTTCCATTGATATGACGACACTTTCATATTCTTTAAATCTTTACTCCTCTGTTTAACCTTACATTCAACTATTCAAGCATCGTTATTTAAAAAATCTCTCATACAAACATACACGTTGTAGGTGTATTTTATCCTTGCCTCCAGTTTTGACTTTAAAATGAAATATCAAAAAAATTTTTTAAAAATTGGTTATTACAATTTACATTATAAGGCCATGTTGAGATTTCTTGGACATATTGCTGCCTTGTGGATCAGCGGGTATAACGAATACCCCTTGCTATATGTAGTAGTGTTTATTTATTTATTTATTTTTTGGCAAAGCATTTACACAAGTAGTACCACTTGCTAACATGTTACATGCTTCAGATAATGACTATGTGGTCTTTGGGGGAGGGCATGCTGCAACTATAGCTGTTCGTGCTGCGAAAAAAGGTCTGTTGAAGCCAAAGGCCATTGCTGCTGTTGCTCCCACCTGGGCTGGTCCCCTTCCCATCGTGTTTGGTAGAGATTCTAGTATGGAAACAAGGTAACCTTGAATCATATACCTAACTCCTTACTAACAAATAATAGAAAGTCAGATTTGTAATATGCCTTTAGTTTTCCTCTTCTATTTTTCTGTGTTCAGATTGTATATTATTCTCGTAACTTGCAAGCTAGAAACAGATAAGTTGATATTTGTTCTATAGTCCCTTTGGATGGAAAAGGCTCGCAGTTTAGATTGATTACTAAATCCATTCATATGTGCTACCTTATTTGAACTAGATTGAACTTCAATTCTCCCCATTTAATGCAATCAATCAACCTTATTTAATCCATTATAACTTATCACCTTATAGGTATGGGTTTCTACGAGGGACCTTGAGGGCCCCAGCCGTAGGGTGGATGATGTACAATGTGCTTGTCAGCAATGAGAAGGCAATCCAATCCCAGTACAAATCCCACGTATACGCAAATCCCGAAAATGTGACTCCAAGCATTGTTGAGAGCAGATATGCACTTACAAAACAGAAAGGGGCTCGCTATGCACCCGCTGCTTTCTTGACGGGCTTGCTCGATCCAGTAAATTCCAGGGAGGAATTTGTTGAACTATTTGCAGGATTGAAAGAAAATATCCCTATATTAGTTATGACGACTGTAAGTGCGCCCAAGAGATCAAAAGCAGAAATGGAGTCTCTTAGGGGAGTACAAGGGGTGAGCAAATTTGTTGAAGTACCAGGTGCTCTCCTGCCACAAGAAGAGTATCCTCAGGTAGTTGCAGAAGAGCTCTACAGATTTTTAGTAGAGAATTTTGAGTTGAAGGCTTAAGAATAGTAAACAATCAATAATGGTGACGAGCAGAGGTAAGTTATTCCCATATAAGTTTGGCTCAAGATTATAATAATAGATTTGTTGTTGTTGTTGTTGAACAATGTTGAATCCTATGTATATTGACACAGATATAATTCGATTCCTCAAATCATTCTGCAGTTTGGATCGCTTTATTTTAAGTCTCCTCTTAATTCAATGTATGTTTGGAAGATATTTTGGAGAAAATAAATTTTTTGGAGAAAATAAAACAACTGAGTCGAAGCAATCACCCGGAGAATCTTCTGGAGTTAATTATTTTTTCTTAATAATTGATTAAGTTCAGTCTTCACTTCAAACTCGATTTGAACAATTTAAACAATATGAAGTTATTATTTGGGTTTTGCTTGATGTGGAAATGTTGGCGTTAGTATGAATATCGAGCATTAGTTGGAACATAACAACACATTCATTCATACCTTAACGGTGATGATTGTTTTTTGAGTTGATGGTCTTCAAGTAATGCTTACCAAGTGAAGCAACGCCAGAACCACCCCGCTACCATATTTAAAAACAATAGATAGTTGTTTCTCAAATGTTTTTATCACATCCCAAATTTTGCTATTCATACCAAACACAACTGCATTTGCAGAAAGTTCTTGACGCCCAAGTTATTAATCAAGGAACATTTGAAAGAGAAGTTAGAGCAATTCTAATGATAAGGTGAAAAAAGGGAACGGGAAAGGGCAAATCAAGGGTGGAAAAACCCAAAGGAAGTGTCAAATTTGGTAGGTTTTCCATCACAAATCAATCAAAACTTGGGTTTTTTACCCTTTCCGTTAGATTGGTTTGCAGTTAGATTGATTTGTAGGGAAGGGAAGGAAAAACCCAAACCCCAACACTAGGAATGCTCTTACAACTAGTAAAGCAAAGAAAAGGGGAAAAGCGGGAAAGAAACGCCTAGATCCTTTCATCAAACCACATTGTTAAGAAACCAATCATACGAAAATAGTTGCACAAGCACAACCGAGAAAGGAAAAAAGAGAGTGCGAAATCAAGTTACAAACGCAATCAGAGGAAGGTAGATTCATTGGCGTATGGCTTCTCACAAATGCATCCACGAGTAACTTTAGCATGGGTAACCTAAGAGTTTGATGTTGTCGTCTTCTTAAAATCAATTTTGTCAACCTTAACTTCACCATCAATGAGTTCATAGACATATACCACGACACGTAGACCATCAATGTCCATGAGAACAAAGCTTGGGTTGACATCGTATGTGATGCTACTGTAGGACCCCGTTGCTGACCCGGGATTTATTACAACTCCGGCCTCGTGTTTGTATGCTGTAAACTGATGGGTGTGACCGGTGACAAGAATGTCAACATCTAGCTGCCTCTGGAGCATCGCCAGTGAGTCCAGGTCCCCCCATGGAATAACCTGCACAAAGTAAATAATGCAAAATATTTCTTAGTAACCAGCACCATGCAAGGCGCGGTTAGCAGTAAGAAAAACACACACACGCACAAAATACAGTTCATGCCTGATGACTGGGAAAATCAATAAAAGTTCCCAATGACCTATTACAACAAAAAATAAGATCCCACCCGATGACCATGGCAAACTCCAAGCTTAAACTGACCAATGGTTAGTGTTTTTGTTTCTGGGTAACGTGTATCCTCATCATATTCACCTCGGGCAATATGCAAGTCTGGACAAACAGTCTTCAAGTAGTCATGAACCTCCTGCAATATAATCACATAATTGAATGAGAATCCACTTTAGACTCGATATGTTTGGTTATTCCCTGCTCGGTGAATATGTCATTGAATCACATGTAGACAAGAAATAATGAATCCGTTGTGATTTTGAATAAGGAGAATCCAACTAAAGACCGCAATTCCTTGGTCAAACAAGTTGATTACAGATTACAAAAGAACTGGAAATTTCTATATGAGGCACCCCACTGTTTCAAATTGATCAGTTGCTGTAACAGTGCAGCAAAGAAGAAGTCCTGTTATGATAACTCAATTAGAATTATTTCACTTTAATTTTGTTACTAACAAATTTTGATGATCAACTGCATAGCAGAGTTCCATGTACAGCCAGCAAAGTTTTTGAGGTCCCAAGGTGCTCCATCCTTGTGCTGCGAAATGTCTGAATTGTTAGTCAATTTCCTGATAGTTCCACAGGTCACTTCTTAAGCGGAGGGTAGTATGGGTATTTTCACAATAATCAGTTGAAGCCAAAATGTAAAATGGGGGTATAGGGGTTCAACTTGTTTAGGCAGAAAATAGGCTTGAAACTGGGAATTGTAATTGAATGTCGCCCTTCCATTCAATACTAGAGACTTAGGTTCCTACATTTGGTGTTGGAGAACTTGGTAGATTAGCAACATCAAAAATTGATAAGAGTTTGAGCTCGACACTCGATTGGATAAACCAGAAGCAGAGGGGATGGTTGAGTCAATCAAAACAATGGAGAAAAATGAGAAGGTGATGGTTGTTTGAACTTCTGGCTTCCATGGCAATGATCCCAATGGGTGGGTAATCAGGAGTTAGGACTCCAGGCATATTCTCTGTGAATAGGTTGTTCGAGGATGAGAAGTACAAGACATAGCGAATCACATTGTTAAAGAAGCCATAGCCTGGTTTTAGAGGCCAGATGGGTGCCACCCCAAGTGAACTTGGGCAAAATTGAAGGGGCTGCACAGCCTCTTAACAGGAGGGCTTAGAAAGGAGGATCTCCGGCCATTTGAATTTCTATCCATGTCAGAGGAGAACAATTTGGAGCAGAGCATTATTAATGGGCTTCAACGTGGGATCTTATTTGACTTTTGAGATGGGTTTGCTAAAGCCCAACAAGTTGGCTAGAACCATCAAAATGGAGCAGCAGGTAGGGGCCCAAAATAACCTACTTAAGCAGTCCCAAATACTCCCAAGTTGCTAAAGTCTCAATGCTTCTGCTTTCTGATTACTTTGACTGGATCTTCAATTATTTCCAGAAATTTGCTCTTAGTCTCATGCATGATAAGACAAATATGGTTTAATAATGAAAATATTGGAGTTTGGGAACTATCCTAATACAGAGGAATGTCACTCTGATTGTGTGCCTCTGCTCTTCGATTTTGACTATTAATCTTAGAAGTTTGTGTTTTGTATAATTTCTCTTTTCTTTTACTCAATGCTCTTGTTCATTCTTTATTTGTGACATGATCTCTTTGGATTCTATCTCTTTGGATTCTATTGAACTGACATCCCTAATTGCCTAACCTTATGTTTTTTGAGCTTTCTATTCATTAATTTATGTGGCCTCGATATTCGTCTTTATAGGTTTTTGCTTTCTATGTTCGGTTGTTTCCTCTTGACCCTTATATTTAAAGGTGAATAGGGTATGATACTAATGTTCTTCTCAGAAATTATGGAGGTCAGAACATAGTGTCTCAGCTTAGTAGTTGTTGTCAACATACAATGGAAACCATCTTCCCCATTAATTTACCGGCACACCATTTGTTTGTAATGACAAATATAAGTGAAGAGCATTGGCTGTTTCTTCTCAAAATTTGGGATTTGCAAACAAGAATGGCCGATTATTTCTTTGACCAGCTTTGAATCTTTCTTGATGTGATATTTATTTTTGTCTGCTTCGATAATAGGCAAGCACACAACAAAAAGATCCATTTTTGTTCACTGATTTATTTAATGACTTAATATCAAAGATATGGACTTGTATGCCAACCACAAACGCGTTTTAGTAGGACATTACACGTTGAAGGTTTAATCACTTTAAACAGGTTGCTGAAAAGTGTTTTAGTTATTACATACATAGTGTTGATAAAACTCATCCAATGTGTAATTGTTGCAGGTTTTATTGGGTTTGCAGTCTTGTTTCCAGAGCTGATCAGACTCAGGTGGTTAACATAGTGGAATTGGAAAGAAGGTGGTTTATGATCCATAAATTGAAAATGCCACACTGGTTTGGTTATTGCCATGTTTAGTTCTTGTTGGATTTTGGTTATTGTCATGTTTAGTTCTTGTTGGATGAACTTAATAATGAAGACCACTATCGGTATCTCAATGATCATTTACTTATGATCTCTCGAGTCAGACAAAACAAAGGAGCTTCTTGTACGAAAATGCAAAAAGGAAATTTGAAGCACAGGAATCGTAGATTGAAGAAGCAACCATCATCAAGTACTCCAGTCAAGTAAAATAGAAAAATGATTACAGCCTATGGTTATTAACCTTCTTCAACAAATATTTGCTCAATAGGATCTATTAGAAGATGTACATAAGGCAAAACCTCTTTTCTACACCTTTGATTCCAAATGATACAGCTTATTGTCAAAATAGATAACTAATTTCTTGAGAGCAGCTGAATTGTTTATATATATATATATATATATATATATATATATATATCACATATTTGATTTCTTAACACGCTTTAATTTTAGAAAAACAAATAATTCTTTTTCAATTCACATACGTCAATATATTTACAAACACCTATGTTTCACCGTATACCAAAATGAACCAGATTACATCGAACATACAGACTCGTTAGGATACACAAATAGTGAGCAACATGCACTGCACGTTTATGTCCCTACGTATGAGAACAGGGAATGTTCAACAAGGAAAAAAATAGGGCTTCAATTGTTGCAATTAATAATTGCAGCATGCAATCCCTAAAGCGATTATGTAGAAATGATAAAACTTAGAAATCAGGAATGATCGGAAGATAAACCATGGTGGTGCACGCATGGGTGTAAAACTAGTACATTGAAAAGCACTCATATGTTATTATCCTCCGGAAGGTCACTTGGTACAAATAAATTAAACAGTTCAAAGTCCAACACAACACATTTCATCCCTCCTGATATATATTACAAAGGCCAAGGCACTCATATGTTATTAACCCTCTGGATAATTTAAACAGTCAGAAAGTCCGACACACTACAACCCCAGCCAGTTTGCCTGGCACCAAAAACAAGTTGTGAAAAACCAAAACAAGGACTTGAGAGTTCCTTATCATCAATCCTCGGCATAAGTTCCTTTGATGCTCTTTTCCTGTTATGTAGAAGAAGATACATCACAATCCAACTTTAAACCAATTATAATCAGATCAGTACATAATGAATAATTCAAGTAAACATTGAACCCATCCAATCTTCAGGACTACTTGTAGCCGAATTCTAATATTTTCCTTACAAATTACACGGTGGATTCCTGTAGTTAAAGTCAATTTCTCCATTTCAATTTTGTCAATCATATCAATCTGATGTAGACAGTTGAGAAATCCAATCCAATCAAGGCAAAGTGAAGACCACATTTTGGGGGCTTACTTGAATCATTTGATTCGAGAAAGATAAAGTTTCAAAGGCTGAGCTATTCACTAACTATAGTCTATAGGTACACGAAATTGGAACCAAAGTGAAACTCGACACAAGGTGGTATAGGTGCTAAGATTGTAACTAAATTGGCACTTTTTGTGACAACAAATGAGAAAGCATATGAAGACTAACATGCAAGAAGAAAAAGCAGAGGTTTAGTGGCATCTAAATCCAATTAAGCTCGATCGGTTTTTGATACCGTGGAAATAATCACAATTGTGTGACATGAAAATGGGGTATATAGCAAAGTCTCCATCATACATAAACATTAGGTAGAAATCACCAACAACAGGATGATGGTGGTGTTTGAAGACAGGAGGCCTACGATAGCAAAGATGCGGAAGAGCTTTACTCAAATTCGAACATGGCTCTGTCCACCCATTTTCAGGCTTGGTGACATCAAAGCAATAAACTCCGTCCTTCCACTGCAACCAACTTAACATTTTGTTACTCCCCTCGAAAGCTGAGGCATAGACAGGGAATACGCCTTTAAAGGGAGGCGACCTGGGGATACTCCGCCATTTGAAATTTTTCTGGGGATCTAAAACCTCAAAAGCGATGTCGGTAGAGTCGAAAGGGCGGTAGATGTGGTAATGGTCAATGCAGTAGACTTTTCCGTTGAGCTCCACAAGCACCGGATCCTTTTTATAACTTGAGAAGGACTTGAATTTCTGGAACTTCATCGGCTGGGTAGACGTATCAACCCCATTTATATGTGTATATGCAAAATTAAAACCCGTGGGGAAAAGAATTTGGGAGCCGAAGAGACAGCAAAATCTCCATTCATCACCATAGCGGCACCTCTTAACAGGTGCCGCTTGCTGCAACCACTCCTCCTTGCCGCCATCATCATCACCACCACTCAAACCGATGCACCGAACAACTTGATTCACCTGCGATTGGGCTGGTCCATCACGGCGTCGACTCTTCTCGCAGAAACATATGTATAAACTCTTCTCAGATTCCGATCCCATGGCATTCTTCTTCCATACATCTACTTCCGCTGCAGCTAAACCACTGGATCTTCTCATAAAGAGGTTGCTGCTTCTGCTGATTTTCTTCCGAACACTCCTTGCCGCCGCCATAGTCTCCAACACAAAGAGTTTTAATGCATTTTTTTCAAATTTCAAATTTGGTCAAACAAACCACATCCATATATCTTTTCGCTCATTAAATCTCCACCATCCAACTCCACTTATTCTCTCTCTTCCTACTCATAAAAATACATTAAAACTCATTCGCTAACACCCTCAAAAAATAGATTTTCAGTTTCTGTTTTCTTTACCAGCTAGATAATAACTAGAGATGATCTGGGCTGGGTTTTATCCATCAATTAAATCGTTAGTGAAAGTCGATTTTTGAAAGATTGAGAGTATGCCTGTACACATCTGATCCATTTGATTTGATATAAATTACACAAAAGATTCTAATTTTTAAGTATTATTATAATTAAATTCCAAATTTTAAAAAATATATACTTTAATCCTAAATTTTAGTTAAATTCTACGCGTGCTTATTTTTTCTTTAGTTCCAAAGTTTGAAAAAGGTCCCGATCTTTTGGTATTGTTACAATCAAATTCCAAATTTTGAAAAATATAAATTTTAATCCCAAATTTTAGTTAAATTTTGTCTTTTATATGTGTGGTTATTTGGTCCATAATTAATTTTACTGAATTCATTTGATACTAATTAAATAGCTTTTATTAAAAACTAATTGTTTCACCTGTGCGTTGCACGGGAGACAAATTTTTCAACTAATAACCGTATTGATTTATAGATATTAATAATATTAACATAAAACCTAAAAAATATAATTCAAATAAAGAATGAGTTACAACAATAAACTTAATTAATTTAACTCAAAATAATTCTATAAAAATTTTGTCAGATTTTCACTATATTTCGTACTAATTCATTCTGCAAACATATAATGAATAACTCACGAAAATCCACACAACTTAATTTACTATTCTCCATTGAATAGTACCTTAATTAGCATTTACACTGCATTTACACTTTATTTATTAATTTGTGGCAGAAATGGTGATAATATATCACATTTTACTCATTGTAAAATTAATTTACTAATATAAACCCAAAATAAAATAGTATTAAATGTTATAGTTATCAAAATAACCAAACTAAAATAGCTCTACTAACATTTGTAGAGAGCATCGTTTTTCTTTTTTTTTTTTTTTGAAGGGATCGTTTTTCTTTTAAAATTGTTTTATATTCTATTATATGTAATTATAATTTTTGGGAGATATTAATTATACATCAATGTGATATACGTTATTAGCAATTAATATGTAAATAATGATTTTTAAATTTTAATTAAGAAATATAATCAGCATAGAGACATATTATAAAAATAACAATATAGTGAGTACAATCCCACAGACCCTAATACCTCGTTCCTACCACGCCAGGAAACATATTCTCATTCTGGCTCATCTTCATTTAATTGACACCGAGCGCGCATGATATAAGAATTACAATAGGATGGAAACTTCCATTCCCTGTCTTCGCCGCACTAAAAAATTCTCATCTCATTCAAATTTATCATTGTGATGGTTTAATCAAAGACTTTTATTTCTACTTTTTAATATATGTGTTACTGACATTTTATTTCTTCAATAAATACCTTCTAAATATATTAAACATGTATTTTAATATATCAGGTATAAACTCACTAATTTAACATATTCGACATATTAAATATTGAATGATTCGATATAAAATTTAAATTAATTGAGATAAGATAAATTAATTAAAATATATATGATTGATACTTAAAATATACAGCCTGATTGATTATGCTTAAAACTTAAATAAAATCTCAACTGGAAAATTTTGGTATAAAATAAATAATTCAAAGTAGTTAGGATTTTTAATATTTATTTAGGAGATAGAAAGCTAGATAAATATTTAACACAGTCGAAAGCCAGTTTAAATATTCTAATTGAGTCGATAATCAATTATTTAGTAAGAATTCTTAGACTTATTTCCTAGCGAAGACAATAACTTGAACCAAATAATTATTATATAATTATTGGTTCAAATAGTATCAAAATAAAAAAAACCATTAGTATTTGAAGATCTAGTTTTGGGGCATGTTACTTAAAAAAAGGAGCAGATCATTTGAAATACTCTTAATTATATGTATAAAAAAAGAAATATTAATATTTTTCCACCAACTATAACTAAAAAAAATATTATAGAAAATACAAAAACATATTGGAATCAAAAGAAAAGTATGTTTCGAAAAAAGAATGATATTGCAAAAATAAATGAAGTTAATTAGGGACTAATAATCAGTCAACTTATTCTATCATAAGATGTAACACCCGAATTCTAAGAATCCAAAATCTTATAGGTGTTAACTTAATTTTATTTTAAAATACATAAAAAGACAAATTAATTTCGGAAAAACATTTTGCATCCTCGCGGCAATCTAATTAATTTTAATTATTTTTCATTTTTTGAAATAATTATGCTTTCGCCCTTTAGTAATTTAATTAATTTTGATTAATTTTCACCTAATAAAACCATCATAATTTTCGTCCAATGAAAATATATCCAATTAAATCTAAGAAATATAATTACTTATAATACAATTAATTCTAATTAATTCCTTTTTTAGCTAATTATTTATACAAATAATTTATTATTTGTAAAATAATTAGTTTTTTAACCGTAGTTTTAAGAATTGTATGAATCTGATTTTTAAGATATTTTATAATTAAAAAAGATATCTTACATGTCAAAAGATGTCTTTCATTTTTTTTTACTAAAAATATAGTCAACCATGACAACCTAATTAATTTAATTATTAGTTTTTTTAATTAATACTATTTTTTTATTTTAGCAATATAATTAATTTTGACTGGCTTTCTTCAAATGAAACCATGTTAATTTTCGTCGATTGAAACCAAACCCAATTAAATCTTAATAGTATTATTAATTTTAATTAATTGTAATATATTTAGTTTTAATTAATTTTTATTTTTAGCTAATTATGTATGAAAAGAATTAATTATTTTTGAAATAATCATTTTAATATCTACACTTTTAATAATTTTATGAATTTAATTTTGAAAAAATCTTGTAATTTAGAAGATATATTGTAATTTAAAATATTTTTTTTCACTTTTTAGGGAAAACCCATAGCAATCTTATGTTTTTTTTATTTTTTAAATTAATTATATTTCCCCGATTAACAATGTAATTAATTTTGATTAATCTCTATCCAATGAACTTATGTCCAACTAAATATTAGCAATAGAATTTATTATTTTAATTAATTATAGTATAAATAATTTTACTTAATTTTTGTGTTTAAGCTAATTATTTCAAAAAAATTAATTATTTGCAACATAATTTGATTGATAACCATAATTTAAAAAATTATATGAATCTAATTTTAAAGATATCTTATAATTGAAACAATATCTTGGAATTTAAAAGATATAGATATAGATTTAATTAATTAAAAAATTGATTAATGTTACAATTGAATGATTAATTTAACAAAATTGATGTTAGGTGTTTCTTTATTTATTAGTTAATTAGTATTTTTAAAATAATGAATTCTTTCTAAAATTAATTAAAGGGTCCAAGCTAAGTTTTTATTTTTCATGTTGCACATTTATAAAATAAAGTTAGCTTTAACATATATTTGCGAGATAAAAAAAATAGGCATTATTTTTTATTTAATTTATTCTAGGGTAAATTAAATATGGAATATAATTAAAAGCTAAAATAATTTATACATCTCATTATATTTGAATTTTATGCACAAATATAGTTAAGTATCGTAACAAATTATCAATTTTTTAATCTCATTATGTCAATAGTCGTTAATCTATATTAATATCAATTTATATTTAAGTTGGACACTAATTTATATATTTGAGGTAAATTTTAATTTTTTTAAAAATAAAATTTTATATATTGATAGTATTTATAAAATTTTTTTTGTAAAATTTATATATTGATAAAATTTTATCAAGTCGAACAAAATAGAATCATAATTTTAAAAAAAAAATTTATAGGTAGAAAATGAAAAAACAAAAGGAGAGAAAATGATAGAGAGAGTATTTAGATATCATGAGATTGGGTATAGTAGGGTAGAAATGGGTTAGGAAAGAAAATAACAAAATAAAAAGAGAATTTGTTTTAAATGGGAAAACGGATTTAAGGTAATAAAAAATATAATAAGAAAAAAGGCTCATTTTCTATTTATATAAATTATTCTATATATAGATCGAAGATTATATTAGGCAAATTTTATAGGCGGGAAAAATTGATGATGCATTTAGGCCGGAAAAAATGCTATTTATATATATATATAGATTTTCAACACAATCGCATTCATTCGTATTAATATAATATCGCAGTTTTTGAAAATTTTCTTTAGTATTAGAGGCACCCACATTTTGATTTTAAGTAACAATTAATAATAAATGTAATTATTGTACCTAAATAAAATTTTATTAGGAATATATCAGTGTAAAAAATATATTGAATACAAAGAATTAATTACAAAAAGTACAATAAAAAAGAAAATCAAAAATAAAAAAATCCACCCCTCGAAACCACTACTTCGAAAATTTCTTTAGCATTAGATAAACGGAAATTTTAATTTTAAGCAACAATTAATAACAAATGTAAGTTTGATTTTAATTTCGCATTACACCCCCAACCTATTGAATTTGATACAATTCCAACCCCATTCTTTTTTTTCGGCCTCCTACCTCCCAACCTATGAGAAATTGTCGCCACAAGACCCCACTAACGTTTTCCATCCACTTTTTTCGTTAGAATCTTCTATTTTATCTTTTTGTGCCCCTATTTTGTCTTTTAGTTAATGGGTAAAATTGTCCTAAGTTATCAATGAAAGAATGGGGCCTGTAGAGCGACACCGATACTTTCACAAGTTGTAGAAAATACTAATAATTAACTTTAATTTAATCCAATATTAATTAAATTAATTTTAATTTTATTTCTTTAGTGTGTCGACTGCACTTCTAGTCCAAAATAATAATAATAATAAAGTAGTTCAAATGATCAAAACAATTTTAGTGTGCGTTTGGTCCCAAATTTTAATTAAATTTTATTTTTTATTTTTTATATGGATGCTTATTTCGTCCGTAATTAATTTTATTGAATTAGTTTCATATTGGTTAAATAGTTTTTACAATATATACCGTAACTAATAAATATATATAATTGTTGTGTCTAAGTCAAATTTTATTAGGAATATATCACCGTAAAAAATATACCGAATGCAAAGAATAATTACTCAAAAAAGGATTTTCAACACCGTAGCATTTAGTATGTACCGAATGGTCTTTGTACCTTATGTGCGTGTGTTCATAAAAAAAAAACTTATCTAATATAAATAAATAATAAAATAACAAATTCAAAAAAGATAAAAAAAATTAAAAATATCTAAACCCACCCCCATCCAACCCCATCCCCACCCACTCTAAATTAAGCAGAAAATAGGAAAATGATTAAGAAATACGAAAATTTGAAAATATTATTATTTTATTGGAGATTCCACCGCGGGCCAAGAAAAATGACCTAAAAGTTGAGTTTTAAATACCAATATATCGTCGGAGTTTTTTAAAATACCAAATCATCAAAAGTATTTTTTTAATACCATTTTCGTATTTTGGCCATTTATTAATATATATATATATATTTATTTATTTATTCGTTACTGTATATATTGTAAAAACTATTTAACCAATATAAAACTAATTCAATAAAATTAATTACGGACGAAATAAACATCCATATAAAAAATAAAATATAAAATTTAATTAAAATTTGGGACCAAACGCACACTAAAATTTTTTTGATCATTTGAACTACTTTATTATTATTATTATTATTTTGGACTAGAAGTGCAGTTGACACACTAAAAAAATCGAATTAAAATTAATTTAATTAATATTGGATTAAATTAAAGTTAATTATTAGTATTTTCACAATAGACCTCAAAGTATCAATCACTACAGCTAATTCTTTCATCGATAACTTGAGACAATTTTATCCCTTAACTAAAAGACAAAATAGGGCACAAAAAGACAAAATAGAAGATTCTAACGGAAAAAGTGGATTTAAAAACGTTAGTGGGTCAATGGCGATAATTTCTCATAGGTTGGGGGGGTAGGAGACCGGAAAAAAGAATGGGATTGGAATTGTATCAAATTCAATAGGTTGGGGGTGTAATGCGAAAAATAACCCTTTTGAAAGATTGAGAGTACGCCTGTACACATCTGATCCATTTGATTTGATATAAATTACACAAAAGATTCCAATCTTTAAGTATTATTATAATTAAATCCCTAATTTTAAAAAATATATACTTTAATCCTAAATTTTAGTTAAATTCTACGCGTGCTTATTTTTTCTTTAGTTCCAAAGTTAGAAAAAGGTCCCGATCTTTTGGTATTGTTACAATCAAATTCCAAATTTTGAAAAATATAAATTTTAATCCCAAATTTTAGTTAAATTTTTCCTTTTATATGTGTGGTTATTTGATCCATAATTAATTTTACTGAATTCATTTGATACTAATTAAATAGCTTTTATTAAAAATTTTCAACACAATTGCATTTATTCGTATTAATATAATATCGTAGTTTTTGAAAATTTTCTTTAGTATTAGAGGCACCCACATTTTGATTTTAAGTAACAATTAATAATAAATGTAATTATTGTACTTAAATAAAATTTTATTATGAATATATCAGTGTAAAAAAATATATTAAATACAAAGAATTAATTACAAAAAGTACAATAAAAAAGCAAATCAAAAATAAAAAAATCCTCCCCTCGAAATCACTACTGCTGCTGGTGGTCTTTCGAAAATTTCTTTAGCATTAGATAAACGGAAATTTTGATTTTAAGCAACAATTAATAATAAATGAAATTTTTGTACATAAATAAAATTTTACTAAAAACATATTACTATAAAAAATATACCGAATACAAAGAATTAATCACAGAAATTCAAAAAGGAAAAAAATAAAAAAATCGAAAATAAAAAAATTAAAAATAAAAAACACACCCACTCCCAAAAACCCACCATCATGGTGGTGGTAGTGGTGGTGGTGGCAGTGGAAACCACCATCAGCTAGTGGTGGTTTCGCCACCACCAGATCCGAGATATGGTAGAACCATAAGATCCAAGATCTGGTGGTAAACTGCCACCAGCAGTTGCTGGTTCCACGAGATTCGAGATCTCGTGGTTGGTTTTTTTGGGGATGGGGTGTGTTAGGTTTTTTATCTTTAATTTTTTTTTAATTTTTTGATTTTATTTTTCTTTTTTAATTTTTGTATTCGGTGTACTTTTTATAATGATATATTCTTAATAAAATTTTATTTAGTTACAACAATTACATTTGTTATTAACTATTGCTTACAAACAAAATATGCGTGTATTTAATGCTAAAGAAAATTTTTGAAAATTTTAATATTATATTAATACGAATAAATATTGCTGTGTTGAAAAGTTTTTATAAAACTAATTAATTAGTATCAAATTAATTCAGTAAAATTAATTATGGACTAAATAAGTATCCATAGAAAAATAAAAGGTAAAATTGTACAATTTAAGTAAAATTTGAGGTTAAAGTATACATTTTCCAAACTTTGGGACTTGATTATAATAATACCTAAAGGTTGGGACCTTTTGTGTAATTTATCGCAAGTCAAATGGTTTCAAAAGTTGATTTTTACTAATGATTTAATGGACGAATTCAATCCAAATTAACCAAACGCACGCTAAAATTTTTTTCGGACCAAATGCGCTACCTTTTTTTAAAATGGAACAATTGCGCACTCAAGCAATTTTTTTGGACCAAATACGCCAATTTCCCGACTTGAATATATGAAAGTTAGCTTCTACAAATCTATCTTGTAAATGTTCAAATATCACCTCAATACAATGAAAAATAGCAAATGACAATATAGAACCAACCTTCAACACCTCATTCGAAAGAAAATATAAAACCTATTGAAATCAATATTCTTCAACAAACAAAAATATCAATGAAAGTCAAATATTCAAGCACTCAACATCACCATTGGATTTTTGTAGCACAGACTTGCAATAGCGGCATATAAAATGTCAAATTAACATGGAACAAAGCAAAAATCCATAGGGTTAGGTTTTGTAAAAGGAGAAAACACGCGTACTTTAATTCAAAGATGACAATTATTTACCAATGCACAATCAATCACATATCGCCTCCGTTCACCAATTACTTTTACCACTTTTTACAATTTTTTTATCCATTCTTTCTTTACTATAAATCAATTACATCCATATATCTCACAACATCCACAAATCTCAACCACTCAACTCCATTCATTCTCTATTTTCTTTTACATTAAAAACCTTTTAAAAATCATTATAATCTATTTCCTAACACATCCATCAATTCAATGTACAATTTTTCTCATCAAGGTATAGGACAAAAGCTTGCGAAAAAATTTGAAAAGTGCAAATAATGCATGGCCTTTTATTTTATACTTCAATATTATGTAAATAATAGCATTGCTACAAAAATAAGTGATACAATAAAAAAATATTAATAGTGCTGATAATTAAATTCAATATAAGAATTTACATTCACCAATAAAAAATATATTTGGACTCAATTCAATGGTGTAAAATAATTAATCGTATCTAAAAAATAAAAAATAAAAAAAAAAAAAAGAGGAAGGAAAAAATCTACCCCATGACACATCCGATAGAGACAGGTTTGCAATTTTAGTAAAACTTAATGGCATAAAAAGTTAAAATTAGCTAAAAAAAAAAAGAGAAAAGAGAATTAAAAATAGGAAGAAAATGATCTTAGCGTAAAGAGTGAAGAATTTAATGGCATAAAAATTTAAAATAGCGAAAAAGGAAAAACAAAAAAAATAAAAAATAAATCCATCACGTTACCTTCAAAAGTAACTCATTGAATTTTAGTTCAAGTAGTAGTTTTAATTTATTATATTATATATAATTTTAAACAAAAATAAAGGCATCATAAATTAATTGGATTCAAAAAATGAACAATACAATAAAAAAAAATCAGCAGTTCAAAGACTGCAAATTCAATTGACCAAGTTACCCTCACAATTTTTAAAAATCTCGGACTCGACTTAATGGGATAAGAAGTTAAAAATAGCTAAAAAGGGGGAAAAATCAAAGAAAAAAAAATTGGTGTGAAGAGAGAACAATTGTTTCAACAATTTATGAAAAACAATGCAAACGAACAATTCTAATTCGTATTTTAAGTTATTGTATATAATCTAAAATTAATTGGAATGGAAAAATAAATAATCGAATAAAAAATATTTCAAAGAAAATAAGATCAATTGCGCACATTACCTTCGCAATGTTTTAAAATTTGTGAACCTGATTTAGTAGCATAAAAAATTCGAAATAGTGGAAAAAGAAAGACAAAAAAACCAGAAGAAAAAACATTTTAGTTTAAAGAGTGAACTATGTTTCAATAATTTATGGCAAACAATCGAGGTGAACTATTTTTAATTCGAACTTTAATTTATTCTATATAATTAAAAATTAATTGGATTACAAAATAAAAAAATACAATAAAAAATGTTAATGGGTCAAAGAAAGTATGATCAATCGATGACGTTACATTCACAATTTTAACAAAATTGGGGACGCGAGCTAATGGGGATAAAAAATTAAAAATAACCAAAAGGGAAAAACAAAGCTAAAAGAATCGGAAGAAAAAAATTAGTGTCAAGATGAACAATTAACCATTTCCGGAAAGAAAATTGCGGACATGAGCTAATGGGGATAAAAAATTAAAAATAACCAAAAAGGAAAAACAAAACTAAAAGAATCGGAAGAAACCCGTCAAAAAAAAAAAAAAAGAATCGGAAGAAAGAAATTAGTGTCAAGAATGAACAATTGTTTTAACCATTTCCGAAAAGAATTCAGACGAATTATAATATGATCATACTCCAATTTTTTATATATAATTAGAAAGTAATTTGATTGAAAAAATAAACAATACAATAAAAGATATATTAACGGTACCAAGAAAGTAAGATGAACCAACGAAGTTACCTTATATATTTTTTTAAATGTGGAGTCGACCGAATGGGAGAAATAACTAAAAAGCAACCCCAAAATTAAAAAAGGTAGGAAGAAAAAAATATTTTAGTGCAAAGAGCAAACAATTGATTCTACAAAACTATGTACAATAGAATAATCGGGGGGCAAAAAGCAAATTTGGGGAGTCATCTAATTTCCATTTTTCACATATATATTCACTAAACAATTCACATGGACGAAGAAAATTAAAATAAGAGCAAAATGAATAATCTTATCTTTTCAACTTTTATATTGCGTAACTAATAACATAAGTATGAAAAATAAATGACACAATCACATAATAATAATAATAATAATAATAATCTATATATATTATATATTATATATTATTATTATTTATTATTTATTTATTATTATTATTATATAAATAAACCAAGCAAGTTTTTCCGCCTATTTCACTATTTTTTTGAATTAAAAAATTATTATTTTAATCTTTGTATATTTTCAATCATTATTTTTAAATCTTTAATTCCCTTTTCTCTATTAAATAAATAATAATATATTTTGGGATAGCAGGAAATCATGCTAATAACAATCTCATATCTTTCTTTATCAACAACATTACCCTCTTTATGGAGGGCCAAAAATAAAAATAATAGCTTGATAAATGTAAAAAATTTTTGCTCTATATTATTTTACTCGACGAAATCTTTCATATGAGTACAATCTTGATATATAAATTTTTATTATATTAAAAGTTACTTATTTTAACGATAATCAGCTTATAAGTATTTTTAACGTAATCAAAATTTATAAATCAAGATTATACTTATATATGAAAGATCTCATTCAATAGAATAATATGGAGTTTTGTAGAAATTTTAAAAACAAAAAAAGTTGAATTTAGAAATAAATGTTAATATTATTGTTTATTTCCTTTTTAATTTGATTTTATTCTGTATGTTCAACGCATTTAAATATATGAATTACTGATTGATACTATTTGTTAGTCTGTTACTAAACAAAAGAGGAAAACTTGAATTTCGCTATGGGTTTATTTGAAAAAGCAAAATTTTGACTCGAATTGAAAGAGAATGGATTTGTACGAAATATTGAGGAAACTATGTCGAAATTTTAAAAAATCTTTTCCAAATTTTCTCTTTCACATATTTGGAATTATAATTTAAACATATATCTCCCCGTACAACGCACGGGAGAAAATACTAGTAATAGTAATAATAATAATAATAATAACAACAACAAACAACAAGCGTAAAAAGAGAAAAATTGTTCCAACAATTTTTGAAACAATCTATTGAATTCATTTGATTCATATTTTAATTTATCTTATTTCATTTTAAACAAAAATGGTTGAATTAAAAATTAGTTCACTTGAAAAATAAATGTACGACCTGCAAAAATGTTAATAGTTAAATGGAGGTGAAATCAATTGGGCACTCGTCATTCACAATTTTAAAAAGTATATCAACCATTGTGTAGATAATGTGGAGTCACCCTAATGGGAGAAATAGCCAAAAAGAAAAAACTAAATAAAAAAAAAATAGAACAAAAAAATCTTGTAGTGTAAAGAGCGAACAATTGGTTCAATAAGTACAACAGAATAATCTGAGACAAAAAGAAAATTTAGAGATTCGTTTCATTTCCATTTTTTTCATAGATATTCACTAACCAATTCATAAGGATCAATAAAATTAAAATTAAGGGAAAAATAAAAAAATATTATCTTTTCTACTTCAATATAATATTGTATAACTAATAGCATTGTATAAATAATACAATGGTGAAATCAATTCGACAATCTTCATTCATGATTTTCAAAAATATGTCAACCATTGTGTAGATAGTAAAATATCTATTATACACACAGTGGTATAAGAAAGCAACAATAAGAAAGCTACTACTGCTGCTATAAGAAAGCAGTGGCAGCAAGAAAGCAATAGCAATAACAAAACAGCTGCTGCTGCTATAAGAAAGCAGCAGCATCACCTAGCAGCACTAGAGGACATAAACTGTTGGTTTCTAATAGTAGCAAGACTAATTCAGCTGCAAAATGTCACTTAGCAGAGCAACAATTCAAGCATCAATTCACCAACTTCAAAACATCGGTCTCCGACACATTCCATTTAACATGAATCGATACCTCCAGTAATCTAAAAGGAACTATAGGCATTAGGTAATTACAAAGTCAAATCCAATAACTCAAACATCCAATACATGAATCCAAGGAAGAGGCAATTCCACCAAGCTATCAAAAGTAAGACTTATTCACAATTCCAGCAAAACAATTGCATTCAATTCAAGTGTCCAAAACTTTTGATTCAACTCAATATCAAATCCAACAATATGACAATTCAAAAATCAAATATCCAATATCCAAAAATCAGTTAACAATCAAAAAGAAAAGTATGGCAGCTGTTGAAGCTATATTCAACCGCAGGAAACACATGCATTTAGGCCTTCTCAATCTTCACATTTTTTGGCTTCAAATTACTTGAATTTTGTGTATTCAGAGCAGGTTAGGCAGCATCATCTTATTCTTCTCGGTGCCGCTTTGAGGATGGTGTAACAACATTAGTTTCATCAACGTTGAGCAGCTACATCAGCAGCCACCAACTTATATGTGTATTTATGGCATTTTACTTGCACTCTAATACTTTTGTTAGCACATGCCATCCCATATGCCACATCATTTTACTCGCGGCACATTATCTACTTTACTCCATTATTATAAGTTTGCCGACATTGTATTGCGCGTAGTTTCAAATATCTTCATCATTATGCTTAAGGAAGGGCAACTGGTCCCCCATGTGTGTGCGCGCGCTATTGGGGTATTGAGCTGCTTTTCTAGGTTGATTTATTCCATATTACAGGGGGAGATGTTGTCAAAATTTTGACGAACTTATTGCACTGTAATTCCGAGGCTATTCAAAACCCGTCGTCATGGCATCCAAGGCCAGTTACAAGCTTTCGTCATGATGCCAAGACTATTCATAAGTCCTCTCTTATTGGGAGTTGAGTAATACTCTTCAAGGCTATTTATAAGTCTCGTCGATCATATTTTCCAAGGCTAATCACAAGCCTCGTTGACCATATTTTCTGAGGCTAGTCGCTAGCCTCGTCGACCATATTTTGTGAGGCTAATCATAAGCTTCATTGACCATATTTTCCGAGGCTAATTACAAGCCTCGCCAATCATATTTTTCAAGGCTACTCATAAGTCTCGCCGCTCACATTTCCGGATGCCATATGGAAGAATCCATAACCCTGCTTTTTACAGTTTATTGAGACTATTTATAGGCCCCTTGACAATTGGAACCGATATCTCACTACAAAGGCGATTCATAAGCCCTCATCACAGGCAACATATATTTCAATCGCCGATCCATATATATAAAAGAACAACTCGGATTTGGAGGACTAATGTTGCAAGTCAAAATCAAGATTGGGTTTCATTCATTAAATGAAAGGTTATTGGGCTTCGACCAAGCCTACCATCTATCTCGTCACGGCCCATTTCACTCCCTCTATATATGGTAAGTCTATTTCATTTGCAAAGGTATGATCATTTGAATCCACAGATAAAACCCTAACTTTTCCTATATTTTCTTGCACTTCCGGCCGTTGATTTGACCGTCGGAGTACCCTTGGTCGTCAGAACGGCAACGTGGGCCTCTAACAGGTGCAGGATGCGGGGTTGACTCGGGATAGTGATTGGTGTTCATTTTTGGAGATCAATAGTGTCGACTCGGGGACATTCATTTTTGGAGGTCAACTACTTGCATCATTCTCACAATAAAACAAAAGCCAAAAGATCTGATAGTGGCAACCGAAACTGTCTACTTCAACCAGGCATAGAAAAGATTTTTCACAAAACGATTTTCCCCACTCAGTTTCCCATATAAGCTTCTCTAGGTCTAGATTACAATTGCAACCCAAGGATTGCCAGGAAACAAACAAGAAATTGAATGTTTCAGTTATTACCAAAGCATATTTATAAATCAACATAAATATAAGCTAGCAAAGGTGGAAAAGCAAACAGCGGAAGCAGGTAAAATGCACCAGCTTTCAAGCACAGAAATATAACCATGGAATAGAAAATTAGCCTTTATAGGCCGGCAGCAGCTAAATGCACAAAGATAAATACAAAAAAGGAATACAATATACGCAGCAGCAGATAACATCCAAGCCAACGCAGACAAACTGTAAGTTTCTAGTGATAATGGCACAACGGATTGCACAGTTATGAGTTATCCAATGAAAATCCCAGAACAACGTAGACTTTACGATAATTAAGTTTATTTCTTTTGCTTGTTGATTAATATCAACAACCATTTCAGTCAAACTATTTCATACAATAATGAAAATCATATTGTTATTCTTTTGCTTGTAGATTACACAATATTGGTGTGTTTGATTACACAAGGAATTGGAGATGGAAAATATATCCACAGAAAACCAATTCCTTGTAATTATATTTTTACCTCTACACTATATTTTTGTTTTGCATGTAAATGAGCATCAAATATGCTTTAGGGAGTTATACATGGAAAATATTTTATATGGCAAAACTTTACATCAAACACATAAGTGAGAAATAATTCCCCCTTGATGTGGCATTTTCCGAGCAAATTGTGACTAACCAGACGCATCCATTTCTTCAGCTGGCTGATTTATTGCAGAATCTCAATTCAAGTCAAAGTAGATGCACACACATACAAACGGATAAGCATCGGACTGCATTTTTATACATCTCGAATAAGAGGCTTCTATCTCTATTTTAGTGGGCACCATGATCGTTAATTTATTGGTAACATGGTAGACTCGCTTTGATACATAGGTTCCCCACGCTGCATCCTCCCTGGAACAAGCATGGATTTGAACTTTGGTGGGACCTGTGTGGTTATATTTAATCACTTATATTTAATTAATATGTCAAACTTTTGAATTTTTTATACCAATTTTTTCTATTTTCCAATTACATGTATAAATATTAGTTTTAGTTTTTCAAAAATCCCCACCAAACCCGCCCTCCCAAACTTTTAATCAAGCACATTGTTAGCAGAACCCTTCAAAACCAGAGGCAGTCGACTCACTGGCCTAGGCTCCGATGATTGCATCCACGAGCAGCTGAATGAAATAAGGAATGATCGGAAGATAAACCATGGTGGTGCGCACACGCGTGTAAAACTAGTATATTGAAAAGCACTCATATGTTACTATCCTCCGGATGGTCACTTGGTACAAATAAATTAAACAGTTCAAAGGTCAACGCAACATACTTTTATCCCTCCTGATATATATTACAAAGGCCAAGGCACACTCATATGTTATTAAGCGTCCGGATGGAAACTGCTACAGAGAGCGAACCAGATAATTTAAACTGTCAGAAAGTCCGACACACTAGAACCCCAGCCAGTTTGCCGGCCACCAAAAACAAGTTGTGAAAAACCAAAACAAGGACTTGAGAGTTCCTTATCATCAATCCTCGGCATAAGTTCCTTCGATGCTCTTTTCCTGTCATGTAGAAGAAGATACATCACAATAACTTTAACCCAATTATAATCAGATCAGTACATAATGAATAACTCAAGTAAACATTGAACGCACCCAATCTTCGGGACTACTTGTAGCTGCTGAATTCTAACATATTCCTTCCAAATTACAAGGTGGATTCCTGTAGTTAAAGTCAATGTCTCCATTTCAATTTTGTCAATCATATCAATCTGATGTAGACAACTGAGAAATGCAATCAAGGCAAAGTGAAGACCACATTTTGGCTTACTCGAATCATTTGATTTGAGAACGGTAAAGTTTCAAAGGCTGAACTATTCACTAACTACAGGTACACGCAAGATTAAAGCTATTGGAACCAAAGTGAAACTTGACACGAGGTATGGGTGCTAAGATTGTAACTAATTGGCACATTTCGTGACAACAAATGAGAAAACATATAAAGACTAACATGCAAGAAGAAAAAGCAGAGGTTTAGTGGCATCTAAATCCAATTAAGCTTCAGACGTTGTACTACAATCACTGTTTAATAATCAAATGGAGAGCAGGGAAGTGTATTAGAAGCGCACATTTCGAGCTGAATGAGGGAAATAAGAAAACTTAACAGAGGTAGAGATTGTTTAGAGCACGAATGCACCAGTGACGTGTACGCAGGAGGTCTGTTTACGCAAGCGGGTGGAATGGTATCGAAAGTGGCGGGTCCCGAGAAGTCGGGTTTGGACATCCACCTTATAGGGTTTGTCGATATCAGGAATAATGTCGGAATAATGTCGTATTCAAATGTCATGAGAAGAAGTGTCCCAGTGTTTCTGCCTTCATAAGGGTGATCAGAGTAGAATTTGTTCAAAACAAGGCAGAATTTTTGGCCTCCAAGATGTACAATATCGAAATCAGTGGAGCTATGGGAAAATATTGTAGTCCTTGAGTATCAAATACTCGGTATTTAAAGTCAATGAAAATTGTCCATCTGCACATAGGAGGCTATATTATTTATTAAATTGTGGTTCCCTATGTGCAGATGGACAACTTTTATTGGTTTGAAGTATCAAATTAAATACTCTAGAAGTGCTAAAAAAATTTTCGAAGCTATGGAGGGCAACAAAGACAATTAAGGTGTGTTTGATTGAAGCTGAAAAATGTAGTCGAAAAATATTTTCCATCTAAATTTCCTTTTATGGTGTTTGATTGTAATATAATTCATGGAAAATTTTTTTCATGCAAGACAAAAAATAGCTAATTTCCCTGGTTTTTTTTGTTTCATGAGTATGGGAGGGAAATTATTTTCCACGTTCATTTTTTTCTTCCAAGCAAACACACCTGTAAATGCAACTAATGGCTGGTAATGAGTGGTTTGAGAGGAGGATGAAAAAAGGGCTGCAGAAACTTTTCTTTTTCTTTTCTATTTTCTTTAAATGCAATCCCTTATTTTTAAACCACATTATACAGTGTCTAATGTACTACACAAAATGTGTGTTGTTGTTCTGAGACCTTACGGAGTGTGTAATAGTATTGTAAAACGTTACACAAAGTATGTATAACATTATAAAATACGTAATATATGTTAATTAGGGTCAAGATACGAAATTATAAGAAAAAATAGGAAAAATATTTCAAATAAAAATGACAAAATATATGAAAAATTATAGAAAAAATTAAATTGAAAATCAGCGCACTACACATAGTGTGTAATGCATTACAAATACTGTGTAATATACAGCCATTAAATTGAAGGGTGAAGTTGCAAATTTATTAAAAAATGGAAGGGAAAAAAATTAAAATGAAAATGAAGCAATCTTTGAGGCATTATATAAAAAATAAAAAATTTAAATTGAAAACCACAATGTGTAGTATACATTAATTAATTAAATTAAAGTGTCAAGATATGAAAATATAAGAAAAATAAAATAAAATGAAATGAAAATCAATGCATTACACCAAGTGTGTAATGATGTCGTAATACGTCACATATGGTGTGTAAGGCGTTACACATAGTGTGTAATCTATATTAATTAAATTAAAAGGGCAAGTTGCAAAATTATAAGAAAATTTTGGGGGAAAACGTTTAAATTGAAAATGACAAAATTTATGGGAAATTATTCAAAAGAAATAAGATAAAAAACCACATTGTGTAGTGTACATTAATTAAAGGGAAAGATAAGAAATTATAATAAAAATGAAAAAATGAAATTGAAAATCAATATATTACATCAAGTGTGTAATGATGTTGTAATACATTATACAAAATATGCAAGTCGTTATATATGATGTGTAATCTACATTAATTAAAACGAAGGAAGGGTAAAGTTGCTAATTATAAAAATATATGAGGAATTATATAAAAAAGAAAAAATTAAAATTAAAAACCACAATGTGTAATATATATATATGACTAATTATACTAAAGGGTTAATCTATGAAATTATAAGAAAAAATGAACAAAAAAAAATGAAGATGACAAAATTGTATGAAGAAGAAAAAGAAAAGGATTAAATTGAAAGTCACAAGAGGCATTCACTTGTATTTGAACTGCAGACGAGTAAGATTACTTGCAACAATTCCACCGACTAAACTATGGCGCAATGTTGTTACTAATTGTACGAATAATCTTACAACACTCATATGATCATTTTATAGCAATTGATTTTCCAAGTGATGTGATGTATAATTAAAAGCACATTTTCTAATTGCCATGCATATTGTTGTGAGCCTGTTTGTAATTTGTTTGCATATGTTAGCCAAGTCTATAAAAGTTTGTCCAATACGCTCCAACTCCTATAAATAGACTCAATGAAGACAAACAAACAATCGAAAATATTTCCGATCAAAAGATTCCAAAGACATAAAAAGACAATGAACAACATCTTTCTATTCCCATTTATACAGAATTTTCTTGTCTTATGTATGATTTTTGCCAGGGAAAATTTCAGTTTGATTTTACATGTACTCATTTTTATTGCCAGATATTTCCAAGCTCAATTAGTTTGATATAATCCGTGCAACATATAGAGCCCATACTCTTGGCGCGATTCTCTAGTTCCCTCTTGGAGTATTAATTTCATTTTCTTTTTTTTGGGCATTGGGGCGGGTAGGATTCGAGCCCGGGCGCGCGTACCGCTGCACCACGAGTACGATTCCTTATTAATTTCATTTTCTCTCTCCTCTTCGCTTGTCCAACATCAATTACCCAAAAATATCTTGTAGAAAAGTATAAACATTGGAGAAGAAATTAAAAAGTAAAGTCATGAAAGACATCAAAAATTACAAGGGAACATGCATATATGTACTAGAAATTGTCTTATTAGCTAAACAATAAGCTTTTTACATCAATCGTTGATGTTTTTATGATCATTCGTCAGATATATAGTAATTGAATTAGTTGTTAACTTCGACAATTCTACCCAAAAAATTGCAGTAGAAGCGACGACTATTATGGACTTTGCACACAATGAATGTGATATCACGTCATAACATAAAAATTAACAAAATGGTAGGTCACATATAAAACGATCATTAATAAAAGCGATGTGTTGTATAAAATAATTGAATATTATTAAGTAAAAAATTTGTAAAGTTCTATGTCGACATCTGTATATTATATATCTCTAGATAGCTAGCATACTTATGCATATTAATATGATTCAACATCTAAAATAAAGAGTTTGATTGGATATTGGTGGCGTGAAAATTTTTGTTATTGAGGATAAAATGTCGAAAAGGGTAGGCTGAAATAGTCAGCGAGACTTCATAAGTTTACCATTTGAAAACTGTACCATGTATGGACAAGTTGAAGTAGTAATGTTCCGTTGCCGATTTTTTGGCAACGGATCATGCCAACCCTCGTTTTCGGAGGGAAAAAATTACAGGGCCCACACGAGCCCCCTACCATCAAGAGGCAATTATGTATATATTATTCACCTCATTTAACGTAGATTTAAAAAAAAAACCGAAAAAAATGAGTCGTTGACGTGACGCCCTCACGGGGCGTCATGTCACACATGTTGGCAGTTGGCAGTATAAGCTGCCAACATGTGGACAACAGATCATTGGCGCAAGTTGAAAATCATTTATAAATCCAATTGACGGTGAGTGACTAAAAATTTTATTTATTTAGTAGTTGCCAACACCAAGACTTCAGTCGTGTGGACAAATTATTTTAGTTTTCTCACCCTAGATTGTTGTGCAAATCTATATTTATTATAAAGCAGATGTGATTCCACCTTTGGAAGTAAATAGTGGTTTTAGGGCAAATTAAGTTTACTATTAAATGGTGGTTTTAGGACATAATTAACAGCTTTTGTTGTGTTGTTAGAATCTGAAATAGGCGTATTTATTAAAAATTATTATAATTTTGAGTCTCGAACCCATGATCTTTTCTCTTTTACTCAAAGCAATGGTGTCTTTAAAATTTGAACCAACGCCACTTTTGTGTTTTAGTTTAATTAATACATTTAAGCGGGTGTCAGTATATATATAAAAATTGATTTTTATGGATTAATTTAATATGACATATGAGAGAGAGTGAGTGAAGTTTCAGGAGATATTGCGAATGTAAAATAGGAAATAGTATTGGTGGAGTTGAAAAAATGTATAAAATATATAAACAAGTTGTAAAAATGAGTAGGCTAATAAATGCTAATTTAACCTATTACAACTATCAGATGATTGGTTCTTGAATAATAATTTCAATTTAACCAAATAAAATTATTGGTTACAAAATAATTCTTATTTCATAATTTACATTGAATTTAGTGTTCAGACAACTTTAATAAATTTTATATCATTTAGAAATTCTACCAGTTAATTTTTAATTCTTACAATTTGTATTGTAAATTTAATTGATATTTTTTTGTATTAGAATTAGAATACTTTCAAATTATTACTACTTATTTGAAATATATAAAGTATTTTCATTTTTTTAGTGACTCACATTTTTGTGATAAATTTTCAAATAATGATACAATAATATAAAAATAAATTTATGTATGACATACTTAAATTAAAAATGAGATTACAAGTAAATATAATTTTCATATGTACCATCATGAAAATACTATATTTTTTAATTTTTTAAATTAATTTTCCAATTATAATGAATTAATTTTTGAAATATTTATTAAATTTATAAATATACGACTTGTGACTGTAAACTATAATTTATTTTTTCTTAATGTTTTTAATGAATAAATTTTTGAAATATTAATTTTGTGGATGTCTATGACTTAATTTCTACTTCCAATTAGTAGAACTTCCCATTCTATATCTCAACGTTACAAAAGTTCAAGATAGTCTTCTAACAGGGTTTATTGCAAAAGCAAGAATTACAATTTAGGACGAAACACCGCTGATGAATATGTATTGCTTTGGGCCTTTAAACAAAACAATGCAAGATACTTTGATATTCACGAATCCATGTAGCTCTAATTAGCTGTTCAGAGGTAAAACAATAGCATTTAGTGGGAATTTCGGATAGATCTTGCCCATAGTTCTAAACGGAAATAGGCAGGATGTTATGCATGCAACCATAAATTATTCCCACCTGTGAAGCAACAAAAGTTAACGTCAACCACTCTCTTATGTGGGAATATTTCTTTTAAAAAAAAAAAGTCTTCGGTTATTGCAACTATATGTTGCAGTGTTTAGAATCACAAATCGATCTGATTTAGAGATGTTATTGCATGATAACGATGGACAATTGATAAACGGTACAAACAATGTAGTCTTTAAAAGAGGTTTTCCAAAATTTGTGAGAATTCCAATGCATTTCTATTGATATCTTTTATTGATAGTATATATCATTAATAAAAACAGATTGTGCTTTTTTCATATTATCTAATAGTAATTACAATAAAATCATTTGAAGTCGTTAATCCATGCATCACACGAGTGTGGTACTAGCAGAACTATTTAGGGTTTAAGGTTTCCATTGATTATTTCATACGCTAAGTTTAGTCACCGTTGCGTGTAGGCCTTTTTCCTAAAGAGGCCATAATTTAGTCATTGACAGTTATATGCTACGATATCAAGAGTTATAAGTCACGAGAGATTGAAAATGTTGATATGTGATCAAAATGAAAATCTAAGAAATAAAATTGCAAATATTATATGTAAAGAAGTATTTCGAAATTTTTGATATTTTTATAACAAAGATAATTATATTATATGTGTCTTTATTTCATGCTATTAATTCCATCCAAGCTTTATTAAAAACAATAACAAAAAAACTTAGCCTTATGTCCTACAATTAGGGCCGGCTATGTGGAACCATAAAATTTTAGAGTACTTTCCTAATATAACCATTCATTTATTAATTATTTCACTTTAATAATTATAATTTATTGATAACAATGAACATTTAATGTTGGTATGCAACGATCATATTATTTTAAGTCTTTCTTTTTTAAGGAAAGTAGTATATCCTCGTGGGACGACTGGAGATGGAATACAAGTCATTAGACACAGATGTGTGGTTTTGTCTTGTGGTTTTTGAATACCACCACCAGACAGAGATGTGTAGTGATGACAAAATGACTCATGACGATCCGAACCTCATAGGGCATTGCCCTTAATGGGGTGAAAATAAGGTGACCCGATTGTTATCGAGACGGGTTTAGCCCCGTCGCTGCTAACAAGTCGGAGGGATTGACCCTGCCCCTGAATTGGACCGGTCCAATGTAAAACTTTTTTTTTAAAAATTTGTATACAATTTAGTGATATATATTTGTAATTTGAAAAATCCCACAGCACTTCAACAAAAATGCCAATGATTTCAACAACACAATTAACCAATTACCCACACAAACTTTATAACACCATTATTATCCTAAAATTGGAAACCAGAAGGGGAAAAAATTTAAAAAGGGGTTAACAAATTAGGTGGGATTTATAATATCAATAACTTCACGATTGGCTTAGCTAAACCAACGTCTGTAAATCAAGGGTGATATAAACTTACTTGTGTTAAAGGCAGCACCTTTAAAATTTTTCAGCCCCCCATAAAAAAAGCAAATGCTCCCTTCCTGTTAGAGTTTCCCGGAGTAGGCTGCACATTTTACATAAAAGTAAATCATATGCATAGACTTAGAGGATAAAAAGGTGAAGAAAAAAGTTCAGGTGCTTACTTATGCTGGTGTATATTTGATCCATATCTGTTCATATATCTAGTCCATGAACATATGCGGCACCAGAGCTTGGGTTTATGAACCCAATCATCTGTCAGCAAAACTATGTTAGTTATAAGTTGATCTTCTAGCAAAATGCCTAAGAAAATAACAGAACCTAATAATTCAAGGTCCCACAAATATGAATTAAGTGGCAAAAGAAGCTAGACTGTTACCATAACCGTACTAATAAATGACGTCTTTCCAGCACCATTAGGACCAAGCATGCCAAAACATTGCCCTTGAGGTAGAGCAAGTGACAACCTTCTAACTGCAAATTTATCTGGATTCCCATCCCTCCCTGGATATACCTTCTTGAGGTCATTGCAGATAATGGCATGACTGGTGCTTGATTCTGGTAGTAGTTGTTCAACCTTCTCCCTCTAAAAGAGAAACATCAAAGTTTGTGATTTTAAGAGGATAGGGATGAAGATTTATGCATCCAAAAATGAAAATAGAGAGAACTTCCATAACTTATATCCTTGAGAAATGTCAATAGTGCAAGATTAAATTTAAATAAACATGTTTGATGTCAAATATCTCAAGTTTTTATATGAGAGGTTTTAACGTGACACATCTTATTACCTCCTGGATAATATCAGGATTATCCAACTCAACGAAAGCTTTAGACCCCTTCTTTTGCAAACTTGGTTTGCGGAATGACGGTGAGACTTCCATAAGAAAAATAGAGGACTTCTTCCTGATGATAAGACTTGATCTGCAACATATGCAACCATGAACGGAGCTAGAGGTGAGCTCAGCTGTGCTCTAGCTTGGTGCTTGGAAATAATAAATAAATTGCGCAGCTTAGTTAGCAGGTAGCTGAGTTAGCTGAGCGCATGTTTTGCAACCCAAGAATCAGGTGTTCGATTCCTATTTCAAGCAATCTCTCTCTCTCTCTCTCTCTCTCTATATATAATATAATTTCAATCGCTTGCTGTTCTTATCAGACTTTTATATTATTATTCTCTCGTGGTTTTTCTTATTACAATTATGATATTTTGTACTTAATTTATTAAATTATTGCTTTGAGTGATCTAGAAAAATAATTTTAATTTTTGTTTATGATTTGAACTCAATTGATTATAATTTTGAGAAATAATATGAAATAATAAATTTTAATTTTAAAGTTCAATTTAATCCACTAGTTAGTTTAGTTTTTTTGTTAGTCCAACAATGCACTAGAAAACCAATTTTTAAAACAACTAATTAAAATCAGTATATACCAAAGCAACCAAATTAAATTGTAAATTCATATTAGTTTGCTTATATTTTACAAAATCAATCTAGAAGCCTAGAAGGCATTATTTTAGATAATGTTTCTGTAAAGAAGCTTTATATCGAAAATCTTTGAAGCTAGTGGGATTACTTATCAAGCAAAAAAGTATTCCTTAAAAAAATAAAAATTAAAAAAAAAATCGGGGCAGCCAAACCCCCAAATTAGCTCGATCCTTCATCGATTCCTGGTGTCGTCCCTGTATGCAACAGCAAGAACAACCAACCATTGTACTAACATTATAATTAAGACTTCTCTCATCCCATTTTTGCTATCGCTTAAATCTTTCCATCTCAAGTCATCAGTTCCCATATAATTTCCAGTGAAGGCACATTGTGCAAACTCGTATAATCCACGATAAAGTGCAAATCCCGGATATAACTCCATGGCTCCCAGCTCCTCCCATTTTACAGGACAAGATTATTCAGGAAAGAAGCTGTTATGGTTCTCGAAGCAAAAAATCACAGAGATGAAAATTACGAGCTAATCACACCAAATTCAAATATAGATATTTCATTAATAACAGTTGAACTGATGAAATACAACCAAAATATAACTGAATTATAAAGAAGGAGGGGAGGTTGGGAAAGAAAATTGGCAGAAAAGGGGGTTGAAGGAGAATTTTGCAGAAGAGGGGGTTGAAGGAGACGATCTCACGATCCAAAGTATTCTTCTCAATTGCTCTCAAATGGGTCCATTCTAATGATATAAAGCAACTACGACTCATTGGGCTATTGTGCTGCAACTTATGTGGCTATTGGGCTCCACAGCTAAAATGAACTCCACCATCTATCTCATCCCATGACAGAAGCGAAGAGTAAACTATGATACTGTCCAGAAAATGACATAACATATTCGATGATTGAAAGGACATAGTTCCTTATCAATCTGTCTAATATCTGCTTTCTATCTTTTTAAAATTTGCATCTGGCATATTACAGTGGGACGAAACTGTTACAGCTTACGAGTTTTCCACTTATTTGGGAATGGAAAGTCTTGGAGAAAGAATTCAGAAAGAAAGCCACCCAAGAGTCAAGAGCCGAATACCATCATGTACCCCACAACTGTAAGAATTACATGTGCAGATAAGTTTGTGGCAATTTATCGCATCAAGTAGATTGAGCTTATTCATCATAATAAATAATGTTAAGTAGGTAAAGTCAAACCTGCAGTAGTCTTCACATTAGAAAACAAATCAGCAACCAAAAAAGCAACCGACACTTGCAAGTTGATGTAGATGAACTAGAACACGAACTGGATGCTATAATCATTTAGAGTGAAGAACTTTAGCCCTGAAAATAAATAATTTTTCAAGTATAAATTAAACGAAAATAAAAAAGGAAGTATAATTGTCTTTGAACAGACAAGGGTGCTTTAAAAATTCTTAAGTTGTATAATTTATTACCAATGAGTGAGCCAAAAATTACAAAGCATAACACGTAGACTAAAGATATTAAAAGGAAATAAGCATAGAAAATCATCCAATAAGGCCCATGCCCAAGACCCTGCATTTTCATCAGGATTCTTAGTCTTTGTCACTTCTCATAAACCAAAGATATTAGTACAACCTGCATGAAAACATTAAAAAAAAAATTAAAAAAAAAAAAAAATAATAATAATAATATAGTAGTGCAGCATAAAGCTAGAGCGGATGTTATTGTACCATTAACTAGAATAGGAACTTATCATGAGGGAACAAATTTAATCAACTTACAGGGAACAACTGAAAGATAACCCACGAAAAGAATAGAGGTCCAAGAAGAGATGAAAAATCCAGCCTAAGTCCTGTTTCAGGCTTTGCCATTTCTTTCACAAACTAAAAAAGAATTTGTGTTGAAGGTCCAGGCAAAAACTGGAGTAGGCATTTGATATCTGCATATGCATATGCAAAGATAAGCATGCAGTACATTATTTCACATAACGTCAAATAGAGAACATGAAACTTCACTACTAATGCACAGCAAAAAACAAAACAATTTCTCCCTGAGAATACTAAAAGGATTCATACTAGATAAATGTGTAGCCTAAGAAATTAAACATGATCAAACCTTCATAAAAGCACAGCCATAATTTTTTATTGAAGAAGAGGAATGCCAAGTCAAATATCAGAGAACCTTCTGATGCAAACATGCCAAAAGCCATTCGCTAGAAGCAAAATAATACATGGCAAACGCTCCGCAGATTAGATTGCACCAGGCAGAGTTAAGGGAACTGATTAAATGCCTTCTTCCTTCAATAAACTAATAACATTTCTCTAAATCAAAATTACAATTGTTCTTTTGTTACATAAACTACGACATGCCATAAATCGTAGGTCATCTTAGCTATTGTTCTAATGGTTGGGTTGTGTACTTGCCTTGATAGATTGACAAGTTGATTGTCTTTTGAATAGATAAGACTTTTAATGTTTACTAATTTTATCAGTTGAATTGAATGTTGCGATATATCATTTACTTGAGCCAGCAAAAAGGGTGCGTTAGATCACTTTCAGAGCTTGATTGGTGAAGAGCACTGAGACAACTTAAATTTGAACTATTGAACAATGGTTAGCACCTTTTATTAACTAGGTTGCACTGCCAGTTCTTCCACCAATTGAGGTGAGTGATTCATCCAAATTGCAGAATTAGGTATTAGGTATTCCGGGAACTCGTAGTGGCAAGTGTACATAGAGTGTATTGAAATTAGAACCATTTTTTTTGTTTTTAAGATTTGATCGTAGATGTATTGGAACTTAATTGTCTAGAATGAGACTGCAAATAATTCAATTCTTCACGCAAGATAATTAAATTCTACATGAACCCCTTACGGATTATCTAAATCCAATATAGCAAGTTGGGATAGCTAACTTTAGTGAAATTTGGAGAGTAATGATTAGAATCAGCAGTTCATGGGCATTTAATTAAGCCTTGTGTTTCCTCTTCTCCTATATAGGCTAACATATCTTATAAAATCATAGACACGAAACTACGTAAGTAAACAGGGGGTCCTAAGTAAGATCTCCAAGGACGTACAAGGGAACTTATCCTAGCAGCATATTTAAAATCCAGGTCAAATGGAAATTTCAAGTATTCATAGAAACGATGAATGAATAAGTATAATGAAGACTCCGGATAAATCAAGCACCAAATTTATAGAACAAGGCACCCGCGTCAATCCGAGAGGTCCGTCTCAAGTATCATTCTTATAGGTTTAATTATACGATATAGTCACATTAAAATTATTTGCATTTGAGTTCGAAAAATCGTAGGCTGTTAAAACAAAAGAAAAGAGTCAGCAGCCAGATGACAAAATGGTAATTTGACACATGTTCAATAGTTGGGGCACTTGCTACAATCTCAATTATCATCCTTTCCTTATTCCCTTTACGATAACCCTCATATAGCTCATCATTAATCTGGATTTTAGACAAGGAAATAAATATGCAAATGCTTCAGCAATCAACATCAGAGACATTGTCGACTATTGAATGTGCCTATTAGGTATGCATACATGCATGCGTATGGTGGAGTAGAGAAGGCATCCCCCCGCCCCAAAAAAAAAAAAAAAAAGAGAGAAAAAAACACACAAATGTTGCTACATTATTTATGTTGTTAACCTCAAAGTAACAACCATTGATATGCAGAGTATTAACAAATCTAAAGGGAAATGCAAGAATATGTCTAGTCTAATTACTCTTTCTGAAATATAATAACATCTAGAGAAGAATACCATGTCAGTAAATACTACCTTGTTGAACAGAAGCAGCACCTAGTTGAAGTGAAACGGGAAATTCAGAAATTGGGCCACATTGAGATTGAACAAAATAGAGTGGAAGATTAGAAAAGAAGGTTGGCTCAAGAAAACTGGAAAACTCAATCTTCGACTCCAAGCCCTGAAACATTCAAGAGGTCACAATTGTGTATGCATAGAGACGGAGACAATGTCAATTGTCAGAGAGAGCAACATCGTCAATTCAAAAAGAACTAAAAGAAAGAAGGGATAAAAAGAATAAAAAATACAACTAACGAGAGGATAATCTGCTAGGCTGGACAGAAGTTCGGAAGAATTGGCATTAAGAGACTTCCTTTCAAACATGTTTCTGGCAAAATCTATCCAGATGCAGTCAAACATTAATAACTTGATCTTCAACATTCATAACACAAAATTTTTAAATGTTTGAATAATTTGAAGTTCTTAGGATAAAAGATGACTTACTTTGTCCAAATGTTTGATTATTGCCAGTCATAAGAACAGGCATAGGACAGGAACCTTCCCTCTTACTTGTCATAGAGGAGGCCATTCGGGCCGGCGAGGAATGGAACCCGTGGCAACTTGGTCCAAAGTTGAGTATTCAATTCCACATTTCTCCTCACATTGACCATCACCATCAGTATCTTCACAAGTGCAACCACACTTATTGAAGGGTGAAGGGTCTATCTAATTCTCTGTTAACCAAGCTTTGAATTAGAACCAGCAACAAACAGAGAAAAAATGGGAACACGATGAGTCAAATACTTGTCTTCATATTTCATTTCTGCAGATAAAAGCGAAAAAAAAATGAAACACCATCATCATAAACGTGAATATTATTATCAAAATGACGTTCTAATAGAAAATTCTCCTTCTACAATTTATAAACTCGGAATAAATGAACTGAACGGGAACAAAGAAAATGATATGAATGACAAAAATTAAAGCTCATAAATGCAGTGCAGAATATATATATAAAACACTGAAGTAGCATTGTATTTAAACTTGAATTAATGTATTTTCACTAAAAATCAACATGTGAAATTGCATTTACAGAATCAACCAAGATTATGATTGTGTAAGTATCCTAATCATATTAATGAATGCATGTGAACTAATAGAAAGAATCCAACAATACAACTCTCACGATCAAAAAATTTTACAGTTAGTTGCTACTAGATAGGAGCAAAAAAGAGTTTTTATTCTACTTCCTTGCTTTCAATTATTTTTTTTCCCATAGTGACTAAAGCAAATAACCACAATAAACTCAACCGCTAATAATTACACAGCATGAAATCATTTAATACCAAAATGGAAAAGCCAAAAATAGCAAATCAGCATTTATAAGCCAGAGAATTTTTAATTGCAAGCATAAAGGGGTAAAACCAAAACTATATGGAAAAATCACACAGAAAAATAGGGAGTGTAGAAGAAAACATGCCTGAAAAGTCAAATTCTTCCTCAATAAAGCATCTGCCTGTGTCCAAAAGCTCGCCGGCCCATTTGCTGGGGTAGCCATTTTATCTCTCCTCTCAGTTGTGCGTGTGTAAATTTGAATAGTTGAAATGGAACTTCAATTTGAAAGCACAGATTTCATTCGACGGTTTTCAAGTTCTGCAATTGAGCCACTTAGTAATTGAGCAACTTAAAAATTGAGCGGTGATTTTGACACCCACATAATTAATCTATCCACCTACTTTTTTTTTTTTTAATTCTCATTTTACCCTTCTCTAACGGTGCGAGGTGGGTGCGCGGAACATTTTGGAGGAAGCTCGGCCACCCTCGGCCGAGCCTCCAAAATGTTTTTTTTTTTTGAATTGATAATATAATTTTAATTTTTTTAAGATTATTTTTTGATTTGGGGAAGAAAAATATGATGTATGACTTGGATCGAAGGATCGAACGAGACGAGACCATAGATTTAGTGTCCAAACTCTGTTTTGGACAAATAATATACCGATTTGGGGTAGCTAATGGCATCGAGCTATCCCAAATCGGTATATTATTTGTCCAAAACAGAGTTCGGACACTAAATCTACGGTCTCGTCCCATTCGATCTAAGTCATACATCACATTTTTCTTCCCCAAATCAAAAAATAATCTTAAAAAAAATTAAAATTACATTATCAATTCAAAAAAAAAACATTTTGGAGGCTCGACCGAGGGTGGCAGAGCTGCCCAAGAGGGAGCTCGGCCACCCTCGGCCGAGCCTCCAAAATGTTCCGCGCACCCACCTCGCACCGTTAAGGAAGGGTAAAATGGGAATTAAAAAAAAAGTGGGTGGATAGATTAATTATGTGGGTGTCAAAATCACCACCCTTAAAAATTTATTATACTTATCCCTACTAGCTCTTTCAGTCATATGGTTGAAGGGATAGAAATCAAATATATAAAATTCAAGATTTATTTTATTCACATTAAATTTTATCAAATTAAATTTATTTTTCTCTTATTTTTTTAATCACTCATACATTGATTTGTTAATATTTTTTTAAATTTTTTTAATGCACCTTCTCCAATTTTCAACCACAATTCTAAAATAAAATTTAATGAGACCACGAAAAATACAGTTATCTAAGTTTACATTACAAAGTAAAATTTTATTAGGCATATTTTCTTGTTATTTTTGCTATACTTGATTATTAGGCATATTTACTTTTCCAATATTATTCTTAATTCTTGTAAAGAAAACAAAGTAGACGATATATATGGAATGGAGGGAGTATTAAATAGGGATATGCAAAGTAAAAGGTTTTGATACACTTTAAAAAAAGAAAGTGGACTATAATTTGGGATAAATGAAAAACGAAAATAAAATTATCTTTATGAGACAGAGGGAGCAACATGTTTTGAATCTCAAAATTCTAATATATATATATATATATATATATATATATATATATAAATAGTAATACTACCATTTAAATTGCAAATAAAGTTTAAACCTAATAAAAATTCATTAGATTGAGTTTCTTGCGGAGCAATATTGACTTGAGGTATTGTATATCGAGAACTATATGTATTAGAGAAATCTAAAAATTGAATTCCATATGCCTCTAAATAATGTGTTAAAGACATGGTTCTATTTTCTACTGTTTTAGTAATTAATTTATATGGTAATAACTTATGATATTTGATTGGCACTAATTTATAACTGATAAGACTTTTTGTACTTCCTGTGTCTAGAATAGCTATTAAATCTTTATATTCATTATTAGTAAACCATAATCTACATCTTAAGGTAATTAAAGAAGTAGTTATTAAAGGATACTGAATTATAAAGTTTTCTTCTTCTCCATTGATAGCTGCTAATTTATTTTCCTCTATATCTTCAATCTTTTCCTTACCTTTTAAATATTGGTACAGCAACAAGGTAAACAAAAATAAATGACTTACTTGAAATTGAAACTACGCAAGCGGAATGAAGAGTTGTATGCACAGCGGAATAGTAAGGAATATTTAATTTTTTTTTTATAGGATATAAGGATCGAGTAAAGCTCGTAAACTAAAAGGAAGATTGCTAGGTTAGGAGAGAGGGAATTTAAAAAGCCACAAGTATAGTGAACACTTTGGGATTTTATTCGAATGAAGGATTTCTTATTTCTTTTATCGATGATTTACAAATGAAGAGAAGACCCCTTTATATACAACTTAAGTAGGGGTATCTTTGGTGTGTATATATATATATATATATATATATATATATTATTAAAAGCGTTACTTGGGTCTTCTCGGGTTTCCCACCTAAGCATATGGGCTATATATACATTTGGACATTTGCTTTAATCTTGCAACCTAGTTAGTCCCGTGCCCGGGCTTATCTGAGTCATACTATGAAGTTATGGGAGAGAGTAATTGAGCGTAGATTGAGACACATTGTCCCTATTTCAGATAATCAATTCGGGTTTATGCCGGGTCGATCGACTACAGAAGCAATTCACCTATTGAGACAACAATTAATGGAGAAGTATAGGGCTGGCAAAAAAGATTTACATATGGTTTTTATCGACCTCGAAAAAGCCTATGATAGAGTACCTAGAGATGTGCTCTGGTGGGTTCTGATAAAGAAGAATGTACCTCTTAAGTACATAAATATCGTCTAGGATATGTATGAGGGAGTTGTTACGAATATTAGGACATGCGATGGGATGACTGATAGTTTTTCGATTACGATAGGGTTACATCAGGGCTCTGCACTCAATCCTTTTTTGTTTGCTATAGTTATGGATGAGCTTACGAGACATATTCAAAATGAGGTACCATGGTGTATGTTATTTGCCGACGATATAGCAGGTGTTAGGATGCATGTAAAAACAAGTTTTTATATGTTTTTATGTGATATAAGAGAGAGAATAAGTGAAATTGAATAGTGGAGATTTATATAGTACAGGTCGGTCCCACGAGATATGTGAATGTGAAATATGAGAGAGAATAAGTCGGGTTGAAAAAAGTGTGTAAAAATATGTAAAAACATGGAGGAGAACATCCTTATAGTCTTAGTGGACGAAACCAGGGCAGGTATAAATGATCAGTTAGAACTATGGAGACATACTTTAAAGGCCCGCGGTTTTCGGGTAAGCAGATCAAAAACAGAATACATGGAGTATTTGTTTAGTGGTAAGAATAGAGTGGATCCTCTTGTGGTGAAGCTAGGTAGCGAGGTAGTACCGAAGAGAGATAATTTTCGCTATTTAGGATCCGTGGTTCAAACCAATGCTGACATAAAGGGTGATGTAAATCACAGGATTAATGTTGGATGGATGAAGTGAAGGGGTGCTTCAGGGATTTTCTGTGATCGTAATATGCCTTTGAAATTTAAAGGGAAAATTTATAGAACAACTGTAAGACCTGCATTACCATATGGTAGTGAGTGTTGGACAGTTAAGAAGGTAGATGAACACAAATTGAATGTTGCAGAAATGCGTATGCTGAGGTGGATGTGTGGTAAGACTAGGAAGGATAAAATTACCAATAAAGAGATTCGTGGTAGATTAGGAGTAGCCCCAATTGAGGATAAGATGAGGGAGAGCCGACTGAGATGGTTTGGACACATACTCCGGAGACCTGAGAATGCACCCGTGAGGAAGAGTGAGAGTATTATGGTAGGAAGTGTAAGGAAAGGTAGAGGAAGACCGTTATAAACGTGAATGCAAGTCATTCGTAAAGACATGCTTATTAAACAGGTAGATGAGCAACTAGCTTTGGATAGGAAAGCGTGGTATAGCAAAACTCATACCTATGATCCAACGTAGTTCTCATATGATTCCATACAGCCGACCCCTATTTATAGGGAATAAGTCTTAGTTTGTTGTTGTTGTTGTTGTTGTGTGTGTGTATATATATATATATATATATATATATATATATATATATATATAAGTATTACTTTGGTCTTCTCGGGTTTCCCGCTTAGGCATATGGGCTATTTATACGTTTGGACATTTGCTTTAATCTTGCAACCTAGTTAGTCTCCTGCCCGGGCTTATCCGTTCATAGTCACATACCTAGCTTCTTGCTCCAAATCTCAAAATGTTTTGAATTTCAAAATTCTAATATATATATATATATATATATATATATATATATATATATTATTAAAGCTATTACTTGGGCCTTCTCGGATTTCCCGTCTAAGCATATGGACTATTTATACGTTTGGACATTTGCCTTAATCTTGCAACCTAGTTAGTCCCATGCCCGGGCTTAATTCAATCTCTATCATTCAAACGAATTCTTTTCCTCGTCTACCCTAATTGAACTAAGAATTTTTGTCGTTGCAAATCCTAAATTATTCCCCTTTGTTTTTCTTTCAAATGCCTCTCAAGTCATGGTTTTAATCTCATGACAAATCCTTTTAGGGTATTTCCGGCTTAATTCCTTGCTGCATGGTTTGGCTAATTGAAACCATGGAGCAAAGTATCTTCAGAAAATCGAATATCTTTCGGTTAAAATAATATTCGTTACTCTTCTCAAGATTACCAAAAGAAAAAAAAATGCGTTACTTTTATTCAGACTCTTTGTTTCGATAAAATTTTCGATTACTGTTCAATCTCTTATCTAATTTTTTTCATTAATGATCTTTTGGGATTTTTCTTCATAGATAAGAGCTTCTTGCTAGATTTGTTCCAAGGGTGAAGTGCAAAAAGATTACACATATACTGTTTGATAAAATGTCTCTATAAGCTATTAAGTTGCATTAGGAGTGTCAAATGAGCTGAGTCAAGCAACTCGGCTCGTACTCGGCTAGGCTAGCTAGTGTTTCAATCCACATCTCAGGTTTGGCTCACGAGCTAAAACCCGAGCAGTCCACAAGTCAGCTCGTGGACATTTTGAATTTTTTTTTTAACACGGTTTGCAACAAAAATATAGGGGTCCATATTTGTAACTAAGACATGTTTGTTTTGTTTACTTATTTAACAGTATAAAATTACTCATCCCTTAAATCAAGTTTCAATCATGAGCTAATGAGCCGATTCACTAGTTTTACGAGCCTAACACAAGCGATCCATTTTCCAAATTCTCAGCTCAATCCCAGTGCAAGTCCGTATTTTCACGAATCAAATCCAAACTTTTGAAGAACCGAACTAAACTGAATATACGAGCTCACAAACTGTCATACTCGATTGCCATCCCTAAGGTGCATAAACCAATATAAGATTCTTCAACATATAGGCTTTGCTTGAAATCTGTGCTTCAATTTTACTATTGGTTTGACAATGGATGATTAGCATAGATAATGAGTTAGTAGAGTTCTATAATGGATGGGACTATTGACACCCCATTTCTTCCTAAACACACACAAAAAATATTCCCTTCTCCAAAATACCCTCCCCATTTCTTACCCAAAAACAAAAAAAAAAAAAAAGAAAAGAAAGAAAAAAAGCAACAAGCAAATGAAAAAAAAAGCCACAGCTGGCGGTGCAAGGCTTTAAAGCTGCTCGGCCATGGTTGGTAGGGTTTTTTTCTTTATTATTATTTTTTAATTACGAAATTAGGAGGATATTTTTAGAAGATGAGTATTTTTTGGGGTGTGTTTAGAAAATAATACGGTATGAATAGTCCCACCCTTCTGTAATGCGACCATTGGTGTTTGTTCGAAGCTCGGAGAAAAAGAATCAACAGACTCATTTTCCCATTCATATTGAGGTTTATCAATCTCTAAAATTAACATCAGGCTTGGGCCTTATGTATGATGTAGAGTGTATTGAAGGTTGATAGAGGAGTCCTGGATCTTTAGGTGGATGGTTTGTTAAAAGTTTGTGATAGTTCCATCAGGGAGATTTATGATTTTTTTTGTTTTTTTTTTTTTTGGAGTTCCCTCTTACTTCTATTTGTCTAGGTAGTTGTTTGCTCGAGACCCCAAGTTAGAGATTTGGAGATCTCAATTCAAGGTAATCTTAGGGATGATAATATTTATATGGAAACGACCGACTTCGATTAAAAGAGTGCCATGGAGAAGACTTTAGTGGTCGAGGACCGATGATAGTACTCATGTATGTAGTATTTTTGATATATTTACATCAATTTATTTAGAACGATCATCAAATTCTAGATTATAATTGTTCCTTTCTAGAGTAAGAGAATTCATTATTTCACCGCCAAATATGTCAATTAGAAAAGTTGGATAGTTGGTAAAAACTATATAGTGATAAAAGGTTTTCTAAGTTTTCTCTCTACCATAACTCTCCCAACTTTTAGCAATGAGGGGGTGATTTTGACATTTTTGGCGAAATCACCCATCTACATCTTTTTTTTTTTTTTTTGTGGATTTCCTTAAAAGAAGTGGTTTATCTACATAGATTTGGGTTTTTCTTCGTGTTTTGGGGTTTTCATCGTCTTGTTGCAGCGCTTAGTTTTTCATGGTCTTGTTGTAGTGTTATTTGTTCATATGATTCAGATTGGCACATCAGCTTCGGGTCATCATTGATTCAATCAAAATTTGAGCATGAACATTGCGGATCCGGAGGCATGGGCATTCCGATCATTTTGGCTTTTTCACATTTGTAGGCGTTTTGCTGGTTTATACTATTTACCTAGGTATTGTGAGTGTGTTGCTTGGAGGTCTTGTGCCAATTTAAATGAATCAATAACATCATTTCAGAAAAGAAAAGCTAGATAGCAATTGAAAGATGCAAGACTACCCTTCCAAGTTTTGTTTTACTACAAAAAATAGAGAGTTATTAAAATTAAAATTGAGGTGCCTTTTATCTTAAAAGTCATAGCACATGTATATCTAAGAGGGATATTAAGGGCCCAACACTGGGAGAAAGAAAATCTCCCAATGCATGGCAAATAAAGTGCCACCCGCAGGGACCCCTGCATAAAATGGGCTATGAGTGAATTCCCGGTGTTGGGAGATTTTTAAATCTCCCATCCCTAGGAATGTAAAAAAATCCGCATATCTAAATCCTAATCTAAACAAGGGCTATGAACTGAACCTATATGATGAAATTTATAGTTCTTTCTACGGTCTAAGGTATCTTCGTTTTTTTCCCTGAATGAATGTAGCTTCTTTTTAAAATAACTTTGTAGTACCCCATCCGTTTTCGTAAGAACTTTATGACAATACGATGAAACTTGATCATGAATTATATGTGTGATTGGCATGTTTATGATTCATTTAGTATGGCACAGGATGTGTTAGGAATCAATACGGCCCCATGAACTGGAAAAAAAAGTAAGAAATTCTACAGGATGTGATTTATGACCGTAAGTCTCTGAGTTACGGCCGTAAGACTTTTAGGTACGGTCGTAAGCAAATAAGCAGGGGGATCCCAAAATTTTCAGAGAGTTTTGTACGACCATACATTCATTGGATATAGCCATAAAAGTCTGAGTTACGGCCGTAAAATTGTTTATATGGCTGTAAAACCATAAAATAAAATAAAGGGGCAAAAGTTTGAGAGAGTTCTCTATGGCCGTGTATGTATGAGATATGGCCGTATTATCATAAGTTATGGCCGTAAATGTAGTGATACAGTTGTAAGGTTAACACATGAAAGATGCAAGTTTTTCAAAGACTTGGGTACAACCGTACGAGGTATCGTTATAGTCATAAATGTGTGATTTACAACCATAAATTTAAAGTATACTACCACAATTTTAAGTCGGCAGAAAATGTTTGGATTAGGTTTTGACCCTTTGGCTTGGTCTTTTCCACCATATTTCTGTCCCAAACATCCATATATACTCCATACCACTCTCAACATCTTTCCTAAGGGATTTTTATGTTTGTAACCTATGGGAAGCTATTGATGTCATCCATAGTACCAAATTTGCTACTTAAGGAAGAAGATGAGGAAAGGAAAGAGCTAACCATCCATTTCTTAACTTGGTTCGTTTGATTTAAGGTAGTTTATAGATGTATCTACTAGGTAAAATGGTAAGAATATGCTTGTCTGTGCCTAGATATGTAATTGATACAAAAATTACGAAGTGGTTCTACTTATTAGCATCTCATATAAGTTTGAATAGGTTATGGAATCTTTAGCATATGACATGTTATATGTGGTATTGTGTATTTCTTGGCATTGGAATAGGTTACACATGACGTGAGTATGATGCTTATTTGATTTAATACGAGCTTTGTTTGAACACAATGCCAATAAGATCGTGTTTGCATATATATGTCATCCGTAGTGTGAATTGAGGATTATCTATCATGTGTTACATATATGTGAAAGTTTCGATTGGCCAATATCGGGGATCTAAACCCCATTTACAATGTATTGGCCTACTGGGGGATCTAAGTCGCAACTATAATAATAAGCCCGATCAAATATTTTATGACGGTGCCAATGTAAAATGTAAACACATGATTCGCAATGTGCCCTCATTACGAATGTAGTAGGCATTTGCATTTGCATCTATACCTACTGAGTCTGTATGACTCGTTTTGTGCTCATTTCTACATTTTAGATGATGTCGGTAGTAGGAGGCAGCCGAGAGATGGCGAAGAGTCCTTTTGTACCTGAGCTCAGTTGATGTGCGAGAGAAGGGAAAGGTTTTGGGAATTATATTTGAAAAACACTTGTTATCATGTGTCTATTTTCCAATTATTCAATGTTGTAAACCACCTGTACTTAATATGAATCATTGGATGTTTTGAAATGAATTTGTGGTTTCGAAAACGTTTGTACGTGTAAGGCTTGTTACAAATGTCGGCCCGTTTGTCCGTGTAAGGCTTGTTACAAATGTCGTGGTTTTGAAAACCCCTGTTGGGGCGTTTACATGAGCAATATTAAACTGCAAATGTACGGGCCATACAAGTAATAAAGTGGATTACAAGAGTCCGAATATCAATCCCGCAGGGATTGGTGTTTGTATAGAGTTACCTATGCTAGCGAAGAAAGAAAAGAAAGCAAAAGAGTCACACATAATAAAACGGGGTGGAAGAGAAGCAACTAGACTACAAATACAAAGAAAACTAGACTAAAGACATGAAATGGGATTGAATGGAGATTAACTTGAACGAATACGTAGTTGGGAATCATGACTTCATTCAACCGTAATCTAATCAATTTCAATATTTAATCTATAGATAATGCACATTCTCAATTGTTAGACACGACTTTCCTTAAATAGGTTGTTCCTCCTTCAAATGTCAAACTACCCCTAATTAGTTGATTCAACCTACTACATTTCTATGTCGATATTTTATCAACTAACCGCATTATTCGTTGTGAAAGTGGCTCAAATGATTGCCTAAGGTTAGAGGTATATTTCTATCCTCTCAAAGAACCTAGGGCGATTGCTATTTGGTCTAATTAATACACTCCCATCTCTAAGATCATACACTAATCACTAAGTACTCAAATGGTGACCAAGCACTTAAGTGGAATCAAGCTCAAAAGCAACCACACAATGGAATGAACAACAATCACAAAATCATAAACATTTCATTAATCAAATTAGGTTAAATTCATCAATCATCCCAACATATACACATTAGCTCATGTTGAAGAAATTATAAGACATAGTACAATTACAACTAGAAGAGATAAATAAAACACAAGATATAAGGGTTAGATTCCCCTTTTTGAAGAATCCTCCATCTTGGCGAATTCTCCATTTCTTTCACCTTCTTCTCTTGATTCCTCCTTCTTCTACTCTAAGTGATCACCCCTAATCAACATCCAAAAGAAAAGAAAAAGAAAAGAAGAAGAAGAACGAAAAAACAAAGAATAAAAAGGGAAAGAATGAGGAAGAAGAAAGAAATGACAAACCTAAATCTAATCTAAGAACAAGAAGAATGAGGAAATTGGGGATGTTGAGGTGTGTAAAATGACCCCAAATTTGCGCTCCAAAATGACCCAAAAAGCCCCTCAAGAAATGTGAAAGAAAAGAAGAAAAATGGAAGAGAAAAGCCATTCTTGTGGGAAATATGGTTCTGGTAGGGGTTACAGCCGTAACCCACGAGTTGCCTTTGTGACTCGGCCGGGTTACGGCCGCAACCTCCTTTCTGAAGGTTTTGGCCAAATTCTTCATTTGGAAATTGCATAGTTGGTCCCCAACTTTCACTTTGTTTGTATTTTGGTTCTCAGCATTTGACTTTTCTTACAAAAAAGTCCAAAATAAATTCCATCCAAGGTCTTTCAACTTTTAAGAAGTTATATTTTGGTCCTCAAACTTTCGAAATTTGACGCTTTTGGTCTTTTTTCTCCTTTTTCGCATGTTTTCGTCCAAATTGAGGAAACATACATACAAACACAATAAATACATAAAAATAAATAGATATTTGCTCGATCTAATGATAAATTAATCATTTAGAAATATAAATAAGTGTGTAAAATACACACTTATCACACCCCCAAACTCAACTTTTTACTTGTCCCAAGTAAGACTATCTACTCACACATAAAAACAACAACAAACGCATAAGACCCAAAACAACAATACAACACATAAATACAAGTATAAAATTGAAGTTAACTTACAACTTATACTACAAAAGAAGATTTCGAGCTCGTCCAATGGTAATCCTCATTTTTCATTGCCGTTTGGATCCAAAAATTGAGTGGTTAGCAACCCGACCCTCAGTGGTCAAATATATCCTTACTCTCTCGTGGTCACACCTCACAAATTTTCTCTCAACCACACGTGATCATTCCAAGGATGCACAAATCACTCATTTCTTTTTCAGTTCTCATTTTGGGTGATTTTCAGCAGTAGAATAAAAACTTAGTAACGGGACGACTCTCTTTAGTTTTGAGTGCTCCAATCAACAAGTTACTCCTAAGTTATTGAAACCAACTAGTGTTTCAAATCCATGATGCTCACTTTTATTGATTTCTCTCTTTTTTTTTTTTCTTTTTATGGAATATAAATGTACAATGCAATGCCATAACAATAATGCTTTCTCAATGACTCATGGAGCGGCCTTTAGGTCGGTGACTCCCGAACTCATCACTCAAGGTACCGGGTTTTGAAATACCCCAAAGAACTTAATTACCCAAGTCAAAAAGGCAAGAAAATGGTGACATAAAATGAAATGAATGCATTTTGTTTATATAACGACTCTCTTTTATTTCACATGAATTGGATTTCTAGCAAATGGCCATTACCTCGTTTCTACTTGCTAATAAAGACACGCCACACAAATCAATATGCATGGAGTCATCATTTTACCAAACTCATCCTCCACTGGCTCATTCACCACTCATCTCACAAATGGGTCAATTGATTCAAAAATTGGCATGGGTTGGAAGTATTCAAGCACAATTCACTCAAAACCAGCAACAATTCCCAAATCCAACAACAATGGTTCATGACTTCCAATGAACAAGCACTTGATTGAATAGCTTAAATAGTATACTTTGTGAGTTAAAGGCAATTTAAACTTGAGAAAAAAGGGAAAATTTTGAAAAAATTTGACACAAAGCAAGAAAAACTCACAAACACAACACATATACACAACACTAACAACAATAAACTAAGCACACAAACAAAAATACACCAAACCCAACACAACAACAATAACAAACTAAACTAAACAAAACAACACACAAACTAACACAATAAACATGCAAAGCTATATAAAACAACAACAAACACTACCACAACACACGACACCAAAAACAAACAAACAACATACAAACTAAAACAAGCACACAACCCAACTATCACATAATCAACAACAACAAACACTCAAAGCCAACACACAACACAATACACCAAGTATATACAAAGCAGACAACAAACACACAAACACCTTCAAACTTAATATACACATTGTCTTTAGTGTGTAAAGAAAAAAACTAGGAGATGGGGGTACAGAAACTTCCCTGGTTTAGCTCATGGCTTGGAGTGCCCAATCGTTGCACAAACACCTATGAAAACACCCCCAAACTTGTGTGAGAACCTCCCTCCATGTGATTGCTATTTTTATGTCCTTGGGGTCCTACAAGATCACAAGTAGAGAATGAGATTAAGGTGGTGAGAACCAAAGCATTTTCCAATCACCAAAACAACATCACACCACTCAACTCCAAACCAATTCTTCCCAACTCCACAACTCAAAGCTCAAACAAGGAGAAGAAAAAAAAAATAAAGCACCGGAAATGATCTTGGAGTTTCAAAACAATTTCAACCAAAGCACAGTGAGAACAGATTTGTGTGAAATGTTAAGGTGAAGGGGAGGGGTATTGAGGGGCACTAATGACAGAACTAGGTCAATAAACACAATGCTTGTAGTGAAATGAAAATTGGTTGGATGAAAATGCATGAGTTCATCTAGAAAAGCTCAAGAATGAATCAAATAACTCATGCATCCCAAAAATGATGTAAACTTCGTTATTCAAAACAAGTAAAAGGAAGGGAAAGAAATTTACTTCTTTAATGTCACTAGATTGACACAAAAAGGTTGGTATTTGGATTTTTGTCAATCCACAAAAAAATGTGGCTTTGGATTTCTTTCCATACTTGCTAAGTGGGACTTCTCTTGAATGTGTGCTTATAGCACACAAGAGTTGAATGCCCATCTCAAAGTCTTTGGACTTGATCATATCCGGTTGGAACTTGACAATGTAAATCTTTATTTCTTCCTCGCCGCCAATCATGAAATCAATGGGAGTTATGTCTTCAATTTTTTTCGAGCTCTTCACTTCATCAACCTCAGCTTGCTCTTCCACTTCTCGTTCAATAATCGCTGTGAATTCCTCAAGAGTTTTCATCCGATCCAATTCTTTAGTAAAGAGTGGATTGCTGTCTTTGAAGTGAGGCTCTAAGTTCCTTTCTTCCTCAACCTTAGTTTCTTAAATAGCATCCTCTACTTGCCTTGACAATGGTACTTAATGACTCTCCAAAACAAGCTTAGTAAGTTGGCCAACTTGGTTCACTAATCTTTCCATTTTTGCTTCCATGTGCTCTTGGTATTCCAATAATTGGTTGGCCAATCGAGCAAGAGCTTCTTCCCAATTCGACTTCTTCTCTTGTGACACGCAAGCTTCTTGCTTGGGTAATTGAAATGATGAAGAGCCAAAATGGATCAACGGGCAAGTAGAAGCGGGATGCAGTGCTTTACAAAGCTCACAAATTGGGGAAGGAATGTGTTGCGCCCATGGTTCTTGGTAAATAAATGATTGGTCGGCCTCTTCATTGCTCCAACTGGGATGTGTATAACAAGGTTTCCCCGGGCAATAAGATCCAAATAGCATGTCTCTTTCAACATCTTCAACAATATCTGAAAATAAAGTATAACCTGCCATTTAGAGAAAAGTAAAGGAAAAACAAAGTTATATATAGGAATGGAAAATAAGACTACAATAAAGAAACACAACACAAAAAGAACCAATCGTGGCAACGACGCCAAAAACTTATTGGGGTGTTTACACGCGCAATATTAAACTGCAAGTATATGGGCAGTACAAGTAATAAAATGGACTACAAGAATCTGGATATCGATCCCACAAGGATTGGCGTTTGTATAGAGTTGCCTATTCTAGCGAAGAAAGAAAAGAAAGCAAATGAGTCACACACAATAAAACGGGATGGAGGAGAAGCAACTAGACTACAAATACAAAGAAAACTAGACTGAATGGAGATTAACTTGGACGAATAGGTAGTTGGGAATCATGACTTCATTCAACCTTAATCTAATCAATTTCAATACTTAATCTCTAGATAATGCACATTCTCAATTGTTAGATCCGACTTTCCTTAAATAGGTAGTTCCTCTTTCGAAAAACCACCCTAATTAGTTGATTCAATCATTTCATGCCTTTAGTCTAGTTTTCTTTGTATTTGTAGTCTAGTTGCTTCTCCTCCACCCCGTTTTATTGTGTGTGACTCCTTTGCTTTCTTTTCTTTCTTCGCTAGAATAGGTAACTCTATACAAACGTCAATCCATGTGGGTACGATATCTTGACTTTTTGGTCCACTTTATTACTTGTATGACACATCCACTTGCGGTTTAATATTGCCCTGTAAACACCCCCCAACATAACTATTTTTTTAATTTCGGACTACAAACGCACCAAACAAACTTTTTTTTTGAACCATTTATGTCAACATCCATTATTTCTTAATGTGTGACAAATTTACCCATTGGAAAGATGACAAAATATCAACATTTGAAGAAATCATCTAATTGGACCTTTTTCACATCTATGTTTTTTTGGACCATCTCGATCTTTTTTGATTTTGGACTAAAAATGCATTGGACCAATTTTTTTTGGACGCGCAAATTTTCCTTTTCTGTTATAGTGTTTTGATTATAATGTAAAACATATACTCCCTCTGTCCCATTTTCATATGTATATTTGCTATTTTGGTCTGTCTCAAACTATAGGTAAGTTTCCATGGTGAAAATTTAATTTATATTTTATTTAATTTAAATATCTATATTTTTTAGGTAGTTTGATAGTATATTTATTCATGAAAAAAGCATTTTAGGAGTATTGCAAAAAAAAAAAAGTTTATATTCTCAATTATAATAATTGTGTTTTATTAATAGCTATGAAAAAATAAGGGAAATTGGCGCAAATGGTCCAGAAAAAGTTGGCTAAGTGCGCGTTTGGTCCAAAATAAAAAAAGTAGCGCAAATGGTCCAAAAAAAGTTGGGTAGTTGCACGTTTGGTCCAATTGGATGATTTCCGTCCATCTTGTCCTTTAATTTCATCAATTTTTTGCTATTTTGTCCTTTTGTGAAGGGTATTTTGGTCATTATATTTTGAAAAATTGCATAAAAGGTCCTTATCTTTGAGAGTTATTAAAATTAAGTCCTCAAGTTTTAAATTTGTTTACATTAGTCCTATTTTATCTTTTTATAGGTGTGAATTTGGTCCATAATTAAGTTTATCAAATTAATTTCATACTAATTAGATAATATTACCAAAAATTTTCAACTTAATAGGATTTCTCTACACTACATAAAATTTTATTAATAATATATTACAGTAAAAAAATATTTCGAATACGAAGAATTAACCAAATCAAATAAATTTTATCAAAAAAAAGAAAACTCAAAACCCACCAACCCACCCACCCCCACCCAACCCCTTCCCCAACACCACCACCGACCGGTGGTGGTGGTTCAAGCTCACTGACGAAACCACCACTTTGTGGTGATTCTGAACCACCACCACCGGCGATCGGTGGTGGTGTTGAAAGCAGGGGTTGGGGTGGTGAATGAAGTGGAGGTGGAGGTGGGTGGGTGGATTTTGAGTTTTCTTTTTTTGATAAAATTTATTCGATTTAGTTAATTCTTCGTGTTCAAATATTTTTCTTGTAATATATTACTAATAAAATTTTATGTAAATATAATAATTGTTGTTTAAAATCAAAATGTCTTGTAGTATATAATGTTAAAGAAATATTTTGAATTATTTTTCCTTTTTTCTTGTATTTTTTTGATTTGATTAATTCTTGTATTCGATATATTTTGAAATGTGATAGTAGCGTAGAGAAATATTATTAAGTTGAAAATTTTCGGTAAAATTATCTAATTAGTATGAAATTAATTAGATAAACTTAATTATGGACTAAATTCACACCTATAAAAAGATAAAATATTAAATAATTTAATTTAATTAAAATTTTGGACTAATGTAAACAAATTTAAAATTTGAGGACTTAATTTTAATAACTCTCAAAGATAAGGACCATTTATGTAATTTTTCATAATATAATGATCAAAATACCCTTCACAAAAGGATAAAATAGCAAAAATTTGATGAAATTAACGGACAAAATGAACGGAAATCATCCAATTGGACCAAACGCAACTACCCAACTTTTTGACCATTCAAGCGCTATTTTTTTGACTAAACGTCAAGAATAACTTTTTCTGGATCATTTGCGTCAATTTCCCAAAAAATAAATATGTCTATTAAAACGAGATGAAAGAAGTATAAAATATTTTTCATTTAACAAAATATTATAAACCCACACAAATAAATTCTCAGCAATCCCCACATACTCACAGCCCATCCCAACCCCCCTGAATACTGTGGAGCCACACCCCCAATTTATGGGTATAATTTTCTCACAGCACGTCCTCTCAATGTTGGGAGAATAACATTGCTCTTTTGACATAGGTCGTGTTTTTTTTTTTGGGGGGGGGGGGGGAGGGGTTTCCAAATATTTTCGGCTTCAAAATTTTTCTTCCAATCAGACACGCCCCTCTCCGTGCTACTATTCCTCTAGCTTGCTCATGATCTACAGCGACGCTTCCATAATTCCATCTCCAATATCAACGGTACTCTTTTTCACTTTCCCAAAGCCATTTTAGGATTCTTCCAGTGCGGATTTTTTGGGGATAGGGTTCTGTGATAGGAAAAATATGAAATACGATGACGTTTTGCGTTGTCGCTTTTGTCCGGATTTTGAAATGTGAGGTTTACCATTTGGTGGGTTTACTTTCTCTGCCTCCTTTTTGATTCTGTTGTGAGGAACACAGAAAACAAAGACAGGCTCTTCACACCTAATTAGGGCTTCACTCCCTGGGAACCAGTCGTATGCTGGATTTGTATTTTCTGATCTAAGAAGGTAATTTCGGAGTCCCAATTTTATTATAGTTTTTCGATGCTTTTTATTTTTATTTTTTTGTTCATTTTTCTCTTTCCCCTTAAATTCTTTGACATTTTGTTGTGAGTGTTAAATTACATGGTATCCATTTTTCGTTTTCAGTCTTGATAGCTATTTGTTTTTGATTCATGGGGAAAATCCTTTATCTGTTGAAGAAAATCTTGGACTCTCCTTTGTAGTGAAAACCTTGTGTAAAGCCAAAGTGGATATATGTCTTTTATTGATGATAAACCCCTAAATCCAAGAAAATCTTGGACTCTCCTTTGTAGTGAAAATCTTCTGTAAAGCCAAGTAGATATAGGTCTTTCATTGATGATAAACTACTAAATCCTTTGTCCTTTTATCCCTATTTACATCATTGGTTTGAATGATAAGTTTTTTTATTGTTTATTAACCAGAAAGGGGTCTTCAGAGACAATGTAATGCATTGACTTTAGTTAGATCCAGTGTGATGAGACGGAAGTTTGGTATAGAAATAATTTGGATGGAATGAGGAGAGAATGGGACACCATAGGTTTGGTCCTTTTGGCTATAGTTTTCTGTTTTTACACCTTCTTAAAACCCTTGGTTTGTGGCACTAGCATCTTATTATCTGACTTTATGAATAGTTTTTATAAGTTAAATTAGTTTTTTTGTTTCCCAAAGAAAATGAAGTTTTAGTCAATTAGTGCGTTACCATTTCTTTGCATTTTATTAATTGATGTCATCACATTTATTTGCAGTGTTTTGTCTGAGCTTGAAAATCGTTGGTGGCGGGGCTATTTTTGGAAACTGAAAGCGAAGAGCATTTTCAAGAAACTGCATAAACACTGACGGTATGATTAAAACATATTTTTAAGTTGCTAATATATCTTTTTTTCTTAACTAGTTTTTACGCTTGTGCATTGCACGGGAGTAAAGTTGCCATTACGCTTTGTTACAATTTGACATCATATATTGTTTCAATTTTCCTATATTATGTCTATGATGTGGTCACAAGTACAATGATAAAAGGTAAATGAAGGGTGAGAAATTAATTTAATTAATTGTTTGATGTGTGAAAGAGATAAAATAAACTGTATTCATCATGAAGATCACCAAGTTCCAAATCTTAAGACATAGAGTTCTTGATTAAAAAAGCAAAATACATTACAGTGTCTAGTAATTTAAGAATTGATAATTAATTTTAACCAAGAAAAATATGGCAAAATATGTGAAGAAACCCACATTATAATTCGAATAAACATATCAAAACAACGTCATGTCATGATAATTTACCTTTAATCAAAAACAAAAGGAAGAATTAAAAACCAAACTTCCATCAAACACTTACCTGATTGCATTTAACAGTTTTGAGGGCTCAAATATAACTTTGGACACAAACTTGGTAGCATGACATAGAAATGATTACTAATTGAAGAATTTATGACATTTTAGTATAAGCCTTCAAACAAATCTTCATTGTGTTTCAAACAGGAGAGAGATAAATAATTAATTATCATGTTATAATAATGCTAAAAATACATAACTAAGTAAAACCAAACTTTCTTCAAAATAATAGTTCAAACACCCTTTAAAAAATATAAAATAAAAAAAGAAGCCTGGTCACTATCTTTTGAAGAAAAACAGAACACAATAATTTAAAGGAATATATCATAATTATTAGAGATACTAACAAATTTAAGTTCCATATTCCAAACAAAAAAAGAGAGAGAGTTCTGTATTTCTAAGTTCGTTTCATTCATGACTTCATGTGCATACTGAAAGAGAACAATCTTTAAGAAAAAAGTAGAAAATGAAAAGGCTACCTATAATGCTTAAAACAAAGCTATGAGTTTTAAGGGTTATAATTTGAAGTTATAAATAAAACACTAATAGTATTAATGTGAGTATATAATATGAAATGAAGACAATACTTACATAATTCAGACATAGAGAATAATTACTCTTGGCCTCCTTAGTAGATGAAGGTATCTTTCCAGGTACTTTTGCCACACTCACATCTTCTGCTTATCATCATTGATGTTATATAAAGAAGAATCAATCAACCCCAGTAATCTTTATAATAATAACTCATAATCTAACGAAGATTAACAGTGATTGGAATAGATGGGAAACTGAAAGAGCTGCAACTATTGTTGCTAAGTAATCCGGACAAAGTTTAATCACGAAATACTAAAAGTTTTAATTCACTTTTAACTTAGTAATCATTCATTTGAACTCTGAAAACATAGGTACTTATAACATAATTCTGAAGTAACAGATCAGAAGTAACCGAACGTCTGAACAAGCTAATTTCAAATAAAATTATAAAGTTAAACTTGAAGAAATGCATAACATAGCATAATTCAGTATGAGGGAATGAAACACATAATTGAAATAATTTTAAACAATACCAGAGACCTAAATGAGTTAGGAAGTCAAAACAATGACAGAAACTAGGAAGTCAAACCAAAGGCATAACTGTCAATAAATTCACCAATAATATGATGAACAATCAACTCCCTTGGGCAGCACAACACGGTTGTAGTCGTTTACGTCAAGTACCACGGCGCCCAGACATCCGTTAAGATTTTTCCAAATCACATCTCTGCCGAGCTTCTTCTTCAAACCTTGTATCGTCATTCCATTTCCATGTTCCATCGAATGACGAAAGATAATTAGGTGACCAGCCCTTAAGAATCTCTCTCGTCCCCGTAGGTAGTGTTCTCTGATTTCGTTTAAAATCAACGCCATTTCAGTCCCGAACTCAAGGAAATCTGTATCTGTGACTAAGTTCTGGCTTTGGATTGAGCCTCGTTGAATCAGAAAGCGTAACCGCATCATGGTAATGTGACTGCCAATCTCTAATCCCATCTTTTTGAACCTCTAACCCTTTCAGTTGATGAGAAAAATTGCGATATATTTGGGCACTAAAATATATCATTTCCGACCTCCCCTCGATGGACTTCAGAAATGGATGCTTGAACAAATTCTGTAGTATCTCCACTTTTTCCTTGATCTTCCTAAAATTACAAAAAGTGTCAGCAAAACTAGATTTGTGTATATATATTGCTTCACTCTTTGATAACACGAAAAAACTTACTCGTCTTCTTCTAAAAGCTCATCATCTTTTAATAGCTTGTTGGCTTCTTTAAAAAAATCGTCTTGAACCTTCATACAACGTTGTCGTATCGTCCTATTTGGCTCCACTATGGCCTCTGTGATCGGTGGGAAAAGAAGACCAAGCTGTTGCTTAATCGCTGCCATAAGCCCTCCAAGGGTTTTACAACCCTCCAACTCTTCATCAAAAATCAAGGAATCGACTATTAGGCTTGAAGGTGTTCTCTACTATATTTGGGGACAACCTCCAAATACCACCCAAAATAACATCTTTGGCACCATCCCGGTATTTCTGATGCGGGAGGGCCAAGTCTTCATCTTCCCAATGGGGACACTGTTGCTCTAGCTTGCCAAAGGTGCAAGGTAAAATCACCTGTCCACTCGTATAAGTCCTGTAAGCAGTAAAATCAAGGGTAATTATTATAAATAACACAAACACATAATCAGTGTTCAAGGGATTGTATTCTTACTGAATATGGGCTTCGGGCTTCAATATCCCATTCTTCTTAACTGTGGAAGCTAAATAAATACGCAATGCTGCCGCCAATGTTCTCATATTCACTCCTAAAAATTTAATGTTGACCAAACCCATATCAGAGACCATGCGATGAGAACATTGGCGGCAGCATTGCGTATTTATTTAGCTTCCACAGTTAAGAAGAATGGGATATTGAGAAGCCCATATTCAATAAGAATACAATCCCTGAACACCGATTATGTGTTTGTGTTATTTATAATAATTACCCTTGATTTTATCAACAGACTATACGTGGACAGTGTGATTTTACTCTGCACCTTTGGCAAGCTAGGCAACGATGTCCCCATTGGGAAGATGAAGACTTGGCCCTCATCGTAAATGCGGATGGTGCCAAAGATGTTATTTTGGGTGGTATTTGGAGGTTGTCCCAAATATAGTAGAGAACACCTTCAAGCCTAATAGTCGATTCCTTGATTTTGATGAAGAGTTGGAGGGTTGTAAAACCCTTGGAGGCTTATGGCGGCGGTGATTGGCTGGTCTTCTTTTTCCCACCGATCACGAGGCCATAGTGGAGCCAAATAGGACGATCGACAGCGTTGTATGAAGGTTCAAGACGATTTTTAAAGAAACCAACAAGCTATTAAAAGATGATGAGCTTTAGAAGAAGGCGAGTAAGTTTTTCGTGTTATCAAAGAGTGAAGCAATATATATACACAAATCTAGTTTTGCTGACACTTTTTGTAATTTTAGGAAGATCAAGGAAAAGTGGAGATACTACCAGATTTGTTCAAGCATCCATTTACGAAGTCCATCGAGGAGGTCGAAATGATATATTTTAGTGCCCAAATATATCGCAATTTTTCTCATCAACTGAAAGGGTTAGAGGTTCAAAAGATGGGATTAGAGATTGGCAAATACATTACCATGATGCGTTACGCTTTACGATTCAGCGAGGCTCAATCCAAAGCCGAACTTAGTCACGATCTGATTTCCTTGAGTTCGGACCTGAAATGGCGTTGATTTTAAGCGAAATCAGAGAACACTACCTACGGACGAGAGATTACTCAGAGGGTCGGTCACCTAATTATCTTTCGTCATTCGATGGAAATGGAATGACGATACAAGGTTTGAAGAAGAAGCTCGGCATAGATGTGATTTGGAAAAATCTTAACGGATGTCTGGGCGCCGTGGTACTTGACGTAAACGACTACAACCGTGTTGTGCTGCCCAAGGGAGTTGATTGTTCATATTATTGGTGAATTTATTGACAGTTATGCCTTTGGTTTGACTTCCTAGTTTCTGCCTTTGTTTTGACTTCCTAACTCATTTAAGGTCTCTGGTATTGTTTATTACTTGATATTCCTACTCATTTGGAGTTTCTGATCTAATATCAATTAAGCATCTAGTTTTTTTTATTAGAAACTAGTTTTCACCCCCGTGCGTTGCACGGGAGTAAGACTATTTAGATTGATTTTTGTGGTAAACAATAATGCAAAATAAATTTTTTAACAAATGACAATTGTGTTTAATCGATAACACCATAATGTAATATAAAATGTAAATAGTGTTATAGAAAAGAAAATTTAAATTTTTCATTTTATACTGTACACAAAATTCATCTATGATCGGCTGTTATCCTAAATTAAATTATAAAAAGATTTTAAAATATAAAATATATAATCAATTAAATACTGTTGAAATAACAATTACTTTACTCGACATGTATACAATTCAAGGATATTAGTATTAACAAAAGTCCTCTCACAATTAAATCTATTAAATTTGTGCTTTTTTTATACATCGATAATATACAATGTATTAAACTTACTTTTTTTGTGCCAATAGAAAAATAATAATTGAAAATATGTCTATAAAAAATTTCAATTCAATATTATTCAAACTTTGAACTCGACAAAGGAATAATATAACCACAATAGACTAATTTCAAATTGATTCATAATAATTATTCATCTAAGTAACACGACACTGTGTAAAAGTGTAGTGTAGCTCTTCACTGCTAAAACAAATTGTAATTGCACAAATGGGAACAATAAAAAAATAACCAACGTAGAAACAAATAAAAATAACATAACATAATCTGAAGATATATTACCCAATAAAATAAATTTAGTGAATAACTAATGATATATTCTTCATCTAGAGGACTCATTTGTAGCCTTCCGTAATTAATAATAGAATCCATCTGTCATATTGTTGACGTAAATAAAAATATCATGTTATAAACTCGAACAGTTTGCACAAAGTGACTATTTCTTCATTCATACTACACAGCAAATCAATTAAAACAGCGGAGACATCCCTCATTCGTTGAAGCTCGGCCACTTGCTAGTACATACAACACAATGGAAATTTTGGAACTCAACGTCTTTCATAACGCTTATATATATATATTTTTATCATATCAATATATCGCGTTACGAAGTTGATACATGTAGGTGGGATCTCCTAAATATGTATATGATTCACCCAGAAAAAAGTCTATATATTTTTTAATCCTACCAAAAAGAAACATAGAAATCAAAATTATTATGTAATAGTTTCATTTAATAAGTAAGTCCCCTTTGTTATGAATAATAATTGAAGAATAATTATTAGGTGTTATGAATAATTGAGAATAATTTGGTGGTTATGAATTATGAGGAATAATTTGGTGGAGGAATAATTTGGTAAAAGATGTAATTATTATATGTGAATGACTATTATACTGCCTTGATGAAATTATGTAATTACGATTGTGTCGTTCAAGTTTCCTATAAATAGCGCTCAGTTATTAATGAAATTCATTCACGAGAATCCTGTAATTCATTCTCTCTAAATTCTCTCTATTGTTTACTATCTTTTATAACACGTTATCAGTGAGTCTCTAACTTTGAGTAATATGAAAGAAGTATGCTTTCTGATTGCATCTTATAGATGATCTTACATATCAGCTGGATTATTACCAATGAATTAATTCATCCTCATCAATCCTAAATAACTCTCTCTTTGCAAATACATCATTGAAAATTCCTTTGTTCATTATTCATATACAATTCCTCATTCTACTGCGGCCTCGCTTTGAGATGTGCGAAATCCCAAAATTGGAAGAATGGAGTCCAAAGAATTTTTCGATCACGTAAATGGATTGCAAGTAAATCTCATCCATGGAATAATTAGAAAGGGAAAAAGGTAAATCATATGATTTTATAATATAATAATATATTAAGCTATAATATTCGTTTTATCGAGATATAAGGAGCATACATTATCAAAATCAAATTTTCTCGACTCCATTATACTCGATTTAACGAGGGCTTGATTTGACACCAATATTAATAGGGTAATAACTCGTTGTTTGAAATATGTTATTATCAAACTTTCAAAATTAACAAACTAGTACACCAACTTTTGAAAAGTTACTGAAAATAGTCTTTGAATATTTTGATATTGATAAATTAAGTAGAAAGGAGATAATTTTCCAATCGTAAAACATTGATAAAATATTTTTGACAATTTTACCTTCACGAATTGGAATGGACAATTTTACCCTTAGGGTAAGCGACCCTAATTTTGACGACAGTGAAAATGGGATAGAATATTCATGAAGAAATTCTAAATCCATTGATTATATAAAATGGCTTGAAGTCCATTTGAGTTAATAGATCGAAATATTAATGTAGCTCTAGAAGAGTTGATTCACGTAATGTCTTATTACAGAAGGATAAGTGTCTTTCTTGTAGAAGTAATGAGTATTTGTTAAAAAGAACAAATGCTCCGTAGAAGCGATTCAATATTTAATTCCGCTTTATTTCTTTGATTTAATTCTTTGTAATACCTCCTATTTGATGATGGGTTCAAGTCGGCACAAGCGGAAGGTTTATATATTTTTGCACTTTATATGCTTCAAGTGATGGGTAATACCTTCTACTAGCGGATCCTACTTTCTGAAGAAGTAGTTAAGCGTTATGCGATTTAATTCTTGCTATTTAAATTCAGTAAATTTATATTTATTACAATAATTCCCATAAGGAAGGTTCGACCACCTATTGGAGGAAATTTTATTCTGCAATTTAAATTTCACGCATTTTAGATTTGCATATATTTCCAATGTGGTGGGTTATCTTCTGCGATTGGTTATAACGAATCTCTACTCAGGAAAAGTAGTTGATCAAACATTCTAATCCTACTCTTGAAGAAGTAGATAATAAGAATAAAATTTATTCTTCATGTTCTCAGGAATATTAATGGAGAATCGAAATTGAGCAAGTGGTGCTTGAAGTTACAATTGGATAAATATATGAAAGTAAAATCTTGATAGATCCCATATTGATAAAAGGAACATATCATATGAAGTGATTATATGAAGTAATCTCATCGATGATATGAAATTGTATTAATATGAGAATAAAATCTCTTGAAGAAGCATAATCACTAGATTTCTATATTTGAATAAAGCGATATGATATTATTACTCTAGGAAGAAGTACAAAGCGGTAGAAGTGGAACATATTGAGAATATCAAAGATGACAATAAACACTCGAAAATATAGAAATACGAAAAGAAAATATATATTGAACCCATAAATGAGGGATGCGTCTGAGAGTATAAATACTCGTAGCTCTTCTGCCACCCAGAACATTGGGTTCATAATGAAAATCAAAGGATCTCTTTTAAACTTGCATAGATGATCGTGGCCAGATGGGTTTAGACTTCCACAGATTTTGAACATATGATTGAATCTTGATGAGTAGATCGACAATGTATTAAGCGAAATAAGTATATTTACCATTGAGCGAGAAATAAATTTATGTTCTACACCTTGATCTAGAAATCTTGCTAGCAAACCATCGAAGAAATAATTAATATTTAACAAACCTATGGGTTTGGTATGAAAATTCCATTTGTCTGCAAATGATTTATATTGAATATTTCCTCCAGCGTGTTATAGCGCTTTGGAAGAAACAATAAAAGCATCATTATTGCTCATCATATACATCAGGCGATCATGGATGGATTGTGTTTGTAGCATCAATCCAGTTGGACTAATGACATTTCTAACTCCAATTCGATTCTTGCCTCGATTCGATGAAAAGGTATTATACTTGACACTCTTATCCCCATAATTGTGCGGCCATCGTAAGACTCTTAATAGTTTGTTATTAGTCTCTATATAGTATATTGATATTTTGTTTCTAACTCCCTTCTGAGTTGGTCTGCCAGTATCCACATATTGGATATGACCTCTTAGTCTGAGCCACCAAGAACACATATAGTTTTTACCTGGCGAGTAAAGATTGACTTACATGAGATGATTTTGATATCTCCATCTCCACCTCCACCTCTATCTTTCTCTTTCAACGAATGAATGATAGATATATGAATCCCTCTATTTAAAGAAAAAATTTCAAACCAATAATTGAGTGCACTATTTACTTTTTGACAAATATGAAAGTGAAAAAGGCAGAAAATTATTTTTTAGTGATATGACATATAGCTGTCAGTGATTGAAAAATAATATATCTTAAAATTGAAAAACGATATTTACAAATAAAAGAAATATATTGATCTTTGTTATTACACTGAGTTTTCTTACATAAATATGGGAAAATCATTATACTAAAATTTTCTACTAAATTTACAAACAGGATCTTCTAAAGTAAGTTTTTCAAAGTATGTAGCGTTTGTTGATCTTTGAATTTGGTCCATAAGGCCATTAGCTCACCTGTATGCGTGTCCACTAGGATGTGTCTCAAGCGCTGTTGAATATCGTCAAAGGCTCCTTACTCAATCCATCCTTAATGAATGCTTTATTTTATCTTCTCGATTTACCAGACAAGTACCCCCACGATTTACATCGAGTGTCACATGTCCATGAGCACACTTGTAGCATCCTCTAATCTTTTGCTCTCAGTTTCTTTGGAAAACTCCTTTTACCCATACCAGGCATGTATTTAGAAGGAATTGAAACCTCACAGGATAATCGAACCTTTGCTTCAATCAAGTATCGGATATCTTTGTGGGATACCCTTATTCATTAAGCATCCTTAATCTTTCCGGCTACATCGATAAATCCTTTTTAGGATTTTGATCGGTAGTGATGGATAGTATTTTCGAAGATTTGAGAGCATATGATCCATTATAATGTATAGACCCTTGTTAGGATGAATTTTACAATAATTTTGATGATTTATTTATAGAATAATCTGCAGCGTATGAAATAAGACTCAGATTTTAAATAAAGCGTAAGAGCTACGATTTGAATTAAATAATAGCCAGGATGTGATGCGTATGTTTGTAACTCAGTGTTTGAACAGCGATAGTAGACAATAATGTCACCAAAGATGATGGAATATGTCGGTGAATTGTTTCTATGATAAATCAATGTTGAGCACTTATCTGATACTAGTGAAATCGATATAAGAATTTCTTGAACTAGAAGTTGATAATACTCGTTGCAAAACCGGATTACCATAGGTTTAAATAATTATTGAAATCAATATTTCAAGTGAAGAATTAAAGGAATTCTTCAATGATTGTTCTCGATAAATGATGAAATCATTCTTAGCCAATATTGGAAATAAATCCCAAATATATACGGAATAAAAATGAGAAGTATGGGCCACTCATCCTCCATGTGAATTTCTTAGATATTATGATATGGATCCACTAGATAGTCACATGTGTATATGATTGAAATTTGAAATTTCTGAAATATTTCTTCACTGGGTATGAGCATGATTTCCAGATTTAATGATAAAGGTAGTAAATGTATATCACGTCTTGAATAAATCGCAGAAGGATTTGGTATCGCATCTAAGTGGGATATTATATGGCAAATTATTTAAAGTCCTCAAATAAATTGTAGATATCGAGAAAGCGAGAATACAAGCGGTCTAAATTCCCATATTAAAGTGAATGATGAGAACATATATGATTAAAATCATACCATTATATGAGTTTTGGTGTTCTAAATTTTCTACCGGCATGAGGGGAGTATTAAAGGTTGAAAATAATATGTGAAATGCATCATGTTATATCCTCGAAATTGAAATCTGAACTTGAAGTTCAAAGATGCATGAAAGGCTATGAACAATCACATATATCATTTCACGATCTTTGATAAGTTAGCGCGTAGGAAGCGTTGATATTTTCCCAATCATCTATATCAAAGCAAATTATAAAAGATGGTGCTTAATAACGGAGGCGTATACTCTTGAAAAGTATATAGACATAACTATATTGCGTAATCCTACAAGAGGATTGATAATGAGATATCGCGATAAGTTATGTCGATATGGGAAAGAAATGAAATTGAAAAGTGTCGACACGATATGAAAATGTAGCCTACATATGATCGATGATAATGAAAATATTGAGATATATTGAAGATGATAAATGGTGAATGTGAAATCCTTAACTACGAGATGATGAGATGATGATGACTAGTGCTCAAGTTTAAAGATAAGCATGGTGGTCATTATATGTTGCATGCTCATGAAAGTTAAATTCACCAGATCGTGTGTGTAGCCAGAAAAGGAAATTAAAGGATCGGGTGAGCTAAGCGTGTTTATGAAGTGCCCAGCCTTAAAGGGTGAGCTAAGCGCACTGGGAATGAAATAACTTATTAAGTGAGTATTAAATGTTAAATGATATATTTTAAGTGTTAGTTAGTTATGAAGGTTTACTTATATGTTTACATGTTTCACGATGAATTTATATGCTTTAAATTGTGTATTTGGAGACATGTGTTCATGGTGAATGTTTTGTAGTTGTGTAAGAAAATTGATGCACTCTAAATGAGCAGAAGAGTATAAAATCGATGTATATGATACTCATACAAATGTATGAAAGATTTTGAAATCTTTGCGGCATCTTTGTATAAAATACAGCGTTGCACTCTTTTTCCCTCGATAGTGAGGTTTTTATCATTGGGTTTTCCTAGCAAGTTTTTAATGAGGCAACTTTAAAGGCGTATTCGCATGAATAATGTCTTCTTTTTCCTTCATTAGGGTTTTTCCTTTGGGTTTTTCCTAATAAGGTTTTAGCAGGCGAGCGATAGGAGAAATTGATATAGTGTATCTATTGGATCAAGTTATAATGGAGCTAATGCTTTAGATCCAGCGATGATGATATTGAAATCATTTACTGAAGTAAAGATATCGATTCTCAAGATATGAAATCAAGCAGGCGGTATCTCTTTTTCCTTGATCGAGTTTTTCATTTGGGTTTTCTTGTGAGGTTTTAACGGCGTAGGCGTGAATCTTCGTATCTTGTTGATAGCGTCGGGGAGCAATGTTTTGATGAAGCGATATATAACCACTCCAAATTTATCCTACAATCGGTTTGGAAGTTTTTTTTCTGGGTTTTTTAAAGCAGTGCAGGAAGGCGTTTGTATTAATAGTCGTTCGAGGAGTGTTATGAATAATAATTGAAGAATAATTATTAGGTGTTATGAATAATTGAGAATAATTTGGTGGTTATGAATTATGAGGAATAATTTGGTAGAGGAATAATTTGGTGCAAGAATAATTTGGTAAAAGATGTAATTATTATATGTGAATGACTATTATACCATTGATGAAATTATGTAATTCTGATTGTCTTAATTCGAAATTTTCCATAAATAGAGAACTGATTATTAATGAAATTCATTCACGAGAATTCCTTAGAATTCATTCTCTAAATTCTCTATTGTTTCTATCTTTTATACTTGCTTTATTTCATGTTGTCAAATCATTGTGATTCTTTGTAATTTTTAATTTATAGGTAGAATACAATGTATGCTAATTGCTAAGAAATTTCTCTACTACTTTTAGAAAATGATTAGAAAATATTGATGTCCCTTTTGGGTTGTAGAAAATTAGCAAATGAAGAAAATCTTGTTGTCGCTAGGAAATTTTCCTACTCTGCACTAAAAGTTTAAGGATATAATTAAAAATAATTAAAGTATAAATTAAAGATATAATAAAAAAATTTAAAGTAAAAAATTTAAGATATATCTTCTTATGTCAGGAAATTTTTCTACTCTAAATAAAAATTAAAGATATAATAAAAAATATTTCCTTTCTTTGATAATATAAGTACAAATTCAAGATATAATTGAGAATATTTAAATTAAAACTTAAAGGTATAACTTTGCTGTACTGAAAATATTAGTGGAAAAAATATTAAATTTTTTGATTTCAGATTATACAAATATTCTAAAAGCATAAACATAAGTTGACAATAAGAGATAAATTATTAATAAATAAAAAATTAATTTAAACATTTATTAGTGAAAAAATTTGAAACTTATATTTAAAGATTAAACAAATATTCTCAATTTATTTAAACATAATTTAATAATGCGGATTTAAATGGTACTTTTTTAAAGAAAGTACACACATTGGGGGATTAAATAAATACATTTTTTTAAAAAAATAAATTGTTATTAGTTAGCAAATTTATTCACCATGCTAAAAAGGAGAATGCCTATTATTCTCATTTTGGAGGATCGATATAAGTCGGTAAAAAATTTAAAATTAAAATTTTTTTGTTGTAATGTCCCATTAACATAAGAGAGCTTTAAAAAATAGTTTTTATATATAATTTTTATTATTTTAAAAGTTACTTATTTTACAAGTAAAAAGTAATTTATTGCTAAAAATAAGTAACTTTTAAAATAGTAAAATTTATACATTTAAACTATACTCACTTTAAACTTTCGATAAATAGAATAATATGGAACAAAAAATTCAAAAATTTCAATTATTTACCATTCAAATTAATCCTCCAAAATGATGTTAATTTTCACCCTTCTTTTAGAGAACAAATTGTTCGCCCTCTTAAAAGAGTGAATATCAACATCTTTTTTGTGGGTCGATTTGAGAGTTAAAAAATTAAAAATTTTAAATTTTTTTGTTCCATATTATTTTATTTATCGAGAGCTTTAATATGAGTATAATATTAATATATAATTTTTATTATTTTAAAAGTTACTTATTTTACTAATAAATAAGTAACTTATCACTAAAAATAAGTAATTTTTAAATCAATAAAAACTATATATCAAAATTGTACTCATATTAAAGCTCTCAACGAATAGAATAATACGGAACAAAAAAATTAAAAATTTTCAATTTTTTATCCCTCAAATCGACCCACAAAAAAAGGGTGAACAAAATTGTTGTCCATAATTTATGACACTTGGCATAAAATAATTGGTCCAATAAATTTTTAACTAAAATCTTGTCCTAATAACTGTTTTGCAATTGAATAACGGTCAATCAAACCTTATTTTATATATTATATAGATATAGATATTTAATATATTTATTCTTTATTTGCCGGGTCCAATTTGCTGTAGATAATAGACTAAAATTCAAATTTAGTCTAAAATCTTTACAGTTATTTGTATTTTTGTCCCCATCATTTGTTTTTAGATAGCAAATTCTCAACCTTTGAAATGCTAGCAATATTTATCCAAATTTCATTTTTCCACCCACCTCCGTTTACCCGTTAGTCAAATTTTCAAAAATATTTTAATTTAATATATGAAAGGTATTTTGGTAATTTGACATTTATGTTCAGCGTAAATTGCAAATTTAGCCCCTAACCTTTACAATCATTTGCACCATTGTCCCCAACTCTTTCCATGAGTTGACCCCAACTTTTGAAACGTTAACAACGTTTTTCTAGAACTCTTCATTTCTTCTATTTGATTGTTAGCCAGTTTTTTGAATGTTTTATATTTGAAAAATGAAGGGTATTTTTGTATTTTAACATTTATTTTACTCACTTTATGAAAAATACGAATGAGGTACTTCTTTTGCAATTTAAGTACTAAAATGAAAATTACACTCAAGCCCCTTAACTAATAAAATTGACACACAAAAATCCATATCCATACACGCCGTTCATTGTGAGTCCTAAATTTTCTTAAATTGTACAATTTTAAGTTTTGATTTTTATCTATTTTTATTTTGACACATAATTTTATTGAACTAATTTCATCTCAATTAAATAAATTTTTTCAAAATTATTTAATAATTAATATGTGTTTGCGGTAATGTTGTAAATCTGAAAATTTATACTGGGCATAGATATTTTAATCTTAAGTAATTATTGAGCATTAATTTTTTATTAATTATTAATTTAATATTATTGTTAACATAAAAAATAAATCTTGAGTAGAAAAATATACCAATAAATAAAAAATGTAAAATAATAATAATAATAAATAAATAAATAATTGGGAAAAAGCCCATCGGGCGTTCCTTTGCCTATCCTACGCCGCTGATAGCGACAAAATCTCCGACACATGTCAATGTGAAGTCTAGGATTTTTCTCCCTAGTTGTTGGCTTTCTAAGGGAAAAAGCCCCTAGTCTTTCATGCCAAAATGCTTTGATGATTTTGCAGGTTACCAGCATTTCATCAAGTGCTCGCGGTGCAGACTAGGCAAGGAAAATGCTTGGTGTGTATTTTCTAATAGTTATTATAATTTTACATTTTTTAAAATTTTATTTGTACATTTTTTACTCAAAAGTTTTTTTTTTATGCTAACAACAATATTAAACTACAAATTAATAAAGAGATATATAATGATATCAATATTAAATAATTTGTTAAAATTAGGGCTTGTTCTATACACATTCTTTTGGATTTATTCAAACAACTAGTTAGATGTATAGTTGAAAATTAGAGAAAATGCATTAAAAATGTAAAATAATTATATGAGTGGTTTAAAATGATGAGAGAAAAAAAATTAGTGGAAGTTAGTGAAAATTTATTTTGTATAGAACAAGCCCTTAAAATGCCTATACACATAGTGTTAATTTTTAAATTTGCAACATTACCAAACACGTATTAATTGTTAAATAATTTTGATGAAAAACTATTTAATTATGACAAAATTAGAAAATTGTGCCTCAAAATTGAAATAGGTAGAAATTTAAAGTTAAAATTATAAAATTTAAGAAAAATTAGGACTAATAATGAAGGGTTTGCATGGATATGGAGTTTTTCGTGAAAATTTGATTAGTTAAGGGATTTGAGTGTAATTTTCACAATAACATTTAAATTACAAAAGAAGGACCTCATTTGTATATTTTTCGTAAAATGAGTAAAATAGATATTAAATTATAAAAACAACCTTCATTTATTAAATATAAAAAATTTTAAAAACTAATTAACTGTCAAATAGATGAACTAGTGAGTTTTGGATGAATATCATCAACGTTTCAAAGGTTGTGGGCCTGCTAGTCCGAAAAAGAAGATTGGAGGCGACAGTGCAAATGATTCTAAACATTGGGGATGAAATTTGTAATTTACCCTTAAAAAATACGTCAAATTAATAAAATACCTTCATTTACTAAATTATTATTATTTTTTTAAAGTATGACTAAAGGTCAATGATAGATGACAATGTATTAAAAAAATGAATGATTTTCAAAAATTCTAGCTAACAAATTTTAGATTTATTTAGTGAAAATTTCTTGAATGTAATAGAAACTATAAAGTATAAACAACTCACTGTCTGAACATGGACAATTATTTCAAAAAACAAAATACATAAATAAGCAAAATCACATGTTGGCTACTCCCAAGTCTATTATCAACATACATTATGTCAAAATTTTGGTAACCAAAATAGATAAAAGCTCTATGATTCTAAGAAGAGAATCGATCAGTTTCATAATCTTCACTGTCCACAGACATTCCTGCTGCTACAGGACCTGCCATTTCATACTTTTCTCCGTCCATTTCCCTTCTATATCCCCCTCAGTGAACTCGGCCTTAGCAGATTCCAGTCAAAGGTTGGGGGCCTGTTAGCTAAAAAATAAAGGTTGGGGAGTGCAAATAAATATAAAGGTTGGGAACTAAATTTGTTTATTATTATTATTATTATTATTATTATTATTAACTAAATGTAAATCAAAAGGTTCCTTTCTAACGACAATCTACCCTAGATAATAAAAGGTCCACTCCAATCGAAGTGTACTTGAGAAAACGATAGTCTTGAAGAAAAGCTAAAGCAAGTAAGCAACCTATTAACTGCTCTCGACGGAAAATTCATGCTAAAGCAAGTAAGCAACCCATAACCGCTCTCGACGGCAAATTCCTAGAAAAATATTATTATTATTATTATTATTATTATTATTATTATTTAAATACATAATGTCATTAATACAAGCATGAAGAAGAATTATTTAATACATCAACAATACAATCAAACAGATTAGAATAAGTAATAAGATGAGATTGAAATCGAACTTCCCACACTAAGACATGGGCTACCATTTGTTTGCATAACCGAAGATTTTTTTTCTTTTTTTTTTTTTTTTTTTTTTTTTTGACGAACATTCGGCGAATCTTGTAAACATACAAAACAATAGGAAATTCTTATTCAGAAAAAGGATTTCAATTTCCTATCTTCTAATTGTTTGAGGAAAATCTTGTAAACATAAAAGACAACAAGAAAACCAACAAACCAACAAGCCTTGTTGTTTTCAAAAAACAAGAAAATCAACCCGATGTGTTTGATCGGTAAAAATAGAAAAGAAAACGTGGAAAATATTTGCTTGAAAAAGAAAATTACGTACCTCCTTGGAAAATATTTTCTTCGAATTGATAAAAATGGTATTTAAAATGATTATACTTTGGAAAATTATTTTGTTTTCCAACTTACAATTAAACGATAAAAGATAAAAAAGATTCATTAATTGGACATTTTCAAAAAAAAAAAAAAAAACTTCTCGAATCAAACACACCCCATTTTAAAAACGTCAAACAAAAATGTGAGCAGAGAATAAATATATTTTCTGAATTTGTACGAGTGAGGGTATGGCTAAGATCGTTGAGATAAGCATGGCAAAGCCTTGCCCTTAACAACGTTGCTTAATCGAGGCCCATAACAAGCTTTTTAGAAGAGAAATTTTTTAGAATCTTGACTCCCTCAAACAAATCCATGCACATGCCACAAGAGTTGGCCTCGATTCAAATCCCTTCGTCGCCGGAAAACTCATATCCTCCACTGCGCCGTAAATCTCTCCGACGCCTCCATGTACAACGCGCTAATTCGCTGCCATTCTGATTCAAATTCCCCCCAAAACTCAATCTCCTGATTAAGAAATCCAATCTCCTCCCCGACATCTTTTCGTCTTTCGCATTTACGCTCAAATCTGTGGCAAATTCGCAGTGTTTTGGAACAGGTTCTCAGTTCCATTGACAAGCATTGTTGTGTGGTTTCAACACACATCTTTTTGTTGCCCGCACTTTGATTAGTATGCACGCAGAATGTGGGCGTAATTTGTTTAGCAAGAGAGTGTTCCGCGAAATTCCTGACCCAAATTTGGTTAGTTGGAATACGATGGTAACTGCTTACATCAGGTGCGATGAGATAATACGTGCTGAAAGAGTCTTTAATCTCATATCTGTGAAGGGATTATATTTTTAAAATGTTATGCTTGCTGAGTATACCAAAACGAGGGATCTTAGCGCTGTTTGCTGATGTTATGGACAAGTTTTTGGTGGATTTCATCAGAGGTCCTAATAGTCCAATTGCCAACTCTGCTTCAGGTGGAGTCAATTTTTGGTGCTTGAATCCATGATTAATATTTAAGAGTCTAATTTAAATGTTTTCTTCTGCATCAAGATAATTTAGATGTTTTCTTCTGCTTCAAGATTCTATAAGTTGTTGCCTGTGTCGATTTGTGTACTTGTTAACTAATTAAAATTGTTGAGATATTTGATAAGTTGGTCCTTACTTTCACTTTGTCAGGAATTCAGGGACTTTAGTTACAAATTAGTCAAGTTGTTTACTGTGTTTTAGATTTCCAACTAGTAGTAGTTGTATCTCTTTTATATATAGTGGGCAACTTGTACTCTTCAGTTTTTTATCAAATGACCTGGGAATTATCCCTTGACCGCCTTTGTTATTCATTTTCTCATATCGTATTCGTCATCGTCTTCACCAATTTTCTTCCTAATGTTTGATTTTCACATGGTATTAGAGCGGGCGTGAATTTAATAACCATGCCTCTGTTTTCTGATGAATCTAGAAACTATATTTGATTGAGGTTTCTAAAATTTTATGTTTTTTGCTTCCGTCCCTTTCAATTTTAAATCTGAAAACAAAAGAAAAAAAATAGTAATAATAATCATTATCGCAGTTTTTTCATCATCGCTATCTCAAACTATATTCTTCCTCCACAATCAATCAAAGTGTGGCCGAGAGATCTTCTTTTTGGTCGGATTCGATTGTTAGGATTTTCTAGAAATTCTGTCTTCAGTTTTGAAAATTGAAATCTGCCAGTTAGCATTTATTGTTAAGCACTTCAATTCTCTTGTTTGAATCCAGTTGACGCTTAGTTTCGACGTAAACTGAATCTTTGGCATCGGCGATGCCCAAATCCACCGGAAATTTCTTGATACGGAGAGCAGGGTTCGAATTTAAGATGGCAGAACTACTGGGCAAAAGGGGATCTATGTTTCTTTTCCAACCATTTAATGAGTGTCGAATAAACATTGGGTTGAAAGTAGTAGTAGAAGTGTTAGATAGAATGCCACATTTTATGTTTGGTTGGGCATAGATTCACCAGTTGGAATGAAGGTAAACTGACTTTCCTCTTCTTCTCGTGGGATATGTTTTTGAGCTTCATGTTGCCCTTTTTGCTCTTCTGTGATTATGATCTAGAATATCAGTAGTTGTTGTCAGTAGTTGTGGGTTCGGAATTTGAAGGCCTTGCTTGGTTAGTAATAGTAGAGAATTAATTGAAGGAATTGGATTAGAGTCATATGAGGATAAATTTGGTTGAGTTGGTTCAAGTTGGTGCATTTTGAGAACAGTGTTGTTGTTTTGGCATGTGATGAGTCGTTTCTTGCCCATGTGATCAACAATGGTGGAATTCTTTGGGCTAGAGAGTGATTCGGATGGCAAGAGACTACTAAATGATGTGAAATCTTTTAATAGTCTGCTATTGAGAAAGTTTGACAGATTGCTTTTTTTAGGAGGATGCTGGTCTGATTGTTTTATTTGAAAAGGTTTTTGTGATTTGGAATTTGTAAGGAATGCTTTGGATTAATTGCATTGTTATTATTCTAAGATTAATTACACCGGCGGTTGTGGCTCTCCATTGTGGCTGCTGTTGATAGTTGCTTTTACAGCTATAGCTATGGATTGTGGAGAGAGTTAATTTGGTTGATTATGGGAAGGAGTTCAGCCTTGTGATATGGTTGATTATGTGAGGTCTAATCAGTTGATGGGGCTTTTGCCTTATAAGAGAGTGGTGAATTTTGAGCAATTAGATGTTGCTCATAATATATTGAGTGGGAGATTTCCCACTTGCAAAACTTTTTGATTGATGAGTTGCCGGTTTGATTGGTGTGCCGGGGTGTGAGTTATGTGCCCTTTGATGGTTGATGTGTTGTTAACAAGATGCTACAGCAATATTTGGAAAACTTTGGATCCTTTTACCTTGCTGATGCTTGGTTGGATTAAAATTGATTAAGCCTTGAAGATGATAGACTTGGCAGCTGGTTGAAGTTGTTTTCTTACCGATACTTGAGGTCTTGGATGACCTTTTCGGCTGGATATAGTTGATTTAACTAAAATCCTATGGCTCTAGATGGCGTAATCAGCTAGTTGCTGATTTTGCAGGTAAAATTGAAGCCGTGAATGGCTTTTGTCAACTAATTATAGCTGATTTACTGATTGGTTATCTTATTGTAGCCGATTTACTACTTTAGCCTATGATTGGGTTTGTCGATCTATTTTTGATTGATTTGACTTGGTAATTTTCAAATTTGGAGTCATTTATGAGGGAATTATGTCAATTCCCTTTTTGGGTCTCTCTCGTTCAAGTTGGGTTTGGTCGAGTTGACCAAACTCCAACTTGAGGGGAGATGTTGAGATATTGATGAGTTGGTCCTTACTTTCCCTTTGTCAGGAATTTATAGGCTTTAGTCATGAATTAGTCAAGTTCTTTACAATTTTTTAGATTTGCAACTAGGAATAGTTGTATCTCTTTTATATGTAGTGAGCATTTTGTACTCTCCAGTTTTTAATCAAATGAATTGGGAATTATCCCTTAATCGCCTTAGGTATTCATTTGCTCATATCGTATTCACCATCTTCTTTATCAATCTTCTTCCTAATGTTTGATTTTTACAAAAAATTATATGTGAAATATCGTCTAAACCAACCTTGTTCTAGGTCTACATTTTCCTCCAACTTTTTTCCACCTAGCTTTTTTTCCCTTATATTTTTCACTCATGTATTGAGAACGTTCTTAGAGTTATTTGACTTTGTGGGATAGGAGAGAGAAAATCCAAATTTGGATTTTTACCCTTCATGGTAGAAGTACTCTTATTTGGTATGCAAGGAAAAACCAAAAATGAAAAAGAATTCTAGCGATGCTTGGGGTTAGTTTTTCTCGTCTTCTTAATCCTTTCAACGAGGCCATGACCGAGAAAAAATATCTCCGAACCATATAAATGGCTTGTATTGGTGAAAATGTATATTTACTTGAATTACGTTTTAAATTTGTGATTAAAAATTAGAGAAAATGTATTATTCCCTTCATTCTATTTTGATAGGCTTGTTTTCATTTTTCATTCGTTCCAAAATATAATTTACTTTTTATTTATATTTATTTAATTATTTAATTTTTTATTATATCTTTATTTAATGGACATTGTTCTTAGTAAAATTATATTATGATAAGTACATATAAAAAAATACAATTAAAATTTATTTTTCAAGAATATTAATTATGATTTTTTAGTTTTCGTGAACATTAAACTAAATCTATCAAAATGGAATGGAGGGGGTAAAAAATATAAAATAATTATATAAATAGTTCAAAAAGATGAAAAAGAAAAAAAACTAATGAAAATTAGTGAAAATTAATGCTAGGAGAATACGCATCTATGATAAAAATTCAAAAATGGGGTCGACGAAATGCACGGTTATGCACCCCCAAATCCTATCGTACACCTCCTTTTTTTAAAAAAAATTAATAATTACCCATTTACCCCCATCTTCTTCCTTTTTTTTTTTTTTTTCGCTTTCTCCCTTCCTTCTTCACAACCGCAGCAGCAAAGAGAGAGAGAGAGAAAAAAAGAACGAAGATAGCCGAAGAAGAAGAGGGACGAACGAAAACAAAGAAAGAGGGGGTGTTTCAACCCAAAGGGACGAACGAAATTCAAGCATGAATTTCGATAGGGTCGAATCGAAATTCATGCATGAATTTCGATCCCTTTGGGTTGAAACTTCGCAAAATACGCATAATATTATTATTATTATTTTCCTTTTTTGCTTCTTCTTATTCCTTGTTGGCTGCTGTTAATGGCGGCCTTTTTGGGTGTTGGGGGCTGGGGGGCGGCGGCGGCGAATAGGGAGTGAAAAGCAGGGAAAAAATTATTTTGAAAGGGTAAAATGGGAAGAAGGGAGTTTGGGTTTTGTGGGGTTTTGGGGCGGGGGGGGGGGTGGGTTTTGAAAGTAGGTTGCGGGGTGTGGATAGCCGTACCCTTCAAAGATTATGGGGAGAAAAAGGAGAAACACGAGGGGTCGTCCGAAATCTCGTCATTTCACTGTTTGAACTTTGAAGCTACTCATCAATGGCGGCTTCTGCAATCCAGCATCTCTTTTCACCATCGCTTTCGACATCCTTCAAATCCAACAAGCCCATCGTTTCTAGAACCCCTTCAATTTACAAACCCTTAAGCTTCAGAATCAGAGCGACCACATCAATTGACTACTCTACTCCAGCTAAATCACCCTCCGAGAGCAATTCCAGCACCTGGCAATGGAAATTCAAGGACAACAAGGTAAACATCCACTTCGAAAGACTCGAGAAGAGTGGTTGTGAGAAGCCATCGAAGAACGTCCTGATGGTGCCCACTATATCCGATGTTAGCACTGTTGAAGAATGAAGAACTGTGGCCAAAGAAATTGTCGGTAAAAATGGTGGAATCAATTGGAGTGCTACGATTGTGGATTGGCCCGGTCTTGGGTACTCTGATAGACCTAAGCTTGATTATAATGCTGATGTTATGGAGAAGTTTTTGGTGGATTTCGTCAGCGATCCTGATAGTCCAATTGCTAACTCTGCTTCAGGTGGGGTCATTTTTTTGGTGCTTGAATCCATGATTAAGATTTAAGAGTCTAATTTAAATGTTTTATTCTGCATCAAGATTTTATGAGTTGTTGCCTGTGTTGATTTGTGTACTTGTTAACTAATTAAAATTATATGTGAAATATCAGCGAAACCAACCTTGTTCTAGGTCTATATAAAAGGAATATTATGCATTTATCACACAATCAAGACCTAAAGTGAGTGGTACTAATAGAGATTTTGTACTGCAATGACAAGAACATATGCTCTTATGAATACACAAGCTACAAGGGTCGTGCATGCATGTATATGTACATGTGTATGCATATCAGTGATACTTGTCATTTTGTGCTTTCTAAGACTAAAATGTAGATAATCTATTATACCTCTTTAATTTGCCTTAGATCATTTTGTATAGCTAAATGTTTAAATAGTTCTTGTAGCAGTGCAGTTATGAATATTGTGGAACTTTGCAACGGAAACATTTTCTTGGTGCTGTGATTTTGTGTAGACTATACTAACTCTTTTCCACCGCGCTTGCTGATTGTTTATAGTGAAGTTTATTTCTTATTTCTTTTGATTATTTTTATTTTTTTGTATACAGTACAGAGTTGGGGGAATTGCCTTTATATTTGGTAGAATGATGCTGTTAGGATTTATGTCACACTAGGTCAAGTAATATAAACAATAGTGTAATAACTAAACTGTAAGATGAATGTGCTGCAAAATAGTAGAGGATTGAATTAAAAAAAAAAAAAAAGATTTCTAAATAGTCCTGTTTGTCAAGCCCAGAGGAGATCAATTAATAGAAAACAAGTTAAGATGGTGTAGAAGGAAACCCGTAAAACTCAGCAATTTGCAACTTGATATCTATGGATGGCAGGAGCATTGGCAGAAAGAGACGAATTTGGATCTCAAATGATAAATATATAGAAGAAATGAAATGTGTAATTTGACAACGGCCTGATGGTTGAGCTCTATGAAGAGATGATTTTTGTAATTAGACTATTCCATTATTGATTTTCTTTAAAAATATAGCTTTCTTTACTATTCCCAATTTGGAGTCGAGAAAATTCATAAGTTCCATTTCTATTGGGATACCAATTGTTGAAGCCTTTCAGATTCTCTCTCTCTCTGTCATTATTACTTTTTTTCTTTTTTTTTTTTTTCCGTGCTAATGGTAATGGACATGACTTAAAAATTGTCACTGGATTAGTAGAACACAGAACCAAATGGGAATAGGTTCCCTTGAAAATTTTTAGCTTGTTTGAATGAGATATTTTATAAAATTATTCTCCTTCAAATTCCTTTTTAATCACTCTTTTCCATTGATATGACGACACTTTCATATTCTTTAAATCTTTACTCCTCTTTTTAACCTTACATTCAAGCATCGTTATTCAAAAAATCTCTCATAAAAACATACACGTTGTAGGTGTATTTTATCCTTGCCTTCAGTTTTGACTTTAAAATGAAATATCTAAAATTTTTTTTTTAAAAAAAAATTGGTTATTACAATTTACATTATAAGGCCATGTTGAGATTTCTTGGACACATTGCTCCCTTGTGGATCAGCGGGTATAACGAATACCCCTTGCTATATGTAGTAGTATTGATTGATTTATTTATTTATTTTTTGGCAAAGCATTTACACAAGTAGTACCACTTGCTAACATGTTACATGCTTCAGATAATGACTACGTGGTCTTTTGGGGAGGGCATGCTGCAACTATAGCTGTTCGTGCTGCGAAAAAAGGTCTGTTGAAGCCAAAGGCCATTGCTGCTGTTGCTCCCACCTGGGCTGGTCCCCTTCCTATCGTGTTTGGTAGAGATTCTAGTATGGAAACACGGTAACCTTTAATCATATACCTAACTCCTTACTAACAAATAATAGAAAGGCAGATTTGTAATATGCCTTTAGTTTTCCTCTTCTATTTTTCTGTGTTCAGATTGTATATTATTCTCGTAACTTGTAAGCTAGAAACAGATAAGTTGATATTTGTTCTATAGTCCCTTTGGATGGAAAAGGCTCGCAGTTTAGATTGATTGCTAAATCCATTCATATGTGCTACCTTATTTGAACTAGATTGAACTTCAATTCTCCCCGTTTAATGCAATCAGTCAACCTTATTTAATCCATTATAACTTATCACCTTATAGGTATGGGTTTCTACGAGGGACCTTGAGGGCCCCAGCCGTAGGGTGGATGATGTACAATGTGCTTGTAAGCAATGAGAAGGCAATCCAATCCCAGTACAAATCCCACGTATATGCAAATCCCGAAAATGTAACTCCAAGCATTGTTGAGAGCAGATATGCACTTACAAAACAGAAAGGGGCTCGCTATGTACCCGCTGCTTTCTTGACGGGCTTGCTCGATCCAGTAAATTCCAGGGAGGAATTTGTTGAACTATTTGCAGGATTGAAAGAAAATGTCCCTATATTAGTTATGACGACTGCAAGTGCGCCCAAGAGATCAAAAGCAGAAATGGAGTCTCTTAGGGGAGTACAAGGGGTGAGCAAATTTGTTGAAGTACCAGGTGCTCTCCTGCCACAAGAAGAGTATCCTCAGGTAGTTGCAGAAGAGCTCTACAGATTTTTAGTAGAGAATTTTGAGTTGAAGGCTTAAGAATAGTAAACAATCAATAACGGTGAAGAGCAGAGGTAAGTTATTCCGATATAAGTTTGGCGCAAGATTATAATAATAGATTTGTTGTTGTTGTTGTTGAACAATGTTGAATCCTATGTATATTGACACAGATATAATTCGATTCCTCAAATCATTCTGCAGTTTGGATCGCCTTTTTTTAAGTCTCCTCTTAATTCAATGCATGTTTGGAAGATATTTTGGAGAAAATAAAATTTGAAAGTGATACAACTGAGGCGAAGCAATCACCTGGAGAATCTTCTGGAGTTAATTATTTTTTCTTAATAATTGATTAAGTTCAGTCTTCACTTCAAACTCGATTAGAACAATTTAAACAATATGAAGTTATTATTTGGGTTTTGCATGATGTGGAAATGTTAGCATTAGTATGAATATCGAGCATTAGTTGGAACATAACAACACATTCATTCATACCTTAACGGTGATGATTGTTTTTTGAGTTGATGGTCTTCAAGTAATGTTTACCAAGTGAAGCAACGCCAGAACCACCCCGCTACCATATTTAAAAACAATAGATAGTTGTTTCTCAAATGTTTTTATCACATCCCAAATTTTGCTATTCACACCAAACACAATTGCATTTGCAGAAAGTTCTTGACGCCCAAGTTATTAATCGAGGAACATTTGAAAGAGAAGTTAGAGCAATTCTAATGATAAGGTGACCAAGGGGAATGGGAAAGGGCAAATCAAGGGTGGAAAAACCCAAAGGAAGTGCCAAATTTGGTAGGTTTTTCCATCACAAATCAATCAAAACTTAGATTTTTTACCCTTTCCGCTAGATTGGTTTGCAGTTAGATTGATTTGTAGGGAAGGGGAGGAAAAAAACCCAAACCCCAACACTAGGAATGCTCTTACAACTAGTAAAGCAAAGAAAAGGGGCAAAAAGAGGGAAAGAAACGCCTAGATCCTTTCATCAAACTACATTGTTAAGAAACCAATCATACGAAAATAGTTGCACAAGCACAACCGAGAAAGGAAAAAAGAGAGAACGCGAAATCAAGTTACAAACGCAATCAGAGGAAGGTAGATTCATTGGCATATAGGGCTCTCACAAATGCATCCACGAGTAACTTTAGCATGGGTAGCCTAAGAGTTTGATGTTGTCGTCTTCTTAAAATCAATTTTGTCAACCTTAACTTCACCATCAATGAGTTCATAGACATATACCACGACACGTAGACCATCAATGTCCATGAGAACAAAGCTTGGGTTGACATCGTATGTGATGCTACTGTAGGACCCCGTTGCTGACCCGGGATTTATTACAACTCCGGCCTCGTGTTTGTATGCTGTAAACTGATGGGTGTGACCGGTGACAAGAATGTCAACATCTAGCTGCCTCTGGAGCATCGCCAGTGAGTCCAGGTCCCCCCATGGAATAACCTGCGCAAAGTAAATAATGCAAAATCTTTCTTAGTAACCAGCACTATGCAAGGCGCGGTTAGCAGTAAGAAAAACACACACACACAAAATACAGTTCATGCCTGATGACTGGGAAAATCAATAAAAGTTCCCAATGACCTATTATAACAAAAAATACCACCTGATGACCATGGCAAACTCCAAGCTTAAACTGACCAATGGTTAGTGTTTTTGTTTCTGGGTATCGGGTATCCTCATCATATTCACCTCGGGCAATATGCAAGTCTGGACAAACAGTCTTCAAGTAGTCATGAACCTCCTGCAATATAATCACATGATTGAATGAGAATCCACTTTAGACTCGATATGTCTGGTTATTCCCTGCTCGGTGAATATGTCGTTGAATCACATGTAGACAAGAAATAATGAATCCGTTGAGATTTTGAATAAGGAGAATCCAACTAAAGACCGCTATTCCTTGGTCAAACAAGTTGATTACAGATTACAAAAGAACTGGAAATTTCTATATGAGGCACCCCACTGTTTCAAATTGATCAGTTGCTGTAACAGTGCAGCAAAGAAGAAGTCCTGTTATGATAACTCAATTAGAATTATTTCACTTTAATTTTGTTACTAACAAATTTTGATGATCAACTGCATAGAAGAGTTCCATGTAAAGGCAGCAAAGTTTTTGACGTCCCAAGGTGCTCCATCCTTGTGCTGCGAAATGTCAGAATTGTTAGTCAATTTCCTGATCGTTCCACAGGTAACTTTGTAAGCGGAGGGTAGTATGGGTATTTTCACAATAATCAGTTGAAGCCAAAATGTAAAACGGGGGTATAAGGGGTTCAACTTGTTTAGGCAGAAAATAGGCTTGAAACTGGGAATTGTAATTGAATGTCGCCCTTCCATTCAATACTAGAGACTTAGGTTCCCACATTTGGTGTTGGAGAACTTGGTAGATTAGCAACATCAAAAATTGATAAGAGTTTGAGCTCGGCACTCGATTGGATAAACCAGAAGCAGAGGGGATGGTTGAGTCAATCAAAACAATGGAGAAAAATGAGAAGGTGATGGTTGTTTGAGCTTTTGGCTTCCATGGCAATGATCCCAATGGGTGGGTAATCAGGAGTTAGGACTCCAGGCATATTCTCTGTGAATAGGTTGTTCGAGGATGAGAAGTACAAGACATAGCGAATCACATTGTTAGAGAAGCCCTAGCCTGGTTTTAGAGGCCAGATGGGTGCCACCCCAAGTGAGCTTGGGCAAAATTGAAGGGTTTGCCGCACAGCCTCTTAACAGGAGGGCTTAGAAAGGAGGATCTCCGGCCATTTGAATTTCTGTCCATGTGAGAGGAGAACAATTTGGAGCAGAGCATTATTAATGGGCTTCAACGTGGGATCTTATTTGACTTTTGAGATGGGTTTGCTAAAGCCCAACAAGTTGGCTAGAACCATCAAAATGGAGCAGCAGGTAGGGGCCCAAAATAACCTACTTAAGCAGTCCGAAATACTCCCTGACCCACACTGCTTGAAAGACCCCGGTATCTCTAAAAACCATACTCAACCCCTATTAAACCAAAAGGGCAAAACCAATCCACTCAATTAACGAATCAGTTCCCAATTTCACAATACACGCTCCAATAGTAATACTCCCACCTCCTATTCCCAATTAACAAATAAATCAAAGGCAATCCACTCAATTAACGAATCAGTTCCCAATTTCACAATACACACTCCAATAGTAATACTCCCACCTCCTATTCCCAATTAACAAATAAATCAAAGGCACAGGTAATAACATAACCCATAACATAGCTTGCGTCATTCTCGGGATAAAACAAAAGCCCATTGATCAGCTAGTGACAATAAAAACTCTCCGCTCCAATAATGTGTAGATACAATTTTTTGCACAACTATTCAGAGTATGCGTGAATATGCAAATTATTGTACCTTCTTCAAAAAATAATTTTCTCTTTTCTCAGTTTCCAATATAAGCTTCCCTAGGTCTAGATTCAAATTGCAACCCAAGGATCGCCAGAAAACAGTGTAGATTGACTTGATATTGTTATTTCTTTTTCTTATTGATCAAAATCAGCAACCACTTCAGTCAAATTAGTGGAAAAACTTGAGCAGAATCTGAAAGTTCTGAAATTTAATTCAAGTCAAAGGAGATGCATACAACAGGATAAACATTGGACTACGTTTTTATAGATCTCCTTGATTAAGAAGCTTCAATCTCTATTCTAGTGAGTACCATCATCGCTAATTTATATAACAATTTGGTAAAAAAGTACTTACTTTTATACATAGGTTCCCCGTGCAGATTACATGCTGGATCTTGCCTGGAACAAGCATGGATTTGAACTTCGGTGGCAGATCAGACGCCCGGTGGGGTATGTGCAAATCACCTAATGCCAGTACCAGCACCATTTCTAACTCTTTGAGCAGCCACTTTTCAACTTCGTATTTTAAATGTTTTGGCACAACCTAGAATCTGAGAAGCCGTAAAATCCAAGACAAATTCAATCCACAGAAGAAAATCAACATTTTTTTTTTATTTTATATATTAAGTCTTCATACTTGTATAAAATATTAAATCAGGACTGCAATTTCACATAACAAGCGATAATTATTTTCAGGAAGATCGATTACAATCGAGAAATAACAACTCTGAAAAATTAATAAAATTCAATAATGAATATTGTACTGTCTACCTTCAAAGTTTGCGATGAGGAAAAAAGTCGAGTAGAAATTACTGCAACACTTGATGCGTGTAAATTGGTTCTAAGGGGTGATGAATAAGCTTTCCTTCTCAAACGTGTATGGAAGCTACAATTGTAACATAGTCGAATGAATCTATGGAATCCCCTTCTCGTTCACATCAGAAAATTGTTCCCCAATTGTAGCCCTTAGGCTGAACGCAAGCCCTGGTCGTACCTTAAGCCTACGTTTGGGAGAGCTTTGGAAAGTGCTATTAGCGGAGCAATTTTGACCATAACCTATTCAAAAAACTATTTTCTCCATATTATTTTATTTTATTTTATTCATTATTATATTATTTTTTTACTTTAAAAATAAAAATTTACTTTTCAATGACACAACTTTAAAAAAACATGAAGTGCATTTCATCGGACAATTTCCATAATTGATTACAAAAGTTGAAAAAAATCCTCCAAAAAAAAAGTTGAAAAAGAAATCTAAGTTCTATTTTAAAAAGTTCGTTTCGAGCTCATTTAAAAGGCGTTTAAATGTGAATTTTGATCTTATCGTTTTATCATGGCTTTGTGCTTTTTATATTTAATCCAAGTTTAAATTTATTTAGACTTGCTTAAGTTCATAAAAACTTAAAATTTGATTTGATTGGTTTACCACGATTTATATTTTTTAAAATACTGAATTAAAAAAAAAATTACTGAATTTAAGTGTTTGGCCGCTGCAATTTAAAACAAAATCAGAATTTTAATCATTTTTTTTTTCAATTCCCTTAAAAATCCATTTTCGTACCCAAAAATAAAAAATAAAGTTCAAAGACACTGAATCATGGAATTTTGTGAGCTTGTTTGCTGCACCTTAAATTTTTTTTTTCAATTATTACTTTCAATCAATTATTTAATTGTATTACCAATTTTTACATTACATTTTGTCATTTTTCGACTCCAATATTCAAAAGAGTGGAAGCGCCCCCACAATTTATTCATCGCACCTACATTTTTATCCACGAAAACGAATATAGCCTTATAGTCAGTTACGGAAGGGCAATGGCGAAAGTGAAATGTCGGCCGTCAGAGGCCAAGCATGCATGTTGGATGCTCCGTCATCTTTGGCTGAGCATGGCCATTCTTTTATTTTTAGTTTTTTAAATTCATAATGTAATTAATTTATATTTAAATAACAAATTGAAATTACTCCGATAATAGAAAAATACTGATTTTGCTGCCTAAATGTATTCGAATGCTCAAAATCTATCATACATCACTGTATAACAGTGAGTTTGACTAGTGGCGTCGAGCTATACCAAATCATTATATTATTTGTCCAAAATAGAGCTTGGACGCTAAATCTGTAAAGTACAATTTCGTAAATAAATAATTATCATAAATAAATAATTAATATTATTAACATGTGATTATTGTTAAATATAAATTAATGACATTATAAATTTAATTTCTAAAATAAAAAAATAAAAAAAATAAAAGGATGCTTGGCCATGGATGGCCAAGCATCATCCTCGAATGCTCGACCACGGGTGGCCAAGCATCCAACATGGCTGTCCGCCATCCTTGTCCGACGTTCCGTTTTCATGATCCACTCACAAAAAGGACATATTTATTATTAGCGAAAAATGTGATTGTGAAGATTAAAAATTAGGGTGTATATAATGCCACTCTATTCAAAAGTCATTTAATAGAAAAATAAAAATCTGGAAAATATTGGTCAAGCCAATGGTTCTTCGAAGAGGCCCTTCAATTTTCAACCTTGATAGGCTTAGCTGCAGAATCAGAACCACATCAATTGACTTTGAGAACAGTTTGAGCACATAGCATCGCATTGCGAATTGAAGCAAAATACAAGGGGAAAAAAATCCAATTCGAATCGATGGCTCTCAAAAGCCATCCAATAACATTATGATGGTGCCCGCTATCGCCGATGTCAGCACTGTCGAGGAATGGAGACTTTGCGGCTGAAACAATTGTTGACGGAAATTGGAGTGCCACAATTGTGGACTTGCGTTGTCTTGGGTACTCATATAGACCTTAGCTTGATCACAATGCTGATGTTATGGAGAAGTTTTCGGTGGATTTCATCAGCGGTCCTGATAGCCATTGTCAACTCTGCTTCAGGTGGAGTCATTTTTGGTGCTTGAATTGAGTCTAATCTTAACTATTTTATTTTGTATCAAGATTTTTAAGTTGTTGCTTGATTTGATTAGTATACTTGTCAGTAATATCAAATTATATATCGAATCTCGGTGACATAATGGGAGGGTGCAAACAAAATTCCAGGTTAGTTAAATCTGGGATAAGTGATGGGTTGTATTCCTACTAATGGGTTAACGATGGAACACAATTCCTAACATGAAACCAACCTTATTTGAGGTCTATATAAAAGACATAATCTGCATTTATACAAGACATCAGAAGCCTAACGTGAGGTGGTACGAATAGAGATTTTATTTTGCAATGTGCTGACTCATACATTTCGATCTTGGTTCCTTTTTGCTTTTGTATTCTTACAATTCAGTTCTAGTAGACAAGACTAAATGCAGGTTAACTGCAAATTGGAAGTTGGACTTTGCTGGGGTAATTGGCATATAAAGGCTCTGAGTTTTGTGGTAATGTAGATGATAGTCGAGTATAAATTGCAAAACATGGTGGCTCAGAATGACATGGGCATATATTCTCATGAATGCACAACCTACAAGGGTTATGCATACATATATATGTATGTATATATGCATATCCCTTTTAAGACTAAAATCTATATAAATGTATTATCCATCCTTCATTTTCCTTGGAACATTTTGTATAGACAAAATGTTTAAATAGTTCTTATTGCAGTGCGGTTGTGAATGGGGTGGAAAATTTTAATTGAAAGATGTTCTTTGTACTGTAATGTGGTTAGGATTTATGTCACATTGGCTTTAGTAATAAAATTCGTGTTGTGCTGTAAAATAGTAGAGGGTTGAATAAAAAAGAAGCGGGTTTCAAAATGATCTTGTTTGCCAAACCCAGAGGATATCTAGTAGAAAACAAGTTGAGATGGTGTAAAATGAAGCACATTGAAGGTTGACATGGAGCAACTTGATGTTTATTGATGGCAGGGTTAGGGGTAGATAGAAACGAAATGTGTAATTTGTGACCAAGGTCCAAGGGTGATAGCTCAAGTGGCAAGAGCACCTCATACTAGGCAAGAAGTCCTGGGTTCGAATCTTTGTGCCTCCCAAAGTTCCTCCAATTACAAAAAAAAAAAAATAATAAAGTGTAATTTGGAATAAGGGCTTATGGTTGAGATTGGATTCATGTGGTTAAACTATGCCAGAGTTATCTTTAAAAAGAATGTTGAGCATAGATTTCTTTTCTATTCCCCATTATAGAGTCTAGAAATGGTTGATGCGATTGCCTAAATTTCAAAGTTCCATTTCTATTTGGGTACCAATTGTAGAAGCCTTTAGGATTTATTTTTTACTTTTTAGTTTTTCTTTTTGCCATGCTAATGTTATTGGAGTAATGGCTTCGAATTTTGTTTCTGGGTTACTAGAATAGAGAACAGAATGGGTTCCATTGAAAATTTTATCTGCTTGTATTTACCCTTGCCTTCTGTTTTGAAATCAGAATGAAATGTCAAATGTTTTGAAAAATATTTTGTTGTTAGTAAATTCATAAGAAATATATGAGTGTGTACTACTGATTCTTTACCTATAGACTTGTCTAATATGTTGTCGGCTTGTCTCTACCTATGACATGATAAAATATACTACCATTTTTCTTCTCTTTACTCTTCTTGTTACTTCTTCTGTTTACTTGCACCCTGGTGGATGCATTGCTTTCTTCGTAAGTGTCATTTCGACAAAGTTGTTGGCAGCTACTCTTACAAATACTCTGTAAGCGCTACTTATTTTCCGCACATTCCATTATATTGCAAGACCATATTAAGATTTCTTGCATATGTAGCTCCATTGTTGATCAGTGGGCGGTTGGGCACAAAGGATGCCTCTTGCTATGTGTAGTATTTTTCTTTCAGACCACATTTGCACAAGTAGTACCACTTCCTAGTATGTTACATACTTCAGATAATGACTATGTGGTCTCTGGGGAGGCGTGCTGCAAAACAACAGTTTGTTGAAGCCAATGGCCGTTACTGCTGTTGCGCCCATCTGGGATTGCACTCCAATAAGTCATCAGAAATAAAAAGTAGAAATTATTCACCAGAAGCACTTCATTGTGCAAGATATATAAACATTTATGTAAACTATTTTTTAATATTTTCAGACTGTATAGTGTTCTCATAAATGAGAAACCGTTAAGCTGATGTTTGACCTCTACTCCTTTGGATAGAAGGGGGATCCTAGTTTAGATTGGCTGCTAAATCCATACATATGTGCTTCCTGAAATTTCCGATTGGATTGTCCATCGGAATTTTGGTTCAAGGTGTGTAACTGCATTATTGCTTTTGCTAGATGCTGCAAATTTCTCATCGAGATCCTTGCGTAGTTGAGAATGCAATCAATCACCTTTATTTAATCCCTTACAACTTGTGACTTTGTAGGTATGGGATTCTATGAGGGACCTCTAGGGCCCCTGCATTAGGATGAATGATGTACAACGTACTTGTCAAAAACAAGAAGGCGATCCAATCCCAGTACAAATCCATATATATGCAAATCCTGAAAGTTTAACTCCTGTTATTGTTGAGAGTGGATATGCGCCAGTAAATTTCAGTGAGGAATTTGTTGAACAATTTGATGGACTAAAAGAAAATGTACCCATATTAGTTATGTCGACTGCAAGTGTGCCCAAGAGATCAAAATCAGAATGGAATGTCTTAGGGGAGTAAAAGGGTAAGCAAATTTGTTGAAGTACCAGGTTCTATCCTGCCACAAGAAGATCATCCCCAGATAGTTGAAGAACCGTACTGATTTTTATTAGAGAATTTTGAGTTGAAGGCTTAAGAATAGTTGAAATCATCAGTGGTGAAGAGCGGAGGTAAATGGCTCTGATCTCTTTTGACCTTGATATAAGTTTTCCGTAAGATTATAATAGAAGATTTATTGAAGAATGTTGAATGCTATATCTATGAACACACATATACGTGACAAGGTAGACCTTTCTTTTTTTATTTTTTATTTTTGTCATAACCTGATAGTAGTAGAACATTAGAGGTACATGACATTTTTGTTTAAAATTAAGGAGAATTTCAAATCAAAATAGTGAAATATTATATTTGGAATTGGCTCTCAACAACCTAGCTGTGTCCATAGTTAGAGTTGCCAGTAACATCGTGTAAATATTGTATCCTCGGCGAGACATGTTCGACATTAATGGACTAAGGTTTCAACGATCTAAATATTGTTAATTTGTTTTCTGTTTGGAATCTAAGCCCCACTATCCCCTTAGGGGTCAAAACTTAGCATCATAGGTCCTTGAGCTTTAGACCTTGAACTTCCTGATGGTATCCTGTCCCTAACATTGTTCTACAGTGTTGTCCCCTGAGCAAAGGGAGCCACCATTCTCTTTCTTTCTTCATTGTTCTAATTGTAATGCAGCTGCATAGCTAACTCTCTTGATTGCTACCAAGATGATTTCTTTTCAAAAAGTGAAATTATTTCTCTTTCAATATCTTCCTGATTCTCAAACAACTCTTAACTCAGTCGCATTCGAATTGATGAATTACTTTGTAGTTTTCCTTGAATCTACTACCTGTGGAAAATCTTGAATATCTTCCTCTATGAGTATTTTATTTAGATTTCTGGCTCCAGGACTTCATTTCCTTGTACAAAACCTTTTCAAAATCATTCTTCAGTTCTAATCACTCTCTTTAAGGGTATGTTTGATAGGGATCCTTGAAAAAATAGATCTTAGATATGTGGTTTAGAAACAAAGAAGAGGTATTTAAAAAAATATTTAAAAATTGTGACATCAACAGATGAGAAGTTGAAGTCTTGAAGATGATGAGGCGCGAAGTTCTGAACTGATATCTCTCAATGTTGACTTGTTTGATTATGTTCTATTAGAAATTTACATATCACCAATATCTCTCTAAATTGGAGACCGTTTCAAATATGAAACGATTTTGACCAAATTTCATGGCAGGTATCTAAAAATATCAGACCTAACCTCCGAAAGGTCATCCCATCCCATTTCGGAGTAGTTGATGCATGGTGCAAAGTTTTAACTGTCTCAATATTTTCTAGCCTCATTGTTATTCTCTCTCTAGTGCAAATTATTATCCTCTAGAAGTTAATTTGTTAAGAAGTTCTTATGTATTTTCTGATAAATTGATTTGCACTCTGCCTCCTGTTATGCGACATATATTCTATCTCGATCTTGGTTGTATTGTAATATTATTACGCAGCATACTTTGTTTCACTTGTTGACTTCTTTTAGCATTTAGTGGTATTAGATGTGGATATACTTGGTGACGCTGGCAACGATTTTTGTTGCACCGAAGGGGAAAAGTAATCTGTCCAAAGCATTGCACTGAAGTGAACAGACCTCTATTTCATTATTATTATTATTATTATTATTATTATTATATAATATAATTGCTGCTTACTTTTGCACTAATACCGCGATAATTTCATGCAGGTCACAACACATTGATGGGAATCAAATTTTCCAGAGTCCAAATTTGATGACTGAAGAATAAATTCTGGTTAGAAATTCTAGCCATGGTTGCTTTAAACTACTTTTCACGTTTAATGTGGATTTGACTATTATGCCTATGAAGTTTGAACCACCTTGAAAGTGAACCAGCTTGAAAGAGATAGAAAAGTTAGTAAACTTTATGGATGTGATTCACAGTTTGGGCATGCCTCCCTATAGATCAACATTATCATTGCAGATAGTTATGAATTGGTCAATGCAGTGGCTAATGCATGGTGCGAAAGGGTTCTTGTTTATTTATCTATAAAATATGCATTTAGATTTTTGGACGTCACAATTAAACAGAACTATCTGGATATGACATGCATTTTGGACTTTATAACCTTGTTCTACCATTCTTCTGGAAGTTCATTGTGAACGTGCTGAGTTCATTAGCAGAAATATTTGACTCTTTGCTCGCCTACCTGATATGCACAATCTTTTGTGGTGGTGTTGTGTGAAGAGTAATTCTAAATTGGGTTATATCTTGTCCGTATTCGTATTTGTACGCTTGTGCACATATGTGCATGTACCTATATGTTATATCTTGCCCGTATTTGTATTCGTACGCTTGTGCGCAGGTGCACCTCACATGCACGTAGATTATATCTTGTCATTCTTGGTATGCTTGTGTACGTATGGCGTAGGTACCCCTCACATGCACGTAGGTTATCTTGTCCAAATTCGTACGTCTGTGTACGTACGGCGTAGGTGCACCTCACATGGACATAGGGTATATCTTGTCTGTATTTGTACGCTTGTGCATGTACATGCATGCACCTATACCTATATGCTTGTGTACATACGGTGCAAGTGCACCTCACGTGCACAGTGTGGTGTCTAGTCATGCAAGTGCGTGTGCGTATACACTGTACGTACGACCATGCACTTGTAGAGCACAGGCATGTAGTGTGGTGGATAGTTGTTCAAATGTGTGTGTAGACAGACAGAGATAGACACACATTGTATTTAAGTGTGTTTGTGGTAGAACTTTTTGAACAATCATTTTTTTCTTACATCTCTTAGCAACTACACACCCGACAAAAAAGCATTATTGTTCGTGTTTTATTATTTTATTTAAACGCACATTCGCTCAAGAAAATCACATTTCTTCGAGGAAAAATTATCAAACAAGAAATGCTTTGAAGGGTTTTCACTCCGAAGTCTAAGAATTACATAAAGTTGGATTCAGCTTAGTACTTGTTTCATTCCGCTACCATTGAGGAATATTTGATTTTTGAGAGAATGTGTACTCTGGTGAGTATTGAATACTTTAATTGCAGACACCTTTTTTCTTTAATATAAATGGGACACCTGTAATATTAGAAGGTCCTTTTATTCAATAATAAATTTTTTCTATTAAAATAATAATAATAATAATAATTTTGTTCAATTCGGAACTCAAGGATTACGTTTTGATTTAACATTGGCTATATAATAGGTTTTCGTGTAGATATATGAACCGAATGGAGTCGACAGGATCAATGTCCTTGTTGATTGATCCTATCCAGTATCCATCGACGTGATCTAACTAGTGACACTGCCTCAACACAGTTTTGACTTTTGATTACTACGTTCACACCCACACCAAATCATTTCTTTCTTTCTAGTCCCACTACCTAATACGTGGCAGATTCTGGGTCCCGCATTTTTCATATTGTGGGTGATGTTTGGGGAACTAATATGTCAAAATCTTGTACTGTTTTTTTTTTTTTTTTTGAGCTTTGTACTGTTTTGAATTTTTAGGCGTTTGAAGTGCTTTTGTTGCTCGTTTCAAACACGAATTCTGTTGTGTATGATGTGCTCAATGTCCTCAACAAATAAGATATGCAAATCATGTTCTTAATTGTATTATCCTAAAAGACTTGGTCCAACTAGTTTCTTTTCCTTCACAACAGTTTAATTAATAGTCGTGTAAATATTGCACAGTTGTTCCTATTATTTAGTTAGTGACTTTATTTTGGTGTCTATTGGTAGCGTCTTTGAATTGTATTGATTATCAATTATGAAATGAAGAATGAAATTATATCTATGTCTTTTCTAAATACCTCTCCTCCAAATCCTACCCTTATCAGAGTACTCATCAGGGGTGCTTAAAAATTTAGTTGAGAGGGCAATTTTGCCTAAAATCTATTCTATTGTTTATTAGCCTATCTCGAGCAATGGAATGGATAGTTGAGATTTGTAGTCTCATTTTTTGTTCCATTGGTTGTATCACTCGATTAATACAATTTTATACAATTGAGTGTATTAAGTCATTGATGTTGAGTGTTTTTATTAAATGAAATAGTTAAGGAAACAAAACATGAGACAGTGAATCTAAATTCCAAAATGCATATTTTGAGGGAAAGAGTTATTGTAAATGCAACCCATACACGCCCTTACGTTACCATCTCGCTCTCTCTTTTTTTTTTTTTGTTTTTGTTTGTGTAAAACAACTTAGGTTACTATGTTGGACATAATAATTCCGGCAGGGTATTTTCGGAATTGTATACACTGCCAACCAAGGCTTTAAATTCTTCTAGCGTCACAAACGTTGACACTTAGTGCTACGTGGGACCGGCCCATGGAAGTTCAAATAAAAAATACCTTTTTGGATAGTGGACCTATTGTGACAGTTTTATCAGGCCCAATCATCCATCACCAGTCTTATTCTCTAAGTGTCCATAGCAATTTATTGTCTCACCACGTGGTGGGCCTTCAGCCGCACACGTGGTACATCTAGCCATGTTTGCCGTTAAGATAGACAACTGGGCCCAATGGACCCATAGTTTGACACTATTGAAGCCCAACTGATTTCGTAATTAAGAGCTTGTTCTCAACCAATCATATTTTTCTCATCATTTATTTCATTATTAAGTTACAATTTTAATACTTTTATATTATTATTATTCAAGCACATATTCAAAACCATTTTTTCAAAAATTTCTACGAAACTTAGTCTAGAACAACGAGAAATCAAACCGCACACATTTTCCAAAAATTTCTTTTAGGTGTGTTTGATTGGGTTTCAATTACATACAAATATCACTTTAGAAAAATTAAATTGCATATTTGGTTATTTGATTGCACAAGTTTACCGTATAAACCATTTACAGGTATAATACCCTAAAGCATGTTTTTTGCCATTCTACATGCAAATGAAAAGTTAGTTTGGAATTGGGAAAATATTTTACATATAAAATGTAATTGGTTTTCCATATAAACCATTTCCATGTATTGGAATCAAACACAGCCTTCATTAACAAAATGGTCCTAATAATTAGCAAAATACTCCGTCCTATTTTGATAGGCTTGATTTTCTTTTTTGTCCGTCCCAAAATATAGGCTACTTTTCTTATTGGTATAAATATAATTTTTTCATTTCCTAATCCACCCTTATTTATTATATATGATTATTAATAAAAGTATATTATTACATTTAATATAGGGGTATATTAAGAAATACACAATTAAAATTTACCTTTTCAATAAATATTAATTTCAAATTTTTAATCCCTGTAAAAGTCAAATCATACATAACAAAATGGGACGGAGGGAGTACTAAATAATTATTATGCTGGTGATAGAATAGCATAAAAATATGTCGCAACATTAATGCTAGTTATTGAGGGTGGCACTGTCCATGTGAGAAATCAAAGAAATATTCATACCTAAGAACTGTGTGGTTCAGAATTATGTGGTCATTTGGCAATTAATTGGCATAGCTAGCTGTAGCGTGAAGGGTTTTATTATGCATAATAACACTCGTGTTAGATAACTTTATTTATAAATTTACCACTTTTTTTTATATAAATAAAAGAGTAAAACCAGTAGAAAATTTTGAAATTATAAATATATAATGATAAAAAATTTCAATAAAAACCATGTGGTAAACTGGTCAATTAGAATGTTTGATATTTATTTTATGGAAACAATACTAGAAGATTTTGACATATATTTAGGAATTTAAAAGTTTCTAAAAAGAAAAGAAAAACTTCTATTTTCCGTAGAAGCTGAAACCTTAAACCATTTTCAGAATTTAATTAAAATTCTCTGAAACAGCTTAAAAAGGTTTTGATTATTTATTTATTTTCATCAAATATTCGTTAACTATACTTTGACTTTAACAAATCCTCCGTATTCTGGCAAAAATGGAAAATTCCAAACATACTATATTTTTAAGTGTGCCCACTCAAGTCGGTACATATTAATTAGATAGCCGCAGTTTTTTTTAATAGGTTATAATTTTATCACGTAAGTCCATTGTTAAGTTAAAGTTGTAATTCAATATTACACCAACATTATATCCTATTTTTACATTTTTAATTACATCCTATTTTTTAATTTTTAAAATTTTTAATTTTGCACTTCAATAATATACCAAGTTGTAATATTATTTTTAAAAAAGCATGTGATTTTAACTTCAAAATATCTTCTAGCATTATTAAATATATATATATATATATATATATATATATATATCTACATATATATCTTCTAGCAAAATATTTTTTTTGCTATCCATATCCTTGTCATTGTCTATCCACATTTGCATATTACATCAATCAATAATATGATAAATTGATAAAATCTACGTTAGTCCCGTCGTGGTCGTTAGAGTAATTCGAAAAATAAAAAGTTTATGTAAGTACCTTACAATTGTAGGGGTATAGAACGGGCACGTGGAACTATCATTTATGTTTCCATATCCTTTTTCAATTTTTTCTTTTTAATATTTTTCATGAATAATTGAAAAGGTATGCAAAATCAAAATTGTTTCCTCCCAATTTTTTCTAAACCTAATCTGCAATAAATAAAATTCTAGAGACATGTTCATTTTATCCTTTGTGTGTGTGTTCACGTGTGAACACATATCCATGATAATATGAAGAATTGACGCAAGGGTATACGACAGAATTATTAAAAACTCCCGGGAGTTTTTTAACTGAGGAACTCCCGGAGTATTTTACTGATCCATACGACATTCGTTTTGAAATCTAAGACCGATTCAGATTTAGTACGATGAGACAGAGTTCCAGTAATTTTTAAAAAAATTTTGCGATATTGTTGAATGCCGTGGTGGCCGGTCAAATTTTTTGGTCAAATATTGGGCCAAATTTTGGCAAAAAAGTTTGACCGGCCACCACGATATCCAACGGTATCGTAAAAATTTTGAAAAAATTATTGGAGCTCTGTCTCGTCATGCTGAATTTAGATCTGATCTCAGATTTCAAAACAAAAGTCGTATGGACCCGTAAAATATTCCGAGAGTTCAGTAATTAAAAAACTCACGGGATTTTTTGATCATTCATGGGGTATACGAATAGAGTAGACATTCCATGCCTCCCTAATAAATTTTATTCTCGATAAACGTATAAGGACACGTCAACGTGAATACCCATTCCGTGGGGCTAGAAATTTTAAAAAGATATTCAAATTTGATATTTTTAAGTAATGCAATTGGCATATCATAGGCATAGTATATTAGATGATAAAGCACAATACATACTCTTTTATCACTCAGTGAAGAATAGTGAATGTTATTTAAAAGATTTGCCCTCTCATATTCAAGGTTGTAAAGATTTTGATGATGATGCGAAATTATTCCGAACATTATATCCTTTAGGGTAGATCATAATACCATGCAATTTGGTGACCCGACTGAGAAGAAAAAAAAATCCACACAAACAATTATTCCCTCAATCCCAAATATATAGTTCACTGTATATTTTTACGAATATTAAGAATTTTATTGGAAACACACATTTTATTATTCATGTTCCTAATTTACCCCTATGTAATAAGCTAAATTGAAAATTGATGACTATAATTAAGTATTAAATGTGAGTATATTAGTAAAATAATACTCCTATAAATTAAAGCTTAAATCTCTTAATATAAAAAGATGATTATATATTTGGGACACCCTAAAAAAAAAAAATGAACTGTATATTTGAGACGGAGGGAGAATAAAACCAAAATTCATACTTGAATATGACTCAAAACAATTTAAAAATCGATATTTATAGAAAACTATTAACCGGTGCAGCTATAAAGTTCAACAAAATTAAAGTAAAATAACTCATTACTCCAAGCACCCAACAACAATCTACCACTATACAAACACAATATAGTGAATACATCCACGTCCTAAGGCCAAAAAAATTCAAAAATAATAAACTTGTATTTTTTTTAAAATTTTTAATGGATTTAGGTTCTTCAAAACGGATGTAGTCTATAACAACTCCATTTGAGGTGATCCTTCTCGACCAAACTTGTTTCCTCCCAATTTTTTCTAAACCTAATCTGCAATAAATAAAATTCTAGAGACATGTTCATTTTATCCTTTGTGTGTGTGTTCGCGTGTGAACGCATGTCCATGAAAATATGAAGAATTGACGCAAGGGTCTGCGTATAGAGTAGACATCCCATGCCTCCCCAATAAATTTTATTCTCGATAAACTTATACGAATACGTCGACGTGAATACCCATTTCGTGGGGTCAAAATTTTAGAAAGGCATTTACACTTGATATTTTTAATTAATGAAATTGACGTATCATATGCATAGTGTATTAGATGATAAAACACAATACATACTTTTTTATCACTCAGTGAAAAATTAACACATCAATGTATCACTTAAAAATAAAAGTTAATAGTGTCCATTTAGAATTTTTTAGTGAATGTTATTTAAAAGACTTGCCCTCTCATATTCAAGGTTGTAAAGATTTTGATGGCGATGCGAAATTATTCCCAATATTGTGGCCTTGTTCTATGTACAATAAAATTTATTTACTCGACTTTCATGGAGATTTGGTGGTTGAAATTTGAAGAATATGTATTAAAAAATATAAAATAATTATGTGAGTGGTTGAAAATGATGAGAGAGAAAAAATTAAAAAAAGTTGGTGAATTTTATTGTGTATAGAACAAGCCCTATATATTTTAGGGTAGATCATAATACCATGTAATTTGGCTACCCGACTTAGATCGAGGAACAAAAAATTCCACACAAACAGCTACTCACTCTGTCCCAAACAGTATTCTAAAAAATGTGAAAAATGGGCATAAAATGCGTTTAAGCGTGAAAAAGTGTGAAGTGTGAGTGAGACGCTTTGGGTAAAATCGTGAAAAGACATAAAAAGCACGCTCAAGCGTGGAAAAAGTGCGAAGCGTGCCCGTGACTTTTTTACAAGCTTTACGCTTTTTAGAACCTTGATTCCAACTATATAGTCCACTTTGCATTTTTACGAATATTATGAATTTTATTGGAAACATACATTTTGTTATTCATATTCCTAATTTACCAATATTTAATGAGTAAAATAAAAAATTGACAACTATAATTAAGTAATGAATATAGGTATATTAGTAAAATAATGTAAATTAAACCTTAAATCTCTTAATATGGAAAGAAGACTATATATTTAAGACACCCCAAAAGGAAACGTAAACTATATATTTGGGATGGAGGGAGTATAAAACCAACATTTATATTTGAATGTAACTCAAAACAATTGAAAAATCGATATTCATAGAAAACTATTGACCGGTGTAGCTATAAAAAGTTCAACAAAATTAAAGTAAAATAACTCATTACTCCAAGCACGCAACAACAATCTACCACAATACAAACACAATAGTGAATACATCCACGCCCTAAGGCCAAAAAAATTCAAAAATAATAAACTTGTAATTTTCTTTTTGATTTTCAAATTTTTAATGAATTTAGGCTCTTCAAAATGGATATAGGGTATGTTTGGTAGAAGTAGCTAATAAGGTAGCTTATAGCTTATAACTTATGATTTATGGCTGATAGTTGATAAGTTAGTTGATATAAATAAAAACGTTTGACAAAATAATGATGGCTCATAAATAGAAAATTACACAAAAGAATATGTTTAAAATATATTTCTAGAAAATTGTATGTATAAAAAATGGAATAAAAAGCAAAAAACTCATGAGTTGAGTTGGAAAGTTAGTAAAAATAAGTTTTTCAAATAAGCTCCTCCAACTAAACGGGGCTTATTTAAATAGTATGAGTTTATAAGTTCCTAAATAAGTTATAAGCTAACTTATTTGGCTTATCAAACATATCCGTAGTCTATAACAACTCCATTTGAGGTGATCCTTCTCGACCAAATTCAATCTGGAAATCATTATCCATATTCGCTTATCATCTCATCGACACAAAAATAACGAGTTAAACATTGGCTGAACATGAAAAGTCATATGTTGCATTTCGTTTACACTTTGACTTTTAATGTGAAAATTTGAGCACACATTTCTTTAGCAAAAGAAAGTACTCAAAGCATTAGATACGAACTATATACTATGACACAATACTAATTCAACGCATGTACGTTTTGATAATCTTGAAATAAAAAAATATTTTATTTTGATTTATCAATACATATTACATTTTATTCAAAAATAGATATTACGTTTTCATCATCTGTACATATTTTCGAAAGTCGTAGATGTTAGTATGTGCAAATATATATTGTTGATAAAGATTTCACTTTCAAACACGATCAAGAAGAAAGAATTCAATCCCTTTTTCTCTTTTTCTACCGCATTTTCATCACTTATTTTTGTCCTTTTGTTTCTTTTTTCTCAATTGAGATGTAATTGTAATAAATTGAATGACGGGTGAAGCTCAACCAATTAATCAAATGGATCGGGTACTACCCAAACCCACCAAACCCACCCACCGAACTCAACCCGGGTTTTAATCCACCGCAAACGCACGTCGGTCAAACTAGAAGACAATTTAGGATTCGCCGACTTTTTATTACCCCAATTTTGTTTTGTAGTATACGTTGCTTTTATGCCCATCCCTATTAACATCAATGTTTAATGATTTTTATCTAACTCCTTCTTTCTTCAATCTTCATCATTAATGATTTCTTACGGTGTTGTTCCGATACCCACTATGGGTATGAACTCACGCCACGTGGCGTCACGTAGTGGCGCCACGTCACTCCTCCAATTTGTTTTTATTTTTTTAAATTTTGTTGGTATCTACGTTAAGTTGATTTAATAATACATAATCGCTTCTAGGTGGTGCTCACCCTAATTCCTCTACAATTTTTTCCCCACTTGTGGGTACCGTAACGTACCCACAAGTGGGTATCACAACATTACCGTGATTTCTTATAGTATTACAATTAGCCCATTGTTTGGAAGGTTAAATTTTGAATTATGATAAAGAAAAGGATATTTGATGAGATTAACACTGAAAACTCGAGAAGTAATTTGTTACACTCTGATTTGATAAATAATATCGTTCAAGTTAAGATAACATTCATAATAATTTTATCCTATAATTGTTGAAGAAAAAATATGGGGATCGGATACAAATAATATTTTATCTGGGGATGCAAATGATATTTTATCTTAAAGATCGATACTTATGATTGAAAAGAGAAAAGTATATAATAACTTAGAAGAAGGTAATTTATCAGAATAATGATTGGTTGAAAATTGAAAATATATCTATGGGGTTGTAGGGGACGATGTGAAGAATTCTTTTTGGGAATTGTCCATCGAGGGATGTCACTAGTTACCGGCATAGGGTATGTATATTAGTGGTTGACATATTTGCGTATAAGTATTTACTGACATTGATGCACAGCGTTTAGGTATATAATGTACAATAATGTTCAATTCGAGCGGTGTTCTCTAAAAAGTCAACAGGAGAGCTAAAGAGGAAGTTTGACAAAGCTTGATCATTTTCCCCCCTTATTAGTAAAATAAGATGAGAGGGCAATATTCTAAAATTTTGTAATCAATTTTAAGTGATCAAAGAATATGTCAATTCTTTGATGGATAACTAGGATAGTCCAAGAGCATCTCTCGTCACAAAAGTCTAGTCCTGCAGTCTTTGTAAGTAATACAAATAACTAGTAGAAATCAACTGGTATTGTAAGCTTGTTTATTTTTTTTAATATACACTTATATACGGTCTAAAATATAAAATTTGAAATATAGCATTTAATTATTTAATTTGCACCTACAAGTTATATTCAAGGGTATATATATACAGTGTTCTAAAAAGCGTGAAGCGTGGAAAAGCGTTTCGAAGATTGAGCTTAAGTCACGCTTTAGCACGCTTGCGTTAAAAAGCGTTTTGTCTTTTTTTTTTTTTAATTTTTTGATTGATCTAAACTATTAAATGATTGAAATAATGTATATTAAAGTTGTAAATACATCTAAAAGGACTAAAATCATAAATATTTTATCTATTTCATGATTTCAACAAATTTAAAATACGATTTATAATTTTCAAAAGTCAAAAGATGGATAATTCCTACATACTAGATTAATTGGGATTAAGTACTTCATACATCCCAACAAAAAATAGTATCAAATCTCAATACTATATGATATTTAGTGATTAGTGATTACATGATTAGTGAGTTCAATCTTCAACTTGTTTCATGCCTTCCTACTAGACACGATTAAGCTTTATAAAGCGCGACTAGGCGCGCCTAGTCGCGCCTAAGCGGTCAACGAAAACCGTTGATCGCTTTTTACACGCTTATGCCATAAGCGGCGCGTCGCGCCTAGGCGCCGCCTAGGCGCGCTTTTTAGAACACTGTATATATATTCATGTTGTCAAAATCTTGTCAAATCAGAAAACAATAATATTGAAGATGCCAAGACGCCGGTGTACTGTGTCTCTTACCCTGTGGATACAATCATAAAACTATAATCAACTAGTAAAATTTTTCATTTTATTTGTATATGTTTCTTTATTTACTATTTTTGTCGAAACAATAGAACTCCATACAAATCAGCGGAGAATTTATCTATCTTAATTCTCAACAAAAACCTCAATACTACAATGGGGATGGTATATATTATCATCATCTTGTCCCCAAAAACTGTTGCAAATTAAAAGAAAGGACAATATTCGAACACTCAATGAACTTCAAAGCATGAAATGATTACTTTCTTTTGAAAGATATTCTTTTCTTTTCGATAAACGTCTACAAGTCTACAATATTTTATATAATGGGATTTTGGAGAAAAATCCTTCTAAAAATATAATAGAGGCCCTTTGTAGTAGTCGCAATTTGTTTATAAAATAATACATTACTCACTACAAGAAATTAGACTTTTAGAGGTGGTTTGTCGTTCATATAACCTTATTCCTATGGAGCATTTGGAGCGATATATCTCGTGGAATCTATATGTACTACGTACACAAATCTCCACAATTCAACTCCACTCATTCTCTCTCATATTTTATATAAAAATTCACAAAAATTTCAATCCTAACATGGACGTAATATATAGCACCTTGTCAACTTAATTTCTCATTAGTAGCTTATGTTGGTTTATTTTTATTTTTTTAAAAATCCAAGAATTTACTTCTACTGTTATGTATTCAAAATCAAAATTTAATATTAATAATAAATTTCCCATCACTAATGGTGATCAACCACTCTTTAAGGCCATTTCCAATGCTCCCCATGAATTGCACCATCCGACAGTAGAGAGAGAGAGAGAGAGAGGAGAGAGATAGGAAGGGGAAAAAATGGAGAGGGACCCACTTTTTTTAATTTCTTAATTTTTAATCTCTTTTATCTCCATTATTCCACTTTTCCTCCACTTTTTCTTCATAGATACCCGTCCCATCCAGAATTCTTCTATTATTACTTTATTATTTTTTTTGAATTTATCTTTACTTTTTCCTCTCTTTTTTCCCCACGCTTCATTTCATTTACTTTCCATTCACTTTAATATAAAATAACTTTTTCTTCATTTCTCTCTCCTCTCTCTCTCTCTCTCTACTGAACATCCAATGCAATTCACATTGTATTGGAGATGATACTTTGAGAGCGCTAAATTTTAGAAGAAACTTAATTTGATCCTTTTTTCTTTTCTAAGTGCCTTTTCAACAAAATTATTTCATAATAATCTTTTACACACTTAGGCAGTATTCTCCTACAAGTTTTAACATATTTTTATACACAAATCTCGTGGGACCTACCTGTATTACACAAATCTCCACCATTCAATTCCGTTTATTTTCTCTCCTATATCACATCAAATCACATAAAAATTAAACACATAAAAACACACATCCTAACACCTTATCATTTTCAAACCATGCATTATTATAATTAAACAGATATTATTTTTCATATTTCTCTATGAAATTCTTAATTTTTAATTATACATTCTTTGAGACAAATCACTTTTTACTCTAAGAAGAAAAGGAAAAAGAAAAAAAAGAGAACTAAATCCGTCAAAATTATAAGTGTGTGACAACTTTTTTCCTATTACTTTTAGGCTGGATGCAGTAGCTGCTATTAGTATAATATATCGTAAAATATTTAACAAGAACACGTGAGGCGAAAAATAATTAAGAAATCTATAGAAATTATTGTAACTTGAAAATATAATTATCGACTATCAAACTGTGTCTACTCATTTCTCTGTCAAATTAAATGAGCGGTTGCATTTTGAATTCATAGTATTAAGTTCTTCAGTGACTTATTTGCATAATTAATTGATGAGTCAGCATAATGTAATTAATGACATATATATACATGCATCTTAGCTAGGTTGTTATATCGAAGCTGACTTCGGTCGACTGGTCCCTATTATTCATCTGAGTACCTTATTAAGTTCTAGAATATCCAATTATGTTTGTGACAAGCAAACCAATCGTCAGGATTTACTGATTATTTATTTATTTTGTCCCTTAACTATGTACAAAGATTGGCTTTGTTACTAAATAAGTGAGGAGAAAAGTTATTTAATATTGTTGATGTGAACATAAGCTTATTGTGTTTACAGAATACATATTATCTTAGCATAAAATAATATTATAGTATAATAAGATCGTATTGATGTAAGTACACACGTTAAATGTCAAAATGACATATATTCTATATGCGCATTAAGTTGCTTTGTATAAGGTCTCTCCACCTTCATTTCTCTATCTTTTATATATATGTAGTCTGTAATTTTCCATTGCAAGCAAGATGCGTTTAGGCAAACAGTTTTTATATTTTGAGTAATAAGTAATCAAAGCAAATGTTCCATCATATTCAATTCAAGCTGTTACGCATTATCCTTGATAAATAATCTGGCTTAGTCCTTATATATATAATTCATCAGTGATCAGCGTGTGTCTTCCTTTGTAGACTTATTTTATTATGTGACAGCAATCTTATACTCCACTCCTCCCCATATAGTACTATTTTCACTTTCATGCGAATTAAAAAATTACAATTAATTTATATCTATATATATATATATATATATATAAACCAAAGTTAGTCTTTTTGCTCGTTTTTTTTTTATTTTTTTGAATTAAATAATTATTATTTTATTTTTAATTCTTAATTACCACTCTAATGTCCATAGCCATCCTAACACAACTCTAATTTCGGCTCAAACAGGAATTCCTAATTTACGCTCCAATCTCAATCCGCGTATACATAGATCTTTATTGCCTTAGCCTCATCGTTATCCCTAATTCGGCCCTCCTTTTACCAACTTCAAATGTTTCCATCTCTTTAGACCTAATTCAACAGCTAAAATGCGTCCTCAATTCAATTTTACTCCGATCTAATCTCTCAACCTACCTTCATCGCTTGAGGTAATTAAAATCGATAATGGTGATTTTTTTTAAAATTAATTTATTAATTTATCAATTACTGTCGTATGCTTAAAACTCAACAACACTATTTTTTTTTTCAAAATCAATTTTGTAGGGATTTCCAATGCTGCTGATGGTAATTATAATATTCAGTTGTCGATTTGCTTCAAATTTCAATTAATTCAACTATTGATGATGAAGTTATTTTTTCGTTTTCTTTTTATTTGCAATCAGAATTGTTTAGTGAATTTAGATTGCTATTCAAAGGTAAAACAAACTCTCTATTGAACCCAGAAAAACACATGCCCAAACAGTTTGTGATTTTCCAAACTCACAAATTTAATTGGCATTTCCATAGAAATTTACCTGTTGAAGATTCTGAAATATATAAATATATATTTTTTCAATTTTTTAAAAAATTAATTGACTTATAATTTATGGGTTAAAATATTTTTCATTTTCAAATGTCCATATATTTTTTCTTATATTAAAACTTTTAATTTTAAAAAAATAATTATATTCATGATTAATGGGGGAGAAAACATGCCAATCCGGACTCATCCCAAAAAAATTTGAGGGTTGCAAATCCGCCATCGGGTTCTCAATTATTTCTTGAACATATTTCTCGCCATGCAACGCATGAGAGAAAATGCTAGTATAAATAAATTAAGGACATTTTCCCTCTCAAATTTGTATTTTTCTGAATTAAAAAATTGTTATTTTATTCACATTTCCCACTTATTCTTTTATTCGCAATAATTACTATTTTATTACTTTTAAAATTGATTTAATCGTCCATAAAATCACTCTCATCTTTATCTCCCAAAATCCATCCACATCTCTCTCTCTCTCTCTCTCTCTCTCTCTCACACGGTGAGGAAAGATGCCAGCCAAATAATTTGTGATTTTCTAAACTCACAAAATTAAATGGCATTTCCATATAAATTTATCTGTCGAGTTGAATGAATTCGCAATACAAATATTAAAACACTAGATTAAGAGATCAATTTAAAAATAGTTTACTAGCTGATTGATATTATTTATTATTTTAAAAATTAAAATTGTTATTGTTAATGTCATAAAAATTACAAAATTTAGGTTGATTATCCAATTTTATAAACATATATAGATAAAAGAACTTAATAAGAATTATTTTATTTAACTTTCTGCAATAATAATTAATAAGAAGAAAATAATTAATATATAAGACCTAGCCCTAGACCATGAGCTATAGAGTTGCCTCGACCCACGAGTTCTAGGGATAGATCAAGAGGTGCGCCTGGTTAGACTTTAGACCAGCGAGTTGATCCACAAAGAAAATTTTCTTCTCAAATTGAGTTTTTCTTTAATAAATTATGAATGAGATATCGATGAGACACTTCATCATGAATTCATAATTTATGAGTTCAAATATTTTTCGTTTTCAAATGTTCAAATATTTTTACTTATATTAAACTGTTTAATTTTAAAATATAATTATATTCGTGGTTAATGTGGGCGGATACATACCAACCCAGACCTATCCCAAAAAAATATGTGGGTTGCAAAATCCACCATCAAGTTCTGAATTATATCTTGAACATATGTCTCCTCATGCAACACACGGGAGAAAATGCTAGTTTCATTGAAAGAACATATATTAAATAATGATAGTTTTTTTTTTTTTTTGCAAAATATGATGATATGTTATTTTAATAAGGAACAACAAATATTAAATAGGGGTATAGTGAAAAGTGAAAGACCTTAATACACCTTAAAAAAAGAAAGTGGACTATAATTTAGAACGAATGAAAAAATGGGATTATCTTTGCTGAACGAAGGGAGTATGTAATTTGCCCCTATATTTTATGGGCGGTTTTAAAATATACTAATTTAGCCGTGGATGGCCTTTTGAAAAAGACCTGATTCTACTCATACTAAACGACCCTAGCTAGGCATACTCTAGTTAAATTGGGGGAAAAAACTGTCAAAATACCATTAAAGTAATAAATTGTCAGATTCGTTTCCAAAACGTGCTCGAATGTCCAAAATAGACATGCTATAGTCCCAAAATGAGGATCGAAAGACAAATTTCTAAAGTATGGTTTTGCCCTTTAGAAGGCCATCTCTTCTTCAATCCACTTGACCGTTTGTTCCATATCATCGTTACGTTGTAACCCCTCTATTCATGTTCTATAAAGTTAGACTTAACCTTTGTTTGTTTTTATTTTTTATTTTTTTGCCTAAAAATGAATTTGTACAACTAGTAGAAGTGAAATATCAATATTAACTACACATATTATATTATCACTCCTAATTATTTAAATATTTTATAATCTCGCCATTATTCAATTTAAAAAATTACTGATACTAATTTTTAATTAAAAGTTATGCCACCACATATACCCCTAATAACTTTTAATTTTAAAATTTACACGCATTGGAGATTGGTAATTAATACTCCCTCCGTCCCAATTATATAGGGTTTTATTCCTTTTTTGGATGTTCCAATTATATAGGAACTTTCATATTTTTTTTACTATGATACCCTTATTTAATTTGAAAACTTTAAAGTCTTTTGTTAGTTCCAATAATTTTTTAACTTATTAATGAGGGCAAAATAGAAAAATCATTTGTATTCTTTACTTTTCCCATACAATTCTTAATATGTGTGAAAAGTCAACGAACCCTATATAATTGGGACGGAGGGAGTATTAAAAAAAAAGTCAAACTTGGTTACACCCTTTTTTTTTTTTCAAATTCCCTTTAATTTGCATTCAATGATACAAATTTGTAAATTGGTCTTAAATTAAATCTAAATCATGTACATGTAAGTCATTATTATGTATATTTGGTAGGACTGACTAGTGTCGCTCTTACTGTTCTTATATACATGTATTAATTCAATAATACCTAATGTAAATTTTGATTCATTGAAATGATACGGGAACATCAATATTAGTCACACAGATCCTATCTTTGAAAACACACCACTGTACATCTGCATCATTAAGCATTTTTTATTTTTTTGGACACGTAGAAATTAGAACCACATTTTGAAAACTCACAACATCTAGCACACCATTTTTAAACAGTGATTATTACTACTACATGGTAAAAATATTTTTACATTGAATGCACGCGGTTTTGTGAGGCGGGGAGGGAGAGAGAGAGAGGGAGGGCGGGGGGGGGGGGCGCGGGGGGTGTGACAAAGCAAACAGTTGACTTTTTGCAAGCAGAGGAGTAATTAGTCGTTGCTGTCCTCCTTTGACTTGTGTGGAGAAGAAGAAGAAAGGAGATAACACACACACACTCTCTCTCTCTCTCTCTTAATTTCTCTCTCTTCCTCATCTATGAATTGGTCAGCCCCTGTGGTCTCTCCTATATATATTCCCATAGACAATAACCATTCCTTCAGTTTAGACTCTTGTCTCAAAGAAAAGAAAAGAAAATAAAGAACAACAATTCGAGCTAGAGAGAGAAACAGAACAAGAAGTGTAGAGAGACAAAATTAAACCCTAGTTTAGGAAATGGGAAGACCACCTTGCTGTGATAAAATTGGTGTTAAGAAAGGTCCATGGACTCCTGAAGAAGACATCATCTTGGTTTCATACATTCAAGAACATGGCCCTGCTAATTGGAGAGCTGTTCCCACCAATACTGGTAATTAAACTTTTTTTTTTCCATTTTATTTTTAAAACTATTTTCCTTTTTTTTTTTTTTTGGTTAGCAGTAGCTTTTATTTAACATTTATGGCTGTGTAATATTAAATGTTTTGCAGCTACCACCACCACCGTCAGTCTTGAATGCACATACGCATACAGATTAAACAATTCTTATTTTCATTGTTTGATTTGTTTTCTCAGCTTGTTTTTCTACTGTTCTTCTCTCTCAGGTTTGCTCCGATGCAGTAAGAGTTGCAGACTCAGATGGACTAATTATCTCCGGCCGGGGATAAAGCGTGGTAACTTCACTGAACATGAGGAGAAGATGATTATCCATCTCCAAGCTCTTCTTGGCAACCGGTATGTATATATACCAATTAAAATCGTGGTTTTTATATATTTATTTATTTTTAATTCTCACTCACTGAAATTTAGGTCATGCAAGATCTTTGTATATATTTCTTGAATTAGGGTTAGATCTAACAATTGAGTCCCAAATCCCAAAAAATAAAAAAGGGTTCTTTTTAATAATTTTTTTAGTTATTTGTACATGGTTAAAAAAAATTAAAATCTTGTTTATTATACTGTGTGACGATCTAAATTTTATTATGATGTAGATGGGCTGCAATAGCTTCATACCTACCACAAAGAACCGACAATGATATCAAGAACTACTGGAACACTCATCTGAAGAAGAAGCTCAAGAAACAACATGGAATCGACGGACAAAACGAAGAAGGGAGTGCAAATTCTCAATCAATTCCAAAGGGGCAATGGGAGAGAAGGCTTCAAACAGATATCCACATGGCCAAACAAGCTTTATGTGAAGCCCTATCCCTAGACAAACTGAACATAGCTTTCCCAGATAATTCAAAGCCCTTTGATCCATCAACTGATCTTTCAGAAACTAAACCTATTATCCAAACATCAACTTATGCTTCGAGTACTGAAAACATCGCTCGTTTACTTCAAAACTGGACAACGAAAAAATCGCCTAACTCGTCGCCTCAAGCCGGTTCATCCGAGAGTCATGCTACTCAAAATTCCTTTAATAACCCTTCAATTGGGACGAGCTCTAGCCCTAGTGAAGGGACTATAAGTGTCACTACGCCAGAAGGGTTCGACTCCTTTATGGGTTTCAATTCGTCGAACTCCGACATTTCTCAATCTCCAAATTTCAAATCAGAAAATGGGATTTTGCAAGGGGAGAGCAAGATGAATATGGACATACAAATGCCTCTTACTATGCTGGAAAATTGGCTCTTTGATGATGCTTCTGCACAAGGACAGGAAGGAGGGTACCTAATGGACATGTCGACTTTTGGAGAAACTACTGATTTATTTTGAGAAAAGTTTATGTTGTTTAGAACAAATCAGTAGTTTTAGGTAAATCTTTTTGTGGGTTTCGTCTGTTTTTAGACAAAATTGTTCTAATCTGGTTCGGCTAGTCCAACTAGCTAGCTTGATCACAAAGGATGGATCGATCTTCCATTGATCGGGAGATTACGTAAAGTGTAAATTACTTATCATGCACTGCAACATTTAGTAGGTAGTACTAGACAGAAGTGAATAGTATAATGAAAATCATTTTATTTTCTTTTTTCATTATAAATTATGCATACTGTCCAAAGCCATTTAATGTTTTCTCTATCGTAGAAATGGCAAATTGGGGTTGACTTTGGATACTTTGGAATTCACTAAACATGATTGCATTTTGTTAACCTATGCCACGAATTGAAACTTTTTGAAAAAATCAAAGTTACAAAATCATTTACAATTAGTTCTAACCTCTAATGATGGGGTTTGTGTCACGAGCCTTATGGCTGTATATTGTGTGATTATTACCTCTTTTCCATAAAGATAAATCTATTTTTTTTCATTCATCTCAATATATAATTAATTTTCTATTAGACCCTTATTTAATATGTATTGATATTAATGAAAATATATTATTATTATTTAATATGAAGGCGTATTTGAAAAAATATAATTAAATTTTATTTCTTCAATAATACTCACTCCATCTCATATATTCCTATATAAGCTTGTTTAACTTTTCACAAAGGTTAAGAAAAATATTGGAAATATATATTTTGTAAACTATGTTTTCAATTTACCCTTATTTAATGAGTAAAATTTAAAATAGATACTAGTTATAATTAAGTATTAAAAATGGGTATATGTAAGTAAAATATTTTAAATTAAAGTTCTCAAATAAGAAACAAGCTTATATATTTGAGGAATCTGAAACGGGAATTAAAATAAACCTATATATATGAGACTGATTGAATATTAAATATACTTTTCTTAATTTATGTGAAAATTGACCTATCTTTATAGGTCGAGGGAGTACTTCAAAACTTTAAAAAAAATAAATAAATAAACAAAAATTGATGAAGTCATGACGGTGTTGAATTTTCTCTTGTGCACATAATTAATACAAGCTTATCAACATATAGAGATAAGACATAAACACATTTCCTGGTTTGACTAAATCTTTTGGTGCATAGATGCTCGATCCCTACTGAAATACTCCCTCCGTCCCGCAAAGATAGTCCCATTTTCCATTTTAATCCGTCCCAAAATATAGTCTCATTTCTATTTATTTATATTTAATTTTTTAATTTTTCCTATTATACCCTTATTAAATATACATTGTTATTAATGAAGATGTATTACTCCCTCCGTCCCATTTTGATAGGCATAGTTTGACTTTCACACGAATTAAGAATTTGAAATTAATATTTATTGGAAAGGTAAATTTTATTTGTATATTTCTCAATATACCCCTATATTAAATATGACAACTTACTTTTATTAATAACCATGCATAATAAATAGGGGTAAATTAGGAAATGAAGAAATTAAATTTATACCAATAAGGAAAGTAGCTTATATTTTGGGACGGATGAAAAAGGAAAACAAGCCTATCAAAATGGGACGGAGGGAGTAACATTATTAAATGTAGGAGCATATTTGAAAAAATGCAACAAAACTTTACTTTTCCAATAATATTAATTATATTTTTCTTAAAATATGTAAAAGTCAAAGTGGAACTATCTTTGTGGGACGGATGGAGTATACTCCTTTTATTCTATAGAGATAGTCAACTTCTTATTTTCAAACGAATCAGAAAGTATTCCTTTAGTCCCAATAAAATAGGCGATCATAATTTTTCACATACATTAAGAAAAAATGACAATTATATTTACACTATACCTTTTTATAGATACAATACTACTTTTCAACTGCACCAACACTGATCAATCTTTTGCTTATTATTTTAGTTATATTTTTAACTTTTTTCTTTATATTCTTAAACTTAATGTTTTATGAATTGACACATTTAACCTTAATTAGAGTTTGTTTTCAAATATTGCGTTAACTTGCTTTGAATTAGAGAATAAATATTCATTTAAACTTTTGTGTATATTATTTGTCTTCACTTATTCTACAATTAATTATGAAGGTAAAAAAAAAATCTTTATATGATATTTTAATGAATTTAAAGGATTAACATATACTAACTAGTAGAAGGTTAATGAAAATATAAGGCCAAAAAAATTGGAGAATTAATCATAATTGTACACAAAGATTGAGGACCATGAATAAAATTAAAAAGTGGTGTAAAAATAAAAAATGTGATGTGAATATAGTTGCTCTAAGAAAAAATATTAAATATAACTGGGACTGTAAACTTTTCTATATTTTTCCTATTTTATTCTTATATTAAATCATGAAAAAAATAGTGTGAAAATATTTAACTATCATTGGAAGATGGAATATCTATTTTGATGGAGTATTCTGTGTTCCAACTCTTTTAAATATAGGTATTTTAGTCAAAAAAATTATATTTTCAATAGGAAAATTGAACTATAATTTGGAATAGAAGAAAATGGAAAATAAATATATTTTAGTAGGACAGAAAGAGTAAAATAAACAAATCTATATATTTTTAAATGTACCCTTACATAAATAATGATAGTTTATTTTAATTGATGATGTTGCATATTAAATTGAGCTATATTAGAAAAAGAAAGACTTTAATACACCCATAATAAAAGAAAGTGAGCTATCATTTTGGACGAATGAAAAAAAAAAAGAGAACTATCTTTGAGGGATGGAAGGAGTACTAATTTTCCTTATTTATTCGTTACAAAAGTCAAGTCACTTTCCTTGTTTATGTGTATTTAACTTCATTTTCCAAGGCCATTAAAAAAAAACACATCATTTTCTAAGGTGTTTCACAATTTATTTTTTCTCCTCAAGACTTAACCGTATTCAATTCATTTAAATAGGTGGCAACAACAAGACTCAAGTTCAGGACTTTTATTTGCTCTAATACCAGACCGAATCAATGGATTTAAAAAATTAAACTAATACATCAATTCAAATATGTATATTTATTTAAGTATTATTTCACAAAATTTTAAAACTTACGGGCTTCTTGGAACCTCTTCTTTTACGTAAAATTACAATTCTAAAACAATTCCCAAACTGAAAATAATACTCTACGTTTCAAAGAAATAGGAGATCAACAAATTCTAAGAATTCCAAGTCCGCTGTCCGAGGAGTTTATCGACATCGGCATAAATTCTCGTTACACGCCGCTTTCTGAACTTTTTCTTTTTTTTTTTTGAAATTTAATTTAATTTTATTATTATTATTATTTTGTTTTAATAGCGTTTTCTGAACTTGTTAGTTGTTACTCATATAGTAAAACATCCTTGGTAATTGGCCAAATATTTGTGATTCCCGATAGTGACTCTGTTTACTAACAAAAGCAACTAGCCAAAATTACACAAGTATTATTTGGACCGCTAGCTGCAAGGAAAGAATAACGTACTCATCATCCTACCATGGGATGATAAGACATTACACTGCCATGTTGATTGGATTATGAGATAATACTGTCACATTGACCTTTTTTTTGTTGAAATGTTGATAAGAGTGTGTTACATTATCATCAATGACCATGTGATACTACCACGTCATGTCAGCAGTGGGTAGAGCTTATCGCCCTTCAAAAAAAAAAGAAAGAGAATATTCATCCTACATCCCCATAAAAGGCAATGTTGAGATTTTGGAAAGATCAACTAATGATTTTAAGCCATGTCATTTTCCCCCATTTTAATTAATTCACTTTCAAGTTTAAATTTGGCCAAATCAATCACATCTAAATATCTCATGAGAAATGCATAAAAATGTGGAAAAAAAACTAAAAATTTTAATAATACTAATACATAAAATTTGTTCGTAACAAAAATCGCAAAGCTCTAAAGAACTAAATGATTTCACATAGAAATCAAAGAACGAAATTGAATATGAGCAATGTTCCAAAATGAGAAAAAGGAAAATTGAACACGAGAAATCTCGAAAAACATCACTAAGAAGATCAGAAAGAGATCACAAAAAGGGGTTTATGATGAACACTTTCAAGAAACAGTGACGGCCCAAGGTATCGCCGTATCGGTGATCTAGGCAATGCGTACTCAGGGCCCCAAAAAAATCCTGAATACCGCTTTTTTCTTTTTATTTTTTATTCTCTTTTATCTAATATAAAAGGCTCAAAGGTACAAGTTTTAACCCGAAGTCTAGAAGACCATTTTTTTATTTTCTTTTATATAATAAATTTAATTATAATATTGATAGCACCTCTAATAAAATTTTGTTTAAGGCATCCAAAATCTTTGGGTTGCCACTATCTAGAAATTAGGGTTCGGTACACGGAGAAATGCGGGGTTTGGGGAAAAAATTCTAGTACTCCAGGAGTACCAAACACTCGGTACTCCAGGCCAATGGGAACTGCCCACCTACACATAGGGAACCACTTTATTTATTAAATTGTGGCCCCTTATGTGTATGTGGGCAGTTTCCATTAGCCTGGAGTACCGAGTTGGGTGCTCCAGGAGTACTAGAATTTTTTCTTTGGCTCCTTTTATAGCTTCCATCAAACGATCCTGCTCCTAGTTGTTGAGATTCAGCGACTCAGATTTTATCCTTTGAAAATAAGTTTGTAACAACTTAAAAGTTGATTACATGGAGTTTTTTGAAAGACTTTTTATGAAATTCATTTGATATTACAGATCCTAGTTTTAAAAAATAAATACTACGTACTGCCATTCCATAAAGATAGCCGAACTTTCCTTTTGCATTCGTTCCAAAAGATACACCACATTTCTTCTTAAAATGTAGTTAGAATATTAATTCTCTTATATGCCTTTATTTAATGTTATCCAATAAATAAAAGGTCATATTAAGAAAATAATTTAAAGTTTTACTTTCCTAGGACCATTGATTACATTTTAATTTCTTAATTAATGAAAATGTGGCTATATTTATGGGAAAGAGGTAGCATTATTTATATGATATAAGCATTGTCATTTTAAAAAAATAAAAAATAAAAAATAAATATATGTCATTTGATTTATTTAAATATTTACTTGTTCACTACATATAGGTTTGAGAAAAAAATCTCACATTTAACATTATCCCAAAAAAAAACGAAACCTGCATCACGTTATTAAATGGAAAAACCAGTAGTCAACATATATATTAATTTGTACTATTTGTAATAAGTTTGATAAGAAATTATATTTCTAACAAAAATTGAAGAAAAATGTAATAGAATATTCCTTAATAAATCTTTTAGTAATTTACAAAATAATCGTATTCGTCATAAAATAATAAAGGATTGTGACGAATAAAGAGGAAAAAATTTTATGTGAGGTCGTGAGGATAAAAAGACAATGCTAATAATATAGTAAAAATAAGCGAAATTAATTTTTTTGTATCACGACTAAACAGTTTGTATAAAAAAAAGTGTGAGAAATCTAGCTAGAATGAAATATCACCACAAGCCCAAAATTTAAATTTATCTGATAGCTAGTTTGATTAGATTACACTTACTATTTGACCAACAAAATTACAACCTAATTTTGAGATTTATTTGTCTTTAAGACCAACTTCCCTAAATATATTATATAACCTGCAATAATAATCAAAGCGTTTTCCGGTTATTAGAGTACTAATTATAGTTTCCAAGACAACGAATTTTCGAATTACAAAATGTGTTTTTATAATGAAAAAAATACTGTAATTAAAAAAAAAGTAAAGAAGTTCTTAGAGTACTTTGAAAAATCATATTTTTTACGGTGTACGTATAATTAAAAATGAGTCCAGAAAAAAGTGACTGAAAAAAATGTTGGCATACAAACACTATCCAATCCACGTGATCTCGACAAGTTTGTTAACACAAATCTGGCTTTCTACGAACCATAATTTAAGATTGAGGAGACCCTACCATGTTGTTAGAGAGACACTTACATAAACATGGTCCCAACGGGTACAAACTCAACATTGGCTTGTCTTCACCAAGAATTTCAGTCACATGAATAACTTAATTATAACACACATATTTTAATATTTGTTAGATGGATATATATATTGCAAGGCCCTATATAATACACGCATGATATACAAAAATATTCTTAATTAAGCGACTATATATGAATGTATACAGTATTTGCATGTTTAATTTAATTTTTACATGAATAAGGTATGTTTTACATAGGACGTGAATATATATATATATATATATATATATATATATATATATATAAAAGAATAAATATAGACACCATAAGTAATTATTTATCACGATGTTCACAACATTTTGTGAAATCCTCCTATTTTGATTAATTACTTCCTAGAAATGATAGTGCGATTTGTATATAAGTACGATCAAGCGATAATATTGTCAAAGCTCGAGTATATTGTTATGATTTTTTGCTAGCAGAGTTAGCATAGAGACATAACTGTTGCACTTGGTCATTGTTTAAACAAGATTAAAACATAAGAGCTTACAGAAATAACTTGCTAAGAGCAATATTACCGACATATTACAACACTATTAAGTATATTTTTCTTAATCTTTGTGAAATTGGAAGTGGGTCATATTTATGGGACGGAGGTGGTAAAACCTCAATACTAGTTTAAGCCAACTATTTTCACAATTAAATTTTGCATTAAATTCATGCTCAGTAATCGTCCTATTGAGACTACTAGGTTTAGCCCTTTTCTAACCACAAATTCTCGTATTAATAAATCACCCTCAAAAGTAACTCGAACCCTCTCTCTCTCTCTCTCTCTCTCTGAGCCAGCTTGAAAACCTCATTATTCCACAGCTTGCATATACTGTTCAATTAATGTTGTCTGTAGGGATTAGGATGCTTCCTCGAGCAAATGCAAAGTGTGACTTCCTTCTTTCTTTCTTTTTAGGTTTTTTTTTTTTTTTTTTTTGTCATCTCTGAAATTAATTATTCACCTCTTTATGATTAATTTATGCGAACTTTGAAGGGGAAAAATGTGCATGCATGTATGTTTTCAATAAATTCTTTCTGCAACTGACAATTGGAAAGGAGTGGCTAAATGGGTTTTACTTGACTTTCATGAGAGACTTTATGTCTTTACAGTGTGGGTATAGGTATGGGTGAAGGAAAAAAAAAAAAAAAACCATACTATCCAGAGCATTTAGGGGAAAAAATCCAAATTTATTTTTCCCACTTGTGTTTTACTGTAGAAAAATAATATTGGAGGGCAAATCGGTTTAAAAATCCATTTTTTTGAGTGATTTTTTTTTGGGGGGGGTGGTTCAACCTTTTTTTCTACATTTTCCACCTTTTATTTTGCCCCTGTATTTTAAACCTATAATTTTCCCCCAATATTATTGATCTAAAGAGCATTATTGATGTTGGGGGAAAATGTAGGGGCAAAAATAAAGGTGAAAAATATAGACAAGGTATCAAATTTGGCTCTTCTTTTACAAATTTCACCCAAATTTTGGGTTTTTGACTTTTTCCACCTTTTTTTTCTGTCCAACATTATTTAGGAGAAGTTAAATAAGGGTGGAAAAATCGTTAATAGTGCTCTCAAAGAAGCTACAAGGATTTCCCCCAACATTAGTTATGTTTTTATATATCCAGATTTTATTTAAACAGCTACACTTATTTGACATATCAAAATCCTATTAAATAATAATGGAAGATTTTAATGTCACAATATGTAAGCATGTGTGCACGGGTATTACAGTCCTCAAAAGGAAGTGTGATTAAATAGTAATGTAAAATTTTAAATTTAAGTGATTGTAAGTATAGAGTTGACGCAGTATGATAAGAAAAACGTAAATTTTAATAAAACAACTAATCTAAACTTTACGTCTAGAGATCCCATAAAAAATACAGCTAGAAATGATTTTTTTTTTTTTTTTTTCAGAATAGAGACAGTGCAATAGGTGACCCATTCACTGAAAATTCTTTGCATATAAAAAGTGGGAAATGGTCAAAGCTTCCATATTGTTCATTTAAGCAACAAATTGCATCTTCCCAACGCAAGTCATGAGTTATGATTTGGTTTTGACGTTGACTTTGACTTTGTAAAATGATCAGCCAATTATAGATGAATAAGAGCTAAAGTTCCTCTAGAAGACAATTGAGGATCATGTGATTTTTAGGAGCTTTTGATTGATCCATTTGTCAATGACCTCGAAATACGAGTATCTATAAATTGAATAAATTTATAAATTTATTTATGTATTTTCTTTTTTTCTTTTACACAGTCGAGAAAATTACAATGAAGAGTTCGTTTTTATTCTAGCTAAATTTTGTGACTGTTGGAGGAGGTGCACCTCGTTGAAAAATGTAAAAGGTGATCGATGATGTGAAAATGAAGTTGAATTTTTTTTTCCTTTTTGTTCTATCTAATTTTATTATTAATGAAAATAGTTGGATCGGATAAAGATAAGTACTGAAAATAATATATACTTTTTCAAACAGATGTTGGTATTAAAGTTATTCGTTCATTTAATTTGTATTTTAAATCTATATATGACAATATAAATTTTTAATGTGCATCTGAAAAAATGAAAAACCTTTAGATACACTTTTAATCAGGCAAGCGGGTTGTGATTTTTCTGAATAAATAAAAAATTAAAATAATTCCCAACTTCGGATGAAAGAGTATTTATTTAAATGAAAGAAAGGATTATATATATATTAATTTGTGATTTCTACAACACCTGAATGAATTAATAGAATGGAATATTTTCAAAAGCTTGCATTATTTAATAGCACCATAAATCCATAATCTATATCTGTGAACACAAATTTTAAAGAATTTGGAGAATATCAATACTTGTGACATTGTTACCGCTTATTTTTTCACGACGTCATTTTACATCAGATTATAGTAAAAAAAATTATAAAAATAGAACACCTATGAAAAGTCTGAGAAAAATAAGGCGTGTGGTTTAATTTCCTGAAAATTTACTCCCTTCAAAACTAAGGGTGCGTTCTGTTTGCCGTCTTCAACCCGTTTTCTATTTTCTGTTTTCGAAAATATTGAAAACGCGTTCTGTTTATTATTTTCGAAAATACATTTTCGAAATCGTTTTCAAGATTTGTATAGAAAACACGAAAACGTTTTTTTAACGTTTTCGGCATTTTCTGTGTTAAATGTTGAAAACAAGGAAAACGCGTTTTCGAATTTTAAATTTTACATTTATTTATATTTTAAATAATTATAAACCAAATATGTTTTCTATTTTCTCTTCTCAAAAATAATTTTTTCAAAAACAAATCAAACGCATTTTCAATTTTCTGAAAACAGCAATTGAAAACAGAAAATACCAAAATATTTTCGAAAACGAAAATAGAAAATACAAAACAAACAGAACGCCCCCTAAATTTTGACATGGCCGGTGTTCATGCAAGAATCCATAGTATATGTGGGGTAAGAGATAGAGTTGGGCCAATACAGCTCAGTTTTTGGACAGAAGGATTACACCGATGGGCCAAAAATTTGAGCCTTGTAGAGACAAAACTGGTTCGACAAAGGACCCCTTAACATCTTGACACATATATCCGATGGAATTACACTCTCCACTAATTTTTCATTCAATTTTTTCTCATTAATACTGTTATTTTTTTAAATTCTCATAAATGTTCGAATTTTATTTAGTTTATTCTTTATAAATTTTGAAATTAATCCTACTCTATTTTTGACTTTGTTTTATTATTTAATATTATTTTACATTGTTTATTATTATCTAAAACAATTATTTGAATTCTTAAATTTGAATTTGAATAATATCTTTATCAACTATTATTATCAGTTTCAACTTAATCTTAATCGCATTTATAGTCCTAATGATGGTGAACTCCTTGTTTCAAGAACCATCATAGTAACAACTCCCAGTTTTAAGAACTATTATAGTAACGACATTAAGGCCTTGTTTTTTCCACAATTAGTAGAAGGTTTCGAATTACGTGTAGATTGTGTGGTTGAAAATAACAGATATTATATTAAAAAATATAAAGTAATTATGTGTGTGGTTGAAAATGAGGAGAGAGAATTTTTTTTGAATTTTATGATGGAAAAATAGTGGAAACAACAAGGTCTAAATAACACAGTCTACAAACATAGCCATTCAATTTGCAATGTATTGGTAACATCTCCCAGTTTCAAGGTCCATGGCAGTAATGACATTAAGTATCACAGTCATATATAGTTATAGTGTTTTTTTTTAATTCCTCTTTTGTCAATTTGTATGAGGAGCCCGTCATCTTTCAAATCTTTCAATTTAGTCATCGATTTTTAAACTTTCTTTCAAAAATATCCCCAAATAATTACACCCAAGGTCTTCTATAATTTCAGTTTGTAGAATCGGGACTCTTTCCTATTTTGTTGCAACTTTGTCACTGCATTATTGTTAGAAGCATGTCCAATAGGGATTCTTTGTGTTAATCCAACGTGTTTATTCTATGTAGACAATTATCCCAAAAATGGTGGTTTATTGTTGATTGCTTGTAAAGAGATATCCAATAGTTCGTTATCCTTCCTCTTAACCGATAATGATGAAACATTATCCAGCAATATGATTTAATAAGAATTAGAATTTAAATACAGAAATGATCTAGCACCATTGATAGTGCCTAACTACAGCACCACCGATGACATTTTCGAGGTCGATCGGATCTCTATTTTGATATTCTGGATTAGATCTAGAATCAGTACGGCGATGGGGAGTTCCAAGAATTTTTTGAATTTTTTCCGATGGCACCATGGCCACCATGGCCATCGGTTAAAGTTTTAGCACTATTCAGATCTGATCCCAAATTTCAAAACAGAGATCTAATCGACCTCGAAAATGCCATCGATGGTACCGTAGTTACGGCACCGTCGATGGTGCTAGATCATTCCTGAATTTAAATAATAAACTTTTATCTGGTTCTTTCATTTTTAAAAATTTTTAAATCATTTTGTTTTCAAAAATGTATAACAATCCCCACTTCAAAAAAAAAAAATGTATAATGATCGATTTTGACTTCTTTTTAAAGTCTATTGTGCATTTTTTGAGAAATCAGAAATGTTATGGTATTTTGGTAATCTGGTTTGAAAAGTCATCATATTACCAAAAGTTCCCATAACTAGTAATTACAATCTTCTATGAATCTTTAAGGAAATTTTATTGAAAATTGCTAAGTGGATGTAGTGAATAATATAGAGATATTGTCATAATACATGACGATTGATTTAAAGTTGAAGTAATGTAGAGAAAAAATTGTTGCTGCCAAATATAAAATATATGAAGCTTACGTCATTTATTATGTTTTGGTAGCAAAATTGAATCTTATTATTAGAAGAGAAAACTAGCTAAGGGCTTGTTCTTTACACTATGTTGAGTGAAAATATAGATTTAGTCGAATGACGTGTTAAATGTGTAGTTAAAAATTAGGCAAAATACATTAAAAATGTAAAGTAATTTATAAGTGGTTGAAAATAATGAGAGAGAAAAAGTCAGTAAAAAATTATTGTGTAAACAACAAGCCCTAAATGATCATAATGGATAACATTTAGATTGACATAATACCAAGTGATTAAGGATTATATTATAGATTTAAAACAACCATATACGAGCAGTGTGAGAAATAAAATCCCAGATTCAATTTAATAGTGGTATCAAATTTACACGCGCAAGACAATTTCCTCATGAAAATAGTAGACTCCCAGTGGGACCATGGACCCAAGAAAAAATTATATAGTTGTCTCTTAAGACGATGATATCGTTCATGCCGAATTGGAAGAGTTGGGCCTTGATAGGGTATCCAAGAAAGACGGATAACATTTAAGGCGATTGTGTTCGCGTAAGGCGATGATCAAAACATAGTTGAAGAGTAAGGTTTGAGGTGGTATTAAGGTCATTCTAATTGTGGATCTTTCCAATAACAAAATTTTAAAGGAAAATAAATTATCTCTATTTTATCTGATTTTTGTATGAATCTTTATTGTTAGTTAAAGTGTAATTAAATTTCTCTAACCATCTTACTTATGTAATCATAGGCGAAGGAATGGGATTGCACTACACTGTAAACCCCTCCCCCCAAAAAAACCCCACCCCCAAAAAGGGCTTTTGGTGGGGGGGGGGGGTGTTGTTTGCCTTAGCACTCAATCCAAGTATTAATCTTTTTTCTTATATATATCTTAGAGTTTAGATCAACATAACTTGTATGTTACAAAATATTTGTGAATACATAACTTCAATTTGATTACAACTTATCGTGCCAATTTATATGTTTTTGTGTTTTTTCATTATCGTGGGCAAAGATCAAGCAAATTTATATTATTTGTAGAGCATTAAATCTATAATAAATGCAATTTCATTGGTCGACGAGTATTCGTAATTTCCCATCACATCCAACAAAAAAAAAAAGCTTATATATGAGCATCTATTTAATGAACAAACTAAATCCAATTAGATAGAGTTATTTGAGGGTGAGACTTTATAAAAAAAAAAAAAAAAAAAAGCTACTCTGGTAGCCTTGTGAAAATTGGTATACAGCATGCAATTAGTAAGTATGTATTATGATTTTTTGTTATATATAATATTAGTACATCAACTTTTTGAAAATTTAAGGCCAGCCCTGAGACTATGAGATTAATATGGCCGCTTAGGATCCCCATTTTTTTATTAAAAAAAAGCCCCAAGAATTAAACTTGCAGAAAGATAAAAAGACCAGAATATCAACTCTCATTTTGAGATCGCAACATCTTAGCCATTCTCGAAACCGATCATGAAAAATTTATCCTTCTAGGCAAAGTTTCTAGCTCTGCCACTAAATGTAATACTATTCATACAACAAATTGGAAAATGTTATAAAAGTATAGAAACAATAGAGAGAATTTAGAGAGAATGAATTCTAAGGAATTCTCTAGAATAAATTTCATTAATAACTGAAGCCCTATTTATAGGAAAACTTCGAATGGCACAATCGTAATTACATAATTTCATCAAGGGTATAATAGTCATTCACATATAATAATTACATCTTTTACCAAATTATTCCTCCACCAAATTATTCCTCCACCAAATTATTCCTCATAATTCATAACCACCACATTATTCTCAATTATTCAAAACACCTAATAATTATTCTTCAATTATTATTCATAACACTCCCCTTGAATGACTATTAATACAAATGTCTTACGGGCTTTGGAGAAAAACCCGGTGGGAAAAAACTTCCAAACCGATTGCGGGATAGCTTGGAGTGGTTATATCTTGCTTCATCAAAACATTGCTCCCACGATGTCTATCATCGGCAGATATGAGTATTCGCGTCTTCGCCGTTAAAACCTTGTCGAAAACCCGGTGGGAAAAAACTTGATCGAAGGAAAAAGAGTACAATTTGCTCCGTTCGATTTCATATCTTGAGAACCCGATATCTTTACTTACGGTAAATGATTTCAATATCATCATCGTTTGGATCTAAAGCATTAGCTCCATTATAACTTGATCCAATAGATACATTGCATCAATTTCTCCTATCGTTCTCAATATACCATGAATATGCCTCGTTAAAACCTTATTAGGAAAAACCCAGTGGGAAAAAGCCTAATGAAGGAAAAAGAGTACATTATTCATGTAAATACGCCTTTAAAATTGCCTCATTAAAAACCTTGCTAGGAAAACCCAATGGGATAAAACCTCAGTCAAGGGAAAAAGAGTGCAACGCGTATTTTATACAAGTATCTTTATAAGCATTTCAAAATCTTTCATACATTTGTATGAGTATCATATACATTGATTTTATACTCTTCGTTCATTTAGAGTGCATCAATTTTCTTACACAACTACAAAACATTCACCATGAACACATGTCTCCAAATACACAATTTAAAGCATATAAATTCATTGTAAAAACATGTAAACATATAAGTAAACCTTCATAACTAACTAACATTTAAAATATATCATTTAACATTTAATACTCACTTAATAGGTTATTTCATTTCCAGGGGCTTAACTCACCCTTTAGGGTACTCATAAACACGGGCTTAGCTCACCCGATCCTTTAATTTCCTTTTCGGTACTACACACACGATCGGTAATTTAACTTTCATGAGCATGCAACATATAATGATCACCATGCTTATCTTTAAACTTGAGCACTAGTCATCATCATCTCATCATCTCATAAGTTAAGGATTTCACATTCACCATTTATCATCTTCAATATATCTCAATATTTTCATTATCATTGATCATATGTAGCGCTACATTTTCATATCGTATCGACACTTTTCAATTTCATTTCTTTCCCCATATCGACATAACTTATCGAGATATCTCATTATCAATCCTCTTGTAGGATTACACAATATAGTTATGTCTATATACTCTTCAAGAGCATATGCCTCCGTTATTAAGACCATCTTTTATAATTTGCTTTGATATATATGTTTGGGAAATATCAACGCTTCAAGCGCTAACTTATCAAAGCATCGTAGGTGATATATGTGATTGTTCATAGCCTTTCATGCATCTTTGAACTTCAAGTTCAGTATTTCAATTTCGAGGATATAACATGATGCATTTATTTTCAACCTTTAATACTCCCCCTCATGCTGAGAAAATTTAGAACACCAAAACTCATACAGTTGGTATGATTTTAATCATATATGTTCTCATCATTCAGCCTTAATATGGGAATTTAGACCGTTTGCATTCTATTCTCGATATCGGCAATTTATTTGAGGATTTTAAATAATTTGCCATATAATATCCCACTTGTATGCATACTCAAATCCTTGAGGATTTATTCAAGTATTGGGATATACATTTACTAGCTTTATCATTAAATCTGAAAATCATTCTCATACCGTGAGCAAATATTTCTTAAATTTCAAATTACGAATCATATACACATGTGACTATCTAGTGGATCCATATCATAATATCTAGTAGTCCACATGGAGGATGAGTGGGCCCATACTTCTCATCCTTTATTCCAGGATATATTTGGGATTTATTCCCAATATTGGTTAGTAATGATTTCATCATTTATCGAGAACAATCATTGAAGAATTCCTTTAATTCTTCACTTGAAATATTGATTTCAATAATTATTTAAACCGGGATGGTGGTCATTATTGCAAGCAGTATTATTGAACTTCTAGTTCAAGAAATTCTTATATCGATTTCACTAGTATCTGTATAGTGCTCAACATGATTTATCATAGAAATAATTCACCGACATATTCCATCATCTTTTGGTGACATTATTGTCTACCACTATTCAAACAGATTCTGAGTTACATACGCATCACATCAGGCTATTATTTAATTCAAATCGTAGCTCTTACGCTTCATATTATTTATTTAAAATCGAGTCTTATTTCATACGCGTCGTATTATTCTATAAATAAATCATCAAAATTATTGCAAAATTCATCCTAACAAGGGTCTATACATTATAATGGATCATATGCTCTCAAATCTTGAAAATACTATCCATCACTACCGATTAAAATCTTAAAAAGGATTTATCGATGTAAATTTGGAAAGATTAAGGATGCTAATGAATAAGGGTATCCCACAAGATATCCGATGCTTGATTGAAGTAAAGGTTCGATTATCGGTGAGGTTTCAATTCCTCTCTAAATACATGCCTGGTATGGGTAAAAGTAGTTTTTCAAAGAAAGCGGAGAGCAAAAGATTAGGAGGATGCTACAAGTGTGCTCGATGGACATGTGACACTCGATGTAAATGCATGGGGTACTTGTCCAGAAACGAGAAGATAAAATAGCATTCATTAAGGATGGATTGAGTAAAGAGCCTTTGGATGATATTCAACAGGCTCTTGAGACACATCCTAGTGGACACGTACAAGGTGAACTAATGGTCTTATGGGCCAAATTCAAAGATCAACAAACGCGTTACAGTCTTGAAAAACTTACTTTAGAAGATCCCGTTTGTAAATTTAGTAGAAAAATTTAGCATAATGATTTTCCCATATTTATGTAAGAAAGCTCGGTGTAATAACAAAGATCAATATATTTCTTTTATTTGTAAATATCGTTTTTCAATTTTAAGATATATATATTATTTTTCAATCTCTGACAGCTATATGTCATATCACTAAAAAATTTTCTGCCTTTTTTTTCTTTCATATTTGTCAAAAAGTAAATAGTGCACTCAATTATTGGTTTGAAATTTTTTTTTTTTAAATAGAGGGATTCATATATCTATCATTCATTCGTTGAAAGAGAAAAATAGAGGTGGAGATGGAGATGGAGATATCAAAATCATCTCATGTAAGTCAATCTTTACCTCGCCAGATAAAAACTATATGTGTTCTTGGTGGCTCCCAGACTAGTAGGTCATATCCAATATGTGGATATGGCGGACCAACTTGTAAGGGAGTTAGGAAACAAAATATCAATATACTATATGGAGGGACTAATAACAAACTATTAAGGAGTCTTACGATGGCCGCACAATTATGGGGATAAGAGTGTCAAGTATAATACCTTTTCATCGAATTGGAGGCGATGTCTAATTGGAGTTAGAAATGTGATTAGTCCAAGCTGGATTGATGCTACAAACACAATCCATCCATGATTTGCTGATGTACATGATGAGCAATAGTGATGCTTTTATTGTTCTTCCAGCGGCTATAACACGTTGGAGGAAATATTCAATATATCGTCATTTGCAGTGGAATTTTCATACCAAACCCATAGGTTTGTTGAATATTAATTATTTCTTGATGGTTTGCTAGCATTTCTAGATCAGGTGTAGAACATAAATTTATTTCTCGTTAAAGAAGAAATATACTTGTTTACGCTAATACGATTCTTTGATCTACTCATCAAGATTCAATCATATGTTCAAAAATGCATGGAAAATTTGAAACCCATCGGTCACAGATCATCGGTGTCAAGCGAAAAAGAGATCCTTTGGATCTTTCATTATGAACCGAATGTTCGGGTAAGGCGGAGTTACTTGAGTATTTATACTCTCGAGGCGCATCCCTCATTTATGGGTTCAATATATATTTTCTTTTCGTATTTCTATATTTTCGAGTGTTTATTGCCATCTTTGATATTCTCAATATGTTCCACTTAATGCTTTTGTACTTCTTACGAGTAATAATAATAATATCATATTGGCTTTATTCAAATACAGATATCTAGTGATTTTGCTTCTTCAATAGCATTTTATTCTCATATTAATACAATCTCATATCATCGATGAGATTACTTCATATAAGCTTTCCATGCGATATATTTTCTTTGATTTATCAACATGGGATCTATTGAGCATTTTACTTTCATCTATTTATCCAATGGTAACTTCAAGTACCACTTGCTCAATTTTCTCCATTAATATTCGGTATATATGGAGAAGTAATTTTATTCTCATCGTCTACTGCTTCGAGAGTATGATTAGAATATTTGATCAACTACTTCTTCTGGAGTAGGATTCGTTATAACCAATCGTGTAGTATAACCCACCACATTGAAAATATGCACACCAATCGTGTGGTATTACCCACCACATTGGAAATATACTCAAACTATAAAGTGCATAAATTTAAATTGCAGAAATTAAATTTCCTCCAATAGGTGGTCGAACCTACCTTATGGGAATTATTACAATAAATATAAATCTACGGAATTTAAATAGCAAGAATTAAATTGCATAATATTTAACTACTTCTTCAGGAGTAGGATCTGCTTAGTAGAAGGTATTACCCATCACTTAGCATATAAAGTGCAGAAATATATAAAACCTTCCGTTTAGTGACGGTTGAACCCATCATCAAGTAGGAGGTATTGCAGTAATTAAATTGCAGTAAATAAAGTGCGAGAATTAAATATTGAATTGCTTCTAGGGAGCAAATTTGTTCTTCTAGAACAAATACTCATTACTTCTACAAGAGCACACTTATCCTTCTAGAATAAGTATATTATGTAATTGAACTCTTCGAGAGTTACATTAATATTTCGATCTATTAACTCAAATGGACTTCAGGTCGTAATTAATGGATTTAGAATTTCTTCATGAATATTCTATCCATTTTCCTTTGTCGTCAAAATTAGGTCGGTTTACCCTAAGGGTAAAATTGTCCATTCAATTCATAAAGGTAAAATTGTCAAAAATATTTTATCAATGTTTTACTGATTGAAAATTATCTCCTTTCTACTTCAATTTATCAATATCAAAATATTTAAGGACTATTTTGTAACTTTTCAAAAGTTAGTGTCTTGATTTGTAAATTTTGAAAGTTTGATAATAACATATTTCAAAACGAGTTATTACCCTCAATATTAGTGTCAAATCGAAGCTCTCGTTAAATCGAGTATAATGGAGTCGAGAAAATTTGATTTTGATAATGTATGCTCCTTATATCTCGATAAAGCAGATGTTATAGTTTAATATATTATTATATTATAAAATCATATGATTTACCTTTTTCCTTTCTCTAATTATTCCATGGATGAGATTTACTTGCAATGCATTTACGTGATCGGAAAATTCTTTGGACTCCATTCTTCCAATTTTGGGATTTGAGATATCTCAGAAGCGAGGTTGTGTAGAATGAGGAATTGTGGGAGAGGAATATGAACAAAGCGGAAGTTTCAATGATGTATTTGCAAAGAGAGAGTTATTTAGGATTGATGAGGATGAATTAATTCATTCGTAATAATCAGGTTTAAATCTGAAGATCATCTATAAGATCTGTTGTAGAAGATACTTCTTTCATATTACTGAAAGGGTTAGAGACTACGTCTTTGATAACGTGTTATAAAAGTATAGAAACAATAGAGAGAATTTAGAGAGAATGAATTGAAGGAATTCTCGGGAATCAATTTCATTAATAAGCTGAAGCCTGTTTATAGGAAAGCTTGAATGGCGACAATCGTAATTACATAATTTCATCAGGGTATAATAGTCATTCACATATAATAATTACATCTTTTACCAAATTATTCCTCCACCAAATTATTCCTCATAATTCATAACCACCACATTATTCTCAATTATTCAAAACACCTAATAATTATTCTTCAATTATTATGCATAACAGAAAATTATTTTTGTAAAATCTCCAACAACGAAATACATAAGCAAGTTTTATTCTCCTCCCCCATGGGTGGAGGATAAAGAAAACCCCAATCCCATTTAGCATTACATGTGGGCTAGGGCATTAAATATTTTTTTCCCTTTCGCTCTCTTTCAATTACTATATCATCACAAGCTCCCTGTCCTATGTTCTTTCATCCACCTTTTACATTTCAATATAAATTATTTTTTTTTACATATTTTACCATTAAAATTTTTAGAATTAAAAACTAAACAAGGAAAACATTTAACAAACTTGTTTGACCTGTGATGTTTAAAAACCTTATTTGACCCTTTTGAATATTTAAAAATGGTTAAAAACTGAATAAATAAAAAATTATATTATTAAAAATTAAGGATTAGTTTAAAAATTGTAATGTTAAAATATATAAAATAAAATTTTAATATGAAAAAGTGGAAAAAGCACACGTAAGAGAGAGAACATGAGATGATGTGGCAATTAAATGAGAGAAAAGTAGAAGAATATTTAATGCCCCATCCCACATGTAATACCAAGTGGGATAAGGGTTTTCTTTGTCCTCCGCGAGAACAGGACTCATATATAAACCTTAGAGTGTCTATGTCAAGATGAGTCATCACAATTTGTTTATGTCAAATAACTTTAATAAAGGGTTATTTTCGCAAAAGGACCATAAAGTATAAATTTTGTAATAATTCCAACCTCATTGTTTTTGTTGCGCCACTGCAAACCCCCAATCTTTAATTTTGTTTCACTACACACCCCAACTAGTGGATTCCATCCAATTCAGCAGTTAAATTTGTCCTTTTGTGCACTAAACTTTGGGGTTCTGATTTGAAACACCCTTTTATATACTAAATTTTGTGGTCCTAATGGAAACACCGTTTTATTTTATAATTTGAACTTTTAATAATGTGCAATTTAGTCTCAAATCTTTTTAATTTTGACAATTTTAATTTTAATTTTTTTGCAATTTAGTCCCAAATATTTTAATTTCACCATTTCAACATTATTTTTGGAAAATTGGCTGCTGCGAAATTGGTATAAAATAACAAAAGATAACGTCATATTAATTTCACCGAATTAATCAATTTGATATTAATTTTATTTGGCCTATAAAATTAATACTTTGGGATCCTTTTGCGAAAATAACTAATAAACTGTTTTCAGTCACTGGCCCAACAACATATGTGCAGTATCTCATACCTACAAATGGGACCCATAGTAGAAGTGACGTGAATAAAGAAGTATGATTAGTGGGGTGGGTGTCGGGTCCTCTCAAATTGGAGGTGGTCATGTCCAACAGATAAACCCATGAACAGAATGTCAATTGTCTTCTAAGCCCGGTTGGTTCAGTTTGATTGATGGGTTATTCGGGCCTTCTGCCAATGAGGCCCACTATTTTTTGTTTTTGTGCGTGGGCCCATATTTGCAACTCTGTTTCTTCCTGGTGTCCATTTTTTTATTGGGATACAATTTGATTGACCTAGTTTAGGGTTTCAAAATAATTTCATTCTACAAATAAGTACTAATTCAAATTCAAAATAAAAGCTTCTTTGATTGGATGGATCTCATCTCATTTTGATTCGTCGATAAGATAGATTTTTCGTGTTGATGTGACATAAACGAACATGGAAGGCACGTCACGTGAGTCTGTTATCCTATCAAGTACATTATCTTCAAAAATATTGAATCCACGTGTCGCTAAATTCAACGAGACCTTAAATAGTTTTAAAGTTCAATAAAAATTGAAAAATAATTTAATTATTCTATTAAACTTGTGAAATTTAACCCCCAATGTTAAATATAAAACGAAGATAAATATCATCACATGTATTATTATAAGTTTATTTACAATATTGCAAACTATTATATGTTAGGAATACAAAAATCTAACTATATAAAATTTTTGACATAAAAATGCCAAAATATTTAAAGCACATTGGCCAACTTTCTTAGAAATGCACATTGTTTTTAATTCATGATTCATTTTAACCAACTGTATAATTTATCAATTGTACTGATTGAAGCGGAACTATATGATGAGACCTCAATTTTAGTCGAAGCCTACTATGAAATTTAATAAATTGATAACTTTTTCTTTTATAAATTCAATTCTCAAGATCATTTTTATATGAACAGAAAACCTGAATCGTATTACCTCAACTTCACGATTGTCGAAGGCATTTATTATTATTTAAAATATTACAATTTTTATGATAATTGGTATCTTTCACATATTGGAGTATGTGACACTAAGCTTTTGTCTTGGGTTTTTGGCACTATATAGGCCTTTGTAGACTTCATAAGTTGGGTCGGGTGGGTGAGAAACAAACTGTCCAATCTCACAAATTTCTTTTAAGCACCAATCATTCAAGTCTCAGTAGTCTTCGTCAACTTTTCCCAATTCCAGCCTTGTTAATCAATATTCAAAGAATAATGAAAAATAATTAAATTTACGAGGAATTGTTTAATATGTAGGTTTTTTCATTTGTTCTTTATTCTAACAAAATTGATTTTTATTAGTTTATGTAATTATGTAGATTTATATATATGTAACACAAACCACAACAAAGAAAGAAAATAGTCAAGTGGTGCATTAGCAAGAATTGTGAAACTTTTTATTTCTTTGAATGGTCAATGTAATGAGAGATAATTAAAAAAAAAATAGCCTTTTTGCAAAGTTTCTATATGATTTAGTAACTTTTCAATATTTTTTTATAAAAATTATCTACTTTGTTAACCAAAATATTAAAAATAAAGATTTTCAAATCTACCCAATAAAATTTAAATTTATCTCTCGAGTGAATCAATTTTTCATAAAGCAAAATTGTCATTCTAGACTCAAATTAAGTGGAAAATTATGCCGGCATATTTTCCTCGTTTCATATATCAATGGATCACGTACGTTTGACGGCCGGGGGTCTATTATCTATAGCTACCGTGCAAGAAATGATTAAGAATTTGTGGGGTTTAATTGGACTCGGCCGATATATATGGAGTCCATTGTATATGTGTATAAATAAATAAATATGAGTTGTGCAACTTGATGCAAATAAAGATTTTTATATCTAACGTTAATGTTAAAGATGCATCATCTCTATAACATTCTAATCTACTTAGCATGATATTGTTAGTTTCAGGTGTGGCTAGCATAGTCCGAGGAATCATTTATGGTATTAATATTTGATATAATATTGTCCTATTTGGACCTGGCCTGCACGACTCTGCTCTTGTATGGACTTCAAAACAAAAGACTTCATGCCAATTGGGAATGATCATCTATTTTATAAACCAGTCTTAATTTTCTTTTTTATCCAACAGATCGATTCATTGACATCGAAGATGGCACTAACCCGTCTAGTCAATCTCTTTAAAAAAATAAAAATAAATAAAAATCTCAAATCAATTATAACCATGCATCTTAAAGAAAGGTTGGATCGTGATTATAGACATGCCTAGGAGGAGGTCGTGGGTCGCAAGAAGACATTGCAAGCTAGCCATCAATGAATGGGAGCGCCGTGCACCAAGGACGAAAGGGCAGCAATTCCGTAACCTTGTACTCTTCATTTGACTTGAGCTTGACTAGCAAGCGGGTAAAGGTGGAGGTCTCATATTTGATATTAAGGAAAATATTAAAACTATAGAGATATCATTTTTCAGTGGTTTAAACAATGAAGCGCATGACTAAATTGTGTATTTTGACTACAAAGGTTTATGATGTCTGATTCTCTTCTAATTTTTATTAGGAATTGGAGGTCAAGATCTCGGAGATTGAGAGTTCAACATCCAGTAGAATTTGTCAAGACGAAAATCATATGAAGCTAGCAGTTTCACTTCTGAATCCCAAACAATTCGATTAGGGGTCAGTCTGCAAAGATTTAAAGTCATTTCTTCATATTCCTCTCCATTTCTAAGTTCAATACGTATACATATATATATTTCGACTGTATTGACCTAGAAATTTACTATTTTTTATGCTAATCAGATTGTTGAAACTCTAGTCAATAATATTTGTTTGCTTAAATATTTCTAAACATACTATTTACATATATTTGATCAGACTATTTGAATGACTCGGAAGATTGAAGAATTTTTTGTGGACATGAAAATTTGGGACATTTATTGATAGTGATAATTGATAAATCTTGTGAATATTATTTATTTGATTATTGCTAGGATTTTTATTTGCTTTGGTTTTTTTTTTTTTTTTTGTCAATTGAGAATTAGTTATTCATCTTATTCACAACACTATTTATGCAGTTGAGATTCGTGTTATCAAATCAAATTACTTTCAAAAAGTCAACTTATTTTTAACTTATTTAAGCCAAATCTAGTTGAAAAAGAAAACTCAGACATGTATATATATTTATTAGAGAAGTCTCTTTATTTGAGATTGGACGTTACCAAATATGTGCAAGCGTGCAAAAGTTGTTTTAAAACTATCAATTATAGAGACATCATAGAATGGTAGCATCTCATGATAATGTGTGTGTGTATATTATTATCAAAATTTGCGTCAACTTTTCTGTAAAAATTTCCGGGTTTCACTCATCTTGTTGGCTCAAAACTCTAACGTGATTTGATCTGCACGCGGCAGACCAGCCATGTAGATGTACACTGACTCAAGTTTTTTTTTTTTGAATAGGATCACTATATATATTTTTATTTTTATTTCATGTACTTCGATTGTCAAAATCATTTACCTTTCTATTTTGTATGATAGTGAAATATCACTATCTAGCATCTATAGTGAACCTAGTCTAGAATCCGAATTCTTGTACTTGGAATCTGTGTTTTAAAATGCTTACTTCAATCTAGTCTGTTTCGACCTTGTTTAAACGAAGATTAAATTTGAAATTTGACAATATTATTTTACACATTTTTAAATTTTTACTTTGTGCAACATATGTTTACATTCGCTCAACTTTAAAATTTGATCTTAAAGTTTCACAACGCTAGTCCCGTGACTTTAAGAGCTCAATGTAATATTTCAATTAGGTGTTCCTATACAGTGACCTACCCTGTGCACGAGAAAATCTTTTTGAAAGATGAACTAATTAACATACAAAATATTTTTAATTTTTACTCACTTTGGTTGTCTTTGCTTAAATTTCACGTCATAACATTAAAGAACAACTCCAATAATAATTTTTTTTTATTTGATTGGATTTTTAGTTGGCAAAAATCGCCAATTTTAAACGGGCGTTGGCATCCTAACGCCTCTTCTATCTAAAGCCAATATCGGCCATGATGCTTAATCACACTTTAAACTGTATACTTGTTAAAGAACTGCTAATTTTGGGATAAAATCCCCTCTAATCATATCTTAAACATCTCTCCGAATTCGAATAATACTCTGCACTGACCTTAGATTTGAAGTAATGCAAATAATACCTAAATACCCATCTTTTGAATGTTCAGAAAAATATTTTACCATTACTCTGGCTTTGAGTACTAGCGTGCTAGATTTCTGTACCTTTTGTGTGTGTTTTGTGTGTTTTTGCAAAAAAGAAAAAAGAAAAATATTACCATTCATGTTCCATTTTAAAATAGATTTTAGATTTGATCCGAAATCCTACGTTGATTTTACCCAAAATTTATAGTATAAGATTGGAGCATCCTCTTTAAGCTTTTTGATCCCAAGAGCATGTCTAGTAGAGGGCGAATAAATTTAAATTTAAGTTTATTCCCCCTCATTTCCCTACAATTAAATAGCAATTAGGTATAAAGACCTAAATTCCCAACCTTTTGAGGGGACAATATATAAATGAGGGGCCAACCCCCTCCTTTTCACTTTTCAATTTTCCATTTTCCATTTTCTCCCTTCTACTAGAAATGCTTTAACATTATTTATGTAAATTGGAGGGAGAAAAAAAAAACCCACAGTTCAGATTTTCTTTGAAGGGTTCTCACGTGTAATTTTTTTTTGAATTTATAGAATCTAAAAGAAGATGTAAAATGAAACCCAAGAATGGAGGGCTACGCAAGTTTACTAGCAAGGAGAAATTAGTTATGTCTAGCGGACCGTGATTTATTGGACGGGTCCATATTGTCCTGAACATCTTTGCAAACTTCAATTAATTCTCACGGTAACCAAACTCCTCAATATATATATATATATATATATATATATATATATATATATATATATTAGGAATCATCCAGTGCTCTCGGGAGCGCAGTAGTTACGGTGCTCTCAAGGTATTTTCCGGTCACATACAATCTCCGTTTTAAAATCCAAAACCAAATCTAGGTGTAGCACGTGTGAGGAACTCCAGCAATTGGAAAAAATTTTCTGCAACACTGTGGGCTGCAGGTTAAAGTTTTTTGCCCTATTTTGGCTTGAATTTTAAAACGGAGATCGTATGTGACCGAAAAACACCCAGGAGGTCCGAGTACCTAAGAACACTTGAACATTATCATATATGTGGAACCGAAAGAGTACTTGCTTGATATTTTATGCATATAAATTAATATTAGACAAATTCGTTTTCTTTCGTTTGCAATTATAATTTTTATTGTTTTTGTCTTTGCAATTAAAGATTGTGAGATTCCAATTATAATTTTTAATTTTTAATTTTATTTTTTTTGTCTTTGCAATTATAATTTTTATTTTTATTTTTTGTCTTTGCAATTAAAGATTGTGACATTCCAACTTTTGAAGCCAATGTCATCCCTTGTTTTAGTACAAGATACAACCTATATTATAAATTGTAACAGTGCAAAAATGCATAGATTTATGTTCTACTAAAATACAAAGAATTTTAGTAGATCTACATAATAATAATAATAATAATAATAATAATAATAATAATAATAATAATAATAATAATAATAATAATAATGCTCCTATAAGAGGAATCGAACATGAGACATCTAAGTCACAGGTCTCAACCAAGCCATTGCCACGTGATCTTACTTTTTCCTCTTAGTGTGTTCGATTTATTTGAAATGAAGTCACGTCGACAGTGACTTTTTACCAATAGATTCCATTACAAAGTACGTATAAGGGCTTATTCTATACACAATAAATTTTCACTAATTTCCACTAACCTTTTCTCTTTTATCATTTTCAACCACTCATATAATTACTTATAATTTTTATTATATATTTTTTTAATTTTCAACCATATATTTAACACGTTATTCAAGTAAATCTTTAATATTGTGCATAGGCAAACCCTAAAATCTATTTTAAATGTAACTTCTAATGAATAACATCTATCAAAATGTAGCATTTTGAATAAAAGTGTCACACTACCTCGTCGAAACGAATTTATAGACCTCAATGTGCGTTTAATTAGATAGAAAAATTTCTTAACATATTTAATGACGAAAACTAAAAACTAGAGACTTCGTTATTGTTGCAGCAAAATCATCAAGAACAATTAGAAGCATATTTGATCGGGTGGAATTGGGTCGAAATTAGAAAAGGGAAATATTTTTAATAAAATTTTTATATTTTGCATTTGATGCAAAGTTGAAAATGAAATTCAAATTATATGGTACAATAAATTTAAGCTTTAAATTTATATCGATTCTTGAGAATGGATTCGTTGAGGAAGATGATTTTTATTGCAACGAGCATGCCCTAATTGATGTCAAAGACCCCGTTGAAGTACATGTTTTACATTCAGTATTTTTTTATAATATTTTTTTTATATAGATATCTCAACAAAAAAATTTAAGAATGAGATGAACTTTTATTAATAATCCAAAAATTATTAAACATTAAACACGGTATTGAACGTAAGAAACAACAAGAAATTATTTTTTCCTTTTAATTTCTCTCCTTAATTAATAATATTGTGCATATTATTTAGTTGTACCTACCAATACCATTCACGTGGCAATGATTTAAATGAAAATGTAACTCTGCACGTATCATCTATAGAGTCCATCTAGACTGACATTACACTCCGTTAGCTTTGCTAATGGAGAATCTTAACAGATTGGACAAAGGTTGTTAAGACGATTTTCGGACACACACACACACACACACATATATATATATATAATATAATATAATATAATATAATACATAACTTTATTTAACATTAAGGACCCGCAAATTGTGGAATTAGAGCCCATCCAAAGGGCTATAAATCAATCAACATTGCTTTCCCATCAAATTAATTAATTAGAGTAATTGGCCAAATTAATTAAATTGCCAAAGAAAAAAGCAAATCTCTTCAAGGTAGTTGGTTTATCAATTCAATTGCTTCTTTCCCGTCAATGTGCCATAATTGTCCATTGTTAATGTGAGGATAAGGGTCGATCTTGAATAATTCAAATCTTGGCATAATTAATTTTTGATCAGTTGAATAGGATTTGATGGCTATACTTTATTTTCGACCGCGAGTTAATGTTGGTAAGTAGTATGTTTTAATTATAATTATAATTATAATTATTGATTAATTTACATTTTAACAATTTATTTATATTGAGAAAACTTTGCTGTCGTGTGACGATAGATAAATATTGATGATCGATTATATTAATTTTTATTCTCAATAAAGAAGAAACTTAAATGATTAATGGTAATGGCCTTCCTCACAAAACTTACATATATAATTGCCAATAAATCAATTAAAACTTGTAAAGCATTCTTCATCATAAATATGTGTTGTACGTTACTTTAGATTTTTTCAAAATTATTCATGGCGAATTGTTGTATTATTTATAGGTTATGATTCAACGCAACTGGGAATTATATTCAAAGAGTGTTTGACATTGTTTCCTTGCTCGGTGATGTTCATTGTTCGTCTTGTTTCCACGTTCATTGCACGGTGAGCGTTTAGCGCTATATATATTATGTCGCCCAGTGCAATGAACTGGAATGATCGTATTCCCACAACCATTATTTGCTTAAAAAGGGGAAATGAAATGTGGGGAAGTATTGTGTATGCAGCTTGTATAGGGATTGTTCTATTCACATTGACTTTATTTTTTTCCCTCATCATTTTCAACTATTCATACATTGATTTGATAATAATTATTTTATATTTTTAATTTAATACCCCTCCTCTAATTTCCAACCATATATTTAGAACTAAATTTAATTTGAATTGAACTAGTCCTTCTCATAAATTTGCTGATGACGAAAAACGATTGACATTTTTACAATTATCAGTAGATGTTTTTTCTTTTAATGGAAATCAACTTATTCATTAATAGCATCATCAACAAGTACATCATAGATTATGGTGGAAGAAACACCTACCCACTCGAAAAAGCGACATAGAATGGGTTGCCCTCGCCAAACGATGAGCGACTCTATTTGTAGACCTACGAGCACAAGAAAACTTGATATTCTCAATTTCATTACAAAGAGATTAGCAGTCTTGAATAATTAATCCAAACGCAGAATATTAGTAGAATTTTTATTAAGAGAGTCAAAAATAAATTTACATTTTTACAATGATTTTTTTGTATACAAAGTCAAAAAAATATATTATATTAATTGTGCGACCTGTAATTTGTAGTAAGAAATTAATAATTCTACCATAAATATTAATAATACACTAGTATCACGCCCGTGCAATGCACGGGAACAATTAAATTTATATACAATAAATAACTGATATAACATTATAAATATATTGAATTTAAATATTGAATTTTATAATTAATGTAATTTATACATAGGAGATTGTATAATTGTAAACAATTATTAAAATCTATAATATTATATATTTATATAGACAATGCAAAAAATGCGGAGTAAATTCACAATTGTAAGTTAAAAAAATTCACGTGCATCGCATAATTAAGAAGTTTATTAAAACGTGTAACTTTAATTCTAATTATCGTGCATCGCATTGCATAACAATGCTCATGGAGATTTATTAATTGTAAATGAATCATTGGAATGAACATATAAAAATTCTTTGATTATTAAAACGTGTCTTTCTCGTTGGTACACATCAAATTTATATTCAACACCTTTTTTCTTTCTGAAATGGACATTACGCACTCTAAACTCTACACGTAATTGCTACCTAATTTTAGCTCTATCGTATAAAAAGTATTATGCTTAATTTTATGTAACTTAAATCTGTAGTAATACCGACAATTTTCTGCATCTATATAATTCATTTGATTTTTTTCAATTTACGTAAATTGTATTTTAATTTTAGAAAGAAAACTTTTTATTTTTAATTTTATATACTTAGAAAAGGAAAAACCCGTGCACTGCAAAATTCAATTAGTGAGCATATTACATTAGTAATATTAAAAACAAAAAAATCAATTAACCTTTTTAATTAGAAACCGCATGTCATGTTGGCACTGCCAATAGGGAATCCGCCAAATACAACATTTCGATTATAATAATATAAAGATTGATAAATTACTATTTACTTAAAAATAAACAAATTATTCGACTTAAATTCAGTTATAATTATAACTACTCACTATTTGATTTTAAAAATAAAAAAAGTAAAAAACTTCCCACTCTTTTTTAATAGTCTAATTCACATAACCAAGCAAAATTATCAAAACCAACAATTTTAACAGGATGAAAATAAATGAAAAATATTTATTATTTAATATTTTGAATTGAAACTTTAAAAAATGAAGTTATATTTAAATAAATGCTTGCCAACTTGACACAGTGTCCAGTTGGCACTTCAGTTTTTATTAATGGTGTGATATGTTATAATATAATTTTCAGTAATTCATGCATTTAGTTCGTTTCAACTATATACATAGTTCAAAAATTAATATGTACATATCTTTATATTAAAAAAACTGGAGTGCCAACTAGGCATATTGCCATGTTGGCACTCTTTTAGTTAAATTTTTTTTTAAAAAAAATTATTTAGAAACAAACATTAAATGACATTTAATAATTTTATTTTCTTATTTAATTTATTTTTATTTCTATATTTGCTATTTTTTATTTATTTCCAAGTTGACACTCATTTATTATAAATAAAAAAACCACTGATTAGCAAAACAAACATTAAATGTATATTTAATTATTTTATTTTTCTTATTTAATTTGTTTTGCTTTTCTTATTTAGTGTGTGCGTATATATACATATATATATATATATATATCTCGCTCTCTCTCTATTAAAAAACTTGAAGTGCCAACTAGGAACTTTACCACCTAGCTTTATTGGCACCACGATTTTTTTAAGAAAAAACTAATTAAGCAATTTGTAAGTACACTAATTGTCCATTCATTTTTTCCAAAATTAAACATCCGTTATGATATAAATGCAGTATTACTTATATAGGGATTAGTTAAATAAAAAAGGAAGATTTTTCTATTTTCATGGTACGCGTCTATTTAAAAAAAGAAATTTCAATTGTTTAATACGAATAATTTTTGTATTAAACAAGTGATTTCTTTATTTTAATTTAATTAAATTACAAAATGCGTTTATCTTTTTATTATTATTATCTAACTATATATAAAATAAATGAGCCATGTTGGATGTGATTTTATTATGTTAATTTAATTATAAATGCATTTATCATTTTTATTATTATTATTTAACTATATATAAAAGGAATGAGCTACGTTGGACAATTCCAACTTGGTGGAGGTTATTATTTTTAAAAAAATAAAATATTATTTCATATTCTATTTTTAAAAATAAAAATCTTTATATTAAAAAGCTGAGTCTGCAGACTGTTCCATGTTAGCAGTGTCATGTTGGCATGCATTTATTTTAACTAAAAAAAGAAAGTTTTATTTTTTTCCTTATTTAGTTTATTTTACTTTCTTTATTTAGTATTTTTTCCCTTATTTTATTTTTTATGTTTATTTTAATTTTTTATATAAATTTTAATTTGGGAATTATAAATATAATTTAAAATGAATTATATACAAGCATTAATGAAAATGTGATATTATAAGGTCAAAGTTGTAAATTATAATGGCAATTGAATTATTTTAAAAAATAAAAATTAACTTTTTTATATACATTTTAATTTTATTTATATATATATATATATATATAATTAATAAAAGTTGAATGTCAACTTGGTGCAATGTCACCTTGGCAGTGATTTTTTGTTTAAAAGAATATTTTTATTGATTTAAAAATATTAAATAAAGAATCTTGTTTATTTATTTTTATCATGTTAAAATGATAGTTTTAAATAACATTTACGGGTAATATGCATTAGGGGTTTAATGATCAGAAATTAAATTTTTTATTTAGCTCAAACTTTAATATATTTTCACATCCATTTTCTAGAACCTCTGCCAGTTATACCCGCACAGTAAACCACATATGGTTTACAACAAAAATTACACATATTTATGATAAATTATATGTGATTTCTTTTACAAAAATATGTGCGGGGATCAAAATATTTTCATATATTTCCATTGTCTAATTTGTAATTTTAACATTATTTTAATTCGTAGTTTTAACATTATTTTAAATAAATCATAATTTTTCCGTGCATCGCACGGGTGTAATACTAGTATATATATATATGTATATACATACACACACACTAAATAAGAAAAAACAAAATAAATTAAATATGAAAAATAAAATTATTAAATGTTCATTTAATGTTTGTTTGCGAATCATTTTTTTTATATTTATAATAATAATAAATGATTGTCAATTTGGAAATAAATAAAAAATAGTAAATATGGAAATAAAAATGAACTTATTAAATGTCATTTAATGTTTATTTCTAAATAAGTTTTTTTAAAAATTTAACTAAAGGAGTGCCAACATGGCAATGTGCTTGGGTGGCACTCCTTCTTTTATAATATAAAGATGTATCTAAACTCGGAACTTGACATTGTCGCTTTGTTACGCTTTGCACTTTTTTGTGCTCATCACTTAGCATGTGCTTAGACCTATTTAAACTCAAAAAAGCTTGAAATTTGGTCTTACCATTTCGACATGCTTTACATTTCTTATAATACAATTAAAGTTCTAGCACTGACATAACGCATTCTGATACTGCCACGCAGCAGCAGGGGACTGGTAAGTGGATTCTACTGCCATATATGACAGTAAGGGATAGCCGCTACGTCAAGTGCTAGAACTTTGTGGATTTGTATCATTTTTTACTAAAAATATGTATATATAAACATAATAATTAAATTATATATGATTAATTGGATCTCATTAATTATAATTTATATAAATATAAGTTTCATTAATGATGGTATTATATGATTGTAAATCAAGAGTTATCAAATATTATCACATCGATCATAACTCAGATCTCATAATTATGTTTCTTCATTATATTATTATTGTATTAATAATTGTTTTTAATATTATTTTTTTGTGAATTTAAGTGGTATATTAATCCTATTAAAAAAAAGTGGCATATTATAATCAACTTAATTTTATGCATAGTATCTAATCGTTGAAGAATATTAAAGTTCTCGATGTAAACAAACTAAGATTTGTATATTCGATTAATTATAAAACGCAATACAAACGACTATAAATAGAGACTCAAAACCCTAGACGTAACCCTAACAATAGAAAAGACGGTCCGAAACCTTAATCGTAGCCCTAATAATGGAATAGACAAAACTACCCTTAACTAATAAGCCAAATTACTAAAATATATTCTAACACTCCCCGTCAAACTCACGATACCATCGAGAGTTTGCCGAAAGGTTTACAAAATACGAAAAACGATAATACGAAAAACAATGCAAACTTCAGTCCTCTTGCGATCTTCCAAACTTGACTAATATTGTAAGTCTAGCTTATGCTTGCACGAATTACACTCCCCTTCCGTCAGAGCTAAAGTCACTCGGTACTCTCCCTCCACGTAGGGCTCAGACACGTTAACAAGTCCATGAACTCGACTAACAACACTTCATCACCGCGGAAGCCAAAACAAATTAATCCAAATGTCACCATAGTCCCCAATAATGCCAATTCATATTCCAATTACCAAAAGCCAATTCCAAATCCACCTGACCAAATTAAGAAGAGAAAAGCAAGAAAATCAAATGTCCACCGGACCAATTGAGAAGAGAAACCAATTGAGAAGAGAAGAGAGTCAAATTCCAATTGCAGATCTCACTGCACATCCAAATGCAAAGTCCAGATTTCATTGGACCAATTGAGAAGGGGGAAGAGAACCAAATGCCAATTCAGGATGGAATGGACCAATTTCAGCATGGGGACTAATTCATGAAATATTTGAATTTTTTGAACCAGTATTTACCAAACTCAAACACTAGGAACTAACGAAAATTAATAAAACCATAACACCACCATAAACAAACTCAAAACCCCTGCTGACTAACTTCAACAACCACAAAACTAAAGGATCAACTTAAATAAACTCAAAATCACCAAGGACCAAACTTGCAAATAACACAACACGTTCCAAATCAATCTGATATATCATCCGCTTCATCATTCATTGCCGCAACCGGAAAAGCCCAACGACGCCGCTAACTACCCAACCAACGCCGACACTACTTCATCACCGATCGCCACCACCGCTATCAAAAACTACCACCATGGCGACCTCTATTGGTCAAACAAACATCGACAATAGAGTCGCCAAAGCCCAAGATGTCGGCCGAGACCACCGCCGAGCAACAAGCGCCATTGTCGGCGACCAAAGTTGCCTCCTCTCTCCAAAGCAACAACCATTGTTGTACACACCATCATTGTCGCCGACCAATATCCAATCAAAACTCCCCCCCCCCTTTTTATTCCTTTTTCTCTTGACCGACGGAAAAACCAATATTTGACACGGTAGAGAGGTAGAACAAATTCAAAAGGGAAGATATCAAGTAGTTAAAAATCACAGTAAGCATCCAAAGGGAGACTAAACACAATATCTAAAATAAAATGAAAAGTGCTTTCTGGACGAGAACAATAAACAAGCGGCGAGGAAGTCAATGAAAGAAAGAACATGGTCGGACGAGCGGCACAAGGCCGCTCGCCGAAGAACGAGAGCGCTAAAAATTTAGCCCAAGATCAGAACACGCACTGATACCATGTAAACAAACTAAGATTTGTATATTCGATTAATTATAAAACGCAATACAAACGACTATAAATAGAGACTCAAAACCCTAGACGTAACCCTAACAATAGAAAAGACGGCCCGAAACCTTAATCGTAGCCCTAATAATGGAATAGACAAAACTACCCTTAACTAATAAGCCAAATTACTAAAATATATTCTAACACTTGAATGCATAATACATAGTAAATTATGATTCTTGTTTGAAGAAAATTTTTAGTTTTTTTTCTTTGAATATATATATATATATATATTATATTTTAAGAATATTTTTAATTTTTTGATAAAAGTTTTTCTTTGATTTCTTTCAATGTGCATGTATCTATGAGCATATTATTTAAGTACACGTTGGTATCATAGAGGTGAGGCGGCATCTCAAACTCGGGTCAACCAGTAAGGGGGTGCCTACCACTAGAACAGATCCCCTGATCATCTGGGGGCATATTATTTATTTTATTGTTTTGAAAGAGTCCCTAGGCATATTATTAAGATAACTTAAATAAACTCAAACATTTTACAGAATAACCATCCATTTACCAGTTAGGTTAAAAAAAAAAAGTTTGAATTTTTACAGCGAACTTTTCACAAAGTGTTTATTATGGTCAATATGCCATTTTAATTATGCCACCCTATCTTTTTCCTTTCAAAAAAGGCATTAGTTTTCCTACCCCTAATTGTGGTCAAATCTAAGTTTGCCATATTGATAATATAAGATGTCATAGTTAAGATTCTTGTCTGATTCGCGTTAAGTTTATTTTTTTTCTCTTTCATCATCTTTAATTATTTATACATTAATTTTACAATTTTGTTTTATATTTCTTAATGCATCTTTTCTATTTTTCAATGACAAAACTAAAATTTAAAAATTTAATTTAATAAATGTTAATGTGTATCAAACAGTCCCTCAAAATTAGAACTTTGTGGAAATTTTACTTTCCACAACTAAAAATTTAATTGTGAAAAATAATGTTTAGATTATATATTTGCGCTATAAGTGTTATCGAGAAAAATCTCATTGCAAATCTTCCAGTTAAATTTCTCTGTTGCCCAACAAGTTTCACTTTGCACGTGGTGTTTTGTTAGTGGAGATTGATGAAGCACAAATCAGAAAAATCGTGAACAGAAAATTAAAAATCTAATCAAATGCAACAATTGGGTTCATAAAAGTAATGATTAAATATATACAAATGCCACTGGCCTAAATACTTTTCACTTTACAAGTGTGGAAAATTCAAACTCTGCCTGTATATATACCCCTCCTAGGGTTAATTCCCCATCTTTCTATCCCATCCAAAAAAAACTATTCATCATCTCAACATTCATGAAAAAAGATCTTCATTCTTTCCGTTTTTAGAAAATAGAAATTTAGGGTTACAGCGATAATTAAGGAATAATATGAAGAAGACTCAGGTAGTAATCAGAAAAGATGGATCAAGAAAGGGTTCTTCAAGAGCTGCAGTACGGTATGTAGAATGTCAGAAAAATCATGCAGCCAATATTGGCGGCTACGCCGTGGACGGCTGCCGGGAATTTATGGCCAGTGGAGGAGAAGGAAGTAGCGGTGCTCTTACGTGTGCTGCCTGCGGCTGCCACCGGAATTTTCACCGGAAAGAAGCTGAATCTGAGGGGGTTGGTGACAATTCCTAAGGTTCTTTGAGATTTCAAATAGTTTGCTCTAATTATTTGTTGTTCTGTTTGCGTTTCAATTTTTAATTATGTCTATGTGGTGTACAGGAGAGAGTCATTTAGTTACAAAGTCTAATTAAAGTATCTAAACATAAATTACAATTGTGATTGAGAAAGTGGATCAGAACTGTGGATGAATTCAAGATCCACACAAAGATATATATATGATTATTATTAATTAAACTTCGATCTGTGTATCAAGAAAATTTTATATCTAAGGGGTTCATTTTTTCATATTTTTCGCCTTTTTCTTCGACGGAAAATTGGTTAATTATTTGTTCTTTAGATTCTTTTTTAGTTTCCCAGTTCATATATATTCTTGTCAAAATTTTTAAAAATTATAATAATTTTATTTTTATATAATTTTGAGCTGTCTTAACATGGTTGAGCAAGTTAGTTAAAAGAATATAATAGTGTACGAATCTTGTAGGAGGTTTTGGGTTTGTGTGAGGAACAGAAAGACAGGATATGTTAGGAATCCAACTCTTCAACTCATTTTTCTATTCATCCACTAATTTTGCTGATCAGAAAAACAATTTGCAAGACAACATTTTTTATTTGAATCCACATTCATCACCTCTTTGCTATAGGAAACATTCGTTTTATATCAACTGGCTTTGGCCCACACATCTACTCATGTTTTCTTGCCATTATATTGAGACAAATTGAGAATTGTAGAGTAATGTGGATCACATTATGCTTTTTAGAATCAAAGAAAGGTAAAGTAATTTAAATCATTAGGTACCATTCCTAAATTGTAACCATTGAGTAAAGAACGTTGTTATTCATTACCAGTAGCGCCTGGTTACTGGTTACCTGATATATATTTTAACATCGATTGATGTCATAGTGCCTCTAAAAAAATTAGAAACGTAGTAACCTCAACACCAACCCAATGTTATGGTGCTATGTTATCCCTGATCCAAAACAGTATTGTTGATAAATTAACAACATTATTCGAAGGTAAATCTATGTTGCAACTAGCTAAGCTATCGGAGAAGATAGATGGATTAACAACACCATAACTTCCATTTATGAGGTACTTTTTGAAGAGTACAAGAAGTTTGATATGGTTACTAGGTGTTTTTGGACAATAACATGCACACTAAAGCACAGGGGTCTCCATTGGTACAAGTTTTTGGGTCATATATTGAAGTTCAGGAGGATTGTGAAGTGTTGAGTTGGAGAGTATAAATTAAAACTGAGTTTGAAGAAATGTATGTTTTATTGTTTTTAGGTGGTTATGTATGGTGATGAATATTAGGGGACATTATTAGTTCAACAAGGTTAATTTAATTTGTTATTCTTCTTTTAATTTGTCATTCTTCTTTTCCAATAAATCTCGATGGTTATTTATAGTTTCAGATTTCGTAATGCATTATAAACATGCCATTTGCTCTATCAAACGGTCAAGATTAATAACGTCAAACGAGCCTTTTAATATTTTTACTACTGTGGCATTTCAAGTTGAAACTCCAAACTAGTAATGTTACTAGTAAAGAGTTGCTTATATTACATTGGACTTGAAGAAGAGATTGCAATATGAATACTAGCTACTTTGAAGAGCTAATGCTAGATATTCGGTTTCAATGAGATCGAGATGATATCTGATGAAGCTAAGTCTATGATCATATTAACTTATTTTTGTCTAAAAATTAATTTATATTATTTAATTGTCAAAGTAAAATTATTTCAATAACTAATTAACTGTCACCTATTTCAAACATTTATTTATTACACACATCTTATTGTCCCCGAATTTATCCAAACACATCTTACACTTGAGAAGGTTGGTTTATATATATGATTTGTGAGAACTTGTTGACAACAAAGTACATATGAGGTGATCAGGACATGTCAAAGTATATTAGTGGACTAGGATTACCAAGCTTTTGGCTAAAGAATTAACTAGTAATTCATAGTTTAATGCCCAATTTCTTAATTACTATGATCACGAATTTCTTAAGGATTATGGGTCATGGCAACTCAAAGATGTCTTCGCTCATATAGTTGATGTAATAAATGGTGCTCTCAATTACTTATGCAAGATCCTTGATTTTAAAAGTTAGAATCAAGAAATGCAGCTTTTGAGATTGATTGCCCCATCACAAACAATGTCATCATAATTAATTACCATCATATTAGTTGGCTCAAATAGTTCAATTACGACAGCGCAATATATATATACTATACACGATAGCGCAATATATACTATATGAACATTCTTGTTTATTGTAAAGCTGTATACCATCATCGATCTAACAATAAGAGTAGAATAAGGTATCTCCTTTCCCTTCTATTTAGTACGGTACACTATATACCAATAAAAATGAATGTACGTATAGTATTTTTCAGTACAATTTGAGTAATATAAAGTGTCCATCATATTTACTCATGTACAAAGTTTTGACTAAATTAATTAACCAAGTATTTGTACCAGTTCAAATCAACAAAACTTATAGAACTTATATATGAAGCTTTCAAATTGAAGATAAATTTGATTTCCCTTCTAGAGATATATAGCGATGTCTCTTTTCAGTTAATCTTAATTCTTTAAATATTGTTTCAAAAAATTTTGAAGTTTCGATAAGAAGCAAAATAAAATTTGCCTGTTGGACAAAAATGAATTTCAATATCTAGAGTACGTACGTAGACCATTGTTTACATTACCATAAATATGTTGGTTATGCTATGAAACATAATACGTATATAAAAGAAACTTCGACATAGTAAAAATTTCGCACCATTGTTTTTATTCATCACATCAATGATTATTACTTGAGTCACATATAATTAATTATGTTAATTATTACGTTCTTTATTTTGTGTGTGTCAAAATATTATAAAATAAGATATCTCTATTACATTCTACTTATAAAATAAAATAATAGAAAGATAAAAAACGTAATACATGCAATTTCTTTCTATTTTTTACTATAAAGTAGTAGTGTATCACTTATTCTTTAACGTATAGTTTCAAATCACATGTTGCTTGCCGATGGCTTTGATTTGAATTATTGGCTTAATATATAAAACTAATCAATTATTATCCCAAGCCTCTTTGGGGAAAACCCTTTTTGTCTTGAAAAGTAACAACAATCCCCCACTTATTCAGCTTTTAATTTAAGCAAATTAAGTAATTAAGCTAAAGTTGTCAAAAGAGACTTTCAATCGATCAAGTAAGATAATCCGTACGAAGTCCCATTGTAGACTATAATCAATACACAAAGATTTCTCAAATCGATTAGGTACGATAGCATTTTCAATAATTTGTCGATTCTCGAAATATAAATTGACATGTTAACGCACTGTCATAAATAAGATCTCTAGGGATGGTTTGTTGTTCTTATAATCTCATCCCTATAATAGTATGTCGTTCATAAATATCTATACGGACGAGGTTACAGGAGCGACATTCCACCCTTAAAAGTTCAATTTCTTGTAATGAGAAAATTATTAATTTATGGGATGCATTTAAAAATAAACAATATCTAATATTTTACACAGTTTTTTTTCTTTATTTTTGTTGGCTAATTGTGTGTGTGTATATATACACATAGACATAAAAAAGTTATTTCTTCAATCCACACTCAACATTAAAGATATTTCTTTTTATTTACATTTTATTCTTCATATCAGTGAATCTGGTCAATTTATTCCTTAAAATAAAAGTCTATACTTCATCCATGTGAATTGGACGCTAAATCAAGTGTTAATTAATTAATTAATGATGGTGGAACAATCTCAAGTTTATTTATAATCGTAAAGTGCATATCTTTTCCTTTTAATAATATTTTCTTTAATAACCTTTAATTGACGTGACAACTAATTAAGTAATTAATCATAATTATGCAGAAATATTTAGGGCATGTATGAAGACAACAAAAGGATGGATTACAGCGCGAAGTTGTCCGTGTACTCCCACTGTCCCCACATGCCTTCTACTCTCATTCACACGCACCCAATAATTGCATCTTATTTTTAATTTGAAATATTCACTACCTCTCTCTTACCAATTGTGTAGGTATTTTACCATGCCTGTGAATTGTCAATACTTGCCCCCACCATTAGAGGGGACACGTATCCAAAATCTATTTACTGTGACCATGGTAAAATACCCATAGAGTGGGTAAGAGAACGGTAGTATTAAAATATCAATAGTAGCTTTTTTTTTCCTTTTTTTTTTAAGAAACAAAATGAGATCGGTATTCTAGAAGTACAAATATGCATAAATACATATGGGAAAAAACCACTTGACACACGATTGGTATGTGGTCGATGGAACTCGAACTGAAACATCTAGCTAGGTCTCAAAGCCTCAACTTTAGTCCTCTTAACCAACTAAGCTAAACCTCTAATATTAGATTATTGGTATCAATATAATATATAAACAAAACAATATATTATGATAATTTATATAATAATGCATCGAACAAAAAGAATAAATACTTATGTTAATGCGATCATTATTGACCTCACTGACAATTCTTATTCTTATTAATAAAATTAATAAATATATAAGAACGTGAATAAAAATTGATTATATTAAAATCAATTTTACTATCACAATTTTTTGTGCATCGTGAGGAATGTAATTAGTTGTTATATAAAGTAATTATTGTTATTGATATAAATTTATAATTTAATTACTTTTAATCCAAATCACAAGATGACCATTGAAGTTTAAAAATTCCAGTATTGATCACTGAAATTTACTTAAATTTTTATGAGTGGCCACTTGTTAGATTTCTTATAATGTTGATAAGATACATGCGGTATTGTTTGCAATAGCTATGATGAATGTATATCGTGTAGATCTGAAAAACTATTTTAAATCATGTTTGAGCTTGATTTTTAGCTAAAGGAGAACTATTATGGAATTTTATAGGACAAAGATTAAATTCTAATCTTATTTAAGAGATTTGTTATTAGTAGCATAAATTCACCCTAATTATTGCACATGTAGCTCATGCATGCCCTATTCCGCGAAATCCAGATTTATTAGAAATTCAATAATAAATCTTAGAGTGACCACCGATTGTGATCGATGCTGAAATATTTTAACGTCAGTGATGGTTTTGTAACTTCGTTGAGATTTCAAGGATCATGAATTAAAAGGTTAATTACGACAATAGTACCCAACCTTTTATCACATTTGCACTTTGGTCTCAACCTTTTTTTGGACACACGGACTCCCAACCTTTCATTTTTTCATAGCATTAAATTGACGGCTAGTCTTTTTTTTTTTTTTTCCGTTGATGAAACACAAACAATTAAAAATGAGGTCGTTCTTTTGCAATTAAAAATCTAATACAAAAATCTATTTAAGTCTCTAAATTTATCAAATTTTCAAACAAGGCTGAAAACACCACCCCCACCAGCCAAGAGGGATGGCGAATACCGGTGTTTGATAGGTTCGGGAGGGGTGCATGGGCAGTGCCGTACTTTGGGTTTCGGGGGCCTGAGTCGAGATCTGAAAATTGGGCCCCATACCATATCATAAATTCAAGAACTAAAAATCTAAACTTGAAGCGAAAAACTCCAATTAAATTAAAATACACATAAAATACTAAATTTTGAAATAAAATGAAGAAAAATTGTATCATAAAGAATTACAGAAGGAATAATGAATTACAGAAGTCAATCTTATGTATTTACGGAGTAAAAATATACTATAGTTTTTTATTGTTTAGGATATAAATTGTAATATCAAATATTCAATGCTGAGAAAATACGAACCTTCAAAAATCTTCAAAAATTGAACGACACCGGCAATTAATGGTTATGGCACACGAATATCCTTGTTTTTCGAGTTGAACTGCTGAAGACGAGCCATATAAAGATCGTGAATTACTATTGTAAATTTGTAATAGGAATAGGTTTCTGGCTAGAATTTGAATTGGATACGTAATACCTTGTTGGCCATTTAGTCATTAAATTCTGCAGCCTTAGTCACTAAAATCACTTTGAAAAAATACACAATAGTTGGAAGTGAGGGCGTTTCGAACCTGGGTGGGTAATGAAACGTGGCAACTACTCATCCACCACACCACCAGGCTTTATGTTACTAAATTCTATGTGCTTTAATATATATAAAACACCATCTTGAAAATTCTGGGCCCCCAAAAAATTTCTAAATTTCGGGCCCCGAGACGGAGGCCTCTCGAACCTCGTGGAAAGTCCGGCTCTGTGCATGGGTCATAGTGGTGTGGTATGGGAGGGGTGCATGGGTCATAGATAGCTAGCTAGCTTGATGTGGAGGTTGCTGAGGCTCTTGCGTTGCGTTACGGACTGGATGCGTACCAACACGTTTAAGGTGGTTCATGGGCCGCTGCGACCAGATTCTAATGCTGTGGGAGCATCGATTTATTGTGAGATTATTGGGATTATTGGGCTTCTTTGGTCCGTGCAATATAAATTGTTTCATTGTATACCCTTTGTTAGGAATTACTTTAGCTCAAAAGTAACATTCGCTTCACTATTTCTTCGCTGGTGAATGTTTGGTTGGATTATATGCCACATTTTCTCTCCCCAATTATGCGGCGGTTTTTATGATGAATAAACATTTATTTCCCTTTCAAAAAACAAATAATACAGCACAAGCCCAAAAGAGGGTCCAATGTGGAGGCCTGGGGCTGCATCGGACCTCCAATTTTTCTCTCAATTTTCTTATTAATACCGTTGTTTTTTTTTAATTCTCATGAATGGTAGTCTTTATAAATTTTGAAATTTCTCCTACTATATTTTCGTGTTTATTTTATTATTTAATATTATTTTAAATTATTTATTATTATATCTTCAATATTTAATTTTTTTAGATTAATATTATTTAAAATAATCATTTGAATTTTAAAATTTGAATAGTATATTTATCTACTACTGTTGTCAGTTTCAACTTAATCTTAATCTCGTTTACAATCCTACTGATTGCAAAGTCTATTGCAAGTATCTTGGTTCACGCAACTTCTTCATCCAATTCCCAGACCTATTATACATATTTTCTTCTTCTCGTTACACGCACTTGCACAAGCAACACACACACACGCACTCACACACACACACACACACACACACACACACACTCTCTCTCTCTCTCTCTCTCTCTCTCTCTCTCTCTCTCTCTCTCTCTCTCCACGTGATGTTCAAGCAATAAGGTGAGGGTTTCTTCAATTCTTTGTATCAACTCAATTGATTTTGTTCATCCTTCCACTGCTGATTGTTTATGATATTCTATTCTTGTCGTTTCTATCTTCCATTTTTTATTTGGGTAAAAAGTTCTTGTGTGATCAAAGCGCAGTAACTTTTACTATACATTTTCTTTTTGAAGATCAGTGTTTTTTCTTATTTCCTAGTCGCCCATCGTCTATATTTTGTTATTATTTGCTTTTTTCTTTTGCTTGCTCTTTTAGGATTCAAATGGGTTTATAACTTGATTGATCAAGCCCTATTCTTTCTCTCTGTCTTATGTTCCTAAATGGCCATTGGTAGTATCGCTTCTGTGTTTTGGGTAAACTGTTTCTATGAAACACGATATGGTAGCTCTAAATAGTTGGACAATGTTGTTGAATCTTTTTTGTTGTTAGCTTCATTTTTGGGCAAAATCATTGGTCAATAGCCTGTTACTAGTTTAAGCAACAACTTCCGGTTTTAAGATGAATTGCAATAAAGATATTAAGTAACACAGGCACATAAAAGCATAGCTACTCAACTTGCAATGAACTAGTCATATCTCCCAATTTCAAGATCCATGGCCGTAACGACATTAAGTACCACAGTTGAATGCTGGCAATTTAACAAATTCAAGTTAAGTTTAAAGGTCTCGGATAATGAAATGTGATTCATCTCTAGTTTAAAACACTCCACGATTCTACTTTACCATGTTTTCATGCAACAATAATTTCAATACCCCGAACTATTAAAACTAAGGCAACTTCATTAATTAGAATTGTCTTTTCAAAGCACAATTATTCCTAAATAGAAAACATTATTTTAAATGACTTAGTAATTGAACAATTAAAATGCATCAACCAAGCTTGATTCCGTTGGCAGATTTTGTTGGCACATGTTAGTAACAAAGCGCAGTAATTAACTTGGCATAAACTTAGTACTCTAATAGTAAAGGACAAGTTAACACAATTGGTATTCTTAACCGCCGTCTGTGATATTCTTTCAGTGTGCATTTTCGGTTTTCCTTGTGTTCAATAATTTCAATTTATAGAACGAAGAGTCTTTCATATTTTGTTGCATCTTTGTCACTGCATGATGGTTAGAAGGGTGTCCAATGGGGATTCTTTGTGTTAATCCAAAGTGTACATTCCACGTAGGTAATCCCTAAAATAATGGTTTCTTGTTGTTTGTTTGTTAAGAGGTATTCAATAGTTAGTTATTTCCCTCTTAACCGATAATGGTGAAATATTATTCAATAATTTGATTTAATGAAAAATTATAGTTTAAATAATGATATTTTATCCGTTTATTTCATTAAATATTTTAAATCATTTTGTTTTCAAATATGTACAACAATCAATCCTGACTATTTTTGAAAGTCTACTGCACATTTTTGATAAATCGGGATTATTATGATATTTTGGTAATCTGACTTGAGAAATCGTCTTGTTTCCAATAGTTCCCGTGAATAAATGCTGGTTGGTGGCCCATTAAAGATGCTCTAATGCATTGTTTGTTGCAGGCCTGCAGCTAACTTTAAAGGAAAATGGGCCTCAAATGACCAATAGCCTACACGTTCGATATTATCTGAAAATTGTCTGTTATTGATTGAGCCCTGACTCAACCCAGTTAAGCTTTCGTGATATGTTCCATAAATTTCAATTTTGACACTTTTTTGCCGTTTTAGACCGTTTCCAAGAGATATAATAAAATATCCGAAGAACAAGTGCTCAAATTAATATACAAAGCCTGTCGTTTGGTGGTTATATAATCACAAAATCATCGAAAAAGAATATTTAGTGGTATCTCACTTAAACACGCATTAAATTTTGGAGTTGTAACTAATTACTCACTAAATTTTAAAATGTAACTAAATAATCATTGCACTTTACTTAATGTCATTCATTAATCATTTGTTGACCCGAAATTTAAATATGTTACTCGATTGAAGCCACGTGGTCGATGATATTCTACGAGGAATCAATTAGACCAATTACTAGTATAAAAATTCACTAACACTAAATGAACAATTAAATAATCCATCAGAAACTCGATTTTTTCATATTTTGTTTTGCCTCATAAATGTCGTAGTTTTTTTTTTTTTTTTTGTGTTATGTAGTTGTATGTCTGATATGAGTGAATTTCTTGTGTTAGTAATCCATTGTTTCCACATCAAACAACGTTAGCCACGTCAGAGTAATTGACGAATATATTTAAATGTTAGTTTGTCGAATGATCAATTGTTGACATTAAGCAAAATTCAGTGAGTGTTTGGTTAGATTTCACAGTATAGTGAGTAATTAGTTACATTTTCAAAGTTCGGTGAGTGTATATTAAATTTACTCCTTAAAAAGATATTGCTAAATTCAAAATTATAAAATAAAACCTACAAATCAACAATAAATCACTTTTTTTTTCTTTTGTGAATCCAATCACACGATATTGTTGGTTGAGTAAATATCATTATTCTTATTTAATTGAAAAATTTAAATGAGATGACATGATTTTATGAGGAAGTATCATATTAAGCGTATCAAATGTCAATTTAAAATGTCTCTATCAAAACTAATTTTTACGACTTTGTCAAATTTAAAAATTTCAAGTTCCATATAATTGGACTTCTACTCTTATTCTCACAATTTTCTTTTTGTAGGTTAGGTATTAAGTCTCCCTTTTTTATTGTAGTCTATTTTTATTCAAAAAATTTTGCGCCCCCTCTCCCCAAACAAAAAAAAACCTCTCTTACAATCGATACTCAATGATCATCAAAAAGTTATTAGTCTTCTAGTCAGCCATCATCTCATAAGTCATGTGGGAGACTTTCATAATCCGACGTGAGATGTCTCTAATTCAACTATCGCGTATATTAACTAAACTCCTAGTCCTTCACATTGGTGTAATTTATTAGTCTTCTAAACGTTTTAGTAATACGTACAAATTGTTATGAATACATATTCGTTATGCTATTATAACCTTTAGAATTAGAAATTTAGAATTAAGTGTGATTTATTAATTTATTATTGTTGTAATTGTTTTAGAAATAGTATAAACTATATATTATGAACTAGTATCCAACCCGTGCGTTGCACGGGCATGAAAACATTTTAAAGGACACATCGTATACATAGAAAAAGAAAATTTTCTAAACTAACACGTAGTAAAGACAATTATAATTGCAATGATGAAGAGATATTGTTGCACAATTAATGTAAAAAAATATAAAGCATGTGCCACATTAGATATAAAATATTGTTGAAAAATATTATAGGACAATCAAACTAAAACATTTATAATATAACACATGGAAGTGCATTTGAATAGGCGGATAATATTTTGGCAGCATGCACCTAAAAAAAATATTATAAATCACAGAAAACACTTATTTAAATATCACATTCATTGTTCTATTTCCCCAGTTGACCATCCTTGTTCCAAATAAAAATGTTTAATCCACTCTTATTTGTAACTCTGGACACAATAACATACGATTGTCCATAGCTGAATATCGGTCTATTCCAATAAATGCCAACATTAGATACAATGTGGTATGTAATATATCCTTTTAAAATTCAATTCATCAAACATTAGTAATTTTGCAAGAGTGTTTTCATTATTAAAATTTCAAATGCATTCATTATTAACTATTTTTTATATTTAATTTCTTAAAACTTTATCCGCACTCATATATTTTCATATTGACGACATTGCTTAAAATAAAAGTATTTGAAAGGAAAAATTTAAAAACCTATTTATATATTATTTTAAAAATTGAAAAGCATTACCAAAAAATTTAAAGCAAAAAAACAACTTATTCAAACAAAATAAAAGGAATAAAAATGTAGAAAGAGCCATTTACTGATCCATAACACATCACCTCAGTCACTATTCACTAACACTAATAGCAGGCTAATTCAATTAGAAGAGACCATTTACTGACCCAATAGAATTGTTTTATTAAGTCTTACCCCGCAATTTTTTTTTTCTAACGAACGTATCCGTTTTGTTCGAGCAAAATTTAAACAAACCCCCTAATCTCTTTACTGCAAACATCTTTCTTGCTCAAACGGATGCCAATATCATCCTTTCCGTTCAAATCAGTCACTAATTTGGTCGACAAATTTGAGGATTCAAGAAGGTTTACAATTAATAAAAAGGTAATGCATTTCTTATTGTTGTTTACACTATTAATAAAAAAAAAAAACACCCAATTCGTAATTTCGACTCAACATGATTAATTGCAATAAATTCCTAACTTTTTTCTTAGATGCACCATTCACAAAAGTTGATGATTTACCGATTGTCTTTCTGCAATTACACGTATAGGTGCTATGTATTCAATCAACAATTGAAGTATATTAATAATAAGAGACAATAATTGTTCAAAGTAGTAATGTATACATACCTTTATCCGTTTGATTGCTCTTTCTTCACTTATTGCTGTTGATAGTTGTTGATTTTGTGATCCTTTCCTTGATTTTATTTGATCAAGAATAATATAAATCCTTAATCATTTGTTAAAGATGTGGCTTTATATAACACAATGAAGGCTAAGCCATTTAAATTGATTTCACTTATTTGGTGATTTATCTGCACAAGGCACCAAAAATTCAATAATAATATGAACTTGAGATAATTTATTATTGATTGCATAAATGCTCTAGAAATTAGAATGTAGATGACAATGTTACATGAAGAGAAATAAGGGGGAAAAAACATAAGGCAAGTGCTACATAAAAAAATAATAATAGAAAAGCGATAAAAAATAGATCTTCGAAACTCATTTCGCAATCTTCGAAACTCTCATTTCTCAATCTTGACAATCCTATGGCCCTTGTTCGTTGACATAGAGCTTGAACGGCCACTTCAACAACTTTCTTGGGAAAATGTTCATCATCCATATCACCTACTCTTCCATGTCTCGGCTGACTATTCCCTGGGTTGTTAATTGTATTTTTGGACACAAAATACTACGACAAATATAATTATTAATTGAAATACCAACCAATAGGAAATAAGCCAAATAATATGTATAAAAAAGAATTACGAAATAGGTGAACAGCTCTGAAGATCGATTTGGGATCACTGGTAAAATTGACGACATTATAAACATCATTTCCAGCAATATTCTGAGCCCCAACTTCTACTTAGCACAATAATGTTTAATTGATCCACCAAGGAATCAATATTAACTGGAGAGGTTCTAGCTTCAACATCCTATTCACAATTAATTAAAGAGGCAAGTGTAAAATATATAAAGATCATTCATGTATCAAACTTTAAAAAATAAAAATAAAATGTAATTGAGTGGCATGTGAATTCCCTTGACAATACACTCTCTCAATTCGTTAGCTATCTTCCAAATAAGTTGCATACACTCCTTATCCTATAATAAGAGAGTACCACTTCCAATACCATCACCACCTTGCACTTGGAATTTAAATCTATTGAAATTGTTTTTCTAAGATTGAAAAATTACTGGAAAAAAAATTAAACCAATTACATTCACGTTAATTTACATAATTCATCGAAACCAAAAAGTGGGAAAGAATAGTTTTACTTGGGTCCAGACGAACTTGACAAAAAAAAAAGAAGAGAAATTATTAGAATCGTAAATAGAAAACCACAATGATTAAAGAAGTGCCATTAAAAAATAAATATTACTTGATTTAAATGAAGCATTAATTTCTTACTTCCTCATGGACATCACCTTGCATCGTTATCTCTTCAATATTCTTAAAATCAATATATCTTTTCCCTCGCCAATCTTCAGCAATTCAATACTCTGAGTACGACGAATGTTGGCTAATTTGTGATGTTGTATCACTTCCATTCACGAGTCTAAGGCAAATACTTGACAATAAAAAAGAAGGAAAAATCCAGTAACACAATTATTAAGAAGTAATAGAATGTATTTGTGAAGTAAAAAAAAAAAAAACGAAAAAGCAATAGAAGGTAATGAATTAATGAATTTGATCATTTTTAATGAGAAAAATAACTTCATTACTTGTTGAGAAGCTCCTTAATTCCCCGCCCCCCCTGGGGGGTGGTGATATAGAAGTTGTTCCCAATCTAGACTTCTTAAAAAAAAACAAAAAACAAAAACAAAAACAAAAATGAAATTCAAAAATCGAACTCAATACAAATTTGGAAAACACAAATCAATTTTCAATTCAACCAAACAAAAACCAAGCTTAACTTCCCATAAAACTTGGAAGTTAATTTAAAAGTAGAATTATATTTTAAAAAATAAAAATTAAAATAATCTTAAAGAAGCACTCATATACCAAATTCAATAAAGATTTAGTACACCTAAAAAAAATGAAATATAGAAATACATTTGGTTTTAAAAGATGGACAACAGAGAAATTAAAAACAAACAGAATCATAAACGTAAAATAAAATTTTAGAGCAGTGTGAGAAGACAGAATTCTCACTTTAACTGCACCACTTTGTTGTCGAATCGTCGAGGCCGCATACTTTATTAATTGCATCGACTTACTGTGCTTTATAGGTCAAAAAGCTTGATGAACCGCTTCAGCACAAACTCAGATGTGAAATAGAGGCAGGCTGCAAAGAGTCAAAATCTTTAATTGGATACATTATATATATAGTGAGATATGTACACCCAAAGAAATCAGACGCGGCAACCAAAGAAAAATGGGGTTGCTGGCATTACGACATCAAACTTTTGAAGGAGGCTATTGGCAATTTGGCATGTCCAAAATGACATTCTCTATTAGTTAGCTTGTAATGTAGTAATGAGCTTGTATGGTTCCTTTTTTGCAAGGGCACGGTATTCCTTCTAGAGAAAAAGGATATATTCAATTTCTTGCACATTTTGCATTAGTCAGCCTGTAATGTGCTAATTATAATGTGCTAATTAGCCTTTCCTTTTTTTTTTTGGAGTACACGGTTTTCCTTGCAAAGAAAAATGGCATATTTAATTTCCCAGTAGAGAAATACAAAATGCGTGATTGCCACTTGTTTTCTTGTGGATAAAGACAATTTTGATTTTCCTATTACAACATTTATTACCAAACACGTGTACACACAATAAATCAAGAATTTGACCAAAATTAAACTCGTTGTGATAACAAAGAAAAATAAATAAATAAATAAATAAATAATTTTATTCTTTGGGCGGGAAGCTGTGTGTTTTTACACACACTGGGGGAACAGCTTTTATATATTAGTATAGATACATATCAATTATATCCGTGTACCTCTTAAGAGGGTTATTACCAGAATTATAATGTTAATGTTACACTAATTCAGTTGGATCTTAATTTATTATAATTCTATATTTATTAGGTGTACCATCGACCAACACCTTTTTCTTAATTAATATATATGCATTCCATTTAGTTACGCAATTAATTAATAAATTAAATTGGTCATACCATAAATTACGGGTACTAAAAGTTGAATGGGTCGGGACTCATGAGGCGTGAAGATGCATCACAATCCTGGGACAACGAAACATGGGAAAGGTGCTCTCAACCTACGTTATGAAAATTTTGTCGTCACTTGGGAGTACTAATTCTACATATATGTGTATAAGATATTTACAATTAATTGAATTATTATTATTTAAATAGTAATATTTATCATTATTGTTTATTTTTTCACCAATGACGTGACAAGTATTTGATTTTAATTAAGTTAATATTTTATAATAATATTTACTATGATCATTCCTCGGTCATTGATTGATAATAAGTAACTGAATTGGTAGTAATTGATTTATTATTTTAAATATAATATATAATTAATATTTGTAAGTAAAATCATTAGAGAACAATAACCTTACATACTAGGTAGATATTTGATTGGCGCTGATGTTACAAATAGTAAAAAATATAAAGAAATTCCATCCTTTACCATCTGTCCGCTTTACAAATTACACGACAACCGAAAGGCCAATACATAGTATAGTATATACCGAAAGGCCAATACATAGTATAGTATATACGTATACTATAAATCCTCGGTCAAATTAGCGTACTTTATTACAACCGTTAATCTTAGGAATTAGTTTTAAAGTGGGATTTGTACAGCTGAATCCTTCACTGGAAATAGGGCAGTGCATCCATGGGAGTTCTCAGCTCAAGCTGACGAGGTAGTTTCATTTGCCACCCTTTATTTATTTATTATTTATCATTATTATTATTATTATTATTATTATTATTATTATTATTATTTTCAAGAGAATGATGAATCTTGATATGCCAGATGAAGAAAATTTAATTCTTCCTGATCTTTTTCTGCTCTGTTACTGCGTATTATTCAAATTATTTACCCCCAGTAAGTAATTGAGGATCTTTATTAATTGTCTTGGTAATTCTATTGGGTGGGTGTTTTTCTTTTCTTTTCTTTTCTTTTTTTATTTTTTTAATTTAAATTTTATTTGGTTTTCCTTTTAGACACGCGTGAAATAGTGGAGTTTTAAGGTTGTCCAGAGAGTTTGGGTTTTGGTGGGTTGATGAAGGTGGGTGATTACAGATGAATAAGAAACAACCACCTTGGAATTTTGCCCATAAAAACTATTTATAAAGAATTTTCTTTCTATTTTTTTTCCAAAGATTGGTAAAATATATCTTTGTTATTGATTTTCAGAAAATTCCAAGACATTAGGGGAAATAATGAAGCCTTGCAAGAAGGCACCGTAGAATTCAGGTTCGCTAGTAATTGTGGGGACGATTTATTAGACAGCTTTCAAGATGTCTTCAATTCCAGAAAGGAGTATGCTAACATCAAAGTTTCTTTCTTGGCTAATAGCGGTTTCAACAATTCTTTTGTTCGTCTCATCATTATCCCTTCATCAGTTTAACAAGAATTCCAATCATTCTCTCATTGCCAAATCAGTTTTCAATTTCATTTTGGTTAATAATTCATCAATTTTCTTGAAATCAAATGGCAAGGACGATCGACCGAAAAGTCCTCCAATGCTTAGCAAACCTCCAAAGAAGGGAAATACAAACATTCACGAGGTGGGTCCCACGACGTATATGGACGAAACAGGAGAACCCGGTGAGGGAGTATGTGACCAAAGTCAAGCACTTCTTAGGGTATATATGTATGACTTGCCCCCGGAATTTCACTTCGGTTTGTTAGGTTGGAAGGGCGATGGGAATCACACGTGGCCTAGTCTACGTACACCCAAAAGTTTTCCACCCTATCCCGGTGGTTTGAATTTACAGCATAGCATGGAGTATTGGCTTACTCTTGATCTTCTTGCTTCAACTACCCCAAACGTTGTTCGAACTTGTAGTGCTATCAGAGTGAAAAATTCAAGTGAAGCAGATGTAATTTTTGTACCCTTTTTCTCATCTTTGAGTTACAATAGGCATTCGAAGCATCGAGATCGTGAAAAGACTAGTGTCGACCGAATGCTACAAGATAAATTGGTTCAATTTTTGAAAAGTCGAGATGAGTGGAAACGAATAGGCGGTCAAGATCACTTGATTGTAGCTCACCACCCGAATAGCATGTTATTTGCAAGACATAAGTTGAGCACAGCTATGTTTGTGCTTTCGGATTTTGGGAGATATTCTAGAAAAATAGCGAATCTTGAGAAGGACGTAATTGCCCCTTACAAGCATATGGTGAGGACGATCCCAGTTGATAACTCCCCCTCGTTTAGTGAACGGCCTACGTTGATGTACTTCCGAGGGGCAATTTACCGAAAAGACGTAAGTTGTTGATATCTCTACCCTTCCAAATTATTATGAACTGCTTGGTTGGTTATTCTTTCGTTCTTTTTTTGACGTAAGACATGTTTTTGCTAACTTAGCCGTGTGACTCAGAGTTACACTAAAGTTAAAATGAACAAAAAAAAAAAAAGCTTCTTGCAAGTTAAAATGAACAAAAAAAAAAAAGCTTCTTGCGGATTTTAGATCGGTGCATTTGATTTACCCCTTTTTCTCTCCTTTAGAACAATACTTTGGAATGAGACTATGCTTGCCTTCTTTAAAATCTTTTGTACCTAAAATCCTTCTTCTACTACGAGAAATACGAGAAATGTTCTCCTCCCATTGTTATCCGTACCTCTGCTGATGTGTAAGAAGTTGAACCTATTTTCAATACTAAGAATTGAGACCAAATGCTCATGTATTAGGCTCAACTTCTGACGCATCAGCATCTCCATGCGCCCGGGGAGAACATTTCTTCTTTTACTACTCAGTTAAAGCGAAACTTTATCAATCAAAATTACTCGAACACTACCCTCGTTGATTTCCTTGATTATATGTTACTCGATATGGCAATGATTTGGGTTTTTATTCAGGGTGGAGCTATTCGTCAAGTACTATACCACCTACTAAAAGACGAAAATGACGTCCAGTTCGCCTTTGGAAGTGTTCAGTCGGACGGGATAAAACAGGCCGGAAAAGGGATGGCATCTTCCAAATTCTGCCTAAATATTGCCGGAGACACCCCTTCATCAAATCGTCTGTTTGACGCCATTGCTAGTCACTGTGTTCCTGTAATAATCAGCGATGAAATCGAGCTACCCTTTGAAGATGTTCTCGACTACTCAGAATTCTGCATGTTTGTCCATGCATCAAATGCCATTAAAAAGGACTATCTTGTAAACTTACTCAGAGGGATAGATGAAGAAAAGTGGACGAAAATGTGGGAAAGGTTAAAGAAGATCAGTGGACATTTTGAGTATCAGTATCCGTCTCAGCCGGGTGATGCTGTGGATATGATTTGGCAGACTGTTTCTCGCAAGAAATCTGTCACACGATTGAGTGTCCACCGGATGAACAGATACAGCAGATCATGGCCCTCCTAGGCTTGTAGAACGTTCAGAGACGCACTTTTCGATGCCCATTTAGGCTGTAAGTACTTAAAAACACACGAGCCGTAGTCTATTCAAGATTTATATGTCTTTGTCTTCTTAGTTCATATGTTCCTAGCTTAAATCTTAGGACAAGAATAGAATGATGGTATACTTGTTCTTCTGTGTGTTCACGGACATGATGTCTGATTCTTAGAGCTATCAAATTATAACGCAAAGCGAAGTTATTTGACGTGACAAACATAATCTGTGGTTGAAATCTATATATTATATGATGAAGGTATAGTTTGAACTCAAACAAATGAAACAACAAAATTCAAAACAAACCTATATCCGAAAGTTTTCTTAACATTTGTTCTTCTGCTGGGAAATTCTACCATCTGTTGTGAATAGGGTCTGATCCTCGACCGACGCTTCGTTTTTCTGATTGATTTGGGTCGTAAGCCATTCCAGGTGAAGGCGCAATATCAAGATTCACACCCATGTCCTGCAAAGGAGGAGCCCTCAAAACCCGAGCCTCTCCTCGTCCCAATCGTCGACCAGAAACTTGTTCTGATTGAATGGAGAAAAACCCAATAAAGAAAATTAACAGGAGAATTACCCTTGTATTAGATGAACTCATTTTGCTATGGAGAGACACAGAATAAATGCCTTGTCTGAAAATGAAAGTGTGTTATATAAACCTAGGGAGATATGTCTTTTGTTGGATTTGTGGGACCAAAGGGATAAAGAAGAAAGGGACCCAAGAGATAGATTCAGCTCAATCATAAGCTGCCATGGAAGCAATGATAAGGCTGTTTTAGAAGTTTGGGCAGGTTTGAATAAAAGTTGAGATTGGAACAGCATTGTTGAGAAGCCAAGAATCTTTTGTATTGGTTCCCCCTTATTATTTGCCTTCCTCTTTTAGACCAAACATCCACAAATCCCAAAGCTCTTCAAACCCAACATTCACAAATCCCAAATCTCTTCAAACCCAACATCAATTTCCACGTCATCTCATTATGTACTTTTAGGTGATTCACAATCATCCAAATATTCATTTTTTATAGATAGCGATTAGTTTTGCTGCCCTCGGTTAAGAATTATGTCAGCAACAATCATATCTTTACAAATACAAGGTAGTCTTGATGTTCATTGTCAAGAATTACTATCTTCCTCATGTACTATTCATATCCTCGTGTTTTTCAATGGTCCGTGTTTTTCTGTCACTTGGCAATGTTTTGAGACTCGCCAAAAACACAATATTATATACACTGAAGATTCAAAAACGAGCCGTTCATCCATGATCATGTACAAGGATAATAACTGCGAGTATTATGTTTTAGTTTATCCAATATTCCAATAGGTTTTACTTTCACTTATTGATTGGTAAACGTTGTTGTGACTGAAGTCAGGCTAAGTTAAAGCTATAGAGCTTGCTACAGTTGCAAGAAAACCAGATAAAGTAAGATGTTTTGGGGCAAGAAGAGTAAGCGGAACTGCCCCCAAAAATACCAAGAATATGCTTTATGCAAACTCGTCACTTTAGAATTCCAAGCTCTATTCTCCAAGCACCAAAAATGACAGTCTTGGTTTCTTGTGCTAGATAGCTTTCCTTTATGCTTTTCTTTAGATAGAATGTGAAGCTCTATGACCTTCATTCAAACTTCTTATATTCATTTATCTTTCCTTTATTTTTCCTCGCTTATCCATGAAGACCATCTTTTTTCCTTTATTTTTTCTCTTTCCTTTTCTTTATTATATATTATTGATATTGATTTTAAATCAAGATTATACAATTTTGGAATTTCCAACTAGCATGTTTTGTTGAACCTTATGTGATGCTCCCGATTGATGTACCAAATCAGCTCAGAGTGCATCATAATGCAATTGTGAACACAACTATTTATTTTATAAAATACAAAAATTCTTAGTTCAGGTTATTTATTTAATTTTTTCGTTTTCATTTTTAATCACATTCTTTCAAAAAAAATTACTTTCTTTTTTCTAACTTGTTCAATGAGTAGTAATTGTATCACATAAGAGTTTTTGCTATCGTCTCTAGTCAATGATGATTAATGCGTAAAATAAAACAATGGTTATTTTGAAAATTTTAACAAAATGATACAATTAAGAAGTAAGAACATCTCTAATGCAACAATATTAATAAAGTATATTTCATTTTTCTTCACAAGTGGTTAAAAAAATACTTGTCGCACAATTATTATTAATGCTAAAAAGTGTGTGTTAAACAAAATCTAGGTTTAGTCTTTTAGACATTGTCGTTGACACCTTCAACCGTTAATCTAATAATTTCCCTCTAATCAACATATTTTTCTCTTCCCCAACCCATCCCTCCTCTTTGCCCTTTTTGTCCTAAAAGACCAATAATAATTTGCTACATTCGCAAGATAAACATCATTGCATTAGACCAAATAGACATAGTAAACATTATTACATTGCAGATGCCCTAAACGCACTTTACATTAGCAAGAAAAATACTTGTTTTTTAAAATAACATCCATCCATCTCCTCGCCGTCCTATATTTTAATTTTTATACATTAAGAAAAAAAGGTTAAATTAAAGAACACCATCCCAACTGCAAAGGCACCATAAAGTATAGATGTGATACAGATGAGAATGAAATCACAAGATCAAATCAGGCAGTTAACATGCGTCGAAAAGTTGCATGACATAGACAAGAGCAGCGTTATTGAACTGGCTCAGGTCGAGGATTATTAGCCGCTTCTGAGCTTGCTCCAGACGTGGGTGTCATTGCTGGTATTGGCGCTATTCTAACCTGCAGTCCTCTATGTTGCCCTGTTTGCACCATGAAAGCAACTTCATTCGCCGATAGCTCTGACGCTTCCTGGTTTTCACACAACCAAAATCACATAATCAGCAAAAAATCATACTGGCAGTGCATGTTTTTTATGCATAAACACACTGCAATTAGATTCTAAATGCTAGATCCACCCCAACAATCTCGTTATAGAGATAGAGATAAATAAATTATATAAGTGGGAGCTCGGATATTTTATGATTACTGGAGTCACAATGATATAACGTATCTCACAACCAGCATATACTTCTTGTACGTACCAGGACTACCCACAATGTTATACATTTTCCCTTTATAACTTGTCAAAATCTCATATTAAGTAACATAACAATGATGGAGATTGAAGTTGATCTAGTGCACCCTGAGTTGATGTGACATATCAGGGGTGCCACATCAACCTGGCTTGAGTGCACATCAGCAGGGGTGTGCCATAGTGTGCACCCCAAGGAGCGCTGGATTAGCTTCATGATGGATATTTTATTTCACAGGATCTCGGCACCCCACATAAATGTTACCCCATGCATACAAAGTAGCATTACTCATAACCCGTCTCAGTTCCAAATTATGCCTGAGGCACAAAATACCTTCAATATGCATATGGAGTACACTTAATATACGTGACAACAATGAGCATCCAGATTGAAGAATAATAAAATCTTCTCACCTGTCTCTGGCCGCGACGCTGGATCATACTGATAGCCCAAGCAATAATGTAGATGGGAAGAAGGAACCCCATGACTCGGAGCATGATAAGCTGTTTATGCATCAACCAATAATCGAGTAAGCAATAAAACTAATAATACAAGCACGGCATGTACATGCAAGGCAACTAAAGCATTGAATCCCACTCACAGAGAAGGCGAAGATATCATCATCATCATCACTATCGCCATTTTCAACTGTTATAGCATGCCTCAAGAGTATAAGAGCTGCTAGCTGGAACAAAAACAGATGAAAAATATAAACAGGATAAACTTATGGAGCTGTAAAGGAAAGAAGAGGGTTGAGAAGAAAAATGCTACTTCCTATAGCACACTGGAAAAGAACAATGGCATAAAATCCATAAAATCCTATTCAAAAGTTAATGTAGGCTAAAAGATTGAATCACCAGATACCATATGTGCGAATAAACATCATGAATAAATGGCAAGAGCAACTGATAATATGAAATTAAGCTAGTAGAAGGTGTTTGCTACCATTAACATAACAGAACGACAGAATGAGCCGCCACTAGCACTTGAATCAGAGTACTCATCATAATCAGTCTGTACAACATGGTGATTTGCGCCAGTCAACGCCAAAAGTCGAGGGTCCACCTGAGTATCAGCAATCGTCCAGCCCGCACTGTAAAGATAGAACTTGAGTGAATGACTGAACCTTGTAAAAATTAGTACATTTAAATGCCCAAGAATCATAACAAAACAAGAATGCATGTGGTCTTACCCATTCCCAATTGCCCCCCACATTGTTTTATCTAATATCAATATTTTTCGATGCACAAGTTGGCTAGTTCATTAGTCGTCATTATATCACTAAAATTGTTAATACTAGAACTATTAGGTGAACATAAAGTTACAATCATCACCAAACAAGGTTTGTTTCCTAGGTTTTAGTAGAGTGTGTCAACGGAGAAAGGAAAGATTGTTTGAGGTGGGGTTTCTTGCATGACTATGGTGCTAAATTAGGAATTATATAATAGGGACTCGTTAGGAATGTGCTTATAGACATAATACATGCTTATTTATACACACTATTAATAAACCCACTTTTTATCCACACATTTGGAAGGACCTACAAGTCTTATTCACTTATCCACCACTCACTATGTGTTTATAATCAAATATTTTTATAAGCCCATCCAAAGACGTATTTTTGGATTTTTATAAACACTTATCCACCACTCTTTTCTTAACATTTATTCAAACAAATGAATGCAAACTGTTTTTACCCCCGATATGGTCATATTTTTATTTCCCAATACGAAATATCCATTCTTGACAAACAAACATGCTGTGGTTTTCTCTTATGGTGATATTGACTGTAAGAGGAGAAAGGTGGAGCAGAGAAATACTTTTCAGCCCAGTCAAAGAAAATAATTTACTTATATTTTTCTTCCCAAATACAGAGAGCCAGACACTTAAATGATTAGGAAGTCATAGTGCTTACACAACATCAACCCTCTGGTGCTATGGCATTACAACACCTATCAATCATCTCCAAAATGAGAAAGCGAAAGTCATATGCCCAGAGTGACTGGCCAATTCTAGCCAATATTAACTTTTAACTTATTAACACAGATACATGCCACAAGCCTCATTGCCGATAACCAAGGGTTGACAGTTACATAGATACAACAGATAAAAATAGTTTTGGGAAATTGTAGCTTATGTCTATACCATAACACACTTCCTATATATGAAATATTGCAAGCTGCCAAAATCACCATTTGGTGTAATGCAATAAGAAAAGTTACATCTAGAGGCTTTTTTTTAAAAAAATAAAAAATAAAAATCAAACAGCTACATTAAGAAAGATCATGGAAAACAAATATGAGCAAGAATTCAAAACATACCTGATTCCAGCATCAGTATCCTCAGGTCCAAGACGAGGTGAAGCAGTGTAGCCATGTTGATAAGGCTGCAAATTCAGGAAAATCATCAGTCAAGATTAGCAAATCATTATGATTACGTAACATGTAAGGATTGAAAAAAATTGGATTCTTTACATACAAGGCATAAATTTGATAGCATACCTGATGACATATCTCGCATATTATATCTCCTTTCTCATTGCACCAGCGTTGAACACATTTCCTATGAGCATACTGCATTTTTAAATGCATCAGTTAAGTAACTGAAAATGAATTTTGTGGATATGAAAACCAAAAGACCAATTCATCATGTCTCAAACAGAATCTGCTAAGCCAATGCCTTAAATCAGATACTCAATATCATGCACATAAACGCAAAATGATACCTTCAAGCTGCCATTACATGCACAAGGTATCTCCATATTTGCAACACTGTCTTCCTCCTGACAAATGCGGCATTCCACTGACTCGATCAAAGGGTCTCCTTCAGCTACTCCCTTTTCTATATCATCCATAATATCAATCACTGAACCAGATGGATCAACCCTGGAAGAACTAGAACTCTCACCATGAGTCTCAACATTATCTTGCCCTTGCATTAATGGCAATGATTCGGGTGTAACGAGCCGATCAACATTTAGAACCAAGTGTTCACCCATTACTTATCAATGATTATGTATACCTAGTAAACCAGAACATCACTTCATATTAATCAGATGAACATTCCAACATATTAAAACCAGCCACTATGAAAGCATGAAACTGAAAGAAACAAAACATTGAATGTGCATTTAAATTGACATAAAATAAATATTTTCTGCTATGGTCACATGCAATGGATATCTTAGAAATATGTGAATTGCAAAATTTTCAACACTGGGAGACAAAATAGTAGAGTTCTCCCATAATCAGGCAATATAGAATTTGGGATAGCTTGTTTCCCCCATGATTTCTGCACTATACAATCTTTTAAATTAAATTGTGACATAGCATACAAAAGAAAATAGTATAAGCAACATCTGGGGAGTAAGAAAACTAAACAAAGCAAAATTGCTATATGATTTCTATTCCAGTCAACTTTCTTCAGCTACTAAAGGGATCCTAACAACATAACAGATCAGTAATTTCAACCTACAGAACCAGAATGATTACAAAGGGAAAAATTCACAAATAAATTTCAATCGCATCCACACAAATTAATACTTTCTTTAAAATAAAAAGGAATCAAAAGCGATAACAGATGTGAGAAAAGGAAACTACGAAAGTGCGATTACCTGAACGGAGTTTTTGTTTCGATAATGGTATAAGATTATTAGAGAGCGAAAACTAAGAATAAGTGAAAAATCTTTGCCATTGCAAGGAAAACGTGGACCGAATCGAAGAAAATGGGGGCGAAATTAATTTTTAATATATTTATTTATTTCTTAGAGGCAGTAGTTGTATTTATACCGGTGTCCGGATAATATCTAGAATCTCGATTGGCAGAACCCTGATTCACCTAACCTAATGGAAACGTCTGTACCTTTCTTTGGAGCACGACTCAATTTTTATATAACTGCTAGTATTTTTTACCATCTATATCTATCAGTGGTGTTAGCAGGGAGTTTCTTCTGAAACTAGGGTGTTTCTGGTCAATGACTCCGTTTTTAAATTGATACGATCTGGGATTCAAGACGATTGTGACGAGGCGGGCTCAGGTAATTTTTTCAAAATTTTGCGATCACGGACGAAGTGGGTCAACTTTTTGGCCAACTTTTAGCCAAAATTTTGGCCAAAAAGTTGACCGGCCACCACGACATCCAACGGGCTCGTAAAATTTTAAAAATTCTGAGCTGCCTCGACGTCTGAATCCTGGATCCTGGCCTCAATTTAAAAACGAAGATCGATGGACAGAAACAATCAGGAGTTTCAGAGTTAAAACTGTGTTTTTGAACACCCCTGCTATATCTATATCTATATCTATATTATTATTATTATTATTATAATTATATTTATATTTATTATATGTAAAACTAGGACATTTTCCCATTCATTCTACCTATTTTCTGAATTAAATAATTAATAAAAAAATCATATTCTCACGCAAAGGATAATAATCTTGATATTTACCTATTTAGATTTCTACAGATCCAATCATTCCCTTATCACAAACCCGATACCGTTCATCACTATCCTCCTTTTCGCCTTCAGGTGTGATTTTTTTTTTTTAAAGTTTGCAGAATACAAAATACACCCACGGATTCTAAATATATGTCTCCCACGCAACACACGTAAAAACACTAGTGTATTTAAATTGGTTAGTTTATGTATATTAAAAAAAAAATTCAAATGTTAATATGTGGATCGATGACTGACACGTAATCATTCTCTAACCGTGGGAGGGGGTGATCACATGTTAATCATTAACAGACATATAGATAATTTAAGTTATCTATATATTGATATTTGATTATTAGTATAGTTTATATTCTATAAATTTTTTGGAAGGATAAAATTTTGACAACATTGAACACATACCATTATTTAAAGTTTTCTTTCATTTGGATAAAACCTATCTATGGTCAATAATTAATTAATAAATTAGATGGATTTTTTTTTTGAATGTATAAATTAGATGGATTTCAATCAAAACTTAGGTATTTTGGATCAAATTTGGTTCAAAATCTTTTGGGAAATTGTGCACTTTTACAAACAGTTATGGATTTTATTTCCAAAATAAGATTATTTCAATTTAATGACAAACATCTGGTGATCGAGTCACAGACATTACAAAAATCAAGAGTCGTGTTTTAGGGTTTAAGACATAGGGGTTTCGGAGTTAAGTGTTCACTTTGGTTCACTTCGTCAATGCACATGCATAATAAATTCCATTAGAGTATAATAGATCCAATGCCCATGATCGAACTTCCAACCCTAACTGCGAGCACTTGATTTTTAAAATATCAATCACCTATCGTAAGTATTCTCCCTACACTCATAAAAATAAAATAAAAATATTTTTGTATTTTTGTATTTTTTTCTTTCCGTTTTCACCATTGTTTTCTTCAATTGCTTCTTTTCCAACCTTACAATCGATTTTCATCGCAAAGAAACTTATGTACTAGTCCGTAGGAAGTCTGTGAAATGAAAATATAAAATATATGTCCATATTTAACAAAACTCGATAACAAAATATTACTCTAAAATCTATGAAATTCCATCAACTGCTCTCTTTAGTCTACCAAAATTCTTTATAGTCCCCTTTCTGCGGTCAAATTCACCGCGATACCGCGGTATTGTATTTTCCGGATTTCCAAGGATCGTTGTAACTGCCAAGCGAGTGCCAACTTGTATCCCATGTACAGTTCAATAGCCTGGCCCATGGCTCGGTCTCTCGTGGCCCATAAACCCGCCGTTTTCAGACACGGCTCTTTCAATGGTAAAACCCTGGACAGATTGAACAAGACAGAAAAATCAGCTGGGGTTTTCCGAGCAAATCGCAGACGCAACAATGGCGGATGAAACAGCTACAGAGGCTCCACAAGGCATGAATTGCGAGTCCGGAGTTGCTTCCGCCGTCGACCCGATACCGGAGGCCGCCAACAACAGCGACGCCGCCGTCTTGAAGCGCGCCAGGGAGGACGAGGAAGAGGAAGAGGATAAACAGAAGAAACCAAAGGTCGACGATAAGATTGTGGAAGAGAAAGAGGAGTCGTCCGGTGTGGTCAGTGTGGGTCCAAAGACATTCGGGTCATCTGAGCACATGTTTGAATACTTCTATAAGATTCTTCATTTCTGGACTCCCAACCTTAACATCAATAAGGTAAATTGGACTGGTATTTCTTCATTTTATTTTGCTAATTCTGCTCTGTATTCTGAATTTTTATGTCTTATCCTTGAAAAATCTGTAGGCATTGCCAGTTTAGTAGTTGAAAATTTGTTATTCAGAAGTAAGGATAGGATGCTTTTAATTGGAAGTAGAAATCGAAATGTAGGATTCTCTCTTCTCTATGAAAGCTTTAGAATTTGAAATTCAATTTGTCCATAGATAGCATTACAGTAATTGAAATTTAATTAGCATTGCTTACTCGAGTTTTGAACTTTATCTCTGTTCTTTTGGCCTGTGGTTTTGAGAATCCACCGGTAAATTTCCTCTCTGCTAAAAACAATTGTCATAGAAGGATTAGAATTGTGAGAACAAAGGATAGAAATAGAAACCCCGGAAGCTACTTCTACGAAGCACGAACAAAGGTAAAATGAGGTTGGTGATACCTAGGTCCCTGTTTTATCAGCAGGAGTCGGCATTGTCGGCTGCTGTTGAAACCGATCAAACTGGAAGAGTTCAAAAAATAATGCAATTAGGAAAAATGAAGCAGCCAAACATGCCATGTTTGATGAAAATCAACCTCCATTGATGTCTCTTATATTATGAGGAAAAATTAACATTAAAACAGTACCTTTTCTCCTCCTCATTTGGCTGTAGCCTCTAGGAAGTTAATAAATTTCAAGTTTCTTTCTTTTCTTTTTTGGGTTTCTTTCTGGCGGATTATCTGTTTGGTTATAACATCCATGATCCATTAGTCATTCTATATGATGATTGTTTCTTTCTCGAATTCCACTGCACTCGGTTATGCTGGCATTTGTTGGAAGAGGGGCTTTCTTGCATTTCACAATGCTACTATATCTATTATGATCTTCTATCTGGTTTTATCAAGAAAAGAAAAAGAAAATCAATTATAAGGAATATGGTTTTACATTATTATTCTGCACTGCATAATTTGGCTGATGTCAATGCTATTTTTCTCCAGTATGAGCATGAGGTGTTGTTGGGTTTGCTGAAGAAGGGTCATCAGGAGCCGGAGAAAAAGATTGGTGATGGGGTTAAAGCCTTCCAAGTTCGGTACCATAATCAGTTCAAAAGTCGATGCTTCTTCCTCATAAGGGAGGATGAGTCTGTTGATGATTTTAGCTTTAGGAAGTGTGTGAATCACATACTACCCCTGCCGGAAAACATGCAAATAAAGCATGATGTCAACAAAGCATTGGGTGGAAAAGGCCGTGGTGGCGGTGGTGGTCGTGGTGGCGGTGGCGGCGGTCGTGGCAGGGGAGGAAGATATTGAGGTCGTGGCTGTGCTTCACCACCCAAGTTTACTACCTCATGTAGCTGTAGGTGCTATTAAGTAGCCCGATTCCAATTTTGACTTGTTGCTACTGTTTTTGCGTTTTCCTTTTTCTCTATTATTGGTTGGCTAACTTGAGGATTCTTCCTATTGAGATTTGAGTTTATTGTCCCAATTTTTTTGGAACTGCACACGAAGTTCTCCAATTTTTACCGGTCCCGTTAGTGGGGCTAGTCCATTTTCCGTCTTCTAAGCGGTTCAATCTAATTGAAACATCGTACATCATTGAATTAATGCAATTAATAGTGTGTGTGAATTGCTTTAATTGATCTAAATAGTTAAAGGGGATAAAAAATGAACTAGAAGTATTTACATCTCCTTGTAATTATATATTTTGTTAAGATCAAACTTGGTTTTTGCATGGTTTACCTTAATCCTAGTACCGTTTCAAGTATTTAACAACAGTAATGATCTCCAAATGTCAATTTGCACTTATAAAATGGGCCAACTCGCCCTTATAGGTGAGCTAGCCCGTTAACGGGTCTGATAGCGGTGCAGTTTGTTGGATGAGATCTCCAGCCTGTGCGTGGACTAGCTTGTTGGGCTACCTACAGCCCAATGTAAAATTTATGGGCTCAATTCAAATTGGCCTTGGTCTAATTTATGGGTCAGCCTTAGACCAAATCTGTTTGGTCAAACGCAAACTTGAGCTTAGCCGAATAAATAAACCCACGGACTCTCTTGCCCTCTTGCTAACACTAGACATGGAAAATATTTGGAAAATAGAAATGGTCAGAGCCGGACTTTCCACGAGGCTCGAGAGGCCTCCGTCTCGGGGCTCGAAATTTAGAAATTTTTTGGGGGCCCAGAATTTCCAAGATGTTTTTTTATATATATTAAAGTACATAGAATTTAGTAACATAAAGCCTGGTGGTGTGGTGGATGAGTAGTTCTCATTACCCAGAGGTTAAACGCCTCAGCCAACTATTGTGTATTTTTTCAAAGTGATATTTTAAATGTATTCTATAATTATATTAGTTTTATTGATAACACTTCTTGAATTTATGATATGGTATGGGGCCCAATTTTCAGATCTCGACTCAAGCCCCCGAAACCCAAAGTACGGCACTGGAAATGGTGAAAATCCTTTTCATGCCATGAAGCTATGTAAATGCAATTGGAATGAAAACATCGCAACGTTAATTACCGCATTATATTATATAATAATTAATTAATGAACTCGATTGAAATTAATTTCATTGGTGTAACCTATCTGGTCCATTAAGAGCTAATAAGAGCACATAATGAGCCACAGTAACCACTCATTTGCAATTAGGATTTGAGTTAAATAAATTTGATTGTAACCTCCCTTTTTATTATAATTAATTAATAAATGAATGAAATGAATGCTAAATGATTTAATATTGTATTACTTCACTACTCATCATGCAAATATAATGATTGGTCAGTTATACACTACTATTTACATATTGCTAGAGATATTTAATTCGACCAAAAAAAGGAATACCCCAATCCTTAATAGATTATTCAATCAAATTATATTCACATGAATATTAACTTGTAACATTCAAAAAAAAAAAAAAAGTACACCAAAGTAGAAATCAATATTTTAAATGCATCTATCAACCAAAAATTATAAAATTGGATCTAGCAATGGGAAACAGTGATAAACTTTCGATTCTACTTCGACAAATTCACTTTTCGATTTCATATATATGTGTGTGTATATATATATATATATATATATCTATATATGGATTCACACAAATATTTCTAATATTTTAAGAAAAACTAAGTACATTTCTATTCTTATCAATCAATATTGATTATTAACACATAATTAATTAGGTCCATAGGTGTGACTGACCAGTATTCATCTGTCTGCAGTATTTCATGCGTACTACAAAATCTTTTTCTTTTTTTTTTTTTTTTTTGGATGGAAACATTGGTGAATTTATGTGGATTGGTATGGAAGCGCAAATCGCACCACTAGCAACTAATTGCGAAAGTTATGCATGCGCTGATCCTAAATTTTCTGGGTGTAATTTTACTTTATTGTAATGGTATGTGTTCATGTGTAATGATTAATTTGAGGAGAAAACAAGGCGTGAAGTGAAGTGATAATCTTGATTAGATTAGCGTGCATGCGTTAACAGATAAAATCATAACTATAGCAGCCACCAAACTGTTTGCATGCAGTGCCATTTTAGCAAATCCAATGCATGCAAAGCTCTAAATCCAAAGTAGTAGACTGTAATAATACTAGTACTATTAACAAATTCGAAAGAATTAGGTAGTACACAAAAACCCCATATTTTACAATTTCCTAACTATTTCTTATTAAGTTCTTGTTTTCTTAAATAGAATAATTATATTTCAATTAATCTAGTCCATTGTAAATTGTAAGTATTACATTATTTTCTCATTGCCAAAGCAAGCATTCGGCTGTCGAAGGTACCGGTTTCAGTAATGAACTAATGCACGCATACTAGCAATCGCAGAGTAAGATCAGATTTACTTAACATAAACAAGAAAAACATTATAGGGATAAAATTTTATATTTGCATATACTAAAAAAAATTTCAAAAGTATATTTAAAATTATACATATTTTAAAATATTGTGACCGCAGTCGCCATCCCATACCTCCCTTTGTCTATGGGTGCCGAAGGTCACAACATAAATACAAGTCAAAAGTAATTTTTAAATCATTATTTGGTTGAAAATATGAATAAAATGATACAGTATATATATTTCAATATTTCAATTGGAGACTTTCTTGTTGCTTTGCTTTATAATCCTATTCAAAAATTACTTAATTACCACCCTGTCCCATAAATATAACTCATTTCTATTTTCACAAAAATTAAGAAAAATATAATTAATAGTGTTGAAAAAGTAAAACTTAGCATTATTTTCCTAATATATCATTTTATTTAATAGATATTTTATTTTAACTAATCTATTTTGGCAATAATAATATAATTAATAATCTTTAAAAAGAATATTATCTATATTTTGGGATGGACAAAAAAGAAAAAGTTGACCATATTTTTGGGATGAATCTGAGGTAGTAAAAGGGATGACTAAATAAAATAAAATTATACTAGTAAGTCAATAACACTGGTCAATTATATATACAAAACTCCAAGTTCCAACTATAAGGAGTATTAATTCTAGGCCATATCCATAGAAAAATACACAATAATTTACTAAGTATATATGACTATCCATGCATCGAAGTTGGACGTGGTTAATCCTCAAGACGGCGCACGATCTACACTGCACTAAATCTCCATAATTACATTCACATTTATACGCGCGTATACATACTATATAAATACAAACGTAAGTGGTCATTAGTGTAGACTTCAGAAAACCACAAAACAGAACCCCCTCCCCACGCCCCACGTCACCCCACCCACCCCCTTCTTCAACCTAGTTTCTGTGGAAAAGATGGGAACTGAGTCTGTAATTAGATGGTCAAATTATGAAGTAATGGGGAGAGAGGATTACAAAGATGTTTTCTCCTTTCCAACCCAACTGGCCCCATTGGATTTCACCAGGTGTTTTTTTTTTTTTTTTTTCCAAGATTCAATTCTTTCGCATTCTTACACATAATATACAGATTATATGTATGAAACCTAACACTGTTTGTGTGTGTGTGTGTGTTTGTGTGTGAGAAATCAGTGGTTTTGGTGCTAACTTAGATTTTCCAATGGGTGATGAAATGTTACTTGATGATGATCCATTGTACGCAACTTTAAATCTTGAACAAAACAATCCCCTCATCGAAGGTGATGATCATAATCTACTTCATACAATCAAGAAAAAAATTTATTGTACATAATTTTGGTGATTTTTGTAATTTGTATTTTTCTGAAATTATTACTGCAGAGAATTTTTACTGCGGTTACGGAGGTACGGTGGGAGGGTTTGAAACTGGTAATCCACAATTACTGCTTGAAGACACTAATGAAGAGAGAATTACTGTGGAGGAGGCTGTGAAGGAGGAGAAGAGACTAAAAAGGAAAAGATCAGAAGTGAAGAACAATACAAGTACTAGTACCTATAAAATCTTATCAAGAGAAACAATTTCTCAGTATTTTTACATGCCAATTACTCAGGCAGCAAGGGAGCTTAATGTTGGATTAACCCTTTTGAAGAAAAGGTGCAGAGAATTAGGCATCAGAAGGTGGCCCCACAGGAAGTTGATGAGTCTACAAACCCTAATCAAGAATGTCCAAGTATGTCTATATACTTACAAGAAAACCCTAAATGGATTATTTAGCCCACACACTACTTCACGTAGGACAGTGAACAAGATATTTTTACTTATCAGAGAATTAATTGTATTAATTATTTAAGTGATTTGTGTTGTGGGTTTTTACAGGAGCTGGGGAAGGAAGAAGGAGAGGGGAAGTTGAGAGATGCAATAAGGATTTTGGAGCAAGAGAGGAAGATGATGGAGGAGATACCTGATTTGCAATTGGAGGACAAAACAAAAAGGTTAAGACAAGCATGTTTTAAGGTTAATTACAAGAAGAGGAAGCTAATGGCTGGAGCCTCGTTGTCTCTGTCTGAAACAAAACCTGTAGGATCGACTCGTGATGCTCGAGCAACAAGTGGTGAATATAATGTCTTTGATTGTGTTGGTTCTATTGATGAAGACGATGATGGTGGAGAGATGAAATCGCTCTTGTCTAGTTACTGTTTTTCTTCTTGTAGTGCTGACTCAATCTTTTGAGTACATAATTGACATCGAGTAGCTTGCTAGGGTTGAGGTCGAAAATAGCAATGTCAATTGAAATAAATCTGTTCTCCTAAAATCCAGCTTGAAATGGTGATTTGTGTGAATATATATCGGATAGTTTAGAGTTTGAGTGTTTTGGGAGAAATTAGTCTAGGGTTTTTAGTTCTGTTGCACGATTTGAATATTGGTACTTTGTAACTCTGAGGACTCATGAGAGTACCAAGTTCCCAAGTATTAACCAATTTGCCATGAACTATAGACCTAGCTATTTGAAAGGTAAATCAATTTCTGATATTGTGATTTTATCTATCTTTGCATGATATCTTGGATTTCTTTGTTGATCTTAATTTGCAAACTTTGTTAGGACCTAAATCATTACAGTGGTATTGTCGGAGGTCAGCCTCATTGTTAGCTAGAAGTGATGTAAAATTGAAGTTGTCTTTACAAACGTTTAGGGTTTAATTTTTTCATTTCATTGGTGTTGTAAAGTTGTTTTTCTTGAACTTCTTTGGTTGAGGGCAGCTATATATATATATATATATATATATATATATATATATATATATATATATATATATATATGAGGAAATATTGAACATTAACAGGAGAGAGTTTATTAGAGTCGAACATAATAATATAGAAATATAACACTTGAACTAGAGATATCAAGGAAGAAATACGATTTGGCTTGGAAATCGATTAATAAAGAAGAGGGAACTCAATGAAGCAGGGACGCTTGAATACGATCGAAGTCACTATCCTAAAAATATATTTGCTCCCTCTCATTTAAGATTGCTTTTGGAAAGTACAACGCTGCTTTGATGGATTAATCAAACCTTCAAATCGGATATTCAAAAAACACAATAAACATCCGGGAAGGAACAAATCAAGGAATTTTAATATAAACTCTTGAATTTTAATAACATATAGGTTGATGATCTTTGCACAATAGGATTTGCTATTTTTCTCTTGTTTAGAAATCTCACGTCGATCATCTACTTTTAGATGATGAAGTATTACAATTGAATGGACATAACTCTAGCCTAGAAGAGACACACCTTTTAGCTAGCATAGATAACAGTTAATTTTTAAAGAGACACAATCCGAAAGAACAGATAACTTTTAAACTTAAAGAGATACTTGTCCATCTATTTATTTGAAGACTACTTGATCTAAAATTTGAACAAATCGTTAGAAGATATATAATTCCAACAGTATACTGACATTTTTGTTTGGGCTCATCTTTCGCTTGTTCATTGATGCTCCCTAGCTACTTGGGCACATCTCGTACATACTATCTTTTCCAATCTTTTTTATTCCGTTCAAGGAGATTAAAAAAAAAATTTTGCAATCTAGGTCTATTAGGATTGATTGACTTATTTTTATTTTTCAACGCAGTGCTTTGTGCGCTTTGTGACTTTGTCATTGGCAAGAAATCGATAAAGAAATTCAATTTTAAATTTCTGAGACTTCCAATTCTTTTAAAATTTTTGGCATCCTAGTTTTGAAATTTTGATAAATTTAGAGACGTAATTAAAATTTTTATATTATTAGAGTTTAAATTGCAAAACAAGAGTTTGAATTTTTTTTTCCATGATGAAATTTTAAGTAACCAAATTATGATTTTTGTACATAGACAAGCTAATAAGGCGGTACATATGAGTTAACTAGACAGTCTTTATGTTTTTCTAATCCATCGGTTTGGCAAGAAGTTCCCCTGATATTAGAATCCATTATTGTGTACGATGCTCATATTGATGGTTCTTTATAAAATTTTCTTTAAAAAAAAAAAAGAACATAAATGTACTTAAAGTGGAGAATTGACGGAATTCCAATTTTTTTTTAATGAACCACTCTGCTTCCGGAAAGCTTATAAAAAGGTTCTTCAAAACAACCCCCCAAACCCCACCAACACACAAAACCAAAAAAAAAAAAAGAAAAAGGGAAGGATAAAAGTGCAAAAAATGTAAAGTTGGGGACTATCTTTGCAATTTACCCTTTTAGCTTTCATTAATCTTTGTTTGAGAACGAATCCAGTTTAAACCAATGAACGTTCAAAAAAAAAAAAAAAGTTTAAACCAATGAGAAATGCCTCCTCATTCCTTCTTCCACAGACGCGCCACCAATTCTCTGCCGTCCGCTTACACTCCGTAGCGGCAGCCACTCTCGGATATCACCACCAGCACCACCCTCCGTCTACACCCAACTCCGCGTTACCTAATAATGCCCACCAGGAAAAGATCGTTTCCCTAACAAAATCTCTTACCCACAAAACCGAATTGCTCCAACTTCAAACACATCTCTTACGCAACTTCCATTTTTACAATCGCATAATTTTCCTCTCCTTTCTCTCCCGCTTTGCTCTCCCTCCGTTACATGAGTTATCCTATTCTTATAAGCTCTTCTCTCAATTCCCTTCTCCTAATGTTTTCTTGTACAATGTAATGATCAGAGGTTGTTCATTAAGCAATGATGCAGCTAAGAAAGGGATTGTGTTATATCAAGAAATGCTTCATTCAGGTATTTCTCCGAATGCGTTGTCGTCAATGTTTGCGACGAAGTGTTGCATAAAGTTTGGATCTTTATCTACTGGGTTACAGATTCATGGTAGAATTTTGAAACATGGACATCAATCTGATAGCATTTTACTAACAACATTGATGGAGTTTTATTCATCAATTGAGAAAGGTAGTGATGCTCATAAGGTGTTTGATGAAATTCCTCACACAGACACGGTTGCCTGGAACGTGTTGATTTCTTGCTACATGCGGAATAAGCAAACCCGTGACGTATTGGGTTCGTTTGATACAATGAGAAACTCAGTCGAGTGTACACCAGATGAAGTCACTTGTCTCTTTGTACTTCAAGCTTGTGCTAGCTTGAATGCATTACAATTTGGTGAAAAGGTTCATACATACATCAAAGAACATGGCTTTCATAACATGATGAATGTTTGCAATTCTGTGATATCAATGTATTCTCGTTGTGGATGTGTGGAGAAAGCTTTTGAAGTGTTTAAGGAAATGGTTAACAAAGATGTTGTCACATGGAGTGCAATGATTTCGGGTTTAGCCTCTAATGGCTATGGAAGAGATGCAATTGAGGCCTTTAAACAAATGCAAGTTGCAGGCATTTTGCCTGATGATCAAACCTTTACTGGGGTTTTATCAGCTTGCAGTCACTCAGGGCTGGTTGAAGATGGGATGATGTTCTTCAACTCTATGAAGAGAGACTTTGGGGTTGTACCTAACATTCATCATTATGGATGTATGGTAGATATGTTAGGTCGAGCAGGTCGACTGGACGAGGCTTATGATCTCATAACCTCCATGGACACTAAACCAGATGCTGCCATGTGGCGGACATTGCTTGGAGCTTGTAGAATTTATCGCCACATGGCGCTTGGAGAAAGAGTTATCGAGCATTTGATTGAACTCAAGGCTCAAGAAGCAGGGGACTACGTACTCTTACTGAATATATACTCTTCATTGGGAAATTGGGATAAGGTCATTGAAGTGAGGAAATTAATGAAGGAGAAAGGTATTCAAACAACACCTGCTTTGAGTACTCTCGAGTTGAACGGGCGAGTGCATGAGTTTATTGCGGACGATGTTTCTCATCCCCGGAAGGTGGAGATTTATGATAAGCTGGAAGAAATTAATCAACAGTTAAGAATTGGTGGTTATGTGGTGGAAGTGACTTCAGAATTGCATAATGTGGAGGAGAAGAGTAAGCAAGATGTACTAGCTTACCATAGTGAGAAACTGGCAATTGCTTTTGGAGTTCTTGCTACCCCACCAGGCACGACGATAAGAGTGGCGAAAGATCTTCGGATATGCGTAGACTGCCATAATTTTGCCAAAATATTATCCGCTGTCTATGATCGTAAAGTAGTCATTAGAGATCGTAATCGTTTTCATCATTTTCATGAAGGACGGTGCTCATGTAATGATTATTGGTGATCGACTTGATGATTTATGAACCATGCTAGTTGTACAATTAAGTGGGGTCTACTATCCTAAGGAGTTAAACACATCATATCACTATTCTATCATCTCTACAATATTATAACACATCACATAGTTATACAATTAGAGTTATCTGACAATGGTTTATATAATGAGACCAATCATCATCAAAAGAAAACTACCATCTAAATTTATATATATATTTAGAGCAAGTTATACTTCAAGTCCTCAATTAAGTGTTTAGAGCAAGTTAGTCATCAACCTTTCACTGTAATTGCATAATCAGTCCTGATTATCAAAACTATCGAAGCCTTAAACGCACAAATATCCAATTCTGTTGTATCCTTACTAAAATTTACTTCTCCTAAAACTACTAAAACTTTATGGTTTTCATAATTTTTTTTGTCACATAAAAATACACAAGTATCACAACCTGATATTTTTAAAAATTTTATGATATCAAATAATTTAGTATACGGTACCTCTTGAAAATTTTATAGTAGTTCTCTTGCTTTCAATCATATGTTAAGTAATTTTATTATCCTTTTAACACGAAGAAATCAACAATTAAAACTAACCCATTAATATGGTGTGCCATGGCTATATTATGTGGTGTCGCATTTAATTCTTTGTTATCGTATACTCAAGATTAATTGTCTCGTATTTGATAAATATAATCTGTGTTACATTTTGTGTAAAATGATCTGTGTTTTCGTTTACTTTCTAGCGGAGGTACGTGCAGTCATATACTACATATACGATGGTAACTGTCTTTTGCTTCATCTGATTGATCTCTTTTCCTTTAGTGAATATACTCAACACTCTTTTCTTTGTCATCAGAGGCGTAGGTGGCGGGGGGTTGGACTATATTGTAACCCAGTCCAACCTCCAACTATGTACTTTAACTACGCAGGTTGGCATATGATAGTATATCCTTGTTTCTCAGCAGGCAGAGGGTGATGGCTGAAAATGGGTGTGGAAGAGGTCACGTGTTCAATTCCCAATCCCCCCATTCCATCCACTTATTTTGTTTTTTTTTTTTCACGTTATACCAATTTTCAATTTTTTTTTTTACTTCCATTTTCTTTTGTCCACTTCCTTCCAATGGACACAAATTTTTTTTTACTTCCATTTTTTTGCAAGAGCACATCGGGAAGTTAGTTTATAAGTCTTAATTGTTCCTATCTTTTGGATTGAACTCATTTGTGTATCACATTTTATATTTCGAACACTCATTTTTAGGTTATTATTTTGATTTTTTTGGTTGGTTTGTAATTTGTTTTCAAATGCTGACTATCATTATACTGATTCCGGTAACAAATTGAAAATTTTAATTTATTTTTTCATTTTCATGTTATCAGTATTATACCTTTTTACGTCAATCATTATTTTTTATGCTTATTCTCAACAAATCTAAAAACGAATTTATAAAACAAGAATATATAATGAGCTTACATATATAATTTACTATAGATGATTTTTATAGCTACAAGAAATATATACATAGGGCACAGGGCCCATTCTAATAGGAGTACAAATGTACAATGTCTTATGACTATTGTTTCATAAATAAAATTTATTTATTGCTATATAAATAAAATGTGTCGTACTATGTATTTTTAAAAAAAAAAATTATCGCAATTTGCCCCCCGTGAACTTCTTTCCTGGCTACGCCCCTGCTTGTCATAGACTCAATAATTTCTCCATTTCTCGCCCGGGAGAGGGAGAGGGTACCATTTAAGGTCTTTCATCAACTAACCCATCTCGCTCCTTTTCTTTTTCCTTTTTCTTTTTTCTTTTTTTTTTTTTTAAATATAACTAACCCGTCTCTTTGTCCACGAGTTATGTGTGCTTTGTGATCGATGTTGTGGTTTAAGAAGATTTAATTATCTCTAATTTGTGAAGTCATCGTTGTTTGGGATATTAATATGATCTGAACCTTGTGTTTATATCATTTTTGATGTAGGATGCTCTAAATCTAAATGTGTTAAACGTTATGCTTGTTGACCAAATTAATCATATATTGAAGGAAACAAATAAATGATCATTTGTGGGTTGCAACTTACGAGTGCGTCATAGATTAATTGCACTCACAGTGAAAAGTGTTTACCATATCCAAAATGCACTTTCATCCACTCAACATAAATTAATCTCTCCAAGTGTTTACAAACTTTCATTTTTTAATTTCTATATGTACCTGCCTAAGAATGTATATTTTGCAACACAATTATTATTGCCTAAACTCTCAGTTTTACAGTTTATAAATTTTAACTTAATACCATTAATCATTATGTTATGGAATGGATAAAATGATGATGTTGAGTCTTTGGGTTACCACACAACGCAATAATTTCTATTACTTTGGGATCTATAGGGGTATGATTAAGGTTTTGAAAAGATTAATGTCAATGTGTCACATTGAGAAGGGAATCACGATTACAAATTAATTAAATGAGCAAGAATACTTTGATATCTTTCCAATTATAATGGAAAAAATTACTTACCTCGACCAAAGTTTATACCTTTAAAATTTTTTGGGCAAACATTTTTTGACGGAACAATAAAAAATTAACCTTTAAATTATGACAAATGTTGTAAAACATGTACGCATGCATGCACCGAAAGTAAAAAGAAAAAGAAAAGTAATGATAAAATGTAATGATTATGTTTTATTGTGTGAATGACTATTGTATACTAGATCAATATTTGTAATACGATGTGCCCCAATATTTTCCTATAAATAGGGGTCACTTGTAATGAATTCAATAACGAGAATTGAAGTGAAAATTTCTCTCGTTCACAACACGTTATCAGCACGATAACTCTCTCTTTCGATGTCAATCTATAGATCTCTCTCTCACACGATCACTCTCTTCAACTCCCATAAGACCCCGGACCAACCAATTCATACAGCAGCAAATTTCTCTCTCTCACATTTCTTGATATTATTGTAGCTGAAAAACACACACACGTACACTAAACTTGATCATTCACTCCTACTCAAACTCAGAAAAACAAAAATCCGAAAAAAATTGGAAACCATGGAAGAAAATACAGAGAATCAAGATCGGATGTACAATTTCTGCGGAGAAACAAAGGCCCTTCTCTACTACAGAGCCGATTCCGGAAAGCTCTATTTGAGCTGCTACAGGGAAGTACACTTCTCTCAAATCAAAGCCACCATTTGTGTTTCTTTATATTCATTTCTCCTCTCCATTCATAACCCAGATAAATAATCCCCAGATTTATCAATTTTCCTTGAATTATTTAGGACATAAATAGTGCCAGATTTTTGCTCTCGGACGAATTTAATAACCTACGTTTTGTGTATCGAGGTTTATACATGGAGATATCAGTAATCGGAAGCTCTCAAGTGAATCTCGGAAGAGCTATTGATGTTGGATTCTGTGATTTGAGCAAAAACATTAGTTATAAGATCTTCAATTTGAAGAGCAATTCAAAAACCCCCAACTTGTTTCAAATCGCCGTTCAAAAATGGGAAATCTGGAGTTCAGAAAATTCTCCACAACTCGTTCAAGCAGAAGGAGATGGAATATATATATATATTATATTATATTATATTATATTATATTATATTATGTTATATTATATTACTTTATAATATAATAATGTATTAAACTATAACATCCGTTTTATCGAGATACAAGGAGCATACATTATCAAAATCAAATTTTCTGGACTCCATTATACTCGATTTAACGAAAGCTTCGATTTGACACCAATATTGATAAGATAATAACTTGTTTTGAAATATATTATTATTAAACTTTTATAATTTGCAAAGTAATATCCCAACTTTGAAAAAGTTACAGAATGATCCTTGAACATTTTAATATTTATAAATTGAAGAAATGAGAGATATGATAATTACATTTTGGGAAATTACTATAATGGATAACTTCACCCTTGGGGATTGGAATCTACAATTTTACCTTTGCATGAATTGGAATGGACAATTTTGGACTGAATGGACAATTTCCATATGGTAGGTTCCACCACCTATTGGAATTCAAATTTACATTTATTACTATAATTTACATATGGTCAAGTTATACCGCCTATTGAAATTTAAATTTAAATTTATATTTATTATGATAATTCCCATACGGTAGGTTCTACCACCTATTGGGGAGAATTTAATTTCTATTATTTATGTTTTTATACTTCAAATGTGGTGGGTTATACCAATACGCTTAGAATATATATTACCAATGTGGTTGGATTAAATCCCACGATTGGTACTAAATAATAGTGACCGATTTACATATAGTTGACAAGAATGTTATATTGATATTAACAAAGAGATTTGAGCAAATGATGATATATGTGTTGATAAATTGCTCAAAGAATTCCATGGTGATAAAAGAGAAGATATACTATGGTGAAAAATCTCATTATGAGATTAATATATTGATACATTGATACAATGACGAGAAATGCTCTCAAAGAAGTATTTAATAAAGAAATATTCATTCTCCATGCCTATTGAATATTGATGGAGAAAATTGAGCAAGAGATACCAAAAGTTACCAAGTTGAATAAATATATAAAAGAGAAATGCTCAATAGATCCCAATTGACAAATCAAATGAAATGAATCATATGGTGGGATCATTTGAAATAATTCTATTGATGATATGAGATCGTATTGATATGAGAAGAAAACGACATCAAGAAGCATATGTTATGCTAATGGTACAATAGACTTTTATATTCGAACAAAATATGATATTATTGTTATTTTAGAAGAAGTACCAAATAAATTAAATTGGAATACATTGACAATATCAAAAGGCGGCAATAAACACTGAAAATATAGAAATATAAAAGAAAATACGTATTGAACCCTTAAATGAGGGATGCGTCTCGAGAGTATAAATACTCCGTAACTCGCCATCCCTAACATTGAGTTCATAATGAAAGATCCAAAGGATCTCTTTTCCGCTTGACACCAATGGTCTCAGAATCGACGGTTTCACTCTTCCACAGATTCTTGAACATATGATTGAATCTTGATGAGTAGATCAAAGAATCGTATTAAGCGAAACAAGTATATTTCTCATCAACGAGAAATAAATTTATATTCTACACCGATTTAGAAATTCTAGCAAACCATCAAAGAAATAATTAATATTCAACAAACCTATGGGTTTGGTATGAAAGTTCCACTGTGCCCATGATGCTATGTTGAATATTTCCTCCAGTGTGTTATAGCCGCCTGGAAGGACAATAAAAGCATCACTATTGTTCATCATGTACATCATGCAGTCATGAATAGATCATGCGTTTTAGCATCACCAAATGAACCCATGATTGTACTCGATCCAATACGATTGCTAGCTCCAACTTGATGAAAAGGTAATACGCTTGACACTCTTATCCCCCATAATTGTGCGGCCATTGTAAGACTTTTTAAATGCTTGGTATTGGTCCCTCCATACAGTATATTGATGTTTTGTTTCCCTAACTCCTTTATAAGTTGGTTTGCCATATCTATATATTGGATATCACCTATAAGTCTAGATCCACCAAGAACACATCTGATCCTTAATCGGTGAGGTGAAGATTGATTTGCATGAGATGATTCTAAAATTTCCATCGCCATCTCCATCTCCATCTCTCTCTTTACACTAAAATTTCAACGCATAAATGAGAGATACATGAACCCTCTATTTAAAGATAAATTTTCAAACCAATAAATGATTTTACTATTTACCTTTTGACAATATGAAAAGAAAACAGAGAAAATATCAATGAAATGACATACACTTTCGGTGATTGAAATCTATATATAAATATATTTATTTATTTATTTACATACATATATATATTTGAAAAAAAAAAAAAACCACGATATTTACAATTACGCGAAATACATCAATCTACGCCGATTTACTTTGAGAAAATCATAATACTAAGTTTTTCTACTAAATTTACAAACAGGATCTTTTAAAGTAAGATTTTGAGACTGCACTGCTCTTGTTCATCTTTAAATTTGGCCCATAAGGCCATAAGCTCACCTCAGACGTGTCCACTAGGATGTGTCTCAAGAGCCTCGTTGAATATCATCCAAAGACTCCTTACTCAATCCATCCTTAATGAATGCTATTTTATCTTCTCGATTTTTGGACAAGTACCCCATGATTTACATCGAGTGTCACAAGTCCACCGAGCACATTTATAGCATCCTCCTAACCTTTTTGCTCTGCTTCTTGAAAAACTACTTTTACCCATTCCAGGCATGTATTTAGAAGGAATCGAAACCTCACCAGATAACCGGACCTTTGCTTCAATCAACCATCGAATATCTTGTGGAATGCCCTTATTCATTAGTATCCTTAATCTTTCAAGTCTACATAGATAAATTCTCTTTAGAATTTTGATCGGCAGTGAGGGATAGTATTTACGAAGATTCAAGAGCACATGATCCATTATAATATCTGGACCCTTGTTAGGGTGAATATTGTAAGTGCTCGGATGATTTATAAACGCGTATGAGGTAAGACTCCGCGTTTTAACAGTGGCGTAACAGGAAACGTATGAGATAAGATTCCACGTTTCAATAGTAATCGTAATAATGCCACCGAAAGAATGACGTGATATGTCGGTTGGCTATGCATGTGATGACGGTAATAAATCATGTTGAGCACTATATAGATTCCGGTTCGATTGATGTAAATAATTTATTGAAATCAAGAATCGGAAGAAATTTCCAATGATTGTTCTCGATAAATGATTGCTAGCTAATGATTGGAAATAAATCCCAAATATATCTGGAACATATATAAGGGATGAGATATATGGGCCCACTCACCCTTTTATGTTGACTACTATATAATATGATGTGGATTTACTACGTAGTCATATGTGCACCAGAAATTTATGAGATTATTAGCACACGATATGAGCATGAGTTCCGAGATCAAACGATAAAATTAGTAAATATATATCCCAATAATTTGAATAAGGCCAGTAAACAAATGATATGCGCATACTGAGTGGGATATAATTGGCAAAATATTTAAAAGTCCTCCAATCGATTTGCCAATATCGAGAACAAAATACAGACTAAATAAATTCCCCATTAAAGCTAAATATTGAGAATATATACAAATTGTCTTGAGTTTGGTTGCTAGCATGAGGGGGAGTATTAATAGTTGAAAATAATATATGAAATGCATAATCAATTTGAAATTCAAATATGAATAACGATCTCATATATCAATTATATATGTTTTGACAAATTAGCAAGTTCAAGTATTGATATTATTTAAATAAAAGTTCCCCAAATATGTATATCAAAGCAAATGATAGAAGATGATTTTGATAAAGGAGGCATACATTTTGAAGAGAATATAGACTCAAGTATATTGTGCAATCCTAAAAGAGGATTGATAATGAGATATCTCAATAAGTTATATCATTATGGGGAAATAAATGAAAATGGAAAGTGTCGACACAGTATGAAAATGTAGCGCTACATACGATTAACGATAATGAGGATATTGAGATATATCGAAGAATATTGAAATATACACTCTTAAAATATATACGGGCTTGATTGAGAAAATAAATATAGAACCATTAAATGAATGACATTGCTTGTAATAGCGTAAAGCATTGATATTGTTATCTGTTGTACTCTTTTCCTTATTTGAGGTTTTTATCCCAAATGGTTTTTCCTAAATAAGGTTTTTAATGAGGCAACCTAATCACAACTAATAGAAAATGTCAAAAGGAAATTTTAGTTTATATATATGTCGATATAGTGAGAATATGATATTGAGATTATTGTTTACAAATGAGCACTGAATATGATACGGTATTTTGGTACGCTTGAAATATATTGGTACAAAATACTCGTTGCACTTTTTCCTTGGCTAAGGTTTTATCCCACTGGGTTTTCCTAGTAAGATTTTTAACGAGGCAACGTTTCATGGCATAGAAATTGATTAAATCAATCTATTGAATCAGCTTTATGAAAACATTACTTGAGTCGGATGATGGCCTATCAATCTTCCAGTCAAAGGTGAATGTATCAAATTTCAAGATACGTAACCAAATGAAGTAGTCAGACTTTTTTCCTTCGATCAAGTTTTTTCTCATTGGGTTTTTTTTTCTTGACAAAGGTTTTAATAGGCGCAATAGATGAGTACTCCTATAAAATGATCATCATCGTGGGGAGCAACTTACCATTTACTCTTCTTCGGGTTTTGTCCTACGAGGTTTTCCGACAAAGATATGATCACTCAACTCTACCACAATCAATTTGGAAGTTTTTATCCCATTGGGTTTTTCTCCAAACAAGTTTAAAGACGATTGTATAAATAGTCATTCAAGGGGGAGTGTTGTAAAACATGTACGCATGCATGCACCGAAAGTAAAAAGAAAAAGAAAAGTAATGATAAAATGTAATGATTATGTTTTATTGTGTGAATGACTATTGTATACTAGATCAATATTTGTAATACGATGTGCCCCAATATTTTCCTATAAATAGGGGTCACTTGTAATGAATTCAATAACGAGAATTGAAGTGAAAATTTCTCTCGTTCACAACAACAAAAATGTTAATTGTCCAAAGAAATTTTTTTTTTTGTTGTAGTGTATGAATTTGAACTTCATTACACATCATATACTCCCTTCCAATTCCCACTAAAATTTTGGATTCCATGTCACATAAATAATTACTATGTTCTAGTTGTTGCTATATTCTAGTCGCAATAGCACGAGTCATCTAACATCGACTTCTATTTTTATGTATGCATATAATTATATGATATCGAACAAGATTTGTAAGTTTCCTAGTAATTTAACGCTAAGAGTGAGTTCTTTTATTTATTGTGATCAAATACAATGAAATATGATCAGTACTAGTGTGCTGTTGCTTTGGCTATTTCATTCAATAAAAATACTTCATATCTACATTTGGTTGTGTATGTATAACATGATTATATTGGATGTAACCATTAATGGGATAGTGAAAGAGATAACAGATTTGAATTCAAGAAATATATACTGCCTTCAAAAGTTGTATTGCAAAATTTAGCCTTCAAAAGATAGAAACATCGGATAGCATCCATCATTCTGGTACACTCAAAGATTCACAACACACTCAATTATACCTATATTATTGATATACCTAATTACCCATTTGACTTTAATATTTTATTAAGCCAAAGAATATGATTTGTTCAGCCTACTTTCTATATATAGCACGTACATAATAAAGCATAAAAATTATAGTAACACATAATTATAGGATTAATTAATTAATTAACGGTAGAGTTTTAACAATCGGTGCAAGCTCTTCCAAGTTGTGGCCTTGGAGTGTGGCGATTATTAGCACCTGAGCCTGGATAATCATGCAGCTCAGCATCCATTCTTCTCATTATGCCCTCTATATCCAAGCTTTCTAATTTTTCACTTCCCTGCCAAATTAATTTAAGAATTTGTTCATTAGTACTTGATTCATATATCTCATATTTTTGTGGATTTTTTTATTTTTCATTTTATACTTTTTTTTCACAGTCTGACGTACTTGTTTGACGGAGCTAGTCGATCTGATAAGAAAAGTGATTTTTTTTACCAAAACAATTTTTTTGTGAGATGACAAAATTTTTATTATAACTTGAACTATATATTATAATATATATATTTACAAAAGGACATTCGTCACTTTATGGTGCAAAGAAGTGAATATTTAAGTAAAAAAGTACCATCTTTTCGACATCTTTTGTATCTTCATGGCCTTGAGATTTCTTCACCAAGCTTCCACTTCCTGCAAGTATATGTGAAAAATGTTTTATCATTGTCACTACTTATGATGAGAAGACTGCACAAGAATACTATACATAGAAACTAGAGCACATTAAAAAGTGATGATTTATTGTCAAACTAGCTAGCTCCATCGGACAGGCATTCAGGGTTTGTTTTATACATAATAATTTTTCATTAACTTCTATTAATTTTTTTTTCTCTCATTATTTTCAACTATTCATACAATTACTTATATTTTTTAATATATTTTCTCTAATTTTTAATCACACATCTAACACGTCATTCGAATAAATCTATAATACTGTGCATAGAACAAGCCCTAATCTTGTTGATTCCATATAATACAGACAATTAAAAGATCGAAAAGGAAAACAGCTTAAATATTGTAGATTTAAATATTTATAAAAAAATAAAAATAAAAATAAAAATCCTTAAGTGGTTCATTAGTTCTACAAAATAATTTTTAAATCACTTGAAATCCGCGAAAATACAAGAACAAGAAGAAGGGTATAATTAAAGGATAGTTTAATTACTTGTAACGGGGACGGCGCCATTGTCACAGAAAAGGGAAGAAATACAAAGAAGAATCACCATCACTCGAACACAAGTGCTAGCCATTGCTCCAACACACACTAGATTGCTACTTCTTCCTCTCTGTCTACAAATGTGAACACAATTTTATGGCTCTAAAGCAATGATCAAGAAGTGGATTTATACATTCTTGAATGTGGAGAGGTGAAGGGTTTATAGCACTATATATGGTGGACTATGGTTGGTTGTGGAATCCATTAATTAATAATTAATTATGTGGCTCAAGTCAAAAAGTAGTTGATATGCATGGAGGCTTAAATCTTGCAAATCCTCGACCCACTTTTTGTTGTGGAATAGTGAAGTGTATAGTGTGTGAACTATCAAAGGTTACTAATTCTTTAAGAAATGTTTGGCTAGGCAACTTACTTTTACCATATACTATGGATACAACAGTGGCAAAGCTAGCAAGTTAGTCCAGCGGGGTACATATTAACTATCAAAAAGATTTTTCTAGAAAATAACATACAATTATATTCAATTATCGCCAAATTTTATAGGAATCGAGGATGGATGAAGAGGAAATGACAAAATAAAGAATTAAAATACTAAACCAAGGTATAATATATGGTTGACTTGTATTTTATAGGATTAAAGAATGAAATACACGGTAGTGAAGTAAATTGTGACGTAAAAACAATTGATTTTTAATTTTAAAAAAGTAGCAACATAGAAAACCAAGTGAGTGGGGAGTGAAGGAAGTCCGCTGCTCCCATAGGACCCCATCTAACCCCGCCACTGGGATAGAGTGTAGAGGACACCTCCTACCATACAGGGATGGAGGGTAGTGCGCTCTACAAGCAGGAGAACAATACCGCTCACTGCCATCAACAAATAGTTAGTGGCAAAAACTCACTTATGTACTTTTAAGTGAAAAGTATTCAAGCATAGGCAAACAAGGTCTAGGACTTTTTGCAAGTGGTAGGCAGGCACCATGAATTATAAGTCAAAATGGGATAGAAGGTGATGGGCTGAGAAGCACACATTCCAAGTGGAAGATGACGATGGACTTAAATGTTGATGCACTTGTACGGCTAAGATTTCATCTCCAAAAGTTTCTATCGCCACATTCATACCATTTCAGACGTTGATTTTCACTAATTTGCCTTCTTTGGTTAAACAGTTTTATTTAATAAATAAATAAATCTTACTTTGTCATTATATAAGTGACTTTGCATTTATATTTTTCAAAGAGAAAATGATTTTTTTTTTTTTAACTCTTGGTTTTAACTTTTTAGGTCCCAGGACCGAGTCAATTAGCGGAATATATGTAATGAATAATAAAGAGGTAAAGAACTATAATAATAATAATTAGGAGCACAAAGTGATGAATAGCACCAAGTGTGAGAAAATGTGATCGTGACAAGTTGAACCTCTAATAATCCGAGATTATTGTCGGTTATACTAACCTCCCTCTAAAATTATAATCATTTTCTTAACTTCATATAAATTAAGAAAAATATAATTAATGGTATTGAAAAAGTAAAATTCAAGATTATTTTTTAATATACCCTCTTATTTATTAAATATTTTATTTCAACTACTCTATTTTGATGATATCAATGTATATTAAATGAGGATATAAAAGACAAATAATATTTTAATTACATTTTTAAAAGGAATGTGAATTATATTTTGGGACGGACGAAAAATAAATAGTGGACTATATTTTTTATACGGAGGTAGTATAATAAATTAATCCAAATGAAAGACCAACTTAGGGACACCGGCCTGCCTGCTCTCCTCCTCTATTTATTTTTTCTTTCTTAAAATAAAATAAAATAAAATTCATTTTCCAGATGTTTTATAATATAAGTTTGTGTTAGCTAGCTGGAGTGCAACTTATCATGCTAGGTAGAATTTTTTTTTTTCTTCACAGTGTCTAATTAAATATTCACTTCGATTTCGCTTAATTGAGCGATGTTTAAACGTAAAGTTTAACATTGTCGCTTTATACGCTTTACGTTTTTACTTTATATAAACGACGCTTAAACTTATAAAGCTACAAACTAACTTAGTATTGCTGTGCTTAACCACGCTTTTATCTTTTTAGAATACTAATAGCAAATTTTAATTATCGTCTTTATCTAATTGTAGAGAAACTTCATAATTCTTTAACAATTGTCAAAATAGTTTTGTTAACTTTATTCTCATATGTCCGGTTTTATAAAAATACATATGGGACGACGTTACGGCTCATGAGGGAGCAATACTTCAGGTAAATTCAACTATTGATACAGTTAATTAGCACTAGAATATCGAGTTAATTATTTTATATGATAGATGAAACATCAACATAATTAATCATCACTAATTAAATTAATTAATTAGATATTTCCTGAAGCTGTCAAGCATGCATGTGTTCCATCGATTACAATAAATGCAGACAGCTTTTATTCATGTGAATCGTGATCATAGAATGTGTCGAATTTTGACCACACAAAGTCTATCAAAGTGGTGTGGCCACTTATTATTGTTGTTCAAACTAGACAACAAAATATGCACTCATAAAGCACAAACAACTTTTGTTCACGGTTAGGGTCGGAAGTGGCATTCATGGAACTCAAAGTAAAATTGTATAATTAAATTGGATTCAATTTGGACTGTTATGTCCAACAAGGTTTTGTAATATAATAATCCATTGATCAAAATTAAGTCCACAAAGTTGATTTTGTTGAGGATGTCGGAGCTTCTTCAAAACCTAATTTGACAAAGAAAGTGTAACCGTTGACACATAAAAATATCTGACCCAATAAAAGGTGGTACAATCTGAATAGATGGATGCCCGGGCTTGCAAACCCAGATCCACTAATAAGCATTGAAGCCCTAAGAGACAAAGCTCAAGCCCAGTTCTTTAAACACAGATGTAATTCTTTTACCTTAAACATACATCAAGACAGGAGAAGGGAACACTCCAAACATAGATGTAATTCTTTTACTTTCAATCGTTAATCTCCAGTTCTTTAAATTCAAACGCCTTTCTTTCTAAGTTTTTGTGGGTTGTGCTCCTTCAAGGCGAAACGCTCAATAACAAACATCAATCGTTGAGTCTATGCAAGGACAGAACCAGAGGTTAAGAGTTGAGGGGGCATAAATATTAGCTCCTGGGAAAAATTTTTTAAATGGGCGGGCCGATAAAAAAATATTACTAAAAGATAATAAATTTAATATGTATTTGGGTTAATTTTTAATTTAAACAGTGAATTATAAGACTTTTATAATAATGAGGAGTGATGTGTGATACAAGATTACTATTAATGACTTTGATTAAATATATTATATACTTGAAGAGCTTATTTGACATTCATTTTCTTAAAAATCTTTACCAAACATATTCTACTTATAGACTAACAGAAAATTGACACATATAATTTTCAAATTCAAAGGGAAGTCATGGATTTATAGAGATTTTTAGAGTAAGAGTAAGCAAATAAACTAAATTAGTAAAATGTCAATCATCATTAAACTAAATGGACTAAACAAACTCTCTTAAATCACATTTGCCATTACTAAATAATAAAAATTTATTTGAATAAAAAAAAACTAGACAAGTGCGTTCATGGGTCTAATAAGGTATTCAGAATAGCTATTATAACAATGACCCCAACAGAAAATCACAATGATTCTTTGTGTCTAATCACATGGACTCGAATTCATATACTTGGTGCCTTGTGATTTTTTTTTTTTTTTTTTATAACTAGAAAAAAATTTTGGGTCTAAAAGTTGAGAGGTCACGTGACCCCTCATGACCACCCTTACCTCCATCCCTGTCTATCTCCTAAGAGGGTTTTCATCCTTGATCATAATTGTTTGAGTTTCACTGATTGTTCAGTGAAGTCACGCTCATGCAAGACCATCCGAGAAACAATAATGAATTACATCTTCGATGATGAAAATGATGAACGAAATAAGCCTCAAAGCAACGACTGCATTAGCTAGGTAGAGTGATAAAATATGAAGACTTGAGCTTCTCCTTTTTTTTTTTTTTTTTCAAAGTGAGACTTGAGCTTTTAAGGATTGATATATTGATGACAATGATGCTAATACCAGATGAACATTTGTAACTGATACATAAAATGAGAAAACTAATACAATTATTGGTTGTAAATTGTTATTTAACAAATCGTAAATTAAAATTTAGTTAATTATTGAATACAACTAGAATGAAAACAAAAATATGAATATATTGTTACGTACAATCTCATGCAATTACTTGTAAAGGTATTTTTCCAAGAAAGGAAAAAAAAGAAGAAAAAATGAGTTTTGTTATGAATAATTGAGAATAATGTGGTGGTTATGAATTATGAGGAATAATTTGGTGGAGGAATAATTTGGTGGAGAAATAATTTGGTAAAAGATGTAATTATTATATGTGAATGACTATTATACCCTTGATGAAATTATGTAATTACGATTGTCTTGAATTCGAAGTTTTTCCTATAAATAGAGCTTGATTATTAATGAAATTCATTCTGAGAATTCGCTTAAATTCATTCTCTCTAAATTCTCTCTATTGTTTCTATACTTTTATAACACGTTATCGAAGACAGTCTCTAGCCATTTGAGTAATATGAAAGAAGTATCTTTCTACTGATTGCATCTTATAGATGATCTTCTCAGATTTAAACCTGGATTATTACCAATGAATTAATTCATCCTCATCAATCCTAAATAACTCTCTTTGCAAATACATCATCGAAAATTCCCTTTGCTCATATTCTTCTCCCACAATTCCTCATTCTACACAACCTCGCTTGAGATGTTCGAAATCCCAAAATTGGAAGAATGGAGTCCAAAGAATTTTCCGATCACGTAAATGGATTGCAAGTAAATCTCATCCATTGGAATAATTAGAGAAAGGGAAAAAGGTAAATCATATGATTTTATAATATAATAATATATTAAACTATAACATTCGCTTTATCGAGATATAAGGAGCATACATTATCAAAATCAAATTTTCTAGACTCCATTATACTCGATTTAACGAGAGTTTCGATTTGACACCAACATTGATAGGGTAATAACTCGCTTTGAAATATGTTATTATCAAACTTTCAAAATTTACAAATTAGTACACCAACTTTTGAAATGTTACAAAATAGTCATTAAATATTTTGATATTTAGAAATGGAAGTGAAAAGGAGACGACTTTCCAATCGTATAATATTGATAGAATATGTTTGATAATTTAACCATTATGGATTGGAATAGACAATTTTACCCTTATAATCAGAAAAGGAAGGACCCACCTAATTTTGACGACAATAAACAAAAATGGATAGAATATTCTCAAGAAATTCTAAATCCATTAATTATGACTGAAGTCCATTTGAGTTAATAGATCGAAATATTAATGTAACTCTCGAAGAGTTCAATTACATAATGTACTTATTCTAGAAGGATAAGTGCTCTTGTAGAAGTAATGAGTATTTGTTCTAGAAGAACAAATTTGCTCCCGTAGAAGCAGCTCAATATTTAATTCTCGCACTTTATTTACCGCAATTTAATTAATCGCAATACCTCCTACTTGATGATGGGTTCAAACCGTCACTAAACGGAAGGTTTTATATATTTCTGCACTTTATATGTTAAGTGATGGGTAATACCTTCTACTAGCAGATCCTACTCCCCAAGAAGTAGTTAAATATTATGCAATTTAATTCTTGCTATTTAAATTCAGTAGATTTATATTTATTGCAATAATTTCCATAAGGTAGGTTCGACCACCTATTGGAGGAAATTTAATTTCTGCAATTTAAATTTATGCACTTTATAGTTTGAGTATATTTCCAATGTGGTGGGTAATACCACACGATTGGTGTGCATATTTCCAATGTGGTGGGTTATACTACGATTGGTTATAACTAATCCTACTCCGGAAGAAGTAGTTGATCAAATATTCTAATCATACTCAAGTAGTAGACGATGAGAATAAAATTACTTCCCCATATATACCGAATATTAATGGAGAAAATTGAGTAAGTGGTACTTGAAGTCACCATTGGATAAATAGATGAAAATAAAATGCTCAATAGATCCCATGTTGATAAATCAAAGATAATATATCGCATGGAGAAATTATATGAAGTAATCTCATCGATGATATGAGATTGTATTAATATGAGAATAAAATGCTCTTGAAGAAGCATAATCACTAGATTTCGTATTTGAATAAAGCCAATATGATATTATTATTACTCCAGAAGAAGTACAAAACAGTCGAAGTGGAACATATTGAGAATATCAAAAGATGGCATTAAACACTCGAAAATATAGAAATGCAAAAAGAATATACATACTGAATCCATAAATGAGGGATGCGTCTCGAGAGTATAAATACTCCTTAACTCTGCCACCATCAACTTTAGGATTCATAATGAAATATTTAAAGGATCCGAATTTCTTTTTCGCTTGACACAGTGGTGTGACCAAGCGGACTGGGCTTCCACAGATTCTTGAACATATGCATGAAATTTGATGAGTAGTTCATCAACGATTTAGCGAAATAAGTATTTTTCTCATTGAATGAGAGATAAACTTATTATTTACACTCGATCTAGAAACGCTAGTAAGCCATCAAAGAAATTATTAATATTCAACAAACCTATTGGTTTGACATGAAAATTCCATTGTGCCAACGAGGCTATATTGAATATTTCCTCCCGGTGTGTTGTAGCGCTTTGGAAGGACAATGAAAGCATCACTATTATTCATCATATACATCATGCAGTTGTGGATGGATTGCGCTTGTAGCCCCAACCCTGCTGGACCCATGGTAGAACTGGCTCCAATTCGAGTATTAGATCCAACTAGATGGAAAGGTATTACGCTCGAAACTCTTATTCCCCATGATTGTGCGGCCATTATAAGTCTAGCTAAAAGTTTATTGTTGGTTCCTCCGTATAGTATATTGATTTCTTGTCTCCCTAACTCTTTTACAAGTCGGTTTGCCATATCCACATATTGGATATGGCCTACCAGTTTAGATCCACCAAGAATGCATACGGTTTTAATATGGCGAGGTAAAAGCTGACTTGTATGAGATGATTCTAAAATCTCCATATCCATCTCTACTCCTATATCTCTTTTTGCACTATACTTTTAATGTATGAACATGAGAGATATATGAATCCCTCTATTTAAAGAAAAATTTTCAAACCAATAATTGAGTGCACTATTTACTTTTTGACAAATATGAAAGAGAAAAAATGCAGAAAATTTTTTTAAGTGAAAATGACATATATCTGTCGGTGATTGAAAAATAATATATATATACATATATATATATCTTAAAATCGAAAAACAATATTTACAATTACAAGAAATATATTGATCTTTGTTATTACACCGAGCTTTCTTACATAAATATGGGAAAATCATTATGCTAAAATTTTCTACTAAATTTACAAACAGTGATCTTCTAAAGTAAGTTTTTCAAGATCAGAACGCTGCTTGTTGATCTTTGAATTTGGCCCATAAGGCCATTAGCTCACCTTGTACGTGTCCACTAGGATGTGTCTCAAGAGCCTGTTGAATATCATCCAAAGGCTCCTTACTCAATCCATCCTTAATGAATGCTATTTTATCTTCTCGATTTCTGGACAAGTACCCCACAGATTTACATCGAGTGTCACATGTCCACCGAGCACACTTGTAGCATCCTCCTAATCTTTTTGCTCTCCGTTTCTTTGAAAAACTACTTTACCCATACCAGGCATGTATTTAGAAGGAATTGAAACCTCACGGATAATCGAACCTTTGCTTCAATCAAGCATCGGATATCTTGTGGGATACCCTTATTCATTAGCATTCTTAATCTTTCCAGCCTACATCGATAAATCCTTCTTAGGATTTTGATCGGTAGTGATGGATAGTATTTTCGAAGATTTGAGAGCATATGATCCATTATAATGTATAGATCCTTGTTAGGATGAATTTTGCAATAATTTTGATGATTTATTTATAGAATAATACGACGTATGAAATAAGACTCGATTTTAAATAAATAATATGAAGCGTAAGAGCTACGATTTCGAATTAAATAATAGCGGATGTGATGCGTATGAGTCAGTAACTCAGTGTTTGAGCGAGTAGAACAATAATGTCACCAAAAGATGATGGAATATGTCGGTGAATTATTTCTATGATAAATCATATTGAGCACTATACTGGATACTAGTGAAATCGATATAAGAATTCATTGAACTAGAAGTTCAATAATACTGCTTGCAAAACCGGATCGACCATCGGTTTAAATAATTATTGAAATCAATATTTCAAGTGAAAAAGTAAAAGAATTCTTCAATGATTGTTCTCGATAAATGATGAAATCATTACTAGCCAATATTGGGAATAAATCCCAAATATATCTGGATTAAAGGATGAGAAGTATGGGCCCACTCATCCTCCATGTGGACTACTAGATATTATGATATGGATCCACTAGATAGTCACATGTGTATATGATTCGTAATTTGAAATTTACGAAATATTTGCTCACGGTATGAGCATGATTTTCAGATTTAGTGATAAAGCTAGTAAATGTATATCCCAATACTTGAATAAATCCCTGAATGATTTGGGTATGCGCATACAAGTGGGATATTATATTGCAAATTATTTAAAGTCCTCAAATAAATTGTCGATATCGAGAATAGAATGCAAACGGTCTAAATTCCCATATTAAATTTGAATGATGAGAACATATATGATTAAAATCATACCAATGTATGAGTTTTGGTGTTCTAAATTTTCTCAAAGATGAGGGGAGTATTAAAGGTTGAAAATAATATGTGAAATGCATCATGTTATATCCTCAAATTGAAATCTGAACTTAAAGTTCAAAGATGCATGAAAGGCTATGAACAATCACATATATCACTACGATGCTTTGATAATTTAAGCGCGCCCGGAAAGCGTTGATATTTCCCCAAACATATATATCAAAGCAAATTATAAAAGATGGTCTTAATAACGGAGGCATATGCTCTTGAAGAGTATATAGACATAACTATATTGTGTAATCCTACAAGAGGATTGATAATGAGATATCTCGATAAGTTATGTCGATATGGGGAAAGAAATGAAATTGAAAAGTGTCGACACGATATGAAAATGTAAGCGCTACATATGATCAATGATAATGAAAATATTGAGATATATTGAAGATGATAAATGGTGAATGTGAAATCCTTAACTTATGAGATGATGAGATGATGATGACTAGTACTCAAGTTTAAAGATAAGCATGGTGGTCATTATATGTTGCATGCTCATGAAAGTTAAATTACCGATCGTGTGTGTAGTACCAAAAAGGAAATTAAAGGATCGGATGAGCTAAACCCAGTGTTTATGAGTACCCTAAAGGGTGAGCTAAGCCCTGGAATGAAATAACCTATTAAGTGAGTATTAAATGTTAAATGATATATTTTAAGTGTTAGTTAGTTATGAAGGTTTACTTATATGTTTACATGTTTTTACTATGAATTTATATGCTTTAAATTGTGTATTTGGAGACATGTGTTCATGGTGAATGTTTTGTAGTTGTGTAAGAAAATTGATGCACTCTAAATAAACGAAGAGTATAAAATCAATGTATATGATACTCATACAAATGTATGAAAGATTTTGAAATGCTTGCAAAGATACTTGTATAAAATACGCGTTGCACCCTTTTCCCTTAGTGAGGTTTTATCCCATTGGGTTTTCCTAGCAAGGTTTTTAATGAAGCAACTTTAAAGGCGTATTCACATGAATAATGTACTTTTTCCTTCATTAGGTTTTTCCCATGGTTTTTCCTAATAAGGTTTTAACGAGGCATATTCATGGTATATTGAGAACGATAGGAGAAATTGATACTGATGTATCTATTGGATCAAGTTATAATGGAGCTAATGCTTTAGATCCAAACGATGATGATATTGAAATCATTTACTGTAAGTAAAGATATCGCTTCTCAAGATATGAAATCAAAGCGGAGCAATTGCATTCTTTTTCCTTCGATCAAGTTTTTTCCCTTGGGTTTTCTTGATAAGGTTTTAACGAGGCAAAGACGTGAATACTCATATGCCGATAGACATCGTGGGGAGCAATGTTTTGATGAAGCAAAGATATAACCACTCCAAGCTATCCCGCAATCGGTTTGGAAGTTTTTTCCCACTGGGTTTTTTCTCCAAACAGTCAGGAAGACATTTGTATTAATAGTCATTGAGGGAGTGTTATGAATAATTGAGAATAATGTGGTGGTTATGAATTATGAGGAATAATTTGGTGGAGGAATAATTTGGTGGAGAAATAATTTGGTAAAAGATGTAATTATTATATGTGAATGACTATTATACCCTTGATGAAATTATGTAATTACGATTGTGCCATTCGAAGTTTTCCTATAAATAGGGCTTCAGTTATTAATGAAATTCATTCCTGAGAATTCCTTAGAATTCATTCTCTCTAAATTCTCTCTATTGTTTCTATACTTTTATAACAAGTTTAGGGATTATCTCAATTGATTCCCAAAGGATGGTTATGAGGTGCCAATTTTCATAACAACTAATTATCACTTTGAATTTGCCTTTGGGCTTATGGAGCACAATGGTCCAACTAGGTAACAATCACATTACGAACTTGGGCTGCTAAGAAGATTGGATAATGGTCAATAGTAAACCCATCTTTTATTGAACCAAAATCATTTTGGTAATATTTTGTTGAGTGTGGTCTTTGATATCTTTGTTCGAATTTTACCTAAAAGTTTCTATATATTTATATTTTTATTTGTAATTTATATCATAACTTTAACTAAAATAATGTCATCATATAATGTTCGTGACATAGAGTGATATGGTCGACGCCCTTGCTCTTAAACTTGGAAGAGATCAAAATTCTATGAAAACATAATTTTTCCCCGAGTTTTATTTTTAGTTTTTAGTTTTCCATGTGAAAATTTTTAAAGTTTAGGGACCCAAATAGCAATTCTTTTTTGTAATTTTACATTGAAACCCTTAGCCTGCAAGCAAAATATTTATGAAGTAGCCATTTCTTTTTCCAAAGGCATCGATACCACTTCTAGATATTTATAGACATCCACCCCACTTATTTTTCTATTCCATACAAGACTCAACTTCTTCATTTTTTAACTATGAACGTCCGATTTCTCTTCCATTTTAATCACATGAATTTTGCTTAATGTAACTTTCGAAGAATTATTAGAAACCTTAATTAAAGCTAGGTTAACTAGGTACACAGCCAAGATATTTTCACGAATATAAAATTGTTTCAAAAATCAAATTTATATATTATAAAATAAATAAAATTTAAGTGTTACACAAAATCACTAATAATATTATAGAACTATATTTCCAATTCATGTTCATAACTAATTAATTGAGATTATTCGTTTTTCATGTCGACGTGAGTAGAAAATGAGCAAGAAAACTGAGATTTTCATCTCTTTTGCTTAATATGCCCGTTGGGAACCTTTTATTCCACTTTTTACAACTTTTTTATCCATTCTTTCTTACCCTAAATCAATCACATCTACAAATCTCAACCACTCAACTCCACTCATTCTCTCTCCTCTTTTACATTAAACCCTTTAAAAATCATTATAATCTATTCCCTATCACCATAAATAATAATAAAGTTTAAAATCTTAATTATAATCACTATTCTATATATAGGTGATGAATTTTGTCAATGTCTATTCCAACCCATTAAAAATTTGCTGGTCTAAAGTGTGAGAAACCGCCCACATGTCTCTAGCTCACATTTTAAAAAGTCAATTCTTAAATGAAAAAGTCTCTTTCAAAATAGAAAACTTTGTGATTAAATCCAAGATTTGAAGCTAATCTTTATTAATTAATACAAATCAGAAGAACTTTACACCGAAAGAGAAAAAGAATTTGCTAGTTACTTTTATCCATCTCTCTGTGTAAAATGTGGAAATTATTTTTTTAATTTTGGAGATAAAGAATAAAAACTTTGTGGAAACGATACAAGTGGCACTCTCTAGAAAGTTCTATCAGACAAGTTGTGGATTTTGATTAATTAAGTTTTACTAAGATGATTAGCACGTGTCATCCACTCGGACTGCTGCCTTGTAAATTAGGACACTGCGATTAAGACACTAATTAGTAATTTTTGTACATATAACATGTCTTAAGTTTTGGTTTCATAATGCTTAACCCCTTTACTCGGAGACTTTATAAATCCTTCACTGATATAACACTTGAATATTGATTTTGAGATAATAAAATTTACTTACATAAAATATTTTGCGGGTCCACAAGACAAGAAGGCATCTAAATTTGCAAGGTGAAATAAAATATCATCATTTTTATGTCGTAATCTTTATATTAATATTAATAAAAATAAAAGTGTGTTAGCAGGTAATAGCTTTCTAGCTAAAATTGGTACTTTTAGTGGTGGTGAAAACTGGTAAATTAGCAGGTGATCAATTTTGTTCAGGGATTTAAAAGTCTATTGGTTTCTAAGAGATTCAGGAAGTTGGCAGCATGAGTGGGCATTTTAACCGACGAACCACTAAACTCAATCGAATCGACCAACTCGGTTCGGTTCGGTTTGGTTTGGTTTTCGGTTCAGTTTCTACCAAACCGAAAATTGATTGGTTTTAAAAAAATTAAAAAAAGGAAAAAAAAACTGGAAAAAAACCGCACCAACCAAACCGAACAATCAGTTCGGTTCGGTTTGGAAAATTCCAAACCGAAAATGGGTGGGTCGATTTTGTCTCGGACTAAAAATTGATCCACCCGAACCGATGCCCACCCCCAGTTGGCAGTGCAAATAAGGGAATGTTTTCTAAAAAATTATGAGCAACTCCCGGTTTACATATAATATATTGATGGCTTATTATATAAAGCAAATTAAATGTGAATATACTGCATGAAGGGTATTTTTTTTTTCACGTAAAGAAGCAACATGATAGCGGTTAATGTGGGTTTAATTATTATTATGAGAAATTATTATTATGAGAATTGTGGGGATGTGGAGAGATGTGGGAAGTCGCGATTTTACGTAAACTTGATTTTCTTTTGGATAAAATTGTTTTTGTTTGGAGAAATTGACATAATAATATGTATTAATACAAACGTTTATCATTGTTATAAGATTACTGTGGATTTAATAAGAGTGGTTGCAAGGATTTGTGGATGTGAGGAGTTGCAACTTAATCTGAGTTTCATTTTTCAAATATGAAAAAAAAACGTTTATCATGATTTTTTTGTACATGCACGTTTTCTTTCTTTTTTTTTTTTTTAAATTACAATGTATTCATCATGTGTAGATTTTTCATATTAATATGGCTTATTTATCCTCTATCGTGCATTACACTGGTGGATATTCTAGTTATTCTAGTGCGAGAATTTAAAGTGGGATTGTGAATATATTATGATAAAATCAGTGTTCTAAAAAGCATATGAAGCGTGAAAAAGTGTGAAGGGTGAACGAGACGCTTTGAGTAAAGGGGCAAAACCGTGAAATGAGTAAAAGGCGCATTTAAGCACTGAAAAAACATGAAGCGTGTAACCGTAACGTTTACACTTTTTAGAATCTTGAATAAAACAAACATTTTAAAACTATGCGGATTACATCAAGAATCAACAATATTTATCACATGTGATATAATATTTTATACATTATATATCTCTAAAATCAACGATTATTATATTTTCACATCATTAATTTCTGTCTCAACTCCTATATCATATTATATATTGAAGTGGGTTAATCTTATCAAGGATTTCTCCATTTTAAAGATATTTACAGTTTATTTTTTATTTCAAATTAATATTGGGTTCGCGCAAGTCGTGAGGTGTAGATCTGATGTCACCATGTCTTAAACCTCTACATTGTTTAATCAAGTTTTTATCAATTGTGTATTAGCCATTGTGTATTTATAATTTTACATTCTTTTTATACTTTGAATTAATGGCATCTACATATCTCATGACCTACATGTACTATATAAATCTCCATCATTCAATTTCATTGATTTCTCTCCTATTTCACATTATAAATACACATAAACTAACACATGCTAAGTTGTAGTATGTATGATCTTTTTTCTTTTTTTTCTTTTTTGCTTTTTTATGATAATGGTATATTTATCTAGTTGAGGATTAATTGTTAACTTGCTTGTCAAAATATAGATAGCTATAATTGATCACAAACTCATGCGTTGTAACTATTCTAAAAAGTGTCAAAAAAGATGGGGCATAAAGTGTGTTTATGCGTGAGAAAGCACAAATTAAGCACGAATAAAAATTAAAGTTTTAAAAGCGTAAAACGTATAAAAGCATTACAAGCACGCTTCGTGCTTTTTCTGCGCTTAAATGCACTTTTTACACTTTTTCATGCTTTTTCTCAAAGCGTCTCACTTCACACTTAAACGAGCTTTTTCACGCTTTTTAGAACATTGAATTAAAAAGTATTATTATTATTTTTTTAATAAGCACTCGACAGAAGTATGAAGATATATTTTTTTAAAAGCATAATTAAAAAGTGTCTTTACTAAGTTAAGCTATCTTATGATCTCTAGTCATTTCTTCCAAGAGGCATATGATCAGTCGCCTAGCTCCTTGATTCGTTTCTATTGCCTTTCAACATGTTTCTACTGAGTTAAGCTGTCAAGGTAAAAGGCTTTTCCGAGCGTTCTTGGAGATTGAATTGTTTGGGCCTAGGTCAAATACAATCCATTCTCGTCAAGGACGAAAGAACGATTTAGAATGGTATTAGAAGATATTTAAATCTATGAATAAAATGAAAGTGATTTTGTATCTTTGTTCATAATCTTTGTTTAGTAGATAACGAATTACAGGTAAAAAGTGATTTTGTGTATCTCAAAAAAGTAGAAAAATAAAATGCTATAAATGAAATTAATTTGTAGCAAAAACGATCATTCATACATAATCTTTCGAAATTGGAAAATTTTCAATCAACTCCTAAAGCGCCTTCAATAAAAATTACTCTTAAAATCTCTTTTTTGGATGCTCGTCTTCAACATAACATTATACAATAAAAAATTATCCCTTGCCATTTTTGGGAAATTTTTTTCAGTTTTTAATTAAACATTCTTTTCGATTTTTTTCTGAAAATAATTTTGTCAAATAATGACTTAATTTTGATATGATTGTTTAAAATTCTAAATCAAATGCATACAAAATAATTTATAATTTTAATTATTAATATATGAAAGCAGGGCCGTTTCAAAACCATCGAGCGGTTTGTAATTATGGTCCGTTCGGGGTCATTTTGATGGCCCGTTCGACCCCCGTTTTGAAATCCGGGACCAGATTTAGAATCAGTACCGCGAGAGGGAATTTTTCAAATTTTTTCCTGCGACACCATGGCCGCCGTGACCACCGGTCAAAGTTTAAACTAATCACGTCTATATATCTCGTGGAATTTATTTGTATTATATAAATTCCCATTATTTAATTTCATTTTTTCTTTTTCTTATATCACATTAAAATTTATAAAAATCTATTTTTATACATATACTAACACCCGCCATTTAGTCAATGCAGTAATTTTTAAAAGAACCCAAAACAAAGAAAAAGGAAAAGATTTCTTATTTAACGGTTAACCAATCGAAAAAGTGTACTTTCTATCTAGATTATTGAAAAGAGGCAACTGAGCCATCTGATTTGCGACAAGAGTCGGATGATCATTGGCAGTCGATCTTCCGAGGCAGGTGCTTTAATCAGCTAGAACTCGTCCACCCCAAAGTACAACCCTAATCCACTAACCAACCAATCAGCTTCTCACACATCAGTCAACAGCCTGGGTTTCACAGAGTATTTCGTACACTCAAGTATAGGTAGCACAGAATTTCGGTGCAACCAAGATTTTGCGGGTAAAATTAATAATAAAATAAAGAAAAATAAAAGACCTAAAAACATGTGGCTCAGAAAATCAGTCCCATAATGACGTGGCATCCACATTTTGGGGGCGTTAAAAGCAGCAGATCAAAATCATACTCCACACTATTGCCAACAAAGCCCCCGAGAATTTACTGAGAATTTTCTTGAAATAATCGAAAAAAATGAAGGAACTTAAGGAGCCGGAGATTAAGTTGTTCGGGAGGAAGATTGTGTTACCGGAGAATGGTAAAGTCGTCGCCGGCGAGCCTTCCGATATGTTTTCCGATGAGTGTAGTCGTGGCAGTGAGACAGATACAGATCGCTGTACGGATGAGGACAAAGTTAATGGAATCCAGCAAGGGGAAGAAGATACTGGGAAATCAGATGAAGAAAAGCAGCAAACTAAGGAGGTAAAAACCTGAAAGCCGTAAAAGCTTTGATTTTTATTTGGATTTTTTTTTTGGGTTTTCACGCAGTACACACAGAGTAATAGATACATATCATTTATGTATTTTTCTGTTGATTTTTTGAGGACCCATATTCTAAAAAACCAAGAAAATTAATGGGTCGATGCTAGGCTTTGATTTTTATTTGGATTTTTTTTTTTGGGTTTTCACGCAGTACACACAGAGTAATAGATACATATCATTTATGTATTTTTCTGTTGATTTTTTGAGGACCCATATTCTAAAAAACCAAGAAAATTAATGGGTCGATGCTAATTTTAGGGATAATCATATGATCTTTGTGCAAATCGCTGTTGCTGAAATTTTGGGGTTAATATGGGGTTTTGTGTTCATAACCTGTTTAATTCCATTTAGGCATCTATCGATCATCAATACAGTTTTCTTGATCAATTCTTGAGTTAATTCCCCAGAATTTCTAATCAGTTAGTCGATAATTGACATGTTTGGTATGTAGTATATTGGATAAAACTGGATAAAACTCAACCCCGTATCCAAAGGGGGACCAATAATTTTCTTTCCTTTTTTTTTTTTTTTTTTTTAAATTCACTTATAAGAAATTTCTATAGCCTTAAACTATTGGGATTTTGCCACCACTTAATGGCATTGGATTCTTGTTGAGCTTTTTCAACAGCTGAACCTCTTGGTTTACACTTTACACAAAAGGTGCTTATTCTGGAAAGTTCTTCATTCACTATTATATATATTAAAGTTTCTTGATTAATCCAATGGGAACACAGCCACTTGGCACACACACATTGGCTGCTGAACAATATGCAACATATCATCTTTATATGATCCCCATTCCTTTGCATAAAAGGGTCAATACTTGTGCGGTGCTTATTGGTATTGTTTGGAGTGTTTCTGTATATGACCTTTGAACATTTATAATACTATGATTCGAGGTTCATTTTCTTTTTTCCTTTTTTTTTTTCTCCTGGTGTTTGGGTTACTGAATACAACCATTGGATATGATGAGTAGCATCTGGTCAAGTACTATACAGATTATATTTGTGGTTGATCCATGTTCTATAGAAAGAAACTATTACCGCTCGAGAAACCTATTTATGCCTCTAGCTGATCAGAATTCATTTGTGAATTTTAGGATCAATTAGTCCGAGAATCATGTGAAATGAACGTTCAACAAGACGACCAACATCAAGATGCTTCGAAGGAGTCTCAAAATCCTAACCCTGTCTTAGAATCAGCCGACAATCCTAGAACTCCCTCCAATGATGAAGATGATGCATCCAAAAATGAGGCTGGTCAAAACGAGACAACAAATTCGCATCAAAAGACTCTGAAGAAGCCTGACAAGCTACTCCCCTGCCCACGTTGCAACAGCATGGACACAAAGTTTTGTTACTACAACAATTACAATGTTAATCAGCCTCGTCATTTTTGCAAGAGCTGTCAGAGATATTGGACAGACGGGGGCACTATGAGGAATGTTCCGGTGGGCGCCGGCCGTCGTAAGAACAAGAACTCTGCTTCCCATTGTCGGCACATTACAATCTCCGAAGCCCTTCAAGCTTCAAGAATCGACATTCCTAACGGTTTTCAGTTTAAACCCAATGGCACCGTCCTGTCGTTTGGTCAAGATTCACCGTTATGTGAGTCCATGGCTTCCGTTTTGAATCTTGCCGACAAAAAAGTACCCAACGGTATTCAAAATGGCGATGATTGCTCAAGTAGTTCTTGTGTTACAACGATGAAGCCAACAGCCGAGGGTGTAAAAAACGGGATGGTGAAAAATATGAGCGGCTTTCATACTCCTACTCCTACTCCGGTGCCTTGTATTCCCAGCATTCCATGGCCCGTTCCGTGGAGTTTTCCCATTCACATGCCGGCAATTTGTCCAACAGGATTTCCAATGCCGTTCTACCCAACGCCCTATTACATACCGAATGGTTTTAACATGTCGGGGTTATCAATACCATCTCCAACCGGAACTCAGAAATCGGGTTCTAATCCCGACTCACCTTTAGGGAAGCACTCGAGGGATGGGGAATTGATTAAGCCGAACAATCTGGAAGGTTCCGGAAGCTCGATTGTGATTCCGAAAACCTTGAGGATCGACGATCCAGATGAAGCGGCTAAGAGTTCGATATGGGATACACTTGGGATTAAGTATAATGCGGTTAGTAGGGAGGAACTATTTAAGGCGTTACAACCAAAGGGCGATGAGAAAAAGTCCATTGTAACACCGTCGTCCGTATTGCAGGCTAACCCTGCGGCTTTATCTCGATCGATCAGCTTCCAAGAAACAGCCTAGAAGACTTAGAGGTCTTTTTCTTTGTTCTTGAAACTGTTGACTATCGTTAAGCTCGACCGACATTCTCGGACGATGTAATGAATGGGAAAGCCTGGAGCAGGGTATGCTGGATGTTCAGTAAAGGGCTCTGCAGATTCATGTCCCTGGAAAATAGGGACTGTTTTGGAGAAGCCATTGTTGTGCTATTAAGCAGAAGTGTTTGTTTTTTTTACCTGTGGTGAGTGTGATTTTGATGTATATATCTTTTGTAGAATATTACTGACAGAAGGAGAGACTTGGGAGTGAGAGATCTTTTTAACCAAGTGCAGATGTTGTCTCATGTAATTTAGCCTTTTTTGGGTCACTTGAAAAGTTGTCTTAAAAGAGGCTCCTTTTTCTCAATAATAGAACCTTTCTTGTGGAACTTTTTAATATGTGAATTTTTATGTTTGTTTACATCTCTCACCCACTCCCACCAACCCCCGCTCCCTCTAAGGTTTATGGAGATTTCTTCCCTTTAATTCATGTCATCTTTGGTGTGTAGAATTTTGCTTAATTTGCTAAATGAAAAAGAACTAAATTATAGTCCAATTTTATGTACTAAATATAATTTTATTGTACGTTAGTTATATTGTTACGTTAAGAGTATAGTATTATTAGTTTTGTATAGTTAGTTTGCTGAAAGGTCTTATATTTATGGAAAGTATGAAATTTTATATCCATAGCAGAATAGGAAGAGACTATCTTGTTTAACATGTACATATCTTCGTGTCAACAAAAGAAAACTGAGATTAGCTATATCTAAGATGATATCGAACGTGAACTATGAATAGTACTTATGAATGTTACCTGAATCGTAAATATATATGCACGACAAATGAAAAACTCAAACATAAGCTATTGCGGACTTGCGAATGTCAATTTGTTGACATGAATCGTAAATGTATGTACGCAGAAAAATGAAAAACTAAGACTCTTTCAACCTGTATGAATCCGTGATGAAGAATGGCTCATAACACGGACTTTAATGTAGTTGAGATATCGAATATAGGATTTTATTTAATATCCATTTTTTCCAGCTAGTGAATGAATTCAAGAAAAGCCAAGTGGCTTTCCTTTTCAAAAACCAAACAATTTCACAAAAAAGAGGAACCATGATTTGAAAGTTCACAACTTTCTCTCTCCTCTCTCTAAAAATCTTTGTCCTTTATCCTTTATTTCTTTTTCTAAATACATTTATTGCAATTATATTATCAAAATATGTGAACCTAGAAGATCAAAAATTGGGATATTTTCATGTTTGTGGCGAATGTAAACCACATCCTATTATGAAGACTAGTTGCAAATGGGGTCCCAAAATTCCATGGGCAGATAGTGCCATAAATGCTAATGGCATTTTATCTACTCCTTCCGTCCAATTAAAATAGGTTTGTATTTTATTTTCGTTTGTCCTAAATTATAATTAATTTTTCTCATTGAGAATATAATTTATTTTTTAATTGACTAAAATACCCCTATTTAATATATTATTAGAATAATAAAAACCAATTAGCTATTCCAACTCTAAAAATATAAATAATATTCACACTACTTTTTTATCAACTAATGCAATGGTAAAATAGGAATAATATAGAAATATTTTATAATTCCAATAATATTTGAGATATTTTCTTAATATGGATGAAAAATAGTTGGTGTTTATCTTAGTGGGATGGAGGGAGTATTGTTTTTGTTTTTTCTTTTGCCCTTTTCCTTTTGGAGTCATTTATTACTGAGGATTTCCCTTGTCCAAAAGTGCCAAGTTTCACTCCTAGGGGTTGGGCCTATATTGGTTTGAATTTTCTTCGCCAATTTTTCTTTTGTTTTGGGTTTTTTTTTTTTTGGCCGAGCGGTGGGGAGTGCAAATTAATTTAGTAAAGGGACATTATCTAATTGCAGCCATTCATTCCATTTGAAAAATCTATCCATGAATCCAACAGATTTCAAGACTCGTGTGCACCGAAAAGTGACTCCAAGATCCTTCCTTTTTTCTTCTTCTTCTTCTTTTTTTTTTTTTTTTTTTTTTGGTCTATTAGTTCCAAAACCCATGTTCAAAACAGAGGAGAGCCTACTTTATGAGAGTGATGATGGTCAAGATTAGGGATGTGGAATCCAGCGATCTTTCAAACCATCGAAAATAATTGTATTGTTCCAAAAATTGGCTAATTTGAGGTGGATAACCATCTAGCAACAATTTTTTATATACTATTCTTGAACTATGAATAGAAAAATATTATATGGACACTCCTGTGTGTCCATATAATATTGCTCTGATCACTTCTATTGTCAGAAGACATAAGCGCCGGGAGTTTGGTATTCTCCAAGCGCCAAGAAAAACAATTGCTCCCTGCTGACCCTGCATTCGGCGGCGAACGGGCGGGCGGGCGGGCTGTGAGGCACTGGGAGAATTTTCAATCTCTCAGGTGCTGGGAATAGAACAAGGAAGCATACACTATATTGTGTATGAGGATATTCATAAAGAATTTTCTTTAATAATATAATAAAATTGTCTTCAACTATTCAAGAGAAATTAAAAATGATGTATTCTAAACAATATTTAGTGTAAAGTTACTGGCACACAAGTGTGTCACATTTCATAATGTAATTGGCCATGCATCATATAAAAAAATTTTTGTCACCTAAAAAGATGAACAATAAAAAATAAAAACATTTTCCTCACAGGGAGTTATAAGTCAATTTCCCACTTCAAAAGCACTTTTGTCACACACACTTTTTATCCAAAGTTTAGTGCTTTTCAGGTCATTCAATAAGTGGAAATGTAAAGCATCTACACAAAAGTCAGACCCTAATGCATTCAATGTCCCCACCAATTGATGGTCAAAACCGTGTTACCCACACAACTTTTACTTATCAACTTATAAGTTTGATTTTTATTTTGCAGCATTATTATATATCATGAACTAGATAACTTATTTTTCTTGTCTAATTCTATTCAAAACTCCTAAATCCTCTGTACTAAACATACCATGTGAATCTTAACAACAAATGAATAGACATTAATCCTTCTTAATATAACTCAAGATCGAGTTGCCATCTCAATCCAAAAGAAAAAACAATATATCGATAAACTTCATATAACTTCACGTTTGTGGCTTATCATTGTAGAAGGATCTAGTAGGCAATTTGTGTACAAGAAAGAACCACCAAAATTATAACCTGAACTTTTAGGACAATCATACTAGGAAACTTCCCCTTTTTTATTGAACACTGAAATGACCAAAAAAGTACCAAAAGATCAAATATGTGGATGGAAAGGGTTTTTGGTGAAGAAAGTCCAACTGAGACTTTAGTGGTGATCGAGATAACCACATATCAACTTGTTAATAAATTGAATCCCCGGGTGATGGATGATAAGGTAAACTTTCAAATTTTAAAAATTACCCACTAGAAGTACCAAAGTTGGAAAAGTCAATGGACCCAAAAGTCAATTCCATTGACGTTTGGTTAATGTTTGAGTCTTTGACTGCATGCACATTGACTAGAACTATTTTACAAGAAGTTGAGACCAAAGCACTAATGAACTTTCTTTTCATTTACACCACCATTAAATACAGTATATTCTGTAAAATAGTGTGACAAGAACATGATATTACATAGATTGTGATGATAGTACAAAGTATAGTGTGCAAGAAGATAAATAAATCATTGAATCTTGCATCCACCAGAATCTTGTCCACGAAGAACATCTCCAGTACACAGTATAGAGTGCAAGACGATAAATTAATCATTGAATCTTGCATCTACTGGAATCTTGTCCACGACGAACATTTCCATAGGCTGACAATTCAAGAAGGTCCATATCACGGTCTGCAACAATGGCGACCACCATCACAATAATGCCCATGAAATTTTTCTAATGGAGGACTTTGATTTGTGTTGAAGCTCTGGTTATTTCAAGCGAACACTGAAGAAATAATTACCTGAAACCCGGCAATAAGCACTCTTCTGAATAAGATCGGCTTTTGATATCTCAGTCCGATTGCCCTTGGAACGATTAACAGTTGCCTGAAGAAACAAAAAGTTGATAGCACAAAATAGTTAAATAAGCAATAATATGAGTCCATCGTGTGGTGTGTGCTTAGTTGAAACAAAGAACCCTTTTTTTTTTGTGTGTGTGTTTATTATGCAGCATAATCACAATGTGGTATCTTAATACTGCATCCACCAAGCAATTGAAGAAATTACCTTCTAGCCATATAAAAATAATAAGAGCAACTACATCGTTTATTAATTATCATCTGTCATGCTCCAGTAGTTTATGCATCAAAAGATTTATATAGCTATATATCATTTTCAAGTCCCTCAACAGTAGGACTTCTACTGCGTTGGACCTCCCAGAATGTATGCCTTGGAACTCATCTCCCAAATTTGACCATTTCTTCACTCCGCAATGGTGATAAAGTTCGTCCAAGAAAATTGAAAATAGTCTTTCTCCTATTTGTAGAGTAAATAAATAATCAATAATTTAAGCTATTATAAATTAAAGAAAAAGTGGGGGCTGAAGTCCCAACTAATTCAGACTGTTTACCAATTATGGATAACACGAGTTTTCCAGACATATCTATATAAATTTAAAAAATAAAATAAAATAACTAGATAATTCATGAAAAGCTATGTAAATGTCGAATTGGCAAAAATCCCAGGTTCAGTTAAAGAGATGCCAAGAATTTTACCTGTAAAACTTGACAATTGTCCAATGTGCTTTTTCCTCCCTGCAGATATTTGAAGCTAAGTGTCATACGGCAGTCTCAGAAGCATGTGAAGTAGTTGAGAAAGGATTTTCCTTAGAAAAGGATCGTCTTTCAACAATTGAACTGTAAGAGCTTAGTAATCTGATTTCAAGAAATGCAGTTGCTTTCTAGAATGACAGCGATCTTCCTATCCACTCAAGTTAGGACTCTAATTTCATCTGCATGTACATGCTTGCATTCATGCAAGTGTGCCAATAATATGATGTATACACACAATACAATGATTTAAATATATAGCTAGTCAGTAGTCAGCACTCAGCCACTCTGCCTTCAATTTAAGAAACCATAGCAATGACATAGATCTGTGACTCCGAAAGATATTCAGTTAGAAGTATCATAATAATAATAATGTCTGCAATTCAAAAGGTGATAACAACAGCTGTAAAATTTTAATGAGAGAGAGAAAAAAAGGGTGATTAATTTGCAATATTTGTGTGATTTTCAAGTTTGTGCAGAATCTAAATATCTATTTTGTGCAATCCATCTTTCCAAAGTTGGAATGTTATTGCATGAAAAAACATATAGGTGATAATTCTATAATCAGGAACTAAAAGTCTAAAATGGTATGGAACTGAAACTATATTTGAGGTGGCGACGATAATAGTATAGCCAAACTGGCATCAACTGCCATGCTATTATATGGCATTTGGCAAGATTCAAGAAAGTCAGGAATCGCATTAAAAGATGAGAAAATTGTAGCAGGACTCATTCAACAGATTCGACAATGAAGTAATACTTTTATGTTCCAAGAGATTTTCCTTTTTCAACACAGCACAGATCAAGTTGTGTTTCAAGAGTAATGCAAATCTGCTATTGGAGTACGTTTGGCCTTAACGAACCACATGAAGTCTTTTCGTTTGGGTAGTTTGGGAATACTGTTATCAGAATTTGCTTGGCAAGGGGTAAGCCTCACTACAAATCAAAAGTCAAAACACTAGTCACAAAATTATAAACTACTGTGAAAGTTGAGATTTCACTAATGGAAAGAACAATATTTTATCAGTAAAGAATCATTAAACTTACTTGAGAACTCTTACCAAGTAGACCAAAAAGAGATAAACCATCTTCATTTAATTTTTTGCAAAGGTAGTACTAAAGAAGGATCATTAGGCATGGCTGTAGCAAAGAAAGAAGCATTGGGAAGCAAATAGGGACTCATTTTGCAATGACAACAAACGAAGCTTATAAGTTATATCTACAAAGTTTAAAAAGTTGCGCTCTCATTATCATCTTCACTACAGTAAGATCTTCTAGCAAGTCATCATTATATCCAATTCCATTGTCATCTTCTTCATCGCCAACTTCTTTCCAATCATCTTCCTTATCCAATAATTGCAACATTCCCTTCCCTTTATTTATAAATTCAAGAAATAAAAGTCTATTTTATTTCATAAATATGGATGCCTTTTTGTGAAACAGTTCTCTCATGTCGACTTTGTGGGCAGAAGTAGAACTCCATGTTCCTTGTGCAATGGGTACATCATCACTTAAGGTTGTGCAAAAAAAGAAAAGGTTTAGATAACTAAACTTCAAAATTAGTTGTGCACATTAGTAATTTAATACATTCCCAGAGATTGTGTTGTGAATGAAGATTTTGCTTGTATAAGACAAGAATATTTGTTTCTCTATTAAGTCATCTATTTGGAGAACGGTAATGTTATTTACCCACTTGTGGGTACGTTACGGTACCCACAAGTGGGGAAAAAAAATCGTAGAGGGTCGGGTGAGCCCCCCACCATCAGGGGGCAGTTATATATTATTCGTCTAACTTAATGTAGATACCAAAAAAAAATTTTTAAAAATAAAAAATAATAATAAAAATTTTGGAGGGGTGACGTGGCGCCACGTAGTGGTGCCACGTGGCGTGGGTTCGTATCCACAGTGGGTAACGGAACAAAACCGATTTGGAGAATCCCTCTCTTTTGCATCAACAATGAGCCCTATCATGCAAGTATAATCTCGTCATTACTTGAGAATGCCGGCAACGCAACATGTAGGTCTCTATGCAATTGAAACTCCCACTTTTCATTTATCTAGCTGAAATCTCCTTGCAGGCGGCGTCTTTGTCACCCAAAATTTCACTATTTATTCTTTTGCATTATTTGTATATCCATAAATGAGTAAGAATTCTCAAATAAGTTTAATTGCTCTTAATTGGTGAAATATTGTGCTATTGCCTATCGGTTACTGAAATCTCAATATTTGTAGTACTTTATAATTTCATTATTAATTTATTCATTCTTTGTTTTGTCTCTTTTTGGTTTGTAGTGAGACTTACACCTCAAAGTTCCTAGAGTCTTTTGCCTCGTCCGCAGCAGAAACCACCTATCACCTAGTTCAATCATTTTAAACATTCAGCCCAATAATTTTACAGGGTTCTTTCTTTGATATGACTTATGAGGGCCCAAGTGGGCCATTTTTAAGTTTGGTTGTATATATGGGCGGCTGTTTGACCCTCGTCTGGTATTTGAAAGATGAGCCTAAATGAAGTTTTCATAAAAGTCAGTCACAACAAAATTATTTTACATGAGGAAGTCCCCTCAATAGTGAACAGAATTATTCCACTCCTTAAGGTGCCCAAGCTGCGCCCCAGCTTGACTAATTTTGTCATGTAAAAGACAAATATCATTTACAGCATGCACAACAACATCAACACATGTTACTTCATACCAAAATCTAGTAGTTCAAAAATCATTTTTTTCTCTAATATCATTTTCAACCATTTATTTATTGTTTTCATATTTAAGGGAAAAAGTAGGAAAGTTTTCTTTACTTTTCAACCACAAATTCAAAAATCATTTAAAAATAAAAAAAAAAATAAGGGATCTCTTCCAAGCAAACACTTAAGTTGGATGCAGGCGTGGCGAGAAATACGGGTTTTGGGCCCGGGAGAGGGGTGGTAAAGTGCGATAAATATAACTCTCATAGTAATAAATGTACTTATCAGAGTGGGCTTCGCTGATTTTTCATCCCAAAAAATTAAACTGTAATAAAATTTATGTCTCACCTTATTGCATATGCTCATTTGATAAATTCGTCTTTAGATGTCTTGATGAAAGACATCACCAGTAATTATTGATGTAAAAAGAAATAATATTGATAGTGTAGGAAAATAACAAAAATACAACATATTTTCCCATTTGCCACGGAAATTAGTATATTGAGAATCAAGATTCTCGTTCATAAATAGTAGCACAAAGAACCACTTGAAAATAAAAAATTCTCAATCACTTGCTCATATAATATATATATTTTCGTTTGACGTTACTCTTGTCTTTGTCGGTGGATGCGAATGGCTTAATGAATAGAGTTATTACAAACAAACAACAAACTAATAAAAAATTATTACAAACAAGCAACAAACTAATAAAAAAATTAAATCAATAATGATAAAAGAAGTATTCGAAATATATATGACACACAAATGGATTGAACCTAAAGCGTACAATAGGAACAATTACCACTCATAAAGTAAATTATTGATATATTTTCACAAAATTCAAGTTGTTGATTTTAAAAGTTAGACAAACACATTTATGGAAATATGGGTTTGGGTTTTTGACTTAGAGATAGAGAAAAAAATTTGTTGTATTTAATTTAATTAGTAACTGAATGAGAAAATTAAGGTATAATTTTATATTAACTAAAACTTATGTAATTAAAAAAATATATAAAAGAAAAGAAAAGGCAACAAAAGGAAAAAAGAAAAAAAATTCTGGGGAGGAAGGGGCAGGGAGGTGGGATTTGTGAAATTAACTAACAAGTTAAATATAAAAGAGAATTGTGGGGAATGGGGATCAATCCCCTCCCCAAGGCATGAAAAGGAAACTTTACACCCACACCACCAGGCCAACACATTCCTTGTTTTAAAAAGTTGAAGTTAAGATATATATTCAATCTACTTGAGATGGACATGCCTCCAAGTGAGCAGGGGGTGGGACTGGGCTACAGCCTAGTCCAGTCCCCCAAAAAAAACTATGCCCCTGGTTGGATGATTCTATTCGTCAACAATTTACTCTACTATAAATTAGTTTTTGGGGTAAAATACAAAACTAGGGTATGACAGAATTTTACTATAAATTAAATATTTGACATGATATGGTATAATATGATTTGATATGATTAGCTTGGTTGGAGACAATTATCTAAGTTGATTACAAGTATCTCAATCCTTTTTAATTCAAGACTCTAGCCCCATAAGTAGGGCTTTCCCCTTCATAATTTTCCATGCCAAAACTGATTCTCACTGTTCTCTCTAGTTTCATCCATTTTCCCCGTAGTCCATAGTGGAGTGAGAAAGTATCAAATGGGTGCTAGAAATCCTTCTCGAGTCAAAGGTTAGAGCTTAGAGCATCTGGCCTATCACATTTATTTAGGCCTATGTGATGTTATTCCTTGTGTTATGAACAAATTTCTGGGATCCAGGTTTAATAATACTACGCATGAGGGTTCTTGCCCCTATAAGTTAATAGAATTTTCTCGTGTCTCCTTATATTTATATTTATATTTATATTTATATTTATGCTCCCCCGACATTTTTCTCCTGAGTAGTACCTTTGAGGAGATTGAGATTTCGACACGGTTGTGGTGGCGGCATGGATAGCAAGATTTTTCAAGTTTTCCGTTTATATTTAAGTTTATTAAAACACAATGGTTTATTAGTTTCTAAAATTACACTAGTTATTTTCCCATTATGTTGAACCTCTAGATATTCTATGGTTAATTGGGGTTGGGGATTTTATTTCAAGTCTATGGAGTTTGAATGTTTGATTCTCAGTTTAATTTCCGGCTATCACAATAACACCCCAGCCACTCTACCAGTTCCATCATCCTATTGATAGATTGTCATGTATGAGATGTTGCACAAAATATATGAGCAAGAAAAATGTAGAGGAGTTGATGGTAGCAACCCTGCGCCTCATAATTCATACGCTTTTGGAGTTTCCCAATTTCAACTGCCCAAGTCACGTCACTAGACCTCCAATGATCAAGTGATCAAGTTCCATTAGTATGGAAGTTAATGTAGTATCCTGGAAGGGCTAACAACATTGAGTCAACTGGAACAACTTCACCAGTTCACAAATGTGTGAAGAGTCAATTAAAGATAGCTCCCTAAACTTTTTAACCTAGCTACACAAGAGGCTGTCAATCCAAATTCACCTCAAGATACTAACCATATAGAGCTTTCAAATTCAAACAAGCCTTGCAGAGTTGCAGGGTAGTTTGGATGCACCAATAAATTCGTTGGGAAGTAGAGCTGTACCATCAATATCAATGACTCTCCTTTCACTAAGTTTACCACAGGAATGATGTGTGACAACATTATTTAAAGGGAACCAAAAGAAGCTGTGTCTGACATGGTTCGGTGGTTTCCTTGTGGCATTCAGTTACACCTATTGCCAATGAGCATTTTTTGTTCTAATATTTCCAACGAATGCAAATTGGTTTGCAGCTGAAGGGTCTTTGTTCTGGAAATTTTCCGAGGTTCTAGTGCTCTTATCACTCTAAGTCATTAAATATGAAACAATTCAATCCTACAGGCACCTGTATGCTTAAATAATTGCACCAAGAATGATGCTATTTTGAAGCAGTCATAAGCAGAAAGCATTGATGTGACAAGTCATTTGTAAAATTAATTACACCCAATTCATTTTAAACACTATATCAAAATCGTACAATATAAGTAGCTTAAAAGAAAGCAAAATCATAAAGCAAGCTAGTAAAAACACTAATCAAAATCGTGCTAAATAAGTAAATTGAAGGAAAGCAAAATCATAAAGCAAGCTTGCAATTGATGAGATAATACAAAATACATCTGTAAATTCGAAATCACCTTAGAGTAAGGAATGATGTGATCATAATCATGGCAAAGGCAACCGGGACAGCCAACGAGCTTCCTAAAAACAGTGTTCCCCAACGGGTCCCTGCGCCATCGGTCCGGGTCACGGCCCTTGATTTTCTGCGCTTTATCCCAGCATTGCTGCTTCACACTGTGAGGGAAGCTTCTCGGATTCGGGTCTCTTTCCGGTGCGATTTGGAGGGTCTCGAATATATCGAGCTCAGCGGTTACGAGCTCGCGGTCGAGAAGTGCGGCTGAGGGTGGTGAAGTACGTGCACTGGTCGGATCCGACCGGAGTGGACTCACGGGTCGGGTCCGGGTTGGGGAGGAAGTGTTTTTGTTTCTTCTTTTGTTCTCTGTTGGCCGCATTTTCTGGATTCAAAAGATTAGAAGCGCAAAAATAACTGGCTTTTGCACTAGCACTTCGCATTTACGTGGAAAATACTATTTTGGCCTTCAGGTGCTATATATATGGGTACGGCAATATACCCACTAAATTATTGAGTTCACCCATTTTGTTCAACATTTCAAGTTTACTCTCAATATCATGTAACCTTTAAAAAAAAAAAGGGAATTAAAAAAAAAGTTCGCCTTATTTGATGCTGAACACCCAAATGGGTGTTCGCCCTAGTGTGGGGTGTTCAGTCCCAATTGGGCAAACATCCAAACGGCGCGAACATCGCATAATTAATAATAGAAAAAAGGAAATGAAGAATTACGAATAAAAAATTTTTAGCATCATTTTTTGTTAAAATTTTTACAACTATTCAAAATTTTTTTAATAATTGTATTTAACATTAATCGGATAAAGCTAATTATTGTATCAGCGAAAATTTTTTTGAAATTCATCGTCAAAGTGGTTGTAAAAACCTTTAAAAATTTTCAAAATTAGTCGTCAAAGTGATAGTAAGAAAATTGAATTTTTTAATAATTGTATTCAACACTAACCAAATAAACCCAATTACTTTATCATCAAAAAAATTTTGAAATTCATCATTAAAGTGGTTGCAAAAAACTTTCGAAATTACTCGTCAAAGTGGTTGCAAAAAATTAAAACAAAAAATTATAATAAAAATTGCATTCACGAACGAAAAATCAGATAAAAATTATTTATTTTTCTTCTATTCTTTTTTTTTAAAATGTTCGTTGCATTCACAATGAACAAGCAAAAGCTTGTTCACTGTGAATGCAGCGAACAATATTTTTGCTTGTTCGCTGTGAACACAGCGAACATTAAAAAAAAGAGAAAGAAAGGAGGGCATATTAGTCTTTTGATTTTTGTTTTGTTTTTTTTTTCATGGTCGCGCTTAGTAAACATCTGGTTGCATTTAGCCGCACTCTATATATTTTCTTGTTTTGATCCCTAAACTTTTCGTCTGCACCATTTACTGCGCCGTAAGGTTGATTTGGGCCTTGTTTTCTCCACTAATTTTTTCACTAATTTTTTCTCTCTTATCATTTTCAACCACCCATTTAATTACTTTATATTTTTTTAATATATTTTTCTCAATTTTCATCCACACATCCAATGAACAAGGCCTTGGTATCGGTGGATAGTGTATGAGATTTCATGCTTACGTGAAATCACACTTGACCTTATAGACACTATATAAATTGCTAGTCTCGTATCCGCGATGATAATAAAACATTTTACTGGTCCTTAATTAATGAAATAGTATCTGCGAGGATAATAAAATATTTTCATATAGCTCTGTATTTAAAAAGTTATTTCACTTTTCAATGGATTTTGTTGTGTACAAACACAAGGTGTCAACATAGCATTTTATAGAGCGAATAAAAAATTCAAGTTGTGCTTACCGTCTTGTTAGAGAAGACTGTCATTTATTTAAAAGTAAAGGTTACATTTGAAAATTTTATTTCAATATAGTATTTTCAAATAAAATACTCTTTTATCTTTCATTTTTTTTTTCGGATAAGTCTCAAAATAATAATAAGAGAAATGCAAATTAGGCACTGTGCCATATTGACAGTATCAAGTTGATATTTATTTACTTAAAATAAAAAAAAGAAATATTATTTTGAAAACAAATATTAAATACACACTTTATTATTTTGTTTTCCTTGTTTAATTTATTTAATTTTCTTTATTTAATATTTTTTTCCTTATTTTAATTTTTTAGATAAATTTTATTTTTTGAATTATGTATATAATTGAAAATAAACTAAATATAAGCATTTATACAAATGTGATATGATATCAAAGTTACAAGCTATAATAGCAATTAAGAGCTTGTTTGATTGGTGAGTTATTTGCTGTGCACGATATTCCGTACAAAATGTATTGTTAATATTGTATTGGAGAATGTATGTGTGGTTGAAAAGAGGAGAGAGAAAATTTTTTTGTTAGAAAATGATATAAAAAACAAGCTCTAAATTGTTTTTAAAAATGAGAATTAACCTTTTTATGTACATTTTAATTTTTTATATACATTTTAGTTTTACAATGTCAATTTGGTACAGTACCAAGTTGGTAGCGGTTTTCTATTTAAAAAATTATTTTAAAAAATTAAATAAGAAAAATCTTTTTAAATTTATTTATTGAAGGAACATAATCAATTTAATATTTAGAATTCAATTTGAGCTAAATGTGGTACAAAATTAATTTAATATTCATAAAATTTTTATATGTATGTGTAGACAGTCCAAAAGATCATTGGAAATCGTATTTGGAATACATTTGAGTAGTTATGGATGACTCATAAAATATGTTATTTAGAATTTTTAATTCAAAAAAGTATATTATCCAAATTTTGTTTCTAAATATTATGTTCTTACCTAAAATAATCAGTTATGACAATTGATATAATATTTTTCTTAGAAGATAATATATTTCACATGAAATTTTGTAAACCATCGTTAAAATCTATAATATTACATATATTTTGTTATTTTTGTTGTATATTTATAATAATTTATTATCTTATTTTATAATATTATTTTTATATAAATATACTATTTTAGTCGTTACATGCAACGCACGAGGTAATACTATACTAGTCATGCAAAATGTCTTCAACCTTTGGCTTTGGTATTCATCTCTGGATGTTAGGCAACACTTTAAAATTTTTTTATCATTTTTATCACTTTTTATTCATTATTTCTTTACCCTAAATCAATCATATTCACATATCACATCGCATCCACAAATCTCCACCTTTTAACTCCATTCATTCACTCTCCTCCTTTACATTAAAAATCTTTAAACACTATTAAAAATCAATCCCTATCACCCTCTAAACTTTAGCTAGATGAATCTATGACCTTTGAAAACATAGGTCTCCTTCGTCTAAATATAACCAAATTTCTAAAAATATTTCTTAAAATGATAAAATTGCTCTTATAATTTTTTATATATAAAAAAAGAAGAATTCAATTAAAAAAATGAGCATGTGAACCGTTTATTTATTTTTTTCCACTTAATTAATTTTTACTATTCAACCAATCATATTATTAATTATTACTATCTAAATATTTTGTGGTCTCTACCAATATTTGGTTTCACTTTTAAACATACATTTGAGCAAATTTTTATTTTACTACAAACTAAAATTTCCAATTTAAAAAAAAGGAAAATAATAGGATATATAGATAACAATGAATAGAGATCCAAGAGATTGGTTAATATAATAATATTACAACTTGATTTTAGTAGGTGTTAGCCGTCCTACTTTTGAATTTTTGACAAGTTTTTATCAATTTTGATGTGAAATAAGAGAGAAAATGAGTGGAGTTAAATAATAAAGATTTATGTAATATATACAAATCATACGAAAAATATAGATATGATCAATTTGACTAAAATAAAGAATAAATTAAAATATATAAAATTTTATAAAAACTAGTATTTTCTCCTGTGCGTTGCACGGGGAGATTTATGATCAATTTATAATTTAAAATATGTATAAAATAAAAATTATAATAACATATTTTCCTTTTTTATGGTAAATAACATAAAACAAAATAATAAAACCACATCAGAAATAATGTGTGATATAACACAGAGAGATATGGATGGGAGATTTAAAAAGATCACACACAATAATAACATGGATTGGAAGGATAAGGAGTGATTCTATCAAAAGATCAAAGGTGATAATAATGGGAGGTTATGCATGGGTTGAAAATTAGGTATTTGTGTTTGAGTGAGAAATATAAATAAAATATTATTTTTTAATTCTGAAAATTATAAGATTGAGCGGGAAATTGATCTCATTTTATTAATACTAGTGTTTTCACCCGCGCGTCGCACGGAGAAACTTATACCCAATTGTGTCAATTGGCGTTAATTTATGAAGATTTGATCAGCTCAATTTTCGGATTAATGATGCGAACGGATCTGAGACGTGTTAATTTTCTGATTTTTTGGATTTATTGAGGAATTAGGAATGGAGTTGTGAAGATCCCAAATTCCAACGGTAAGATTTGAGACGCATTCATTAGTGTTGATAAGGAAAGACGTATGTGAATTGTTAGTGATAAAGATGAGAAGGAAAGGTGCATGTAAGATTTCTTTGATAAAAGATTTGAGTTTATCTCAAAATATATCATTTAATCTTAAAAAATGAATATATAGGGATTGGGTGGGAAATGAAATTTTATAATTAATTTTTTAATTCTAAAAATTAATAGTTTGAGCGGGAAAATGATCTCATTTTATTAATATATATATATATATATATATATATATATATATATATAGATAGATAATATAGATTTGACAAAATGATGCAGCTAATAGGCGCTCAATTGAAGGTTAAAATGAGAATATCATTATTATGTCACGTCCACCCTAGATATTTTGGCTTGACCTTATACTTCTTTGGACCCGACCTTTCCTTATCATCGATGTGTAGTAGTATAAAAAATTTCAAACAAGTGGTCACTGATGTACAAAATTTGATACTTTCTTCGAGCAAAATTAATACGGGCAAAAAGACGAAGAGGAAAAATTAGGGGAAAAAAATTATTTTCAAATAATATCAGGGGAAAAAATTTGGGAAAAATGAATCAAATTATTCGGTAGGTTAATTCCAAAAAGAAAATAAATAAATAAATAATAAATTCATCACAAAAGTTGAATCAGTAATTTTTTTTATTCATATGTTATTACATTATTGATTAATTTCAAATTTTGTAGGACCATTTTGTTAGGATCGTTGTGGAACGGAGCACTACCTTGCAATGTAAGTTAAAATGAGAAAACTGAAAATTAGAAGAACGCGAGAATTTTACGTGAAAAACTCCCAAATTAATTTGGGATAAAAACCACGGATAAGATTAGATGGATTTCATTATAGTAGGAGAATACGACCTCTCTTTATATACAAGGAGATAACAATGATCAATCTCTCTTATAATATAAGAGAAAACAAGTAATAGGAAACATTAGGAGAAATAATGCTTTCTCTCACAATTTACCGTCTCTCTACTCTTTATTTTTTTCTCTCTACTATCTCCCATAGCGTCCCTTGGTGGCAGCTCTCAATTGTGCGTCACTCACCTAGCCATGTTGCTCTTATCTACCTCATTATGCCATCTTCAGTTGTAAATTTATCTCCAATTCACAACAATCCTAACACATTTTAGGAGGGATTATTCTCTAAATTTAGCCCCCTTATTTTGCTCTTATATGCACATTAAATTTCACTCAAATAAATATTTTTTTTTTTTATTTTTTTAATCACTCATATATTAATTTTATAATTATTATATATTTTTTAATATTCTTTAGGTAATTCTCAGCCATACATTATGTTCAAACTCAATGTGTAATCTAACAAGCCCGTTTACTAAAGTAGACATTGACTCGTGGAAAATAGATATGTTGATAAACCCACGAGGCCACGACAACCGAAGTGTAGGAGAAATTTCGACATGCACTTTCCCTGTCTTGGGCCAAAAGCATACTTAAAAATCCTAGTTCATAATCAAAGAATTTTTATTCCGTACATATCTCATCTGCGTCATCATCTCAAACCTAGATAATTTGCCTTACATTTACAAAATTTTCAATTTGACCTTCATTTTCGTAGATAATATAATATAATATTGAAATTCAAATACGCCACACTGGGATAGCAAGACGAATTCATACCTCCCTCATAATTAAGTAGACATTGACTTGTGGAAAATGAAAATAAGTGAACAAGAAAAATGAAATTGTGATTAGAACTTAACTCTAGACCCAGACTCGCGTCACTATTGAATTCTTTCTTTATTCGCAAACTGTATTGCACTAGACGCAAAAAATAGATAGAAACACTATTTTATCCTCTTCGTGTTAGTAGATGATTTATTATTATTATTATTATTATTATTATTACAACTAGTTTTTTTATTATTATTATTAAAGAAATAACTTTTAAAAAAGTGTCCAAATTTATGACTTCTTAGTCATGTATTCGATTTCCCTCTAGCTAAGGAACTAGGAAGATTCCCACCTTCCAGGAAAAGATTTCTGCACTATGTTCTAAGTTTTGTGGGGTAGAGATAATAAAAAACTGAAGGGAAAATGAGTTCTATTTGTGTGTGTGTGTGTGTGTGAAACGCAGTTTTTATAAATTTTAAGAAACTTTGTAAAAAGTGTTAAAAAAGAACGAACTTTGGAAAATTTCGGTGAACCTTCTCCAAGCAATGTTTCCAAGTCTTGCTTTCTATAAAAAGGATAGCAACTTGAGCCAAGTCCTACCATATCAAGTACACTCAAAGTCTCACAACCTCTTTATCCACTCTTTCACATAAAGAATCCGCATTCTTGGCACAAAATATCAATCCAATCGATAAATTATGATGAACTCAAAGATGCCATCAAGTGATAGAGTTATACACATATGTGGAGCAGCAGTTGCTAGTGTTGTGGAATTCATTTCTTTGATCTTATGGTGTATGGTTTTCAGCTTCATTTTCACACTTAGAGACTCATACCTTTCTTTCAAGGGCTTACTTAAAACCATTTTCCGTGGTTTTTTGAGTGTCAAACATTATAGTGACAGTATTGTTGACAACAAAGTTTCGACCATAGGACGAAGTTGCATGAACAATGAGGCTTTGATTAACGCGAGAGATGTTGAAGTAGTGGTGAACAAGTTAGGAATAGGTTTCGACCCGGGGGAGGTTTTAGGTGAAAAAGAGATTTTAGGTGTTTTTGAGGAAAATGAGACTAGTTTGGAGGTACTAAAAGAGGTATTCGATGTTTTTGATCAAAATAATGATGGATATATTGTTGCAAACGAGTTAAACGGAGTACTCAATTCACTAGGTTTTACACAATTCTCCAAAGAAGAATGCATAAGAATGATCATGGCGATGGATTGCGATGGGGATGGTCGGATTGACTTTGGTGAATTTGTAACGCTTATGGAATGTAATTGTTAATTAGTTATTACTAGTTTTTATAACGATGTAAGGGTTTTCACTAACTTTTTGTAATTTTACTATGGAAATGATAAGTTAACATGTTTGTTTGATATCAATTATTGCAAAAATGAAAGTTTTTTAAAATCTCAATAGAATACATTGTTTTCACTCTTCACAAATTCGATAAGTTATGTCCTTCGCTGTCAAACATGTCGAAAGGAACTTATCAGTACACTTTCTAATAATTCATTAAGTCTAAAAACATGAATATTTCTAGTAGCCAAGGAATATATATATATATATATATATATATATATATATATATATAGTGTTTAAATATATACCTTGTACTAGCTTTTAAAAACTCTGAGAACCGCGCGAAACTATTCATTAAAAAAAATGAAAATCAAAACAGAATGATAGAGAACAGAAAATCAACCTATTCTATTTTAATAATCGAAAACAAAGGAACCTTGATTTTAATTTCAGGCATTTTTTCATTAAATTAATTTCCATAAAAACGTTTCCATATTCAACACATTAACTTTATTTAAATTTCATGATTCAAAAAAAAAAATTGATTTAAATTTCACAGAAAATAACAATATTGTTTCATTTATGGAATATTTTTTCCTTTTTTTATTATCATCATTACTTTCATCACTATACTTTACAAATATGAAATCATTATAACCGAAACAAGAATCACAACATAACTAGAATCGAAATTATGCGTTTCGGGTGAAGGAATGGAACCAAATTGAATTCTAGTTTGATTTCGATCGGTTCTTTTAATAGTCGGACTGAACTGAGTTTTGTACACTTGAGCACTATTTGTACAAAGATTTTGATAAATACTTATCAACTGCGAAAGAAACTTAGAAGTTGTAATAAATAAAACTCCAATTTTGTTTTTAAACCCACAAGACATAAATTCATCACAGCTATTGCAAAACACACGTGTATTATTATAAGATAAAAAATCAGTCAAGTCTTTTGAAATATAACAAAGTGATCATTAATAAAAATATAATTAAATTTCGGCAACTAATACTGAAAATTTTGAACTTCAATAACCTTGTTATAGTTTTATTAAAATTTCAATCACCATTATTGAAATTAAAAAAATCCATTTTGTATTACACCATCTCATTTTGTATGCCTGTCTGTTTACACTGATACGTTGGTTGGGTCCATTCCTCGTGCGAGTTTTAACGAGCGAAATCACAGCAGAACCTCTTGAGCTCTCCTTCTCTCCTTCTCTTTAGCCATTTCTCTCTCATTCTCTCCTTAATATCTCTTGCGTTTAAATGTTTCTTCTTCTACATTTATAATATATCCTCTCTCTGCATTTCCTCATTTGGATATTATGCCATTATTAGGAAAACCATTTCTATTTCTGTTTCAATCCACAATGCAAACTGGGGTTTTAGAATTTTCATTCAATTCAAATTCTCAAGTGGGTATATCTCAATTTTCGAAATCTCAATTTGGGGAATCCTTTCTTGTTTTCATATTTTGAATTGATCATCCTTTTTTCCCGGTGTTTGTGGTAAAAGAGGGAGACCTCGAATTTGTTCCTTGATTTCAGCATCTTGCCAGGTCGTTGCTTCAAGGTGATTCCACATCCATTGATCTATTTCCCTGAAAAAATCCAGAAAAATGACGAAACGGTTTATTTTTGTGTTGATTCTTCTATTAATATTAGATTGAAGGTTTTTAATTGCCTTAGTCACAGCAAACGAATGAAATGGTATGAAGGAAGAAGATAAAACAGAGGAAGACATGGAAATATATTCCAAATTTGTGATGATATATAGATTTTGTTAGAGAGGGAATCTATATGCCCAATAATTAGAAATATATGATTGGTTTGTTTTGAATATAGAATGGGGAGGGTGAAGTTAAAGATCCAGAGATTAGAGAGCATGACCAGCCGGCAAGGTACGTATGGCAAACGGAGGGCCGGGATTTTAAAGAAAGCTCAGGAAATATCAGTTTTATGCGACATCGACATTATTCTCCTCATGTTTTCTCCTACCGGAAAACCATCAATTTTTCGTGGGCAACATAGGTACTTAAAGAACAATTCAATTATATTGCATTATGATATAGTTTACTTGAGTTCATCAGTGGGTTTTTATCTTTGTCTTGTTTGTAATTTTCTTGTTTATGAGATCTGGGAAGACATTATGTGCATTGGGTTTAATATTATTAATACTTTTCTCTTTCGGCCTCAGCAACATTGATGAGATGATTGCCAAATATGCACAACTATCTCCAAAAGAAAGGACTAAAAGGTACATTTCTAAATTCCTACTTACAATGGCTCTGTAAAATTGAACCTCTATCAATGTAAAATAATTTTTTTTTTTTTTTGGGTTCACAGGAGATTGGAGAGTCTCGAAGTAAGTTTGTTGTTTGAAGTGAACTATGTTGTCTAATTGTAATTGTGCCCATTTTCTTGCTCAAAGAAAATGAAAATGACCATTTTGGGTTCGTTTATATGGTAGACTTTGAAGAGGAACTTTAAGAAGCTTGACCAGGATGTGGATATTGAAGAGTTTTTGGATGCAAGGTATAAACTTACACGTTGCTTATATATGCTCGAGCTTAACATGACATGCGATTGACATTTTTTTTTTTTTCTCCTGCTTTTCCTTTTTACAGTTCACCGTCAATTGAGGTATTCATCATTTATCAATGCTGGTGTTGCTAGTCCCTTTTTAAGTGTTAGTTTCAACTGGTCCTCCTTGATTGATCTTTTCATGGTTGCTGTCTGATAGGAAATGCTCAACCAGGTAAAGATGCTGCGAGCTCAACTTACAGAAGTCCACAAAAGACTAAGGTACATGATACATCACTAGGATTATTCGTCAATGACCTACGCATTTTAGAGCTTGTTTGGTAGGGCTCTGATAAAGAAGAATGTACCTCTTAAGTACATAAATATAGTCAAGGATATGTACGAGGGAGTTGTTACGAAATATTAGGACAGCGATGGGATGACTGATAGCTTTCCAATTACGATAGGATTACATCAGGGCTCTGCACTCAGTCCTTTTTTGTTTGCTATAGTTATGGATGAGCTTACGAGACATATTCAAAATGAGGTACCATGGTGTATGTTATTTGCCGACGATATAGTCTTAGTGGATGAAACCAGGCGGGTATAAATGATCGTTAGAACTATGGAGACATACTTTAGAGGCTCGTGGTTTCGGTTAGCGGATCAAAAGCAGAATATATGGAGTGTTTGTTTAGTGGTAAGCATAGAGTGGATCCTCTTGTGGTGAAACTAGGTAGTGAGGTAGTACCGAAGAGAGATAGCTAGTTATTTAGGATCGTGGTTCAAACCAATGTCGACATAAAAGGTGATGTAAATCACAGGATTAATGTTGGATGGATGAAGTGGAGAGGTGCTTACGGGATTCTATGTGATCGTACTATGCCTTTAAAATTAAAAGGAAAATTTATAGAACGGTTGTAAGACCGGCATTACTATATGGTAGCGAGTGTTGGCGATTAAGAAGGTAGATGAACACAAATTGAATGTTGCGGAAATGCGTTATCCGAGGTGGATGTGTGGTAAGACTAGGAAGGATAAAATTACCAATGAAGATATTCGTGGTAGATTAGGCGTCGCCCGATTGAGGATAAGATGAGGGAGAACCGATTGAGATGGTTTGGACACATCTGCGGAGACACGAGAATGCACCCGTGAGAAAGAGTGAGAGTATTAGGGTAGGAAATATAAGGAAAGGTAGAGGAAGACCGTTACAAACGTGGATGCAAGTCATTCGTACAGATATGCTTATTAAACAGGTAGATGGGCAACTAGCTTTGGATAGGAAGGCGTGGTATAGCAAAACTCATACCCACGATCCGACGTAGTTCTCATATGGTTCCATACAGCCGACCCCTATCTGTAGGGAATAAGGCTTAGTTTGTTGTTGTTGTTGTTGTTGTACAGTGATTTGACATTTTTTATAACCTTTTCTTAACTTCTTAACCTGACATCCAAAAGTCATTTTTTCTATATTCTCTATCAAACAAACCCTTAGTTTAACTGTTTAATTATGTGTTCAAACCAATCTTTTTTAGAAAGAAAATCAGAGGACAACCTTCTTAAATTACTCATTCTCTTTCTCCTATGAGTAGATCAGACTTGAATGTTTGAAAAATATATCTTCAAGTCGCTTGCATTCAAGCAATAATTATCTCATATGAAATCATTCTCACATGGCCTAATAGCTTTGGTTTTCAATCTTTAGTGCTATTACTTCAAATTCACTTTATTTTGAATACAGATATCTTTTTGCTTAGAAATGACTATCAATCCGTTTGCTTCTATTCATGTTTGACATCATTTCTTTTTCATTTTTATTTTCTGTGATCTTATAAAAATTGGTGAACTCATCTTTTGATATGTTTGATGATCTGAACTGTTTTTTGGTCGTAGCTTCTGGACTAATCCAGACAAAATCGAAGACATTGAACATCTCTGTCAGATGGAAAATTCACTAAGGGAATCACTCAATAGAATACAAATGCAAAAGGTAATTTTTTTGTTTCATATATTATGATTGTTTCCAATGGAATAACAATTTGAATATAATAAATAATAATATAATATTATAGATGTTTTTCGAGCGAGTGGACAAACGACAATGACTGATCATTTGCTACATATGTTAGTGTTAATTTTTAGTGCTTTGTTTGGATGCTGAACCTTTTCTAACAGAAGTAACTGTCCAGAGTTCGTTTCAGATGGAGAAGAACTTGGGGAACGAGCAATTTATGCCATTAGATTGCACCAGCCAGGTAAATTTCGAATCTTCTAATGGCAATCTCTCTCCATCTCTCTTTCTATCCCTGTTTGGTACTTTTATGGGGTTAGTTTGGTAGTAAATGGAAGTTAATTGCAAGTATATAATATAGATGATTTACTAACACGTACATGCATTGCAGGTCGAATATGGGATGCATTTTCCAATGATTACTGGTGGTGATCCTGATGGTCAAACACAGACATGGTTTTTAAGTGCCGAGAGGCAAAATATGATCCTACCTGACGAACCCCACTTTCTTTCTTGTAGGTAAGCTGATTTCTGTATTGTTAAATAAGATTTTTTTTTTTTAATGGAAATTGGATTATCTAGGCTGTGATTCTTGTAGTTCATGAATTATACACAACTGAAAAGCATACAATTTTCTACCACCAATTGTGGATCAAACTCAAGAAATTTAACAATGTTGCTAGTTCTAACTCTTACTCCTGATCTGCTGTAAGCTGATCTTGTGCAAGCAATTGATGTGGTGCAATCTGGACATGCCACATCAGTTGCTTCCCAATCTGCAGAAGTGGCAGGGTTTCGATTGTGCCACATCAGCTGCCAGCAACAGATTGGGAGATTGGGAGTAGTTCTTATCTTACTATATGTTATGCAATCTCTTTAACGTCTGTTCTTGTTCTATAGGGATATTGACTGTTCCATAGATACATCTCTTCCGAGCTGTTCGGGATTGTTTGGTGTCAAGAAAGAAGCTGAACTTGACAACCCAAAAATTGTGGACATCGAAAGACAAGACGGGATTTCCATCAACGATTATGCTAATAGTTCTGCTCAAATTAGACTACCTCTAGGCGAGCAATACACATACCATTCATACGGGAATTTAGGTTTGCCAGAAATGATGGAGCCTGAAAGAGAGGTGAATTTTCAACCAAGCTCTCTGGATTATCAAATGAAGCCGCAAAGAGAGATGAATTTTCCAGCAAGTACCATGGATTATCAAATTAATGGCAGTTTTGAACTTCCAAGATCCATTTACAATGATCTGCAACATAATTTGGCATCTCTATCTGGCCCTTCTGTCCTGTCTACCCTTAATGATAACTCCTATCAACAGGTGAGCTTTACTCTCCATTTATGGCATTCGAAATCAAGATTTGAATAAATTATATCTACTTCCGTGGTTATAATTGAGATTTCTAATGGGTCGAAGAAATTTGTAATTTGCAGCCACCAAATCACCTGAGCAACTAGCTGAAAGACTCGTTCCACGTCTCACGGAGATTTTACACTCTTGAGAGTCAATTCAAATTTTCAGTTGGAAATTGAATGTATACTGTTGTTCATTCAAGTTACTGAGATATTTGCTGTATACTAAACGCGTCTATAGAAAATAAGAGCTTTCTTTGTATAAGCAATTTTGTTTTACCGTTCTTCTTTATGCAAGTTTTCATTCCAAGCTTGATGATGGTTTAATGGTTTTCGTGTGTAGTGTGTGTTGTGAAACTTGGGCAAGTGTTTATATTTGAGAATAATTTAAAGGAGACTACATGACATTATAGTTCCCTGTACATTGAAGGCCTCCTTGCTTAGAAATACAGATGAAATCAAGGTCAAAACAATTCACTCAATGTTACATATAGGAAAGACTATCCTTAATTCATTTTATTTCATCTCATCTCCAATATGTAAAAATTTAACTGGTGAATCTCTGCACAATTGTGTTGTGCCATGGGTCTGAGAGGTGCTGCAACAGGTTCTCAAATGGCCCCTTCCCTGTGACATTGTACTGAACCACGAATCCCAAGAATGCCAACATTGCTAGTCTTCCTGCAAAGAACACCACACAATTAGTATACGATGATCGAAAACATTGAACTAGACTAGATAGAGATGATCTCCTCCACCAGGGGTAAGGTAACTCATTCTACAGCTGATGTGGCAGTGCCACCTGAACTTGGATCAGCTATTCCCTTAGCTATTCCATCGATTGTCTCGTCCAATCAAAATACTCCACATACACAATAAAGTGTAAATGTAGAGTCTTCTGATTGGATGGAGGTCAAGTAGGGTGTTCTTATCTTACCGTTTGCAAGCTCTTTCTCCTTGGCCTCCTCAGTCGCGGCGAAGTTCAAGGGGTTGAAAATACCACCGGGGTATCCACACTGGTGTGGGGGCAAGCTATAGTTCTTGAAAATGGGATCTTGGTTAACACATCCAGGGTTCTTGATGTCTTGCCACCTTCTGATCTCAACGTAGTGAAACAAGATGAACTCGATCACAAGAAGGGTCGACGATGAGGCGAAGTACTGAGCTTTTCCGGCATCGTACCATTGGGGCACATTGATGATGCCAATCTTGGTGAAAACTTCAGGCAATAGCATCCCAGTTACACCCAACATTGCCCACCTACTGTTTACTAATTCTGCTTGAATATACCATTTCAAGTTCTCTGGATCCTCAGCTAGTCCCAATGGATCAAATCCATTGTCACCAGGCAGACTGAAAAAAATTCAACCAAGATTGATTAATCGTCCCAAAAAACATATCTTATATCACACGTATCACCTATTTGACATGTAGTTTTAGATTCACGATCATGTTACAGGTACAACGAGGTGTATACTGAGGTGTACAACATGCACACTTGGTGGGATCTTATTTTTTCACACATCACATCACTTTTTAATCAATGGTTATCGGTAGACCACATGTGCGTGTCATACAATTTTGTTGTACCAATAGCATTTTCCTTAGATTCATACCTGCCATCAAGATAAGTAGGGGAGGCCAAGCCTGGTAGCCACTCGCCTTTCTTGGCTTCAACTTTGAGCGAATGGTAGGATGAAGTGGCGGGTTTGACCGACACATCCCGGGACAATTTCCCAAAGGACCTGCCGGTCAAGAACCGAGATTTCAGTGTAGATGACCGGAAAGTGGCGATCGAGGCTTGGGCGGTGGCCATGTTTTGGGTTGAAATTGAACTCCAAGAAAATGTAGTATATGAATTGAGCTAAAAATGCAGCAAGTTTTGTATGCATTTGTATGTCTTTTCAATGGCGATGTTGTGGTGGTGATTCAAGATGAAATGTGGGCTGATCATTGCTAGATTTTTGGGATTCAACGGCTGAGATATGTTTGTGAGTTTTGGATTAGCCAATGAGGAGTGAACTCTCTTATCCTCATATCTTTTGCCATATCCACAAATCTATTTCTTTGCTGCTGTTGGTTATATAAAATCATGTGGGACCCTTTTCATTGCCATGTGGCATGGTCATACATGTACAGGTTGGATGATTTTGCCTGTGTGGAATCTCATTCGTCCAATCAGTTTACGACACATGTTGAAATCTGAATTTTAATCTCGCAAAGGACACATTGCTTGTGATAAATGTTTGCACTTGTTTAATTTTATTTTTTTTAATTCAGATAGGAAATTTTGCACGTAAAATTGTACACAAACTTGTTTCTAGGAATTAGGATCTTCCTCCTTTGAAATTTGATGCTCCAATTAATAAATATTGGTCATCAATGTATAAAACTAATAAAGTAGTTTTGCAAATTTCGTCATCTTAATATAAAATTTATGGTGATGTTGATACTTGATAGTGTTGAAATTTGAGTTTCTTTACAGCTTTCGGATTCTAATTTTGAGTGTGGAGGGTTGCACACGAATTTGTCTAATTAAGTCATGTGTTAAGAGTTTATTTCTTTAAAAAAGTATTAACTTCGTTCTATTTTACTTCCTTGTCAAAGTGCTAGTCATATATTCCTTCAAATAAAGTCCACTAAGTGCCTGTTAGCATACACATCAAAATACATTTTAATTCATTCTTTTTTAAATTCAAATTTGGTCAAACAAATCACATCCATATATCTCTTCGCTCATTAAATCACAACCATTCAATTCTACTCATTCTCTTCCTACTCATAAAAATACATTAAAATTTATCCGCTAACACCCTCGTTTGCTTTTTTTTTTTGTTTTTGTTTTTGATGTAGAATATCTGGGAATATTTTCGATTGCGTTTCGTGACTCTTTTGTTTAATTGAAATTTTGGTCCTCCAACTGTTTAGATGTTGTAATTAAGAACACAAATTTTGAAAGATTTCAATTTTAGTCCTAAACATTTTGGAAATATTTCATATATTTTAAGATATTAAATTTCAAGTTTAGATGAAACTGAAGACCTGAATGTACAATAGAATACAAGTGTGAATATAATGTGTGAAAAAGATATATTTTTTGATAAAAAATTTATTAGTAATTTAGTATTTGTTTGTTATTAAAATGAATTGTCAATTCGGGCACTATAGATTGGACTGGTGAAATACAAAAATTGGGATATTTATTAAAAAGGTGTAATTGAGTTATTTTAGAAGGAAAAAGATGTTTTTTTTTTCCAAAAATATTTGTAAAAAACTTTTTGAATAGAGTGTGCGTTTAATAGCAAAATGATTTTTTGAGTGATATAATGTGTTAAAAAAATTGTTATTAGTTATGTTATATAATTTTTATTTCTTAATATACAATTTTTTGTACATGGCAAACTTGGTCTTGAATCGGTTTAAACCTTAAATGAATCTCCAATTAGACAAGTAGTTGCTTCTTGGTTGTTACATCTAATTAAAATATTTTACATCACAACTTTATTAAGTATGTGTAACATTTTCATCTAGTAAAACAATTAAACTACTTATTAAAAAGAAAGAAAAAATATAGTGAAAATGACAATAGATTTCAATTGTAATGTGACAATGACACGTGGCATCATCCTTTGATAAAAACGAGGGCATGTGCCTTTGTTAATTTGTCAGAGAAAAAAAATAGACCAATTTAACGATTCACATTCTGGTATTAAATTGCACTTTAACGAAGAACACTTTCAGCTTTTCCAGATAACTACCAATTCATTCCAAGTGCGCTTTTTCGATACAACAAATAAAATATTACCCCTACAACTCCATGAAGTACTGGTGGATTGGGTTTAAAAACCGACCACAGACCCGATTCTGCCCTCCTTAAAAGCCCAAGAAAGAACCATTACATACCTCACGTGGCCAAAAATTGCTAGAGCCAACGCTAAAATAAGCCCCCTCACTACGTAGCTTTTCATGCATCCATACACCAACATTGTACATTACACGCATTATGCTAAAGAGACTACGCTCAAATTGGATGAATTGACTAATTTAACACTATGATCGGGCTAGTTTCAAGAGAATTGCCCACTGGTAAAAGTTTGACCGAAGGACCAACCACTGGGAATGGCATTGTTGCATACAACAGTGCGGCCATCGCTAGTGGTGACTTTGAAAGAGAGACTTTGACCGTCAAGATCAGCATTGCTTTGCCAATTTTGTCCCCAGTTTCGAGACATGGGTAGCCACCCAGTTCTTGAACCTTTGACTAAAACTGCTTGGACATCACCTGCACCTCCGACGTTGGTGATCAAAACTAGGTTGAAGTAAGAATGACCGTTGATTGTGAACCTTATGCCACCCCTCTTGTGGCAAGGTACCCTACATTCATCAAAATCGAAAGTCAACAACCCAAGAGCCAACTTTTTAAAAAATTACACAAACATAATTTAAATTGTAAAACTATGTCGTTTGTAATTTATGTACAAATCATCCGTACCCCTAACATGATTATAAACGGTTACCTTCTATAGTTGATGGGCACAATTCCAGCTTGATATTGAGCGATTTTTTGAAAAACGGGCTGAGAGAGGTCAAAGTGGTCATTGGGTGGGTTGCACCACCCACCGGCATTGTTTGGGAGTGCATAATTTGGTGGGCAAAAATTTGTAGCAGTGACCACAACTGAGCCTGGTAGACACCACCTTTGATCATTCACACATTTAATCTCAAAACAAGCCCCACAACTCTGCCCATTGTTGAACAATGCCGTGCTCAATGCCACAGTGTCAGTCCCGTACCCTTGGCTGTATAAATTCCCGTATCCACAAGCGCCACCTAAAAGATTTCAAGTCACATTGAATATTAATTAACAGTCAAAACAACAAATATTGAAATAATCATTACAATATTCGATAGTATCTAAATGATACAGAAAACGGGGCTAATTTAATTTAATCAGAGTAGTTAGTTACTATACCCATTGTACCAGAAGCATCACCGCCACCATAGAAAGTGGCATGAGCATCAATCCATCCAACTTCATTGCCATGGGCAAGTGACAACAAACCAAGAATGAAAAACAGTGCCCTTAGAATGAGTGACATTTTTTTTTTCTACACAAACAGAATTCAAGAAAAACAATTTAGTACATAAACATGCAAAAACTCAAATTAACCTTAAAATATCCAAAACCTAGGAAGAAAATTAATTACCTAACCTAATTAATCTGTGTTTCTTCTTACAAGGACCTAGTGTTAATATTGCATGATGGAAAATTGAGAGGGGAGAAATGTCACAATATATAGATATCTTGTTGCACCCCCACTCTATGCCCACCTCCACCCAACCCAACCCACCCCACCTCATATTTTCGGTTTTGGGTAGTGGTATTCAAATTTGCCAAGTGCAAGTGATCATTGTGTGTGTGAAAACCACGTGTTTGAGACCTCTTTGCATGGCAATGTGTCTCTGTGTGCGATTACTGAGTATTTGAAAATGTAAGCTGTGTTATATAATGTAAGAGTAGTTATTGTCTTCTCGCATTCACAACTGAAATAGGTTGAGCAGGGACCACATTGTTGAGTTCACTCACCGAGGCATAAAGTGTCACATAAGTAAATAGACAATATCTAATAAAAATATTTTTCTGATAAAATATGTCAAGCATTGTAATTATGTGTCTGACACAAATATATAAATATGATAATGTACTATGTCTACATCTATAAACAATGTAAGACTTTATTTATGACTCAATAATTCTTGTATTTTTAAATTATTCTATTTGAGTTTATACCATAAACTCAAACAGAATTAATGGAGGACATATGCTACAAGTACATATAAAATGTGCACGCATTAGTAATTCGATATCATATTAGCATAGGGTTTTAGGCTATGCCCTAACATTGGAGTAATTAAATGATAATTTCATTTCACTTTTTGTTAGAGTGTGACAATTGTGTAGATACACATTATTTTTCATTTTTAAGTACTAATAATAAAGTGTTGAAATCAGCCTAAATCATGGATTTTGAACGAATTTACTACAACAATTTGATCCATTTATATATTACGTTTGGACGATATAACATATGCAACACTTGTGGGTGATCTGTTTACACCTTTAGGGCTGAGAAAAATTTCTAGTAATTTCATACTAGCCACACACATTAATTGTCACTTGTATAAAATATATATATATATATATATATATATATATATATATATATATAGTCTTCTTTACAAGAAAATTAATGCATTTTCAAAAGTAAACGGGCTTTTGTTATTTTGAAATTTTGAATACAATAAGGAGAATAAAAAATTTGACACTTTAATGAATGAAAGTTTTGGTCTTGTAATAAAGAACTCACGTATATGTTGTTCACCGTGCATCTCATAAACAAGATCACGTGATTGAATTGTGAACAACAATGGAGTCAGAAACTTTATTTAGCAGGATCGAGATAAATATTTTATGGTCAAATCATGTACATTTACATATTTTAAACAAAATATAAAAACTTACATATGAAACTAAAAAAATTTAAATATTACAGAGATGATCGCCAATTATATTCCATGAATTAGACATACACCCCAATAGTTGTTTAGTTTTCAGTAACAACATTAACGCTCAACATATATAGTTCAAAGTTCAAACTACAAATTAAAGACAAATGATAACAGGATACATGAGGGTTCCTATTCAGTAATTAAAGCAGTATCTTATTACAACCTTGGAAAAGAAAATCCAAACCTGCATAATAAAGACTGTAAATTTGAACACGGGGCAAGTAACTGGGAGAAGTTTTGCCTAGAAAAGGAAAGCTTTATGAGCTTCATCTTAACAGCTTTTGACCATATTTTATGGGAAATCACTGTTTTATGGATACTTAGCCTTATTTTTATGCAATTTATGCATTTCAGTGCATACAGTTTAAATTTCAGTGCTTTTTGAAGTTTTAATCACTAATTTTTTTTTTGGTTATGGAAGCCTTTTCAAGAATTACGTTTACCCATTAGATTAGCATTGCTCCTTCTATTTTTTTCCTCTTTTTTTTTTCACTTTTAATTTGCATATGTACATTATTACTACCTCCGTCCCAAAATTATAGCCATTTCCTTATTTTCAATCAGATTAAAAAAATGTAATTAATGGTATCAGAAAACTACAATTCAAGATTATTTTCCTAATATGGCCTCTTATTTATTCGATATTTTATTTCAACTACTCTATTTTGATAATAACAATGTATATTAAATAAGAGTATAAAAGACAACTAATATTTTAACTATATCTTTAAATGGCATGTGGCATATATTCTATATTTTGGGACGGATAAAAAATGAATAGTGGACTACATTTTCGGGACGGATGTAGTATTACTTTAAATGTGCACCTAGACAGGCTTTTAGGTAATTGTTTAATAACAAAAGAAAACAGTTATTTTATAAGAAGGGTTGGTGTAACCATGATTGCGCGATATATATTAATAAGCATTAGTTGAAATTTTGGTGTCTATATTAGTCATCACATCAATATGACTCTTATTTTCGCTTGTAAGAATTTTTTTTTTATGAAATTATATTAATATATACCCAAATATGCTATAACAATAAATAAGACGAAAAATCAATTCAAAATGAATAAATAAATAAGATGACAAATGAGTTAACAACCACGTTAAAATGCTACCGAAAACTTATTCAACTTGGTTAAAAATTATTTACCATATTCAGTACTTGTTACTTGTTAGACATTCGTTTAAAATTCTTAGCGGAAATTGTTGACGTGTCTCATGGGCATGCTATTTTGACACATCTACCAATACACCCTCCCATTTTTGGCATATTGAGATACTGTATGATCGGTTATTGTCTTGTGGGAATGCTATTATTGTTCTACACAGTTGCATTGTTTTCTTCCTTCTTTTGTTATGTTTTGAGAGAACAACTTGAAAACGGATCTACACTACTTCAATAATTTTCTCACCGTTCACTTTTTATTTTATTTTATTTAATAGCTTGTTCGTGCAAAAATTTAAATCTACGGCAATTCCAATGACATTTGTAGATTACTTTTGTGGTACAAAATTAATTATAACCCCATGATGTCGTAATAAACTAATAATAATAAATTGTATAAATGTAGCATGCTTGGTTACCTAAAACTTTAGCTTTCATATTCTTTGTCAACTGTCGCAAAATTTATTCCGTTCGGGGAAAAAATGTTGCAAACTTATTTTGTTTAGCAAAGTATAATAAGGATCGTACAAGTAATATAATATACATTTTTTTTTTGGGTTGAATTCGAGCATGTTACGACAAATGATTCGAATAATTTATTGTAAGTCGTCTAGCCTCAACTAAATCAATGAAAATTTTGATAGAGCTATTATTATTATTATTATTATTATTATTATTATTATTAAGTATTTAGATGGAAAATTTTCTATTTATGTGAAAACTAATTAATATATTGAGGCACAATCTGTATTTAAAGTTAAAAGTTATTTGTTTAATACATGTATATTACAAAGAAGATTGAAAATGAAAATTGGATGTCAGGATCAAGAGCTTGGTTTAGTGGTTACGATCACAATTAAAAAAAATGAAAAAGAAAAAAGGGGGTGGGGGTGAGGGGGTGGGGAAGTAAAAAATGAAGGAGGATGAGGAGGAGGAAGTCGGATGCGCCTCAGAGGGCTTCTTAATGGGCTTTTGGGTAGGATAGACGCCTTAAGATAAGGTGGACCCTTTCTTTGAATTGAATGAACCTACGCTAGAGTGGATTCCCTACTCAAACTACCAACTATGTAACATTTGGCCCAATAAAATTCAGTGCCAATAGGCCCAGTAAACTTGAGATGGCTAGTATGCAGGAATACAAAATTATGAATATATAGCTTGATTTATGACTAAACGTTGGAATGGCAATGAGCCAGATTCTATGAATATATAGCTTGATTTACGACTAAACGTTGGAATGGCAATGAGCTAGATTCGAGGCTGATCGGATGATAGTTGCCCCTAGACCCCACGAGTGTTAGGGGCGGTTCTAGTCAAAGAGTGGTGCGGGTCAACCTTTAGACCTACATGTTGATCCACAGAGTAGTTTTTGTTGTTTTTTGACCAGATGAAATTTTTCATAAGCAAATAACGAAGGGGGTGGCAGTGAGACACTTGTAGTTTATGTGTTCAAATCTCGCTTTTGAAAATGTCCAAATATTTTTTGTTAATTAAATTTTTAATTAAATTAAAAATATAAAGATACTCATAGGTAATAGGGATGGATTCAATGTGGGTACATGTGAACTCAGACCCGGGATGGATTCAATGTGGGTACATGTGAACTCATACCCGCCCATAGAAAGTTTACGGGTTGCAATTTTCACCCTGAAATCGCCCCTATTGCCCACTTAGTCGGGGCAGGTCCACCCCATTAAGGGCAAGCACTCATGGATTTCAGGGTCAATAGGTAGAATTATCATATCCCGAACTCTACTTCCATTGTAATGTTTTGGACGGGAAACACTAGAAAAACAAAATTAAAGCACTGAAGAGTGAATACAGTGTTTCTGCAAGGCCTTCATTGCAATTGTCCCATCCATTCTATTAAACCCTAGCGGCCCAACTGCTAAATCCCGATTCCTCCAGAAACAATATACGTACAAATCCCCCTATATATAGTTACGTGCACGCCCCCAAATTGGCAGCATCCGCTAAAAAAACTAAAAACCCTAATTTCTCTGCCTCCGCCGGTGCAATTTCTGCTCATCGGCAGCTACTTGGTGATCGTTTATGATTTTATTACTGCTTATATATAGGTCCATTTTCATGTCCGTTTTCTGCGTTTTTCCGTATGCTTTTTATTCGATGCAAGTGATGATTTTTTCAAATTTATCATACTCCTTCAGGGGAAATGACGATTCAATTATATATATAGGAAATCAGAATCTCTGATGCATTTTGCCATACTCAAATAACTTTAATTTATGATTCATTTGTGTTTAATTTGTGGTTTTACAATTCGCCTCTGCCTGCCTGTGATGGTTATAAATATACTTTGAGTGCTTCGCTGTGAAAAGAATATAATCTGAGGCTAAGGCATCAATGTGGCTCTATTCGATAATCTGTTGGATTATTGTTATCTGTTGCTTTTGTGATTTTTTTTTTCACTATTTATTTTTGGTTTAAAGCTTTAGATTTGATTGTTTGTTCATTCAAGTTTATGTGAAAATAAGCAAGTGATGACAAAATAGACAGGGACATCAGAGCTCCTTTGGGAGAAAGATGACTTAGTCTAATGGGAATCTCTCTGATGCTATTTCATATAATAAAATGAACATTCTTTAACATTTTGTTTAATTTTTCAGAGTCATTCAACTATAAATCAGGTGATAATAAATTTATTTAATTGAATTACTGTATAGGTTTGCCTGTGATGAATTTGTAATTGCACGTATTATCAGAGATAATGATGATGATGATGATACGCTGTTGTCACTACCTCTGAGGCAAACTGTAATTTAATATTGGATATGAATGGTAAATCCTTATTTTTCACTTTCTGAATGTATCATTGATTTACCACTAGGGATAACAAAAAAGCCCAATCCGCTTTGAACTCGTTGGAGATCCGCTCCGTATGGGTTGGATTTTTGCCGCAAGTCAACAGGGCGGGTGTGGGCAAAAAAACTAGCGACTTGTCACAGGTCAGGTTTGGCCTGACCTGATTATATTATTGTTATTAATTTTTTTTTTTTTTAATTTCCAAAATCTCGAACAACCCAAGCCAACCTGATTGTTGGTGGATCACAAGTGGAAACAGGTCGGAAAAAATCCCACGGGTAGGTTATGGAATTAGCTGATCCGATTCGAACTTGACTCATTGCTATTCCTATTTACCGTCAAGTTGGTAGTTGGGAAATTCGAGAGTCCACTTGGCAAATCCGTAATTGTTATGAGTAATGACTAGTGAACAATGATGATTTTCTGGGTGATTGGTTCGGCGATTTGAAAAGCCAGAAGAAAAGGGATGTGAAATTTGGAGAAAATATCAATGGAGGAAAGTGATTCTAGTACGAGTTTTACGAACTTTATTAAAGGAGGGCAAGTGATTTACAAATAAGTAATCTACATAAGTTTCTTGAATTAAAATTTGGAAGCAGAGTATTATGATTATCATCATTCTATATGAATTACAAAAGAAATGTTAATATTACATTTTAGCTTAAAAGTTATGGTAGATCAAAAAGAGTTTGACGATTTCACACGACTAAAATTTTTTAACTCAAGTGGAATCTACGAAAAAAGTTGTACAAATAAAGAATCAGATTGGAATCGTGAAGAATCGTTGGGGTAGTTGGATTGTGATAAGACAATCATACAATAGGATCAAATCATTTTCTCTTTTTAAAAGAATAAAATTATTAAATTGCAAAATCAAATCAAGATTCTAAGGATGCTTATTGCTATCTAATCTGGGGGGAAATTTTTAATACTCTAGAGTTGTTCACTTGCACATAGATACTCATAATTTAATAAATATTATAAACCTTTATATGTAAGTTGATAGTTCTTATTAATTTTGAGTGCCTATTTGATGTTGCATGAGTACTAAAATTTTTTTCTTAATATAATGTAAAAACTTAATTTTTAATAAAATATTAAAGTGTTATAAAAATATAGAAACAATAGAGAGAATTTAGAGAGAATGAATTCTAAGGAATTCTCAGGAATGAATTTCATTAATAACTGAAACCCTATTTATAGGAAAACTTCGAATGGCACAATCGTAATTACATAATTTTATCAAGGGTATAATAGTCATTCACATATAATAATTACATCTTTTACCAAATTATTCCTCCACCAAATTATTCCTCCACCAAATTATTCCTCATAATTCATAACCACCACATTATTCTCAATTATTCATAACACCTAATAATTATTCTTCAATTATTATTCATAACACTCTCGAACGACTATTAATACAAATGTCTTCCTGACTGCTTTGGAGAAAAACCCAGTGGGAAAAAACTTCCAAACCGATTGCAGGATAGCTTGGAGTGGTTATATACTGCTTCATCAAAACATTGCTCCCCCTGATGTCTATCACAGATACGAGTATTCACGCGTCGCCTCGTTAAAACCTCACAAGAAAACCCAGTGGGAAAAACTTGATCGAAGGAAAAAGAGTACAGCTGCTCCGTTTAATTTCATATCTTGAGAACTGATATCTTTACTTCTGGTAAATGATTTCAATATCATCATCGTTTGGATCTAAAGCATTAGCTCCATTATAACTTGATCCAATAGATACATCGTATCAATTTCTCCTATCATTCTCAATATACCATGAATATGCCTCGTTAAAACCTTATTAGGAAAAACCCAGTGGAAAAACCCTAATGAAGGAAAAAGAGTACATTATTCATGTGAATACGCTTTAAAGTTGCTCTCATTAAAAACCTTGATAGGAAAACCCAATGGGATAAAACCTCGATCAAGGGAAAAAGAGTGCAACGCTGTATTTTATACAAGTATCTTTGCAAGCATTTCAAAATCTTTCATACATTTGTATGAGTATCATATACATTGATTTTATACTCTTCTGCTCATTTAGAGTGCATCAATTTTCTTACACAACTATAAAACATTCACCATGAACACATGTCTCCAAACACACAATTTAAAGCATATAAATTCATAGTAAAAACATGTAAACATATAAGTAAACCTTCATAACTAACTAACACTTAAAATATATCATTTAACATTTAATACTCACTTAATAGGTTATTTCATTCCCAGGGTTTAGCTCACCCTTTAGGGTACTCATAAACACTTGGTTTAGCTCATCCGATCCTTTAATTTCCTTTTCTACTACACACACGATCGGTAATTTAACTTTCATGAGCATGCAACATATAATGACCACCATGCTTATCTTTAAACTTGAGCACTAGTCATCATCATCTCATCATCTCATAAGTTAAGGATTTCACATTCACCATTTATCATCTTCAATATATCTCAATATTTTCATTATCATTGATCATATGTAGCGCTACATTTTCATATCGTGTCGACACTTTTCAATTTCATTTCTTTCCCCATATCGACATAACTTATCGAGATATCTCATTATCAATCCTCTTGTAGGATTACACAATATAGTTATGTCTATATACTCTTCAAGAGCATATGCCTCCGTTATTAAGACCATCTTTTATAATTTGCTTTGATATATATGTTTGGGGAAATTTCATAATATCAACGCTTCTAGCGTGCTAACTTATCAAAGCATCTTAACTGATATATGTGATTGTTCATAGCCTTTCATGCATCTTTGAACTTCAAGTTCGTATTTCAATTTCGAGGATATAACATGATGCATTTCACATATTATTTTCAACCTTTAATACTCCCCTCATCTTTGAGAAAATTTAGAACACCAAAACTCATACAGTTGGTATGATTTTAATCATATATGTTCTCATCATTCAAATTTTAATATGGGAATTTAGACCGTTTGCATTCTATTCTCGATATCGGCAATTCATTTGAGGACTTTAAATAATTTGCCATATAATATCCCACTTGTATGCGCATACTCAAATCCTTCAGGGATTTATTCAAATCATTGGGATATACATTTACTAGCTTTATCATTAAATCTGAAAATCATGCTCATACCGTGAGCAAATATTTCGTAAATTTCGAATCATATACACATGTGACTATCTAGTGGATCCATATCATAATATCTAGTAGTCCACATGGAGGATGAGTGGGCCCATACTTCTCATCCTTTATTCCAGATATATTTGGGATTTATTCCCAATATTGGCTAGTAATGATTTCATCATTTATCGAGAACAATCATTGAAGAATTCTTTTAATTCTTCACTTGAAATATTGATTTCAATAATTATTTAAACCGGATGGTCAAGGTTTTGCAACGAGTATTATTGAACTTCTAGTTCAAGAAATTCTTATATCGATTTCACTAGTATCGTATAGTGCACAATATGATTTATCATAGAAACAATTCACCGACATATTCCATCATCTTTTGGTGACATTATTGTCTACCATCGTTCAAACACTGAGTTACAAACTCATACGCATCACATCCGCTATTATTTAATTCAAATCGTAGCTCTTACGCTTCATATTATTTATTTAAAATCGGAGTCTTATTTCATACGCGTCGTATTATTCTATAAATAAATCATCAAAATTATTGCAAAATTCATCCTAACAAGGGTTTATACATTATAATGGATCATATGCTCTCAAATCTTCGAAAATACTATCCATCACTACCGATCAAAATCCTAAAAAGGATTTATCGATGTAATTTGGAAAGATTAAGGATGCTAATGAATAAGGGTATCCCACAAGATATCCAATGCTTGATTGAAGCAAAGGTTCGATTATCTGGTGAGGTTTCAATTCCTTCTAAATACATGCCTGGTATGGATAAAAGTAGTTTTTCAAAGAAACGGAGAGCAAAAAGATTAGGAGGATGCTACAAGTGTGCTCGATGGACATGTGACACTCGATGTAAATCATGGGTACTTGTCCGTAAATCGAGAAGATAAAATAGCGTTCATTAAGGATGGATTGAGTAAAGGAGCCTTTGGATGATATTCAATGGCTCTTGAGACACATCCTAGTGGACACGCATAAGGTGAGCTAATGGCCTTGTGGGCCAAATTCAAAGATCAACAAACGCGTTCTGAGTCTTGAAAAACTTACTTTAGAAGATCCTGTTTGTAAATTTAGTAGAAAAATTTAGCATAATGATTTTCCCATATTTATGTAAGAAAGCTCTGATAATAACAAAGATCAATATATTTCTTTTATTTGTAAATATCGTTTTTCAATTTTAAGATATATATATTATTTTTCAATCTCGATGGATATATGTCATATCACTAAAAAAATTTACGCTTTTTTTTTTTCATATTTGTCAAAAAGTAAATAGTACACTCAATTATTGGTTTGAAAATTTTTCTTTAAATAGAGGGATTCATATATCTCCCATGTTCATACATTAAAAGTATAGTGTAAAAGAGAGATAGGAGTAGAGATGGATATGGAGATTTTAGAATCATCTCATACAAGTCGCCTTTTACCTCGCCATATTAAAAGCTGTATGTATTCTTGGTGGATCTAAAGCTGGTAGGCCATATCCAATATGTGGATATGGCAAACCGACTTGTAAAAGAGTTAGGGAGACAAGAAATCAATATACTATACGGAGGAACCAACAACAAACTTTAGCTAGACTTATAATGGCGCACAATCATGGGGAATAAGAGTTTCGAGCGTAATACCTTTCCATCTAGTTGGATCTAATACTCAATTGGAGCCAGCTTCTACCATGGGTCCAAAGCAGGTTGGTGCTACAAGCGCCAATCCATCCACAACCGCATGATGTATATGATGAATAATAGTGATGCTTTCATTGTCCTTCCAAAGCGCTACAACACACTGAGGAAATATTCAATATAGCCTCGTTAGCACAGTGGAATTTTCATGTCAAACCAATAGGTTTGTTGAATATTAATAATTTCTTTGATGGCTTACTAGCGTTTCTAGATCGTGGTGTAAATAATAAGTTTATCTCTCATACGAGAAAAATACTTATTTCGCTAGTATCCGTTGATGAACTACTCATCAAATTTCATGCATATGTTCAAGAATGCTGTGGAAGCCAGTCCGTCGGTCACAGATCATCGGTGTCAAGCGAAAAAGAAATTCGGATCCTTTAAATATTTCATTATGAATCCTAATGTTGATGGTGGCGAGTTACTGAGTATTTATACTCTCGAGACGCATCCTCATTTATGGATTCAGATGTATATTCTTTTGCATTTCTATATTTTCGAGTGTTTAATGCCATCTTTGATATTCTCAATATGTTCCACTTCGACCGCTTTGTACTTCTTACGGAGTAATAATAATATCATATTGGCTTTATTCAAATACAGAAATCTAGTGATTATGCTTCTTCAAGAGCATTTTATTCTCATATTAATACAATCTCATATCATCGATGAGATTACTTCATATAATTTCTCCATGCGATATATTATCTTTGATTTATCAACATGGGATCTATTCAGCATTTTACTTTCGTCTATTTATCCAATGGTAACTTCAAGTACCACTTGCTCAATTTTCTCCATTCATATTCGGTATATATAAAGAAGTAATTTTATTCTCATCGTCTACTTCTTCGAGAGTATGATTAGAATATTTGATCAACTACTTCTTCTGGAGTAGGATTCGTTATAACCAATCGTGTAGTATAATCCACCACATTGGAAATATGCACACCAATCGTGTGGTATTACCCACCACATTGGAAATATACTCAAACTATAAAGTGCATAAATTTAAATTGCAAAAATTAAATTTCCTCCAATAGGTGGTCGAACCTACCTTATGGGAATTATTGCAATAAATATAAATTTACTGAATTTAAATAGCAAGAATTAAATTGCATAATATTTAACTACTTCTTCAGAGTAGGATCCGCTTAGTAGAAGGTATTACCCATCACTTAGCATATAAAGTGCGTAAATATATAAAACCTTCCGCTTAGTGACGGTTGAACCCATCATCAAGTAGGAGGTATTGCAGTAATTAAATTGCAGTAAATAAAGTGAGAATTAAATATTGAATCTGCTTACGGGAGCGCATTTGTTCTTCTAGAACAAATACTCATTACTTCTGAAAGACACTTATCCTTCTGTAATAAAGACATTATGTAATTGAACTCTTCTGAGTTACATTAATATTTCGATCTTTTAACTCAAATGGACTTCAAGCCATTTTATATAATCAATGGATTTAGAATTTCTTCATGAATATTCTATCCATTTTTCACTTGTCGTCAAAATTAGGTCGGTTTACCCTAAGGGTAAAATTGTCCATTCCAATTCGCAAAGGTAAAATTGTCAAAAATATTTTATCAATGTTTTACGATTGGAAAATTATCTCCTTTCTACTTCAATTTATCAATATCAAAATATTCAAGGACTATTTTGTAACTTTTTCAAAAGTTGGTGTGCTAATTTGTAAATTTTGAAAGTTTGATAATAACATATTTCAAACAACGAGTTATTACCCTATCGATGTTGGTGTCGAATCGAAGCTCTCGTTAAATCGAGTATAATGGAGTCGAGAAAATTTGATTTTGATAATGTATGCTCCTTATATCTCGAGAAAGCGAATATTATAGTTTAATATATTATTATAGTATAAAGTAATATAATATATATATTTTCCTTTTAGGGAGAAGATTGAACACGACGTATTTCCTCCATTTGCACAATTCTTGAATTGCCCACAACTCTTTGTCTCTGCGTAAATGTTTTACGTGAGTGATTGAGAAGATAGAGAGAGTGAGACGTGAGAAAGTGGGGAAAGATAAGAGAGAAAAGAAAGATAAGTATTGATTGGAGATGGATTAGGTTATTTATAATAATTAGGTTTACGATCTGAGAAGATCATCTATAAGATGCTGGTAGAAAGAATATTTCATATTACTCAAATGGTGAGGCTCATCTTGATAACGTGTTATAAAGTATAGAAACAATAGAGAGAATTTAGAGAGAATGAATTTAGGAATTCTCGTGAATGAATTTCATTAATAACTGAAGTTCTATTTATAGGAAAACTGAATGACAATCGTAATTACATAATTTACTCGAGGGTATAATAGTCGTTCACATATAATAATTACATGCTTTTACCAAATTATTCCTCCACCAAATTATTCCTCCACCAAATTATTCCTCATAATTCATAACCACCACATTATTCTCAATTATTTATAACACTTAATAATTATTCTTCAATTATTATTCATAACATAAAGTATATACATACGCGACTATTTCATAAACGATCCATGATCCACGTATTTGCCAGTTAATCTATCCGGATTTGGACAGTGGCGTACCGGAGTCGCATGATTATACGACTGCCGCCTATATTTTAAATAGGTAGGACCTAATTCTTGAATATACTAGGACATCCTCGTCAGCTCCACGGTATCTGACTAACTAGAACTTGTTTCTGTGGGTAGAGTGGGACCCCGTCTCAGCTGTGGCCTCTGGCCATAATTATTGTGCATTATTTTTGTTTTTATTTTTTTTTAGCGTAGTGATATCCTGCAGGTCATAATATCCTATTTTTTCAATACAAAACATGAATATGTGCGATTAACGGTATATTCTGCGCTCATTTCATATTCTTATTTTAATTGGAAATGGGTTATGAAATTGCAATATTGCGTTGTTGGTCAGCGTTAATCTAACATGAATGTAAACATACGATTAATCTAACCACTACTATAATTCATGAGACAAATTTGAATGGAATAGAATGGTATTAATATTGAATATTTCCGAGAAGATAATATTCAATTACTTTTGTTCTCTGTTAGTTGTTCGATAAATTTATAATGACATATTTGATATACTACTACTATGTGTCGAGGTAGCCAAAGGCGGAGCTAGGGGGCTGGAGGTGGCAGTCACCCCAGACATGACACGCTGCTCTATTCTTTGAGTACAAATCTATGATCATAGGGATGGGATGTGATGTTCTCGAACCCCGAATAAATCAGCAAGGGAGTATTTTACCATTAAGCCAAACCCTTTGGACACACGCTGCTCTATTTGTCGTTCTTGTAAACTTGCTATGCAAAAAAATATTTCTTTGATTTTTGTGTTGAATATTTTTCCTCCACAACAAACTAAAATTTCTAGCTCCGCTAATAGAGGCTTCAAAATAGTAGATATGATGATTAACATATAAATATTATTTATAGAAGGCTTAGCCAAATTGTGTAACGATGAAGGGTGTTGAATGGAACTCGTTATTGGTTACTTTAATTATTCACAATTTATGATCTTACACTGTAAATGTTGGACCTACACTATTTTATGGTTAAAAACTTGTTAATTCTTGACAATTCATCCAAGACGCAGTCGGCGGTGTTTACCAATAATCCAAAATCATCAATATTGACCAATAAATTAGAAGTTTGTACCACATTTGAACTTTTCATAATTCGTTGTCATAGTGTGATTCACGCCCAAATGGTATCAATCAACTCCTGGGAAACTTCAATTATTGCAATTAATTCATCTGGGACAATTTTAGAGTAATCCCAAGACTGCTGCAATCACCAAGAAATCGATCTCTGTTTGAGTTATGAATTAAGAGGTGTAAGCGCGTGCGGTACAAAACAAAAACGTTAAAAAAATAAAAAATAATAAGATCAAATTTTGAATTTTAATGCTATCTCCGTCCTAAAAATATAATTTATTATTTTTTTTTCGTTCCAAAATATAGGTCATATTTTTTAAAAATATAGTTAAAATATTATTTGTCTTTTATACCCCCATTTAATATACATTACTACAATCAAAATAGAGTAGTTGAAATAAAACATCTAATAAATGAGAGGCGTATTAAGAAAATAATCTTGAATTTTACTTTTCTAATACTATTAATTACATTTTTTCAATTTTTGTGAAAATAAAAATTGGCTATATTTATGGGATGGAGGTAATATCACTTAAGCACGTCGAAGAGAGTTTTTAGAACAAATATTTTTATTATTAATATATGAAGTATCTTCTTCATTTTTGTTCTCTCTCTCCAATGCTAAAGTAGTTTTCCAAAATGATATGAAAGAGAAAAATAGAGATAATGTGATTATTTGAATAGAAGTTAAATGAAAAAGAGGATAGAAAAAAATGGGATGGAAAAGTGAAAATGAGAAGAGATGAAAATAAATTTAAAAATAATAATAACATAAAATGGAAAAGTGAAAACACCGCACGATTACAATGTCATGACGAATGAGAATGAATAAATTAAAAAAATTAAAAATTAAAAAATATGGAACTCATAAGAAGAAATGTATCTTTCTACAATATGCCATTTTTTTTTTGGTTGGATAATATTTATTAACTATAATGTGGGTGATTGAGAAAGGTAAATAAATTATTTTCAAAATTATTTTTCACTGTATGTGGAAAGTGAAAACACCGAAAGATTACAATGTCATGACGAATTAACCAAAACAAAAAGAATTATACTTCAAATTGAATTCCCCAAAAATATTGTGTATCAAGCAACAAAAACAGAATTCAAATCTTGTTTGGATGAAACATATCCCATGAAAATTAAAGCCAACCAAACACAACATAATCTTGTGAGATCAGTGAGATCAACAAGTATTAAAGAAGATATCACTAATTAGAAACATATATATATATATATATATATATATATATATATTATATTATATTATTATTATTATTATATATATAAAAAGATATTGCTTTCAGTTAAATCTCAGAATACATAACCAAAGATATATTAACCAAATCTGCAGGCCTTATCCAAAAACTCCAGAGCCCCGCATTTGGAAATCCCACAAATAATATATTTACAAAAAAAAAAAAAAAACCCAAATGGGAAAAAGAAAAAAAAAACATGGAGCAGTTTTTACTCCATATAGAAATAAAAATTCAATCCTGTTCTCTAGTTTAGGCCATTACTACTGCATTCCCTTCTTGAAATCCAATCTTAGTTTCCTCTTTGCCAGGTCCATTTGGGAGCACAATCTCTTTGGGTAACAAATCTTCACTTTTACCACATTCATCAGTTACATTTGGCAGTAATTTTCTTGAAATTAAACCATTTGAAGCTAAACCCAATAATTCTGACTCCTCCAGACCTTTCGGTGGACCGAGTGTACACCTTTCAGTCCCATATTTGGCCAATGCATCTTTAAACTTCTTGATCTGCAAACAAAAACCCATCAATCTTTCACTTATTTTACTGTTTCTGTAAAAAGTAAAAAAACTTTAGATTCGACCATAAATCTAATTGCTTACAGTTGCATTGGTACAGCTGAAGCTACACAACTTGCCCTCTGCACCTCTGTAAAATCTAAAGAACGGCAGCACATGAATGTGAAGACTATGGCACATTGTTTTCAGTTCTTCATAATTAACCTTGAGAAAAGTTGCACCAGGGTTTAGCTCAGCCAGTTGACAGATCTGTAAAAAAGTAATTATCTTAGATTATAAGTTAAAATCAGATAAACAACGGTGAAATTTTTTTTTATCTCTATTGTTTAAGAATTTACCTTTGGATGCAGTGATTTGCAGCCTCCACAACCGGGAGAGTAAAAGTCAATTATAACCAATCTATCACCAGCATTTAACAAAGAATCAACAAGTTCTTGTGCAGAATAAATCTCTACCATGTTGGGCTGAAGAGTCTTTTCCCACCATCTTAGGGCTCTGCTTATGCATCTTGATGATGACTGTGCCTAAAATCGCATCAAACAAAGGCCAAGAAATTGAAGTTCCTAATTATGCCCAAAAACAGAATAAAAATAATTTAACAGAAAAAACAAAAAGAGACTTACATTGGGAGGTATATATCTGGGGGCTCTAAAATCAATTTTCTGATCTGAAAATTGAAGGGGCCTTCCAATAAAATCCGATGATTTTGAATGTGAAAACTGAAGGTTGATAACTGGAGGAGAAACCCCAAAATACCCTAGGGATTTGTTCTTGATAATGGTCGTGTTGGACCCAGACACAGAGAAACCAGCCTTTAAAGAACAAGACATTTCTTCAAGATTCTTGAAATTCCAAAACCTTATAACATCAAATTAACAAAAAACCCACAAATTTCTCCTCTGGCTGTAGATCAAAGAACCCTACTTTTTGGTCAAGAAAACCAATTCAAGAAGAAAATTCAAGAAATGGGAAACACAGGCCTATAACATCAAAAACAAAAGAAACCCACAAGATTTCTCCCCTGTTTTGTAGATCAAGAACCCTAAATTTTTCCCTGACAATCAAGAAAAAATAATTAGACCACGGTGAGAAGAACCCGGAAACTTAAATCCAAGCACGGCCCACAAATTGTATGTTTTTTCAAGAAAAAGTGAGGAAATACTGAAATTCGGTGGTTCAGAAAGAAACTTTGAAGGAAGGGTTTCGATTTTGTCTTCTTGAAGGTTTGTTATTCGGGGAAGCAGGAAAGGAGGGAGAGGTTATGTGGGATTTATAAAAGGAAAAGTGAAGAGTACGTGGGGTCAAACGATTCGATTGGATACAATTGTCATTATCCAAAACATTGCTTTATCCAATTTTACAGAGATTTGAAATTTAAAAATAAATCCATTAATCCTAATCACGAAATGTGGATTAATCTCATTGGAGTGGATAAAATGTGGATTGTATGAGATTTATGTCCTGTGGAGAACAGAGAGGATGCGCGTAATAGCAGGATTCTTTTCGTGATTTATTATTTGATTTTTTGAGGTTAGGATTAATTTTAGGATTTAGAAATGCTATATTACTGTAAAAATAATTTGTTTTTAAGCAAAATTTAGGCAGTTGGTGAGACTGTTGTTTCACCGCGTACCTGACAGCTGACTGTGTCAAATTCTTGAAGTTTTGGATAACGATAAATGGGAGAAATTGCCATAAATAACTGCTCCGCCATCCCCTCCAATTCACTAGTACGACGTCAAAATTGAGTCCAAATCTATTGTCTTTTTCTATTTTTATAATTATCCGTCCCATCCAGTCAAAATTTAAAATAATTTATATATACACCTTGTTGTGTATGTATAATATTCTCGTTGGTTGAGACAGTCAATACGATAGAAGATCGTAGTGATCTATCATTGATATTATTTTTGAAAAATCTATTATTTTTCAAAATTACTTTTATTAGTATACTCATTTCCAAATTTAAGAAATTACGTCAAAATTTTTTAATTAAGATTTAATTGCATTTTCCTTTTTCTTTAGCAATTAGACTTTAATTTTAAGCATTTTGTTGTGGATAACACGGTCTCCAACTTTTAAAAACGGTATTTGGTTCAAAATATCCCTACAATCCGACAAGTTTGTGCAAATCTTCTTACCTTCATTTCTTTTTATTTTTGATAAATACGTACCCACTTCGACACTTTCTTTTCAGAAACATCCTTTTCTCTTATAAACCTCTACTAATTGCATGAAGAATAAAATTGGCAACTCATCTGATTTGGACTTCGGGTGTAAATTGTTTTTCCCAAATTTACCACTTCATTGATTTTTCATACGTGACCATTTTATGGATTCCTACGTGCGCTTTTAACTCAAATGTTTAAATTGAGACCTTAACGTCTGAAACACAACGACAACATATGTCATCATAATTTGGCATGCTATTTGTGGATTAAATCATGATGATACATACTGCCACGCCATAATTTGAACACGCTAAGGTGCTCAATTTGGACACTGGATCAAAACTGTTCCTACATGTAGCAAAAGATATAAAAAATGATGTATATGGTAAAGATAGCTGCCAAAAAATGAAGAGTTTGAAGAAATAAAAGATAGTGATGATCTATTATTAAAAAAAAAAAAAGTTACGATTTGCACCCAATTATCTAACCAAAAAAAAGGCACACAACATTTGTAAAAAGAAAAAGAAGTAGCAATCGAATAAAGATTAAAAATTTCATTTCATCTGTCGCAACCTCGCACTTCCTGTCTACTATAGTCTCTATTATATGTGACAAGGGTGGGCAAATGAGTCAGGAGAATAAACAATTTTGTAAAATTTCGTACCCTTTCCTAATTTTATTTATATGTGGTTCATGTAAATCAATAGTTTTCACTTTATTTATATTGAAGGATATATAAATTTACGATTTCAAGAAAATATTAACAATTTTTTTTAGAGATAGAGCATCTATTTGGACGGATGAGATGTGTTTTAAATATTGTTAATCCCGTGATCTAGAAAAATAAAAATAAAAATTGTTGGAGATAGTCGTCATTCTTTTTTCCTTCTTCTTGCCTAACAATATTAATCAAGCTATTGAGTTTGTTCGCTAATGGTATCGAACTTTTAAAAATGTAACATAAATCGCCATCACCACCGATAACAAAATATTAATAACAACTATGATTTAAAACTAGTACAATTTTAATATTTTATATATGAATATTAAAGTTATCATATAACTAACATGATCCCGTCAAACGTGGATAAAAATCTTCAATATATTACAAAGGATAATATAACATTATTTAATTTATCATCTTCTTTTTTAAAGGACAAAAATCTCCTCAAACATTACTAAGCGTCAAACAAGGATCTCATCAACATTATTATATAATAATAACTAACATGATCTCGTCAAACGAGGATAAACTTGTTCAATATATTACAAGGATGAAATAACATTATTTAATTTATCATCTTTGTTTTTTTTAATTTTTAATTTTTATTTTTGAAATGATAAAAATCTTCTCAACGATTATTACAAGCATCAAACAAGGGTCTTGCCAAACATTATGATTATGATATAACTAACATGATCTCGTCAAACAAGGATAAAAATCTTCGATATATTACAAGTGATAATATAACATTAATTTGTGATGACAAATTAATTTATGTCAATTAAATTAAATATCACATCAATAATGAGCGATAAGCGATCATGGTATGAATCAAATCATTTCCTCATTAAAGTCAATAACTTAAGACTTTTCTTTTTTTTTTTTTTTGAATCAACTTAATATTGTTATAAATTTTATTTCTGGTAATATGATATTCTTGTAAATGATCTATCTTAATGCAGAATTAATGTAAAATGTTTATCCATACAAACAAGGGTTAGTGTTACGTTTTTAAGACCAAGTTCTCTCTCATCATGACTTTTTCTATAAAATGGCACGCTCAATCCATCACTTAACAAAATCAATGTTATACCTATTATTAGTCTTTGATCGGAGAGGAGAGAGGGATGAAAGAACGATTAAAAGTTGTCTTCTCCATGATTAATTAATCTTTATGAACTCTTTTGAAACTTGAATACTAACCCACCCATGAATCTTTCTCTATGAACTCGTTTGAAACTTGATATATAGTGGAAATTGAAAACTCACAAAAACTACGGCATGAAGCCATGACCCACCAAAAGTTGCCTTCGTTTTTGTGAAGAATTTGCGCCCCCGCCCCCCCCCCCCTTTTTTTGTGGGGTCCCTACGTTAGGTTTTCTTGTAGGTAACATTTTTTTTATTTTTTTTTTATTTTGGATGTTGACATCCAACGACTTTTTCGTGCAAAAGGATTATGCTATTGACAAAATGTGCGATAATAATGTGAATCAAAAAGAGCACTGCATTTTTGTGGTTCTCTTTCCAGGAAATATTATGCATGCATAATAAAGACTAAAGGGTAACTTCAAGCAGCCCTAACGACCTTTTGCCGATCCGTTTCTGCAGCAAACTTTAATAAAATTACATGTTACAACTATAATAATATCACTTCACATGATTAATTTATCACACACTTAATTGAAAATAGTTGTCAATAAAAATTGTACAGGTATCATCTAAAAAATTGAAGAATATTCTCTCAAGAAATTATTCTACCATTAAAAAAAATCTTTATCAAACAAGCCCTAAGTCTTATCCAAATTCTAAAGCTAAACATGAGAACAACCGAGTGAAGCAAATAAATGGATAGAGACTCATTTGTTCAATCAATTATGGGCGGATTGGCTCTGTTCCCCATAGTGGGCAACATAAGCCAATCCCCACGCCTACGTGGCGCCATCAGGTGGCGCCACGTCATCACACAAAATTTTTTTTTGGTATCTACGTTAAGTTAGACGAATAATACATAACTGTTCCCTGATGGTGGGGGTCTCACCCGACCCCCATAATTTTTTTTCACAGTGGGTACCGTAAGGTACCCACTATGGGGAACGGAGCCGGACCGCAATTATGGGAAGGAAAACATGTTAATTTGCTAGATATTTTTGAGAAGGGTGTCATATATAGTAAATCAATATTGTAGCTTAGGCACATTTTCTTGTGAATAAAGTATTGCCCATGCCATTGTGAAAACACGTGAGCTGGGGTTCCCTTATCCAGATGGTCACTTAGATTGAGAGATAAAGTTTGCAGTATGCATGGCATGGAGAGCCCATACTATTGGAACCTTCTCTTTAATGATAGATAATACTCATAATAGAGACCCATCGTATTAAAACTTCATTTTAAAATACGAATGGGACAAAAAAGGGTTGTAGCTTTTTGGTCTTGAGATGTCACTTGTGAGAAGTCAAAGAGATAATAGTATATTCGATTCTCTTGATTGTAACTTTGTTTTTGTGTTCGATCCCTCTTCTTCTTTTAAAGTGGACATTGTCATTTGAAGTGTTGCTATTACAAGACATTAATCGTTGTATTTTGGAAGATGGGAGTGAAATATTCAAGATCGACATTATTGTACAATGATTTATGTTAAATTATATAGAACTATGGTAACCAGAAACGAGACTTTGTATTTCATATCAAGAAAAAGTTGAACTTGAAATCATTTTGCATTCTCGTTATTTCTAACAATAGTTGAAGCTTATGCCTTTCCAAAAGGTTTGTGGTGACAAATTTATTAAAGAATACATGCTAATTAAGATTACAACATAAGATGATCGACATTGAAATATATTACAATCGTTTTTTTTATATTTTTAAGTGATAAAAGTCATTTTCTCATTTTTATTACATCGTTCATGTTTGGTTTAGATTTCGAAAATATTATGTTCTACCACATTCAATGAGGGAAAACATACGGCAATGGTAAACAAGTAGAAATAGAATTTAATATTTTTTTGTCACACACATTTAAAGTTAGGTCAAATTCCATCAATCATCCCAACATTACAATATTTCAAACATATTCAAAGAAGATAGCACATTCAAATGGATTTAGATGGAGGTCAAGTGGTGGAGAGTGTAAGCATTTATTCTTCAAAGGAGCTGTGATATGTAGTAATTGAAGAATATAATAGTAGGAAAAAGACACGTCTAACAATTTTTTAAACTTCGAAGTTTTATATGGGGACTCTTTTTGGAGTACACATAAAAAGTATGGTAAAATACCACACACTAATGAGGATATGGGCACCCCACATTCAAAAAAAAAAAATTTAAATAGACGATGACGTGGCTCCTTGGGAAGGCGCCACATCACCCCTGTTGGTTGCCAACAGGTTAGCAACTGATCAATAGCGCTTACTATATAGTTAGTGATTAGTGAAATATGAGTAAGTTTAGATATGAGTAACTATTTACTGGTCAAAGTTGGAACAAGTTACTTATTTTGCTAGTGTAAGATACAAATTATTTTTAAAGTGCCTATTAGCATACATATAAAAATGCATTTTAATTCATTTTTTTTTAAAATTTAAATTTGGTCAAACAAATCACATTCATATACTCTCACGAAATCTCCACCATCCAACTCCACTCATTTTCTTTCTTTCTACTCATAAAAATATATTAAAATTTATCCATTAATACCTATTTAAATGTATTTAAATGTAAGAAGAAAGTAAGTTATTGAAACATGTTTGGATATTAAATTGTAACGAAATCATAAACTTACATCATGTCATTAATAAATTCATATCACATAATCTAAAGCAGGTCAATTTACGAAATCACGTGCAACGTACGCATTGTTCGCTAGTATGCGTAAGACAATCTGTTGCATAGTTTCGTTATATCTTGTAGCTTTCTCTAGGGTTATTGATTTATTTTTAAAAAATAAAAAGTATAATCGATGAGGTTAAGTCTTCTTTTTTATTTAAGACAATAATTACGTAAAGCAATAATCTTTCCCAAAATGGAAAATAAACGACGCGATGGGTCCAAGTCTTCCACTTTCAACGAGACCTTTAATTTCCGCCTTCGAAGCCATCATGTTCGACTGGAAAAATGGTTTATGACTTTCTTCTCAACCAATTAGGGTGTGGTGGTGACAGGTCAACTTTTTTAAGCATCGTGGTTTTAATGATCAATTTAACCTCAAAAGAGTATCGATAAGTTCAACAAAAGATGAGCATTAGATCAGTTATGTCAATTTTGATTCTTCCACATTTTTCTTTTCAAAGTTATTATCATTGATTGGACCTTATTACATTTACGAGTGTCATAAAAAACTATTGCTAATTTGAATGGCACTTCCAGTAGCTTTCTACCCAAAATCATTCTTAAAATTGATGCTATTAGGTAATGATGCTATAAAGCTTTCTATATGAAAATGGCATATAATTAACATGTTATAGTTATTTAAGTTGATGAGCGAAGTCACAGGTCAAATAAAACGTGTTAACATTTATTGCTACTAAAATAAAAAGTGTTGATATTTATTACTATTACATTAATTTTAATCGTTGCTTCACACCCATAGAGATCACACAGAATTTGTAACTATTACTTGTTGGATAAGACTTGTCAACATCCCAGTTCCACATCCTACAAGTTGATCCAGCTTTGGAAGGCTTCACGGCTTTAATGTCTTCTCGTCATCTCTAGGAAGTCAGTCCAATATTTGAAAAACTTCTCGAAATTCCTTTATCGTGTGCAAGTCCAATATTTTCCATACAAACAGCTCCTGCACTCCTACAGCTCTATCTCTAGCTCCACAACAATATCATCATTCTCAGCCTTCATTACCCCAACCACATACTTGTTCTTCTCACCGTCATGTACAATATTTCCTTCAAAAGTTAATATTTTCTTCTCAGTTTTACTTTCTTCAACAAACTCATCACCGTTTTCATCTTTCTCCCCCAGTACATTTTGGTCATCTTCCAGTCCATTTTGGTCATTTAATTCTTCCACTTCTATGCCTAGAGTACCACCACCACTATTATCCTCAACTTTGCAACAAAGCACCCATCTCCCAGAACATTTTAATTTCTTCCCCCAATTCATTATTGTTCTCTTCCATTGAATGAGTCTCTTCCCCTCGACTCAAGCTCTCATTTTAAGACTCATTCTCCACATCCTCCTCATTATGCCTTCTCCACCATTTCACTTTCTCATCTCAACACCCTTTAACCTCCTCCTTAGTTCTGCAAAATTGCCTAAAGATGAGCTTGAAATAACTCTTTATATCACATTAAGAGACTCACTCTCATAGTCCAGAAGTAAAAATCGAAAACAACATGGAGACGAGGAAACAAAGGAGGAGACCAAAAAAATTCTCCTCCAGAGTTTAGCACAACATATCTACCAAACTTATACTACTATAATATAATACACATGGAAGACATAAGTACCACGACCACTATTATCCTCATCTTTGCCACAAAAGCCCCCATCTCCCACAACATTCCATCATTATTGTCTTCCATTGAATGGGTCTCTTCCCCTCGACTAAAGCTCTCATTTTAAGACTCGTCCTCCACATCCTCCTCATTATGTCTTCTCCGCCATTTTAAGACTCTATGTCTTACCCTATTAGTGCACATTACCGATGCAATCAATAGACCGCAGCTCCCAAATAACGTGCCTAGAGTACCATTACTACTATTATCATCATCTTTGCCATAGAAGCCCCCATCTCCCAAAACATTTTCTTCTCCCAAATCATCATTGTTATCTGCCACTGAATGGGTTTCTTCCCGTCGACTCAAGCCCTCTTTTTAACTCTTTTCTCCACATCCTCCTCAATATGTCTTCTCCTATGCCATTTCACTTTCTCATCTCAAGACCCTTTAGCCTCCTCAATTTCCTAAAGATGAGCTTGAAATAACTCTTTATATAATATTAAGAGACTCACTCTCATGGTTAAGAAGTAAATATTGAAAACAACAAGGAAAAGAGAGAACCATGGAGGGAACCAAAAAAAATTCTCCTTTCAGAGTTCAGCACAACATATCTACCAAACTTATGCTACTATAATATAATATGCATGGAAGACACGTAAACCGCAGTTCCCAAATAAAACTATAAATAGTGCAGAACTTTAAGTTGGTTAGAATAAAAATATTCAACTCAACAATTATTAACAACAAACGCACTGCCAAGGGAAATTATATGAAAAATATAGAGATGCATTACTAAAAGTCTACAACTCCAAGATATCCTTTTACGGCGAAGGATTTGGCGATGAATCCAGATCAGATAACCCGGTACTTTCAGATATCCCTAGACTTTCAGAAGGCAAAGGCTCCAGTGAAGGCTCTTTAAACTTCATAGAGGCTACATTTTCTCGTTTAGAATGCAAAATTCCAATAGCACTCAACAATACTTTTCCCGGCTCCTGCAAATAAAAGGATCATTTCCAATATAACTAAAAATTAAAAATTAAAAATAAAAATAAAAGTAAAAAAAAAGTACAACAAAATACCTCATTAATTGACATAGGTCTCAGATGGTCTACAAGATACCTAGAGAACTCTTTGTCGAAATAGTGCATTACCAACCGTCACTTGGTCAAAAACTGCACTAGCACACTAGAGTATTCAACTATTTCAATAATAAATTCCCAAAAAAAAAGAAAATTACAGAAAAACTACCTTCGAAATAAACGGCCCAAACTCATAACAACACATGTAGATGGCGGTGTGATGCTCAATGATTAATCTGTCGTCATGCAAACCTTGAGAAAACTAGACAACATTCAACTCGTTAAATGAAACCAATGACAGGAAAAAAATAAAAAATTACAAATAATTCCATACCGTCATTGCTTGACCCAAAAACAATAACGCTGCCCGTGTAACATCCAAATAATCATGGACAATCCCCTCACATATGACATCCATAAAGTTCTCAAACAGACTGTCATCCAACCAAACTGAAATTTCAAACAAATATTTATCAGATAAAAGTATCAACATAGATATAGAAATAATATATAATACAAGAATAAAAAAATTACAACCTGAAATTTTCTCAAATAAAAGAGGCACACAAAATGCCAATCAGTCTCCAAGTGATTTTGTGAGATGCTGCAGGCAAAAATAATTTAGCATAGCTATAATATCTTTACATATACATGCAAGATATTAGAAATTTTTACTACCTTAAAGTAACGCAAGAAATCACGAGTGCGGTCACCATATTTATCATCAACATACTTTGATATATAAAACTAATTCAACATTCATAGAGGTAGTAACCCTTAAAAGCGTAGACTGTTTTCAGTCTCTTATACAAAAAACAAATAAAGAAAATTCAATCAGAGATATTAAGAATTAAGTTAAATACAAATTTCTTTTCAAAAAATAAATACCTCTTCATTTTCCAAAATGTTTCGGTCTTCCAGTTTTCTTCTCAACTCAAACTCCAAAAACACATAAACAGCTTTCTCCAAGTATTCCAATACAAACTTCAAATAAATGAACATGTTAAATATTAAATGCAATTATCAAAAACTAACAAAATAAAATCAGTTTAATATTACAAAGCAAATACCTTACGATGCGACTGTGTAGACCTAAGTGAACCAATCAAATAATTTGCAAAAGCTTCCATAGACTGCTCCCTAGGAATGCATGTCATGGAACAAAATTGAACCAGGATGGAACTTGCAATCTACAAAGAGTGTAAATTGAAAAATTAATTTCCTAATAGTTAAATCGATAACTAATCTTCCAAATATAAAATACATTCAAAATAACAGAGCTACCCGAGTAAGATCATTTGTGGGGCCTTCATTGCTAATCAAATATAATGCACACAAAAATTTTCGATTGTCTCATGCTTGGCCTTAAGTAAAGATTTACCAGACTGACGAAATCCAAAAAATTAAGAAATACAAATTTCTTTTCAGAAAATAAATGCCTCTTCATTTTCCAAAATGTTTCGGTCTTCCAATTTTCTTCTCAACTCAGACTCCAAAAACACATAAACAGCTTTCTCCAAGTATTCCAATACAAACTTCAAATAATTGGACATCTTAAATATTAAATGCAATTATCAAAAACTAACAAAATAAAATCATTTTAATATTACAAAGCAAATACCTTATGATGCGACTGTGTAGACCTAAGTAGACCAATCAAATAATTTGCAAACGATTCCATAAACTGCTCCCTAGGAATACATGTCACGGAACAAAATTGAACCAGGATGAAACTTGCAATCTCTAAAGAGTGTAAATTGGAAAATTAATTTCCTAAGAGTTAAATCGATAACTAATCTTCCAAACATAAAATACATTCAAAACAACAAAGCTACCTGAGTAAAATCATTTGTGGGGCCTTCATTGCTAATCAAATATAATGTACACAAAAATTTCTCGATTGTCTCATACGTGTCCTTAAGTAAAGATTTACAAGACTGGCGAAATCAGAAAAATTAAGAAATACAAATTTCTTTTCAGAAAATAAATGCCTCTTCATTTTCCAAAATGTTTCGGTCTTCCAATTTTCTTCTCAACTCAGACTTCAAAAACACATAAACAGCTTTCTCCAAGTATTCCAATACAAACTTCAAATAAATGGACATCTTAAATATTAAATGCAATTATCAAAAACTAACAAAATAAAATCAGTTGAATATTACAAACGCACTGCCAAGGGAAATTATATGAAAAATATAGAGATGCAATACTACAAGTCTACAACTCCAAGATATCCTTTTACGGCGAAGGATTTGGCGATGAATCCAGATCAGATAACCCTGTACTTTCAGATATCCCTAGACTTTCAGAAGGCAAAGGCTCCAGTGAAGGCTCTTTAAACTTCATAGAGCCTACATTTTCTCATTTAGAATGCAAAATTCCAATAGCACTCAACAATACTTTTCCCGGCTCCTGCAAATAAAAATATCATTTCCAATATAACTAAAAATTAAAAATTAAAAATTAAAATAAAAGTAAAAAAAAAAGTACAACAAAATACCTCATTAATTGACATAGGTCTCAGATGGTCTACAAGATACCTAGAGAACTCTTTGTCGAAATAGTGCATTACCAACCGTCACTTGGTCAAAAACTGCACTAGCACACTAGAGTATTCAACTATTTCAATAATAAATTCAAAAAAATAAAATAAAATTACAAAAAACTACCTTCGAAATAAACGGCCCAAACTCATAACAACACATGTAGATGGCGGTGTGATGCTCAACGATTAATCTGTCGTCATGCAAACCTTGACAAAACTAGACAACATTCAACTTGTTAAATGAAACCAATAACAGGAAAAAAAATTACAAATAATTCCATACATTCATTGCTTGACCGAAAAACAATAACGCTGCCCGTGTAACATCCAAATCATCATGGACAATCCCCTCACATATGACATCCATAAAGTCCTCAAACAGACTGTCATCCAACCAAACTGAAATTTCAAACAAATATTTATCAGATAAAAGTATCAACATAGATATAGAAATAATATATAATACAAGAATAAAAAAATTACAACCTGAAATTTTCTCAAATAAAAGAGGCACACAAAATGCCAATCAGTCTCCAAGTGATTTTGTGAGATGCTGCAGGCAAAAATAATTTAGCATAGCTATAATATCTTTACATATACATGCAAGATATTAGAAATTTTTACTACCTTAAAGTAACGCAAGAAACCACGCGTGCGGTCACCATATTTATCATCAACATACTTTGATATATAAAACTAATTCAACATTCATAGAGGTAGTGACCTTGAAAAGCTTAGACTGTTTTCAGTCTCTTGTACAAAAAACAAATAAAGAAAATTCAATCAGGGATATTAAGAATTAAGTTAAATACAAATTTCTTTTCAAAAAATAAATACCTCTTCATTTTCCAAAATGTTTCGGTCCTCCAGTTTTCTTCTCAACTCAAACTCCCAAAACACATAAACAGCTTTCTCCAAGTATTCCAATACAAACTTCAAATAAATGAACATGTTAAATATTAAATGCAATTATCAAAAACTAACAAAATAAAATCAGCGGAATATTACAAAGCAAATACCTTACGATGCGACTGTGTAGACCTAAGTGAACCAATCAAATAATTTGCAAAAGATTCCATAGACTGCTCCCTAGGAATGCATGTCACGGAACAAAATTGAACTAGGATGGAACTTGCAATCTATAAAGAGTGTAAATTGAAAAATTAAATTTCCTAATAGTTAAATCGATAACTAATTTTCCAAACATAAAATACATTCAAAATAACATAGCTACCCGAGTAAGATCATTTGTGGGGCCTTCATTGCTAATCAAATATAACGCATACAAAAAAATTTCGATTGTCTCATGCTTGGCCTTAAGTAAAGATTTACAAGACTAACGAAATCCAAAAAATTAAGAAATACAAATTTCTTTTCAGAAAATAAATACCTCTTCATTTTCCAAAATGTTTCGTTCTTCCAATTTTCTTCTCAACTCAGACTCCAAAAACACATAAACAACTTTCTCAAGGTATTTCAATACAAACTTCAAATAAATGGACATCTTAAATATTAAATGCAATTATCAAAAACTGACAGAATAAAATCATCTGAATATTACAAAGCAAAAACCTTATGATGCGACTGTGTAGACCTAAGTAGACCAATCAAATAATTTGCAAACGATTCCATAAACTGCTCCCTAGGAATGCATGTCACGAACAAAATTGAACCAGGATGGAACTTGCAATCTCTAAAGAGTGTAAATTGGAAAATTAATTTCCTAAGAGTTAAATCGATAACTAATCTTCCAAACATAAAATACATTCAAAACAACAAATCTACCTGAGTAAGATCATTTGTGAGGCCTTCATTGCCAATCAAATATAACGCACACAAAAATTTCTCGATTGTCTCATGCTTTTCCTTAAGTAAAGATTTACAAGACTAACAAAATCCAAAAAATTAAGAAATACAAATTTCTTTTCATAAAATAAATACATTTTCATTTTCCAAAATGTTTCGTTCTTCCAATTTTCTTTTCAACTCAAACTCCAAAAACACATAAACAGCCTTCTCCAAGTATTCCAATACCAACTTCAAATAAATGGACATCTTAAATATTAAATGCAATTATCAAAAACTAACAAAATAAAATCAGTTGAATATTACAAAGCAAATACCTTACAATGCGACTGCGTAGACCTAAGTGAACCAATCAAATAATTTGCAAAAGATTCTATGAATTGCTCCCTAGGAATACATGTCACGGAACAAAATTGAACCAGGATGGAACTTGCAATCTATAAAGAGTTTAAATTGAAAAATTAATTTCCTAATAGCTAAATCGATAACTAATCTTCCAAACATAAAATACATTCAAAATAACAAAGTTAATCGAGTAAGATCATTTGTGGGGCCTTCATTGCTAATCAAATATAACGCACACAAAAATTTCTCGATTGTCTCATGCTTTTCCTTAAGTAAAGATTTACAAAACTGAAGAAATCCAAAAAATTAAGAAATAAAAATTAAACAAGCAATGAAAGAGAGAACATAATTAATATGATAGAAACAAAACCTATAAACCAGTAGACCTTTAAAACATAATTAAAAATCAAGATACTTTTGTTCTCATTTTCACATCTTCTTGGCATAATCAAAACTTTTGATGCGAAAATGGCGTAATTACACTTCCTTCTAATAACTAACAATTACAATTGAATACAAAAATTTTAAACAAACATAAATTGGTCGTTTAAAAAGAAATAACTATTTTAACTTTGACATTTGATATTAGCATATTCGGTCTCAATTAAATAGTTTCAATTGATTTTTCTTTTGTCTTTTTTGAAATATTAGCACATGCTTGCATTAATATTATATTATAAATTTTTTTAAAAAAAATCTTGTAATATTGTATTATTCCAATTTCTGGATGATTGCATACTCTGAGCAAGTTATATCATTTGGTGCTACCGCAGTTTGGACCCGTTTTGATAAAAAAGAAATATATATTTTTTAATCGAAAAGAAATACATAATAGAAAAAGGTGAAAAAGAGTTATGAGAAAACATTGAAAAAATATTGTTTTTTATATATTTAAAATAAGTTATAAAAAAATTAGAAATGGTTTAAGGATGCTATTAATCTCAAATGTTCAATTATTTGATGGCATGTAAATTTGGAAACTATTAGTACGAAATAGGCATATTTGGAATTTTATGTAGTAAGTGATATGATGTGCACATGAATTTGTGAAATACACATTTCGCATAGAAAATAAAGATCAGTATCCCACTCAATTTTATAATTTTTAGACTTAAAAAATATTATTTTATTTATATTTCTCACTCAAGCACAAATACCTAATTTTCAAAATACTATTTTATTTATATTTCCCACTCAAGCACCAATACCTAATTTTCAACTCGTGTATAATCTCCCGTTATTATCACCCCTGATCTTTTGATAGAATCACTCCTTATCCCTCCAATCCGGGTTATTATCATGTGTGATTTTTTAAAATCTCTCATCCATATCTTTCCCATTCAATCACACAAAATCAAGGAAAAATTTATAATCAAACGACTAGAAGTAGAGTCTCAATCTGATTAAATTATCCTTTCTTATGCTATTTACCATGAAAAAAGGAAAATATGTTATTATAATTTTTATTTTACACATATTTTAAATTATAACTTGGCCATAAATTTCCCGGTGCAACGCACGGGAGAAAATATTAGTAATAAATTAAAAAAAAAAAGAATCCCGCCACCCCTGCCCAACATCTGGGTGGGTGTGTGGGATGCAGGTGGGGTGGTGGGGTTTTTTTATTTTTGATTATTTTATTTTTTTATTTGATTTGATTAATTCTTTATATTCGGTATATTTTTAATTTTGGATTAAAAATGCACTGGATACACTTTTTTTACTATTTGCGCCAATTGTCCTTGTATTTATTATTAATTATCGGTTAAAATCAAAATATGTGTGTCTTTAATGCTAAAGAAATTCTTGAAAAGTCGTGATATTAATACGAATCAATGCTACGATGTCGGATGAATTCCATTCAAATGGACTAAACACGCATCAAATTTTTTTGGACCATTTGAGCAACTTTTTTTTTACTAATAGCACAGTGGACACATTTTTTTGGAATTATTTGCGCCAATAATAATAATAATAAATGTAAAAAGTATTAAAAATTCAGAAAATTAATAGTTTATTCCATCCCACACCCTCGGTAAATTTTATGGGCCAATATGCACCAAAAAAAGCGTTGTTTTCTACACAATAAATTTCATTTATTTCAACATACTTTTTTCTCTCTCATTTTTTTCAACCACCCAAATATTAATTTAATAATTTATTTTTTTTTAATATATTTTATTCAATTCTCAATCACATACCAACACAAAACTCAAGTAAATTACAATTTTTCTGAAAAGAATAAGGCCTAAATTACAAAATGGACATAAGTATCGCTGGAAATACTTTTAACACTCAAGTGATATTTTGGTCAAACAAAAAATATCAATATGATAGTTTTGCCGTTTCACACTTATTGTCCGTTTCACACTTACTGTTTCAACGCACACTAATTTCGAGTCTTATTCTGGTGTCCACTGTGGGTACCTTATAATATCCATAGTCGGTGAAAAAATTGTGGGAAACTTGTGGAACCCCCACTATCAAAGAACAATTTTGTATTATTCATTTGACATAATTTAGATGCAAAAAGTTTTTTTAAAATTTGAATCGATAATGTAACGCCACTAGAGCAAGTGGGTACAAAACCCAGGTGGGCTAATTTCACCTTTTAAGTACCCCTGAATCGGTCTTCCAAACCCTAAAAATCGAAAATCCTAATTCAACAAACATTCATCAAATTCATCGGATGGGATTATTCGATTTGGAGAAACACTTTGCTTTCTATGGAGCATACCACAGCAATCCGACAAACATTTTCATTCATATGCTCTTTGTTTGGCCGATCCTTTTCACATCTCTTGTTCTTCTCTATTTCACACCCTCCTTATTCAGCAATTCTTCAATTGTTTTGTGCGATCATGTTGTTTTGGTTTTGAACTTTGGATTCTTGTTGACTGTAATTTATGCCCTTTTCTATGTGAGTTTGGATAAGAAAGCTGGCTCTCTTGCTGCTCTGCTTTGCTTTATCTGCTGGGTTTACAGCAGTTATGTCGCTAATCATCTCGGATATTCTCTGGCTTGGAAGGTAATTTATTTGTTTCTGAATTTTTTCTAACTTTTTCCATGAATTATAGCTAGTTTTACTTATTGAAATTCAATAACAGATTTCGATTTCTGATGAGATTATAAAAAATCAAATATGGTTGATGATAATTAGATGAGCTGATAGACCTGATTGTGTTGCTCGATGAGTTTTTAGAATTAGTCATACGCATGTTTGTGTGATTCTAGTAATTTGTAGCTGTGGGGAAAAAATGGTGATTTTGTAATTTTGGGTGTTTTGAATTCTTTGACTGGTTTCGTGCAAGTAGTTCCCATCCTTCTTGATTACATCCAAATGTGAACTTTGGGTTCTTGATCACTGTAATTTACCCTTAATAAATCAGAAATTTCAAATGAATGAACTTGCAAAAAGATAGAAATAAATAGTTAAATACGACCCCGAATTTGTTAGGCATAAGGTTCAGTGCGTGTTGCACAAGGCTTGTAATTGGCCCTTTACTTGTATTTTCTTTCTAACCACATATTCCTCGTGAAAACATATGGGCTATTAAAATCATATCGGTTCAACTAAAGAGGATTTTAGTTCTAAATTCATTACTTTTTGACATTTTAATGCTCGTGGATTGTTAACGGTCCAAGTACATTGTGAGACTCCTCAATGGAGTTTCTTGGAGCACATCTTTTCAGATTAAGCAAAGTAGTGGGCATTTTAGTAATATGTATTCAGAGCAATCTTTGAGTCTCGGTCTTGGCGACAGAAATAGGATCTAGATGAAATGTACGTCTCAATTTTCTGCAGGAAATATGCTTTTTTACTTAACGATTTTAAGTAAAAAGAGCTTTAGGCCTTGTTCTTTGGAGGATAATTTTTATCCGGCACAATATTCCGTATAACCACACACATTTTCAACCACACACACATCTTCCAATACAATATTAACCACACATTTTACACGGAATAACGTGCGGATAAAAATTATCCTCCAAAGAACAAGGCCTTAGTTACTTGACCACTCAAGACGATTATAAGGATTCACTTTCATGGTGTACTTTGACACTGATAATGTTGGTAATTTCTTAGGTTGTCTTGGCATCTCAGCTGGTTTGCTGGACTGCACAATTCATAGGCCACGGTGTATTTGAGGTGATTACTCTAGCATCAGATGCTATGTTCTTTCACTCTTTCATCTATTTTTCTTCTTTGTTACATACATTGTTTGATTTTGTAGAAACGAGCTCCCGCTCTTTTAGACAACCTGGCTCAAGCATTCCTGATGGCACCTTTCTTTGTACTCCTGGAGGTAATATTGTCAATTACATGAAATTATGTTGCTGATTGGCATGGATCATATGTTGTGTATGTATTTTGGTAAAAATGATCTTTTTCACGTCTCCAAAAGCGAAAATTTATTTTGAAATCAGAAAAAGTTAAGGCAAACATAGACTTAAAGAGTTATATTTTACAGGCTCTGCAGTCATTCTTTGGCTATGAACCATACCCGGGGTTTCATGCTCGGGTAAAAGCGAAAATTGATGCTGATATTAAAGAATGGAAAGAGAAGAAGGAGAAGAAAAGTTCTTGATCTGAACAATGCAGCATCGGCAGGTGCAAGTTTCTTCCCTTGTCTTATGTATATGCATCGTTACGGATGCGTTTGTTGTATTGCAAAACCAGAATGTCCATATATTGATTGCCAATTGTGTAACAGACCTTTTTGTGGTCTCAACATATGTTGTACTAAAAATAATCTCACTTCATAGAACAATTTCACAGCTGTTTGGTGGTAGTTTTTGTGGTCAATGCTGGTGACAATGGCAGTGTGACATAGTACGTTATACTATCTTTTACACTCGTTATGACATGGTTATTAGAGTTTGAAAGTGATTTTGTTGGGCAAGTGGTTATTAAAAGTTAAAATCATTTTTATTTACATAGTAATTGGTGCATTTAGTTGGTACACCAAATCTTTATGGATGGATGCATCTTCAATTGTATCCAAGAACCCATCAAACACCAACTCTGGCGCCTAATTCGTAATGGCTCCACCAGCGATTAAGCTCCTGTTCTCCTACCTATTTTTATATATTTTTACACATTTTTATATTACCTATTTCGTGGGATCTATCTGCACTACACAAATCTCCACCATTCAATTCCACTTTTTCATTCTCCTATATCACATCAAAATACATAAAAACATATAAAAATACATACCCTAACACGCGCTAAATGGCATGACATGAAATGATGGAAAAATTGCTGATGAACCTTAATCGCCAATGAGTTTTGAGTCTCTGACTTGAGAGAAATAGAAAGGTCTATGTAAAAGCATTTCTAGTGGAGGGGGGAAATCTTGAGTAAAAACCCAAAGTGAAAAATTAAGGTGGAAAAAACTATGCCAAAATGAGAAGAAAGATGAAGGGGTAAAAATTATGCTCTCAAGGTAGAATCTATAAAAATAGGGGACCAAATTTTCCAACCCCACCGCCCCACCCCAACGTTTTTACGTCCAAAAGCGCGAAATTCCCCCCTTTCATTATTTGATTCAAGGTAGAAAAATCTATAAAATAAAGTTAATTATTCCCCCTCTATTATTTGCATGAAGTTGAACAAAGGGGAAAAAAGTGAAAGATTGATATGTTTGAAGTTGAAGAAAGGGGAAAAAATTCTCCAATGGTGAGAAATTAAAAATTGATATGTTTGATCTATGGAATGATGATGGGTTTTGCGGATTGAGTGACATTTTAGCTCCTCAACATGGCAATATCATGATTTTAAGGTTAAAGATGTAGGCCAAGACCAAGATCGACATGCATAAGATCAAGTAAAACTCTCTTCCTACGCAAAATTCAAATACACATAAATGATAATTAATATGCCCTCATTAAAATAAATAAATAAATAAACACAGGGTTGGAATATAAATGTGCAATATATAAGAATAGGATATGATATTTGTCACTCCAGACATAAACACCTCAAATAAAAAATTGATCACGTAAGAAAACCCTAGTTCATGTCAGAAAATTGTTGAAATTAAAATTGAGTTAGAAAAATAGGAACATCATCAAGATTATTATCATACGATCACGTGGTACAACGTAACAAAATGAGAGAGAACAAAAACCAAAAGAATTGTGCAAATTCTGTGAATAACCATGTATGTGATCGCATGGTAGAAAAATCTAGTGGAAATTATAACCATGTCACCTCACGGTTTTGAACGATCGATGTGATCACATTGTAGAAAATGACAGCAAAGAGATCGAACAACACTTTTGTTTGCGAATCGGGGTGCTATTTTTCACCATTGGGGCGCGTTTTTTCCTCAAAAAGACATGGCGAAGATTAGAAGTACTCTATAGATAGAGGTTAAAGCATGTAGAGAAATAAATCACAATGCCTTAGAAGATCATTATGTACTCTAAACCAAAATATTATCAAATTCAAAGATTATTACTTTTGCTCGGTGTATGATCGATCTTTTGATAAAATCCTCAGAGCTTGGTGCGACCAAGTCCCGTAAGCGATCTCTAAGACGAGAGACAGATAATAATAGTTTTCAGACAACGATTTCGAATTGCATTCAAGCCTTGCATTCGGGTGTTCTTTGTTCTATTTTTGTGAATTAATTAATTTATTCTTTCGTGAATTCAATCGTTGTAGTTCTTTTCTTCTCATTTGTTTTGTTTATCTTTCCAATTCCGACTTTCGTCGACACGATTTCCCAACAGTTTGAAAGAGAAGAACCTACGATATATGAGATCTTCTCTCCTTCGTGCTTAATTTCTTTCTTGATTTCATCTTTTCGATCTCTCAAAGACGTAACCTATGAACATATTGGTGTAAGAATAGAACCCTAACGTGTGCTGTGTACAATGCGTGAAAACAAAAGCAAAATAGAAGTAGGATTAATAAAGAAATTTTTGTTATGAATAATAATTGAAGAATAATTATTAGGTGTTATGAATAATTGAGAATAATTTGGTGGTTATGAATTATGAGGAATAATTTGGTGGAGGAATAATTTGGTGGAGGAATAATTTGGTAAAAGGTGTAATTATTATATGTGAATGACTATTATACCCTTGATGAAATTATGTAATTACTGATTGTGCTATTCAGAAGTTTTCCTATAAATAGTGCAGTTATTAATGAATTCATTCCCAGGAATTCCTTAATTCATTCTCTCTAAATTCTCTCTCTATTGTTTTACATACTTTATAACACGTTATCGACGTGAGTCTCAGCCATTCGAGTAATACGGGGGTACGCTTCTACAAATAAGATCTTATGTATTTATCTTCTCAGACGTAAACTAATTATTATAAATAACCTAATCCATCTCCAAATCAATACTTATCTTTCTTTCTCTCTTATCTTTTCCCACTTTCTCACGCTCTCACTCTCTCTATCTTCCCAATCACTCACGTAAAACATTTATGCAGAGACAAAGAGTTGTGGGCAATCCAAGAATTGGCAAATGGAGGAAATACGTGTTCAATTAGCTTCGCCCAAGAAAAAGAAAAGGTATATATATTATATTACTTTATAATATAATAATATATTAAACTATAATATTCGTTTTTCTCGAGATATATGAGTATACATTATCAAAATCAAAATTTCTCGACTCCATTATACTGATTCATTTAACGAGCTTCGATTTGACACCAACATTGATAGGGTAATAACTCGCTTTGAAATATGTTATTATCAAACTTTCAAAATTTACAAATCAAGACACTAACTTTTGAAAAGCTTACAAAATATTCTGAATATTTTGATATTGATAAATTGAAATAGAAAGGACATAATTTTCCAATCGTAAAACATTGATAAAATATTTTTGACAATTTTACCTTACTAATTGGAATGGACAATTTTACCCTTAGGATAAAACCTACCTAATTACAATGACAAAGGAAAATGGGATAGAATATTCATGAAGAAATTCTAAATCCATTGATTATATAAAATGGCTTGAAGTCCATTTGAGTTAAAAAGATCGAATATTATTTTAACTCAAGAGTTTAATTACATAATATACTTATTCTAAAAGGATAAATGCCTTGTAGAAGTAATGAAGTATTTGTTCTGAAGTTAACAAATTTGCTTTCCATAGAAGCGTCAATATTTAATTACTCGTGACTTTATTTATTGCAATTTAATTAATGCAATACCTCCTACTTGATGACGGGTTCAAGCGGTCACTAAACGGAAGGTTTTATATATTTTGCACTTTATATATGCTAAGTGATGGGTAATACCTTCTACTAAGTAGATCCTACCTCAAGAAGTAGTTAAACATTATGCAATTTATTTCTCATTTAAATTCGTGAAATTTATATTTATTACAATAATTCTCATAAGGTAGGTTCGACCACCTATTGGAGAAAATTTAATTTCGCAATTTAAATTTACGATTTTAGATTTCGATATATTTCCAATGTGGTGGGTTATACTACGTTGGTTATAACTTAATCCTACTCCTAAGGAAGTAGTTGATCAAACATTCTTAATCATACTCTTGAAGAAGTAGATAATAAGAATAAAATTTATTCTTCATATTTACGAATATTAATGGAGAAAATTGAGCAAGTGGTACTGAAGTTACCATTGGATAAATATATGAAAGTAAAATGCTCAATAGATCCTATATTGATAAAAGGAACATATCATATGAAGTGATTATATGAAGTAATCTCATGCCGATATGAGATTGTATTAATATGAGAATAAAATGCTCTTGAAGAAGCATAATCACTAGATTTGTATTTGAATAAAGCCAATATGATATTATTACTCTAAGACAAAACATGGTCAGTGGAACATATTGAGAATATCAAAAGATGCAGCATTAAACACTAAAATATAGAAATGCAAAAGAATATACATACTCAATCCATAAATGAGGGATGCGTCTCGAGAGTATAAATATCCTAAAGTAACTCGCCACCATCAACATTAGGATTCATAATGAAATATTTAAAGGATCCTAATTTCTTTTCGCTGACACCAGATTGATCGTGACCGACGGACTGGGCTTCCAAGGCATTCTTGAACATATGCATGAAATTTGATGAGTAGTTTATCAACAAAGATTTACAGCGAAATAAGTATTTTTCTCAATAAGAGATAAACTTATTATTTACACTCGATCTAGAAACGCTTAGTAAGCCATCAAAGAAATTATTAATATTCAACAAACCTATTGGTTTGATATGAAAATTCCACCGCGCCAACGAGGCTATATTGAATATTTCCTCCAGTCAGTGAAATTACCTTTGGAAGGACAATAAAAGCATCACTATTATTCATCATATACATCATACAAGCCAGGATGGATTGCGCTTGTAGCACCAACCCCGCTGACCCATGGTAGAACTGGCTCCAATTCTAGTATTAGATCCAACTAGATGGAAAGGTATTACGCTCAAACTCTTATTCCCATGATTTCAAAGTGCGGCCATTATAAGTCTAGCTAAAGTTTGTTGTTGGTTCTCCAGATAGTAGTATATTGATTTCTTGTCTCCCTAACTCTTTTATTAAATGGTTTGCCATATCCACATATTGGATATGGCTCATCAGCTTAGATCCACCAAGAATACATACGGTTTTTAATATGCCGAGGTAAAGACTTGTATGAGATGATTCTAAAATCTCCATATCCATCTCTACTCCTATCTCTTTTGCACTATACTTTTAATGTATGAATATGAGAGATATATGAATCCTCTATTTAAAGAAAAATTTTCAAACCAATAATTGAGTGCACTATTTACTTTTTGACTAATATGAAAGAGAAAAAATGCAGAAAATTTTTTTAAGTGAAAATATATATATCTCATGGGTGATTGAAAAATAATATATATATACATATATATATATATCTTAAAATCGAAAAACAATATTTACAATTACAAGAAAAAACATTGATCTTCGTTATTACAACCTAACTTCCTTATATTAATATGAGAAAATTATTATACTAAAATTTTCTACTAAATTTACAAAACAGGATCTTCTAAAGTAAGTTTTTCAAGACTCAGAATGCGTTTGTTGATCTTTGTATTTGGCCTATAAGGCCATTAGCTCACCTTAATACGTGTCCACTAGTGATGTGTCTCAAGAGCTTGAATATCATTCAAAGGCTTACTCAATCCATCCTTAATGAATGCTATTTTATCTTCTCGATTTACTGACAAGTACCCCATGCGATTTACATCGAGTGTCACATGTCCATCGAGCACACTTGTAGCATCCTCCTAATCTTTTTGCTCGCTTCTTTTGAAAAACTACTTTTACCCATACCGTGCATGTATTTAGAAGGAATTGAAACTCACATGATAATCGAACATTTGCTTCAATCAAGCATCGGATATCTTGTGGGATACACTTTTATTCATTAGCATCCTTAATCTTTTCCAAATTTACATCGAGCAATCCTTTTTAGGATTTTGATCGGTAGTGATGGATAGTATTTCTAAAATTTGAGAGCATATGATCCATTATAATGTATAGACCCTTTGTTAGGATGAATTTTGCAATAATTTTGATGATTTATTTATAGAATAATACGACGCGTATGAAATAAGATTCCGATTTTAAATAAATAATATGAGCGTAAGAGCTACGATTTTGAATTAAATAATAGCCGGGATGTGATGATGAGTCAGAGTCTGGTTTTGAAATAAAGAGTAGACAATAATGTCACCAAAAGATGATGGAATATGTCGGTGAATTGTTTCTATGATATCATATTGAGCACTATACTGATACTAGTGAAATCGATATAAGAATTCATCAACTAGAAGTTCAATAATACTGCGTTGCAAAACCGGATTGACCATCCCGCTTTAAATAATTATTGAAATCAATATTTCAAGTGAAGAATTAAAGGAATTCTTCAATGATTGTTCTCGATAAATGATGAAATCATTTACTAGCCAATATTGGGAATAAATCCCAAATATATCCTAATAAAGGATGAAGTATGATGGGCCCACTCATCCTCCATGTGAATACTAGATATTATGATATGGATCCACTAGATAGTCACATGTGTATATGATTTGTAATTTGAAATTTATTTAAATATTTGCTCGCGGTATGAGCGTGATTTTCCGATTTAATGATAAAGTTAGTAAATATATATATCACAATACTTGAATAAATCCTCAAGGATTTGAGTATGCGATACAAGTGGGATATTATATGGTAAATTATTTAAAGTCCTCAAAATAAATTGCCGATATCGAGAATAGAATGCAAACCCTTAAATTCTATATTAAGGTTGAATGATGAGAACATATATGATTAAAATCATACCAACTGTATGAGTTTTGGTGTTTCTAAATTTTCTCAAAGATGAGGGGAGTATTAAAGGTTGAAAATAATATGTGAAATGCATCATGTTATATCCTCGAAATTGAAATACTAACTTGAAGTTCAAAGATGCATGAAAGGCTATGAACAATCACATATATCACCCACGATGCTTGATAAGTTAGCGCAGAAGCGTTGATATTTCCCCAATCATATATATCAAAGCAAATTATAAAAGATGGTCTTAATAACGGAGGCATATGCTCTTGAAGAGTATATAGACATAAATATATTGTGTAATCCTACAAGAGGATTGATAATGAGATATCTCGATAAGTTATGTCGATATGGGGAAAGAAATGAAATTGAAAAGTGTCGACACGATATGAAAATGTAGCGCTACATATGATCAATGATAATGAAAATATTGAGATATATTGAAGATGATAAATGGTGAATGTGAAATCCTTAACTTATGAGATGATGATGACTAGTGCTCAAGTTTAAAGAGATAAGCATGGTGGTCATTATATGTTGCATGCTCATGAAAGTTAAATTACCGATCGCAGTGTAGTAAATTCTAAAAGGAAATTAAAGGATCGGATGAGCTAAACCCGTGTTTATGAGTGCTCCTAAAGGGTGAGCTTAAGCCTCGGGAATGAAATAACCTATTAAGTGAGTATTAAATGTTAAATGATATATTTTAAGTGTTAATTAGTTATGAAGGTTTACTTATATGTTTACATGTTTTTACGATGAATTTATATGCTTTAAATTGTGTGTTTGGAGACATGTGTTCATGGTGAATGTTTTGTAGTTGTGTAATGAAAATTGATGCACTCTAAATGAACGAAGAGTATAAAACCAATGTATATGATACTCATATAAATGTATGAAAGATTTTGAAATGCTTGCAAAGATACTTGTATAAAATACGCGTTGCACTCTTTTCCTCGACCGAGGTTTTATCCCATTACTGTTTTCCTAGCAAGGTTTTAATGAGGCAACTTTAATAGCGTATTCACATGAATAATGTACTTTTTCCTTCATTAGGTTTTTCCCACGGGTTTTTCCTTAATAAGGTTTTAATGAGGCATATTCATGGTATATTGAGAACAATAGAGAAATTGATATATCTATTGATCAAGTTATAATGGAGCTAATGCTTTAGATCCAAACGATGATGATATTTTGAAATCATTTACTTAAGTAAAGATATCAGGTCAAGATATGAAATCAAATGGAGTAATTGGTGTACTCTTTTCCTTCGATCAAGTTTTTTTCCCACGGGTTTTCTTGACAAGGTTTTAACGAGGCAAAGACTGAATACTCCTATACCGCTGGTAGACATCAGAGCAATGTTTTGATGAAGCATATAACCACTCCAAGCTCATCCCGCAATCGGTTTGGAAGTTTTTTCCTACCGGGTTTTCTTCTCCAAACAGTCCGTACATCATTCAGAATTACCATTCGAAAGTGTTATGAATAATAATTGAAGAATAATTATTAGGTGTTATGAATAATTGAGAATAATTTGGTGGTTATGAATTATGAGGAATAATTTGGTGGAGGAATAATTTGCAAAAGGTGTAATTATTATATGTGAATGACTATTATACCCTTGATGAAATTACGAATTACGTTGCGCCATTCAAGTTTTCCATAAACAGCTTTATTATTAATGAAATTCATTCCTATAATTCCTTAATTCATTCTTCTAAATTCTTCTATTGTTTCTATACTTTTATAACAATTTTTGATTATTTCTTTATCAAAATGAAGTCTTAGAAAAACTTATCTAACTATAATAATAATAATAATAATAATAATAATAATAATAATAATAATAATAATAATAATCGTTTACGTTGACTATCACTTTCAAATACCTACATTCTTGTCTTGGTGGCATAATTGGTTTAATGAGTGCTTCTAAACTATTAACGAATGATGATAAAAGGACTTAAAATATGAATTTTGGAAAAAGCTTTTGCTTTGCTTGGACAGCAACATGTTTTATTTGTACGATTTTCAAACTTGTGACATCTCAGTCGATTAGTTGGACCAAACTGATTATGAAAGTATTGTTGGATTTTTATTTAAATTATTAGAGAATTAGATATATAATATACCCATAAAATCTTGCATCAATCTTTGTGGTCTTTCTTTTATTTCATTCGCAAGTCTTGTTAATCTTTTACGCACAAGCTTATTGTAATTGTTTATAGATTAGATAAATGAATAACGATATATGAAAAATGATTTGAGAAATTTTTTTTAATATAAAGCAGTATTGGAAATCGTCTAAAATATTGAGGAACAAAGAATTTTTTTAGCTTTTGAACAATGGATCAAACATTGCACCATGAAAAATAATTTATTTTAATTTCATAGCGATAATACTAGTTTTTTGGGTTTGACTTAATTGAGGTGAGCTTCCATTCATACACCTCAAATTAGAAATTCTTTAATTGCATTTATCACTTTAATATGTTATCTTCTTTCCTCTTTGGGTGGTCCTTTTTGGTCCAACAATGGAAATTTAGGTACACGTACTTGGTCTTGAATTTATAATAATAATAATTGTCCATCAATAGGTCAATTCTTTAAATTTCATAATTAGTTCCTTTAATTCTTTTTACATTGGAGGAGAGATCGATTGAGAAATAAAATTATTGTACTATTAAAATCGATTAGATCGGCAGACATTATCATTTTCTAAATAAGAAAGATTAATCTAAAGAGGATAAAAGTTGAGTGTTTTCGTTCAATAGAGTTTTGAGTTTCGACAATTTAAAGACAAAAATGGAGAACATGGAAATTCATATCATCAAGTGATGACGTGACACTGCGACACCATTATTTTTAATAAATAAATAATGATATGATATTGTCACATTATTACTTACAATTAAATGACATTGTCAACCTAGCTAGCTAGGTCATAATCACATTGGAACTAACTCGACATAGCCGGACCTGAGGACAATTCAAAGAGACGGCTGCCTCAGGCCTCAGATTTTATGGCACATGTAGTTGTTTAAGGGGGAAAAAAGTTCATTGATAGCTTAAACCAAATCATGTTGTTGTTGGGTTTTAATTTGAGCTCTTGTGAATAATCACCGATCCCATGAAATCGGCAAAGCATAATTGATTTAATTAGACCACAATTTGCCAATTCCAAACCAATTCGGTCACGTGATCCACAACAAATTTATCGAATTCTTTTTTTTTTTTTTTTGCAAATTAATATAATTCAAAGATTATTAGTTGGGAAAAAATTATTCATTGGTGCCATGTTAAGAAAGGTTGTCCATCTAAATAAGCCATGAGTAATCTTCTAATATTTTACCTGATTCTGAAGTTATTTATCATTTGGAAACATTAACAATCAATAATTTTATTGTGATTCTATCTTTGTTATACTAAATACTGATTTTGACAATTTGTGATATGTTTGAATGATCACTTTAGATTTTATAGTTTCTCAATTACTAGTAAATGATTTAACATGAACTCGATCATTTATCATTTGGAAACATTAATAATCAATAATTTTATTGTGATTCTGTCTTTGTTATACTAAATACTTATTTTGACAATTTGTGATATGTTTGAATGATCACTCTAGATTTTATAGTTTCGCATATTGGTAAATGATTTAACATGAACTCGATCTGTTCCATGTTGATTGAATTTTATTTGCATCTTATTTTAGAAGAAACTAAAGAGACAGTTCATATAGGTTGGTTCAATCCAAGCATTATCTTGGTAATTTAGCATGTTTAATCAAACTGAAATTGAATCACATAAAAGATTTTTTGCCCAATTGGTGTGAGTACAAACTATGAATTTTTGTTTTTGACATTATTTTTTTTATTAGATATTACATACTTTGTTTCATTTTAGTGTTAGAATTTGAGTTATAACTCTACTTTTTGAAAACCATAGAGGAAGAAAGCAAAAACTAAATGCAAGCTACAATATTAACTATTAAGGAGGAACGTAAAAACTAAATGCAAGCTACAATATGGGACACTATTTTTGGACTCCGACTCAGGCATTCAAAATCCAAGGTACGGCACCGTAACTCGAGATCGATAATAGTACATTATACCACATGATACCTCACGTTCTCCATTGCATGAAATAATCCAATAATTTCTCCATTTTAAAATCAAGTTTCGAAGATTTGGAAGTCTCAAAGAAAAATTCACATAGTTTCTAACCAACAACATCAAGCCACGTGTACATTCTACTTCCATGTCCGAACAAAAGAAACAGGGCCCCTTCGCCAAAACAACTTAATATTAAATTATTTGTCAACCCTTGAGTTAATTAACTTAACCGTGGTTAGACTCTGTGTTAGGTTCGACCAATCGTATTTTCCCACGTGAGTTATTGAATATTTGTGGTTGGATATGGTGGCAGTATCATTTTCCTCTGATGTTTAGTTTTTTGGTGGCAAATTCGAACGTTGACCTCGTAACTTAAGCTGAAAACGTACTTACTGAAAGATCAGATTATCCTTTGATTATTATAAGCAAATCACAGAACATGTGTCCAGCATAAAATAATCAAAGTTTGAAGAAGAAAGTGGAAAAATACTTCAAGAATGATTGATTGCAAAATGGAAAATAAACAAATTAAAGTCTTAAGGACTAAGATTTTATGTTGATTATGACCTTAATTAATAGAATAGAAAGTAATTGTGTGTAAAATATATATTAAATCTGAAAATATAAGCATATATCGAACTCGATCGAACGTCTAACAATCGAGTACCAATTGAAAACAAGGTAAATTGTCCAAATTCAAAGAATATTTACGAACAACTATTTAGAAAATGTACGGTAAAGTTTTCTTTTCGAAAGTAGCAACATTTTTTTGAAAAAACCAAAAAAAAAGTAGTAATATTTTTAATAAAATAATAATATGGCATGTTTTAAAGAAAATAAAACATGCTTTATTTGGCCAATCTACTTTTATGTTAAACTTTTTTCGTAGTTATTTTAAGGGTAATTAGCACAAACATGATTTATCATTTGCGGTTGTTGCACTTTGAGGGCCCGCTTTAAAAATTGAGATATTTTTGTTCTCATTTTCACATCTTCTTGGCAGTTGGCACAGTCAAAATTTTTTATGCGAAAATGGCTAAATATTACACTTCTTTCTAATAACCAACAATTACAATTGAATATAAAACTTTTAAAATACATAAATTGGTCCTTTTAAAAGAAATAGCTATTTTGACTTTGACTTTTGATATTAGCATGTTCGGTCTCAATTAAATAGTTTCGATCGATTTTTATTTTTTCCTTTTTTTTGAAATATTAGTACTTGCTTACATTAATATTATATTATAATTTTTAAACCTTGAAATATTGTATTATTCAAATTTCTTGATGATTGCATACTCAGCAAGTGATATCATTTGGTACTACTGCAGTTTAGAACTGTTTTGAAAAAAAAAAAGAAATATATAGTTTTTTTTAATCAAAAAGAAATATATAATAGAAAAAGGTGAAAAAATGTTATATATATATTGAAAATGACTTATAAAAAATATAATTACAAAAGGTTTAAGCATGCTATTAACCTCAAATGTTGAATTATTTGATGGCATGTAAATTTAGAAGCCATTAGTACGAAATAGACATATTTGGCATTTTATGGAGTGAGTAAGTGATATGATGCGTACATGAATTTGTGAAATACACGTTTCGCATAGAAAATGCAACGAGCCAACAACATGAAAATGTAATATTTAGTGGCTGTCCAATCTCTAATTTCTCTATACATTTTTCATGATATTCCATCTTCCAACTGGAAAGTAAATATACGTTTTAATTTGTCGGTTTGACATGGGAAATAATTGGCTTCCTATCTAATTTCGGGTATTTGTTGCATTACTTTTTCAGTATTATATTACATGCAAACAGCTGTGTGCAAATATAAGATATTTTGAATTTAGAAAGTTGTTTTCAGAGTTACATTCATAGTATGAGTGTTAATTATTTTGCTCACAAAATATGCGTCATTTCAGTATAACGTAATCACTTTGACATCATACATTTTTAATTAGATGACACTTATTTCGTGAATATAATAGATTTTGTTTAAGATTATTCACATGGTTTTATATTAATTGAAACGTGGATACTCGATGTTTCATTGATCACTTGCCATATGTATATGTACAATAATATTTTCTGGTAAACTAGAATACAAAATTACAAAATTGTAGCTCTCGGATTTCAATCGAAACAATGTCAAATGCCCAAAAAACCATGTATGTGACAAACTTGTGTAGCGATGGGCCGGTCTTGTAGATATGGTCTTTTCGGAAAATACTTATGGGCTGAAATTGGATGTACATGAAAAAGTTACACGGGTTTGAAGAATACGAACCGCACAATCACTCTTCTTCATCTGGATCTCTATCATTAATATTTGTCATTTACTAGGGTTCGAAAAAGAACATATATACACACCCTAGCGAAGACTAGGCTCCAATGGCGTCCACCTCCATACACGTACATTTGAACGATCTCGATATTAATGATTATGTGTCGTTTTAATTAACGTATGTTATTATGTTATGCAATCGAAACCATGAAATGTGAACTTATTTAAAAGGAAAGACATTATTGAAGACTATAAATATATGTTATTTCGGGGTTGAACGAATCTTGTTGATTTGAATGTTTTATCAAGTTGAAAAGTTTTTGTTTTTCAGAAAAGTAGGCTATGATCTGAATTTTAGCAAAGCACATCTTGTTAATCTAAATCTAACTTTTAAGATTCCGGTCAAACAAGTAACTGCACTACCTTTTTTTTTTTTTTAAGCATATATAGATACATCTTTTACTAAAGCACAACCCAAATCACTCTAAAAAGTAAGTCTCAAACTGGACTAAGTCTCATCGACAGGAAGTGCACTTCTAATAGAGCACTTTCATAATTCAAAAAAAGTGAGTTTTATTTAGAACTTGATTAAAAATAGAGTTACTCAAGAATATGTCAGCTTTTATTTATTTTCTTTTTTCCCCTTTCTGATGTTTACTTTAAAATAACTCGTGGAATAATCACTTTTCAAGTTAACTTTATCAAACAAGTTATAACTTTAAGATGAAAACTAGCGTTGTGTCTCGTTCTTTTCATTTCTTTTCTCTTTTTTTCCTTCTCTTTTTCATTTTTTCCTACTATCATAACATTTGAAACATTTCAAGAAGAGAAAATTGGGGCTGGCCGTTGGCCCAATGGTTAAGGACTCAACTTTTTACCTAGAAGGTTCAAGGTTTGAATCTCATTCCCACCCCGTTGTCCCTTATTATATATATATGTATATATATAATAAAAAAAAAATTGGGTACTACTTTATCAGTATTCAAAATTTGTGATACATCTATTAATAAATATTGTTGGAAATAATAGGTGTTTTTTTTTTGAATAATTGGAAATAATAGTTAAATAAAATATATATATATTAGAACCAATCTATCACTTAAATTTTTAGATCAACTAGTTCAACATATCAAATTAATCAAAGGTTCTGAATTTGAATCTCACCGCCGCCAATCCAAATTTGCCCACGTAATAATTTGTTTGTATCTTAATTAATGTTGCAAGGAAAAAAATGTTACAATTATATAGGCTTGTTTATTTTTTCACAAAGATTAACAAGATTTATTGGGAAAATAAATTTTGCAAATGATTTTCTAATCGATCATCATTTAATGCGTATTACTATATAATTTGGATATCCGAAAACGAAAAACAAGCATATATTTTTTTGGGACGGAGGGAGTAATTCATAATCATAGATCGTTGAATAAAATGTCATGAAACAATTTTTTACGAAACTTCGAACAAATCTTCGTAGTGTATTCGAAAATCCACTTATTAGTATATTGTTATTTGAGGATAAGTTTGAAATGTGAGCTGCTTTTGTAATAAACACGCCTATTATCCAAGCTGATAGAATCGCAAGAAGTGCCCATAACTTTCCTTCCATAGCCTAATTATTGTAACGGTCTTTGATAATGAATTGAATGAAGTTAAATAACAACTTCCCGAGTTGCCTCACGTCACGTTTCTTTCGTCCAAAAATGACCTCAATATATTTATTTAGTACATATATTCTGCATAAAATTATTCGATAAATATACAATCCTAGATTTGCAATATATAGTAGAATAAACAAGATTTTAATTTTTTTCTTTTTTTGTTCTTTTTTGTGCTGCTTTGTCCAGTAGTATCGAATTCAGTATAACAAACGCGCCTCCTCGACTATTTCGAGACTTGGATTTATTCAAAACAACCTACCAAGTTACTTAAACCTCACGTTTCTTTCAACCCAAGTATTTATGCCTTGAATATCTCATGTTGTTTTTCTGTTAACTCACTCTCCCAGCTTTTAAAGTCATTTCCCATGGCTTTTGGCTCTACTTTTCTCCATATTTTCCATTTCCATCTCTCTTTTCCGTAGCTTTTTCTCTAGATCAGAACAAACCCACTTATAAGTAGATTATTTCCTGGATTTGTATTATTTTCAAGTGGTCTCTAGAGCTTTGAAAGTAGGAATTGTTTGGCTAGAATCCACTTAAACTTTTTACGGTTTTAGTAGCCACAAAAAGTTGAGGCTTACTATATATACAAAACCCAGTTTTCCAGTTTTCTTAGTCAGAAAACTTGTTGCAGAAAATGGAGAACAATCTTGGAGTTGTCAAAGGGGATGATCAATTGGATTTGCCAGCTGGATTTCGATTTCATCCCACCGACGAAGAATTGATTACTCATTATTTAATGAAGAAAGTAGTTGATAGCAATTTCTCTTGTATAGCCATTGGAGAGGTTGATATGAACAAGATTGAGCCATGGGACTTGCCATGTAAGTTTCTAAAGCTAGTTTGTCAAACCTCTGTCTGTTCTGATATCAGTCTCTCTCGATTGCTTAATATCTGCCAGTATTTATTACTTTGTATTTATGGGTTTGTTGTTTGAATGAAGGGAAGGCGAAGATTGGAGAAAACGAATGGTACTTCTTTTGCATGAGAGATAAGAAATACCCGACCGGTTTGAGGACAAACCGAGCTACTTGCGCTGGCTACTGGAAAGCTACCGGTAAAGATAGAGAAATTTTTAGAGGAAAATCGCTAGTCGGAATGAAAAAGACTTTAGTTTTCTACAAAGGGAGAGCCCCGAAAGGCGTAAAATCCAATTGGGTTGCTCATGAATATAGATTGGAAGGCAAATTCTCTGTTCACCACTTGCAAAAATCACCTAAGGTATTTCCCCTGTTTTTCTTCCCCTGTTTTCCCCTGTTTCTTGGACTTAGATTTCAAGTGTATTGTGAATGAAATTGATTATGTTTTTCACCTCTTTTGGGCAGAATGATTGGGTTATTTGTAGGGTATTTCACAAGACGCCCGGCGGGAAAAAAGTACACATCTCTGAGCTAATGCGAATGACTTCGCCGGAAAATCAGGTTTTCCGGTCACCATTGCCACAACTAACAGATTCTCCAACGTATAATTGTACAACAAATCTCAACGAATCAAAGACCAGTCACGTGCACTGCTTCTCCAATTCAAGCCAAGAAGAATTAATTCCTCCTCTCAGCAATTCCATTCTGCCTTCATCTTTAAACCCCGTTGAAGGTTTTCATCCAAACGCGTTTTCATGGAAACAATTTTCGCCAACTGGGTTCTCGGAATCGTTTCCACTGCAAGATTCCTCGTTTCTTCGAACACTTCTTGGAAATTACGGTCCAAATGTGAATCAAAACCTCGTGAGAGACAAGGAGATGCTGCCTGTGTCACAAGAAACTGCTTTGAGCAATGATATGAACACTGAAAATTCCTCAATCGTGTCAAATCATGAAGACAAAGTTGTTCCATCCACTTCAATTTCAATTGGACCAGAGGATCTGGATTCCTTTTGGAGTTAGTGAAGTTGCATAAATAATTCAGTAATGTTATACGTACACGCGGATAGATTGCTGTATACCGTTCTCCGACGATATGGGAAGAGGACAAATTTGTCATTACACACTTCGTGTGTCTAATACTGTATACCGCATGGTATATCATTTTCCTAAATAATTATATGTTAGTGTATTGTAAACTTTGATACGGAAAGGAATGTGTGTGTGTATATAATTTCTTCAATTTTTTTTTTAAAAACTGAATTGAAGACTTTTATGTAATATAAATAGAACTTAATTTGTAATAGTATGTTAAAGAGTTGTTAATTTTCCTGTCATTTTTTCCCGTCTAAAATTGCATTACTGAGATTGATCGCCCTGACATCACTCAAGATATCAGTTTGATTATCTTGACATTTTCTTATTGTCTATTTGCTATTTCATATACTATATGTTGTGGTCCCAAAATTAAGTTCAATTACGCAAATAATTTTTCGGACATAATAAAATGCTCGTAAATTACAATTTTTTTAATTATTTGATTGTGTCTTTGTAGTCTAATTTAATTTATCATGTTTATAGTCTACTTTACTCGAAGAATAAGAAGTATTTTGAAAATAAATATTGAATGCATAATGCATTGCTTTATGTTTTTATTTTTATTTTATTTTGTTTTTATTTTTTGGTTGGGTTCAATTGTTAAGATTAGTGACATCATAATCATGTTAGTCCTTGTTTTTTGTGTCAATTTTTGTTAATAGTGAATTTTAGGTAATATTTGTCTTTCCCAGGTTCAAGATGCAGGCATCTCCAATTGTGATTGTCTACTTCTACTCATGTGGTAATTGAATAGAAAGATATGTAATTGACGCATCATTATAATTGAAGAATATACATTCAACTCTAAAAATCATCTTTGATGGTTGTGTTTAGAGCATTTCCAATTCCTTTCATTCTTTCCGTCATTTTTTTTTCTTTAGTCAATGGTTGATAAATGCATTAGCAGTTAGTTTTTTAATCCACATCCATCATTGGAAATGTTTTCTCTTATTTTCTATTTTATTTGTCACATCGTTGAGAATTCATATTATAACATTAGAGATGCTCTTAGATGCCACCTATTGTTGCACCATGATATGATATAAAATAAATAAATAAATAAATAAACAAACAAAACTAGTCAGCCCATGTGTGCAAATTTAGGTGGATCAACATCTTTTCACAGGGCAAAATTTTGTGTACAGCATATTTGCCATGCACAATTTCAACAACGGCTAGTTTCCTAATCATTAGTTTCTCCAAATATCTTTTTCACATAAGGGCTTCTCCAAGACTCCAATTCATATCTATTTTGGAGAAAGTCTCCAAAATAGAGATGGGTAAAACATCCAACCCATCTCTATATACCATCTCTAAAATGGAGTGTGCGACGGGTAGCAATAGGGATGGGAAAATAGATATTGTGAAATTTACCAAAATGCCATTGTCTTACTTATTTTCTTCTTTGTTTTTTCCCCACCATTTTAGTGTTAATTTTTGGCATTTTCGGTGACTCTTTGCTCCCTTTTTTTATTTATTTTTTTTAATGTTGAAATTTAATTGGATCCAGATGCCCAATTTAATGGTCTTCTTTTTTAATTTGAAATCTATTCGGTGATTGATATTTTTGTTTTTCGTTGGCCATTGTTTTGCTTCCCTTTGGACATTCCATTACATATTTTTCAAAATGTTTTTCTTTATTTTTATTATTATGCCCAATATTTCTTTATGATTGGAAATATAGAAAAATAGGGAAAAAAAATAGAGAATTCAATAAGATTTAGGGCTTGTTCTAAACACATTAATTAATTTTATCAACTTAAATCTACTTTTTTTCTCTCATCCTTTTTAACCACTTAAATATTAATTTGACAATTTATTTACATTTTTAATACATCTTTTTCAATTCTCAACCACACATTTGACACAAAATTCGAGTAAACAAAATTTAAGCTGAAGAGAACAAGGCCAGAATTGGATTGGAGAAGATTTTGGAAATAGAGAATGCCATCCTCTATTTTAGAGGATAGATAGTAAAAAAATAGATAATTGGGTTGGAAATGCCCCTAAATTGGCATGATGCACTAATAGAATCGCCCAAATAGATGGGTTTTCACGGCAGTTGCAATAATGTGGTTATCTAATATTTGCCTAAATTGTTCAATGAAATGTCATCTTACGAGTATTTGAAGGGCATTGTCATTTACAAGTCACTGAAGTTACATTTTCCATGGAAAGACTCCACCAATCCATGGAATGCTATTTTTCTCCCAAGAAACACAATAATTTATTGAATCACAGCAGTAACAGATAACATGAACTGAAATTTCAAGACAGAACAATAACCTTAAGACCTGAGTCCAGAAAATTCAAAGGCAACTACTCAAGTTTTACTTCTCTTGTCGGCGGGTTCAATTCCAGGTAGTAGAATGGCTCCGTAGGCTCTTCCCCAGGTTTTGACCGCATGCACTGCCAAAATAGCCTGAAGGGCCCTGGAACAGTTTTGAATGGATTACCTTCAAAGCATGCCTGAATGACATCTTCAGCGCGGTCATTGCATCTGTGGGGTTTCGGTTGCCTGTGATCTCCCTCGGGCATACCCCATGGACTTTCCCTTCGGGGAACTGTCCTTTCACTCATTTCCTCTTTCTTTATTTGACTCTGAATTCTGGTCGTGAGATTAAAATAGGATCTAAAAATCTGGATTTGCAATCGTTATTGGCTACTTGGGCTGGCTATCGAATGTAACTACACCTGCAGCTAAAAAAATAATAATAATAATACTAATATTAAAAAAAAAAATCAATGTTAGCAAAATTTAGAGAAATAGTAAAAACAAAACATGTGAAGGCTAGCAAAAGCACATAAGAAGCTGACAGAAAACTAAGAAAGAAGGCATATTTACTGTTTTAAATAGAGGAGGAGAATAAAGAAAGGATGAACCAGATTGAAATTTAGCATTTGTTATTCTTTTTCATTTTAATTTGAGGGAAAATAACAAAACCACTGAAAAAAATCAGGAAAAAAAAATAACCAACAAATGATGTAGAGTTGAAGCATAATGTTCGGCAAAGTATTCAACCGGCATTGCAACCATAAAAGGACCCCAAAATTTTTCAGATCTACGGCCATGAAGACAAATAAAAAAAAAATGCAAAAAGATGTAGAAATAGCAAAACCCAAAAAGAAGAGTGAATGCGTCAATGGACAACACCACTGTTTTCAGGATACGAACAACAAACTGAAAAGGAAGAGCGAATATGTTACCTTGGACATCTGCAAGGACCCGATAATAAGAGAGAGGAAAATGCTTAAAGTCCACACAAAATTTTGTGTGGTAAAATTACTATCCTACCCGCCCCCCCGAATTGGGTGTAGGGCAGGCACACCTCTATTAGACTGTGGTATTTGCCACAAAAAATTTTGTGTGGACTTCTAGCATTACCCTAAGAGAGAAGAGAGCAAAAAAGCAACCCAATGGCGGTGATTTTAGAGTTGGAAAAGGAAGCAGACTCTTCAACTAACGAGACACAAAACGTGTCTCGGAACGTTGGTTACCGACGTATGTACAAGATTTAGGAGATTGGCGTTTTATAATTTATCCCTGGAGTTTGGACTTTTTACCAAGCACTACCATCATAAATATCAGCTTAAAAGGAAACTATCCTAAAGGATCAAATCAAAACGAGGATCTCCAGGCGTTGATCTCTGATTGGAAGTCTATTTTGAATGTCTATCTGTGAGAGAGAGACACAAGATTTTTTGGGAACTCATATTTTTTATATTTTTCAAGTGCTTTAGTGTAGAGAATGCATTGACGGCAAGGACTTTGGAAAAGCACTAAAGACTAATGGAATGAATACAACCTGAAGTGTCAACAAATTCATTAACCATGCTTGAAATGACGCATCTTGCTCGACAGTCAGAAACACCAAATTTTTCAGCAACAAAGGGTCCGAATTGCAATGACATCAAATTGAATCAATTGATGAATGTACATATATCAGAATTTTCCAAGTCATTTCTATGTCAAACAACCAAAGGAGTAACAATGTCATTCATTAGAGTGCACAGATAAAAGCCCAAATTATACAACCTAAAACATGAAGCATCCTTTGTTCGATTCTTGGATAGGCTAATTCAATATTCCCTGTATGATTTAAGCTAAGGAAACTGGCTCGGTGATGAGAATACCTCAAAATATTTCAAAAAAATAAGAAAAAATCTCAAAATTTCACGAAGGAAGATGGCGTACATACCTGTTCAGCCTTCACCAAAAGGGGGATGAGAAAGAGATGCGCGGACTGGATCGAGGGAGAGAGCTCCGTGGCGAAGCGTAGTGGACAGCAGAGGAGGAGACGTCGGAAGAAGAGCAGAAGCGATAACACACGTCGAGAAGGGAGAAGGGCTGAGATTGGGGATTTAGGGATTTTAGAATAGGATACTGGTATTTGCAATGGAGGTCCTCGAGGCTTTGACCGATTTTTATATTGCGCACCGGGCCTGAGAGTTACACGCGTTTAAGGGTTTCACAAGGAATCCCACGTGGCATCCACGTCATGCGCGAGTATTGTAAGAGCATCTCCATTGCATAACTTCCCCACATCCTCTATTTTTGTCTACGTGGCATAGAGATAGAGATACACAAAAAAAACTACGGGTCCCACATTTTTTTCTCTTTTTCTCTCTTTCCCTACTTTTTCCTACTTTTTTCACCAAAAATTCCAATGCCACCTCTACATCTAAAAGTCCAACTTCTCATTTGACAAATTCGACGTCATGGAATTTGAAATATATGCCATGAACACAGACAGCTTGTTCTTTGGATAACGGAAATAAATAAATAAATAAATAATGTGATGTGTTCCTTCCATAATTTGTTGATTGAATTTACTTTGTAACAAACGTTGTCTTTCCTATTGAATTGCACTACAATCACTATTTACGTAGATTCTCCTTATATTGTAACTCAGATTGACTTAGCATCCAGAGGAATCAAATTTGTGAGTTCTATCAAAATCTTAGATGATTTGGCTGTTTGTGTGTGATGTTTATTCATCTGAGCTTCATGTGCTATACATTTCCATGGCAACTGAGGCATGCACGTTTGTTACAGGTATTAGACAACTGTTCTCTGGTAATAAATTTGTCACTTTACGGCTAAGAGATTGTTGTGCTTCTCACTCTTTTATCGACAAAATTTCATTCAAATTTCTGTTAAATTGCTCTTTTCTACTTTTTAGCTGCCTGGAGTCACATGGTGCTGTTATTTCTGCTTTGAAATGAATGGATAGAAACGCTAAAAGTTCTTTCCGAATTCGATTCCATTTTTAAAGGAACTTGTGGAATTATTATCTTGTTTTATTTTTTGTAGTATGCTTTCAGTGCTACCCCAGTTAAGGAATGTGATTTCATCCGAGTTGGGTTGTAATTCCCGAGGCTATTCGCGTGCTGGAAGTGGTACGATGACCTGGTATTGTGCTATTGTTGCTGGAAGACACGGCCAAGAACTCAATAAAATGAGTGAAGTGAGTTCCTCTCTTTGCTGTCATTTTCAGGGAGTTTGTACTTGATATTTTATAATCATTTGTTGTTGTTTTTATGTTTTATCCCTTAAAAAACGACATCTTTTACCTTGTACTTTCTGTTGCACTGAAGCCTGTCATGAGCCAAAGTGGAAGACAGTGCTAAAAGCTATAGAGTTAGAGCATTGTTGGCTAAGCATAAAAAATTCACTTACATGTAAGTAAGTAGTAATATTTTATCAGTGGTTCAAAGTTGAAATGTTGTTTTCCCCCTTTTTGTGATTTACAGGGGTTGTTGAGGTTAAAAAATTCCGAAAAGTTCAATTTTTTTTACTAAATAGGGCTGTAAAAAAGAAAGCATTTACTGTTTGCAATGGAAACCCGTCATCAAGAAAGCTTTTCGCCCTTGTAGACAACGAAATGTTGCCAAATTTATAGTGATTTTCTTTATTTCTGTGTCCATTTTCTTTGTTTATGAGTTGCAGGTTGACACTTGATTTTCTTGGTGGGTCCTCGAAGTTAAAAAGTTGTGGCCTATTTGTTTGATTTTAGTTTCTCAAGTAATGGACAGACGGCGCCATTCTGTTGACGTCCCAATATCGAGAGCGCTAGTCGCCCTTTGTAGAGTGAGGTCCCTTCGTGATCCATCGACTAATTCGATGAGCAAATTTGGTGCCATAGTTGATAATGTCAATTGGGACACATATTCAAACAATGCAATAACCTTGGGATTCGAAACTTGCTGCAAATTAGATGTCCCAAATTACAATGGGGATAAGAAACAACGTTTGAGTGACCATGAACTATACCATGGTAATCCAAGAAAATCTTGTTCTAAAGAATATGAGAGCAAAGGATTGGAGTTGATACCTTCTAGTGACTATGTTGAGGGTGTGTGCTCGTGTAATGGGCAATACGAAGGATGGACAGAATAGAGTCAAAAGACCGTTCATGGTCGAATAAAGAGGAAAAGCAAGTGTATGAAGCACACGAGATCGTCTAGAGTGACAGCGGGTGATGTTTTGAGTCATACTGGCAGCGCGGTTTATCCATTAGTGGTGTTTTAATAGAAGAGTTGAGCCATACATCTTCATTATACTGGAATGAAGATGGTATTGGGACTTCTGATAATCAAGGATGTGGGATAAGCTGTTGCTGGTCGAGAACCCCAAGATTTCGAGAGCCTAATCTAGACGAGCAAGAGCAGCCTCTTCTTTCTATAGTTGAACGGAAAAGTGGATGGAAGAATGATTTGGAGAGTCCTAGGAGACTTAGTCAGAAATGTAGACCTAAGTCATTCAATGAATTCGTGGGGCAAAATGTGGTTACAAGGTCTCTTCTAAGTGCAATTTCCAACAGGCGTATAATGTCTCTATTTCTCTTTCACGGCTCCCGTGGAACGGGAAAAACATCTGCCTCAAGAATATTTGCAGCTGCTTTGAATTGTCTATCATCCAATATTGACAAGCCATGTGGCATTTGTCAAGAATGTGTTCTACTTTTCCCGGGAAGAAATAGGGACGTGAAGGAAGTTGATTCTTTAAAAATCAATAGAAAAGAAAGGATTAAATCACTTATCAGGAATGCAGATATCCCACCTGTTACATCTCAGTTTAAGGTTTATATAATCGAGGAGTGCCACTTGTTAAAACCCGAGACTCGGGGAACCTTACTGAACAACCCCGAGGAGCTGTCTCAACGTGTTGTTTTCATTGCCATCACTCCTGACCTTGACAAAATACCTTGGACTGCAGTATCTATGTCCCAAAAGTAACATTTTACAAAGTTAAGAAACTGATATAGTCAACTGGTTGGGAAAACTATTTGTGGCCGAAGGTGTTGACTTTGACCAGGACGCTTTTAATTTCATTGCTAGTAAATCGAAAGGTTCACTTAGAGATGCTGAGATGATGCTTGATCAGCTGAGTTTCGTTGGAAAAAGATTACCATATCTTTGGTTTATGAAGTTGCGAGTGTTTACATATATATTCCTTAATTTATTTTGTCTGCTTGAAGTTCGATTATATGATTGATTTTCAAGATTCTTGTCACGGATTGGAGTCATCTCTGATGATGAATTGCTTGATTTACTTCATCTTGCATTGTCATCTGATGCATCAAATACCGTTAAAGGGCGAGAGAGTTGATGAATCGAGGATAGATCCATTGCAACTTACATCTCAGTTAGTGGTGCGTGCCGTGATACACCAAATATTAATTAACTTTCTCAGTTTTGAAAACTACAAAATAATGTAGCAGTGGTGAGTATGGGTCGATCCCACAGGAACAGTTCGGTCGATTTGGTATACTTATGCTTGCTAACTAAATTGATTGGGGGTTTTAGTAAATGGGAATAAATATTGAATACAAAATAAAATAACAATTAAGAAAGTTTTACCACTGAGAGAAATTATCTCGTTCTTGGTTCAGTCGAGCCTCCACCGGCATGTCCAATTTACTCATAACGTGTTCTATTCTCTATTCAAATCTTTAACCTTGAGATAATAAATTACACATCTTTATTATCTCCATTTTTCCTTAAGTGTAACTAATTGAAGGTCAGCTTTTCAATTAGTCCTTAGACTTTTGGATAACCTAGAAGTCCGATATCTAGATTTAATGCAAAAGTTAGCATTAAGAATTAGGAAAACAGGTTAAACTTAGATTAACATTTCAATCAGCTCGAAATGTTTAACAATAGGGTTTGTTATTCCTAACGATATGTGATCGCTAGTTGTTAAGTATGAATTAAAGAAATCAACAACTACGAATTGAAACTTTAATTCTAACAAGTTGATAATAGAATTTTAACTCAATTGGTCAAATCTAATTAAAGTTCATCTTATCAAAAATAAAATAGAAAAACAAACCAATTTGAATAAGAGTATAAGAACAATGTCACTTGTGAGTTAATCGGATAGCAAGCTTAGAACAACGACATCTCCTTGAACTAGATCGAGACGCCTATCCAATCATATTCTCGGCTAAAATATATATTTCAAATATATTTCCATCAGAATATAAAAGGCTATTTAAGCAATCTCTAAAACTTTATTCACACTTCTACTCAAAATAAGATTCAGAAGAAAGTTAAACAAAAAATGAATGCTACTAGAATGAAATATAACACTAAGAATTGAGGATGAGAGAGTGTTTTATAAGTTGGAAATGGCTTAATGGCCTTACCCTTTTATAGGCACTAAAGGAATCTTTTAATAATGCATTAGGTGAACTGTTCGTCCATTATTATTCCACTTTCTCATGCCTTTTAGCTATCTTACTGTCAATTTTTGTCTTTGGGACCAGAAATAGCGGTTGTAAGCCATCAAGCTACCTTTCTTTTGACAGTGGAATCACAACAATTGGATCTTTGTAGGCCAAGTTATGGCATTTGCACCGAAAGTTGACATTGGACACGTTGGATGTTCATGATGCTGTCTTCCAACTCAATTTTCGTCTATTTTTCCATCGATTTTGCCTAAAAGACTAGAAATAGCATTTGTAGATAATCGAGTTATCTTTCTTTTGGCGCTAGAATCAGGTCAATCCCATATTTCTGTCTCAAGTTAGGATCCAAATACTGAAAGCTGCCCTGTGAATCCGAGTTGCTGATTTGCACTTTCCATGCCTTGTTTATACATTTAAACATGTTTTAACTCTTCTTGGTTCTCAAACATGAAAATAAATAAAAACACATAAATACAAACTTATAAAACAATTATCACACAATAACAAACGTTATTAGAAAGTTATTAAAGTGTTTTTCAAGCACTTATCAATTAGCAAATCTCATAATGGATATTCTTGCCGGAAAATGTCCAAATGGCATCTCCGAGGACAAAAGGAAGCTTTTTTGTAGCCATTCTTGTATGTTCTGTAACTCCTTATTTGCCACAATAGTTAAGCAATCCCAAACAGCCCCTTAATCTTCTACTTTATTCAAGTTGTAGAACTTTTCTTTATGCATAATGTGGGCTTATTCAAGAAATTGTTATTTTTATGTCACAGCTGAAGCTGATATTCAGCAACTTAGCCGTGCTTTGAAAATACTGTCTCCATGTAGACTGAGAAACAATTGCGAACGTCAAAGAATCAAACAATGTGGCTCATTGCAGCTTTACTACAACTGAGCTCCATGGGATCTGACCCTGATGCAAATGACCCAAAGTTGAGCATTAGAACCTTAAATCCATAAGGTAAGAATGATAAAATTAGTGTTGATGTTTGTAAAAGCATGCTTCAAAATGATACATGTGGATAGTAATGAGTTTTTATTTGAGATGTGTGATTAATACTGAAGTTTGAAGTTTGACTAAGCAGTGGAAGTTAATTTTTTGAGTAGAAAAAGAGAGGTTAAGTTATACCTAATTTAAGATCTATATCGCAACGTAGGTGTGGAATTTTGCAGCACGTCAACAAATAGCGAAAGTTTAAAGCCTCTTGTTAACTGTGCGTCTGATAGTGTTGCTTCCCATAAAGTGGAAATGCATCACGGTGAAGAAACTCTAGAGTTGATGTGGACGAGCTACAAGTATTTGTGAATCCAACTCGCTTAAGAAGTTTCTTCGTAAACGGGGGGAAGTTGGTGTCTATTCGTCTCAACCAAGGTAGCTAACTTGTGCTTTTGTTGCCTTCATGAGTAGTGAAATTAGACTAAGCCCTGTTTGACAAAACTTATAATTGCTTATAAGTGGTCGAACTCTATTTTTCCTCACAATTTCCTCGAACCCACAACTTTTACCAATTTTTGACCATGAAGTTGTCGAAACCTAATGTTGATGGAAAGTTATAAGCTTTGACAAACATGCACTAACTTGGTGCATATTCTACCATGTTCGCCTCAAGAGCTTCGACTACACAATTCTTTTGCGGTATTATGTATGGGAAAGTGTTCCTTTTAGGTGCTTGTAGGAAACAATTTTTAAAAAGTGAAAAATGAGTAGTAAAATGTAGTTTTGAAATATAAATGAGTGGATAAAAAGTGAATTTAGGGCGTGTTTGATTGTAAAGCCGGAAAATGGTTAGAAAGAAAACGTTTTTCGGGTAAATGAATTCCGGAAAAAGATTTTCCAGGAAAATAGTAGTTGTAAGTGTTTGATTGGATTAATTTGAAAATTGAAAAATAATATTATTTTCCTTATTTTTGATTTTTTTTTTAAATAAAATTTGATTATTTTCCTTATCTTTATGATTAAAGTAAATTGTTCATTAAAAAAACAAACTTTTCCTGAAAAACAAAAACCACCTCCCAAAGAAACGTTTTCCTCCAAAACAAGGAAAAGAACGGATTTTGAGAAAAGCTGGAAAACTTTTTCCAGGAAAAGAAAATGCAATCAAACACACCAAAACTCGGAAAAATGTGGAAAAGTGATTTTTTCCTGGAAAACATTGCCCAATCAAACACAACCTTAGAAATTATGCAGGAGCAGTATAAAAAGTCATGGCCAACCATGATAGTCCAAGAGGAAGGATAGCATAGACAGACAATTTTATCCCTCAATCGATCCATCTTGTTCACCTGCACTTTAACTATCTTGTGTATTTGAACCATGAGATTAAGTCTCTCCATATAAAGTAGGTGTGACAGTGGCTGAGTTGGGATTTGATCATCGTGATCACATATGCAAGGCAGAAAGGTCGTGGAAATTGATCGCAAATGCACTTCAGTGCGTGTTGGGTTGTAACGTGGAGCTAAGGATCAACCTAGCATGAAACCCTTCAGCGCAAAACGGGAAACTCAAGAAGCCGTCTTTAACCCTGTTTGGTTGGTCGCGTAGAATGCATCTCAGGTGTCAGCTCTCATTATGTCGAAACTTGTTCGCTTGAATGTGGGTCCCAAATATCAGACACGTGTTCTCATGGAAAAGAGGGAGTGAAGATGACAAGAAACAGGGATGGCAATGCTCTAAGCATTGGACTGAGTACACGCCACAGATCATTTGCTGACAATATGGGCAAGACAAATGACCTAGGATTTGATTGTTTTAAGGGGGAAGTAACTATGAGCGTCTATATTTAATCGCCCTCGTCTGTGAGAGTCAAACCCCGTGTGTTTCAAACACACCTGATTGGACGGAGGCCTACTTTTGTTTGAGCAATCTTTCTTCGACTCCTCTATCAAAAAGCTTCAACAACTCCTACATGGAAAATATGTAAAGTTTGTCGATTGCTGGTAATGTTTAAGGGAAATTTTTATAATGGGCACATACTTAATAGTGTGCATTTATGCACACTATTAGGTATGTGCCTAATAGGAACACCATAAAATAATTAATGTTTGAATAGTTTGAGAAAATATGCTCGTTATACAAATCTTCAAATATATCATTTTCTATTGTTAGCAGACCAAGAGGGAATTCAAAGTTGTGTTGGAAAGCTCCTATATCTCCTTTTATGGCTGATCGCGCCTTACCTTGTTCTTCTGCTGCTGCAAAGTAGTTCTATAGGACGAACATGCCGATGTCTTTTACTTTGTTGGTATATATAATTTGAGGCATGAAAGTAGTTGTTTTAGAATTGTAGTGAATTGTTGGTATATATAATCTGAAACTATATATAACCATCAAGATTTATTGGACAAGAAGCATAACAAACCTTATCGAACGAATAATGTCCGATTAACCTAATATTCATCACCATACATAACCACCTACAAACGATAAAATACATGTCTCCCATCTCAGTTTTAATTTATACTCTCCAACTCAACACTTAATGCACTGAACTACAATATATAACCAAAAGCTTGTACCAGTGAGGACCCCTATCATTACCAGAAACAAGATCCTTAGGAGCAGTTTGTTGCCCCCGTAGCCTTTTGCTCATAAAGTAATAGCACGAGGCTACCAGGACAACAGTTCACCGCTAAAAGTCCAATTTTTTGTAATGTGTGCTTTAGTGCATGGTACTGTCCAAAACACTTAGTAACCAAATCAAACTACTTTCACTTTTCAAAAAAAACCTCAGTCAGACATTACAACAAAAGTATCATGATGTTAATCCATATCTCTTCTCATATAGTTTAGATAATGGCAACACAGATTTGATTACCTCCGAATAATGTTATCATCAGTACTGTTAATCATGAATGACGCAGCACCATCACAATTGTTGGTGTTGATGTGACCAAGTTCTAGTTATTTCAATGAACTACAACATCAATAGTTGTCAAAATACATATCAAGTAGCCAATAATGTCAAAATAGGAAAGAATTTTATCAACAACAGGTAAACTTTCATCGAAAGAAAGAATGTAGAGGGCAGCACCTAATTCCTCCAACGTCACAGCCTCAAAAACAAGATCAGAATCTCCAGCCATTTGTACCTTAAACAATTGCCCAACACACTCTCTAGACACAAATCTTATGCAACTATCCTCATCAAAGAGGCATGCTTCCACAGCCTCAACAAAAGCAATCATTTTTAAGCCCTCAACATCTTCAGCAAAGTCTAGAATTAAATTAAAATCAATAAAGCCCTACACAGCAAAATGAATTAAACTAGCACCACAAATAGAAAACAAAAAATACAAGCTTACCGCCTAACAATATAGGAAAGGCTATAGGCGCAAACTCGACAAACTGATAACCATAGCTCTTGGACAGATCCTTTCGAGAAGTGCATTTATGCACACTTTTTTATTTTATTGAGCTATAGGCTAACATATTAGCTCAATATTGCGCCAATATTGAGCTAACATATTGAGTTTCCTTATTATTTGAAAAAATAAGGAAACTCTCGTCAATATTGAGCTAACATATTTTATTTTATTTTTGGTTTTGATGCACTTCTCGAAAGGATCTGTCCAAGAACTATGGTTATCAGTTTGTCGAGTTTGCGCTTATAGCCTTTCCTATATTGATAGGCCCTATGTTTGTATTTTTTGTTTTTTATTTGTGGTGCTAGTTTAATTCATTTTGTTGTGCAGGGTTTTATTGATTTTAATTTAATTCTAGACTTTGCTGAAGATGTTGAGGGCTTAAAAATGATTGCTTTTGTTGAGGCTGTGAAAACATGCCTCTTTGATGAGGATAGTGGCATAAGATTTATGTCTATAGAGATTGTTGGGCAGTTGTTTAAGGTAGAAATGGCCGGAGATTCTGATCTTGTTTTTGAGGATGTGACGTTGGAGGAATTAGGTGCTGCCCTCTACATTCTTTCTTTCGATGAAAAAAAAGGGTCAAGCATGCAGAACACAAGAAGAAAATTATATAACGATGGGGAATAAAAAGAGAGAACATTTCCTTAACCATAAAGCATACTGAAGATTTTGAAGGAAGAGCTCGTCATAAAAAATAAACAAACCGAATGGCAAGACTACCTTCAGAAACTATGATGCGGAACGAACCGAAAAAGCCCTTTGCAAATAGAGAGAGGAAAATGAGCTATACAAAGAACACAAAATTGATCTGATAGTCATACATATATATATATTCAAGTGATATAAAATATTGCTTACAAGGATACGAATCTAAAAGGCTATGTTTATAGACATGGAAAGAAGCAAAAGAGCCTAAAACCTAGAAAACTAATGACTTGTAAGACGTAAATAACTCTCTAAAGATTGAGAAGGTTAAATCTCTGTAATTAATCAATATTAATTAAATCATAATCAAAATTATTTTAAATGCTTTGGGCAAGATAACAGGTAGTAAATCACAACCATTCACAAAATTGGATGTTAACTACTAAAAAGCCAAAACAAATTGTCACATCTGGAGAAAGAAAATATAACTCAGGTACACACTAGGACGAGGCTTTTTTGTTTCTTTGATTGATGATAGGTTTCTATTTCCTTAATGGCCTATCATTTGGTCTTTCAAATGTTTTGAAAGGACATTGAAAGACCATGAATGTGAATGGATAAGATAACTACTTTCAATCATAAAATTGATAAGAAGCATAAACCAAAACAATGCTCTGAAATCAGATTACTAATTCAAGTCCATGGAAAGAAGGCACCACAAGCTACATGATTAGTGTTGGCAATGGATCGGGTTCGGATCGGATCGGCCTAATCCAAATCCAAATCCAAGTCAGTCACCGATCCAAATCCAAATCCAAATTCATCGGATCGGATTCGGATCAAGAAAAAAATCCAAATACGATCCACATTGGTATAGGTTTTTATAAAAAAATAAAAATAAAATTTAAAAAATAAAAAATAAAAAATCAATTCGGATCGAATCGGCTAATCCAAATCCGTTTCGGATCGGCCGATCCATAGATCAATGATCCACGGATCAGCAAAAAATTGCTCCATTCGAATCGGGTATCCATCGGATTTGGGATCGGATTTTTCTGCCATCACTATACATGATCAAAAATCCAAAAGACAACAAAGACAATCCATTGTGAACGCTAAAACGAATTCAAAAACATATAACATCAAACCCTAAAACAATACCTATCAAATCGAGTTTCAAAAAGCCTACTCCGGAGTAGACTCATCTCGGATAAATACTCAAACCTGTCTGGAGTCAATTGAACCTCAGGCTCCGGGGCCTGATCAGCGGCTTTCTCAGAGTGAATCACCTCCAAATACCAAATTAGTGGAAAGTCAGTATCGAACTTAAATAACAAACCAATTGCACATTACTAGCAACCTATGTACAAATTAAAATGATATTAAAACAGCGAACACTTTATAAGTGCAACATCAAATACTAAAAATTTTACTAAAATACCGGACTCCTAAACTTGGATACCGTCAATGAGTCAAATGAATGAGTTAAAGAATCAATCACCTCTTTCTTGAAACCATTGAATGTCAATACACCCTTCATTGTTGGTTCCTTTAGAAGTTGCTAGCGGACTAACGGACATGAGACGGGAAATTATTTCTTATAAGAACTAACATTGATAAATGATAAATAATGTTATTCTAAAACAGATGACCTACCTCAGAAATATAACGTACGTCATCATAAGAGAGAATATAACGTACCGTGCCCAATTCTTGTACCTTACCCTCCTCAAAAACTTCTAGTGCATCTCTAGCCACTTGAGCCTTCAACAATTGCCCTAGAAACAAATCTAAGACCACAATCATCATCAAAGAGACCTCCTTGGACAGCCCCAACAAAAGAAATCATTTTCAATCCCTCCATTTTCTATCAAAGATGGTCTCTTTGATGATGACTCTGGTGTCAGATTTGTTTCCGTGGAGTTTCTAGGGGAATTGTTGAAGGCTGAAGTGGCTGTAGATGCACTAGGAGATTTTGAGGAGGGCAAGCTACAACAATTGGGGGCGGTACTTTATTCTCTCTTATGATGATGTATGTTCTGTTTTTGAGGTAGGTCATCTGTTTTAGAATAATATTATCCATCATTTATCAATATTAGTTCTTATAAGAAATAATCTCCCGTCCTGTGTCCGTTAGCTACTTCTAAAGGAACCCGCAATGAAGGGTGTATTGACATTTGATGGATTCAAGAAAGAGGTAGTTGATTCTTTAACTCATTCATTTGACTCATTGACGGTATCCAAGTTCAGGAGACCGGTATTTTAGTAAAATTTTTAGTATTCGATGTTACAATTATAAAGTGTTAGCTGTTTTAATATCATTTTAATTTGTACATAGGTTGCTAGTAATGTGTTGTTGGTTTGTTATTCAAGTTTGCTGCTGACTTTCCACTGACTTGGTATTTGGAGGTGATTCACTCGAGAAAGCTGCTGACGAGGCCCCGGAGCCTAAGGTAGCTACTGACGAGGCCCCGGAGCCTGAGGTTCGGCTGACTCCAGACAGGTCTGAGTATCTATCCGAGATTGAGTCTACTCTGGAGTAGGTTTTTTGAAGCTCTGATTTGATAGGTGTTGTTCTAGGGTTTGATGTTATGTTTCTGAATTCGTTTTAACGTTCTCAATGGATTGTCCTTGATGTCTTTTGGATTTTTGAGCATGTAGCTTGCGGTGCTTCTTTCCATGAACTTGAATCAGTAATCGGATTTCATAACGTTGGTTTGGTTTGGGGAGAAATTATGTGAAAATTGAAACATTGCAATTAATGCACCTGTGTGATTTGGCTGTTGACCTTGATATAGAACTTATTCCAGCACAATGTATTTTGTCTTTTCTAGGGTAAATCGTCTCCATTTAGTTATTTGCTTAATTTCTCTTACATATCCGGGGATTAGATATTGCATGAGTGAAAAAGCCTTATCTGAAAAGGTTTTTCTATTTTATAATATTTAAATAGGAGTTATGAATAGCAAAGATAACAGGTTTGCTCCTTTTGCACCGAGCCATTGAAGGACGAGTAATTGCGACTTCCGAGGTCTAGGATAATGGCTTGTCATCATTTTGATATGCTCCTTGGGAATTTTCAACTTGTTGATATTACGCACTATTCTCTCTTCTTTTGCTGTGACCACCATCTCCAAAATTCCTATTATTCAGATCCCGGATCAAATTATGTGGTCTCTTGACAAAAGCGGGGAATTCTCTACCTCTTCATGCCTTATCAGAACAAAAGGCAGCATACAACTTTCTTTCAAATATATTTAGGCCAAAATTGTCCTACCCATCATCGACGGATGATGTTCTCAAAAAAAGGTTTGGCTTTTATATTGTTTCCAAGTGTCTTTGTTGTGTTCATGAAGAGACCATCCCCCATGTTTTTGCTAATGGTTCCTTTCCTGTGCATATTTGGAAATACTTCTATGCCAAGTTTGGAATGCCTTGTAAACCTCATAATCATCCTATGTCACTAGCATTACACTGGATTTTGCATTGCCCATCTAAGCATAATTGGTGGGCTGTTGTCCCATTTATCATTTTCTGGCATCTTTGGAGAGAAAAAGGAACGATGCTAAATATAAAGGTACCTCCATGTCTTCTCAAAGAGTTATTAATGAAGTTGAAGGAATGTTGTCTTTATTAATCAAGTCATATGCTCTACACTCTTACTCCTCTTTGGTGCCCAAGCCTGTTGTCGTTTTCTGGGAGAAACCCCCTCCTGGGGTACTCAAAGTTAATAACTAAATACTAATGGAAGTGCCATCCAAAACGAAGTTGGCTGGGCTTGCTAGGGACCACCTTGGTCATGTTGTATTTGCATTCTGTGAAAACTATGGTGTAGGGGATATTTTCTCTGCTGAAATTTTAGCATTGCACTCTGCTGTTAGAATTTGCAAAAGTAAAGACTTTACACAGGTTCAATTTGAGACTGACTCTAATGCACTCCTCCTCCTGCTACAATCTGGTAAAACTGGGCCACGGCAACTTGCTTATCAGCTTATTGAAATCTCTACTTATATCTCATCTGCCAATTGTTCTATCAAGCACATCTTCAGAGAAGCCAACAAGGCCGCTAACTGGCTTGCAAACAAGGGTCATTCCAGTCCTACAATCTGCACTTTTGAAGCTCCAGATATGAAGGGTGAAATTATTGGCATTCTCAAGCTAGACTCATTACAAACTCCATATATTAGACTTGTCAAGAGTTGATATCTGCTGCTGATTCTTTTATAATTTAGAACTTAGTGTTTAATTCTCTTGTTAGTCCCTTGTACAGCTATTAGGCTGCTTGAATATACTTCTTATAGACTTTTGTAACTTCCAAAGTGGAGGTCTTGGTCTAGGCCCCCTCCTTGTAATAATCTTTTTTATCAATAAAATGGTAGGGAATCCAAACCACCCATCGGGTCTAGATGGAGGTGTAAAACCCACATCAAAACCCGTATGGTGTTTTCTGTAAAAATATATATTTATATAATAATAATAATAATAATAATAATAATAATAATAATAATAATAATTTTGTTGATCTAGACGATTATGCTGCTGACAAACCTGGATTCAGAACCTTTTTTTGAGATTTGATGTTTCTCCTTTAACTCTATAATATGTTTGATTTTCGGTATTTTTCTTATAAAATCATTATTAGTTGTAGTCTAAACGTCGAATATATTGCCAGACTGGATTTGTTTATTTTATTTAATGCTGTTGATTAGATCTATACTTTTGGCTTGGTGACTTATTACTTTCGGTTTTATGTCGCTTATTATTAGTTGATTTTTGGTCTTGTAATATGAAATACTCATTATTGATAATGTATTTGCCAGACCAGCGAGGTTTGATATATCTGAAATGATGATTTTAAACCTACTTTGCTTGTCTAGGTTCGATCTCTGTTGATTCAATCTAGCCCCTTGCCTAATAATTCCTTTACTTTTGGTTTGGTGACTTATATGTATGCGTTATGCCTTTAGTTCTTATTAATGTGATGGAAGGTGGCATAAGCTGGTTTGAGCCCGTTCTTCTACGATTCCTTCGTCTTTGTACATTCTCATCCTATAGTGAAGTTATAATCCAACATTATCGAAAGTGGAAAATATTCATCTTAGTATAGTCATTGGAGAAGAAATCTGTAGTGTGTTGAGTTGTAAGCTAGCACTCACTTTTCCTTTTGGTTGATTGGATTCCTCTGGGCCAGCTGGATTGAGTTGATTGCCTTCGTTTTAGTCCCAGTCAAATCACACCGAATGACATCAATGCTGCCAAAAGTAAAGCCGGTCCAATTCTAGGATCACCAAGCCAATCAGATAGTTGGGGTACGAGGTCAGTGCGCCACTGTTTCATGCTTTTTCCCGAAGAGTAGATCTTTTGGGAAGGTTGCAACCAAAAGTAATCAGCCTCCGCAGGGGACAACTCAGGAACTTTGGTTTTCTGTAAAAGGTATAACCAGAACACAAAATTTACAGGTAAGCTTATTTGCTCGCAACTAGTGCAAAATAAGAGAGAGAATAAAATAAGCTTTGCAACTTACAAAAGGAAGGAGCTCCATGGAGTCACCATCTTCAATTGTTTTAGAAATCCATCTTATGATCTGCCATCCAAATCAATACTGTATATGTGAAGAATTACTTATATAAAATAGTAAATGAACCTAGGGATCAGTTGCTGAAGTTCAAGTTATCCAACGACCCTTGAATTTGGTAGAATTCTAACCTATGAAATTTCACTAGAGCCATTATACTTGGCCACAAGTGTGGATGCTGGATCGGACTCAACATTCTGCCATGCTTGAAATAGTGTCTTGTCTGTTTTGTGGCTTCCTCTGGTTCTTCAGTGTCGTTTCTTTCACAACACACAATAAACAACTGTGGTACACTAGTTATACCTCTCTGCGGTCCGCGTGTTTCATAGCTAGTTTCTGAATGAATGTGGAAGAAGCAACAGCTCTGTACAGAAGGAGATATCTAAATTGCTGCATTCCAAAATCGTTTATCAAAATGCCACAAAGTTGTTTCAAGCCCTAGAACAGAGGTTTAGGCTGGTTTTTATCCTTATTCCTTGCAATATAGGAGTACTATAATATTGTCCCAAAATCATCCTCCCTCCGTTCGACATGTGTGCGGTATGCCCTTGTTTTCGTTTTGGATATCCAATATATAGTCTTATTTTTATATTATCATTACAATTAGAATCGCTAGGTTGAGGATAAGCCTAGGTTGAAAATAAGTACCATAATTAACCAAAAAAATTTGCAAAAATATATTAAATTCTCAAAACAAACAGAAAATGTGGAAATAAGAAATTAGCGAACAAATAATTACAACTTTTTGTTCAATTTCAATACTAAATTAAACCCTTTTTTTAGCAGTCTAAATTAAACTAATTAAAATAACACTCTAAATCAAGAATTTAACCAACAAATAATCACAATTATCTGTTAGATTTCAATATTAAACAATATTTGCCGGAAATGTAAATTTTATTTATATACTATATTTATTATTTTTGCAGTTTTGGGAATTCAGAAGTATAGCTCCATTGAAGAGGTGACTTAGGCCTATGAGAAGATAACCTCCAAAGAGTAAAGTTCAATTTTTTTTTCTTTTTAAATCGTAGATATGACGTTACAGTGTGATTGCTGCTGTTTGTGTTGTTTACTTCATTTTCTCATTGAGCAGTGAAATTCACACGAAGTACTTGGCATTATGAAGCGAATGAATTGAACACTTCATATTCATTAGGATATGAATTAATGCACTTTCATTTCATATTACTTTCTAAGGTTCAAAATGCAAGCTATAGATGTAGGGGAAATTGAATTGGACTATGGGAAGCGTTGGCTTATGTCACTGTGTTTTGAATCTTTTAGTTCAGGTCCGTAACTCAGTTTTTGAATATTTTAGTTCAGGTTCGTTAGTCTACTATTAGATGTAGCTGGGTGCTAAATCAAACAATAAGGACGCAACCAAGCAATCAATCCTTGCATGGACTCTTCCGTCTGGGGTTCATAAGTAGGCACAATTTAGTTAGGAACTTATTTGAATAACAAAACAGCATTTATACAACCAATAGTGATGTTAGCCGCCACATTGTAAGCTGAAATAGGCAGAACTGGAATTCTTGAAACAGGAATGATCATTGAAATTTTTGAAAGTTTGTAAACCAAGGATGATTGCTGAAATTGTACTGAATTTTTATTTTGCAGTTTTGGGCAATTCAGAAACATAGCTCCACTGAAGAGGTGACTCAGGCCTATGAGAAGATAGCCTCCAAAGAGTAAAGCTCATGTTAATTATCCAACGTTGTTTCGCAAATTGACTCAGGGGCGTTCCAGGAAAGGAAAGTTGCAAAAAGACACCGAAATTCTCAAAACGGTGGAATGAGAACTGTAGCTCTTTGATAAGATAGATAAGAGAGATATACAAATACAAATTTTCAAATGGACCGTGAAAAGCACAAAGCTCTATCTCTGCCAAAGAAGGAGAGTGTTAGAAGATGAAATTAACATGATCTTTAATACATCACGAAATCTTAATGCACTATTGATTTCATCCTTTTTATATCACCATAAAGCTTTGTTTCCTATCAAAAAAAAAAAAAAAAGAAGTCTTCATACAAAAAATTTCTTACAAAAGAATCCTACTTGAGGCAACCAAAGCTTTTGCAAAGAATAAGAAACATTAGGGAAGATATATATCAAAAACATGAGACCAACTGCATCGGGGAAGATAAATATCACAGCTTTCAAACTGCAAATATGATGCATTACAACTTACTAACCAGCTTTCTTTGGTCCAGCTGCAAGTTCCATTTCCAATACATTACAGGGGGTCTGGCAGTAAAACAAATAAGAAACAGTCAGTTAACTAAATTACTATTAATAAATAAACAGAAAAGTAGAACTGCGAGCAGGTGTTAAGCTGGAACGGCTGGGAGGAGGCCCAAGCCTTGACAAACAAGCTCGTCTGCTCGAGCAGGTCTTGAAATGTTGGAACACTAACCTCCTCCTTTCTTAGTCGTTTTAGAATTGTTTGAACAATGTCTTCCCCCTTTGTTGATAGTTTTAGAAATGTTGGAACAATGTCCTCCTTTCTCGTTCTTTTTAGACGGTCTTGAAATGTTGGAACAATCCAAAGAGGGGGTTTTTGAAAAGAAGCATTGAAAATAGAATCCCTGCTACTTGGACATTTGAATTTGAATTTAAACGATTCAACTCGTCCAGTGTTGATGTCAGCCACACCCACATCATAATGCCACTCGCTTGGGTCAAGGGGTCGTCTGTGATTAATAACAATACGAATATATTTTCTGTAAGCGAGTAAAATATATTTCCGGTGAGGCAAAGAATAGTAAACAGAACCAGGGCGACATCCAGGAAAATCGGCAGTAGACACGCACATGGAAGAGACGTCACCCACAAACAAGGCGATGTCACCAAGGCTTTTCAACTCACACCAAGTTTTGGAAAATTTGAAAACTTAGATGTTCAGAGTACGAAAAGTGGCATTGCTAAAGAATCGGTGAACCTGCAACAGATCTCTGCTGGGTGTTTGGTCAACTCACACCAAGTTTTGGAAAATTTGAAAACTTTGATGTTCAGAGTACGAAAAGTGGCATTGCTAAAGAATCGGTGAACCTGCAACAGATCTCTGCTGGGTGTTTGGACAATATAACTCAGGCCGTCGCCGTCATCTCCTCCTCCACTGATTTGAAGGGCAGGGGTAAAACAATTAACTCTTCCTCCGACTCCGGTGATATCAATGGAGCAAACTTCGCCGGTTCCAAGATAAACTCTCAATCCTTTTTCCTTGCGATATAGGAATAGGATTGCTGCGAGGGTTGGTTTGATTGGGGTATTGGCCATCTCTCTCTTTTTGTGCCCCTTCTCTCTCTCTTCTTTTTTTTTTTTTTTTTTTTTTTTACCATGTTTGTTGTAACACAGCCAACACGTTAAAGCGAACACGCGCGTGTTGGCTGTGTTTGAGCTGCTTGTTCGCTACATTCACAGTAAATATATTTTTATTTGTTCGTTGTAAATGTAGTGAATAAGAATAAAAAAAATAGAAATAGAAATAATTAATTTTTATTATTTTTTATTTATAGATATAATTTTTATCATAAATTTGGTGCCCCTTCTCTCTCTTTTTTTTTATTATTATATTTGTTGTAACACAGCCAACACGTTAAAGCGAACACGCTTTTAGCGTGTTGGCTGTGTTTGAGCTAAGGCTTGTTCGCTACATTCACAACAAACATGCTTTTATTTGTTCGCTGTAAATGTAGCGAATAAAAATAAAAAAATAAACAGAAATAATTAATTTTTATTACTTTTTTATTTATAGATGTAATTTTTATCATAATTTTTTATTCAAAATTTTCGCAACCATTCTGACGGGTAGTTTCAAAATTTTTTAAAGTTTTTTGCAATCACTTTGATGATAAATTTTGAAATTTTTTTAATAATAAAGTAATTGCTTTTTATCTCGTTAGTATTGAATATAATTATTAAAATTTTAAATTTTTTGCTATCACTTTAACGACTAATTTCAGAATTTTTTTAATGATAAAATAATTGATTTTATCCAGTTAGTATTGAATACAATTATTAAAAATTTTAAATTTTTTACTATCACTTCGAAGATTAATTTCATTGATGAATTTCGAATTTTTTTATGATATACTAATTAGTTTTAGGATCAAATATAATTATTAAAAAATTCAAAATTTTTACAACTATTTTGAGGAGTCTTTGCGTTTTTTGTAACTAGTCTATGATGAATTTTAATTTTTTTTATCATATAGTAATTGGTTTTATCCGGTTCATATTGAATATAATTATTAAAAAAACAGAGTGGTTAAAAAAATTTTAACAAATTACTCATGAAAATAGTTATACAATTTTTGAGCAAAAAATTTTTCGTATATTATTTTTCTTTTCTTTTTTTTTAAAGTTCGCTCCAAAAGGAAATGGAAGTTCGCTCCTTTTGGAGCGAACGCCGTGTGTCAGCGTTCTGTCACGCATTTGTTGTTTCAATACAAGTTACGCGCAACCTTAGTGCTTCAAACATCCGCCCCGTGCAAGACTTACACTAAGTCAGCCTCCCGAACAAAGTGCTAAGTAAAGAAAACTTAAGAGGAACAAAAGGTAAAGTAGAACTCTTAGAGATTTAAGGGAATTCTCTATATATTGCAAGGAAGCTTACAACTCTTGGATGGTTACAAATGAACCTCCTAACCCTATTTATAGCTTCCACCTCCTCAATGGACGGTGGTGATCATCTCGATCTAACGGCTAGGATCCTTCTTCTAGAATTATCTACAACAATCTGCTGAAATATCTAAGATATTTACATGCTAGAATATTCTAGATAAAGAACCTAGAATACTCCATGATGTATGTAGAAAGTTTCTAGAGAATTCTACGGTATTCTAGCGGAACTCGTCTCTAGAATCTTCCCAAAAACGTGCGGGTCGTAACAATTCGCTCCGTTTCGGAGCGAACAAATATATTTTTTTAAACGAGGGTATACTTGGAAATTCCAAAAAAGTTGGGTGCATAAAGAAATTGGTGGGTGCATTTAGCCACGGCCTAAAATATTTTTTGTGGTATCGGTGGAAAAGTGTTTAAAATTGTTATACAAAAAAAAAAAAAATCAATTGCAATCAAACAACTAATTTGAGAAATAATTTTCAAGATTTTGTATTTTTTATGAAAAATTATGGTAATCAATCACATCTAATATTGTCTAAAAATATAAAAGATGTTAAAGTTATTTTATCCAATTATAGTATTCTTTATGATATTTGGTATGTCATTATAGTATGATCATTTCTTTTATGTGATATTGTGTTGTTTCTGTATTAGCATTACAATTATGGTGTATTTGTTTGAGGATGGAAAATGAGGACGGGAAATATTTTTCACTTAAAATTTCTTTTTGTGATATTTGATTGTAATATTTTTTATGAAAATCATTTTTTTCTAAGGTAAAAAATATAATTTTTTCTTAAAAATATAAAATATGATGTCTCATAGTATAGGTAATAAAATTATTTTCTATGAAAAATTTTTCTTGCAATCAAACACGTTTTACACTTGCTAGGTTGAGGATAAGCCTAGGTTGAAAAAAATTCCATAATCAACATAAGAAATATATTAAAATCTCAAAACAAATAGAAATGTGGAAATAAGAAATTAGCGAACAAATAATTACAACTTTTTGTTCAATTTCATTACTAAATTAAACTATTTTTTTAATAGTCTAATCTAAACTAGTTAAATAATCTCTAAATCAATAATTTAACCAACAAATAATCACAATTATCTGTTAAATTCAATACTAAACAATATTTATGAGAGATGTAAATTTCATTTATATATTTTCCAATATAGTCTGGAAATAAGAAATTAGCGAACAAATAATTACAATTTTTGGTTCAATTTCATTACTAAATTAAACTATTTTTTTAGTAGTCTAAACTAATAATTAAATAAACTATAAATCAAGAATTTAACCAACAAATAATCACAATTACCCATTAAATTTCAATACTAAACAAGATTTGTGGGAGATGTAAATTTTATTTATATATTTTCCAATATAATCTTATAGTAAATATGAAAATTTAATAAATTTTATTTAATTTTGTTAATAACTATGCATGTTAAATAAGAGTAGATTAGAAATGAATAAATTAAATTACATTAATAATAATAAGGTAAATAGCGTAAAAAATAAAATTTAGCTGATTTTAGTGGGACGGGTAGAGTGTATGGTAAGGAATAACGATAAGGATAAAACCAACAAATACCATAAACCATTACATTGAGGGTGAAAAAAGAAAAAGCTTATCTTTAGGGTGTATTTATGTATTCCCTCACCATCACCATTTTTCTAGGGCTTGAAACTAGAGCTAGCGATGGTACAGGAACCATCAGTTTCGATTCAGGAACTAGTTGTTCCTGTTTCAAAATTAATTGAACATGACTGAAACCGGCTATAGCTTGTAAACGTATAGATTTTAATTTTACTACTAATTTTGTAAACGTTTAAATTTCATTACTAATAAGTAGTGCCGAAAAAAAGTGCAAAAAATTATAATACCATTCAATAATTTATAAAATTAAGATTAGATTCACACTCAATAGTTCTAATAAGATTCATGAGCTTTGAATTAAAATATGTTTGATAAGCCAAATAAGTTAACTTATAGCTTATTTGGGAGTTTTTAAACTCCTCCCAATCAAATAAATTTTATTTGATTGCAAGAACTTACTTAAAAACTAGAACTTATTTGAAAAAAAATGTTATTAACTTTTTAAATAAGTTCATGAGTTATTCATTTTTTTATTCCATTTTTTCTATTTTTTTGTAAAAAAAAGGAAATGTTATTATTTTAAACATCTCATTTTGGATTATTTTATTTATTTTTTGTCTACCTTTTTAGCTGATTTTACCAAATATTAATATTTAAATTAGCTAATTTTTCAACTATCAATTATTATCTTTCAGTTGGTTTATCAATTATAAAGTTAGTTTATCAGCTATCAGCTAACTTATCAGCTCGTTATACCAAACATACCATTAATATATTGTGTTGAAATTCGTTTTAGCAACTTTTATTTGATTGACTACCATTGAGGTATTTTTAAAATTTAAGATTTTGCTCAAGTTTTTTAAATCTATAATAGAAAAACAAAATTAATTAGAATTATTTTTTGGCTAAAAAATTGTACATTTGTATTTATAATAGTAAATTAAAATTAATTACCTGAAAATAAAATCAATCCCATTGATTAGAATTTCTTTTTTAAGTAAAGATTTTAGTCAAAATCAAAATTTATAACCAAAAAATGAAATTAATCCGATTGATTAGGATTATTTTTTGGCCAAAGATTTGAGATGTATAATTGAGAATCAAAAGTCATCAACTAAATATAAATTTGCTCGTTTTGAGAAGTTAGGTATTAAGCCCCATCTTGTTTTGTATTAAATCTTACATATCAATGAAATTTCTATCTCGGGTTTGGATTTTCAAATCAAGATAGTTCGGAAAAAAACCAAAATTAACTCCATTGATTAGAATTTTTTTTTTTTGCTAAGGATTTTAAAATTTATAATAGAAAATCAAAATTAATAACATAAAACCAAAATTAATCCCATTGATTAGAATTCTTTTTTTAGTAAAGATTTTTTCAAAATCGAAACTAATACTAGAAAATTGAAATTAATTACCTATTAAGATTTTGTTAAAAAATTCCATTGATTACAATCCATTTATGACTAAAGATTTTATGTTTATAATACCAAAAAAAAAAAAGAAAAGAAATTAATCCCATTGATCGGGTTTTTTATTTGGGCATAGTTACTTGTCAAAATTTTTCTGAAAATGCACATTTGTCTGAATTCTTTTTGGCATGGTTACCTATCCAGCATTTCACTAAAAATTCACGTTGATTATAATTTTTTTTATTGGCTAAAGATTTCAAGATTTTTCACTAAAGATTTAAGTAGGGTGAAAGAATTCATGAAAATGTCAAAATGTGCTTTTTTGGACTTTTAAATATTTAATTCCTGAAAATTATTATATTTCGTTCAATATTTTTGTGGATGAACCTTTTTTTTACAAATATATGAGAGAAGGCATGTTTCTACCGAAAATGTGTTCAAGTTTGTTTAGAGGAATTATATGATGGAATTTCAATGTTATTTCAATTTTGCTTGATGATATTAAACAATATGTGAAAATATTTATATATTTAATCTGCTTTGAGATTCATAGCATATTGTCATTGAATTGAATACAATAACATTAAACAGAAGAGTACAAACTGCAAAATACAATAATATGAAGATCAATATATCAATATCACAAGCTATAAGTCCGAGTTAAACCTTATATTAGAAAAACTAAAGCTACTGATGTTAGGTGTGAAATTTTTCCAACAACAAAATCATCTTAATATATTTGGATCTTTAATTGAAGTTTATTCTTTCATATGCTAATTCTTTTAACTATATTTTTAAAATACTAATTTTTGTTTATTTTCGTATTTAATTTAATTTTACAACTAATAAAATTCTACAAAATATTATGAAAATTTCAATCACAAATAAAAGTTCCATGCATTGCACATGTAAAAATTTTGTGTAGATTTAAAAAGGTTAATTAATATTTTTTTAAAAATACAATTTAGAAATTATGCTTACACTTTATTATTATTGTTATATTATTATTCTTTTTCTTCTTCTTTATTATTTATTATATTTATGGATTATAATCCACACTAAATAGAGAGTATATAAGAAAACAAAAAGTTAAATAAGAAAAATATGCTATTCCCTTCGTTTCAATTATATAAATTTGCTGGCTTTTTCAATGAGATTATGAAAAATTATTGAAAAAGTAAATTGTGCAATTAGTTTTTAATCTACAATCACTTAATGAGCACTATTACACAATAATAGCTATAATTAGACCAATTAATAAGGTTGTTGTGTTAAATAAAAAAATGCAAATATGTGTTTTGAAGAAAGTATAGAAACAGTTCAATGTTCTAAAACAAATATTAAAAAGCACACATAAAGTGCGCTTAAGGGTGAGCAAAGAGTGAAAAGCTTCGAAGAAAAGTGGGCAAAAACACGAAAAAGCGTGAAGCATGGGTTCGATGCTTTTCACGATTTACGTTTTTAGAACCTTAAAAAAATAAATATTAGACATATGATTGCAAAGTAAAGAAAAATATTAGGAAAATAAAAAAATTGATCCAATGAGTAATTAAAAATAATATTTTGACAAACAATATTTGAAATAACTCAAAGGGTACGGCTAAATGCACCCAACCTTTTGCTGAGTGCACCCATTTCCCCAAAAAAGGAAAGAAAACGACTAATATACCCTTCCATCTCTCCTCTCTCTTTTTTTTTTCAATGTTTGTTTAGGCGAATAAGTTTTTGCTTGTTCGCTGTGTTCACAGTGAACAAGTAATTTACAAAAAAAATTAAAACAAAAATGAGTACTTTTTATCTAGTTTTTCGTTGGTGGATGTAATTTTGATTTTTTTGCAACCATTTTGAAGAATAATTTGAATTTTTTGCAACCAATTTGACAATGAATTTCAAAATATTTTTGATGATATAGTAATTGGCTTTATTATCTAATATAATTATTAAAAAATCAATTTTTTTGCAACCACTTTATCGAGTAATTTCAAAAATTTTTAACCTTTTTACAACCACTTTAACGATGAATTTAGAAATTTATTTGACAAACTTTATCTAATTAGTGTTCAATACAATTATTTTAAAAAATTTATAAAAAAAGCACAAATTTTTACTATATATTTTTATTTTTGGCTTGTTTGCCCCGGATGGAAGCGAGCAGTAATTTGTTAATTGGGCGAAACGACTTTGAAGCTAACAACCTGATGGTTGTTCACCCCCAATGGGGTGAACCAGCCACCAATTGGGCGAACTTTTATAAAAATAAAATAAAAAGAAAAAGAAAAAGAAGGAAAGGTGTGAGAGTTGAATGAAAAAGTGGTGAAAAAAAGCCCGTTTTTGGTCCCGCGTGGGATCAGAAATTTGAACTGCCCCCCACACCGGAGCCCCACCGCCATCAGGGGGGCTCTGTGTGTGCGGGTTTCACTATTCAAGCACCCCGCGCGGGTGCTTGAATTTTTCTGGGTGAAAAATGGGCGTCTTTAGACAATAAGGTGGGTGTATTTAGAAAATAAAGTGGATGTATTTGGGCCCGCCTGCCTCAAAATAAGTGCCATAACCCAACTCTAACCCAAAAACGATATTGGTGTACAAGTAGGAGTTCTGTCAACGAGCAATCAGTCTATATACTTGACTTCCCCGCTTCCCCAAAATTCCAAGCGATCAAATTCTGTAGTCATGGCTAGAGAACAGTTTCCAACTAATCAAATCTCGATCTCTTCTGTAAAATCCATGCTCAAAGTCTATTCAATACCTCTTCTTCTCCTCGCCCTCTCAATTTTCTTTCAGTTAATCGTTGTGCCGCGTAACTTCCCTATAACTCACTACGATGGTCTGTATCCAACTCCGTTATCCCTGTTTCCCGTGTTTTTTGCCTCCTCCATGCTTATTGTATTAGTAAACTTGGGGTTTTTTTTGAAGATTATGGTATATCGATTATTTTGCAGTGTTGGGAATTCAGAAGTATAGCTCCATTGAAGAGGTGACTCAAGCCTATGATAAGATAACGTCCAAAGAGTAAAGTTCACCTTTTTTCCCCATTTTTGTTTTTTAATTTTTTAATTTTTTAATTTTTTAATTTTTTAACTGGCATTCTATCACGTTACAGCATGATTGCTGTTGTAGGTCCTGTTTCCTTCATTTTCTCACTGTGCAATGAAATTCACGCTGAGTACTTGTTGAGTTGCCAAGTGCAAATTGTAAATTGTTTTAGTCTTCAAGCTCGTTCCTTGTTTTTGTCTGTAAATGATGTGAACACTTCATTTACATTAGGGTATGAATTAATGCACTTACTTTCATATGACTTCCTGAAGTTCAAAATGCAAGCTATAGGAGTGGGGAATTGAATTGAACAATGAGAAGCATTGGCTTATGTCACTCTGTTTTTCAACCTTCTAGTTTGGTTTTGTTGGTCTACTATCAAATGTACTCAAGAGCTAATCAAACAATAACAAAAGCATCCAAGCAATCAATCCTAACATGCACTCTTCCATCTGGGGTTCATAAGTAGGCATAATTTTAGGAACTTAAGTGAATAACAAAAGAGCATTTATATGATCAATAGTGATGTTAGCCACCTCATTGTAAACTGAAATACTCAGAATTGGAATTCTTGAAACAGGAAAGATTGTGGAAATTTTTGAAAGTTTGTAAACCAAGGATGATTGATGAAATTGTACTGAATTTGATGATTAAAGGATAGGAAAGAAACCAAATACCCAAAAGAAATAGAAGTTGCAATCCTAACCATAAAAGAGAAAAAGGTCAAGGTGATCGAAATCACAATATGCAGATTAAAGCACAGAGGAAAAAGTTGTCCTACATGAAAAAAAATTTGTCAAAATGATTGAAATCACAATGTGCAGATTAAGAACTGAAAGAAATTACATCATATCCAAGTTCATCTTGAAACAACAATTATGTAATAATATTCTTCAATTTACTGATAAAACTTAGAAATTCCATGGACGCACTTACACTTTCACATTATAGTTAACGGAAACGAATCCCTAATTATTTATTTCTGTCTCTTTAGTATCCATAGTTTCTGCTCAAGTGCTCATTACTTTGTGTTTATTAAAGATCTCTAACTATTTATGTCTATCTCTTTAGTATCCATTGTTTCTGCTCATTACTTTGTGTTTATTAAAGATATGTCAGTAACTTCAAATGCAGTCCAGATTCTGTGGTCCAGTGTACGTTGACGGAGTTTCTTTCTCTTCAAAAGAGTTCCTTTCTATTTCACGATTTCACACGACTAGGTGTTTATCAATTTTGTTTTTATGCTTGAACCAATTTCTTTGGAGGCAGTCGCCATTACATTATCTTCTTTCAAGTTCCGATTCACAGTTTGGTCACAATTTCTAAAGAAGTCCATTGAATTGAGGAATTCTGCCAGTCAACGAATCGGTGAACTGTAACCCCCTTGGAATTGGATAAAATTGTTTTCAGCAAAATTCAATAAGAATTGAAGTTGTACGAATTAGTTTTGGGAGGAACATAAGTGCAGTGGAAAATGTAATTGTTAAAACAAGCAACGAGTTCTTTTGGCTCTTTCAAGCCACATTTCTTCCCATGTTATACTGCACTAAGAAATTTATACATAGAAATACAGAGCTGTTTTTGTTACTCGATTTGGTGTAAGATTGTGTTTGTCCTCTTAAAAAGGATTTCCCTACTTTTTATTTACGCTAGAAAACAAATTGAAGAAAATCATTTGTCTGTTTATGAGTTAAGTTTGAAGTTTCAATATTATGTGGTCTAGATCTTAGTAAATATTAGATAACTGTAGAAATTGTTCCTTGATGTGAGACTTGAGGGCTCTAGTTTAACATGAACCGCTATGCAATCCTTTTGGAACGATGTTCCCAAGTGGAGGTGTTTACCATTGCAGTGTACCATTTTTATTCTGAATGCACGAACCTTTAAGCATGATAACTCTTTTCATATTTGCTTCTCTCTTTGCTTGTTTTTATTTGACTTTCCTTTATTACCTTGGTCTCAGCTAATCAAAATCATGCAAGATAACTCAATTGAATGAGCCAGTGAAAGGATGCTTGGTCAAATATGTAGCTTCTTGTTTCTGATATTATTATATAGGTTCCTTCTAACGAACTTTACAATCATTCAGGGGTCCCGGTGTTGAAATTGCTCCTACAGTTGATCTCATCAAGGTTTGTTTTTATTACCAGACGACAATATATATTTTTGTATAGACATTTCGTTATTACATCACAAGTTAATGGTGAAGTATTATCTGGATTGATATTCTTTGTTGTTTATCTCTTTATATTTCTAAACATTTCCATTATGAAATATTACTCATTACGGAATCGGCTGACTGACTTCCACATACTTATGTGACTGTAGCTGCTTCATTATTTTAATAAGTTTGGAGGACCCATCTACGGATGAAAATATGAAGTGTGGCAGCATTTCAGTTTTTGATGAATGACTTCTGTCATTGGGTTTGGAGATTGAAATTAATGATTTTATTTTCAGTGGTTGAGCAACTGTCTTGACCTAAATATTCAAATATGTAATCTAGGGATGTTTCCCACCATTGGACAGCTTTTTTAGCCTGCTCAAGTACAGTTCATTGTATTTTTCTCTGAAAGATTTCATGGCCAAATTGGTGTTGAATCTTTAGTTAATCATGGCTGTCTGGTATGCAAACTGAGTTTCTTAAAAAGAAATGAGAACACAAGTCTACGTGATTTAACTGTGGTGTAACTGAGATTCACAAATCACACCTAATTTGTTTAGCTGAATCATTTGGGGCAGATAAATTGGCTAGATTTTTTATGCCAGCCTACTTTTTACATGCTCTTCTATTGAAGATTTAATTCTCTTGCGTGACATTTTATTTTGCAGTCAAACAAAATTATTTACATGCTTCATTTTATTTACTTATTTATTTATCTGTTTGTTTTTTGTGACTGCAACTGGTATGCTAAAGATGTTTCCACTAAATACTTCTGCTTAGAAACTCTTCTAAACCTAAAATACCAATATATAGAGAGACACATGGCTAGTGAAAATGAGAAACTTCAATTGCATGAAGAGAGGGTGTTTTACAAGCGTATTTCTAAAGTTACTTAGTTGTTTACAATATGAAATATTTAACAAAATGTTTAATTGTGATTCTATTATTCAAGTGATATAAATTTTTATCTTGTATCGAATCATAATATATATATTTTTTTCTTTGAAGATGCTCTAACCTGTAGTACCTTTGTAGAGATTGGAGCAATTTTTGTATCTAGATCTTAAGAGTCAACAATATGTCTACTGTGTATCTCATGCTATTAAGTCTGAGCATGCTCTATTGTAACTCAATTTTATATTAATATAAAGTTTGTTTCGTTTTAAAAAAAAAAAAAAAAACCGTAGTACCTTTGGAGACATTTCAGGGTTTTGTTTCTGCTTTAGTTTTTGTGCCTGTCTTTGAATCATCTATCCAGGCCTTAACTTCAAATTTTTATCTAGCAAGAGGAACCAAAACAATCACAACATCCAAGCACAACCTGGGTTCTAGGAGATTATTCCATAAAATCGTGTTGAATTTGTGGAAGTGGTGTTAACTATCATTTCCACATAGCTATGATAAAAGTGAATGATTAATTCTACAGAACAATTAAAGTCACTTCTTTGGTGATTGATTTCCACTGCAGAGGAGAGATGGAGAGACATGTTCCCGAATACTTGCAGCCCCATATAAAATTAGAAATGCAACTAATGTTTTGGACACTTTACAACTTTACACAAAGTTCTCGTGGCATTTTATTTCTAGCTAAAGTGGTTGTATGAAATTCAATTTTGTGTCTGAGTCTTTTTTGTTTTTCTTCTCAATACCATTCCATTTCTGAATCACATGGACTAGATCTACTTATTGGGAGGAAAAAAGAAGAAAGGATAGATAAGCTTCAGGCAAGTCCTATTTTTCGATGTTTCAGATGGCCACATTCTAAAGCTCTAGGCTTCCAGAGTTCTGGATAAAACCTGCACAACTGAATAAATGTCTCCAAACGTTACCTAACAGGCCAAAATGTAGAAACTTGTTAATTATTCTAGGGGTTATTACTTCACGGCTTGAGACTCGAGATCACAAGATGCACCCATGATGATACGTCGTCATATAATATTAACCATTATTCTTGTTTGTAATACGAGGAATCATTTTTATCTAGAGGAATTATATTCTTACATGGTTTCAAATTCACCAAGTATGTGGCTGGTTTTGCAGGTTCGATATGCTTTTGAGTTGCTTACAAATGAGCTTTGGAAGAGGGATTATGACATATTCAATATTGATGAGCAACTTGTACGCTTTCTGGCCCTTATCCTTTCATCATCCATCATTTTTGAATCTTGATTGATCTGAAACTTGTCCAGCTTTGATAGTCGATGTTTTGTAAGCATTTTTCAGGTAGATTTAGAGAACCTAGAAAGTCAATTTTTAATTTCAATAGTGCCGATTTAAATGGGATCTTTATATGTATTGAGTAAATTTTTAGACACTTCAAAATAATGCTTTGATTTGATCCTCTTCATTTCTTTAATTTGGTCCTCTTCATTTCGCCTTGTTTTTTGCTTAGCACCTTTATATGTCAATGGGTCAATTCATTCAAGAGTTTGTCTGGTACAACCTTCTTCTAGTTTTCAACCTCACATTTTCATTTCCAAAGATACCTGACAGACAAGCTCTAAATAGTAAATATGGTTCGAATAATTTAAGGAATCTGTACCATGTTATATGGATTCATTTAAAATCTTAATCAACTCTTTTCTGTTTTAAAAAAGGTTAAAATAGAGGAGCTATTTTTCAGCACTGGCTCTCTAAATGGGAGTATCTTGTATCTAGACTCTGTTGGAGATGCTATGTGCATTGAAATTAAAGTTTGACTTAGCAGCGTGACGTTGAAAGCCTCAAGGTACTAATCAGGTTCAGGGATTGGATATCTGCCCTGAACTTTGCTAGTTGCCATCCCCATTCGATGTAGTAGAAATGGGTTTTGAGCTTTCAAAAAGGAGGTTGAAAAGAAAATATCTGGCTGTATATTAATCTTATGCTATTTTTTTTTTTTTTTCATTTTTTAAAATTCTGCAGCATGTGATTGAAAAGGTCAAGGCACAAGATACGGTGGCATATATCTCTGATATTGACCTTCCATTGATAAAGGCTATTGGTCCAGGTTGTTGAAGACCATCTATAATGGATAACCTTTTTCTTCCGGTTACCTGTCCATCTTGATAAATGGATACGCTCACGATACATGATTTTAATTCATATTAAAATCTGATTTCATTTTCTATTACCATAGATCCCGAAGGTCATGCATTCAATGTTATCAACTCCCAGAATTTTTCATCTATGTTTGAAGATGACAAGGCATCACTAGTTCAGGTGTGTCTGGTTGCCTCTGTATGTTTTGTCATTTCTCTTTGCGTGGCTATAGGTAATTTTACTTCAAAGTTGCATCATTATACTTTTACCTTTGTACACTTGATGTCTGCTCTAAACCACTTTACTGATTTCCATCAGAAAGTCTTCTGTTTCCCTCTTTCCTAGATTATTATTGTAGCCTTGTAGGATAATGGTTTTCTAATTAACTGAATGTCAGACTCTTAAAGCCTCAAATCATTTTCATTTCATTACTCCGAAAGCCCAAAAAAAATAAATAAAATAAAATAATAATAATAATAATAATAATTTTTTTTTTTTTGGGGGGGAGTCTCCACATGTAATTTTAAGCAAGTCATCAGGGGTCGTAACTTCGCTGCTTGTAGCCTTGTACCATGGGGAGACAGGTAGCAGACTAAGCTCAGCTCAACAAGAAGACAATTTTTCTAAGTTCTCAATATTCTTTGACTTGGACACAATGTTCCAATGAACATACCAACACTATCTCGTTCCATTAACATATCTACTGCTATTATTCTTACTGGGCATGATGTTCATTACCTTTTAATCAATGAATAGTGATATTAGTAAATATAAATAGCCACAGTTTAGCAGGTTAATGGGTTAAAATTGGTAAAAACTGAGCTTGTCTGGTCGATAATGTTCAACAGGACTAGCCAGTAATCATGTGCATCAATCCATTTTTTGTGGGTCAATCATTACTTTAGGCGGAAAATCCAGACAGGTAGCATCTTTCAAAATGGATGAACCCGTTTTGCACATCCCATCACCCTAACTCCATGGTTTAATGAGTTGTGACCAAGGTGCCAACCAGTCTGAGGTGGTGGAAGAGGTAATGTAGCACAAATTTTTTTTGGGGGCAGAATAAGGCTTGCACCTGTGGTTATTGAGGTGCAAGCACCAAAGAGAGAGTCATGTGTATCTATGTAATTATCTCGGGAACAAATTTTTCTTTGAAGTCCTCATATTGTTATTGGTTGACTACATTGGAATCCTGAAAATTAAAATAGCTTTGGGAATATCCATTATAATTTATCAGAACTTGCCTAGCTTCATTGACTATTTGCCACATGATCATCAAAACTCTTAATTTTTCAAATCCTAATTAATTTCTTTGATAATATATTAGCTATTCCATAATTAATACAGTACAATTTCAAACATCTAACAGTAATAAAACAACATGGTGACCTTAGAACTTCACTACTCAGGTGTGTGCCACTTAGCTAGCTACGGCAGCCTCACAGCAACAAGAATGACATAACCAATGACATAACCTTGGCACTTGAAGTGCTTGTTTGTTCTTACTATTTCAAACATATAATATAATACTAATAAAACAACATGGTGACCTTAGAACTTCATTACTCAGGTGTGTACCACTATAGCTACGGTAGCATCACAGGCAACAAGAATGACATAACCTTGGCACTTGAAGTGCTTGTTTGGTCTTACTATTTTTCAGGAAAAATGATATTTTGGGAGAATCTGTATTTGAAAAGTGATAAAACCGACGGTTCATAAAAAAATTTGTTGAAAACGAGTTTGGAGATAGGTATAATGTAAAGTAGCTACACAAAAGCAATATGTTACAATAAGGTTGTTTTGTTGAAAATGTTAACAGAAAGCTGTGAGTAGAAGCATGTAAAAGTTTGATCGTATGAAGGTTATACCATGCACGTATATTATAGCACACCAAGAATCTTGAAAAGGACTCATTCCAGTGGATTTGAGTTTTCTTGAAATTTACTGAGAATTTTCTATTATGCAACTTACGAGGGATTTGCTTTAGATAACCAATGGTGAGCATCCACCCAAACTCTTTAACCATTTGTGTATGCCTAATCTGCCGAAAACTAGGCAACCCCAACCTTTTTCCTCTCTGAGTTTTAAACTTGATTTTGACCAACAGTGTCAATTATTTCTTTTTATTACGAAAGTGTTGAAATATTTGCCTATTATTATATTTATAGTTGATATATCTCTTGCAACATGCATCTATTTCCTGTGTCTTCATTACTAGAGCTAATGTGTCAAAAACCTTGTATCTGAAACTCTCACTTTTAGTAGCATCATCAGGGCTTTATAATAGTTTAAACCATAGCAGAATTGATGTGAAGAACTTCTGCCTTATTGCTCCAAAACATAACTTGCTGCTGAAGTTTTGCTGTTTTAGCTGTCACTGCAATTTACTAATGTTGACTCACTTTTCTTTGAACCTGTTATTGTCTCCTGGCACAGATCTTCTCATATGGAAGTCATCGTTGTGCACAATTCTCTGCTAACTGGAAGAGAATTGGTATGGGGCTATCCAGTTATTTGTTGGATGTATTTGTTTCTGAATGATCACTTAGGAAGCCTCCTTATTTTTTTTATTTTCTTTTTTATTTTTCTTTCCCCAATAGTTAATCTGCTAGATGGGATTGCAAACACTGGAATTGTTGAACTTGGTGATGTTCAGCTTGCTGTATATCTAGCTGAGAGAAAATCTACTGGACAACCTTTCTTCAGAAATGGTAAGTTTAATCTGTCATTAAATTTAGCATCGTTCTCTTCTAATTTCTTAGAATTTGCGATGGTTTTTGCTTTTTTATCCATGCCAACAATGTACTAACACCAATTTTATTTTCCATTGGAATGTGGCTTTTTTGTGTGCGTTTTTATGATGAATAATCGATGATTTTACTCTTTTGCAAACACTTGATTATTAAGTAATCGTAAGAGTATCATTTGTCTTAGAGTTTGTTTTGTATAGATATTTTAGAAAATCATTTTGTTGTTACACCATTTGCAATGACCGATTTCATTGACATGACAACCTTTTCATATGTTTTAAAATTCTTTTCAACCACACATTTGAAAATCATTTTTTTAAAATTTAATTTAATTTTTGTCCCCTGCCGAAAAATCTCTCAAAAACAGACACTTGATGGTGATATTTATTGGTTATCAAAATTTGGAGTTGTTTGTTGATTTATGGCATTATAAGAAGATTAATGCATCACTGTGAATAGCATGGACAGTCAGCTTCTGGCGTACTTTCTAAGTTGAAAGATCTAGCATTCTTTTAAGTTGAAAGAGGAAGAAAAGTTTGTTTGATGTGCAAGCAATTGAAAAATTTTGTCGCTGTTGGATCCTATGCTTGCCTGAGTAGGACTTTAGCGGGTAACACACCCTATGTTGAATTTATGTTATCAAACCTTTTTTTTTTGGTTATTGATATTGAAAATATAAGTCATGAATATGCTCGTCGCTATCTAACTTTGTTGCAGCTAAGTATGATATTTCTGTTTTGTCACTTCTTGATGAATGCATTTCCTTGCACTGAGATTTTTTAGGACTCCCGGCCCTTGTGTCTTTTCCACCTGGATGTAAAAGTTCTAGTTGTCTGCTCAGGTGAATCCCTATTCGAAAAAAATTCAATTATTGTATTGAATATGAAAATTTGTTTTTTATTTTTAATTCATCATATGTTTTACCCTTTCTTGCTGACAGAGGATAGAGACCCTAAACAAACTTTTGTGATCTTGTCTCAGGATTGAGAAATTATAATTTTTAATTTTTATTTTTAATAGATACAAGGGAGAGCTTTCTGTGGATGCAATTACTGATTGGTTTGGAACAAGCACCCTAAATCTGCCTCGAATTCTTTATTACTCAAAGGAATCAATGGTAATTCATGAACTAATAGTATAAAAGAAATATTACTGTTATAATTTGATAATTCCAGATCCTGACTTTTAAAGGATCATATTAATATTAAAAAGTGTGTTTGGGAGAAATTTTCGAGAAATTAATTTTGAATAAGTTCTAAAAAATTATGAAAAAGTTGTGACACCGTTGAAATTGGCCATTGAAAATGATATTTGAGAAAAACCATTTGTCAAACATGCTCTAAACTTTCAAGTTTTCATTCTTTTAAAATCTAATCTTGCAGTTATCAATGCCTTTTTCCCCATTTGGTGTCACATTGGATTCTCTCCCTCCCTCCCTCCCTCCCCCTCTTCTTCCCCCACATAGGTTTCCTTGCAAGATGATTTTAGTATCTTAAATCTCTTCTGCATAATTATCATGAAGATTCACTGACGATCTTGAACAAAATTCACATCCAGAAAAATCTTTCATAATCTGCAAAATTCCTTCAAATTCTTCACTTTAATCTACGAAAATCAAATCTTATGGTCAAATCCTTTGCTAGAAAGCGGTAGACTACTATACACAAGATGCAAGATGTTTAAGCTATCTACTTTGTTGTACCTTTTTGTTACATGTCTATGACTCTTGGGATTGATGTAAAAATTTGATTCTTTCCAGGTGCATAATTTTCTGGCAAAAAGTAAACCTCATAAGGTACATTTTGTTTTGTCTTGTAAACCTCCCAAGGCAATTTTTTTGGGCGTTGTTTTGATTGCGTGTGTGCACACACGAAGAAAAAGAGTGAGCCTGTGTTGGTTTTAGCTTCTATCTGCCTAAACTTTTAAGTTCTATTAAGTCAAATTCAATTATCAATATTCACCATACATCTCAAATCACTGTTCATTATCTACACGTCTCATGGTCCTTAGCACTAGTCAACCTAAAAGGTTACTTTATAGCAAAATAAAAGTTTGCCGGAACATACGCTCATAGTGTTACACAACTGTTAAATTCTTGGGCATTGAGGATAAAGTTTCCAATATGCCTTATTTTCGCAGCAACTTCTTGTTGGATTTTAGGCTTGAAAGATGAAGTGGGGCAGTTGTTTCCCTTCAGAAATGAACGTCAGTTAACACTTTTCTTTGCATATATATATATAGGTAGCTCTTTTCTATTCAGTTGGAGTAACAACTATCACTCAATAAGTTTGATATGTTTTCAGAGGAACTGACATGGCAACTTCCATGGAATTGCAACAGCTTTCAACTGTTTTTGGACTCAAAAAAACATTTTTAAGGTTTTATGCACTTCCAATTTTGCTTACTGAACCTTGTGTTCATGAAGATTTTGATGTGCTTTTGGTTTTCCAATTTTATGTATCTGTCACAAGTTAGTTTCAACTTTCTAAATAATCTTTTTCGCACTGTTCATTTATTTCATGATTATTCATCATGTAATGCTATTCACGGTGCACTTTCATTTTAGCACATCACTTCACTGTGTCTTTTACCAATTTTTAAATGCTTAAGGGTTGCAATTATTGTCTTTAGGTCAGAGTCATTTTCTTCTCAACAACTGGAGAACGTGCTACTCCATTCATTCGTCAGGCTGCTAAAAACAATTGGGCATATGCCACTTTTGCATTTGCTTTATGGCAAGAACAGGATGCTTCTTTTTGGTGGAATATGTATGTGGACTACATTCTTTATTTCCTTTTCTCTGAGACTTTATTTCCTTTTCTCTGGGACAAATCTGTGCTTTCCCCTTGAATAAAACTACCGCACAGGCAGTCCCTTACTGAAAACAAAGAAAAAGAAATGCCAAATTTCCGAACAACAAAATGCAGTCTTATGTGTTAAAAATTTTCTTGTGTAATTCGTCTTTATGGAATTCCACATATGCTACGAACACGGACAGCTTGTTCTCAGGATAACGGAAATAAATAAATAATGTGATCTGTTCCGTCCATAATTTGTTGATTGAATTTACATTATAATGTACGTTGCCTTTCCTCTTGAATACGCTACAATCACTGTTTACGTAGATTCTCCTTATATTGTGACTCAGATTGACTTAGCATCCAGAGGAATCAAACACGAATGTTTGTGAGTTCTATTGAATTCTTAGACGATTTGGCTGTTCGAGATGTTTATTTGTCCGACCTTCGTGTGCAACATTTCCAACTAACCCATTTTCTAGTTCTAAAACTGCCGGCCCTGGGGGAAGGGGGGTTATTGAGGTGGAGGGAGATGAGTTCTTTGGTTCTGTTAAAATATAAAAATATGCTAAAGGAAATAAAACATAGAGGAAACAGGAAACTGGATACACCTGTGCTTTTAAGTCTGATAATACTGTATATCAGATTTTGGAGTCGTCAGCGAGTTGGAAGGTGTAAATCACTAAATGTTTCAACATGATCTTCTTTTTATTTTGTGCTAGAAAGTGTTTATTTCCTTATTATTATTATTATTATTATTATTTGTTTTTTTAATTAATTAATTTATTTTTTGCTTCACTTCTAAAATCTTTATCGACATTTCATATGTCTTTTCTATTTGTAACAGATTCGGAGTTGAATCTGCTCCTGCAGTAGTATTCCTGAAAGATCCTGGACTTAAACCTGTTGTGTACCAAGGTATATGCCCATTGCTCTAATTATGAGCAGTGAAGCCTTGTGTCTGATAGCAATCTAAGAGATGTGATTATTTGCAGGGTCTATGAACGGTTCATTGTTTAAAGATCTAATGGAGAAGAATAAACTTCATGGTATGTTTTTCTCTTTTACTGTTTCATTTGTATACTTGACAGGCCAAAGCACCGTTGTCTCCCGTCAAGCTACGTTGCACTTCCAATTGGTTTTACATTTGAAAAACTGATGTTGCACTATCAACTTTTCTTTTTGGGCTGTTCACTGATAGTTTTACATACCAGTTTTTGTAAATATGTTAAATTATAACTTTTGCTTGACCATTACTTCCATGGCAAGTTGGCATTTGGCAACTGAGGTATGCACGTCTGCAATAATCTTTCGACAAATTATAGTTGCTAGACAACTAGACAACTGTTTTCTGGTAATAAGTTTGTCCCTTAGAGCTTAGAGATTGTTGTGCTGCTCACTCTTTATTGACACAATTTCAAGAAAAAATTCCGTTAAATTGCTCTTTTCTACTGTTTAGCCGCCTGGAATTACATGGTGCTGTTATTTCTGCTCTGAATTGAATGGACCGAAATGTTAAAAAGTTCTTCCAGAATTTGTGCAAAATTTGATGCCGTTTTGAAGAACAGAAACACATGGAATTATTCTCCAGTTTGATTTTTTATAGTGTGCTTTCAGTGCTACCCCAGTTAAGGAATGTGACTTCATCCGAGTTGGGCTGTAATTCCCGAGGCTATTCACGTGCTGGAAGTGGTACGAAGATTTGGTATTGTGCTATTGTTGCTGGAAGACACAGCCAGGAACTCAATAAAATGCGCGAAGTAAGTTCGTTTCTCTGTTCTCACTTTCAGAGAGTTTGTTTTAATGTTGCATACTTGCATCCTAAACGAATGACATCTTTTACACTGTACTTTCTGTTGCACTAAAGGCAGAATAATGAGCCAGAGTGGAAGACAGTGGTAAAAGCAATAGAGTTAGAGCATTGTTGGCTAAGCATAAAAAGTTTACTTATATGTAAATAAGTTGTAAGATTTTACTATTGGTTCAAAGTTGGACTGAGTTACTAATTGTTATAGTGAGGTAAGAGTTATTTTAATCGAATTTTCCTTGTATACTTACAAGTTACCCAATCATGTTCCGAAATAAAAAGCTACTTGAATTTTAATTTTACCATTTTGAAGTTTATCCAACCATCCTTTTCATAGTTTGCATACCAAAGGATTGGAAAAAGTGGAATCTGCAAATAAGAATTTGCACCATAGTTCATTGAATAGCAAGTTTGAAGGAGTTCATTTGTATTATATTTAAACAATTTCAATGAGCATGTAATGTACATTCATCTCCGGTCTAGAATAATTCTAAGTTTGGTGCAAAAATTCTGCTATATAACTGACAACTGCTGAAAATTACATACGGTTGAAGACCATGTGCAGCGTCCAAGAAAAACTTTCAAATGATGACAGAGAACTGGATGCAGTTGATCAAGACCCAATTTCTGCTCCAGCAGCGTTAGCACTGAAAACAAAACGACTGACATTCGCCTGGCTAGATGGGGAGGCACAGAAGGTGAGCTTCTTTCTTTCCATTTCCAGTTTTTATGTCTAAGCGTTTGTTTCGTTGAACTTCTTTGCTAAACCCAAACTTTCTGCCTTGGACCATGAGATGTGATGATGGATAAGAATGAGCTGTGATTTGAGATTTGAGATGTGTTAATATTGAAGTTCTACTGACTCTGACTCAGTAACAGAAATGAAATCTTAGGTAGAAGAGGCCCATCCGTCAATAACAGTACTTTTTCCGAGGATAATTTTGGTGCCTTAGAATGATTATCTGTTCCGGGTCAAGAATTCTTTCTGCTGTCAGTGAACATGGTCTTGAAGCATTCAATCGATATTAACAATTATAAAGCAATAATATCTGTAATCATGCTTACTTATGTCTATCTTATATTGATATAAATTCCTGGAACTTGTAAATGCTAATTAAATTTTGTAATGTTAGAGCAGACGTTTGTTTCGATGGCTATTTTATTTGAACCTCTGCTGTAAATGGATTATTTGCACCATCATTCTGTTGTTTTTTGGCTATTTCCTCTTCCAAAAGCACATGACAATTTTTTGATAAACGATTATGGAATGCAGCAATTTAGATATCTCTTTTTGTGCAGAGCTATTGCTTCTTCCACATTCATTCAGAAACTAGCTACGAAACATGCGGACCTCAGAGAGGTATAACCAATGTACCGCAGTTGTTTATTGTGCGTTATGAAAGAAATGACACTGAAGAACCAAAGGAAGCCACAAAACAGAAAAACACACTATTTCAAGCATGGCAGAACGTTGATTCCGATCCAACATCCACACTTGTGGCGAAGTATAATGGCTCGAGTGAAATTTCAGAGGTTAGAATTCTACCAAATTCAAGGGGCTTTGAATAACTTGAACTTCATCAACTGATCCCTAGCTTCATTTACGATTTTTATATAAGTAATTCTTCACATATACAGTATTGATTTGGGTGGCAGATCATAAAATGGATTTCTAAAACAATTGAAGATGGTGACTCCAGGGAGCTCCCTCCCTTTGTAAGCTGGAAAGCTTATTTTTTTCTCTCTTATTTTGCACTAGCTGAGAGCAAATAAGCTCACCTGTAAATTTTGTGTTCTGTTTATACCTTTTGCAGAAAATTAAAGTTCCTGAGTTGTCTCCTGAGGAGGCTGATTACTTTTGGTCGCAACCTTCACAAAAGATCTACTCTTCGGGAAAAAGCATGAAACAATGGAGCAGTGACCTCGTACTCCAATTATCTGATTGGCTTGGTGATCCTAGAATTGGACCGGCTTTACTTTTGGCAGCGTTGATGTCATTCGGCGTGATTTGGCTAGGACTAAACAGAAGGCAATCAATTCAATCCAGCAACCTGGAGGAATCCAGTCAACCAAAAGGAAAGGTGAGTGCTAGCTTACAACTCACACACTGGAGATTTATTCTCCAATAACTATACTAAGATGAATATTTTCCACTTTCGATAATGTTGGTCTATACCTTCACTGTAGGCTGAGAATGTACAACAACGAAGGAATCGTAGAAGGACGGGCTCAAACCAGCTTATACCACCTTCCATCACTGACGACGAACCCAAAGATGCTCAACAATTAAGATTCTCAGACTCTGAATCTGAATAGTGGCATTCAAAGAAATTTTCCTGGATATTTATTTATCCAGGATAAAAGGAAGACAATACTTCTGGGGGTATCTGTCATGTAGAAAGATCAAGGGAAGCGTTACAAGAGCTTCAAGAAATCACCAATGAACCATTCACCAAGGTGGAGATACGAGTTCCTGCAATGCTTCTCACAAAATGGACAGATAAAATCGTGGATTTTTCTAACCAGTTTCCATGTATTTTAACTTGGGAGTTCGATTAGATTAGAAACATTGAGTTAACCAGTTCTTAGCAGCTTCCTTGCGCAGAATTTTACTCTACAAGGAATGAGAATCATTTTTGACCATTTTATCCCAATTATATATAAAAAATTCCAATAATGATCCTTTATTGATGAAAAAAAATCCGCAATTCAATAACTAAGATGCATTGTATTGTTTTTATATTTATTTGTCCATTATACATTGCATGTGCTGAACGAATTGTATTTTTTTTTCCTTTATTCATTCACCATACTAATTATTTGCCACGTGAATTTATGTATTCAAAAAATCATGTATTTACATGAATGGAAATAATGATTTCTATATTGAATGTTTTCATAATCACTATAATAGCTATAATAATTTTTGAAATTGATCATTCAAATTTTTGGTTCAAGTGATGAGTTACAGTTCTATGAAAGAAATGAAGGTTTTGGGATCGAGTTCGCTGTGATTGCATCATGTAAACGTTTTTTTTTTTTTTTAATTTAAATCAAACTGAAGAGTAAAGATTTTCGGCTTGTGTATGAGAGGATTTTGATTGGATGCATAAATAATGTTTGAAATTGATCATTGAATTTTTCGATGGAAGTGACGAGTTACTCCTATGATGGAAAATGCAAGTTCTAGGATCAAGTTTGTGGTGTTCACATCATGTGAAAGTTCTTTGGGTGCGGCTAAATACACTCCAAAATCCACTCTTCACACCCACCCACTTTTAACCGGATAATACTACCCTTTATCCCAATTTTTCCGAACACGCCAAAGGGGTGTTCGGCCAATATTAGCCGAACACTCAGATTGGTGTTCGGCCAATTGTTCTTTGGGAAAAAAAATCCTTCGAAAAAAAAAATAGAAGAGAGAATTCTTACATCTTGCTCATCCACTTTCTCTCTTCTTCATCACTTCATTGAACTTTTCTTCCACGTGTTCAAAATTGACAGAGAAAAACTTTGTTTTTACGAGACTATACTTTGAATTTTTTCCACTCTAGTATTGTTAGAATTATTTTAGGTTTTCAAAAAAAGTAATAATTATAGGGATTGCAGCATATTTTGATACTTCAAATTGAAATTCTGATGAATCGGGTTGAAAAAAAAATCTTTTTTTTACTGGTTCAGTGTTCGACCATAGGGGTGGCCGAACATCTGAAAGGGAGTTCGGCCATAGATGGCCGAACACCCTTAAGGGAGTTCGACCAGATCTGGCCGAACTCCCTTCATCGCATTCGGCTTCGTTTGGCCGATGCAATTTTTTTTTTAATTATTGATGATATTTTGGTCAATTTAATTAAAATTTAAAAGTGGGTGGGTGTGAAGAGAGGATTTTGGGGTGTATCGAGCCGCACCCAAGTTCTTTATCAAATGTAAGGGTGTGTCTGATTGAAATTGGTTTTGCGTGCAAATGTCAAATCGTGTAAAACGTTTTACACTTTCGCTGTTTGATTGCAAGTTGTAAAATGAAATGATTTTACAACGTACAACCGTTTTAAGCACGATTTCCACAAAAAGCATGAAAACGTTTTCTTAAGGGGGTAGGTGGTATTTCGTTTACTACGCAAACCGTTTCCCGCTTTTCCTTTGCAACCTGTCAATCAAACACACCCTAAGAGTAAAGTTTTTCAACATGCAAAGGCGATGTCGACTTAACAAATGGGCTTTTTCTTTTCTTTTTTTTTTAAAAAATTTTTTATATAAAGAATTGTATTATGTACTACTTAATTTAGTTTGTAGATATCAGTAGCTAGCCATACAACCTCTTTTTTTTTTTTTTTGTTTTTTTCCAAAGCGGCTCAATGGTAATTTGATAAAATAAATGTTATTTAATTTTTCTAGCCTTTCACTTATTTAGTTATTTTTCTTTTGTCTAACGTCAAAATCCAAAGTGGTATTGTAGAGGAAATCGCATTTTTGGGAGAATAATATCCTGCATGGTCTTTTAAAACTTTTTTTTTTAATCGTTACTTTAATTTTATTTTTTCCTTCAATTTTTTTTTGAATTATTAATTCAATGGATAGAAAGTTAAAAGATTTTATGCATATATACATGTATAAAACATAACATTTAATTTTTGAACTTTTCTCAAAACACTTATTAACTATTTATTTAAGGGAGCCGCTAAATACACCCAGTCAAATTACTTAGTACACCCATTTTATCCATTATTCCAAATTTACCCTCTCCATCATTTAATCCTTTAAAAAAAAAAAAAGTGTTCGCGTTGTCGGGGCCGAACACCCATTCACGGGTGTTCGCCCCAATGGGGGAGAACACCCACAGGGGTGTTCGCCCCTGCTGGAGCGAATAGCCAATTCGCCTCATTTGGGGCGAACATCATAAAATTAAAAAATAAAAAATAAAAAATTACGGACAAACAATTTTTAGTATTATTTTTAGTTGAAATTTTGATAATCACTCAATTTTTTTTTAATAATTGTATTTAATACTAATACTAATCGGATGTAGCGAATTATTTTATCATCATAAAAATTTTAAAATTTACCGTCGCAATTGCAAAAAAAACTTAAAGATATTTCAAAATTAATTGTCAAAGTGGTAGCAAGAAAATTGAATTTTTTAATAATTGTATTCAACACTAACCGGATAAAACCAATTATTTTATCATTAACAAAATTTCGAAATTTATCATTAAAGTGGTTGCAAAAAAACTTTCAAAATTCCTCTTCAAAGTGGTTGCAAATAATTTTTTTGATGATATAGTAATTGACTTTATTCCGTTAATGTTGAAGATAATTATTTAAAAACAAAATCAAAATTTTTTTGATAATACAGTAATTCGCTTTATCCGACTAGTGTTGAATGTAATTATTTTTGAACAAAAAATAAGAGCAAAAATTTTTCATCAGTCATTTTTTCTTTTTAACTGTGTTCGCTCCACATGGAGCGAATACACAAATGGGTGTTCGCTCCACCTGGAGCGAACATACTAAATAATTTTTTTTTTTTTGGTTTGTTAGTAAAGGCATAATTGGGAGAGCCGCATAATTTGGGTGTATTTAAAAATTGCCTGGGTGTATTTAGCCTCACCCTTTATTTAATGAGTAGTATTTTCAATGTGAATTCATTTTCTTGAGGACGAAATCTAGAGATTATTGTTAGTAAAGAGATTAAAAAAAAAAAAAATTGTTATCTCTTGCATGTACACATAATTTTTACGAAGTGTATATGTGCAAGAAGTAATCAAGACGCAATTTAATGAAACTCCTCAATATTTCACGGTACCATAAAAATTCCGTTTCATCTCAAATTATTCTCTAACCTCCAAATTTTTGTAGGGTTTAACCATTTTCCCATTGTAACTCTTTGATTTTTGATATATTTTTAGTTAGAATGGGAGGAGAAGTGGTTATGATATCATTTCTTGTGTAGAATTTGATTGGAAACATAGCACACTAAGTTGCAATATTATATAATTTCATAAAATAAATTTTTTGTTCAAGTTATTAATACACAACTTTAGTTTTGATAAAAACATGATAATAATTTATTATTAGAATATTTAATTTATATGTTTGAAATATTTATGATTTTATTTTTAATACTATGGAAACATTATTTCTACAAACTTTGAAAATTGTACAAAATAACGTGCATCACATATTGGTATCGACTAATGTTGGTAAAAATAGCAATGATTGTCACGAAGGTGGATGTTAATAAATTCATTTGAAATTATAAGTATTGTACAGTTATAAAATCTGACAAATCGAGTAATCGAGTGTTCAATTAATTTTTGATTGGAAGTTTGTCGCACGATCAATTTTTCAAATTCTATAGCGAAGTGAATTTTCAAAATTAAAGGAGCATCAGAATATATATAGTCAATAAATTATATTATTTCTTGAAAGTTGTCAAATGGCCTATTAGCTCAGTTGGTTAGAGCGTCGTGCTAATAACGCGAAGGTCGCAGGTTCGAGACCTGCATGGGCCATCTATTATAACTTTTTGAGATTTTTATTTAATATTGTTGGTACTCTGGCGACTGGCGGTCAGGCTCTTAGCACGCGTGTAACGGGCCTAGGCACAATTTGGGCTTCGCTATGCATCCCCTGCGTGCGAGTATGATCCTTTATTTATTTATTTTATTTTTTTAAGACACTAAACCAAATTGGGTCACAAAATTAATTAGCATTACTTTGTGTACCCATTCATATTAACAGAAAATTATTTACCGTATAGCATTAGTCCATTTCCTATAACTATATTCATATCTAACTTTTTGAGTTGAATTATTTTAAGCATATCTAACTTCTCATTTAATTTTTAATCTTTTCTTCTAGGAATTAAAGAGCAGTTCCTACCTATGTTATTAGAACATGTCTGATTCAATGAAATTTGTTATTTCTTCTAAGTTTATTATTACCCTATTTAATCATATAATGAATAGTTTGGATTGAAATTAAAAAAAAAAAGATATATTAGCAAGAAAATCATAAAATAATTATATAAATACTAGAATATCATACCAAAATTAAATTTGCAAAACTAGCAACATTATTTGGAAAAAAATAAAAATTTGTGTATGGACCAAAATACCCCTCTCTCTAGGACCCACTCCAACCCCTTGACCACACCCATACCCACACCCGGATTCTAAACCCACCCCCTGTCAACCCTATTCCCCATCCCTAAGTTCTGCAAAATGCAGCCATGGCTACCTGCAAAAATTGGCTCCATTTCTTCACCATTTGCTTGCCGCCCAAGCTAATTTTCGTTTTGGATCTTTTCTCTTCGAAACCATTCAAGCATTTCACAAATTTTCTTTGCCGGGAGAACGCTTTTACTAGATCTGGTTCGCTTATTTTAGTTTTGGTTTCACGCTTTTCAGATCCAAAGAAAGCTTCCGTAAAATCTGGTTCTCTTCATAATTGAAGAAGCTTCTGTCAAATCTAGTTTCATGATTTCATCATCTCTAGTTTTACTCGCAAGGATTTTTTTTTTTCCGCTGTTGAAAAAAGCTTGTAGAATTTTGCCGAATAGTGACGGAGTGAATAGTAAACAATTTTGGCTGGAAAAGATGAAGATTGAATAGTGTTGCTGGAGTGTATTGCTAGAGTTTTGACGGAGATGATGAACAGTGTGGAGATCGGGTGTGGGTAAATCTAAAAGTCTAGAAATGAACAGTGAATATAGCTGGAGTTTCGCCGGAGAAGATGATCGGAGTTTCACCGGTGGAGATGACCGGAGTTTTCATTTCGTCGGAGAAGATGATCGGAAAAGGAATGTAGTAGGAGAGAAAATACTTAGATAAAATGCATTTTAGTCATGTTTATTTTTTATTGCTATTCTTGCTAATTGAAAATTTTGCTGATTTTCTTGCAATTACAACTCTAATCTTGTATATATATGCTAATGCCTCAAAAAAAATGTATAGTTTGGATTTTAGTTTAATATATCCTTAATAAAGATGGATACAATATTTTACTATATTTCTTCAGTATTGAACGTGAATATGTGATGTTATTGCAATGATATAACATTCATGATTTTAAATCAAATTAATCTTGGGAAAAAGTGCTTTGAAATTAGATAATGAAACCGTTCTCTAATTGGTTTGGTTTTGATGAATTTTAATTAAATAGCTCCAAGCATTTTTTAAAAATTTTATCTCAAGTCAACCAAACCAGATTGTATTAATCCTTAATATTAGAATTGACGGTTTATGGGGTTGACTGCAAAAATTAAAAGATAAGGACCCAGCGATACTTCCTAAAAGGATTTGTCACCTCTTGTGCAATTTGTTTACTTGAAAAAATGCGGAAGGAAATAATAGTGAGATAAGGATAAAATTGTAATATTCTCAACGCAATCGGCGTAAAACTACAGCAGACAAGTATCTTTGGCAATTGTGCCTCCAGTGTTCGACTTCATCGTGCAAACTCTTGAAGCCATCGATTCTGAGGTAATTTTCTCGCAACCAATTTATTGTTTTCGATTTCTCCATCTGAGTACACATGGATTTCGTTAACTTGAGTCGCGTCACAGCTTTCCTATATTTGAAGTCGATTGGTGGTTCAAAAATTTGATGCAGCGTAGATATAATCCTCCCTATGCTGAAATTTCAGATCGTGCAGTTGCGTGTCTGTTTGGAATTATGACAACTGAGTAAAATTGTAAACGATTCACATATTTATTAGTTGGTTTTTTGGATTTTGAAGTTTTGGGAATTGGGATATTCATATTTATTGAGAGTGAAGTTGTTATGGATTGGATAAAGTATATGGCATTCTGAATGGGAAATTGTTAAATGCTGATAAAATGGGTTTGATTAAATAACTCTTGCTTGATTTTGTCTTCTTTTTCAGAGAAGGTTAGCATTTTTTAGAACACTAAATTTTTTCTTAACTATGCTGTCATCTCTAGCTTGATCGAATTGATTAAGATTTATCTTTGTTCTCTAGCATGTTGTTTTGTCCTTCTCGGTGTTAGTCTCTTATTGTTACTTCTTAAGTAACTGTTTTACAATGAAATTGAACTTATTTTTCTTTTCTCCAATGAGTCTTACTTATAGTCTAAAGGAAAAAGAAACTGTACTTTCATATAGCTTAAATCAAAAGCATTGATGGTCTTGTTGGACAGTCATGGGAAAGGACTCCAAAGCTAAAGATGGAGGGAAGGGCAAGGGGAAAGCAGGTGCAAGTGATGGCGGTGCATCGAAGGACAAAGGCAAAGGTGGCAAGGGCGGCGATGGCCTTGGGACCTGCACCTATGTCAAAGGTCAGTGATATCTCAATTTTGAGCTTGTTTGGTAGAGATTCTATTATTTATTTTTTTAATGCGGGAAATGATTTTGTTGGGAGAACATGAGATTAAAAAGTGATTGGATGGTAAAAAGGGTTATTTAGTTGAGATTGAGTTCATGGGAAAAAAAAAAAATGACTGACCAGAAGTTTGTACTAAACAAGCTCCTAGAAGTTTGTAACATGAAGGGTTTTCGACCATTTACAAATTTATGGCGTGTAGCAACTTTTTCTGCTCTCTTTGAAATTTACCAGCTAGGCACATCTTGTGTGAGAAGCAAGGAAAAATTAATGAAGCATATAAGAAGCTGCAAGATGGCTGGCTGAGTAATGGAGACAAGGTTCCACCAGCCGAGTTTGCTAAAGTAAGTATAATTCCTTGAAACACCCTTTCCTTGATTTCACTAGGCGGGACGTAAATTTGATGACCATAACCTCTTGCTTCATATTATTACTATGCACAAATGAGACAATATTGATCAGAAACAGAAAGTGAACCCAAGTTCATCATCAACTTACTTTTAGATCAAAGAATTTGTATACTGAACGAGGATTTAAATTTGAAGAAGAAATTGTGGAACGAGCGTATGACTTGAAAAATGACATAGTGTATAACTAACATTGTTGTAAGTTTCATCTGTTTCTCTTTCTTCTTGTTGCTCAGCTAGCTGCAGAATATTCAGAATGCCCGTCGGGGAAGAAAGGTGGAGACCTGGGATGGTTTCCACGTGGCAAGATGGCTGGCCCATTTCAGGAGGTTGCGTTCAACACAGTTGTTGGAGCTACAAGTGCCCCATTTAAGTCAACGTGAGTTTTCTCAAATCTTGAACTTATTTCTTATAATCTCGTTTCTCAGAGTTACAGATTTATGCTGATCGTGATGTGATATCTGCTAATGAATCTTCAGACATGGATACCACATTATCTTGTGTGAAGGAAGGAAGAACTGAGATAATGGCTATGGGCGTGGGGAAACAGCTGGTGTATTCAATTGATGGGCAGTTTAAAGTGTTATCGTGTAAAAGTGTGCATTTATCGTCATCGATGTGGGATATATGCTAGTTTTTATTGTGAACTGGATCGTCGTTCATTTCAAATCAAGTTGTGAATGATAAATAATGGATCAATATTTACTCTGTTGGTAGTCCTGTCGTTGTTCATGTCTTCCAAGAAATGCAGATTATGCAACTTCTGTCTCATGGCGTTAAATTTTCAAAGTTTATGGTACTATTGGAGATGCATTATGACATTTCAACCTCGGACTGGTCAAAATCGATCAATATATCCGTCGGCAAAAGTCTCAAGGTCTATGTAACTCACTTTAACCAGTTGTGTGGGGAAAATTTTCAGTACTGCAAGAGTACTGAAGACTCGGTATTCCCAAAATTGTTCACATGCACACAAAATAATAATTCAATAAATAATGTGATTTTAATCTTAAATCATGTAATTTCTTTTGTCAAAAAATACATTATAAGGTTAGATTTTATTGTAGAGGAGCAGTATAATATTTAGGGCTTGTTTTATATATAATATTTTTTCACTAACTCCTATTAATTTTTATTTCTCATCATTTTCAATAACTCATACAATTATTTTATATTTTTTAATATATTTTTTAATTTTCAATCATATATTTAACACATCGTTCGAATAAATCTACACCACTTTTCCTATTTTCCAAACAAGGCCTTACTGTGAACAAAGATCGAGTGCCCCATCCTTTTGTTCATTTTCAACTGACCCACGCCACGCCCATTCATATTCTTGAAGAATATCCAAATATCTCAAAGAAGGAAAGGGAGAAAAGTTAAAACTGATTACAGTTATATGTGATGCACACACTCCCTCAATTCTCAAATGACTCAGCGATTGAGAATGGCCAACCATTCGAGATAGATAAACCCACCCCCACCCCTTCTGCAAATTCAATCTGCCACGTGTCAATCATATTGTCCCACCTTCTCTATTTCCTGGAGGGGATTAATCGTAGTCTTCCTTAAACCTCACTTCAAGAATTCAAATTGAGTGAAAAAAGAGGAAGTAAAAATACGAAAAGGATAATCCAGAATGGTATCAACAACTGCTTCTTTGGGCTCATCAACACTGATTCAGTCAATTGGTGGGGGTTTTAAACTTCAGAAATCGTCTCTTTTTAATCCCAGCTCTCTCACTTGTACGAGGTATCTTCTTCATCAAGTTTATGTTTTTTCTATTGTTTGCGATGATTTGTATGGGTGTTGACTACTGGAAATTGGTTGTGAAAATCAAATTATTTCATTTTTTACCAAATGGGCCTTGAATTACTTGATTGTTAATTGAATGTATGACAGAATAACTGAGTTTAGATTTGCTTTGGCTATTGTAGGGTATCCGTTGCTAATTAGTTTGTGAATTTGTATAGGCAAAAGAAGTTAACTTTGGGGCATTGATCAGATGTTCAGAATTTGCTGATCTTTTAGTAATTCAGGTTCATTATGTGTTTGTGAAAATTCTTATTTTACCTTTAGTTATCACTAAAACTAATCACCAAGTATAGATAACTTTTCACGTCAACATACGTGTACCTTTTTTTTCACAAATTCTGCGCTTTCCTATTGAAGTTTTCATCTCGATCAATCAAGATCGCAAGACATTACAGTCTTATTTAACACGAAAAAACGATATTCTAGTTTATAAGTTATCAATAGATGAGAGATAAGCAATAGATGTTCAGTGTTGCAGCTGGATTGCCTTTCTGCATAATAAGAAAGCACATTTATATGTTCTTGATTTTCTTTGTGTCATTACATTTATGTTATGAACGCTATCAGATTTTCGCAATTTGAAGTGGATCAAACTGATGCTTCTACTAGAAAACAAGGTCACGTTTTGTTCAACAGCTTGAGAGCAGTTTTAGTTTTGAATCTGGTGCATAATTTGTCACTTAAAGGTCACCATAAGATATCACTTGTTCTATGTTAGCCTTTTAAGGTTAGAGTCCTTGTGATCATTAAAGATAAGAGAATTTCGGTTTTAGTTACATGAAGGTTTTGATCAACTTTGGTGATCAATACAAATGTAGTTAATCTCTGTTTGTATGTCTTCAACCCAGGAGAAAATTTCACACAGTTGTGAAGGCAAGTGCTCGGGTTGACAAGTTCTCCAAAAGTGACATCATTGTTTCTCCATCTATTCTTTCTGCTAATTTTGCCAAGTTAGGAGAGCAGGTTTGTATTCATTTTGGATAAATTACACATAATGTCCCCAACCTTTAGAGCCATTTACACCGTCATGCACAGCCTTTAATCTAGACGAGAATAGCCCTAATCTTTCAGGATAAGTCAGTCAATTAATATTTATCTTCATCCAAAATTCATAGGTCAAAGCAGTCGAGCTAGCAGGTTGCGACTGGATTCACGTTGATGTGATGGATGGCCGATTTGTCCCAAATATCACAATTGGGCCTCTTGTGGTCGATGCCCTGCGGCCCGTAACAGACCTACCTTTAGACGTGCATTTGGTATACTTCATTATTCATTTTCACTTTTTTGAGAAATTAATATTAGGCTTCTATTTACTAAGCAGTATTAAAGCATTGCAGATGATTGTGGAGCCTGATCAAAGAGTTCCTGATTTTGTAAAGGCTGGAGCTGATATAGTCAGTGTCCACTGTGAACAATCTTCCACCATCCATTTGCATCGCACCGTAAATCAAGTAACAACATGAAATTTTCATGTCATATTTGTTAAATGCACTCAGCCTTTTGATTGACAACATTAATTATTTACTTTGATTTCTTGCAATTACTGATTGAGTGACAACAACATTGATATTCTCTTTTGGTGTCTATGTTTTAGGTTAAGAGCCTGGGTGCTAAAGCCGGAGTTGTTCTCAACCCAGGAACTCCATTGAGTGCCATCGAATATGTTCTTGATGGTGAGATTATTTCTTTAGTAAGTAACTCAGAATATCACAGAATAGGTTTTGGACAAACTATTTGCTAAAATTCAAATGTTAATCGAGTTATATGTAAGAAGACAACTAATGATAAATTTTTGGTCTTGTGAATTGTGTAAAATAATTTGTTTTCTTGTTTCTCATATTGACAGTGGTTGATCTGGTATTGATTATGTCTGTAAACCCCGGATTTGGTGGGCAGAGTTTCATTGAGAGCCAAGTTAAGAAAATATCAGACTTGAGAAGAATTTGTGCAGAGAAGGTGATGAATGTTTACATATTCTCCCGCAGTGCTGCTTGTCAAAAGAAACCTTACATCTTTCTTTGTTCCTCCTTTGTTTATTTTTATATTTTCTATCTTTTGTCCTTCCTATGCAGGGAGTAAACCCCTGGATCGAGGTAGATGGTGGAGTTGGTCCTAAAAATGCTTATAAGGTAAGTCACACATGCGCGCGCGCACACACACACACACAATGTGTGAGTGCGTTTGGGTAGCTTTTTTAGGTGGAATAGTGGGTGGAGCTTGAGATTTGTAGATAATAATGAGTGGTGGCTTCACATGTGTAGTTGATAATGAAGTTTAACTTGGACTGTTTGATATGTGTGCTTAATAAAAAAAATTTAGACTTTGACTTTGGTTGAGTACGAAAAGTTAATTTTTAGATAGGAAAAGGTTAAAACAAAGACATGCTAAACCAGTCATATTAAATCCCATCCTCGACCAAAATCACGGTGAAAATGTGTTGTGACGTGTATAATTCTGACAGGTCATCGAGGCTGGTGCCAATGCATTAGTTGCTGGATCTGCAGTCTTTGGAGCTCCAGATTACGCCGCAGGCAAGAATAAAACAACCTCGTTCAAGTGTTGGCACTAGGAATCCGGTGTTTTATCACACGTCTTAACTTTCTCTGTTCATCCTCCTTTGTTTTGCAGCCATTAAAGGAATCAAAACCAGCAAAAGGCCTGTCGCAGTTCCAGCATAAATTTTCCACTATATATGTTATTCCAGTCGTCTTTCGCTCTTCGTTCCCAGGTAATCCCTTAAAAAATGCTCGGTGAGAAAATTATATCATTAGTCCCCAATCTAGTGTCTCGGTTTGCAATTTGTTCCCCAACCTTTCAAGTCGTCACATGACACTGAAGAGATTAACTATATGTTTGATTCTGCAAATTCAGTTTTTGCCGTCTCTGTCATTCTTTGTCTTGTTTGACGTCTGTCTATTCTTGGTTGCAGATAAGATGCAGGACGAGCTAGAGCGAAAATATTAATGTTGTTGTAAGATCAAAGAGGGATTCATTTGAAGTTGGAACTAAGTCCATTTGAGAAACTTAGTTTAGAGCTGCTTGTGAGACGAAATGTTTGACATATTTTGCAAAAGGGATTTGTTTATATACCCACTTCAATAAAACTGGTTTCATGTATATGTTGCAAATCAATAGATTGTACATTGTACCCAATAACACAAAATTACTTGTCTTATTTTGCTTCGATGATTGCTTGGTTTGTTCTGTACCTTATTCTTGTCATAACATTATGTTATTCTTGTCATTGATAGGTATTCGAGAATGGTCTTTTTTTTTTTTTTTTTTTTTGGAAATGCCAAAACTACAACTCAAGCCTAATTTTTGCCCACCAACTCACACCTATTTTATTTTTGCCCACTGACTACACCTATTTATATCTTTTTTGCTCACCATTTTTTATGATAGTTTTGCCCTCTACTAACCAATCCATCCCTAAACCTTCTATTTTCTCCCTTTTTCTCTCTCTCCCTCCTTCTTTTCCTCCTCCTCCTCCTCTTCCTCCTCCTCCTCTGCTCCTTCCTTCTCCTTCTCCTCCTCCTTCTCCTTCTCCTTCTGCTTCTTCTTATTCTTCTTCTTCTCCTTCTCTTTCTCCTTCTTCTCCTCCTCCTCCATCATTTTCGATTTCTCTTCTAAAGGAGAAATTAATTTTTCTAATAAGTTGAGGAAATTATTAATTAAAAAAATGAACCATACTAAATTTTTGCTTGATATAAAGATGAATCAATTCTATATCATATTCAAAAACATGAAAATTTTCAGTTCAACAGCATCATGAGATAAGAAAAAAATTACCATTCAACTTTTCACTTCCACCGTCTCCAACATTCTCTCTTTACGCACTTTCTCTCTTTAAATTACCACCCTGGTAATCTCAATCACCATTTAACTTCTCGCTTCCATCTTCTCCGACTTTCTCTTTACGCATTTTCGCTCTCTTAATTATCACCCCCAGTAATCTCTATCAATATTCAATTTATCACTTTCATCTTCTCCGACTCTCTCTTTATGCACTCTCTTTCTAAATTATCATCTCAAGTAATCTTGGCCAACAGTCAGCTTTTCGCTTCCCTCACCTCCGGCTTTCTCTCTACGCACTTTCTTTCTCTAGATTACCACCCCCAATAATCTCAACCAATATCCAACTTTTTGTTTTCATCTTCCCAAATTTTCTCTTTACGCAATTTCTCTTTCTAGATTACTACCCCCAATAATCTCGATTAACATCCAACTTTTTTCCTTCATCTTCCCAGATTCTCTCTCTAGATTACCATCCTCGGTAATCTCGACAAACATTTAACTTCTCCCTTCTTTCGTACTTGACTTTCCCTCTCAGGAAATTCTCTCTCTAGATTACCACCCCCGATAATTTCGACAGACATTCAACTTCTCGTTTTTATCTTCTCCGACTCTCTCTCTCTACGCATTTTCTCTCTAAATTACCACCATAGGTAATTTTGATCACTATTCATTTCTCCCTTCCATCTTCTCCAACTTCCCCCTCTGCGCACGTTCTCTCTCTATATTATCACCTCTAACAAACTCGATTAACATTGAACTTCTTGTTTCTCTTGTTTCCAACTTTCTCTTTCTACGCATTTTCTCTCTAGGTTACAATTCTTAGTAATCTAGATCAATATTCATCTTCTCATTATCAACATTCATTTTTTTCGTAGATTACCACCTCTGATAATCTTCTCTCTCATTTGTCTATGAATTTCTTTCTTTTCCCACGTTCTCTCTCTCTAAATTAAAATGTTACAACCGAAACTTTCGGGACTAAGATTTAATTTTCAAAACTTTAATTACCAAAGATTTTAAAGTTTCAAAAGTTTGAAAGATCTACAACTTATTACAATAATATTACCTACCTCAATAACTTTATTACCCATCCCGATATAATATTACCGAATGTGGTAATCATAACCAATAATGAATGATGATATAATTTTATCTATTATTTTTTTTTTTCAAAAGTATGTCAAGCTAGAGAGAAAGTGCGTAACGAGAGAGAGTGAGAAATGAGGGAAGTGAGAAGTTGAATATTAGTTGAAATTACCAATGGTGTTAATCTATAGAGAGAAAGTGTCTAGAAAGGGAAAGTCGGGATGCGAAGGAAACGAGAAGGTGAATGTTGATCGAAGTTATTCAGGGTGGTAATTTAGAGCGAGAAAGTACATATAGAGAGAAATTAAGGGGGGGAAAAGAGAAGTTGAATGTTGGTCGAGATTACCGGAGATGGTAATCTAGAGAGAGAAAGTGCGTAGAGAAAAAAAGTCTGGAAAGATGAAAGCTAAAAGTTGAATATTGATTGAGATTAGCGGGTATGTAATCTAGATAGAAAGTGAGTAGAGAAAAAACCGGGGAAGATGAATGTAAGAACTTGAATGTTGATTGAGATTATTGGGGGTGGTAATCTGGAGACAGAAAATGCGTAGAGAAATTTGGGAGCGAGGAAAGCTAGAAGTTGAATGTTGTTTGAGATTATTGGGGATAGTAATTTAGAGAGAGAAAGTGTATAATAAGAGAAAGTGGGGAAATGGGGGGCTGATGAAAGGGAGAGGTTTAATGTTGATTGAGATTATCGGGGGTGGTAATCTAGAGAGAAAGTGCGTAAAGAGAAAGCCGGAGACGAGTGAAGCGATAAGTTGAATGTTGGTCGAGATTATCGGGGTGGTAATCTATATTACCACCCTAGGTAATACCGATCAATATTACTTGGGGTACTAATTAAGATGTGTGCATTTTACATACTTATTTATATCTTTAAATGAGTAATTTTTGAATTGAATAAGCAGATTTTACGTAATTGTATATAAATATTGTGTTTGTAGGTGAATTTCTTAAATGTGGAAGATAACAAGAAAAAAGAATAGCAAAATGGACTAAAAATGTCAAAAATCCAAAGTTTGAGGACCAAAATGAAATAGAGAACCTTGAGTGCAAATATTTTTGGGTATTTTTGAAAGAAAGTTTAAAAATTGAGAACTAAAGTGTAATATTTGAAACTCAAAGGACCTTTTGTGCAAATTTAATAATGGAGGACCTATTGTGCAATTTGAAAGATACAGGACCTTGAGTGTTTTGTAATATCAATGTTATTTCAAGGTTATTATGGTCATATTGGGAAAATGTGTAGTTAGTGGGCAAAAAATAAGAAGGTATGACTTAGTGGACAAATTTTTCCTTAAAGTGTAGTTAGTGGGTAAAAGCCTGCCCGCCCTGTTTTTTCTTTACTTTGAGAATAATATATGCTGCTTGATTCAAAGATATTATAATCTTTATATCAAAAAAACTGAAGTGCCAACTAAGCACTGTACCACGTAAATAAGAAGGTATGACTTAGTGGACAAATTTTTTCTTAAAGTGTAGTTAGTGGGTAAAAGGCCGCCCGCCCCGTTTTTTCTTTACTTTGAGAATAATATATGCTGCTTGATTCAAAGATATTATAATCTTTATATCAAAAACCTGAAATACATTCAAGACTGCCACGTTGGTTAAGACAAATGTCTAATTGGCATGCATTTATTTAAAACTAAAAAACAAAAAATTATTTTGACAATAAACGTTAAATATACATTTATTATTTTGTTTGCTTCATTGAATTTATTTAACTTTCTTTATTTAGTATTTTTTTCCTTATTTTATTTTTTTATGTACACTTTAATTTTTGATATAAATTTTAATTTGCGAATTATAAATATAATTTAAAATGAACTATATGCCGTATTAATGAAAATGTGATATTAAAGGTCAAAGTCAAAAATTACAATGGTACTTGAATTATTTCAAAAAAATAAAAATTAACTTTTTTATATATATTATACAATTAATAGAAGTTGGAATGTCTATTTGGTACAGTATCACCTTGGCAGTGATTTTTTGTTTAAAAAAATTATTTTTATTTATTTAAAAATATTAAATAAAAACTTTATTTATTTATTTTTACTATGTTAAAATGATATTTTTAAATAACTTTTACGAGTAATATGCATTGGGGGTTCAATATCAGAAAATGAGTTTTCGCTTCAATTGGTGCCTGTATTTTGGACATTAGGCATTTTAAATATATTACTTTATAATGTTTTCAAATATCCAATTTAGATAATATCTATTATTAACAAATTCAATATATATATGATTTTTAAATAAGTTCTTCAAATTTTAAATTGTTTAGGCATGTTTTTAAAGTTTCAATTTCGACATACATACTTATTAATTAGATATTATGCATATTATTATTTCGCTTTTGGCTTGATTATATAATTAAAAAACTTTTACGAATTCTTATCAAAATTATTTCTATGGATAAAATTTCCGTGCATCACACGGGGCCAATACTGATATAACAAATAGGTACCGTAAATAAGCACGGGCAAACAATCCAACAGTCAAAATCTGATGAAATTGTAATCATAATATTGTACAATTCCAGAACAAGCTAAAGATACTCAAGATCAAGCCCGTAAATCTTCATATTCCCCACCAGATGCAAAAGAACCATAAAAAATTCATTTGCCATTGGACGATCATCATCCCCACTAACAAACTCATGAATGCAACTCCCCACTTCGATACAACTCCAACCAGGATTCCTCCTCTGTTTCATCCCATCTCTGATCATCAACTTCTTATCCCACATCCCTTTTGCAGCATAGATATTAGACATCACAACATCATCCCCAACAAGCTTCTCTCCCAATTCAAGAATCTTATAATGAGAAACCGAGGCAAGTTCTACATAACCATGAACGCCACATGCTCCAAGCAGTGTCCTCCATATAACTGCGTTAGGCTTAACGGGCATTGCAAGGATGAACTCATACGCTTCACTTAACATCCCACATCGACAAAACATGTCCACCATGCAACCGAAATGAGAGAGACGAGGCTTAAGGCCGTAATCCTTTACCATACTTTTCATATATCTCTTCGCCTCTTCTACCAACCCTGCGTGGCTACAAGCCATTAAAACACCAATGAATGTAACTTCGTTAGGTTTAGGGACGATGAGATGACTTTTAGTTGACCCATGTTTCTTGGGTATTGTCCTCTTTTTGCTTTCTTCTTCCATGGAAGCAAAGGTTTGTAGTGCTTCATCTGCTTGGCCATGTATTGCATGTCCAACAATCATTGATGTCCACGTTGTTACATCCTTAACTTTCATGTTGTCAAACATTTGTTTAGCAGTTCTAATATCCCCGCATTTTGTGTACATGTTTATGAGTGCATTGTTTAGGCCTAAATCTGTCTTCAACTCTCTCTTTCGTCGGATATAAGCATGAATAGATTTGCCCATCTCCAGCACACCAAGATCAGCGCAGGCAGATAAGACTACTGTCTGTGTGACTTGATCAGGCTCTACATTATCTCTTTCCATTTTTCTGAACAATTCTAAAGCTTTGTTTGAATCTTGGTTATCAACAGAGGCAGCAATCAGGGCTGTCCAGGAAATGACATTCTTGTGGGGAATTTCATCGAACACCTTGTGTGCATCATCAAGATTTCCTGTAGATGAATAAACATTGATCAAAGATGTTTGAAGGATGATTATAGATTCATAGCCAAGTTTAATGACTAGGTTATGAACTTGCATTCCTTCAAAAACCATGGATTTTTGAATGCATGCTTTGGTGGCGTACAACAGAGAATAGCTATCAATTAGAGAAGGCTTTGTGGTTAATAATTCTTTGAGCAGCAAAAGAGTTTTTGTGGGGTTGGATTTTAGATGCTTTTTAAGGGTTTGATTGGGTCTTTCTTTCTTGAATTGTGTGTGGAAGAGAATACGAGGATGTTTTCTGCTTGAATACAAGTGGGAAGCTATGCTATGGAAGAATGAGTTTAAGAACCTAATCATCTGGATTTATAACATGAAAAAAGAAGATGGGTTTTCAATGGGTTTAAATTCTTGCAATCAACATATGCAGGGTTAAATCAGCCAACTAAACACTTTGAACACCTAAAAAGTAAGGGTGAGAAATGATTCTGATACTATCATCCATTCAAATCACGACACTTCAAATGTTATTATCCAATCAAATCACAACACTTCAAATGACTCGATTATGACACTAACACCGAAGAAGTAAGATTAAGAGTCCGTTTTGACAAACTTATACATTCAAATCACAAAACTTCACATGTGAAATTACTTAATTTGTGACACTTATAACCAAAAAAGTAACGGGCGATAGAAGAAGATTGTGTAAGTAAACCCGGTAAACATCCATAGTATCATACTTTGAACATAAAATCTCACTAGTTATCCATGCAATGCTATCTTATTAGACACCTAGCTTGTAATAATGAACCTAAAACTGAATTTGAAGAACAAGGCCATTATGCTAATTTGGGTCCTTAGGCTTTTGTAGTGTAAGAATAATGAATACTCTATTCATTAATGGTTGTATACGATTCTAATGTTAACTATTGTTGTGAGATAGTAAAGGCACCAATACATATACACCAACCAATGTCAAGATGTCACGTCACTATTAAACTAAACACATAGACATCATAACACTAACCAATATCAAGGCATCGGTTCACTGCTAACCTAATCAACATTCAGCATAGATGAAAAACAAACATTATTCTAGAATCATTAGACCAAAATGGTGCCATTAAAGGGCCATAAAGCAATCTACATAGTTATTTTCTCAGGAAAGAAAACAATGCACTAGACTTGACTTACAACCCTCCAAATCCCTGCTTAAATTATTGTTTGAACTTTTCAAAAGACTTCACAAAATTCGACAAATCCTCACGACACTTAAGAGCTGCTGCAAAATTTCCCAGCTCCTCATAACCTCGACTTAGTACCTCATACACAAACTCATTCGGCAAGATCCCCATCTTCACTATATCCGCTTGCATCATCATGACAGCGAACATATGCTTCACATCGAAATGCCCTTGTACAATGACCACATAATTAGATACATCAGGGCATAATCCACTACTTCTCATCTCTACAAAAAACTTATGGGCCTTAAAAACCCGTCCATCTCTGCACAAACCATTAATCAGCACAGAGTACATCACATGAAGTGGCGAACGATGCCCTGAAAAACCATCAATCGACAGCTTTACTCTGTTTTCCAAGAAAATCTTTACTGCATCATTGATTTTTCCATTCTTACACAATCCATCAATCAAACAAGAAACTGTGTAAGCATTAGGAGTCACATTGGCTTTTATCATTTCGTTGTACAAATTAAGAGCCGTACTTAAGTTACCATTCTTGAAATGCCCATCAACTAAAGAAGTATAAGCAACAACATCAGGCTTGTAACCTTTGATTGCCATTTCATTGTATAATCCCACAGCAGCCTCCATTTTTCCCACTTTGCAATAACCATTTATCAATGTGCAAAATGTAACTAAGTCAGGACGCACGCCCTTTTCCATCATTTCAGAACACAATGCCAAAGCCCTCTCGACTCTCCCTTCCTTGCAAAACCCATCGATCAGTGTATTATACACAACCAAATTCACATCAACTCGTTTCTCATCCATTGTTTTTAATAAATTTTCAGCATCTTCGATTACACCAATACTGCAGTAGCCCTTTATGAGTATGCCATAGGAGAAAACATCTGGAGAAATATTAAACTTCTCCATCTCATAAAACATATCTACGGAAGCAGATAGATCACCAGCCTTGGCAAATCCATCCATCAAAGAATTGTATATATACGCATTAGGAAATATGCATAGCTTCACCATATGAACAAAATAGCTTCTAACTGCTTCAATTTTACCAATTCTGCAAAAAAGATTGATTAGGATACAATAGGTGACGACATTTGGCAGGACGTGTTGAACCCACATTGCACGATACACTTGAAGCACTTGCTCAACTCTAGCTATCTTAGCATAACCGTCAATTAGAGTATTGTAAGTGTACACATTAGGGAATATGCCAACTTCTTGCATTTGTGTAAAGTATTTATCTGCTTCCATCATCCGACCCTCCTCACAGAGGCCACGTATTAGTGTTGTGTAAATCACAACCGTTGGTTTCAACCCCTTCTCAACCATCTCATCCAACAAAATCTTCGCTCTTGCGTTGTTTCCTACAGCACAAGAAGCATCAATTAATATCCCATAACTTACTTCAGTGGGCGACATGCCATTTGACAACATTAGTCCATAAACTTCCCACATGAATCCAACTCTTCCTGCTTTAAGAAACCCATCAAGAATTGTATTACAAGCCTGAATGGCAGGCAACCTCCCTATCTTTTGGTACACCCAATAGGCCTCATCAACAAGACCCTTTTCACATAAAGCAATGATCAACACTCCAAACACGTTTATTTTACTTCCCACTCCCTCGAATCGATTAAAGGCGTTAAAAATGGAGGAACAAACTTTATGGGGCTTTCGGTTCTGAAGCAATGTGTCTATCAGGTCTTTTATCAAACACCTTGCATTCACATACAATTTCGCCTCAGTTAGGGCGCATAAAATCGCAGAGTGAAGTTTTAATGTTCTGAGAGGGTTTATGGTTCTCGATGCTGAGTTGAACAATCTGAGCGCTTCCCTGGGGTTCTTGGAATTGAGTATTCTGTCAGTCAAATTTGACAAGTAGAGGGAAGAGGACGAGGGAGTTGAAGAAAATGCTCTTGTTTTTGAGGATAATAAGAAAGTCAACAAGGACTTGTCGTTAAGGATGGGTATGATTTTGGGAGGAAAAGGGTTCAACATTTGTTCAGGTAGTTGCAGATTTTCATTGCCCTACGTAGCTACGTCCTTGTGACAGTTCACACTAGGCAAATATGCAGAATTTGTCCTCAAAATTGTAGTACCTAGGATTGACCAAGACTGATTACTAGGTGTGATGAGAGAAAGAGTCAGAGAGACAATTTATGAGATTCCATTCACGAGTTGACAGCAGCAGTCTCGTTTTCTGTCTGTTATCAAATCAGCCAACATTATTACTAGTATACCGTTCTTCGCCGGTGAATAGAGCGAAACCGGCAATGGTGGAGGGGCGGCGGTGGGGGAGGAGGAGGAGGAGAAGGAGAAGAAGGAAGAGAACGAGAGAGGGAAATGAAGACGGAATGACGGACACTCAGGCACTCAGGATCCTTTTTTATACCAATGGGCGAGAAACTCGTTTCGCTCGTGATTAACTAGTATTAGTACTAGAATACCAAGGTCGAATCCGGTTGTTGAAAGAAGCATGCTTGATGGTTGATTGTGATGGGGGCCAATAATCAAGATGTGTTGGAATAAATTAGAGACGAAGACTTTTTGGTGACTTTGTTATATAAACGCAATTCCATATAACTACACACATTTTTCAATACAATTTTAATCACACATTTTATATGAAATTGCGTGTATATCAATTTTATCACCAATCAAACATACCATAAATTAAAGATTTCCTTGAGAAATTGAAGAGATTTCATAATTTTTTGCCTTTCACCTTTTTCTATCCTCTACAGAGGAAACCTCGTATCTACATTTTATGGTTTCAACACTTCTAACTTAAAAGGAACACTTTGAGTGTGAGAGAGAATAACAAAGATGACAGTGAAAAAGAACATATTGATGTTTAAAATCAAATAATTGCTAGAATAATGAACATTTAGCACCCCTGTTCAATAAATAGTAAATACTAGCTACTTATACAGTTATACATAGAGAGCTATAATTCAATTAGTGTTGTGGGCATTCATGTAGTTGAACACAATTACTAGTGCTTATGATCTGAAAATATGATACTAGTGTACTAAAAAATTTTCCCTGGATGGAGAGATGTGACACTTGAGTTAGAACATCTTCAATGCAAATGTCTACTTTCAATGTTTAAGGAAGAAATAGATAGAGATGATTATTTTTATAGAATTGGAATGGAAAGGAGGATAGAGAAAAATGATAAGAAAAAGTAAAAATGAAGAGATAGATAGAAACAAATTTAAAAATAATAATAAATAATAGTAGAAAGTGGATAGATAGATGTATAATTTTGGAAAGTGTACCTGAAATGATGAAGAAAAAATGGGGAAAAAGTAGGATATATGAAAGATATATAATTTTAAAAAAGTGAAAATTGATAAAAATATGGGACCCACACATTGACGAGGTTGCCTTGTGGTGCAATATCACACGTGGGAAAGTAAAGAATATGCTACAACTTGAGGCTGATGAAGGGAGAAAGAACCATAATTCCCTTCATATTGAATCCCTTTTCAGATATACCTATGCCAATGCCAAGAATATGCTTTCATTGCTTTGCCAAAGAGGTGATACATTGAGATCCCGTTCTCCTACTTATTTTTATACAATTTTACATATTTTTACACACAAATCTCGTGGGACCCACTTATACTACACAAATCTCTACCATTCAATTTCACTTTTTCTCTCTCCTATATCACATCAAAACACATAAAAACGCATAAAAACACATATCCTAACACGCGCTGAATGTTTTATGTTAATGCAATATTCATATACTAGTATGAATTAAAAATCACAATACTAATCCATGTTATGATGCAATATAATCGTCAATCATCAATATTATTTAATTTATATAATCTGTGCTTACTCTTAATTAAGATGTGCTTGATTCACGTTTGATTTGACAAAATTAAATTTGTTTGTGGATGCGTGGTCAAGAATGGAAGAAGATATATTTTAAAAATATAGAAAATATTAAATCAATGTATAAATAATATAATTAAAAAATATCAGAGAGAAAAATTCATAAATTTAATTTGATGAAATTTAGGCCTTGTTCTTTTACATATAAAGGCCTTGTTCTTTTTAAGATTTCACGTAATTCCATATAACTTATGCACATTTTTAATTACGCACACGTTTTTCAATATAATACCAACCATACATTTTACACGGAATGATGTGAACTCTTCAAAAGAACAAGCCCAAACATTTATACACACAATTCCGTATAGTCACACACATATTTTCAATTATACATATATTTTTCAATATAATATTAATTACACATTTTATACGAAATACTGTACATAGCAATTTTATCATCAATCAAGCATACCCTTAATGCAATAGAAATTTTAAATTTGAATGAATTCCTTGTGTAGGGGTACAAAAGTAACACCACACGTTTCGTTTCCCTCTTTCGTAAATCGCATTTCACACGGCATTCCTCTTCTCCTACCGCACACAACTCTGTAAAATTGCTAAACCCTCTACCGTATTGTTCCAACTACAAAACCGTCCCCTGCAAGGCAATCAGATTGATTCCGTGTTTGCAGAAATCTTACACTTTTACAGAGGTATATATACGCATTCGCCACTGTTTCATCGAAGAAGAATTTGAATTGAAAATGGTGGGAATAAGCGAAGAGAGGTCTGAAATTGCGTTCTTTGATGTGGAGACGACGGTACCGACCCGACCCGGTCAGGGTTTCGCTATATTGGAATTCGGAGCCATTTTGGTTTGCCCTAGGAAGCTTGTGGAGCTCCACAGCTACTCCACCCTGGTTCGACCCGCTGACCTCTCCCATATTTCCACTCTATCTGTTCGCTGCAATGGCATCACGAAGGAGGCAGTTACTTCTGCCCCCAGTTTCGTTGATATTGCCGATACGGTTTACAAGCTTCTTCATGGTAAACCGCCAATGTCAATTTAAGTAGGGGGAACGTATATTGTGCGTGTAGGTGTATCTTCATTTTGATTCATATTAATTATTTGCTTGCAGTGAATCGAACTTATAATAGAAGTATGATAAAAGGAAACCAAAAATCTAATTTGGTAGGGAACATTTTGTGGAACTCCATAAATCATTAGTTTGTGGTTCATATGAAGCCTTGCAATTGCAGTTTTACGGTTTGATCAGATTCAGTTTCCTTTATCATACTCTTTTGGTCAGGATAAATTCTGAATGAGAAATGTAGAAATTTTAGATTACAAAATAATTCATTTTCAAGTCGTATGCTTGATCCAGATAGAAAAAAATCGAACCTTGATATTAAGGCCTTATTCTATTTGGTAACAAATTTATACGTACGCAATTCCGTATACCTCATACTCATTTTCAACCACACACATTTCCCAAAATAATATTAACCACACATTTTTACACGGAATACCGTGCACATTAACTTTATACCCAATCAAACAACCCCTAAATTACAAACCATGGCAAATTCTTTTGTGTTGTATGAATATTTGGGTGCAATCCTTTAGGTTCTTCCATTTTATTTTGATGGTTTAGCTACTTATTTTAATATTTTGTTGTGTGTACCTGACGATATAAAGGGTGATTGGGAGTGTTTTTTAATGGTTTTTAATGTAAAGGAGGAGAGAGAATGAGCGGAATTTAATGATAGAGATTTGTGGATGTGACGTGATGTGTGGATGTGATGATTTAGAGTAAAGAAAGAATGTATAAAAAAGTGGAAAAAAGTGGAAAAATTACATGCCAATCATGCTTATATATTTGTTCTCATACACCATTAATTTTGTGACAGTGGAAGATTGAATAGGATAATATGATAATGGAAGAGAAGAGAATCACTTTATTACAAGTTAATGACTTGATTTTATTATTGACTTTTCATGAGATCATTCTCAACTAGATATGCGGTAGGTATGTTTAGATTCTTAAGAACACCTAAAGCTGATGTTTGTAAAGTTTATGGTATATTTCTTTATCTTCTTCTTCTAACTCTTTGTTTATTTATTTATTTATTTTCATTTATTTTTTCCTTTGTATTTCCATTTTGGCTGTTTGGGATTGCAATCACCAATATGGTTTTGCTTGTTATCTTGTGTGTAGGGAGAATATGGGCAGGTCACAACATATTGAGATTCGATTGTGCTCGCATAAGGGAGGCTTTTGCTGAGATTAACAGGCCTGCTCCTGAGCCAAAGGGAACTATTGACTCATTGGCTGTGTTGACACAAAAGTTTGGAAGGAGAGCTGGGGACATGAAGGTAGATACTTGTGCATTCTGCACTTAATAAACTTTGATAGGACTTTTTTGAAATCACAATAGAGTAATGCATTACTTCACAGAACATGATCTTTTTCATGAGACATGAATTTGAAAAATATGAAATAGAACACTTGACCTTTGGCCGAACCTTTATAACATTCTTTGGTTTGTATAATTATCTTCTGTAGGGTATATCGTTTTTATACTGATTTTACGGTATTGTTTCCTCCAGATGGCTACTCTTGCAACTTATTTTGGGCTTGGCCAGCAAACACATAGGTATGCATCTTTTGCATTATTTTACATATGTGTGGTGTTTTGAATCTCGTTAATATATCCTATTATTCCATTCAGGAGCTTAGATGACGTTCGGATGAATCTTGAAGTTCTCAAATACTGTGCCACTGTTTTGTTCTTGGTAATTTTATGATTCTTTATCTTTATCATTTATTTCCACCTCAATTTCATGATGGGCTGCTGAAATATTCTATTTGTTGAGAGTATTGACTCTAATTCACCTACCTAGGACAAGTTGATCAAAAACACAATTCCTTCTGTCCCTGTTGTACTATTAGGACCCGTTAATAATATCGTTGAACCAGACTAACAATGTTGAACTATAACCTTTTAATGTTTCTTTAAGATCTCATGTCGTGTACACAGCCCACTACATAGTATGCGTTACATTTTGGAAAATATTATAAAAATCAAGTATAAATAAAAAATGCTCTACATATTAATTCTGTTAAATGTACTGAAACAGAATGCAAAGAGATGTTGCATCGAATTAAGAGAAACAAAAGAAATAAGTGGTCCAACAAACCAAACAAAAGCAGCAAGGATCATGATCAAAATTTTTGTTGCTTAGTATACGCAAGCATTACAAATAATCAATAGGTGACCTAACAGTAATTTATTTTGCTTCTCTTGCTGGCAGGAATCCAGCCTCCCTGACATATTTACTGAGAACAGCTGGGTTTCTCCTAATGCTACAACCAGAAGTCGAAGTAGAGGCGAGACTTCTGTAAATCAGGCAAGCCCAAATTCAAGTACATCTTCATCAAGTGTCAGGGCAGAATGGGTTTCAACTTCAACATCTCCAATTACGCATGAAACGGAGGAAGTTCACCCAATATTGTCCCTCGTTAGGCCCAACACAGGTGAAGAAGTAACTCTGGATCTAGTTGAATCCCCTCCCGCAAGATCAGACCCTTTTAACATGGAGACACTTGGCGATCAAATAGTAAATGACCCTCTTCCTGATGACGATATGGAAGAAGACAAAAGTCCGTCAACTCAAGAGTCCTCTACTGCATCTGCTTCTGGGGTTTCTGATGTCTGTGCTGACTTCTTGGAGGCTGATGATATTTCAATACCTTCTCTCTCAGTAACTTTTGTGCCATTTTTTCGTGGAAGTAAAAAAATCCAAGTGTTGCATAAGAATTTTCCATTGCAAGTTTCATGTCGATGCCTGAAGGTGCGCTTTGGAATTAGTACTAAGTTTGTTGATCATGCTGGTCGCCCAAGATTGAGCTTTGTGGTGAATGCACCACTAAGCTTATGCCAGGTTCTTGATGCTTGTGATAATCTTGCTAAGAAGTTGTCCATGGATTCTGGTAGCTTGTCTGAGTGGAGACCTGTTGTGAATAAGAGGCCCGGTTTCTATAACTATCCCACTGTTCGATTGCAGTAAGTGCTTTGCTTCTTTTTTATTTTTTATTCCTTTTTAATTTTTTAATGCATCTGTTTAGTACACGAGTCTCTGTTATATATGTCGTCAACACTCGGAACCTATTTGATAACACGAAAACGAGAATACTTGTTGCTTTTGGTTAGACTCTGTCATTGGCTACATTTGTTGTATTAAAGACTCATCCCTTTTTTACTTTATTTTTTTAATGTATGTGAACAGTTTACCAACAGTGGCCGATGGCGACAACGTACGTTGCGCAACAGAGATGTATCACAAAGATTCTTCGGCTACACAAAGGCTCATTTTTAGTAGATTCGATATTGCAGAGCTAGAATCACTGTTCACTCCTGGGAATATTGTGGATGCGTACTTCTCTCTTGATGCCTATGATTACCAAGAGAGTGCAGGCCTTAGGGCAGTGGCAAAAAAGCTGATCATCAATACTAGCTGATGGATATATGCATTACCATAAGGTGATTGTTAAACCTGATGAAGTTAATACTTCTTTTACTTTTATTTATGTAGTTCATTCTCGCAGATACTGGTTACTAGCACTTGTTTGTAAAGATGGATCTTGTTGCAATGGTGTAAAGGATGAAATTTATGTTATTTAATTTCTTCTTCAGATTGAAATTAATTTTAAATTGTTTTGAGGAATCTTCGTAGCAGAAGCTTTGGCGTCGAATTTTATGTAGTGTTTAGAGTTTAGACTCTCGGACCAGCAAGCATTTAAACATGTAGATACACAAGTGTGAAGTGTTGTGCTTTTAGCAATCTTCTATCAGTCATCCAACATTTGGATCCTTTGTAAATTTGGAATGTGACAATATCTAGCAAAGAATACCTAACAATTAGGCCAACTCTTAGAATTTGGCGGCCCTAACTCTTTGTCTATTGAAGGGGAAATGTCAAGGCTTTGGTATTTCTAAATACTGGTGTGCTCCATGTACAAACAAGTGTACGGATAACTTTACTAAAAAAAGGTGCAAAAGTGTCTTTTATTGCAACAAATTAACTCTGCTTTGTGGGGCTGTGTCTGCATCAAGACTAATCAGAGTACACCATATTCATCATGAATTTTCTTCGTCGTTGTTAGGTGTTGTACTGTTTTTTCTTGAAGAGGGTGTAGTTGAAAAATTTAGAGAATGTGACGGAGAAATATAAGAAGTAGTGGTGTAGCAATGTTGCTCCCATGCCCACTCAGTGGGCATATAACATGCCCACACTTGGGAAAATTTGGGGAAAAAAAATGTGGGCTCATACTGCCATCAGTTATATGGATTATTAAATCTTACTTAATGTAGATTAAAAAAAAAAAATTAAAAAATTTTTTGGGCGACGTGACACCTCCACGGCGCGCCACGTCCATGTGGGCATGTTATATGCCCACTGAGTGGTCAGGGGAGCACCAGCTGTAGATGAAAATAAGCGTATGAAAACTTTGTCAAACAAGCTCTTTATAATGGATTTTATGAATTTGGGTTTTACACACCTTTGTAATTGATTTTTAAAAGGTTGTATTAGGACATCTACAATTTTCATTTTTTCTTAAACATGTACCCTAAATCTTGATCATCCTATGATTAGATGCTTCTTCTTAATTAGTACATTTACTATGTTCTAAGCCAACATGATGAGATATTAATCCTATATTTGGACAAACATAACGATTGGATTAAACTATTTAACACCATACATCGTAGAATAATTGTTGTTAAATGAACTAACACATGCAACAGAGTTCAGATTCTGAACCTTAATTACTTTTCATTTCTTTTTTTTTTTTCTTTCCTTTGAATAGGAACCTTAATAACTAATTGGGTGCAAATGCACGTTGGAATTGGACAAAACGTTGTCAATGTGGTTTAGTACATAACACTTCATTTACGGAAATAGTTAGGCCTAAATTCTCTTGTTTAACTTGAAAGGTCCCAATTATTTGCTTTTCATTTCATTAAATCTCCCAGAAATCCATAACTCTTCCTAACATTAATGCATAAATCTCAATTTTGTCATTTTTGTAACAAATCAAGAAGTTGGCAGTCCAACTTGTTTTGACAAGTGAACTTTAATCCACTAATTAGTGAGAACTTAAAAGCCTACTAGTAAAGTGTTGTTCTCTTGGCATTTCAATTCCGAATTCAATTTCAAGTTTTCTGTTTTCGAGGTGGGGAAAGGACAACGTGTCATTTTCAGCCTTCGTAATATTTTAGTGTGCGTTCACTTCAAAACTTTAGTGATTCTTTTATATTTTCGATACTCCAAGAACACTAGAATGCTATATATAGTCTATGGATAGTAACAAGAACAACTAACAGTTAGGTATGCTCTTGGAATTTGGTAGGCCAAACTCTTTCTTGAACGTGTTAAACGTGAGTAAACTGATTTGAAATCAATATATATTTACCAACACACATGTGGGGTTGTTGGGAAGACAAACAATATAAGATTGCAGGCATTTCATAGTTTGCTGCTAAGGTCATTTGATTTTTGCATGCAAAATGGAGAAGGGAAAGAGCATCATCAAAGGCAATGATCATATCGACAGAAGTAAATTCAGAATTTTACTGTGTGATTTCAATGCAGAAAGTTGTCAACAAATTCTTGACCTTCTTTGCCAATGTTCTTACAAGGGTACTAGTATTTTCTATCCCATTGTCCCCCGAAAATGATATGTTGGGTAGCAACGCGTGTTCTTTGTACATTTATGTCGGGAGAGTGAGGACAAGTATATATCTAACATCATCAACATGTTAAGAGACTACATTCTTAGCAACTACGACAAATGGACAGATAATGTATCTGTCAAATTTTCTGTACAAATCATCTGTCTGTCTGATTTTCACTGTTGTTTTGCAGTAGCTACAGTATGGTCAGACAGAGAAATCTTTGATGTCTTCAACTCTGAGGGACATCATACTGACATTATTCTTGCTGAGGTTGATCTTCTCATGTCCAATGATGCACAGATGTTAAGGTATATCATGTCTAATGAGGACTTGCAAAATATTCCACTGATAAGTAAGTCATTTCTTTCAAAAATAAGTTTTAATGTTTTCCAAAAATAATTGGAAAAGAGAAGTTGGATAATATTGATGACTTTTGTGTGTTCATTTTTCCAAGTCTTGACATCACAGGATCAAGTATCTGTTACTTTAAAGGGACTGCGACTCGGAGCTGTGGACTATCTTGTGAAACCTTTGGATGCTAATGAGATATCGAGTTTGTGGATGCACGTTCTCAAGTAAATACAGAATGTCGCAATGTAATGAATTATGAACTCAGACGTGAATAAATTCATGTCATGTAGTCGATGTGAAATTATGAACTCAATTGTCTAATGTACCCAAAGGTTACTCCATTTAATGTTCAACAAGAATGCTGCTAAATTAATATCCAATTAAATGTAAGTTATATTATTATTTTTCTTTTATTATTTAATGACGTGAATGACAATATGAACTCTCTTGGGTTTCTTCATACAAATTGTAAAGTACAAATTGTAATACATTTGCAACAATCTAAGAGTTCAAGCATGTAATTAGACGTATCCAAAAGAGGAAGAGTGGCACTCGTGCAAGAGCAAGTGTACGACTTGTAGTCACGAGTGTGTGTTGAGAATTGGTAGAGTGAGGGAAATTTTAATGTTCACGAATTTTAGTACTGGGCGTTATAGGATGATCTTAAGAATACCATACCATTAATATAATTAGTGACATAATAATAGTAAAATTCCTATCTTGCCATTAATGAATGGTTGAATTGATATTGTTTTAAAAGATATTGAAGTCATTTTATTCTATTATGGTATTCTTTATGACATTTAGAGCATCTCCAATGCAATAATGTGCACGGTGTACATGTGGTATGAGAGAGATAGACACACAAAAATTCATACATAAATTTTCTCTTTCTTCATTTTTACAATTTTCTCTATCTTTGGTAACTTTTTCTCCACATTGTGCTTGACACTTTCTACAACTAGACATTATTCTTGATAATGTGGAGCAAAAATTACCAAAAGTGGAGAAAAATGTAGAAATCAAGAGAGAGAAATTTGATATTTTAATTTTTATGTCTCTATCTCTCTCTAAATGTCTTGGCACATTATCAGACGAGATCTTCTAATATGTCATCGTAAATGGCGTGATTTATATATATATATATATATATTATTTTTTCTATTACTATTTGAACATTCTCTTTCCTTCTAAGTGTACATTTAGAAGCATTTTAGTTATAAAATTTGAGATGAATGATCTCATTCCCATATAGGGAGCTTCACATGCTTCTGAGGGCCTCCAGTGGACCTCCACTGAGCCTCCTCCAATCGTAGGGCCATGAAAGCGTAACGTGTGAGAGGAGATCATTTTTGTAAAATTTGAATGGAATATAAGTTCGATATAAATTATCAAAGTTTGTACGGTGAAGGTTTGGGAGCATTAGTAAGAATAAAATTATAAAATTATATAAATTATTTAATATTTAATTAATATATTTCTTTTAAATTATGTAAATTTGCTTAATATATACTCCATGTCTCATTGGGACTTCGATGCTTGTGCAGTTGCTAAATATATTGTGGAATGTAGAGTTATGTAGATTCACTGAGCAGGTTTGTCTTTTGTCAAGTAATCTGCGGAGTCAAACTTGGATTCTTTATAAAGCAATTTATTTATTATTATTATTATTATTATTATTATTATTATTATTATTATTATTATTATTATTATTTCAATAAATGCAGAATTCTTTATAATGCAAATTTCCCTGACATTTGTTTGGTAATTTTCCAGATTCCAAGATAGGTTTTGTCATGCTGAGTTGGTGATTGGATATTCAAATAAAGTTACAGATCCAGAATTTGATTTTTATGAGCCAATTTTAGCTTAGTTTGCACGTATTATCCATATATTTGTCCTTTCATACTACCTTCCCCTTACTTTCAAATTTGTAGATGCACATTTAATTTTCATTACTTATAAAGGTGAAATGAGTGTTATTTTTCCCTCAACAAAAACAAAAAACGCAATCCTTCATGTTTGATGCAAAGTTGAAAATGAAGATCAGAAAATATGTACTTCCGAATGATATAAACACCAGGATGAAAGTCGCCCTCATAGAAACTTAAGAAAAGAAAGCCATAGGCAAGAATGACAAATCACCAACCGATGAACATTCTAAGCGGGAGAGACAGATACACGAACAAGAAGAATGGAAAATGTTGTTTTACCCTCAGCATAAAAAAGAATTGGTGGAAACTGAAAGCACAAAAAGAAGCCGATACACAAACAGGAATTTGAGCCAAAGTACATGGTCCAAATGGCCACTGTAAATGACTAAATGGTGTCTACATTATGCCCAAAAACATTCACACTTATCTTCATGAGACACCCAACCGACAGGATGCCAAATAGGCCAACAAGTTAACGGGTGAGCTTGAAGTAAACAATAAAAATAATTACCACGACCAAGGCTGCAATGAAGGAACCAATGATCCACTTGTTCCTGCTCATCCTTCTCGACATGTTAGTAAGAATTTTCTTGCTCCTACTGATGTTGTCGTCCACTCCATGAAGCTGCACATGGGGTACTTATCTGAATATAGGATCTTTATGACAAACAACCTGGGTGTCTCTCGATTTGGGGTATGTTTGATAGAGACTTTTTAATTTGGAATGTGTGGCTGGAAGTGGGGGAAGGAGAGGGGGGCGTGGTATAAGAAAATAAAGAAATTTTCGAATCAGTCAAGTAACTGAATAAGTGCTTAAAAAAGATAACTAGAAAATGGTATTTGTTTTAAACTCTAGCAAACAAGCCCTTAATTTTGGATAATATTTCTTGTAACAGAAAATGTTCACATAATACTTGTAAGTGAATATCAATAACTAGGAGACAACTTGGGGAAATATATCAATAGCTTCTTCGACAAATCCTCAGAGAAAAGTGATTTTTTTTGGAGTCTGTAATTAAAAGTAAAGAACTCTATCAAATAACTTATTCTTCTTCTTTTTCTCTTTTTCAGTAGTGAGTGCGTTTGAAAATGAGTAAAGGAAAAGGTGATAGTGAAAATAGTTTTTTCAAACAAGCACTAAGAGAGAAGATACGACATACAGTTTTATGGGCATGTAGAAGAGATTGACGTTGCTGGTGCAAATCTTGAAGAATTGAAACTCCAAGCTCTTCAGTTTCGAGCATAGTTCTTCGACCTTCCCTGATCCTGTCACTAGATTGATTTAATCTCTCAGTTGACATGAGTAACCTTCCTCTTTGATCAGCGGATGCCTGCATAAATCAGTCACCTTCTCTATGTAAGTATATCTGAAGAGCAAAGCCGCAAAGGTTTGTCATCCATTAAGAACGTGTCAACTACTCAACTGCCTTGACAAAGTGAGAGTACCATAGTTGGGGAAAAACAAAGAAAGCCAGCATAAAAATCGCAGGAGGCTCCTCTAAGAGAGAGAAAAATAATTGGCGAAATAAGAAAATGCTGGAATTTTTTGGCCACACACTGATGCTACTTAATAAATAACATCCAAATCAGAATTTTCATTACTTATATCTAGTGTCCTAGCCAACAAGTCAAAGTTCAGGAGACGGCCAACAGGCAGAGCTTATGGGGCCTTCCATGCAGTTTAAGTGGACTATGTTAGGTGTATATGGAGAAGTCAAGAACGGTCAAAGTATTTTAATGTTTGTACTGGAGTCTGGGCAGATGATTAGATCTTCGGAAAATTATACGAAGGACAGAAAGAGGAATGAGGAATGAGGAGGAGCAGACCGATATAAAATTCACCTTTGATTGTACACATGGAGCAGGCAACCCATAAAAAGCCATGGCGTGGAAGTATGAGTAACCCATCTTCCTACAGACAATGCACAGAATATTATGCCTCCAGTCAATATCCAGCAGCCCAGTGCACGTAGCATATACAGGTAAAATACTTCATAACACCCCTTTCAAAGAAATAGAAGGGAGATGCATGTAGTGCTATAGGGCTTTGAATTGGGAATTTTTCTAGGAGTCTAATTTGGAGTTTCATTCATGGATTAGAATTAGGTGTTTCAATTTGAGTGCGCGATTTTGGAGGTTAGAAATGGGGAGTTATTTGGAACTAACAAAGGCAAATTAGTGTTTGGTTGGTTTGCTGTTTCTTTTTTCTTCTTCTCTTTCCTCTCTTTTGACTTGGACATAGTTAATGTCCTCATCAGCCACATGTAATTGCTGTTCGAAACCAAAGGTGCAAGAACTGATTCCGCGGGAATTTCAAGTTACCACAAGAAACATATTAATGTCCATGGAGAGTTTCCCGTGCACAATGTGGAGCGGACTCTAACCAGGTGATCGATGAGTAATGTGCTCGAAAATGAATGAGTAAATAGACACCTTGACATGGCAAAGTTGGGCGACTATTAGCGGGTATAACCCAGAAAACAAAACACGTTGAGGTATGAAAGAGTCCTAATTTTAGCCAGATCGTGAAAAAAGTGAAATAAAATCATTTGATCCATTAATAAGTATATAATGAAGAAACGGAGGGCTTAAGTACCATCATTGTGTCTGCCATTCCGGATTCCAACAATTCATCCCTTGCAGTTTGATTGGCATTAGAAGATGTGATTCTCTTCACTTCAGATTTCAAGTTGTTCAGATCAGTTTTATACTCTCTCAACTTGGCAAGAAGTGCAGCCTTCACACTGGGAGGCAAGCTCCTAGCTTCGAGGTCCATTTTACGAACCTAGAAAAGTTGACATTAGGTCATCATTTAATCCAGAGTTACATATTCACAGAAATGCATCATCGTGTTAATAGTTTACCAGTGCTTCAGCATCTTCCAATCCGCCTCTTATTTCAGAGACTTTTTGTTTCTTCTGTTCTGCAATTGCCAAAGACAGGATCATCACCAATGGAAGTCATTGTTTGGGAAAAGATGTTTTTACAAATGTTTTTGTTTATAAACATCTTTCAAAAGGACTGTAGGAATAAGATTGTATTTTAAAATCCAAACAAAGACAAACTTTAATTTGAACCACACTTTCGTAACCACCACTCATTTATATCAACACATTTTTTAACACCTGAGACCATGCCTCTTTACAAGTCATTTTATAAATGATTTACAAATTTGTCAAACAGCAGCTCTATTGTTGCATTTTGAGGAACTAGAAATTTAAAGTATGGTCCAACAAATTGAAAATAAACATCCTGCCATAGATTCCCACCAAAGTTCTCTGAACTCAGTTATCAGGAAACAGATCAAGTGAGAATACTCTCCTACAGTATACTCGTAACTTCAGTTCCCTTAAAGGTGGCAAAGGAGTACCCCCTTGTAATAATTTTATTGTAGAAGAGAACTGGATTCTCCAATCAAGAAACAACCATTCAATCAACATAATAGGCCAGGTTAGCATGGATACCATACAAATATTTTGTAAATCAATATTATACCAATATAACAAAACAAGCAAGAAAAAATCAGTACACAGGACACTAAAGCACAAGATCCGGTGAACATTAGCATGGCTGTGCAGGGTGTAGATTTTCATAAATTTCTTTAAATATTTGTGCAGAATACTGGACATTTTTTAGGCACTCATACAAAATCAAACTTTCTTGGGTTGATTTTTGCAAGAATCTTTGTCCAACCTGGAGGGTAAAAGCAAGCAGTGACTTCTATGCTACCAGAGTAAATTTCACAAAGCACTCCTACGTGAGATGACAAAAAATCCCAGTTATTAATTTTCCCCTGGGAAAACTATCCCAGAGTAAAACATTAACTCCTTCAGAGAAACTTGATCCCAGATATAGGAGTATGGCTGAAGATATAAAAATCGGAACCTGAAAACACAAGATGATGTATTATTCATGCCAAGTGAGTAGTCAAAGACAAGTCCCACACTAGGCTGTTTGAGCTTTTGATGATTGCCAATACCATGTCAAATCCATTAGAACATTTTGTTTGAGCAACATAAGGTGAAATAAGTTGCATCATTTCTGAAGAAAAACAGTTTGAAATAAGTAAACTCCACTGAAATGATCTATACTTGTTATCAACACCACATATCGTGGACGTGTATATACAACCATCAATTTGTGCAGAATATTTAATTTCCCTTCAAATTCTTAGAAATTCCAAATTCAAAAAATAATTATCATAAAAACTCCAAAAAAAAAAAAAAGGCTTAAAGGAAAAGCGGTAAAGCATGAGCGCACATGAAGATCAAGTGCATTGCCAAGAACATTATTTCGGATTGTCAATTAGATTTTTCCTCTTACAACGTGGGAAGTTCAGTGTGATGTCCTCTTAAACATCCCTATGTTTATCTACACACAGAATGTTTCATGATTGCCTCCATAATAATCGAAACCATGTCTTAAAATATTTTACAAAAAAGTTATTATTCAATAACAAAGAAACAAGAAGGAAAGAAAATAGATCTTAACACCAAATGAGAAGTAATTAAGAACGCTGTTTCACCTCCATCACTAACAGTAGCTGAAGTGATCTTCTTTGATAAATTTGCAGAGAGGTCACAATATTGGCGTTCATAACCTTCGAATACTTGACTCATTTTTGGCAATCAAAAATTTCACAGATCACCTGCAATTCACCACAATCACGTACATTCAAACGCACCAAGATCAACACAACTAATCGAATTAGCTAACTTTAACTCCTATACAAGTAGGCAGAAGCGGAACCACCTGGGTGAGGTGGGAGCAACTGCTGGCACTGGATTTTGTCCGGATATTTCACCGATCAAACTAGGACAAGGATATAACCGTAACCACCGCGAGAAATATTTAGGAAAAATCAAATCGATGGTGCTGTAGCAAGATCCACGACCATAATAGACAACAATTGCGCAAAATAATTTTAAGGTATTGGATCATTCGCATTAATCAAATCAACTTGAATTTTCACACAAACCTATAAAGTCAATATCCACAATAATAAATCCGATGATACCTTCCTTCCAAGCTTGGGGACGAAGAAGACAATGCAGTGGATGAAAATGTCTCTCTTGTTCCACTCCTCTCCTTCAGACTAGATTGAACTGTTCCCGATTTGGAGCATTATTTGTGTCGGTAATTGCTTGTTTGACAAATCAATTTTCTGTTTTAAGAAACGGGGAGAGATACGAATAAAAGTGAAAAATATTCTACATTTCCATGCCTTTCTCGTTTCAACTGTTTTTTCCTTAAAAATTATTTTTTTCAAATATCAATATCAATCATATATATATTTTACATTATAATTCATTATTATATATAACAAAATAAATAAATAAACAAAAGTAATGTTAAAATAACAAACAAATGCGCTTAAAATAAATAAATAAATAACAAACAACTTAATTGAAATCTGATACTATAAAAATTAACAGGACATAATTGAATCTACTTAAAAAGTTTAAATATTTTTTTTATATCTTTTAATTTGATGAGAAAATCGTCTTGAATTGAAAATATTTATTTTAGCCTGCAAAGAAAAAAAATAAACATTTTGGATCAAATTGAATTTAGGGTGTGTTTGATTGGATATTTTTTCCTAAAAATTCAAAATTTTCATCTTTTTCCTATTTTTGGTCTATTTGATTGCATCTTTTTTAATGAAATTATTTTCCAATTTTTCTCTAAATCCATTTTTTTCTTATTTTGGTAGAAAATATTTTCCTGGAGGGAGGAGATTTTTGGTTTCCTAGAAAAGTTTGCTCTTTTTTTTAATTGACATTTTGCTTTAATCATAAAGATAAGGAAAATAATCAAATTTCATGAAGAAAACACAAAAACAAGGAAAATAACACTATTTTCCTAACTTGCAAATTAATACAATTAAACACCTATAACTACCATTTTTTGTAAAAAATCTTTTCTCGAAATTCATTTACCTAGAAATTGTTTTCCTTTCAAATATTTTCCGACTTTCCAATCAAACATGCTCCTAGTAAAGAAATTATATAAAACATTCCAAGACTCAAATGAAATGATTTTTAGAAAGTAGGATATTGAGGAAAATTTTAGCTTAATGTTTGAGGTGATTTATATTTATATTTTCCTGCAGCTGTTATCTTGTATTAGAGTTCTAATAGCGACATTTAATTTGACGCCCATATTCCATATTTTCTTATTTCAATTATCCAAAAATTATTAAAAGAACATAAGTAATCACACAGTTTTGTTTATCCCATTTATATACAAAACTACTAAAAACATATAAATTAATGCTAATGTTCTTGGTGAATCCGAGACTATTATCTGTAAAATTACTAGGTTGCCTAACTTAATGTCCAACCCAAAGTGTATTTGTATTAGCGGAAAGGCCAACATTGCAGCTCATACTTTTGCTAAGATTGGATTTGCTCGCTGTAATTCTCATGTATCGAGGCGTCAACCTCCTGGCTTTGTTGTTCATTTTCTCTTGAATGATGCAAAAAGTCTACATGTAGAGAACGGTTCAGGGAAAGTTTCAGGACTTGGGTGTATTTTGACTGTTTTACCCTCCAATTCTTATTTCCTCTGGGTTGCTCCCAAAAAACACCCGTTCATTCTAACTCCTCAAATCCCTAGCCGTCCCTCTTCTCCTTCCAAGACCCAAATCGAAAACCAGTTCACCTCTCCACCCACGCCATCTCCGCCACACCCACGCCGACATCTTCAACCGCCGGCCGACACTGACGCTTTCCCAGATCGAAGAAACCACGTTACCACACCTAAAAACACCGACGACTTCCATCTGGGCTATCGGCGACCTCCACCTTTAGAGAACTCCTATTGCCGGTAAGCTATCGTTTTCATTATTAATTACAAATTACAAACATCCATTTGTAGCTAGGTTATGCTAGCTAGGTTACGAACAACCATTTGTAGTTGGGTTACGAACAGCCATTTGATCTGTTTGTCTATGTATTCATTTTCAATTGAAGTGTTAATTTCATCGGTTGCACCGCATAAACGTGTAACATTCATATCAAGCTTTCGTTTTGTGCAGAAAAAAATTGATGAGTAACCCAGATGGGCAGGGGCAGAGATTCGGATCGGATGAACAACCGGAGAAAGGTTCATTTGAAGTGGCTGAAGTCGAAGAGCAAGTTGAAGAAGCTGGATGTCAGCTCGACCAAGGTTTTATACTCATACTTAATTTATTATCACCATTCAATAGATTAGCATGAAATATTTGTAATTGTCCATATGAAATGAGGTGCTCATCAAAATCGATTGAGTATATCTGATATAATTGATCATTTGTATAAGTTTGGTATCAATCATAGTTGTTAAATACCGCATATTTGTGAGTTGTGATACCAAGATAAGGAATAATTCAAATGTTCTGTACAGAAAAAAATTTGATGCGTCATGATCTTAGAATTTTTGTCATTGAAATTGCATGACTTCAATATTATGGCACCTCCTCTTTTCCGATCATGGATTAATTAGGCTTATGTCTTTTTCGGGTGCTACAGGAGATCAGTCCAATGGCTCTGGTAATGAAACCTTGGGTGATACAGCTACTCCTAGTATAGATAGGGAAGATGATATAGTTGTTCCTGAAGTTGGAATGAAGTTCGCGACAACGGAAGCACTTTATGAGTTTTATAGGCTATATGCACATAGTCAAGGTTTTCCGATAAGAGTTGGGAGTACTAAGAAGGGTGCTGATGGGAAACTTCATAATTACTATCTTGAGTGTAGCAGAGCTGGCAAGCGAAAAAGTAAGTCGGCAGATCCTCTTAACCCTGGCCCGACTGGTCAGACAAATTGTAAAGCAAAGATTTGTGCAGTCTCAGATGTACGAGGGGTGTGGCGTATAAGCAAGGTGATGTTTGAGCACAATCACATTACGTCACCCACGAAGTCTAGGTTATATGCATGCAATCGCCGATTAGATTCACTCACCAAGAAGCAGCTTGATGTGAATGATAGGGCTGGGATTCGAGTTAGCAAGACATTTGAGGCAGCTGCTATTGACGCTGGAGGTTATGAAAATGTTACATATCTAGCAAAAGATTGCATCAATTATGTTGCAAAAACACGGCGGACTCGGACTTGGGAAAGCGTCTTTGTTGCTCTTTGGCCTACTTCAGCGAATGAAGAAGCAATGTCCTGGTTCTATTATGAAATTGAATTAGATGACGAGGGACGGCTGCAAAATGTCTTCTGGGCTGATAACAGGTCTCGAGAAGCGTACAAGGAATTTGGAGACGTAGTATCATTTGACACAACCTACTTGGTGAATAAGTACCAGATGCCTTTTGCCCCGTTCGTTGGTGTAAACCACCACGGGCATTCCACATTGTTGGGATGTGGTCTCTTATCAGCCGAGGATGCTACGTCGTTTTCCTGGCTATTTTCTGCTTGGTTGGAATGCATGGGAGGGAAAGCACCTAGCGGTATAATCACCGACCAAGATTTGGCAATGAAAGTTGCGATACCCAAAGTGTTTCCAAATACTAAACATAGATGGTGCGCATGGCATGTAATGAAGAAGTTGCCTGAGAAATTTGGAGGGCGTGCAGACAAAGATGACCTTATTGGGGCTATTAAGGCAGCTGTTTACAACAGTCAACTCGAAGATGAGTTCGAGGAAGCGTGGGAAGAGTTGGTTGAGAAGTATGAGCTTGGAGATAACAGGTGGTGCATGGATATGTATCCGGAGAGAGCTCGTTGGGTTCCATGTTATTTTAAAACTACTTTCTGGGCTGGAATGTCCACTACACAGCGCAGTGAAAGTATAAATGCATTTTTTGATGGCTATGTTGATTCGAAAACGTCTCTAAAACAATTCGTTGAACAGTATGATCGAGCTGTAAGGAGTAAAATAGAGAAGGAGGTTCAGGCCGATCATAAGTCATCTAGTACAGTAGTCCGTTGTGCTACTCACTTCGGGATAGAAAAACAATTTCAACAAGTATATACTAACAAGAAGTTTCAAGAAGTTCGAAAGGAGCTTACTGGTATTTCTTATTGTAGGATCGACAGGACTGACTACGATCATCCAGGCTCTATATATCATGTATGTGAGCAGGTTGCGTTGGGGGACGATCGTTGGAAGCGTAAGGAGTTTTTGGTATCCTTTGTTAAAGAAGATCTCCTCGTGTCATGTACTTGTAACTTATTTGAATTCCGGGGCATTGTTTGCAGACACGCTCTAAAGGTTTTGATTGACTTAGATGTTCATCAGGTTCATGAGCGATATGTTCTTAGGTGTTGGAGGAAAGATGTGCATAGGGCATATTCCAAGATTACAGTTGGGGATAGTGGTTGGGCGCGTACTCCAGAAAAGGAAAGGGAAGACAAGTTGTTGAGTATCGCAGCAATGATGTGTAAGTTGATTTCTGTTGATAAAGAATATAGTGAAAGTGTGATGGAGTTAATGGAACAAAAAATACGGGACTTCGTAATTTCGCACCCATATGTTGTTGGTGGACGACATAGCGGCATTATGGTAGGACACTCCGGCTCAACTATTGGGTGTGGGGCTACTAGTTCTAGTATTCTTGATCCACCATTGGTAAGCCGTAAGGGGGCCCCAAAGAAGAATCGGCTGAAAGGAGCACTCGAGAAGGTGCCAAAAAAGAGAAGGGTACGATACTAACACGTATTACTCACTTTATTATAACTCTTAATATACTTCACTAAAGGTTTCTTCATGTAGGTGTCATCTAAGAAGAATGTCAACGATTGCTCCTCGAGAATAATCCAGTTGAGCAAAGAACCTTTGCACGTATTTCTGTGACTAACCAGGCACGTCGACCCATTAGATAGTGTCCATCATCGATTTTGTAAACTGGAAATTTTATCCATTAGTGATTTTCTAAACTGCAAATTTTATCCATCAGTGATTTTGTAAACTGAAATGGATTCTTGTTTGACCAGGTTCAGGGATCAGTTCTTCCTCCATCCATTTTCCAAATGGATTCTTATGATCAACTTTCCCATTCACTTCATCGATCTACACAGGATCATGAAGATCAAATGCAGGTAATTTATGCTATCCTCATAGCTTGTGTTAAATTCGGAACGGATTGTGTAGTAAGTATTTCTTTTTTTTTTTAGTTGGTTCCTTTTATTTTGTATTTGCAAATTTTCATTTTTTATTAGCAAAAGTAACTGTAGGTCGAAAAAAAGTTGAAGTCACCTGTGAGTTTCTAGGTAAATAGGATATTGCTGTGAATGAGCAAAAGGAATTTAGTGAGGAGTGTGATGGCCTTTAGTAGGGCCATCATAATTAAAAAAAAGTTGGAATGATATTGCATGTTCATGACTTGATGCAGATATATTTTGGAAGGCAAGGAACTTGAATTCTACATGAAGAAACTTCTGAGGAAGAAGGGAAAAGGTGCTTCTGCCTAATATTCAGGAACCACTCGGTGCTTCTCTTTATCTGGTCAACTCTCTCTTAGATTTGTGCTACTTTATCGGTTGGCTCCGTGTCGAGACTCTTTTAAACAAATATGGAACTCAGTTTATCCATCTTGGGAGCTAGAACATGCGGTAATGCAGTTGTTAGATTTTGGAACTGCTAGGCCAAGTAGCGCCATTTGTTGTGATGTTGAACATTTACGTTTAGTGTATTGTGGTTTCTCAGATTTTCTTTATGAACTGATCAGGTTGTCAATCGTTATATTGCTCAAGTGGTTTAATGGCTTTTCTTTTCAAGTCGTCTGGGTTAGGATTGCTACAACTACAACAAAAATTATTTTCTAAAATATCATTTTTGATCCTTGAATTCATACTTTTGGCAACTTTTTCTTTCAGGATATTATATTTCCTAGTCTTCACCGAGCAAACACACCATCTCTACTTGAGTTTTGTAATTGTTTGTTATGTTTTAGTAAGTTCGATAGACTACCACAAATTGGAGCTAATTTAGAACTTGGAGATGTAGAATTAAATTACATTAGCTCTATTATTAATAGTGTGGTGCTATGGACCTATAATAAAATACGCTCATTTCTTTTTTTGATTCAAATCGAAAAATAGATAGCACATTCATGAATCCCATAGATGCACATTCAAATTACATTAGCACAAATAACTCAATACGCGCAATTTTTGCAACGCTCCAAGGAACAAAAAAGCTAATCCTTTTTCTTTTTTCTTTCTCTTTCGCTGAAAGTAAGGTTTGTACAGTAAACTTATTTTCAACACATCAACTGTAACTGGACAAAATTAAGTGACAATGAGGTCAAGGAGCCTAAGGTAGGTCATATTTGATACCCAGCAGAACTTGATTTCAATGTGTTTCAAGCAGCTGAAATCAAAGAAGAAATACAGATGCTGTAAACTGTACAAAAAACACTCAATTTCATGAATTAAAATTAGAAATTAATTGGCCTTGATAGAACATTCATCAAGTAGTCTTTACCTTCATTAGTGCAATATGCAATAGACTACGAAAGTTCGATCATAATACACATACCTATGCACCAACATCAGGGATATACAACAACAAAAGATATTTATCAAATGCAAACACAAACTACAATATTGAACAACACAATGGTAGGTTGTCTAGCTTGTCCAACTTCTCAAGTTTGTCGAGCTTCTCTAACTTATCAAGTTTGTCCAACTTCTCGGCAATGCGTGCAAGTAAGTGATGGTCTTCAATGCAAGTCGTGCCCATTACCGTGTTCAGATTACGAGTATTTGGCGCAAAGTTATGCTCAACAACTCGAGAGTTACTCTCTATCTCGTCAACCCAAGCAAATCCTGAACAAGCCATCCCATCCTAGAGTTAAACAAGTACATCAACACGTTAAAATGGCATGACATCATTAGAAGTATTTTAACAAAACACACTATTCAAAGCCATCGAATGAATGATTACCTTCATGTTTAAACGAATGACATTTTTAGAAGTATTTTAACGAAACATGATTAAACTCAATATTGCCATCAAAAGAATTATTACCTTCACGTTGACACACCTCCAAAATTCACGGTTGGGATTACGCTTGGTGTGTGAAATCCTCAAAACCATCGTTGCACCGCATTCACATTTTAGAGGTTGACACACGTTATTAGAACTAGAAGAAGCCATCAGTTGAGAACCTATATAAAATGGTTTTAAATTAAAACTATTGACAAGGGATTGTCTTGTACGAGTATCTCTACTAATTAGAATTAGTTTACACGAGTCATTCTCTACAATAATGTTTTGATCCACTAAACATTAATAGCCAAGTATTAACAATAATAATATTCTCTACAAGATATATTAATAACCAGCCAAGTATTAATAACCAGCCAAGGTATACCTTCAAGAATCTGAAGGTGGTTTGATTTTATTCACAATATCAATCAAATCATTCTCTAGAGGACAGATTGGAGCATCATATACTTGTAATTATAACACTAACATTACAAATTGGAAGGAATTGAATATTTTTTATGCGAAAATATTAACACTAACACTAGTATACAACAAAACTCAATGTACTGCTGTGTTAAAAGGAAGAAAAGTTGTGTTGGTTATTTTTTTTGAATCATCAGTGGGGATTAGACAACAAGTTTTGACAAAGACTAGTATACAACAAGTTTTGATCTCATCTAAAAAAACAGAAAAAGAAACGAAAATAAATAAAATTGTTGAACACCGATGATGTAGAAACAATTAGACAAAACGATAGCTACGTGCCGATTTTTCGTTGAGGTCGTCGGTGTTGATGTGAAAGGGCCGGCAATAGGAGTTCTCTAAAGGTGGAGGTCGCCGATAGCCCGGATGGAAGTCGCCGGTGTTTTGCGGTGGTAACGGCCGGGTTTTCTTCGATCCGGGAAACGTCGGAGTGTCGCCGGCGGTTGAAGATGTCGACGTGGGTCGGCGGCGGAGATGGGCGTGGGTGGAGGTGGACTGGTTTTCGATTTGGGTCTTGGAAGGAGAAGAGGGATGGCTAGGGATTTGAGGAGTTAGAATGAGCAGGTGTTTTTTGGGAGCAACCCAGAGGAAATAAGAATTGGAGGGTAAAACAGTCAAAATACACCCAAGTCTGAAACTTTCCCCTGAACCGTTCTCTACATGTAGACTTTTTGTGAATGATGTGGAATGAATTTTCTTCGGTAAAAAATAAAAATAAAAATAAAAAATATAAATTAAAACACTTAAAAAATTCAAAAATAATATTTTAGTGGAAAACTATGTGTACATGACACCTACAATTATCTTACTCTATATATATATATATATATATATATATATATATATAATATTATCGACTTCAATAACGATTTATAAGTTTTAATCCAAACCATTACTTGTAAGAAAAAATATCATATTAGTTGTTATAATTGATGATTTTAGGTAATGACAAAATATTTGGAATCAAAATTTAGACAATACTTATTTGAACAAAAACAAATGCTTTTATTAAATGTTTACCAAAATTTTTATCATCTACGTCATTCAACTAGCTAAATCACGACGACATTTTTGAAAATAAATTTTTAAATATTAAGTTTTGGGGAATCTATGCGATGTGGATTGTGAATTATATAAACTGATAAGATTTTTATACAAAGTATTTATAGTTGAAACCTTGCATATGAATTTTTTTGTAACAAAAATTTGTGCAATAAAAAATTACTAATGCATGCAATACTAAATATAAAAATTTTATAATTTGAAACTTGTAATTTTTTGGACAAAAAATGAAGACATGTTTAAATAATAATTTTAATAAAAAATTGTATAAATTAATTCAAAAATTAGAATACATATAAAAAAATAAAATATATATCAAAAAGTAAAATATAAAAAACAATACCACATAAAGAAAGTAAAATAAATTAAATAATAAAAATAATTAATCCCTAAAAAATAATGTCAATGTGACACTGCTACCTAGGTACTTTGCCAGATGACTCTTTTATTTTTACATATAGTTAGATTTTTTTTTAGTACAAATAGGAAATCTTAGGGATGGCTTTTTCTACTAAAACAAACCCCTTAAACAATACATTTATGAATCTATTGGCTAGAAATAATTGAGCACAAAATCCTAATCTCAGCACATTAGTTATTTAGAGATTGTTCGGTTCCACCTTAGATTGCTGGGCACGGATTTTCGTAGAAAATGTGTGGTTAATATAGTATTGGAGAATGTGTGTGTGATTGAAAAAAGGAGAGAGAATTTTTTGTTCTTTGAGTACCGACCGAACAAGCCCTTAATTTCACATATATATATGTATATATGTGTGTGTATATTTTTATGATAAGTGGTATTTTGCCTTAATTCACTTATGTGAAACACAATATTCTCAAGTATAGGTTGGGGAAAATTATTTAAATTTAAAAAGAGTGAGGAGCATAAATTTGTTTACGTCCTATCTACTCTTGAGTTTTGATGCTTATTTACTGTTACATCATAAACATTTTAATTGGAGATTTCTCTCTTCTTTCAAACTTGCGTATGCTAGACTATATTGCCATCTTTAATCAAAGAGCATTCATAGGGTAGAAAAACCTAAATTTGAGGTTTTCTATCCAAAATCAACCAAATTTTAGGTTTTTTACAACTTCACATTAGTTTGGCACTCCTTTAGGTTTTTTCACCTTTATTTTCCCCTTCATTTTTCCCCCAAACACATTAGGAACGCTCTTAGAGTATCATGAACTTAGGGTGTGTTTGATTGAAAAGTTAGAATTTGCTTGAAAAAATAAATTCGAGGCAATTTAATTCCACTAAAATCATGGATTCGCTTTTTCAAGTAAAATAATAATTGATAATGTGCTTTAAACACTTGCATCTGGAAAATAATTTTCAAGAAATTTTTTTCAATCAAATAATAAAGTTGAAAAAGTCTTTTCGATGTGATATTTTTCAGGTAAATTTAAAGCAACCAAACACACCCTTAAATAAAATAGAAATAATACTTAAAATGACAACGACTTGATTAAAATTATCTTTCCACAATTCCTACACTCACGAGAATGTCAATGTTCTGAAACAAAATTACCCTTGGCCAATTATAATTCTCCATTGTTCTCTTCATTTACCCATTCCGTTCACAATCCCTCACCCACCCAAGCCCCCACCCCAGCCCTAAAGCTTGAAATCTGGTATATTTTGCACACATCAAAACACAACGTGATAAAAGAACAACTTTTTAGGGCGGTCGGGATATAATCCAAATGGGGTATAGAGAGAAAGAAGAGATAAAATTTCAGGGAAGAAGACATCGACAGAGCTTGTTGCAGATTATTATTATTATTATTATTATTATTATTATTATTATTATTATTATTATTATTGGGGTATGTTTTATGCAAATTTGAATATTTGTTGTTTATTTCTTAAATATTTTTATAAAGATTTGCAAGTTTCTTGGTTGATTGCAAGTTTTTTTGGGGTTTTATCTAAAATTGGGGATTGATTTTGGAATTTCAAAGCCATAAATATTTCGTTGGAGTTGAAGAAGACGACCAGAGACAACGTCAATGCCAGAGAAGGTGACTAAAGATTGCAACGGCAATTGTGTTTGAGATTAATTATAACCTAGTAAAAAGAAAACAGAAGAAAAATTAATTTTAACCCAGTAAAAAGAAGAAGGCATTTAATCAATTAGCATCCAAAAGAAAATATATTTTAATGTATTTTTTTCAAATTTCAAATTTGATCAAACAAATTATATCCATATATCTCCTCATTCATTAAATCTCCATCATTCAACTCCACTCATTCTCTCTCTTCCTACTCATAAAAATACATTAAAATTCATCCGCTAACACCCTCCTAAACATTTGAAGTTTTCCTAATGAGGTTTTCTAGTGTTTGGTTGACATAGTAATGAGGTGAAGACGATAATTATTAAAACTCATATGATAGCCATTTATTAAAATGTTCAACACCTATCTATAAAAGTCCTGGTAAACATATTCTATTTAGGGTGTATTTGATTATATGTTGGAAAATATTTTTCATGGGAAGATAAATTCTAGAAAAAGGTTACTATCCGTTCACTATAATCAATTTTCCAAGAATTTAAGATAAAATATATTTTATTGGATTGTACTTAAAAAATATTTTGGAGGAAAATTTTTGTCATCAAACACAAAATATGGAAAATATTTTTCTTAATTTGATAATTTCTATAAAAATTGAGAGGTAGCAAACACACCCTAATTAAAATTGTATTGACTGCTAATCTATATATAAAAGAAGGAGTTTCTGTAAAGGATCCCACTGTGATTTCCTCCAAAATGCAATATCATTTCTTTTTAAATAAAGCCTACTTAAATTATAGGAACACGATTCCCATAAACAAGGTTTCCTATATTTATGAAAATCGTGTTTCCTCATTATTATTATTATTGTTGTTGTTGTTGCTTAATTTATTTCTATTTAAATTTGATTTTGGAGATAATTTATTTTTATCTTTTATTTTTTTTAAGTAATTCAAAATTGTAAAATTGACTTATATATACATGTCTCACCTAAGCACGGTTTCCTATTTACTTATTTTTATATTTTACTTTTCTTTTCTTTTTTTCCAATTCATTTAAGTTTGGACTCTAAATTGTTTGCTTACATAATTTTAAGTTAATTAAATTTTTAACTAAAAATGTATTTTTAATTAAGTTAAAATAATTAAAATAATTTGGGTTATATTTTTTGAAAAAATATTAATTAAATTTTTAATTTTCACCATTTTAAAAATTATATTGCTCAAATGACAATAGGTAATATTAAATTTCTTTAGTAATAATTTAAATATACATGTATCATAGATTAAAAAACAGTTTGTCTTGCCACAACAAATATATGATTTGGGGGCACCTCATTTAAAATATGAGAGAAAACTTTTGATTTTAGAAAATAATTATATAAATAAAAACAATAGAAATCACATTTGGGATATGATATTTCGATTTCATTAAATTAAATTTTGATTTCAAATATTTTGTTCATACTTAAAATCATCTAATATGATAATTGATATGACTTTTTTCTTATAAAATAATGATTTAGGTCAAAATTTATAATCTAAAATATTATATATATATTATATTATTTTTACTGTGCATTCATATTAATGCATTTTTCATTTCATAATATTATAATATTATTTTATATAAATATACTATTTTAAACGTGTGGAACAGTAGTTGTGAAACTTAGATCTTGTTCTTTTGGCTATAAAGTTACCACAATACTTTTCTCTCTCATTTTTTTAACCAGGCACATATTTTTCCATATAATATTAACCATATATTTTATACGAAATACCGCGCACATCAACTTTATACCCATTCAAACAAGCCCTTCAAATTGCAAGCGATGAGAGTGATGTGTACTTTCCATATCAAGCAATAATGGACGCGCGATTTATCTTAGATTGAAAATTATTAATTTCGAAGAAAGCGGAAAAAAGTGTTGCTAAAATCACGAAATTTCTCAAACCAGCTTGAACATGGCTTGACCTATACGCGTTGAATCCAGCCCGTATACAGCGGGATTTCCCCATTACAAAATTTCACCTTCGCTCCCTTCGAAAATGATAAACAATGGACGTGTATCAGTAATCAGACAAAAGAAAAATACAATTCACAGTAGTCGGCGCTGTTTATATTCTTCTTCTTCCCTTTCTCTCTCTACACAAATATCAATCTCTCTCTCTCTAGGATACATGTACTGATGTACACACATGCCTGCACAAACAGACTAAGATTAATGCTATGTGGGTACTGACAGTAGTTGTTTTTTGAGTGAATAGAGCTCAGAAATCTGTGGACATAGGCTACCTAGAAACATATACAGATTTGTTCCTTTTTTTATAGTTTTAATTTTTGGTTTTTCAGTTGATGGGTTCGGACAGTACGTTTACTGCTCAGAAGAGAGCCGCCGGCGGTCTTCCGGCAACCGCCTCTGCCGTTAATGGCGTTCGTGGACGCGCCGCCTCTGTAATTCCCCGTGGCCGGCAGATCCAGAAGACTTTTAACAACATCAAGATCACTATCCTCTGTGGATTTGTCACGATACTTGTACTTCGTGGTACAATTGGCCTTGGAAGCCTGGTTTCCTCCGAGGCGGATGCTGTGAACCAGCAGTTAATCGAAGAGACTAACCGGATCCTGGCTGAGATCCGGTCTGATAAGGACCCGACTGACCCGGATGACCCGACTGACGAATTTTTGAACCCTAATGTTACTTACACTCTCGGGCCGAGAATCAGTACGTGGAACGAAGACAGGAAGGTATGGCTTCAGAAAAATCCTCAATTCCCTAATTATGTTAATGGAAAACCCCGGATCTTACTTGTTACTGGCTCTCCCCCAAATCCCTGTGATAATGCTATCGGAGATCATTACTTGTTGAAGGCTATTAAGAATAAGATTGATTACTGTAGAATTCATGGGATAGAAACTGTGTACAATATGGCTCATTTGGATAAGGAAATGGCTGGATATTGGGCAAAGTTGCCATTGTTGAGGAGGCTAATGTTATCCCATCCTGAAGTTGAATGGATTTGGTGGATGGACAGTGATGCTCTGTTTACCGATATGATGTTTGAGATACCCGTTTCAAAGTACAACGATTACAACATGGTTATCCATGGATACCCTGACTTGCTGTTTGATCAGAAATCTTGGATCGCATTGAACACGGGTAGTTTCTTGTTTCGGAATTGTCAATGGTCTTTGGATTTGTTGGATGCTTGGGCTCCAATGGGCCCAAAAGGCCCTATCCGTGAGGAGGCAGGGAAGATATTGACTGCAAATTTGAAGGGTCGTCCAGCTTTCGAAGCTGATGATCAGTCTGCATTGATATACTTATTAATTTCCAAGAAAGATCAGTGGATGGACAAAGTTTTTGTCGAGAATTCGTATTATTTGCACGGTTATTGGGCGGGTTTGGTAGATAGGTACGAGGAGATGATGGAGAAGTACCACCCTGGGTTGGGCGATGAGAGGTGGCCATTTGTGACACATTTTGTGGGTTGTAAGCCTTGTGGTAGCTATGGAGATTACCCTGTGGAGAGGTGCTTGAAGAGCATGGAGAGGGCTTTCAACTTTGCTGATAATCAAGTGCTTAACTTGTATGGTTTTAGGCATAGGGGCTTGGTGAGCCCTAACATTAAGAGGATCAGGAATGAGACTGTTACTCCTCTGGTCAATGTAGATCAGTTTGATATTCGGCATTCAATGCATCTGAGCGGTGGATCTGGGAGCTAGCTTCTGTGTTGTCATCAGCGAACATTATTATGTAAGTATGCAATTTCCTGTTACAAATTTAGTTGTAAGTTTATTGAGTTGAGTTTGGTTTGATTTGTGCTACTTTGAACTTGGTTGCTCGAGATACATTTTACTACATACAGGTTTGGTACCTTCAGCGCGTGTATGAACTAATTAATCTAAACTAATGATTATTGTGTTACAAATTTGTTCAACTTTGTCATCGTGGAACTCTAGTTATCAACAATTATACACATTTCCTTGTAAAGCATGGTGCTACATCTTGACTTGGAACAGTAATTTATCTTCTAATCCAGTGTAAAACACCTAACACAATGAGGATTGCAGCTAACCATTTACTAATTGTGAAATATATATAAGGGTAAAGATAATTGAGCTTGATTATACTCGATATTGGAGACTTGGAGTATGAGATCTATTTTTGTGGTGGCTATTTTATTTGTTTTGAGTTTGAATTAGAGATCGATGCGTGGTGGTATCTACAACATTGGCAGAGAGATATTGGCTTATTGGTGGCAGTGTCTTTGTATACTTACCGGTTTTGGAGGGGCTACCGATTAATAATTAATGAAGTTGATGATGAATTTATAATGATAAAAATTTGACCTTTTATGAGCTGATTTGTTTATTCAATAGCTTACGACATTATAATATAAATAAGTGGAAATAGGACACATAACCAAGTTTACTCAAGCATTTCATAAATATCTCATTTTTATTAAAATTTCAATTATAGCTTTATGTAGAATGCTAACATTTGTTGTGAAGAATAAGTGGTGCCTGTGTCATTAATATATGTATTCTACGATTTATTCACAAATCCTGTTAATTGATGTGGACTAATTAGTTGCTTGTTAACATCACTTGTGAGAAAATGATATCTATTTCTAGTGATGTGTTGTGGAACTTCATTTCACTAGTGATGGTAGTTTGTGCGAAACTCAGGTCCTTATGCTAATTTTAACTGCAATTTCTGTGAATGGGCATTTTGCCATATAAAGGGAAGCACATGACTGGCCGTGTGGTTCGTATCTATTTTTTGTCTAAAAATTTGTTAAAAGTTATGTTTTTTGATGGATAGTGGTGGGGACCACAAGATGTGTGGATAATAATAAGCGATGATGTGAGATGTGTGGGTGATATTGATGTTTGACTTTGATTTTAATAGTAGGGTGATTTTTAGGTGGAAATAAGTAGAAACGAACACGCGCTGGGTGAAATTTTCTTTACCTAAAACCTAACTTCTTAGATTAAATAGCGGTGGGGACGACAATCTATATTCAGTATGAATTACTTTCTGTTGTGCTATTATTTGATAGATTGTTGATGAATCATTTGAAAACTGACTTTGCATTTTGTCTTAATCGAACGCATTGTTTTTGCAGTATACTGTATACCTGGTTTTTTTCAAATGGGGAAGATGAAGACATTACAGTTCAGGATTTGTACAATGAATCTGTCCTTTAAACTTACAGGTGCTATGATACTTATGTAAAGTTGAGGCTGCCACAAGAACCCCATTTACATTTCCCACGAGGTTGTCCGAAATGGAACATTTTCTTAATTTTTCGTTCGTTCATCAGTATAGTCGGTTTCATGAAAAATTGGGTCGATAATTCTGATCCTCATAAGAAGTTTGAGTGGGATTAACATTTTTACAGATTGATGATTAGTTGTTGCCGGATTGTAATGTCATAACATACGAGAACTGCAAAATGTGCTATGTTTAATGTAAGTTATTCATTTTGAAATTCCTGGTATGCTCGATTCCCTCGACTAATCGTAGAAAAGTGTATCTGATATTCTAAAAGCAGCTAATGTGGATATGCTATGTTGCTTCTGAACTTGTAGCATAGTTGAGATCATACCACATTAGCTGTTTGCACAGTTTGCACAACACATCCGATGCAAATACCTTGCACCAAATCAAAGATATTGCGACCTTTTTTCTTGATATATAGAGTTATTCATGGTGCGTAAATCCTATAAGGGCTAACAAATCACAAGAAACCTTTTATGTTAACGGTTGATCAGAATTGCTCGAATGTCCACACAATTTATGATGTTTCGCTGCATGTGTAACAACGTTTTGTTCTTGTGGGACAATTAGATCACTTTTGGAGTCCTACTGCGTAGGTGTACATGTACACACACACGGAAGTGAAAATATTTCATGCCCCACGTACGGTAGCATAGCAGCAAAGAATAAGGCATCAGTATTGCATTAATTGCCTAAGTGCTTGAGCTACTGGGGACTCCATGTAATGCTAGCAACGCTTGATTCATCCTTGCAATTTGATCCAATAGTTGATTAATTCTCTGCAAATGTCCGGACGTAACAATGAATCATTTATCATAATCATACTAGCAATGACAGTGTGAATTGTATGGGGGACTTTTCACAAGCAGATTGAGAGCGAAGAAAACAGACCTCATCTCTCTCTTTGATGATGCGAATAAGCTGATTCGTACTGTTCTCCTGCGCCATCAATCTCCTCCTCTGCCGGAAATATAGAAACACTAGCAGCATGCCGGCCACTGTGACTGGTCGGAGAGCCATAAGCGCTCTCGAAATCGTGGCCAATTTGCTCCAGATGAGATTCGTGGTGTTATCCACCTTGGAACGCAGTATTTCCACCCATGAATCAAACCACAGCGTGACGTGATCCGCTGACTTAGCCTTAGGGCTTACTGACGGAGGCGATAGGCTCGCTGCGCTTGAATCCGACGGAGAAAACGTGGCCGACGAGTTTGAGTGTGACTCTGAATCGGAAAATGAATACAAATCGGACTCTGAATTTTCGTCATTGTATGCAGATGATGTTATCAATGATTCGCTGTTAACTTGATGAATTTCGTTACAAATCTGAAGATTCTCGTGGTTGATCGGAGGGAAGATGATTGCTGGGTGATTATCATCGTCTCCGTGATCTCTAATGGCAACCATTGACCAAGGGGTGTTCGTAGGTGGCGGAATGGCGGAGGTGGCGTGGCGGCACTGAATTTTCTCTAGCTCTATGAGATTGCCGGGTAATGCTACCGGCAGCGGCTCCGTCGCTTCTTCTTTAGCGATGGCTGAATCAAAATCCACCAGCATTTTCCGGAAACGATTTCCGACTGTTCAGTGTTTATCGCTCTGGTTTCGAGAAGAATGGAGATTGTGACTTGCGAAAGTAAACGATGTCGTTTTTCTCCCCATCGTGTGTTGGTATTCGGGTATTTCAGTTGGGCTCAACAGCAGAGGATCTGGGCCTTGAGGGAGTCAGACTGATGGTGTCATAGCCCACATTTAGACCCATATGGTGCCTAATATTGAAACATGATTTGAGTACCAATTTTCATTCAAGTGGTGAAAATTTAAAATGTTGAATAATAAATCGCACTTAAAATGTTAAATCAAAATTTGACATTTAATCACTCTAAGGGCTTGTTCTATACACCATTTTTTTACTAATTTCTATTAGCTTTTTCTTTCTTATTATTTTCAATCACTTATACAATTACTTTATATTTTTTTTAATATTTTCACTAAATTTTTAACCACACATTTAACATGACGTTCGAGTACATCAATATAAATCAACAACATCTTCTATAAAATAAGCTCGAATATTAGGTTGATCTAGGAAAGATGGATTTTGAGAATTATCAGTGTGTTAGATTGAGGGTGGAAAATATTTTCCATTTAAATTTTTCCTTGGTGATGTTTGATTGCCATTTTCCTTACAAGATAAAAAACATGGCTTTTCCTTGAAAATATGGAAATTATTTTCTCATGGTATAGGTGAGAAAATATTTTCCATGGCAAAACATTTTCCATGGAAATTTTTTTTCTTCCAATGAAACACACCCTTAGAAAATATGATTTGTTTTAAAATTCCAATAAATAAATACAAAATTTTCAGTGAAAGAAGTGCATGCATGCATTCAGTATATCTCCTTTTCTGAACTGCAAGTTTGGTGTTTGGTCAACAAAATTTTCTTTAAAAGTAACTTCTTGCTAGAATGTAGTATTTAAAAAGAAAAAAAGGGTTATTGAGAAATATTTTGTTGAGAATCAAACAAATTTTGAGGATGAAAACAATTTTGCCAAAAGCCGGTCAACATCTTTATGAAACTAAAATATTCTCCAAATCTAAAATGTCACTCATCAATTGATTCAGCTAAAATTGTTATCCAGATTACTTATTTCTTTAAAATCAAGATTCTAAATCGGCACTTTGTTGTTACATGAAATTCAAAGGCTTTATTATTATTAGGCCTTGTTCTATTTGGTGTTAACCAAATCCGCACGCAATTCCGTATACCTCATACTCATTTTCAACCACACACACATTTCCCAAAATAATATTAACCACACATTTTTATACGGAATACCGCGCGAAACAACTAAACCCCCAATCAAACAAGGCCTAAAATTCTGAGTTAGTCTCTTAAAGCGACAGAATCTAATCAGTGGGCCATGCATGTGAAGTTAATTAATCCAACCTAACGCTTCTTCTAAATGTTTAATATTAATAATTTTAGTAACTTGTGATAATGAATGTCTTGGCGTAAAATGACCGTCTATTGTTTGCCAATAGACTAATAATACGGCTAAATATTCCAAGCTTCAAAAATAAAAAAATGAAAAAATTACAAAAAATTCTGATGCTGCGGCTAATGGGCAAATATATTGAGTAGACTATAAAGAGTAAAATGCCGTCAAAATGTCCTTTATGAGACAGACTTACTTGGATTATTGATTTAAAGTTGGCAATGTATTATAGGTCGAATATTTGCATGAAATATGATTAATATGAAGAAACTTCGCTAGCTGTATAACTTTTTAAATTTAGTGCAAATTTTTATATAGTTAACTGATGCTTTTTAATTGTGTAAAGTTATATAATCATTTTTAAAATTTTTTTTATCAATGACTAACGAGTATGAGGTTAGATGGCTGCCGACAATTTTCAATTTGATTTTTTTATTAATTAATATAGAAGAGACTCTCCAAATTAATAACAAACTCATAGAAAAATAATATAAAAAGAATCACCTCCGGACAAGTTCCAAATACGGAAAATTAAGCACGTAGAACTTTCTCAGCGTTTTTCCATATTTTTGATTTTTATCTTGAGAAGGTTCAACTTTTAAATATTGAACTTAACCATTGATAATCTCATATAGGTGAAGCAAGATAATTGCATAGGTCTCCCGGCCATCACTATATTTCATGTTCAAGTTGCTCTTGTTTCGATTGTGACTTCTCACGGAAATCAACACCCCCCTCCCTCCCTCCCTCCCTCGCTCCCTGGTCTGGTTTGGTTTGGTTTGGTTTTTTTTTTTTTTGGTTCTCTCTCCAATAAATATGAAAATGGCACTTGCGGACAAGGGCCATTAAAGGAGGGAGGACATATTATCGAACACTATTTGATGATAACGTTTTACGTTCATTGTGAATTAGCCAAATGGTATATATATCTCCCATAACATGACAACCATTTGCCATTCCACACAGTGTGTCCCCTTTGCCATTTTTTGGTTCAACATCTTTGCACCATACACCTAACTGTGGACAATAAGCTTCCAACGTGGCACAAAATAATCTCTACAAAACGAAAATATTTAAGTGGTCTCGAAATATTTGTATTCAATACTCTCAATATTGATTATTTATTTATACATATAAGACTATATTATTTACTGAATCGTGACTTCACTATATAGATAGTTAGTATTCTCAGTAAATACTAATATTTTTTTCCTATGTACAATTAAGCCACTTAATTAAGAGAAAAATATTTATAGAAAATGTATTTATCGTTGTATCTTTACTGGCTTAGTTCAATTAAATTAATTAAGCCAAATTACCATTTTCCTAATTCTCATCTCCCAACTTCTCATTTGTTTGCCTCAAAATTTAATTAGTATGTTTGTTTTGGGGCATTTGTAAAGTTGTGTATTCATAAGGAGTAACGGTATCCACTCGTCTAGTTTGGTTTCAATCTTTTGTATTTAAGTTGTTAAACGATAAATTTATGATATAGTCAAACTATAATCCGACCGTATTAGGACTGGCCTAATTTGAAACTTACAAGCATTGTAGACAAATGCCAAATTAGGTATTTTGCATTTAGGAGTGGGAGAAAATGCCAAACCGCCAACTTTGTCCATTGTCCAATTTATGCATCTGCATATACTTCAATGTTTCTTTTGATTTTTTTTTCTTTTTCTTTTTCTTTATTTTATTTTATTTTATTTTGAGTGGTGATGAAATTTAGAAAATCTGAAGAAATCCATCCGATTCTTTTAATTTAAAATTATTTTCATACACACTTGCAAAAAATTGTGAAATTCTTGTGTTACGTCGTTTGATGATCAACTGGTCATGTGTTAATAAGTAGTATGCGTAATGACCATCAACAAAAAAATAATGTAATGGATAAAACAACCGAACTATATCAAATCTTTACGGTGTAAATTAATATGAAATCTATAAATTAATACGAAATCTATTATGTTGCCTCGGGAAAACCTTGATGATTACTCTATTACAAAACCTTATCCCTACCAATCTAGTTATTTTCAGTGACACAAAATTAACTCACTGCCTTTCCCTCTTTTTTGGACACTCTCTCTCTCATCACTAGGGAATCTCAGCCCCCACCCATCTAACCCGGCCACAACCCACAAGCTCTCCTTGACCGCCATTGTCAGAATTGGAGCAGTCACTGCTGGCTTCAATTTCGATTTTGGTGGCAATGGAATTTTGAGTCGAAGTGGTGGTGGTGACAAAACTCAAAAGGTGGTTGTCATCATCACGGTGGGCAAAGACAGTTTTGGTGGTGACAATTTGTTGTGGTGGAAGTAGTGATGGTGGTGTAATTTGTAATGGATATTACAAATATAGTGGTTCTTATGTGGTGGAAGTAGTGACGGTTGTGTAATTTGTAATTGTTGTGACAAATATAGTGGTTCCTTTGATGTCTTACAATTGTATTGTAATGCATTGTTACAATTATAATCCATTTCAAATGTATGTAATAAAATTTTGTAATGGATTCCATTAGAATTGTAATGGCATCTAACGGACTGACCCGAATACATGACTCGAGTAAATTAAATATTTAATTTTTATAAATATAAATAATTAATCTTAAAAAATAATGCCAAATATACCACTGTCATCTAAATACTTTGCTTAGGTAGCACTTTAACTTTTATATATAAAATTAGATTAGATTAGATTAGATTAGATTAAATTACATAGCATAATTTCACATTACATTGAAAATCACATTTTCCTAAAAATACAATCCTATAATATTTTGCTGAGATATTTAAAAATCATTGTTTCAAAAATTTCTTTCCTAACATGTTCTCTAAATAATGATTTCCTTCCCATATGGGGAAGGGTTATTCTTCCCGTTTGCTATGTATCAACAGATGGGGAGATATGTGTTATTCCCATATATATTAACACATAGTAGATGGGGAGAATAAGTGGGTGTTAGGATGTGTGTAAAAATAGATTTTTATGTGATATAGGAGAGAGAATGAATGGAGCTGAATAGTGGAGATTTGTATAATATAAATAGGTCCCGCGATATATGTGAATGTGAAATAGGAGAGAGAATTGGTAGGATTGAAAAGAATGTGTAAAAATATATAAAAAAACACTCGCTAAGTCTTTTGGAGATGGGAAGGAGATCATTATTGCATATTCTTTCTCTAGTTTGATTTCTTAAAATAATTTCACAATTGTTTGGGCTCATTTACAGCCAAACGTGGATCGAAAATTCACTGTAAACAATTTGGGGCTCTTTTTGGGTTCTTGAGGACGAAAGCTCTCGAATGTGCCAACCCAATAGGAATAAAATTGTTTCTCTCTCTAACAATATGGCGTATGCGGATCGAGTGAGCAGTAAAAACAGTTGCTGAGAGAGAAACACGTAACACGTAAACGAACACGGTCCAAGTAAGCTACGAAGGGTATAGGAAGGCACACGATGGTTTAACAGACATTCATCCACTCGAAAAGACGGATTTTTCTGCAATCATCAATTAATTATCGCGTTTCGATCAATGAATTGCCGTGGTTTCAGTTCAAGTTTCCTAATTTAGCGAAGAATTCTTTTGGGTTTCAACGATTTTGGTATTTTTCTGTTTATTTCCTGAAATGTCTAGTGAGGCCACTTTTTCTGGATTTGTCCTGGAAGGGGTTGATGATGTCGAAGATTTTCCATTGACGGTGAGAGCTTAGTGCTTGTTAAGTGTATAAATTTTTCTTGAGAATGGCTGTGTGATTGGATTGGATTGGATTATGCAGACAGATGAAAGTGAAGGGTCATCGATGAGGTGCAGCCATCTCTATGACATTATGCAGATGGGCAACAAGGCGTTTCGTGAGAACCGATTGGATCAGGTAAATTTCTCACTCTTCCCCTGTATCTACATTTGGATTTTTAATTTTCCTTTTAAATAAAAGTAATCTGGAAAGCACAAGTTTGATTAGAGTAAAGTTTCAGTAGTTCCAAGTGATTCGAGAGTTGAATTGTAGACTTTGTAGTGGATGTGATTCTATACCAAGATAAGAATTACAATTTACGAGATCGACTCCATAAAGGACTTAGGGCGTGGTTATTAGAATTTGAGGCCACAAGTCGAAGCCTTTTTGTTTATAAAGTTGGGTTAAGTTGAAGTGATTGTAAAAATCCTTGATGATTAGATCCACATTCTGGTGTTGGCTTAATAGGCTAAAGTTAATCTTTCACGGGCAATTTGTTTGGACATTGCATTGTTTTCATCTTTCTATGTAGAGCAACAAGCATTGTCCATTTTTCAGGCTATTGAATTGTACTCAAGAGCGAACAACATTAAGCCTGGCGATTCAATTATTCTAGGCAATCGATGTGTTGCATATCTTCGGTAAGTGTTCAATGAACATGACTTTATAATTTTTACTTGTAATTTTTGTTATATTGAGATTCACTATTTATTTCATTCTAGTTCTTGACATATGTTGTCTTTTTTCTAAATTTGAACCAGGATTAGTTATTTTCTTAAAAACAGACCTCCAGCTGCTTCTGAATACAGGCCATTGAGTGGGTTGGACCCGACAACTCATGCGGGGGTACGCCATATTGATACGGTTTCCTCCTTGATTTTGTTCTTACTACTCTTGTACAATAGTTCAATTTTAATATTGTTATTTACCAATTTCAGCTTGCATTGAAGGATGCTGATAAGGTGATGAATGTACTCAGTAATTCTGTAACACCTTACATTTTGAAGGCAAACACACTAATTCTGGTAAGATTACAGTTTTATACATTTACTCATTATTGATCATTTAGAGCAAATTATAGCACCAAAATAATTTTTAGATTGTGTAGGCCTAGAAATGAATGCATGCTCTGGAAGTTTATTTGAACAATTCAGTTGATGGACTCTTTTGGTCAAATTGATTCTTATTCGCGCACTTTGTAGGACTTACAAGTATTACTTGGTTCTCCACCACTCGCTGTATAGAAACTAGTATTTGTACTTTTGAAACAAATCCCATACATAGGCTAACTTCTATTTCAAGGAGGAGATTCTTGGGGAATTGTGTTCAGAGTTATTTTTGAAATTTCTTGACAATTATCTGAATTAAATGCTGGCAATGTATTGGTTAACTGATTTCAGCTTCAGTAGTTATTGCAGCGTGCTTGATAATGATGTTATTGTAGTTTTATTTGTTTTCTTCGTATCATGGGTGCTTTTGGACTTGGGTGCTTATACTGTTGGATCATTTAAGCTTTAAAGGTCTGTTTTGTTGAATATCATATGAACAGCTTTATCCATTTTAAAATTATTGAGCAGTTAGATAAGTATGAGGAGGCTCTGGATGTTATTTGGTCTGGCCTTCATATTGATCCTCAAAGGTAATATAATATTCACATCAAGATGTTCGCATTTAACCATTTCATTAAGTTTAATAGATATGTCAATGTCAATTTTTGCTATTAATAAACTGTATGACCAGTAAAATGCTGATGTGCAGCTACCCTCTTCTAAATTTGAAGAGATCAACAGCAGATGCATTTTCAACTAGAACCCATGTAAATCCACAGCGTACTGATGATTATGACTGCACTGTATGTTTAAAGTTGTTGTATGAACCCATCACAACTCCTTGCGGACATTCTTTCTGCCGATCATGCCTGTTTCAGACTATGGATAGAGGTGAATATCCATGCATTAGTCCTTGTTTCTTTCTAAGTTTCTCACAGAGCCACTATCTCACTATCTGGATATTCCTTTATATTTGATTACATAATATTCTAGGTAATAGATGTCCATTGTGCCGAACCGTTCTTTTCATTAGCCCCCGTACGTGCTCAATCAGGTTAGCTTCTTACAATTTTACATGAAATTTAAACAAGTTTTTAGCTCGATAAAGCATTATATTGAATTGAGAGTGGGTATATTGAAGTTATGGTGCAACATATGTAAGTGTTAACATCAAGCTAGAAATATTGATTAAGCATTTATATCTTTTCAAGATTTTCCTCATGTCAATTATCGGATAGAAAGTAGCCATCTTATTCTTGATAAGTTCATAATTAAGATCATATTTCACACGGAAGATATAACTATTACTCATCATTTTACAGCGTCACATTGAAGAATATTATACAGAAAAACTTTCCCGAGGAGTACACCGAAAGGCAGTTAGAGAATGATAGTCTGACAAACCTGGGCGTTGATTTGCTGCCGCTTTTCGTCATGGATGTCATCTTGCCATGCCAGAAGTTTCAGCTTAACATATTTGAACCACGTTATAGACTTATGGTAAGTTGAATGAATAGATGTGGTAAAATTTATTTGCGTAAATAAATAAATGCACAATTGCACATTTAATAAATTACCTTGTGATGAAATGTCTATGCAGTCGACTGATAATTACTTTATGGCTAATTTTGGACCCAATTTTGGTTGTGCTTGAAACAGGTGAGGAGGATGATGGAAGGAAATAGACGAATGGGAATGGTAGGTTTATAACCTCCTTTTTTACTATTTTCTTTTGTTTTATTCTTAATACTCTTCTTGATACTACGTTTCCTCAGTGTTCCCTGCTTTGGCATCTGTTTTGGTGATGTAGGTCATAATTGACTCATCTACAGGTTCAATTGCTGATTGTGCATGTGAAGTGGAAATTACGGAGTAGGTTTTACTGATTTAATTTTTCTTTTTTAAATAATAAATTTGATTTTTAGTTAAGAATGAGTTGTGTCTTATTGGTGTTTCTCGCTCATAGCTGATGATTACTTTTGATCTTAACAGTTGCGAGCCACTTCCAGATGGACGTTTCTTTCTAGAGGTGAAATGTCTATACTTTCATCTTTATATTAACTTCAGTGCCATTTTCCCCTTTCATTTAAGAATGAATGTGCATGAATGGTTGAATAAATAAATATTTTCTTTTATTTCCATAGTTCAGTTAATCATTTTGGTGTACTTACTAATGCAGGTTGAAAGTCGAAGGAGATGCCGCATAATTCGCGATTGGGAGCAAGATGGGTCAGATTTTTTCACCTTCCTAAAGAGGAGCTTTTTTAGTTAAGTCTTTGCTGAATTGTCCTTTTTTGTCATTATTTCTGCAGATACCGCATTGCTGAGGTTGAATGGGTACAGGATATATTTCCAGCAGAAGGAACGGCGGAGAGAAATGACGTAACTGCCCTTTCGCTCACTAGACTTTACAAATTGCATGGTTTTTGTGAGCCTCAAATGTCATTTTAGTGTTTTTCATTTGCACAAATACAGTTAATGGAGATGACAAATAAAGCAGCAACTCTTGCTTGTGATTGGATGAAAGCAGCACAGGAAGCAGCACAAGGAGGTATTTATTAACCCGAAACATCTTAAAGTTTCTTGTTGAGTAACGAAGATGGTGATGATTATTAACAATATATAACATTCAGATTATTCGAATTCTTGATAATCAACTCAAGGGCTTTGCTTGCAGATCGGATAAGGCTTGCAGAACTCTTTAGAGCAGAAGGATTGATGCCCTCGACCCTTGATCCCGAGCTCTTCAGTTTTTGGGTATACAGATTAACTCAGCATTTTATATCAATCAAACCTGTTTGTAATTTGTTAATGTTGCAATGCATAAATGCAGCTTACAACCTTGACAAATCGAAGGCCTGCAGAAAGGCTGGATCTCCTTCGCATAAGAGATACGAAAGAGGTACCTGCAGTATACCAAGAGTACTAGAAATTTTCTTGAAAACTTTTTATTTCTCTCTAAATATATGATAATTCTTATAGTATCATGACTTATGTGAAATTTGTGTGCAGAGGATTAAACGCGGCCTTGTTTATATGAAGGCGGAACAAGGATGTCGATTGCAATGAATATACCGTCTACAATACGATTGTTAATATGTTTATGTTCATTTACAGGCTATTTTACATTCTTTGATCCTCCTATACAAGTGGATTTTGATTGAGCAAAAGTAAATCAAGAGAGTGCTATTCTCTGCTTTCTTTCTGGACTTACAATTTCTATTTGTAACAAGAAATTGACCCAGAATGATTTTATATACATACATTACATAACAAGAAAGCAATTTTTCATTCGTTGTTAGTTACTTTCCTCGTTTGTGTTACTATTTTCATCCTTGGACAATTGTTAGATCCTGTGTTGGTTGTATCTTGTTTTAGTGTCTGTTTGGTATGCCTTATGCAAAAGCCTTTTCAACTTAAAATCAGCTCTCTCCAGAAGAAAGCTGAAGTTGAAGCTAATCTAAATTGACCGTTTGTGAGGGATTGCACCCATTTTATGTTGATCACGATGCTCGGGGTAATCGCACATTGGCATAAATTAGTCTTTTCATACATCATCTCAAACATCAATGATTACAGGATTGTCTGTATACTCATCTAGACATTATTTGTACAAATACATTTTCTCCGGATAATGTTTGACTTTGTCGTCCCCTTGAGTTGACCCTAATATCAATGATGATTTTATAATTAAACAGCATTCTCATTCTCGTTCCTGGCGTTCAATCCGGCGCCGTTCTCAATCATCATCCATTAACAGATCATTTTCTTCTCGGGAAATTATTCATCCAATGATAGTTTTACACTAAATCCTCAAAGGTCAATTCAATAAACAAAGCCATCTCCCAGCTGGATACGCGGTTTAAACTTTCAACTTCCCTTAACAGTTGGTAGTTATATGCAAACAGAAACTGTATATTTCAATCTTCTTGATTCATTCCTAACTACATACAAGCTTGCACGTTCTATCTCCCCCCAATTCCCAAACATGCTTCCCACATCTACTCTGCCATAGTATTTGGTAAACACAATCCCTATTCCATCTCCATTCTTGTTTTCTTCCATGTCAACACAACCTTAGCACCACCGCTTCCACCAGTATCCAGCCAGAAACCATGGGAGGAGCCGCTTGGTGGGGCCGGCAAAAACCCGACTTTGTCATTCTTACAACGATATATTTTCTTGTTCTTTATGCTATGTACTTCAATGTAGGACTCGCCATTAAGTCATCTTCATACACTCCGGCCGACAATTATCTGATCAATTGTGGTTCGCCCGAGAGTACTTTGCTAGAAGATGGTCGAACCTTCAAGTCTGATCCTCAATCTTCTTCTTACCTCTTGACCGACGAAGATATTCTAACTTCGACTACTAAGTTTCCAAATAATGTCTCGCCTTCTTCCTCGTCCCTCCCTTTGTATCTAACGGCCAGAATTTTTCGTCATGAATCAATGTATAGATTTCTTGTCTTTCACCCCGGTCGGCATTGGCTTCGTCTGTACTTCCATCCTCTCCCTCACTTCACCTACAATCTCACTTCTGCCACATTTACCGTCACCACCGATAATACCACTTTCTTACATGGTTTTTCAGTGAAAGATAGTACTAAAACTCTGTTCAAAGAGTATCTTATCAACATCACATCTGATAAATTCACCCTCAAATTTTCGCCAATGAAGAACTCATTCGCATTTATTAATGCGGTCGAGCTTGTCTCAGCTCCAGATGACCTCATTTCCAACTCCGCCTTGGTAGTTTCCCCAGTTGGTGAATTTGATGGGTTAAATGATCACGCATTTGAAGTTTCTTATCGAGTTAACGTTGGAGGGCCAATTATTACGCCGAAAAATGACACTTTGTGGAGGACGTGGCTTACCGATAGCCAATTTATGAAGTTCCCACAAGGGGCTAAGAATGTCTCGGTTTCGCCGAATATGATAGAATATCCTGATGGTGGGGCCACCCCTCTGACGGCCCCACATTGGGTATACGCGACAGCCGATCAAATGGAGGAGTCGGGTGTTTCGAACCCTAATTTCAACCTCACGTGGGTGATGGAAGTTGATCCAAGCTTCTCATACTTGATAAGATTGCACTTTTGTGATATAGTGAGCAAAAGCCTTAATGAGCTTTACTTCAATGTCTATATCAATAGGATGATTGGAGTTTCCAGTCTCGATCTCTCTACACTTACTTCAGGCCTAAGCGTTCCTTATTATCAAGATTTTGTGATCAATGCCTCCGTGATTTTCAATGGTTCGGTCGTCATTCAGGTGGGCCCCAGCCCGACTTCTCTGTCGAGTATCCCGAATGCAATCTTGAATGGCTTGGAGGTGATGAAGATGAGCAATTCGGCGGGCAGTTTGGATGGTTTATTCTCTTCCGATGGTACTTATAACGGTCGACACTCAACCCCTCACATTACAACGAAAATCACTGTTGGTTTCGTTATAGCAGTAGGGGTAACGGCCATAGCATTGCTTTTATTAACCGTTTTACGACGTCTAAGAAGGCCTAAAGGTTACAAGAAACAAAGAACCTTCTCATCATGGCTTCTTCCACTTAACGCTAGCAATTGTAGCTTCTTATCAAGCAAGAGCAAGAGTACCAGTTTCCCAAGTTTTGTATCATCGGGGATCAATCTTGGCCGGTTTTTCACTCTCAATGAGCTACGTGAAGCCACAAAATCGTTTGATGAAAAAGCCATAATTGGGATCGGGGGCTTTGGGAAGGTCTATCTTGGCGAGTTGGAGGACGGGACGAAACTCGCCATAAAACGAGGCAATCCATCGTCTTCTCAAGGCATTAATGAATTTCAAACCGAGATTCAAATGCTTTCAAAGTTGAGGCATCGTCATCTCGTGTCACTCATCGGATATTGCGACGAGCAATCGGAGATGATCCTCGTGTATGAGTACATGGCCAATGGCCCACTGCGCGATCATATTTACGGGTCAAGCTTCCCTCACTTATCGTGGAGGCAAAGGCTTGAGATTTGCATAGGCGCAGCACGTGGGCTCCACTATCTGCACACGGGCTCAGCACAAGGGATAATCCATCGGGATGTTAAGACGACCAACATTCTCTTGGACGAGAATTTCATTTCCAAAGTGTCTGATTTTGGGTTGTCTAAAGCAGGCCCAGCTTCTTTAGACCAGACACATGTTAGCACAGCGGTTAAGGGTAGTTTCGGGTATCTAGATCCCGAGTACTTTAGGAGACAACAATTGACTGAAAAGTCTGATGTCTACTCATTTGGGGTTGTCCTTTTTGAGGTTTTGTGTGCAAGGCCAGCTCTTGATCCTACATTGCCACGAGAACAGGTGAATTTGGCTGAGTGGGCTATGCAACAACACAGAAAGGGGTTTCTTGATAAGATTGTCGATTCCAAGATTGTTGGAACAATAACACCTGAGTCATTGAGGAAATTTGTGGAGGCTGCTGAGAAATGTTTGGCAGAATATGGGGTCGACCGGCCGTCGATGGGCGACGTGTTATGGAATTTGGAGTATGCTTTACAACTTGAGGGCAACTCAAGCACGAATCTTGATCTTGCTGGAAAGTAGTAAAGATGCAAAAGGTGGTAATTTGGATCAGACAAGTGAAAAGGACTCATCGAAACATCTGATGGTTGATATCAGTGATGACTCCGGATTGGCTGTGGGATCTCCCATTTTTGCTGAAAATTTCCAAGGAAGATGATGATCTTGTCTTGAGAAGACGAGGTGTTTCGCGCCTGTTTATTGGCGCTATTTTCTGTTTTTTTATGTCTTTGTTTATGGCATGTTTGGTCGAGAGATTGGATAGACTTAACAGCAGTGAGGATTTTAAAAATCTTGTACGTTATACCGTCGAGTCATATTTAGTAACTATGAACCAAACATGCTATTAAGCTTTTCATACATTCTTAAATTCTTGTGAACATTACAAGTTGGATGTAGATTGTGTTATGCAGAATAATATCTGACTTTTCATTTTATTTTGTTTCTTGAGAAATAATTTTACGTTATGGCCATTCTGAATTTTCGATAACGGATGGTGTTATTTCTTTTTTCTTTTATTTATGATATGTTCATGTATACTTGCTAATTTGCATATCTAATCATCAAGAATCCAATTTTCCATTTATGCAGATCCTTAGGATGAATTGAACAACCACAAAAATTAAGCAAACAAAAAAACACGATTCCTTAGAAGTCCAAAAAGATCTGAGGGGATATTCAAAACCTTCACACAGTCATCACAGGCCTTGTTTAACCTGTCAAAGTAAGCAAACAACAATAAACAGTTGGTAACAAGATTGCACAATACAGTCATACCGATGTGAAGTTTTATGTACAAGCTGATACAGACAGAAGTTTTTGCTATCCAACGACTAAGAAACCTCGAGCTGCATCATAAATATCGCACAGAAATCCAGAAAGAGAAACTGTGGACCACTGAGTCTCTGCAAATCAAGCAAGTACTTCTCGTCGCTTGTTTTGTACAGCTGCCATAAATTCACAATCACAATATTATTAGAAACAAACGCAAATTTTCCAAGGTACGAGCTTTTATATGATGAACCAAGTTTTAGAATAAAATGAGATAAGTAGACAAATGGATTGAAAATAATAATACCTGAATTTCAAACTTCACCACGGTTTGATTCTGTAAAACATCGGGATTGGTGGGAATTACTTTATCCGGGTAATGATTGGCGTTGATATGATTATTGTTTATAATCTCGGGATACTGGAAACCATGAACCCATAGGCATTTCATGTTATAGGGCCCAATCTTTTTCCACTTAACACCGAGTTCTCGTAGAACTCCAAGAACCTGCGTCATTATCTCTCTCGGGTTTGCAGGAGACTGACAGAGTAATCACTATGTCATGTTGATGAAACTCAAACAAAATATAAAAGTAAAAAATCCAAACGTCTATTTATTACTCAATTTTCAGCAGAAATACAAAAATTGAAACTACAAAACGAACCTGGAGACCAACAAGCCATTGCTTCTGTCTTGGAAACTGGGCTCGCAGACTCCTGTCCTGAGGAAGGTTATGTATATATCCTGTTGGTGAAGCCTCCTGGAGATAGGTCAACAAATTCATTTAATGAAATTCACAAAGAAGGAAAAAAAAAAGGAGGAAAATGATTGAATACCATGGACTCCTGAAATTCGCCTCCTAAGTAGCCAGTGAAAACGGGAGACCGGTTATCAAGTAACAAGTAGTATGCAACAGTAGCCTGCAAGATAATACGGTAATTATACTTCCAAGTGGTGCAGTAATAAAATTGTGGATAGTGAATGTGTATAAATTCTATACATCGTTTTGTATTCTATTCTGAAGAGACTCAATCAGCATGCTTTTATCAAATCCCATCCTCAGTACTTCTTGCACAATCTCCTCGTCAAGCTGCAATAGGCAATCAGTTCAAGGTTATGTAAGTTCTGCAAACACATTAATTTTTTATTTTTTATTTTTAAATAGAATTCATTTACCTTTTTTAAGTGGTCCCTTGCATCAGGTGGAGGAACAGCTAAATAGCGGGGAAGACGTTCTTTAAACCAATGGTGTTGACGAATCTCGGGAATAGTTATCCGCTTCATAGGGTCGACTACCAGCATTTTTGGAATTAAATCCCGAGCCCCATGAGACAGATAACTTGGAAGAGTATACAATCCATTCTAAATTCTCAAATAAAAATGCAAATGCTAACAATCATCTCAGACCATAAAACAAGAACTTGTTATATGTAAGCGAGGAAATAGATTAATCTGCTACCTTTATCTTCTTAAAGAGGTTAGGAATGTTTTCATCATCGAAAGGAAGAGTGCCACAAAGAAGGGCATACAAAATAACACCACAACTCCAAATATCTACCTCAGGCCCAGCATAAAGTTTTCCAGAAACCACCTGCAATCAAGAATTCAAGATTCTGCTATTAACATTATCATACAGATTTAATAGATACACTGAGTTATTAATCTTTCGGTTTAAAACCTCGGGAGCAGCATAATTTGGGCTCCCACAACTAGTCCTCAGAAAATGTCCATCCCTCATAATGTTGCTCAATCCAAAATCAGCTAGCTTCACATTGCCTCTAGAATCCAGAAGCAGGTTCTCGGGCTTGAGATCACGATGAACCACCATGTTCCTATGACAATACTCTACTCCTGAAATAATCTGTTTATGAAGGAAAACACAAAGAAATTTAAATCTATCGATTCAATTTGTGGGTTTTGATGCCAGTATTCATAAAATAAGTGTGCGCTAAAATAGATAAGTCCTGGGAATTCTACCTGCTGGAAAAAGTGGCGAGCCTCATGCTCTTGTAACCTACCCTTTTCAACAATGTAATCAAAGAGCTCTCCATGCTTTACATATTCCATGACAACATATATATCTGATGGTGTTTCTATAACCTCATAAAGGCGTATAACATGTGGATGCACGAACAATCTACATATTTTTATTTCCCTTCTCACTGCACAATAGATGACACTTAAGACAGCTGCAACATACTTTTTTTTACTCTCCATACGAAAGGAAATATTGAAAGAAAACAGAAACATGACAATATGACTACAAAATATAGAGAGAGAATTTGTCACACATAGTGGGATCATCCAGCGTCATACCTTTTTCCTCCATATCAGGGCTCTTCATTTTACGACGGTTGAGGATTTTGATAGCCACTTTATATCTAGTTTGAACATGCTCAGCAATTTTAACTTTTCCAAAGGAACCATGTCCAAGTGTCTTTCCAAGTCTATAGTTCCTTAGAAGTGATTCAGCAGTATTAGCTCTGTTATCCATATTCCTGCAATAACAAATCGACAACCAGTCTGTTTAGATAAGTGTTTTTGGAAAGAAACAAGTGCTTATAAACATGAACGTTTCCCTAAACCACTTTTTGTCTAAATGTTACTGCAGTTTACAAACACATGCATAAAAACTGTCTGTTCTGAATTAAGCTTTTTGTTGTGAGATAAATAAGGAAATAACTTCACGGGTACCGCGAATATTGGGTAACTTGATCGATTGAGATTGAGTGAGTTAAATGTGTACAGCGTATTGCAATATGGTCCAGCACACCCTAAATGGCAGTAAGTGTTTGCACATTGCAATAGATTAGCAACAAAACAAAGAGCGTTGACTTGCTCAATGTTATATATATCCCAAATTGCATAATAGAAATCATGGGACACCCTATCCAATTTTCTGACCTGAAATTTATTCAACCCTACTTCAGAACTTCAAACTAGATATAAATCAACATGATGAAAATAAATAACATAGTGCAAATAAAAGGGAAACTATACTTAAAAAGAGAAATATTAGACAGGATAAGAAACAAATTATAGAGATCACTCCTTGTTCATTTGTAAAATTCATTACAAATTATTATCACCATTGTTACTATCAATATGTCAACCGAAAAAGGACAGATTCTCGTCCGATCCATGACAAAGGAAAAACTTCACCCTGTCAAATTAATTACATTAGCTTCCCAAAACTACAAATTAAGATTGATCTTCGTATTATCAATGCCAACACGATAAGGCCATTGCATTCCACGTGTTAAAATGAAATTATTAGCTAGGTATCAAATTAGCACCGGAAATGAAGTCTTATATCAACAAATTCCTCAACTTTTTAAGAAAATTCCCCAATTATGTTTGATTCCCCGGTACAATTGCATAGAAACACCTGCCCATTATGATCAGCTACTTAACAGAAACGAAATCCGTTGATTCCAAGTCAATTAAATCAACCTCCTTTTAACTTCCGTTTTCAATCACAGATTAGAAAGAGAAAAAGGGAAAATCGAAACACCAACTACAACCCTATTTCTCAGCATATAATTTATGCAGATTTCTTCCATATATACACACATCTATAACGAAACTTAAATCACGTTTCACTGAGTGCAAAACAAAACTAATCGATTAGTAACCAAAAAACACCTAGAAAGGAATTTTAAACCCAAAAGAAAAAGGGGAAAAAATCATCACCTGAAACAGGAGCGTGATTACATTCAACCACCCTATATAAATATAAATTTATTAAGCAAAGGAAATTCTGCAAAGGGAATTGAGAAGAGAGCGAAAACCAAACAATTGATTGATGAAACCCAAGGAGAAATAGATACAAGGAATTTAACATAAAATATAAATGAACGAGGAAGAAGGTGATTGGAGATTTGGAGTTCTTTTCTGACGAGAGCTGACTCAGCAACATGTAACGGATATAGACAAAACTACACGAACAAATTTTTATTAATTGTATTTTTTTTTTCTTTTTGAATGCTTAGTAATTGTGTTTATTATTCGGCGTATTTGGTCCCGTTGTGTTTATTACATTCTGAGTCCCATTTTGATATGCACGATTTGACTTTTACACGTATTAAAAATTTGAAATTAATAATATTGGAAGGATAAATTTTACTTATATATTTATCAATATATCTTTATATTAAATATGATAACTTACTTTTATAGATAACCATGAATAATAAATAAATATAGATTAAGAAATGAAAAAGTTAAATTTATACTTATAAGGAAAGTAGCATATATTTTGGGGGACGAAAAAGGAAGTCAAGCCTATCAAAATGGGATGGAGGGAGTATAATTTTTTTTTGGAGTATTGTGTTTATTATTATTTATTATACTGCTTTTATGCGATGGAGTTCAATCATAGGGTAAAATAGAATCGTAAATAAAAACGATGATTTACTTTGTATAAATTGCAGATTACTAATCTTCATCTTTTTTCCAAAATTTTTGAGTGATACAGCTGATTTCTTGATTCTAAAATGGGAGAACTTGTTTGATTTTTTTTTTTTTTTTAATTTGGTGAAGTTTAGAGAGATCTTTAGAGAAGAAGTATTGGAATGAAACTATAAAGACAGATGTAAGTCTATTTTTCTTAGATTGACGGAAGAAACTTCTATTCGATTGATGAGTTACCTTGTATAAATTGCAGGTGACTAATTTTTATTTTTCTTTCAAATTTTTCGAATCAAACCGTATATTTTTTTTGTTCCCCAATGTGAGAATTTGCTTGAAAATTGATCAAATTTGACGAAGTTTAGGAAGATTTGTAGAAAGAAGTGATAGAATGAAATTATGTGATGATAAACATAAATCTATTTGTCTTAAATTGGTAGAAAAATTTTTCCTCTGATCAGTGATTAAATTATAATCACTTATTTCGGGGAGGAAAAAAAGTTGATAGTTTCTTTTTCTTTCCTTTATTTTTTCTTCCATCTTTCTTTCTTTTTTTTTTCAAAAATTATTTCTCCCTTTTTAATTTTTTTTAAAAATAGCCATAGAATTTTATTTGCCTAGAGAATTTCCTTTATTACCATTACCATACCTTAAACTAATAGGTACTAGCAGTAACTTACACATAGATGTTAGGTCACATAATCTCCATGAATAAGCGTTTGATATATAGTAATTTTGAGTATTGGGTATTTGAGTTTTCACATATCATGAAGTACTACCAAATTTTCAACTCCATAGATCCATGTACGTTACATGATGAAATTAGTAGCTTACATATGGATAGAAGTTCAATATGGCGAATTATGTGCTTCACTGACATCACCTTGATTTACGGATATTGTGGAAGAAAATTTTTACTCTCTTGATTATTAAAAATTATAGGTTCATCAAAATAGGGAAGATCTAAGTTGAATGAAACTTTTCCAACTCCATAAATTCCTATTTGTTAAATAATTGCTTATATAAAAACATAAGATTACAAAACGAGAATTTTGTGTTTGACATCACCCTTATTCACCATTCACCAATACTACGGAAAAAAAATTTTACTCTCCAAATTCTTAACAATTGTACATCATTAAATTATACAAGATTTAAATCGAATAAATTTTTTTTTAAAATTCCGTCTACCCATGTAACTTTAAATAAATGAAATTAATTGCTCACGTAAGGACATGAGATAAAAAATGGGATCATTAGTCGTGACCTTGGTTTGTTGTGAAGAATTTGATTTGTCGTGCAGACAAATGGTCTCGTTATGATCCTAACTGTTGCAGTAGGTGGTGCTCGTGGTAATGGTGATCATTGTAATTTATCAAATATAATTGTAGCCTGCCCTTTAAATAAAAGCACTGATTTTTTTCAAATGTAAAATTAAATAATTCACTCTTTCTATTCTTCCACGATAGGAAATAGTAGCGGAGTATGGGTCTCAATGAATTTTAATTGCAAAGCCCAGTTTTTACTATGGACTCACTTGGATCCTCCTTTTCCGAAGTTGAAGTGTTAAGATTGGGCTTACTAGTGTCTATAATTGAGGAGTGACACTAATGGCACTGAAAAACTTGACATCTACGGATAGGAACACTCCTTTGTAACTTCTTACTCCTAGTGCTTGTTGGCATAGTTCCTTTCTATTTTTGAGGAAAACATTTTTTTTTTTTTTGGTTTCTTTTTTCTTGATGGAACAAATTTTGGGTTTTTAGCTTTACAATTTTTTAAAAGATTCAACTATTTAATTTTGCTTTGCTTTTGCATAATGTAGTTCTTCACGTTGAATTGAAACATGACTAAAAATTATTGAACAATGTGCGTAATATTAATTCATTTAACAAGAACTTTATAATTTTGTCCTTGCGATCATTATATTCATAATGTAAAATATGTTATTTTCACAATTTTGTGTAGGATTAATTATACTGTGAGATATGTCGCAAGCATATAAATCGATCAAAATTCAATTATTTATAGCATAATTGCATAATCATCATCCAAAAACAACAATGCTCCAATGGTTGTTTCGATTTGTTTATAAGATCATATCCAATATTAAATTTACTCTTTCTGTTATATTTAAAGCCAAAATTATTGACAACTGCACACATTATAGAAAATTGGTTATCATAATGCCGACAAGACATAGAAATTAAGATAATGTAACTTATAAAATTGCAACCACAATATCAAATAATAATTATTGAATATTGTTGTTTGAACACAATGATTGATACAGTGGCAGACATATGATGTGGTACATTTATTTGAAGTAAGATAATAAGGAGTGAGACAATTTTATGGAATTTCAACGCAGCACATTCTATTAATCATTATGTTTATGTAATATTATTCTTAGAATCTTATTACAATATGCTACTTTTGGCAGCACTATTACCTAGAACGAGTTTTGATCAGGTCCTCACGTGGGTACGTACCCATGCCCACGTGGGGAACTATGATGGAGCCACATCGCCACCAAAAATTTTAATTTTTTAATTTTTTATAATATCTAAGTTGAGTCGGACAAATAATGCACATTCCCCCCTGATGGTAGGGGTTTTGTTTTCACTATGGGTACAAGAACTTTACCCTACCTGGAACATTGCGAACTACAATGTTCAATGACTATTTTATTCTTTCCTTTAGTAACTTTTGTTATCTGATTCTGTTAAATAAAATGTCGGCACATGATTGGCCGTGTTTGTAAGCTTTATCGATATGGTGAATGGTGATGCAATAATATTGTTGATTGTAATGCCCCGCTCAAAGTCGACCCGACATAATGTATACGTGTATGATGTGTTTATGAAATATTTGGGAATGTATGAGACATGTCGGGAGTCGAAACGGACGTCGAAATGATGAAAACGGGAAATTTCAGCAGAACCGGAGTTACGGCCGTAAATGTAAGGATTACGGCCGTAAATGTCATATTACGGCCGTAAGTGTCAGGTTTTACGGCCGTAAAAGTATGGTTACGGCCGTAAGGTAGAATAGTTACGGCCGTAAAGTGTGAACAGTGGAAAATGTCCAAAAGTTTCAGAGAGCAAATTACGGTCGTATGTTCTGAAGATACGGCCGTATGGTTCAGGTTACGGCCGTAAGGTTATGGGGTTACGGCCGTAAGTAATGGGTTACGGCCGTAAATATGAAAGTTACGGCCGTAATTTTATGTCGGCAGAACTGTTCAGGATCAGCTTTTTAAGGGCTTTTCGACCATTCTTCTACTCCACTCGAGTTTGGCTCTCTCCCAACACCCTCCAAGACACTCAATATCATATTTTACCTCATAAAATCCTATGTACTCCATGTTTGACCCTTGTGGAGCATAAAGAAAGGAAAGAATCAAAGGAAGAAGGAAAAGGGAAGAAAAAGAGGAAGAAGAGGAAAAGAAGAAGAAGCTTGGGTTTCACTTGTGCTTGGTTTCCTCGACTCATAATGTGGGTAACATGATATTTTACTTATATGCAAGTTGAATACATGCTTATTCTTGACTTGAATTGAGTTATGAACGAGTTTGCAAGGGGTGTGGAATCTAGAAGCATGTTAGGGGCCTTTAGCTTTGATTCGTGACCATGGCATGATGTACTGATGATATGTCTATGTTTATATGACCTATGTGCCCCTTATGTCTTGCCCTATGTGTTACCCGGCTATTGGAAAGTAGTTGTTCCGTGTATGCTATATAGGAGACGCGCATGTTATGTGAATCTCGTGTGCTTATGTGTTCGTGTTGCTCGGCTTGTTGATGGTTGGGATGCGTATATATGAATGTGTTGTGTTGCCCGGCCTTTACGTGTTGGTGATGTGTATCTATGTATTTGTTCGACCAACGTGCTAAGTGTAGGCCGTATATGTTAACGTTGGTGTTTCGAATCCCGTATTCGATATGGATGGGAAGCCATTGTATGGCATGAAACGGGATTGAGTTTTCGTGAGGTATGCTATGCCTATATACATCATGAGCATGCATATATATCCGTCATTAGCATGCATATATGTTGTTGCGTATCTTGTGTTCACGTATATGATACGATTGGCCAAAATGGGAGCAAAGTGCTACACAGAAATGTGGGAGCCACCTCTTGAGTCCCGGCCTATATGTGAGCCTCGGCCAAAAGGGGAGCAAAGTGTTACACAGAAATGTGGGAGCCACCTCTTGAGTCTCGGCCTATGTGAAATGAGGCTATTATATGATATGTACGGTACGGCGCCACGTGAACACAGTGATTCGCAACAGGGCCCATATGCAATAAGAAAAAGATATGACACGTGCATCATTCACTGTGCATCGTATCTGTTATCCACTGAGTCTTTGTGACTCACTCTGTGTATACGTGTATGTTTTGAAGGTATGCCACGTGTGTTCGACTCGTGGAGGTTGGCGAAGGGTCCTCAAGCCGTTATGTGTGATGACGTGATTGGGAAAAAGGGAATCTGAAGATCCGACGAGCCACGCAAAGACCTTTCGAAACCCTTTGGCTATGTAAGTATACGATATGTTTGAAAGAAATTTACGAACCTAGGGTTTCGAATGTGTAAGTACACGTGTAGCGCTCCTCTATTCCCGCTGTGTTTATGTATATGACGTGTACGGGACCACCACGTGGCCCTTATGATTACGTATTCGTGCACATTCCGTATGTGATGTTCGTATATGTATGTGTAAGGGAGGGAGGGGCGTTACATTGATCAACTCATAATTCAAGCAATTAAGATCGTTAATTCCATATCCTGTTACGTATCGCACTGCGAGAACAAGAAATAGACGCTATTGAAGCACAAGTCTTGCTTCCCCAAAAAAGGCACAAGTCTTTTTCTTTTTTCCTTTTTCCCTCTCTTTTTGGTGAAAGGAAAAACGCACAAATCTTGCTACATAATTGTACTTGTCAAAAGAAATTTTACCAATGTATGATAGGCTACTTCCACTAATAAAATTTAAATGAACAAATACCTTTAATTAGACAAGGCCAAGATCAAATATTAATGATGATTTACAACGTTCTTAAATTATTTGCATTAATGTATGAGAATAGAGCAGGTTATTATACGAAAATAAACGAAGTTCCACTTTCCTCAATTTCGTAGGCTCTCAATATGAGCAACAATTGTGAGAAACCAAACCTTTTCTTTCGTTAAAAAAATATTTTATTCATATATTAAATTATATGGTAAAAATTACAAGATATATAGATGATTACGAATGATTATTTGAAATATATGATTAATATTGAAGTTTGATAATAAATTTATAGCTATCTCGAATCTGGTCACTTGTAAAGCATGGTAAAAAATCAAAAATAAAAAAAAAAACGTAAAAATCAAAATCCTAATTAAATATTCTTGTACATTTCCAATCCTTACAAAGATATTTACTTGAAAAACATTAATGTAAAACATCAACTAGAATATTGTCATCTTCAAACCTACGTTCCTTCCAATCTACACTATTAGGACAGAGAGAACAAGCAATAGATCATAACAGCTTTGGACCTTATCATGAGTGACCTACCAAAAAGGACTAGAGATTAAAAAGTAATGGACATCGAGCTCATCATGTCAACTTCTCGTGGTAAAAAATAAGGATTTTATATTTGTAATCATGACTTGATCATGAGTGTCATTTGATGCCTTAATTTGTGTTCATCATTTAAAATATTCTCTTGTGGGAATTTCAACTTACTATAATAATTGGCAATTTGGCATTCTTACTTCTTACACTCAAAAAATTGAGTTAAGGAATATCAACTTTAGTCTGGAGACCTCTTCAACATACATTTTCGACGAGGTCCTCGTCAATACATCCTGATTTCAACAAGAGCCACTGATCATGATCGAAGAATAACAAAGATAACTCACGCGATAATTATGAGATGAATTCCACTAAATCGATTATAGATGACAATTGGGAGTTTAAGGAGGCAATTTTGGGTGTAAGCATAACATAATTGGGGATTAATTGCTTTTTACTTAACACACTCCGCTTATCCATTCAAAAACAAAAAAAAAAAAAACCACACACACACACACTCTGCCCAAAATGTGAGAAATAATTGATGCCCAAAATGTATGATTGAAAAAAGGTATAAAAAGAAGCTTCAGAAATAGTTTTGTCAAACATGTTCGTATATGATGGAAGTACTACACATGTGTGGTGTCTTCAGTGTATTTTGCTTTTTTTTTTTCCCCTCAATTTAGGCACCATCTAAATTTAGACATTTAAAATTTTGTTCTTATTTAACTCCAATAATGAAAAATGGAAAATGGAAAAGAAAAAGACAAGAAATAATTAAGAGGTAAGCACTTAACCTACACCCGAAACAGAAAACCTACCTTAATAATTTCAAAAGTAAGATAATAATGTTTATTGAGTACATCACAAGACATTTTAAAAGGACCTATTCTCATATGCAAGCAACATGTGAAAAGGCACACCCATATACTTTATTGATTTACTTTTTAAATTCTTCGATGACATGCCTTGGATAATATATCTATAAATATGTATGGTTAGAAGTCCTCACAATACCCACAACTACGTATTTTGTAATAGTTTTAATAAGATTTAAAATAGTTCCGAAGAGATTGTAAGTGTTAAAATGTTACAAAGATATATGGTTATTAAGAGCTTATTCGTTTAAGGAACTACTAATTCCAGCCGCAACATTTGACCAAATGATACATTGTGATTGGAGGATTTGGGAGAAAAATCGGGTTCACCCGATGATATTCTCAAGTTTATATTCAAACGAACATGGCCTAAATCATTTGGATTGGATAAATAAATTCTTTTTATTAATACGAATTTGGATGAAACTTTGATATTGGCGTTTCTATACATTTAAGACACATTTGAAGTACATTAGACGATATTGAATAATATCAAATAAACAAAGAAAATAAAGATCTTGTTTAATTTACTATCCATTACAATATATCACTCTAAATGAAGATTCATAAGACATTGATGTATACCCTTTGCCTCTCAGTGGTGCCTTATGGAACGACGAACTAGGTGATTGGTTAAATTTCCTATTACAAAACATTTTTGTATATTCAAAAAGTAAAAAGCTCACTTTGTAGTTCGCTTAAACTCGTAAAAACTTAAAGCTTGGTCATGCAGTTTCATCACACTGTGCTTTTTGGAACACTGACAAAAAGTCATTAAAACCCGTATTTCGGAACTCAGCATTTTTGCAAGTTAATTGTGTGTGATTGCACATATGGAATAATCACTCCACAGAAGAAATTATTACAAATGTATGTGATATGATATCATCTTTGCAAGGTGCTCTTTTCAGGCCTACTAACTAATTAATAAATTAAAGGGGTTTTAGAGGTCACAAAGAAAGTATCCAAACAGACAGGATTGGTGAAAACAACTCCTCATCTAGGCGCTGTTGGTTTTTAGTTGTTGGCCTAACCATTTCATCTAATACACAAACAATTGACCCAACACAACAATTCGTACAAACTACCACATAAAACTACATTAAAATCTCCAATCCAAGATTGATTTAAACTCGAGTCATCTTGATCGTCACCTTCATTTCATATGGAACAATTCTCCTCTTTTCAAATGGAGAAAACAGGTAGGATCATCCGAAGATCAATCTTCACTTTCCTTCAAAACTATCAAATTTTCACATCAAAAGCAGCAATCTTGGCTCTCCCTTTTGCGGGTTCGACTCTACTATCGCAAGCTTCTTTGCCTACGTCGCAATTTTTCGCATTAGTCCATGGCCGACTAAGAACCCTTTTCCTCGCCGCGGGGTTCCCTCCCTCGTCTGACTTGTTCGCCATTCTCAACCTAAAACTCACTCAAACAATTGTCACATTTCTTCTTGTACTTCCATTTAGTCTCACTTTTCTCCTCTTTGCTAAAGCATTGATTATGAAACAAACGCTTATCTATCAAGAAAATATGCCATTTTCTTCTTGGATCAAACTATTCAAATCCCTCTATCTCACACAAATTTGCAACTCATTACTCATCCTTTGTGCAAATGCTACTTGTTTCTCTCTTCTACTCATTGCATTCAATTCTTTCGATCTATTAGGCCTTTCTTCACCCGGGTGCTTCCTATTTCTTTCGGCCCTTGGGATCATTATCTACTCAATAATTCTTGCTAACGCGTATGTCTTGTGCAATTTGGCTATAGTGTTGAGTGGAATAGAGAGACGAGGGGGATTTACAATGATTCTCAAGGCATTTTTTCTCACGCGGGGTCGAGCTTCAACGGCATTGTCATTAGCCCTTCCTTTCAGTATAGCAATGGCTTCGGTCGAAGCTTTGTTTCAATACCGGGTTGTAAGAGTTTATAACAATGTTGTATCTCTCAATCCATCCATGTTTTTTGAGGGTGTTTTCATTGCCTACTTATACGCGATCCTAATCGTCCTGGATACCGTAGTTGGTTGTGTGTTTTTAAAGAGGTGCAGAGAAGAATTTCAGAATGATGAGGAGAATTTGTTTTCACACTCAAATTCTGTCAATAAAGTTTGCAAAGGTGATTATGTTATATTGTAGTGTTGATTCAAGAAAGTTGAACAACTTTCTTTGTTACTAATTGATTTGAGTCCCCTTTACAAATGGGGGATAATACAAGGGTTATGTATGTACAAAGTCCAAAGGATGTATAAATTTTGTAATTCGTTGTATTGTGCAATGCAAGTGATGTGAATCCATTCGAATCCAAACACTATACTTTATAATCATGTACACGAAGAAGATCGATGATTTTATTCAATTTGGTCACACAAGAATAAAAAGAAAGATGTAGACAACCGAATCAAGCTTAGAAACAGTTTACTACTTGTACAAATAGATTTATCAACAATATAAGTGACAGATATTTAATTTTCGATATCATTATCACATCATTTGAAGTTGATCAACGCCATTACAAGAGAGTGGTCAAATTCCCTGAGTTGCTTTCATTGTGTCTATTTTAAGGTAAACTGACATCTACTCTCTACCAAAATAAACATTTCCCCTACGGAAAGAAAGCAATGGATGTACTATAATATACTAGTTGTTGGCGGGTAGACCTTAGCTTCTCAACAGGTTGGACCATTAGAATCGGAAGAATTGACTTGTATCCAATTGTGGGAAAAAATTTAATATCGCTGAAAGATCTAAACACTCGATCTACGCCAACGGTAACTATCTACCTACATATAAGGGTCATATTATTTATTAAATTGTGGGAAAAAAATTCTAATACTGCTGGAGTACTAAACACTCGGTACTCCATGCCAATGAGAACTATCTACCTACATATAAGGGTCATATTATTTATTAAATTGTGGCCGTATGTGTATGTGGGTAGTTCATGGGTTGAAATCTGAGTTAGACTCCATAGTACTTAAATTTTTTTCCCCAATTGTGAGGCATCTTTCTTTTATTCAATTTCATACTGAGCCAATATAATATCGTTCCACGACTAAAGACTAAAATCCACCGTTAAGAGTCATGCTACTTGAAGAATTTTTATTAAGAACTTAGTTAACGACTAAGTGGTAGTGTAAATTTTTTTAGAAATATTGTTTTCTATATAAGTAAAGCCCCTCTATGTTTTTAGAAATATTGTTTTCAAGTATTGAATACATTTACATTCAAAAAAAAAAAAAAAAGTATTGAATACTTTTGATCACTAAATGTTAGTTATTTACATATAAAAGTCTACAATTGACTAAATAATAGTCACTTACGTGTACGGGACTAATCATAATTAGTTTGGACTATCGACGTGGCTCGTCATCCTTTGAGGTGAAAGAGACTGGTATTTCAGGCGTTAAAAAATATTTTAGAAAAGAAGAGGAATATGGATGTAAATTTTATATTTTTTGATCAAAAAAATTCGACCAAAAAGGAAAAAGGAAAAATAGTGCAGGGACAAGAGAACATAAATCAAAATTAGGAAAATGAGACCGAACTTTTAGACATTTTTTTTTAGTTCATCCTTTTAGTTCATCTTGAGTGTCGAAACTCTTGGTACAAGTTATGACTGCGGAGTGCAACCTATCGAATTTCCCTAGTTGCAAAGCAATCTCATCAAAAGATGCAGGATCAAATGTTATATGAAATTTGTGATGGGATCAAATTAATCATAATGTGTCGAAGGGACTAGGAAACCACAGTACCTTTTTAATTCCTTCAATCGACATTGCTTAATCTGTCAGAAAATATGAGTAAACATGTATTTTCACGGGAACAAAGGAGTATTTATTTTACATTAATTCTGCACTAAATCAAATGTCAAAGAATCAACATTAATAATATGTAGATAGAATAATTGAAAAGTAGCACTCAGATCACATCATCTATTCAATTAATATAGAATAAAAGTCTATCTATTTACTCGTCACATAAAGCACAATCCACCGAGTATATATGCTCTTGTACCAACAACCAAGCATGAAAGAATTGCCCCCAAGATGTAAGGAGCTACCATGTATTTCCTATATATGACAAACAAGATGTCCAAGGTACTTCGTGAAGGAAATACTTGGGACATTCATTCATATAGAGTATGATCCACACATGACTAACAAGAAGAAAAGAATCATGAGCCCTATGATCATCTTGTTTAATGTAGTATATCAGACTCAATGAATTCAATTTAGTTCCTCAACCTTGTTTGACCATAATCCTCATCCAATCCTTTTCTTCAAAGGCAACTTTCTCTGTCGGCGAATCTCTCGACTAGAGTGTTTTGGCTCGATCCAATTCCTGTTGCCAAGATATCCTCTCACAAATAGATCAAAGTAGAGTATACCGCTCAGTTACTTTTCATTTCTCTTGACTGCAAAAACAAAAAAATGTTTATTATTTTTGGAGAATGTATCGTTAGTATATCGTTAAAAAATAATGAAGATTATGCAGTTGAAAATGAATGTTAGAAAAAGTGATTTTACAAGAATATCCTACCTCTTTGGAACCATGATCTTCTAACAGCCTGGCGGATTTGACGCTCGTGTTTCTCTAAGAGATCGTCAATTCTTTGTGATTGAGAGAGCAAAGGTCCTGAAAATTCGACCTTTTCTGCCTGATTCTGATGCACCTGTTTCAAGTCCCATTTAGAATATATGATGATGCTGGAGTGAAGATAAAGGAAACCCTTAAGAACAAAACTCTTAAGCTTTGCCAAACATGCTGATAAATGATGTTTCTTGAAAAAAGTTAAATATAATTACCAAACTGATTCTCTTGGCAGCAAGATCATCTTTCTGATAAAGCGCAAGTGACAGTTCCTGAGAGTGGTAATCCTCGGATGTATCAAACGAATCTGGACGTTCTAATTGACTCCACTGTTTGAGCATCGACTGCTTGAAGGCTTCACGAGAATCTTGACCTTTAGAATCAGCAAAATTTCCATTTACAACTTCACTGTTTTCATCCAATCGTAAATCCAAATTATTTCTTGAATGCAACATGCTTGAAGGTTCGAAAATTAGGCTTCTAGAACTCGACCGACTCCTCGATCTTATGGATGAATCATGCATACGTCTCCTTGCCCATGCAAAACCGCTTGACCCTGAAACTTGTAAAGGACCTATGTAGGTATCGTCCCCTTGAGATGGGTTCTTTACATGGGATGTTGTCTCTTCTTTTCCCTCTATTGATGGCTTTGGAGGGTCAAGACGTAAGTCTTTATCCCCGTTACAGCTAGTGGTAACATTTCCGTTAATTTTCGGGTTGACTCGAGTTTTAACAGGCAAATTCTGCAGAGGTACAAAAGTTTAGTGTATGTTTGTGTAAATTGGTGATGTACGGTTAATATTGAAGCTTGACTTTGATTGAGCAGTACCACTTAATCTTTATGTAGAGATGAGTTAAAATGAATTAAGCCCAAAAGGAAGTGTATAAATTACACTTCTATGAAATACCTCTTCTGGTGCAAGTTTACTGATTCCATTCTGTTTTCTTGTCGGTTTCCTGGTTTCAGGTCGGGATCGTCCACCAGTTCTCTTCCTGAAAATCCAAGAAAAAGTTCGGTAAAAATAAATTTCTAAGTTGAAACAATAACTTCATAGAATGGATATAAGGACCCCACCTGCTTGAGTCTTCTCGGTGTTTAATATCGATTTCTTTACTTGGTGGGTACTTAGGCAGGCTTGAGGGGTCACAAGCATAAGGCTTTGTCTTGAAATACTAAAGATTTAATACAAAGAAAATGAGATCTAAAGATCTTAATGATGTAGAAAAACGACAAAAAACACGAGCATATTTATTTATGCATGTATACCTCAGATTCGAGGGCTGATGATGCAGTTCCTCGTTTGTACGGTTCTACAGAAAGCAGAGTTTCTATCAGTGTGACAGCTGTTTTTGGTAGATCTTTGAAGGTCTGCCAAAGACAGCTCTCATAAGGATGTTGTGGTTTAAATAGAGTCGCGTGAGGAAGTTTAGATTTCTTCCAATAATCGTCTGGAGGGGACCCGCAGAGTTTGAAGATTTTGTGCAACTGTTCAACCTGCTCAAATTACAGGGCATCTTCATTCAGCATTCGAAATTCAACATAAGATTGATATGGTAATCCTCTATTGAGTTTATAAGATCATTACAAGCTAGATGCAGTGAAGACTCAACCATAAATTGGCATTTTCAAAATGAATAATGTTATTACTTATTCATCATCATCATCTCTGCTTTTGCTCCATCATCATCATCATCATCATCATCATTGATATGACACTTAGGGCTTGTTCCCTACGACATAAATTTCCACTAACTTTTTCTCTCTCATCATTTTCAACCACTCATACAATTATTTTATATTTTATAATACATTTTCTCAAATTTTCAACCGCACATCTAATACGCATTTCGAGTAAATCAAAATTATTGCCTAAAGAACAAGCCCTTAGTTAGTTGACTTGTCATCTTAAATGCAGGATATGATAAAACTAATTAGGAACTAATGCCACCTTATCAGTGACGAATAGCATTACTCTAATAGAGGCACGACCCCACCAATAATGCTAGGTGTACAACCCTATAATACAGACTAGACCCCTCCAATGCAAAAGGGGTAAAATGGTATTTTTCATAGACTTCTATTAGGCGTTGTACCCTAGCATTATTCTTACTCTAATTGGGAGAGTGATTACCTCAGTGCGTCCTTGAAGGATCGGTCGAGCCATGAGAAGCTCAGCAAATACACATCCAACACTCCAGAGGTCCACAGAGGCACTATAATCGGTGGAGCCCAACAAAAGCTCAGGAGGACGATACCATAAAGTGACTACTCTACTTGTAAGAGGTTGCTTCTGCCCATAACTACAGAAATTAGCTAACCCAAAATCTGCCACCTTCAAAACTCCTTCATTGCTTACTAGAAGATTAGCACCTTTAATATCCCGATGCATTATGCCCCGAGAATGACAATGTTCAAGACCAGACAATAACTGTTTCATGTAGCATTTTACCTGTCAAATGAGCCAATTGAAACTTATTATATATATAAACTTAAATTAACTAATTCTCCAGAAGACGCAACAAAAATTATCACACACGAACACTCCTAGCATTCGCAAAAACCCTCTCTTGTTTTTCATTTTTATTGTGAAAAACATACGACATGTTCTCTTTGCTGTTTTCATAATTCAATTTTTCGGAACACTGTTCTTTTTGAAACGCATCTTCAAGAACAAGAAAAAATCTTGTGAAGAAAACCCAAAACTATTTTTTGTCATTTTTAGAGAAAATGCAGAAATCACGGCTTGTATTCTCTATCCACCCCAAAAAAGGAAAACTGAAAATTATTCAAAACTCAAAATTGCAAGTTGAAAAGCAAAGACAAAGACAACTAAGTTTTCAAATCTAAGATGCTTCCAAATATGACAAAATGTCATTCTTTCTGCTCAAATGTCATCCAAATAAACTAGGTTTGGATGTGACAATTGTAACCAAAATTAAATTTTCTAATCAAATATGCTCACTGAAATAAAAATACATACTTTCACATAAATGTCCAAACCTGTGCTTCATTGAACTTGATGTCTGGGCAAGATAAAAGCCCTGCGATATCATGTTCCATGTACTCAAACACCAGATATATGCTACACGATAATCGGGAGGTAATTAATCCTTCCAACTTTATAACATTTGGATGATCAAGCCGCCGAAGAATCATTATTTCTCTAGCCATGAAACGAACACTTTCTGGCTCAAAATTGTCAAATCTAACCTTCTTCAATGCAACTATTTTCCCACTTTCTAAATCACGCGCTCGAAATACAGAGCTATATGTACCCTGCCCAATCTGTTATAAAGCAATTGATTATTAATTAATGGGTATTTAGAATTAATATCAGCATATATGGTTATACAATCGATCATTAATTTTCCTAATACGGTTCAAGATAATGACACACAAGTACAATACAAGTATAATTAATTAGTGCTGGTTGTCACATTTTCAATAATTAAAAATATAATTACAGGTACTGAATAAGATGGAGCAACAATTACAACGAGTATATGGATGAATCAGCTAACCTTTTCAAGCTTCTCATACGACTCGGCTTTGGCTGGTACCCAGCCTTGAATGGCTTCACCAGCCACCGCACTGAGCCAAGCCGGCCACCCAGCCGCCACCTGCTCACCTTCCACATACCTGTGCAAGTTCCCGAGCCTAAAACTCACCGATTCACTCCCACACCCGTTCGAACTTGTCGGGCCCGACTCACCCAACTCGCTCCCTGACTCATTTGATCTCTTCTTCAACTTCTTCAAGTTGAAATCCAACCCCGTACCGCTAACCACCCGGCTCCGACCCGACCCCAATTCGGATCCTCCCGTGAGGGCCCCGGAATTGTCCAGTGCCGCCGGCGTTACCGACACTGCTTGTTTGGACGTCACACAACCCATTACCACCAATGAGGTCTCACCGCGGCACCATCATCTCCGGCGCCACCACTACCACCACCGTGATTTTGAGTTGGTGAGATTTGAAGATCCAACCAGAAGAAAGTATGCACAAATTTGACTCAGGTCAAGATTAATTAAGGGAAATCAACCCCAAATTCTTAGGATCATTGAATATCGAGCTTTTATATGTACTAGTACAATTATAGTAGAAAAATATCCGCAAAGCTCACACTGGCCTAATGAGTACCGAGTCCTCCTTTTTCTTTGTGCGCCAATTGCGGAACAGTTCACCATTAATGGGGTTCACAATGAATTGAGCGAAATTAACGGAAATAATGACAAAGTAGCTTTTTCCGCTAGTGCTGTTTTTTCAAATAATAATAAATATAAAATTTCGTGAAAATACAAATTCTTTTGATGATAATCAAACAAAGAAGTGTGAATCTACAGTATGAAATCAAAGTGGCAGACACGAAAACTACAACACTGGATTGACTTATTTTTGGATCATTTGACAACGTGTGTATGACTCTGTATAGTATTATATTTAGGACATAAATTTATAATATATTTCTAGGTTTCAAATCTTGTTAATTCAAATCCATACTCGGATTTTTTGGGCGTTTGTGGTGTAGATAGATGAAGAGGGAATATAAGAATTAAGAGGGTGGCAACTGTTTCAAACAAAGGGGCCCTATTAGTTCAATATTGTGTTTACCCAATTGGGGGGAAAAATAAAAAAGAAAAGTTTTGAGCCATTTATGTGGCAAAGAATTCTGTTACAAGTATGGATCTATGAAAATTAGAAAAGAATCAAAAGAATAAAAATATCATATGTGAACAATTTTTTATATTTGTATTAGTTGTGATGCAGTGCAAGATATTAGTTAGCGTTATTTCTGATGTTAGTACGAGGCAATCAAGTGGGTAATGTTTTCGGGAGACTAAATCATACTTCTAGCCGAGATGGTACTATCACGTTAATTAGTCAACTGATTGGTATTCTAAAAAGCGTAAAGCGTGGAGAAGCGATAAGATCAAGTTTCAAGTCTTTACGAATTTAAGCAAGTCTAAGTATAGGCTAAACGTAAAAAAACTTGAAGCGTGAGAAATCAATAAGGTCAAGTTTCATACCTAAGTGTCACTAAAATGAGCTCGAAGCAAGCTTTTTAGAATATATAGGATGTAACATATTATCACGTTTATAAGAGTATGATTTATCCTCTCTCATAAAGGGAGAAAAACGATACTCACATAGATAGTATAGTGCCAAACAACATTAACATGGCATGCTGCTCCATTGACAGGGGACATTTCATTTCTAGAAGTGTTCTCAAATCGGTCATTTTCTTATGTAGCAAAATGGTCAATTATAACTGTTCAATTGAAGTTTCATTTCAAAATGTGTACGCACAATCCGAACAAACTCGTCATATGTTTAAAAAAAAAAACGGTTCCTTTCGTTTTTAAATTATATATTTTTTAAATGGGTTAGTTGTCGAACTGCAAAACAATTTAGCTACTGACAATTTATTTTTACTGCATAATCTTTAGTAAATGGTTTAACCTTCTTCTTGTTTTATAAATACATTTTTTTTTAATTTTAAAGATAATTTTAGTGTGACAATGTTTTTACATTTTTTTTAATACAACTTGCATCAATGACAAACATTACTACAGAGTTGGAGTTGGTTAACAATATATAAATGTGGCGTAAATGAACAATACGACGAACTTGAAATTGAGCCTCCTTTGCATGCAAGTGGACTGCTTCATTAGATTGTCTTCTAACACGATGCACAAGAAAACCTAACTCGATCATCATAATGTCTTTAACTTTAGCGTAAGAAGTAATTTGATTGTCAAAATTTGTAGTAAAATATATTAGTCATCGACTATCATCATTATTGTATATGTAATTTAATTCCATCACTCTATGCATAGAATTCGTTCATCAAGTAGTTAAAATAACATGGAACTAGAAACATTAAGTTTTTATAAGTGGAAATTGGAGCAAATAATTCCAAAAAAATGTGGTCATTGCGAATTTGGTTTGAAAAAATAAAACGTAACTTGATTGGTCCAAAAAAAAAGTTTGAGATGCAAATCTAGTCCTTTTGGATGGAATCCGTCCATTGTTGCCGTTAATTTCTTCACTTTTGGCTATTTTGTCTTTTTTTAAAGGGCATTTTGGTAGTTTTACTTTTGATAAATTGCACAAAAGGTCCCAATCTTTATGGGTAGTTACAATCAAGTCCTAAAGTTATATATACACACATATATAGTCCAAAATTTTAGTTAAATTGCATAATTTTACCATTATATATATATATATATATTTATTTGGTCCATACTTAATTTTATCGAATTGTTTTTTTTTTGATAATTTTATCTAAATATTTTGATACTAATTAAATAATTTTTTTTAAAAATCACACATTTTAGTTTTACCAAACAATTAGTAATAAATGTAATTATTGTATTGTATCTCCATAAAATTTTTGCAGGACTATAGCTATATAAAAAAATATACTGAATATATAAAAATAATAAAATAAAATACAAAAAATAAAAAAATTATTTTATATATCTCCACTTTGGTACATAATTGAATTTATCGAAATAATTTAATTTTAATTAAATAGTTTCTATCGAAAATTTTAGTACATTAATACACGTTTGCATTAACCTTTTAACTTTTGAAAAATTTCTTTTGTATTAATATGTGTACATTTTCATAATAAATGTAATTATTGTATCTACATAAAATTTTAGTAGGAATATATCACTATAAAAAATATACATAATGTATAGAAAATAATCAAATACAAAATTAAAAAATTCAGAGACCTCCAGCATCCCCACCCCTGCCCCAAAGAACTACTACCAAGGTTAGCGGTTTTCAAAATCATCACGCTATGGTTTTCGACAACCACCATTGCACTAGCAACTGGTGGTGGTCGAAAATCACAAGATTTGCACAGACGACCACTAGCAACTGATGGTTATTGAAAACCACTAGCGAGGTTGGTGGTGTTCGAACACCACCACCCTCACTGGTGGTTTTCGACAACCACTAGCACCACCACCAGCAGTAGTTGGTGGCGGTTCTTTTGGTGGGGGGTGGGAGTTTCTGATTTTTTTTAATTTTTATTATTTCTTTACATTATGTAGGTATAATAATTACATTTATTATTAAAATGTACACGTATTAATGCAAAAGAAAATTTTCAAAAGTTAGAAGGTTAATGCTAATGTGCATTATTAATGTATGTAAAATTGATAGAAACTGTTCAATTAAAATTATTTCGATAAATTCAATTATGGACCAAAATGGAGATATATAAAATACTTTTTTTATTTTTTAATTTATTTTATTATTTTTATAATTCGATGTATTTTTTATATAGATAAAGTACTACTAAAATTTTATAGAGATACAATAGAATAATTACATTGATTATTAACTATTGTTCAAAATTAAAATGTGTGATTTTCAATAAAAACTATTTAATTAGTATAAAAATAATTCGATAACATTAATTACAGATCAAATAAAAATTATAAAAATATAAAAGTAAAATTATGTAATTTAACTAAAATTTTGGACAAATATAGGTTTAAGATTTTAGAACTTGATTGTAACAACCCGTAAAGATTGGGACCTTTTGTGCAATTTATCATAAGCAAAATGACTAAACTGCTCCTTTAGAAGAAGACAAAATAGCCAAAATTGAAGAAATTAACGATAATAATGGGTGGATTTCATCCAGAAAGACTAAATTCACACTTAAAACTTTTTTTTTTGGACTAATCAAGTACGTTTTCTGTTTTCAGACCAAACTAGCAGTGACCACATTTTGTTGGGCCATTTGCACCAATTTATAAATAAAAATAATAAAAGTATATAAGAGTAGTAGAAAAAAAGAAAAATAAATAAATAATAAAAGGAAAAGAAAAGAAGCAGGATAGTTCGGCGCGAAGAAATGAGTAAAAATATAAAGAAAGAAGGAAAAATGAAAGTAACAAATGTAAAGGAAAATGAAAAAGGAAAGTAGTAACCTAACCCCACCCGAAAGAGGGGAGAATGTAGTTCTTTTACCCTTTGACCTTTTGCTTTGTGCACTTTTCCACTCGTACGGTTGCGAACCCTCCTTCATAGTTAACAGTAAAAAGATAAGGTCATTAATATTGCAAGTGCTTGCTTTCATAAAATTTTATGCCCATTTTGACTCTTTTTTTTTTTTCTCTAACATGTGTTAATCATTGATCAATATATTGGTATTTGATCTTTTGTATAGTAAGTTGTTTAGCAAATTTATAAACTAGACAAATGATCAGCGGCGAAAGTAATTCAAGAGAGGCTTGTAGATGAAAAATTAGCAAATATAATCCATCAAAGGCATACTTCACACTTAGATACTATTAAGTGACTGCGATAATAGTCACTTATTGTTTTATTCATTTTGAACCATGCACTATAAAGGAAATATTATTTTTTATGTTGCCTGTAATTTTTTTTCTCTTTAATTATATATTACTACTTTATATGAAGGACTTTGCTGCACTTTTATTGTTACTGACCTGCGCATGTTTGACGATGTTGTTTTGCTCGAACATGGAAAAATGAGGTTTTTACATGAAGCATAAATTTTAGTCATATATTTGCGCTCATTCTTGGTCAGAGTCGACCTTGCTGAGACTTGTACATGTGTGCTCGTGTGTTTCATCCATCCATCTACGTCGCATTCGCTGGTTGCCACTTCATTCGATTGTGGGGTCACACTGCTTTCCGTTTGAAATAGAGAATTTGACTATTTTTCTTCTCCAAAAATGTTTTGTCAAATTAACAATGGAACTCTACAAATAGGATAGCGCAAATTTAATCACCCCTAACCAATATGAGTGTGTGTGAAATTTATTTAATTTATCTAGTTTATAATATTAAAATGTGTCGACGCCTTAACTTTACAATTGACAAGTTCTACTTATGCGGGCGTTCTCCTACATATTTTTACATACTTTTTTCAATTCTACTTATTCTCTCTCCTATTTCATATCCACATATCTTGTGGGACCTACCTGTACTATACAAATCTCCACCATTCAGGTCTACTCATTCTCTCCCATATATCACATAAAAACACATGAAAAATTATTTTTACATGCATCCTAACTCCTCTAAAATCTAATACATGGACGACATTAGAATCTAACGTCATTTTACTTTAGCAATTAGTGATCAAACTGAAATATCGTCGTGGTACTTATTTCAACATTAAGAAAATTAAAAGCATCCCACTATACTAATAAAGAACCCATAATTATACTTGAGATGATCAATTCTGATATGGTATATAAAATTAATTCTCACCTATATTTGTTCCCCATACTTGCATTCTAGTCACGTGGTTAGTAACTTCGGTGTGGATATTATTAATTATTAATTTTGGAGTGTGCCATTTATTAATAATTTGAAGTGTGCCATTTATTTTTTATTATTAATTATTAATTTTGGAGAGTAGTTTGTCTTGGGACCATTTGAGTAGAAGCATTGATTCTTTAACAACTTATTATTTGATTGAGATTGAATATCTAAATACTTGAAAAGAAAAGTTGGGTGTCAACATTTATTTAGTTGAAAAATAATGAAATTAACTTGCTTCCGTATAGTTTTGTCTATGGTACAATTACGTTAAATTTCAATTTGTCGTTATTTAATCATTTTTAAGTTTTTCTTACTAGACTAGGAAAACATTGGTACGATAATGTCCAAGTAAATAGTGCATAATAATTTGATAATAAATGTATTGAGTTAGCTAGACACTACTTGCTAGTCATCCAACTTTTTAAATTTGTTTTTAAGGAGTATAAAATTTATGTTCTTATTTCAATTTAGGCACTTCATTTACTTTTTTTTTTGTTAAATTAATCCAAACGTTCCTAACATTTGGATTCATTTGTACTTACATCTTAACTCGTGGTTCGTATATGTTAATTTTTTTTTTCTGATTTTTCATGTTGAGAATAATCGAGTAAATTAGAATATTTAATGTATTTCAATATGTCAATATTCTTGTATGTACATCTTTCCATTCGCGTATTTTGTATTAAAAGAAGTGGAAGATATGATGGGGTTGGAAATAGATTAATATGGACTTTTGAAAAGAGGTGCGAGTGAACATTATAATAAGATAAATTGAAAATTTTTGTTTAATTTTTTTCTTTTTAAGATTTTCAATAAGCACCGGGCAATTGAAAAAGAAAATTTTTCAATCCCATTAATTTAAAATGACGACTTAAAAGTGAATTGAAGCACCGTATTCTCTTCCTCACACAAGTTACTCATATAGAAAAGGTTCCATGGCAACGCAACAAATTAAAACTGAACATCAAACCTTATTAAACAAATTCATTTTTTTTTTTTACAAAACTTGTGAAAAAAAAAAGGTTTTGTAAAAAAAAAAGGTCTTTAAAGGATTAAAAATTACAATTATTCCGTAGTTTTTTGAAAACACAATTATTTATTATTTAATAACATATGATCGACTTGAGAGAGAGAGAGAGAGAGAGAGAGAGAGAGAAAAAAAAAATCAAGGTAGCCAATTTAAGCAAAATATAAGATATATGAATTGAATAGGGCTAAATGCTAAATTTGGTCCCATTTTTTTATTTTTTTAAATTTTATCAAATTCAGGTTAATATCTTCTTCTTCAACGTTAATACTTTGGAAGAGATAAAAAGAAATAATAGCACACTGAAGTTTAAGAAACAAGACGTGAGGTTATAAATTTTAACTTTTTTTTTTTTTTTTGTAAATAATTAAAGAGTACTGGTAAACCAATTAAGAGGCCTACATCTTTGCAAGAGTATGCATGCACATTAGGCGTTCAAACAAGAATTGACTGTTATTTTTCAGCCTGCCTACTAGCTAGGAAGGGGGATGTCTTGCTTAATTAAGGCTAATGTTATGTTTGAGATACCAATTTAATAAACTAGCCAGAAATTAAATTAAAAAGTTATCTGATGGCTGAAAATTTAGCTAAACGCTGAAAGTTTTGAGAATTGAAAAACTAGCTAATAATAAAATGGGAAATGCTAGACTGCCATAATGAATGTTATAATGGTTGACATAATAACAGTTGACATATTTAATAACCATCCATCTAAAAGTGATAGAGTAGTTAAAATTGTAGGATCATGCCACATGTCCATTATGTCAACCATTATGACATCTATTATGGTGATGTAGTAAGGTCCTAATAAATTTGTTTGGCAAAACTAACTCAAAACTATATATAAAATGACATAGAGGTAAAATTTCTTTTAAATACCTTAGTGGCATAATAGTGTAATTTTACGAAAAGAAATATGTGAAAAATGGAATAATAAACTGAAAAAATCATAAAATTTATTTGAAATGTTTGTGACAGAAGTATTTGTGATAAGCTCTAACCTTTTTGTGTGCCTAAATGAGTACACACCTTTTAGAATATTATATTACATGTAGCGTATTACGTAACTATTATTAATCGAATTCACATCACTACTTATAATATAATTCTCTATTAATTATTCTCTTCCTTAACAAACTTGCTTATGTAGTGAATTATTACAGTCAAGTACAGCCCAAAAATTCAAGAACCTCCACCCCACCACAAAACACACAGAAAATGTGTGATTATGTATTGAAGATATAGGTCGCAGCTTGAGTGACAAAAACTGCTATCTCTAACAAATGTATAGCCGTCCCTTCTTCTTTAAATGTGACACCTATCTATTTGAATGTTTTTAATTACTACAATTAATACATGACCCGTGCCAATTTGAATCTTTTTCTTAGAATTAAATTAATACGTTTAATTTAAGAATTAGAGTTATATTGAAGAAAGTACAGGATTTAGGAATATATATGTTAGAAAGAAATCACTTTCAAACGGACCGTGGGAGTTTGAAGGGACGAGAGTAATTTTATAAAGATATTTGAAATTGACATTATTTAATTGTTATGGTCGATGTGTCAAATCACTTCTTTATTAAATGATGAATATTTAGTGAAGATGTGGACTGAGTGATAACATAGATATTTCTCTTTGCACACACGACATATTCAAATAACACTTTGAAATATTAATTTCAAACATGTCCCGAAAATTTTTGTAATCAAAATATAGCCAAACAAGGACCACATTTTATTTTTTTTTACCAATATTTTTTTATTTTATTTTAATGAGGTAGTTTACCTGTGAACCTAGCTTGGCATAAATCATAAATGATAGTATTAGTACACATTCATTTATATATATATATATATATATTGTTGGGAAAACATCAACCCGAACTAGATTTCGGATTTACTCCAGGATCCTCCTTTGTTGTAGAATTTATCAAATGAATGTGGAAATAACATGAAAGAATAATAACACAATCACAACACAAGAATTTTACGTGGAAAACTCCAAATTCGGAGAAAAACCACGGCCGTTGTCTAACGACAACCAGAAGAAAAATTCACTATGTGGAAAATTGTTACAACCACACTCTCAGTAATTTTTCCTCTCACCCAATCCCTCGTACATCCAGCTCTCAATAAACCTTACAGTTTCACTCCCAGAAACAAGTTTACTTACAGAGAACACTCACGTACGATATCAGACACATCCCTCCGAGAAGGCAAGAAAAACTCTCTTTTGACCGAGTATACAACGATAACTATATTGTAGAATTAATAATTTCTACAATATACCATACATTCTAAAGAGATTACATTTTCTCTATCTATTTCTCTTCTCAAACACGAGAATTCTCTCTCCTTGGGATGGTCTCTTTCTCTTGGATTGGACCTTCCAAATGAATAATACTCATGGCCTTTTATAGAACTCACAAAGACGGTTTGCCAATGGAGGAGGCCACCATTTTGGACCCTTTTCTAGCAATCCACCGCCAAAGCCATTCACCATTTGACCAACCAGAAGCCAACTTGCACTTTCAATATTCCAACTTGCAAGCTTAATCATGCTCTTGGTCAAACAATTCATTCAAGGCTGCCGACTTGCTAGCTCAATTCCATTCCAAATTCACTTCTTTTCCTTAACGTGGATCCCACATATGTATTTTATTTGACCACTTTTTAACAATCTCCACCATGATCAAATAAAATAATCACCATAGCTTTCGCTATACAACACCGTTTTCACAAACGGTCATAATTCTCAACCTAGAGAATTACCATACTCCACCATAAAGAGTATCCACACTTAGAATTAACCACCAATTCTAAGAATTTTCATCTCGGCACATGTCGAACATTTGTCGCTGAAATTTATGGTGCAATCTCCTTACTTGGCTTTCCCGGAGATTCTTCAGTCATCGACATCCTTTCCACCACACACCTTGCATCACCGCCAAGCCAATGCCCATGTGCAAATTGTGGACCCGCTAACAGTAACACATCATCTTCCATGGTAACTTGGAAATCAATAACATGCCAAAAAGACTACCACAGCTTCTTTTGAAGAAAAGAGACACCCCGTTAGCGACAATATCAGCATCTCCATCTACTGATTTTGGAGCTTTTTGCCGAACCCGCTCCACCATCTTGACAATTTTCTTTAGGCTCTACCACCTTGTGTTCATCAGATTGACAACCATGACTTGAACTTTCCACAAGTCAAAAACAATTCTTTCATCATGATAAATCTACTCTGTACTTTTCCATTGGCTTCTCAGGATCGAAAACAAGTCCTCCATGCGAACCACCGTGAATCATGACTATTTTGTCAACGAAATGACATCTTGACAAAAACAATTTCACCATTTACCTTCTACTACTCTTTCACATCGCAAATAGTAAATCGCAAAGACTTCAGGATCCATCACCAAAATTACAAGACACCAAGGAACCATGCGCCCGATACCACTTGTTGGGAAAACATCAACCCGAACTAGATTTCTGATTTACCCGAGATCCTCCTTTGTTGTAGAATTTATCAAATGAATGTGGAAATAACATGAAAGAATAATAACACAATCACAACACAAGAATTTTACGTGGAAAACTCCAAATTCGGAGAAAAACCACTACCAGTTGTCTAACGACAACCGTAAGAAAATTCACTATGTGGAAAATTATTACAACCACACTCTCGAATTTTTCCTCTCACCCAATCCCTCGTACATCCAAATTTCTCAATAAACCTTACGCTTTCACTCCCGTAAACAAAGCTTTACTTACAGTAACACTCACGCACGATATCGCATACACATCCTCCGAGAAAGCAAGAAAAACTCTCTTTCGACCGAAGATATTAACGATAACTATATTGTAGAATTAATAATTTCTACAATATACCATACATTCTAAAGAGATTACATTTTCTATCTATTTCTTCTCAAACACGAATTCTCTCTCCTTGGGATGGTCTCTTTCTCTTGGATTGGACCTTCCAAATGAATAATACTCATGGCCTTTTATAGAAGCTCACAAAGACGGTTTGCCACAATGGAGGAGGCCACCATTTTGGACCCTTTTCTAGCAATCCACCGCCAAAGCCATTCACCATTTGACCAACCAGAAGCCAACTTGCACTTTCAATATTCCAACTTGCAAGCTTAATCATGCTCTTGGTCAAACAATTCATTCAAGGCTGCCGACTTGCTAGCTCAATTCCATTCCAAATTCACTTCTTTTCCTTAACGTGGATCCCACATATGTATTTTATTTGACCACTTTTTAACATATATATATATATATATATATTTTTTTTTTATGAAAATTACCCGAGAGGTTCATTTATTAACAAACAATGTATTTAAGTTCTATCTGTTAAAGAATAAAATTATTTTTACGAATGTCCATATATAATATTTGCAGAACTATTATAACAGTCTTGCGAACGTTGAATTTAAAAAGAGAAGTTATCATTTTTGATGGTCAAGGATAACAAACTAACGGAATAAGTAATTTCTCTCAAATTAAATAAATCACAGTAGTGTGGGTGTTTCGAACTAAAGTCCAGTATGTAACTTGATTGTAATTTAAGTTTTAATTTACCTGTATGTTAGAACCCACTAGCTAGTTCAACTTTTTTCATGGTCGTAGTGCTAATACATTACTTATCAGCTATTATTAGTGTTGACGATTGTATGTTCAAAGTAAATCTTGACCTTATAAAATTATTATGGAAATGATTTTTATACTTGGAGTCAACAAAATGTTGATGCTCTTTTTCTTCAACAACATATATACAATTGTGGGGGCATGGTAAACTTCCCACAAGAGTGTAGATATATATAATATGAAAGGAATCCTATTTTAATTAGAATGTTGATATCTCGATGAAATTTGAATTGATATTTTTTTCTATAAGTTCGACTTTTAAAATTTATTTATAAATATCAATATTTAAGATCAGCTTCGTGACATATATCCTACAATAAATTGGGCAACGGTGGATTTTAAGTGTCACTTAGCCCATGTTTGGATATAGATTATAATGGTTTTTAAAGGTTTTTAATGTAAAAGAGAAGAAAATGAGTAAAGTTGAGTGGTTGAGATTTGTGGATGTAATGAGATACGGATAAAGAAAGAATGAATAAAAAAATTATAAAAAATGGTAAAAAGTGATTGAAGAACGGGGGCTAAGTGAAGGCTAATGGACTTGTTCAAAGATCCATGTGAAGTTGGTTTACTTTTATTTATGTCACTTTATGGGTGAAGTTGATGATGTATGATGTAGTAAGTGCACAGAACTACTCAAAAGTCATAATTAAAGTTACGAAATAAAATAGTGACTGTTATGAATAATTGAGAATAATTTGGTGGTTATGAATTATGAGGAATAATTTGGTGGAGGAATAATTTGGTGGAGGAATAATTTGGTAAAAGATGTAATTATTATATGTGAACGACTATTATACCCTCGATGAAATTATGTAATTATGGTTTATCTGAATTCGAAGTTTCCTATAAATAGAGGCAGTTATTAATGAAATTCATTCCTGAGAATTCCTTAGAATTCATTCTCTCTAAATTCTCTCTATTGTTTCTATACTTTTATAACACGTTATCAGCACGAGTCTCTAATCATTTGAGTAATATGAAGGAAGTATGCTCTACAGTTGCATCTATTGATGAACCTCTGTATCAGAAATCTTAATATTAGTCAGATAATAAATTTCATCACTTCTCTCTCTTCCCTTTCTCTTCCTCCACATATTTTCAGATCTGCAAATATATCACTGTGCCAATAAAGATAGGTTTCATCATCGGAAGAATTTTCAGTCAGATTAATTGTCAGTTGCCTTGGAAAAGGGATTACTATACCTATCTATGTCTCCATACTAATTTCCAGGATAGCATCAAGAACGTGAAAATCAATCAAGTGCAGAGTATTTTGAAAGAAAGAGAGAAGGTAATATTATTTTATAATATAATAATATATTAAACTATAACATTCGTTTTATCGAGATATAAGGAGCATACATTATCAAAATCAAATTTTCTCGACTCCATTATACTCGATTTAACGAGAGCTTCGATTTGACACCAACATTGATAGGGTAATAACTCGTTTTGAAATATGTTATTATCAAACTTTCAAAATTTACAAATCAGTACACTAACTTTTGAAAAAGTTACAAAATAGTCCTTGAATATTTTGATATTGATAAATTGAAGTAGAAAGGAGATAATTTTCCAATCGTAAAACATTGATAAAATATTTTTGACAATTTTACCTTTACGAATTGGAATGGACAATTTTACCCTTAGGGTAAAACCGACCTAATTTTGACGACAGTGAAAAATGGATAGAATATTCATGAAGAAATTCTAAATCCATTGATTATATAAAATGGCTTGAAGTCCATTTGAGTTAAAAGATCGAAATATTAATGTAACTCCCGAAGAGTTCAATTATATAATGTACTTATTCTAGAAGGATAAGCACATAGAAGTAATGAGTATTTGTTCTAGAAGAACAAATGCTCCCGTAAAGCGATTCAATATTTAATTCTCGCACTTTATTTCTGCAATTTAATTCTTGCAATACCTCATACTTGATGATGGGTTCAACCGTCACTAAACGGAAGGTTTTATATATTTCTGCACTTTATATGCTAAGTGATGGGTAATACCTTCTACTAAGCAGATCCTACTCCTGAAGAAGTAGTTAAACATTATGCAATTTAATTCTTGCTATTTAAATTCTGTAAATTTATATTTATTGCAATAATTGCCATAAGGTAGGTTCGACCACCTATTGGAGGAAATTTAATTTCTGCAATTTAAATTTATGCACTTTATAGTTTGAGTATATTTCCAATGTGGTGGGTAATACCACACGATTGGTGTGCATATTTCCAATGTGGTGGGTTATACTACACGATTGGTTATAACGAATCTTACTCCAGAAGAAGTAATTGATCAAATATTCTAATCATACTCTCGAAGTAGTAGACGATGAGAATAAAATTACTTCTTCATATATACCGAATATGAATGGAGAAAATTGAGCAAGTGGTACTTGAAGTTACCATTGGATAAATAGACGAAAGTAAAATGCTGAATAGATCCCGTGTTGATAAATCAAAGAAAATATATCGCATGGAAAACTTATATGAAGTAATCTCATCGATGATATGAGATTGTATTAATATGAGAATAAAATGCTCTTGAAGAAGCATAATCACTAGATTTACGTATTTGAATAAAGCCAATATGATATTATTATTACTCGGAAGAAGTACAAAGCGTTCGAAGTGGAACATATTGAGAATATCAAAGATGACAATAAACACTCAAAAAATATAGAAATACGAAAAGAAAATATATATTGAACCCATAAATGAGGGATGCGTCTCGAGAGTATAAATACTCAGTAACTCGCCACCCCGAACATTCGGGTTCATAATGAAAGATCCAAAAGGATCTCTTTTCGCTTGACACCGATGATCTGTGACTAGATGGGTTTTAGCTTCCACATTTTTGAACATATGATTGAATCTTGATGAGTAGATCAGCAACTGTATTAGCAGAAACAAGTATATTTCTCGCTGAACGAGAAATAAATTTATGTTCTACACCCTGATCTAGAAATGCTAGCAAACCATCGAAAAAATAATTAATATTTAATAAACCTATGGGTTTGGTATGAAAATTCCACTGTGCAAATGACGCTATATTGAATATTTCCTCCAGCGTGTTATAGCACTGGAAGAACAATAAAAGCTTCACTATTGCTCATCATGTACATCGGCGATCATGGATGGATTGTGTTTGTAGCATCAATCCAGTTGGACTAATGACATTTCTAACTCCAATTCGATTCCTGCCTCCAATTCGATGAAAAGGTATTATACTTGACACTCTTATCCCCCATAATTGTGCGGCCATCGTAAGACTCCTTAATAGTTTGTTATTAGTCCCTCCATATAGTATATTGATATTTTGTTTCCCTAACTCCCTTACAAGTTGATGCGCCATATCCACATATTGGATATGACCTACTAGTCTGGAGCCACCAAGAACACATATAGTTTTTACCTGGCGAGGTAAAGATTGACTTACATGAGATGATTACGATATCTCCATCTCCATCTCCACCTCTATCTTTCTCTTTCAACGAATGAATGATAGATATATGAATCCCTCTATTTAAAGAAAAATTTTCAAACCAATAATTGAGTGCACTATTTACTTTTTAACAAATATGAAAGAGAAAAATCTGAGAAAAAATTTAAGTGAAAATGACATATATCATCGGTGATAGAAAATAAGCGAAAAAAATCGAAAATCGAAAAGCGATATTTACAAATAAAAGAAAAATATTGATATTCTATATTACATAAATTTGTCTTACATAAATATGGGAAAATCATTATACTAAGTTATTCTACTAAATTTACAAAGCTGGATCTTTTAAAGTAAGTATTTCAAGACTATAAAGTGCTTGTTGATCTTTGAATTTGGCCCATAAGGCCATTAGCTCACCTTGCACGTGTCCACTAGGATGTGTCTCAAGAGCACTGTTAAATATCATCCAAAGGCTCCTTACTCAATCCATCCTTAATGAATGCTATTTTATCTTCTCGGTTTACGGACAAGTACCCCACGATTTACATCGAGTGTCACATGTCCATCGAGCACACTTGTAGCATCCTCCTAATCTTTTTGCTCTTCGTTTCTTTGAAAAACTACTTTTACCCATACCAGGCATGTATTTAGAAGGAATTGAAACCTCACGGATAATCGAACCTTTGCTTCAATCAAGCATCGGATATCTTGTGGGATACCCTTATTCATTAGCATCCTTAATCTTTCTGACCTACATCGATAAATCCTTTTAGGATTTTGATCGGTAGTGATGGATAGTATTTTCGAAGATTTGAGAGCATATGATCCATTATAATGTATAGACCCTTGTTAGGATGAATTTTGCAATAATTTTGATGATTTATTTATAGAATAATACGACGCGTATGAAATAAGACTCCGATTTTAAATAAATAATATGAAGCGTAAGAGCTACGATTTGGAATTAAATAATAGCCGGATGTGATGCGTATGAGCTGTAGCTCCGTGTTTGAACAATAGTAGACAATAATGTCACCAAAAGATGATGGAATATGTCGGTGAATTGTTTCTATGATATCATGTTGAGCACTATACAGATACTAGTGAAATCGATATAAGAATTTACTGAACTAGAAGTTCAATAATACTCGTTTGCAAAACCGGATTGACCATCGGTTTAAATAATTATTGAAATCAATATTTCAAGTGAAGAATTAAAGGAATTCTTCAATGATTGTTCTCGATAAATGATGAAATCATTACTAGCCAATATTGGAAATAAATCCCAAATATATCTGGAATAAAGGATGAGAAATATGGGCCCACTCATCCTCCATGTGGACTACTAGATATTATGATATGGATCCACTAGATAGTCACATGTGTATATGATTCGTAATTTGAAATTTCACGAAATATTTGCTCATGGTATGAGCATGATTTCCAGTTAATGATAAAGCTAGTAAATGTATATCCCAATACTTGAATAAATCCTGAAGGATTGAGTATGCATACAAGTGGGATATTATATGGCAAATTATTTAAAGTCCTCAAATAAATTGCCGATATCGAGAATAGAATGCAAACGGTCTAAATTCCCATATTAAGTGAATGATGAGAACATATATGATTAAAATCATACCAATGTATGAGTTTTGGTGTTCTAAATTTTCTCAAACATGAGGGGAGTATTAAAGGTTAAAAATGATATGTGAAATGCATCATGTTATATCCTCACAATTAAAATATGAACTTGAAGTTCAAAGATGCATAAAAGATGCTATGAACAATCACATATATCGCTTAAGATGCTTTGATAAGTTAGCACGCTGTAAGCGTTGATATTATGAGATTTCCCCAAACATATATATCAAAGCAAATTATAAAAAGATGGTCTTAATAACGGAGGCATATGCTCTTGAAGAGTATATAGACATAACTATATTGTGTAATCCTACAAGAGGATTGATAATGAGATATCTCGATAAGTTATGTCGATATGGGGAAAGAAATGAAATTGAAATGTGTCGACACGATATGAAAATGTAGCGCTACATATGATCAATGATAATGAAAATATTGAGATATATTGAAGATGATAAGTGGTGAATGTGAAATCCTTGATTTATGAGATGATGAGATGATGATGACTGGTGCTCAAGTTTAAAGATAAACATGGTGGTCATTATATGTTGCATGCTCATGAAAGTTAAATTACCGATCGTGTATGTAGTACCGAAAAGAAAATTAAAGGATCGGGTGAGCTAAGCTCGTGTTTATAAGTACCCTAAAGGGGGAGCTAAGCCCCTGGGAATGAAATAACCTATTAAATGAGTATTAAATGTTAAATGATATATTTTAAGTGTTAGTTAGTTATGAAGGTTTACTTATATGTTTACATGTTTTTATGATGAATTTATATGCTTTAAATTGTGTGTTTTGAGACATGTGTTCATGGTGAATGTTTTGTAGTTGTGTAAGAAAATTGATGCACTCTAAGTGAACAAAGAGTATAAAACCAATGTATATGATACTCATACAAATGTATGAAAGATTTTGAAAATGCTTAAAGATACTTGTATAAAATACGCATTGCACTCTTTTTCCCTTGACTGAGGTTTTATCCCATTGGGTTTTCCTAGCAAGGTTTTTAATGAGGCAACTTTAAAGGCGTATTCACATGAATAATGTACTCTTTTTCCTTCATTAGGGTTTTTTCCACTGGGTTTTTCCTAATAAGGTTTTAACGAGGCATATTCATGGTATATTGAGAACGATAGGAGAAATTGATACAGTGTATCTATTGGATCAAGTTATAATGGAGCTAATGCTTTAGATCCAAACGATGATGATATTGAAATCATTTACGAGTAAAGATATCAGTTCTCAAGATATGAAATCAAGCGGAGCAAATTGTACTCTTTTCCTTCGATCAAGTTTTTTCCCACTGGGTTTTCTTGACAAGGTTTTAACGAGGCAGCACATGAATACTCATATGCCGCTGATAGACATCAGGGTGAGCAATGTTTTGATGAAGCAGTATATAATCACTCCAAGCTATCCTGCAATCGGTTTGGAAGTTTTTTCCCACTGGGTTTTTCTCCAAACAGGTCCAGAAGACATTTGTATTAATAGTCATTCAAGGGGGAGTGTTATGAATAATTGAGAATAATTTGGTGGTTATGAATTATGAGGAATAATTTGGTGGAGGAATAATTTGGTGGAGGAATAATTTGGTAAAAGATGTAATTATTATATGTGAATGACTATTATACCCTTGATGAAATTATGTAATTATGGTTGTACCATTCGAAGTTTTCCTATAAATAGGGCTTCAGTTATTAATGAAATTCATTCCTGAGAATTCCTTAGAATTCATTCTCTCTAAATTCTCTCTATTGTTTCTATACTTTTATAACAGTGACCATTATAAAATTAAAATGTTCTTGTGGTTTAGGTGGCTAATTCACCCTTCTCAACAACTCTGTTGAGGTCAAAATTTATTCATTACCCTGAAAAATAACTATGAGAACAACAAGGTCATAAGTGAATCTGTAAAATGGCATGTATGTTTGGGAAAGAAAGTATTATCTTTCTCCAACAATAATATCACTATTATTTTTCAAGTTTTTGTATGGAGTTTCATTTTTTTAAACCACAAATTATATTGTTTCAAGAAATCACTTTTTCTTTTAAAAAAAACTTCGCCAAGATGCACTCACCACGCACTATTTTGGGGAACGATGATATTTTACATCTTTTTAATATATTGACTACAACATATGTCATAAGATTCTGTACTCGATTACAAGTTAAAATATTTTGTATAAAAGGATAAATTGCTTGAAATTGAGCAACAAATTAAAAACTTTCTAATAATTTGTATACATTGAATTTCACAATATAGTGAAAGCCTTCTTAACGCCAATATTCTCTCATTCGAGTTGACATGCCCCTATGTACTATCTCATTACAAAATACATTTGTACATTTATCACATTTTGCCTTAGAGAGTCCAATTCGAAGTGAACTAATATGGGCATGTTGACATTTGAGTTTGTTGAAGATATAGTATCACAATAGTCAAATGTCCCTAGTTTAAATTGTCTACGTTTGAAGCTTTGGCAAGAGATTATTTGAACAAAGTAAAATTATACATGTGAGGTACAAGATCAATCTTATATTATAGTATGTGTTGATTATGCTTATGCACTACAGAAATTTCACCAAGATGATGGTTGGGGTTGACAATGTTGAAAAATGTTGCTCTAAATTTTAGGTTTGGCATTCAATAGAAGTATACGTACGTGTATATATATATATATATATATATATATATGAATCTACGCACGAATTTCAATTCGACAATTGATTTTTCCCCATTTATTCTTTGAAATTCAATTTGAGTACTGATTCGAGTTCGACAAATTACAACTTCACACAAAATAAAACAAGAATGAGATTACAAAGTGCAAGCACATAATATTCACCTGCTAAAATCTTACACATTTGTAAAATGCCTCTTTCACCCGTCTTTTGCTTATAATTGTCTTTACGTACAACCGATCCATCACCGTATTCCATGACCTAAAAAGTGCAATCCTCAACGTGTTATTGAACACTAGGGTAATCCATACACCCCAAAATCCAACAACAAAGCCAATTGCCATACTAATATAGAATCCATCATCGATAAAATTATCATCCTCCTTTGGCTTGTTCAATCCATTTACATTCTCAGCATTGATCTTAGGGTCACGAGCAATTTCATCTCCTGGACATGGTTTTCTAACAAGTGGAATGCCGCAAAGATTAGGGTTTCCCTCAAATGCAGAATCATCGAAAGTTTGCATATGACTGCTTGGTGGAATTCTACCAGACAAGTTATTGAACGACAAATCTAACACTCCGAGTCCATCCAACTGAGACACACCATTAGGAATATTTCCAGAAAAGTGGTTTCTTGATAAATCAAGAAAATTCAAAGACTTGATTTCTCCAATCTTTGGTGGAATAAATCCAGATAGGTTGTTTCTTGAAAGGTTCAATCCAATTAGTCCAACGAGACTCGTAATTTCAGGAGGAACAACGCCTACCAAATTGTTGTTGGAGAGATCAATGAGCGTTACTTGGTCAATAACTTTTGAGATGAAGGGAAGCTCATTTCCTTTCCACATGAGATACGCAGTCCCGATTTCTTCAAGCGCCATTCCTTCCCAATGTACCCTTTCATTAAAAACTTGACTCATAGCGGTGAGATTGTTTAGGCATTTTGGAATATTCCCAGAAATCTTGTTCAAAGAAAAATCCAACACATGTAAATGTGCAAGATGACATAAGTTTGAAGGAATACTACCAAAGAACTCGTTGGCCCTGAGATTCAGAAATATCAATTTCGTCCAAGTATCTCCCACCCATGTCGGTATTATACCAGTCAACTTATTTTGTGAAAGATCGAGAACAGCCAAATCTGTACAATTCCTCAACGATGTCGGAATTTCACCCGTGAAACTATTATTTTGTAAATGCAATGCTGAGAGGCGAATATTTTGTGCAGGAATCTTTCCTGAGAAATTATTATGAGCCAAAACAAGCAATTCCAATGATGTTTGGTTTGCAAAACAATCTGGAAGTGGTCCGGATAGTTGGTTATTTGAGAGTTCAAGAATAAACACTCCAGGAATACTTTCATTGCATATTTTGGTAATTGACCCGGAAAATTCATTGTTCGAAAAATATAGATCTCCCTGATCAGGCAAAATTGGTAGTGGACCACTAAAATGATTAAAGCTTAAATCTAGGAAATATATACTTGGGAATTTTGAAGACAAATCGGGAAAGGCACCTCGAAAATTGTTATATGATACATTTAAAACTCGAAAATTTGGACTTGGCTCCCAATCCCAAAACCAATCAGAGGTGTCTGAAATTCCTGCATTGGAGATATCCAGTAGCTCTAATTCTTTTTGAGTTAAAAGCCATGCAGGGAAGTGTGGCCCAATTTTACAATTTGCTAGTTTTAAACCTGTCAGCTGAAAAGGAGGATTCCACCCTAAACTGAAATTGAACGAGATACCTTTGTTGGAAGACATATGCAATGAACTTAATTTTGAAAGATTAGAGAAATGAGAACCTATGACCATGTCTTCAAAATTGTTTGAATCAAGTGACAAATGTTCGAGTTTGTAAAGGCTTCTGAAGATTTGGGTGACGGTACCATTAAACATATTTTCCTCAAGATATAATTCTACCAAGGAAGATAGGGCAAGATGTGGAATTGTTCCAGTCAACTCGTTAATAGATAAATCTAAAAACTCTAATCTACTCAGATTTGCCAAGGATATTGGAACCCCACCTTCAAGTTGACAACCACTTAGAGAAAGATGCCTAAGGGATGATAAGTTTCCGATAGCATTTGGAATTGGACCTGAAACATGTTGACACCAACGTCAAAAAGTTTTAACAACAAAATGTGGTATTGTCGTATTTTAAGCAAGAAAATGCTAAAGCTAATATTATTTACTCTTAGAGATAGAGATTCACCATCAAGAATGGGTATTGTTCCGGTTCAACTCATCACCGATGAATCTAAATCCTCTAATGTAAGTGGATTTCCCAAGGATAGAACTTCAAGTTTGTAAAGGCTTCGGAAGATTTGGGTAATAGTACCATTGAACATATTTTCCTCAAGATGTAATTCTACCAAGGAGGAAGATAGGGCAAGATGTGGAATTGTTCCAGTCAACTCGTTACCAGATAAATCTAAGAACTCCAATCTACTCAGATTTCCCAAGAATATTGGAAGCCCACCTTCAAGTTGACAACCACTTAGAGAAAGATGCTGAAGGGATGATAAGTTTCCGATAGCATTTGGAATTGGACCTGACACATGTTGACACTAAGGTCAAAGTTTAACAACAAAATGTGGTATTTTAAGCAACAAAATGCTAAAGCTAAAATTATTACCTCTTAGAGATGTACCATCAAGATTCAACCAAATAATATGATTAGTTTGGTTATCACAATGGACACCTTCCCATTTGCAACATTCATTCTTGTCATTTTCATTTCCCCAAGTAGGGAGCTGGCCAAATAAATCATCAGTAACTTGGTCTTTGAAGTTGAGAAGAGCTTGTTTCTCCTTCTCTAAGCACTTGATACTATGTGTAGAGTGCTCAAAACTGACTCTCCAGCTTACTGCCAACACAATCACTAACAATTGGAGATATTGGTGAAACAAATTTTGCCTGCTTTCCATTTCTTTAAAACAATTGTAATTAAGAATTTTGTTATACGATCTAATTTTGTGATTTTTCACCATTTAAGCAACACTATTTTATAGCATCAGTTGTAAGAATTATAAATATTTGAGTAGAAAACTAAAAGGATGACTTGGCTAACACCAACTCACGATGGTCATTTTTTCCACGGGGATTCTTTATAGATTAGAAGCGCATAAAAGAACGGTATAGAACTAATGAAAATTTCTAAGTAAACATAATTGAGGACATACTGGTTGACATAATATTAAGTGATGCATGTAATGTTTATTAATTTTAAGGTGATGTAATGTGTAGAAAAATAAAATGTTGTCTCTGGTACGACATATTAAACCTTATGTCGTCATTATGTTTAGATATATGAACAATTCTATTTAAATACATTGATTCACATATATAGTGGTTAACACAATTGTGATATATCAATTTTTTCACAGAGTTTCGACAAATAACAATTGTATCAATTATTGTTTGTGATTGTGTCACTAGTACAAAAAGGAGATTGGGTGGCGGTTGTTTTAGACTTAGGGTGGCGTTTTTGATCGCCACCCAAACCAGCGACACCCACAGTCGTTGAAAGGGTGGCGGTTAAAAAAACGCCACCCAAAATAGACTTAGGGTGGCGGTTGTTAAAAACAACCGCCACCCTTTATTATTATTATTTTTAAAAAAGGACAACGGGTGGCGGTTGTTGGACACAACCGCCACCCGAAGTTGACTTAGGGTGGCGGTTGTTGGAAACAACCGCCACCCAAAGTCTTTTTTTTTTAAAAAAAAAAAGCACTTTGGGTGGCGGTTTTAGTGCAAAACCGCCACCCAAAGTCCATTGGTTTTTTTTTATAAGATCTGAGCTATGAAAAACACACGAAATAATTTTTATTCAAAACCAATTGCATCCAATTACAACAAAATGAACAATTTAAGAACAAAAACACAAAACTATAAGATGAAAAGTTAAAAATTGAGTTTTGAGGCCTTAGACGACCTTAGATCGGCCTGAAACATGGGGTCACAGCAATAGCGGTGAGTGTCGTAGATCTCGTTGCGACGATTCCGGAATGTGCTCGTGGGCTGAAAACGGATATCGTATGCAAAAGTTATGGCCATTTAAAATTTACATACCAAAAACTCGAAAAATACACAAATTTGAAAGTAATAGGTAGAAGAAGTTTACCTTGCATCAATTGCAACTCCAATTTGCAAAGAACATTATCATAAAATCCGATTTGTTTACCATAATTTGTAAGTTTTGCACTTGAGAGGGAAAAAAAATGAGGAGAAAACAAAAATAATGATGTAGATCGTGTTTCTGATATTTAATCTGGTTCAATAACGGGTGGCAGTTGTTAAATAACAACCGCCACCCAAGGTGAATTTTAAAATTTAAAATTTCAAATTTCAAAATTTTTTCCCATTTTGGGTGGCGGTTGTACAGTACAACCGCCACCCGTTTTTGACATTGGGTGGCGGTTGCACTTTACAACCGCCACCTTTTCTTTTCGAATTTAAAATTTTTTTTTTCAAATTTTAGGTGGCGGTTTTAGTGTACAACTGCCACCCGTTTTTTACATTTGGTGGCGGTTCCTTTCTGCAACTGTCACCCTTTGTTTTTTTTTAATTTATATTTATTTTTGGGTGGCGGTTTTTTGTGACAACCGCCACCCGTTGTCTTTGGGTGGCGTTTTTTTAAACAACCGCCGCCCAATGTGCGATACCTAATCTTTCTTTTGTACTAGTGTGTTCAAGTAGTATTACTCGTTGTTTGATGAACAAATGATTTTCTAGTCAAACATGATGGCATGGAACTTGGAAGGAGGACTTGTAGTATTGAAAATGAATGTTGAAGACTTGACCCATAGATGACATGGTTTTCTGTTTTGTAGATTATTTCCATAATTATTGAGTTACATTAAGCACCAAATTAAATTACACTCTTACACATGATTCTCTACATATCATATTTACTACTTCGGTTAGGTAATTCAAATGAAAGAGAGTTTTTACTTGTTAGATTATGAAGTTGTTGCATTTTATCAAACATAGAATTGTTGGGGAATTAGGCGCTGCTAATTCCGCCCAAGATCAGTGGGACACAAAAATATATGCGACTGAGAAAATAATGGACACTAAAATAAGCACAAATATGAAACACCGAGATTTAACGTGGTTCGGCCAAACTGCCTACGTCCACGGACCCACACCAATATATTTCACTATCTCAAAAGGAGGAGTACAAAAAATACCACACTGTATTTTCTCTGCCTATGCAAAGGCTTTATCACTCCACTCACTTTTATCTCTCGTGTATAGCTTCTACACTGAAGCTCTCACACTGAGCTTCTACACTGAAGCTCTCACACTCTCTCTACACAATGGCTATTGTGTTGGTGTATTCAGATAGTGTTATGGTGTGGTGCGGTGCCTTTACAACGAAGAATGGAGCCTCTACTTATAGGCGATCCATGCACCTAATCCTACGCAAATGTCAACAACTACAGCTGCCTTTTGTCAAAAATTGCGGCTGTAATTTTGCACGCAATTTCTTCCTCTGCAATCGTGAACTCGTGCAGCCCACAAACATTGAGCCATAATTTTTTACTTTTGAGCACATGCAGCCTCTTTCTTTGACTTTGTGGACATTTGGCTTCACAGACCAACAAGAATACCTCAACACTATTAAAATTGAGGGTATTAGGGACATTCAATCCTACGCAGCATACATAATATTAGGGGCACTTTTTGTGTTCAATTTGTCCTTAATTATTATTAGAGGCATCATTTTAGGGACGTTTACTAATATATATGCCTCTCTTTTATTAGAGGTATTTTTACTTTGTTTTATGCCCCTATTTAAATTAATTGGGACACTTGTAATTAAATGTCCTCATTTTTAGTAGTGTTAATCCTCAACCTTGAAGCCACGTCTGATTGTCATTCATCACGCCATACATGTCGTTTGAATAAAGATGGTAATGTGACAATTAATTGATTTAGAAATTTGCTTATCATCTTAAATGTTTTTTTTTCTTTTTTGAATAAAATTTATCATCTTAAATATTGTATAATATAAGATTTATATAAGACAACAAACAACTTAATGACATATGACCGCTTATGAAATATGAAGTATCTTAAAACTTTTTTATTTTTATTTTTCTATTTTTACATTTCCTTGTGTGAACGCTAGACTTCTTCTTCTTTCTTCTTTTTTTTTTCTTGTCATAAATAATCTATATCTATGTCTATACAATATATAAAATCTATATACTATATATAAAGTATGAATGGGAGGGAAAACTTTTTTAGACCATTATACCCTTGTATTTTTATAATTCTTTCTTTGTCCTTCATTAATTCTTTAATCATCCTCATTAATAATTGATTTTTTTTTAAAGTTCTTTCAAATTATTATTTCATTAATATTATTGTGACAATATAATATAAAAATTACAATTTCGTAATTTCAATAATTTTTACCTATTTTTAGTAAACGATTGGCTTAGCGAAAAATAATTTATCAGAAAGAATATGAGATGCATTTTAATATTTATCATCGTCGCAGTTTTTGTTTGTTTAAGAAATATGTTTTGAAAATCCAAAATTTTCATTAAAAAAAATTCAATATTCAGACATTTCATTTGTCTATGACGTGTTATATATTAATTCAGGGACGGATCTATGATTTTTAGTAGTACGAGCTAGAATATACAAAATATCAAATTGATTGAGGCTCTAATAACTTTTTAAAAATTTTCATAGATATTTTTTAAACAAATAAAATTTATATAATGTTATTGACGCAAATATTTTACTGTTACATGTACACCATATATAATCTCAACTAAACAAATAGTCTAAAATTACGTGCAACGCATGTGTTCGTGAACTAGTAATTGTAAATAGGCAAGAAAATAAATACGTTATTTAATGAATGAGGTCCAATTGACAGCGAGAACATGGAAAAATGTTTAGACTTCTACCTAGAAAAACAAAAAGGGAGACTTGACTTTATCATCTTACTTTGAATTTTAAATTATTAGGCTATTAATTAAGTACCAAATTTTCCATTTAGGTGATATACTAAAAAAAAAATAAATGAAAAAACATAAAGATTTTTTGGTGTTCAGCTTTTATTTCTCGGAAATATATGTAGTGTGTATAATTTTGCAATTGAGCAACGCCGGATGTAGGTGTTGATAAATACCACACATAAAACTTATAGCTAAAGGCTCATTATATTAATCACCTGTGTTGAACCAATAGAAAATACAAGTAAACTTTACATAACGAGCAACTTAGCATAATGCTAATTCATCAACGATTGATATAGTTACTAATATAATTGTGATTTATCACTTATAATTTTGGCACATAAAATATCAACAACTATATCATTTATTGTATTCAAGTCATATTACATGAAATTTTTCACACGAATCTTTGGCATATCCATTGTCTTATTATAATCATGCCCCATTATTTGACGATTGTTCCATTCCTATTGGTTCCAATGTGACGAATATATGTTTGAACTATGAATTCATCAATTACAAGGATTCACAAAACACACAAGTCTTTCCTCAACACCCGCCCTATGGGTACATTACTCAAACATTTTTTAATAGAGTGCAAATTGACACAAATGAAGAACAAGCTTAATGCTCTTTTAAGTTTTACAAATTTTAGGAGACAAACAATATAATCACACATAAGCTAAAATGTTACAAATCTTTGAAATGCTTTTTCGAGCCAGAGCTTCATTAATAAACATTTTTACACACTCACATAGCCAAAACCTCTGTGAAGCTCAAAGGCCGTATCTAATCAATGGTAATTGACCTAGAAAATTCGTTACTTGAAAAATGAAATATATATCCTTGGAGGGGCAAAGTTGGTAATGAACCATTAAATTGATTAAAGCTCAAATCTATGTAACTGAGAGTAGAGAACTTTGACAACAAATCAGGAAGCATACCATGAAAATTGTTATGCGATAGGTTCAAAAATGACAATTTTGGACTTAGTTCCCAAACCAACAAGGGAATGTGTCTAAGTGTGGGCCAACTTTGCAACCCTCTAATGACACACGTAGCAATTGAAAAGGAGGATTCCATCCTAAACTAAAGTTCAATTCTCTTAGTTTGGAAAGACTAAAGAAATGAAATTCAGTGAATATGCCCTCAAAGTGGTTCGAACTAAGATTCAAAATTTAAAATTTGGAAAGGCTCCCAATTCTTCAGTAACACTGCCATTAAACATATTGTTATAGAGATCTAACTGTGACAATGAGGAAGGTAATGTACGGCGATGCAGTGTCCCAAGGAACCAATTGTTAGACAAATCTAGATAAGAAGATAACGTACTCAAAATCTCTAACGAACTAATGAACATTGAGATCCTTTCCTAGTGTTGTAGATCAAGTAACGAGACACTAATACTACCTACTAGAGATGTACTATTAAGATCCAACCATTGATTAGTTAGGTTACCGCAAAGGATATATACCACCGATCCGTTTACAACAATCCGACTGTATCATCAATTAATAAGTTAATAGTGGTACAGTAACTAATATATGTGAATGTTTCAACTGTATCATTTTATTCATAAGGATTTTTTTTCTGGATTTTCAGTGTAAGCAGAATTACCTATAGAATCAATCTTAAGAAAGGGGCCGGAAATCCCATTCAAATTAGCAATTGTTATAAAAGTATAGAAACAATAGAGAGAATTTAGAGAGAATGAATTCTAAGGAATTCTCAGGAATGAATTTCATTAATAACTGAAGCCCTATTTATAGGAAAACTTCGAATGGCACAATCGTAATTACATAATTTCATCAAGGGTATAATAGTCATTCACATATAATAATTACATCTTTTACCAAATTATTCCTCCACCAAATTATTCCTCCACCAAATTATTCCTCATAATTCATAACCACCACATTATTCTCAATTATTCATAACACCTAATAATTATTCTTCAATTATTATTCATAACACTCCCCCTTGAATGACTATTAATACAAATGTCTTCTGGACCTGTTTGGAGAAAAACCCAGTGGGAAAAAACTTCCAAACCGATTGCAGGATAGCTTGGAGTGGTTATATACTGCTTCATCAAAACATTGCTCCCCCTGATGTCTATCAGCGGCATATGAGTATTCACGTGCTGCCTCGTTAAAACCTTGTCAAGAAAACCCAGTGGGAAAAAACTTGATCGAAGGAAAAAGAGTACAGCTGCTCCGTTTGATTTCATATCTTGAGAACTGATATCTTTACTTCTGGTAAATGATTTCAATATCATCATCGTTTGGATCTAAAGCATTAGCTCCATTATAACTTGATCCAATAGATACACTGTATCAATTTCTCCTATCGTTCTCAATATACCATGAATATGCCTCGTTAAAACCTTATTAGGAAAAACCCAGTGGGAAAAACCCTAATGAAGGAAAAAGAGTACATTATTCATATGAATACGCCTTTAAAGTTGCCTCATTAAAAACCTTGCTAGGAAAACCCAATGGGATAAAACCTCAGTCAAGGGAAAAAGAGTGCAACGCGTATTTTATACAAGTATGCTGCAAGCATTTCAAAATCTTTCATACATTTGTATGAGTATCATATACATTGGTTTTATACTCTTCGTTCATTTAGAGTGCATCAATTTTCTTACACAACTACAAAACATTCACCATGAACACATGTCTCCAAACACACAATTTAAAGCATATAAATTCATAGTAAAAACATGTAAACATATAAGTAAACCTTCATAACTAACTAACACTTAAAATATATCATTTAACATTTAATACTCACTTAATAGGTTATTTCATTCCCAGGGCTTAGCTCACCCTTTAGGGTACTCATAAACACGGTTTAGCTCATCCGATCCTTTAATTTCCTTTTCTGCATTACTACACACACGATCGGTAATTTAACTTTCATGAGCATGCAACATATAATGACCACCATGCTTATCTTTAAACTTGAGCAATAGTCATCATCATCTCATCATCTCATAAGTTAAGGATTTCACATTCACCATTTATCATCTTCAATATATCTCAATATTTTCATTATCATTGATCATATGTAGCGCTACATTTTCATATCGTGTCGACACTTTTCAATTTCATTTCTTTCCCCATATCGACATAACTTATCGAGATATCTCATTATCAATCCTCTTGTAGGATTACACAATATATTTATGTCTATATACTCTTCAAGAGCATATGCCTCCGTTATTAAGACCATCTTTTATAATTTGCTTTGATATATATGATTGGGGAAATATCAACGCTTCTAGCGTGCTAACTTATCAAAGCATCGTAGCTGATATATGTGATTGTTCATAGCCTTTCATGCATCTTTGAACTTCAAGTTCGTATTTCAATTTCGAGGATATAACATGATGCATTTCACATATTATTTTCAACCTTTAATACTCCCCCTCATGCTGAGAAAATTTAGAACACCAAAACTCATACAGTTGGTATGATTTTAATCATATATGTTGTCATCATTCAGCCTTAATATGGGAATTTAGACCGTTTGCATTCTATTCTCGATATCGGCAATTTATTTGAGGACTTTAAATAATTTGCCATATAATATCCCACTTGTATGCGCATACTCAAATCTTTCAGGGATTTATTCAAGTATTGGGATATACATTTACTAGCTTTATCATTAAATTTGAAAATCATGCTCATACCGTGAGCAAATATTTCGTAAATTTCAAATTACGAATCATATACACATGTGACTATCTAGTGGATCCATATCATAATATCTAGTAGTCCACATGGAGGATGAGTGGGCCCATACTTCTCATCCTTTATTCCAGATATATTTGGGATTTATTCCCAATATTGGCTAGTAATGATTTCATCATTTATCGAGAACAATCATTGAAGAATTCCTTTAATTCTTCACTTGAAATATTGATTTCAATAATTATTTAAACCGGGATGGTCAATCCGGTTTTGCAAACGAGTATTATTGAACTTCTAGTTCAGTAAATTCTTATATCGATTTCACTAGTATCTGTATAGTGCTCAACATGATATCATAGAAACAATTCACCGACATATTCCATCATCTTTTGGTGACATTATTGTCTACTACTGTTCAAACACGGAGCTACAACTCATACGCATCACATCCGACTATTATTTAATTCCGAAATCGTAGCTCTTACGCTTCATATTATTTATTTAAAATCGGAGTCTTATTTCATACGCGTCGTATTATTCTATAAATAAATCATCAAAATTATTGCAAAATTCATCCTAACAAGGGTCTATACATTATAATGGATCATATGCTCTCAAATCTTCGAAAATACTATCCATCACTACCGATCAAAATCCTAAAAGGATTTATCGATGTAGGTCAGAAGATTAAGGATGCTAATGAATAAGGGTATCCCACAAGATATCCGATGCTTGATTGAAGCAAAGGTTCGATTATCTGGTGAGGTTTCAATTCCTTCTAAATACATGCCTGGTATGGGTAAAAGTAGTTTTTCAAAGAAACAGAGAGCAAAAAGATTAGGAGGATGCTACAAGTGTGCTCGATGGACATGTGACACTCGATGTAAATCTGTGGGGTACTTGTCCAGAAACCGAGAAGATAAAATAGCATTCATTAAGGATGGATTGAGTAAGGAGCCTTTGGATGATATTTAACAGGCTCTTGAGACACATCCTAGTGGACACGTGCAAGGTGAGCTAATGGCCTTATGGGCCAAATTCAAAGATCAACAAACGCGTTACAGTCTTGAAAAACTTACTTTAGAAGATCCTGTTTGTAAATTTAGTAGAAAATTTTAGTATAATAATTTTCTCATATTAATATAAGGAAGCTCGGTGTAATAACGAAGATCAATGTTTTTCTTGTAATTGTAAATATTGTTTTTCGATTTTAAGATATATATATATGTATATATATATTATTTTTCAATCAAACAGATATATGTCATTTTCACTTAAAAAATTTTACGCATTTTTTTCTCTTTCATATTTGTCAAAAATAAATAGTGCACTCAATTATTGGTTTGAAAATTTTTCTTTAAATAGAGGGATTCATATGTCTCTCATGTTCATACATTAAAAGTATAGTGCAAAAGAGAGATAGGAGTAGAGATGGATATGGAGATTTTAGAATCATCTCATACAAGTCACTTTTACCTCGCCATATTAAAACCGTATGTATTCTTGGTGGATCTAAGCGGTAGGCCATATCCAATATGTGGATATGGCAAACCGACTTGTAAAAGAGTTAGGAGACAAGAAATCAATATACTATCTGGAGGAACCAACAACAAACTTTTAGCTAGACTTATAATGGCCGCACAATCATGGGGAATAAGAGTTTGAGTGTAATACCTTTCCATCTAGTTGGATCTAATACAAATTGGAGCAGTTCTACCATGGGTCCAGCAGGGTTGGTGCTACAAGCGCAATCCATCCACAACCGCATGATGTATATGATGAATAATAGTGATGCTTTCATTGTCCTTCAAGCGGCTACAACACACCGGAGGAAATATTCAATATAGCCTCGTTGGCAAAGTGGAATTTTCATGTCAAACCAATAGGTTTGTTGAATATTAATAATTTCTTTGATGGCTTACTAGCGTTTCTAGATCAAGGTGTAAATAATAAGTTTATCTCTCATTCAATGAGAAAAATACTTATTTACTGCTAAATCTTGTTGATGAACTACTCATCAAATTTCATGCATATGTTCAAGAATCTGTGGAAGCCCAGTCAGTCGGGTCACGGACCACCTGGTGTCAGCGAAAAAAGAAATTCGGATCCTTTAAATATTTCATTATGAATCCTAATGTTGATGGTGGCGAATTACTGAGTATTTATACTCTCGACGCATCCCTCATTTATGGATTCAATATATATTTTCTTTTAGTATTTCTATATTTTAGTGTTTAATGCCATCTTTTGATATTCTCAATATGTTCCACTTATTTGTTTTGTACTTCTTCTGGAGTAATAATAATAATATCATATTGGCTTTATTCAAATACAGATATCTAGTGATTTTGCTTCTTCAAGAGCATTTTATTCTCATATTAATACAATCTCATATCATCGATGAGATTACTTCATATAAGCTTTCCATGCGATATATTTTCTTTGATTTATCAACATGGGATCTATTCAGCATTTTACTTTCGTCTATTTATCCAATGGTAACTTCAAGTACCACTTGCTCAATTTTCTCCATTCATATTCGGTATATATGAAGAAGTAATTTTATTCTCATCGTCTACTATTTCGAGAGTATAATTAGAATATTTGATCAATTACTTCTTCTGGAGTAGGATTCGTTATAACCAATCGTGTAGTATAACCAACCACATTGGAAATATGCACACCAATCGTGTGGTATTACCCACCACATTGGAAATATACTCAAACTATAAAGTGCATAAATTTAAATTGCAGAAATTAAATTTCCTCCAATAGGTGGTCGAACCTACCTTATGGGAATTATTGCAATAAATATAAATTTACGAATTTAAATAGCAAGAATTAAATTGCATAATATTTAACTACTTCTTCGGTGAGTAGGATCTCGCTTAGTAGAAGGTATTACCCATCACTTAGCATATAAAGTGCGTAAATATATAAAACCTTCCGTTTAGTGACGGTTGAACCCATCATCAAGTAGGAGGTATTGCAAGAATTAAATTGCGATAAATAAAGTGCGAGAATTAAATATTGAACTGTTTCTGGGAGCAAATTTGTTCTTCTAGAACAAATACTCATTACTTCTACAAGAGCACACTTATCCTTCTAGAATAAGTACATTATGTAATTGAACTCTTCGGGAGTTAAAATAATATTCCGATCTTTTAACTCAAATGGACTTCAAGCCATTTTATATAATCAATGGATTTAGAATTTCTTCATGAATATTCTATCCATTTTTCATGTAGTCAAAATTAGGTCGGTTTTACCTAAGGGTAAAATTGTCCATTCAATTGTGAAAGGTAAAATTGTCAAAAATATTTTATCAATATTTTACGATTGGAAAATTATCTCCTTTCTATTTCAATTTATCAATATCAAAATGTTCAAGGACTATTTTGTAACTTTTTCAAAAGTTGGTGTACTGATTTGTAAATTTTGAAAGTTTGATAATAACATATTTCAAAACGAGTTATTACCCTATCAATGTTGGTGTCAAATCGAAACTCTCGTTAAATCGAGTATAATGGAGTCGAGAAAATTTGATTTTGATAATGTATGCTCCTTATATCTCGATAAAACGAATGTTATAGTTTAATATATTATTATATTATAAAATAATATATAATTATTATATTATAATGGAATATATATACCTTCGTCATTTTCTGATTCTCTTCTTTTCTTCACACTCTGCACCGACACTTCCATTTGATTACCTGGCACGGGTTGGACGGGACGTGGCAGATCAATGGGAGGATTATTATCGGGCACGATAGCCAAAGGGTTAGTTTCCTCCTCATGTATGCTCTCCAAATTGCTACCACCGTTTGCCGTAATTAGGTAGATTAATTTGTGGTTGAGGGAATTATCAAGAAGTGGTGATTAGGGTAGTGGAAGGAAGAAGGAAAAGGGTGTTAAGCATAGTCTTAATCAGGTTTATAATCATGGAGCGTCAAAGAAATATTGGCCATAATTTTCTTGTAATAATCCAGCTGATACGTAAGATCATCTATAAGATGAATCAGAAAGATACTTCTTTCATATTACTCAAAGGTTGTAGAATCGTCTGATAACGTGTTATAAAAAGATATAAACAATAGAGAGAATTTAGAGAGAATGAATTCTAAGGAATTTCGTGAATGAATTTCATTAATAATCTGTTCTATTTATGTGAAAAACTGAATCAAGACACAATCGTAATTACATAATTTCATCAAGGGTATAATAGTCATTCACATATAATAATTACATCTTTTACCAAATTATTCCTCCATCAAATTATTCCTCATAATTCATAACCACCACATTATTCTCAATTATTCATAACACCTAATAATTATTCTTCAATTATTATTTATAACAGCAATAAGTTTTTATGCCATGTAAAAGCAAAAAGGTCCAATCAAAAGTAATGCCTTTGAAAAATGTTGACTTTTTGGTATACAAAAAAGGGAAAAAGAAAAAGAAGAAGAAAGGAATTGACCTAGTTCACTATTTGCCTCATGTGGTCTTTCTCCGAATTTCACATGCTAAGACTCAATAATTAATGGAGTAACTGTTAGTAAAAGATCTAAAAAATGGCAACCCGGGAGATTCAAAGTCAAGACCTTTGCGTGCTTCTACATCATAGTGAATCACTCGTTATTTAAAAGTTTAAATTGATATGTGGATTCAAGCATATAATTATTTTACTACTACTACTCTCTCTCTCTCTCCCACAAGGATAGTTCATATCTTATTTTTACATATACTAATAAAGTTCAATTAATATTCTTGAAAAGGTACAATTTAAGAACATTTTTTCTAATGTATACTTATACTTATTATTACCTGCACTACAAGAACCTGTACCTTTAGAGATGACCTTGTTGTCCCTATAGCTTCGTGCTGGTAGAGTAATAGGAGTGATGTCGTTGCTATTACTTTGTAGGCACGAGTTATCGCTGTTATTGCTCTACAGGCACAAGGTTATGGGACGATTGTGGTCCCCTAAAAGTCTTATTTTTTATAGTGTTCTTATTATTTGTTTATAACAATATACATTAAATTGGGATATGTAAAGAAATCAAAAATTAATTATGGTAAGTGGAATATTATTTTGAGACAGATAAAAAAATAATGAACTATCTTTTTGTGGGACGGAGAGAGTATTATTTTTAATGGTCAATGCATACAACGTATAGTTTTGCTTAATCAATGTGGTCCAATCCACCGAAACTAATAGCATGGAAAAATGTCTGGATTTCTTTCCTGGCAAAAAAACAAAAAGGAAGACTTGACTTCATATTTTTTCTTTTTCCTTTTTGTTATTTTAGCTTTGAATTATTGGTGAAAAAGATCTCCATTTAGTTACACAATTGAGTAGCAAATTTTCTATTACCATGGACTTAGAAAAAGCAATTACGAAAGAAAGAAAGAAAGAGTCCAAAAAGACTTGACTTCGAGGTGTCTTTGTATTAATTTTTTCTAAACAAGGAGTAGAATAGAATATAATAATTTGTAAATTTTACTTTGTTAACTTTGCTATCTAGCAAATACCAAATATACTCCTCATAATTTGGGACATGAAAATAATTCATCCATTTTCGTGTAAAGCTACGCGAGGTAGAAGTCACCATTCTATTCCTTTGTGGAAAATGGATTCAGGCGAGATCTGTATTCTCTTTCCTTAAAAGTGAAATTGGTCCGCCATTGTAAGTGTCACATTAATAGGGAGAGTGCCATTAGTACCATTCGTATTTTGCATTTCTATTTTACAAATAGAAGATAAGCACTTATTAAATAAATAAGAATTCAACTCTATAAAGATAAATAGACAAATTAATACTCTTTCCATTCTATATATAAATATAATCCACTTTGTTTTCTTCACAAGGATTACAAATAATATTAGAAAAGTAAATTTTACAAGTAACTTCATATAATGCCCTTATTTAAATAAATACAAGTAATAAAAGATTTTATATTTTCAAGAATATAAGTGGGGTATAATAGGAAATTAATATAAAAAATGCTATTAATTAAATTAAATATAGGAAGATGACTATATATGTAAGACAACTCAAGTAATGGAAGATATAAAATAATAGTGGGCTTTTAGAAAGAGGTGCGAGTGAAAATTATTATAAGATAATAAATTGAAAATTTTTGTTTAATTTTTTTTAAAAAAATTCGATAAGCACCGGGCAATTAATGCATTTTAAATTAATTTTTTTTTTTACAAACTTGTGAAAAAAAATATAGGTCTTTAAAGGATTAAAAATTACAATTATTCGGTATTTTCTTGAAACACAATTATTTAGTATTTAATAACAACTACTACAGTTATATTAGAAACGAACATAATCATATGACCGATTGATCGACTTAAGAGAGAGAGAGAAAAAGAAAAGAAAAAAAAAAAAAATCAAGGTAGCCAGTTTAAGCCAAATAAGATATGAATAAGGGCCTAAATGCTAAATTTGGTGAAATTTTATTTTTTATTTTTTTTTATCAAATTCAATTTAATATCTTCTTCTTTAACTTTAATACTTCGAAAGATAAAAAGAAATAATAGCACACTAAAGTTTAAGAAAAAGATGTGACTTTATGAGGTTTAACTTTTGTTTTTTGCTCATTGTAAATAATTAAAGAGTACTGATAAATCAATCAAGAGGCTTACATCTTTACAAGACTACAAGAGTATGCACATTAGACGTTCAACCAAGAATTGAGTGTTATTTTTCAAGCCTGCCTACTAGGAAGGGGCATGTCTTGCTTAAGGCTATTGTTATGTTTGACATACCAATTTAATAAGCCAGCCGAAAATTAAAAAGTTATCTAGATCTGATGGTTGAAAACCTAGCTAAAAGCTGAAAGTTGAGAGTTGAAAAACTAGCTAAGTATAAAATTGTTTGGCAAAACTAACTCAAAATTGTAAAATGACACAAAGGTAAAATTTCTTTTAAATGCCTTACTGGCATAACAACGTAATTTTACAAAAAGAAAGATGTAAAAAATCGAATAATAAACTAAAAAATCATAAAATTTATTTGAAGTGCTTGTAAAAGAGACGTTTGTAATAAAGTACTCCAACCTTTCAAATAAACTCATTAGCCAAATAAAATTTATTTGAGGAGGCGCCGGAGTTAATTCATAAGCTCTCCAAAATAAATGGACCATAAGATTTGACTTGCTAGACATGCTCTAAATCCTTTGTGTGCCTAAACAAGTACATGTCTTTTAGAGCATTACATTACATAACGATTATTTGTCGAATTCACATCACTTGATATAATCATCTATTAATTATTCTCTTCTTTAACGAACTTGCTTATGTAGTTAATTGTTACGGTCAATCACAACCCAAAAATTCAAGAACGTCCACCCCACTACGAACATGCACACAGAAAACGTGAATATTTATGGAAGATAGGTCGCAACTTGAGTGGCAAAAACTACTATCTTTAACAAATATATAGCATTCTCGTTAAAAAAAGAAAACAAATAAAAAAACAAATATATACCCGCACCTTCCTCTTTAAATATAACACCTATCGATTTGAATGTTTTTACAACAAATAATACATGACCCATACCAATTTGAATCTCTTCCTTAGAATTAAATTAATACATTTAGAGTTATATTGAAGAAAATACAGGATGAGGGAATATGTTAAGAAAGAAATCGTTTTCAAATGGACCACAGGAGTTTGAAGGGGCAAGAGTAATTTTGTAAAGATATTTGAAATTGATATTGTTTAAGTGTTACAGTCGATGTGTCACATCTCTATTAAATGATGAATATTTAGTAAAGATGTGCACTGAGTGATAAGATCAATACTTCTCTTTGCACACAATAAAAAAAGGATGTATTAAAATGACACTTTGAAATATTAATTTCAATTAGGAAAATTTTTGTATACAAAATATAGCGAAACAAGGACGATATTTTATTTATTTATTATATTTTTTACCAATATTTCTTTTTGATTTTAATGGGGTAGTTTACCTGTGAACCTAACTTGTAACTTGGCATAAATCATAAATGATAGTATTAGTACACATATATGCATCTAATTTGGCCAAATTATGGTAAAAAATTCTGACCGGTCATGATCGGCGGATGCGATGTCGTTGGAAAATTTTTCGAATTGCTATAGCTTCTCCTCATTGTGCTTGACCTAGATCTGATATTTAATTCTAGAATGAAGGTCGTATGTGACAGGAAAAGACAATGGCGCTAACACTTGTGCATGCTTGAACAATCTTGTTTATAGGAAAGCATCCACAAAGGAATTATCGTTACTTTCATATTCTTAATTATACATTTTTTAAGTTTACAATAAATGCTTTTTTTTTTTCATATTCTAGTTAATTATATATTTTTTTATACCAAGGCCCATGTGGTCTAGTGGTATCCAAACTCGTGTAACAACCATTAAACCAAGGGTTCTATTCCCTTGCTCTACACCCCCTCGTAATTCCAAAAAAAAAAAAATACATTAAATACATTCTTTATACCATTATTATTATTTTATTTTTTTTCACTATTTTCCCTCATTTTTTTGCACAAACATACATCCCCTTAAGTCCTCTATTGTTACTTTTTTTCCTCCTTGTTTTTGAAATACATTAAATGAATTCTTTACACTATTATTATTATTTCTTTGTTTTTCCTTTTTTCCCCCATTTTGCCCGCATTTTTATGAAAAAAATACGTCCCCTCAATTCCTTTCTTGTTGTGGCCGCAAATAGTCAGAAAACACAGGTTAAGAGACATACTTCGTCATAAAATTAAAGTTGTGGATGCATTTACGATCATCCACAACTTATGGTGGATTGTACGACGTCAATTCAACTTTATGCATAAGTTATCTGAGATTTTTCTTCTTTTTTTTTTTTTTTTTTTTTTTTTTTTTTATTTTATAATTACCCGAGAGGTCATTTATTAACAAAGAACGTATTTAAGTGGGCATTTGACCAATAACTACATTTATGGGGAAAATTTACCCACTAAATCATGCACATCTCTTTTTTGACCATTAACTCATTTTTTACACAATAAGACCAAAATAGAATTTAAAAATTACAAATTTACAACAATGCCACTATAATAAAATAAACATCCAAATTTACAGCAATGCCACTCTAATGAAAATAAAGTAATAAACATCCAAATTTACAACGATGCCACTCCAATAAAATAAACATCCAAATTTACAACAATGCCATTCTAATTAAAAATTTTCAAATTTACAACAATACCACTCTAATAAAATAAAGTAATAAACATTCAAATTTACAACAATACTATTCTAATAAAATAAACATTCAAATTTACAACAATGTCACTCTAATAAAATAAACACATTTTCTCTCTCCAAATTACCATCACAAATAATTTTGCTCAACAATCAACTTTTCTTTTCCCTGCTTTTGACTTTCTCGCTTCTACGACTTTCTCTTCCAGATTACCACTGCAGTAATCTCGACCGATATTAAATTCTCCCTTTCTCCATCTCCAGCCTTTCTCTATCTACTCACTTTCTCTCTCAAGATTACTACCCACGTAATCTCAATCAACATTCAACTTCTCCCTTCCTTCATTTCCAACTTTCTCTCTAGACATCCTCACTGGTGAATCGATTACCACCATAAGTAATCTCGCCAACATTCAACTTCTCATTTCCCACATCTTCGACTTTCTCTATCTATGCATTTTTCTACAGATTACCATCACGTAATCTAGATTAACATTCAACTTCTCCATTTCGCTGATTTTCTCTCTACACACTTTCTCTCCAAATTACGACCACAAATAATCTCGATCAACATTCAACTTCTCCCTTTCAAGTCTTTCACATTCTCTCTCCAGATTACCTCACCAGAATCGATTACCACCACAAAGAATCTCAATCAATATTCAAATTCTCCTTATCTCTCGACTTTATCTCTACGCACTTTCTCTCCAGATCACCTAGCTGTGAATCAAATTACCAAAGACAAGTAATCTCAATTAATATTCAACTTCTCCCTTCATGTCTCGACTTTCTATCCTGGATTACTCACTGGTAATCGATTACTACCACAAGTAATCTTGATCAATATTCAACTTCTTCACCCCACCACCATTCCGCCACCACCATCCCACCACCGCCACTCACCCTACGGCCGCCACCATTCCTCTCCCACCTCCCCACCACAATTCCACCACCACCACCACCGCCACCACCACTTCACCACCATTCCAACACCCCCATTTCACCACCACCCACCATTTCACCACCCCACCACCACTACCACCATTCCACCACCAAGCCGCCACTACCACCATCCACACCCATCCTACCCCACACCACACCGCCATCTCCACCGCCGCCACCATTCCACTACCACCACGTTGTCACCCCAATAATTATTATCTACGCACACTCTCTCAATTACCACCCAAAATAATTTAAATCACCCCATTAAAATTATTACCTACATAGGTAATAATATTAACTACATTTGTAATAGTATTACCTACCCCGATAATAATATTAACGACCCCAATAATCATAGTAATAACACAAAACCGTAATTTCAATCTTATCCACAAAAACTCGATTGTCTCTCTCTACGCACTTTCTTTCTGCACTACCGCCTCCCGATGATCTAGATTACCATTCGCCTTCTTGCTTCTCTTGTCTTCAACTTTTTCACTCTACGCACTTTCTTTGCTTTAGATTACCACCCTCAATAATCTATTACAACTCCCAATAATCTCTATTATGGTTCCACAATAGTTAAAAAAATTCAAATTTTATCTCTCTAGATGACCACCCTCGATAATCTTGATCACTATTCAATTTCTCTAAGTTACTACTCTTGATAATAATATTACCTACTATGGTAATCTCGACAAATATGCAACTTCTCGCTTCCACTGTTTCTCACTTTCTCTCTCTAAATTACTACTCCCGATAATATTATTCCATACCACGATAACCATATCATCTACCCCAATAGTCATGGTCAAAACACTAAAAAACCATAATTTTAGCGGCAACAAGAAGTGCACCCATGCTGACATTTAATGAAAAACAATAACAGTAATCTAGATAATCCACAATTTTATTTTTGTTCTTTTTACCATTGTAAAGTTGTATTGGAGATTATTAAGGTGAGTGAAGAATTTAGAGAGAGAGAAAGTGTGTAAAAAAAGTTGGAAATGAGGAGTGGTAAGATGAATGATGATTTAGATTACCTTTTGGGGTGGGGGACAGTAATTGAAAGAGAGAAATATATAGAAATCAAATCATAAGAAATATTACTTATACCAATAATATTATTACTTATCCCATAATAATAATAATACCAACCAGATCATCATATCCAAAACATCACAATTGTAACCATAATCACAATTACACCCACCAACCCCTATAATCTCGATCAACATTCAGCCTCCCGCTTCACTCGTCTCCAACTTTCTCTCTCTGTGCACTTTTTCTCTTAAGATTACCACCCACAGTAATTTTGATTACCACCCCTGTAATATTCTCGCCTCTCCTCGCCTACGACTTTCTATCTCTAGATTACTACCCGCGCTAATTAGATTACCACATCTGATAATCTTCTCGCTCTCCATCATCCATGATTTTCTCTCCACACACACTCTCTTTATATTACCTATCCCAATAATACTATTATTAGCATGTCCGCAAACAAAAATAACAACATTGATTTTAAAAAGTAAAAATATGGACAACTAAACAAAGCGTTCTAACACAATACAACAAAAATCACTATACAAATTTATTTACTTAATACCATGTTCAGAAACATACATAAATTGTAAAATTATCCACAAGCATTAAAATGAAAAGATTAACACCCAATAATAAGATTACCATATGCGTTAATCTAGATTATCACCCCCATTAATCTCTATTACAACTATACAATAATAAAAAGGAAACAAAAAGAAAAGAAATCAGCTGCAAGAAAATAGTTCTTAACCTAATAATAATATTACCTACCTCAAGAATAATATTACTTAGCTCGGTAATATAAAGAACTAACATCGTTTCCTGAAAATATGAAGGAATATTATCCCTATAATGTTTGAAAAATGTCATGTTGTTTTATAGATATTTACAATTACTACTACAATTATCCACCAAACTCATGTAGCAAACACTAAACAAGTCCTTTAAGCTCCAAAAAATGGAAATAAGAAATGATTAGCTAATGTAAGCAATTAGACCGGAGAAGAAATGATGGAAATAGCTAGGCTTAAAGCAATTAGACCGAAATAATGGACAGAAGAAATGATTAGCAAACACTAAACAAGTCCTTTAAACTCCTCCTGCTCTATAATTCGGCCAAAATCAACTCTATGATACCACATGTCTATTTCTTGAGAAAGGTTCTCCTGCTAATCGGCGTGTGATATTTAGACCTCTCAATGGCTAATCTATTTCTCCTGCTGCTTGACTTCAACAATGAATTGACTACTTTTAGTAGTAACAGGCTCATAGCTAGGACACATTCAAGGTGGTCTAACATCTCTTTCGCTTGGCTAGATCCAAAACCAGGATCACCATAGCCTTCAACCAAGGAGCAAAATCAAGATAGCCTTCTTCTCAGGCGCACTTCGCCTTGATTGCAATTAGACCGGAGAAGAAGCACCGATTCCATTGAGAAAGAAACTCACGTCGATTGCTAATCGGCCGGAGAAATAGAATGATTTCGATCGGGGAAGAATTGCTATAGTCCACCATGAGATTTGGTGAGGATGAGAGATGAGAGTGACTTCGTGAGGATGAGAGACAGAGAAATTAGATCTGACAAACAAGAGATATTTGTTGGAAAATGGATAAAGGGTAAAAGTGGTATAAAAATATGCAATTAAGTAATTGGTAAAAAAATTTATAAAATATTATAGTTAATGGGCAAAAAAAAAAATTGCATAGAGTTAGTGAGCAAAGATTGATTTTGGGCTGTATTTATTGGTCATTTACTCTATTTAAGTTCTATATGTTAAAGAATAAATTTATTTTTACAAATGTCCATATATATATTTACAAAATTATTATGACAGTCTTGCGACCATCGAATTTAAAAAGAGAAATTATCATTTTTGATAGTCAAGGATAACAAACTAACGGAATGACTAATTTCTCTCAAATAAGTCACAGTAGTGTGGCTGTTTCGGGCTAATGGACTTGTTGACTGATGTGCGGTTCGTTTACTTTTATTTATTTATGCCACTTTATGGGTGAAGTTGATGTTTTGTATGATGTAGTAAGTGCACAGAACTACTCATAAGTCATAATTAAAGTTATGAAATAAAATAGTGAGCAATATTATAAAATTAAAATGTTCTTGTGGTTTAGGTTAGGTGGCTAATCCACCGTTCTCAACAACTCTGTTGAGGTCAAAATTTATTCATTGCCCTAAAAATAACTATGAGAACAACAGCGTCGTAAGTGAATTAGTAAAATGGCATAATCTTTCAAGTTTTTGTATGGAGTTTCATTTTTCTAAACCACAAATTGTTTCAAAAAATCAGGTTTTCTTTTAAAAAAACTTCCTCAACAAGAACTGAGCATGCACTCTTTTGAGGAACGATGATATTTTACGTTTTCTTATTGACTACAACATATGTCATGAGATTCTATACTCGATTACAAGTTAAAATAATTTGTATATAAGGATAAATTGTTTGAAGTTGAGCGACAAAAACTTTGTAATAATTTGTATACATCGAATTTCACAAGATAGTGAAACCCTTCTTGACGCCAATATTCTGTCATTCGAGTTGACATGCCCCTATGTACTATCTCATTATAAAATACATTTTTACATTTGTCACATTCTGCCTTCGAGAGTCCAATTTGAATCGAACTAATATGGCAAGTTGACATTTAGTTTGTTGAAAATATTATCAAAGGATATACATTTGAATCCACTGATTAACATTAATTTTTTAGACCAAGGAGTTAAATATAGTGTCAAAATAGTCAAATGTCCTTAGTTTAAATTGTCTATGTATGAAGCTTTGACAAGAGATTATTAGAACAAAGTAAAATTCTACATGTGAGGTACAAGACCAATCTTATATTATAGTATATAAGTGTTGATCATGCTTATACACCGCAGAAATTTCACCAAGATGATGGTTGTGGTCGAGAATATTGAAAAATGTTGCTCTAAATTTTAGGTTTCTGTTAGGAATTGATCTAAACATGCACAGCGGAAATAATTAATCAATTCCAAACACCGGATCCTCTCGACTCTTAGATGAGAATTGTGATTAAGAGATTACCAATAAAGCGGATTTTACGGCGTAAATCTCTCTTGCTCTTCGCCTCCACAACCTGCCCAAACGCACGGACTCCAACGTTGATCCACACGTCAAGACTGCCCCAACAACGAACAAACCGTGGTGAGATGATCTCTCTAAATATTAGTGCTAGCTAATTTAGAGAGAGTTTAGAGACAATATATGTATGATCATCATCGTATTATGGGCTACAATGATAGGTTATTTATAGGTTTACAATAATCCTATTGGGCTTGGGGTTGCTTTGGCCACAAGATAACTCACCGGCCCAACTATCGGGCCTTGTACATGCCATATCTAACATACTCCCACTTGGACAAGGTCCAATGCACGACACGAGTCCTTGACTTTGTGTGTGACCCATCAAAGCTCCCATTCACAAGGCAAACGTCATGGTGTCACTATCTGATTCGATCAAGATAGGATAAAATGAAATCTCCATTTCGGGGCTTTATCATCGATTCACCCGCATCGATCGACCCATGTCGCCGCCCATGATTGACATCTAGCAATGTGTCATGGCAATCCATGTAATGGGATAAGTCATGTGGAGATGACGAAACCTTTACATGTACGGTTACCGTGGAACTATAATCCCTTCATCAATATAAACCCGATTGGTTCCGAGATATGGATTTACGTCAATCTCATGCAACCAATCATGTTGTTCGCCCTCAACTCAACGTTGATCAAATCAGTGATTGTGATTGAAAACTCAATTCAATCCTACAATCCCACCTTGGCCAAGGAATTTATATCAACTTGATTGGGCGAAATGCGCTTTATAATCTCCGTTATCCAGGAGTGATGAATCCCGTATCGAATACTCACAACCTTCATGCACTTCTCGCTATACCCGTACGGCATTTCCAGTCAACCCCCGGTTAGAGTATCCTTCAATGTCCGCCAAAGTAAAGCCATCCGTGCATAAGATTCTATGGTACTCTCAAGTCTAAGGACCAATTCCACCACCGCACATTAGAGACCAGCTGGCGGCGTAAGGATAACTATCCATGCAAGATCCCTAGGCGGGTCATCCAAATGCTTGTTCCACCAACAAGGCATCCATGTGTCCATCTCAACGCCTTCACATTCTAACTTGTGAGATCGCTACTTCTTCCTTAAGAAGGAGATGCAACACATGCCAGCCTATCCGCGAACGACAATATCCGAAGTCTTGCCATTGCTTTGGTGGGATAGTTTAAGAATATGTGCTAAAACTTGCATCTCACAATCACAACCACTTGCGATTAATCAAGTTTGTCCACACTTATTCTACGGACTCTATTATTTTGATTGTTATAATATGACAACGAATGAATATAATAGATCTGCCATTTTTGAAGCGCATATAAATAATTAAACATACTCAAAACGTCTTACATGAGGGTATTGACATCCAAACTATATCCATTCACTCATGTATCTTATACCAATGGAAAAAACATGACTATCATGCTTATTTTGCGATAACGCTTTGGTCAATCCGGACGCACCACGTTATCGCCAGATGGACTCGCTCTATCTTTATATCATTCCTCTGAACTATCTCTCTAATGAGATGGTATCGCCTTAATACATGCTTGGATCGTTGATGAGACCTCGGTTCCTTTGCTTGCGCGATGGCTCCATTGTTGTCACAATACAATGGTATCGGATCAACAATGCTAGGAACAACTCCAAGTTCGGTGACAAACTTCTTGATCCAGACCGCTTCCTTTGCCGCTCAAGAGCGACTATGTATTCGCCCGCCGCTGAATCGGTCAGTAGTTTCTTGCTTGGAACTTTTCCAACTTACGGCACCCCCATTGAGGGTAAACACGTAACAGGATTGGGATTTGCAGTCGTCTTTATCTGATTGAAAACTAGCATCTGTGTATCCATGAACTTTTAGTTCATTTCCTCCATACACCAAGAACATGTCCTTAGTTCTTCTCAAGTACTTAAGGATGTTCTTGACCGCAATCCAATGTTTTTCTCCAGGGTTCGATTGGAACCTGCTCGTGACACTCAGAGCATATGAGACGTCCGGTCTCGTACATAGCATTGCATACATGATGGATCCTATTGCCGATGCATAAGGAATCCTATCCATGCGATCTCTCTCAACTTGTGTCTGTGGACACATATCTTTTGAGAGATTAATCCCATGCCCTATGGGATGAGTCCTCTCTTCGACTCTTGCATATTAAATCTTCTCAAGATTTTATCTATGTACATGGATTGGGATAGGCCAAGCGGTCTTTTAGATCTATCTCTATAGATCTTAATCCCAATACGTATCTTTGCCTCTCCCAAATCCTTCATGGAGAAATTTGTGGATAACCAAGATTTTACTGATCTTAGCATTGGAATGTCGTTCCCTAATATTAATATGTCATCCACATATAAGATTAGAAAAACGATCTTACTCCCACTACCCTTTTGGTATACACACGGTTCGTCTTCGTTTTGAATGAAATCAAACCTCTTGATTGTCTCATCAAAACGAAGATTCCAGCTCCGAGACGCTTGCTTAAGTCCATATATGGATCTTTGCAGTTTGCATACCCTATGCTCACTAGACTCAAAACCCCTCGGTTGTGTCATGTACACATCCTCACTGAGATTCCCATTTAAGAACGCGGTTTTGACATCCATTTGCCAAATCTCATAGTCATGGTATGCTGCAATCGCAAGTAGAATCCGAATTGATTTAGACATGGCTACGGGTGAGAAGGTCTCATCAAAGTCAACGCCTTGTCTTTGATTGTAACCTTTAGCCACTAGCCTTGCCTTATAAGTTTGAACTTTACCATCCATGTCGATTTTTTTCTTGTAAACCCATTTACAACCTATTGGTTTTACCCCTTTAGGCGAGATCAACCAAGGTCCATACCTCATTTTCATACATGGAGTTCATTTGGATTCCATGGCTTCTTGCCATTCTCTCGAGTCAACGCTGACTTCGCCTTGTCATAAGTGGTAGGCTCGCCTTCCTCTATTAGTAATGTTTCATTAGTAATCATGAGATCTAATCTCCGAGGAGGACGAATCATCCTACTAGACTTACGAGGAGTGGCGTGTCCTTGGGAGCTCTTATCTCCCTTTGATGAGTTTCAACTTCATCTAATGGTGTCTCAACTATTTGTTTCATCCAATCGGTTGTCGAAGTTCCATGGTTTCTTGAACCTCTTCAAGATCTACTTTGCTCCCAATCGTTCTCTTTTCGAATAAACTCTTTTTCCAAGAAAACAGCGTGTCTAGACACGATGACTCTCATGTCATTGGGATTGTAGAAATAATATCCAACTGTTTCTGTTGGATATCCCACAAAGTAGCATTTATCGGACTTAACATCCAATTTATCCGAGCTTGTGCGCTTCACATAAGCTTTCACAACCCCAAACCTTCATATATGAAAGATTTGGTCTCTTACCATTCCATAACTCGTATGGTGTTTTGTCAACCGATTTAGATGGGGCACGATTTAGTGTGTAACAGGCAGTTTTAATTGCATATCCCCAAAACGACTTTGGAAGGTTTGTTTGACCCATCATTGAGCGCACCATATCCAATAGGGTGCGATTTCTCCTCTCGAATACACCATTGTGTTGTGGTGTATAAGGTGGAGTCCATCTGCGAGAGAATCCCATTCTCTTTGAGGTAATTCAAAAACTTCGCCTCTTAAGGTATTCTCCACCTCCGATCAGATCCGAGTGTTAGAATACTCTTTCCACTTGCTTTTCCACTTCTTGCTTGAATTCCTTAAACTTTTCAAGTGCTTCATGCTTGAACTTCATCAAGTATACAAATCCATATCTCGTATGGTCATCTGTAAACGTGATAAAGTAGGAAAAACCACCTTTGGCTTCTGTTGTCATTGGTCCACATACATCGGTATGTATGAGTACCAATCTTTGCGAGCCTCTTTCTCCCTTTCCACTAAAGGGGAATTTGGTCATCTTGCCTAAAAGGCACGACTCGCATCTTTCAAAGGATTCGTAATCCCCTTCCCCAAAGTATCCATCATTATGTAACTTGTTGATGCGTTTTTCGTTGATGTGCCCGAAGCTGCGATTGCCGCAGTGCAGTCGTTGATCTTTGTTATCAACTTTTCGCCTCTTATTTTCTATAGTCATTATAGAATGTTCGAGATTTAGAATATAAATGCCATTATCTAGGTTCCCATAACCATAAAACACATTATCACGATAAATAGAGCAACATTTATTCTTAATATCAATGATAAAGCCATTCATGTCCAAACAAGAAATGGAAATAATGTTTTTGGTAATAGCGGGAACATAATAACATTCTTTTTAATTCTAAAATAAGGCCCGAAGGCAACGATAGAGAGTAGCTCCTCACGGCTAAAGCAAAGAACTCTTGCTCCATTTCCAACTCGTAGGTTCATTTCTCCTTCCGCGGTGGTCTAATGTTCTTTAGTCCTCATATTTGTACAAATATGAGATCCACATCCCAGATCTAATACCCAGTGAAATCAAGATGCAATCATATTCAACTCAATGAAGTGTATACGAAGTGGAAGTTTCAAGACTTCTTTCCCTTCAAGCTAGCAAGGTAGAGCTTGCAATTCCTCTTCCAATGTCCTTTGCCTTTACAATAAAAGCACTCGGCATCGACTTGAGACTTGTTCTTGTTGTTTTTCTCTGCTTTGGCAACTTTTGCCTTCGCTTTACCCTTCTTTGATCCTTTCACAAAAGATCTCTTCGCCTTTCTCTTAGTCCCACTAGAGGATTCAATGGCCAACACTTGCCCATTGGTTTTAGCGATGTTCGGCTCGTGATTTTCAACATATTTACTTGATTAAAGTGTCACCTCAATTTTATTCATGTTGAAATTCATGATAAATTGAGAATAGCTATCCGGCTGATCGTAGGACTAAGTCAACACTTAGCTCATGGTCCATGGCAAAGCCTAATTGCTCTAATTTTTCAATGTATCCGATCATCCGTAGTACATGAGTACTTATCAAGATCCTCTCGCCATCACTGACCTTGAAAAGCTTTTTCGATATCTCATATCTTTCAGTGCGGGACTGCTCATCGTACAACTCCTTGAGATGAGCAATCATTGCATAAGCATTCATATCCTCATGTTGCTTTTGCAACTCAGGAGACATCGCTGCAAGCATCACACATGTTGCAGTGTTATCATCATCTATATGCTGATTGTATGCCTCCACGACATCTTCCGCTGCACTCTCAGCAGGGCTCTACCGTGCTTCGTTCTTCAAGAACATATGCAATTTTCTCGTGTTTGAGAACGATTCTCGATTGGCAAGTGTACCATTAAAGTTCGACCCATTAAGTTTGTTAGCATCAAGTATGCCTCAAACTCATGTGACCAGCCATAATTCACTTAATCAGTAATGATAAAGATAGAGTAATTATTATATGCTTAAAGTTAATAAAATATGGACTTTTATAATACTAACTATACTCCCAATGAATCAATGATCCCCAACATTGGTAAATTTCTCAAATTTGTCAGTGGGCCAGGATCCCAAACGTTCAATCAGAGCCTTGAGTCACTCAACAAGCCTTAACCGACGTTTAGGTAGACATATCTATCAATCACATCTCTATGTGACTTTGATCATCAAGTAGATAACTCATTATCCTATACATCTCATGTATTAACTTGATATACCTCTAAAATCCAATTTCCTTGAGTTACTCAACAAGAAATGAACTTGCTTAAATTCGACTCCAATGTTCTGAGACATCACATGTCTCACAAATGAAGAAAACATTCCCTACGATCGAGTAGTCTTGAGTCACTCAACAAACTTACTACGATTGTGAGAATCTAATTTTCTTCACCATAGCATTGGAAGGCATTGATTAACATTTAATCGCGAATTTAATATCATTTTAAGGGGAATGGGTCTCATCAAATACTATGCAAAAATATCATACATCAACCATGCACACATTTAAAGCATAATAAAGCGGTGGATGATTATGGACGATTTCTATTCAGTTTTCCCGAGCCACCAGGAAAAAGCGGTTGGTCAAATCCTAAGGACGAAGGTTCGTCTTCCAATGACGACTCCATTGATCTCCATCTTCTTCTTCAACTTGTATCTAATACCAGGTTGGCACATGCGCCATATCAAATGGACTCAGTTCCTAATTTTAACCACAATCAAATGGCACGCAGTGCCCCAAATTATTAACAGCACGCAGCCCACAACACCAATAAGAATTTAAACCATACATTCATCCAATCACATTGGTCTGGTCCATAATCATCCACAATATCCAATATTGATAAACAATTTAGTTTCTAAATTTATTGTGACGACGTATATTGTTTAAACAATTTAAACAATCAAGAAACAAAATTCTACGAATTAATCTAATTAATTTCATGTAGAAATAAGTAATTAATCTAATTAATTGCATGTAATAATAAATAATTAATCTAATTAATTAAATATTATTGGAGACGGGTTAGACAAAATAACACTTTATTCGTCTTCTATATCAAAGTCACACTTTGATAAACTTTTATAAAAAGACTAGGGAAGAATAAACTAAAATTACAATTTTCTAAAATTCAACTTTTTCTCCAAATAAGAATTTTTTAAATTAAAAATAAATATTTAAAGTTGAATATTTACAAGAAAATTAAAAAATCTAATTTATTATTAATTTTAGAAATTTTATTTCATTCCCTAGGACCCGTTTTCGCAAAAAAACTGAAAGTAGGGACTGATTTGCAAGTTTCTCAAACTTATGGAAAATCAGAATTCCTTTAAATAAGGATGGGGGGCTTGGTGTGCAATTTCCGAAATTGCACACCACCCCCCATCAACCTCGGCTCCAACCCGACTGAAACCCTAGCTACAGTGCTAGGGTTTCGCTCCATCGCCAGCGGCGACCATCGCCGCACACAGGCGGCGATGTCGCCGCCATCTTCCACGCAGTCGCGGTCGCCGAATTGCAGCCGATTTCGGCCGCAACACAAGAAGCCGTTGCCGCCAGCAGGGCGGCGAGCAAGTCGTCGCCGCCGATCGAAGAACGATTGCCGCAAAGAAGTCATCATGGCGTGGCGACCTTCGCCGCCGCCACGGTGTTCTGCTTCGCAACCCTTTTTTTTTTTTTTTTTTTTTTTCGTTGCGTGAATAATTTCTGGATCTGATCCAAAATTAATTTTAACGCAATTCCATCGTCACAGATAAATCAAACTAAATTGTTTTATAGAACAATAAATCAAATCTCAACAAGAGATCGAAGAGCTCGATACCATCGTTAGGAATTGATCTAAACATGCACAATGGAAATAATTAATCAATTCCAAACACCTGATCCTCTCGACTCTTAGGGATGAGAATTGTGATTAAGAGATTACTAATAAAAGCGGATTTTCTGGCGTGAGAATCTCTCTTGCTCTTTTTCGTCTCCACAACCGCCCAAACGCACGGCCTCCAACGTTGATCCACACGCCAAGACTCGTCCAACAACGAACACCAGAGGAGATGATCTCTCTAAATATTAGTGCTAGCTAATTTAGAGAGAGTTTAGAGACAATATATGTATGATCATCATCAGTACATGCTACAATGAGTTATTTATAGGTTTACAATAATCCTATCGGCCAATTGCTTTACCACAAGATAACTCAGCCCGGTCCAACTATTGTGCCTTGTACATGCCATATCTAACAGGTTTGGCATTCAATAGAAGTATACGCACACACACATATATATATACACAACTATATCATTGAAAGGAGAATCTATGCACGAATTTCAATTCAGCAATTGATTTTTCCCCATTTATTCTTTGAAATTCAATTTGAGCACTGATTCGAGTTCAACAAATTACAACTTCACACAAAATAAAACAAGCATGAGATTACAATGTGCAAGCACATAATATTCACATGCTAAAATCTTACAGACTTGTAAAATGCCTCTTTCACCCGTCTTTTGCTTATAATTGTCTTTACGTACAACCAATCCATCACCGTATTCCATGACCTAAAAAGTGCAATCCTCAACGAGTTATTGAACACTAGAGTAACCCATACTCCCCAAAATCCAACAACAAAGCCAATTGCTATACTAATGTAGAATCCATCATCAATAAAATTGTCATCCTCCTTTGGCTTGTTCAATCTGTCTATGTTATCAGCATAGATCTTCGGGTCACGAACAATTTCATCTCCTGGACATGGTTTTCCAACAAGTGGAATGCCGCAGAGACTAGGGTTTCCCTCAAATGAAGAATCATTGAAAGTTTGCAAATGATTACTTTGTGGAATTCTACCAGACAAGTTATTGAACGATAAATCTAACATTCCGAGTCCATCCAACTGAGACACACCATCAGGAATATTGCCAGAAAAGTGGTTTCTTGACAAATCAAGGAAATTCAAAGACTTGATTTCTCCAATCTTTGGTGGAATAAATCCAGATAGGCTGTTTCTTGAAAGGTTTAATCCAATAAGTTCTACGAGACTGGCAATTTCAGGAGGAACATCGCCTACTAAATTGTTGCTAGAGAGATCAATGAGCCTTACGTCTTCAATAGCCTTTACGTTGAAGGGATGTGCAATTCCTTTCCACGTGAGGTATGCAGTGTTGACTTGTTCAACGCCAGGCGGCCACGGTGGCCCGAAATCAAAAACTTGACTCATAGCAGTGAGATTGTTCAGGCACTTTGGTATATGGCCAGAAATCCTGTTTGAAGAAAAATCCAACACTTGTAAATGTGCAAGATGACATAAGTTTGGAGGAATACTACCAAAGAACTCGTTGGCCCCGAGATTCAGAAATACCAAACTCCGCCAACTATCTCCCCCCCATGTCGGTATTTTACCGGTCAACTTGTTTTGTGAAAGATCAATGATACCCAAGGTTGTACAATTCCTCAACGATGTTGGAATTTCACCCGTGAAACTATTATTTTGTAACTGCAATGCTGAAAGTAGCGGCATATTCAGTGCAGGGATGTTTCCGGAGAAATTATTATGAGCCAAAACAAGAAAATCCAACCAAGTTTGGTTTGCAAAACAATCTGGAAGTGGTCCGGATAGTTGGTTATTTGAGAGTTCAAGAGCTATGAAATCTAAATAATTTTTATGGCATATTTTGGTAATTGGCCCGGAAAATTCATTGTTTGACAAATCTACATATCCCCCAAACGGCAAAATTGGTAGTGAACCACTAAAATGATTAAAGCTAAGATCTATACCAACTATCCTCTGGAACTTTGACGACAAATCGGGAAGGGCACCACGAAAATTGTTATATGATACATCTAAAATTTGAAAATTTGGACTTGGCTCCCAATCCCAAAACCAATCAGAGGTGTCTGAAATTCCTACATTGGAGATAGCCAGTGTGTCTAATTCCTTTTGAGTTATAAGCCATGCAGGGAAGCGTGGCCCAATTTTGCAATCTGATAATAATAATTTCGTCAGTTGAAAAGGAGGATTCCACCCTGAACTGAAATTGAACGAGATACCTTTGTTGGAAGACATATCCAATGTTCTTAGTTTGGAAAGATTAGCGAAATGAGAACCTGTGACCATGTCTTCAAAATTGTTATGAGATAAATCTAAATACTCTAATCTACTCAAATTTTCCAACAATATTGGAACTCCGCCTTCAAGTCGATTTTCCCTTAGAGAAAGATGCCGAAGGGACGATAAGTTTCCTATAGCATTAGGAATTGGACCTTGTAAAATGTTGTCACTAAGATCAAGGTAACTAAGGTCAAAGTTTAACAACAAAGGGAATATCAAAGAAAAAGAAGAAAGCCCAATGCCTGACAAATCAAGATATTGTAGTCTTTCTCCAGAGTTAGTGAATTGTGAGATTTGGCTATAGTTGGCTGATTCTTGATAACGGAGGTAAACATATTTCAAATGTGGTATTTTAAGCAACAAAATGCTAAAGCTAATATTAATACCTCTTAGAAATCTACCACCAAGATTCAACCCAATAATATGATTAGTTTGGTTATCACAATGGACACCTTCCCATTTGCAACATTCTTTCTTGTCCGTTCCATTTCCCCAAGAAGAGAGCTGGCCATATTCATCAATAACTCGGTCTTTGAAGTTGAGAAGAGCTTGTTTCTCCTTGTCTAAGCACTTGATACCATCTGTAGAGTGCTCAAAAGTGGCTCTCCAGCTTACTGCCAACACAATCACTAACAATTGGAGATGGTAGAACAACTTTCGGCTGCTTTCCATTTCTTTAAAACAATTGTAACTAAGAGACTTTTTATACGATATAGTTTTTTGATTTTTCACCATTTAAGCAATGCTATTTATAGCATCAGAGTAGTAAGAATTATAAATTTAGTAGAAAACTAAAAGGATGACTTGGCTTAAACACCACCTCACAATGGTTATCCTCTCCAGGAAGATTCTGACATCTAATTTTGTATCGTTGTAGATTAGAGAGAGTAAAAGATTGGTATAGAACTAATGAAAATTTCTAAGTAAACGTAATGAAAGATGTAATGGTTGACGTAATTTTAAGTGATGTATGTTATGTTTATTAATTTTAAGATGATGTAATGTGTAGAAAAATAAAACATTCTCTTGTATGACATATTAAACCTTATGTCGTCATTATGTTTAGATATATGAATAATTCTATTTAAATACATTAATTCACATATATAGTAGTTAACACAATTGTCATATATCAATTTTTCACAAAGTTTCGACAAATAACAATTGTATCAATTATTGTTTGTGAATTATTTTGTTCAAGTAGCACTACTCATTGTTTGATGAACAATAACCCTCAACCCTGGTGCCACTTGAGATTATCGTTCACCACACCATATATGTCGTTTGAATAAAGATGGCAATGTGACAATTAATTCATAATAGGAATTAACTTATCATCTTAAATATATATATATTTTTTAATAAAACTTGTCATCTTAAATATTGTATAATATAAAATTTATATGTGACAACAAACAACTTCAGTACATATGACCGCTTATGAAATATGAAATACTATCTTAAACCATTTTTATTTTTCTATTTTTGCATTTCCTCGTCTGAACGCTAGACTTCATTTTTTTTTTCCTTGTAATAAATAATAATTGTAAACAGACGAGAAAATAAATACGTTATTTAATGAATGAGGTCCAAATCGTTGAAAAAGGTTTAGACTTCTCTGTAAAAAAACAAAAAGGGAGACTTGACTTCATTATTTTTCTTCGAATTTTAAATTATTGGTGCAAAGGATCTCCACGTAATTAGGCTATTAAGTACCAACTTTTCCATTTAGGTGATATACTAAACAAAAATAAATCAGAAAAAAGAAAGAGCTATAAAGACTTGACTTCATCGTCTTTTTGGTGTTTAGCTTTTATTTTTGGGAAATAGTATGTATAATTTTTCAATCGAGCAACGCAGGATGCAGGTGTTGATAAATACTGGACATAAAACTTATAGCTTAAAGCTTACAGGCTCATTAATGAGAAAATGACCCATGTTGAACCAACGGAAAATACAAGTATACTTTGGTCCAAAAAAAAAAAAAAAAATACAAGTAACAGGCACCTTAACATAATATTAATTCATCAACGATTGATATAGTTATTAATATAATTGTGATGTATCATTTCTTATAATTTTGACACATCGCAATTTTATCAACAACCACTCCTTCCGTCCTACAAAGATAGTGCATTATTTTTTTTTCGCCATCCCAAAATGATAATCCACTTCTCTTAATTAATTTTTGATTTTCTTGTGTATCCTTATTTAATACGTATTCAAAGATTACGCTACATGATTTAATTTTAACAATTAAATTTACGCATTTATAAATAATTGATATAAAATTATAAATATGAATATTGAATTACATAATTTATGTAATTTGTGCATAAGAGATTGAATAATTGTAAAAAATTATTAAAATCTATAATATTGTATATTATAATCAATGAAAACATTGCGGAGTAAATTCACAATTGTAAAATTTAAAAATTCACGCAGATCGCATAATTAAGAAGTTTATCAAAACGCAGTAACTTTAATTCTAATTATCGTGCCTAGCATTGCACAACAATGCTCGTGAAGATTAATTAATTGTAAATGAACCATCGAATGAATATATAAAAATTCTTTGATTATCAAACGCATCTTTTCATTGGTACATATCAAATTTATATCAACACATTTTTTCCTTCCAAATTGACATTACACACTCTAAATTTTATGATTTTATGCATTCTTTTTAGTGACAATTGTAATCGCTACTTAATTTTAACTCTATTGTATAAGAAGTATTATACTTAGTTTTATGTAACTTAAATTTGTAGTAACACGACAATTTTCCTCATCTATATAATTCATTTGATTTCTTTTCAATTACATAAACTGTATGTTAATTGTAGTAATAAAAACTTTTTATTTGTAATTTTATATACTTAGAAAAAGGCAAAAATACGCAATACAAAATTCGCTAATGGAGCATATCACATCGTAAGATTAAAAACAAAAAATATTATTTAATTTTTAATTAGAAATAGTATGTCATATCGCAAGATCGCCAATGCGCTGCTCACCAAATGCGACACTTTCAATTATAATGATATAAGGATTAATAAATTACTATTTTACTTAAAAATAAATAAATTATTCTACATAAATCTAGTTATAATTTTAACTACTCACTATTTGATTTTCAAAAAGAAAAAAGTAAAAAAGTTTCACTATTTTTTAATAGACCAATTCACGTAACCAAGCAAAAATATCAAAACCTACAATTTTATCAAAATAAAATAAAATAAAATATAAAAAATTATTATTTAATATTTTGAATTATAACATTAAAAAAATGAAATTATATATAAAGTCTTTCCAACATATTTTTTTTTTCATTAGATGTTTGTTTTAGATATTGATTATTTTTAGTTATATTTTTAATTACTACAATTAATGTTGGTTTATTTCCAAAACTAATTTTATAATTTTCTTAAAATATTTAATATATGCCACATTTGCATCTTTGCCTACGTGGCACTTCACAAATTATAATATAAAGATTAATGGTATGATAATATAACAATTCAAAATATAAAGATAAAGATTAATAAATTACTCTTTATTTAAAAATAATAAATTATTCAATGCAAATTCAATTATAATTTTAGCACGCCCTATTTTATTTAAGAATAATCGACTATTTGAATAATCCATTGCACATTACAATCAAAACTATCTAAAACTATAACATTTTTTTAATGCGGTGAAAATAAAATACTTATTATTTAATGTTTTTAATTAAAAATTTGAAAAATGAAATTACATTTAAATTTTTTCGAAAACTATTTTTTTCTTATTAAATTTTATTTACCACATTTAATGATAAATTTATGTTTCATTAAAAAATAATTATATTTAAAGAATTTTCCCTATTTATATCTACCAATTAATATTGGTTTATTTCCAAAAATAGAATTTCCTTTTTTTTTAACTACAAATTTGATTTTTATGTTTTTTTTAATATTAATGAGTGCCACGTTGGCACTACTGCCAACGTGGCACTCCAGTTTTTATAATATAAAGATTGCAATCAACGATAAAGTTGAATAATAATTAAGTCTAATGGTAAATTAGGAAAATTGTTCTCAAATTGTATTTTGCCAAGAATATTAATTGAATTTTCTTAATCTATGTGAAAATAAGACGTGATTATTTTTGTAGGACGGAGGAAGTATATCAATTATTGTATACAAGTCACATTACATGAAATTTTTCACATGAATATTAGGCATATCCATTGTCTTATTATAATCATGCCCCATTATTTGACGATTGTTCCATTTCTATTGGTTCCAATGTGACGAATATATATTTGAACTATGAATTCATCAACTACAAGGATTCACAAAACACACAAGTCTTTCCTCAACACCCCTATGGCCTATGGGTACATTACTCAAACATTTTTGAATAGAGTACAAATTGATACAAATGAAGAACAAGCATAATATTCTAAGTTTCACAAATTTTAGTAGATATACAATATAATCACACATAAGCTAAAATGTTACAAATCTTTGAAATGCTTTTTTGAGTCAAAGCTTCAGTAATAAATATCTTTACACACTGACATAGCCAAAAACTCCGCGAAGCTCAAATGGCATATCTAGTCGATGGTAATTGACCTAGAAAATTCATTACTTGAAAAATGCAATATATGTCCTTGGAGCAGCAAAGTTGGTAATGCACCATTAAATTGATTAAAGCTCAAATCTATGTAACTGAGAGTAGAGAACTTTCACGACAAATCAGGAAGCATACCTTGAAAATTGTTATGCGACAGGTTAGAAAATGACAATTTTGGACTTGGTTCCCAAACCAACAAGGGAAAGTGTCTAAAATATGGGCCAACTTTGCAACCCTCTAATTACACACATAGCAATTGAAAAGGAGGATTCCATCCTAAGCTAAAGTCCAATTCTCTTAAAATGGAAAGACTAAAGAAATGGAATTCAGTGATTATGTCCTCAAAGTGGTTTGAACTAGGATTCAATGCTTAAAATTTGGAAAGGTCCCTAGTGCTTAATTCGGTAACACTGCCATTAAACATATTGTTATAGAGATCTGAGTTTGACAAAGAGGAAGGTAATGCAAGACGATGTAGTGTCCCAATCAATCGATTGTTAGATAAATCTAGATACAATAACGTATACTTAGATTCCTTAACGATGTTGGAATCCCACCCTCAATTTGGTTATGACAGAGAGAAAGATACAAAGGGTATACAAGTCTCCTGGAACATTGCAAAAGAGAAGTTATTTCCCGAGTGATCAGCATCTGAAAGCAATATAATCCATCTCGTATTTTTACATAAATTAATAAAGTTCAATTAATATTCTTGGAAAGGTACAATTTAAGAATACTTTTTCTAATATACACTAATACTTATTACTAGTATCACGCCCGTGCGATGCACGGGAACAATTAAATTTATGCACGATAAATAGTTGATATAAAATTATAAATATGAATGTTGAACTACATAATTTATGTAATTTGTGCATAGGAGATTGAATAATTATAAAAAATTATTAAAATCTATAATATTGTATATTATAGTCAATGCAAAAATTGCGAAGTAAATTCACAATTGTAAATTATAAAAATTCACCCGCATCGCATAATTAAAAAGTTTATCAAAACGTATAACTTTAATTCTAATTACCGTGCCTATAGCAATGCTCGTGAAGATTAATTAATTGTAAATGAACTATTGGGAATGAATATATAAAAATTCTTTGATTATCAAAACGTGTCTTTCTCGTCAGTACATATCAAATTTATATTGAACACCTTTTTTCCTTCTGAAATGGACATTACACACTCTAAATTTTATGATTTTATGCTTCTTTTTAGTGATTAGCCGTAATTGCTACTTAATTTTAGCTCTATTGTATAAGATGTATTATGCTTAATTTTATGTAACTTAAATTTGTAGTAACACCGACAATTTTCCTCATCTATATAATTCATTTGATTTCTTTTCATTTACATAAACTATATGCTAATTGTAGAATGAAAACTTTTTATTTGTAATTTTATATATTTAGAAAAGGCAAAAAATATGCAATTTGAAAATTCAGTTAGTGAGTATATCATATCGTAAGCATTAAAAACAAAAAATATCATTTATTTTTTTAATTAGAAATAGTAAGTCATGTTATTTCACGATAGGGCTGTTCACCAAACGCGACACTTCAATTATAATAATATAAGAATTAATAAATTAGTATTTTACTTAAAATAAATAAATTATTCTACATAAATCTAGTTATAATTTTAACCACTCACTATTTGATTTTCAAAAAGAAAAAATAAAAATTCTCACTATTTTTAATAGACCAATTCACGTAATCAAGCAAAACTATCAAACCTACAATTTTATCACGATAAAATTAAATAAAAATAAAAAATTATTATTTAATATTTTGAATTATAACTTTAAAAAATGAAATTATATATAAAGTTTTCCAAAATAAATTTTTTCTCATTAGATGTTTGTTTTAGATATTGGTTATTCTTAGTTATATTTTTAATTACTACTAATTAATGTTGGTTTATTTCCAAAACTAATTTTATAATTTTCTTAAAATATTTAATGTATGCCACATTTGCATCTTTGCCTATGTGGCACTTCACAAATTATAATATAAGGATTAATGGGATGATAATATAACAATTCAAAAGATAAAGATAAAGATTAATAAATTACTCTTTATTTAAAAATAATAAATTATTCAATGCAAATTCAATTATAATTTTAAGACGCTCTATTTTATTTAAGAATAATCCACTATTTGAATAATCCAATACAAATTACAAATCAAAACTATCTAAAACGATAATATTTTTAATGGTGAAAATAAAATACTTATTATTTAATGTTTTTAATTAGAAATTTGAAAATTAAATTACATTTAAAGTTTTTCAAAACTATTTTTTTCTTATTAAATTTTATTTATCACATTTAATTATAAATTTATGTTTCATTAAAAATAATTATATTTAGAATTTTCCTATTTAAATCTACCAATTAATATTGATTTATTTAAAAATAATTTCCTTTTTTAACTACAAAATTTATTGTTATATATTTTTTAATATTAATGAGTGCCACGTTGGCACTACTGCCAACGTGGCACTCCAGTTTTTATAATATAAAGATTTGTTTATTACAATACACATTAAATTGGGACATATAAAGAAATCAAAAATTAATTATGGAAAGTGGAATATCATTTTAAGACGGATAAAAAATAAATAATGAACTATCTTTTTGTGGGACGGAAAGAATATTATTTTCAGTAGTCAATACGTGTAACGTGTAATTTTGTTTAATCAATGTGGTCCAATCCAACTACATTAATAGTATGGAAAAAAGTCTGGACGTCTTTTCTGGCAAAAAAATCAAAAAGGAAGACTTGACTTTATACGTTTTCTTTTTTCTTTTTGTTATTTTAGCGTTAAATTATTGGTGAAAAGGATCTCCATGTAGTTACGCTATTGAGTAGCAAATTTTCTATTTCCACGGACTTCGAAAAAGAAATTAAGAAAGAAAGAAAGAATCCAAGAAGACTTGATTAATTCGCTGTCTTTGTATTAATTTTTTCTAAACAAAGAGTAGAATAGAATATAATAATTTGTTAATTTTATTATTTCTTTTTAATCCGTTTCAAAATGATATTCCACTTACCGTAATTAATTTTTGGTTTCTTTATATATCCCAATTTAATGTGTATTGTAATAAACAAATAATAAGAAGTAATAATAAGTATAAATGTATGTTAGAAAAAATATTCTTAAATTATACTTTTTCAAGAATATTAATTGATCTTTATTAATTTATGTAAAAATAATATGTGGATCGTTGTGGGACATAGAGAGAGTAGTAAAAGAGTTATATCCATACATCAATTTAATCTTTTAGATAATTAGTGATTCATTATAGTATTGGAGTACGTAAAGGTCTTGACTTTGAATCTTGCCGATCGTTGTTTTTTAGATCTTTTACTACTACATCCGTCCTGCAAATATAGCATATTTTCATTTTCACAAAAATTAAGAAAAATAAAATTAATAGTGTTGGAAAAGTAAAATTTAAACTTATTTTCCTAATATGTCATTTTATTTATCTGGATATTTTATTTCAACTAATATATTTTAGTAATAATAATATACATTAAATATGACATATAAAGATAACTAATATTTTAACTATATATCTTTGAAAGGAATGTGATTTATATTTTGGGATAGATAAAAAAAGAATGATGAATAATAAATGGTGGATTATATTTATGCGATGAAGGTAGTAACAGTTACTACATTAATTATTGAGTCTTAGCATGTGAAATTCGCGGAAGGGAAAGACCATATGAGGCGAACGGTGAACTTGGTTAATTCCATTCTTTCTTCTTTTTTCTTTTCACTTTTTTTCCATACCGAAAAGTCAACATTTTTCAAAGGCGTTACTTTTGATTGGACCTTTTTGCTTTTACATGCCATAAAAAATTATTGCTAATTTGAATGGGATTTCCAGCACCTTTCTCAAGATTGATTCTGTAGGTAATTCTGCTTACACTGTGAAAATCCATTTAAAAAAATAAAATATAAATTTGTCAATAAAATGATATAGTTGTTGAAACATTCACATTTATTAGCTACTGTACTACTATTGACTTATTGAGCTTAAGAGATAATTCTAAGTACTCTGCCGAGTCGAAAGATGGTACAAGGTGCTTCGAGAAAAGGATCGAGAAAGAGTGAGAAACGTTTCTCAAATTCAAAGACGAGCTTATTAATTGATTAATATGGCACACTCTTTTCTTATTAATTGTTGTAAACGGATTGTTGGAAAAGACGATCTTAATATATAGTGCATCTCTAACAGGTGATATTATATAGTGTCTCCTTGTTTGATCTCAGAGTCAATGGTTTTAATTATATTAGAATCCCACAATTCTTCGGTTCTCTGCTCAAATTACAATATCTCGATCTTTCAAATACCAATTTTAGTGGAGAAATTCCTCATTGTATTGCAAACTTTCCCAGTAGCAATGTCTTGGACTTCTCCTCTTTTGTGATGTTCCATGAGACTTGTACACCTTTCGTACATTTTTCTCCGTCATAACCAAATTGAGGGTGAGATTCCAGCATTGTTAAGGAATCTTAAGTATACATTATCATATCTAGATTTATCTAACAATCGATTGATCGGGACACTACATCGTCATGCATTACCTTCCTTCTTGTCACACTTAGATTCCTATAACAATATGTTTAATGGCAGGTGTTACCGAAGCACTGGGAGCCTTTCCAAATTTTAAATTTTGAATCTTAGTTCGAACCACTTTGAGGACATAATCACTGAATCCCATTTCTTTAGTCTTTCCAAATTAAGAGACTTGGACTTTAATTTAGGATGGAATCCTCGTTTTCAATTGCTACTTGTGTCATTAGAGGGTTGCAAATTTGGCCCACATTTTAGACACTTTCCCTTGTTGGTTTGGGAACTAAGTCCAAAATTGTCATTTTTTAACCTATCGCATAACAATTTTCATGGTATGCTTCCTGATTTGTCCTCAAAGTTCTCTACTCTTAGTTACATAGATTTGAGCTTTAGTCAATTTATTAGCGAAGCTCTTACTCGAAAAAGCATTTCAAAGATTTGTAACATTTTAGCTTATGCGTGATTATATTGTTTGTCTACTAAAATTTGTAAAACTTCCGAGTGTTATGCTTGTTCTTCATTTGTATCAGTTTATACTCTATTAAAAAATGTTTTAGTACTGTACCCATAGGCCATAAGGGGTGTTATGGTCAAAATACCACAGTGCGCCAGTGAATCCGAACTGCTAGTTTTTTTTTTGTCCTAAAATGTGAGATATATATCATATAAGTACTCATACAAAATGTGTACATATCTTATTTTTTATTTCTTATCTTTTTACTCCAAGATATGCATTTTATCCGATTGAATCACATGAGTAAATTATATGATGAATTTTTATTGCACTAAATACAAAAATGTTAAAACATAAAGGAAACGAACACAACATATACTTTAATTAATCACACATCAATAGTGGCATCCTAAATACATTTACCAAACTATAGGGACATTGAGGATATTTAACTCACAAACTTACAAAGTCAAGAATGAAAACTGAAAAAGGCGAAACCATATTGAGGTAGTTACAACTTCATGACAAATTAAAATACGCACGAGATCCCAAGTTTTACAAAGTGCAAGCGCATAGTGAACACAGGTTGAAAAATTGGACAATTGAGGATTTAGTGACAGTTAATGAAGGCTAATGGACTTCTTGTGATGTTCTTTTACTTCTACTTGTGGGAAACACGTACGTGCGTTGCACTTGGTTTGTAAATGTTATTCTGTAACTATTATCTATATGGTATTACAAGAGTTAAGATGTAAAAACACGGGAATTGAATGTGTAAAAAATATATAAGAATATGGTCCAAATAAAATAACTATGGCCTATGACCGAGGAACAAAGTACCCTCAATAAGCTAACGTGCGTAACAGTTTTTCTTTTCTTCATTTTAATTTTTTTTTAATTTTTAATTTTTTACTGTAATTTTTCCCCAAGGTTCAAAACATCATGTATTCTAACAACTGACTAAGGTGAGTATGTTTCTTACATGAAATGAACTGGTCCGATAAAATCTGAGGAAAAACGCATTTAGTTGAGAGACATTGCATTTTGTTCAACATAACATTTTAGGAAAACCAGCTACTTACAGAAAAATACAAGTGAAAATAGTATTTCCTATCACAACCCGTCCCGAATCATCCTACTAGACCGAGACGTGTTGTGCACCGATGGCAGGTGCCAACTAGATGCGGGATCCACTACCAAGGCATCGTAATTTTTCGCATCCCTCACAAATGCCCTCTATGTAATTTTAGTCCCATGCAAGTTTTCAAAAGAAATTTTGATAGAATCACCCCTATAATATTGACTTAACCAACCTATAATGCATTACAATTTCTCAAACAAAACACACTTATATAAATTAAGGACTTCCAAACCATCCAAGCATGCTGAACCAAGTAATTTAATTCTCAATCATCTCCCTATCATAATACATCCCAAAATATAGAACTTCTAAATGCTTATATACACTTAACAAAATACATCCCCAAATCCAATCTACATGGTTAAAATGTAATATAACTTCTAAGAGATTAATCAAAATAGATAATGGAATTGCCTATGTTTATAGCTCGGCGAATGCTGCAAAAGCCCCTTCCATGATATTCAAAATGCTATCTTCTTCCTATAATATAAAGAGTTAGGAAAAAAAATGAGTATACAACCCAGTGAATGGGAATTCGTCATAGAGACATATGCAAACTTTTTTGTTAAAGAAAATTTAATCCATAAGCCGATAAGTGCTAGAAAAGCACTTAAATAACTCTTCTATTCTACGTATTTGCGTATTTTATTAGTGTTATATGTTCGCTTGTATGTTGTTTCCTTTATTATTGTGTTTAGAGTCACAAAGAATCAAAAGGAGGCAAAATGGATGAAAAAAGAGCAAAACGGAAACTCGAGATCAAAATGCAAGCAAACCAAAGATGAAGGGCCTCCGATGTAATTTTATGAAAAGTTATTTTTATAATTTTTCTTGTTCTAATATGAAAGAACATCAAAAGAGGATTCCTACACTTTTTCCGGATCTGAAATTAGAGTTTCCTAGTGAAAGTTATGGCCATTTGAAGAAAATGACTAAAAGCGTCAATTCTCAAACTATTGGAGGACCAAAGTGTAACTTTTCAAAAATTTGGCAACCAAAGTGAAACTTTTCAAAAAGTTGAAGGACCGAGATGCAATTTTTCAAAGACCAAAATGAATAATATTCAAAATTTGAGGGACTTGGTATGCAATTACTCGGGTAACTCCAATGGCTCGAGTCACAGAGGCCATGACTCGAGTTCGCGTCGCAAGTGACTCGACTCATGCCCGATCACACCCGCAATCGCTTGAGTCATGCCCGAGCACTCCCCAGCCATCCTTGTTCCGCGCCGCAAATGCTTAATCAAAATCGCGCAGTGACTCGAGTCCTCTTCTGTAGAATCGCGCGCGACTCGAACCGCGACTGAGCCGCCCGAGCCATTTGCTGCAGATTGCGGTCAGCTTGCACCAACTTGATTCCAACGTGATTTTTACCTACTTTTTGACTTCCATTTGCTGAAGATAAAACAACATAAGCACACCATAATTAACTCATGGAATGTCACATTTATAATTTTTTAATATTTTTTGTTGTAATATTTTGTCTATATATGGAGGCATTTTCAAGTTTTAAATACACAACTTTGTAGAGAGAATTAGCTAGTTATTATCTCCAACTTTCTCTTCAATAAAATTCTCATCTTCATTTGTTCTTAATTCTAACTTGAAAGCTCTTAGTTTCTCATATTCCTACAAAAGTAAAAACTTAAATTAAGTAACTAATAACAAATCGACGATACTTCAACCGTCAATATGATTAGCGGAGCATTTCTTTGCTAGTTTCTCTCTTCTTTTTATTTTTCATGTTTGAGAAAGATAATTTCTCATATATTGTAGTGGTGATACACAGCGATTACGCACTGCGTTAAAAGTATTTAACCAGTGTATATGAGTGATTAAACTTCTCTATTTATTTCTTAGCATCTATTTACTTATTTTCTATATTTTTGTATATTACTTGTGACAGTGAAATATAATCTATTAAATAGCAGTGGTGATACACGACGATTACATCGCTAAAGAGTATTTAACCCGCGAATATGAGGAGTTAGACTTCTCTATTTAGTTCGAGGGACGTTGTGTTCAATTAACATATTGTTATCTTTTCTAACTTCTTAGTAATGTTTTATCCATTCATCTAGTTCAATTTGTTGATTTGTTGTGCTTTTAAACCAGTTTTTGAGTTATATGATTATTGTATTCACTTTGACCAATTGAATCAATCAATCTTTAAATTCAAGATATATGCTAGGATTGGAACTTTTGATCCGCTCATTATTATTATCCAAAGTAGCAAATGAATATCATGAATATTTGTTAACAAGCCAACTTAGATGCATTAATTCAAGTTTGTGAAATTACTCATCTAATTCAACTCATTCTTCTCGTTCATTTCACACTAGCATTGCATTAAATTCTAAGAACTTGTTTAGAATTATCCAATAGTTAGACGTTAAGTTAAAAAACTTACTTTAATTTAATACATTTAAGGAAGAATTCGTTAATCGGAGTTTTTTGATTAATTGGAGTTGTTAAATTAAAGAAGGAATATTAATATGTTTCATGGAAAAGATTAACACGAGTTATTGACACAACCAAACCCGAGAACTAGTTATAGCTTCAATTGTTTCATTTTATCTCCTTTATTTTGTTTTTTTTTTTTACTTTCAAAGTTCACAAAAAACCCCCCCTCATTCCTATATTAATTGGTAAAAATAACTAGATTAAACACTGTTCCTCTTGGGTTCGAACCTTACTTACCACTTCTACAGTAATTTGTAGTTTCGAAACCGAATAAGGAAATAAAATAAATTTTTGGTGTCTTGCGACAACACACCATAAGCTTCGAAAACTTAACAAAAAATATACTTGTCAATAATTCACATGTAGAGAAAGCATCTCATGATCATAAGCATCATATTTAATAATTCGCGATACGTAATAAAATCCACACAAAAAGAGCACCGAATAAATTTATCTGTTGAAACTATAACATGTATCCAGTCATACCCGCGTAGACAATGGAACACCTCCGTACAAAGCCCGAAACCCCTCAGTGCACGAAAGTGAGTCCCAAAGACCTCATATACATATATACACCCTTATACACAACCGCAGCCCCTCAGTGCATGAAAATGTGTTACCAATTCTAGCACGTGGCCAAAGTCCCTCCTCCCAGAATGAGAACAGATAACTATATCGGGTACTTCTGGTGGTTTTGAAGTCATATCAAGATGCTATCATAACATGGAAATAAACCATTATGCTAAAATAAGCTTAATTGTAAAACAATTACTGAAAAATCAAGATTATCTTGTAACAACATTATTATCAAGGAATTTCTATAAATATTTATAAAGCTTGAAAATGCATTTCTAAGGAAACCAAGTAACTTTGAAATCTTTTTGTTAAAATCTAAGAGATTTAAATACTTGAATTTATGTAAAATTCTAAGTTTTCAAATAAATAATTTCCACTCACAAAATAGATGGCCGCCTCTTAGCTTGGGCGATATATTGCACCAATCTCCTCGTTATCTTCTGATATAAGAGATAATATTCTGATTAACTCTAAATTAATAAAATGGTAGAATAATTTCATTCTCAAATCAATCCTTACACTTGGTTCTCTTATTATAGCATTTCCCCTCTTAGTGGAACAATCACGTACCTCTTCAAGATTACCAAGTTCTTAGTGTCACTTAGAATTCAAATTAGAGCCTTAAAACAATATAATCCTCGTTTCCATAGGAGGCCAATTTACTAGTTAATTTTTCATTTACCGACATTAATGATCCCATAATTACCAATCATATCAAATTTCAATATTTCTCAATTCAAAATAGACTAAAATATATCTAAACATGCTTATCCATCGCTAAATCTTTAAATTAACCCAATAGCTAAAACCCTAGCTTTTAATACCAAGTATATATATGCTTCAATCAATATACATACTTAGTACATATAACAAAATTCATCATTTCCTTTTTCACATACTCATATAGTCATATTTAAAACATAAATTAAAAAGTCCTAATTTTTACACAATGTAGAGTAACCAAATTATTCACTTACCTAAATAGAATTGAGAGAAAATCTTAGAAATTACAAGCCCCAATAATAAACATCGGACCATGCTAGCTCTACATAGGTGGTTACATAATGGTTAACATAATGGACACATGGCATGATCTTGTTATTTTATTAATTACATCACTTTTATATCAACCACCAAGATCATGCCATGTATCAAATATATCAACTATTATGTAACTCATTATGTACATCTAGCATTTTCCATAATCATCACAAGTAGGCAAACCTTCCCAATTTTCCTTCCATTTTTTCCTCCACCTTTCCCTTTTCCTTCTTTCTTTTTCCTCTCTTTTTCTTTCCTTTTGGACAAATTGTATAAGGCCTTGTTTGGTTGTTACTTCATGGATTAATTATAAGATTTTGGCAAGTGATCCCTCAACTTTTCTCTTACATTTAATTAGATCCACCAATTTTATTCCTTTCATATTTTCAACCAAATCCTCAACTTATATAAATTCTAAAAAGTATCTCCTATAAATTAATTTAGTCAATTTTAGTCTCAATTTGACGTCGACTTCACTATTTCACATTTGATTTTGATTAGTAAAAATTTAACTTTCAATTTAAAAGTAGGTTATTACATTTCCAATCAAGAATTAAGTGTTGGGAACTAGGCGCTGCTAATTCCGCCCAAGATCAGTGGGACGAATAAATGCGACTGAGAAAAATAATGGACGCTAAAATAAGCACAAAATAAAACACCGAGATTTAACGTGGTTCGCCTAACCGCTTACGCCCACGGACTCCACACCAATATATTTCACTATCACAAAATGAGGAGTACAAAAATACCACATCGTATTTTTCTCTACCTACACAAAGGTTTTATCACTCTACTCACTTTTATCTCGTGTATAGCTTCTACATCAAGCTCTTTCTCTACACAAGATCTCTCTCTTTTCTCTCTACACAAGATGTTTTGTGTTTTTGGTGGTGTAGTTGTGGTGTCAATGGAGAAATGTGAGCTATTTATAGGTGATCTTCACGCATCAAATGTCAAATATTGCAACACACGCCGCATGCCAAGGTTGAAAAACTACCAAGCCACATGCTTTGACTTTCTTTTCTTTTCTTTCCACCAACCCATTGAGCCCCTCTTTTTGACCATTTTGTTTTGCTTTGTCCGCCACTAACAATCTCACTTGAAGACCGATTTCAATCAATCTTCACAATCCGCTTTCACCTTGGGATATCTCTATGTCCTTGTGGATCCTGTGGAAATGTGGTGTGGGTCATCACATCTGTCTTCATTGTAGAAGACCAATTGAAGCCGAGCACGCCTCAGCTTTTTCTTTAGTTCTTGTCTTCGTCATCATGTCGGCCGGGTTCTTGGTACCTTGAATCTTTCAAGCTTTAATACTCCATCTTCCAAAAGTGATCCGATGAAGTGATAACGGAGCCCAATGTGTTTGGTTCTTGAATGAAATGTCAATTCTTTGCCGGATGTATCGCACTGATCACATCAGTGCAAGACATTCTTCTCCTGGTCGAAACCCACCGCCAACAAACCTTGTAACCATATCATCTCTTTGCTAGCCTTGCCATCGCTAATGCATCCGCTCAGAGTCGATAACGCAACAATCTTCTCAGATTCTGCGAAATCCAACTAATCGCAAAGAGCACCAACCGTGAAGACATAACTCCGTAGTACTTCTCCCGCGATCTACCTCGCCAAAGAAAATCTGCATCTACGAAACCTCGTAGTTTCACTTCGCCACGCCTAAAGCATAAGCATTTATCGCAGTTCCTCGTAGATATCTCAATATCCACTTTATCGCATCCCAATGTCGCTTCCAGATTTGCCATATATCCGCCACAACTCCTAATCGCATGAGCAATATCCTGGTTCTGGTACAAACCATGGCATACATCAAACTTCCAATGGCCGAGGCATATGGAATTTTAGCCATGAAATTTCTCTCCTCTTCGTCTTAGGAGACTGGTCGTTGGATAGACGAAATGATTCGCTAATGGCGTCGATCGGCTTTGCACGCTCATGTTGAACCTTTGCAGGATTTGATCAACATACTTGGCTGTGACAACCGCAGAAACACCCTTTGCTTGTCTCTACAAATTCTCATCCCTAGAATTTGCTTTGCTTCTCCCAAGTCCTTCATTTCAAATTCCACCGATAGTTGCTTCTTCAACTTCTTGATCTCGCCCATGTCCGAAAGCCGGCTACTAACATGTCATCGACATAAAGTAACAAAATGATATAGCCGACTCGAACCGCTCAAGTAGCAACAATGGTCGCATTACACTTCATGTAGCCATTTTTCTCGCATAAATCAGTCAAACTTCTTGTACCACTTTGTCAGGCGCTTGCTTTAAGCCGTATAGGCTCTTTCTTCAATTTGCACACCAACTCCTCTTTTCCTTTCACCGAGAAGCCTTCGGTTCCGCATATATATTTCCTCCTCTAAATCACTATGGAGGAAAGCGCTTTCACGCCTAATCGCTCCAAGTGCAAGCCCTCCGCCGCAACAATGCTCAACATCGATCGAATTGTTGTCACTTCACAAGCGAAAATATCTCTGTAATCAATTCCTTCTTTTCGCTGGAAACCTTTGACTACCAATCTTGCCTTGTACCTCTTTGAACCATCATGTTCTTCTTTGATTCAGACACCCATTTGTTATTAAGAGCTTTCTTCCCTACGGGCAACTCGGCTAGTTCCCACGTCGATTGGAGATGAGAGACTTTATCTCATCTTTCATTGCAAGCTCCCACTTAATGTAATCTCCCACCGACATGCCTCGTCATAGCATTCAGGTTCACCCATCGATGAGCAACATGTAGTTCATGTACTTTCGATTCGAACATGAGGTCGACTTGACCTCCTCACAATGGGGAATTGGAGCCGGAGGTCGTGGTGAATCAACCTCCGAGACGGGCTCCTCTGCTCGCAAACTCTCATCTGCTCGCTGACGCATTTCCTTCCGGAGTGTCGTCCGAACATATGTTGGATCGTCATTTGTTGTGTCATTGGACTGCATTGCATTTCGCCTTGTACATCACCTTTTCATTGAATATGACATCCGGCTTCTGATGAGCTTTTTGTTCTGATCATCCCAAAAGCGGTACCCGAACTCGTCTCCACCATATCCAACGAAAGTACACTTTAATGATTTGGAGTCTAACTTACTCCTGGCATTGTCACTAATGTGCACGTACGCGACACAACCGAATACTTTCAAATGAGAAAGTTTCACTTCTTTCCCACTCCAAACTTCTTCCCAGATCTCAGACTCCAATGGTACCGACGGTCCACGATTAACTAGGTATGCCGCCAGATTGACAAATGCCTTCTCGCCTAAAATCGCTTTTGGCAGCCTGCATGTATTCTCATGCTTTCCGGCTCTTTCTCGTAATGTCCGATTCATGCTCGCAACTCCATTCATTGCGGTGTTCCCGGCAACGTTTCTCCAACTTGATGCCATTTTGGTAACAAAATTTCTTGAACGCCAAATTTTCAGATTTCCACCATTGTCGATCTCAACTTCTTCACTGCAAAACCGCCATTCTCCACCATGGCCTTCCACTTCTTGAACGCCGAACACATCGGATTTGTGTCTCAAGAAGTAAACCCACACCTTTCTCGGTGGTCATCAATGAAAGTCACGAAGTATGACTTTCCGCCAATCGATGAAGCTTGTTGGACCCCACACATCCGTGTGGACAAGTTCAAGCTTCTCTTTCTTTAGAGTTACGCCACTTGTATTGAAACTCACCCGCTTCGCTTCCGAAAATACAACTTTCACAAAAGTCTATGTCAATAGATCAAGCCCTGGTAGTTTCCCTTTGCATGCATGTACTTGAGCCCTTTCTCGCTCATATGCCCAAGTCTTTGGTGCCACAAGTTCGCATCTTTGCTATCAAAGAATCGCGATTGTCATACACGCATTCGCTGTCGTGTATAGGGTGCCACTATCCTTGCCACGGCGATTATCATGGCCCCTTGGTGATTTTCCAATTATCACCGTAGAAGCTTGTGTCACATCCTTCTCTCGACAAATCGCTTGACGGAAATCAAATTTTTCCTCAACTCGGAATATGTCTCACGCCCTTCAATTTCCATACAGCATCCATTGACATTGATCTGCATTTCTCCTATGCCCACCACGCCGCAAGGATGATCGTCTCCGAGATATACTTCTCAGAAGTTTCCCGACACATAATTTGTGAAAAAGTGTCGACTTGCGGTGGCATGGAACGATGCTCCAGAGTCTATTACCCAATAGTCGGCCTTCCTCTCCATGGAGCATATCAACGCATCACGCGTTTCTTCGGTCACGACATTGACCTCGGTCTTGTTCTCCGTTTCCTTTAGAGCTGCCCTACACTGATTTTTGTAGTGCCCAACCTGACCGCAATTCCAACATCCAAATGGACTTTGACTTGTTGGAATTTATGTGATTTTGGATCTCGGTCCGCCATTCCTCGACTTGCTCGGGCCCACGCTGTGCCCTCTGCTTGAACTTCGCCTCTACTATCTACATTGAAAGCGCCTGGAAGTTGAAGTCGCATCCGACCGCCTCCGGATCTCCTCGGTCAAGATCATGCTCACAACGCCATCGAACTTCACTTTCGACTTACCTGGCCGAAGCTATCGATGGCCGCCATCGTGCCATTCCACTTTCAGCAATCGCCAAGAATTAATAGAGCTCAACCTCATCACTAAAAGTGATTTCCACCGTGGTCAATTGGTCTACTACCTCATTGAATTCGTTGAGGTGTTCTCCAAATCTCCCGCTCATGTCATCTTCATATTGAACAATTTCTTGATCAAATGAACTTTATTTCTTCAGATCACTGCTTCATACATACCGGATAGAGTCGCCATGAGAGACGCCGTTGTCTTCTCATTTTTAATGTTGAAAGCTTAATCGACTTTGATAGGGTCAATCTAATTGCGCCAAGTGCTTTTCGATCAAGCACCTCCCACTCGCCGCCTTTCTCGCCTTCGGCTTTTCTTTTAACGGCTTATATAGGTCCTTCGATACAAATAGTCCTCCATTTGCATTTTCCAATATCCAAAATTTTTGCCATCAAACTTATCAATTTTGGAAATTCTCTCGTCTGTCGCCATTACTCCCACTCGAACAAAATGTGATTTTTCGAGAAATCGCTTCGATGTGGAAGATCACCTATGCCGCAACCACAGAGCATACTAAGAATTTCAAGAGATATCACAAACAAAGCTCGATACTGCTTGTTGGGAACTAGGCGCCGCTTAATTCCGCTTCAAGATCGATGGGGACGAATAAATGCGATCGAGAAAAATAATGGACGCTAAAATAAGCACAAAATAAAACACCGAGATTTAACGTGGTTCCCAAACCGCCACGCCCACTGACCCACACCAATATATTTCACTATCACAAAAATGAGAGTACAAAAATACCACATCTGTATTTTTCTACCTACACAAAGGTTTTATCACTCTACTCACTTTTTATCTCTCGCAGATAAATTTTCTACACTGCTCTTTCTACACAAGATCTCTCTCTTTTCTCTCTACACAAGATGTTTTGTGTTTTTGGTGGTGTAGTTGTGGTGTCAATGGAGAAATGTGAGCTATTTATAGGTGATCTTCACGCATCAAATGTCAAATATTGCAACACACGCCGCATGCCAAGGTTGAAAAAACTACCAAGCCACATGCTTTGACTTTCTTTTCTTTTCTTTCCACCAACCCATTGAGCCCCTCTTTTTTTGACCATTTTGTTTTGCTTTGTCTGCCACTAACATTAAGCACATATATCATTTTACAAGACGAGCTCTTGATTCCTCGACCAAATATAGGGCTTACCTCTTCTAGCATTTAAGATTTGTTTTCCCGAAATGGTGAACGGTTTAATTAAGCTTCTTCTTACCAGCCACACAGGTGCAGAGGCTCCAGTGCTATCTTGTATATATAATTGGCAATTCCCATTAGAACAAGTAATCTATGGGCTTCTTATCTATCTATTTTAGCTATTGTAACTCTGCAAACATCCATTATATTCCCCATGGATTGCTGAGCAGTTTCTGGAGATTTCGACTAGCGAAAATGGTCTCCTCTTTGATGTCAACACTATAGTTTCCATTTCCATCAAAGCTATTCGAGCTCCCCCTGAAAATCCCACGTCCTAGGTAATTGGTTTTGAACTGGTGCAGTTTCTCCGCTTCACTTTTGTACAGCCAGACCACCAGTGCCATGGCGATGACCAACAAACCATGCGACGGACAACAGCGAGTCGAGGCCAGAAACAGCACGGTCGGCGGGGAAACAAGCAATATTTTCTCATAGTAAAAAAATTCTTAAAATACATGATTTTCCAAATTCGGGATAAGAGAGTATGAAAACCTTAGCCTTTGTTGAGTTTGTTACTCCTTTAGGTCCTACTCGTTTGGCCATATTCTTCATTGAAAACATTGTTCTTGCTGGTTCCACGGGTGAAAAGTCAGCAATATTATGCTAGAACTAAAGAAAATGTAGGCTGAAATGAACAAAGCCTTGTTGAAAAGTTAATAATATCATGCTAGAGAGACCCTTTGTAAGGTTCAATTTTGCAAAATGCTGAAACAAACAAGGCCTTATTCCAAAAAATTGTATTCATGCAAATAAACTAACACAATAAGCAAAGTCCCAATACCCATGATATCATATTCCATGGTTGTCCTCTGCTCTACAGTCTATCCTAATTAACATCATTAAATTGCAAAAATTGAAAGGGTACGGTTAAAGTTTCCAATTTCCAAATATGCTTCCGCTATAAAAAAAATTTGTGTTTGCTCTATATGGAACGAACACACAAATTTGTATTGGCTCATGTGTGTTCACTCCATGTAGAGCGAACACAATTAAAAATAAAAATAAAAATAAAAAAGAAATGAAGAATGACGAATAAATTTCAAAAATTTATTTGTCTTTTTGTAATCATTTTTTGCAACAACTTTGACGAGTAATTTCGAATTTTTAAAAGTTTTTGCAACTATTTCTTTTTTATGTAAATACTTGTATTCAATACTAACTGGATAAAGCGAATTACTGTATCATTCAAAAAATTAGAAATTCATCATCAAAATAGTTGCAAAAAACTTAAAGAAAATTTAAAATTAATCATCAAAGTGGTTTCAAAAATTTTGAATTTTTTAATAATTGTATTCAACACTAACGATAAAGCCGATTACTATATCATAAAAAATCGAACCTTTTGGGGGCTATAAAAAGAAGTTAAGAGATAAGAAAATCTATCTAATATCCTGCGCAAGAAAAGAACCAAAGATTGAAGCTTTTCGAGCATTGTTGGGCAAGAAACTGAAGATTGGAGTCAAGACTACCCTTGTTCATCATCCGATGATGGTTTTTTTATCTATTTCTTGTTGTTTTATTTTCAATATATTAGGCTAGATTTTTCTTAGCATTAGGATTTAGATGAAACTTTGAACTTAGTTTAAATTCGAATTATTAATTTGATGTTTTGTCAATTCTTATACTAAAACGAATGATATTTTTGAGTTTTCAATATTATTGTGTTTTTTCTACAACTTGTGGCTAAAGTTGATATGTGATCTATTTAATTGAATTGAGAAATCGTGAATAGATTAGACTTTCTATTGAAAACCACAAAGTCCGATAGGGGATGAGAATACTTTTATGTTTTGTGCGGTGTTTTACGTGATTCTTGTGCTTTTATGTAGTCGTTATCATAGAGATATAGTTAATGCACAATAGAAATATGTTGAATTGTACTTAAAGAAGATTATTCAACAATTTCATGAATTAATCGTCAAAACCAATTTCGTTGTCAATTTAATAATCCGGAGGAAAACTAAGTGAGAAGTGGATTGAAGACCTTAATGCTAGTTTCTCCCATATTTCATTTAAATCTCAAAACCACTCTTTCAACTTATTCTAGTTTAGTTCGCAGTTTCCTTTAGATTTACATCTTGCAATTTAATTTGGTATTTTTAAATCTTGCAATTTTAGAAACTATTCAATCTAAACTTTATTTATTCGGTTAAGGCTAGTCAAATCAAGCATGAAAAATAATACGGTCTTCGTGGGTACGATAATCGGACTCTAAAAGTCCACTTTGTTACTTGTGCGACCCGTACATTTGCGGTATGGAATTTATCACAACAAAATACAATGATAACATTTGTTGTTAATTGTTTATTTAAATAAAATATGCGTGTATCTAATTTTAACGATTTTTTTGCCAAATTATGATATCAATGCAAATAAATCTACCATGTTGAAAATTTTCGATATAATTTTTTTATTTTTTTATTTTTTATATTCGGTATATTTTTTATAGTCATAACTCATACTAAAATTTTATTATGGAGATAAAATAATTATATTTATTGTTAATTATCGGTTACAATCAAAATGTGCGCGTATCTAATGTTAAAGAAAAATTTCAAAAGTTGTGTTATTATATTAATACAAATAATTGCTACTGTGCTGAAAATTTTTGATAAAAACTATTTAATCAGTATCAAATTAATTTGATAAAATTAATTACGGACCAAATAAGCAACCATAGAAAAAATAAAAATTGTATAATTTAATTAAAATTTTGAACTAATGTAAATTAATTTAAAATTTAGGGACCTAATTCGAATAATTACCAAAGATTAGAACCTTTTGAGTAAATTACCCTAAAGTTGACCAAAATACTCCTTCCAAAAGGACAAAATAGTAAAATTGACGAAAATTTTTGGCAAACACCAACATTTTTTTGAACCATTTGTACTACATTTTATTATTTCGAATTAAACTTACAACTTGACTAGTTTTTTTGGGGTTATTTGTGCTAAAATCCCTTAAATAAATTAAAATCAGACAAACCTAGAATCCCCAAATCACGTTGTCTCTCTTCCTGATCCCTGCCACTTCCAAAGCCGTCCTCTTCCCCCGTCCCTCCGGTAAACAAATCCCGGCAAATCGAGTGCTTTATTCGCCGACGGTTCAATCTCCTAGTCTTCCCCCATCCGGTGTTGGCCATCGTTGAAGTGGAAGGTATTTTGATATTCTCTTCTTCACAGTATTATCTTCTACAATGACCACTGTCCGACCCATCTTCTTCGCTGTCTTCTCTTCTTCGATGAACAATGTCAGACCCAGGTAAGTTTCTTTCCCAATGTATTTCATATAGCAAATGAAGAATTGCAAAATGAACAAAGTAGTCTGGATTTCAGTTGAATATTAATCGAGTTTATCCATAGTTGTAATTAAGATTAAGAACATATGAACCTGCGCGCAACATTTTTGTCTAGAAAAAATGAGGATTGAGAGGTATTTAATTGCTTGTCTCGTATTTTAAAGGATAGGAATAGTACTAGCTGGGTTTAATTTTATCGAATTTGGCCACTAATTTTTTAGTTGCAACAACTGCACCAGTAGACGGACCTTCGTCACCCACATGAAAAATGAACATCCCTCCTAATTGCACCACTGGACGAGCCTTCGTCGCCATTAAAGAGATGTATTATTTTCTCTTCTATGTACCTTTCAAGTAGTAGTTTAGCACTCTAATTTTTGTGGTATTTGTGGGTAGTATAAAGAATAGCAATTGGTGAGTGTGGTAAGACTTAATGTATTTTTCTTTGTAATACTTGGGGATGATCAAATCTAGAAGAAAATTTGAGTCTAGCATTTTGAGAATTTTCTTACAACTCTTTGTGGTTTGTACTAAGAGTTGAATATTCGGTGTGGTAAAGTTCGAGTTATTTTTCTTGTAATACTTGGGTTGTGGGGTGGTGAGTGAAAAGTTTATATGATTGTAAAAATTTATCATACAGTGAAAGTTTTGACGGACCGCCAATGATTTTTTTCTCAACTTGAAGGCAAGATCTTAGGATAGATCTGAAATCATATTTGAGTTGATTTCTAACACTTTCTCCAACAATCATATTTGTTTTGATTTTTTTAAACGACAATATTTTTTCGTTAAAAAAAAACACTTCGTCAACAAGCCCTATTTTGGGGCGCGATGATATTTTACATTTTCTTATTGACTGTCACATATATCATAGGATTGTTGAGCGACAAAAACTTTATAATAATTTGTATACATCAAATTTAACAAGATAGTTAAACCCTATTTAATGCCCAATATTCTCTCACTATCTCATTACAAAATACATTTTGCTTTAGATAGTCCAATTTGAATTGAATTAATATGGCATGTTGACATTTGAGTTTGTTCACTATCAGAAACATGACTTTTAGGAGCGACAATCGTTCTTATAATCTCGTATCTATATAGCAATAGCAACGATATACTCGTGCTTGTAGAGCAATTGCAGCGATGTCGCTCCTATTATTCTACATACATGAGGTCATAGGAACGACTGAGCCGCCCCTAATGTTCCATTTTCACATAGTGGTTGAAAATATTACCAAACGATATACATTTGAATCCACTAATTAGCGTAAATTTTTAGATCAAGTAGTTAAACATAGTGTCGGAACAATCATACGTCCTCGGTGTAGTTGCAATTGGCCCACACTATTTTATCGTGCAAGAACGATTTTTTTTGGGTTTGGGGACTATTTAGAGGGTCAAAACTGTAATTTTATATTTTATTAATTTGTTTCGTGTTCATTTTAATAAAGTCCAACCCTGTGTGGGTCTGTTGACGTAGTAGTATTTATTTATGCTTATGTAAGAGTTTAGTGTATAGGGTTTTCATTTGATTGCGTTTTAATAAGAACAACGTTAGTTTCCCATTGATAGTATTGCAATTCGTGATTTGTTATTGAGAGTTGTCGGTGTGCCTATATCAAAAGCTTTGACAAGAGATTATTAAAAAATCTCTATATATATATATAGAGAGATATATATATATATATATATATATCAGTCTTGTACTATTATAGTATCTATTGATTATGTTTATGCACTAGTGAAATTTTACCAAGATGATGGTTGGGGTCGAGAATATTAAAAAATGTTGCTATAAATTTCAGCTTTGGTATTGAATAGAGGTATACCACGGAAAGGGGAATCCGCTCACGAATTTCAGTTTTGCAATTATTTTTTCCCCATTTATTCTTTGAATTTCAACTTGAGTACTAATTCGACAAAATTACAAAGTTAAGAATGAAAACTAAAAAAAGGTGAAACCAAATCGAACTTTTTTTTTTTGAAGCGAAATCGAACTTTTTACAACAACACACAAATTAAAACAAGCATGAGATCCCAAGTTTTACAAAGTGCAAGCACATAATAAACACACCCTAAGATCTTACAAATCTGTGAAATGCTTGTTTGATCGGGATTTTACTTATGGATATCTTTACGTACAACCAATCTATCACCGTATTCCACGACCTAAAAAGTGCAATCCTCAATGAGTTATTGAACACTAGAGTAACCCATACTCCCCAAAATCCAACAACAAGACCGATTGCCATACTAATGTAGAATCCATCATCGATAAAATTGTCATCCTCCTTTGGCGTGTTCAATCCGTCTACATTATCAACATTGATCTTCGGCCACGAGCAATTTCATCTCCTGGACATGGTTTTCCAACAAGTGGAATGCCACAGAGACCAGGGTTTCCCTCAAATGAAGAATCATTGAAAGTTTGCATATGATTGCTTCGTGGAATTCTACCAGACAAGTTATTGTACGACAATTCTAACACTCCGAGTCCATCCAACTGAGACACACCATCAGGAATATTGCCAGAAAAGTGGTTTCTTGATAAATCAAGAAAATTCAGAGACTTAATTTCTCCAATCTTTGATGGAATAAATCCAGATAGGTTGTTTCTTGAAAGGTTCAATCCAATAAGTTCTACGAGACTGGCAATTTCGGGAGGAACATTGCCTACTAAATTGTTGCTAGAGAGATCAATGAGCTTTACCTGGTGAAGAGCTTCTCCGTAGAAGAAAAGAGCATTTCGTTTCCACGTGAGATATGTATTCTCGGCTTCTCCATTATGGCTAGACGACAAAAATGAATATTCTCTGGAAAATTGACGACTCATGGCAGTGAGATTGTTTAGGCACTTTGGTATACAGCCAGAAATCTCGTTTAAAGAAAAATCCAACACTCGTACATGTGCAAGATGACATAAGTTTGGAGGAATACTACCAAAGAACTTGTTCGACCCGAGATTAAGAAATACCAATTCTGTCCAAGTGTCTCCCACCCATGTCGGTATTTTACCAGTCAGCTTATTTTGTGAAAGATCGATGAAAAACAAGGATGTACAATTCCTCAAAGATGTTGGAATTTCACCCGTGAAGCTATTATTTTGTAAATGCAATAATGAAAGGTTTTTACTATATAGTGCAGGGATCTTTCCGGATAAATTATTATGGGCCAAAACGAGATATTTCAAAGATGTTAGGTTTGCTAAACAATCTGGAAGTGGTCCGGAGAGTTGGTTATTTGAGAGTTCAAGAGCATGCACATTACTTTTATCGCATGTTCTGGTAATTGACCCGAAAAATTCATTACTCGACAAATCTATCCACCATACCGTATGAGGAGGCAAAATTGGTAGTGGACCACTAAAATGATTAAAGCTTAAATCTATGGAAATTATACTAGGGAACTTTGACGACAAATCGGGAAGGGCACCATGAAAATTATTATATGACACATTTAAAAATTCCAAAGTTGGACTTGGCTCCCAATCCCAAAACCAATTAGAGGTGCTTGAAATTCCTGCATTGGAGATATCCAGTCTCTCTAATTCCTTTTGCGTTCTAAGCCATGCACGGAAATGTGGCCCAATTTTACAATATGCTAATACTAAATCTGTCAGTTGAAAAGGAGGATTCCATCCTGAACTGAAATTGAATGAGATACCTTTGTTGGAAGACATATCCAATATTCTTAATTTGGAATGATTAGAGAAATGAGAACCCGTGACTATGTCTTCAAAATTGTTTGAATCAAGTAATAACTGTTCGAGTTTGTATAGACTCCTGAAGATTTGGGTGACGGTACCATTAAACATATTTTCCCCAAGATATAATTCTACCATGGAGGAAGGTAGCGCAAGGTGGGGTATTGTTCCAGTCAACTCGTTAAAAGATAAATCTAAATACTCTAATTTACTCAGATTTCCCAAGGATACTGGAACCCCACCTTCAAGTTGACAACTCTGTAGAGAAAGATATCGAAGGGACGATAAGTTTCCGATAGCATTGGGAATTGGACCTTCTATCATGCGGAGGCTGAGGTCAAGGTAAGTAAGACAAGTAAGGTCAAAGACTAATGACAAAGGGAGTACCAAAGCACGAGAAGAAAACCCGGTGGCCGACAAATCAAGATATTGTAAACCATCGACGTCAGAGCTAATGAATGGTGAGATTTGGCTATAGTTGAATTCTTGAAGATAACCGAGGTCTACATATTTCAAATGTGGTATTTGAAGCAACAAAATGCTAATGCTAATATTACCTCCATTTAGATGCGCAAGATCAAGATTCAACCCAATAATATGATTAGTTTGGTTATCACAACGGACACCTCCCCATTTGCAACATTCTTTCTTGTCCGTTTCATTTCCCAAGAAGACAGCTGGCCCAAGAGATCATCGGTGACTTGGTCTTTGAAGTTGAGAAGAGCTTGTTTCTCCTTCTCTATGCACTTGATACCATTTGTAGAGTGCTCAAAAGTGGCTCTCCAGCTTACTGCCAACACAATTACTAACAATTGGAGATATTGGTAAAACAACTTCCGACTGCTTTCCATTTCTTTCAAACAATTGTAACTAAGAATTTTTTTAGACGTGGGATCTAGTTTTGTGATTTTTCACCATTTAAGCAACACTATTTATAGCATCAGTTTTAAGAATTATAAATATTCGAGTAGAAAACTAAAAGGATGACTTGGCTTAAACACCACCTCACAATGGTTATCTTTTTCGGGAAGATTCCGACATCTAGTTTTGTATCGTTATAGATTAGACGCGCGTAAAAGATTGGTATAGAACTAATGAAAAATTCTAGGTATACCTTATGGAAGACATAATTAATGGTTGACACAATATTAAGTGATGCATGTGATTATTAATTTTAAGTTGATGTAATGTGTAGAAAAATAAAATGTTCTCTCTTGTACGACGTTAAACCTTATGTCGTCATTATATTTAGATGTATGAATAATTCTACTTAAATACATTGATTCACATATATAGTGGTTAACATAATTGTGATATGTCAATTTTTCACAAAATTTCGAAAAATAACAATTGTATCAATTATTGTTTGTGAATTATTGTGTTCAAATAGTACTACTCGTTATTTGATAAACAAACCATTTTCCCGTCAAACATCATGACATGGAACTTGGAAGGAGGACTTGTAGTATTGAAAATGAATGTGGACGACTTGACCTATAGATAACATAGTTGGTTTTCTGTTTTGGAAAAGATTATTTCCATAATTATTGAGTTACATTAAGCACCAAATTAAATTATACTCTTACACATGATTCTCTACATATCATATTTACTACTTCCGTTAGGTAATTCAAATGAAAGAGAGCTGTTACTTGTTAGATTATGAAGTTGTTGCGTTTTATCAAACATAGAATACCTCAAATAACCCTCAACCTTGGCGCCACGTCAGATTGTCGTTCACCACACCATACACGTCGTTTGAATAAAGATGGCAATGTGACAATTAATTCATAATAGGAATTAACTTATCATCTTAAATATTTTTTTTTGAATAAAACTTATCATCTTAAATATACTAATGTTTTCACTCACGCGTTGCACGGGGAAACTTATACCCAATTGTCTCAATTGGCGCTGCTTTATGAAGATTTGATCAACTCAATTTTTGGATTAGTGATGCGAATGGATCTGAGACGTGTTAATTTTAGGATTTTTTGGATTTATTGAGGAATTAGGAAAGGAGTTGTGAAGATACCAAATTCCAACGGTAAAGATTTGAGACGATTCATTGGTGTTGATAAGGAAAGATGTGTGTGAACTGTTAGTGATAAAGATGAGAAGGAAAGACGTGTGTAAGATTTCTTTGATAAAATATTTGGGCTTATCTCAAAATATATAATTTAATCTTAAAAAATGAATATACAGGGAGATTTCTTTGATAAAAGATTTGGGCATATTTCAAAATATACCATTTAATCTTAAAAAATAAATATATATGATTGGATTTAAATGAAATTTTGTAATTAATTTTTAATTCTAAAATTGATAAATGAAATTTAAAATACGCCATTTTATTAATATATATATAGATTGTATGATATAAAATTTATATATGACAACAAACAACTTGAGGACATATGACCGCTTATGAAATATGAAGTACTATCTTAAACCTTTTTTATTTTTCTATTTTTGCATTTCCTTGTCTGAACGCTAGACTTCTTTTTTTTTTTTCCCTCGTAATACATAATAATTGTAAACAGACGAGAAAATAAATACGTTATTCAATGAATGAGGTCCAATCGTTGAAAAACGTTTAGACTTCTCTCTAAAAAAAAAACAAAAAGGGAGACTTGCCTTCATCATTTTACTTCGAATTTTAATCAAATTATTGGTGCAAAGGAGCTCCACGTAATTAGGCTATTAAGTACCAAAATTTCCATTTAGGTGATATATATACTAAACAAAAATAAATTAAAAAAAAAAAAGAAAGAGCCATAAAGACTTGACTTCATCTTCTTTTTGGTGTTTAGCCTTTATTTCTGGGAAATAGCATGTACAATTTTGCAATCGAGCAACGCAGGATGCAGGTGTTGATAATAAATACTGGACATAAAACTCATAGCTTAAAGCTTAAAGGCTGATTAATGACCCGTGTTGAACCAATAGAAAATACAAGTAAACTTTACAAAACGGGCAACTTAACATAATATTAATTCATCAACGATTGATACAGTTATTAATATAATTGTGATGTATCACTTCTTATAATTTTGATACATCGCAATTTTATCAACAACTACTCGCTCCGTCTCACAAAGGCAACAGATATTCTTTTTTGTCATTCCAAAACGATAAATTCCACTTTTCTTAATTAACTTTTTATTTTCTTGTGTTCCCTTATTTAATATGTATTGCAATCAACAATAAAGTTGAATAATAATTATGGTTAACGGTAAATTAGGAAAATTGTTCTTAAATTGTATTTTTCAAAAAATATTAATAGAGGTTTCTTAATCTATCAATTATTGTATTCGAGTCACATTACATGAAATTTTTCACATGAATTTTTGGCATATCTATTGTCTTATTATAATCATGCCCCATTATTTGACGATTGTTCCATTTCTATTGGTTCCAATGTGACGAATATATACCTGAACTATGAATTCATCAATTACAAAGATTCACAAAACACACACGTCTTTCCTCAACACCCCTATGGCCTATGGGTACATTACTCAAACATTTTTTAACAGAGTACAAATTGATACAAATGAGGAACAAGCTTAATATTCTAAGTTTCACAAATTTTAGTAGACAAACAATATAATCACGCATAAGCTAAAATGTTACAAATCTTTGAAATGCTTTTTCGAGTCAGAGCTTCGTTAATAAATATCTTTACACACTGACATAGCCAAAAACTCCGCGAAGCTCAAATGGTGTATCTAATCAATGGTAATTGACCTAGAAAATTCGTTACTTGAAAAATGCAATATATGCCCTTGGAGCGGCAAAGTTGGTAATGAACCATTAAATTGATTAAAGCTCAAATATATGTAACTGAGAGTAGAGAACTTTCACGACAAATCATGAAGCATACCATGAAAATTGTTATGCGACAGGTTCTAAAATGACAATTTTGGACTTGGTTCCCAAACCAAGAAGGAAAAGTGCCTAAAATGGGGGCCAACTTTCCAACCTGAAAAATAACCATGAGAACAACAGCGTCGTCGTAAGTGAATCTGTAAAATGGCATGTATGTTTTGGAAAGAAAGCATAATCTTTCTCCAACAATAATATCTCTATTTCTTTTCATGTTTTTGGATGGGGTTTCATTTTTTTAAACCACAAATTGTTTCAAGAAATCATTTCTGCTTTAAAAAAAAAACTTCGTCAACAAGCACTGAACATATTGCACTATTTTGGGGAACGATGATATTTTACATTTTCTTGTTGACTATCACGTATGTCATAAAATTCTTTACTCGATTACAAGTTAAAATAATTTATAAAAAAGATAAATTGCTTGAAGTTGAATGACAAAGACCTGCTAATAATTTGCATATATACATCGAGTTTCACAAGATAATGAAACCCCAGGAATAATCCAGCGCTCCTGCGAGTGTTGTAGTTGTGGCACTCCCAGGTGTTTTTAGTACATACACGATCTCCATCGTGAAATCTCCAATTATAGCCCAAAACTTTAACTGGCAGTCACAGTGTCACTGAAAAATTTTTCCGAATTGGTAGAACTCCCCCTCGCCGTGCTGATTCTGGATTTGGTCTAGCATTTCCCAACAGATGTCGTATCTGGCCGAAAAACACCCCGGGAGTGCTGTAACTATGGTTCTCCAGGGAACGCTGGATCATTACCTAATGAAACCCTTCTCAATGACAATATTCTCTCATTTGAGTTGACAAGCTCCTATGTACTATCTCATTACAAAATACAATTTGCTTTACATTTTTCACATTTTGCTTTAGAGAGCCCAATTTGAATTGAATTGAACTATTATGGCATGCGGACATTTGAGTTTGTTGAAGATAATACCAAAGGATATACATTTGAATCCACTGATTAATATAAATTTTTAGATCAGGTAGTTAAATATAGTATCAAAATACTCAAATGTAGCATCCTTAGTTTAAATTGTCTACGTATGAAGCTTTGACAACAAATTATTGGGCCCCGGTGTTGATTTTACATGTCAGTTCAACTTCAATTTTGTATTATAGTTTGTGTTGATTATGTTTATACACTAGAGAAATTTTACCAAGATGATGGTTGGGGTCAAAAACACTGAAAAATGTCTCTCTAAATTTAAGGTTTGGTGGTTGGTATTGAATAGATGTATACCATTGAAATCTTATATGTATAAAGTATATAATTGAAAGGAGAATCTACGCACAAATTTCAATTCAGCTGTTGGTTTTTTCCCCATTTATTTATTCTTTGAAATTCAATTTGAGCACAGATTTGAGTTCGACAAATTACAAAATAAAACAAGCATGAGACTACGAAGTGCAAGCACATAATATTCACATGCTAAAATCTTTAACATTTGTAAAATGCGTCTTTCACCCGCCTTTTGCTTATAATTGTCTTTACGTACAACCAATCCATCACCGTATTCCACGACCTGAAAAGTGCAATCCTCAATGAGTTATTGAACACTAGAGTAACCCATACTCCCCAAAATCCAACAACAAAACCAATTGCCATACTAATGTAGAATCCATCATCGATAAATTTGTCATCCGAATCTACATTATCAGCATCAATCTTCGGGTCACGAGCAATTTCATCTCCTGGACATGGTTTTCCAACAAGTGGAATGCCACAGAGACTTGGGTTTCCCCCTCAAATGAAGAATCATTGAAAGTTTGCATATGATTGCTTTGTGGAATTCTACCAGACAAGTTATTGTAGGACAAATCTAACTTTCCGAGTCCATCCAACTGAGAGACACCATCAGGAATATTGCCAGAAAAGTTGTTTCTTGATAAATCAAGAAAATTCAAAGACTTGATTTTTCCAATATTTTGTGGAATAAATCCAGATAGGTTGTTTCTTGAAAGGTTCAATCCAATAAGTTCGATGAGACTGGTAATTTCAGGAGGAACACCACCTACTAAATTATTGCTGGAGAGGTCAATGAGGTTTACTTGATGAAAAGCTTTTGAGTAGAACAAAAGTGCATTTCCTTTCCACATGAGATATGCATTCTCGGGTTCTCCAAATTTATAAAGGAAATGTAGTCCTCCTTCTCCAGCATACACTTGACTCATAGCAGTGAGATTGTTTAGGCACTTTGGTATATGGCCAGAAATCTTGTTTGAAGAAAGATCCAACACTTGTAAATTTGCAAGATGACATAAGTTTGGAGGAATACTACCAAAGAACTCATTGGCCGAGAGACTCAGAAATTCCAATTCTGTCCAACTATCTCCCATCCATGTCGGTATTTCACCGGTCAACTTGTTTTGTGAAAGATCAACGATACGCAAGGTTGTACAATTCCTCAGTGATGTCGGAATTTCACCCGTGAAACTATTATCTTGTAAATGCAATGAGGAGAGGTGTTCGCTATTTAGTGCAGGGATCTCACCGGAGAAATTATTATGCGCCAAAACAAGAAATGTCAATGATGTTTGGTTTGCAAAACAATCTGGAAGTGGTCCGGATAGTTGGTTATTTGAGAGTTGAAGAAACATCAAATTTGGATTATTTTTATCGCATATTTTGGTAATTGACCCGGAAAATTCATTACTTGACAAATCTATATATTCCACATGAGGCAAAGCTGGTAGTGAACCACTAAAATGATTAAAGCTCAAATCTATCATAGCTATACCAGGGAACGTTGACGACAAATTGGGAAGGGCGCCATGAAAACTGTTATATGATACATTTAAATATTGCAAATTTGGACTTGGCTCCATATCCCAAAGCCAATCAGAGGTGTCCGAAATTCCTGCATTGGAGATATCCAGTGTGTCTAATTCCTTTTGCGTTGTAAGCCATGCAGGGAAATGTGGCCCAATTTTACAATATGCTAATACTAAATCTGTCAGTTGAAAAGGAGGATTCCATCCTGAACTGAAATTGAATGAGATACCTTTGTTGGAAGACATATCCAATATTCTTAATTTGGAATGATTAGAGAAATGAGAACCCGTGACTATGTCTTCAAAATTGTTTGAATCAAGTAATAAATGTTCGAGTTTGTATAGACTCCTGAAGATTTGGGTGACGGTACCATTAAACATATTTTCCCCAAGATATAATTCTACCATGGAGGAAGGTAGCGCAAGGTGGGGTATTGTTCCAGTCAACTCGTTAAAAGATAAATCTAAATACTCTAATTTACTCAGATTTCCCAAGGATACTGGAACCCCACCTTCAAGTTGACAACTCTGTAGAGAAAGATATCGAAGGGACGATAAGTTTCCGATAGCATTGGGAATTGGACCTTCTATCATGCGGAGGCTGAGGTCAAGGTAAGTAAGACAAGTAAGGTCAAAGACTAATGACAAAGGGAGTACCAAAGCACGAGAAGAAAACCCGGTGGCCGACAAATCAAGATATTGTAAACCATCGACGTCAGAGCTAATGAATGGTGAGATTTGGCTATAGTTGAATTCTTGAAGATAACCGAGGTCTACATATTTCAAATGTGGTATTTGAAGCAACAAAATGCTAATGCTAATATTACCTCCATTTAGATGCGCAAGATCAAGATTCAACCCAATAATATGATTAGTTTGGTTATCACAACGGACACCTCCCCATTTGCAACATTCTTTCTTGTCCGTTTCATTTCCCCAAGAAGACAGCTGGCCCAAGAGATCATCGGTGACTTGGTCTTTGAAGTTGAGAAGAGCTTGTTTCTCCTTCTCTATGCACTTGATACCATTTGTAGAGTGCTCAAAAGTGGCTCTCCAGCTTACTGCCAACACAATTACTAACAATTGGAGATATTGGTAAAACAACTTCCGACTGCTTTCCATTTCTTTCAAACAATTGTAACTAAGAATTTTTTTAGACGTGGGATCTAGTTTTGTGATTTTTCACCATTTAAGCAACACTATTTATAGCATCAGTTTTAAGAATTATAAATATTCGAGTAGAAAACTAAAAGGATGACTTGGCTTAAACACCACCTCACAATGGTTATCTTTTTCGGGAAGATTCCGACATCTAGTTTTGTATCGTTATAGATTAGACGCGCGTAAAAGATTGGTATAGAACTAATGAAAATTCTAGGTATACCTTATGGAAGACATAATTAATGGTTGACACAATATTAAGTGATGCATGTGATTATTAATTTTAAGTTGATGTGAATGTGTAGAAAAATAAAATGTTCTCTCTTGTACGACGTTAAACCTTATGTCGTCATTATGTTTAGATATGTGAATAATTCTATTTAAATGAATATTGATTCACATGTATAGTGGTTAACACAATTTTTTCACAAAGTTTCGAAAAATAACAATTGTATCAATTATTGTTTGTGAATTATTTTGTTCAAATAGTACTACTCGTTATTTGATAAACAAACCATTTTCCCGTCAAACATCATGACATGGAACTTGGAAGGAGGACTTGTAGTATTGAAAATGAATGTGGACGACTTGACCTATAGATAACATAGTTGGTTTTCTGTTTTGGAAAAGATTATTTCCATAATTATTGAGTTACATTAAGCACCAAATTAAATTATACTCTTACACATGATTCTCTACATATCATATTTACTACTTCCGTTAGGTAATTCAAATGAAAGAGAGCTGTTACTTGTTAGATTATGAAGTTGTTGCGTTTTATCAAACATAGAATACCTCAAATAACCCTCAACCTTGGCGCCACGTCAGATTGTCGTTCACCACACCATACACGTCGTTTGAATAAAGATGGCAATGTGACAATTAATTCATAATAGGAATTAACTTATCATCTTAAATATTTTTTGAATAAAACTTATCATCTTAAATATACTAATGTTTTCACTCACGCGTTGCACGGGGAAACTTATACCCAATTGTCTCAATTGGCGCTGCTTTATGAAGATTTGATCAACTCAATTTTTGGATTAGTGATGCGAATGGATCTGAGACGTGTTAATTTTAGGATTTTTTGGATTTATTGAGGAATTAGGAAAGGAGTTGTGAAGATACCAAATTCCAAATCAGAAATTTCCGAGACGATTCATCGCAAGGCTGGAGCAATGAAAGATGCACATGAATCAAGTTTATAAAGCATTGTAATGAAAGACGCGCAGTAAGATTTCTTTGATAAAATATTTGCTTTATCTCAAAATATATAATTTAATCTTAAAAACGAATATCTGAGTGAGATTTCTTTGATAAAAGATTTGGGCATATTTCAAAATATACCATTTAATCTTAAAAAATAAATATATAGGGATTGGATGGGAAATGAAATTTTGTAATTAATTTTTTAATTCTAAAAATTGATAGTTTGAGCGGGAAAATATGCTCATTTTATTAATATATATATAGATTGTATGATATAAAATTTATATATGACAACAAACAACTTGAGGACATATGACCGCTTATGAAATATGAAGTACTATCTTAAACCTTTTTTATTTTTCTATTTTTGCATTTCCTTGTCTGAACGCTAGACTTCTTTTTTTTTTTTCCCTCGTAATACATAATAATTGTAAACAGACGAGAAAATAAATACGTTATTCAATGAATGAGGTCCAATCGTTGAAAAACGTTTAGACTTCTCTCTAAAAAAAAAACAAAAAGGGAGACTTGCCTTCATCATTTTACTTCGAATTTTAATCAAATTATTGGTGCAAAGGAGCTCCACGTAATTAGGCTATTAAGTACCAAAATTTCCATTTAGGTGATATATATACTAAACAAAAATAAATTAAAAAAAAAAAAGAAAGAGCCATAAAGACTTGACTTCATCTTCTTTTTGGTGTTTAGCCTTTATTTCTGGGAAATAGCATGTACAATTTTGCAATCGAGCAACGCAGGATGCAGGTGTTGATAATAAATACTGGACATAAAACTCATAGCTTAAAGCTTAAAGGCTGATTAATGACCCGTGTTGAACCAATAGAAAATACAAGTAAACTTTACAAAACGGGCAACTTAACATAATATTAATTCATCAACGATTGATACAGTTATTAATATAATTGTGATGTATCACTTCTTATAATTTTGATACATCGCAATTTTATCAACAACTACTCGCTCCGTCTCACAAAGGCAGTGTATTATTCTTTTTTTGTCCATTCCAAAATGATAGTCCACTTTTCTTAATTAACTTTTTATTTTCTTGTGTTCCCTTATTTAATATGTATTGCAATCAACAATAAAGTTGAATAATAATTATGGTTAACGGTAAATTAGGAAAATTGTTCTTAAATTGTATTTTTCAAAAAATATTAATAGAGGTTTCTTAATCTATCAATTATTGTATTCGAGTCACATTACATGAAATTTTTCACATGAATTTTTGGCATATCTATTGTCTTATTATAATCATGCCCCATTATTTGACGATTGTTCCATTTCTATTGGTTCCAATGTGACGAATATATACCTGAACTATGAATTCATCAATTACAAAGATTCACAAAACACACACGTCTTTCCTCAACACCCCTATGGCCTATGGGTACATTACTCAAACATTTTTTAACAGAGTACAAATTGATACAAATGAGGAACAAGCTTAATATTCTAAGTTTCACAAATTTTAGTAGACAAACAATATAATCACGCATAAGCTAAAATGTTACAAATCTTTGAAATGCTTTTTCGAGTCGAGCTTCGTTAATAAATATCTTTACACACCGACATAGCCAAAAACTCCATGGCTCAAATGGTGTATCTAATCAATGGTAATTGACCTAGAAAATTCGTTACTTGAAAAATGCAATATATGCCCTTGGAGCGGCAAAGTTGGTAATGAACCATTAAATTGATTAAAGCTCAAATATATGTAACTGAGAGTAGAGAACTTTCACGACAAATCATGAAGCATACCATGAAAATTGTTATGCGACAGGTTCTAAAATGACAATTTTGGACTTGGTTCCCAAACCAAGAAGGAAAAGTGCCTAAAATGGGGGCCAACTTTCCAACCTGAAAAATAACCATGAGAACAACAGCGTCGTCGTAAGTGAATCTGTAAAATGGCATGTATGTTTTGGAAAGAAAGCATAATCTTTCTCCAACAATAATATCTCTATTTCTTTTCATGTTTTTGGATGGGGTTTCATTTTTTTAAACCACAAATTGTTTCAAGAAATCATTTCTGCTTTAAAAAAAAAACTTCGTCAACAAGCACTGAACATATTGCACTATTTTGGGGAACGATGATATTTTACATTTTCTTGTTGACTATCACGTATGTCATAAAATTCTTTACTCGATTACAAGTTAAAATAATTTATAAAAAAGATAAATTGCTTGAAGTTGAATGACAAAGACCTGCTAATAATTTGCATATATACATCGAGTTTCACAAGATAATGAAACCCCAGGAATAATCCAGCGCTCCTGCGAGTGTTGTAGTTGTGGCACTCCCCGGGGTGTTTTTGGGCCACATACGATCTCCATTGGGAAATCTCCAATTATAGCCCAAAACTTTAACTGGCAGTCACAGTGTCACTGAAAAATTTTTCCGAATTGGTAGAACTCCCCCTCGCCGTGCTGATTCTGGATTTGGTCTAGCATTTCCCAACAGATGTCGATCTGTAGAAAAACTCTGAGTGTCAGAACTATGGTTCTCCAGGGAACGCTGGATCATTACCTAATGAAACCCTTCTCAATGACAATATTCTCTCATTTGAGTTGACAAGCTCCTATGTACTATCTCATTACAAAATACAATTTGCTTTACATTTTTCACATTTTGCTTTAGAGAGCCCAATTTGAATTGAATTGAACTATTATGGCATGCGGACATTTGAGTTTGTTGAAGATAATACCAAAGGATATACATTTGAATCCACTGATTAATATAAATTTTTAGATCAGGTAGTTAAATATAGTATCAAAATACTCAAATGTAGCATCCTTAGTTTAAATTGTCTACGTATGAAGCTTTGACAACAAATTATTGGGCCCCGGGGTGTTGATTTTACATGTCAGTTCAACTTCAATTTTGTATTATAGTTTGTGTTGATTATGTTTATACACTAGAGAAATTTTACCAAGATGATGGTTGGGGTCAAAAACACTGAAAATGTCTCTCTAAATTTAAGGTTTGGTGGTTGGTATTGAATAGATGTATACCATTGAAATCTTATATGTATAAAGTATATAATTGAAAGGAGAATCTACGCACAAATTTCAATTCAGCAGTTGGTTTTTTCCCCATTTATTTATTCTTTGAAATTCAATTTGAGCACAGATTTGAGTTCGACAAATTACAAAATAAAACAAGCATGAGACTACGAAGTGCAAGCACATAATATTCACATGCTAAAATCTTTAACATTTGTAAAATGCGTCTTTCACCCGCCTTTTGCTTATAATTGTCTTTACGTACAACCAATCCATCACCGTATTCCACGACCTGAAAAGTGCAATCCTCAATGAGTTATTGAACACTAGAGTAACCCATACTCCCCAAAATCCAACAACAAAACCAATTGCCATACTAATGTAGAATCCATCATCGATAAATTTGTCATCCGAATCTACATTATCAGCATCAATCTTCGGGTCACGAGCAATTTCATCTCCTGGACATGGTTTTCCAACAAGTGGAATGCCACAGAGACTTGGGTTTCCCTCAAATGAAGAATCATTGAAAGTTTGCATATGATTGCTTTGTGGAATTCTACCAGACAAGTTATTGTAGGACAAATCTAACTTTCCGAGTCCATCCAACTGAGAGACACCATCAGGAATATTGCCAGAAAAGTTGTTTCTTGATAAATCAAGAAAATTCAAAGACTTGATTTTTCCAATATTTTGTGGAATAAATCCAGATAGGTTGTTTCTTGAAAGGTTCAATCCAATAAGTTCGATGAGACTGGTAATTTCAGGAGGAACACCACCTACTAAATTATTGCTGGAGAGGTCAATGAGGTTTACTTGATGAAAAGCTTTTGAGTAGAACAAAAGTGCATTTCCTTTCCACATGAGATATGCATTCTCGGGTTCTCCAAATTTATAAAGGAAATGTAGTCCTCCTTCTCCAGCATACACTTGACTCATAGCAGTGAGATTGTTTAGGCACTTTGGTATATGGCCAGAAATCTTGTTTGAAGAAAGATCCAACACTTGTAAATTTGCAAGATGACATAAGTTTGGAGGAATACTACCAAAGAACTCATTGGCCGAGAGACTCAGAAATTCCAATTCTGTCCAACTATCTCCCATCCATGTCGGTATTTCACCGGTCAACTTGTTTTGTGAAAGATCAACGATACGCAAGGTTGTACAATTCCTCAGTGATGTCGGAATTTCACCCGTGAAACTATTATCTTGTAAATGCAATGAGGAGAGGTGTTCGCTATTTAGTGCAGGGATCTCACCGAGAAATTATTATGCGCCAAAACAAGAAATGTCAATGATGTTTGGTTTGCAAAACAATCTGGAAGTGGTCCGGATAGTTGGTTATTTGAGAGTTGAAGAAACATCAAATTTGGATTATTTTTATCGCATATTTTGGTAATTGACCCGGAAAATTCATTACTTGACAAATCTATATATTCCACATGAGGCAAAGCTGGTAGTGAACCACTAAAATGATTAAAGCTCAAATCTATCATAGCTATACCAGGGAACGTTGACGACAAATTGGGAAGGGCGCCATGAAAACTGTTATATGATACATTTAAATATTGCAAATTTGGACTTGGCTCCATATCCCAAAGCCAATCAGAGGTGTCCGAAATTCCTGCATTGGAGATATCCAGTGTGTCTAATTCCTTTTGCGTTGTAAGCCATGCAGGGAAATGTGGCCCAATTTTACAATATGCTAATACTAAATATGTCAGTTGAAAAGGAGGATTCCATCCTGAATTGAAATTGAACGAGATACCCTTCTTGGAATCCATAGACAATGTTCTTAATTTGGAAAGATTAGAGAAATGAGAACCTGTTACCATGTCTTCAAAATTGTTTGAATCAAGCCACAAGTGTTCGAGTTTGTAAAGGCTTTTGAAGATTTGGGTGACTGTACCATTAAACATATTTTCATTCAGACATAATTCTACCAAGGAAGAAGGTAGCGCAAGATGGGGTATTGTTCCAGTCATCTCATTACTAGATAAATCTAAATACTCCAATCTACTTAAATTTCCCAGGAATATCGGAAACCCACCTTCAAGTTGATTACTACCTAGAGAAAGATGACGAAGGGACAATAAGTTTCCAATAGCATTTGGAATTGGACCTTGTAACATGTTGTCACTAAGATCAAGGTAAGTAAGGTCAAAGTTTAACAACAAAGGGAATATCAAAGAAAAAGAAGAAAGCTCATTGCTCGAAAAATCAAGATATTGTAGTCTGTCTCCAGAGCCAATGAATTGTGAGATTTCGCTATAGTTGGAATAATGATAACCGAGGTGCACATATTTCAAATGTGGTATTTTAGGCAACAAAATGGTAAAGCTAATATTGTTACCTCTTAGACATCGACCAATAAGGTCCAACCCAATAATATGATTAGTTTGGTTATCACAATGGACACCTTCCCATTCGCAACATTCTTTCTTGTCCGTTTCATTTCCCCAAGAAGACAGCTGGCCCAAGAGATCATCAGTGACTTGGTCTTTGAAGTTGAGAAGACTTTGTTTCTCCTTCTCTAAGCACTTGATACCATTTGTAGAGTGCTCAAAAGTGGCTCTCCAGCTTACTGCCAACACAATCACTAACAATTGGAGATATTGGTAAAACAACTTCCGATTGCTTTCCATTTCTTTAAAACAATTGTCACTAAGAATTTTGTTATACAATCTAATTTTGTGATTTTTCACCATTTAAGCAACTCTATTTATAGCATCAGTTGTAAGAATTATAAATTGAGTAGAAAACTAAAAGGATGACTTGCCTTAAACACCACCTCACAATGGTCATTTTTTCAAGGAAGATTCTGACATCTTGTTTTGTATAGTTTATACATTAGAAGTGCATAAAAGACTGGTATAGAACTAATGAAAAATTCTAAGCAAACCCAATGGAAGACATAATGGTTGACATAATATTAAGTGATGCATGTGACGTCGATTAATTTTAAGGTGATGTAATGTATAGAAAAATAAAATGTGCTCTCTTATACGGCATATTAAACCTTATGTCATCATTATGTTTAGATATATAAATAATTCTATTTAAATACATTGATTCCCATATATAGTGGTTAACACAATTATGACATGTCAATTATTCACAAAGTTTCGGCAAATAACAATTGTATCAATTATTGTTTGTGAATTATTGTGTTCAAGTAGCACCACTTATTATTTGATAAACAAACGATTTTCTAGTCAAACATGATGACATGGAACTTGGAAGGAGAGGATTCGTAATATTGAAATTTAATGTGGATGACCTAACCTATAGATAACATAGTTGGTTTTCTGTTTTGGAAAAGATTATTTCCATAATTACTGAGTTACATTAAGCACCAAATCAAATTACACTCTTACACATGATTCTCTACATATCATATTTACTAAAAGTTGTGTGTTATCTAATTTATAGATTACTTAGACATATCTGGATTGTGTTCTACTTAAGCAAAAACCGTTTCTGTTTAACTTATGTGAGATGGATTTGACTTTGAAACTTAACAGAAACTGTCCAGACTTGTTGCGTGAACCTAGATATATGTAGTGCAAAGTGGAAAACGTAACAAGTAAAGAATATACAAAATTAATGTGAGAAACCCCTTAAGGGTAAAAAACCACGTGCTTGCACCCTACAAACAAACATATCCATTAGTTGCAAAGAGTTTAAACCAGTTACAAGCAAGTTAAGGTATGTTTAAGTATAAACAATAGAACATCTAAAATAACAGCAAGAAACACTCACTGTTACTTTCTCCTAGCATGTAATACGAGCCGGGATCGCACCGCTCTTCATAGCTTTTTGTAACTCTACAGTCTGACTCAGATCTGCGCAGTCCTCCAACTGATCTTCACCTCCAGTGATGATTTTCTTTTGTTGAGGCTCTTGTGTAGTGAATCCGACTTCTCCCGAAGATTTCACTTGAATAAATTCAAGTTGTGGATTTTAAAGAAACGTTGCACTTGATCTTTGCATAAATAAATCATTTATCTAAATTTACAAGTGCATGGAAAAGTCAAATGATGAACAATGAAGCTCGAACTACTCTACGCGTTTTTTCCAAGCTTCTCTATGTGTTGGTGTGTATTCTATATCCTCTTTATTCCTCTTGTATTCTTACATAGTTTCTTGCCACAAAAGAAACTTCCTTGTATAAGGACTCCAACAAACATCGTCTCTGTTCTGATAATGATTTCTTCAAATTGGATCGTTGGATCTGATCTTAAATAGTTGAATTTGAAGAACCACGAGACCTAAAGACTCTGTCAAAATTTCACATAGATGGGACGATGGGATATTGAGATATCTCACTTTTTCCACGACTGTACAGGCTGTCCTATTCAACTCGGGATTGGTCATCCTTTTTTTTTTGTCTAGATCTTTCCAAAAGAGACAAACAAAATTAATATAAGATAATCATAATAAGGTAAGATAATAATTAAATACCGTGAGTAAAAGTCTTACTTACTTTAAATTCTTATTATTTACTTACCATTTTAGAATGGAAATCCTAATACAACATGGTAAGTAAATAAATTGGAGACCAAGCTAGTAAACATGCCTAGTAGGAGTGTGATTCTTTTAGGACTCCTGACTTGATTCCGACACAACGTATTAGTTAATCAAATATAATAAAAATATCCTATAACATACTAAATAATCCATGTGACACAATAAGTTGATAATTAATTAATTTTATCATTAAAACGAGTTTAACAACCAAATTAATTAAAATATGACAACAATATTATTATAACAATTAAAACCACAAGCATAGGAAAAATAGAAATGACAATTAAAATCAATAGCTTATAATTAATTAAATCACGTTCACTTAATGAAAAAAGCTAACATTTACGACTTCAGTTAGGTAATCATCAAATGAAAGAGAGTTGTTACTTGCTAGATTATGAAGTTGTTGTGTTTTATCAAACATAGAATACCTCAAATAACCCTCAACCTTGGTGCCACGTCAAATTGTCGTTCAGCACACCATACATGTCGTTTGAATAAAGATGGCAATGTGAATAGGAATTAACTTATCATCTTAAATATTTTTTTTCTAAATAAAACTTATCATCTTAAATATATTGTATGATATAAAATTTATATATGACAACAAACAACTTGAGGACATATGACCGCTTATGAAATACGAAGTGCTATCTGAAACCTTTTGTATTTTTCTATTTTTGCATTTCCTTGTCTGAACGCTAGACTTCTTTTTTTTTTTTCCCTTGTCATCATAAATATAATAATTGTAAACAGACGAGAAAATAAATACGTTATTCAATGAATGAGGTCCAATCGTTGAAAAACGTTTAGACTTCTCTCTAAAAAAACAAAAAGGGAGACGTGACTTCATTATTTTACTTCGAATTTTAAATTATTGGTGCATACGAGCTCCACGTAATTAGGCCTTTTTTTTTCAGTTATACGTAATTAGGCTATTATGTACCAAATTTTCCATTTAGGTGATATACTAAACAAGAATAAATTAAAAAAAAGAAAGAGCTATAAAGACTTGACTTCATCCTCTTTTAATTTTGGTGTTTAGCTTTTATTTCTGGGAAATAGTGTGTATAATTTTGCAATCGAGCAACGCGGGATGCAGGTGTTGATAATAAATACTGGACATAAAACTTATTGCTTGAAGCCTAAGGGCTCTGATTAATGACCCGTGTTGAACCAATAGAAAATACAAGTAAACTTTACATAGCGGGCAACTTAACATAATATTAATTCATCAACGATTAATACAGTTATTAATATAACTAGTCTTTTTCACCCGTGCGTTGCACGGGAGGCTAATGTATCAATAATTACATGTTTTGATATATATTAATTCTATATCAATAGTACTACCAAAATAATAAATCGAGTATTTGTGGTTGCACTAAACTTAATAATTAAGATAAGTAATGAAATAATCCGATAAAAATTTTGGTAGAGTTTTCCCTGTATGTCGTACAAATTCTTCCTGTAAAATATTCAAGGAACACCTCACAAAAATCCGCATAACTTAATTTACAATTCGCTTGAAAATCTCATAACTTAATTTACAATTCTCCTGAAAATCTCAACAACAAAAACAATTCAAAAATAACACCATCAACTATTGTCAACAACATAAACAGAAAATGAATAGTGCAAATGACTTATATTTTTCTAAGAAACAATGAATGGATTTAAATATAAATCTTAACCCTAATTTTCTCCAAGAAATCAAATTCCTATTAATCTACCAATGAATCGTAATAAGACAATAACATGTAATTTTTTACGTAAGCCTCTCGAACTTCGAAGTGCATTTATAAGAAAAACCTTCAGAAATATAAAATATAATACCATAGTTCAAATAGAATAAATTTAACTTACTCAAAGTGTAATTTTCAACAGTAAAGCAAGCTGAGCTACCTTGACTCGAGTACAATGCTACTTATAGATAAGAGTTACATATCATTAATTTGTATAACTCCAGCAACTATCTCAACTGGATATTATCTTCAAACAATATAATAGTAGAAAACCAATAATATATAAGTACAGTGATTCACTTCTTATATCAACATAGATGACATAAAGGGTTTGTGTAAAAAGTTAAATAAAGTAAACAACGTATCTCACATGATTAATAAGTGTCAAACTATACATTACTAAAAACTTCTTTACACACGACATTCGTAGTAGCTTTGGTTTGATGACCATCGTCATAACATAGCACAAACTTCAAACCCTACCTATTTGTCGCTTTGGAAACTGCAAGACATAGTTCGATAATGAATATGTAAACAATGATTTTTAAGATTTAATTGTGAAATATAATTAATTTACAGATATATTATAAAAATGACAATATAGTGGGTACTTCAACAACCTGTTTCTGTTCCACTAGGAAACATTTTTTATCATCACAACTCTCATCCTCATTTAATTGAAGGCGAGCGAGTATAATATAATGATTGCAATTTGATGGGATTCCCATTGGCCGCCGTGCCCGCTAGAAAATTCACATCCCTTTGTACTACCCATCGTGATTATATTGTTGAACAGAAACTTTTATTTGTATTTTTTAATATAAGTGATAATGACATCTAATTTATTTTATAAATATTTTCTAAACATACTAAATACGTAAAACATATTTGGTGTAAACTTAGCAATTTAATATATTCGGTATATTAATATTCTGTTTAAACTAATCAATTTAGATTTTTACTTTAAATAATTTAAATTGTATAAGATTTTTAATGTGATTGATAAAAAAATCTTATAGATTTTACATTTTCTTAAACAAATATTGAATGATTTAATATTAAATTTAAATTATTTTGGATAAAACAAATAAATTGAAATATATGTAATTAACAATTAAAACAAACAACTTGATCGATGATTTTAAAAAAGTAAATAAAATCTAAAGTAATAAAAATCAGTATAAAATAAATAATTTAAAGTAGCCAAAATTCTCAATATTTATTTAAAAGATAGAATTATAAATAAAAATATTTATCATAGTTGAGAGCCAATTAAAAATTTCTAATTGAGTTTCATAATTTCAATTGTCGATAGAGTCAATAACCAATTATTTATTAAATATCTAATTTACAAAATACGTAATTTAGATATTTACTTTTCTTCTTATTAAATCATTATTGAAAAATATGTAATTTAGATATTTACTTATTTATCACTAAAATTAGACTTTTAAATTAATATGAAACTAAATTATATAGGAGATGGAATCATTCAATCTATATATATCTGAAAACAAAGGTTTTAGTTAAAATAAGGATTGTATTTTAAAATATACAATTTTGGAAGTAAATATTATCAAAATTAAATAAAGATTGATTAAATTCAAGCCAATAATTATCACCATACAATTGACTAATACAATAAATGGATAAACTGAATTTTAAGTAAAATAAACTATTTATTTAGAAAAATATTATTATAAGATAAGGAATTCAAATTGATATGAAATTAATATGCTATAAAAATCAAAATCACAAATATGACTTGGAAAATGTAATCGGAATATAATTATTTGTCTTTTTAATTGGATTTTTTTTGTGCTTTTAGCAAATTATCTTATCTCAGTGAGTTATTCAGTGATCGATTCCAGGTATTGCATGTAAATGCTATAAAAAATTATATTTCTTCTACTTTTTTTCTATAAAAAGTTTTAAGTTGGAGAGTTAGAACGATAACTTCCTTTTATTAGAATTATGACTTTCTTACATAAGATTTTTGTCAAAAATATTAGCAATTAATATAAAAACTGAATTAAGAAGATATCTTTTTTTAAAATTAAGGTATTATGTTAACTAATTTTTAATATACATTAATTAATTTATATGAATAAACAATTAATTTATATTTATGTAGAAAAATATTTTAGAAATCCAATATTCTTATTTTATTGGTTAAGCAATAAAATAAGTTTTTCTACTTTTTTTTAAAGCATAAATTATAGAGTATGTTGACGCATGGAACATATGCGCATGTCTTAGTGTATTATTTTTTATAAAAATTTCATCCCTTGAGATTTTCCACAAATGCGGATCAACGGGATAGGAATGAGGTTAGTATTTCAACCCCTGAGATTCCTCACACTCTTTACTTTGATAATCAAGTCCTACTTAGACAAATAAAAAAAATTAAATCATAAAAGAGTTATTTTTTTAGTAAATTTTGTAAATTATAAAAAAAAAAGAAATTATGGAAAAGCGTACATTTACTTTTCAATTTGCTAAATCCTAGTGCTTTGTTTAGAATTTAAAAAATCACGTTTTCCAAAAATATGATTTTAAAGATATAACGTATTATTATGCATCACATGAAGTATACCAATATAAGAACTTAAACTTTTATTTTGAAATAATATGTCGACTCAACCCAATGATATTTAAAAAATCATAATAAAAAATTTATCAATGCAGAAAAGTAAACATGTTTGTTCACCATAAGTGATTCAAACTAATGTAAATCAAACGGATATAAATGATCTTTCCTGATGTATAGGAATATCTCATTAGATGGAGATGCTAGCAATGTCTCGTCCAAACGATGGGAATTATTTGTCTATTGAGGAAAGAAAGTAAAATCAATCCACAAAGTTACCTTCGCAATTAAAAAAAAAAGTGGAGTCGGTTTAGTGGTATAAAAAGTTAATGATAGCAACGAAAAAAAAGAGGAAGAAAAAAATTTATTGGTAAGAGGGAACAATTGTTTCAACTATTTATGGCAAGACAATTCATCGAATTCTTTAAATTCATAGTTTAATTTATTTCATATAATTATAAACAAAAATAATTGGTCTCTTTTCAACCTAATGATCAATTTAGGAAGAAGAAGAAAATGACTATTCTAAAAAATAACTGTATAATATATAATTGTAAAAATAATAATAATAATAATAATAATAATAATAATAATAATAATAATAATAATAATAAAATTGTATTAGAAATTTTTTGGATAAAAAAATTGATGATACTAATGCAAAAAATACTAATAGTTTGAAGAAAGTAAAATCAATCTATGAATTTGCCTTATAAATTAATCATAGGCAAAAAATGAGGAAAAAAGATGAAGACGAAATTTTTTAGTGGGAAGAAAGAACAATTATTTCAACAATTTATCATAGACAATTTGTTGAATTCTTTCAAGTCATGTTTTAATTTATTATCTATAATTGTTAGCAAAAATAATTGCATTGGAGATTAGGTTAGGTAACAACTAAAAAAATATAATTAAATTAAAAAGAATATTAATGTTGAATATAATAATGGTCTATATAATAAAAAGATGTCATTAAAAAGGGTAACGTCTATTTAAGGCAAAGATAATGTCTATTTTAGGAAAAATGCATTGGGAGGAAAAATATAATGATGTAAATTAAAAATTAATAAAAAATTTCAGCAAAAGGATGTTTTGGAGGGAAAAAAAGACTATTTATATATATATATAGATTGTGATGTATCACTTCTTATAATTTTGATACATCGCAATTTTATCAACAACTACTCACTCCATCTCACGAAGATAGTGGATTATTCTTTTTTGTCCATTCCAAAATGATAGTCCACTTTTCTTAATTAATTTTTTATTTTCTTGTGTTCCCTTATTTAATATGTATTGCAATCAACAATAAAGTTGAATAATAATTAAGGTTAACGGCAAGTTGAGAAAATTATTCTTAAATTGTATTTTTCCAAAAATATTAATTGAGGTTTCTTAATCTATGTGAACATAAGACGTGGATTATTTTTGTGGGACGCAAGAAGTATATCAATTATTGTATTCAAGTCACATTACATGAAATTTTTCACATGAATTTTTGGCATATCCATTGTCTTATTATAATCATGCCCCATTATTTGACGATTGTTCCATTTCTATCGGTTCCAATGTGACGAATATATATTTGAACTATGAATTCATCAATTACAAGGATTCACAAAACACACACGTCTTTCCTCAACACCCCTATGGCCTATGGGTACATTACTCAAATATTTTTGAATAGAGTACAAATTGATACAAATGAAGAACAAGCATAATATTCTAAGTTTCACAAATTTTAGTAGACAAACAATATAATCACACATAAGCTAAAATGTTACAAATCTTTGAAATGCTTTTTTGAGTCAGAGCTTCAGTAATAAATATCTTTACACACTGACATTGCCAGGGACGGAGCTAGGATTTTAATCTGGGGGGACTGCGATCAAGGTTGAAGCGAGAAATTGCCACTGCACTGAACTGATTCGGGGGGTCGGGGGCGCTAAATTTATTCTTTTAAGGAGTACTTTTTTCCTTAATAAGTAATTTCATGATAAAGTGTCAAAGTTAGTTTCAAGTACTTTATTTTTGCAAAATATTATCTAAAATCACGATCTTCTAGATTGATTGTGAAAAATATAAGTAAACTAATATGAAATTACAATTTTATTTGATTTCTTTGGTATATACTGATTTTAATTGGCTATTTTTCAAATTGGTATTATTTTCTAGTGCGTCGTTGAACTTATGAAAAAATTGAATTAAGTGGTGAATCAAACTGAACTTTAAAATTGAAAATTATTATATTATATTATTTCTCAAAATCATAATCAATTAAGTTCAAATCATATAAAATATTTAAAATTATTTTTCTAGATCACTCGAAGCAATAATTTAATAAATTAAGTATAAAATCTTATACCATGGGGGAGAGAGTAATAATCACATAAAATAAATAAATAATAATTGTAATAAGAAAAATAATTAATAAATAAACAATGATTGAAATAAGAAAAATAATTAATTATTAATTATAATAAGAGAAACAAGATCTACAAGTTTTTGAAAATGTGTAATTATTTAATATGTGAGAGAGAGAGAGAGGGGAAAAAGGACAAAAAGTCTAAAAAAACAAAACCGGAAGCAACTTTGAGGGGGAGAGAGAGAGAGAGAGGAAAAAGAGGCGAAAAAGTCAAAAAAATACACCCAACTGATGGAAGCATCTTGGAAAAGCCAATAGAAAAAGAAGGAACAAGTACTCCAAGATTTGAACTCGGGCAGGGAAGCAACCTAAAGTCTGAAGGAACCAGGACTAGCCAACTCATCTAACAAGATTTTTTGAAAAGTGTTGCATGACTTAGTAATTATTTTTTGGCCATTGCCAAAAACTCCGCGAAGCTCAAATGGGATATCTAATCAATGGTAATTGACCTAGAAAATTCGTTACTTGAAAAATGCAATATATGTCCTTGAAGCGGCAAAGTTGGTAATGAACCATTAAATTGATTAGAGCTCAAATCTATGTAACTGAGAGTAGAGAACTTTCACGACAAATCAGGAAGCATACCTTGAAAATTGTTATGCGACCGGTTAGAAAATGACAATTTTGGACTTGGTTCCCAACCAAAAAGGGAAAGTGTCTAAAATGTTGGCCAACTTTGCAACCCTCTAATTACACACGTAGCAATTGAAAAGGAGGATTCCATACTAATCTAAAGTCCAATTCTCTTAAAATGGAAAGACTAAAGAAATGGAATTCAGTGATTATGTCCTCAAAGTGGTTTGAACTAAGATTCAATGCTTAAAATTTGGAAAGGCCCCTAGTGCTTAATTCGGTAACACTGCCATTAAACATATTGTTATAGAGATTTGAGTTTGACAAAGAGGAAGGTAATGCAAGATGATGTAGTGTCCAAATCAATCGATTGTTAGATAAATCTAGATACAATAACGTATACTTAGATTCCTTAATGATGTTGGAATCCCACCCTCAATTTGGTTATGACAGAGAGAAAGATACAAAGGGTATACAAGTCTCATGGAACATTGCAAAAGAGAAGTTATTTCTCGAGTGATCAGCATCTCTGCATCTGGAAGCAATATAATCCATATCTTATTTTTACATAAATTAATAAAGTTCAATTAATATTCTTGGAAAGGTACAATTTAAGAATATTTTTTCTAATATACACTTATACTTATTATTTGTTTATTACAATACACATTAAATTGGGATATATAAAGAAACCAAAAATTAATTACGGAAAGTGGAATATCATTTTGAGATGGATAAAAAATAAATAATGAACTATCTTTTTGTGGGACGGAAAGAGTATTATTTTCAGTAGTCAATACGTGTAACGTGTAGTTTTGTTTAATCAAAGTGGCCCAATCGACAAACATTAATAGTATGGAAAAAAGTCTGGACGTCTTTTCTGGCAAAAAAATCAAAAAGCAAGACTTGACTTCATACTTTTTCTTTTTCATTTTTGTTATTTTAGCGTTAAATTATTGGTGAAAAGGATCTCCATATAGTTACGCTATTGAGTAGCAAATTTTCTATTTCCACGGACTTCGAAAAAGAAATTAAGAAAGAAAGAAAGAATCCAAAAAGACTTGATTAATTCGCGGTCTTTGGATTAATTTTTTCTAAACAAGGAGTAGAATAGAATATAATAATTTGTTAATTTTACTTTGTTAACTTTGCTTTCTAGCAAATACCAAATATACTTACTTTGTTAACTTTGGTTTCTAGCAAATACCAAATATACTCCACATAATTCGGGACATGCAAAATAATTCATCCATTTCGTGTAAAGCTACACGAGCAAGAAGTCACCATTCTACACGAGATGGCCTAATTAGTATGGCTGCTATTTTTGTTGGAAATTGATTTGTAAAATGACCACTTTGATCAATTATTTAAGTGGAAATTGTTAATTGATTTGTAAAATTAACAAATTACTATATTCTATTCTACTCCTTGTTTAGAAAAAATTAATACAAAGACCGCGAAGTCAAGTCTTTTTGCACTCTTTCTTTCTTTCTTAATTTCTTTTTCTAAGTCCATGGTAATAGAAAATTTGCTACTCATTGCATAACTACATGGAGATCGTTTTCACCAATAATTTAAAGCTAAAATAACAAAAAGAAAAAATAAAAAATATGAAGTCAAGTCTTCCCTTTTGTTTTTGTGCCAGAAAAGAAGTCTCGACATTTTTCTATGCTATCAGTGTCTGTCGGTTGGACCACATTGATTAAACAAAACTATACGATGTACATGTTACCATTGAAAATAATATTGTCTCAGTCCCACAAAAAAATAGTTTATTATCTCTTTTTTATCCGTTTCAAAATGATATTCCACTTACCGTAATTAATTTTCGGTTTTATATATCCCAATTTAATGTGTATTGTAATAAACCAATAATAAGAAGTAATAATAAGTATAAGTGTATGTTAGAAAAAATATTCTTAAATTATACTTTTTCAAGAATATTAATTAATCTTTATTAATTTATGTAAAAATAATCTGTTGATTATCGTTGTGGGACGCAGAGAGAGTAGTAAAATAGTTATATCCATATATCAATTTAATCTTTTAGATAATTAGTGATTCATTATAGTATTGGAGTACGTAAAGGTCTTGACTTTGAATCTTGCTGATCGTTGTTTTTTAGATCTTTTACTACTACATCCGTCCTATAAATATAGCATATTTTCATTTTCACAAAAATTTAAAAAAATAAAATTAATAGTATTGAAAAAGTAAAATTTAAACTTATTTTCCTAATATGGCATTTTATTTATTGGATCTTTAGTTTCAACTAATATATTTTGGTAATAATAATAATAATATACATTAAATAGGGACATATAAGGTAACTAATATTTTAACTATATATCTTTGAAATGAATGTCATCAATATTTTGAGACTGATAAAAAATGAATGATGAATTATAAATGGTGGATTATATTTATGGGATGGAGGTACTAACAATTACTACATTAATTATTGAGTCTTAGCATGTGAAATTCGCGGAAGCGAAAGACCACATGAGGCGAACAGTGAACTTGGTTAATTCCATTCTTTCTTTTCTTTTTCTTCTTTTTTCTTTTCACTTTTTTCCCATACTGAAAAGTCAACATTTTTGAAAGGCGTTACTTTTGATTGGACCTTTTTGCTTTTACATGTCATAAAAAATTATTGCTAATCTGAATGGGATTTCCAGCACCTTTCTTTAAGATTGATTCTGTAGGTAATTCTGCTTACACTGTGAAAATCCGTTAAAAAAAAAAATTATCAATAAAATGATATATGTTATAAAAGTATAGAAACAATAGAGAGAATTTAGAGAGAATGAATTCTAAGGAATTCTCAGGAATGAATTTCATTAATAACTGATGCCCTATTTATAGGAAAACTTCGAATGGTACAACCGTAATTACATAATTTCATCAAGGGTATAATAGTCATTCACATATAATAATTACATCTTTTACCAAATTATTCCTCCACCAAATTATTCCTCCACCAAATTATTCCTCATAATTCATAACCACCAAATTATTCTCAATTATTCATAACACTCTCAACGACTATTAATACAAATGCCTTCCTGACTTGTTTGGAGAAAACCCAAGTGGGAAAAACTTCCAAACCGATCATGTGATAGCTGGAGTGGTTATATACCGCTTCATCAAAACATTGCTCCCACGATGTCTTCCAATGCAGATAGTAGATTCATGTCGCTGCTAAAACCTCACAAGAAACCCGGGAAAAACTTGATCGAAGGAAAAGAATACCGCTTCGTTTGATTTCATATCTTGAGAACTGATATCTTTACTTACAGTAAATGATTTCAATATCATCATCGTTTGGATCTAAAGCATTAGCTCCATTATAACGATCCAATAGATACATCAGATCAATTTCTCCTATCGTTTCAATATACCATGAATATGCCTCGTTAAAACCTTATTAGGAAAAACCTGGGAAAAACCCTAATGAAGGAAAAGAAGTACATTATTCATGTGAATACGGCTTTAAAGTTGCTTTCATTAAAAACCACAGAAAACCCAAATGGGATAAAACCTCACCAAGGGAAAAAGAGTGCAACGCCAGATTTTATACAAAGGTATTGCAAAGATTTCAAAATCTTTCATACATTCAGATGAGTATCATATACATTGGTTTATACTTTCTTTCGCTCATTTAGAGTGCATCAATTTTCTTACACAACTACAAAACACTCACCATGAACACATGTCTCCAAACACACAATTTTAAAGCATATAAATTCATCGTAAAAACATGTAAACATATAAGTAAACCTTCATAACTAACTAACATTTAAAATATATCATTTAACATTTAATACTCACTTAATAGGTTATTTCATTCCCGTGGGCTTAGCTCACCCTTTAAGGTACTCATAAACACTGGTTTAGCTCATCCGATCCTTTAATTTCCTTTTCTGGCATTTACACACACGATCGGTAATTTAACTTTCATGAGCATGCAACATATAATGACCACCATGCTTATCTTTAAACTTGAGCATTAGTCATCATCATCTCATCATCTCATAAGTTAAAGATTTCACATTCACCATTTATCATCTTCAATATATCTCAATATTTTCATTATCATTGATCATATGTAGCGCTACATTTTCATATCGTGTCGACACTTTTCAATTTCATTTCTTTCCCCATATCAACATAACTTATCGAGATATCTCATTATCAATCCTCTTGTAGGATTATACAATATAGTTATGTCTATATACTCTTCAAGAGTATATGCCTCCGTTATTAAGACCATCTTTATAATTTGCTTTGATATATATGATTGAAATATCAACGCTTCTAGCGCTAACTTATCAAAGCATCGTGATATATGTGATTGTTCATAGCCTTTCATGCATCTTTGAACTTCAAGTTCGATTTCAATTTCGAGGATATAACATGATGCATTTCACATATTATTTTCAACCTTTAATACTCCCCTCATGCCGAGAAAATTTAGAACACCAAAACTCATACAGCTTGGTATGATTTTAATCATATATGTTCTCATCATTCAACCTTTAATATGAATTTAGACCGTTTGCATTCTATTCTCGATATCGGCAATTTATTTGAGGACTTTAAATAATTTGCCATATAATATCCCACTTGTATGCATACTTAAATCCTTCAGGGATTTATTCAAGTATTGGGATATACATTTACTAGCTTTATCATTAATCTGAAAATCATGCTTCATATCTGTGAGCAAATATTTCGTAAATTTCAAATTACGAATCATATACACATGTGACTATCTAGTGGATCCATATCATAATATCTAGTAGTCCACATGGAGGATGAGTGAGCCCATATTTCTCATCCTTTATTCCGTATATATTTGGGATTTATTTCCAATATTGGCTTAGTAATGATTTCATCATTTATCGAAAACAATCATTGAAGAATTCCTTTAATTCTTCACTTGAAATATTGATTTCAATAATTATTTAAACCGGATGGTCAATCGGCTTTGCAAACGAGTATTATTGAACTTCTAGTTCAAGAAATTCTTATATCGATTTCACTAGTATCCAGATAGTGCTCAACATGATTTATCATAGAAACAATTCACCGACATATTCCATCATCTTTTGGTGACATTATTGTCTACTATCGCTCAAACACGGAGTTACAAACATACGCATCACATCCGGCTATTATTTAATTCCGAAATCGTAGCTCTTACGCTTTATTTAAAATCGGAGTCTTATTTCATACGCGTCGTATTATTCTATAAATAAATCATCAAAATTATTGCAAAATTCATCCTAACAAGGGTCTATACATTATAATGGATCATATGCTCTCAAATCTTCGAAAATACTATCCATCACTACCGACCAAAATCCTAAAAAGGATTTATCGATGTAGGCTGGAAAGATTAAGGATGCTAATGAATAAGGGTATCCCACAAGATATCCGATGCTTGATTGAAGCAAAGGTTCGATTATTTGGTGAGGTTTCAATTCCTTCTAAATACATGCCTGGTATGGGTAAAAGTAGTTTTTCAAAGAAACGGAGAGCAAAAAGATTAGGAGGATGCTACAAGTGTGCTCGGTGGACATGTGACACTCGTTGTAAATCTGTGGGGTACTTGTCCAGAAACCGAGAAGATAAAATAGCATTCATTAAGGATGGATTGAGTAAGGAGCCTTTGGATGATATTCAACAGGCTCTTGAGACACATCCTAGTGGACACGTGCAAGGTGAGCTAATGGCCTTATGGGCCAAATTCAAAGATCAACAAGCACTTTATAGTCTTGAAATACTTACTTTAAAAGATCCAGTTTGTAAATTTAGTAGAATAACTTAGTATAATGATTTTCCCATATTTATGTAAGACAAATTTATGTAATATAGAATATCAATATTTTTCTTTTATTTGTAAATATCGCTTTTCGATTTTTCGATTTTTTTCGTTTATTTTCTATCAATGATGATATATGTCATTTTCACTTAAATTTTTTTGCATTTTTCTTTCATATTTGTCAAAAAGTAAATAGTGCACTCAATTATTGGTTTGAAAATTTTTCTTTAAATAGAGGGATTCATATATCTATCATTCATTCAAAAAGAGAAAGATAGAGGTGGAGATGGAGATGGAGATATCGTAATCATCTCATGTAAGTCAATCTTTACCTGCGCCAGTAAAAATTATATGTGTTCTTGGTGGCTCCAGACTAGTAGGTCATATCCAATATGTGGATATGGCAAACCAACTTGTAAGGGAGTTAGGAAACAAAATATCAATATACTATATGGAGGGACTAATAACAAACTATTAAGGAGTCTTACGATGGCCGCACAATTATGGGGGATAAGAGTGTCAAGTATAATACCTTTTCATCGAATTGGAGGCGGTAATCGAATTGGAGTTAGAAATGTCATTAGTCCAACTGGATTGATGCTACAAACACAATCCATCCATGACTGGTCGATGTACATGATGAGCAATAGTGAAGCTTTTATTGTTCTTCCAGGCGGCTATAACACGCTGGAGGAAATATTCAATATAGCGTCATTTGCACAGTGGAATTTTCATACCAAACCCATATGTTTATTAAATATTAATTATTTCTTCGATGGTTTGCTAGCATTTCTAGATCGTGGTGTAGAACATAAATTTATTTCGCTCAATGAGAAATATACTTGTTTCTCGCTAATACGCTTGCCGATCTACTCATCAAGATTCAATCATATGTTCAAAAATCAGGGAAGTCAAAACCCATCGGTCATGATCATCGGTGTCAAGTTTAAAAGAGATCCTTTGGATCTTTCATTATGAACTAATGTTGGTGGCAGAGTTACTGGTATTTATACTCGAGACGCATCCCTCATTTATGGGTTCAATATATATTTTCTTTTCGTATTTCTATATTTTCGAGTGTTTATTGTCATCTTTGATATTCTCAATATGTTCCACTGATTGTTTTGTACTTCTTACGGAGTAATAATAATATCATATTGGCTTTATTCAAATACGTAAATCTAGTGATTATGCTTCTTCAAGAGCATTTTATTCTCATATTAATACAATCTCATATCATCGATGAGATTACTTCATATAATCTCTCCATGCGATATATTTTCTTTGATTTATCAACATGGGACCTATTGAGCATTTTACTTTTATCTATTTATCCAATGGTAACTTCAAGTACCACTTGCTCAATTTTCTCCATTAATATTCGGTATATATGGAGAAGTAATTTTATTCTCATCGTCTACTTCTTCGAGAGTAGGATTAGAATATTTGATCAACTACTTCTTCTGGAGTATGATTAGTTATAACCAATCGTGTAGTATTACCCACCACATTGGAAATATGCACACCAATCGTGTGGTATTACCCACTACATTGGAAATATACTCAAACTATAAAGTGCATAAATTTAAATTGCAGAAATTAAATTTCCTCCAATAGGTGGTCGAACCTACCTTATGGGAATTATTGCAATAAATATAAATCTACGGAATTTAAATAGCAAGAATTAAATTGCATAATATTTAACTACTTCTTCAGAGTAGAATCGCTTAGTAGAAGGTATTACCCATCACTTAGCATATAAAGTGCGTAAATATATAAAACCTTCCGTTTAGTGACGGTTGAACCCATCATCAAGTAGGAGGTATTGCAGTAATTAAATTGCGATAAATAAAGTGCGAGAATTAAATATCAATCGCTTCTACGGGAGTGCATTTGTTCTTCTAGAACAAATACTCATTACTTCTACAAGCGCACACTTATCCTTCTAGAATAAGTACATTATGTAATTGAACTCTTCTGGAGTTACATTAATATTTCGATCTTTTAACTCAAATGGACTTCAAGCCATTTTATATAATCAATGGATTTAGAATTTTTTCATGAATATTCTATCCATTTTCCTTGTCGTTAAAATTAGGTCGGTTTTACCTAAAGGTAAAATTGTCCATTCCAATTCATAAAGCGTAAAATTGTCAAAAATATTTTATCAATGTTTCACGATTGAAAATTATCTCCTTTCTACTTCAATTTATCAATATCAAAATGTTCAAGGACTATTTTGTAACTTTTTCAAAAATTGAAGTCTTGCTTTGCAAATTTTTGAAAGTTTACCTTATCAATATTAGTGTCAAATCGAAGCTCTCGTTAAATCGAGTATAATGGAGTCGAGAAAATTTGATTTTGATAACGATACTCCTTATATCTCGAGAAAACGAATATTATAGTTTAATATATTATTATATTATAAAGTAATATAATTTATATATACCTTTTCCTTTTTCTTTGGTAGAAGCAATTGAACATGCACGTATTTCCTCCATTTGCCAATTCTTGAATTGCCCATAATGCAATAATCATCATTAAGCCAAAATATAATATTATTAAACTATAATTAAACACCAGAGATGAGAGAAAAGTTATAAATGTTAAGCGTCTTTGAAGAAAGAGAAGCGAGATCGTGAGAGAATAGGAAGAAGAATAAAGGAGATCTCTCGAATGAAGATGATTTTGAGAGGAGAGAATCTTGATCCGTAGAATTGTTCTGTGAGCATAGTTTTAGAGACAATTAACTGACTAATATTAAGGTTTACGATCTGAGAGGCTCATCAATGATAGATCTGTAGAGCATACTCCCTTCATATTACTCAAATGGCTAGAGACTCGTGCTGATAACGTGTTATAAAAGTATAGAAACAATAGAGAGAATTTAGAGAGAATGAATTCTAAGGAATTCTCAGGAATGAATTTCATTAATAACTGAAGCCCTATTTATAGGAAAAAACTTGAATACAACCGTAATTACATAATTTCATCAAGGGTATAATAGTCATTCACATATAATAATTACATCTTTTACCAAATTATTCCTCCACCAAATTATTCCTCCACCAAATTATTCCTCATAATTCATAACCACCAAATTATTCTCAATTATTCATAACAATATAGTTGTTGAAACATTCACATTTATTAGTTACTGTACTACTATTGACTTATTGAGCTTAAGCAATGTTCAGAAAACCGAACCGGTCAGTGAACCGGAGAAGCCAACGGTTCAAGGGTCAACCGGTCGAACCGGGTCGAACCGGGGTCGAACCGTTTTTAATTAAAAAATATAAAAAATAAATTAAAACTAATAAATTTATAAAAATAATTTTAAAAAATTATAAAAACGGTTTAACGGTTCAACCGGCCTGTTCAACCGGTTGAACCGCCGGTTCAACACCGGTTCAACCGGTTGAACCGGTCGGTTGACCGGTTTTTGACCGGTTTTTCCAAAAGGCGGTTTTCACAATAACCGGACCGGTTTCCGGACCGGTTCGCGGTTGAACCGGTCGAACCGGCCGGTCCGGTCCGGTTTCCTAAACATTGAGCTTAAGAGATAGTTCCAAGTACTCTACCGAGTCGAAAGATGGTACAAGGTGCTTTGAGAAAAGGATCGAGAAAGAGAGAAACTTTGCTCAAATTCAAAGACGAGCTTATTAATTGATGAATATGGCACACTCTTTTCTTATTAATTGTTGTAAATGGATTGTTGGCAAAGACGATCTTAATACATAGTGCATCTCTAACAGGTGATATTATATAGTGTCTCCTTATTTGATCTACAATAGTTGGAATATCTAGATCTCAGAGTCAACAGTTTTAATTATATCAGAAGCCCACAATTCTTTGGTTCTTTGCTCAAATTACAATATCTCGATCTTTCAAATACCAATTTTAGTGGAGAAATTCCTCATTGTATTGCAAACTTTCCCAGTAGCAATGTCTTGGACTTCTCCTCTTTCGTGATGTTCCATGAGACTTGTATACCTTTCGTACATTTTTCTCCGTCATAACCAAATTGAGGGTGAGATTCCAACGTTGTTAAGGAATCTAAGTATACATTATCGTATCTAGATTTATCTAATAATCGATTGATTGGGACACTACATCGTTGTGCATTACCTTCCTTCTTGTCACACTTAAATTTCTATAACAATATGTTTAATGGCAGTTGTTACCAAGCATTGGGAGCCTTTCCAAATTTTAAATTTTGAATCTTACTCCTCGAACCACTTTGAGGACATAATCACTGAATCCCATTTCTTCAGTCTTTCCAAATTACGAGAATTGAACTTTAGTTTAGGATGGAATCCTACTTTTCAATTGCTACGTGTGTCATTAGAGGGTTGCAAATTTGGCCCACATTTTAGACACTTTCCCTTGTTGGTTTGGGAACTAAGCCCAAAATTGTCATTTTTGAACCTATCGGATAACAATTTTCATGGTATGCTTCCTGATTTGTCGTCAAAGCTTCTCTACTCTCAGTTACATAGATTTGCTTTAATCAATTTAGCATGTGTTAGGCAAACATTTTAAAATTTTTACCACTTTTTACTATTTTTTTATTTATTTTTTTTACCCAAATCAATCATATTCACATATCACATCACACCCATAAATCTTCACCATTCAACTCCACTCATTCTCTCTCTTCCTTTACATTAAAAAACTTTAAAAATCATTAAAAATCAATCCCTATCACCCTTAATGGTTCATTGCCAACTTTGCCGCTCCAAGGATATATTTTGCATTTTTCAAGTAACGAATATTCTCGGTCAATTACCATTGTCTCGAAAAAGCATTTCAAAGATTTTTAACATTTTAGCTTATGTGTGATTAGATTGTTTTTCTACTAAAATTTGTAAAACGTAAGAGTATTAAGCTTGTTCTTCATTTGAATAATGTACCCATAGGCCATAGTAGTGTTATGGTCACAATACCGCGGTGCGCCAGTGAATTCGAACTAATTTTTTTTTTTTTTTTGGCATTTTCCTAAAATATGAGATATATATCATATAGTACTCATACAAAATATGTACAATTCTTTTTATTATTATTATTATTTCTTATCTTTTTACTCAAAGATATGTATTTTATACGATTGAATTACATGAGTGAATAGACATGAATTTTTATTGCACTAAATACAAAAAGGTTAAAACATAAAGGAAAAAACACAAAATATACGTTAGTTAATCACACATCAATAGTGGCATCCTAAATACATTTACCAAACTATAGTGACATTGAGGATATTTAACTCACAAACTTGCAAAGTCAAGAAGGAAAACTGAAAAAGGCGAAACCATATTGAGGTAGCTACAACTTCATGACAAATTAAAATACGCATGAGATCCCGCGTTTTACAAGGTGCAATCACATAATAAACACAGGTTGAAAAATTGGACAATTGAGGATTTAGTGACAGTTAATGAAGGCTAATGGACTTCTTGTGAAGTCCTTTTACGTCTACCAGTGGGAAACACGTGTTTGATTCACTAAAATTTTATAGGAAAAATACCAAATCAAAGAAAAAGTTTTCCTATTTTAGTGTTTGATAGGAAATTTTTTCATGGAAAACATTTTCCATGTACAACTCTTTTATCCAAAAAATGAGTCATTTTCCTAGAAAACTCAATCCAAGATGGAGGTAGGAAAATGTTTTCTAGGAAAATGCTTTCTAAGAAAACAATCAAACACACCCGTAGTGTGTCGCACTTGGTTTTTAAATGTTATTCTAAAGCTATTATCTGTATAGTATTACAAGGGTTAGGATGTAAAAACACTGGAATAGAATGTGTACAAAATATATATAAGAATATGCTCCAAATAAAATAACTATGGACTATGACTGAGGAACAAAGTATCCTCGATAAGCTAATGTGCGTAACAATTTTTCTTTTCTTTTCTTCTTCTTTTTATTTTTTATTTTTAGTTTTTTATTTTTAACCGTAATTTTTCCCCAAGGTTCAAAACATACTAAGGGGAGTATGTAATAAAATCTAAGGCAAAACGCATTTAGTGGAGAGACATTGCATTTTGTTCAACATAACATTTTAGGAAAACTAGCTACTTCCAGAAAAATACAAGTGAAAAATGGTATTTCCAATCAAGAAGTAAGCACGCACATAGAAGTATATCATTTTACAAGACGAGCTCTTGATTCCTCGACCAAATTAAATACAGGGTTTACCTCTTCTAGCATTTAAGATTTGTTTTCCCGAAATGGTGAGCGGTTTAATTAAGCTTCTTCTTACCCACCACAGGCGCAGCGGCTCCAGTACTATCTTTCTTGTATATATAATTGGCAATTCCCATTAGAGCAAGTAATCTATGGGATTCTTTGTCTATTTTAGCTGTTGTAACTATGCAAACATCCATTATATTCCCCATGGATGGATGATTTTCTCGCGATTTCGATCAGGCAAAACGATCACATTGCACTTTAAAAAATTCATCACATTACGTGAAAAGGAAATACTTGCATATCATGAATTTGTACCCAAAAGCTCGATCTATGTAATAAAATGACAGAATGCAATGTACTACGGCAAATCAAGACCGCGCGTCTCACAAAATAGGTCCCAAAAATAAGATTCCCAGAAATTTATTTAATTGTCAAAGAGATCATCATAAGAGAATTTAGGATTTTTGACATCTTGTACCATGTTATGTGGGATATGTACTGAGATAAATTTCATTTTTGACATCTTGTACCATGTTACGTTTTAGATAAGGAAAAACAGGAACGATGATAAAAGGACACTCAACAATTCTGTTGAGGTCAAAATTTGTTCATTACTTTGAAAAATTAACTCTGAGCGCAAATTTTTCAACGACAATGTTGAGAAAGAAAATATTTATCTTTCTCCAACAATAATGTCACTATTATTTTTCAAGTTTTTATATGGAGTTTAATTTTCTTAAACCACAAATTGTTTCAAGAAATAATTTTGTATTGAAAAAAAAAAAAAACTTCGTCAACGTAACAAACACTTAACAAGCACTGAACGTCACATATGGCACAAGAGATTCTATACTCGATTACAAGTAAAACTAATTTGTAGAAAAAGATAAAGTGTTCGAATTTGAGCGACAAAAACTCTCTAATAATTTTATTCCAAAAAAAAAATCTCTAACAATTTGTATAAATCGAATTTCACAAGATAGTGAACCCCTTGTTCTCAACGCCAATATTCTCTCATTCGAGTTGACAAGCCCTATGTACGTACTATCTCATTACAAAATACAATTTGCGCTATATATGTCACTTTTTGCTTTAGAGAGTTCATTTTGAGTTGAACTAATATGGCATGTTGACATTTGAGTTTGTTGAAGATATTACCAAACGATATACATTTGAATCCATTAATTAACGTAAATTTTTAGATCAAGTACTTAAACACAGTATCAGAATGGTCAAACCTCTTTGGTTTATATTGTCTATGTATAAAACTTTGATAAGAGATTGTTTCTTTTTTCAAAAAAAAAAGAATAAATAAATAAATAATCTAGATCTGAGGTGCAAGATCAATCTTATACTATTATAGTATATGCTGATTATGTTTATACACTAGTGAAATTTTACCAAGATGATGGTTGGGGTCGAGATTATTGGATCATGTTGCTATAAATTTTAAGTTTGGTATTCAATCGAAGTATACCACGGAGAGGCGAATTTGGTCACGAATTTCAGTTTTGAAATTGTTTATTCCCCTTTTATTCTTTGAAATGATCAACTCGAGTACTAATTCGACAAACTTACGAAGTCAAAGAATGAAAACTAAAAAAAGGGGAAACAAATCGAGCTGGTTACACCTTCACACAAATTAAAACACCCATGAGATCTCGAGTTTACAAAGTGCAAGCACATAATAAACACATCCTAAGATCTTACAAACTTGTAAAATGCTTGTTTCACCCGTCTTTTGCTTAGAATTGTCTTTACGTACAACCAATCCATCACTGTATTCCATGACCTAAAAAGTGCAATTGATAAATTTACGTAACCCATACTCCCCAAAATCCAACAACGAAACCAATTGCCATACTAATGTAGAATCCATCATTGATAAATTTGTCATCCGAGTCTACATTATCAGCATCGATCTTCGGGTCACGAGCAATTTCATCTCCTGGACATGGTTTTCGAACAAGTGGAATGCCACAGAGACTAGGGTTTCCCTCAAATGAAGAATCATCGAAAGTTTGCATATGATTGCTTTGTGGAATTCTACCAGACAAGTTATTGTATGACAAATCTAACACTCCGAGTCGATCTAACAGGGACACGCCATCAGGAATATTGCCAGAAAAGTGGTTTCTTGATAAATCAAGAAAATTCAAAGACTTGATTTCTCCAATCTTTGGTGGAATAAATCCAGATAGGTTGTTTCTAGAAAGGTTTAATCCAATAAGTTGTACGAGACTGGCAATTTCAGGAGGAATATCGCCTGCTAAATTGTTGCTAGATAGATCAATGAGCCTTACTTCCGCAACAACCCTTATCAAGAAGGAAAGCGCATTTCCTTTCCACGTGAGATATGCAGTGTCGCCTTTTCCAAAGAGATACAACCAAAGTTCAAATCCATTAAAAACTTTACTCATAGCAGTGAGATTGTTTAGGCACTTTGGCATATGGCCAGAAATCTTATTTGAAGAAAAATCCAACACTTGTAAATGTGCAAGATGACATAAGTTTGGAGGAATACTACCAAAGAACTGGTTGGCCGCGAGTTTCAAAAATACTAATTTCGTCCAACTATCTCCCACCCATGTCGGTATTTTACCGGTCAACTTGTTCTGTGAAAGATCAATGCTGGCCAAGCCTGTACAATTCCTCAATGAAGTTGGAATCTCACCCGTGAAACTATTATTTTGTAAATGCAATGATGAAAGGCGTTTATTATGTAGTGCAGGGATCTTTCCGGAGAAATTATTATGAGCCAAAACAAGAATACCCAACGATGTTTGGTTTGCAAAACAATCTGGAAGCTGTCCTGATAGTTGGTTGTTTGAGAGTTCAAGAACTGTCCAAATTAAATTATTTTTATCGCATATTTTGGTAATTGACCCGGAAAATTCATTACTCGACAAATCTATATATCCCTGAGGCAAAATTGGTAGTGAACCACTAAAATGGTTAAAGCTCAAATCTAGGATAGACATACTAGGGAACTTTGACGACAAATCGGGAAGGACACCACTAAAATTGTTATATGACACATTTAAAACTTTCAAATTTGGACTTAGCTCCCAAAACCAATCAGAGGTGTCGGAAATTCTAGCATTGGCGATATCCAGTACCTCTAATTCCCTTTGCGTTCTAAGCCATGCAGGGAAGTGTGGCCCAATTTTACAATCTGCTAGTACTAAATCTGTCAGGTGAAAAGGAGGATTCCATCCTGAACTGAAATTGAACGAGATACCTTTGTTGGAATTCATATACAATATTCTTAATTTGGAAAGATTAGAGAAATGAGAACCTGTGACTATGTCTTCAAAATTGTTTGAGTAAAGAGATAAATGTTCGAGATTGTCAAGACTTCTGAAGATTTTGGTGACGGTACCATTAAACATATTTTCCTGAAGACGTAATTCTACCAAGGAGGAAGATAGTGAAAGGTGAGACACTGTCCCAGTCAAGTTATTATCAGATAAATCTAAATACTCTAATCTACTCAGATTTCCCAAGGATATTGGAACCCCGCCTTCAAGTTGACAACCACGTAGAGAAAGACGCTGAAGGGACGATAAGTTTCCGATAGCATTAGGAATTGGACCTGTAGCATGTTGCCACTAAGGTCAAAGTTTAACAACAATTAAGCAACAAAATGCTAAAGCTAAAATTATTACCTCTTAGAGATGTACCATCAAGATTCACCCAATAATATGATTAGTTTGGTTATCACAGTGGACACCTCCCCATTTGCAACATTCTTTCTTGTCCTCTTCATTTCCCCAAGAAGAGAGCTGGCCAGATTCATCATCAGTGACTTGGTCTTTAAAGTTGAGAAGAGCTTGTTTCTCCTTCTCTAAGCACTTGATACCATGTGTAGAGTGCTCAAAAGTGGCTCTCCAGCTTACCACCAACACAATGACCAACAACTGGATATGGTAAAACAACTTCCCACTGCTTTCCATTTCTTTGAAACCAATTGTAACTAAGAATTTTGTTATACGATCTAATTTTGTGATTTTTCACCACTTAAGCAACTCTATTTGTAGCATCTGTTGTTTTCGATCAGAACTATAAATTGAGTAGTGTTATAAAAGTATGAAAACAATAGAGAGAATTTAGAGAGAATGAATTCGAATGAATTCTCAGGAATGAATTTCATTAATAACTGAAGCCCTATTTATAGGAAAACTTCGAATGGTACAACCGTAATTACATAATTTCATCAAGGGTATAATAGTCATTCACATATAATAATTACATCTTTTACCAAATTATTCCTCCACCAAATTATTCCTCCACCAAATTATTCCTCATAATTCATAACCACCAAATTATTCTCAATTATTCATAACACTCCCCCTTGAATGACTATTAATACAAATGTCTTCCTGACTTGTTTGGAGAAAAACCTGGGAAAAAACTTCCAAACCGATTGCAGGATAGCTTGGAGTGGTTATATACCGCTTCATCAACACATTGCTCCCCGATGTCTTCCAAGTGATAGGAGTATTCATGTGTCGCCTCGTTAAAACTTTGTCAAGAAAACCCAAAGTGGGAAAAAACTTGATCGAAGGAAAAAGAGTACAGTGCGCTCCGCTTGATTTCATATCTTGAGAACTGATATCTTTACTTACGGTAAATGATTTCCAATATCATCATCGCTTGGATCTAAAGCATTAGCTCCATTATAACTTGATCCAATAGATACATCGTATCAATTTCTCCTATCGTTCTCAATATACCATGAATATGCCTCGTTAAAACCTTATTAGGAAAAACCCAAAGGGAAAAACCCTAATGAAGGAAAAAGAGTACATTATTCATGTGAATACGCCTTTAAAGTTGCCTCATTAAAACCTTGCTAGGAAAAACCCAATGGGATAAAACCTCAGTCAAGGGAAAAAGAGTGCAACGCGTATTTTATACAAGTATCTTGCGAAGCATTTCAAAATCTTTCATACATTTGTATGAGTATCATATACATTGATTTTATACTCTTCGCTCATTTCGAGTGCATCAATTTTCTTACACAACTACAAAACATTCACCATGAACACATGTCTCCAAACACACAATTTAAAGCATATAAATTCATAGTAAAAACATGTAAACATATAAGTAAACCTTCATAACTAGCTAACACTTAAAATATATCATTTAACATTTAATACTCACTTAATAGGTTATTTCATTCCCGGGGGCTTAGCTCACCCTTTAGGTACTCATAAACACTGGTTTAGCTCATCCGATCCTTTAATTTCCTTTTGATTTACTACACACACGATCGGTAATTTAACTTTCATGAGCATGCAACATATAATGACCACCATGCTTATCTTTAAACTTGAGCACTAGTCATCATCATCTCATCATCTCATAAGTTAAGGATTTCACATTCACCATTTATCATCTTCAATATATCTCAATATTTTCATTATCATTGATCATATGTAGCGCTACATTTTCATATCGTGTCGACACTTTTCAATTTCATTTCTTTCCCCATATCGAGATAACTTATCGAGATATCTCATTATCAATCCTCTTGTAGGATTATACAATATAGTTATGTCTATATACTCTTCAAGAGTATATGCCTCCGTTATTAAGACCATCTTTTATAATTTGCTTTGATATATATGATTGGGGAAATATCAACGCTTTTAGCGTGCTAACTTATCAAAGCATCGTAGCTGATATATGTGATTGTTCATAGCCTTTCATGCATCTTTGAACTTCAAGTTCGTATTTCAATTTCGACGATATAACATGATGCATTTCACATATTATTTTCAACCTTTAATACTCCCCCTCATACTGAGAAAATTTAGAACACCAAAACTCATACAGTTGGTATGATTTTAATCATATATGTTCTCATCATTCAGCCTTAATATGGGAATTTAGACCGTTTGCATTCTATCCTCGATATCGGCAATTTATTTGAGGACTTTAAATAATTTGCCATATAATATCCCACTTGTATGCATACTCAAATCCTTGAGGATTTATTCAAGTATTGGGATATACATTTACTAGCTTTATCATTAAATCCCGAAAATCATGCTCATCTAGTGAGCAAATATTTCGTAAATTTCAAATTACGAATCATATACACATGTGACTATCTAGTGGATCCATATCATAATATCTAGTAGTCCACATGGAGGATGAGTGGGCCCATACTTCTCATCCTTTATTCCGTATATATTTGGGATTTATTCCCAATATTGGCTAGTAATGATTTCATCATTTATCGAGAACAATCATTGAAGAATTCTTTTAATTCTTCACTTGAAATATTGATTTCAATAATTATTTAAACCGGGATGGTCATCAGGTTTGCAAACGAGTATTATTGAACTTCTAGTTCAAGAAATTCTTATATCGATTTCACTAGTATCAGTATAGTGCTCAATATGATTTATCATAGAAACAATTCACCGACATATTCCATCATCTTTTGGTGACATTATTGTCTACTCTTGTTCAAACACGGAAAGTTACAAATTTCATACGCATCACATCCGGCTATTATTTAATTCGAAATCGTAGCTCTTACGCTTCATATTATTTATTTAAAATCTGAGTCTTATTTCATACGTCGTATTATTCTATAAATAAATCATCAAAATTATTGTAAAATTCATCCTAACAAGGGTTTATACATTATAATGGATCATATGCTCTCAAATCTTGAAAATACTATCCATCACTACCGATCAAAATCCTAAAAAGGATTTATCGATGTAAAGGAAAGATTAAGGATGCTAATGAATAAGGGTATCCCACAAGATATCCGATGCTTGATTGAAGCAAAGGTTCGATTATCTGGTGAGGTTTCAATTCCTTCTAAATACATGCCTGGTATGGGTAAAAGTAGTTTTTCAAAGAAACGGAGAGCAAAAAGATTAGGAGGATGTTACAAGTGTGCTCGATGGACATGTGACACTCGATGTAAATCATGGGGTACTTGTCCGTAAATCGAGAAGATAAAATAGCGTTCATTAAGGATGGATTGAGTAAGGAGCCTTTGGATGATATTCACCAGGCTCTTGAGACACATCCTAGTGGACACGCATAAGGTGAGCTAATGGCCTTATGGGCCAAATTCAAAGATCAACAAACGTTCTGATCTTGAAAAACTTACTTTAGAAGATCCTGTTTGTAAATTTAGTAAAAAAATTTAGCATAATGATTTTCCCATATTTATGTAAGAAAGCTCGGTGTAATAACAAAAATCAATATATTTCTTTTATTTGTAAATATCGTTTTTCAATTTTAAGATATATATTATTTTTCAATCACTGACAGCTATATGTCATATCACTAAAGAAAAATTTCGCCTTTTTCTCTTTCATATTTGTCAAAAAGTAAATAGTGCACTCAATTATTGGTTTGAAAATTTTTCTTTAAATAGAGGGATTCATATATCTCTCATGTTCATACATTAAAAGTATAGTGCAAAAAGAGAGATAGGAGTAGAGATGGATATGGAGATTTTAGAATCATCTCATACAAGTCAGCCTTTACCTCGCCAGATTAAAACCGTATGTATTCTTGGTGGATCTAAACTGGTAGGCCATATCCAATATGTGGATATGGCAAACCGACTTGTAAAAGAGTTAGGGAGACAAGAAATCAATATACTATACGGAGGAACCAACAACAAACTTTTAGCTAGACTTATAATGGCCGACAATCATGGGGAATAAGAGTTTCGAGCGTAATACCTTTCCATCTAGTTGGATCTAATACTCGATTGGAGCCAGTTCTACCATGGGTCCAAGCAGGTTGGGGCTACAAGCGCCAATCCATCCACAAGCGCATGATGTATATGATGAATAATAGTGATGCTTTCATTGTCCTTCCAGCGGCTACAACACACCGGAGGAAATATTCAATATAGCCTCGCTGCACAAAGTGGAATTTTCATGTCAAACCAATAGGTTTGTTGAATATTAATAATTTCTTTGATGGCTTACTAGCGTTTCTAGATCGAGTGTAAATAATAAGTTTATCTCTCATTCAATGAAAAAATACTTATTTCTCGCTAGTAATCTTGTTGATGAACTACTCATCAAATTTCATGCATATGTTCAAGAATCTGGAAGCCAGTCCGTTGAGTCAGTCACGGACCACTTGGTGTCAAGCGAAAAGAAATTTGGATCCTTTAAATATTTCATTATGAATCCTAATGTTGATGGTGGCAGAGTTACGGAGTATTTATACTTCCTCGAGACGCATCACTCATTTATGGATTCAAGATGTATATTCTTTTTGCATTTCTATATTTTCAGTGTTTAATGCCGTCTTTTGATATTCTCAATATGTTCCACTTCTACTGTTTTGTACTTCTTCCGGAGTAATAATAATATCATATTGGCTTTATTCAAATACAGAATCTAGTGATTATGCTTCTTCAAGAGCATTTTATTCTCATATTAATACAATCTCATATCATCGATAAGATTACTTCATGTAAGCTTTTCATGCGATATATTTTCTTTGATTTATCAACATGGGATCTATTCAAGACTTTACTTTCGTCTATTTATCCAATGGTAACTTCAAGTATCACTTGCTCAATTTTCTCCATTCATATTAGGTATATATAAAGAAGTAATTTTATTCTCATCGTCTACTTCTTCGAGAGTATGATTAGAATATTTGATCAACTACTTCTTACGGAGTAGGATTAGCTATAACCAATCGTGTAGTATAATCCACCACATTGAAATATGCACACCAATCGTGTGGTATTACCCACCACATTGGAAATATACTCAAACTATAAAGTGCATAAATTTAAATTGCAGAAATTAAATTTCTCCAATAGGTGGCGAACCTACCTTATGGGAATTATTGCAATAAATATAAATTTACTAATTTAAATAGCAAGAATTAAATTGCATAATATTTAACTACTTCTTCAGAGTAGGATCTCGCTTAGTAGAAGGTATTACCCATCACTTAGCATATAAAGTGTAAATATATAAAACCTTTCGCTTAGTGACGGTTGAACCCATCATCAAGTAGGAGGTATTGCATAAAGAATTAAATTGCAAAGAAATAAAGTCTGAGAATTAAATATTGAATCGCTTTCTACGGAGCGATTTGTTCTTCTAACAAATACTCATTACTTACAAGAACACACTTATCCTTCAGAATAAGTACATTATGTAATTGAACTCTTCGGAGTTACATTAATATTTCGATCTTTTAACTCAAATGGACTTCAAGCCATTTTATATAATCAATGGATTTAGAATTTCTTCATGAATATTCTATCCATTTTCTACTGTCGTCAAAATTAGGTCGGTTTACCCTAAGGGTAAAATTGTCCATTCAATTCGCAAAGGTAAAATAGTCAAAAATATTTTATCAATGTTTTACGATTGGAAAATTATCTCCTTTCTACTTCAATTTATCAATATCAAAATATTCAAGGACTATTTTGTAACTTTTTCAAAAGTTGGTGTACTAATTTGTAAATTTTGAAAGTTTGATAATAACATATTTCAAACAACGAGTTATTACCCTATCAATGTTGGTGTCAAATCAAGCTCTCGTTAAATCGAGTATAATGGAGTCGAGAAAATTTGATTTTGATAATGTATGCTCCTTATATCTCGAGAAAAGCGAATATTATAGTTTAATATATTATTATAGTATAAAGTAATATAATATATATACTTTTCATTTTTCTTGGGAGAAGCGATTGAGCAATACGCGTATTTCCTCCATTTGCCATTCTTAAATTGCCCACAACTCTTTGTCTCTCTGCATAAATGTTTTCTGTGAGTGATTGAGAAGATAGAGAGAGTGAGGCGTGAGAAAGTGGGGAAAAGATAAGAGAGAAAAGAAAGATAAGTATTGATTGGAGATGGATTAGGTTATTTATAATAATTAGGTTCTGATCTGAGAAGATCATCTATAAGAATCTGTTGTCAGAGCATACTCCCTTCATATTACTCAAATGGTGAGACTCGTCTTTGATAACGTGTTATAAAAGTATGAAACAATAGAGAGAATTTAGAGAGAATGAATTGAATGAATTCTCGTGAATGAATTTCATTAATAAGCAGTTCTATTTATGTGAAAAACTTCGAATTGCATAAACCAGTAATTACATAATTTCATCAAGTGTATAATAGTCATTCACATATAATAATTACATCTTTTACCAAATTATTCCTCCACCAAATTATTCCTCCACCAAATTATTCCTCATAATTCATAACCACCAAATTATTCTCAATTATTCATAACAAGTAGAAAACTAAAAAGGATGACTTGGCTTAATTGAAGTACACCACAACTCGATGGTCATTTTTTCCAGGGAGATTCTTAAATCTAATTTTGCATCGTTTATACATTAAAAGCGCATAAAAGATTGGTGCAGAACTAATGAAAAATTCTAAGTAAATGATTTTCAAGTCAAACGTTATGGCTAGGAACTTTGAAGGGGAGGACTTGTAGTGTTGAAAATATACGTACACGGAAGACTTTGACATATATATAACACAGTAGGTTTTCCGTTTTTGGAAAAAAGATTATTTACATAATTATTGAGTTAAGCACCCAATTAAATTACACTCTCACATGTGATTCTCTATCTGCAATATTTAATTTGCTACTCCACTTAGGTAATTCAAATGAAGTCGTTACTCGTTACTCGTTAGATTGTGAAGTTGTTGCGTTTTATTTTTAAAAAATAGAATACCTCAAATTCTCAATCTTGGTGTCACGTCAAATTATCGTTCATCACCTCATACACGTCGTTTGAATAAAGATTGGTAATGTCATAATTAATTGACATGATAACTACTTATGGAATACGAAGTATCTTCAAACTTTTTTATTTTTATTTTTCTATTTTTGCATTTTCTAGTTTGAATGCTAGAATCGCCCCCTTTTTATGTAACAAGTAATACTCTCTCAATCCCACTTTGATAGGCTTAATTTCTTTTTTTGTTCGGCCCAAAATATAGGCTACTTTTTTATTAGCATAAAATTAACTTCTTCATTTCCTAATCCATTGCTATTTATTATGTATGGTTATTAATAAAAGTAAATTATCATATTTAATATAGGGATATATTGAGAAATACACAAGTAAAATTTACTATTCCAATAAATATTAATTTTAAATCGTTAATCAGTGTGAAAATCAAACAATCCCTATCAAAATGTAACGGGGGAGTAATAGTAAACAGACGAGAAAGTAACTGCCTAATCAATGATGTGCAATTGATAGTGAGAACGTGGAAAAATGTTTAGACTTCTCTCTCACAAAAAAACAAAAGGAACACTTGACTTCATTTTTTCATCTTTTACTTTGAATTTTAAATTATTGGTGCAAAGGTTCTCCACATAATTAGGCAATTAAGTACCAAATTTTTCGAGATTGCCCGGGTTGTCAGTGCAGTAACTTCCGGCCTCTCATTGACCCAGCCCCTGACTCAAAAACAAAAAAAAAAAAAAGGGTACCAAATTTTCCATTTAGGTGATCTACTAAACAAAGATAAAAGAGAGAGAGAGAGCTGATAAAGACTTGACTTCATCGTCTTTTGTGTTTTTAGCTTTTATTTCTCGAAAAGTGTGTGTTTAATTTTGCAATTGAGCAGCGCAGGAGGCAAGTGTTGATAAATACTGGACATAAATTTATAGCTTAAAGCACGATATTCTAAGTTTGACAAATTTTAGTAGACAAACAACATAATCATACACGAGCTAAAATTTAATTTACAAATCTTTGAAATGCTATTTGAAGTAGGGATAGATTAAGAGATGAAGAAGTTAATTTTATGCTAATAAGGAAAGTAACTTATATTTTGGGATGGACAAAAAAGGAAATCGAGTCTATCAAAGTGGGATGGAGGGAGTATTACTTATTACATAAAAGGGGGGCGGGAGGGGGGGGCGATTCCAGCATTCAAACTAGAAAATACAAAAATAGAAAAATAAAAATAAAAAAGCTTGAAGATACTTCATATTCCATAAGCAGTTATCATTGTCAATTAATTTTGACATTACCAATCTTTATTCGAACGACGTATATGATGTGATGAACGATAATTTGACGTGACACCAAGGTTGAGAATTTGAGGTATTCTATTTATTTATTTATTTTTAAATAAAACACAACAACTTCATAATCTAACGAGTAACGACTTCATTTGAATTACCTAAGTGGAGTAGCAAATTAAATATGGCAATAGAGACTCACATGTGAGAGTGTAATTTAATTGGGTGCTTAACTCAATAATTATGTAAATAATCTTTTTTCCAAAACGGAAAACCTGCTGTGTTATAAATGGGTCAAAGTCTTCCTTGTACGTACATTTTCAACACTACAAGTCCTCCCCTTCAAAGTTCCAAGCCATAATGTTTGACTGGAAAATCGTTTACTTAGAATTTTTCATTAGTTCTGCACCAATCTTTTATGTGCTTTGAATGTATCAACGATGCAAAATTAGATGTAAGAATCTTCCTGGAAAAAATAACCATTATTGTGAGGTGGTGTACTTCAATTAAGGCAAGTCATCCTTTTTAGTTTTCTACTCAATTTATAGTTTTGATAGAAAACAGATGCTACAAATAGAGTTGCTTAAGTGGTGAAAAATCAAAAAATTTGTTCGTATAACAAAATTCTTAGTTACAATTGTTTCAAAGAAATGGAAAGCAGTGGGAAGTTGTTTTACCATCTCCAGTTGTTGGTCATTGTGTTGGCGGTAAGCTGGATAGCCACTTTTGAGCACTCTACACATGGTATCAAGTGCTTGGAGAAGGAGAAACAAGCTCTTCTCAACTTCAAAGACCAAGTTACTACTGATGATGAAGATGGCCAGCTCTCTTCTTGGGGAAATGAAACGGACAAGAAAGAATGTTGCAAATGGGGAGGTGTCCATTGTGATAACCAAACTAATCATATTATTGGGTTGAATCTTGATGGTGAATCTCTAAGAGGTAATAATTTTAGCTTTAGCATTTTGTTGCTCAATTGTTGTTAAACTTTGACCTTAGTGGCAACATGCTACAGGTCCAATTCCTAATGCTATCGGAAACTTATCATCCCTTCAGCGTCTTTCTCTACGTGGTTGTCAACTTGAAGGCGGGGTTCCAATATCGTTGGGAAATCTGAGTAGATTAGAGTATTTAGATTTATCTAATAACAACTTGATTGGGACAGTGTCTCACCTTACACTATCTTCCTCCTTGGTAGAATTACGTCTTCAGGAAAATATGTTTAATGGTACCGTCACCAAAATCTTCAGAAGTCTTGACAAACTCGAACATTTATCTCTTTACTCAAACAATTTTGAAGACATAGTCACAGGTTCTCATTTCTCTAATCTTTCCAAATTAAGAATATTGTATATGAATTCCAACAAAGGTATCTCGTTCAATTTCAGTTCAGGATGGAATCCTTCTTTTCAACTAACAGATTTAGTATTAGCAGATTGTAAAATTGGGCCACACTTCCCTGCATGGCTTAGAACGCAAAGGGAATTAGAGGTACTGGATATCGCCAATGCAGGAATTTCAGACACCACTGATTGGTTTTGGGAGCTAAGTCCCAATTTGAAATTTTTAAATGTGTCATATAACAATTTTCGTGGAGTCCTTCCCGATTTGTCGTCAAAGTTCCCTAGTATGTCTATCATAGATTTGAGCTTTAACCATTTTGGTGGTTCACTACCAATTTTCCCTTCTCAAGGATATATAGATTTGTCTAGTAATGAATTTACCGGGTCAATTACCAAAATATGCGATAAAAATAATTCAATTTGGACAGCTCTTGAACTCTCAAACAACCAACTATCAGGACCGCTTCCAGATTGTTTTGCAAACCAAACATCATTGGATTTTCTTGTTTTGGCTCATAATAATTTCTCCGGAAAGATCCCTGCACTAAACAGTAAACGCCTTTCATCACTGCATTTACAAAATAATAGTTTCACGGGTGAGATTCCAACATCGTTGAGGAATTGTACATCCTTGGCTTTCATCGATCTTTCACAAAATCAGTTGACTGGTAAGATACCAACATGGGTGGGAGACACTTGGACGGAATTGGTATTTCTTAATCTCGGGTCGAACAAGTTCTTTGGTAGTATTCCTCCAAACTTATGTCATCTTGCAAATTTAAAAGTGTTGGATTTTTCTTTAAACAAGATTGATGGCAATATACCGAAGTGCCTAAACAATCTCACTGCTATGAGTCAAGTCAATAATTTCGGGGTAAGTTGGCCTATTGGGATTGGAGAAATCGACAACGCATATCTCACATGGAAAGGAAGTGCGCTTTCCTTTTACATAAATGCTATTCAACGGGTAAAGCTCATTGATCTCTCGAGTAACAATTTAATCGGTGATGTGCCTCCCGAAATTGGGAGTCTCGTGGAACTTATTGGATTGAACCTTTCAAGAAACAACTTATCTGGATTTATTCCACCAAAGATTGGAGAAATTAAGTCTTTGAATTTTCTTGATTTATCAAGAAACTACTTTTTTGGCAATATTCCTGATGGAGTGTCTCAGTTGGATCGACTCGGAGTGTTAGATTTGTCATACAATAACTTGTCTGGTAGAATTCCACAAAGCAATCATATGCAAACTTTCGATGATTCTTCATTTGAGGGAAACCCTAGTCTCTGTGGCATTCCACTTGTTCGAAAACCATGTCCAGGAGTTGAAATTGCTCGTGACCCGAAGATTGATGCTGATAATGTAGACTTGGATGACAAATTTATCGATGATGGATTCTACATTAGTATGGCAATTGGTTTTGTTGTTGGATTTTGGGGAGTATGGGTTACTCTAGTGTTCAATAACTCATTGAGGATTGCACTTTTTAGGTCGTGGAATACAGTGATGGATTGGTTGTACGTAAAGACAATTCTAAGCAAGAGACGGGTGAAACAAGCATTTTACAAGTTTGTAAGATCTTAGGATGTGTTTATTATGTGCTTGCACTTTGTAAACTCTGGATCTCATGGGTGTTTTAATTTGTGTGAAGGTGTAACCAGCTCGATTTGTTTCCCATTTTTTAATTAGTTTTCATTCTTTGACTTTGTAAGTTTGTCGAATTAGTACTCGCGTTGATCATTTCAAAGAATAAAAGGGGAATAAATAATTGCAAAACTGAAATTCGTGAGCGAATTCGCCTTTCCATGGTATACTTCGATTGAATACCAAACTTAAAATTTGTAGCAACATGATCCAATATTCTCGACCCCAACCATCATCTTGGTAAAATTTCACTGGTGTATAAACATAATCAGCATATACTATAATAGTATAAGATTGATCTTGCACCTCACATCTAGATTATTTATTTATTTAATCTTTTTTTTTTAAAGAAATAATCTCTTATCGAAGTTTCATACATAGACAATATAAACCAAAGATGTTTGACCATTCTAATACTGTGTTTAAGTGTACTTGATCTAAAATTTTATGTTAATTAACGGATTCAAATGTATATTGTTTGGTAATATCTTCAACAAACTCAAATGTCAACATGCCACATTAGTTCAACTCAAAATGAATTCTCTAAAGAAAAATGTGACATATATAGCGCAAATTGTATTTTGTAATGAGATAGTACGTACATAGGGCTTGTCAACTCGGATGAGAGAATATTGGCGTTGAGAACAAAGGGGTGCACTATCTTGTGAAATTCGATTTATACAAATTATTAGAGATTTTTTTTTTTTTTGGAATAAAATTATTAGAGAGTTTTTTTCGTTCAAATTCAAACACTTTATCTTTTTCTACAAATTAGTTTTACTTGTAATCGAGTATAGAATCTTGTGCCATATGTGACGTTCAGTGCTTGTTAAGTGTTTGTTATGTTGATGAAGTTTTTTTTTTTTAATACAAAATGATTTCTTGAAACAATTTGTGTTTTAAGAAAATTAAACTCCATATAAAAACTTGAAAAAGAATAGTGACATTATTATTGGAGAAAGATAAATATTTTCTTTCTCAACATTATTGTTGAAAAATTTGCTCTCAGAGTTAATTTTTCAAAGTAATGAACAAATTTTGACCTCAATAGAATTGTTGAGTGTCCTTTTATCATCGTTCCCCTTTTTCCTTATCTAAAACGTAACATGGTACAAGATGTCAAAAATCCAATTTATCCCAGTACATATCCCACATAACATGGTACAAGATGTCAAAAATCCTAAATTCTCTTATGATGATCTTTTTGACAATTAAAATTTCTGGGAATCTTATTTTCGGGACCTATTTTGTGAGACGGTCTTGATTTGCCGTAGTACATTGTATTCTGTCATTTTATTACATATATAGAGCTTTTGGGTACAAATTCATGATATGCAAGTATTTCCTTTTCACGTAATGTGATGAATTTTTTAAAGTGCAATGCGATCGTTTTGCCTGATCGAAATCGCGAGAAAATCATCCATCCATGATCCATGGGGAATATAATGGATGTTTGCATAGTTACAACAGCTAAAATAGACAAAGAAGCCCATAGATTACTTGCTCTAGTGGGAATTGCCAATTATATATACAAGAAAGATAGTACTGGAGCCGCTGCACCTGTGGTGGGTAAGAAGAAGCTTAATTAAACCCCTCACCATTTCGGGAAAACAAATCTTAAATGCTAGAAGAGGTAAACCCTGTATTTAATTTGGTCGAGGAATCAAGAGCTCGTCTTGTAAATGCAAAAATTATCTTGTGCCCACCGGCACACTATTACAGACTTAACCGATGCAAGATACGACATGATGACCATACACGTGATACATGCCACATCACCTCGTGACGCACTATAACGTCTTGTCGTCGCAAGTGTGAGATAATCTTTGTTGGAAAAATGTTTAGACTTCTCTCTCACAAAAAAACAAAAAGGAACACTTGACTTCATTTTTTCATCTTTTACTTTGAATTTTAAATTATTGGTGCAAAGGTTCTCCACATAATTAGGCAATTAAGTACCAAATTTTTCGAGATTGCCCGGGTTGTCAGTGCAGTAGCTTCCGGCCTCTCATTGACCCGGCCCCTGACTCAAAAAAAAAAAAAAAAAAAAAAAAAAAAAAAAACGTGTTTTCAGCTTTTATTTCTCGAAAAGTGTGCGTATAATTTTGCAATTGAGCATCGCAGGATGCAGGTGTTGATAAATACTGGACATAAATTTATAGCTTAAAGCACGATATTCTAAGTTTTACAAATTTTAGTAGACAAACAACATAATCATACACACAAAAAGTTTCCAAAACCATCGATGGTTTTGAATTTTATGACCATCGTTCATTTTGATTGCATTGACCGTTTGAAATTCGAATGAGATCTAATCAAGACGTTGAAGAGGAGTTCCATGAATTTTTCTAATTTTTTTCGGCGAGGTCACGTCGGCTACGGAGCTGCTGGAAAAAAATCGGAAAATTCGTAGAATTCCCCCTTGCCGTGTTGATTCTAGATCTGATCCCGGATTTCAAAACGGGGGTTGAACGAGCCATCAAAATGACTTGATAGTGCCATAGTTAAAAACCCATTGATGGTTTTGGAAATTTCCTGATCATACTCAACCTAAAATTTAATTTACAAATCTTTGAAATGCTATTTGAGTCGAGCTTTGCTAATAAACACGTTTAGGTACAACCAATCTACGCTATTTCCCCACCTAAAAACGGCAATCCTCCATGAGTTTTGCAACACTAAAGTTCCCCATACTCCATAAATCCAACAACAAAGTCAATTGCTCATTTTCTTTCCATGACATAATCACACTCTCATAGCCAAAAATGATGGTAGTAAAGCCATTTTTGTTGACCTGCAAGATTGGTTACCTCATTGCTTACCTATTAAGTTGACAAAAAAAAAAAAAAAAAGGGATAGTCAAACATTGTAGGCACCAAACCTCCATCTCCACCGCCAATGACATCTATAAATTGGCAACAATATCCCATTCTTGAATGACAAGCCTCATGTAATCCCTTGTAGTGAGTTACAAATCTTTTGTAATCTCAACAATTAGAGATAAAGAGAGAGAGGTTTAGAGAACTAGAGAGAAAACAAGGTGTGAGATTTCTCCTAGTAATTAGGTGTTCTTTCCTTTATCGAAGAGAGAGTGTTTTCTCTATTATAAGAGAGTTATCGTCGATTGTCTTTCTCCTTATATTAGAGCAGGTTGTTGTAATCCTTTTGTCGATAGTGAAATCCTTCTACCGTTTGCCCGTGGTTTTTACCCCGAATTAATTTGGGGGTTTTCCACGTAAAATCTGGTGTTTCTAGTTGTTCTCATTTCTACTTCAGTTGTAATTGTGTGCCCAGTTCCACAACCGATCCTAACAAAAAACTCTGTGAAGCTCAAATGAGGTATCTAATCCGTGGTAACTGGCCTAGAAAATTCGTTACTTGAAAAATTGACCCCGAAAATGCGTTACTTGAAAAATGCAATACATATCCATGGAGTGCCAAAATTGGTAATGAATCATTAAATTGATTAAAAGCTCAAATTTATGTAATTTAACACATGGACAATTCATTTTAAATGAATAACGACGCGAGACACTGATAGCATAGAAAAATGTGTAAACATCTTTTCTTTAAAAAAAAAAAGAAGAAGAAAACAAAAAGAAATTCTTGAATTCATATTTTTTTTTTTTCGTTATTTTAACTTTGAATTATTGGTGAATTAAAGGATCTCGATGTAGTTATGCAGTTCAGTTCCAAATTTTCGATTTCCACAGACTTAAAAAAGAAAGAGAGAGAGTTCAAAAAGTCGTTTTGTTAATTTCTTCTAAACAAGTAGTAGAATATAATAATTCAAATACACGTTAATTTTACTTTGACAACTTTGCTTTCTAGCAAATACACACCAAATATACTCATCATAATTTGCTACATGCAAAAAAATACTAAATCCGTCCCAAAATTATAGTCCTTTTCTTATCTTCACACAGATTAAGAAAAATGTAATTAATGGTATTGAAAAAGTACAATTCAAGATTATTTTCCTAATATGCCCTCTCATTTATTAGATGTTTTATTTTAACTACTCTATTTTGATTATATCAATGTATATTAAATGGGGGCATAAAAGACAAGTACTATTTTAACTACATTTTTAAAAGAAATGTGGCCTATATTTTGGGACGGACAAAAAAGGAATAGTGGATTATATTTTTGAGACGGAGATAGTAATATACATCCATTTCGTGTATTTTCAGAGTCACCCTTCTATTCCAAAGTTCGTGTATTTCCGTAACTTAATTATTGCAATGTCTGGCAAACAAACTATTGTAAGCGAATGGATCAAGGCGTGATTTGTATACTCTTTCCTTAAAGGGAAATTGCTCCTCCACAGTAAGGTTACATTAGTAGGGGGAGTGGCATGATTAATACCATTCGTATTTTCCATTTCTGATTTACAAATAGAAGATAAATACTTATTAAATAAATCAGAATTCAAAGTCTATAAAGATAAATAGACAAATGAATATATAATGGGCAAATCGTCAAGAACACACTTGTTATGCACAACTTTTCAAGTAATTGAGTTGATTTGATGCATTTATCTTATAGAATGCCGTACTTAATTTCAAATAGTACACTGTTATTTTTCTTATTTTTTCTTGTTTTAATTTATTTTTTTAAATTTAAATTTGGGCAAATCAATCATGTTCGCATACTTTGTAAATCCTATATATATATCACGCAAATCTTCACCATTCAACTTCGCATTTTCGCCTTTATTTCACATAAAAATAGATACAATTTTGAATCATGACATGGGCCAAATTGAATATTTATTTCAAATTACATCAACTAACATATATAGTAACACAATCACATTATGCAAACCAAAATGACAGACATATATAGTAACACTACCCAGATTAAAGAAGGATTCACATTTTGCCTTCCCCAAGATTAGTTGGAGGTATATTTGTGAATGAACAAAAAAATCATACTAAATGTAGAAATAGAACTATACATTTGGAACACCCTAAAATACAACTATATATTTGGGATGGAGAGAGTAATCAACTCTAATACTCCCTCATCCCGCAAAGATAGTCCAATTTTCATTTTCACAAAAATTAAAAAGTCTCAATTAATGACCTTGAAAAGGTAGTATTTTAAAATATATTTCCTAATATACCTTATATTTATTTATTATTCCACATTAGTAATTCTTATATGCTTATAACAATGCATATTAAATAAGAGCATATAAAAAACTAGTGTAAAAAATTAACTGTGGATATGAGACTATATTTTTGGATGAACGAAATAGAAAATAAGACTATCTTTACGAGATAGAGGGAGTAATTTTCATTCAAAGGGATGTGAATTTCATCCAAAAATATTATTGAATATTCTAAAACTATGTTAATGCCAATTCCAAGATTTTCACAAATTAAGCCTCTCATGTGTCACATTAATTTCTCTTTCACCCAAAAGTGAAACTGGTTTAGAAGAGTTAATTAAAACAAGACAATCTACTTTAGAAGTAGAATAAGTAGGGGCCGCCTTTAACATTACTCTTAGTAGTATGCTTACAGGACAATAATACGCCAACATGTAGTACCATGAGATAATCAAGTATCTAGACTCGATCGGCCAAGTTAATCCCAAACCACGCAACTAAAGTTTAAGATCAATGCTCTCAACTTCCTCTCTCAACTTCCTCTTTCCATCAACAGAGGGTGATGATTTTTGGCCTTTTTTTTTACTTGAATTCACCGCTCTACATCTTATTCTTTATTGTTTGTCTTCAAATAAGTTATTTTTTCCACCTAGATCTGTGTATTTTCTTCATGTTCTTTGTGATTTCGTCGTCGTGTGCGCTGTTTCGTTTTCTACCGTCTAGTTACGGTATTATTTGTTTGTCAGTTCGTGTGCTTCAAATTGGTAATTAGATTCAATGCAACATCAATTCAACCAATATTTGGGTGTCAACGTTGCAGATCCGGAGGCATGGGTATTCTGGTCACTTTGATTTTGTCATATTTATAGGCATTTTGCCGTTTTATGTTATTAACTTGGGTGTTGTGAGTTTGTTGCAGATTTACTCTTTTGGTTTTAGCAGTATTAAATTTGTGCTACTATCGATGTATTTGCCAATTTGAATTAATAAATATCTTTGTTTCTTAAAAAAAAAAAAAGTAAGTAGAATAAGTACAATATAATTACAATCCGACAGCATGACAATCAATTAACAATTCCCGCTTAAATAATTGAGCAAAGCAGTCAACGTGGATTTTGCAAATTTCCAACAAAAATCAGCTGCCATACTAACTTAGGGCAAATATTCTCCGGCCAACAATTGATAATATGCCAACGCTTGAAAAATATGAGGGAAAAAAATTATGAGATCCACACCGGCCTCCACCATCAAAGAACAATTATAGGGCCCACATGCCAACACGGTGATGTGGGATCCACACTTGTGAGGGCGCCACATCACCGTGTTGACATGTTCTCCTGCCAACTTATTGATATCAAAACTTAAGGTTTCATCTTAAAATATCAACCTATTGAAAGGAGTAGCCCAAACCCTATGTTGGTTTATTATTTTGTAATTATTCCATGTGGGATTTATTCCTTAATATGCCCCCGCAAGATGGTGGCTCGTTGGAGCAGACTAATCTTGAAATTCGTGTGCTCGTTTTTTAATCTTAATCGGATCAATTGCTGGTTTGAGCTTACTGGGCTTTGATACCATATCAAAGTTTGGGGTTCCATCTTAAAAGGTCAACCTATTAAGAATAGTCCAAACCCTTATATGTTGGCTTATTATTTTGTAATTATTCCATGTGGGATTTATTCCTTAATAGTTGGCAGGGGAACATTCACTAGTACAAAAAGGGGAAAGGGTGGCGGTTGTAAAGATGAATGGGTGGCAGTTTTTGAAATGCCACTCAAAGTAGCGACACCCAATGTCACCATAATGGGTGGCAGTTCCAAAAACGCTACCCAAAACACAATAGGTGGCGGTCGTTTTTCAAAAACAACCACCACCCGTTTTCAAAATTTTTCTTTAAAAAAAACAAAGGGTGGCGGTTCTCTAGTATTGAACCGCCACCTAATACAATTTTTTTTTTTTAAAAAAAATAGGGTAGTAATTGGGGATCTGCAATTTGCATACTCAATATCTTCATCAATATTCAGCAAATATACAGGAATTAATGTCAATTGGGGATCTGCAATTTGAATCGCCTAATATCAATCAAAAATTGAATACACAATCAAGAATTACAATCCTATAAACCTAACATAAATATACAAAAATTGAAGACACAATGAAGAATTACAATCCTATAAACTTAAATCAGTAAAACAATCAAGCTAAAATTAAGATGTTGCATATATCATCAGGATAAGATTAGGCAAGAAGAATCTCTGCAAATAAACACAAGAACAGAACAATCGCAATTTTTTTGCTCCAATTTCAGTAGGATTTGGATTCCTGTCTTCTCTCTCTCTCTGCATATATGGTTGTATACACAACATACACACACACTTGAAGGGAGATCTGGTTGCGTTACATAGCAGATCTGTTGCATATCACCACGCAATCCTTGAACAATTGTAGATCTGAAGACGAAGTGAGCTGATAATGGGAAGAAGACATTTGTACTATGTTTGAATACCTCATTTTCTGAAAACAAAGACAAAAAGCTCGAAAAATGGTGTTTCCTCCAATTCCCCACCTAACAAATCTCAAAACAACTCTATTCAAAGTTGTGGGTTTCCTTGTTTTGAACGAATTTCTCAAGAATGGAGATAGAGAGAAAGGGGAGATAGAGAATGTTTGTGAGAGAAAGAATTTCTCTCAAGAATTTCTCAAGAATGGACGTAGAGTCTTTAGAGAGAGAATGGAGATAGAGAATATTGTGTGTGAGAGAAAGAGAGAAAGGAGAGATAGAGAACGCGTTAGAGACAAGCTAATTAATTAGCAGATTTGATATTGGCCGGCGGTTGTCCAATAAAAACCGTCACCCAAAAAATAAAATATTTTTTTTTAATTAAAGGAAATTATTTTTAATTTTGGGTGGCGGTTCTTTGGTATGAACCGCCACCCGTTATTTTAGAAAGGGCGACGGGTTTTTGTAAGAACCGCCACCTAAAGTTAAAAATGATTTTTAAAAAAAAAATATTTTGGGTGACGGTTTTTCTTTAACAACCGTCGCCCGTTATTTTTGGTGGCGTTTCTACATAGAACCGCCACCCAATGGGCGACACCCAATGTCAATTCTGTACTAGTGATTTGCAACTAATGTAGAATCGGCAGGAGAACATTTGCAACTAACACAGAATTGATGGTTGATAAGCTAACACTCCAAGTAACTTGATCTGATTGGGACACACCAACAGAAATACTTCCCAAAAAAATGGTTAGGACTGAGCAAGGGCAAAGCTAGGATTTATGCCAAGTGGGAGCAGAGAATTTCAAAACAGTAGACATTAATGCACACGATTCGAAGGGGGTGGTAGGCTAGTTTCGTGGGGGCTCCGAAAGCAAGCACGATGACACAATGTCTTTTTCTTCATATCTTTACACACTCACATAGCCAAAAACTCTGCAAAGTTCAAATGGCATAATACGCATCTAATCCATGGTAATTGACCTAGAAAATTCGTTACTTGAAAAATGCAATACATATCCATGGAACGGCAAAGTTGGTAATGAACCATTAAATTGATTAAAGCTCAAATCTATTTAATTGAGAGTAGAGAGCAGTGACAACAACTCAAGGAAGCATATCATGAAAAATTGTTTGGCAATAGGTTAAAATTGACAATTTTGGACTTAGTTCCCAAACCAACGAGGAAATGTGCCTAAAGTTCCAGCATTGGAGACATCAAGAGAGCCCTAATTTCTTTTGTGTTCTTAGTCAAGTGGGAAGACGTGGCCCACTTTTGCAACCCTCTAATGATACACGTAGCAATTGAAAATGAGGATTTCACCCTAAATTAAAATTGTAGATCAAGCTTATATTAATTACCGCTTAGAGATGCACCTAACGATATGATTAGTAACATTACTGCAAATTAGAGGATACCATTCCATGTACAACAATCCCTCTTATCTTTTCCATTACCCCAAGAAGAGAGTATGCCATATTCATAAATAAGCACGTCTTTGAATTTGAGAAGAGATTCTCTCTCTTTTCCGAAGCACCTTGTACCTTCTTTCGACCCGGTAGAATACTCGTAACCATCTCTTAAGCTCAATAGCAGTATAGTCATTAATAAATGTGAATGCTTCAACAACTGTATCATTTTATTGATAATTGTAACTAAGAATTTGTTTGTACCTTTCTTTTTCCCTCTTTTTTTTTTTTTTTTTTTGGATTTTCACAGTTTAAGCAGAATTACTTATATTATAGAATCAACCAAGAATGAATTTGAGCAGAAAACTACTGGAAATCCCATTCAAACCGGAAATAATTTTTTATGAAATGTAGAAGCTATAAGGTCCAATCAAAAGTACGTAATCCTTTGAAAAAGAAAGGAATTAACCTAGGTAAGCTAGTTCACCTCATATGGTCTTTTCGTTTCTGGGAATTTCACATGTTAAGATTATGGTCACCTCAACAATGTAGTACCTGTTAGTAGAAGATCTAAAATTTAACACTTGGACAATTCACGTTAATTAATGAATAACATCGTAATTCAAAGTCAAGACCTTTACATGCTCTTATGTATAATGAATCTCTAATCATCTAAAGTGTAAGCTGATATATGGATTCAATAATGTAACTATTTTACTATTATTTTCAATGGCCAATATGTACAACTTATTATTTTGTTTAATCAATGGAGTCCAATCGAAAAACACTGATAGCATTGATAAATGTATGGACTTCTTTTCTGGCAAAAAAAAAAATTGAAGGGAGACTTCAATTCCCATTTTTAACTTTTTCCTTTTTTTTTTTTTATTAGCCTAGCTAGTGAAAAGATCTCCATGTAGTTATGCAAAATTTGAATAGTATACAATTATTTTTCTTATTTGATCTCATTTAATTTATTCTTTTCAAAATTTGAATTTGGCCAAACCAATCATACATACCTCATATGTCCGATATATGCCGACAAATCTCTACCATTTAACTCTGTTCGTTCTCTCTTCTTACACATAAAAATAGATAAAATTTTGAATTGTAAGATGGACTAAATCGAATATTTATTTCAATTGCATCGGCTAATGCGTGATCACATTATGCAAACCAAAATGACAGAAATCATCAGGTACGCAAATTATATTGAATTCCTTGGTGCGTTTGTTCGTTAAGACATGGTAATGTCACTACTACCAAATGTCCGAATCCATATTATGAATGCAAAATGGCATAATCAGTCCATGCCGCGTTTATTTGTCGACTTAAGATTGTTGAAGAAACTATAGAATAAAGGTGCAAATTGTATTCTAGAAATGGACCTTTAATGGAGTAATCATTTACATGCATAATGGAAATAAAATCCTACCAAAATCAAGAAATTCAATTCAAAGACGCATGTAGCGGGTCAAGGAAAGAGTTTACCTTTTTATCCATAAAACAATAACTCGTTACAAAGGTACTAATTGTTGTAAAATATCCACTTTCGGTGGAAAGTAAAAAGGAAAAGAAAAGTAATGATGAAATGCAATGATTATGTTTTTATCGTGTGAATGACTATTGTATATCGGATCAATATTTGTAATACGATGTGCCCCAAATATTTCTCTATAAATAGGGGTCATTTGTAATGAATTTGATAACGAGAATTGAAATGAAAAACTCTCTCGTTCACAACACGTTATCAGCACGAATTGTCTCTGAAATTGTACTAGTTAATTCTTTTGAAAAACACTAATTCTTTGCATTAAGATTCATCGTGGTCTAAGAGATCTATATTACTCGTCTCCCTCTTCTCTAACTATCTCCATTCTCTTCCTTCAACACATAATATTCATCACCTCTCTCTTCTCTCTCTCTCTCTCCACATATTCCCAGATCTACGTTATCTCTACTATCTCTCTTTTCTTGTTATTTATGTTGAAAATAGAGGAAATTCTCGAATTCTTAAACTATTCCCTCCAGGGTCTGAAGAATGAAACTTCTCATGTAAAAATCTTAAGTGGTGTTCTCATTTTACCTAAAAAGAATGGAAGTTGCACAAGAACCCAAAATTTAAATATGTAAGTCCTCTGAACTTTACAGATTGAATGTACCTTTATTTTTCTCATAAATAATTGTAGATTCCCTCACTCTCCTCATGGCTTGGCGTGTTGCGCCATATGTATGATGAATCTTTTCTTAAATATCTTTTTGGTCCTCCTTTTAATTCATCTTTATAATGCAGTATTGTTATATAATAATAGTTGTTTATGGTGAGATACTTAGGAGTGATTTTGCAACTGGGAATTGTTATGATTCAAATCTTAATTAGTAAATAAAATATTTAGCAATATAGCTAGCGTGATTTGACATTTGTGTTGCGTAAGAAATTAATTATCTGGACACAGACAACCTACATTCAAAACACATGAGTGCATTTTCACTATATCCATGTTGTCAAACATACATGTCATAATTAATAATTAATTAAAAAAAAAGGGCTATTTAAATTTTTCTTTATTCTTACAAAGTATGCAAACATTTTTGTTTCCCATATATGCCTACAATCATGTCTCTACCAACAAGGAGGAAACCCTGAGCAAAAGTTAAAAGCAGCTGGGATTTGAATAGCGAGGTAATTTTCGTTCCTAAGTTGAATGAAAATGAATGATGATAATCATGGACTAAGAAATTCTAATGATGAATGTTAAAAATTGAAGTAAAATTATATTTTGGAAATGGTCAGTAATGGAAAACTTTACCCTTGCTTGGAATGGAATGGACGATTTTACCATTGTAGACTAAATGGACAATTTTACCTTTGTGGACCTGGAATTGACAATTTTACCTTTCATGACTGGAATGGATAATTTTACCTCTGCGGATTGGAATGGACAATTTCCATATGGTAGGTTCTACCACCTATTGGAATCTAAATTTACATTTATTACTATAATTTCCATATGGTCGGTTATACCGCCTATTGAAATTTAAATTTATATTTATTGCGATAATTCCCATACGGTAGGTTCTACCACCTATTGGAGAGAATTTAATTTCTATTATTTATGTTTTTATACTTCAAATGTGGTGGGTTATACCACACAGTTAGAATATATATTACCAATGTGGTTGGATTAAACCCCACGATTGGTACTAAATAATAGTGACCGATTTACATATAGTTGACAAGAATGTTATATTGATATTAACAAAGAGATTTGAGCAAATGATGATATATGTGTTGATAAATTGCTCAAAGAATTCCATGGTGATAAAAGAGAAGATATACCATGGTGAAAAATCTCATTATGAGATTAATATATTGATACATTGATACAATGACGAGAAATGCTCTCAAAGAAGTATTTAATAAAGAAATATTCATTCTCCATGCCTATTGAATATTGATGGAGAAAATTGAGCAAGAGATACCAAAAATTACCGTTGAATAAATATATAAAAGAGAAATGCTCAATAGATCCCAATTGACAAATCAAATGAAATGAATCATATGGTGGGATCATTTGAAATAATCCTATTGATGATATGAGATCGTATTGATATGAGAAGAAAACGATACTGAAGAAGCATATGTTATGCTAATGGTACAATAGACTTTTATATTCGAACAAAATATGATATTATTGTTAGAAGAAGTACCAAATAAATTAAATTGGAATACATTGACAATATCAAAAGGCGGCAATAAACACTCGAAAATATAGAAATATAAAAGAAAATACGTATTGAACCCTTAAATGAGGGATGCGTCTCGAGAGTATAAATACTCCGTAACTCTGTCATCCTTAACATTCAGGTTCATAATGAAAGATCCAAAGGATCTCTTTTCCGCTTGACACCAATGGTCTGTAATCGACGGGTTTCAGCTTCCACAGATTCTTGAACATATGATTGAATCTTGATGAGTAGATCAGTAACCGTATTAGCAGAAACAAGTATATTTCTCGCTGAACGAGAAATAAATTTATAATCTACACCCTGATCTAGAAATGCTAGCAAACCATCAAAGAAATAATTAATATTCAACAAACCTATGGGTTTGGTATGAAAATTCCACTCTGCCCATGATGCTATATTGAATATTTCCTCAGGTGTGTGATAGCCGCTGGAAGGACAATAAAAGCATCACTATTGTTCATCATGTACATCATGCGATCATGAATAGATGCGTTTTGTTATCGATCGGTGAACCCATGATTGTATCTTGGATCCAATACGATTGCTAGCTCCAAAGGTAATACGCTGACACTCTTATCCCCATAATTGTGCGGCCATTGTAAGACTTTTTAAAAGCTTGGTATTGGTCCCTCCATACAGTATATTGATGTTTTGTTTCCCTAACTCCTTTATAAGTTGGTTTGCCATATCTATATATTGGATATCACCTATAAGTCTAGATCCACCAAGAACACATACAGTCTTAATCAGGTGAGGTGAAGATTGATTTGCATGAGATGATTCTAAAATTTCCATCGCCATCTCCATCTCCATCTCTCTCTTTACACTAAAATTTCAACGCATAAATGAGAGATACATGAACCCCTCTATTTAAAGATAAATTTTCAAACCAATAAATGATTTTACTATTTACCTTTTGACAATATGAAAAAAGAAAACAGTATAAAAATATCAGTGAAACGACGTACACTTTCGGTGATTGAAATATATATATAAATATATTTATTTATTTATTTACATACATATATATATTTCGAAAAAGAAAAAAACACGATATTTACAATTACGCGAAATACATCGATCTACGTGATTTACTTTGAGAAAATCATAATACTAAGTTTTTCTACTAAATTTACAAAGCAGGATCTTTTAAAGTAAGATTTTCGAGACTGCACTGCTCTTGTTCATCTTTAAATTTGGCCCATAAGGCCATAAGCTCACCTTATGCGTGTCCACTAGGATGTGTCTCAAGAGCACATTGAATATCATCCAAAGACTCCTTACTCAATCCATCCTTAATGAATGCTATTTTATCTTCTCGATTTTTGGACAAGTACCCCACAGATTTACATCGTGTGTCACAAGTCCACCGAGCACATTTATAGCATCATCCTAACCTTTTTGCTCTGCGTTTCTTGAAAAACTACTTTTACCCATTCCGGCATGTATTTAGAAGGAATCGAAACCTCACGGATACTTAGGACCTTTGCTTCAATCAACCATCGAATATCTTGTGGAATGCCCTTATTCATTAGTATCCTTAATCTTTCAAGTCTACATAGATAAATTCTCTTTAGAATTTTGATCGGCAGTGAGGGATAGTATTTACGAAGATTCAAGAGCACATGATCCATTATAATATCTGGACCCTTGTTAGGGTGAATATTGTAAGTGCTCGGATGATTTATAAACGCGTATGAGGTAAGACTCCGCGTTTTAACAGTGGCGTAACAGGAAACGTATGAGATAAGATTCCACGTTTCAATAGTAATCGTAATAATGCCACCGAAAGAATGACGTGATATGTCGGTTGGCTATGCATGTGATGACGGTAATAAATCATGTTGAGCACTATATAGATTAGGTTCGATTGATAGATTAGGTTCGATTGATGTAAATAATTTATTGAAATCAAGAACCGGAAGAAATTTCCAATGATTGTTCTCGATAAATGATTGCTAGCTAATGATTGGAAATAAATCCGAATATATCCGGAACATATATAAGGGATGAGATATATGGGCCCACTCACTGTTATGTTGACTACTATATAATATGATGTGGATTTACTACGTAGTCATATATTATAAATGGAAATTGACGAGATTATTTGCTCACGATATGAGCATGAGTTTCAGATTTAATGATAAAGTTAGTAAATATATCCCAATTATTTGAATAAGGCCGTAAATGATTGATATGCGCATATAAGTGGGATATAATTGAAGTCCTCCAATCAATATCGAGAATGAAGTATAGAATAAACCCCTCCATTAAAGCTAAATATTGAGAATATATACAAATTGTACTGAGTTTGGTTGCTAGCATGAGGGGGAGTATTAATAGTTGGAAATAATATATGAAATGTATCATGAATTTGAAATTCAAATATGAATCAAACGATCTCATATACCAATTATATATGTTTTGATAAATTAGCAAGCTCGAAGTATTGATATTATTTAAATAAAAGTTCCCCAAATATGTATATCAAAGCAAATGATAGAAGGTGATTTTGATAAAGGAGGCATACACTTTGAAGAGTATATAGACTCAAGTATATTGTGAAATCTTAAAAGAGGATTGATAATGAGATATCTCAATAAGTTATATCATTATGGGGAAAGAAATGAAATTTGAAAGTGTCGACACGGTATGAAAATGTAGCGCTACATACGATCAACGATAATGAGGATATTGAGATATATCGAAGAATAATATTGAAATATACATATACGGGCTTGATAAGAAAATTGAATATAGAACTATTAAATGGATAACATTGTTTGTAATAGCGTAAAGCAATGATATTGTTATACGCTGTACTCTTTTCCTTGTTTGAGGTTTTTATCCCAAAGGGTTTTTTTTCCTAAACAAGGTTTTTAATGAGGCAGCCTAATAGAAAATCTCAAGAGAAGGTTCGGATATAGATTTTTCGATACAATGAGAATGTAAGATCGAGATTGTCGATTGCAAATAAGTACTGAATATGACACAGTGATAAATATGATACTTATCTAAAAGATTTTGATATAAGCACAAAATACGCGTTGCACTCTTTTTCACTTGATTAAGGTTTTATCCCATTGGGTTTTCCTAGTAAGGTTTTTAACGAGGCAATGTTCATGGCATATTCACATGAATAATGAGAAATTGACTCAATGAATCTATTGGATCAGTTTATAGTAAAGTCATTACTTGATTCAGATGATGGCTTATAAATCTTCCATCAAAGGTGAATGTCTCAGCCCCAAGATACGGAACTAGATGAAGTAGCTGTACTCTTTTTCCTTCAATCAAGTTTTTCCCCACTGGGTTTTCTTGACAAGGTTTTAACGAGGCAGCATATGAACTCCTATAAGAATGATCGTCATCAGGGGGAGCAACTTACCTTTTTTCCCTTCAATTTTTATTCTCCGAGGCTTTCTTGAAGCAGTAGATGATCACTCGAGTTTGGAAGTTTTTCTCCCGTTGGGTTTTTCTCCAAACAAGTTTAAAAGACAGTTGTATAAATAGTCATTCAAGGGGGAGTGTTGTAAAATATCCACTTTCGGTGGAAAGTAAAAAGGAAAAGAAAAGTAATGATGAAATGCAATGATTATGTTTTTATCGTGTGAATGACTTATTGTATATCGGATCAATATTTGTAATACGATGTGCCCCAAATATTTCTCTATAAATAGGGGTCATTTGTAATGAATTTGATAACGAGAATTGAAATGAAAAACTCTCTCGTTCACAACACTAATAATAATTTTCTGGTATTCGCCTCCTAAAATACAAAGGCCATGTGCTGGAATAGGAACGCTCCAAATTACGTGAACCAACAAATTGTATTTATGTTTTGGAAAGACACATTTTGAAAAGACAATCTTTCTAACGGACACAACTATATATTAGATTTGTTGATAGGTGTGTAATTTACTCAAATAAAAAAAATGGTATTACAAAATAATTCTGATATCATAATTTAAGTTGAACTTATTTTTCATATTAGTTTTAATAAGTTTACATCATTTTGTTAACTAATTTTAATTTATACTTTTGTATACTAGAATACTCTCTAGTCACTACTAATCTATATATATACTATATTAAAAAGTGGGGATGTGTGGAAATCTTTTGATTTCCAATAATATCCTCACTTATATTTTATTTAGTCCAAAATACCCTTATTAAAAATATATATTTATATAAATAATTAATGAGTAACTCTTCATATTACATTGAAAAAATTAAACAACAAATATTCTAATACATTTTGATTGTGTTCAATGTGTATGACTTAAAATGATTATTAATAGCTTTTTTATTTTATTTTTTTAAAAGAGAATCTTTTACAAAGTCATGTGGCTGTATGATAATCTTTTGATTTATAATTATATCACAAATATTTTTATAGTGCAATAATTTAAACAATATAATTACATAACCAATTTTGGGCGATTTTTGAAAGTACTTTAATTTGATCAAACTACAAATATTTCGATATATAATGTACTTTCATTCAATATGTATAACTTCAAAATGTATATTGATCAGTTTTTTCCTATAATATCCTTCATAACTTTCTAATTAAGATATCATATTTTTATAGTTTTAAAATTGCATTGGTATCATATTTAATCAACTCAAATATATGTGACTAATCTTATTGGAAAAAAGGTTTTTGTATATTAGATGTTTGGATTACCTTGGCAGAAAATTGAGGTATTAATATTTTTACTTAAAGTATAAAATGATCAAATGTGCCATTTAGCTTACACATATGAATTACGCATACTATGTTGGTTTAATTTTATATTTTTTGAAAAAAATTAAGTTTAAAACTTAAAATTTTATTATTCAAAAAATCATCATTTTATACAACGTGCGAAGCACGTATTTAAAACTAGTTTTTGAAAAACATAAACTTTTCGCATATTTGTTAGTGTTACTCATTTTTTCTTGTTAGTTTTCAAATATAATACAATAATATTAAAATGAAATTTATAAACATATGATACATGACCATAACTCTGTATTCATTTATATATGAAATAACTTAAATTAACAAACGGATTAGAAGTGAATATAACTTCCACAAATATGATTGTGAAATTATTATTGTTTTAATATTTTCTTGAACTACTCTGTAATATTTTTCTCAATATCCAATCATAGCTTTACTTTCTCATTGATATTTCTTTTTACTATAATGATATTATACAATATTTGTTTGTTTTTTGTGTATATATGTATACATATAAAATATAAATTTACTTTTTAAATATTTATTATTTCAATGTCTTAAACTGGGTGCAATGAGTATTTAATTCAATATATCAGGAATCATAAATGGTAATTATAATTTTTGTTTATTACAATATGAGAATTCCGGATGTGAGAATTATATTAAAAATATTTTACATTCACAATTAAATTATAAGATCAAAATTTAAATATTGATACAATATGTTGTAGAATAAGACACTTGCTTTTTAAAAAAAAAAAAAAATCTGCTGAAATTTTCAATAGACACAGTGTGTGATATTAGTGAAATTAAAGTGGACGTGACAGTTGCCAACGTGGATTTTTAAACTTCCCCACACCATAATACTATTTCAAGGTTTCACCGCTTCCTTTCTCTCTCATTTAACCCCCCTCTCTCTGAACTTTCTTCAAAATCATTATTTTGTAAATTTCTTTTCGATTTCCTCAACTGATCGAGTAGAAATAAAAGCTACGGTTTTTTTTTTTTTTTTGGCTTTTATACAGCACCAGCGTGGGCACCTATCTGGCTATGCCAACTTATAAAAGTGAGCTTAATCCACAAGATATAAGAAAATGAGTAAATAAATAAAGAAATTTAATTTTTAAGTGACAAATGAATTGATCAAAATCTCACAGTGGTGGCGCTTAAACTAAAGGAGCTGTGAGCGATTGGCTAGAGTCTCCAATTTTAAATTCCTTTTTGTTACGACAAAAAGATTACAAATTTCCAAAATCATGCAAAAAATTTGAAAACTTTCAATGTAAATTGAACTTTGCCTAATTAAGAGTCCCAATATCAAATTCCGACTAAAGCTTCCCAAATCTAAGGAGCAGCGGTGGGTCGATCATGTACAATCTCTCCCAACGAAAAATGATCAGGTAGTGATCGAGGCTAAACCATTCTGTGAACTCATCATGATCGATGGCACCTCCGACTTTTGGTACACTTAATGCATGTTATCTTCCATGAATTCAATTATTCAATGCATGTGGTGTAACTGGTAGGTTCTTTTGGCCCAACACGTTGTTACTTGAGGACGTAGACCAAGACAATTCGCTCAACTTCACTCTACTTCTTTTGGCCCAACACGTTTTTACTTGAGGACGCAGGCCAAGACACTTCGCTCAAGTCTCAACTTCACTCTACTTCTTTTGGCCCAAATTAACCGCACATTGTCACGTGACTTGACGACATAGACCAAGACAAGTCGTTTAGCTTCACTCTACTTCCATTTCGCGTAAATCTAATAAAATTCTGTGAACTCATCGTCTAGATTTGTTTTGTACTTTGAGTGTGCTGTGCACACTGCACTTTGTAGTTTGTATATTGCTTCTTGATTGAATAAAATTTTTACTTATAAAAAATTAATTAAAAAAAAAGCGTATAGAAACAATCAATCTTCGGTATTTTCGTCTCAATTTAAGAATTTTATATCCTAGCTAGATTTATAACTTCTAGTTATTTAGATGCATAATTAAGAAAACATATATGAGTAAATTACATGAAAGAAACAAAAGGAAAAGCAAGATTTGTATTAATGATTACATTTAATTGTGATCACATGTCCATAAGTGATTTCTTGTAGAAAACATCATATGTGGATACGTTAACTTCGAAAAAGTTCTAGTCCGCCCGGGCGGACCATAGCTTACGGTCCGCCCAGACGATTTTCTTCCTCGTCCGGACTCCGTTTTGAAATCCGAAAATTTTGTTGGATTCATCATGATGAGACGAAGCTCCAACAATTTGGAAAAAAAATTTTGGATACCGTGGCGGCCCGTAGTGACCGGTCAAAGATCGGTCAAAGTTTTTGGCAAAAAATTGGCCAAAAACTTTGACCAATCTTTGACCGGTCACAACGGGCCGTCACGGTGTCCAAATTTTTTTTTCCAAATTGCTGGAGCTCCGTCTCATCGTGATGAATCCAACAAAATTTTCGAATTTAAAAACGGAGTCCGGACAAGGGAGAAAATCGCCTGGGCGGACCGTAAGCTATGGTCCGCCCGGGCGGACTAGAACATGCCTGACGTTAACTTGGTCACATAATCAAAATTATGATTATGATTATGTTGTGCCCTACATATTAACCAATCAATTCTATCTCAAAATAGAATTTGGTCGAGCAAATCATATTCACATATATCTCGTATAACTTACATTATATGTAGTGCACAAAGTTTCACCACTCATTTTCAAAAATTTACTGCCTATTTCATATTGCGATTTGTCTGCTAACAAGCGTTATATGTGCTAGCACAAGCATAAACAAATTAAATCAAGAGAATATGATTGTTGTTCGCTATAATCAGAATGGATACTCTGTGTTTGCTACGAGGCTTATGGATATATGCTTGATACATTAGACCAATATATCCTAAGACAAATAGACAATGCTATATATTACTATAGTGGATTACAAAGAAATTTACATATTATAAACACGGCATCATTTTATTTTTTTTACTAATCACATTACTTTTAAATCAACCGTCATCACATAAACCTGATATTGTTATCTCATCCCAAATCGGCAATTTTATCTTGCTGACCAAGTCTTGAGTGTCTTGATCGAACTAGTATCCCCTCTGAATGCTAGCAGTGTGTACGGGCACCGCATCAACCATCCGGCAGTTGATGGCTGACCCAGGAATTTAGATGGACGTGTTATCATTGTGTAATAAATCCATTTCGGCAAAAAAAAAAAGAAAAGAAAAAAATATTGTACTATAGAGGTTAATTTACAATTAATATATTATTTTAAATCCATATTAATAATAATTTATGAACAGGCGGTCTACTTACAATTTTTCATGCATCTATAAATAAATATCATGCACACTCATTTCTCTGCCATACATATTTTCTACACACTCTTCACTGAAAAAAAAAAACATTCATCCATTGAGTGCAGGAGACTTGACTTCATATTCTTTTCTTTTTCTTTTTCTTTTTTTTTTTTTGGTTATTTTAGCTTTAAATTATTGGCGAAAAGGATCTCGGTGTAGTTATGCAATTGAGTACCAATTTTGCGATTTCCGTAGACTCAAAAAAAGAAAGAGTCCCAAAAAGACTTGACTTAACGGTCTTTGTGTTAATTTCTCCTAAACAAGTAATAGAATATAGTAATGCAAATGCACGTTAACTTTACTTTGTCAACTTTGCTTTCTAGCAAAGGCCAAATATACTCTTCAAAATTTGAGACATGCAAAATAATTCATCCATTTGGTGTAAAGCTACACGAAACTACAACTCACCATTTTATTCCAGTGTTCGTGTATTTCCATCGCTGTCATACCCGGCAAACAAAGTGAACGGTAAACGGATTGATTTGACATATCAATACGATAGAATGCCACACTTAAATTAAAAAAAATGGACAACAGAAAAGAAGAAAAGAGACCTACGTAATTAAAACAAAGAGAGTGATTGACTATCTATAGTTCATCAATAATCAAATATGCAGTAATTATTGATCCAAGCATCACCGGCAGCTGTTCGTTAAACATATAATGTCACAACTAGCAAATGACATAATCCTGTCACAACATATAATATGATCACGATGAGAAAGAAGAAAATACACTGATATCATTAGGACCGAGACACTAATTGATTATACTTCATCAGAAAAGATCAAATATGGAGTAATCATCGACCCAAGCATCATCGGCAGCCATTGTATCATCGAGCCAAACATCATCGACAGTTGTTGTATCATCGATCCAAGCATCATCGGCTGAATCAAACACGACATGACTATGGTCGGCGGTGGAATCAAAATTGGAAGCGGAGCCCAAATGACGTACCCCTCCGTCGTCGTCGGCGGCTGAATCAAGCATAACACGACTATGGTCAGTGGAATGAACATCGGAAGCAGAGCCCCCACCTGCATGTTGGATCGCTCCGGTAATCAAGGTCGAGGTTTCCGATATCAGTACCCTAACCCCAATCGAAGAGATTATATCGATTGTTGTATCCCAACCAGAACGAGGAGGATTCTGAATACGGCTTCTTCCTCCAAATTTGTAAGAAATGGTTAGGATTCCATTAGTCGTTCCGCCCACGAGAAAATCAATATTTTGAGCACTGGGCCCACTATCAAACAGACTCTTTATCGGTATTTTCACTTCACCAATAGATCGATCCTCCTCAGATGTTCTTTCACAATATAACTTAATAAAAATATGGATACCGCCGAGTTTCCCAACTAAGTGCTCAGCTATTGTGAACGTCACGGTGGAGTTCCAGACCGGATTGCACCCGTTTTGCTCGTCTGTGCTACTTTTCTTTGCGGTTTGGGATTTGCCATTGATTGAAACCTCAGCATAAACTTTCATTCTGCCCAAATTCCTAATGTCTGGAAGATTTTTTGCAGAAACAACAGTGATGTCAAATTTCCTGCCCTCCATGAATGGATAATGGATTCTGTCTAACATAAAAACTAACTATTGTTTGCAAGTGCGGGCGTATGGTAGAAATGGGTTTGCAAGCTATATATTTATAGTATGCACGAAAAATAAAAATAATAATAATAAAATATCATTAGTTGATGCACACCCGATGGCGCTTAAGACTTGGTCATCAGCGAGATCAAATAAATCGATTTTTGCTCTATTCAAACACGGTGTTCATCTTGATTGTACTTCTTCTTTTTTTTTAATACAACTATGAGTACAAGTACAAAGGGGAATGTAGGGGTGAAAATTCGAACCATTGACCTGATGTATACAAGGCAAGCCCGGATGCCACTAGACCACGTGAGTCTTGGCTCTTGATTGTACTTCTAGTGACCGATTGTCATATTTTCTTAATTTGTTTATACTTGTGTGAGCACATGTAATGTAATGGTTAAATAGCATGCTTTAATTATTTATATTTCATTTCATGTATTTTACTCTTTATATGTTTTATTTATGCATCTATCTAGAAATAATTAATTCTATGGTAAAATTCATAAACTGTAACGACAATGGTGAATTTTGATAATTTCTTTACCCATAACGAAAATACCAAATTTGACGGTTTAATTAATACGAGTAATGGAAACAGAGTGAAGTTCCACAAGTTGTCTTCGTCTATGTCCTAAAGTCAGACCACGTGTACAATTCACAACTTGCATCTTGGACCACATTTTCCCCTTTTTTTTTTCTTTTTTCTTTTTTGTGGTGTGTGGGGTATAATGCCAGTTATACCACATTTGTAAATATTCATGGAAAGAAAAGAGCTCTTATACGTTCAGGTAATTTTTTAGGTATAGTGTAAGTATAATTCATTTCTCCAAATTAAAGACCCAGCGGTTATAAAGATACTTCTTTATAGGTGTATTTGATTCGAATTCGAGAAATCTAGCTTGCATCAAAAAAATGTACAATTTATTTATTTTAAATCATATTATATTTTAAGTAAATAGCGATTCGAGTCATACCATATTTACTTCAATATAATAATAATAATAATAATAATAATAATAATAATAATAATAATAGTGTAAAATCGCTCCCTTCATCCTGTGAAGATATGCTTGTATTCAATTTTTATACATCCCAAATTATAGTACATTATCTTTACTTAAGATGTTCTTATCTTTTAATTTCCTAATATACCCTTATTTAATAGATTAATTTAATATATTTTTCTGTAACATTAAATGATTATAAAACGTACATTGGACAAATAGAGTAAAATTTATCTTTCCTAAGTACATTAATGGACATTTCTTAATCTATTTATGTAAAAATATAAGTAAGCCTTATCTTCACGGACGGAGGGAGTATATTAGTTTCTAAAAAATAATATGAAAATGTTTTTAAAAAAAAGAATTTATAAATGCCTCTACAAATTTAACAAAACTAAAAGAAAATTATGCTAACATACAATCAAAGTATGATTTTAATAATTTATAAAATTTATTTAATTGATAGCTATTTTAGATTTCTTGTCATTTGAAATCACATTTAATAATTTTTAAGTTGTAAATTTTTTTATAATATTTGATACCAAATGGCCATCTTTAGTTTAATACTACCGTATATGGTACACGACCAAATTACTAAGCCTAACTTTTAATTTTCAAATTTGCCCTCGTTTTTTATTTGAACATCTAACGTTACCATTGCTAATTATTTATTAATCCCTGTCTTTGATGAATTTTAAAAACGACTCTTCATTTTCAAACTAATACCTACGAGAAAGAAAGGGTGTAATTTTATGTCACTGGAAATTGTAGTAGGTCAAAACAAACGTACAGTATGGACGTCGAATCCAAAGTATGAAATATAATAACAACTAAGTTTTAAGATTTAAGAACTAATTATGAACATATGTGATTTGCTATAGGCCTCAAAAGTTATGGGCAAAATTTTTAATTTTTCAATTTTAATATTTTCCACCAACAGTGACGTAGCCAGAAATTTGGCTGAGTGCGGTTCAAATTATTTAGGAGCGAAAATTTTAGAACAAGTTCACAAAACGTTATAAGTTTTTCAAGAAAATATATATATTAGTGAAACGATCTGCAAGTCCATTAATAGAGTAAAAACTATATATATATTGTCATATCTATAATATATATAAAGTAGAGGTGCATGGTATTGTTATTTTCTAATAGTAGTTTTAGGATATGGTTAACTTCTGTTTTAGGACAAAAATAGTTATTTTTATATTGATGTCCCTATAATTGAATGCCACGTGTTTAGTTAGTTTTAAGTGTCAGTAGATAATGGGAAGAGTTGATTTTTCAAACGATTTTCTAATTTACTTTAACAAATGTGTCCTAATTTTTTGGTCTAACTTCTTCATTTGAACAAGTCAAATAGCATCTTATTTTATTATAATATTAATCAATAATAATTATACAAATGAATAAAATGATACAATAAATATCTTTAAATAATATCCGAAGATGGAAACAATATTTTTCATTTTTGGCTAGATTAATTCATAAATTCTACACAATAAATATTGAAAAATAAAATAAATTTATTATGGAGAAAAGGTTTTAATAATGTCGCTACTAATTTTTAAATTTCCTTGCTATAATTTAATTAAAGTATTTATACATGATTTGATGAGTAGAAACTAATTATGGTATGAGTTACATAAATCAATTATTACAAGATAAAAATTATTATGCTACTTAAATTTTTTTAATCGATTATTATAAATTTAAATTATTATAGTATTCTAAATGGTGATCAATAATGAAATGTCTATTAATCAATTTAGGAGATTGTTATAGTTCTTAAATAAGTTGAATTAATAGTGTACGCACATAATGTTAGCATTACGCATTAATAATTGATCATTGTAATTTAATTTTTTTTAATCATATATTATATTAATTGCTCTTTTGGTGGCAAAAATTTATCAAGAAGTCTTTTCCTTTTTTTTTGTGTTTTACAAATTTTTACTTTCTTTTTAGCATCTCTAAAAGTTATATACGTTATAGATCTTTCAAAAATTTTAAATATGTCGCTGATTTTTCACATTTGAATCACAAATTTACTTGATTCACCGACAGAACTGTAAATTGACATTGATTTTAAATAATTTTTAATTTTACATATATTTCTACTTTGACCCATATTTCTTCTATGTTACATGATCACCATGGTGCTTAGCGTACTTTGTGTGTTTGTTTTGAATTACGTTTATATTTTAATTCAACATTGTCTTAATATTATTTTTAAATTACTTAATTTTCAGCCATACATTGTGCTAATATGTTGATATGTACATATTTGACATTGCTAAAACATTATTAGAACTCAAAAACTATAATTTATTGTATTATTACATTGTAATTCATTTAAAACTAATGTCATTTAAATACTTATCGGATTGTCACTTTAATTATTGCACTTTATATTATTTATTTTTCACACATCACACAATTTATTAAATTAATCTCTCACCATTTATTTTTAATTATTTTAATTGTCCACATTGTAAACCTAACATAGAAATATTGTAACAATAAATATTATAATAATATATACTACCAAATTGCAACAAACGTTATGTCACTACTAATTAAACAAAATTGTAAATCATGGTAAATAAAAAATAGCAATGGAGGCAATTCGTAACTATTTTTTATTTTCCGAAAAAAATCCTCTTTTACAACGGAATACGACCGTTGCTGAAAGCCAACATTTGGATCCAAGCACCATCGACAAGTATTGGTCCATCGAACCAAACATCATCATCGACTGGATCAACCATGACATCACTAGGGCTGGCGGGATCAAAATCGAAACCATCATGGGCCCCACCATCATCGACTGTATCAACCATAACATGACTATGATCGGTGGAATCAAAATCGAAAACAGATCCCCCATCATCACCAAAATCGAAACCATATCCACATATGAAGATCAAGGTTGACGTTATGAGTATCTTAAGCCCAACTGCTGCCATCATATTGATTGTACTTGTATTCCCACCGGAAGGAGGTTTCCGAACAAGAGAGTTCCTCCTCCAAATTTGTAAGAAATACGTAGAATTCCATCAGGCGTTCCGCCCACGGGATAATAGATATTTTGCGCGCTAGGTCCTTTATCGAGCAGACTCCTCATTGGTACTTTCACCTCACCAATATATTGATTCCAAATTAACGTTCTTTCACAAAATAACTTGATAATAATATCGACTCCGGCAGCTTTTTGGAGTGAGTTCTCAGCTATTGTAAACATGATGGCGGAGTTCCACACCGGATTGCACTCGTTTTGGTTGTCTACGGTGGTTCTCTTGGCAGTTTTGGGATTGCCATGGATTGAAAGCTCAGCATAAAATTTCATTCTGCCATTGTTCCTAACGTTTGGAAGATTTTGAGCAGAAACAACAGTGATTTCAAGTTTCCTGCAGTACTGCATGGATGGATTTTGTGTAGTATAAACACTAGTTATTATTTCAGTGTAGACTAATATGTATCTATAGGAGAATTTATTTATAGATGCATGAAAAAAAAATCAATAGACCTCGTGGTCATCAATTATTACAAAATTACTAAGATGGATTTTAAAAAAAATAGATATATATTATAAATTCATTAACCTCTTTGGTATAATAAAATGTTAATATACTACTTTAGCGCAAACAGGTAACATCTCATCTTAATTTGTTTATAATTGTCTCAACCGAAATTACACCATATTCCGCTTCAAAAAAAAAAAAAAATTACACCATATTATAGTGATATATTGAATGCCATAAAGAGTATCGATGATTTTAATACGCATTTATATCAATGGTAAATATAATCACTATTCAATATTAAAATGACAATTTTACCAATAATAAGTCACCAATTAATTTAAAGACTATAACAGTCTAGTATTATCCATTTTGTAGTCATCAAAGCATGGCCTGTTTGTTTTTCTCTTTCATGTAGTTTACTCTTATGTGTTTTTTAATGCTTCTTAAGTTTTTAGAATATCACCAATGTTTTTTTAATGCTAGAAGTAATTAACAATTATAGGCTAAGATTCTTAAATTGCAACTAAATTAGCGATCAAGCTAGGGTAAAATTCTTAAATTACAACTGAAATAGAAAGGTTTCTTTATGCATAACAAAAAACATAACCAACTTTGACGATTTCTTGCGGGTGCGTACCAAAAATGCAGCCAAGTTGCACAAATGGTCTTGGTCTATATATGTCAAGTCACATCATGACTTTGCAAGATGGACCAAGAGATGTAGAGCTTTTGTTAATTTTGGTTAAATTTATCAATATTGATCAAAATCAAATATCATTATCAATTACATATCTCACGTATTCATATATTCCACGTTTTCTATCACTGTTGATCCAAAAAGTTAATACTAAAGTAAAAAAAATTTACCACAAACGCACTATTAGGGTGTGTTTGATTCTGTAGGAAAAATTGTTAGAAGAAGCGTTTTAGGGTAAATGAATTAGGAAAGGTTTTCAGGAAATGATAATTGTAGGTGTTTGATTGGGTTAATTTGAAAGTTGGAAAATGATGTTATTTTCCTTATTTTTGAGGTTTTTTTTAATAAAATTTGATCATTTTCCTTATCTTTATGGTTAAAATAAATTGTCTATTAAAAAAAAGAAAAAGTAAACTTTTCCTTAAACAAAACCACATCCACCCCAAGGAAAACGTTTTCCTCCAAAACAAAGAAAAGAACGAAAATCGAGAAAAAGTTGGAAGCGTTTTCAGGAAAAAAGTCAATCAAACGGAGGATGGAAAAAGAAAAACGAGTTTTCCTGGAAAAAATTGGTTGAATCAAACACACCCTTAATGATTCACCAACAAACTACAAGTTATGCCACATTCAATTTGTGGAAGATGTTTACGATGAGTACTGTGCCCATTGTTACAAGGGGGAAGGAATATATCTACTATATATATATATATATATATATATATATATATATATATAAACGTTCTTATCATCCTGGCCGATAATATTCCTACTTCAAATGGTTTGTTGGTGCCTTGGTGGTAGCACAACCACTAAGGGTGTGTTTGATTCCTTTAGGAAAAGCAGTGCAGGAAAGCAGTTCACCTTTCAGTTGAGTTTTCAGGAAAGCTATCTTTTGTCTTTACAACATGCATGCAGAAAGCGTTTTCTCGGGAAAAAAGCGAATCAAACACCACATAGTATGGAAGCAATTTTGGAAAAGCGAGTTTTCCAGGAAAAGTTTAAGCGAATCAAACACACCCTAAGATTCGAGAATATTTTTCTCATCATATTCTCAATTGACATATTTACTAAAAATTAATACAATTTAGGAACTCGAATTCATGATGTCTTTGCTCAATAAGTGGTGTTCTTATTGCAATAATTTAACATATTACATCCAGTATCATATCTAATCGATTACTCTAACAATAAATTTCATTTACTCAAATATATAAAAAAAAAATTGGTATTACAAAATAACTCTGATATCATAATTTAAGTTGAACTTATTCTTCACATTAGTTTTAATAAGTTTACATCATTTGGTTAACTAATTTTTAATTTATACTTTTTGTATATTAGAATACATTCTAGTCACTACGTACTAATTTTTGAAAAACATAAACTTTCCGAATATTTGGTAGTGTTACTCATATTTTCTTGTTAGTTTACAAATATAATACAATAATATTAAAATGAAATTTATACACATATGATACATGACCATAAACTATGTATTCATTTATATATGAAATAACATAAATTAACAAACGGATATAAGTGAATATAACTTCCACAAATATGATTGAGAAATTATTATTGTTTTAATATTTTTATTGAACTATATTTTTCTGAATGTCCAGTCATAACTTTACTGTCTCATTTTTTTTTTACTATACTGACATTGTACAATTTTGTGTGTGTATATATGTACACATATAAAAATATAAATTTTCATTTTAAATATTTATAATTTTAATGTCTTGAAGAAGGTGCAATGAGTGTTTGATTCCATGTATGAGGAATCATAAATGATAATTATATGGGCAATTATATTTACACCACATCTTTTTATAGATGCACCACTTCACAATTGCACCAACACTCCTCAATTTTTGCCTATTATTTTAATTATATTTTTAACTTTTTGTTTACATTAAACTCAATGTTTTATGAATTGATCACACATTTATTCTTAATTAGAGTTTGTTTTCAAATATTCTGTTAACTTGCTTTGAATTAGAGAAGAAATATTCATTTAAAGTTTTGTATATATTATTTGTCTTCACTTATTCTACAATTATGAAGGTCAAAAAATTATTTTTGTGATATTTTAATGAATTTAAAGGATTAATATACACCAACTAGTCGAAGGTTAATGACAATATAAGGCCAAAAAAGTTGGAGAGTTAATTATAATTTTACAAAAAGATTGAGGATCATGAATAAAATTAAAAAGTGGTGTAAAAGTAAAAATGTGTGGTGTAAATATAATTGCTCTTATTATATATATATATATATATATATATATATATATATTTTATTACAACATGAGAATTACGGACGTGAGAATTCTACTAAAAATATTTTACATTCAAAATTAAATTATAATATGGAAAATTTAAATATTGATACAATATGTTGGAGAATTAGACACTTCCTATTATTTTTTTTTTGTATTCTGCTGAAATTTTCAAACAGGCACAGTATGTGATATTAGTGAAAGTGGACGTGATTGTTGCCAACGTGGATTTTTAAACTTCCCCAGACCATAATACCGTTTCACGGTTTCACCTTCCTCTCTCTCTCATCTAAACACCATCCCAACCCCCCCCCCCCACCCCCCCCTCTCTAATCTTTCTTCAAAATGATTATTTTGCAAATTTCTTTTCGATTTCCTCAGCTGATGAGGTAGAAATAAAAGCTACGGAATTTTTTATACATTACCTAGCTGTGTGGGCACCTATCTGGCTATGTCAACTTATAAAAGTGAGCTTAATCTACAAGATATAATAAAATGAGTAAATAAATAAAGAAATTTAATTTTTTAGGTGACAAATGAATTGATCGAAATCTCACTGTGGCGGCGCCAAAACTAAAGGAGCTGGGAGCGATTGGCTACTGGCTAGTGTCTCCAATTTTCAACTCAGCTCCTTTTTGTTAATACACGAAGGTTCCAAATTTCCAAACTCATGTAAAAAGTTTGAAAAGTTTCAATGTGAAACTTTGCTTAAGAGTCCCAATATCAAATTCCAACTAACGCTTCCCAACGAAAAATCAGGTAGCGAGGCTAAACCATTCCGTGAACTCATCATGATCGATGGCAACTCCGCCTTTTGGGTACACATCATGCATGTTATCTTCCATGAATTCAATTATTCAATGTGGGGTAACTTGTAGGTTCTTTTGGCTCAACACGTTGTTACTTGAGGACGTAGACCGCACCAAGACAATTCGCTCAACTTGTCTTCACTCTGCTTCTTCTGGCCCAAATTAACCGCGCACACTCACGTGACTTGAGGACACAGACCAAGACAAGTCGGACAACTTCACTGTACTTCCATTACGCGTAAAGAGATCGTCAAACTCCGTTATTTTTTCCCCCTTTTCTACGCACACAGAAAGAATCAATCTTTGATATTTTCGTCTCAATTTAAGAATTTTATTCTATCTAGATTTAATAACTTCAAGTTAATTAGACGCATTAAGAAAACATATATCAGTAAATTTCATGAAAGAAACAAAAAGCAAAACAAGATTTGTACATTTAGTTTTGATCACCTGTTCATAAGTGATTTCTTGTAAAAAAACATCATGTGTGGATGCATTAACCTACCCCACATGATCAAAATTATGATTATATTATGCCCCATATATTAACCAATCAATTCTATTTCAAAATAGAATTTGGTCAAGCAAATCATACTCATTTATATCTCATATAACCAACATTGTATGTACCGCACAAATTTTCACCATTCATTCATTTTCAAAAATTTACTCCCTATTTCACATATTCCAATTTGTCTGCTAACAGGCATTATATGTCCTAGCACAAGCATAAAGAAATTAAATCAAGAAAATATGATTGTCGGTCACTATAATCAGAATGGATACTCTGTGTTTGCTATGAGGCTTATGGATGCTTGATCCATTAGACGGACATATCCTAAGACAATGCTATATATATATCATGACCATAGTAGATGACAAAGAGATTTACATATTATAAACTTGATATCATTTTATCTTTCTGCTAATTAGATTACTTTTAAATTAATTAATAGTTAACACATAAACCACATATTATTATCTCATCCCAAATTAATACGCAATTTTATTATGCTGACCAAGTGTTTGAGTCTCTTGACCTAGCTAGTATCCCCGCCCTCTCAATGCCAGTACGGTGTACGGGCATATTGCACCAACCATCCGACTGTTGATGGCTGACCCACGAATTTATATGGACGTGTTATCCTTGTGTAATAAATTCATTTCCCTTCCCCACCCCACCAAAAAAACACAAAAAAAAAAAAAAAAATTGTACTATAGAGGTTAATTTGCAATTAATATATTATTTTAAATCCATATTAATAATAATTTAAGACCACGCGATCTATTGACAATTATATTTCTCATGCATCTATAAATAAATATCATGCATGCAAACTCATTTCTCTGCCATATATATTTTCTACACACTTGTCAATTGCAATAAAAAATTCATCCATGGAGTGTTGTTTCCGCTAAAAATCTTCCAAACGTTAGGAACAACGGAAAAATGAAAGTTTTTGCCGAGGTATCAATCAATGGCCACTCCAAAACTGCAAAGAGAAGTACCATAGACAGGCAAAGAGAGTGCAATCCCATCTGGAACTCCACCATCGCGTACACAATCGGTGAGGACAGAATTCAACAACCCGAGGGTGTCGATATTATTATCAAGTTAATTTGTGATCGAAGATGGGGGAGTCGATATATTGGTGAAGTGAAATTAGCAGTGAAGGATCTGTTTGATAATGGAGCTAGTGCTCAAAATATGGATTATCTCGTCGGAGGAACAGCCGATGGAATTCTCCATATTTCTTACAAATTCGGACGAAAGTGTCTTGTTCAGCAACCCCGCTCTGGTTGGGATAAAATAACCAGATTCATAATGGGCACGGTCAAGCTTACGATACTGTTAAAGGACACCTTGATCTTGATCGCCGGAGGGGATTTCGCGAGCATTGTCGGTGTTAGAGAAAGAGGACAGGAGATGAATAGGAATAAACTGTATTATTGTTGTGTATATTACAATGAGTATGCAAAGTATTTATAGAGTACATGGAGTAAATTTCTGAAAGAAAGTAAACCCAGGTGAGTAAACCTAAACGCCTAAAGGCCCAAACTATATGTCAACATGATACATAATAATATTAACACCCCCCTTCAAACTCAAGGAGGTAAATGAGAGACCATCTTGAGTTTGGACAACAAAAAATGAAAGCGATGTGGTGGATGGACTTTGGTGAGGAGATCGGCCGTTTGCTCATCAGATGATATGTGAGCGAGATATACTTTGTATTCCTTTTCACGTGTTGACGAGTAAAGTGACAATCGATCTCAATATGCTTGGTACGTTCGTGAAAGACATCATTTTGAGCTATTTTGGTGGCACTATCTTTGTCACACCAAATGAGTTGGAGACGTTTGAGGGCTCCCATATCCGAGAGGAGCCAGTGAAGCCAAACAAGTTCTGAGTGGTGTCGGCGAGAGCACGATATTCGCTTCGACCTTTGGAGCGTGAAGTCAAGGTTTGCTTTTTGCTCGCCAGGATATCAATGAGCTTAGGAAAATACAAAAACCGGTGGTCGAGCATCTATCGGTCGGATTACCCGGCCCAATCGACATCAGAGTAAGCGTGAAGCTCCAATGATGATGAAGATGGGAAGTGAAGTCCATGAAACATAGTCCCTTTGATGTATCGAAGTATGCGAAGAAACATTTGCATAATGAGTAGATCGTGGTCTTGCCATGACCCGGTGACAATGTGCACGACATATGCAATATCTGGGCGATGTATTGTGAGATAAGCGAGACTTCCAACAAGTTGTCGATATAACGTTAGGATCACCGAGGAGGTTACCATCATAAGGTGTGAGTCTCGGTTGTTTCTGATGAGTGGAAAGCGGTTTGCAATCGGTAAGACCTTGACTCTGGTGAGAACATCGGATGCATACTTGGCTTGTGTGAGATAATAACCAGCAGAATCGAGATAGTACTTCAAGACCCAAGAAGTAATGAAGGCGACCAAGGTCCTTCATCTCAAAGTGGGCGAGAGATTCTTTCAATGAAAGCGATGCTGTGTCATCATCCCGATAATAATCATATCGTCTACATAGAGAATCAAGAAAATAGAACGTGAGAACTCTTCTTGACAAAGAGGCGTAATCATGTTCACCGGAAAGGAAACCAAGCGTGTGGATAGTTGGTGAATTTCTCAAACCAGGCACGAGGGCTTGCTTAAGACCATAGAGGAACGTCGTAGCCTACATACCGAGATGGAGAATGAGAAACACCAGGAGGAGGTTTCATGTATACTTCCTCGGAGAGATCGCCATTTAGGAAGGCATTTTTCACATCCATCTGAAACATGTCCCATTTTCTAGTTCTTGCCAATAGCTATGAGGCTGCGAGCGAAGTTATCAGCAACAGCTGGAGCAAAGGTTTCTTCATAGTCAATACCATATTCTTGGGTGAAACCTTTAGCCACAAGTCGTGCTTTGTAGCGATCCCAGCGATCCATCGGATTTTGTTTTGATCTTATAAACCCATTTACAACCAAGCTGCGGACTTTCCTGGAGGAAGATGAACCAATTCCCAAATGCGGGCTCTTTCCAAAGCTGCAACTCTTGATCATAGCTAACGCCATAGTGGGTTAGAACTAGCCTCTTGATATGAAGATGGCTCATGGTGGGAAAATATAGTAGAGTAACAGTGATAGTCACGAAGATGATGAGGAAGAGTTCTTACCCTAGTAGACCGACGAGGAGGGATGGTATGATCGGCGGGATCTTGATTCGAGCGGCGCATCGAGAATGGTCCGTAAGTGGTATCTCATGAGAAAACGATTAAATGCGATGTGGATGTCTCGATGGAAGATGTGGCATTGTCATTAGTGGATGGTATGGTGATATCTGTTGATGAAGTAGTTGGAGTGGTTGTAGAAGTGGATGGTATGATGATATCTGTTGAAGAAGTGGGTGGAGTGTTTTGAGATGGTGTGGTGAGGTCTGGTGAAGTTGTAGGTAGTGGAGATGAACATGTATCCATGGAGGGACTAGTGAAGAAGGGAATAGAAGAATCGAAGTGACATGGCGGGAGATAGAGGAAAACATTTTGTGTTCCCAAAAGATGACATGTCGGGAGAGAAAGGCGCTTAGAAGCGGGATCCCAACATCTATACCCTTTGTGTTCTATTCCATACCCCAAAAACAACACAGGCAGGAGCGAGGCTCAAGTTTAGAGCGTTCATGTGGTGGAGTAAAACAAAACACGCACATCCAAAAACTTTCAAAAGATTATAGTTAGGTGAGGTACCATATAACCTTTCGTAGGGAGATTGATTTTGAAAAGTAGGAATAGGATGCCGATTGATAGTATAGACTGCAGTCAGAGCTGCTTCCCCCAAAAACGTTCAGGACAACCACTAGAGATAAGAAGAGTTCGAACAGTGTCTAGAATATGGCGATGCTTGCGTTCAGCACGACCATTTTGTTGAGATGTGCCAGGACACGAATATTGAGAAATGGTGCCTTCTTTGACGTAAAGCGGAGAAAGTTGGTTGCTTTGTATTCCATAGCATTATACGCACGGAATACTTTGATTGTCTGAGAAAAGCGGGTTTGCACCATTTTAGCGAAGTCGTAATATATTTGTGGTAGTTCAGAACGATTTTTCATGAGATATATCCAAGTAAATCGAGTATAGTCATCTAAGAAAATAACAAAATACCTAGATCCGCCCATAGTGTTATGAGGCGAGGGACCCCATACATCAGAATGAATCAAGTCAAAAGGTGCAGATGAAATAGAATCACTATTATTAAATGGTAAAGCGGGTTGTTTTCCAAGTTGACAAGATAGACAAGAAACCTTTTCGGTTTTAACTACTCCTAATCTACCAGATGCAATAAGAGACCGAAGTCGATCAACAGAAACATGACCTAATCTTGAGTGCCAAAGATCCAAAGAAGATGCAGTAAGAGTGGAAGCAGTGATAGCAGGGATGGTTGTGAGTGATTTTGTGCGCAGGTGAACAAGTTCAAACATGCGTCCCACTTTACGGCCTATCCCAATGATCTGCCCCGTCCTTGGATCCTGCACATGACAACCAAGGGAAGAAAAAATGACATTTAGGCCCATATCACATAACTGACCAACTGATATAAGATTAATAGTGAGTTTAGGTATATGAAAGGTGGATGGTAGAGAGAGTTTTGAGGTTGAGATTTCTCCTTCGTGACTAACAGACAATTCAGATCCATTTCTTTGTTTTGATTGGTGTGATATGTGAAAGCGGGTGTTTTAGATATGAAGAGAGAAGAGTCATGAGTCATGTGATTGCGACAACTGAGTCAAAATACCAAGAAGTACACGAGATGGCGGACATAGCCGGAAGGACCAGGATAAAACCTCGTTTCAAAAGATCGGCAAGATCATCATTGTTGATAGTTGATCACGAGCTCGAGGATTGATTAGTAGCGGCGGCGGTGATAGGCGTGTAAATTGCCCTTAGCAGGGTTCTTGTAGCAATCTGCTGTATAGTGATTTGGTCCCTTTTTGCCACAGTGCTTGCAAACCCGTTTAGGGCGATGGAGCGGGGCATGACTAGTCTCGTGGCGATAAGAGCAAGTAGTGGAAGCTGCGGTATTGGATGACTTGCCTGGTTTGGCATAATGAGTTGCGAGCGATTATTAGATGCTTGTGATTTCGTACCAAGTCGAGTTTCTTGAGAGATGAGTTCGGTGACAACATCGGCAAGGGTTGGTAGAGGACTACGATGAAGTAGAGAAGCTCGAGCAGGTTCAAAGCGATCATTGAGAGCCATGAGAAGTGTGATAATCTGTTGGTTATCTCGATAGGTTGCAAAGCCAGTTGCGTCATCGGTGTTTTTCCATGTAGGCTCGGAAAGGTCAGCGATCCCATATGGCATGCATTTAGGACACAAACTTCGTCAATGGATTGATCCGGTAGCTGGATTTTCTTTGTGAAGTGCGATCAATAGGCGATATTGATGAGCAAGATCCTTAGTAGTATAGCGGTCTCGAAGAAAATCCCACACTTCTTTACTGTGTCAAACGCCCATTCTTGGTGATGGAAGGTATCGAGGTATTTCGACACCATGTTATGATGTCCCCATTTTCTTGTCCCATTCTTCCTCACGTTCTCCGAACTTTTCGTCACTTTCATCTTCGATTGGGCAAGAGCTATCGCGCAAGATAACGCTCCAAAGCCTTTTGGCTTTGAGAAAACTAGTCATAGCTGTGCCCAATGCACGTAGTTGTGCCCATTAAGAGTTATGGCGATGGGACGCGAAACATCGGATCGATCCATAAGGCCCGACTATAAATGGAAATTTGAAAATCGAGGCCGAAGCAGTTGAGCGGTCAAAAACCCAGGAACCGGTCAACCCTTATGCGGAACCGGTCAAATAACGGGTGAGCCGGTCAAGTCAAAGTCCGGGCGGTCCAGGTCAAGCGAGTCAAAGTCAACGCGGCGTGGGTGATGGCGTGGCGATGGCGTGGGTGATGGCGTGGCGATGGCGTGGGTGATGGCGTGGGTGATGGCGTGGGTGATGGCGTGTCGATGGCGTGGGTGATGGCGTGGCGATGGCGTGGGTCGATGGCGTGGAGTGGTGGCGTGGGCGATGGCGTGGCCTGGCGTGGCAGGGTGGCGCGTGAGGGCGTGGTCGCGAATCGAAGACTTGAGCGGCGCGTGAGGCGCGTCACGGTCTCCGTCGAGTTGAATCAAGCGCGGTTGTGATCGTCTCGTTGTGGCGGTCACGGTGGTATAGTCGGATTTATGTTTGAGGTTTTTGGGGGCGAATCACGCGGCGAAGTTGAACTCGTGTGTGCGACCGGATGTTGGTGGAATTTTTAGATCTGACACGATTTTCGAGCAGTGATGGTGGTAGAGATGATGAGGGAAGGCTTAAAGACGATTTTTAGAATAGTTGGATGGAGGCTCTGATACCATGTTAGAGAAAGAGGACAAGAGATGAATAGGAATAAACTGTATTATTGTTGTGTATATTACAATGAGTATGCAAAGTATTTATAGAGTACATGGAGTAGGCTACAAGAAAGTAAAACCCTAGGTGAGTAAACCCTAGACGGCCCAAAGGCCCAAACTATATGTCAACATGATACATAATAATATTAACATCGGTTTAATTACACCGGCTGTAGTGGGTGCTCTAACAGGCGGGCATACGCCGCAGATAACGTACGCGTAGGCATAAAAAACGCAAAGCTTTCCTCTTGATGCTTTTACACGCTTTTAGCTTTTTAAAATTTTGTCGATGTTTGATCCAGGCATCATGGATTGTTGATGAAGTATGGTCCATTACTCTCTTTGTCCGCATGAGTGTTTGATCTAGTATGAAGTGATTTGATAGTTCCAAATATTGATGCCATTGTCATTGCAGAAAGTAACACAGTTAATTCCAGATTAATTATGAATGCAAAATTAATGGCAGAAACAGTCAAGACCGCATCTATTTATCGTCGTAAGATTGTTGAAAAAAATATACAATACAGGTGCAAATTATATTCTAGAAATGTACCTTTAATCGAGCAATCGTTTACATGCATAACCGACCGGAACAAAATCCCACCTTACAAAAATCAAGAAAAGCAATTCAAAGAAACATGTAGCTGGTCAAGGTACGTAACCGTTCGACTCTATCTCTAAGACGATAATGCCCCCAGCCCCACACGGGTACTAATGATTTTATAGCATTCGTCTCTCAAGATATACAAAGACCTCACCCTGCCATAGGAACGCTCCAAATTAAGTAGAATTGATTAAAACACAATAATCCAAGAACACGGCAATCAATTAACAATTTCTGCTAAAATAATCGATCAAACCGGTAAATGTGCTTTCTACAAACCAATTTCCAATAAAAATCAGCTGCCATACTAACGTGGAATCCATGGTTGATAAGCTAACACTCCAATTTTTACATTTATCACCAACAGAAAGAATTCAAAAAGAAAAAATAAAGGGGGACAACTGAAAAGAGGAAAAGAGACCTACATATATAATTTGAACAAATTAAGAGAGTAATTCATCAATAATCTAATATGTAGTAATCGTGGATCCAAACATCATCGGCAGTTGTTCACTAAACGCATAATGTCACAACTAGCCGGTCACAACATATAATGCCACAACGAGAAACAAGAAAATAGACCTATATAACTAGGACTGAGAGAATAATTGATTATACTTCATCAATAATCAAACGTGCAGTAATCATCGATCCAAGCATCGTCGGCAGCTGTTGTATCATCAAGCCAAACATCATCGGCTGAATCAAACAAGACATGACTATGGTCAGCGATGGAATCAAAATGGGAAGCGGAGCCCAAATGATGTGCCCCTCCGTCGTCGGCTGAATCAAACATGACATGACTATGGTCGGAAGAATGAACATCGGAAGCAGAGCCCCCATGATGGATCGCTCCGGTAATCAAGGTCGAGGTTTCCGATATCAGTACCCTAAGCCCAATTGAAGAGATTATATCGATTGTTTTATTCCAACCAGAACGAGGATTCTGAATACGACTTCTTCCTCCAAATTTGTAAGAAATAGTTAGGATTCCATTAGGCGTTCCACGCACGGGATAATCGATATTTTGAGCACTGGGCCCACTATCAAACAGACTCTTTATCGGTATTTTCACATCACCAATAGATCGATCCCCAAATGTTCTTTCACAATATAACTTGATCACGATATCGATACCGCCGAGCTTCCGAACTAAGTTCTCAGCTATTGTGAACGTCATGATAGAGTTCCACACGGGATTGCACTCGTTTTGCTTGTCTACGCTACTTTTCTTTGCTGTTTTGGGAGCGCCATTGATTGAAACCTCAGCATAAACTTTCATTCTGCCGAAATTCCTAACTTCTGGAAGATTTTTAGCAGAAACAACAGTGATATCAAGCTTCCTGCCATCCATGTGTTGAAGTTTGTGAAGACAAATATCCTCAATTGTCAAAAAAGGGGGGCATGCTTATTCAACAAAGAAGACTCAAAAATAAAGAAAGCATGCTTGTTCAACAAAGAAAACTCACAAAAATCAAACATGGAAGCTTGTCAAAGATGGAGGCTTGAAGGTTGTGCATACGTCTCCAAATTTCTTCCTATAAATAGCTCACCTTCTGCATTGGAAAAACACACCACAATCACCACCAAAAACACAAAACATCTTGTGTAGAGAGAAAAAAAAAGAGAGATCTTGTGTAGAGAGAGAGCTTCAGTGTAGAAGCTATACACGAGAGATAAAAGTGAGTGAAGTGTTAAAGCCTTTGCGTAGGTAGAGAAAAATACAGTGTGGTATTTTTTGTACTCCTCATTTTTGTGATAGTGAAATATATTGGTGTGGGTCCGTGGACGTAGGCAGTTTGGCCGAACCACGTTAAATCTCGGTGTTTCATATTTGTGCTTATTTTAGTGTCCATTATTTTCTCAGTCGCATATATTTTTGTGTCCCACTGATCTTGGGCGGAATTAGCAGCGCCTAGTTCCCAACAACTGGTATCAGAGCTTCGTTCGTGATATCTCTTGAAATTCTTAGTATGCTCTGTGGTTGCAGCGTAGACTGATCTTCCACATCAGAAACGATTTCTCGAAAAATCACATCTTGTTCGAGTGGGAGTAATGGCGACAGACGAGAGAATTTCCAAAATTGATAAATTTGATGGCAAAAATTTTGGATATTGGAAAATGCAAATGGAGGACTATTTGTATCAGAAGGACCTATATAAGCCGTTGAAAGAAAAGCCAGAAGGCGAGAAAGACGACGAGTGGGAGGTGCTTGATCGAAAAGCACTCGGCGCAATTAGATTGACCCTATCAAAGTCGGTCGCTTTCAACATTAAAAATGAGAAGACAACGGCGTCTCTCATGGCGACTCTATCCCGACATGTATGAGCAGACCGTCTGCGACAAATAAAGTTCATTTGATCAAGAAATTGTTCAATATGAAGATAATGACGGGAGATTTGGAGAACACCTCAGCGAATTCAATGAGGTAGTAGACCAATTGACCACGGTGGAAATCACTTTTAGTGATGAGGTTGAGCTCTATTAATTCTTGGCGGTTGCCTGAGAGCTGGAATAACACGATCCACGACCATCGGCACTTCGGCGATGAAGTCGAAGTGAAGTTCGATGGCGTTGTGAGCATGATTTTGGCGAGGAGATCCGAGACGATCGGATGCGACTTCAACTTCCGGCCGCTTTCAATGTAGATAGCGAGGCGAAATTCAAATAGAGAGCATGGGCGTGGGCCAGAGCAAGTCAAGAGCGGTAGACCGAGATCTAAAAATCACGAAATTCCAACAAATCAAAGTGCATTGAATGTTGGAATTGCGGTCAGTTGGGCACTACAAAAATCGGTGTAGGGCGGCTCAAAGGAAAGCGGAGAACAAGACCGAGGTCAATGTCGTGACCAGAAGAAGCACGTGATGCTTTGATATGCTCCATGGAGAGGAAGGCCGACTATTGGGTAATAGACTGCGGAGCATCGTTCCATGCCACCGCAAATCGACACTTTTTCGCAAATTATGTGTCGGAAACTTGAGAAGTATATCTCGGAGGCGATCATCCTTGCGGCGTGGTGGGCATAGGAGAAATGCAGATCAATGTCAATGGATGCGTATGGAAATTGAAGGGCGTGAGACATATTCGAATTGAGGAAAAATTTGATCTCCGTCAAACAATTGTCGAGAGAAGGATGTGACACAAGCTTCTCTGGTGATAATTGGAAAATCACCAAGGGGCCATGATAATCGCCGCGTGGCAAGGATAGTGGCACCCTATACACGACGGCGAATCGTGTATGACAATTGCGATTCTTGATAGCAAGGATGCGAACTTGTGGCACCAAAGACTTGGGCATATGAGCGAGAAAGGGCTCAAGTACATGCATGCAAAGGAAACTACCAGGGCTTGATCTATTGATTTAGACTTTTGTGAAAGTTGTATTTTGGGAAGCGAAAGCGGGTGAGTTTCAATACAAGTGGCGAACTACGAAGAAAGAGAAGCTTGAACTTGTCCACACGGATGTGTGAGGTCCAATGATTTCATCGATTGGCGGAAAGTCATGCCGTGACTTTCATTGATGACCACTCGAAAGGTGTGGGTTTACTTCTTGAGACACAAATCCGATGTGTTCGAGGCGTTCAAGAAGTGGAAGGCCATGGTGGAGAATGGCGGTTTGCAGTGAAGAAGTTGAGATCGACAATGGTGGAGAGTACGAAAATTTGGCGTTCAAGAAATTTTGTTACCAAAATGGCATCAAGTTGGAGAGAACGTTGCCAGGAACACCGCAGAATGGAGTTGCGAGCATGAATCGGACATTGTGAAAGAGCGGAAGCATGAGAATACATGCCAGGCTGCCAAAAGCTTGAGTTTTAGGCGAAGGCGTCAATCTGGCGGCATACCTAGTTAATCGTGGACCGTCGGTACCATTGGAGTCTGAGGATCTGGGAAGAAGTTTGGAGCGGAAAAGAAGTGAAACTTTCTCATTTGAAAGTATTTGGTTGTGTCGCGTATGTGCACATTAGTGACAATGCCAGGAGTAAGTTAGACTCCAAATCACTAAAGTGTACTTTCGTTGGATATGGTGGAGACGAGTTAGGTACCGCTTTTGGGATGACGAACAAAAAGCTCATAAGAAGCGGGATGTCATATTCAATGAAAAGGTGATGTACAAGGGCGTAAATGCGATTCGATCCAATGACACAACAAGCGATGATCCAACATATGTTGTTCGGACGACACTCCGGAAGGAAATGCGTCAAAGCAAGCGGATGAAGTCTGACGAAGGAGCCCATCTCGGAGGTGATTCACCACGATCTCGGATCCGACCCGATTGTGAGGAGGTCAAGTCGACCTCATGTTCGAATCGGAAGTACATGAACTACATGTTGCTCACTTGGCCGGTGAACCTGAATGCTATGACGAGGCATGTCGGTGGGAGATTACATTAAGTGGGAGCTTGCAATGAAAGATGAGATAAAGTCTCTCATCTCCAACCAGGCGTGGGAACTAGTGAGTTGCCCAGAGGGAAGAAAGCTCTCAACAATAAATGGGTGTCTGAGAATCAAAGAAGAACATGATGGTTCGAAAGGTATAAAGCGAGATTGGTAGTCAAAGGTTTCCAGAAAGAAGGAATTGACTACAGAGATATTTTCGCCCTTGATTGTGAAGGCCCGACAACAATTCGATCGGTATTGAGCATTGTTGCGGAGGAGCTTACACTTGGAGCGATTAGATGTAAAGCGCTTTCCTCCATGGTGACTTAGAGGAGGAAATCTATATGCAAAGAACGAAGGCTTCTCGGTGAAAGGAAAAGAGAAGTTGGTGTGCAAATTGAAGAAGAGCCTATCTGACTTAAAGCAGCGCCTGAAACGATGGTACAAGAAGTTTGTGGTTATGCGAAAAATGGCTACATGAAGTGTAATGCCGACCATTGTTGCTACTTCAGCGGTTCGAGTCGATTATATCATTTTGCTACTTTATGTCGATGACATGTTAGTAGGCTTTCGGTTATGGGCGAGATCAAGAAGTTGAAGAAGCAACTATCGGTGGAATTTGAAATGAAGGACTTGGGAGAAGCAAAGCAAATTCTAGGGATGAGAATTTGTAGAGACAAGCAAAGGGTGTTTTGCGGTTGTCACAGCCAAGTATCTTTGATCAAATCCTGCAAAGGTTCAACATGAAGCGTGCAAAGCCAACAAGACGCCATTAGCGAATCATTTCGTCTATCCAACGACCGGTCTCCTAAGGCGAGAAGAGGAGAGAAACTTCATGGCTAAAATTCCATATGCCTCGGCCATTGGAAGTTTGATGTATGCCATGGTTTGTACTGGACCAGATATTGCTCATGCAAGGGAGTTGTGGCGGATATATGGCAAATCTCGAAAGCGACATTGGGATGCGAGAAAGTGGATATTGAGATATCTACGGGAACTTGAGAAATTCTTATGCTTTAGACAAGGCGAAGTGAAACTACGAGGTTTCGTAGATGCAGATTTTCTTTGGTAGGTAGATCGCAGGAGAAGCACTACAAAGTTATGTCTTCAGCTTGGTGCTCTGCGATTAGTTGGATTTCGCAGATACAGAAGATTGTTGCGTTATCAACTACAGAAGCAGAATACGTGGCAGTAACCGAGGCTAGCAAAGAGATGATATGGTTACAAGGTTTGTTGGCAGAATTGGGTTTCGAACAGGAGCAGAATGTCTTGCACAGTGATAGTCAGAGTGCGATACATCTGGCAAAGAATTCAGCATTTCATTCTAGAACCAAGCATATTGGACTCCGTTATCACTTCATCAGATCACTTTTGGAAGATGGAGTGTTGGACGCTGAAAAGATTCAAGGCGGCAAGAATCGACATGATGGCGAAGACAAGATAAAAGAAAGCGGAGCGTGCTGCCTTCGGCTTGGTCTTCTGCAATGAAGAAAATGAAGATGATCCACACCACATTTCATAGAAGCGGAGATCCATTTGTCTCCAAGTGGGAGATTGTTGAAGTTTGTGAAGACAAATATCCTCAATTGTCAAAAAAGGGGGGCATGCTTATTCAACAAAGAAGACTCAAAAATAAAGAAAGCATGCTTGTTCAACAAAGAAAACTCACAAAAATCAAACATGGAGGCTTGTCAAAGATGGAGGCTTGAAGGTTGTGCATACGTCTCCAAATTTCTTCCTATAAATAGCTCACCTTCTGCATTGGAAAAACACACCACAATCACCACCAAAAACACAAAACATCTTGTGTAGAGAGAAAAAAAAAAAAAAGAGAGATCTTGTGTAGAGAGAGAGCTTCAGTGTAGAAGCTATACACGAGAGATAAAAGTGAGTGAAGTGTTAAAGCCTTTGCGTAGGTAGAGAAAAATACAGTGTGGTATTTTTTGTACTCCTCATTTTTGTGATAGTGAAATATATTGGTGTGGGTCCGTGGACGTAGGCAGTTTGGCCGAACCACGTTAAATCTCGGTGTTTCATATTTGTGCTTATTTTAGTGTCCATTATTTTCTCAGTCGCATATATTTTTGTGTCCCACTGATCTTGGGCGGAATTAGCAGCGCCTAGTTCCCAACACCATGAATGGATAATGGGATTTTGTATAATATAAAGACTAATTAAAGTAATTATAATTATTTGCAAGTGCGTATGGAAGAAATGAGCGAGTTTGCAAACTATTTATATATATATAAGTGTTAGCATGAGTTCAAAAATGCATTTTAATGTATTTTTTTCAAATTTCAAATTTGGTCAAACAAATCACATTCATATATCTCACCACTCATTAAATCTCCACCATCCAATTCCACTCATTCTCTCTTTTCCTACTCATAAAAATACATTAAAACTCATCCGCTAACACCCTAGTGCATAATGGGACAAGACTTGGTCAGCGAGATAAAATAAATCGATTTTTGATCATTTTGCATTAATATTTGCTATTTGGATATTTGTTTTGAATAGGTTATATTCTCTTAATTTGCTTATATACTTTGTGTGAGCACGTATATAATGTAAAAGTTAATTAGCATGTTTTATTTTTATTTCATTCGATGTATTTTACTCTTATATGTTTTATTTATGCATCTACCCAGAAATAATTAATTAATTTTATGGTAAAATTTTTAAACTGTAACGAGAATAGTGAAGTTTGATCATTTCTTTACCAATAATAACGAAAATACGAAAATTGACGGTTTCACTACGATTAATGAAAAAAGGGTGAAGTTGCACAATTTGTCCTCGTCTATGTCCTAAGTCAGATCACACAATTCACAACTTGCATCTTGGACCACCTTTTCCTTTTTTTTTTTTTTTTTGATAATACCAGTTACACCACATTTATAAATATTCATCGAAAGAAAATTGTATTATTGTTATTATTGTAGTAAGTATAATTCATTTCTCCAAATACTTGTCCTGGTAGTTATAAAGACACTTCTTTAATTTATAGGTGTATTTGACTCGAATTCGAGAAATCTTGCATTAAAAAAAATGTACGATTCATTTAATTTAAATCATATTATACTTTAATTAAATAGTGATTCCAGTCATAATAATAATAATAATAATAATAATAATAATAATAATAATAATAATAATAATAATAATAATAATGTAAAATCGTACGTCCTTCATCCATTGAAGATAGGCTTGTATTCATTTTTTATTCGCCCCAAGTTATAGTCAATTATCTTCATTTAAGGTGTATTTATTTTATTTCCTAATATACCCTTATTTAACATATTAATTTAATAGATTTTTCTATAACATTAAATGATTATAAAGGTATATTCAACAAATAGTATAAACTTTATCTTTCCAAAGTGTATTAATGGATATTTCTTAATCCATGTGAAAATATGAGCAAGTCTATCTTCACGGGACGGAAAGAGTGTATTAGCTTCTAAAAAATAATATGTAAATGTTAACAAAAAGAATATATAAATGCCTCTATAAATTTAACAAAATTAAAATAAAATTATATGAACATAAAATCAAACTATAATTTCAATAATTTATAAAATTTATTTAATTGATAATTTTTTAGATTTCTTGTCATCTGAAATCATATTTAATAATTTTTAACTTGTAAAATTTTTTTATGATATCTTATATGAAATGGCCATCTTCAGTTTAATACGACCGTATATAGGGTTGAGAAAAGAAGCCAACCCTAAATTACACGACCAAATTACTACGGCCATTGTATGTTGAAGCTTGGACTATACGATCAAAACACTCCAACAAATATGACCGTAGTTTTAAAATTCGGTTGAGGGAAAATGGATAGTAAAGATGACGACCTAAAAGCCACATCCCTAAATAGATGACATTGGATGCAATTTTTAAAGGACTTTTTGGAAACTTTTCTTCTTCTCAACTGAAAGATCATTGAAAGTGGATTCCAACGCTTTTTATAGATCTCAATTCCAAGTTTTCTAGCAAAAGTTAAGGCTATTTGAAGTTCGGGTGCTGATTTTGGAGCAGAGTATTTTGTACGTCCGTACGTGATATTTTTACGATTGTATGAGCATTTTTTTTGCATAAAAAATGCCCGAAAATGCCATTTCTTTCACAATCTCGAGGGGCTTTTTGGGGATTAAAGGACACACGAATTGGGGCATTTTACACCACCATTCACCCCCCACTTCATGGCTATTCTCTTTTTAGCTCAAGGTTAGGTTAGATTTTCTTTGTCTTTTCCTCTCTTCTTTTCTTTTCTTTTCTTCTTTTCTTTTTAGTTTAGGGGTTTGTATTGGGGCTATGGCTTGGAGAAGATATTGAAGAATCAAGACGAGATATGGTAAAGATGGAAGAATCAAAGAATGATACTTCAAGAAGAAAGAAATCCTAACTTGAACTTGTATCTTGTTCTTCCATTTCTCATCGATTATAGCTTTTAATGTATCATTTCCTTGCAATTTCTTCATGTCGAGCTACAATTGTATAAGTTGGGATGATTGATAATCTTAGCCTAGTTTGATTAATGAAAAAGGTTTATGGTTTTGGAATTGTTAGATCTATCTCATGTGTGATTGCTTTTGAGTTTGCTACATGTAATTGCTTGATCACCAATTATATGCATCAGTGAAGTGTATATCTACTCGGGAGAAAGTCTGCAGTTTAGATCACAAAGCATCCATTCTAAATTCTTGTAGGGCACAGAAATATAGTCCTAACCTTAGATGATCCATTGAGCTATTTTCACAACCCTCTAATGTGATTAATTGATAATACATCGATACAAAAATATAATAGGTTGAATCAATTGATTATGGATAGTTTGACATTCGAAGGAAAAACTACGTACCTATATAATGAAAATCAGATCTAACATAGAAGATGAGCATTATCTTGTGATAAACGATGATTTGATTAGGTTATGGCTAAGTAATTAAATCATGAATCCCAACTATCGATTAATCCAAGTTCATTTCCATTCATTCCCATTTCATGTCATTAGTTTATTTACATTTTTAATTTAGATAACCAACCCCAATCTTGTGAGTTGGTGTGTTCCCCCTTTTCCTCATTTATTTTCTTTCTACACTAGATTAGTAACTCAATCCAAATACCAATTCCTGTGAGTAAGACAACTCGGACTCTACCAAAGTCTAGTTTATTACTTACTACGATCCGTGCACTTGCGATTATTTCACGCCTAAGCTCGTGCATATCAAAGAGCCAAGTGCAAGTAGTTCGGCCATAGTACTACAATTGTGATTAGTCCGACCATATTAATACAGACATGTAAAGATCAAGATACACGACCATAATGTCAATTAGGACGTCTCTTTATAAGCTGTTGTAAGATCATCAAGTGGAGACACATGTCATCATCAACATGAAATACATGTCTCTCATAAAATAAGGAAGTTACGAGCGGTTATTACCTAAATTCTATAAATACTTCATATTTTCAAGTGTAAAGTGGGATTGCACTTACTTTTGCTCTCTCTTTCCCCCCTATCATATTTCACTTTGATTAATACTCATAGCCACGCCGGAAACAAAACGGGGAGTATAACCCTCCCTTTTGTTTTCTTCTATTTTGCAGATTACAAGTGGAGGTTTGAATTTCAATTTCCACAAGATCGCCCAAATCACCTTGGATGAATATCAGTTTTCAAAATTTTTTAGTGCATCTAAGATTACTTGACAACTTGATACTTTTACAATAGATTACATTTTTGTAGTCGTGATTGAGATACGTGTAGAAGATGGTACCTGATTTTATCTCACGTCCTTCAAGGTGGATTTTTTTACTGGAACTTTTTAATGATTAATATCATTGAGCAAACAAATTAAGGTGGGCTTTCTTTTTTCTTTTTAGTATACTACCTCCGTCCCATAATTATAGTCCACTATTCATTTTTAGGCCATCCCAAAATATAGGACACCTTCCTTTTAAAGATATTGTTAAAATATTAGTTGTCTTATATACCCCCATTTAATGTACATAGTTATAATCAAAATAAATTAATTAAAATAAAACATCTAATAAATGAAGGGGTATAATAGGAAAATAGGTTTAAATTTTACTTTTCCAATACTATTAATTGCAGTTTTCTTAATCTTTGTAAAATTAAAAGTAGGCTATATTTATGGGACGGAGGTAGTATATACTTAAATGTAGTTTTGAAGGCAAACAAATTTTTTAAAGAAAAACATAGGATTAACTGCTATACAAATTTTTAGAAATTGTTAGAGTTAATGGATGTCTAAAAATTAGGAAAAAACTCACACACACACAGATAGATATATATATATATATATATATATATATATATATATATATCATGAAACTTTAATTTCCAAATTTGCCCTCATTTTTTCTTTGAAGATCTAAATTTACCATTGCTAATTATTGATTAATCCATGTCTTTAATGAACTCATGAATTTTAAAAAAGACTCTTCATTTTCCAACTAATACCTACAAGAAAGACAGGGTGTAATTTTATGTCATTTTAAATTTGTAATAGGTAAAAAAAACGTACAGTATGGATGTCAAATCCAAAGTATGAAATTTAATAAGAACTAAGTTTTAAGATTTCAGAACTAATTATCAACGTATGTGATTTGCTATAGACCTCAAAAGTTATGGGTAAAATTTTTAATTTTTTAGTTTTTATATTTTCCACCAATAACTCAATATCATATACTTCATTTAATTTAATTACAACCAAATTACATTTGTAACCTTTCAGTTTAGTCCATTCACGATTTATTTAGTTCGATTTTCTTCCTTCAATTGAAATTAAATAATTTATATCCATATTTCAAAAATATAAATAAGTTCTAGTTTCATTATTATTAATTGTCAAGTTTTAATTCATCTAATTAAGTTTGCAAAAAAAATTAAAATATAATAACGTCGAAACCGAAAGTTTAAAGTTTATTGTTGTAAGCATGCATTCCTCCTGTGCTATCGTATCTGAAGAACTACTTCAATATTAGGGATAAAATTAGGGCTTCAAAGATAACATAGTTTTAATTTGCTAAAGACAATATTATGTAACATTCAAAAATAAAAAATAAAATTACCAACTAAATCTTTTAGTATGGATAAAATTTCGAATAATTTAAGACGATATAATAATTTTATTTTTTCAATGTCATTAAATTAAAATTTTAAATTTATATTATATTATTTTATTTTATGCGCTAAAAAAGTTTATATTATTTTATGAAAAGTATTCTCATGTTTACTTTGTATTATCATATCATAATTTTAAATTTCAAGAGAAAATATTAAATAAGTTTTTTAAATTTAAAAATCATACTCCCTCTATCCCAAAACAATAGACCCACTTTTTTCACATAGTTTTTTTTTTTGAATGGTCATTGCAAGCTAGACATATTACATCAGAATACATCATTAAATTATTTGAAACACAATCCATTCTAAACTCGATTTTGGGGCTCCCGGAGAACGAATCTGGGGGCGCATCCCAGTGCTCCATAACCACCATATGACAATGAAATGAAAGAACCAAACAAACCACCACATAAGGGTGGACAAACCACAAACACAAATATAACATTATTAATGACTTTACAGAGTTTCAAACCTTAGACCTCCTGCTAGCCAGGGGAGGTTCTGGCCATCAGGCAAATTCTGATGGTTTTTTCACATAGTTTAAGAAAGGTCAATTAATAAAATTAGATAAATAAAATATTCACAGAACATTCCTAATATACCCTTACATAATTGCAAACTTCCACTGGCTAATTTATGAGAAAATAGATATGTGTTACGTTCTCAATGTAAATAGTTGAGAATTCTAAAAATTATTTATTAAAGGCCCGCTTGGAAAGAGATTTAAAATATTTTTAAAGTGTTTTAATGTAAAAGATGAAAGAGAATGTGAGGAGTTGAATGGTTGAGATTTGTGGATATTATGAGATATGTGGATGTGATTAATTTGGAGAGATAAATAATGTAGAAAAAAGTTGAAAAAAATTGAATAAGTATGAGGCGAACAGGGCTTAAGTCGATCAAATTAATTAAGGGCATAATAGGAATATAGAAAGTTAAAAACACTTTTGATCTACAAAGTGAACTATATTTTGGAACAAATGAAAATGAAAAGTGGATCTCTTGTTTTGGGACGGAGGGAGTATTATTTTGTGACAAGAATTTATAAGTTTATCATATGATAACTTTGCATAAGAGTCCCAATATCAAATTCCGGCTAAAGCTTCCCAAATCTAGGGACCAGCGGTGGATCACAATCTCTCCCGATGAAAAATCAGGTACTGAGGCTAAACTATTCTGTGAACTCATCATGATCAATGGCAAAACCAGTCCGTGAACTCATCATGTTCAATATTGGCAACTCCGACTTTTGGTACACATCATGCATGTTATCTTCCATGAATTAAATTATTCAATGTGGTGTAACTGGTTGGTTCTTTTGGCCCAACACGTTGTTACTTGAGGACGAAGACCAAGACAATTCGCTCAACTTCACTCTACTACTTCTCTTGGCCCAAATTAACTGCGCGTTGTCACGTGACTTGAGGACATAGACCAAGGCAAGTTGTACAACTTCACTTTATACTTCCATTACGTGTAAAGAAATCGTCAAACTCCACTATTTTTTCCCCTTTTTAAGCGTATTGAAAGAATCAATCTTTGATATTTTTGTCTCGATATAAGAATTTTATCCTATCTAGATTAAATAACTTCTAGTTAACTAGAAGCATTAAGAAAACATATATGAGTAAATTTCATGAAAGAAACAAAAAAGCAAAACAAGATTTGTACATTTAATTTTGATCACCCTGTCCATATGTCATTTCTTATAAGAAAACATCATATCTGGAGACATTAACCTGTCCACATGATCAAACTTATGATTATGTTATGCCCTATATGTTAACCAATGTATTCTATTTCAAAATAAAATTTGGTCAAGCAAATCATATTGACATATATATCACTGACATTATATGTACTACATAAATTTTCACTACTTATTTTCAAAAATTCACTCCCTATTTCATGTTCCAATTTGTCTATTGATAGACGTTATATGTGCTAGCACAGGCATAAACAAATTAAATCAAGAGAATATGACTGTCGGTCACTATAATCAGAATGGATACTCTATGTTTGCTACGAGGCTTATGGATGCTTGATACATTAGACCAATATATCCTAAAACAATGCTATATATCATCATATTGGATGACAAAGAGATTTACATATAATAAACTTGACATTATTTTATCTTTCTAATAATCAGGTTATTTTGAAATCAATGGGTATCACACAAACCACGTATTATTATCTTATCCATTACCGGAAGAAGAGAGTGCGCCATATTCATCAATGAGCTTGTCTTTGAGTTTGACTCGCTCTTTCTCAAGGCACTTTATACCTTGTTTCGACTAACTAGAGCACTCGTAACTACTCCATCCAGGGGCGGATCTACAGTGGGGCCACTGGGGGCAAGTGCGCACATTGGAATTATGAAAATTTTATTTGTTGGTTTCGGATTTTATAAAACATACGCTTATGAGACTTGGGTGTTTGCCATGAAACATAGGAGTGCTGCTAGTGTAGTGTTAAAATTTTTAACTACCCTTCTAATCAGGTATGGGTTCAACTCTCAAACATTACACATTTTATTATTTTTATTATTTATTATAAAATTGTTCAATTAATTTTTAACCTTTAAAATTGTTCAATTAATTTTTAACCTTTGCTATACATGCCAAATTATTTTCAATATTTTATAAAACAACTTTTTCAATCTCTCTATCTAAGATGAATAAAATTACATGTTTCCTTCACTTAATAGTCATAAAAAAATGAAATAAATTTAAAATGTGATGAAAATATTTTTTGTATCATCGTGCTTAAACGAGCCACCATCCCCTTCCAACTGTGTGTATTAATGTCTATTGTTTTAAAAAAATAAAAAAAATGCCCCCACTATACACAAATCCTGGCTTCAGCCCTTACTCCATCCGTCCCATATATATAGGTTTATTTTCCTTTTCAGGATATCCCAAATATATAGCCTTATTTTTATATTGAGGAATGCTTTTTTGTTCATTTACCAAAATAACGTTATTTAATTTACCTTGTTATAACTATTATTTTTTAATAGTACTCATTTAAATGAGTGTAGATTAAGAAATTAGTTGTAAAACTTATTTTTCCAAAAACTTTTCTTAATTTTTGCAAAAAGGATAATAATTATATTCTATATAATTGGAACTGATGGAGTATCTCTTAAGCTCAATAGTGGTATAGTAAATGCGAATGTTTCAACAAGTGCATTATTTTATTCATACTTGTAACTAGGAATTTGTTTGTACTTTTTTCTTTTTCTTTTTTTAATGGATTTTCACAGAACAATTAGGCAGCCAAGAATGAATATTTTGCCCAGAAAGCTACAGGAAATCCCGTTCAAATTAGCAATAATTTTTTGTGAAATGTAAAACCAATAAGGTCCAATCAAAAGTAATGCCTTTGAAAAATGTTACTCCTTCCGCTCGATAGAGATCTGCTTAGTTTGATTTTCACAAGGATTAAAAAATTGTAATTAATATAATTGAAAAAGTAAATTTTAATTGTATTTTTTCATATATACTCTTATATTAAATGATAATAATATACTTTTATTAATAGCAATGGCCATTAAATAAGGGTATAATAAGAAAAATTAAAAATTTAAATAAATATAAATAAAAAGTAATTTATATTTTGAGATGAATAAAAAGAAAAACAAACATATTTTTATCGGACGGAAAGCATATTACTTTTCGGTAGAAAAAAACAAAAAGAGAATAGTGGAATTGACCTAGTTTGCCTCATATGGTGTTTCCTTTCTGCGAATTTCACATGTTAAGATTACAGTCACCTCATTCCAACATATATATATATATATATATATATATATATATATATATAATAGTCTCCTCAACAATGTATATAAAAGATCTAAAATTTAAATTTAATACATGGATAATTCATTTTAAATGAATAACGATGAGATTCAAAGTTAAAACTCTTATATGCTTTTATACATAAATCACCAATGATCTAAAAGTTTAAATTGATATATAGATTCAAGGGTGCAATTATTTTACTATTATTTTCAATGTCAATTACGTATAACGTACTGTTTTGTTTAATCAATGTGGTCCAATCAATAGATACTGGGAGCATGAAAAAATGACCGGAGTTCTATTCGGCAAAAAATAATAAAAAATAAAAAAGGAAGACTTAGACTTCATATTTTGTCCCTTTTTTTGGTTATTTTAGCTTTAAATTATTGGTAAAAAGGATCTCCATATAGTTATGCAATTGGCATTAATACTATTTGTATTTTCCATTTCTATTTTACAAATAGAAGATAAGCGCTTATTAAGTAAATCAAAATTCAAAGTCTATAAAAGTAAATAGACAATTTTGATATAATGGGCAAATGGTCAAGAATACACTTGTTAATTGTTATGCATGATTTTTGGAGTAATTGAATTGATTTGACACGTTAAAATGATAGAATATTAGAATGCCACACTTAAATTAAAATAGTACGCTGTTATTTTACTTTATTTTTTATTTTTTTATCTTATCTCATTTTAAATCATTATTTTTCATATTTGAATTTGAATTTGGCCAAATCAATCACAAAAATCACATGTACGATATATGCTGCACATTTCTCTATCATTTAATTCCAATAGTTCTCTTTTATTTGACATAAAAATTGATAAACTTTTAAATCCTAACATGGGCTAAATTGAATATTTATTTCAACCTACTTGAACTAACATGATCCCATAATCACATTATGCAAACCAAAATGACACTCGTGCACGCAAATTTATATTGAATTTATTAGTGCATTGGTTGGTTATATATGTCACAACTAGCAAAACGAAAGAATTTAGTCAAATTCACTAGACTAACTTTTAAGTTTGCAATGGATTGATGCCATTGTAAATGCAGAAAGTAACACAATTCCACAGATTATGAATGCAAAATGGCAGGATCGGTCAAGACCGCATCTATTTATCGTGTTAAGATTGTTAAAAGAAAAATATACAATGAAAGGTGCAAATAATATTCTAAAAATATATCATTAATCAAGTAATCATTTACATGCATAATAGGAATAAAACCCCACCTTACAAAAATCAAGAAAAGCAATTCAAAGAAACATGTGGCTGGTCAAGGTAAGTGTTTGACTCTTTATCTTTAAGATGATAATGCTCTACACAGGTACTAACGATTTTCAAAAATAATATGTGTAGGAATTGGGTTAAGGATTGGATTAGGGAACAAGGGCATTTATACCAAAATGCCCTTAAATGTTAGGTTTTGAAATTTTATGTAAGCACATTTTGTTTCATAAAAAAAAAAAAGAAAAAAAGTCACATTCTCTAGATCCTTCCCTGAACCCATTTCTACCTACACAAGTGCTCAACGATTTTATAGCATCCGTCTCCTCAAGATACAAAGACCTTGCTCTCTCATAGGAACACTGCACAGTAGAAATTAATTAAAACACGATAATCCAAGAACACGGCAATCAATTAACTGCTGCTAAAAACACGGCAATCCAAGAACACGGCAATCATAGGAACACTCCACATTAGAGATTATATCGATTTTTTTAGTACCAAAAGGTGTAATTCCGGACACCCCAACCGGCCCTCACCGCCCTGGCCCCACAGGCATCGTAAAGGAGGTAAATCAGGTACTCCATGATCAGGCATAGTGGAGGCCCCGTGCATGGTGCCCACAAGGGACCACCCCCAAAGGAGTGAAAATCCCCACACTGCGGCTGCCATGACTCGAACCTTGGCCTTAGTACCAACTCTGCACTACCCTAACCGCTGAAGCTTTGCCCTGGGGGCTTATATCGATTTTTTTATTCCAACCAGAAGGAGGTTTCTGAATACCACTTCTATCTCCAAATTTGTAAAAAATAGTTAGGATTCCATTAGGCGATCCACGCACGGGATAATCGATATTTTCAGCACTGGGCCCACTCTCAAACAGACTATTTATCGGTAATTTCCCTTCACCAATATATCGATCCCCAAATGTTCTTTCACAATATGGAGGCCAAGAAATTCATTTATGTGACATTTCAATGAATGTTAAGGATTTAATTATATTAATAGGTTGAAGGTTAATGAAAATATAAGATGAAACAAGTTTGAGAGTTAATTATGACCGCATGCAAAAAAATTAAGGATTATGAAAAAAATTAAAAAGTGGTGTAAAAATAAAAATATGTATTGTTAATATAATTAGTCGAATGAATTTTTATCAAAATCGTTCTTAATTTATATCATGTAATATAAAGTTTTGAGAATATTATAGAATCTGCTATAATACCCGTGACATAATTAGAAAATCTATACTAATATATAATGGCTGATCCACCAGTGTGTGAAAATACACACAGTTTCCCGCCTAGCAAAATATTGTTTTTTTTTCAGTTTTCAGTGTTTTTAATTATGGAAAGTTTATACACGTTTTAATAATTTTAGTAACACTAAAATATGGATTGATTTTGAATATGGAATGCTTTTTCCTATGGAATGTGCATACAATATTTTTCTCAATTGGGTAACCAAATTTGTGGATGATTGTGGCCCGGTAAATCGTGCAAGGTAAACAAGAATAAGGAGAGATAAATGATTTCCAGCTGTACAAATTGTATGTAAATAGGGAATAGACAAGCTGTACATGTCATAATTCTTCCAATATGCTATAATTTTTACAAGAAATCACGTGGCTTTACATGTTATAAATCCTATCACAATCCTAATCCCTGCAAGAAATGAAATTTGGTTAAAATTCTTGGCATATTTAGGATGCAATCAAGTCTGAAATTGCAGCCCTAAAATGAAAGAGTGGATGATAATACAATCCACGAGATTGCAGCCCCAAAATGTAGTCCAATCCAGCCCTACAACGCAGCTTTATATGCACTACTTTACCATAAACAATCTGTCTGAAATTGCAGCCCTAAACTGAATCAAAGGTTTATCTGCGGCCCTAAAATTACAGTCGTAAAATGCACCCCAATCCAAATTTCTAAAATTGACTTTGACATGCAACCCTACTTACCATAATCGCCCTCTACTAGACCCAACCAGTATTATATAAATGACTGTTGGTGAGTTAAGAGGGCACGAATTTCAGAGTTTAGAGAGTACCCTTTCTTCCTTAGTGTGAACTTTTCTGCTGGAATGGTTGGAATTGCACGTGATATTCTTTCTGCTGTCAACCCAAGCCGAATGGATTGGGGGTTTCGAGTTCGCGTTGTTAGGAAGTATGAGCTGCCAAATTATAAAAACAAAAGTGAAGTTCATTCGGTGGAGTTGGTATTTCAAGACCGTGAGGTGAGGCAAATAATTACAAACATTTTATTAAATAAACAAAAATGTGTTTATTGTAAAGATCACTAACTGTGAATTTGAATTTGAAAATATTGTAGGGCACACGCATACATGCCAGTATGAGGAAGAGTCTAATTCAAGAGAAGGGAGTCAAGTTACGTGAACACGAGGTATACATCATGAAGAATTTTGCAGTTGTAAAAAACAATAGCAAATATAAAACAACGTCACATCCATACAAGTTATTGTTCATGAAAACCACACATATAGCACAAGTCGATGATGGAGGTTTTCCATCAGATATCTTCAAATTCAAGCCATTTAATGATATCATCGGCAATCACACTATGGATGAAGATGAATTGTTTGGTAAGTTTAAGTAGTTTATTGTTACATTAAATTTAAAGTTTATATTAAAATTGTTGTGAAATTTTATTTCAATATGCCTATGGGTTTTTTTCAGATGTGATTGGAGAGATAACAGGAAGTGATATTGTGAAACATCAAGGGGCTGGAGAAAATTTGAAAAAACTCATTGATCTAGAAATTCGGGATTTTTAGTAAGTATTTTAGTTTCATCGATAATAAAATCTTCTTTATATTGAATCTGAAATTATTGATTCTTTTAATAATTTTATATGTTATGTAGAGATAAATGATTGCTAATGACTTTGTGGGGCGATGAGGCTGATATGGTCGATGATATAATAAAAAAGGCTGGTAAAGACACAGTTATTCTAATATTGCAGATGGGTCGTGCAAAGAATTTTATGGGTATAGGTTTTTTCCCAATTATACGATAAAAGTATTTTGTTCTTTAATAAGGATTTATTTTGCATTCAATTGGAATTTTTTTTTTTGTTTAATGACAGATGATATGAAAGTTTGTAACACTTTCTATGTTTCCAAAGTGTTTGTGAACCCTCTATTCCCTCAAGCTCAAGAATTCCGTGAGATGTTTGTTGTTTGTCTATATGTTCTTTTTATATGAATTTAAAGCTTACTTTTAATTTTATGGATTATTTATTTATTCAATAAATTGTAGGTTGTTAAATGGAACTGCTATTTGTACCATCACAAGGAATCACCAAATTTACAGTCCGAATATCTATTCCATTGTCGATGATTTGGACAGCGGCACACATGAGTTTATAACTATTGAACAGCTAATCGAAGTGGATGAGGTATGTGTCAAATGTGCCTAAAAGGAAGTGTTTTATCCATTTTTTAATCTTATAAATTTGATATTCTGCTCATCTTTTTAAATCTGATTTTTTCTCCATCTATCTTTATTTTTATTATCACAATATAAGACGTGCTTTTTTTGGTTAAAAAAATGAAGGTTACAAAATATTGGCTTATTGTAACTATTCAAGAAGTGGAATCGGAGGAGGATTGGTGGTATTTGGGATGCAAAAAATGTTCGAAAAAATTGGTTGCCCAAGATAGAAATTTCTTTTGTGGGAAATGTGGAGTGGCAAGTTCATCTGGAGTTCCTAAGTAAGTTATGCATTGAACTTCTAACTATTTTTTTCATTAATTTTAAAACATGATTTAATTTTATTTCTGAAAGGTGAATTCCTACTTTCAAAGGGCATGATTCTTTAATTATTAAAAATAACTAAATTCAGATTTAAACTTCAAGTTCGGGTCGGTGATGGCATTGGAAGTGTTGTTCTACTAATGTGGGACAAGGAGTGTGTGCAATTGATTGGCAAGACGGCTAAAGAGCTAAGAGAGTGTATTGCTAAGGTAATCCACATCCAGTATAACTAAGTTTTGTTTTTCAGCGTACATTTGCTTTATTTTTAGATGAGAGTGTCATTGCTATGTATATTAATTAGGACGTGGAAGCAAGAACATACCCAGTTGATATTGATTCTGGGTGGAGCATAAAATATTATATAAGGTTGAAGTTAGACCACAAAATATAATTGGGAACGATGAAGTTTATAACATTCTCAATTTCACAAGTGATCCTGAGTTGATTACAAAGTACGAGGTCATAATTCGTGAGAAAGCAAAGGTATAGTTTTAATCGATGTTAGTTATTTATTTCATATTCGTTAATTGAAAGATTCATTGATATTTTGATTAACTTTTTATTTCCAGCAGAATACAAAGTTGTCAATTCATAATGGGTATATTGGGTTGGATTCAAAGGTATTGAACTATAAACGGTAATTATTTTATTATACTAAAGTCATATTGACAGATATCTTTTCACCCATATTCTAAACACCAATTGTGTTTCTTTAGAGTTCTATGTCCGAAAATGATTCTTACACCCCGAGCAATAGTCAACGAGAACATGTAGAAGTAAATGGAATGGATGATGAAGTGGTTATAACTAGCAGTGTTGAGGCTGGGCCGTCAAGTTCAATGTCAACAAACAAGACACGTAGCATTGTGAAGATTGAGAAATAAGAAGCTTGAAGATTATTGTTCGTCAATAGCTTTGAAGATTGAGAATAAGAGATTTTAAGGATTATTGTGGAAACTATTATTAATTTTTTTTTTCATTTTTGTTTTAGACTAATGCATTTATGATTATGCTTTATTTTTGTTCAGTTTGATTATGAATAAATTTCTATTCGTCATCTTCATCTTTTTTATTTTAAATAATTCTGTTGTTCTATTTACATTCACATGCACCTATTCTGAAAATAGGTTAAGTAAATGATAGCTTAGATGAAACATTCTAAAGAAGAAGAGATCAACATCTCAATAATTAAATGTATGACAAGCACATATGTGCTTTTCATAAGCAATTCATGAATTGACAAAAAATTAAGGAGAGAGAGTTAAAATATGTTAAAATTTTCAACTTACATTAGTTCTCAAAACAAATTGAGAAGTAAGAAAGTAAGAAAATTAAAGTATACTAACAATCGTTTTGAGAAAAAGAGTACATGTCTAACCTTCTATTGTATGTTAGAGTCTTGGGCTTAATCTTTTGATACGAAGGACAGTTTTCTGCAAAGAAAATGTATACAAAATAATGGATTATAGCCTGAAATTATTTGGAGATATCAAATACACAAAAGCAGTCACTTTTTTTTTTTAATTTGTTAATGAAAATAGATGATTAATCCCATGTGTTTTAACATTCAAATGGTCCAATTATCCATTTTAATCAAATGAATCTATATGTATAAGATGAATGGGTATAACAATATTTCCTAAATTAAATATTTAGAGCCGATTAAAAGGAATGATATATTTCTCCATCTCATAAGTAAAAATTCAGACATCTCATTCACATAAACCCAAGCAAATTGCAGCGTTGTTTATTTACAGTTGTGCTGACTTAAATATCATGGAGAAGCTTACAAGATCATCCATCATTCGTGGTAACAAGCGTATACGGGATGTGCAATCAGATAAAGGTATGTTTCTGTGAAAACATTATTCCTAGAAAGTATACTTTAATTTGAAAATTATTACTTGGTATGATCGTAGAACTTACAAATGTTTAAAGAAAAATATAAAGTACAGTGATTGAAAGACAACAAAAACTTCCCTTCAGACTTCATTTGTACTCCATCGTGCAAATGAAGAAATTCTGCATCATTTTCGGGCTAAACATTAATAAAGAATATAATAGAGAAAACATTTTACATTAGTCGCATAAAAAGTTACAATTGAATACCTGTAATTGCCGATGTGTGATTATGAATTAACATATGGTCATGGACGGATTGTTGAAGCCTCATGTACTGTATAAATGTCTGCAATGAATCCATAGGCCGTCAATCCCTTGGGTGAATCGTGGATATGAGAAAAATCTACATAAAAAGTTACAAATCTTAATTTGTAGTAATCCGAAAACATTCATTTATAATGAAAACTGAAAAGAAACGCAGCAACATTCGAAGGCAACAGAAACCCCATATTAGAAATTGAACCAAGGTATTAATTGGCTATTCACAGTGTCAGTGTGGGAAATACCTTTTTTTTTTTGGAGTAACTTCGCTGCTGGTGACCTTTAAGCAGTCCAAGATACCATTGTTTAATTGGCTATTGAATTCTTGGAAGCAAAAAACGAAAGACTCACAGAAGATGTCGAGAGTAATTTTGTTGAAATTGTAGAAAATCCCGATGGATTCAAACCGCGTGGACCGCGTGTTCTAAATCCACCGCTCAAACAATCTGCTTCACGTTTGCTTCATTAACAGTCAGAGTATAGCCGCCGCCGGTGTTGGAATCCACCGATCTGGGGTCGAATGGCTCGATAACGTCTCTAGGCATGTAGATCGGTTGAACGATTGAATTTTTTTTGAAGATTGGATCTAAACGTATTCTAAGATTTGATTTTGGCTCTCAAAAGCTTGATCCTCGACTCCTTTTACGGCGGGGGTTGGTGGTGTATGAGGCGGTGGGTGGCGGTGGCGTACGGCGGCGGAGTAGTCAGCTGTTAGGGTTTTTCGCTCTGAGCCTTAGCGACTCTGTGAAAGGAAAGTTCGATATGCGCGTTATGAAAGGAAAGTTCGAGATGTGGGTTACTGATGGTATGGTATAGATAGATTGGGTCGGGTTATGGGTTGGGTCACATAACGGGTTGGGCTTATACGTTGCATAAGTTTATTGGGTCTTTACATATAAATAGGATTTTCAGATTGGGTTGTGTAAGGAAATTGATATTGATTAAACGGCTACTAATTGTATTGTATAATTGGATAGTGAGAGCAAATCTTTACTTGTGCAGATTAAATAAATTAGAAAAATTATTATTTTCTTTGTGTAGTTTTCAATTTTTAATGTTTTTTATAAGATAAAATCTTATTAAATTTTATTTTGACATATAACCCATCATCTAACAATCACAAATTCCATGAGGCGTTGCCCTCTGACTATTCCATGAGGGGGCACGCCCCCTCGACTTGCTAGAAGTGGCAAATAGTAATTAAAATGGCAAGTCAATTACAAAAAATCTAAATCAAATAAATTTGAATTTAGATCTAATAGGATGAACATAGTTAGCTTGGTATTATTTGTATATTTTAAATCTAACTCATTTTTCTAAACATATTTTCCAATTGTTATAAATTTGGGCAAGTATGAATTTGTTTTCTTTATCATTCTCAAAATCTAATTTTTAATGGTTTTAGTTTTTAACGGGTTTCAGTTGTTTTCCTTTATCTAAAATATTTGATATTTAGAGATAGCTATAAAGAAATATTTTATAGATGTTTGTTGTGACTATTATATAAATAAATAAATTGTTTGTCGTAATTTAAAAATTAGCTTTTTTTTTTTTGTTTTGTTACAGAGAACGTTGGATCTCAACGAATATGTACTTCAAACGCTCCAATGGAGACGGATGAAAATTTGCCTTTCCAAAGTCAAGCTATACTCCAAAATCAAAATCACTCTTTTAGAACTCCATTGAGTACACTAACTAATGGTATTGCACTCTCATCTCAAATAAAATATGATTTATTTTAATACATTCATCTCTTACTAACAGATATGATTTTTTGTTCTTACAGGAATTCATTCAAACAATGGTTCAACAACTTTTATTTTTGGTGAATATGGCGTTGATAGCTCTGTATCGCAGAGTAGAAGCAATCCAAGATTTGGATCTATAAACAGACTCACACCTTTGATAGATTTGACGAATAGTGGTATCCCTATATGAATTAAAATCACGAATTCTACTAGCCAATTGTAAAATCAATTTCATGTCAAATTCTTTATGATATTACATCAATTTTATTATTGTATTATGTTGAAAACAGAGAATGTTGAATCTTTGCAATCCTGTGTACCAAAGAATTCAAGACAAACTTTGCAGAGCACATCTACACGAAGGAACCAACCTGTTTGCAAATATCCTAATACGTCCTCCAGGAGTCCATTAAGTCCAATCACAAATGGTATTATCCGGTGGTGTAAATTAAAGTTTTCTTATTTTAGAGTGTTAATTATTATATCAATGGCTTATAATTTCGATTATGCAATGTATTGATCATATGGAAAATCAAAAACGTTTGTATTGCAATCGAATGTGTGCAATAGTTCTTTGACGAGAAATAGAACGAAGCCACAATGTATGTCAATGGACAATATAGCTTCTGGTATTGGTTCATCGAGTAGTGCTTCAACCAGTAACGGTTTCAATTTGGGATATACGTCACGTATTGATGAAAATGTTTCAATGAATGTCGGTCAACATAATACCATCGTAGACAATGGTATGTACTTTGTATTTTCGTCCATTTGTTTTTCTTTATTTAATAATAATGTAGTCCAACTACGAATATATGTGATTGCACAATCTTACGTAATTTTTTGTCAAGGAAATCACCATACAGAAGGAGAAACGTCCGATGATAGCGGTAAAATACATTTATTTTGTTTGAAGCACATAAGATCTTACATATATTGTGGTCCTAAAGTTTTTTTTTTTAATATTAAACCTTATTTTGATTTTAGGTGAAGAGTTAGAAATTAATCCAGCATTAAATTCAGGTAATTTTAGCTTTAATGTTTTGGATAAAAGTTTTGCAAATTTATATAGCTAATATTTTGTAAAAAGAATATGTATCTTAATTGGCATCGTATTAACTCAATGCATTGTTGTTGTTTTTCATGTTATAAATTATTGTTTCACAGTGTATTTGGATATTGAGGATTCATCATATAGTTGTGAATACTGTGGAGCTTTGTTTTGGTATAAGCAGTGCCGTACTTTGGGTTTCGGGGGCCTGAGTCGAGATCTGAAAATTGGGCCCCATACGTAATACCCCTGTTGGCCCATTTAGTCATTAAATTCCCTTGCAGGCCCGGTCAATCACTAAAATCACTTTGAAAAAATACACAATAGTTGGCACTGAGGGCGTTTCGAACCTGGGTGGGTAATGAAACGTGGCAACTACTCATCCACCACACCACCAGGCTTTATGTTACTAAATTCTATGTGCTTTAATATGTATAAAAAAACATCTTGGAAATTCTGGGCCCCTAAAAAATTTCTAAATTTCGGGCCCCGAGACGGAGGCCTCTCGAGCCTCGTGGAAAGTCCGGCTCTAGGTATAAGGAGAGGACAAAAAAGGATGAAAAAGCAAGGAATCCCAAGTTCTCCATCTGTTGTGGGAAAGGGAAAATTCAGCTTCCGATGATGCAGCACCCTCCTGCAGTGCTTAAAAATCTACTATACGGATCGGATAATAGAAGCAAACATTTTCGTGACAATATTCAATGTTACAATACAATGTTTTCATTCACATCTATGGGAGGGACGATTGACAAGAGCGTAAATAAAGGGAGAGGCCCTCCAGTATTTAGAATCAATGGGCAAAATTATCATCGGATCGGGAGTTTACTACCGGTGAGAGGGTCGGAAGCAAAATTCTCACAGCTTATACATATATGACAATCGCTTAACGAGGTTGAGAATAGAATAAATGTTGTGAGGTACTTTCTTTGTTTGCCTATATTTTGATATGACAAGTTTCATTTTATCGTATTTAATGTAAGCAAAAAAATTTATTTTCTTGCAGTCGAGGTAGTGATTCAAATAAAATCCGTGAAGATATCGTTGAAGATTTAAAGGCAATGTTGGATGAACATAATGTCTTGGTGAAATCGTTTCGGATGGTGAAGGAAACAATTAATCAAGATGGATGTTCGAATGTGAAATTAAAATTGATTGGAAAAAGAAATAAAGATGGAAGGACGTACAATCTCCCATCCGTTTCAGAAGTTGCTGCCTTGATAGTGGATGATTTTGAGAATGAACCACTTGATAGAGATATTGTAGTGGAAACCCAAACGGGACAGTTGAAGCGGATAAATGAATTGCATCCATCATATCTTGCCTTGCAGTATCCATTGTTTTTCCCATACGGTCAAGATATGTTTATAGATGGCACCTTAATGAAAGATGCCGATGAGAATGGGTCTGGTGGTAGAAAGACTATCAGCATGAGGGAGTTTTTTGCATTCCGATTGCAAGAGAGGGGACGTGAATCGCAAAATATTTTGTTTTCAAAAGATTATGCGGCAATTTTTGGTTGATGCATATACGATGGTTGAGACGAGACGTCTTACTTATATACGCACTCACCAAACAGAATTGAGATGTGATATGTATAGTGGTTTGTCAGATGCACTCTGTAGAGGTGATACGGATCCTTTATCGCAAGGTAAACGTGTTATTTTACCTGCTAGCTTTACGGGAGGAACGAGGTATATGATCAATAACTACCAAGATGCTATGGCAATATGTAAGTGGGTTGGATATCCTGATCTATTTATTACATTTACATGCAATCCTAAATGGTCAGAGATACAGCGCCATTTGGAGGGAAAAGCCTTGAAACCAGAGGATCGTCCAGATATTATTTGTAGAATTTTCAAGATGAAATTAGACGATCTTATGATTGATCTGAAGAAGAACAAAGTTTTTGGAAAAGTGAAGGCAGGTAATATTTTCAAGTGGTTATGTTGTATGTACAAAAATACTATTTCAATATTTTTAAGAATGAATGGAATTGATACATTTAGATAGTCTTATGTATAATTCTACTATTTTTTCCTATTGCAGCTATGTATACGATTGAGTTTCAAAAGCGTGGATTACCTCATGCACATATACTATTGTTTTTAGCTCGAGAAGACAAATATCCTACTCCTAATGACATTGATCGCATTATATCGGCTGAAATTCCAGATGAAAAATCAGATCCCGCGTATTATGCTACAGTAAAAGATTTGATGATACATGGTCCGTGTGGCAATGCAATGAAGACGTCTCCGTGCATGGTTAATGGAAAGTGTACAAAATATTTTCCTAAGAAATTCCTTTGAGCATTACAACCATTGATGAAGATGGTTATGCTGTTTACAAACGGAGAGACGATGGAAGGACAGTAACAAAGAACAATGTTGAGTTGGACAATAGATATGTGGTTCCTCACAATAGAGATTTGTTGATGAGATACAATGCTCACATCAACGTTGAATGGTGCAATCAATCGAGGTCGATAAAATATCTGTTTAAGTACGTCAACAAGGGTCATGATCGTGTCACTGCTGTATTCTATCAGAGTGCAAAAGATGGTGGAGATAAAATTATTGATGAGATTAGTATGTACTACGATTGCAGATATATTTCTTCATGCGAGGCTGCTTGGAGATTGTTTGCCTTTGATATTCACTATAGGGAACCATCTGTGGAAAGATTAGCTATCCATCTTCCAAATGAGCAAACTATATTCTTCAAAGATTACGATACAATTGAAATTTGTGATGGAGCGTCCAACTGTGAAATAAAGTAAGTTTTTGGCTTGGTTTGAAGCAAATAAGAAATATGAGGCTGCCAGGCGTCTCACTTACGCGGAGCTTCCAACAGAGTTTGTTTGGGATAAGAAAGAAAAGGAATGGCGTCCACGACAACGTGGGGATAAGATTGGTCGAATTGAGCATGTTGCACCGGGTTTCGGAGAGAGGTACTATTTGAAAATGTTGGTAAACATAGTTCGTGGACCGATGTGTTACGAGGATTTGAGAACAGTTGAGGGCAACGAGTACCTGTCTTTCAGAGATGCTTGCTATTCCCGTGGTTTGTTGGATGATGACAGGGAATATGTGGATGGTATAGTTGAAGCGAGTCATTGGGACACAGGGCACTCATTAAGGACATTATTTGCCACCTTATTGTCTTCCAATAGCTTGGCTAGGCCTGAGTTTGTATGGGAAAGGTGTTCGGAAATTCTATCGGAAGATTTACTACGTAGACAGCAAAGGATTATAGACCAACCAGGTACTGTGTACTCATTATATTTATGTTCAGATACTAGATGTGTTTTTTATAAAATAGTATAGTTCCAATGTACTGTATGCATTTTCTTAATTTTGATACACAGGTTTGCGCTTAAGCGCTGATGAATTGAAAAATTATGCTCTTGTGGAAATTGATAAAATATTGCGAAGGTGTGGGAGAAGTCTCCGAGAATTCGACACGATGCCTTTTCCCGATACTTCATTTTTTTCTGTGGAGAGTAATAAGTTAATTCAAGATGAATTGAATTACAACAAGGCATTGATGGCCGAAGACCATAAATTGTTGGTATCCAAGTTGAATGAAGAGCAGTGATGCGATAATTGGAGCAGTTGAGTCAAATGAAGGAGGTGTATTCTTTTTATATAGGTACGGTGGTACTGGAAAGACCTTTGTTTGGAGAACCCTATCAGCAGCTTTGAGATCAAAGGGTGAGATTGTCCTTAATGTTGCGTCCAGCGGTATAGCTTCGCTGCTCTTACCTGGGGGGAGAACGGCTCATTCTAGGTTTGCTATTCCGTTGAGTCCCACCGAAGGTTCTACGTGCAACATAAAACAGGGTAGCCCACTGGCAGAGTTGATTATTAGGTGTAAGCTTATCATTTGGGATGAGGCTCCTATGATGAACAAATATTGTTTTGAAGCATTGGACAAAAGTATTCAAGACATTATGAGGTTCGCTAACCCGTTGAGCACAGAGTTGCCGTTCGGGGGGAAAACTATCGTTTTTGGAGGTGATTTTAGATAGATTTTTCCTGTAATCCCTAAAGGAACTAGGCAAGACATTGTGCTCTCATGCATTAATTCATCGTACATTTGGAGATTCTGTAAGGTGTTGAGATTGACGAAGAACATGAGGCTTCAAAATGTGGGTTCGGAAACTGAACATGCTCAGTTGAAAGAATTCTCTGATTGGATATCGAATATTGGGGATGGCACGATTGGAGGTCCAAATGATGGGATAGTGTCGATTGAAATTCCAGACGATTTATTAATTAAGGCTTCGAATGATCCAGTGGCGTCAATTGTCGATAGTGTATATCCGCATTTAAACGATAATAGTAGTAATGATGTCAGTAATTTGCAAAGCAGAGCGATACTTGCACCGACGCTTGATATGGTTGAGTTGATTAATGACTACATTGTGTCTCGCATTCAGGGAGAGACGAAGGTATATTATAGTGCTGACAGTATGTGTAAGTCGGATTGCAATAATGATTTTTTTCAAGATCTGCATTACGAAGACTTTTTAAATGCTATTCGGTGTTCGGTGTTCCAAATCATGAATTGAAGTTGAAGGTCGGCATTCTGTGATGTTATTGAGAAATATTGATCATTCTATGGGTTTGTGTAATGGAACCCGATTGATAATCACAAAACTCGGAAACATGTAGTTGAGGCGAAATTATTTCGGAGGCAATGCAAGATACCACAGTGGTATTCATTCTTAGAATGGCGTTGACTCCATCGGATCCGAGATTGCCGTTTAAATTCCGGCGGCACTTTCCTTTGATTGTTTCCTACGCGATGACTATCAACAAGAGTCAGGGGCAATCCTTTTCTAATGTTGGCATTTATCTGAGGAGACCAGTATTCAGTCATGGGCAACTATATGTCACTGTGTCGAGAGTTACTAATAGAAGCGGATTGAAATTTTTGATTTGTGACAAAGATGGTCAACCGGAAAAGACAACGATGAATGTGGTGTTTAAGGAAGTGTTTCGAAATTTAGATTGATTTTTGTGATTTTTAATATTTATTTAGTTCATATGAGAATGTTACTGTGCTTATTTATTTATACTTCCATCTAATGCGTGTTACCTAATAACTATTTTAGTTTGATTGTCGTGAGATGTTATTCAATAATACTTTTTTTTCTAATGTGAGGCGGGTTTTAAATACTTTACATTAATTGTCGCCTAATATTTCTTCACATTTCAATTATATTTGCAGTTAATGCATTTTACTTAAAAATATTGTCTTTTTCTATCTATAAGACATGTTATTTACAGTGTTTTCATCCCGTGCAATGCACGGGTTGGATACTAGTTGACCATAAAAATCAACATGAAAATTGTGGAAACTAACCACCCGTCCGCTTACACATTAACTGCACTTTTCAACTTTCTAAACAGAAATTATTTTATATTATTAAATCTTTAAGTTTATATTATTTTATTTTATGTGCTAAAAAAAGTTTATATTATTTTATGACAGGTATTCTCCAGTTTACTTCGTACTATATATGTTCATAGCATAATTTCAATATTTAAGAAAATGTTAAATATTTTTTTAATTTAAAATCATATTACTTTATTATTATGAATTTACTTAGTATTATCTTATGATGCTTTTAATTTCTTATACAAATTCTCAAATAATTATTTTTAATATCATTATAGATTTGAATTATTTAACGATAAAAGATAATTTTTTAATTCAATTAAATTAGGTTCGAAAATATATATTATTTTGTGAAAATTATTATTATTATTATTATTATTATTATTATTATTAAACCATCCTAACTTGAAAATTCAGGTTTAGGATACAAAAATTTATAAAGAATGAAACGTGATGCCAAAACCTCCAAATTAAGTAGTCAGTACAAATATGATTTTATCCTCTCATCTATATCAAGTAGACCCGCCACGGTTCCGGAACCATCGGTTCGGTTCGAGCTGATTCATGATTCCAAAAATATTGGAGCCGAACTGAGCAGTGTTTGGAGGCAGCGGTTCTGTTCGAACTGGTTCAGGTTTTTTTTTTTAAGGCCTACTCCAACAAAAAATTTTAAAAATATAGTATAGAAATTTAGAAAGTATAATAATAAGAAATTAATAATTAAAAAGATAAAGATTGTATGTGGAAAACTAGAAATTAGAAATTTAGAATAGTAGAAAACCAGAAATGTAGAATTGTAGATTATAATTAGTAAGTAGAAATTTGAATTGAAACTTGAAACTTGAAATTTGAAAAAATGATAATAAGAATTAAGATAATTAAGATTTGAGAATTGAGAATTTGAGAATGAGAGAATTAGAGAATGAGAGATTGAGAATTGTAGTGTGAAAAAAATAGAAAGATTATAGGGTATTTATAGATTGAGAATGAGAATTTTTTTTTTTAAATAATAAACCGGTTCCGGTTTGGAACCGGAACCGTCCGGCTCCGGTTCCACAAAAAACCGAACCGAACCGGAACCGGCCTCCGACCGGTTCCGGTTCCGGTTCCGGTTTTGACCGGTTCCGAACCTCCCGGTTTCGGTTCAGAACAGAAACCGTGGCCAGGTCTAATATCAAACACAAACGTATTCAAGCTATACATTAGACGATAAGCGAAAGCAAACACGCTGAATTTCGTAATCTCATCTATGTCAAACATGGGCCTACTGCACTACAGAAGTACATATGAAAATCTTAGAATAGGGAATATTCCCAATATCAACCATTCTTTGCATGTGAAACTCAACCTTCTTTAATTTATGACTTTTATGTGATTCATCTAGATGTCCTTGTGCTTGGAATTATTGCGTTCAATTCATAGATCCAGAAAATGAGAAGAGGAGTGATAATAGAGCATGAACCTGGGCTGGCTTTGGTAGATATAATAATCCAAGAAAGAAAGAGTTGCCGTGGGTGCATTTGCATAAACGTTGGAGAGGGCCATATTATTATTGTTGTTGTTGTTGTTGCTGTTGCTGCTGCTGCTGCTGTTGTTGTTGTTATTGTTCTTATTGTTATTATTATAAAATATTTTTAATTTGTCAAAAAAGTTCTTTTAATTTTTTAGCACGAAACAATTTGCATTCTTAATTTTGTATTTAATTTTGGAATATGCTAGTTCTTTTCGCTAGCTATTGAACAAATAGTTATTGAATACATCTTGAGTCGTATAGGTGTGAAAATTGATATTTATTGTAATAATGTAATAAACGTCAAATGAAGACATGAATAAAATTTTAATATTGTCAATTTTTAAATTTTATTATATTTAACGATATTTTGATTTATTCTTTAACAAAAAATTAGATAGTGTGATTTTAACCTTTGCATACTTTCTGACGTAGCTACATTTAATATCATAAAGCTAATTACAATGCTTTCATCATAATGTGTATCAGTGTGAAAATAACAAGTTTTTTTCCCTATATTTTTATAAATTTATGAGTGAATAACAAATAAGAAATTAATATATTGTTGATAAATGTTGATAGATTGGTCTTATTGTGACTAACTTGGCATGCTATCACTGCAGTGACGATTCTGAGGCTAAGCGAGTTAGGTGACTGCCTAGAGCCTTACAAGAAATTGAGGCTATGTTCTAGGTGCTATTTTCTGGCCCTTTTTTGTTTTCGAAAATATTGAAAACATATTCTATTCATTGTTTTAGAAAATATATTTTCGAAACCATTTTCAAGATTTGTATAGAAAACTAGAAAATGTCTTTTTAACGTTTTTGGCATTTTCTATGTTAAATGTCGAAAACAACGAAAGCACTATTTTGTTGCTGGCGACTGTTGGTGGAGGAAGGGCGGTGGGGCGGGAGGGATGGGGATGGGGTTGGGGTGAGATGGAGAGGATGAGGATGAGGACCACTTTTGATATATTGTAAAGTTTAGGGATCCTTTTATATATTTTATTGCCTAATTTATTATATTTTTAAAAGTATAAACCAAACACGTTTTCTATTTTCTCTTCTCAAAAAATAATTTTTCAAAAGAACAAACCAAATGCATTTCAATTTTTTCAAAACAACAATTGAAAACAGAAAATGCCAAAATATTTTCGAAAATAAAAACAAAAAATACAAAACAAACAAAACGGGCCCTGAATTTTGAGGATGCAACCAATTGCCAATGTACTTCTTGTGCCTGTAGAGTAGACCCAGCCACGGTTCCGGTTCCGAATCGAAACCGGAGGTTCAGAACCGGTCAAAACCGGACCCTGAAGTTAGCTTCTTAGTGCATGTACTTTGTTGAACTTCATTCCAGACCCTGATTTATTGCCCAACAATCTACGAGAATAAAGAGTGTACGAGTCGAGGAAAAATAAAAGACAACCATCATCTACTAAGACTAATTATTAGAACTTCCTCATGCTTAGACTACCAAATACCTAACAATCTAGACTAAGCACTTTCATTACATGCCAAGTAAATCAGGTGCCTTCTGATGAACTCACACCCAGGCTAGAACTTGCTTTTGTTGGGGAACTAGGCGCTGCTAATTCCGCCCAAGATCAGTGGGACACAAAAATAATATGCGACTGAGAAAATAATGGACACTAAAATAAACACAAATATGGAACACCGAGATTTAACGTGGTTCGGCCAAACTGCCTACGTCCACGGACCCACACCAATATATTTCACTATCTCAAAAGGAGGAGTACAAAAATACCACACTGTATTTTCTCTACCTACGCAAAGGCTTTATCACTCCACTCACTTTTATCTCTCGTGTATAGCTTCTACACTGAAACTCTCACACTCTCTCTACACAATGGCTATTGTGTTGGTGTATTCTGGTGTATTTACAATGCAGAATGGAGCCTCTATTTAAAGGCAATCTATGCACCTACTCCTACGCAAATTGTCAACAATTACGACTGCCACCTAATCTTACACAAATTGTCAACAATTACGGCTGTCTTTTGTCAAGAATGATGGCTATAATTTTGCATCTAATTTCTTCCTCTGCAAATGTGAACTCGTGCAGCCCACAAACATTGAGCCATAATTTTTGACTTTTGAGCACATGCAGCCTCTTTCTTTGACTTTGTGGACATTTGGCTTCACAGACCAACAATCTCCCACTTGAAGACAAATGGATCTCATCTTCTATGAAATGTGGTGTGGGTCATCTCCTCTGTCTTCATTGAAGAAGACCAATTGAAGCTGAGCACAGCTCCAATTTCTCCTTGGTTACTGTCTTCGTCATCATGTCGGCTGGGTTCTTGGTGCCTTGAATCTTTTCAAGTTTCAATACTCCATCTTCCAAAAGTGATCTGATGAAGTGATAACGGAGTCCAATATGCTTGGTTCTGGAATGAAATGTCGAATTCTTTGCCAGATGTATCGCACTCTGACTGTCACTGTGCAAGACATTCTTCTCCTGTTCGCAACCCAATTCTGCCAACAAACCTTGTAACCATATCATTTCTTTGCTAACCTCGGTTACTGCCACGTATTCTGCTTCTGTAGTTGATAACGCAACAATCTTCTGTATCTGCGAAATCCAACTTACTGCAGCAACACCAACTGTGAAGACATAACCGCTAGTGCTTCTTCTGCGATCTACCTCACCAGCAAAATCTGCATCTACGAAACCTCGTAGTTTCACTTCGCCTCGTCTAAAGCATAAGCATTTATCAGTAGTTTCCCGTAGATATCTCAATATCCACTTTACGCATCCCAATGTCGCTTTCAGGATTTGCCATATATCCGCTCACAACTCCCATCGCATGAGCGATGTCTGGTGCAGTACAAACCATGACATACATCAAACTTCCAATGGTGAGGCATATGGAATTTTAGCCATGAAGTTTCCTCTCCTCGCCTTAGGAGACTGGTCGTTGGATAGGCGGAAATGATTCGCTAATGGCGTCTTGACCCGGCTTTGCATCGCTCATGTTGAACCTTTGCAGGATTTGATCAACATACTTGGCCTGTGACAACTGCAAAACACCCTTTTGCTTGTCTCTACAAATTCTCATCCCTAGAATTTGCTTTGCTTCACCCAAGTCCTTCATTTCAAATTCCACCGATAGTTGCTTCTTCAACTTCTTGATCTCGTCCATGTCCGAGCCTGCTACTAACATGTCATCGACATAAAGTAGCAAAATGATATAGCTAGACTCGAACCGCCTGAAGTAGCAACAATGGTCAGCATTACACTTCATGTAGCCATTTTTCTGCATAAATCCGTCAAACTTCTTGTACCACTGTCTAGGCGCTTGCTTTAAGCCGTATAGGCTCTTATTCAATTTGCATACCAGCGTCTCTTTTCCTTTCACTGAGAAGCCTTCCGGTTGCTGCATATAGATTTCCTCCTTTAAATCACCATGGAGGAAAGCAGTTTTCACGTCTAACTGCTCCAAGTGCAAGCCCTCCGCTGCAACAATGCTCAACACTGATCGAATTGTTGTCAGTTTCACAACTGGCGAAAATATCTCTGTGTAGTCAATTCCTTCTTTCTGCTGGAAACCTTTGACTACCAATCTCGCCTTATACCTTTTCGAACCATCATGTTCTTCTTTGATTCTGTACACCCATTTATTGTTGAGAGCTTTCTTCCCTTTGGGCAACTCAGCTAGTTCCCACGTCTGGTTGGAGATGAGAGACTTTATCTCATCTTTTATTGCAAGCTCCCACTTAACAGAATCTCCCACCTGACATGCCTCGTCATAGCATTCAGGTTCACCGTCGATGAGCAACATGTAGTTCATGTACTTCCGATTCGGAACATGAGGTCGACTTGACCTCCTCACAATGGGAATTGGAGCTGGAGACTGTGGTGAATCAGCCTCCGAGACGGGCTCCTCTGTCTGCAGACTCTCATCTATCTGCTTCGACATACTGCCTTCCGCAGTATCGTCCAGAACATATGTTGGATCGTCGTTTGTTGTGTCATTGGACTGCATTGCATTTCTGTCCTTGTACATCACATTTTCATTGAATATGACATCCCGCCGATGAGCTTTTTGTTCTGGGTCATCCCAAAACTGCACGAACTCGTCTCCACCATATCCAACAAAAGTACACTTTAGTGATTTGGAGTCTAACTTACTCCTGGCATTGTCACTAATGTGCACATACGCGACACAACCGAATACTTTCAAATGAGAAAGTTTCACTTCTTTTCCGCTCCATATTTCTTCCAGATTCTCAGACTCCAATGGTACCGACGGTCCACGATTAACTAGGTATACCGCCAGATAATACCTTCCGCCCAAAGCTGCTTTGGCGAGGCCTCCATGTATTCTCATGCTTCGGCTCTTTACTGTCAACGTCCGATTCATGCATTCGGCAACTCCATTCATTGCGGTGTTCTGGCAACGTTCTTCTCAACTTGATGCCATTTTGGTAACAAAATTTCTTGAACGCCAAATTTTCGTACTTTCCACCATTGTCGATCTCAACTTCTTTACCGCAAACCGGTTCATTCTCCACCATGGCCTTCCACTTCTTGAACGCCTCGAACACATCGGATTTGTGTCTCAAGAAGTAAACCCACACCTTTCTCGAGTGGTCATCAATGAAAGTCACGGCAGTATGACTTTCCGCCAATCGATGAAACTGCTGTTGACCCCACACATCTGTATGGACAAGTTCAAGCTTCTCTTTCTTCAGAGTTCTGCCACTTGTATTGAAACTCACCCGTTTCTGCTTCCCGAAAACGCAACTTTCGTAAAAGTCTATGTCAATAGACTGAAGCCCTGGTAGTTTCCCTTTTGCATGCATGTACTTGAGCCCTTTCTGGCTTATATGCCCAAGTCTTTGGTGCCACAGGTTCGCATCCTTGGTATCAGCAACTGCGATTGTCATACACGCATTCGCCGTTGTGTATAGGGTGCCACTATCCTTGCCACGTGCGATTATCATGACCCCCTTGGTGATTTTCCAATTATCACCAGAGAAGCTTGTGTCACATCCTTCTCTCGACAATTGTTTGACGGAGATCAAATTTTTCATCAATTCTGGAATATGTCTCACGTCTTTCAATTTCCATACAGATCCATTGACATTGATCTGTATTTCTCCTATGCCCACCACGCTGCAAGGATGATCGTCTCCGAGATATACTTCTCCGAAATTTCCCGACACATAATTTGCAAAAAAGTGTCGATTTGCGGTGGCATGGAACGATGCTCCAGAGTTTATTACCCAATAGTCAGACTTCTTCTCCATGGAGCATATCAACGCATCACGCGTTTCTTCGGTCACGACATTGACCTCGGTCTTGTTCTCCGTTTCCTTTGGAGCTGCCCTACACTGATTTTTGTAGTGCCCAACCTGACCGCAATTCCAACATTCAACAGACTTTGACTTGTTGGAATTTATGTGATTTTTGGATCTCTGCCGCCATTCCTCGACTTACTGGCCCACGCCTGCGTTCCCTCTGCTTGAACTTACGCCTCCGCTATCTACATTGAAAACGGCCCCGAAAGTTGAAGCCGATCCGACCGTCCTCCGGATCTCCTCACCAAGATCATGCTCACAACGTCATCGAACTTCAATTTCGACTTACGGCCAAGCTACCGATGCGTGGATCGTGCCATTCCAGGCTTCTCAGGCAATCGCCAAGAATTAATAGAGCTCGAACCTCATCACTAAAAGTGATTTCCACCGTGGTCAATTGGTCTACTACCTCATTGAATTCGTTGAGGTGTTCTCCAAATCTCCCGCTTTCCATCATCTTCATATTGAACAATTTCTTGATCAAATGAACTTTATTTGTTCACTACTGCTCATACATCTTTGGATAGAGTCGCCATGAGAGACGCCGTTGTCTTCTCATTTTTAATGTTGAAAGCGACCGACTTTGATAGGGTCAATCGACCGCGCCGAGTGCTTTTCGATCAAGCACCTCCCACTCGTCGTCTTTCTCGCTTTCCGGCTTTTCTTTCAACGGCTTATATAGGTCCTTCGATACAAATAGTCTTCCATTTGCATTTTCCAATATCCAAAATTTTTGCCATCAAATTTATCAATTTTGGAAATTTTCTCGTCATCACCATTACTCCCACTCGAACAAAATGTGATTTTTCGAGAAATCGCTTTCGATGTGGAAGATCGCCACGCTGCAACCACAGAGCATACTAAGAATTTCAAGAGATATCACAAACAAAGCTCGATGCAGTTGTTGGGGAACTACCGCTAATTCCGCCAAGATCGTGGGACACAAAAATAATATGCGACTGAGAAAATAATGGACACTAAAATAAACACAAATATGGAACACCGAGATTTAACGTGGTTCGGCCAAACTGCCTACGTCCACGGACCCACACCAATATATTTCACCATCTCAAAAGGAGGAGTACAAAAATACCACATCAGTATTTTCTCGCCACGCAGCGCTTTATCACTCCACTCACTTTTATCTCTCGCAGATAGCTTCTACATGAAACTCACTCTCTCTACACAATGGCTATTGTGTTGGTGTATTCTGGTGTATTTACAATGCAGAATGGAGCCTCTATTTATAGGCAATCTATGCACCTACTCCTACGCAAATTGTCAACAATTACGACTGCCACCTAATCTTACACAAATTGTCAACAATTACGGTTGTCTTTTGTCAAGAATGACGGCTATAATTTTGCATCCAATTTCTTCCTCTGCAAATGTGAACTCGTGCAGCCCACAAACATTGAGCCATAATTTTTGACTTTTGAGCACATGCAGCCTCTTTCTTTGACTTTGTGGACATTTGGCTTCACAGACCAACAGCTTTCGCACAAATTTCTGTTGCTGCCATTGAAACAATGAAACCTACACACATCCAACGGTAAATATTAAAAACAAAGAGGTAAGATTGACCAAATATAGAAAATTGTGTAATGCGTGGCAAAACAAGAAACAAATTTTGAAGTAGCTACGGAGTAAATACAAGACTTCGCCAATGTTGTGCAAAAAAATACGGTACAATAAAACCATTGTGAGTCGTGAGAGGTAGTCAAAACTGCTCACATAAAAGTAAGATCCAAAAATAGACAATCGGCAAATGCGACCGGAGAAATCTACAAGCATTTTCAAGAAAGGAAAACACAAACTGAAGAAAGTTGTGAATAGTAACAATCACAACCCAATAAGAAATTAAACCCGAAAATCGATGATGGCCATGGGCAAGGGACAAAAACAACAAGCATTCCCAAGAACAGAAGGAAAAAAACTCACCGGAATTAGTCCTCAGGCATCTCAGAAGCACGGATCAGTGGGGAAGGAGCTTCAGAACTAAGATTTAACATTAGGGCAATGAGAATATGGACAGATGGAGACCTGTAGTGTAACTGGAGTTCAGAAACGTCACGACTTTAAGAGGATGATGTTGAACTGTTTTAATTAAAGTCAGATAATTGTAGAAGTCAAATTTTGAAGTAGCTACGGTAGTGTTTATTACATTTGAGTCCCAAATTTTTATTTTTGTACGCTTCAATCCCCGAGCCGACCACCTACAACCACCGCCGGAAAAGTCAAACCACCAGATCTAGTGGTTCTTAGGTGGAGAACCACCTGCGATGGTGGTTCTTCACCTTGGAGAACCACTGCCGGTGGTTGCCGGCGGTGGGATTGCTGGGGGTGGGGTGGGGTGGGGGTAGGGTAGATGGAGATGAGGGTTTGTTTGCAATTTTGGAAAAGTTTGAGAACCCTTTTGTAAATTTTATTATACGAAATTGTATTTTTGAAAAAGTATAAACCAAACACATTTTCTGTTTTCCGTTCTCAAAATTAATTTTTCAAAATAACAAATCAAATGCATTTTCAATTTTCTCAAAACAAAAATTGAAAACAAAAAATACCAAAATATTTTCGAAAATGAAAACAGAAAATACAAAATAAACAGAACGCCCGGTGCCGCAGCTAATTACCTCAAAATGGAATTTGGCGTTTTGAGTTGGAGTCCATGGTTGGCAGCCCAAAGCAGATTACCCCATAACCGATGGGACCCTATCATCTGTAAATGGCCCGTAGCCCATAGAAAACAAAAGAAAACTCAAACTGGGCTTTAATGCCCAGAAGAAATTGGGACCGAGTATAAAATCAGGCAATCAAACTTTTATCAGAAAGAGAAGAACGAAGGAAAAGAAAACATTAGGGGGAGATGATGAGAAGATTAGGGTTAGGTTTAGCGGCGGCAAGGGCAAGGGAGAAAATCAGCAGCAGCTGTCTATTTATGAGTAGTTTAGCTGCGAATGAGAAGAGTTTATATTTATGTTTCTATGAGGAGAATCGATGTCGTGATGCAGCAATACCATCCGAGGTGAATAAAGTTGTGGATCAAGTTGTTCGCCGCATCAGTTTGATTAACAATGATTATGATGATGGCGGCAAGGAGCAGTACTTGCGGGAGGACGCACCTTTTAAGAGTTACAAGGATATTGGTGACTGGAGATTTTGCGGTCGCTTCGGTTCCCAGCTTCTTTTCCCCTACGGCCCCGGCGGCCGTGAGTACCCATATCCATATACACTTCCATATTCAGATTCAGATTCATATACACACATCAATGGGGTTGATACGTCGACCCGGCCGATGAAGTTCCAGGAATTCAAGGCCTTCTCAACTCCGAAAGTTAACCCGGTGCTCGTGGAGCTCAACGGAAAACTCTACTGCATTGACAACCACAACCGCTACAACTCCTCACCCACTTTTGAGGTTTTAGATCCCGAAGACAACTTCAATTGGCGGCCTCTGGATCCACCTCCCTCATTATGCGGAACGATACCTTTCTCTTTCTATTGCTCAGTTTTGGAGGGGAGCAACCAAATCTTATGTTGGGAGAAGGGGGAGGGGGAGTGGCTGTGTGAAGCGTATTTCTTTGATGTCACCAAGCCTGAGAAAAGATGGACGAAAGCGGCGTGTTCGGATTTGAGTAAACACCTTCCCGTTCTTGGATATCGTAGGCCTCCTGTCTTCATCCAAAACCATCATCCTCATGTTGGTCATTTCTACCTTATGTTTAGCTATACTCCTTACTCTAAACCTTTCACTCTATTCCCTTATTTGATGTCACACAATTGTGATTCTTTCCAACCAATTGGGGAAGAAATTCAGCTGCCTCAAGAATTGTGTTCTAACTATATACCGGAAGAGGAAGGATGTGGGTATGGAAAACATATCTGTACTGATTTTGATATTATCCATCTCGAAGCTCAAAAGTTCTGCCTTATTTTGAACAAATTCTACTCTTTTGATCCTAATCAAGGCCTTGAAAACACGGCCACTCTTCTTCTCATGACGTTTGAATACGACATTATTCCTAATAATGTCAACAAAGTGAATATCCAAACCCGATTTATCGGGGCCCGCCACTTTCGATACCATCCCAAGCAGCTGCGTGAGCCAAATTTTATACGGACCTCCTGCCTACACGTCACTGGTGCATTTGTGCTCTAACAACCTCACGCACTCTGTAAGGGTATGTTTGATTGGCTTTAGTTTCTTCATCTCTGGTTGTTTGATTGTACAAGTTTTTCATGTAAACCATTTCTAGGTAGAGCACAAAGCTTGTTTGTGTCCATTTTCCATACAAACTAAAATCTAGATAGGAATTGGTTTTTTGTTTTCCATGTATGATGGAATTGGTTTTCCAAGTTTTCTTTTTCCATGCATTGCAATCAAACACACCCTAAGTTGTGTTCGTTTCTATGCTCATCATTTATCAAATTAGATTGAGTTCATCCGAATGGAGGTGGTAACTCAAAAGCTTATTATGTGGAAGGGATTAATTAGTAGCCCAACAGCTTGTCTATGATTTAGGTGTGCTACCTCAAAAACTGCTCTTTCTGTTGCTATTTTCTGCTGAACCTTGTGAGAGATATTGGACCGCTTCATTTTTCTTCTTGCATGCTATTATATTTTCTGATCTGTTTTCACAAAAAAGTACTAAATTACAATCTTTGGACCTATACCTTGTTTCCGAAACCTCTTTGGTTCCCATAGCTTTACTGGATGTTTGTTAATCCAAATACGCTAGTTTATAACTTATTTGGAGAGCTTATAATCTCCCTTTACTCAAATAAGCTCAGCTTGGTAGCTTATTTGAGAAGCTAGGAGCTTATTTCAAAAGCTTGGTTTTGTATTTTTTTTTTTTTTTTTTGGTGTTACGTGCTTTTCAAATAACTTCGATTAGCTTTTTCGTTTTTTATTCCATTTTTAACTTGTTCTTTTTTTTAAAAGAAATTTATTTTAAGCATATCATCATTTTATGTAATGTTGTATTTATGGGCTAGCTTTTTAGTTAGTTTTGGAACACACTTTTATTTATATAAGCTAACTAATTAGCTATCAGCAACAAGTTACAAGCTTCCAACTCACTTTTCAAAGAATCAGCTAGTTTATCAGCTTTTCTCCCAAACACAGTCTTAATCTTACAAATTGGCTTTGATCTGGTGCCAGTCCTCCCCCCACCACCACAAAAACCAAAAAAACCCTGGGCGGTGCGAATGCTTTCACCCCCATTTGATTGGAGGGTGGGTTTTTTTGGGGTTGTTCTCTCTCTTGCTGGACTTCCAGCTGCTGGGACCAGAAACAAGCTCTCTTACGAATTGTGTACCTATAGTGAGTAAATAGTTGTAAGGCGTCCCACTCTTTGAAACTTATTTTGGTTGTTGCCTGCCCAAATTATTGAAGTAACTCAAAATGTAGTCTTCATTCTACCTTGATTGCATTTCTTAGTTGTCTACATCAGAAGGGTACGATTGAAAAAAATCGAAGTTGCGACTGATGGAGAAATCGACTTTTAACTACAAGAAGCCGCCATGTAATTTGAAAGGAAAATGTTAGAATTTTTCTAGTAGCATTCCTGAACCCAAGTTGAGTTATTCATTATGTATTGATCTGATCAGAATGGACAATAATGTTCCAAAACCAGGTGCTGGTACCACCTGCTTTTGGAAAAATAATCATTATAAATGGTTTAAAGTGGATTGTGATGCATCTTCTTCTGCATAACAGGAAAGAGCACCAAAGGAACTTATGCTGAGGATGATGATCACGAACTATGAGGATGTTGTTTTGGACTTAACGAGTTGTTTTTGGTGGCATGCGGGCTGGATGGGGTTTATCTCTTAGGCCAAGTTTTAGTACCAATGTTTGTGTAACAGATGATGCGTGTTGGACTTTGAACTGTTTAATTTATTTATCTGGCTCCCTGTTGTAACTGTTTGATCTCTGGTACACTCTTGGTAGGAGCGACCATCCGAAAGGATAAAATAAGTTGTAACTGTGTAATTTTTGGTACCCCCTAGGTAGGAGCAACCGTTCAGGTGGATAATAACATGAGTGGTTTTTAATATACTAGTTTTACACCGCAGTTTATCTTTTGACCATTATTGAAATAACAACATTGTTGCTACCAAATTCAGAATACTTATTTTAAGAAAAAAAACTGCATTTGTAGTTCAGTTTTTAGTATTCATTACATGTTAGCATTTTCAAGTTTCGATCCACTAAAGGAAAGAAATTTGTCAACTGTGGATGGTTACATATTTCAGTTGTTAAATGATGAGTGTTACATATATAAATATATATATATATATGTTATGAATAATAATTGAAGAATAATTATTAGGTGTTATGAATAATTGAGAATAATGTGGTGGTTATGAATTATGAGGAATAATTTGGTTGAGGAATAATTTGGTGGAGGAATAATTTGGTAAAAGATGTAATTATTATATGTGAATGACTATTATACCCTTGATGAAATTATGTAATTACGATTGTCTTGAATTCAAGTTTCCTATAAATAGAGCAGTTATTAATGAAATTGATTCACAGAATTCGCCAGAATTCATTCTACTAAATTCTCTCTATTGTTTACATCTTTTATAACACGTTATCTAGTCTCTGGATTTGAGTAATATGAAGGAGTATCTTTCTGCAGTTGCATCTTATAGATGATGTACATGTATCGAAGATTATTATAAATAACCTAATCCATCTCCAATCAATACTTATCTTTCTTTCTCTCTTATCTTTTTCCCACTTTCTCGACGCGTCTCACTCTCTCTATCTTCCCAATCACTCAGAAAAACATTTACGCAGAGACAAAGAGTTGTGGGCAATTCAAGAATTAGCGAATGGAGGAAATACGTATGCTCAATCGCTTCTCCCAAGAAAAAAGGAAAAGGTATATATATTATATTACTTTTATAATATAATAATATATTAAACTATAATATTCGTTTTCGAGATATAAGGAGCATACATTATCAAAATCAAATTTTCTCGACTCCATTATACTCGATTTAACGAGAGCTTCGATTTGACACCAACATTGATAGGGTAATAACTCGTTTTGAAATATGTTATTATCAAACTTTCAAAATTTACAAATCAGTACACCAACTTTTGAAAAAGTTACAAAATAGTCCTTGAACATTTTGATATTGATAAATTGAAATAGAAAGGAGATAATTTTCCAATCGTAAAACATTGATAAAATATTTTTGACAATTTTACCTTTACGAATTGGAATGGACAATTTTACCCTTAGGGTAAAACCGACCTAATTTTGACGACAGTGAAAATGGGATAGAATATTCATGAAGAAATTCTAAATCCATTGATTATATAAAATGGCTTGAAGTCCATTTGAGTTAAAAGATCGAATATTATTTTAACTCAGAAGAGTTTAATTACATAATATACTTATTCTAAAGGATAAATGTCTTTCTTGTAGAAGTAATGAGTATTTGTTCAGAAGAACAAATTTGCTCCCGTAGAAGCGATTCAATATTTAATTCTAACTTTATTTACTTGTAATTTAATTCTTGCAATACCTCCTACTTGATGATGGGTTCAACCGTCACTAAGCGGAAGGTTTTATATATTTACGCACTTTATATGCCAAGTGATGGGTAATACCTTCTACTAAGCAGATCCTACTCCTGAAGAAGTAGTTAAACATTATGCAATTTAATTCTCGCAATTTAAATTCCGTAAATTTATATTTATTGCAATAATTCCCATAAGGTAGGTTCGACCACCTATTGGAGGAAATTTAATTTCTGCAATTTAAATTTATGCACTTTATAGTTTGACTATATTTCCAATGTGGTGGGTAATACCACACGATTGGTGTGCATATTTCCAATGTGGTGGGTTATACTATACGATTGGTTATAACGAATCCTACTCCAGAAGAAGTAGTTGATCAAGTATTCTAATCATACTCTCGAAGTAGTAGACGATGAGAATAAAATTACTTCCCCATATATACCGAATATTAATGGAGAAAATTGAGTAAGTGGTACTTGAAGTCACCATTGGATAAATAGATGAAAATAAAATGCTCAATAGATCCCATGTTGATAAATCAAAGATAATATATCGCATGGAGAAATTATATGAAGTAATCTCATCGATGATATGAGATTGTATTAATATGAGAATAAAATACTCTTGAAGAAGCATAACCACTAGATTTACGTATTTGAATAAAGCGATATGATATTATTATTACTTTCGGAAGAAGTACAAAGCGTCAGAAGTGGAACATATTGAGAATATCAAAAGATGGCATTAAACACTCGAAAATATAGAAATGCAAAAAGAATATACATACTGAATCCATAAATGAGGGATGTGTCTCGAGAGTATAAATACTCCGTAACTCTGCCACCATCAACATTAGGATTCATAATGAAATATTTAAAGGATCAGAATTTCTTTTTCGCTTGACACCAGTGTACGTGGCCAAGCGGACTGGGCTTCCACAGATTCTTGAACATATGCATGAAATTTGATGAATAGTTCATCAACAAGATTCTAGCAGAAATAAGTATTTTTCTCATGAATGAGAGATAAACTTATTATTTACACTCGATCTAGAAACGCTAGTAAGCCATCAAAGAAATTATTAATATTCAACAAACCTATTGGTTTGACATGAAAGTTCCACTTGTGCCAACGAGGCTATATTGAATATTTCCTCCAGTGTGTTGTAGCGCTGGAAGGACAATGAAAGCATCACTATTATTCATCATATACATCATGCGGTTGTGGATGGATTGCGCTTGTAGCCCCAACCCCGCTGAACCCATGGTAGAAGCGGCTCCAATTGAGTATTAGATCCAACTAGATGGAAAGATATTACACTCAAACTCTTATTCCCCCATGATTGTGCCATTATAAGTCTAGCTAAAAGTTTGTTGTTGGTTCCTCCGTATAGTATATTGATTTCTTGTCTCCTAACTCTTTTTAGTCGGTTTGCCATATCCACATATTGGATATGGCCTACCATTAGATCCACCAAGAATACATACGGTTTTAATATGGCGAGGTAAAGTGACTTGTATGAGATGATTCTAAAATCTCCACATCCATCTCTACTCCTATCTCTCTTTTGCACTATATTTTCAACATGAGAGATATATGAATCCTCTATTTAAAGAAAAATTTTAAAACCAATAATTGAGTGCACTATTTACTTTTTGACAAATATGAAAGAGAAAAAAATCTGAGAAAATTTTTAAGTGAAAATGACATATATCTATCGGTGATTGAAAAATAATATATATATACATATATATATCTTAAAATCGAAAAACAATATTTACAATTACAAGAAAAACATTGATCTTCGTTATTACAGAGCTTCCTTATATTAATATGAGAAAATTATTATACTAAAATTTTCTACTAAATTTCTAAGCAGGATCTTCTAAAGTAAGTTTTTCAAGGCATGTAGCGTTTGTTGATCTTTGAATTTGGCCCATAAGGCCATTAGGCGACCTTATGCGTGTCCACTAGGATGTGTCTCAAAGCACATTGAATATCATCCAAAGGCTCCTTACTCAATCCATCCTTAATGAATGCTATTTTATCTTCTCGATTTACGGACAAGTACCCCAGATTTACATCGAAAGTGTCACATGTCCACCGAGCACACTTGTAGCATCCTCCTAATCTTTTTACTCTCCGTTTCTTTGAAAAACTACTTTTACCCATACCAGGCATGTATTTAGAAGGAATTGAAACCTCACGGATAATCGAACCTTTGCTTCAATCAAGCATCGGATATCTTGTGGGATACCCTTATTCATTAGCATCCTTAATCTTTCCACTACATCGATAAATCCTTTTTAGGATTTTGACTCGGTAGTGATGGATAGTATTTTCGAAGATTTGAGAGCATATGATCCATTATAATGTATAGACCCTTGTTAGGATGAATTTTGCAATAATTTTGATGATTTATTTATAGAATAATACGACGCGTATGAAATAAGACTCGATTTTAAATAAATAATATGAAGCGTAAAAGCTACGATTTCGAATTAAATAATAGCCGGATGTGATGCGTATGAAATTTGTAACTCAGTGTTTGAGCGATAGTAGACAATAATGTCACCAAAAGATGATGGAATATGTCGGTGAATTGTTTCTATGATAAATCATGTTGAGCACTATCTGAGATACTAGTGAAATCGATATAAGAATTTCTTGAACTAGAAGTTCAATAATACTCGTTTGCAAAACCTGACTGACCATCCGGTTTAAATAATTATTGAAATCAATATTTCAAGTGAAGAATTAAAAGAATTCTTCAATGATTGTTCTCGATAAATGATGAAATCATTACTAGCCAATATTGGGAATAAATCCCAAATATATTTGGAATAAAGGATGAGAAGTATGGGCCCACTCATCCTCCATGTGGACTACTAGATATTATGATATGGATCCACTAGATAGTCACATGTGTATATGATTCGTAATTTGAAATTTACGAAATATTTACTCACGGTATGAGCATGATTTTCAGATTTAATGATAAAGTTAGTAAATATATATATATATCCCAATTATTTGAATAAATCCCTGAAGGATTTGAGTATGCGCATACAAGTGGGATATTATATGGCAAATTATTTAAAGTCCTCAAATAAATTGCCGATATCGAGAATAGAATACAAACGGTCTAAATTCCCATATTAATTTGAATGATGAGAACATATATGATTAAAATCATACCAAACTGTATGAGTTTTGGTGTTCTAAATTTTCTCAAAGATGAGGAGTATTAAAGGTTGAAAATAATATGTGAAATGCATCATGTTATATCCTCGAAATTGAAATCTGAACTTGAAGTTCAAAGATGCATGAAAGGCTATGAACAATCACATATATCATTACGATGCTTTGATAAGTTAGCACGCTGTAAGCGTTGATATTTCCCCAATCATATATATCAAAGCAAATTATAAAAGATGGTCTTAATAACGGAGGCATATACTCTTGAAGAGTATATAGACATAACTATATTGTGTAATCCTACAAGAGGATTGATAATGAGATATCTCGATAAGTTATGTCGATATGGGGAAAAAAATGAAATTGAAATGTGTCGACACGATATGAAAATGTAGCGCTACATATGATCAATGATAATGAAAATATTGAGATATATTGAAGATGATAAATGGCGAATGTGAAATCCTTAACTTACGAGATGATGAGATGATGATGACTAGTGCTCAAGTTTAAAGATAAGCATGGTGGTCATTATATGTTGCATGCTCACGAAAGTTAAATTGCCGATCGTGTGTGTAGTACCGAAAAGGAAATTAAAGGATCGGGTGAGCTAAGCCCGTGTTTATGAGTACCCTAAAGGGTGAGCTAAGCCCCTGGGAATGAAATAACCTATTAAGTGAGTATTAAATGTTAAATGATATATTTTAAGTGTTAGTTAGTTATGAAGGTTTATTTATATGTTTACATGTTTTTACGATGAATTTATATGCTTTAAATTGTGTATTTGGAGACATGTGTTCATGGTGAATGTTTTTAGTTGTGTACGAAAATTGATGCACTCTAAATGAACGAAGAGTATAAAACCAATGTATATGATACTCATACAAATGTATGAAAGATTTTGAAATGCTTGCAGCATACTTGTATAAAATACGCGTTGCACTCTTTTTCCCTTAGTGAGGTTTTATCCCATTGGGTTTTCCTAGCAAGGTTTTTAATGAGGCAACTTTAAAGGCGTATTCACATGAATAATGTACTCTTTTTCCTTCATTAGGATTTTTCCCACTGGGTTTTTCCTAATAAGGTTTTAACGAGGCATATTCATGGTATATTGAGAACGATAGGAGAAATTGATCTGTATCTATTGGATCAAGTTATAATGGAGCTAATGCTTTAGATCCAAACGATGATGATATTGAAATCATTTACCGAAGTAAAGATATCGATTCTCAAGATATGAAATCAAGCGAGCACTGTACTCTTTTTCCTTGATCAAGTTTTTCCCACTGGGTTTTCTTGACAAGGTTTTAACGGCAAAGACGTGAATACTCATATGGCCGATAGACATCGGGGGGAGCAATGTTTTGATGAAGCAAAGATATAACCACTCCAAGCTATCCTGTGTCGGTTTGGAAGTTTTTTCCCCGGGTTTTTTTCTCCAAACAGTCAGGAAGACATTTGTATTAATAGTCATTCGAAGTGTTATGAATAATAATTGAAGAATAATTATTAGGTGTTATGAATAATTGAGAATAATGTGGTGGTTATGAATTTTGGTGGAGGAATAATTTGGTGGAGGAATAATTTGGTAAAAGATGTAATTATTATATGTGAATGACTATTATACCCTTGATGAAATTATGTAATTACGATTGTGTCATTCGAAGTTTTCCTATAAATAGGGCTTCAGTTATTAATGAAATTGATTTCTGAGAATTCCTTAGAATTCATTCTCTCTAAATTCTCCCTATTGTTTCTATACTTTTATAACAATATATATATATATATATATATATATATATATATATATAGTGAAGAGTTGTTGGTAAACAGCATGATACATCTTTCCATATTTATGGGACTGCTTAATAAGTTGTCTTAAAATATTGCTTCAGTTGCGTGAGAATATCAATTGCTTTGTGGATATTGTTGTGTTTAAAATTCGACCGCAAGCGTACCCCCAGCGTGAAAGTAATAAAGTGAATTTTTTGAGTTTGGATATCGTACTCACGAGAACTGTTAGTGTTGTTGTTTAATTCTTACTAGCCTTAGGGTATGTTTGGTAAATGCAATAAGCTATTTTATAACTTATTTGGAGAACTTACAAGTTTCTTTTATTTAAATAAGCTCTGTTTGGTTGGAAGACCGAATTTGAAAAGCTTTTTTTCACTAGCTTTTGAAATAAGTTTATGAGTTTTTCATTTTTTTCCCCTATTTTTACCATGTTCTTTTCATAAAAAAAGAAATATTATTATTTTAAATATGTCCTTTTCAGTAATTTTGTATTTTTAATCTAACTTTTCAATTAATTTTTTCAAATACTAATATTTAAATCAGTTAGCTTTTCACCTATAAACCATAAATTCTCAGTTGGCTTATTAGTCATAAATTGGCTTATCAGTCATCAGCTACCTTATCAACTTATTCTACCAAACATACCTTTAACCAAAACTAATAAAAAGATGTGATTTTGTTCTAAAAGATAAATTAATGATTAAAAACTAAAATTCGTGCAAAATAAAACTAAATTAAAAGGACAAACTAAGAAAGCAAACTATAAAGTTATTTTGGAGAAATTCAATGAAAAAAGTGGTGTAGAGATTTCGAATCTCCGTTTTACCCGATTATTATTCTAGATTATCAAATTAACAACTTGGTTAAATTTAAAAATCGAATTCCAAATTTATGAGTAATATTCGAACTATTCTCATATACAATTTACCTATATCTCTATGGTAAACATGAATACGCAAGAACATATTAACGATTTGTGAAAACGTTAAAAGACCACTTGGAGTATAGCAGTATATTTCTATCTGCTATCGGTCTCCACGGTTTTTTAATATAGGTCTAATCTAATTTAAATCTCTCGATTCAAAAATTAAACCACAAACATCATATAATTACAGGCACTCAATATGTAAGGAAAACAAATCAATATTAAAAACTTAAATCCAGCACAAGTTGTTGGTTCAATTCGAATAAAAATCAAATAAAACGGTTCATCTACGCCTCAACGCAATAATAAATTTAACCTAACATTCTGGAATTAAAAGAAGAAAAATGAATAAAAGAAAACATAATTGGATAAAACTTTATGAGTTCTTGGCTTGAATCTTCACCCTGAGCTTCGCCTTTGAATTCTCCAAGAAATTCCCAAGTGAAAGCTTTTGTTTTTGTGCCAGAAAGTCCCCCTAAACGTTTGCGATTCGTCTCATAAATAAGCCTTAAACGAGTTCCAATGGAAGTAGAAAAGAAAAACTTGCCAAAAATATGTGATTTCCTGTGCAAAATGCCTATGCGGCCACATAGGTATAGACCATGTGGGCGCATAGTTCAATTTTTGTTTCCCAATAGCCAATTGACCTTGGCGTGCGGCCACATAGTTCAAGTCATGCGGGCGCATTGCATCTTATGCGCGAAGTGCAATTTAGTCGTCAAAGTTTAATTGTAGTGCTGATCCTTGACTTCCAAATTCGATCAATTGAGCCCATAAATTTTTGATTTCTTCAACTTGGCTCCCATTTGATTTCTCTTTGCTTCCCCAACTTTTATTTCTTCCAATTAAGTCCTTCAAACTTTGAATTGTGTGTCTTTTAGTCCAAAATTGCAATCTTTTCTTCATTTTCCAGTTTTAAACTGAAATAAAGACAAATTACACTAAACTAAAAATGAAATTAACTAAAAACAAGAGAAATACATAGTTTAAGAGATCTAAATAAGTGAATAAATTATACTTATCAGACATTGTCTAAAATATGAGCTAAATGCCCAATGAATTTATACATTGATTCACTTTTATTCTATTTTGGGTTTGTTCGGATTTTTTTTTTTAAGAAACAACGATTCATGCATTCAATTCCCCACGAACATATAGAGAAAGAAATAGTGGAATACAACCAATCCAGTGGGTTATACCCGACTTACGGAAAGCATAAGACGCTAAGATATGAGCTAGCACATTCCCGTGACGAGAAATATACATACAAGACTTACAGCAAACCAAACTTATAAGATAATATCCTTATATACAACAGTGCCAGTAGCATGAGATTCAGGATCCATGAGACCATTCACCACACTTAGAGCATCAACATATGACTCTTGAATCACGAGATGTCATTCACGGGCAGGACAAAGGGCACATCTAAGAGCCACCGCCTCTGCCATTTCCACAGTATATAATCCCCGCAATTCAACAGCAAAAGCAAGGATAATATGTCCTTGTTGACCTTGAACAACTCTTCCTACGCCTGCTCGCCCATCCTTCACCACGGCATCACAAAAAAGATATAAACCGGAGTTGCAACTATCTTTCCCCCTCCATCGCCGTTCCTTCCCTAACCGCATATGAGAACTACCTATCCCAATCACAACATCTCTAATTCCCTCTTGTTGGTACTCAACCATTAAACCGAAAGCCATATCAGCAACTAGCCCGTAATGCCTCCAAATTTGTTGATGGAAAAACCGATTACGATCTTGCCAAATTGCCCACAATATCATACACATCCTTTCCCTATCGCCCACATCTAGTTCAGATAGTACTGCAACCATTGCACTTTTAAAATCATATGGTTTGACTAATTTAATAGACCCCCACATTCCAACATATTTGCACAGTCTCTGGACCACTCACATTCGCAGAAGACGTGAAAGTTAGTTTCCAAGCAACCATACCGAGCACAAAGAAACTCTCCTCTCAAGTGATGATGATGTAGATTCTCCCCCGTAGGTATTGCACAAAGGATCAAACGCCACATAAAAATATGCACCTTAGGAGGAATATTTAATCTCCATACTTCCCACCACCATTTACCGCCGCCATTTGAACTCCCGGGCTGTTGAATTTGCTGCTCAACCTTCAGTAAGTGATATCCGCTCCGGACCGTATACTGACCATGTTGTGCATAATGCCAAATGTGAGAATCCCGATTCCGACTGAGGCTAAAAGGAATCGCCAAAATAGCACCAGCATCTATAGGTAAAAAGGTCTGCCTAATGAAAGCTTCATTCCACTGCCCATCGGTATCAAATAGATCGCGTACCCAAACAATAGAATCTACCGGCTGAGTATATGGTCGAAACGAAGTAGGATGAGGAAGCCAAGGATCATTAAATGCTGCAATACAATCCCCCATACCCACCCTCCATCGAATACCCTTCTGTATCACTTCTCGACCCCATAACAGGCCACGCCAAAGATAGGACATATTTCGTCTAGGCAAAGCTTTCATAACATCACAATCAGGATAATACCTGCCTCGAAGCACCCAAGCTGCCAACGAGTCCGGGAACTCAATCAACCTCCACACTTGTTTTGCAACCAATGCTTGGTTAAAGAAAGCGAAATCTCTAAATCCAAGCCCCCCGACATGTTTAGCCATGGTCAGTGACTCCCACCAGACCCATGCAATCTTCTTCCGCTCATCCTCCATTCCCCACCAAAAACGGATTACCATACTTCGTAACTCAGCACAAATTGAAGCCGGGACTCGAAACAAGCTCATGATATATGTTGGGACCGCTTGAATGACTGACTGTATTAACACTTCACGCCCAGCCATAGATAAAAGTTTATTCTTCCAACCAGTGAGTTTCCTCCAAACTTTGTCACGAATAAAAGCAAAGCTTTTCTTCCTGTTTCGACCGACCACCGAAGGTAAACCCAAATAGACATCATGGGATACAGCATTGTCAACTCCAAGGGCCTCACAAATATAAGAATGAACTTGGGGAGCTGTATTGGGGCTGAACACCAAAGCTGTCTTCTCCAGATTAATCACCTGACCCGAAGCCCTCCCATATTGCTGTAAGATGGTTAAAATAGTTTGAATATCCGTAGTCTCCGCTCTAGAGAAAATTATGGAATCATCAGCAAATAGAAGATGGTTTATCCAGGGGCTGTTACGACCACACCTTAGCCCTGAAAGAAGACAAGAATGTTCGGCTTCCCGGATGGCACCTGAAAATCCCTCACCACAGAGGATAAACAAATATGGTGATAATGAACGCCCTTGGCGTAAGCCTCGGGATGGGATCACTTGACCTCTATTAACCACGTTTATGCGAAAAGTAAAACAAGTTGTGGAAATACAATCAAGTATAAGATCAATCCATCTCTCAGGAAATTTCATCTGACGCATAATAGCACAAACATATTTCCACTCAACCCTATCATATGCTTTACTCAAATCCAATTTTAACGCCATGGACCCTACTCGTCCCGTCTTTTTAAGAGACATAGAGTGTAATAACTCAAAAGCAACAATGGCATTATCAGTAATAAATCTACCTGGAATAAACGCGCTCTGATTATCAGCCACCAAAAATCCAAGCACTCTTTTCAATTGGTTGGACAAGGTTTTGGCAACAATCTTATATATAGTAAAACATAAACTGATGGGACGATATTTTGATAAGCTCTCCGGCAGTTTCTTCTTAGGTATTAACACAACCGTCGTTCTATTAAAAGGCCTCACCGATTGACTTCCATTCAGAATGCTAAGACAAGCGGCCGTCACCTCCGCCTTCATCATATCCCAGTGTTTTTGAAAAAATGTTGCGTGAAACCCGTCAACTCCTAGTGCCCTTATACAGCCCCAAACCAGCCAAAGCTTGATTAATTTCCTCTGCCTCAAAATCCCGGGATAGGAACTGAATATCCTCATTTGACAAGGAAGTGTGGATGCCACGGATGGCTAATTCTAATTCCTCATCTGTAAGGGCCACGGATGTAAAAAGATCACCAAAGAACTGTTCTATATGCACCCCAATATCCTCTTCCTGAGTCAACCATTGGCCATTAGCGCCACGCAAATGCCGAATGGAGTTGGTTTGGTATCGACTATTAGCCTTGGCATGGAAATACCTTGTGTTTTGATCACCAACTCTTAGCCACTCAACTCGAGCCCGTTGCCTCCAAAATTCCTCCACCCGACCTTGCAACCGTCGAATCTCCACCTCCAATCTCCTTATCTCCGACATATGCCATTGTGAATCTTTTGCATAAAGATGTTGAATACGATTCTCCAATTGCTTTAGCTTATTTTTCCACCCTGTGAAACGCTGCCTACTCCAATGGCTCAAACCCCATCGACAATTAGCAAGATGATGCTCAATTTCTAATACTAGAGTCGGCCCCATAATCACATCTCCACCCGACCTCCATTGCTCCTCCACAACTTCAACATAATCGTCCTCATAAAACCAGAATGGTTCAAAATGAAAGAAACTCCTGAATTGGCCAAAACCATCTCTGGATATATCTCCCTCCAGATGGAGAAGAATCTGTCGATGATCAGAGTTCGAAAAAGCTAAATGAGACACCAAAGCTTGAGGAAACATCAATAGCCAACTCGATGAGCACAAAAATCGATCCAGACGAGCTTGTATATTCATTCCGCTCTCCCCCTTACTATTCCAAGTAAACTTTGGCCCTCGAAACCTTATATTTGACAAATCACAATCCATCACAACCTCTTGAAAGGCCCTAAGTGCCCCTTCCGGCCTGGTGTCACTCCCCATTCTCTCGTCCGCTGATAGAATCTCATTGAAATCGCCTCCACATAACCAAGGACCCTGCCACTAATGAGATAATCTCCGAAGCAACTCCCAAGATTGAGAGCGATCAACTAATCGAGGGTGACCATAAAACCCCGTAAAATGCCACCGTTTCCCCTCCTTATCTTCTACAAAAGCGTCAATATGACCTTTCAAAAAAGAACGCACCTCCACTCGCCAATCTTCTTTCCAAAGCAACATCAACCCCCCACTCTTGCCTATAGAATCCACCACAAAACACCCCTCATATCTGACCATTACACGAATTCGAGCTGCCCTAGCACCAAAAAGCCTAGTTTCAGACAAGAAAACTAGACTTGGGGAATGTATCCGAAGCACCTTACGGACATTGGCAATCGTCGGGTATTCCCCAAACCCCGTACGTTCCAACAGAAGCAACTCATGACCCTCGGCGAGTCCTGCTCCCGCTATATCAATATCAAAAAGAACTGCATCCCCAATATGAACCTGTACATCATCATTCACCTTCACCCTTTTCCTATGCTCCACAGCTTCATCACCATTTAAGTCTAGGCTTCACTTAGCGGAGGGCACCAACTGCAAACGACGCGTATCCTGACTATCCTTACGCTTTGACGGGGAAAGTAGTAGAATGTGCTTTGCCTGAGCCACCGGACTGCAACGTCGACCAGGTTTAAGGACCCGCCTTTTAGTGGTTGAGTTACTAGTGTCTCCTGCAGTACTCTTAAAAATCATTAGTTCATGAGAAGACTGCATCTCAACCTTTTCCTCTATCGCCAGTTTCTCATGGACATCCATCATTGCTTTGCCCTTATTAACCATGTGTTGCTTCTCCGATTGGTTATATACCACCATATTAGTCCCCAACTCTACCTGATGTTTCTGTAGTTCAAATAAATTAACCTGGTCAATACACCTGTCATGCTGGACGATATTTCCTGTTTTAGATGCAACTGGCGTCTCTCCATTCTCCCCACTAGCATTACCTAAGTTATCCTTTCCAGCATGGAAACTCCCATCCCCTCCACTTACTGAATCATCAAACTTCCCATTGTGACTGCTGACTGGACTAGTGGAAACACGTGATCGTGTTGGAGATTTCTTAATCGGACCTTGAGCACGCAGCCAGCCTCCATACCTCCGATCACTCCCCATCCCTACTTGTCCTCCTGCTAGAACACACTCATAGGGCCAATGGCCAATTCGACTACATGTATAACAAAACTCAGGGAGTTTCTCATATTGCAATGGAAGCGTGAAATCCTTCCACAATGTCTCAACATGGAGCTTCAAACAACGGCGAAGTGGTTTCCCCACATCCAATTTCACACGAACCCTCGGAGTCATACTATCCACATAGACCGCCATCAAATCTCTCAATTGCGCTCCAATCGATTGTAAGATAGTCTCCGTCATACACATCAATGGAAGATTAAGCACATGCACCCAAAAAGATGCCAACTGCAATCGATCGAATTCGCCTGTCCCCGATGGTACCGCTAGGGAAAGCAGTTGTTTATTAAATAACCATGGCCCACCGTACAACACTCTGGATCGATCTGCTTCATTAATCATTATCAAAAGTAAAAAACAAAGGTATTTGTCAAACCATTTTTCTCAATTCGAAAGGGTTTATCAGTCCTCCAGACCAATCTCAAAACATTCTGAAGGCCTTCTTTGCTAACTACCTTACTAACCGTGACTTTTCCCACCAAAGATCGTCCCAATAATGCCTGACCTTCTTGAATAGCCTCGGAGTCAAGAATCACAGGCTCCGCTTCGTCCTCATCCAATTGCAATTTATCGCACAATCTCAACAATTCATCGGAATCCATACTGAGCACTAATTACCGTAAGCAAGAAAACCAAAGAGACGTAGGAAAACGTCCCAAAAACAGCCACAAACCGTCGTCGCGGAGGTTACAGGCACGTAGTGCAAGAGAAACCCAAACTCACGTCTCTAGAGAGAGAAAGGAGACGGACTGGTTTGTTCGGATTTTAGTTCCGTTTACTTCACTTTTTGATTTTTGATTTTTGTAGCATTTCACTTTTTGATTTTTGCAGCATTTCTATCGACACATTTGGAAATTGGAATGTTATCCTTATTATATGCGCAGGTACTTAGCCTCTATGATTCGGGAATAATTGCTTCAACGTGCTTCAACTCTCATATCTCACCTTCTATGCGGTGGAAACTTTTGGATTCGGGACTACAATTGTTGACTGATCAATGATCCTAAATAGCTTCTGTGATGGAGATAATTTTGTAAATGTGATGCACTAAAAAGTAATTATACACTACTCTTTTGTTAGTTATTTGACCTAAAAGAGCGGGGTTTATTTCTAAAGTTAACTAAGTAGTTTTTTATGTCATGGTTGAGTTTACATCTTTTACTATTAGAATGTCGTTCGATGAGCAAAACCTATGAAGTGTTGATGACTTGAAAAGGAAATTGCAGCGACCTTCCGAGACTAGAATTTCGTACGTTTGTGTGGGGTCTCTATTTCTATAGTGTCAAGAACAAATTGAGTAATATGTGGATAAAGAAATTAAAAAGTTGAGGCTCCCATAAAATATAAGTCAGTGTTATTACAGATCTAAGAAATGATGAAAAACCAGTAACTAATGTAAGGTTTTTTTTTTTTTTTTTTTGACCAAGCATTATCGCTTAAAATAGTTTATTCTTCTATGCCCCTTCCCCTTGATTTACAGTTTGCACCCTTAAAGAGGAGGAAATGGACTAGCAAAATATGCATTCAGTCATTCTAAGCATACTGTAGCGGCCCGGCTGTCCAGCGCCTCGAGAACACGCGCGCACACCCGCATGCACCCGAGGCCAGCCTTACCCCAACCCTTGACCAACAAGCTTGTCATATGCCACACGATACTCTGGGAAAGGAATACGAGTATACCTGTACAATATCGCCACAATCAGCACAATCCAGGTATATGGACTACCAGTCTCGCACATGTCAATCCTGCTCCGCCACAGGGGTGGGGCACGAGCACTCGGACCGTGACAAGCTCCCCCACCCAATCCGCTAACGCCCTTGTAGCGAACGAGGTAACCCGCTTCCGCGCGCATTTCCCACATTGAGAGCTACAATTCTACGCACAAATGCGGCACCACCACCTTGATGGACGAGTCCTCACGTTGCACCCTCTGCGCACAGCCCGTAGTGCACCACGCACATACCGCCTCGACACCAACCTTCACCCTATGTCCCCTGACATTAGTTCCTCAGTTGGACGGCATCTTTTGCCGCTGCGCACCTCACGCATATCGAGCATCCTCAATAGCTCTCCTTCATTTGCAAGGCCAAACCACCATAGGGTCTTTTTCGCATCCATCAAGGCCCCAAAGCTTCTCTTCAATTCAATGCTTGCTAATCCAACCAACATGCACAGTGGCCGCACATCTCCCAAAGATCACATTCGATGGAACACCACGCCGAAACCTCCTGCAATTTCCGAACGCAGTGGCCCAACGAAGCCTACTATGATACCAAGTGTAACGGCCCGGCCGTCCAGCGCCCCGAGAACACGCGCGCACACCCGCATGCACCCGAGGCCAGCCTTACCCCAACCCTAGACCAACAAGCTTGTCATATGCCACACGATACTCTAGGAGAAGAATACGAGTATACCTATACAATATCGCCACAATCAAAGACAATCAGATATAGCGCCACCGCCAGACATGCCAACCCCGCTTCGCCGAGTGGGGCACGAACACTCGGACCGTGACAATACGCACATAATGCTTATAAGTCATAATATATGATTGACTTCTCTTCAAAAAAAAAAAAAAAAAAAAGCATGAAAGAAAGAAGAACAAATATATGATTAATGCACTACCAATCAAAGCCAATCAACGGCTAACTTGTTTGGGACAAATATATTACAAGGTTTTATATTTTCCCAAGCTAGCTTGTTTTCGATGATGAGCATCGAAAGTTGTATTCCAATATTCCAATTTCCATTTCTCCTGGTACGTTCAGTTGGTGTATGCCCGTGTATGTTCAGGCATACCCAAGTTTTCGCCATCTTCTTCAATTTTATTTATTATTTTTTTTTATGTGGATCCTAAATTATTTCTTTCTTTTGCTGTCAGCCTTTCCTAAATAAATAGCAGTGGATATCTTTTAGCAAATTATATTATCATTACAAATTTTCACCATCTTGGTCCTTCATAACATCAAAATCTCTCTTTTTTTGTTTTTTAATTCTTATATTTTTCATTTATTAAATGATACATCAAGTCCATGATAATTGTTTTTGTCAAATTCGCACCCTTAAAATTTTAAGAAAATATTTTCTTTCGTTTCTTTATTAATTGCTGTTTCTATGTAAATAATGCAAATAAAATATTTTGATTAATTTGGATTAGTGCAAATGACCAATAAATACAACCCAATGTCAATTCTTGCCCATTAACTATGGAACATCTTTTTTTTTTTTTTGCTCATTAACTATAATATTTTTACAAATCTTTTACCACTTACTTAATTGCATATTTTTATGACATTTTTGCCCTTTCTTATGTTAGATCAGATCTATTTTCTCTCTCAATCTCTCTCTCGATCTAAAGACCAATTGAAGACTGGTGCGAAGAAAATCTGCAAACTTTCCAATTTCAAAATTATGAACAAAAATTAGACGATTTTTTAGCAATTTATCATGGAAAATCAAAAAGTTTCAAAGATATTGGAGAAGCAATTATTGACGGGGGGAAGGTTGTGGGGGAAAACATTGATGATGAGATCTGGGCTTTAGATCAGTTAGATACTAACAATTTGGAGGCATTTGAATTGTTTAAATCTGGCGATGAAGGAAAAAGCAGCAATGGCGATTGAATCCATCACTATAGATACTGATAATGCTTGTGCAATTTCAGCCGATAGACTATGGAGGTATTTCAATGTAAATAGAACTTCTTAAACCTGGCTCAGATTCTTCTCATTCACACAAAAGTGGTGCTATCAAAAATGTTTCCACAATTGAAGAAATTCGAATTGCATTAACAAAAGAAGCAGCCATTCCCGTTCTTGTACAAGCAATAGTGTCAGGAACCTCCTCTGCTCAAGAAAAAGCTGCCAATTGTATTTCTATACTTGCTTTATCCGGTCAGTATTTTCGAGGTTTATTGTTAAAAGAGAAGGCTTTGCATACCTTGCTACAATTGCTCACGAGTTGTCGAATTCGGATACATTAGAACATGCTCTTCGTGCTATTTGATTGGTGTTGTTTCACCTAATTAATGCCCAAGATTCTACAAAATATGATGAAATTGAAGCAAAGATGGGAAAAAATCAGCACTGAGAAAGTGAAAAAGAATAGATAGAGGGACCACCTAATTAGAGCATAGCGAAATTATCATATTCATTCCATTGCCTTTTGCAGTATTACATACAAGAATGGGGCCGCTGTAGTGGGCATGACAAAAGACAAAAGACTAAAGACTAAACTAATAAAAGGTCCAAATATTAAATTGCATATGATTAAGTTACATCTCTCGATGATGTCTAACTGATCTACTGGCATTTGCATGAGAATTGGAGGTTGTTCGGAGGTTTTTATATGTTCGCATGTACAGATGTCATCGATATGGAATTGGGGTGTTCTCGCCGATGCATGGTGTTTTAATGTTGTGGTGTTTTAATGTTATGAATGGGCCTAAAATTGTGGCATTTTAATGTTTTGTTTATAATTATTACGGTAGGTAATATTATTACTCGAGTAGGTAATATTATTATTGGGGTAGGTAATCTTCTTTTTTACAGTGTGAATTTTTTTTTTAACCAATGTGGAGTTACAATAGAGATTATTGCGGAATTTTAACCAATGTAGAGTTACAATAGAGAGATTATGGGTAGAATTTCCCAAATCTATTATCTATAGTTTGTAAATTTTATCTAGCTACTCATTTTATTTACTTTTTTCAAAAAATAGTGTTTGTAAAAGTGAATTTTAATTCATAGAATGCGTGGTTATTAAAAAGGTTTGTTAGACTTAGAGTCCCTGATCTTTTGGTAGTGAGTATCGGAGTAGATAATATTATTATGGAGGTAAGTAATAATATTACCGACTTTTTATTGAATTTTTTTAACCAGTGTGGAACTGTAATAGAGATTAATGGAAGTTGTAATAGATTACCGGGGATGGTAATCTAGATTATTGAGCAGTGGTAATCTAAAAAGAGAAAGTGTGCAGAGTGAAAAAGTTGAAGATAAGGAAAGCGAGAAGACTAATGGTAATCTAAATTATCAGGAATGGTAATTTAAAGAACGAAAGTGCATGGAGAGAGTAAATCAGAGTTTTTGTGAATGAAATTGAAATTTTGCTTTTTTTTTTTATTTTTGTGTGTGTGTTATTACTATGATTATCGGGGTTATTAATAGTATTATCAGGATGTAGTTAATATTATTACCTATGTAGGTAATAATATTATTCGAGTGGTGATCTAAATTCCTTGTGGTGGAATTGAGAAGGATAATGTGTCTAGATAATAATTATTGGAGTAGTGATTTAAATTACTTGTGGAAGCTAATAACGAAATGTTAAAGGTGAGTTTAAAATTATGGTATTTTTAATGTTCTGGTATTGTCATTCAGGGATGTTAATCGAGATTACTTGTGGTGGTAATCTAATTATCCAACGAGATAATCTGGAGAAAGAATGTGCATAGAGAGAGAAAGTGCGGAAAGGGAGACAGTCGGAGATGGAAAGGGAGAAGTTGAATAGTTGATTGTTGATCGAGATTACTTGTGGCAGTAATCGGATTATCACGATAAGTAATATTATTATTGAGGAAGGTAATGATATTATCGGCAGCATGTATTTGTATTGTTGGGATAGTGGTGGCGTGGTGGTGATGGTTTGGTAAGTAATACTGTTACCAGAGAAGGTAATATGATTACTAGGGCATATAATAATATTGATAATAGTATTACTCTAGTAGGTAATAGTATTATCGAGGGTAAAAAAGGGCTGCGTGGGTGGTGGTAATGGAATGGCGGCGGCGGTGATGGTGGTGAAATGGCAGTAGTGGTGGTGGGTGGTGGTGGTAGCGGCGGTGGTTTGGTAGCTAACGCTGTTATCAAGGAAGGTAATATGATTATCATGATATATAATAATAATATTACTGGGGTAGGTAATAGCATTATCCGTGTAAGGAATGGTAATGGTGGTTTGGTGGCTGCGGCTATGATGGTGGAATGATGATGGTGGTGGTTTCATGGTTGTGGTGGTAGTGGAATGGTGGTAGAGGTGGTGGTGGCGGCGGGGGGTGGGGATGGAATGGGGATGGGCGTGGGGTGGTGGTGGGGTGTGGTGGTGTTGGTGGAATGGTGGTGGCGGTGATGGTGACAGCAAATGTTTGGTGGTGGAATGGTGGTGGCGGCAGTGGGATGGTCTGTGGGTGGGCGCGTTTGTCGCGGCGCCAAAGTTTAATTTTATTTCCTTACTAGGTTTCAAAACTACAAATTAATGTAGAAGTGGTAAGTAAGGGTCGAACCCAAGAGGAACGGTGCTTAATCTAGTTGATTTTATCAATTAATATAGAAAAATGGGGGGTTTTGTGATATTTGAATAAAAATAGAAAATCGAAAGTCAAAATAAAATATTGAAATAAAACAATTGTACAAAATATCTAGTTCTCGGGTTCGGTTGTGTCAACAACTTATATTTATCTTTCCCATACAACGTGTTACTATTCCTTTTTCAATTTATCAACTCTCAATTAACCAAGAAGCTCTGATTAACGAATTCTTCCTTAAGTGTATTAAATTAAAGTGAGTTCTTTAACTTAACATCTAGCTATTGGATAACCCTAAACAAATTCTTAGGATTTAATGCAAAGCTAGTGTGAAATGAACGAGAAGAATGAGTTGAATTAGATGAATAATTTCACAAACTCGAATTAATACATCTAAGTTGATTTGTTAATAAATATGCACGATATTCATTTGCTACTTTGGATTGGAATCTAGTGATAATTACGAATCAAAAGTTCCAATCCTAGCAAGTAACTTGAATTTAAAGATTGATTGATTCAATTGGCCAAAGTGAATGCAATAATCAAATAAACTCAAAAACGGGTTTACAAACATAACAAATCAATAAATTGAAGTAGAGGAATAGATAAAACGTTACTAAAGAGTTAGAAAAGATAACCACATGTTAGTTGAACACAACGTCCCCCTCGAACTAGATAGAAAAGTCTAACTACTCATATTTGCGGGGTTTCATACTTTTTAGCGAGTGTTCGCTTTGTATCACCACCACTATATGATAGATTATACGCAAAATATAGAAAATAAGTAAATAAATGCTAAGAAATAAATAGAGAAATAAAAGGGAAAAGAGAAACTTATCGAAGAAATGATCCGCTAATCATATTCACAGTCGAAGTATCGTTGATCGATTGAAGCCTTTATTTCTTCACTAATATGAAAAACTAAGATCTTTCAAGCTAAAACTAAGAACAAATGAAGAAGAGAATTTTATTGAAGAGAAAATTGGAGAGAACTACTAGCTAATTCTCTTCCACTAAGTTGTGTCTTTCCTTCCTTACAAATGCCTCTATTTATAGGAAAAATTTCACAAGAAAACATGATAAAAAATTGTACAACTACTCCATTATGATTCCACTAATTGGTAACCACCAAATCATGATCTTAAATTGCTCCATTAGTTCAAATATTGTATCATAGTATAGGTAAGCATCTTGGCTGAATTGTGCAATTGGAATTTCCTTTTTTTGATATTTTAATAGAAAGTTATGAATTTTCTACCAAAACATGGCCCAAGAAATCCTCCATTCACATCACTCTCGGTTTTGCCTATTTTTGACCATGATATGATTCGAATCATTTGAAGACGTCAACATCAAAGTTGTAGCCCTCTGAGTGTCCTTTCCAAAAATATAAAGTGCAGGTCAATCCGAATTTTGTAGCAAAAGTTATGGTCAAATTACTGAACTCCTGCAGTAAATTCGAGCTGCTGATTTTTTACGCTTTGTCCTTTCTCTTCAAATGGCCATAACTTTCACTAGGAAACTCCAATTTGGAATCCGAGAAAAATGTGGAAATCCTCTTTTGATATTCTTTGATATTGGCACAAGAAAAATTGTAAAAATAACTTTTCATAAAATTGCATCGGAAGCCCTCCATCTTTGAATTTGCTTGCATTTCGGTCCCAAGTTCCGTTTTCGCTCCGTTTTTATCCATTTTGGCTCCTTTTGATTTCTTGTGACTCTAAACACACAATAAAAGAAAAACACATAAAAATAAACATATAATGCTAATAAAACACACAAATACGTAAAATAGAAGAGTTATTTAAGTGCTTTTCTAGCACTTATCAGTGGGGGTGGGTGGTGGTAGTGGCGGCACTTTGGTGGTGGTGGTGATTGAATGGTGGAATGATGGTTGAGGTAGTGGTGGTGGTGTGGTTGGGGGATGAGATGGGGTGGTGGCGGTGGGGTTGTAATGGCGGCGGTTGTAGAGTGGTGGTGGCGGTGGTAGTGGTGGTGGTGGAGGAGCCAGGTGGGCGGCGGCGGTGGCGGCGGTGGTGGTGGGGTAGTGGTGGTTGTGGTGTGGTAGTGTGGGATGGATGGGGTTGGTGTGGTGGTGGCGGTGGTTGCGGCGGCGGTGGGGTGGTGGCGTTGATGGCGGTGGTAGCGGCGGGGTGATGGTGGTGGTGGCGGAGTGGTGGTTGTGGGGTAGTGATGACGACGGATTGGTGGGGTGGGAGTGGCGGCGGGGTTGTGTGGTGGTGGTGGCGGCTGCGAGGTGGGGGTGGGCGTGGTGGTAGTGGTCAGAGCGGCGTAGTGGTGGCGGCGGGATGGTGGTAGTGGTGGTGGGGAAGGGTGGTGGTAGCGGTGGTGTGGCGGGGTGGTGGTGGTGGTGGAGCGGCGACAAGTTAGTGGTAGTGTTGGTGGGGTGGTGGTTGCTACAGGATAGTGGCGGCAAGGTGTGGCGGTGAGTGGGTTAATGGGGCGCCGTCGGTGGAATGGGTGGTGATGGGGGGTGGGGTGGGGATAGCGGCGGTGGTTTGGTGGTTGTAGTGATGGTGGTTTGGTGACCCTGTATTCTAAAGTGTAAGCTTTGATAGTTAGAAGACCTTTTATGCATTTTAAAAGATAGATGATCTCTTGTGCAATGTGAAAGTGTGTTTATTTTATTTTTTATGTATTTTTTTCATTGTACTGGCATGCCTTGTAATTTGATTAGACGGAATGGGTATTGTTGTCTTATTAAGGAAAATATGTAGTTGATATGTAAAAAAAGATTGTATGACCTAGTGGACAAATTTTCCTATGAAATGTAGTTATTGGGCAAAAGCCCTTTGGATTAACACTGTAATAGAAATCCGTTATTAGAGATAATATGTGTTATGTAATTGAGTAGATATTAAAAAATTTTGGCTCAAAATAATAGATGACAAAATTGCTAGCATATAATTAGGGTAGTGATACTCAAACACGATAAAACTATAAAATTGTGTTGTGTAAATACAATTTCCGAAAATATTTTCAAATTGGCTGCCCGTCTCTCCTCATCTCTCGGATAGGAATGAAAAATAGAAAAATGTCAATCTGTCACTGCTGCTCTTACTAATCATTTCAACTAGCAGCATGTCAAACTAATTTGTAAATATCCATGTTAAAGTGTCTAGCTCCGCCACACTTATGGTGAAATCTCCACATTCCAGTACGGTATACCTGATTTTTCTAAAATATTTTGATTTTAATTTATATTTTAAATTTGTGTAAAAGTGAAAAGATACCAAGAAAATGAGGCTGTTACAGTTGGATCCAATTGGTTGGCTAGCCCAAAAGGCGATTAGCCCATAAAACCCAACCCATAAGTACGCATCTCATCTCTGTAGAAAAAACTCCATCTGATGTTACCCTGGAAAGAAAAGAGAAAATCAGGTGGGTGAGAGATGAGGACATTGGTGGCGGCAAGACTGGGGTTACGTTTAGCGGCTGCAAGGGCAAGGGAGAAAATCAGCAGCCGAAGATCTAGTAGTTTAGCGGCGACAGATGTATGGAAGAAGAAAGGCATGATACTGGAATCGAAAGCGGAATCGGGGAAGGGTTTATACTTACGTTTCTTTGAGAAGATTGGAGGCGTGAATCAAGTTGTTGGCCCCATCAATCTCAGTTTGAAGAATAGTGATAGTGATGATGGTAACGAGGAGGAGTACTTATCGGAGTGCGAGGTTAACGAGGGTATTAGTAGGAAATCCCAAATTCATTTCCCCTTCCACGGCACGGGGAATTACCCGCATTACGCCGCCCAATTCGCTGGCCTACAATTTGATCCCATGCTGGGAAAGCTCAACGGCAAGCTCTACTGCTTTGACGATACCTGCTCCAGCCATTTTAAGGTCAAAGAAAAAGGCGACGAGTGGCGGCCTTTGGCTAACCCTCCCTTTACCAAGTCCCGATTGTGGGGACCTGGTTATATCTCAGTTCTGGAAGGGAGCAACAAAATCTTAGCTTGGGAACACAAGTCAGCTGCGGTGTACTGCTTTGATGTCACCAACCCGGAAATTGGATGGACAGAGTCATCTACCAGTTTGGCTAATACCCTTCCCTCTCTTGCCTCTTTTGATAGGCCTCCTACCTTCATCCACCACAACCCCTTCTACCTAATATTTCACGGTGAGCCTTTCCATTCCCGTATATCCACCTTTTTCATGTCGCCCGATTGTCATTCTGTCCAACCCATCCAGAACGGACCAATTCACCTGCGTCAACAATATTGCTCCAAGTATCTACAAGAATATTTTCAAAACGAATTTATCATCATAGATCATCATATTGTCCATCTTGGAGGTCAACAAGCCTGCCTTATTTTGAACAAATTCTTATCTGATCAAAACACCGCCATTCTTCTCCTCCTAACATTTGAGTATGACATTATTCCTAATGGAGTTGGTGTCGATATCCAAACCCGATTTCTTGGGATTCGCAGCTTTCGATATCAACCAACTGTAGCTGTTGATAAAGAGAACTTGGACCTAAAACTCAGTGGTGCATTTCTGCTCTAGCAATCTCTCTCTCAGTAAGTTTTCTTTATTACCTCGTCGCTGCAAGTTACCACTGACTTAGGTGGTCAGAGGATGGAAACTGTGTATATATGTTATGCACTTGACATTTTTGGATTTGGATGCCTGCAGGCCCTTCTCCTAATATTAATTAATAGGCTCTATTGGTTGTGGAGGTGGTGCCTTATTATGGTTTGGGACCCCAAAACCTGTTTGGCCTTCATTTCTCTTGTTTTCTCTTGTTATTTGCTGCTGAACCGTCTCTAGCAAAAAAAAAAAAAAAAAAAAACACATTTTCTTCTTGCGTGTTGATCTTTATGTTTTCTCAGTTGTTGTCACAAGAAACTAGTCTTAGCACCTATCAATTTTGTCGGGTTCCCATAGCTTTAATCTTGCAAATCGGTGTTAGTGAATAGTTGTAAGGCTTTTCAGTTCATCATAGTATGATTGAAGTAACCAAAATGTCCCAAATTGGGACTCATGGAGAAATTGAACTACAGGAATCCACTGCAAGAAAAATGTTAGAATTTGGCTACTACTAGTCCTGAAGATGAATGTATGTACTGGACCAATTTTGTTAAAGTTGAATTATTCTTTGTGGACTCATCTGTTGATAATTGGTTTCAAGTGGATTGTGATGTATCTTCTTCTACATAACAGGAAATGAGCTTCAAAGGAACTTATGCTGGGGATATGATCAGTGGCGTAGCCAGGATCCGAGCTCAGTGCGGTCCAAGCTTGTTTGGAACAGAAAATAAAATGTACTTTATAATAAAAACAAATATAAATATCATACATTACAATTGTTCTTTATGGGTTTTCATATTTTGAAACCGTTTTACAATAACTTCGTTATCAATTTTTGAAAATACCTCTCTCTCTACATAAACAACTAGGCTATCATTCATCCATTCATCACCCATTCGATTACGCAATTTGTCCTTCACGAAGTTCATTGCAGAAAACACTCTTTCCACAGTAGCAGTGGCAACCGGTAGAATCAACGCTAAAGTTAAAAGCTTATAAACCAAAGGATATACTCTGTTTTTCCTTGTCTCGACCAATTTCTTTGCAAGTTCACCAAGTCCTTTCAATCCTTTAAATGCAATATTAGAACGCACATAAAAAATATAAGTATCAAGTTGATCTTTAAGCATAAGGAGATCTGGACCTGAAAAATCTTGTGGATAAAACTCAGCAAGTTGAACCAATCTTTTGTTGTCAAATGCAGCAAATGAATCTCGTGGACACAAACAAGCAATGCAAAGTAATAGCTCTGTACTTACTTCTGAGAAACGATCACTCAACTCTAGTAGTTGTAAATCAATCACAGTATAGAATAAATCTACACGATAGTGATGTAAATTTGTCAACTTTGGTGGATTACGTTGAGGACGACCACGAATATCACTGCGCATATACATATCATCCATATTGGGGACTTCAATGTAATAGCTCTGACAAAACTTACAAAGATCCTCAAAAAATGAATCCCACCCATCATCTCTCAACGCTTGGAGTCTTTGCTTGCAAACCCTGACCAAGTCCATTGCATTCACAATATCTTGATCTTTTAACTGTAATGCTTGTGACAACTCGTTTGAAATTCCCAACACAATTTTCATCAAATGTAAATTGAACACAAAGTCAAATAAATGTGTCGACTTTAACAAGTTAAATGCCTCCAATCTTTGGTCTGTAGAAGAATCAGGATCTTCATAAATCATTTCAAGTACATCACCCACAGCAGAGAACATAGAAAGCAAACTAATCAAGGAATTATAATGTGAACCCCAACGTGTATCCCCAGCACGCTTAAGACTAGTTTCCTGATTAAGTCCCCGTCCACTTCGAATTGCACCATTTTCTAGTGCCTCAACAATAAAATCTGAATGTTTTTCCCGAAGGAGGTCATTACGTTTGGAAGAGCCTCCAACAACATTTATCACATTAGTAACAACACGAAAAAATTCAGCAACAGGAATACTCTTCTTTGCCACAGCTACAAGAGCTAGCTGAAGTTGATGAGCAAAACAATGGATGTAATAAGCACATGGGTTCTCCTTTAAAATTAGTGCTTTTAGACCATTGAACTTTCCTTGCATATTACTTGCCCCATCATAACCTTGTCCCCTCAATCTAGATATGCTCAAATTATATCTAGAAAACATCTTATCAATAGCAACCTTAAGTGAGAGTGCTGTGGTAGTGGTGACATGTTCAATCCCTATAAAACGTTCAATTACATGTCCACTATCATCTACATAGCGCAAAACAACCGACATTTGCTCCTTTGAGGACACATCACGAGATTCATCAACTAAAATGGAGAACAATGATTCACCAACATCTTTTAGGATAATATTTAGTGTTTCAGCCGCACAAGCACTAACTATATCCTTTTGAATATCAGGTGATGTTAACTTGTTGTTCTTAGGGGCATTTTCCAATGTCACACTTTTAATCTCATCATTGTGATCAGCTAAAAGTTTCAATAGAGCAAGGAAATTACCTGGATTGAGAGAATTTTGTGATTCATCATGACCCCGAAAAGATAACCCTTGGCGCAACAAATGCCGAACACAATCAATTGATGTATTAAGACGAATGCGGTAATCATTCTTCGATTGTGTTGATTGCTTTTCCAAAATTGTTTGAATATGTTGCTCTTGAGTCATTAAAGCCTCACACTTCATTCGAGCTTGATTGTGTAGACTATCATGCTTCCCAACATGAATATGAAGCCTCTCTTTATTTTTCCAATAAGTGAATCCCTCCCTAACAAAAGCATCTCCTCCCGATTGATTCCCTCGACTTGGTTTGAAAAGATAACAATATAGACAAAATGCGGCATCTTTTGTTATGCTATACTCCAACCAATCACTAAATTCAATAAACCAAGAAGAGACGAAACTTCTACCCCTGCCTGCAAATTTCCTTTGTGGGAATGTATGGTCCACAGGCTGACATGGGCCTTTTTGCAAATACGCTCGTCGAACTTGATCTCTAATCTTAGAACTATAGTTTGTAATAGGAATTCTAAGTCCGGGATCGGAAGGAAGTTGTGTTACATCAAATACCTCAACCATCCTGAGCTCTTCCCAGTCGTATTTGAGGTCTCCTCAACTCTATTTGTGATCTCTTCAATTCTATTTGGGCTCTCCGAAACTCTATTTGTGCTTTGTACATCTTCTTGAGCGGCTCTTTTTTTAAAATATTTCTCCATGATCTAAAATGTTCAACAAAAATAAGTTAGCACATTCAAGCAATATTCAAGAAGCTACTGCCTACTTAATGCAAAGAAGAAGAAGTCAGCCTTTGCTAAGCTCAGCGCGCTAAGCGAAGAAATTGGGTCAGCCTAACAAGCAAGAAGCGCGGCTGCGGCAAGAGCGCCGCCGCTTAGCAGAAAGCTGCTAGGCTTGCCGCTTAGCACCGCCAGTCGCCGCCGCTAGCGGCCGCACGCTTGCGGCCAGTCGCTTAAGCGGCAAGAGTCGCGAGCGAGCCGCGGCAACAAGACTGCGGCGAATTCAGCGCTCTTCTTCTTGCCGCTAGCGAATGCTTTCTTTGCAGCAGCAAGCGTCGCGGCTAGCAAGAGCTGAAGCGCGCTAGCTGAGTCTTTGCTTTAAATGGATATTCTAGCTTCAAATATTCAAGCAATTCAAATTGGATATTCAAGCAATTCATTACAAATGGATATCTAAATTCAAATAAGCAATATTCAACTAAGCAATATTCAAATAAGCAACTCATTATTCATCAAAATTCAAATAAGCAATATTCAAGAAATTCATTATTCATCAATATTCAAGAAATTCATTATTCAAGCAATTCATGATTTGCAGTTACACAACTAACTATCTATTTAGCTTATTTCAATTCATTATTCATCAATAATCAATTCATTCAATTAGATATCTAAATTTTAATATTCTAATTTTCAAATAATTAGTCAATTACAAATGATATCATACATTTATAAATAAAATTGGGACATTTAATCATTTGAGCTTTGAACAAAATTGGGGCTTTTCTCTTTTCTAAGTTCTAACTAACTACTAACTAGCTATTTAGCTAATTTCAATTCATTATGTATCTAAATATTCTAAATTGGATATTGAAACAATTGGATATCTAAATATTCTAAATATTTAGCTATGTAGTAGCTTATTTCAATTGGATATCTAAATTCTCTAATATTCTAAATTTCAAATAATTAGTCAATTACAAATGGATATTGAAACAATTATAAATAGATATAATAATTAATAACAACACCAAATTAACCAAAAAGTAGGGCTAAATACCTAAATTGAATTTCACTTACCAAGCAATTAAGCAAAATAGGCAATAGAAGACGAGTTGCTTGTTGGCTGTTGCCGATGACAAAGTCGAAGACGATTAGATGAGAACTGTAGACGAGAACCAGGCCTCCAGGCGGAGTCGCAGTCTCGCAGAGACGTGGAGTCAGCGAGTCGGCGGCGAGAAGGAGTCGACGGCGACGGGCGACGGCGGCTGAGGCTGAAAGAGAACCGAGAGGATCAGAGGAATGGCCAAAAGGAGGAATTAAGGTCTCAGGTCTGGAGTCTCAGAGTCTGCACCGCTACGAAGGAATGAGGAATGGAGAGGAAAAGCGGATGAAAAATCTGTCATCTAATGGGCCAGTTTGAAATTTTTTTTTTTTTTTTTTACTTTTTGGGCCTGAAGTCTCAGGCCCAATTTTTTTTTTTCCAAAATCCAGTGCGGTCCATGGACCGCACTGGCCCATGTGAAGCTCCGCCAGTGGATATGATGATCAGGAATTCCTATGAAGATGTTTTTGGTGGCATGCGAACTGGATGGGTTTTATCTGTTAGGCCAAGTTTTAGTGTAAGAGATGATGTGCGTTGGACTTTGAACTGTTTAATTTATTTATCTGGTACCCTTTTGTAACTGTTTAATTTCTTATTATGGATGGAGCGTCCATCCATAATAATATATGAGTGCTTTTTAATATGCTAGTGGTTTATCTTTTTATCATTAGTGATTTCATTGAAATTTATGTCTTGGATTTCCTCAAAAAAAAAAAAAAAGAAATTTATGTCTTGGATCGGTTTTTAACTTTTTACATAATGAACTCATTAACAGAGAATGCATTGGGAAATAAAAATAATATATTGAAATTACGATATAAAAATATTATTAAAACAAAAATACGGTGAAAAACTAATCAACTTTTAGAACAACTATTAATTTTTAATTTAGAACAATATGAATATGAACATAAAAATAAGAAATGGAGTTATTGGTTTTTATCTTTGAAGAAAATCAAATTCTGTTGAAATTTCATTTATAATTTTTTATAATCCTCCTTGGTTACCTGTAGCTTGTATCATTTCTTATTTAGTGGGCTGTTTCTCCAGTGTATCTGAGCTGACAGAAAGATTGTATGCGTTGTTTACCTTTTCAGTTGCTCGGTGTGCTTGAGAATGGACTTTGTTCTGGTACGCTACAAGGGTACCAAAACAGTGTACTGTCAAGGCACAAGGAGGAAAAGAAATTATAAAAAAAAAATTGTGCCCCACCACCCTCTGCAGAAGAGGGGGGTGTCTTTGTAGGGCTGATACCCGTTACGGGTACCAGATCATGGGGGGCTTGATAATATCGAAATGTAGATTATTAGCTTACTAATATGCATTACTCTGTGTGAGGCCCAAACCACACCCCAGACCATAAAAGAACAAGGAAGGATTTTGGTCTTGAACATGATGGGAGATATGGGATTCTCAGTTTAATTCTATAGTCTACATCAGGGTAGTGCCTTGATTGCTGGATGTGTAAATTGGGGTCTCTTTTTCTATCTGAAGCGTATATATCAACCAACGGTAATGTAATTCATGAGGTTTGTAGTGTGGGTTGGTGCTCCCCTGCCCACGCTGTGGGCAGGGAAGCTATGCCCACGCCCCGTCATCCACTTTTTATTTTTTTTTATTTTTTATAGTATTTACATTAAATCAGATAAATAATACATAACTGTCATCTGATTGTCACAATTTTTTTTGTTGGGAGTGGGCATGCCTCCCTTGTCCACAGCGTAGGAAGGGGGAGCATTACTGTTCTAGTGTGTTCCTACACATGGGAGATACAGTTAAGGTGCATGTAGAGGTGTCAATAGGGGTGGGCCGGGCTAGGCCAGCCGGCTAAATGTTGGCCTGTGATCGGGCCGCTTGGTTTAAAGGACCGCTCGTAGTGGTTGGCGGGCCAGGTTGGACCGCCTCGCTTTTTTTTTTTTTTGTTGCAACACGGCCCGCCCGCTCGTCGACCCATATGGGCCAATTCGTACGGGTTGACATACAGCCTAATCCACACGAATCAAAATTTAGATTTTAAATTTTAATTTTTGAAATTTATTATTATAATAATAAAGTAATAACAAAAAAATTTTAAATGTTAAGACAAAAAAAAAAAAAAAAAAGAAGATGTAACTGGAGGGGACGTATGTGCCCTCTATGTGAAAGTGACTGCAGCCTTGTCTTTTTGTGCTCTCTGCCACATTCATATATTTTTTTATTTTTTATTTTATTTAATATATTCACGGGGCAGCAATCAACTGTGGGCCCGTGACACTGGATCAGACCTGTCCGGGTCTAGATACGAACAATCTGTCGGCCGACCCTTTTGGTCAACAATGAGTGGGCCGGCCCGGGTCTGACTAGTCCACCCATCTTGACACCACATGACTTGTGTTACGTGTTCTTGTGTGCTAGTTAGTGGATGTGATTATTTGGCAACGTGTTTGGCATTTGTTCCATTATTGTACGCCTACAAGTTTGAGGAATTTGAGTTAACGAGATATCTATAGCGAAGCGAGGAATTATTTCAGTTTTTTTTTTGAATATAAATTATTTCAGTTTTCATGCCCTACTATTGAGTATTTTTGTAATGCTTATTTTTGTAATGGCCCATCTGGTGGCGCCACGCAAGTGTGGGGATTGGCTTACGTTCCACGCGGGGAAACAGAGCCTTTACATCCCTTTCTTACACAGTTGTCGCTGATCCAATTAGCAGAATATTGCATCAAGGTAAAAGGCAATTTCCTTCTCCACCTTCCCCTTTAGTTTCCATTAGATAATTTTGATATGTAATTTCCACGTAGCATCATGCTGATTTTGTCTCTATTCCCTCTCCTGCACGCTGCAAACCTGTTTTGTCCAGAGAGCGTACATGAGTTTCAATACCCAACCTGTTTTGTCCGGCTGTGAAATTACAATGGGTTCTTGTACTGGGCCATAGGGGACCAAGAATATGTGCATGATTCTGCAATTACTAGATGTGCAACCTCTTGTAATTACGGAATGGGAAGTTCGACCATGTAGTTGAGGGTTTTGCCAGTTTAGGTTCTTTCGTAATGGGGAAGTGTGCCAATAGCAGTGACTTTCAATATTTTAGTGTAAAATGGCACTCAAATGATGATTTTAGAGGGCAACTGTTAATGAAAAAAATGCTAATTGGTGATGGAGAGCATCAATCAAACATGAGGGTAGGATCCTTCCAAGGCGTCAAAGGAATATTGTGCTTGGGGGTGTTGCAGTTGGGGGTGGAGGATTCCAGGGTTCACCCTGGGTGATATAGAGCTAGATTCTCTTACCAACTGTAATTTTTGGACGTGTATCAGGTAGACAATGACTATCAGGAAGTAAAGGGTAAATAATTTTAAATAGTTCCAGAAGAATTGTTGTGAACAATTCCTTTTGTGGTGTTCTGATGTTGCTTTTCCGGTTTTCCCCGTGTTATGCTAATGTGGTAACTTACGATAATTGTGACATGTCTACGTCCTGTAATGGTAAGATTGTTTTGTCGATTGAGGAAAAGAGAATCTGCTTATCCCCGAACAGTCTCTGGTGCACAAGTTGGAGTTTCCACTGCAATCATACGCAGAACTTAGAAATGTAACTTTTAGTGCGTCTGACCTGTACATTGCACGTGAAGGTTCTAGACTCAGCACTGGTGAAGTGTTGTCCTCATCGATCTGAAATTCAGAGGATGGTGCTTGTTGAAACTGAAAGTGAGGATCCATCTCTTACAACTTACAAGCACTACTCTCACCTTTCTCTGATTACTTCATGAAGTTATTTTGGCAACACAAAGTTTGTAGTTTTTCTCCACATTGTTTACTATCTCTAGTGAAATTTAGAATCTTGACAAAAAGTTGTGTAACTGAATTTTTATCGGAGTTTGTTTAGTCTAAGCTATTTTGAAGTTCGAATTTATTATTGGGAGAATGTAATGTTAAAAAGCAACTGAAACATGTGAAAAGTCATGAGTCTCACACCATGAGCAGCGCAGAATGAGGTTGGAAGGAAACAGAATTAGTTAGCCCAAACAAACTAATTCTGTTGGAAAAATAGAAGAGAGAGAAAAAATGAGAAAAATGTGGGAAACGAATGTCTTTTGATACCCGAGAACAATTAATGTATCCTGACGTTATGAATTGCCTATGCCTTAGTGGACCCAGTTCTATCATGACCAGAAATTGAATCGTAATTTGCCATCATTATGAAGCATCACGTTGGTGGCTTGGGCCGCTGCCACTCGATCTTGGGAGGTAATGACCGTTATGGTCATCTTATTGTTTCTCAATTGGGTCCTGTGGCTCAGGTACTTGTTCTATGATGCCTTGTTAGTTTCATCATTTTTACTTGTCATGTGTTTAATTATGCTGGTTCGATATAATTCAAGGTTTGGACATCAGCTTCTGCCGTGGACATGTGCATAGAATAGATGGATATAGAGTTGTTCACTTTTCATGCCTCTACTACAAAACCTTATCCCTGGCATCCTACTCCTGTGTGTGTCATATTTTCTCCATTTATCATTGCTATAGAACTTGCATTGATGTCCATTATCAGAAATATATGCATTGAAAGTCCTCAAAATTAGCAGTTTTAATATCCTGTAAATTTGAGGCCAACATCAACATGGTGTAGACATCTGATGAAGCATTGCTCATGTGCGGTGTACGGGGCACAATTTGTACAGGGATTTCACTACTAGGTTAAATATTTTGCACGATTAATTCAAGCTATGGACAGGAACAGTTTTTCTGTGTCTCCTCAAGATTATGGTATCGGTCTATCGGAGAAGGCAACTTTGGTTCAATCCAAATCATGGTTCGTGGTATCAAACACTTACGACTTATTGTTCTCGGACATATGTTCAATGGCAGAGGCACATGCGGGCCTGTGGGGTCCTAGGACCCCACTGACCCCTTTCTTTCTTTCTTTCTGTTTTTTTTTTCCCTTCTCTCTCATTCATGTAATTGGGTGATTGTGTGTGAACAATTTGTGAATAATTGCTTGGACCTCATCAATACTAATCCAATGGTCATTGGATTCATAGGCTCACACACAAATGTTTGTCCAATTAGTCTTTATGACAAATACTATTAGTTATTTTAGTTTGTTAGACATACTTAATTTGAAAATCTTTTTATATTTATGTTAATAGTTAAGGTAATTGATTCGAAACTATGAAAATATTTGTCGTATATAGTTTTTTTCCTTTCGTTAGGCACTTAGATTTGCTTAATTTAAATGGATGTATTCGAAATTTGTAATCCTATTAAAATTAAACTATTATAAACGTTTTTATTTCAATGATATTAGTAAAAGAATTCCCCCAAATCCCCAAAAACAAGGCAATCCCCCTTCACGCTATCCTGGCTCCGCCACTGCATATGTTCAATTGTAGTGTGCTTGAAGTTGTTTTGTCTTGAGATTTTGCTCATACTGTTCTGCTCCATTTGTAAATGTTTGAATTTATAAACATTTCCACTTACTAGTATTCTTTTGACACCTTTGATCCACTCTACATTGACTTTGGTCTCTTGTATAATAATTGGGCATTTAGCTGCACTTCCTTACAAATGATAAAGATGGTACGTCGTGGATGTCGCATCAAAAGAATTATCCCCGCAAAAGTACAGAGATGACTAGTCTGCGTAAGTTGCTTGCTTGTTATCAACCTTGAACCCGTATTCTCAAACTTTGATTGAGCTTATTCAGACTGCTGCTTACTGGATTGTTTTGTGTGATTACTAGAATATTGTTAATTGCCTCAAACATTCATTCCCGTAAACCAAAAATTTCGGCCATATCTTCACCTCTCTTAGTTTTACATACTCACGCGTGCACGCGGCTACTTTATTTAACATATTTCAACTGTCTTGTGAGAGCATCTCCATTGCATCATTGCATGTATGTGAATTGGAGTAACGTGGAGGAGAGATACTGAGAGAAGATTATTTTAATTAAAGAAAAAATAAATATAGGAAAAAAGAGAGGAAAAATTAAAAAAAAAGGAGAGATATAGAAACAAAATATAAACAAATTAGAAAATAACAATAAAATAATAGTGAGGATGTGAAGTTAGATATGAGAATATAGACAGTGGCGGAGCAAGGATTTTGATCCAGTGCAGGCAAGATTAGATGATGTTTTTTGTCAATATTTTATTTTTATACAAACTTGTTTTAGTGAGTCTCTTCAATATATATGGTGAATGTTCCACACTTAATGAACACTCGGGAACATAAATAATAAAAATAAAGAATGTTTTTCACTTCGTACTAGAAATGATTTTTTTATTTTAAAAGTTTACAAAGTTCATAAGTATTTGTTTTACGATTTAAAATGTTGGATAAGTTCAACAAAGTCAAAACTGAGTACTGGAATTAGAATTTATAAAATTTGGTAGAGATGGCTGTTATAAACTCTTTGGACTAAGTCCCGCGGCATAGAGCTAGTTGGTTTGTGTCTAAAGACAAGAATGTAAGATTAAGGGGACACAATAGGAATTTTTTTTTCCGTTAAAAATAATTAAGGCCTTTTCCTATTCAATACAAATCAACATAAATTTAATCAATTTTTTTTCTCTCATCATTTATAACCACTCATTCAATTATTTAATATATTTTTCTCGAATTTCAACAACACATTCAACACGTATATCAAGAAATTAATTTTATCGCTAAAAGAACATACCCTAAATTAGAGAATTGAAATTTTTATGCTTTGTGTTAGGTACTTAGGTTGTGGTTTATGATGCACACATGATTTTTTTTTTTTTTTTTGTTTATATGCACACATGAAATTTAGATATTATTTGATTTGGTTTTCTAAATTAAATGGCCCATATTCAACTTTCTTCAAAAAAAAAATAAAAATGGCCCATATTCAAGATAATGGCCTTGTTAGTTGTTTCTTATTGATCAGCCGACATTGTTCTGTCTCTGTGGGATCAAACATGCAAACTTTATTTTGAAATTTCATTTGTAAAATTCCATTGCAATGAGGCCTTGTTCTATTTGGTGTTAATCAAATTCGCACGCAATTCCGTATACCTCATACTCATTTTCAATCACACACATATTTCCCAAAATAATATTAACCACACATTTTTACACGGAATACCGCGCGGAACAACTAAACCCCCAATCAAACAGGCCGAAATGACGGCACTGGGCTTGCGCTCCGCCAGTGAAGGTAGAAGTGTCACAAGAGGCAAAGAAGAAAAAATGAGAAAAAAAAAAAAAAAAGAAAGTGGAGAGAAAAAAAAAAAAAGGAAAGTGAGGGGGAAAAAAAGAAGAAAATATTGGACCCACCAATTTTTTTTATATTTTTTGCCTTTCTCTTCCTTGCATGTATGATTTGAAATACACATCAGCATCGGAGATGCTTGGGAAAACCGAAAACGTCATGTGCCTCTATATGTCTAACAATTAACAACGTATCCCTTTTGAGTGCTCATTCCGATAAGTTCATTGCTTTTCTTTTGGTGGACTTATCGGTGGAACTAGAAATTTTGGTTTGCTATTTAAAATTATTTTGAACAGCAATTTTCAGTGGGCGGTAAATGGAGTGGCACGTCGTGTCATGGAGCGACCCCCCCCGCAATAGCTCCGCTCCATGGACTATAATTTTTGTTTCTGACCATTATTATTATTATTATTATTACCACCTCTGTGCATCGCACGGGAGGAATAAGATGGTACATTTATATAAAATAATCTTTATATTAAAATAATTGGAGTGCCACGTTGGTAAAGGTGCCAACGTGGCACACATTAAATATTTTTTAAAAATTAAAAAATTAATTTTGGAAATAATTTAACATTAATTAATAGTAATTAAAAACATAGTTAAAAATAAACCAATATTTAAAGCAATCATTTAATGAGAAAAATTGATTTTGGAAAGACTTCAAATATAGCTTAATTTTTTAAAGTCCTAATTAAAAATATTAAATAATAAATATTTTTATTTATTTTCATTATGGTAAAATTATAGGTTTTGATAGTTTTGCTTGGTTAAATGAATTGAACTATTAAAAAATAGTAGGCATTTTCCATTTTTTATTTTTTAAAAGTCAAATTACGAGTAGTTAGGGGTGGCAAACGAGCTGGACAGTTCGTGAGCTCGTGTATTCGGCTCGGTTCAGCTCGTCAAAAGTTCGGGTTCGGCTCGTCAAAATACGGACTTGGACTTGGACCGAGCAGGAAAATTGGGAAATGGACAGTTCGGGTTCGGCTCGTAAAGTTCGTGAACCGGCTCGTGAGCTCGTTAAATTTCAATATACTGCAATTTTAAATTTTTTAATTGAAAAATTATTTTCATTTCGACTTTTTTCTAATTTTGTCGTCTTCACTCTTCAATTAATCAATGTTTAGTTTTAACAAACGTGGATAAGTCATGTTAATTAATTTAAATTACTAAGTTATTTGAGTAATTATTCAAAAAAGAAAATTATTTAAGTAATTGAATACTTGAAATTGTAAAAAAAAAAAAAACCAAACAAGCTCACGAGCAGCTCTGCTCGGTTCGCCTCGTGAGCTACACGAGCCCGAGCCGCAAGCATGGATCACGAGCCGAGTCGGCTCGGCTCGTTTGTGAAACGAGCCGAACCGAGCTCGGAAACGAGCCGAACACGAACCCGATTTGGACGAGCCGCTCGGCTCGGCTCGGCTCGTTTGTCAGCCCTACAAGTAGTTAAAATTATAACTAAATTTATGCTTAATAATTTATCGATTTTTATGTAAGTAGTAATTTATTAATCTTTCTTTACATTAAAAAAAACTAGAGTATCATGTTGGCAAAGATGCCAACGTGGCAAATATTAAATATTTTTAAAAATATTATAAAATTAGTTTTGGAAATAATCCAACATTAATTAGTAGTAATTAAAAATATAATAATTAAAAATAAATCAATCTTTAAAGAAAAAATTTAATGAGAAAAAATTGATTTTGGAAAGACTTTAAATCTAATTTCATTTTTTAAATGTCTAATTCAAAATATTAAATAATAAATATTTTTATTTATTTTTATCATATTAAAATTATAGGTTTTAATTATTTTGCTTGGTTACTTTAATTGGACTATTAAAAAATAGTGGGTATTTTTTACTTTTTTATTTTTTAAAATTAAATTGTGAGTAGTTAAAATTATAATTAGATTTATATTGAATAATTTATCGATTTTCAAGTAAATAGTAGTTTATTAATCTTTATATTATTATAATTGAAGTGCCACATTTGACGGATGTCTTATTAGTAGTGCTAACATGACACACGATTTCTAATTAAAAACGTTAATTGATATTTTTCATTTTTAATAAAGCTGATGTGATATACTCACTAATTGAATTTTGCATTGCATGTATTTTTCCTTTTCTAAGTATATAAAAATAAAAATAAAATTTTTTCTTTCTAAAATTAAAATACAGTTTACGCAAATGAAAAGAAATCAAATGAATTACATAGATGTGGAAAATTATCCGTATTACTATAAATTTAAGTTATATAAAATTAAGTATAATGCTTATTATACAATTGAACTAAAATTAAGTAGCAATTACAGTCAATTATTAAAAGAATGCATAAAATCATAAGATTTAGAGTGCGCAATATCCATTGACGAAAGAAAAAAAGTGTTCAATATAAATTTCATATGTACCAATGAGAAAGACAAGTTTTCATAATCAAAGAATTTGTATATCTTTATTCCCAATGGTTCGTTTACAGTTAATTAATCTCTACGATCACTATTGTGCAATGCGATGCACAACAATTGGAATTAAAGTTACACGGTTTTGATAAATTTCTTAATTATGTGATGCACATGAATTTTTTAATTTACAATTACAATATTATAGATTTTAATAATTATTTACAATTATACAATCTCCTAAGTATAAATTACATCGATTATATAATTCAACATTCATATTCAATATATTTATAATATTATATTAATTATTTATTGTACATAAATTTAATTATTCCCGTGCATCGCACGGGTACAGTACTAGTAGTATAAAATGAGACAATAAATTATTATGAATATATAACTAAAATAACGAAACACATGTAATATTAAAGATTTCAACAACAGTTTACAAATTTTAGCGTGAAATATTATCTTATAGAAAAATATCATATCAATTGTCGTAATTGATAGTGTAGGTAAGAATATAATATTTGGAAAGAAAATCTAGATAATATGCTTATTTGGGGGGAAAATCAACCTAAATAATACGTTTAGTCATATATAATTGTTCAAATGTATTTTAAACACGATAAACAATGATCTTATGATCGGCCTACACACTTAGCTCGAATTGAATTGATTTTGTAGCACATTCAGCTCAAACTGAATTAAAAAAATGTGGTTAGTTGATTTCATACTCCTTAGCATGGAAACTGTAAAAAAGAGGCTTTTTTTATTTAATTTTTCAAATATGTGAAAATATTTTTTTAAATAGGTTATCCCTGCAAACGTCACACTATGCTAAGTTGATATTTCAACTACATAACTACTTCAAAAATTAAAATGTATATAAAATAACTGAAATGCAATATCCAAAAATTAAAATTAGATAGAAAATGATAATTCTCATTTTTAGATTTAATTTTATAGGTATTGCAAGTTGTAACTTTTATCTATTATTGTAACTTTTATTTATTATCACATTTATATTAATGCATGCAATACTAAATATAAAAGAATTAAAAAATTTATAAATTGATTCGAAAATTAGAAAACATATAGAAAAGATAAAATACATATAAAAAATAAAATAAGGGAAACAATACCAAATAAGGAAAGCGGCATAAATTAAATTGAAGACATTGCAAATTTTAAAACAAATAACTTCATTGAAAATTTTAAAACAAATAACTTCTTTTGGGCCAGATTAATTTTGATCCATCTGTCCATTAAGCCACCTAAAATCCTAATTTCAATTTTAAAATCCATGAGGCACATCCTATTTTTCTTAACCTTTATTTATTTGATTTTTTTAAATATAATCAAAATATTATATTTATATAAATCATTTAAATAGGTTAAGATAATTAGGAAATTGTTTTTAAAAAGAATTTTATTCAAATTAGGGAATTCAAAAATGGAAAAATAAAAATAAAAAAGCTTAAAAATACTTCATATTTCATATATGGTAAGTTAATTCCTGTCAATTAATTTCACATTACCATCTTTATTCGAAAAACATGTATGACGTGGTGAACGACAATCTAACGTGACACCGAGATTGACAACTTAAGGTATTTTGTGTTTAATAAAATGCAGCAACTTCATAATCTTGTTTACGAACATTTTTTTTTAATATGCCTTTCATGTACTTAATATTCTACTTTTACAATTCTTATATGTTGATAAAAATGCATATTTAATAGGAACATATTAAAAAAAATTTAAAAATTAATTAAGAAAAGTGAACCATAAATTGGGATGAACAATAATATTACATAGTGGATGGAGTATTATTTTTAGGGTTATTGACAACACTCGTCTCCAACCTTCCATAAAATTTTCACTTTGGTCTCCAACCAGTTTTTTGGACGTACAAGCCCCCAACCTTTAGTTTCTGGGCGACATACGTCAAAAATGCATTTTTCCGTTAAATACACCGTTAATTAGAATCTTGGCGACCGTGGTTGTTTTGAAAAATTGAATGGCATTTTGAACAATTGAGATAGTCGTTTTTCATGTTTAAAAAGTCTTTCAAATATGAAAAAGAGATTGAGACCTAAAAATTTTCTTAAAAAGAAAGTTAGACCTCAAAAACTTTAATAAAATATGACTACGCCATTGTGAAAAATTTCCTTTATGTGTTGTGGAATTATTCCTTAAAATACCAATAGGAATAAACGTATATAGATATAAGTCCTCAGAAGCCAATGAATACACTATTAGCCATCCCTTGTTAGATTGTGTATGCATGGCTCACAGCTATGGTAGTCACAGAACAAAATGAAACAATCAATATGAACTATGAAGCGAATATTTTCATTTTCTATTTTCGTAAAAAAATTGGCATTAACTAAACAAAAGCATATGATATCGAATTCTAAACACAAGCATCAGGTTGTCCTCAAAATGAAACCAGTAACTAATTAAGGTAGCACTAAAGCGTCACGCAATTAATTATTAAGAACACTGAATTTGTCATTGTCTACTACAATCTAAGATTTTCTTGTCATTGTCACTAAACGTATCTGCCTCGGCTAGCTCGATCTCTTATAGCCACCGAATGGTTTCTTGAAAGGCCTTCTCAATTCTCTCCTTACATTCTTTTCGTCCTGAACAATGTTCCTCGTGTCATACGCATAGTCCTCCAATGCGTTTCTTGCTTTAATCTTCGTCTTGTGTTGGGGATATGCGAACGAAATCCCACATGGACTAAATATGGGTTAAGTGATGGGTTTATGAGGGATTGAGTTACTCCGCCCAATGGGTTAACCTTTTGGGATGGAACATCAATCCCTAACAGTGGTATCAGAGCCAGGTTTCATATTTAGCCATGTATACGCTGGAGACAATTCCATTACGAAGTTGGTGGGCTCCGAGGTGGATCATGAAGCCTAGAAGAAATCCATGGTTGGTTCTTAAGGTGGTCGTGTCCATGTAAGGCGGTGGTCGAGACGCAGTGGAAGTATTGGGCCTTGATAGAGCATGTGGATGGGCTCTTAAGGCGGTTGTGCCACGTAAGGCGATGACCCGACCGCAGTGGAAGAGTTGGGCCTTGAGGAAAAAGTTGGATATGCGGGCTATTGATTAAAAGGAAGCAAGTTAATATGGTACTTCGTTCGAGAGGGGGATTGTTGGGGATATGCGAACGAAATCCCACATCGACTAAATATGGGTTAAGTGATGGGTTTATAAGGGATTGAGTTACTCCGCCCAATGGGTTAACCCTTTGGGATGGAACCTCAATCCTTAACATCTTGTATACGTCATCCTCAATCTTGCACTTCTCTGCCTATTGAACCATCTTCCCAATCTCCTCCTTGGAAAGCCTTCTACTTCCGTTGATAATCGTGATTTTGTTCATACTACCGTTGGTTTGGTCCTCAGCTTATACGTTCAAGATACCATCAGCATCAATGTCCAAGGTGACGAAGATCTCAGTAACACCTCTAAGTTCAGGAATAATGCCTGCCTGAAAGCTCAAATTCACCAAGCTTGTCATCCACCCTTGTTCTTTTCCCTTCCAGCACCTTAATCGATGTACATGTCTGGTAATCCTCAGTGGTGTTGAATCTTTTATCCGTTATCTTGGTGAGAATGGTAGTGTTTCTGGGAATAACCACACTCATTAAATTGCCTACAACGTCTATGCCAGGGGAGAGAGGAGTAACGTCCATTAGTTCCAATTTCTGCAGCCTGACATCACAATTCCCGCCCAAGAATCCAAGATTGCACCTTGAATTGCAGCACCACAAGCAACAGCCTCGTCAGGATTGATACCCATGCACAGCTCCTTGCCATCGAACATCTTTGGAGCAATTGCTGAATCTTTGCAATCCGAGTAGAACCACCAATCAGGATGACTTCGTGGATGCTGCTTTTGTCCATATTTGCATCCCTCAAGCAAATTTCGACCGGCTCCAAACATTCTCTAAACAGGTTGATGTTGAGATCTTCGAATTTAGAGTAAGTTAGATGTACATATCAAGAGAATCAATCTCAACTATTGTCTCTGTAGCAAAGGAGAGACGCCTCTTAGCTCTGTCGCGTGCGCCCTTCAACATTCTCGGAGTCTTCTTCAATTGGTTACCACTATCATCATTCTTGTTCTTGTTCCTTTTCGTCAATTGATCAACAAAGTAATCAACCATCCGGTTGTCAAAATCTTCACCTCCGAGGTGAGTATCACCAGCAACTACCTTCACCTCGTATCGACCCCCATCAATAGTGACAATATAGAAATAACAAGTACCACCACCAAGATCGAATATCAACACATTTTTCTCACCGACATTTGTACACCTCTTATCGAGATCATAAGCAATTGTGGCAACAATGGGCTCTTTGATGATGCGCAGAACATTGAGACAAAAAATTATGCCTGCTTCCTTTGTAGATTGACGCTAAGGAATGGTTGAAGTACGCTGGTACAGTAATCACTGTGTCCGTTATAGTTGAACTAATGTAAACTTTGGCAGTTTCTTTCATCTTCGTCAACACCATGGCGGAGATGTCCTCTGGTGCAAATATTTTCTTTTTACCCTTGTAGTTAACTGAAATAATTGGTTTATCAGCACAATTTGTGACCTTGAAAGGCCACAACTCGATGTCCCTCTCAACAGTGGGATCACTAAACCTCCTCCCTATTCACCTCTTAGAGTCAAATACGGTGTTGACTGGATTCGATAACACCAGGTTACGGGCGGCATCGCCAATAAGGTGTTCACCGTCAGTGAAGGCGAGTGACGACGCAAGATGGCATCGTTTTGTTGCGTTGGTCATTGACTATGACTTCAACATGTCCGTGTTTGCCTTCCTGTTTGCAATATCGATTCCAATGGCCATTGGGTTTTTTTTTCCGGTCACAGCGACCAAGTGTTTTACAGAAAATGGGAAGAATTTTTATTTTTATTTTTATTTTTATTATTTTTGTGTGACTGTGTATTTGTTTGCTATTGTTTGCTTGAGATTTTTAAAACAAATAAAAATCCATGAGCAACGCTTGGAGTACACACTTTTTGTGTGGTAAAATACCACACACTAATAGGGGTATGGGCCCCTCCACATTCAGGGGGGCATTTTGGTCATTTTATATTTTGTGTATTAGGGTGTGGTAGTGTGTAATAATAGATTTGTGTGTACTTCTAGCATTTTTCAAAATCCATATCCATATATGTACAACTCATAGACCGAGAATTTGACCAAGTCTCCCACGCAAGCGGTAAGTCCTTGCCCTTTCGTTTTTTTATTTACTAGTGTATGACCCGTGCGATGCACGGGCATAAATTGTAGTAACAAACCTATTTTTCTTGTAATAATTATGATTTAAACGAAAGAAATATCATGTAATGAAAATAACAAAAGTTCAACTACAATTCATACAAAGTTCCACTACATAATGTTACAAACTTTTCACAAATTACGAAATACTTCTTTATACACAACATTAGTGGTTGTGTTTGTTAGATTACCGTTCTTATCGCATATCAACATTTTCAATCCTTCACGATTGGTGACTCTTGATATCGCAACATATAGTTGGCCATGACTAAACACCGGCTTCTTTAAGAAAATGCCTACATTCGACAAAGATTGACCTTGACTCTTATTGATCGTCATAGCATACGAAACAATCAATGGAAATTGTCTTCTTTGAAATCTAAAAGGCAATCTTGCGTCGGAAGGAGTCAACGTCAACCTTGGGATGAATACACGTTGACCGCATTATTTCGGTCAAAATTTGCGCCTCAATCACATGAACTCCGGTTTCGTAACTATCAACCTCGTTCCATTACACAATCCGCCGGCATGATCAATATTTCTTAATAACATAACTGGAATACCAACCTTCAACTTCAACTCATGATTAGGAACACCCGAACATCTTATGCTATTCAAGAATTCCGTTGAATGTAACTCCTCAAAAAAACCGACACTCCTATCCCCCCTACATATTGAATCCGAGCTCAAATAAGTCTTTCCCTCCGAACCATTCATAGAAATCATATAATCATTAATGGCATCAACATCATCTAGCGTCGGGGCAAGAATTGCCCTACCTTGCAAATATGACACATCACCAACATGCTCGGAAAATGATGGATAAGTACTATCAATAATCGATCTAACATGGTCGTCCGACTCATTTATCAAAATATCATCCGACATCTCTATTTCGGCATGACCATCATTATCTCCACCAAGTGCTCCATCACCAATTCTCGACATCCAATCTGCAAAAGCTCTCAAACTATTGCCAAAATCATCATCATCCATATTTTGCAACCTCATGTTCTTCGTCAATCTTAACACCTTACAATTTATCCACAAAGGGGATGAGTTAATGGTGGCATGCACTATATCCTGCCTGGTGCCCTTAGGAATAACTGGTAGTATTTGCCGAAAATCACCTCCAAAGACAATAGTTTTCCCACCGAACGGTTCAAGCATACTATTAGAATTGGAAAACCTCATCACGTCACGTAAAGTCCTATCAAGAGCCTCGAAACAATACCTATGTATCATAGGGGCTTCATCCCATATTATAAGCTTCGTCTTCATCAACAACTCAGCAAGTGGACTCCCTTGCTTAATATTGCATGTAGATTCTTCAGTCGGATCCAATGGAATACAAAATCGAGAATGAGCCGTACGACCACCAGGCAGTAAAATAGATGCAATACCACTTGATGCAACATTCAAAACTATATCACCTTTTGAACGCACCGCAGCTGATAGTGTTTTCCACACAAATGTCTTCCCCGTGCCACCATATCCATATAAAAAAAAGACACCTCCCTTCCCAACATCAATAGCAGTCATAATCGTCCGGTAAACATTCATTTGTTCATCATTTAAAAGAGATACTAACCTTCCATGCTCAAGGGCTAGATCGGCAACATTATACGCCAACTCATCAGCAATTAGCCTGTTCCCCGAAATAAATGCATCAACATTATCTGGAAATGGCATAGATTGAAAATTGCGCAAGCTCTTGCCACGACTCCTAAGAATATCCTCAATCTGAAGGAGGCAAAGATTCCTAAGTTGTTCTTCATTTAAGTCCACACCTAACAATACATAAACAAAACATGTCAAAAATAAACACTAATGTAGAAATTCAAAACAATAAAACAATGACATAAACATAAATAACCTCGGTATAATGAAGTTGATCTGTGTCTATACTGAAGATCTTCGGACAAACACTTCCAACATTTTTCCCAAACATGTTCCGGACGTGACATGCATTCCGATATCAACAATGTAGCAAATAAACTCCTCAAGACATGACCTGATCCCCAATGGCTGGCTTCAAGAATGCCATCAATATACTCCTTATCATCATCTAGCAATCCCCGAGCATAACATGCATCTCTAAATGTATCATACCTAACACCTTCAACTTCTCTAATCTCGTCATAGCTACGCGGCCCGCGCACGGTAGTCAACAATGTCCTCATATGATACAACTCACCTCCACCGGGAGCAATATAAGAAATCCTTCCAATAGAAAACTGGCACTGTCTTGGCCGCCATTCTCTCTCTTTGGGATCCCAAACAAAATGCTGCGGAAACTCCTCATATGTCAAAGTTCGAGCAAACTCATACTTACTATTAGCTTCCATCCAAGCTGTAAACATGGTACGCCGATTAGAAGGACGATCTAACACAACATCAATCGGATCGGATTCCGAATATATTACATTCTGCCCATTAGGAAGATGAAGACCCAAGCGTTGAACGGGAGGGTACCTATAGTGTATATCATAGGCAAACAATCTCCATGCTGCCTCACACGATGAAATATAACGACAATCATAGTACATCTTAATCTCATCCACTTCACGCCGATCAACATCATTTTCAACACTTCTATAAAAACACGTAGTAACCCGATCATGGCCTTTATGAATATACTTGAATAAATATTTTATAGATCGTGATTGGTTACACCACTCCACATTTATATGAGCACCATACTTCATCAAAAGATAACGATTGTGAGGAACAACATACCTATTATCGAGCTCAACACCACTTTTCGAGATTGTTCGTCCATCATCTCTTCTTCTATAAATAGGGTACCCATTCTGATCAACAATAGTAGAATCAACAAACTGTTTTGGAAAGTGTTTAGTACAACGCCCATCGGACATACACGGGGAATTAGGTCTAGCCACACCGCATGGCCCGTGCACCATGAATTCTTTAACCGCGGCATAATACAATGGATCAACTTCTTCATCTGGAATCTCAGCGGATATTATTTTGTCTATATCATCAGGCATCACATCCTTCTTACTCCGATCCAAAAAAATCAATATATGGGCATGAGGTAGACCACGCTTCTGAAACTCAATGGTATAAACAACTACAAAAAATAACCAAACAAAATCCATAAGCAAACACAAAAAAAAGGATAAAAGTATATAAGAACAATATATATTTGACTTGTAAAAATCTAAAGCATAATAACTGGAAATCATAAATATTGAAACACTTACCAGCTTTCACCTTTCCGAAAATATTCTGATAACGTATATCGTTCATCAAATCATCCAACTTCATCTGGAATAATCTGCACAATATATCCGGACGATCCTCAGCCTTCAAATGCCTACTATCAAGATATCGAACAACTTCTGGCCATTTTGGATTACATGTAAATGTAATAAACAAATCAGGATACCCAACCCATTTACATATAGCCATCGCATCGTGGTAGTTCTGTATCAAATATCGTGCTCCACCGGTGAAAGACGATGGCAAAAATATTCTCTTCCCATGAGCAGTAGGATCGGTATTACCACGATATAGAGCATCTTCTAAACCACTAAACTTATCACACCTCAAGTCATTCTGATGCGTTCTGACATAGTTCAATCATTCAGATTCTACCATCGTATAAGCATCAACCACAAACTGTTGAAACAATCGTCTAGAGTGTAAAATGTTTCTGGATTCACATTCTCTTTCTTGCAATCGAAAAGCAAAAAATTGTCGTATGCTAACATGCTCCCGACAGTTCTTTGCTTTGAAATTTTGCACACACAAAGGAATTTCGTCCGTAAAACCATCCTGACCATACACAAAAAGCATAGGATACTGTATGGGCAAATATGCTGGATGTAACACATTTATGCGCTTCAAGGAACCAGATCGAGTCTCCACAATAATATCTCTATCACCAGGCAAGTCCTCAATATCACCAACAATTAAAGCAGCAACCTCAGATGCTTGAGGCAAATTGTATTGCCTCCCATCTCTAGATCTCCTTCCAACCAATCTCAACTTAATGTCAACGTTGTTCCGTTCATGCATAGTCTGCTTCACCATTCTGAATGAGTGGACCAAGACATTATGCCTATCAAGCATATCTTTCAGATCATTCACAATCTCACGATGTAATGTCGAATCATCATTTGACCCCCTACAAAGATAAGTAAATAAACAATTTTATTAAATCAAGACGAAATATACAAATTTAAGGGCCACCATAAAACCTATAAAAAAAAACAAAGATATACCGTAAAGCTCGAATTCTGTTTGAAATTTCATTTTCGGTGTCATAAATATACAACTGAGCAAATTGTGGATCTGAGCCTGGACTGGGCAATAAGCTCCCAATATAATGATAATTCTGTCCATGCAGTCTAAAAACAAGAGCCGATCTTCCATCATTATAAGTTCTATCAACCTTTCCTCCCATGGATGTAAATGCAAACATCATATTGTATGTTCTAATGTTTTGAACAAATAGCTTGCTCTTATCACTTGTACCATACAACAACTCCTTCAATACATTTGGCGGTTCTTGCATTCGTGGAAGCCTAACCTTGCCCTGAGCACAACACAATGAAAATTTTGGATTTTTCGGCTTACTACGCCGTTTCTCCAATCTCTCATTGTACCAAAATATAGCGCCACAAAACGAACACATCCAAGTCGGATCACCCAAATCAACATAATCTACAAATTTAATACAAATATGAATGATTACACATGAGAATAAAATTCATTCTCATTTTTTAAAATCCAAGAAAACAAAAAATTTCGAAAGAATGTAATAAAATATAAACGATTACGACATTACAGTCCAAATAAAGACAATACCACAAAGGAATAAAATTAAATCTTATTTATGCAAATCCAAAGAAACAAAAAACTCCAAAGAGAATATAACAAAATTTAAACAATAGTACATTATAATCTATAAAGAAAGGTAAAATTTTCTATTCTTTGTCATTTACCATTTGCACAGGTCCCTTTTTTTTTTTAGGTTAATAAAATAAAAAATAATGTTTCCCACGAAATTTTATAGCACAAATATATGATGTGGATTAAATATTATTACACAACCAAAAAATATATTATCAAATACCTATAATAGCATAAAAGTATGCTCCACTGATTATTAATATACTCTTCTATTTATTAATAAGATAGAAAAATTTCAAACACAAACAATGATTTTATGCGAATGATATGTTCTTAAAAAATTGGAAGACAAAAAAAATATTAATTTTCAATCATCTTCAATAACGCAAATGTAAAAGACTAAATAAATAAATATTTTAAAATACGAAACTTATAATTTACGATATGATAATCCCCTTGCACATAATGTGAAGGCATAAAATAAAAAAGAGAAAATAACATGGGCTAAACTTATTATTTACATTACATATCATATTGTAAACATAATCAAATATTCAGACCATCTATTTAAAGCCCATCTTTTTTAAAGCCCAGTACACAACTTAGCATAAATGACCCGTATAGCTATGCAAGGTCAATCATAGTAAGTGTTTTGAACAAATATCTTCTCCATTTCGTGATTATTCAGCAAAGTCGTCTTCTCCGTTTCTCTCTCTATCGGCCTATCTCTCTCTCTCTCTCTCTCTCTCTCTCTATCAGCCAAATCGTTCTCTCAATTCCTATGTAAAAGGCACGAATCATTTCACAAAAAAATGCAAATGATAGCTAATCGTAGCATCACTATGCTAGAATCTTTGTTATGTATCATCCATAGCTCTGAATTCAGTTTAAAAAAATGCTATAGATCGATCATGAGCTGCTGAAAATCGACCTAAAGCCGAAATAATTGCAGATCCGGTGATCGAGAACAGCTAATCTTCAGAGATTTAAAGATAAGTATCGCTTTGTTCCGAATCTTCACATTTGAAACGAAAAAAGATATTGTGCTAGAGTATTATTATTATTATTTTATTTTTTTTGTAAATGCGAACTGGATGCGTGCAGATCTAGCACTGAAAGATAAGTATCCAATTTTTTTATTTTATATTCAGATATTCAACGAAAAAAGCGTTTTTCTGCTACATTTTTAATATTTTTTTTTGGCATATGCAAACTGGATGCGCTCGGATCTAGCACTGAAAGATAAGTATTAAACGAAAAAAAAGATTTTGTGCTGGACGTATAATTTTTTGGTATGCAAACTGGATGCGAAAAAATGTATACTGACATATAAGTATAATTTTTGTTTTGAATCTTCAGATATAAAACGAAAAAAAGATTTTGTGCTCCACTCATCAAAGTTAATCTTCATTTCCTCAGAGTTTTAAAGATAAGTATCTATTTGTCGTGAATCTTCACATTTTAAATTAAAAAGGGATTATGTGCTGGTTTATTTATTAGTTTATTTTTTTCATAATTATTTTGTCAGGGGAAGTAACCACAAAGAAGTTCTAAATAACGGTACTTAAGCAGTTCACGAACTTCAAACAAATAAAATACAGGTATTGTACACCTATAATCAATATCTTCAATTTTACATCGATAAAAGTTCATTTCTTATATGTCATATCTACACATGTTTAACTGCCAGTCTCTTTCGTATACATCGATTAACATTAGAAGCATGCATTAGCAACAACACATAACACAAAAACTAATAAAGAAGAATTCACTATGATTCTATCAGGACGACCATCCATGCAGATGCTCAAGGAAACACCAATCAAGCAGTTCATCGAAGGCGAAAAAAAACAAAAAGGTACTATATAGCAATCTTCAATCTCCTCAATATCGTGGAAAGTAAATTTTGTTTTCAATTTGATCTCAACTTAAAGGATGATTTTGTATACTGTGATAGAAATTTAATGATAATAGATCGGTTATATAGTACCTGAACTGAAAAAATCATGATTGTCACCATGCAACCCATGTGAGCTCTCCACTGAATAAACAAATTGATTTTGGTCAAACTTAAAACACTTCATATTAGCCTAAACAGTAATAGCCCGACAAAATACTTACATAAGTAATCGAAATAATAACATTTTTATTTGACTTGTAATAAAAACATTAATGCAGTAAATTGCACATTAAAAAAATCATCATACCCTCTCTAGGAAGTTGTTGAACTCTACCAACCAAGCCAGAAACACTATTACCTGAAGCCATGTAAAGAACCAAAAACAATAGGATAATTAACCTATAATGCCGTCGTAAACAAACATTATACCAAGTGCCTAAGGAAAAAAAAATGAAATATGAAATGTACCTTCTACAATTGAGGTTTGTCCTCTCCCACAGACAACACTCTCTTTTAATGAAAAACTTTCAATAGGTACCCTTCCAATAGTATGACGACCCGACGAAAGAGAAATAGCTTTTCCCTTTCCCAAAGTAGAAGGCTGGGTAGAACATCTAACTAAAGCAAAATTATACGCATAAGAAAAGTAGAAGCTATGTTGATCGAACACATAAGAGAAATCAAGAGGAAGAAGAAATACACTGATCATTCGTAACATCTTCTATAGGTGTAGCTGAAGTGAATGAAAATCTTTCACCAGATATCATTCCAATAGTATGACGACCCGATGAACAGGAAATCGTTTTGCCATTTGCCAAAATGTTAGGCCGAATAGAAGACCTAACTGAAAAAACTTACAAATATAAGGGAAAAAGCTATTTTCAGTGAACAATTGGCAACATAAGAAAAGCAAAGAGGACATTACACTGATCATTAGTAAGAACTCCAACAGATGTAGTTGAATTAATGACAAAACTATCACCAGAGCTTCTTCCAACAGTATAACGACCTGATGAAAGAGAAACCATTTTTCCCTTTCCCAAAACATTACGTTGAACAGAAGATCCATCTGAATAAATAACATAGATAACTAAGATCATAATGGGTTATATTAAGTCAAATGTTACAAAAACTTTAGCACAAGCATTGGATAAATAACTTGTAATCCTTTTATTAATTAAAAGGAACAGAATTCAAAAAACAAAGAGACATTACTCTCATTGTTGCTAACAACTCCCATTGGTATGCTTGATCTTCCTAGACTTGTAAAACAATTACTATTTCTTGTATCACCCAATGTTGTAATTGTTCCATATCTTGCAGAAAAATCACTTGCTGTAGTAATAATAAAATAAATTAAAAATATACTTGGCTAATAATATGTGTTACATAACAATTCAACAAATGGCACTATTAGAAAAATGAGGAATTTACACTCACAATTACTGATATCACCCAAAGGTGATCTTGATACATCAGCAGAAGGCAATGAACTGAATTCATTACGTCTAACAAATATTTGTGGTTGCTTTTTACAGCATCTTTTGAATCCAGCAGAGGCTACTACAATCACGAAGTTGAAGCAGTCTAAGTTGGTAAGTCTTCTTACAAATATGCTGAAGTGGTGAATATGGAAATAAAATAGAAACTTAATACCTGACTGGTTTTCATCACGAACCACTCTGCGCTTTATACTGATATTATTTGAAGTGTCCATGAAAACACATATGATGATTAAATTCTGTGTCGTTCAAATTATATGTTCTGATATGATATTGTTCAGTTCCTTGACATCTTCATAATCGCATGAGCAGAAGGATTAGAAAACTTGAATGCTTTTGGATGAATCCATGGAATAGATAAGAATTCCTTTCTATGAAATAGTGGGAAAAAAAGACAAACGTGTGAAACAAACACGAACAAAAGGAACTGTAAAGTCAAAGAAAATAGCTTCATAGAATAGTGGGAAAAAGGGACAAAAACCATCAATACAGAATATGAATAGCCACAATCTGTTATAGAGAGAATAATAAATGTTATTACGATGCCCGAGATTACCAAAAATTGATGACAAAAAAAAAATTACAATCTGATATACGAACATTGTTGTTATTATTATTATTATTATTATTATTATTATTATTATTATTATTATTACAAAGCAATTTTATTCTGTACAAAATTGTTTCCAAAATACAAAATCATTTATCTTTAAAAAATTTTATTCTTAATAGTACAATTTCTACCATTTCTTTCTATCATTTAAAATTATATGTAACTAATTAGATCATTTTTAAGCGAATCATTATCATTGTCATATTAAAAAATAGCTATTACAATAATTTATAATATTATTATTTCTACTATTTCATTAAATTATCATGTATTACATCTGTAAAGATTTGGAATAATTTTTAAGTGAATCGTTATCATTACCAAACAAAAAATATATTAGTATTAGTATTATCATTATTAATACCACATCATTTGAATCGCCAAAAGCGATTCTTAAGTCTTCAAATAGTTTTATTTTAAATATTAATTTAACAGTATCATTTCTAGCATTTACATTACATATCTGAAAAAATGTATTTTAAACAGTTGAAATGATTTTTAACTGAATGCGTGTTGGGTAACGCACACAGTATTCATTAATACAAAGCTACTGCACTATTGTATCAATAATTCTTTAAACATTTTTCTATTAATGATCAAAATCACATTATTTTTATTATCATTACAGTTATTACAAAAATATTATTTCTTATTAGCACAGAACTTTTATTCTCTAAATAATTGTTTTAAAAAATATAAAATTAATTATTTATAACAATTTTTATTCTTAATAGTACTATTTCGACCATTTCTTTATATCATTTAAAATTATATGTAAAGAATTAGATAATTTTTAGGTGAATCGTTATCATTGTCATATTTTAAGTAAATCATTATCATTACCATCTTAAAATTCTTTATATTTTTTTACCATCATGTAGTTAATTATTTATAGCATTTTTTAATTCTGTAGAAACTAAATTTAAATAGTTAGAATAAATTTTAACTGAAATTTCGTTTGTTGATGCCATTAACTACATAAGTTAACATTAGCAACTAAAAATTAGTTTTTAAATTAGAATAACTGTAGTCATCTATGATTAACTATAGCCATAATTAACATCAGTTGACAAATAATTACCTCAATATAAGAACTAACACATTTCGCTATAACAAAAACACCACAATTTTAAATAACACAAAAGCCATTCTTCAAAATACCAATATTTTTGTTCAACACACAACCAGAAGTAAAATAACAGACATCAAATGCATAACAAAGCATAAGTAACCTCATTACTGACCACAACCAAAAAATAAAAAATAAAAAGAAAAGAAGAGTAAGAAAGGTAAGGAAACACACACACACAGACAGACACACATTGTTCATAATTCATAATCAAGCTAAAAAACACAGCCATTCTTCAATCACTCTTCATTGTCATCCACCACAGCCTTCAGCAGCACCCTTTTCTTGCTTGAGCTAGAACGTTCAGTCGACCCACCATCATCTTCTTTCCCTTGCCCCTCCTTATCAAATTCATCAATCAATCTTTTGCCATGGAACTTGTATGGAGAATCCAACTCAGCATCATTATCAGACTCGCTCTTACTTGACTCAGAAACAGAATACATACTATCCTTCTTAGTATTGAACAAACTGGTAGCAACAGTAGCAGGAATAGCCCCCAGATGATCACCCACTTTGTGTTTGTCAATCAACTCACCATTCAAACACACTCTATCAACAACATAAACAGTTTCCCGACCTTCCAAGTGTCTTCCTTCGACAATAACCTTAAACATTGACTCTTTTCCAGCCAAGCAATCAACATCAACTGGTATAAGAGGCCTAGCCACTTCTTTCCCCTTCCCCTTCCCTTTACAATCTTCTTCCTTCATTGCCAATTCCTTCATTAAAAAAAATATTTAGTAAAAAAAAAAAAAAAAAAAGAAGCAACATAAGCACCAATATATCTACCACAGCAACACGATCTGCAATCACAGCAGCTGAATTCCCCAAAAGAATGCTTGCAACATCATCAAACAAAAGAAGTTCCAACGAAAAACCATCAACAACTCTGACATGCACCTTGAACCTAGGAACCTCAACCACATAACCACGACACTTTTCACAATAAAACTTCTCATCAACCTCAACAACCTTTTTACGACACGTAGAACAGCTATTGTAGAACCATCCCTTTTCAGCAATCACTTCAGAGATTGTTGCCACAACCCAAAACTTGCCAGTCTAAACAGAAACAAAACATTGTGAATTATGTAGCAACTCAAAACAGGAACAAAACTAAAGGATTATGAACTATATATGAACTTGTCAATGCATCTAAATATACTTACAGATTTCAATTCCTTTATCTGTTGTAAGCTCAAAACAGGAACAGCACGATTATCAACATCATCAGTCACTCCCTTGAATGAAATTTCAGACTTTTGACTCGAAACCTGTGAAGAATTCTCTTGCAAGGGTGGAAGTCTTTAAAACATGACAACAAAACAAAAGACTTTTAAATTACCTTATAATAGCATCAAGCAAACTGCTACAGAATTTCAAACATGATATTTTTTTTTTTTTACCTCTGCTTGTAATCATCAATTTCAATTTCATTTTCCTTGAAAATCAATTTCGTAGCATGATAGGTATTTGACAAACCAATTTCTCCTACATAAAGAAAGGATCAATTAACAAAAAACACATTACATGGACATCGTACTAAGCCCCATTGGATGTTACGAAAATGAACCTCTAAACTCCTTAGTGCGACAAAGCTGAACAATAACAACAAAATAACCATCAGTTTTGTGACTGTATGCGTCCTGAAATTCCCTCGCATATGGCTCCCATAAAGTCAAGCTAATCTTGTTTTTTCTGCAAAAGGAGAATATGCATTGTTATGTAGATGACCTTAACATCAGTTGAGATCATGTTATTTAACCAGAAAAAAGGGTAGAGGGAAAATATTATACTCCAAATCCTCTAGCATGACCTCTACATTATGCTTCCCTCCAGCAGAACCCTCTTGTACACTCCTCTCATCGTCAGTTGCAACATGCCCAATAACATCTAAATTAAATAAAAAAAATGAATACATAAAATACAAGAATAAGATAAATACAATAGGCAAGAAATAAATAAAAAATAAAAAATAATTTACCGAACAGTGGATTATCGTCAGAATGACCAAGGGCTTTAATATCGGCAAAGCTCTTGAACTTGTAAACACTCAATGGGAAACTCAAAGAAACAGTTTCGACAATCAAAGTATCGGTGTGAAACCATATTCCGTGACCATGATCAGTGACAGGAAAATTGCCTTTGTTCTCTAACACAGAAAATTGACTAACCAAGAAAATAACATTCTCTTTCAAAGACTTTTGAAATGTTTCAAACAAATGAACCTTTATACTCGCTTGAATTCGATCTCCCTGTAAAGGAATAACGACAAACGAAAATAAATATAACATTTCAACAACCAACCGAAAGAACATCAAGATGAAAATAAGTATCCAATATACCTTTGCATCAACAAACAACAACTCAAGAGTTGAAGGAGTTTTCCCATGTCGAGGCACAACCCACTTTCGGCATAAACGAACCCTAATACGCCAATCACTTCGATTGTCATGCAATTCTTTCACCGGAGTAATAGGAGCAACACGTTGTCGTGTACTTTTAACCATTGTCTATCGTTTGCCTTAACAATATATTCTTTGAATTTGAATTCTGATCTGATAACAAACCTGCTGCATCAATAGTCCAGTCTTATTTATAACAGGTTTAATTTGATTGCTGAAACGAAGAGGCATGAGGAAACCAAGCGTCAGTCCAGCTAACGAAGCCAATTTAAAGGAATCACATATCACTATTTCATCGGTAGTATGTACATTTATCTTCTCAATGTTTTGAATTACGTTTGGTTTTAACAGTTGTACAAAAATTGTATTTATTAATATTTTATCTGTAGTAATTGTATGGAAAAATTTTAGTTATTATAAAAACAATGTACACCGTACCCAATGAATGACTATCGTTAAAGGAAACATTGTATTTATTAATAGTTTATATTTGGTTTGAGCGGCTATAAAAATTTGCAATTGTATGGAAACAAATCAGGCTTCTTAAATGCATGCATGAATGACTCTTTGTATTAAAAAGGTATCTAGTCATTGACTATCATTAATTACAAAACAAATCAGGCTTCTTAAATGCATGCATATCACGCCATTTAGAGAAGCCAAATACGCTGGGGAAAGACAATCATCTGTTCACATGCAAATGGCAAAAAAAAAAAAAAAAAAAGAAAAAAAGAAAAGGTAAATAGAAACCATTTAGGCGGGAAAAGAGGAAGCTTGTAGGGGAAGAATACCTCTCTTTTAATATAATATATATGATGTGTAGCATTTATGGCAACAATGTACTTGTGCAAATTGTACGATAGTGTGCGGGTGGCCGTACACGGCCCAAGGCATTTTAGAAAGTAAAGTTTGATTTTGAATTTTGATAATGCTAGTATCAGGGCGTCGCCAAGAGTTATCCAGGGCAAGTTGAACCAAAGCTTACAAAATCGCGTTCAAATAATATATGATTTTCAAAAAAATCTAAATATAAGAGATCTAAGTTTAAGTCTTACCCGTGCGTTGCACGGGAGACAAATTTTTTAATTAATAACGGTATTGATAGATATTAATAATATTAACATAAAACCTAAAAAATAATTAAAATAAAGAAAGAGTTACAATATTAAACTTAATTAATTTAACTCGAAATAATTCTATAAAAATTTTGATAGAGCTTTCTATGTATTTCCTGTTAATCCATTCTGTAAATATGTAAGGAAAAACTCACGAAAATCCACACAACTTATTTTACTATTCTACATAGAATAGTAACTTAATTAGTATTTACACCCGTGCTTTACATGGGATGACAATTGATAGTAGGGATTGTGATAATATATCGTACTCATTGCAAGATTAATCTGCTAATGTAAACTCAAAATAAAATAATATTAAATATTATAATTATCAAAATAACCACACTAAAATAATTCTAGGAACATCGTAGAGCTCATGGTTTTTCTTTAAATTTATTTTACGTTCTATTATATGCAATTATAAATTTCATTAATTATACATCAGTGTGATGTATATTATTAACAATTAATATATAAATAATGATTTTTAATTTTAATTATGAAATCTAATTAACATAGAGATATATTATAAAAATAATAATGTAGTGAATACTGTTTGACAGACCCTAACACCCCATTCCTACTATGTTGGGAAATACTTATCCTCGTTCCGGCCCATCCTCTTTTACTCTAGACAAAGCGAGGATGATATAAGAATTACAATAGAATGTGAACTTCCATTTCTCATTCACACCCCGCTAGAAAATTCTCATCACCGTCTACACCGCATCTTGATGGTTTAATTGAAGACTTTTATTTATACTTTTTAATATATGTATTATTGACGTTTTATTTATTAAATAGATACCTTCTAAATATATTAAACACGTATATTAATACATTGGGTATAAACTCACTAATTTAACATATTTGACATATTCAATATTGAATGATTCGGTATAAAATTTAAATTAATTTGGATAAGATAAATAAATTGAAATATATATGATTAATACTTAAAATATGCAACCTAATTGATGATACTTAAAAATTAAATAAAATCTCAGCTGGAAAAATTTGATATAAAATAAATAATTCAAAATAGATAGTATTCTTAATATTTATTTAGGAGATAGAAATTTAGATAAATATTTAATATAGTCTAAAGCCAATTAAAATACTGTAATTGAGTCGTATAATTCCAATAATTGATTAAGTCAATAGCTAATTATTTAGTAAGAATTCTTGGACTTATTTCCTAGCGAAAGTGATGGATTGAACCAAAGAATTATTATATATTTATGTTTGTTCGAGTAGTGTCAAAATTTAAAAAAAAAAATCATGACGATTTGAAAGCCTATTTTTGAAGCTTGTTACTTTTGAAAAAAAAGATGTAGATCATTTGAAACACCCTTAATTATACAAAAAGAAATACTAATGTCTTATCACCAACTATAACTCAAAACAAATATTATAGAAAATACAAAAACATATGAGAATCGAAAGAAAGGCATGTTTTGAAAAAAGAATGATACTGAAAAACTAAATGAAGTTACGGGCTAATGATCAATCGACTTACTCTACAATAAGATGTAACACTCCAATTCTAAAAATCCAAAATCTTACAGGTGTTTACTTAACTTGATTTTAAAATACGTAAAAAGATAAATTAATTTCGGAAGCACATTTTTCTTCCCTGTAGCAACTTTAGTAATTCTAATTATTTTTCATTTTTTGAAATCATGATGTTTCCCCCTTTTAGCAATTTAATTCGTTGTGATTAATTTTCGTCTAATAAAACTATCTCAATTTCCGTCCAATAAATAAAATATACCCAATTATATCTAAGAAATATAATTAATTGTAATATAATTAATTGTATTTAATTCTTATTTTTAGCTAATTATTCATAAAAATAATTTATTATTTCTAAAATAATTAGTTTTTTAGCTCTAGTTTTAAGAATTGTATGAATCTCATCTTAAAAATATTTTATAATTAAAAAGATATCTTGCAAGATCAAAAGCTGTCTTTCATTCTTTAGGGAAAATCCAGTCAATCATGAAAATCTAATTAATTTAATTATTATTTATTTTTTAATTAGTACTAATTTTCTATTTTAGCAATATTTAATTTTGATTAATTTTTGTCCAACGAAACCACGCCAATTTTCGTCCAACGAAACCAAGTCCAATTAAATTGTAACAGTATCATTAATTTTAATTAATTGTAATATAATTAGTTTTTATTAATTTTCATTTCTAGCTAATTATTTATGAAAAAATAATTATTTCTAAAATAATCATTTTAATTTTCGCACTTTTAAGGATTATATGAATTAATTGTAATATAATTAGTTTTTATTAATTTTCATTTTTAGCTAATTATTTATGAAAAGAATTAATTATTTCAAAAATAATCATTTTAATTTCTGCACTTTGAAGAATTGTATGAATCTAACTTTGAAGAAATCTTGTAATTTAAAAAATATATAGTAATTTCATACTTTTTTTTTCAGCTTTTAGGGAAAACCCATAGCAATATAAAATTTTTTAAAAATTATTTATATTTTCTCTTTCAACAATGTAATTAATTTTAATTAATCTTTGTCCATTGCACTCATGTCCAACTAAACATTACCAATAGAATTTATTATTTAAATTAATTATAGTATAAATAATTTTAGTTAATTTTTGTGTTTAAGCTAATCATTTTTTAAAAAATTAATTATTTCCAAAATAATTTTCTTGATAACCATAATTTTTAGAGTTATATAAATCTAATTTTAAAAATAACTAATAATTGAAGAGATATCTTAGAATTTTAAACATATAGATATAGATTCAATTAATTAAAAAGCCGATTAATGTTATAGTTGAGTGATTAATTGAACAAAATTGATGTTACGTGTTTCTTTTAATTTTTATGTAAAAATTAAATAAATTGTAATTTTTTTATCGCACCAAAATTAAATCTTAGGGAAATTGCTAATTTTAATTAATTTTCATTTATTAGTTAATTATAATTTTTAAAAATAATGAATTCTTTCTAAACTTGATTAAAGGTTCCAAGCTAAGTTTTAATTTTTGATGTTACACATTTACTTTAATTTTTATGTAAAAATTTAATGAATTATAATTTTTCATCATACAAAAATTAAATCTTAGAGAAATTTCTAATTTTAATTTATTTTTATTTCTTAGCTAATTATTTATGAAAATGATTGATGGTTTCTAAAATAAATTAATGCGTACAACCTAATTTTTAAAATTTTTAATACAAATAGGGATCGTAGTGGTGGAAATATATTTGCGATAAATTTTAATTTTTTAAAAAAATTTATATATTGATAGTATACTTGTTTTAAAACTTTCATCAAATCGAACAAAATAGAATCGCCATTTTTTTAATTTATAGGTAGAAAACGAAAAAAAAGGATAGAAAATGATAGAGAGAGTATTTTGATATTATAAGATTGGGTAAAGTAGGGTAGAAATAATCAAATAAAATCTATATGGATTAATATTAATATATTAGGAAACAAAAAAAAAAGAGTTGGATATAGATTAGGGGAAAAAATAAAAAATAAAAAGAGAGTTTGTTTTAAATGGAAAAACGAATTTAAGGCAATAAAAAATATAATAAGAAAAAAACTCATTTTCTATATATAAAAATTACTCTATATAGATAGAAGGTTATATTAGGCAAATTTAATAGGCGGGAAAATTTGAGGAATTATTTAGGCAGACAAAAGGCGCTTTATAATAAGAAAAAAGCTCATTTTCTATATATAAAAATTACTCTAATATAGATAGAAGGTTATATTAAGCAAATTTAGTAGGCGAAAAAATTTGAGGAATTATTTAGGCGGACAAAAGGCTCTTTATATATATATATATATATATATATATATATATATATATATAGATAATGATTAGTTAATTTATTTGTTAGGGATTGATTATTGATTAATAAAAAAGGAAAAAATCAAAAGACATTAAAGGACTTGATTTTAGGAGGAAAAACTAATTATTCTAATTAAAAAAAGGCTGAAATTCCCTACTTTTCTTTATATATAGATATAGATTGTATTGGATTATCAAATAAAATTCAAAAATAGAATTATCATTACATCATAACAAATGAACAATCCCAAATAATTCAAATATCCAATTATAATTAACAAATAAAGTAAGATAAATAAAAAAATTTAAATTCCCAAATCGCAAATTCAATTTTAAAAGTACAAATCAGGGTCTAATATTTTATCTCATAGGCACATACAGAGAGTAAACGCTAGTCACATAGATCTTGAAGGCGAGAAGCAAATCGCCAAATTTGATGTCTACAACCCTATAATAGTCAATAAATTATAAATACGAAATTCTAAATATTTATCCATTACTACTTTATAGTTTAGAGTATTAAAACATGAAAATTTAAAATTTTGGAGACAAAGGCGATGAGATATTCGTGTTAGTCTATAGATTTTAACAAATTTTTATATATTTTTATATATTATTTTCAATTCCACTCATTTTCTCTCCTATTTCACATCCACATATCTCGTAGGATTTTCTTGTACTGCACAAATCTCCACCATTCAACTCCACTCGTTCTCTCTCCTATATCCCATCAAAATTCATAAAAATCTATTTTTGCACATATACTAACACGCTTTGGGGCGATTTTTGAAGATAATGAGAGAGAAAGAGATTTATAACTTATGACAAGATTAGAAGACGAATAATTACAGGCAAAACATCCCGACATTACAATATGCTCATAAGCGTATAAAGAAGTGGGAAGCTAGACGATTTTGTGTTCATTTAAGTAATAGTTTGGGAATATGGTTAGCTGATGTCTAATGTTTATTGTGCATATTATGGAGTTTTTATTATTATTATTATTATTATTATTATTATTATTATCATCTGAGTCTTCTTTAAATATGGACCAAATTTGGAGTGGGCCAAGGCCCAGCTTAGCCCACCTCTATCTCTGCCTTTGGCTAGTATAAGTATTAAAGGAAAGAAGTAAATTTTCAAAATTAATTTTATCATCTCCTTTAATCGTGTGCGCGTGCCCTTATATATATTTTTTAATTTCTAACTTGTCCTTAATTCATTAATTAAAAAAGAAAAAAATTCTTCAATTTCCTTTCCTTTTTCTTTTTAACTCTCGCTCTTACCTTTACGAAAAATATGTAATATGTACATATTAGTCAATCTACCACTAACAAAAACTTTTGAAATATGCCTTCAAGTCCAAGTATTCATATTTGGCATGCAAGTCACATATTTTGATTTAATCCTTTGAAGGCATGCCTTTATATTCATGCCCTATAAAAGACTAAGAGAGGAAAATATTCATGTTAACTTGTAAAAATCAATTATCTGGAAAGAAGAATTTTTCCTCATAATTTTTCCTTTTTTATTTTTTATTTTCATTACTTATTTTGTTTTCACACTACATTATCAAGCTTAATTGTATTTAGGTTATAAATTATGAAACATAAAACCATATGACTATCGGAATCGAACAAGTGTGCAATGGTAAGACGCTCGAGTTTATCGGCCGAAGGCTGGATTTCAATTCTACCTCCCTCCCCTACAATGCCGCATTTCCCAATTTCCCCAAGTCAAAAAAAAAAAAAATTAAAAAATTTTTAAAAAACCACTATGACTATCACTAATACTAACTTGCTAACGAAGAATTGTTTTCTATGATGGTACATTCATTCGATTATTTATTATTTCTTGTGTATTCATTCTTAATTATATTCAATTTATTGCAATCAATTTTTATTTTGACGACAAATATTAGGTGTAATACCACGTGCGATGCACGTGCTTGCAACTAGTTGTTTAAAGTGAGGTTGTAACATGAGGTTGTTTAGAATCGTGTTTTAGTATGGCCATTACACAATAAATCTTATTAGATGTGTCGCAAAAATTTCAACTATTCTATGACAATAATAATTTGCACCAAAAAAATAAAAATAAAAAACCTATGAAATCGTGGTCCCAAAAAAAGTACGAAATCATGGTCCTGTGAAGATGAAGAAAGAAAGAAAGAAAATTAGAACTACTTTTCATTAAAACCATCTTTGCAAAAGAAAGGAGGTAAAAAAAAAAAAGGAATGATAATATCTCGTCAAAATTGTATAAGCATTCAAAGTGACATATGTGAAAAAATACTAAAACACCTATTACTGGTTGCAATTCCATACCATTATAGACGCTATTGTTGTTTATGTTTTCAAATGATAGAGTTATACAATAATTTGTCGATCGATATATTATCGAAATTAATTAATTTCCTTTACCTGATTATAGTAGTTGGAAAATGACAATTAATATGGTAGTTAGCTAATTACGTATGGAATAAATGTTTAAAATTTTCGATGTGAATAATGATTAGATAAGTATATTGTTACATTCTCTCGACTTGTTTATATTTGTGAGAACTCATATAATGCATTACTAATGCATAGCCTGTTTTCCTTTTTCTTTCATATACTTTTCTTTACCCACCTAGGTAGAAGTAACTAATTCTAAGATAAAAATTTTAAACTGTAATGCAAATAACAAAAATTGATGGTCTACCCCTCGCGTAATGAAAATAGCGATAATATTTGGGCCACAGCTAAATACACCCGCTCAATTACTGAGTACACACATTTTATCAAATATTCCAAATCTACTCTCACTGTCGTGTAGCCTTAAAAAAAAAAAAAAGAAGTTCGCCGCGTACGAGACAAACACCCGTGAGGGTGTTCGCTCCAATTGGGGGGAACACCCAAACGGGTGTTCGCCCCCAAAGGCGAACTCCAAATACGAGACGAACACCCATAAGGGTGTTCGCCCCAACTTGGGTGTTCACCCCATTCGGGGTGAACACCCCATAATTTAAAAAAAAAAAAGAAATGAAAATTTATTGATAAAAAATTTTTAGTATTATTTTTTGTTGAAATTTTTTTAACCACTCAAAGTTTTTTTAATAATTGTATTTAATACTAATCGGACAAAGTTAGTTGTTGTATCATTAAAAAAAATTTGAAATTCATAGTCAAAGTGGTTGCAAAAAATTTTAAAAATTTTCAAAATTAGTCATCAAAATGGTAGCAAGAAAATTAAATTTTTAATAATTGTATTTAACACTAACCAAGTAAAGCCAATTATTTCATTATAAAAAAATTTCGAAATTTATTGTCAAAGTGATTGCAAAAAACTTTCGAAATTACTCGTCAAAGTGGTTGCAAAAAAAATTTCGAAATTTATTATGAAAGTGATTGCAAAAAACTTTCAAAATTACTCGTCAAAGTAATTACAAAAAATTTAGACAAAAAATTATAACAAAAATTGCATGGACAAACGAAAATCAGATAAAATTACTCTTTTTTCCATTTTTTATTATTTTTTTATGTTTGCTGCATCGAAAGAAACAAAAGCTTGTTCGCTCTAAAGTCATAGCGAACATAAAAAACAAAAAGAAAAAAAAAGGGAGAGAGAGAGGGGATAGGGAGGGGTATATTGGGTCCCCCCCTTCTTTTTTCTTTTGGTTTTTGAAAATGGGTGCACCCAGCAAAAGGCTGGGTGCATTTAGACATGCCATAATATTTGATATGTTATAAAAGTATAGAAACAATAGAGAGAATTTAGAGAGAATGAATTCTAAGGAATTCTCAGGAATGAATTTCATTAATAACTGAAGTCCTATTTATAGGAAAACTTCGAATGGCACAATCGTAATTACATAATTTCATCAAGGGTATAATAGTCATTCACATATAATAATTACATCTTTTACCAAATTATTCCTCCACCAAATTATTCCTCCATCAAATTATTCCTCATAATTCATAACCACCAAATTATTCTCAATTATTCATAACACTTCAATTATTATTCATAACACTCCCTTGAATGACTATTAATCTGAATGTCTTACGGACTGTTTGGAGAAAAACCCGGAAAAAACTTCCAAACCGATTGCGGGATAGCTTGGAGTGGTTATATCTTGCTTCATCAAAAACATTGCTCCCCACGATGTCTATCAGTGGCATATAAGTATTCACGTCTTTGCTCGTTAAAACCTTGTCAAGAAAACCGGTGGAAAAAACTTGATCGAAGGAAAAAGAGTGCAATTTGCTCCGTTTGATTTCATATCTTGAGAAGCTGATATCTTTACTTACGGTAAATGATTTCAATATCATCATCGTTTGGATCTAAAGCATTAGCTCCATTATAACTTGATCCAATAGATACTGTGTATCAATTTCTCCTATCGTTCTCAATATACCATGAATATGCCTCGTTAAAACCTTATTAGGAAAAACCCAGTGGGAAAAACCCTAATGAAGGAAAAAGAGTACATTATTCATGTGAATACGCCTTTAAAGTTGCCTCATTAAAAACCTTGCTAGGAAAACCCAATGGGATAAAACCTCGATCGAGGAAAAAGAGTGCAACGCGTATTTTATACAAGTATCTGCAAGCATTTCAAAATCTTTCATACATTTATATGAGTATCATATACATTGGTTTTATACTCTTCGTTCATTTAGAGTGCATCAATTTTCTTACACAACTACAAAACATTCACCATGAACACATGTCTCCAAACACACAATTTAAAGCATATAAATTCATAGTAAAAACATGTAAACATATAAGTAAACCTTCATAACTAACTAACACTTAAAATATATCATTTAACATTTAATACTCACTTAATAGGTTATTTCATTCCCAGGGGCTTAGCTCACCCTTTAGGGTACTTATAAACATCGGCTTAGCTCACCCGATCCTTTAATTTCCTTTTAGATTTACTACACACGATCGGTAATTTAACTTTCATGAGCATGCAACATATAATGACCACCATGCTTATCTTTAAACTTGACCACCGATCATCATCATCTCATCATCTCATAAATCAAGGATTTCACATTCACGATTATCATCTTCAATATATCTCAATATTTTCATTATCATTGATCATATATAGCGCTACATTTTCATATCGTGTCGACACTTTTCAATTTCATTTCTTTCCCCATATCGACATAACTTATCGAGATATCTCTTTATCAATCCTCTTTTAGGATTACACAATATAGTTATGTCTATATACTTTTCAAAAGCATATGCCTCCGTTATTAAGACCATCTTTTATAATTTGCTTTGATATATATGATTGGGGAAATATCAACGCTTCTGGCGTGCTAACTTATCAAAGCATCGCGATTGATATATGTGATTGTTCATAGCCTTTCATGCATCTTTGAACTTCAAGTTCAGTATTTCAATTGCTTGAGGATATAACATGATGCATTACACATATTATTTTCAACCTTTAATACTCCCTCATCTTTGAGAAAATTTAGAACACCAAAACTCATACAGTTGGTATGATTTTAATCATATATGTTCTTATCATTCAGCCTTAATATGAGAATTTAGACCGTTTACATTCTATTCTCGATATCGGCAATTTATTTGAGGCTTTAAATAATTTGCCATATAATATCCCACTTGTATGCATACTCAAATCCTTCAGGATTTATTCAAGTATTGGGATATACATTTACTAGCTTTATCATTAAATTGAAAATCATGCTCATCTGGTGAGCAAATATTTAAATAAATTTCAAATTACGAATCATATACACATGTGACTATCTAGTGGATCCATATCATAATATCTAGTAGTCTACATGGAGGATGAGTGGCCCATACTTCTCATCCTTTATTAGGATATATTTGGGATTTATTCCCAATATTGGCTAGTAATGATTTCATCATTTATCGAGAACAATCATTGAAGAATTCTTTTAATTCTTCACTTGAAATATTGATTTCAATAATTATTTAAACCGGGATGGTCGATCAGGTTTTGCAAGCAGTATTATTGAACTTCTAGTTGATAAATTCTTATATCGATTTCACTAGTATACGTATAGTGCTCAATATGATTTATCATAGAAATAATTCACCGACATATTCCATCATCTTTTGGTGACATTATTGTCTACTCTTTATTCAAACAGATTCTGACTCATACATCACATCGGCTATTATTTAATTCCGAAATCGTAGCTCTTACGCTTCATATTATTTATTTAAAATCGGAGTCTTATTTCATACGCGTCGTATTATTCTATAAATAAATCATCAAAATTATTGCAAAATTCATCCTAACAAGGATCTATACATTATAATGGATCATATGCTCTCAAATCTTCGAAAATACTATCCATCACTACCGATCAAAATCCTAAAAAGGATTTATCGATGTAGGCTAGAAAGATTAAGGATGCTAATGAATAAGGGTATCCCACAAGATATCCGATGCTTGATTGAAGCAAAGGTTCGATTATCTGGTGAGGTTTCAATTCCTTCTAAATACATGCCTGGTATGGGTAAAAGTAGTTTTTCAAAGAAACGGAGAGCAAAAAGATTAGGAGGATGCTACAAGTGTGCTCGGTGGACATGTGACACTCGATGTAAATCTGTGGGGTACTTGTCCAGAAATCGAGAAGATAAAATAGCATTCATTAAGGATGGATTGAGTAGGGAGCCTTTGGATGATATTCAACAGGCTCTTGAGACACATCCTAGTGGACACGTACAAGGTGAGCTAATGGCCTTATGGGCCAAATTCAAAGATCAACAAACGCGTTACAGTCTTGAAAAACTTACTTTAGAAGATCCAGTTTGTAAATTTAGTAGAAAAATTTAGTATAATGATTTTCCCATATTTATGTAAGAAAGCTCGGTGTAATAACGAAGATCAATGTTTTTCTTGTAATTGTAAATATTGTTTTTCGATTTTAAGATATATATATGTATATATATATTATTTTTCAATCACCGACAGATATATGTCATTTTCACTTAAAATTTTTTTTCTGCATTTTCTCTTTCATATTTGTCAAAAAGTAAATAGTGCACTCAATTATTGGTTTGAAAATTTTTCTTTAAATAGAGGGATTCATATATCTCTCATGTTCATACATTAAAAGTATAGTGTAAAAAGAGAGATAGGAGTAGAGATGGATATGGAGATTTTAGAATCATCTCATACAAGTCAGTCTTTACCTCACTTGATTAAAGCAGTATGTATTCTTGGTGGATCTAAACTGGTAGGTCATATCCAATATGTGGATATGGCAAACCAACTCGCAAAAGAGTTAGGGAGACAAGAAATCAATATACTATATGGAGGAACCAACAACAAACTTTTAGCTAGACTTATAATGGCCGCACCATCATGGGGAATAAGAGTTTCGAGTGTAATACCTTTCCATCTAGTTGGATCTAATACTCAATTGGAGCAGTTCTACCATGGGTCAGCGGGGTTGGTGCTACAAGCGCAATCCATCCACAAGCGCATGATGTATATGATGAATAATAGTGATGCTTTCATTGTCCTTCGCGCTACAACACCTTTGGAGGAAATATTTAATATAGCCTCGTTGTACGATGGAATTTTCATGTCAAACCAATAGGTTTGTTGAATATTAATAATTTCTTTGATGGCTTACTAGCGTTTCTAGATCGAGTGTAAATAATAAGTTTATCTCTCATTGAGAAAAATACTTATTTCTGCTAGTACTGTTGATGAACTACTCATCAAATTTCATGCATATGTTCAAGAATCTGTGGAAGCCCAGGTCCGTCGGTCACAGACCACTGGTGTCAAGCGAAAAAGAAATTCGGATCCTTTAAATATTTCATTATGAATCCTAATGTTGATGGTGGCAGAGTTATGGAGTATTTATACTCTCAAGACGCATCCCTCATTTATGGATTCAAGATGTATATTCTTTTGCATTTCTATATTTTCGTGTGTTTAATGCCATCTTTTGATATTCTCAATATGTCCCACTTTGTTTTGTACTTCTTACGGAGTAATAATAATATCATATTGGCTTTATTCAAATGTAAATCTAGTGATTATGCTTCTTCAAGAGCATTTTATTCTCATATTAATACAATCTCATATCATCGATAAGATTACTTCATATAAGCTTTCCATGCGATATATTTTCTTTGATTTATCAACATGGGATCTATTCAGCACTTTACTTTCGTCTATTTATCCAATGGTAACTTCAAGTACCACTTGCTCAATTTTCTCCATTCATATTAGGTATATATGAAGAAGTAATTTTATTCTCATCGTCTACTTCTTGAGAGTATGATTAGAATATTTGATCAACTACTTCTTCTGGAGTAGGATTCGTTATAACCAATCGTGTAGTATAACCCACCACATTGGAAATATGCACACCAATCGTGTGGTATTACCCACCACATTGGAAATATACTCAAACTATAAAGTGCATAAATTTAAATTGCAGAAATTAAATTTCCTCCAATAGGTGGTCGAACCTACCTTATGGGAATTATTGCAATAAATATAAATTCTGAATTTAAATGCGAGAATTAAATTGCATAATGTTTAACTACTTCTTGAGGAGTAGGATCTGCTTAGTAGAAGGTATTACCCATCACTTAGCATATAAAATGCAAAAATATATAAAACCTTCCGTTTAGTGACAGTTGAACCCATCATCAAGTAGGAGGTATTGCAGTAATTAAATTACACTAAATAAAGTGCGAGAATTAAATATTGAGCTGCTTGACGGGAGCAAATTTGTTCTTTCTAACAAATACTCATTACTTCTACAAGAAAGACATTTATCCTTTTAGAATAAGTATATTATGTAATTAAACTCTTGGGAGTTAAAATAATATTAGATCTTTTAACTCAAATGGACTTCAAGCCATTTTATATAATCAATGGATTTAGAATTTCTTCATGAATATTCTATCCAATTTTCACTTGTCGTCAAAATTAGGTCGGTTTACCTAAGGGTAAAATTGTCCATTCTAATTCATAAAGGTAAAATTGTCAAAAATATTTTATCGATGTTTTATGATTTGAAAATTATCTCCTTTCTACTTCAATTTATCAATATCAAAATATTCAAGGACTATTTTGTAACTTTTTCAAAAGTTAGTGTCTTGATTTGTAAATTTTGAAAGTTTGATAATAACATATTTCAAGCGAGTTATTACCCTATCAATATTGGTGTCAAATCGAAGCTCTCGTTAAATCGAGTATAATGGAGTCGAAAATTTGATTTTGATAATGTATGCTCCTTATCACCGAGAAAGCGAATGTAATAGTTTAATATATTATTATAATATAATATAATATAATATAATATAATATATATATTTGTGCTCTGAAATTGTTTTGCTTACCAGAAGATGCAGAACATTGCGTTCATATCAATTTGATTTGTATAGATATTTCAATGCTCCATTGAATCAAGCCACAGACAATCATCTTCTCCCATAAGCAACGCGTTAATCTACGCCGTATCAACACGGAAGGGTTGATACGTGTTTTCCACAGTAACCAATCTTGTCGGCATACCAAACAATAGAATCGACCAAGCGATTTGATTATCAAATCGGAAGAATGAGAAGAGAAGTGATGAAGTTTATAATCTAACTAATATTAAGGTTTACGTCTGAGAAGATCATCTATAAGATTTAACTGTAGAAGCGTATTCCCCCGTATTAATTAGTGGTAGAAGCTAAATCTTTGATAACGTGTTATAAAAGTATAGAAACAATAGAGAATTTAGAGAATGAATTACAGGAATTCTCAGGAATGAATTTCGTTAATAAGCGAAGTCCTATTTATAGGAAAGCTTGAGATAAGACAATCGTAATTACATAATTTCATCAAGGGTATAATAGTCATTCACATATAATAATTACATCTTTTACCAAATTATTCCTCCATCAAATTATTCCTCATAATTCATAACCACCAAATTATTCTCAATTATTCATAACACTTCAATTATTATTCATAACATGATGATGATTCTTCAACGCGCAGGGAAATAGAGTGAAGTTGGACGAATTGTCTCGGTCTCCGTTCTAAAGTCACATGACAGCGTAACTTGCAACTTTTGCCAAAGCAGACTAACAGTTACCCACTTACACCACGTTGAATTCCTTGTCGTCCTTGGATCCATGATCCATTCATGGAATGGTTTATCCTAATTATCGAATTTTTCATTAGGATAGATTGTGTTGGCATGCCAAGTCAAACAAAAGACAACAAGGCTAGTTATTGTACTGATGTCCAGCGGCGGGTCTAGTATTATGGTCCAATGGGGTAAGATTGGAACACACCGGGCGCAGGCGCGGGGTTGGGGGGGGGGGAGGGGGTGAGGGTAGGGGTCGCTGCCGCGAAATATCATTTTTTTAAAATCTAATATTTATCGCATAATATTTGCGTAGTTTGAAAATATCTACTAATGTAGGAGTATATATTAGAAAACTTTCATATTAATTACAAAATGTCAATGAAGAACCAAATCACAAAATGCAATATGTTTGTATACAATTATTCCCTACGGTTTCCCACACTTTTAAAATGATGTATAATACTGTCATTATTAATTTCTTTTAAATCTTAATACATCTTTCTCAATATATACTATTTCATAGAGTCTATGCGGTTTGAATAGCCTTTGATTCAACTTTAACATAGGGGAAATTTGCATTATATATTATATATATAAGGAAAAATGATTTTAAAGATAAAATTAAAAGAAAAATCCTGGCAGTGGGGACAGCTGCCCACTTTAGATCCACCAATGCTTTTGTATATCTACACCTATATCTACAATATATAAAATAGCAAATATATTAACATCATATAAATTTATCATGACACCATATTTTTAAATGATTTTGTAGGTACAATTGACTACGCCTTGACGAGTGTTCTAAAAAGCTCATCTAGGCGATGCCTAGGCGGCGCTTATGCCCAAGGCTTGGCCTCCACGCTTCACCACACATTGCGCTTTATCACGCATTGATCGTGCACCTGGGCTCAAAGCTTCATCTTAACGTTTTTCCGCTCCTTATGCTTTTTAGAACCTTAGCCTTGACACTCAAGTGCCCACATTCAAACTTCTTTTCTTAACTGCTTCGGAAGAGCTCCGAGGGCTCTCTATAAGAGGCAAACTTTTTATTCTTCTCTCATAAGCGAATTGATGAGCATGTCTTGAGACTTGATAAGATATCCAATCCGACTACGATTCGAATCGTCGTGCGAAAGCATTGCAATAACTCATTAACTCATATCTTCACCAAGAATGTCAAATACAAGATTTTAAGTTGTCCAATAACAAAGAAATCGAACCCAATGATTAAGTCACAAACCCAAACTTCAAGAAATCGCCATAAGCATGTTGGACTAATTCTTGATAAAGGATAATTTAATTTCTAATGGAGAAGTTAAAATGAGAATAAAAATTCTCAATAAAACACAAAAAGGAAAATTCTCCAATTTAATTCAATAACAATTTTCCAATATTCAAGGAAACAACAATGCATATATATCTTAGAGATTTACGTGGCACCCATTTTAACATACCCAAGGTGAGTACTAGAACATTCATGAAATAGCGGTAATGATTCGGTACCTACTGTAAGTCAGGGAAAAAAAATCGTGGGGATCGGGTGAGACCCATCACCATCAGGAAACAGTTATATATTATTTATCTAAGTTAATATAAATTTCAAAAAAAATTTTAAAAAAAAATCGTCTGATGATGTAGCATCAACAGACGGGCCCCTGATCAAAACCACATGAAATAGATAGAGCATTGGGGACCCAAGAGTGCAGACTGCAGATTGACTTAATAGACCGGCTAAATAGGCTAGGGCACGGCCCAAAGCGGCCAATGAATCTAAATTCGAGCGATCCGGTATTGAACTATTAGGCGGTTGGAGTTGGAGATGAGGACAGCGTCGGCAATATTGCGAGCGGCCGCAAATGCAACGAAGAAAATGAGAAGATCCAGTAGCTCAGCAAAGAACAAAGGCATGGAGTCGGAGAAGAGTTTATACTTACGTTTCGGTGAGAAGTATTTTTACTCCGCGAATAACGTTGTTCGCCCCATCAGATTGAAGAATATTGATTGTTACGATGATTATGACGGTGAGGAGGGGTACTTGGCGGAGGCAGTTTGTAAGACGTCGGAGGATTTCGGGGAATGGGGATTTCCCGGTCGATTCGGCTCCCAAATTCTTTTTCCGTCTGGCCGTACACACATCAGTCAGGTTGATACGACGTCGTGGCCGATGGAGTTCGAGAATTTCACCACCGAATTCTCTAGTCCGAAAATCGGCCCGGTGCTGGTGGAACTGGACGGCAAACTCTACTGCATCGACAAAGACAATCGCCATCGCCCGATTGAGGTTTTAGATCCCGAAGACGACTTCAAATGGCGGCCTGTGGATAATCCTCCCTTTTCCATAAAAGGCAGTGGGAGACCTTTATGTACCTTGGGGAGCAACAAATTCTTAGCTTGGGAGCAGGGGAAGGCTGGAGTGTATTGCTTTGATGTCACCAAGCCTGAAAATGGATGGAAAGAGACAGCCTTCAGTTTGGGTAACGCCCTTCCCTTTCTCGGTACGCCTAGGCCTCCGATCTTCATCCAGAGGATTGTGGGCATGATATCTACACAATTGTAATTCTTTCCAACGAAAATTCATCTGCCGGCAGAATTCTGTTCTGAATATTTAAAACCCCTTTGATCATATACATCCTGATTATGAATTTGTCCATCTGGGAGGTCAAAAAGTGTGCTTTGTTCTGAAAAAATACTTCGATGATAAAAACACTGGTACCCTTCTTCTCATAACATTTGAATATGCCGTCATCAACAACTATAAATTATCCAAAGTGGATATCATGCCCACAATCCTCTGGACCCGACACTTTCGATACCATCCCATAAATAAAGATGCCTTGGACCTAAACCTCACTGGTGCCTTTGTGCTCTAAGAATCTCGGTCTCTCTCTCTCTCTGTAAGTTTTCTTTATTACAGGAATCCATGCTCTTCATTTATCTTAATTGATCGTCATATATGTTATGTTTTCCTTGCTTTCACTCTTTTGCCTCAATTACATTTGTCATTGTTTGATTTGAATGCCTGCAGGCCATTCTCTTAATATTAATTAATAGGCTTAATTAGGTTATGGGTTGGGGAGGTGGTGCCTTATTATGGTTTGGGACCCCAAAACCTGTTTGGCCGTTCATTTCTCTTGTTATTTGCTGCTGAACTGGCTGTAGCGAAAAAAAAAATAATAATACATTTTCTTCTTCCATGTTAACCTTTATGTTTTCTCATTTGTTGTCACAAGAAACTGATCTTAGCTCCCATACAGTTTTGTCGGTTCCCGTAGCTTTAATCTTGCAAATCCGTGTTAGTGAATAGTTGTAAGGCTTTTCAGTTCATCGTAGTACAATTGAAGTAGCCCAAAATGTTGCAAATTGCGACTCATGGAGAAATTGACTTTAACTGTGGGAATCCACCGTAAGAAAAATGTTAGAATTTTGCTGCTACTAGTGAATGTATGTACTGGGCCAATTTTGTGGAAGTTGAATTATTCTTTGTGTACTCATCTGTTGACAATTGGTCTAACGTGGGTTGTGATGTATCTTCTTCTACATAACAGGAAAAGAGCATCAAAGGAACTTATGCTGAGGATATGATGATCAGGAACTATGAAGATGTTTTTGGTGGCATGCGAACTGGATGAGGTGTATCTCTTAGGCCAAGTTTTAGTGTAAAAGATGATGTGTGTTGGACTTTCAACTGTTTAATTTATCCATCTGATGCCCTGTTGTAACTGTTTAATTTCTGGTACACATTATCTAGGCAGGAGCGGCCATCCTGAGGCATAAAATAAGTTGTAACTGTTTGATTCCTGATACACACCGGGTAGGAGCGACCATAATAATATATGAGTGCTTTTTAATATGCTAGTGGTTTATCCTTTTATCAGTAGTGATTTCGTTGAAATTTATGACACTGATCATTTTTGCGTAACGAACTCATTAATAGAGTGCGTTGGGAAATAATAATAAATGAAATTACAATATGAAAGTGTTATTATGAAAATAAAAATACGATGAAAGACTAATCAATTTTTAGAACAAATACAGGGGAAGTGCCGTCCGTTGTGTTGATAATTTTCTGTATTTCAGTAACAGAAATCTCAGAAAGTACAAGCTGTTTGTGGAATGGGGAGTTTATACAGTATTCAACAACTCGAAGTCAACCCATAGTTGTTATTGTTATTGTTACTGTTACGTCATAAGCGACGCTGCTAACAATAGTTAGCTTGAGGAGGTAGGGGGAAGGAAGGAAAGAGACCAAAATAGCATCTGGCTTCGTAATTTTCTTCAGCATGGTCCACAGGAGAATCCATTTTGAGCTTAGATTTTGATGTCTCTCAAGTCACACGTCAAAAATCATTTTTGTGGGACAACTATTTATTTTACTGATTTGATAAATTTTCAAAAATTTTAATAGCTTAATTTTGCATAGATATTGGATGATAGACAATATTAAAAGTTATGTATGTCAAAGTTCGGTGAATAAGTAATTACGCATTAAAATTTCGATAAGTATTTATTAAATTTACCCGCTTTGCAAACGCACAGCACTTCTAGATCTATGTTATTGCTCAATTTTTCGCTCCAACTGCCATAACTTAATGCGGCTCGTGTGTGAACAGGTCTTAAATCGTTTCTCCATCGTCTCGGGATGTATCCAACATCATTTTGGAGCAACACTAATTCCCCTAAACTTAAACAAGTGGCTACTGCCTTCGTTGACTATGTCAAAATGCTCTGCATACACCATAAAATATGAATGTGGAATATTCAAACAACGAAGGAAATATCATATCTGAACTCAACATGATTTAACAACATTTAACTCCAATAGATTCTTCTTGAAATTCTCTAAAATTTTGGGTTGTGTTGTTATACTTGAAATTTCTTCTCCACGCCTCGGCGTTTTCCCGCCGCCTCACGCCTAGACGCACTTAGGCGGCGCCTTTTGCCGCCTTTTAGAACACTGCACTCAACTACCAAGAGCATCAAGTTTAATTAAGGCCTAATCATAATCGTCTACATTATTCCTAATGTTTTTCTTTTTATGGAGACCAATTATAAAGCACTCAACTTAAGCAAGTTGCACTCTGATTTGGGTCACCTAATTACACACTATCCTTCTACATATCATAACTGGTCATAACCTAATGTGTGTTGGACGTTATTTATAAAACAATTTGTGGATTATGGTAAAATTGTCCTTAAACTCTGAATGCTAATATATTTTTGTTTTATGACAACACCAATAAAATATATATATATATATATATATATATATATATATACACACACTAGGGTTGGAAAGAACGTGCGATGCACGCTGGGCCAAAGGTGTGTGAGCTAGCATGAAAAAACTTTACACTGAAATAACAAAGCCTAAGGAGGTTGTGTAATATCCTAATATTCAATGTGAACATTGAATTTCCATAGAGCGAACATCAAATGCTAGGGTTGAGAAGAAATTATTTGTGAAATGGTAACCTTGTTCCCTTCAAATGCACAAGTCAGTGATGTAGTACTTAGCCATTTACAAAAGAATGTAATTGACAATGTACTCTGATAGAGGCCAACAACTGAGTATTTCATAATTTAATCGCATTGAAAAATAAGGAGAGATCACATCGAAATGTAGCTGCATTAATATCAAACATAATTAATAAGAACATGGCAAGGTATTGCTATTTGTCCATACAATTCATTTACATCCTAGATAGAATTGGCAGCCTGGGTATTACGCCACTTAACATTTAGATAATAGAATCGAACATAACTATTTTACAACATTTCGTTAAACTGAAGTGAATTTAGGAAATGCCATCCGTTCAATCTATTGCAAAAGCCTCCCCTTTTTTTTTTTTTTTTCTTTTTTGAGCTTCCTCTTGCTTGCTGGTGAACTTTCATCGTCAAACACGGCCGTCTTTGCCGGCTGAGATGCTGTAGCAACGTCTGTGATGGCAAACGACTGGCTTGAGGCAGGTGGTGTATCAAACTGATACGCAATGATTTTCGTAGGGATGTTTTTGTGCTTCTGTGGGTTGTATTCGTCAACAGCTTCAAACACAAGCAACAAATTGATCTGCTAGAAGTAAAAGAATCATTGAGTTAACAATAATTTACGTATATTTTTTTTTAAGACAGTTAGAAGTACGTAACTTCTCATACAATGCTTTCGATTCATAAAATTGGACCATAAAAGGAAAGATGCATATTTTAACATCACATTGAGTCCCGCTTCTCATTATCTACAAATGACATAAAAATTTCAGCTTTGTGAACCTTCACATCTAACTTCCTGTGTGACTTCCATATATATGTGTACTTATTGCACATTGAACATCTTCCTCTTTGAAAATCTGTTAATGCCTATTAGGCTATAACACGGTTACGATACTATCCTCCCAAAGCACCAACTAAACCAGCAATGGAAGATAAAATCAGGAACGAAAAAATATTCAAGAGACTTTTCAAGAGTGGGGTGTTAGGCAACCCTTTAAAAAAATTTTTACCACTTTTTTATCTATTATTTCTTTATCCTAAATCAATCATATCCACATATCACATCACATCCAGAAATCCCTACCATTCAACTCCACTCATTCTCTCTCCTCCTTTACATTAAAAACCTTTAAAAACAATTAAAAATCAACCCCTATCACCCATTAAGTCCCCGTTCACCAATCATTTTTTCCACTTTTTACCACTTTTTACAACTTTTTTATCCATTCTTTTTTTACCCTAAATCAATCACATCCACATATCTCATCACATCCACAAATTTCAACCACTCAACTTCACTAATTCTCTCTCCTCTTTTACATTAAAAACTTTAAAAACCATTATAATCTATTCCCTAACACATTCTAAGTATGTTATCAGCTCAAGGTAAATGCAAAATATGTCACGATAATTGGCTTTGCCTGAAATTTTAGTCATGGGAGGCATGGATTCCAATTACAAAGAGAAAATCTTATGAGTAGTCATGGAGAGGTTAGTACTCCTGCCCAAAATAGGATCCCTGACCCTTCACTTCCATTGGCATCCCTCACTCTGTTCAATTCCCTCCTCAGCCTCATCCAATTAGCTGCACCCCCCACCCCAACCCGATTCTCTTTTGCTTGAACTCATCAATTTTTCCTTACTGCTGTTGGTCCGATGCCTCCACTACGGGGCAGCATACTTTTCTATTGCACGGCATGTAGAGGTTATGCAATTAAGTACAAAAGAAGTCTACTCACAAGCTTAAAACCTTTAAAATTTTGCATTCATATATCTAGAGAAAGTGCAGGTATAACGTTATAAATTATAAAAGAACATAGCAGTTAATACAATAAATTATGATGTCCATTAAACCCTTGAGATGAAAATTAAATTTATTTAATTTGACTGTTACGATGTCATGGACAGTAGTGGTAAATAATTCCAGTAACGCACTCACTTGCAACCAAATTCTCTAAGATCACTATAATTTTTATATTGTCAATCACTTCTTCATCAAACATTAAAACGTTTTTGTTCAATAAAATTAAATGAAGCTTTAATTTGATTCATATTGTATTCTTGTGAAAAACTTATCATGAAGACAAAAATAAATAGATAAATATAAGGCAAAAGGCCCACCAAATAAACCAATAACAAACCAAGTAAGCAAGAAGAATTCAATTCATTATGTTTTTATTTGATCCATGTAGTGCAACTGATAATTTTGGCAGTAACTTGTTGAACAGTAATAAATCCTAAATGAATTAATGAAACCATATTGAAAGAAATTGACTAAGGCAATTTAGAATGCTAACCTGCACAAGCTTTTTGTACGTTCTACAGCTCACTCCCTGTTTCATTTGCTTGTAGTTTTCGATATAATTTGTAGATGGCAAGGTTCACACTGGAAATGCTTTAATATTAACATCAATTTCAAATTTCATGGCCATATATAACTGTGAACCGCTCGGTCTTTTGGTTGTCAGATTCTTAGCATGGATGAATCTAATACACACATCTAAATATCTGTAGCAAAATAAAGCATAAACTTAGTCAACCATGTAAGATTTTTTGGACGTGTACATTTACTCATATTAAAAAAGGATTTTCCATGCTATTCGACATAAGAAGATGAATATAATATGTGCATGAAACTGCGCAACATAAAATATATTTATTCCTACGTTCGTAGCTTTGTATGCATGTACTTCAAAAACATGTGATCAGCTCTCCACAAAATTTGGAATTGACGTCAACTTTTGGACTTCTTTTCCCTTCATTTTTTAGCAAGATGAACAGATCTTTCGACCCTACAAAATGAGCCAGCGTCTTGAGATATAAACAATATAAATGAATAAGAGACGAGATGGATAGCATACACCTTAATTTTTTATCAAATATTACAAGCCGTACACCACCAAATGATAGCAAAAAGGGCGTCAAAACATACAGAAAGTATCACAATGATTTCAATCAGTCAAACACGCCTAATGACTTCCCATAACAATGTTCACTCAGAAAAATAATGATGCCGGATAGGCAGTAGCAATGCATGTTAATAATCCGTAATTAGATTTGAAACACTAAAAAATAAGAGTAAAAAAGAAAGAAGTCCGTATAAAATGTTTAGATACGCACAGTCAAAAGGATGGCTCCCACAACCAATATAAAGCACCCAATACTCATAAAAATAAAGAAAAATTACCAGTAGACGTATATTATTCACAAGAATAGCCCAATGCATGTTATCATAATCGCATGGAAAAATCAGTAATCTGAAAAATATTAGTTCCAAATAGGCAATCACAATTTAATATGATAAAAGAATGTAATCAATTGATGTTAATGGCTCGAGGTTGTTAGACACATGAAAACTTGTTCTATAAGACAACAGCCAAAAAAACACCGCACACTAAAGTTGAGCATAGATAAAAATAACAATCGCAATTAAGAGAAAAAAAAATGGAGTGGTTTTGTTTCGGTTATTCAAGTAGAAGATAACAGCTTAAAACTCCAAACAAGAACTTTCTTGAATTTAATCTAGGAGCTTGTTTGACAAAACATAAAAAAAAATATACATATATATATACATCTTTTTCTTAAAACCAAAATGTTATCCAAAGTGACTCAAAACCTGATATCAAAACAAGAGAGGAATCTACTATAATACATTCACACATTCACAGAACACAAGGTCAGAAAACAGATAAATTTAATGTAAGGGCAGCCAATTGAATTTAAAAAAAAAAAAAAAAAAATCTAAACTCAATCAAGAGTAGATGTTTAAAGATCTCCAACCATATCTAAAATGATCAACAGAACACTGGAAAATTCCAATTGATGATAAAATAAAAATCTGTCGACATAAATTTAACAGACAAAAGAATTTGGATTACCAGCAATTTTCTTTGATAAAGCATTTCACCAATTAGCAAAGTCCTCTTCTAGCGATCCAATAACCAGAGAGTTATCTTCATCCTCTTGTTAAGCTTCTGTGAAAGCAGGCCTGAAAAGGACCCAATTGAATAGAAGCCCATAAACCTCAGTAACTTCAAAAAAAAAAAAAAAAACAGAGAGAGAAAGAGAGAGAGAAAGGAAAAAGAAAAAAGAACTTGGTAAGATTTCAAATACAGGTTTAGCCCATTTTCGAAGAATACAGAGAAGTAGAAGCAAACAAATCAAGGGAATAGTACGCATACCCTATGAAGAACAAATAGAACCAACATTAGAATTGGCCAACGTAACTCATTTGAGGGATCTATCAATAAAAGAAGAAAAAATGGAGAAAAAAAATTCCAGAAAGTACAAGCGGAACTTAAAAAATAAACAAAAATTTGCAGGAAAAAAGACGGCGTAATAAATAGACCAACATTTCTTCAATCACCTTCTCTAAGATTTCATGTTTTAATCCAAATTGTGGTTGTAACTTCATGTACTTCTCAATCTCACACTGATTGAACAAAGCACAACTTTCTAGAACCCAATAAACAACTGTCACGAATTACTAAAGGCTAATTCATGTCATATTTCATTAGAACACCAACAATTGTCTTTCCGTGTATTTGATTACATACGTTCCTGGGAACAATGATAGAAATAATTTTAAACTTTAGTCGAGCATAATAGGTGAAAATCAAACTCTTTGAATACTTTCAGAGACGCAGATGAACAAAAAAGAAATTGCGATATGCATTCCCTTTTTCAAAAAAATGAGATGAAGGTGGAGGCTCAAAGATGAGGCTGTAAAAAAATTTTGGCCCTATCCATAAACAACAGAAAGAACTTCCATTCAGCAACTTCCGGCCCTAAGAAAGGGAAATCCCTTTCTCAGGATAAAAAAGCAAGAGAAATAGTTGAACCTTAGCACAAAAACGGAGAGAAACACTCCACCACAGTCGTTGGAGGTCAAGAAGGGTTTGCCGGAGCTTGCTGCAGGTCGTCGGAGGTCGCAGGACACAAAACAGCCAAGAGAGCTGGAAAAAAGACGAGCAGCCTGTTGTTCGACCTCGCCTGTGACAAGGAGGGTAGCCGGCAACGGAGATGGGTCATAAGTGTTAGACGAAAGGTAATTTTAGATGCAAAAAAGTAAAGAACAGCAACTTAAAACCGAACCTGAAATCTCTTCCTCGGTAGTGAGATTACCTCAAGAAAGCTAAATTGGAGGTTGGAATGGTATGTAGAAGGCAAATCCGGGTACAGGAACACGAATATTCCAAGCAAGCTGAGCAAATCTAAAGGAAATAGTGTACTGTAGCGAGAGAGAGTTGGGTTGTAAACTCAGAAATTGAAAGCGTAGCGAGAAAGAAAAAGAGTGAGGGTCTGGGCTGAACGAGCAATGAAAAAGGAAAGGCGGGTCGAATTGTTGGTGGGGCGGGTCAGATCCGCAACATCTGGACGGGTGCCTTTTTAAGTGGGTATGTTGCGAAACGGCGCCGTTTTGATATAAAACATCAGAAACGACGTCGTTTTGGGAACGTCGTAATGAACAGTATTAATGTTATTCCCTCTTATAAGATAAGTATTGAGATAGATATATACACATATATATATACATATATCAATGTAAGATAACAATTTGCATAACTTGTAGTTTAATTAGTGACGTAGTTTGTAATGTGCTGCTTTGTTGATTTTTTTACAGGATTCATCAGAAGCACAATCCTATGTTGATTCCATCCTCTTTAGCTGATGTTAAAGAGCAATTTCACTATGACAACAAGCCATTGTGCGTGCCACATTGGATCTATCGTCAATCTGCGAAGATTCTCATCAGTGCGGCAATAGCTAGGCTGAAGAACAACATGATTCGAAAGATTGCTTATCCCAATGCACTTGTTCCTGATCTCATGGAGGAGCTTCTTTCATATGAGAGACTCCGGAGGCCCTTGCAGAGGGAATAACGGATATCCTTCACCGTTTACTCCCTGAGGTGGACAATCATGTGATCCTACCGAAAATTAGACATGATTTCTTCCGGCGGGCACATGAAATCGAGTTCGATGAAATTACGTAATTTTTAATATAAGATTATTTCATCTTAATTTAAGAATACTTTTAGGCTAATGATATGATATTAGATTTCTGTGAGTGAGAAAAATAGTATTTATAGTTTGCATTTTGTTTGTTTTTATTATTAGTTATGTAGATGAAATTATTTGGCACCTTGATGACCTGGCAATACATCCCCTTCTTCAAAATTGCCAGCAAAGGAAAAATACCGTTGAAGCAACTGCCTAGCTTTGCCGTAATTTTGCTCATGAAATTGATTTTTTTCCGTATTATCGTCGAGTTTCGGTCCCGGCCATATGGTTGACATGGCAGCACTTGTACAATTTGGTTGGACATTATTTGGGCGGTAAATTGTTATTAGCATAGATTTTCAAGTCTGAATGGATCACGAGCCACGACAACCGAATTGTACAAGTGCTGCCATATCAACCATATGGCCGGGACCGAAACTCGATGATAATACGAAAAAAAAATCAATTTCATGAGCGAAATTACAGCAAAACTGGGCAGTTGCTTCAGCGGTATTTTGCCTTCGCTGGCAATTTTGAAGCAGGGGATGTATTGCCAAGTCATCAAGGTGCCAAATAATTTCATCTACATAACTAACAATAAAAACAAACAAAATGCAAAACATAAATACTATTTTTCTCACTCACAGAAATCTAATATCATATCATTAACCTAAAAGTATTCTTAAATTAAGATGAAATAATCTTATATTAAAAATTACCTAATTTCATCTAACTCGATTTCATGTGCCCGCCGGAAGAAATCATGTCTAATTTCGGAAAGGATCACATGATTGTACACCCCAGGGAGTAAACGGTGAAGGATATCCATTATTCCCTCTACAAAGGCCTCCGGAGTCTCTCATATGAAAGAAGCTCCTCCATGAGATCAGGAACAAGTGCACTGGGATAAGCAATCTTTTGAATCATGTTGTTCTTCAGCCTAGCTATTGCCGCACTGATAAGAATCTTCGCAGATTGACGATGGATCCAATATGGCACGCACAATGGCTTGTTGTCATAGTGAAATCGCTCTTTAACATAAGCTAAAGAAGACGAAATCAACATAGGATTGTGCCTCTGACGAATCTTGTGAAAAAATCAACAAAGCAACACATTACAAACTACGTTACGAATTAAACTACAAGCTATGCAAATTGTTATCTTACACTGATTGCTGGAAAGCCAAGCCACTTGCTTGTCGGATGACTTTATCTCTATATCGTGTTGCAGCTCGGGCTAATAGAATAGCCGACATTTTGTAGAACCTTAAAAGCCGAAAACAGAAATAGACAATACAAAATAAGTTACTCCCAATAACATCATATTACACAATTGTCAAATGATTTATCCAACAACTTAACAAATCAATTAATCACATTAAACTGATTAGTTATAGTCTGTTTTAAGACTAATATCTAATAACCACAAAGTAATTCCAACATCCCAATTCCAAATCCAAAACTCGAGAGTAATAACTATTAAGTAATAAGTAATTTCAATTGCAAAAAACAAAATTCCTATTTTCTATTTTGTCAATCCCCAGCATAAGTATCCCCAACCTAAGTTCACTGTAAATGAGCAATAGCCAATAGTGAAATTTCAACTTTCAAATGTATAAATAAAGCCATTTTTTTTTTAATTGCAAATCTAGTTTCAAACATTATTTAAAATGCATATCCAATTTTCAAATAGATAGTACATATGCACCAAAAATTAGGGCTAAGGAAGCAGATGACTTGCTGCTCAGAATCGAGTAGGAATGTGGACAGAGGACTATGGCAAGGCAGCCAGAAAAGGAGGAGTTGCTGAGGACTGGAATGAGAAGTGAGAACCGAGCATTATTTAAAACGAACTAGGGCAGAAACAACGTGCATTGCACGTTGTGCTAATCTTGTATAAGTTCGCGTAGAATGGACAATAATAGTATGCACAAAAAAGCTAAATGCTATTTTTACAATGGATTTAGCATCTAAAATGACAGCACAGAATTCAAAAATATACAATTGACAAAAGCTCATATCAGCCTTTAATAAAAGACAAACTTTGATATCATTTGTCAATCTCAAATGAACAAACAGAGAGTGAAGCAAGGACTTGGGTCTCATACCCACAAATAGATATTTGACAGAATGGTTGGAATATATATGGAAACCATGGACGTTTCGGTGGAGAAGACGCAGCAATGTCAGTTGTGACACAGGTTTGGGTCGAAGCAATTTGTGTTTCTATCTGTTAAGCAATAATTATCCAAGCAGTTGGTGTTTCTATCACCACAATTTCGAATTTCTTTGGTGAATTGTGCTGGAACAGGATTGTTCAAGTGCACCCGGGTGCATCATAGTTATGGTGCTCCCGGGTGCTTTTACGGGCTCGTCCGACCTCCGATTTTAATTCCGGGACTTGATTTAGATTCAGCACGATCATACGGAGCTCCAATAAAAAAAAAATTTTTTGGACATCGTGGAATCCGTGGCGACCGGTCAAAGTTTTGGCCATAATTTTTAGCCAAAATTATGGCCAAAACTTTGACCGGTCGCCACGGATTCCACGATGTCCAAAAAAATTTTTTTTTTTTACTGGAGCTCCGTCTGATCATGTTGAATCTAAATCAAGTCCCGAAATTAAAATCGGAGGTCGGACGAGTCCGTAAAATCACCCGGGAGCACCATAACTATGGTGCACCCGGGTGCACTTGAACATTTTTGGTGGTGGAATGAGTAAGCTAACTTTCCCAAATCCCCCGACCACTGCCAACCTGCAACAGTTCTGACGTAAAAGGCAATCACCACCTTGCAGAAAGATTGTAATTACTATGGTTCATTTTCCAATGCAATATACAAATCTTCGCACACATTGCAATTAGAAAAAAGATTACTGCATCATCCAATCCAACAGGATTCTTCAAACAAAGAATGCTTTGCTAGAGGCGAGCATAGAGTAAGGTAAGCAGATGAAAATAAAAAATTAACAAAGTTTTGTAGTATAATTAGGTGTATTTGAGAAATAAAAATCGTCAATCCACATGACAAGAAGTGTATTAGCAAACCTATATCAATAAAGAAGAAAATATAATTTAAGTAGTTACATAGGCCTATTTGATCATGTATCTATCTACGTGGGTCTCTATCCCCTACAATTTTACATCGCATTTTTCACCAGTTAACAATGGAGAGATTTTTGGGTTGGGGGAGGGGTGGTTTGGAAGAAAAAATGAGGATGCCAAACCTATTCTTCTGTATAGTAGGAATATATACAATAAGAAGACTGAGAATAGTTTAGACATTAGATGGAAATAAACAAACCAAAGGAATGAACCAACCAAGAGAATGGAAAATAACTAAAAATTAGACAAGTGAGATAAAACAATGAAAACAAATTTGTACAAACTGCAAATAAACAGTTAGATGAGGGGATTAGAAGTACAACTAAGAATAAAAATTTAGTTACTTCTACATTGTTACTATCAGCTAAGAATAGAACTTCTATTTTCTAAATTGGAAAACTTAATAAACAGTGAAATCAGACCTGAACCAGGAAAAGAGAAAGAAGCATAAAATAATTGACGCACAGCTATCAGACGATCGTTGAAAAATTCTTGAAACAGAAAAATCCTTAGATTTGCAATTCAAAGTGACAAATGAAGAAAATCATGCTGATAATCATACCCCACGAATTAAGTACAAAAATAAGCAATTCAAATTTGAAATCAAATAATATCATGTTAAACCTCTTGAAAGATAACCAAATACTTAAAAAAAAGATTACCACCTTCAATTCTAAGACCATAGAAAATGTGCATCTGTAAAATATTTAAAAAAAAACCACAAACATCTTGCAATATTAGAAGTCAATCAAAACTCAAATATCAAATTAAAAAATGCACATATATAAATGCGCTATGAGTAAACTTTTAAATTCCAATAATAATAACTAACGAAAAGCCAACACAATTTCTAGATAAGAATAATAAGAAAATTTGATTTCATAAGCCAAAGAAAGCAAAAATAGATTTTTATGGTACTTTATGATTACTCCGCCAAAAGTTTGATTACAAGGTGCTACCACGAGAGAAATCGTGGATCTACGTTACTGGCTAAAGGAGGAAAACTTACCTATCTTCGGTTGGAAAAAATGAAGTCCTCCAAACAATGAATTAGGACAGGATAGTGGTAGATCGGAGACAGATGTAGCTCGGTTGAAGCTCTAGTAGGCTAGTAGCCAGCGAAAAGATCGGAGAAGGTCGGTAGAGATAGAAACGAGCGTAGTTTACCAGAGAGGAAGTGAAGAAAGGAGAATCAGGAAATGAAACCCAGCTAAGGCTTAACGACAAAAAAGTCTGGTCAAGATCCGCGAGATTTAACTTGGCCAATTTTTAAGTAAGCGGGTTATGAAACGACGTCGTTTTGGCGCATAATGAGGAAAACGACGCGTCATTTTTAGATGGTAGTAATGAACAGTAAATATAACTCCTCCTTATAAGATAGTAAGGATATAGGAGACAAATTAATTTTTGTAACGTTTTTTTTACATAAAAAAAATGTAAAAATAGAAAAGGACTTGCTAATGTTATTTCAGTACGGGTTTGTTTCTGTTTTTTTCGTATAAGAGGTTTCAGTTTATTAGTTTTCTTCATTCAAATTCAAAAATATATATATATAGATTAGCCTTCTTAGTTGTCAATTTATCTAAACTTTTTAGTGACACTTGATTGAAAGCCTCTGTACGAGTACAACTGTTCGTGTCTATGCAGAAAAGCAGATTCTATTGGTGGTTGTATATATATATATATATAATACAGACAATGTAAGAATAGAAAAGGACTTGCTAATGTTATTTCAGTACGGGTTTGTTTTGTTTCGTATAAGAGGTTCCAGTTTATTAGTTTTCTTCATTCAAATTCGAGAAAAAAAATTATAGATTAGTGTTCTTAGTTGTCAATTTTTTATTCTAAAACATCACAGTGACACTTGACTGAAAGCATCTGTACGAGTGCAGCTGTTGATGTCTATGCAGAAAAGTAGATACTATTGGTGGCTGTATAGTGTACTTCTTTGAAGAGAGTGTATAGCTCTATATGTGAATATTTAAATATAAAAGTCAGAAAATGAGCAGTTCAAAAAACAGTGCTGCAAAATCTACTTTGACTGATAGAAGTGTACTATGGGAAAGCTGAAATGAGAGAAAACAGCTATATTTTTTTAAAACAAATAATATTATATTGATGGTGGGATGGTGGATTTCCCTAGAAATATGGTTTTGTAAAATAGATTGTTGAAGACTAACATTTAATATAATAATATATTAAAAGGTAGTTGAGGGTAAGACGTGAATTGTAAGCCATTTTGTGATAGATAGGTGAGTTTTCAGCTACGAAGTTCCTTTTTGAGGGCTGGTTTTCTATGGTAATCTGAGTATAGTGTTTAAGGCTTGTTTTGAGGGGTTTTACCATTGGACATAGTATCTACTATGATTCAGTGATATGGTATAATTGATTTAAGATAACATTATGAGAAAATACATATGAATTGGTAAAATGTGATCGAAATGAATGTGGCTAGTAAAACAGCTAACAATTGGTAATTAATATAATGTAAATGAGATCTAAGCAGTTATATACAAAGACAGCGAAAATGAAGCGAACCCTTTTTTTTTTAAATGAGCTATGGGTTGTTGTAATATTTGAAAACCCATTTTTTCTGCTTTATACCAAGACAAAAATATAGAAAACGAAAAATACCAAAGAAATACGAAATTGGTAGTTTATTTATAAATATAAATAAATAAAAGAGAATAAAAGAAAAGAAACGAAAGAAAAGAATCTTTTTGTGCATAAAAGCATTGAAAGTTAGATTAATGATCTCTTTAACGAGCATGCCATGATCCGAAATCCAATTTTTAATAGAATTAGATATCTGAAGCAGTCAAAACTATCAACATGGCAAATTGCACATAGGTTCAAGCAAGATGATAGAGAAAAATACCTCTTGCCTATCTCTTGACATGGCAAACCCATTATCTACCGTGTTCATTAGCCTAGAAGTGCAGAAAAAAGGAGCAATAGTAACCAGTGTGAGTTTTGTTTTAAACACAATTGAAAATCACATATCCAAGAAGCGGAAAATAAAGGGATCAAACTGAAAATCAATGAATTCCATTATAAGTTGAGTCATCAGATCAACAATGCGGAAAGGCTAGTCCTGATTACTTCAACTGCTAGAGTGATAACAGAGTTTCAATCCTTAATTAGCACCAATTTAGCACTTCATTCAGTATATTTCTACAGTGTTCGTGTTGCAAACGAGCTCGGAAGTGGGAACTCGAAAGGTGCCAAGTTTTCAATCAAAGTAGCAGTTTTAACGTCATTATGCATTGGTCGTGGTCGGTCAGTTTGTTTGTTAACCGACTCTAAAAGACCACGATAAAGTCTAATTCCTAACCCTCAAAAGCAAACTTTGCTACTGGTCAGTTAATTGTTCGGTTAACATACTCTTTACCGACCATGATAAACTTTAATTCCTAACCTCAAAAGCCAATGTTTTTAGTAGTCCGTTAGTTGATCTTTAACAAACTCTTTACCGACCTGAGATACTCTAATTCCTAAACCTTTAAATGCCATCTTTTGTAGTGGTTGATTGGTTAGTCTATGAACAGACTCTTGACAGACCATAATAAAAAGTCTAATTCCTAAACGCTTAAAAGGCAACATTTGTCGTGGTCGGTTAGTTTGTTTGTTAACTGACTCTAACAGACGACGATAAATTCTAATTCCTAACCCTTAAAAGAAAACTTTTGTACTGGTCGGTTAATTGTTCGGTTAACAGACTCCTTACCGATCATGATAAACTCTAATTTCCTAACCTCAAAAGCAAATGGTTGTAGTAGTCCATTAGTTGATCTTTAACAGACTCTTGACCGACCTGAGATACTCTAATTCCTAAACCCTTAAATGCCATCTGTTGTAGTGGTTGATTGGTTAGTCTACGAACAGACTCTTGACAGACTCTAAGTTGTGCCAAAAATGGAGTATATTTAACATGTAAGCCATTTGAATTAAGACAATAAATGAACTGTTGATGAAAGATTAGATAAAAATTCATTTTTAGAAGTATCATAATCAAACAAAAGGCTATGAAGACAGACAACCACATACCTCGGTCCAAAATTTCAGATGTTTTTCGATCAGTTCTGCATAATACCAGTAGGAATAGCTATATCAGTACATCAAATTCAAAACATATGAATTCATTAATTTATGTGTTTTATTATATATTTAGGCTGTACATCTAAAAAACAAATTGAACGGGGAAATTTTGGTACTTTATTTCTGATTACTAAAGGCAGTTCCATCTTCCTTTCTATAGTTTAATGTGGACAGACTCTACTGCATTTATGGCATAGAATGATATGATAAGGAAATCCTGAAGAAGAATGGTCATTAGACAAGGTAAACTGAAAATGACAAAATATGAACATTGAAACCTATATTAAGGAAAAATCCATAATTACAAGCTACAAACATGAACTCTGGGCATGCCTACAAATTTTTTATCAACGGGCAATTCAGTGTTCACAAATCATTTGACAAAATGGCTGCAAATCCTTACAGTTGTAGCATCAATCGACCTTCACACACCTAAGTGGAACCTCGAAGTGTGTAAAAGGTACGTCTGGTGAACGCAAGCTGAAGCAGTTGCCATACAAGTAGATTCACGCTGAAGCAGTTGCTATACAAGTAGATTCACACCTGAAAAATTCCATCAGCACAGTTAAAAAACAAATATGGTCAGACAAAGATGGAATTCGAACGACAAGTAAACTGGAAGAACGGGAAAAAAAAACCCCAATTTCACTCTCTTCGGCTGCAGAAAAATTAGACCTCGAAAAAGCTGAATGGCAGCTTACAATGACTCCGGCTAAAATCTACAGTTGAATGCTAGCATACTCTTATCATGCACCCAGAGATTTTTACAAAAACATTCCATTTCTGTTTCTCAAATCTAATTTTGGAAGATAGATATTTTCATTTGAACATTTATAGCACTATGAGAGCCAGTCTTTAATGGGGAGAATGTTCTGAACTTCTAATATTGATAAAGAGAAAGGGATAAAATTGAAACAAACGAAATATTAAAAGGAAAACAAGCAATTAGTAAAATCACAATTTATATATACCTCAGCAAGAACTACACATATATCATATAAGCAAATAATTTAGAGTGCAAACCTTCAAAATCCTTTAATGACTGCTTGAGTGTAAATAATGAGATACTCGGTTGTTCTCCTTCTTTCTTCAAGCAGTCATATGCCTGCAGATATATAGTAAATATGTTACAAAGGTAGAACCACTAAAGTGCACGGAATGACTGGTACAACCAAACAACAAATGAAATAATATTGCACTTTGCTAATCAATGGAGGTACCAATCGAAGGTGGAAGAAGCTAGCTAATCGAGGAAATGCACAGATGTGAGAAAAAAAAAGAATTCGATTTTTTCTTACAGCAATGAAACAAATGAACGTGTACTATTATGGAAACCAAGTGGTCCGACGCCAAATGACGAGATCGGCCGTGGTTGAGGAGGAGAGAGCTAGGACAAAAATCTGGACAGATCGTCTTTTTGAGTACTATAACAACCAGACCTAAAATCCCTCCATTTGCGCCAAAATTCGTGCATTAACAGCTGAATCGAAGCTTGTAATAGTAGGTAAAGGGTAGATGTAGGTGATGGAAGGTCGGACCTGCTATTGGAAGTCGACATCTGACGAGGAAGGGTTTGCACAGTAGAATTCGGGGAAGCTGGAGTGAAGGCGGATGGGCGTGAGAGTGAAGACTGAAGATGAGTCCGGGTTAGATCTAAAGGGGGGACCCGCGAGTTGTGGCCGGGTCAAAGGATCCGCGAGTCCTTTTTTGTTTGGAAACGACGGCGTTTTTGGGAAGGAAAGGCGAAACGGCGTCGTTTTTTTATGGAACGACGTCGTTTTCGATTCGTCGTATGAACAGTAAAAATTGAAGTGCCACTTATAGAGTACTACTGATACACAATTTTCAACCGAATAGTAAATACATCAAAAATTAGGGCTTGCGGAGCAAACGACTTACTGCTGAGAATCACGTTGGCGTCTGGACAGTGGACTCTGCTGAGGCAGCCAGCGGCGAGCAGGAGTTAAAAAATGGACCGAGAACTGAGAAACGAGCGTCATGGATTGAAGGTCGCATGCGATTTAGGACTTGAGAGACGAGACGAGAGGAATAACGGACAACCTTTGCTACTGACTTGCAGTTGTTGGACCTGGGTGATTAATGCCCAAAAATTTTTCAAAACCCACTTCGCTTCACCAAATAATCGAGTGAAATGAAGGGTCCAAACCCAAACCCAATGGGGTCTGTTAAAAATTAAAAAACACAAAATAAATAACAAAAATAGTATTTAAAAGAAATTAATACATTTTTATTATTGCATATATCGAGGGTTTCTCAATAGTCTAAGACTGGGCATCGGGTCAGCGGGTCGGGTTTGGGCCCGACCTGAAAACCGACCCGATGCCAATCGGTTTGAAGGGTCCCGGCCCGAAACCGAACCGACGGGCCGGTTTCTCGGCCCGAAACCGACCCGAACCGATTCGGGTCGGTTTCAATCGGTTCAGGTTTCGGGTTTTTAGGCATAAATTTTGGATTTTTTTTTTTTTTTATTTCCTGAAAACCGACCCGATGGCCCGGAAAACCGACCCGAACCGATTCGGGCCGGTGCGGGTCGGTTCGGGCCTGCGGGTTTTCTGGCCAAATGCCCACCGCTACTCAATACTGACCCCAAACAAATTAATACATTTGTATTATTGCATATATCTATGGTGGGGCTAAATGCATCCCAGTTTTCTCAATACAAACCCCTTCCTCATTTTACCCTTCTCCTTCCCCTCCCCCACCCCTGCTCCCCCGGGTCCCAACACAAGACCCCCAAACAATCCCTTCCCCATTTTACCCCCCTCCTCCTTTGTTTGAGATTGTTAGGGTGTTAGAATGTGTATTTTTATATAATTTGATATGATATAAGAGAGAGAATGAGTGGAATTGAATGGTGGAGGTTTGTGTAGTACAAGTAGGTCCCACGAGATTTGTATGTAAAAATATGTAAAAATGTATTAAAACTTATAGGAGAACACAGGTTGTTTTGACTTTTGAGAGATGCATTGAGAAAAATGGGGTACATTTAACCCCACCATATATCTATCCATTGCATTTCAAAATAAATTCATACATCAAACCCTTCTTGAGTTGTTATTTCCTTTGCAGTACATTGAAACAAAACCAATTTTAAAGATAATCAAAAATACAAAATAAAAAAGGTAATTACATTAAATCAATCAATTAATTAAAAATTAAAAAACCTAAGAAAAAAGGATTAAACACAATTGCATTTCGATTGTAATAAATTAAGTAAAAAAGAAGAAGGATGAGACCAAATACACCCATTTTTTTATTCTGAGTACACCTTCTTTCTCACTATTTTTCCATTTTACCCTTCAACCAAATAAAAAATTTTACCCTTCAACTTCAACCAAATGAAAAAACATAGAAGGGGTTAGAAGAAACTGCCATTTCCAATAGGACATTCTACCCCTTTTTTTGCTGTCATTTTCAATAGCAACCATAAATTATTTTTTTGCCTTTTTTTTTTTTTTTGAAGCTGTTAGGCCAATCTGAAATGCCAAAAACAAAATGGGGGAAAAAAGACAAAAAGAAGAAAGGTGAAATTAGAATAATTTGTGGGTGCATTTACCCGCGCCCAAATAAGAATAAATGGATAGGTTGATAGTTAAAATTGAAAAGGGCAAAAAATAATAATATTAAATTAGAACGAACAAATCGATTAATAGAAAATAATAATAAGGAGAGAAACATAGAGAAAATAAGTGATTCACAAAAATGAAAGAGATCCACACACATCTATATTCAAATAGACCAAGTAAAAAATCAGAAATAACACAAAGAGATGTGAGTTAGATCAGATCTAAAAGAAAATAGAGAGGAAAACATTGTAAAAATATGGAATTCAGGAGATCCGTGAATTATAGCCCACAAAATTACGTCGTATCTATAAACTATATATATCTGAGTTGTAGACATAAACCAATACGAACAAACCCAATAAAAAAATGAAGAGAAGTTAAGAAAAGATGAAAATAGATAAATTGACATCGTAAAGCCATAACAAAGGGGGCAAAAGAAAAGGAATACGTAAGGTGGAATAGGATTCACATAGGATGAGGGATGGGGAGGAGGAAGAGGTGTCAGACGAGACAACATCCACATGTTGGGCCTCTGACTAAGCCGACAGAATCTAACGGTGACTCCCTGACTCGAATGTGCAGAGATTTATGCGTAGTATCAAAAAGGGCAATGAGTTGGGCCGTCGGCTGGTCCATCACCCATCCAATACATAAGCCCAAACATGGATTGTTAAATTTTAAGTATCCAAATGCCGAAGTTTCCCACTTTTCCTTATTTTGGAGGAAAACGTTTTCCTTGGGAGAGGTAGTTTTTATTTTTCGAGAAAATTTTGCCTCTTTTTTTTATGGATAATTTACTTTAACCATAAAAATAAGGAAAATGAATAAATTTCATGGAAAAAAACGATAATAAGGAAAACAATACTATTTTCCAACTTTCAAATTACTCCAATCAAACACCTACAACTTCATTTATTTGAAAAATATTTCCTTTCCAACCATTTTCCAACTTTACAATCAGACACACCCATAGGCACCTAGCGATAAGATCAAATGGAAGCAGTATGTGGTCACGGTAAATCCAGCCACTAGATCAATTCAATCCTCCTATAGCTTCGACACTGCATTTCTATAGGACGTAAATACATTTGAAATTAGGGTCTTTCCGCCCCCACAATTGACTATCTCCGACCCCAGCGCTCACCGGCAGCTACAAACGCATACTGTATATGTAATTTTGATAAGTTAATGAGATTCAGATCCCCAAATCGTCTTCAATTGATCCATAGCTCCATCGATCTAGGGTTTCATCACAAGTTACAATCCAAGAAATTCTCGATCATTTATGGTTTCTCATTATCTGATACCCAGCTAGTTGAATTACTTCCTTGGATAAATCATCTAACTTTTCCAGTTTGCAAATTTCGATACAGAGTTAGTTTACCAAAGATATATTTTTGTTCCCTTCTTAATTACTGAACAAGCTCAATATCTGAGCATGCAGGTTGTTAAAATCGAAGGCCATGAAGCAGATGTACCATTACCTTCTTACCAATTATCCAATTATTTTCCCTAGTCACGTCAAATGAGTAAGAATTTGTAAACTACTAATGATGATTACACAAAAAACATATAACCCCACTTTCTACTTTCTCCTCATCAATTGGTTATTTCAAACATGGAATAGTGGTTGGGGTACAACCAACAGGTGGCATAAGGACATCAATCAAAGTATCAAACATAGTGTGTTATCAAACATCATAGAAAGATTCATCAGCCCAAATTCTTTCCTAAATTGGAAATTCAATTTATTCACACACACACAGACAGAGGGCTTACAGCGATGACAGGGTCATTGAAGCTGACTTGGGAGAAGAAAAGGGAAATCCAATGAACAAAGGAATCCAAGCTTGGTGTGCTGCCCTTGTAACACAGAGGATTAACATCCAAGAAAAACACCCTTTTCTTTCTCGAAATCTTAATCTCTTTACTGCTTTTTTCTGTGGTTTCTCCGCCGCCAATTTCATTATTTGTTGAATTCGATGTTTCGTTCAACTTACAATTGCCAATTGTCGGATTATGCGACAGAGTGGATAATGAAAGGAGTGGTTTCCAAAATTTCGGCTTTTGGGTTCTTGATTTTGAAGGTGAGAGAGGATAACATGGGCAATGAATTTGGAGGTCCGACGCCATGGCAATGGCGGATTTCTAGCAATTTCATCGTTGTTCAGCTTTGCTTCGGAACAGAGGAATATGGATTTGCCTCATCCGCATAACTGAAGTCGTGTCAAGCTAAACACGATTTTGACATCGGCAGATCAGAACTCTTTAATGGATTGCTGGTTAGCTGGGCCTGGACTTTTTATAGCTTCATAATTGGGCCAGTGACCATGGCCTACCCAATGTACAAGAGAATGCTTCATCCCCTGACCGTTGAACTGAGGGATCCTCAACTGATATCCAGATTTGCTCTCCATATCCCTGGAGCATCAGTGACTGTAGTCTACAATAGCAGGTATTTTATGCGTATGAACTGCAAATTAAAATCCCGTGGAAGTGAATGGATGAATGATTTTGACTTTTATGTAATTCACTGCATCTTAATTGAGTTAATAAATGCACGCACTTCTTATACGAACCCAGTTGAAATTGGCGTCCCTTATTTTTCATTTTATAATATAATAATTTCGTGATCTTAAATTAATTAGAAGTACCAGTTGAAATTGTTGCTGTGGGAAGGAAGTCAGAACTTGACCACTATAACTGTGATTTGTAAATTGTAGTAGCTTAGCATATCTGTTGAGTATTGAGATTCAGTCATTAGAAGGCAGCCTTGATGTACTTCAGTTGGATTTTTACCCTTTGTATTTGATCATAGACAGTCGACAGATCGAGTTGCTCATTTGTGCATTTTTAGACTCTTAATGCCGTAGCCAATGGTGATTGGTGAGTCTCTAGCTCCAATCTTAGGTTCATATGTATTTTGTGCTCTAATTTACCACTGACAATCTTGTTCTTATGTGTTTGTGAGGTTTTATATTCCTGTTTCGACATCATTTTCATGTTTGTATATATATATATATATATATATATATATATATATATATATATATATATTTTTTTTTTTTTTTTATAATATGAATTTTAAGGTGCCATTAAAGAGGGGGGATGCTGGTGAAATCATTGGCTTCTCCTTTGGTGACATTTTATTCCACAGTGGGCATTGGCTCCGTTGTGAGTGTTACTTCTTCCCTGTTCCTTCCTGGGAATTCATAAATTTTCTATTATAGTGTGATTTTCGATTTTAGCTTCAGTATTTCATTAACAGTAATTTCTTCACATGGAACCTTTATTGGATAAAAAGAAACATATGTTGCAAGTCATATATCTAAAACCGTAGGTTTTGTTTCCTGGAAGAATAGGTTATATTGCAGATATTTGCCATCTCTATGAAGTAATATTTAGAATGTTAATATGCATTAGAAGTTGATGAAATAAAGCGAGTTTGGTTAAAACATGTATACCACGTAAAGATAGTCAGACTTTTGTTTCTTTAAGATATCTCTAAATATGCACACCTGCAGAACGATCATTTTCATACTCACTCGTTTGAAAATTTTGTACAGACAAAGTCCATTCTTTAAATTTCATCTGATATGACAAAACATGGCCAGGTTTCAAGTTTCATGCTCGAGGGCAATGTGCTGTCCCAATTAATTGCTATAGTATAGTGATAAAAATACTACTAACTGCTAAATAGCACTGAGTGCGCATGGATTGATCTGAGATTTTTATAATAAATATGGGGATATTTATTTGGTGTTTGCCTATAGAACTATCTTGAATTTGCTCCATGCTAACAGTTGAATTCAAAGTTATGAAAGAATAGAAAAGGAATCGCTCTACACGAGCTTAACAGATCTCATATATATATACTAATGTCATAACCCTAACAATACACCATAAGCCGTCATATAATACTAGAAGAACAAAAAAAACCCTACACACTTAACCTAACATGGGCCGGGGGAGATAGGCCCACGAGAAGCCCACGGCTTTTTTAACACTCCCCCTCAAGTTGGAGCATACAAATCAAACATGCCCAGCTTGAAACACAAGGTCAAAAAACTGTCACGAGGGAGAGGCTTGGTGAAGATATCACCCAACTGATCTTCAGACTTCACATATGGAGTAACAATCTGCTTTGACATCATCAAATCACGAATAAGGTGACAGTCAACCTCGATATGCTTGGTGCGCTCGTGAAACACTGGGTTGCTTGCTATAAATATTGCCGCTTTATTATCACAATACATCGGCATAGGAGTAGGAGAGGTTATCATAATACCCATCTCAGACAAAAGGGAACGAACCCAAATCATCTCAGCTGCTGTATGTGCCATAGCTCGATATTCAGCTTCAGCACTTGATCGAGCCACAACATTTTGCTTCTTACTTCGCCAAGTAACAAGATTACCACCAACTAAAGTACAATACCCAGACGTTGACCGACGATCGGTGGAGTCACACCTAATCGACATCGAGAATCCACTAATATCGATATGCTGTGAAGGCCGATAAAGAAGTCCCTTTCCAGGAGAACCCTTCAAGTATCGTAAAATCCGAATCACAGCATTCCAATGAGGAACGCGAGGACTGTGCATAAACTTACTAACAATACTAACAGCATAGGTAATATCAGGGCGAGTCACCGTTAGATAGATGAGACGGCCAACAAGGCGTCGATATCTACTCGAATTAGGAAACACCTCCCACTGTTCGGCATCCAGCTTCATTGTAGGATCCATAGGAGTATTTATAGGCTTTGGACCGAGAAGCCCAGTCTAGGTAAGTAGATCCAACACATACTACGCCTGAGAGAGATTAAGGCCACCACCTGAACGAGCAACCTCTATCCCAAGGAAATAACGAAGGAGGCCTAAATCTTTCATATGGAACTGCGCCCCTAAATATTTCTTCAAAGCGGAAATACCAGCAACATCACTTCCAGAAATTATAATATCGTCCATATAGACAATGAGAATAATGGTACCAGAAGGGGAATGCCGAACAAACAACGAATGATCACATACTGAACGGCGAAGGCCAAACTGGAGAACCACATAAACCGATCAAACCACGCATGGGGCGACTGTTTCGACCCGTAAATCGCCTTCTTCAGCTTACACACCATATGTTCTTGGCCTGGAACAACAAACCCAGGGGGCTGCTCCATATAAACCTCTTCATGTAACACTCCATGCAAAAAGGCATTTTTAATATCCAATTGATATAGAGGCCACCTCTTACAAACAGCAACAGAGAGCAAGATTCGGACTGAATTAGGCCGAGCAACTGGAGAAAAGGTCTCCATATAATCCACCCCATAAGTCTGAGTATACCCTTTGGCAACCAAACGAGCCTTCAAGCGTTCTACAGAGCCATCTGGTAAATACTTAACCGTATATACCCATCGACATCCTACCGTTGTTTTTCCAAAGGGGAGCGGGGTCAAATCCCAAGTCTTATTCTCATGAAGAGCAGATATTTCCTCCGTCATGGCCGACTTCCAACCAGGGGAAGCTAGTGTCTGAGTAAGAGAAGATGGGACCGAAACAGAAGATATGGACAATGCAAATGTACGAAAAGCAGGAGCAACATGATGAAATGAAACAAACTGAGATATAGGATGGGTTGTTTTGGACCTGGTTCTTCTAGCAATGGGTTCTACATCAACACTCTCAGTACGAACGATAGGAGCCTCTGTACATGATGATGATTGGTTCAAAGGCAATTCACCTGCAGTGTCTTTTCTCACAGTGCGACGATGATATTGAGCATAAATGGGCATATCACGCAAAATAGTAAGCGGAACACGACCTGACACTTCCTTGATAGCATCACAAGGGACAACTGGGACAGGAACGACTGGAGGAGATGGACTAAGAAGCTCCCCCTGACGACAAGATACTAACTCTAAATCAAATTGCTGCCCAGAAGAGGAAAAATAGGATGTAGACTCAAAGAATGTGACATCAGCACTAACATAATACTGATGGGTAACAGGATTATAACAACGGTACCCTTTTTGCGTGCGGGAATAGCCAACGAATACACACTTGACAGACCGAGGGTCCAATTTGTCACGACCAGGGCTGAGAACATGGACAAATGCGACACAACCAAACACTCTAGGTGGAACATGATAGGTCTTTTGACCAGGGTACAACAACTGGAAAGGCGACTGTTTAGCAAGGACAGAAGATGGCATACGATTAACAAGGTAATTAGCTGTAAGAACAGCGTCAGCCCAATATGGTTTAGGAACTCCCATAGCAAACATCATAGTACGAGTAACATCTAGTAAATGACGCAATTTACGTTCAGCAACCCCATTTTGTTGCGAGGTATATGGGCAAGTGGTTTGATGAATAATCCATCGATCTTCACAAAAGGATTTGACACACGATTGGGTATATTCTAAGGCATTATCAGACCGAAATATTTTAAGTTTAGTATGGAATTGGGTCTCAATTGCATTGTAGAAATTAGAAAGAATACGAGGTAACTCAGTGCGATCTTTTAACAAATACAACCACGTCATTCGTGAATAATCATCGGCAAATACCACAAAGTAAAGAAAATCAGACAAACTTTTATTTCTTGCAGGACCCCAAATGTCCGTATGGACTACATCAAATGGACACAACGACCGTTTATCAATCCTATCGTGAAACGTACTACGGTGATGTTTTCCCAATTGACACGCTTCACACTCTAAAACAGACATAGGACTCAAATTAGGAATTAACTGATGTAATTTAACAAGAGATGGATGACCAAGACGACAATGCCACTGAAGTGGCGACACAGATGCACTCAGTGCAGACGCAGACCTAGACTCCTCAACATCCAACACATATAATCCATCGCGCTCATATCTCGAACCAATCATCATCTTCGTCTGGAGGTCCTGAAAAAGACAACCAGTAGCGGTGAAGGTTATAGAGCAGTTTAGAGCTTTAGTAAGAGCATTAACAGAAACAAGGTTAAATGAAAGATTTGGTACATAGAGGCCCGATTGCAACTCTAAAGATTGAGTTGGATGGAGGGTTCCACTACCAAGAACTGGACGCGAAGAACCATCAGCTAAACTCATACTAGACTTAGTAGGAACAAAGTTGGAAAGAAGAGAGGAATTACCAGTCATATGGGCACTAGCTCCCTGAATCAATGATCTAAGATGGAGAAGGCATTGCCAAATTAGCAGACTTACCAGAACTCACAACGGTAGCAGTGGGCATGCCAGAAGATGTAGACAATGAATTTAGACGACTCAGAATCTGATCCAAAATAACTGGAGTCGTGTTATCAAAGGATGTGGGCGGCGCCACATCAGATGCCTCCAGAGATTGATCAACAACATGATTGGCATAAGTCGGCTTCCCATATTTATCCCAACAAAATGGTTCAAGATATGTCCTTCCAAACCACAATGTGTACATTTCCTTTAAATCGATCGCCATTCTTTCCACCACGACCACGATTACCTCTACCACCACGTGAACTCCTACCATTAGAATTTCCACGACCTCCACGACCATAAGAACCTCGACCACCACTCGATCCTCCTCGTCCACCAATACTAGAAGCAGACAGTAACGCAGATGACTCCTTTGAAGGATAACCTATTCACCACTCTCTTGGCGTCGCCTTTTAAGACAAGAGAAAGCTGCGCATTGAGGAACTGCTTTCACTAGCTAGAAGGCGATCTTTGTACACGCTTATATTGAATTGAGCCCATGCAAAAGAAGCGCTACCTGAAATTGTTCTCGAGCTTGTCGTCGTTGCTCGAGATCCACCGTAGCTTGATTGATAAAGCGAAGTTCTTCCCACGGTCCCTTCATAGTCTTTGTAATACTCATCAATGGTTCTCTCACCTTGTTTGGTCTTAAGCAGGATTCATACAGATCATAAATACGTGAGATATTGTTCTCTTGAGAATACATTTCCTTGAGGGATGACCAAACATGTTTAGTTGGTAAGCGCACATTAGTAAGAACTTTGGGTTCCATCTTTGTTCCATAACCATGTTAGAACCATCGAGTTAGAAGATTCCCACTCCTTAAATGCGGATCAAGATTACTACTTGGAGGATCATCCTTAAGAAATTTGATTTTCCTTTTAGCACGAATAAAGTGCTCAACAAAGATAACTCCAAGACAGATTATTATTCCCATTCGCATTTAATGTTGGTAATCGACTTGCCAAGGTCATCATTAACATAATACAAAGGTGGCTTCTTTGCCAGGCCGGTTGATGCGGGTTTCACGATCTCATCTCCCATTATTCACCGGATCAAGCCAAACAACCGACAAAAGCGAATTTGACTTTTCACACCAAAACAACCAACACAAATATATACTGTAGCAATCACTGTAGCGAGATTACTGTAGCAGCGATTTTTAGCCGAGTGTTACTGTAGCAGCGTCACTGTAGCGCGATTCGAGCCAGTGTTCTTGTGTGGCGTTATTGTAGCGATCTTGTAGCAGCGTTCGTAGCTCGATAGAAATCTTGCACAAATTGGACAAAGCAACAAACGTAGATTTGATCGATGTAGACTTGATTTCAACAACTCACAACACATGCACCAGCAACACTACGAAGCCCACACCGATCAAGACACAGCACAAACCCACAACTTAACCAACTTTAATACATTAGAGATGCAATACACTTGACACAAAGGGTTTAAAAACCCCCCAAGAACACTTCGATTATGGGAAAACAAGGGGAAGAAAAGAGGGGAACGAAAGGTGTTTGAAAGAGGAAAAGGAGAAGGATTTGGCTCTGATACCAAGTTGAATTCAAAGTTATGAAAGAATAGAAAAGGAATCGCTCTACACGAGCTTAACAGATCTCATATATATATATACTAATGTTATAACCCTAACAATACACCATAAGCCGTCATATAATACTAGAAGAACAAAAAAAACCCTACACACTTAACCTAGCATGGGCCAGGGGAGATAGGCCCACGGCTTTCTTAACACTAACTTTATTCGGTTTTATTTGCCATGCACCTCTTGATGGAGAGACATATTGTTATCCAGATATTGCTCTAGCAAATACCAAATAGTACAAGTAGCAAACTTTTATTAGCTCATGATCATGAAAATGTTGGCTTACCATATTCATCTCTGTTAATATTGTTCAATTCATGTCTCTTGTATTCGTAAAAGTCAATTTTACCATATCTAGCTGAACTTCCCCTCCCGAAGCTAAATATGCGTTACCTTGATGCCGTTCAGCACTTGAATGATACCTTTTACGATTCATTTTAACAGATCTTAATATCCTCTTTTAGATTGATATCTTCTGTTTTTGAAGTCGCATATCTTTTTCCTTTGGGATTCTTTCTAACATCCTCTTAGTTATAGGTTGGAAAAAGAACAAAGCATTTATTTCCCATAAAAGAAAGTTGTTCTTTTAACAATCTCACCAAAGAGAACAATCTCCTTTAATTATAGTATTGTTGGGCTGTTTCATTAATTCCAGGGCACAATTTCAACAAGACTTGGAAGTGTTTAAGACCTTTATATTGTCAAGGTTCATTCTCTTAAAACCACACTGCAGTCTTGGGATCTTCTGTGCTCATGTGTTTCTTATCTCGCATCTTGGATGTCTACTTTATCTTCTAGCAAGCCTATGATCTTCTTGGCATTTTGTTCATCTCATCCAGTTCTAGACTATGCACTGTTGTACCTTATGGCGGGCATCTTATTTCAAACATGTGAAAGTTGTTCACAGCATAGGAAAGTTGTTCACAACATATGAAAAACTCCTTGGAATACTTTGAAGCAATCAGATCACTAGAGGAGCTTAATAAGAACAAGAAGCAGATGCTGCTTGATGTGAATGATTGAATGGATCTACCCTGGTCATAAATCCATAAAGTTTGCAGTTTACAACTACTAAAACTCTGCTCTGCTTTACTCGATAAAACTTTGACATACCTTTACAGAAATTATATTCTCCCAAGTTTCTTGGAAGTCTTACGTTGGTGCTAAGGAGGCTGGTAGGTTCATAGAAGGGCAAAAATGCCTTGAGTGGTAAATCTTGGAATCAAAAAGGGATAATTGCGTCTAGTTTGGATGAACAAATATGTTTATTAGGAAGCATGTTAATGGTTTAAGCCTAGTTCACCTGGAACTGACCTAAAGACATCTCCATACACCTATTAGGTTTCCCTAATATTTCTGGCACACGGACCATTAGGCCTCTTTGGTGGTTCGTTAGAGGCGAGGTCTTCTTTCCTCTTTCCGGACTTGTTTCACGAGGGGTTTCCTCTTCTTGCTATAGTCTTGTTGCCAAGCGTAAGATCATTTTGTACTCACCTTTCTCATTTTCGTGATTTAGTCATTTTATATCTCTTTATTATCATTCTTGTAAGTGGGGAATAGGACTTAATCTATAACAAATGTCACATTGTTGTCTTCATAACGTGGGGTAATAAAGAACACAAAATACAAAATACAATGCCACAGAGTCTGGTTTCACTTTCTAATGGGATTTTTTGTGACTCCCTCGCAGCCTGATTCTCTTTCAGCAGCCACAAATAATCCACCTGTATGTGTAAGTCTTCACGTGCAACCTCGAATAACCACTTTACCATCAAGAAGATGGGAGTTACATTCGACTGCTGAAACGAAAGATGCTTTGTTGACTGATGAAGATAAGAAAACTTGGGACTCATGTACACAAGCTCTAGCTGCATTAGGATTCACCAACGAGGCAGCAGAGAAAGCACTAGGCAAAGCATTTGGCCAGATTCATTCTCCTTACTGGGGCGAAGAACCAAAAACTGAAGTGCCCAAGATTGAGGTAGTGAATGAAACACTGAATTATCTGAAGGGTTTAGGTCTCACAGACGATGATCTTGGAAAACTACTAAAGAAATTTCCCGAGGTTCTTGGATGTAGCCTTGACAATGAATTGAAAGCAAATGTGCAGGTTTTAGAGAAGCAGTGGGGGATCAAAGGGAAGTCTGCGAAATCTCCTTCTTCGCAACCCAAAAGCATTGGGATATAATGTTGATTGCAAGGGAGATTGCATTGCACAATGCACGAGCTGTTGGGCTCGATTTTAGCATTATGTGTGTGAGTTATTCTGTAGTTAGTAATCAACTAATCGTCGATCTATTGGCTCTCAAGTTGAAGGATATATGTAATAATTGTAAGTTGTAACTGCTCTTTATAGTAAACGAATGTAAACATTTGTGTCTATACAATTCTTCTGTACATGAACCGGTATTTATAAAGTTTTGTAGATGAATTATAAGTTAATAAAAATATAAAAATGATACATAGTCAAGTACTTCAATATGACTATGGTCATCAATAATTATATTCTAATTTCGATCAAAAAGAGTATTTTGTACTAGGAGGGCAAATGGCAATAGACACAAGTCACAATCTTCAATATGACTGTGGTCGTCAATAATTATGTTCTAACTTCAATCAAAAAGAGTATTTTGTACTAGGAGGGCAAGTAGCAATAGACAATCTTCATCATTTACTTAAAACTCCATTGGCTTCCGATTTCAATGAAAAACTCCTTCAACATCTTTCTTAATTTTGCATAGTTTGTAAACTAATTTCAAGTTCATATCTCACTCTCTCTTGTTTGCGCTTGTATTCTTATATTCAAAGATTTTATCATCACGTGAATTGTACAATTTCGACTATTAATTTATTTTCAGGTTATTTATCCTTCCGTTATTTGTCTTTACCTTTGTCTTCTTCAGTCGGTTTTCACGATAAAGAGATGACATACTAGTATTATTATGGATTGCCCTATATTAATCCCGACTGAAGGGAGATTTTCTCCTCCTACTGAACTTAAAAAAAAATGATTATGTCTATTCGTGTGTCAATCATTCCGTCTTCACTTTGTTTCTTCTCTTATTCTCCATTCTCTTACAGATGCTTCTCAAAATCTCTACCAACTGAACTATTGATACGAATTTTGAGTTTTTTCTGATAGAAAAAAACTAAATAAAAGTCCACGCCTCAAATAAAATAAAATGGTCGAGAAGGAAAACTTGGCCACCACGTGCCGAATCAAAACCCCATCATTCCTCATCCTTCAAAAAGAGAGAGAACAAAAATAAATAAATAAATAAATAAAGAGAGGACCCAGTGTCTCTGTTCAACTGCTACTTGTAATCGGTTAATGAATAGGCGGATTCGGAAGGCTCAAAAACAAAATTCCTCCAAATCACAAGAAGCGGAAATTTCTTCTGCTGATTGCCTGCTTTCGGTTCGAACTCTCCTCAAATTCGGGTTTTGCTTTCAATCCATCCCTAAATATCTGAATTTGCCGCCAAATAAGCACTTTCGTTCTGTTTGTCTGATCAGTTGTCCCTCTCTCTCTAGCAGTTTGAACTTCAAGCATAGATTAGGGTTGGAGAATTTACTAGAATTTGTGAGTCCGAGTGTGCCTGGTATTTCTTAAACTTTGGTTGAGTAATGAGTAGTGATAATGCATCTTATTTCAATTTTGAGAATGTCCTTCTGCCACTGCGTGCCAAGATTGCAGATTACCATCTGCTAGATATCATTTTTCATTTAATAAATATTATTATTTCTTGTTTCATTGTGTTGTCAAATGTTAAGATTGGATGTTTAGATGATTGAATTGTTTGGGTATTTTCTAGATTGGGTTAACAAAATAAGAGAAAAATTAGCATCCACAGTGAGTTCTTGGATTATTTGTGTTTGTCGTTTGTGTGGTGCACTGGTGCACCATTAAGAAGACAGATATAGAATCTACTTCACGGTCCCAATTTCAGTCAGTAATATGATGAAAGTATTTTTTGTCAGTGTGTTAATTTTATTATATTACAATTTTCATACTTTAGCTCGATCAAATTGCATTCCTGGATTCGGCACTAGTTGCATTGGAATTGCAGACCCTCATCACTCTCCCCTGGATTTTGAGATCCAAGTAATAAGAGCTTGTGTTATTTTTTTCAGTTTTAAGGATTTTTGGAATTGGTTAAACTTTATTTAATTTCCCCTGCTTCTTTGGAAAACTTTATATCGTAGGAGTTCTTAAAAAAATCTTTTATTGTATCTTTGATTTAGTGCTTATTTTGGTAGAGGTTTTATGTTTCTGAATGTGCACTTAATAAGTAATAATAGAAGGTCTAAAAAAGTGTGAAAAAAATTGGCAAATTATTGAAATGGGTAGTTGAAATGATGTTGTAGTAAAATCATTTTTAAAATGTATAGACCAAACTAGCCCCTAATGGCGAGATAAATCAAGTTCATTTTTATGCATGATTTTATTTACCTTTTGCGAATGATCGATGATGGACAAGCTGTTGATACAAGCGGATTATCTGAAAGGGCATTGGTCAAGCATCTGAGAAAGCTGTTCTTATCCTTAAACCTAAAAGAAAGTGGCAATCAAGTTTTTATGCGTCCATCAAAAGTGGGTCCTACATTGGAGGTTGTTGGACCGGTTATACGCGCTCACGTGCTACCTCAAAAGCAGCAACTTGATCCTCCAGTTTCACAGGCAGAGGATTCTGTGATGGCAGATCCAGAATGCAAAAATATGCCTGAAAATGGCACAAATGATACAAAGGAGGATTCTTTTGGTCCAAGAAGGAGGTATAGAACCTGTCTCCCTCCACGCACACAAATGTACAAAGCTATAGTTATTTGGCTTGCTTCAGTTTTTTATTTAAAAGAAAGAAAAGAAAAAAAAAAAAAAAGAGGTGCAATTAAGTGTATATATTGCAGTTGAATCAAGACATACATGTACTTGTTTCTGTTTCACTCAAATGCGGGAAATGGTGAAATTTGTATATTATTGATTCTTTGCTGTGTGAAATAAATTCATAACACTCAGAAAAGGAAGATGAGCACTAGCAACTCAATATGGCGTTATCTATTCTTTGTACCCTTTTTTCAAAAATCATTTTATTTTTGAAGCTGCACGGTTATTTTTCTACTGCCTTGGTACCATGTGACTCATGTCTGTTCTTGCAGGATGATTGGGCCTGAAATGCCATCAGCTGAGTTGCTTTCTGTAGCAGCTAAATTAACTGAAGCTGAAGCTGAACCGAGGTATTGACTCATCGTTATATTTGTAGAGAGTTTGTCTGTTGTAAATTGAAAGGAATTTGTTCATTAAGCTCTTTTTCATTTTGAATATCTCTAAACTAAGTTTAACTTTGTAGAACTGGTGAGAATGCTACTCGATCATTATAAATTTCAAGCCTTGGTTGTGGTTCCTATTTTAATTTTTATTGGTAAATATCCAGAGAGGCTGAGTTGGATGAAGACAACGAATATTTTATAGGACCTCCGCCTCCTGCTGTGGTCACCGAAGCTGAGTCTGCAAATGAGGCAGCGCGCTTTGAAGAGGTTCATCTCTCCCCCTTCCTTGACCATGAGGAAACCTCTGTTTTCACATATTGTTTCACCCCGTTTTACATCCTTATCTCATGTCTTATGTTCAGATTACAAGAATTATGGGCGCTGAGGATGACAGTCCATATGATATTATGGGTGTCAACAAAAATATGGCAGCTGAAAACATGAAGAAAAGGTACGCACGTATGTGGCATTTAGATTGGAAAAGTTGTACTCTCAATTTGCTGAAGTTTCCAGTTTCCAGAAAAGAGTGTTTGTGCATATGAGAGGGAGGGAGGGAGGTTCTCTATTTTCTTTCCGAGGCCTGTTCTGTGCTCCATGTGTGTGCAGTTTTAAGTCCATATCAGTATCAGATATTGAGGGAAAGAGCAAAGGATCCTGTGTCTCTGTGAATCCTTTTAAAGATAATGTTGGCAGTCCTAGGTGACATGGAGATTCTCGTTGAATTGGCTTGCCTCAAGAGAAGCCACCAATGCCACCCATCTGGCTGTCAGTCCAGGTGGTGTCCCATCCCCACCGAGCATACCTACTCTCGTGCCGTAACCTCGGGTACGTCCTACCCTCCATGTCAATGACACAAGCGGACTTGGGCACCTAACTCAAGGCCAATGCTGAGACACGGAAATAGGAATGAGGGGAGGTTCACCTGCTCTCTAATCGTTGACCCAGCTGCAAAAATGCCACTTGTCATCATCACTGATGAGATGTCAAATAGCATTAAATAGCGGATAAAGTAAATGAAATTGAAGCGTTTATGAAGCATTTATTACCGTAGTGGAATAGTGGATGAGGGGCTGCGAGCTTAACTATTTTTCCTATATTCGAAAGGGATTATTAGTGTTAACAATTACCATTAACAGACACTCATTTCTTTTGATAACCACACAATCCAGCTTGCACCAGCACGTTTGAAATCGATATTGCCTTCCTCAATCTCTGAGTTAACTCAAAGCTTACCCCTTTGGGTCTTGATGGAAACAGATAAAAACCGTTCAACGTGGAAAATTCTTGTGTAGTTGTGTGGCAGCCCTGATCTCATGAAGCATATAGATTTCTTTCAATATCTTATCATTTAATGATATTTGTTCGTGCTTATCACATTGAACTAAGTCATACACATTCACATGGCGATGAAGTTTTAACACTATTGTTGTGCCCAATTATAAAATTCAGTCTTCTAGGATTGAGGCAAGGGTTTTCGCTCCACTTATTTTGCACTCATAAGGTTTATATAATGTACTTTTCCCATTGTGGTACTTTGACTACAGTTGTCTGGCTGCATTATGACTGCTGAATTTTAGTGTTAGACGATGATTTGAGTTAATGGTTGGAGTTCTTCATTTCTTCAGAATAGTTTCTTTAAGTGCATATTAAAAGATTGCCTTTTAATGTAGCTAAGTTGGCTACGTGTGGTGTGCCCTGATACCTGATATTGCCATCTAAAGTGATTGAAAAATGATATTTTGTTTTAGTTCTTGTGTATTATTTATTTTTGCAATTTATGAGGTGCAGTTAGTTTTACTGATGATAATATTTTCTACCTCGGTACTGGAGGTTGTCTCTTATGGTGCACCCTGACAAATGTTCTCACCCACAAGCTCATCAAGCATTTGTTAAACTGAACAAAGCTTTTAAAGATTTCCAAGATCCAGAGAAGGTTAGTGTTTCCAGTATGAAGTTTCCAGTTAATTTAAGCTTCGGCACTCCCTTCTATTTCCTTAGATAATTTTTCACGCGAAGTTTCTTGGAATATTGTACATAATCAAAGGGAAGAAGTTAGTTATTCCATAATAAGTTCACATCAAAGAGTTATTCGGTATCTGATTTATATTGAAGCTCAGTCCATGTACCTAAAGTAATGCCTTAGATCACCAAAATTTGCTATTTTAATATGTTGTGGACGCTTGACATTAGAGTACATGGCAAGGTATGTTTATCTGGGCTAGCATCCCCTTATTGGTTTTGAGGACAAATGAGCTTGTGTTCGTGTTAAATTTTGGTACCTAAAAATCACATATTTTTAAAAGTCAAAGTCAGACATCAATATCAACCACACATCTCACATGATCACTCATTATTATCCACACATCTCTTGATCCTCACCACTATCAATCTAAAAAGTTAGCTTTTAGGCAGTTTTTATGCAGATAAAAGTTTACCGGAACACACGTACGTTCATACCTTTTCAGATTAGTTTTGGGAATATTTACTCTAATTGGTTTCAATTCACTCAGCTTCTCAGTCTACAGAATCATAAATTAAGGGTGGAAATTGGGTTGGGTTAACCATAACCCAAATCAACCCAATTTGATTGTCAGAGCTCATTCAACCCATTTTGTGATTGAACCCAACCCAAAGTGTTTCTTAAATGGAACCAACCAAGTCAACCCAACTTGATTTGGTTGTGCTGGGATGGGTTTGGTTGATGGTTTTAAGGGATAATTAGGTCAAAAATATAACTGGGTTGGGTTGGGATGGTTCCATAAACCGGCAAGTTTACTCTAATTGGTCTCAATTGACCTCTTCACTCAGCTTCATTGTCTACAGAATCATAAATTAAGGGTGGACGTTGGGTTCGGTTAACCATAACCCAAATCAACCCAATTTGATTATCTGAGCTCATTTGTCAAACCAGTCCAACCCATTTTGTGATTGGGTTCACCCAACCCAAAGTGTTTCTTAAATGGAACCAAACCCATCCAACCCAACTTGATTTGGGTTGTGTTGGGATGGGTTTGGTTGACGGTTTTAAGGGATAATTAGGTCTGGTTCCATAAACACCAAGGTTAGTTTCACATAATGGATTGATTTGAGGTAACAAAATGAGTTTGGGTTGCGTTGAGTTGGGTCAAGAATCTCAAAACCAACCCAATTCCCACCCTCATAATCAAGTAATGTGTTCACGCAAGAGACAAAGAGTGACCACTGATAATGTGGCTTTAGATAATTGTGATTCGTTGTTATTCCTATGCATTGAGGAGACTGGGACTTGCTCTTGGGATTATATATAGGATTAATTCTTCAAAGCTGATATGATTGATGCCCTAACTGTAAATTTATGCATAATTTCAATGTCTTGGATATGATATTGGGTTTATTGAAACACATTCTGTCAGAGAAAAGCTCTCGACGACAAAATAAAGCTCAAGGAGGAACAAGAGGAATTTAAGGTACGATTTTGGCATAGGTCTGGTCTAGTTAGACCTTAGCAAATCTCTTTGTAATTTATCTCGTGAAAAATATTTTAATTTCGTAGGCAGAATTGAAAGCCATGCGTGAGGCTGCACAATGGCGACATTTGCAAGGTTTGCATATCCTTCTAAACTTCAATGTGTCTAGACATGTTTTATTCCCTGTCTACGCTATCTCCTAGCCTTCTTTCTGTCTCTCTTATACGTGCACACACGCGCACACACGTGTACATGCACATGTGCAGTAGAAAGAATTTAGCCTGTTTTGCTTAAAAGCGAAAGTTCTTTGAAATATATCTTATCAAGAGTTATTTTCAAGGACCTCTCCTGAGGTTAATGATTTGGGTCATAAATTTCACAATTGCCCCCTGTATCATATCATAAATTTCACATTTTGTTTGGCGTAGATTTTTGAAAAACAGTTTTTCAACCTACTGTTAAAAAGTAGATAAAAGTTGTGATGAATTTGTATTTATGAAATAGAGAAAATTGTTATTTCAATTAAATGTGCAGTTAAAAATTATTTTTAGGCCGGAACTGAAATTTAAGCCTTCATACTCTTTCCCACTCTCTCTTTGGAACCCAAACAAATGAGAAATGGAATTTTGCCTTTGGTACCTATCTTGTGTGTGTCCAATCTGTTGGAATACATTGTACAATTTGGTTTTTTAGTTGTATACAATGATAGTTTTATATAGTTAGGGACTTAGATGTAAATTTATCAAAATGTAATTTGTATATCTTATTCTTGTGGAATGAAGAAAATCATTATGTCCCAATTCTATTTACATGGTATCAGAGCTTACGGGAAAGTCCAGCCCTAGTTACTGTAGCACTTCTCCTTCCAACGGCCAACTGCATCTTCAGGCGACCTTTTTCCGGCGTACCCATCAACAGGCGACCTCTCCCAGAAGGTCCTCCACCACCGGCGACCTCAAGTCCAACGACAACAGGCAGCAGCGAGCTCCGGCGAACAATTTTCTCGGCTGTTTTTTGTCTCGCGAGCTCTCGTTACTGTTTCTCGACCATTTCTCTTTGGTTTTGGGCTAAGGCGAGGTTAGTTCTTTGCTCTGGGCTGAGTTCGAACAGTGGTGTGCTCGTGGGTAGCTGTTTTTTCAGATTTCTCTGCCGTCTGTTGCCTTGTTACCTCCAGCGACACCTGCCTGGCATCCGACGACCCTCGGCTACTTTCTCCGACTTCAGGCGAGCCTCCGGCGACGTCGGGTTTGTTTGCTTCCTCCTCCTTTTGGACTCAATTTGGCTGACGTCTCGCAGTTAGGTGTTCGATTGCGTTGATAATTGAGTTCTTTACCTTCGTTTGTTGGTTTGGAAGGACGTGTGAGGTCGATTTCTCGTTGAATTGGGGCTTCCATTTGGCTGCTGCTTTACTCCATTTTTTTTCCCTTCTTGGTTTGTCATTGTTTGTTACCAAGAGAAAAGGAAGAGAATGGGAGAGATAAGGCAGAAGAGGGAGGTAGACGAGAGAAAAGAGGGAGAAAGTGAAAATATTTTTTGAGTTTCCGGCGAATTTTTTCCCACAGATGGTGGCCACTGATGTTTGCTGCGTTTGTTGTGACTGTGAAGCTGATGTTTGTTGTGCAGATATTAGGGTTATTCTATTGGGCTCTTACTGGGAGTTCTGCTGATTTCTTGTTTGGGCATTTCTTTTATTGTTCTCAGTGTTGCATTATTTGTTCTATTTGGCTACTTCTTCGTGGTGGGTTGTTTGAATACTTGGTTATTCATTTGTTGGTGGGCAGTAATGGTAGTTGTGAAAAATCAAGCATCGTCCAGTGGGGTTCACTTGGGGACAACCTTCACTTCTATTACAGATAATACTTGGATCATTGATTCAGGAGCTACTGATCATCTCTCCAACAATTCCCGTTTATATGATACATTTACCTCATCACAGATTAAGTCTGTTCGGGTCGCTGACAAGTCTTGTAAGCCCATTTCAGGGTCTGGAGATGTATCCTTCTCTCCTACTCTTTCGATGAATTCGGTTTTATTTGCACCCACTCTATCTAATAATCTCCTCTCTATTAGCCAGATAACAAAACGCCTTAATTGTTCTGTGACTTTTTACTCTACACATTGTGTATTTCAGGATATTGTAACAAAGAGGACGATTGGCACTGGCACACAACGAGGAGGCCTTTACTATTTGGAAGGGGCAGGTGAGGTAAAACCGGACTTTGGTAGGTGTTTAGGAGTAGTGGGAGACGCATCGGTTAGGGAAAAAATCATGCTATGGCATTGCCGTTTAGGTCATCCATCCTTTACAAACTTGGAACGTAGGTTCCCTCAGTTGTTTGTTAACACTTCTGCTTCTAGTTTAAAATGTGAACAGTGCATTTATGCTAAGAGCCACCGTGTCCCGTTTAAAATTAGTGTTCATAAAACTTCTATTCCGTTTGCTTGTGTTCACACTGATGTTTGGGGTCCTTTCTCTACTCCTTCTGCACTAGGCCATAAATATTTTGTCTTTCATTGATGATTGCACACGTGTTACTTGGGTATATTTGTTGAAATCCAAACAAAATGTTGTCCATGTCATTCCCCAATTTACGAAAATGATTGCTACCCAATTTAATACTCAGGGTCGTGTGTTTCATTCTGACAATGGTCGAGAGTTTGTCAATCAAACCCTTTTCGATTTCTTCACAACTCATGGAATTCTTCACCAAACGTCGTGCGCTTATACGCCACAACAAAATGGTATAGCGGAGCGTAAATATAGGCACATCCTTGAAGTGGCCAGGACCTTATGCTTCACTATGCGTGTTCCTAAACGTTTTTGGGCAGAGGCAGTCATGGCTGCCAGTGGCGTAGCCAGGATCCGAGCTCAGTGCGGTCCAAGCTTGTTTGGAACAGAAAATAAAATGTACTTTATAATAAAAACAAATATAAATATCATACATTACAATTGTTCTTTACGGGTTTTCATATTTTGAAACCGTTTTACAATAACTTCGTTATCAATTTTTGAAAATACCTCTCTCTCTACATAAACAACTAGGCTATCATTCATCCATTCATCACCCATTCGATTACGCAATTTGTCCTTCACGAAGTTCATTGCAGAAAACACTCTTTCCACAGTAGCAGTGGCAACCGGTAGAATCAACGCTAAAGTTAAAAGCTTACAAACCAAAGGATATACTCTGTTTTTCCTTGTCTCGACCAATTTCTTTGCAAGTTCACCAAGTCCTTTCAATCCTTTAAATGCAATATTAGAACGCACATCAAAAATATAAGTATCAAGTTGATCTTTAAGCATAAGGAGATCTGGACTTGAAAAATCTTGTGGATAAAATTCAGCAAGTTGAACCAATCTTTTGTTGTCAAATGCAGCAAATGAATCTCGTGGACACAAACAAGCAATGCAAAGTAATAGCTCTGTACTTACTTCTGAGAAACGATCACTCAACTCTAGTAGTTGTAAATCAATCACAGTATAGAATAAATCTACACGATAGTGATGTAAATTTGTCAACTTTGGTGGATTATGTTGAGGACGACCACGAATATCACTGCGCATATACATATCATCCATATTGGGGACTTCAATGTAATAGCTCTGACAAAACTTACAAAGATCCTCAAAAAATGAATCCCACCCATCATCTCTCAACGCTTGGAGTCTTTGCTTGCAAACCCTGACCAAGTCCATTGCATTCACAATATCTTGATCTTTTAACTGTAATGCTTGTGACAACTCGTTTGAAATTCCCAACACAATTTTCATCAAATGTAAATTGAACACAAAGTCAAATAAATGTGTCGACTTTAACAAGTTAAATGCCTCCAATCTTTGGTCTGTAGAAGAATCAGGATCTTCATAAATCATTTCAAGTACATCACCCACAGCAGAGAACATAGAAAGCAAACTAATCAAGGAATTATAATGTGAACCCCAACGTGTATCCCCAGCACGCTTAAGACTAGTTTCCTGATTAAGTCCCCGTCCACTTCGAATTGCACCATTTTCTAGTGCCTCAACAATAAAATCTGAATGTTTTTCCCGAAGGAGGTCATTACGTTTGGAAGAGCCTCCAACAACATTTATCACATTAGTAACAACACGAAAAAATTCAGCAACAGGAATACTCTTCTTTGCCACAGCTACAAGAGCTAGCTGAAGTTGATGAGCAAAACAATGGATGTAATAAGCACATGGGTTCTCCTTTAAAATTAGTGCTTTTAGACCATTGAACTTTCCTTGCATATTACTTGCCCCATCATAACCTTGTCCCCTCAATCTAGATATGCTCAAATTATATCTAGAAAACATCTTATCAATAGCAACCTTAAGTGAGAGTGCTTCGGTAGTGGTGACATGTTCAATCCCTATAAAACGTTCAATTACATGTCCACTATCATCTACATAGCGCAAAACAACCGACATTTGCTCCTTTGAGGACACATCACGAGATTCATCAACTAAAATGGAGAACAATGATTCACCAACATCTTTTAGGATAATATTTAGTGTTTCAGCCGCACAAGCACTAACTATATCCTTTTGAATATCAGGTGATGTTAACTTGTTGTTCTTAGGGGCATTTTCCAATGTCACACTTTTAATCTCATCATTGTGATCAGCTAAAAGTTTCAATAGAGCAAGGAAATTACCTGGATTGAGAGAATTTTGTGATTCATCATGACCCCGAAAAGATAACCCTTGGCGCAACAAATGCCGAACACAATCAATTGATGTATTAAGACGAATGCGGTAATCATTCTTCGATTGTGTTGATTGCTTTTCCAAAATTGTTTGAATATGTTGCTCTTGAGTCATTAAAGCCTCACACTTCATTCGAGCTTGATTGTGTAGACTATCATGCTTCCCAACATGAATATGAAGCCTCTCTTTATTTTTCCAATAAGTGAATCCCTCCCTAACAAAAGCATCTCCTCCCGATTGATTCCCTCGACTTGGTTTGAAAAGATAACAATATAGACAAAATGCGGCATCTTTTGTTATGCTATACTCCAACCAATCACTAAATTCAATAAACCAAGAAGAGACGAAACTTCTACCCCTGCCTGCAAATTTCCTTTGTGGGAATGTATGGTCCACAGGCTGACATGGGCTTTTTTGCAAATACGCTCGTCGAACTTTATCTCTAATCTTAGAAATATAGTCTGTAATAGGAATTCTAAGTCCGGGATCGGAAGGAAGTTGTGTTACATCAAATACCTCAACCATCCCTGAGCTCTTCCCAGTCGTATTTGAGGTCTCCTCAACTCTATTTGTGATCTCTTCAATTCTATTTGGGCTCTCCGAAACTCTATTTGTGCTTTGTACATCTTCTTGAGCGGCTCTTTTTTTAAAATATTTCTCCATGATCTAAAATGTTCAACAAAAATAAGTTAGCACATTCAAGCAATATTCAAGAAGCTACTGCCTACTTAATGCAGCAGCAAGAAGCTGCTGCTAAGCTCAGGCTGCGGCTAAGCAGCAGCTTGGGCTGCTGCCTAACAAGCAGCAGCAAGGCAGCTGCTTTGCAGTAGCTCAAGCTGCTGCTAAGCAGCAGCAAGGCTGCTGCTAGGCTTGCTGCTTTGCAGCAGCTCAGGCTGCTGCTTGCTAGGCTGCTGCTAGCAGCAGCTTGTTGATGCTGCTAGCAGCAGCTTGTTGATGCTGCTAGCAGCAGCAAGAGCTGCTGCTGCTAGCAGCAGCCTGAGCTGCTGCTTTAAATGGATATTCTAGCAGCAGCTCTTGCTGCTGCTTCAAATATTCAAGCAATTCAAATTGGATATTCAAGCAATTCATTACAAATGGATATCTAAATTCAAATAAGCAATATTCAACTAAGCAATAAGCAATATTCAAATAAGCAACTCATTATTCATCAAAATTCAAATAAGCAATATTCAAGCAATTCATTATTCATCAATATTCAAGAAATTCATTATTCAAGCAATTCATGATTTGCAGTTGCACAACTAACTATCTATTTAGCTTATTTCAATTCATTATTCATCAATAATCAATTCATTCAATTAGATATCTAAATTTTAATATTCTAATTTTCAAATAATTAGTCAATTACAAATGATATCATTCATTTATAAATAAAATTGGGACATTTAATCATTTGAGCTTTGAACAAAATTGGGGCTTTTCTCTTTTCTAAATTCTAACTAACTACTAACTAGCTATTTAGCTAATTTCAATTCATTATGTATCTAAATATTCTAAATTGGATATTGAAACAATTGGATATCTAAATATTCTAAATATTTAGCTATGTAGTAGCTTATTTCAATTGGATATCTAAATTCTCTAATATTCTAAATTTCAAATAATTAGTTATTACAAATGGATATTGAAACAATTATAAATAGATATAATAATTAATAACAACACCAAATTAACCAAAAAATAGGGCTAAATACCTAAATTGAATTTCACTTACCAAGCAATTAAGCAAAATAGGCAATAGAAGACGAGTTGCTTGTTGGCTGTTGCCGATGACAAAGTCGAAGACGATTAGATGAGAACTGTAGACGAGAACCAGGCCTCCAGGCGGAGTCGCAGTCTCGCAGAGACGTGGAGTCAGCGAGTCGGCGGCGAGAAGGAGTCGACGACGGCGACGCTGCCGAGGCCGAAAGAGAACCGAGAGGATCAGAGGAATGGCCAAAAGGAGGAATTAAGGTCTCAGGTCTGGAGTCTCAGAGTCTGCACCGCTACGAAGGAATGAGGAATGGAGAGGAAAAGCGGATGAAAAATCTGTCATCTAATGGGCCAGTTTGAAAATTTTTTTTTTTTTTTTTACTTTTAGGGCCTGAAGTCTCAGGCCCAATTTTTTTTTTTCCAAAATCCAGTGCGGTCCATTGACCGCACTGGCCCATGTGAAGCTCACTTGATGACTGCTGTCTTTCTTATCAATCGGATGCCTAGTAGCGTTATTGACTACCAAATTCCTCTAAGACTGTTGTCACGTTTTCACTCTATTCCTACTGCTCTCAATCTATCTCCTAAAGTTTTTGGGTGTGTATGTTATGTTATGTTATGTTCATGTACATTCACATCTTAGAGACAAGTTTGATCCGCGTGCTCTTAAATGTGTCTTTTTCGGATACTCTACCTCCCAAAAGGGTTATAAATGCTTTCATCCTCCTTCTGGAAAATACTATGTCTCTATGGATGTCCTTTTTTGTGAGTCCGAGTCCTTCTTTTCTGGGGATGTGTCTATGGTTCCTCTCCAAGGGGATGTTCACAGTACGGACGAGGAACGAGTGTGGTTAGAAGAGAAGAAGTGGTGGATTTCTAGTCAGGGGGAGTCCTCACTTCAGGGGGAGTCTTTAGATAGACATGAGGAGCCTGTAGATGGATTCAAGGAGCCTTTAGATAGACCCTCAATTGATCTAGAGCCGCTAGGTGAAAGATCACCTAGATTGTTCCAAAAAAGGTATACACGAAGGGATGTGAGGACTACAGTTGACCCGACACCAGAACTTGTTGATACTTCTGCCCCTCGTGTTGATGCTACCGTGCCACTGGACTCTTCTGTTACTGATACTGAGGTACATATTCCACCTTCTATTGCTCCAGATATTGTTGATGATCACAATAGGAGTTATCCTCTTCGTGATCGTAAGGTGCCTGATAGGTTTGGTTTTTTAGAATCTTCTTCTAATGTTATCTTTCCCATTTCTGACTATATTTCCTACCACCGTCTGACTGAATCTCACCTAACATTTGCTCGTCAGTTGTCATCTGTGTCTATTCCCAATAATTATCACGAAGCTCTTGATGATCCTAAGTGGAAATCTGCTATGGTAGAAGAAATGGATGCTCTCCAAAAGAATTCTACTTGGGAGATGACTTCATTACCACATGATAAGAAGGCTGTGGGTTGTAAGTGGGTGTTCTCAGTGAAGTACAGATCAGATGGAGTAGTAGATCGGTATAAGGCCAGATTGGTTGCAAAAGGTTACACCCAGACCTATGGGATTGATTACCAGGAGACTTTTGCGTCAGTGGCCAAAATGAATACTGTTAGAGTCATATTATCTCTAGCAGTTAATCTTGACTGGCCATTGAGACAATTTGATGTTAAGAATGCTTTTCTCCATGGTGAACTGACAGAAGAAGTATATATGGATTCACCTCCCGGATTCACACCACCAGAGGGTATGGTGTGTAAACTAAAGAAAGCTTTGTATGGTTTGAAACAATCTCCAAGGGCTTGGTTTGGTAGGCTAAGCTATTCGATGAAAAGGTATGGGTTCAAGCAAGCATTAGCAGATCATACCCTATTTTACAAGAGGGATGGTCATGACATCACGTTGCTTATCGTCTATGTGGATGACATGATTGTTACTGGTAGTAACATAGCTGAAATTAAGAAACTTCACAGCTACTTGTCTATTGAATTCGAGATGAAAGATCTTGGTGCTTTAAAATATTTTCTTGGTATTGAAGTATCACGATCTAAGCAAGGACTTGTTCTTTCACAGCGCAAGTATGTACTCGACCTCTTAGTAGAAATTGGTATGTCAGCTTGTACCCCGGCAAACACTCCTATTGAGGTAAATCACGGTCTTTCGATTTATCCTGATCAGATTCCCACAAACAAAGAGAGGTACCAGAGATTAGTTGGAAAGTTGATTTATCTGACTCACACTAGACCTGATTTATCATATGCTGTGAGTGTTGTAAGCCAATTCATGCATAACCCAAGTGAGCAGCACATGAGTGCTGTAAATCGTATTTTGTCATATTTAAAGTCTTCCCCAGGCAAAGGCATTTTGTATAAGAAATATGGTCATCTAGATATTGCAGGTTATACAGACTCTGATTTTGCGGGATCTAGATTGGATAGGAAGTCCATATTTGGATATGTATCTTTTGTTGGAGGAAATTTGGTGACTTGGAGGAGTAAGAAACAAAATGTCGTCTCGTTATCAAGTGCAGAGGCAGAATATCGTGCATTGCACCATGGAATTACTGAGCTAACATGGTTGAAACTCCTCCTCACCGAACTTGGTTTCGGACCTAGTAAGCCTATGTTACTTTTCTGTGATAATACATCTGCCATTGAGACTAATAACCCTATACAACATGATCGAACAAAGCATGTCGAAGTTGATCGAAATTATATCAAAGACAACCTTGACTCCAAGAATATAGAGATCCCGTACATCAAGAGTGCACATGAGTTAGCCGATGTAATGACACATGGAGTTGCTAGTGGCCCTTTCTATACAATGACATCTAAGTTGGGCATGTGTGATATTTATGCACCAACTTGAGGGGGAGTGTTGGAATACATTGTATAATTTGGTTTTTTAGTTGTATAGAATGATAGTTTTATATAGTTAGGGACTTAGATGTAAATTTATCAAAATGTAATTTGTATATCTTATTCTTGTGGAATGAAGAAAATCATTATGTCCCAAATCGATTTACACAATCTTTAGTATTTTAGCTTGAGGTTGGGTTGGGAATTTGGATTTCTCTACCTTGTGTTTGTTTTCAGCACTTGAAATGTTTCTCTGTTTTAGGACAATTATGATTTCAATGTGAAAACCATATCACTGTTGGTCGCAGGTATATCCATGGAGGGCGATGACATACTCTTAGCTGAGGTGGATGTTAAAGCGCCTCCAAAAAGAGAAGAATGGATGACGACATTACCACCTGAAAGAAGAGTGAGGATCAATCCTACCTACCTTTTAGCCTCAGTCCCCTTACCTATTTATTTCCTCTCAGAAACCAGTGTATTAAAAGGTTCTATCCACATGGGTCATAAGCTTATCCTTTCTGGTTCTGTTTCTTTTACGGTGAGAAGGATGAAACTCACACAATCGTAAATTGAATCAAACGACAGTGAAACATATTATTCTTTTCAGTGCCATAGGTTCACCATATCTCAGCTTGTTAAGTTTACTAACTTAGCTTCTCTTCCTCAGCCTGGTGGTGTGAGTACGCAGTCGACAAGGTTTAGCAAAAGCATGAAAGAAGGACGAGGTGATACCAGTGCCTGGACAGATACTCCTTCAGAAAAGGCTCAGAGCAAAAATGAAGTATGTGAACGACTTTTATCTCCTTTATATCATACTATGCATGATGTTTTCACACTTTAGATTTGTAAAACCAACATTTTTGTGGCAGTTATTTAGAAGCCTACAATGAGGCCACTGCAATTGCTTTGAAAGAGCATGAAAAGAAAACATCGACTGCGGACGCAGAATTGGTGGACCAGTATAATAAGGCAAAGCGATCAAAGTCATTGGTCGATAAGCATCAAGAAAAAGCAAAGAGTGTTCCAAGAAAAAATCAAGTCAGGAGGCAGTGAAAGAGAGAGAGGAGTGGGAGGGAAAACATCCATGGAAGCCTTGGGATAGGGAAAAGGAGTTGACTGCGGGAAGACAAAAGGTCAAATTAGATGCTGAGAACATGGCCGCGGGTTTGACTTCAAGGTTTTCTTCTGGATCCTTCCAGAGAAACTTCAAACTTCCTCTAGACCATATTCGACCAATTCAGCATGAGGAGCTAGTTGAGGAAAGTTTTGTGCTTTGAGCTTCGTGTTTATTCTGTTCTTGTGCTCGTGCTGAATCTTGTTTGACATCAATTATCATAGTTCTTTGCTCAATTCACGGATGTTAACCTATTTGCCCCATATAGTTCAATGTGGGAATATAAGATATTTGACCAAAATAGTAATGCCTATGTGCCAAATAAATCTCTTATCGTATTGTAAGAGTAATTGCCCCCACACGCACACAAAATGAAGAAAAGAAAAATTCCAGTACTTTGGGGTACTGAGTATCGGTACAATTGGCCAATAAATATTATTTGTTTATGCATAAAAGGGTGTCAATTGTGTGAATAATGTGGTCTTTTATGCATAGGTAGATAATTTGTTATTTATTTATTTTGACAAAATATAGGTGCATAATTTTAATTGATACATATATGCAAGAATAGGCACTCCAAGAATAGCATAAATATTTTCCTTATCCACCATTACAATGTCGAATGTGGATTGTTGTTGATTAAATATATTCGAGGTTCCAATTGCTCAATCCACTTCTCATTGTACGTTAAGTACCAAAGAAGAGATATTTCATAATGTTCTATTTGCTTTGTTTCTTTTAGGTATAAATTGAGGATTGCCGAGGTGCATGTTGTCTTGAACCCAAATCATATATTCGGTAAGTAGAGGACCTCTACCACTAAACTAGATCCCTCAAACGTATTTGCTTTAAAACTTAATGTATGTAACATTCTACTTTTATTTTTATACATTAAATATCATTTATCTCAAAACTTAAAATTTTATTTTTAAAGCTTTAGCCTTTAGCAAAACGAGGCATAAATAAACACACATTTCATGTTTTTGAAATATGGTTACAACAAGATTCAACGCAAGATAGAAGGTTCTCCTAATTAACATGTTAACTAAAATAAATTGTACACTATGAAGTGCAATTGAAGTTTTATATCTTATTTTTCACAAACGAAGTGATGCAGTTGATAGAAAAAAAATATTCTTACCAAAAGCCCCCCCTTTTTCAACATGTCCAAGAACATGAATCTTGTTATGAATAATAATTGAAGAATAATTATTAGGTGTTATGAATAATTGAGAATAATGTGGTGGTTATGAATTATGAGGAATAATTTGGTGGAGGAATAATTTGGTAAAAGATGTAATTATTATATGTGAATGACTATTATACCCTTGATGAAATTATGTAATTACGATTATGCCAATTCAAGTTTTCCTATAAATAGAGCTATTAATGAAATTTATTCGCGAGAATTCCTTCAATTCATTCTCTAAATTCTCTATTGTTTCTATACTTTTATAACACGTTATCAAGACGAGTCTCTAACCCTTTGAGTAATATGAAAGAAGTATGTTCTGTGATTATCTTATAGATGATCTTCTCAGATTTAAACTGGATTATTACGAATGAATTAATTCATCCTCATCAATCCTAAATAACTCTCTCTTTGCAAATACATCATTGAAAATTCCCTTTGTTCATATTCTTCTCCCACAATTCCTCATTCTATACAACCTCGCTTGGAGATGTCCAAATCCCAAAATTGGAAGAATGGAGTCCAAAGAATTTTCTGATCACGTAAATGGATTGCAAGTAAATCTCATCCATTGGAATAGTTAGAGAAAGGGAAAAAGGTAAATCATATGATTTTATAATATAATAATATATTAAACTATAACATTCGTTTTATCGAGATATAAGGAGCATACATTATCAAAATCAAATTTTCTAGACTCCATTATACTCGATTTAACGAGAGCTTCGATTTGACACCAACATTGATAGGGTAATAACTCGTTTTGAAATATGTTATTATCAAACTTTCAAAATTTACAAATCAGCACACAAACTTTTGAAAAAGTTACAAAATAGCCCTTGAACATTTTGATATTGATAAATTGAAGTAGAAAGGAGATAATTTTCCAATCGTAAAACATTGATAAAATATTTTTGACAATTTTACCTTTACGAATTGGAATGGACAATTTTACCCTTAGGGTAAAACCGACCTAATTTTGACGACAGTGAAAAATGGATAGAATATTCATGAAGAAATTCTAAATCCATTAATTACGACACGAAGTCCATTTGAGTTAATAGATCAAAATATTAATGTAACTCTCGAGAGAGTTCAATTACATAATATACTTATTCTAGAAGGATAAGTGTGCTCTTGTAAGTAATGAGTATTTGTTCTAGAAGAACAAATTTGCTCCCAAATAAGCAGTTCAATATTTAATTCTCGCACTTTATTTACTGCAATTTAATTCTATAATACCTCCTATTTGATGATGGGTTCAACCGTCACTAAACGGAAGGTTTTATATATTCGCACTTTATATGCTAAGTGATGGGTAATACCTTCTACTAAGCGAGATCCTACTCTGAAGAAGTAGTTAAACATTATGCAATTTAATTCTATAATTTAAATTAGTAAATTTATATTTATTGCAATAATTCCCATAAGGTAGGTTCGACCACCTATTGGAGGAAATTTAATTTCTGCAATTTAAATTTATGCACTTTATAGTTTGAGTATATTTCCAATGTGGTGGGTAATACCACACGATTGGTGTGCATATTTTCAATGTGGTGGGTTATACTACACGATTGGTTATAACGAATCCTACTCCAGAAGAAGTAGTTGATCAAATATTCTAATCATACTCTCGAAGAAGTAGACGATGAGAATAAAATTACTTCTTCATATATACCGAATATGAATGGAGAAAATTGAGCAAGTGGTACTTGAAGTTACCATTGGATAAATAGACGAAAGTAAAGTGCTGAATAGATCCCATGTTGATAAATCAAAGAAAATATATCGCATGGAAAGCTTATATGAAGTAATCTTATCGATGATATGAGATTGTATTAATATGAGAATAAAATGCTCTTGAAGAAGCATAATCACTAGATTTCTGTATTTGAATAAAGCCAATATGATATTATTATTACTCCAGAAGAAGTACAAAGCAATAAGTGGAACATATTGAGAATATTAAAAGATGGCATTAAACACTCGAAAATATAGAAATGCAAAAAGAATATACACCTTGAATCCATAAATGAGGGATGCGTCTCGAGAGTATAAATACTCCGTAACTCTGCCACCATCAACATTAGGATTCATAATGAAATATTTAAAGGATCCGAATTTCTTTTTCGCTTGACACCAGTGGTCTGTGATCGACGGACCTGGGCTTACAGATTCTTGAACATATGCATGAAATTTGATGAGTAGTTCATCAATGATCAGCGAGAAATAAGTATTTTTCTCAATGAGAGATAAACTTATTATTTACACCCGATCTAGAAACGCTAGTAAGCCATCAAAGAAATTATTAATATTCAACAAACCTATTGGTTTGACATGAAAATTCCACTGTGCAACGAGGCTATATTGAATATTTCCTCCATTGTGTTGTAGCCGCTGGAAGGACAATGAAAGCATCACTATTATTCATCATATACATCATGCAGCTTGTGGATGGATTGCGCTTGTAGCCCCAACCTGCTTTGGACCCATGGTAGAACGGCTCCAATTCGAGTATTAGATCCAACTAGATGGAAAGGTATTACGCTCAAACTCTTATTCCCATGATTGTGCGGCCATTATAAGTCTAGCTAAAAGTTTGTTGTTGGTTCCTCCAGTATAGTATATTGATTTCTTGTCTCCCTAACTCTTTTACAAGTCGGTTTGCCATATCCACATATTGGATATGGCCTACCAGCTTTAGATCCACCAAGAATACATACGGTTTTAATATGGCGAGGTAAAGTCGACTTGTATGAGATGATTCTAAAATCTCCATATCCATCTCTACTCCTATCTCTCTTTTTGCACTATACTTTTAATGTATGAACATGAGAGATATATGAATCCCTCTATTTAAATAAAAATTTTCAAACCAATAATTGAGTGCACTATTTACTTTTTGACAAATATGAAAGAGAAAAAAAATGCAGAAAATTTTTTTAAGTGAAAATGACATATATCATCGGTGATTGAAAAATAATATATATATACATATATATATATATCTTAAAATCGAAAAACAATATTTACAATTACAAGAAAAACATTGATCTTCGTTATTACACCGAGCTTCCTTATATTAATATGAGAAAATTATTATACTAAAATTTTCTACTAAATTTACAAACAGGATCTTCTAAAGTAAGTTTTTCAAGACTGTAACGCGTTTGTTGATCTTTGAATTTGGCCCATAAGGCCATTAGCTCACCTTATGCGTGTCCACTAGGATGTGTCTCAAGAGCCTCGTTGAATATCATCCAAAGGCTCCTTACTCAATCCATCCTTAATGAATGCTATTTTATCTTCTCGATTTCTGGACAAGTACCCCACAGATTTACATCGAGTGTCACATGTCCACCGAGCACATTTGTAGCATCCTCCCAATCTTTTTGCTCTCCGTTTCTTTGAAAAACTACTTTTACCCATACCAGGCATGTATTTAGAAGGAATTGAAACCTCACCAGATAATCGAACCTTTGCTTCAATCAAGCATCGGATATCTTGTGGGATACCCTTATTCATTAGCATCCTTAATCTTTCCAGTCTACCTCGATAAATCCTTTTTAGGATTTTAATCGGTAGTGATGGATAGTATTTTCGAAGATTTGAGAGCATATGATCCATTATAATGTATAGACCCTTGTTAGGATGAATTTTGCAATAATTTTGATGATTTATTTATAGAATAATACGACGCGTATGAAATAAGACCCCGATTTTAAATAAATAATATGAAGCGTAAGAGCTACGATTTCGGAATTAAATAATAGCCGGATGTGATGCGTATGAGCTGTAACTCCGTGTTTGAATAGTGGTAGACAATAATGTCACCAAAAGATGATGGAATATGTCGGTGAATTATTTCTATGATAAATCATATTGAGCACTATACAGATACTAGTGAAATCGATATAAGAATTTACTGAACTAGAAGTTCAATAATACTCGTTTGCAAAACCTGATCGACCATCCCGGTTTAAATAATTATTGAAATCAATATTTCAAGTGAAGAATTAAAAGAATTCTTCAATGATTGTTCTCGATAAATGATGAAATCATTACTAGCCAATATTGGGAATAAATCCCAAATATATACGGAATAAAGGATGAGAAGTATGGGCCCATTTCATCCTACATGTAGACTACTAGATATTATGATATGGATCCACTAGATAGTCACATGTGTATATGATTCGTAATTTGAAATTTATTTAAATATTTGCTCACTGATATGAGCATGATTTTCAGATTTAATGATAAAGCTAGTAAATGTATATCCCAATACTTGAATAAATCCTCAAGGATTTGAGTATGCGCATACAAGTGGGATATTATATGGCAAATTATTTAAAGTCCTCAAATAAATTGCCGATATCGAGAATAGAATGCAAACGGTCTAAATTCCCATATTAAAAATTTGAATGATGAGAACATATATGATTAAAATCATACCAACTGTATGAGTTTTGGTGTTCTAAATTTTCTCAGCATGAGGGGAGTATTAAAGGTTGAAAATAATATGTGAAATGCATCATGTTATATCCTCGAAATTGAAATACGAACTTGAAGTTCAAAGATGCATGAAAGGCTATGAACAATCACATATATCGCCTATGATGCTTTGATAAGTTAGCACGCTAGAAGCGTTGATATTTCCCCAATCATATATATCAAAGCAAATTATAAAAGATGGTCTTAATAACGGAGGCATATGCTCTTGAAGAGTATATAGACATAACTATATTGTGTAATCCTACAAGAGGATTGATAATGAGATATCTCGATAAGTTATGTCGATATGGGGAAAGAAATGAAATTGAAAAGTGTCGACACGATATGAAAATGTAGCGCTACATATGATCAATGATAATGAAAATATTGAGATATATTGAAGATGATAAATGGTGAATGTGAAATCCTTAACTTATGAGATGATGAGGTGATGATGACTATTGCCCAAGTTTAAAGATAAGCATGGTGGTCATTATATGTTGCATGCTCATGAAAGTTAAATTACCGATCGTGTGTGTAATGCAGAAAAGGAAATTAAAGGATCGGATGAGCTAAACCCGTGTTTATGAGTACCCTAAAGGGTGAACTAAGCCCCTGGGAATGAAATAACCTATTAAGTGAGTATTAAATGTTAAATGATATATTTTAAGTGTTAGTTAGTTATGAAGGTTTACTTATATGTTTACATATTTTTACGATGAATTTATATGCTTTAAATTGTGTGTTTGGAGACATGTGTTCATGGTGAATGTTTTGTAGTTGTGTAAGAAAATTGATGCACTCTAAATGAACAGAAGAGTATAAAATCAATGTATATGATACTCATACAAATGTATGAAAGATTTTGAAATGCTTGCAAAGATACTTGTATAAAATACGCGTTGCACTCTTTTTCCCTTAGTGAGGTTTTATCCCATTGGGTTTTCCTAGCAAGGTTTTTAATGAGGCAACTTTAAAGGCGTATTCACATGAATAATGTACTCTTTTTCCTTCATTAGGGTTTTTCCACCGGGTTTTTCCTAATAAGGTTTTAACGAGGCATATTCATGGTATATTGAGAACGATAGGAGAAATTGATACAGTGTATCTATTGGATCAAGTTATAATGGAGCTAATGCTTTAGATCCAAACGATGATGATATTGAAATCATTTACCGTAAGTAAAGATATCGATTCTCAAGATATGAAATCAAATGGAGCATTGTACTCTTTTTCCTTCGATCAAGTTTTTTCCCCAGGGTTTTCTTGACAAGGTTTTAACGAAGCGCAAAGACGTGAATACTCATATGTCTTTGATAGACATCGTGGGGAGCAATGTTTTGATGAAGCGAAGATATAACCACTCCAAGCTATCCCGCAATCGGTTTGGAAGTTTTTTCCCACCTGGGTTTTTCTCCAAACGCCCAAAAGACATTTGTATTAATAGTCATTCAGGAGTGTTATGAATAATAATTGAAGAATAATTATTAGGTGTTATGAATAATTGAGAATAATGTGGTGGTTATGAATTATGAGGAATAATTTGGTGGAGGAATAATTTGGTAAAAGATGTAATTATTATATGTGAATGACTATTATACCCTTGATGAAATTATGTAATTACGATTGTGCCATTCGAAGTTTTCCTATAAATAGGGCTTCAGTTATTAATGAAATTTATTCCTGAGAATTCCTTCGAATTCATTCTCTCTAAATTCTCTCTATTGTTTCTATACTTTTATAACAAATCTTGATTTTTGTCTAAATTATTGGATGTATGGTGACCAGACTCAACATCATATTTTCTTATAACTCCCTTTTCATTTCAAGTAATAATTTTCTAAAATATCTCGTTCTCATGTTTTACTCTTTATCTTCTTGAATTGTAAATGAATATATAATATCTTCTTTACCCCTTATAACAATATTAAGCTTGCATTTTGATCACCTTTAATTCTATTAAAAAGATATATTTAAATTTAAATACATTGGTAATGGATTATTACAAATAACAATTTTAAATATGTAGTTGAAAGTGAAAAAACTTAAATTTATAATAGAAGAGTTGAACTCATGATACAAGCCAAAGTCTGAAAACAGAAAAAGCAATTCAAAGCAATTGATTGGTGGCCACAAAAATTCAGAAATAATGAAAGTACACACAAAAAAAAAAAAAAAAAAAAAGGAGCTTTAAGTAGAGAAACACTAGGCCGACGCTTTTAACCCTTTATAATAATTGCTTGCATAGTCCCACTTACAATGCAAGCAATGACCAATAGAATAAATATATAAATAGCATTTAGAAAAATGCACATTAAAAATAAAAAAATGCTTGAGAACACTTTTTGAGTTAAAAATTATTTTATTTCTTTATATTATGGCTTAAACGCTTTACAATGTACCTTATAACTTGTTCAAAAAATCGATTAGTATAAAGTTTTTCATAGTGTTGTTCGTTGTGTTACTGTCATATATACACTATATATCACTAAAAAATTATGACATGTCACAAAAATACTAACACATCATGACTACTTATAATAGTAATTCTCATTTATTGTTCTTATTACTCAATTTATAAATTAATAAAATAATCATAACTTTTGAGATCGAATATGCACTAATTATGAGAAATATATGAATTTAGATTTGTGGTCCCAATAATTTACACATGTAATTGATCAATTGAACAATAAAAAGACAAAATATTGGAATAAACCTCGTGTTTATAGTGTAATCATCAGACCATCTCTGTCTGATAAACTGATGGGAAATGGAACGGGGAGACAAAGTTTGTTGTGCCTGGAGACATGTAATTATCAACATTGGTTGAAGCTTGCTTTTCCTTTCTGGAAACCTGTTTAGACGGGGAAAACTTCAACCAATGTCCCCGACTTTTCTGTTTTTTGTAATTCGATCCTCATTTTATCTTGATAATTGGTCTTCAATATTTGAGAAACTTGCATTTAGGTCCAAATAAATGAGGATCTAGTTAGGCGATATCAATACATACAAAATGTCTTTACATCTGTCAATATCTATATTCCCACCTCCCCCCAAAAAAACGTAAGAGCAAACAAAATGAGAAAAACATACTAAAATTACATGAGTGCTGACAAATAAGTGCATACAAAATATCTTTACACCGGTCAATATTTACATACCCCCAAAAAAAAAAAACATAAGAGCAAACAAAATGAGAAAACATACTAAAATTACACAAGTGGTGACAAATGGAGAGTGAAGGAATTTTGAAATGAGAAATTAAAAATCAAGAAATTTACATTGGCCTCACGACCGCTTCTACATGTATATATTTATTTGTATGTGTAGTAGAATTGACATAGTTTTACAAATTTGCTACAAGACCCCACACTTCAATATTTAATTTGTCACTTTTGTCCTCATGCTTCAACTTTGTTCAATTTGGTCCTTAAGCTAACTCTTCTCGTATTTCTCATAGTTTCCTTGTTCCACCTTTTAGTCATCTTCAACATCTCTCGACTCATGCCATTACCTCAGCTTGCTATCCAATTCTGTAATTAACTGAAGATAAGTAAAATACACACAATATACACGTATGACATGACATCAAACACTTTCAGAAAAAATAGGTCACAATGAGACATTTTTCGATATTTATGAACTGTGAAAAATAATTAATACTGAGCAATTTTTATCAAAAAAATTATACTCTTAATTCTGCAAAGAACACATTTCTTAATAACTATATTAATTAATAAAAGAGTGAGTGACAGACTGGCAGGACACTGTTCACTTTTGGTAGTCCCTAGATAAACTTTTTTTTTTTTTTCTTTTTTCTTTTTTTTGAATTATGTCCAAGTATACCAATTGTCGTTGGTAATGGATTACACATAATAATAATAATAATAATAATAATAATAATAATAATAATAATAATAATAATAATAATAATAACAACAACAATAATAACAACAACAACAATGAATGGATCAATTTATCTTCTTCACAATCACAATAAATTGAATAAATCTTGCCTTTGATAACTAAATTCGAATGAAATTGTATCAATATCCACAAAATAATCAATTAACACAATACCATCATCCTTGGGGCTTTTTGTTTAAAATAATAATAATGTTCCAAAACACTGGCGGATCTACCGGGGGGGCAGTGAGGGCACTTGCCCCACTCATCGTAATATATATTTTTTTTGCAAAATAGAATTCCAGATTTTTAGAAAAAAATGAAAAAAGAAAAAGAAAAAGAAAAATCATTTTTCTTAAAATATAAATTTTCCCTAGTGAAATTTAGATGTTGAAATTGAATCAAATGTTACACAAATAGCAGAGATCCGGTAAAATAGTGTATATTGAGAAAGATGTATTAAAACTAAAACAAATTGATAATGGAACTATTATACATTATTTTTAAAGTATAGGAAACGTAGGCAATAAAAGTAAACAAATATTTCGTATTTTGTATTTCTTTCTTCATGCACATTTTGTAAATCTCAAAAATTTTTAATATATAGACACTAGTAGATATTTTTTAATAATATAAAATTTAGAGCATAAATGTTATATTTTAAAAAAAATTCGGGGACGCTGCCCCTGAACCCCCGACTCCAACCCCCGGCACTTGTGTTTCAATCATGCCCCCACTAAATTATAATTCTAGATCCGCCCCTATTCCAAAAACTTATAATAATATTTAAAAAGCCATCATTGATTTTCCATATCAAACTTATAAGCATTTTTGGGCATTCATAAAATATCTTTGGGCCATAAAGTTACACTCGTTTTGCAATGCCTGATTTTCGGTATTTTCCTCACAATAAGCATGATTGGCATGTAATTTTTCAAAAAATTTTCAAATTTTTTCACTTTTTTATACACTCTTTCTTTACTTTAAATCAATCACATCCACACATCACGTCACATCCACAAATCTCCACCATTAAATTTCACTCATTCTCTCTCCTCCTTTACATTAAAAACCATTAAAAATCATTAAAAAACACTCCTAATCACCCTTAATGTCGTTTCTACTTTTAAAGAAAAGGAAAAAAAAAGAGTATTTTTCTCGAAAATTGAGAGAATTGACTATTTAGTTCAAGCCTCGCCTTTTTTGAGCCTTCAATGTTCGTTTCTAGGTATGAAATCCTGCTCTTTTGTCAAATGCATAATTTTATTTGCTAAAAACACTATTTTGTTATACTATTTGATACATTATACTGATCAATATAGGTGCACTGCACGTGAAGCAACTAGTATTATTTACAATCTAAGCTAATTTACATTGTGAATAGTATTGAAATTTCGTCCAAGCGTGTAGGCCGTAGGGAGTCCCACAAACCGCCCTAAAGACCCTAGTTGCTTGGTTCACACGGTACGCTATTTCTTAGCTAAACCAACCCGACAACCCTAAATCTCATAATCAAGAACATTCCTTTGTTTAACTAGTGTGAAGAATTTTCGCTATGGCATGCCAAGTCAAACACAAGACAACAAGGCTAGTTAATGTACTGATGTACAGTGGCGGGTCTAGTATTATGGTTCAATGGGGTAAGATTGGAACACACCCAGGGGGTAGGGGCCGCTGCCGCGAAATATCATTTTTTTAAAATCTAATATTTATCGCATAATCTTTTTATAGTTTGAAAATATCTACTGGTGTAGGAGTATATACTAGAAAACTTTCATATTAATTACAAAATGTCAATGAAGAACCAAATCACAAAATGCAATATGTTTGTCTACAATTGTTCCCTACGGTTTCCCACACTTTTAAAATGATTTATAATACTGTCATTATCAATTTGTTTTAAGTTTTAATACATCTTTCTCAATATATACTATTTCACAGAGTCTGTGCTGTTCGAATAGCCTTTGGTTCACTTTAGCATTAAAATTTTACTAGGGAAAATTTACATTATATATATAAGGAAAATTGATTTTAAAGATAAAATTAAAAGAAAAATCCAGGCAGTGCACTTTAGACCCACCAATGCTTTTGTATATCTACATCTATAATATATAAAATGGCAAATATATTAACACCGTATAAATTTATTATGACACCATTAGGGTGGTAGGGAATAGTTTATAAAGATTTCTAATGGATTTTAATGTAAAAAATGAGAGAGAATGAGTTAAGTAGTGGAGATTTGTGGATGTGATGAGATATGTGACTGCGCTTGATTTAGGGTAAAAAAAAAAGATAAAAAAGTGATTAAAAGTTTTAAAATGGGTTGGCTAACACCCTTCATATTTTTAAATAATTTTGTAGGTACAATTGGCTAAGCCTTGACGCTCAAGTGCCCATGAGCATGTCTTGAGACTTGATACGATATCCAATTCGACTAAGATTCGAATCGTCAGGTGGAAGCATTACAATAACTCAGATCTTCACCAAGAACGTCAAATATCGGATTTTAAATTGTCCAATAACAAAGAAATCGAACCCAATGATTAAGTCACAGACCATGACTTCAAGAAATCACCACAAGCATCTTGGACTAATTCTTGATAAAGAATAATTTAATTTCTAATGAAGAAATTAAAATGGGAATAAAAATTCTCAATAAAACACAAAAAATAAAATTCTCCATCTTAATTCAATAACAATTTTCCAATATTCAACAATGAAGGAAACAACTAATGCAGATATAGGGATTTTTTACAATAATATACCATTTTATATTTAAAATTTCATAAATCCGGTAAATTGTAATTAATTAGATATTACACACAAACATTCATGGGAAATTGCAAAAATCTTGTATTTTCAGACCGAGTGCTGCAAGAATATATTTCTATAAGACAGAAGAGAGAACAAATTGTGACTTAGTGTAGCTAGTAAGACATTGAGTATGGAGGATTGGTTCTTGTGTTCAATTCCTCACATGTGCACTTTCATGGTTTAAATTTTCAATTAATTTCTTTTTCAGTTTCTCATAATTCTTTATATTTTGTTATTTTCATTTGAAACATTTACTTTTTGAGGAAATATATTCTACATATATAGTGACTTTTAATTTAATTTTTTATTTTTTTATATAATTCCAAATAGATTTTGTAATTTTTTTAAAAAACATTTTTTACATTTTTCATATAATTTTGCATCATGGCCCTTTAATTTAATTAGCATGCATTACACACTCTGTATAATGCTTTACATACTCTATGGAATGTATTATAATATACCTACACACTTTGTGTAATATATTGATTTTCAATTTTATTTTTGGGTGATTTGCATGAATGGCCAAAAAATGTCTTGTCAAGTCAAATGGGGCTAATTTAAAAAATTAATGCAAGAGTGGCCAAATTTAATAACAAAATGTCTAATATGCCCTTGAAATATATTAATTAGAATTAGGTTATTTAGTGGCTCAAGAAATGGGCATTAATGAATGTATAAATGCAATTATACTTTCCATTGACCAAATTGAAAAGACATTAAGAAATTAAAATATGATATTTGCTTCCTCCCTCCTTGAACGATTTCACCATTAAAATAGAGGAGAAAATGGTATCTCCATTGATGTGTAAAATTTGAAGGTTGAAGGTAAGGATCTTATGTCTTCTCTATTTACTCATGATGTATTTAAAAGACCATGTGTATATACTTATGAAACAAACTTGTTGAGAGAGAATATAATGTAATGGTGAAGGCAAAGTTATTGAATATTTACTTTAAGATATGGATTATTACCCCTTTGTTAAAAAAATTTTCCAACTATGTCATAGGAGGAGATGTGATGGATATCATCATTGAGATCAACCATCGCCTCAAATATTGTGGTGGTTATGGTTTATTAATGTCATTAATGGTGAATCTTTAAAGTTGTGAATAAGGTGGTTGTTGAATAAGATAAATGTGAGATAATTAATTGCAATGACCAAATGTCTTTCTAGCCGAATTAAATAGATTCGCAGTGCTTATGGAAAAATGTAATATTATTTGTGAATTGTCTTTCTCGCCATTTTAAGTAGTCATGTGGTACAATAGGAAAATGTCTTTCTAGACTTTGGAAAATGCCTTTCTTGATAGTTTGAATGGCCTTTCTTGACATTTTGATTGTCATTTCAAGACATTTGTAATTGTTTTTGCAGACACTTTTAACTGTCTTTCTTGATATTTAAAATTGTCTTGCATTACAATGCGCAACTATCGTTAATGTATTTGAAATTTATCTTCAAATCAAATTGTTGACCCAATGTAATGGTAGAGATGTGAACAAAATTTTATTCTGTATTTTTTGGACGAGTATAATATTGTCAGTTAACAATGTTGTGGACGTAGTATACGTACATTAGTGTTTAGTGTTGTAGTTAGAGGTCAAGTATACTTTAAAATCCAATATAGTGCCTACGAGTTTCGTTGGTAGTGAAACTATAAGTACAATACATGAACGAGAAGCCATTCATTTATTAATCTAAATTTGTTCCCATACTTTCAGGAATTGGAGAAATGATGAGATTTATATTGTCTTACGGTGGTGACTTTGTAGAAGCAGAAAATAACTGGAAATGGTATGGCAATCGTACAACATCAATTGTTGTGCAAGATGACGTTACATTTGAAGATGTTGTTTCAAAAGTAATGGAAAAGATTAATGTCGATAAGAGTAGATTTGGTGTGCATTTGAAATTTAGAGTTCCAAACATGAATGTACCTCCGGCGGACATAGTTGATAACGATGATTTGAAGTGGTATATTTCTGTACATGCCGAGACAGCGTTATATGTAGTTGTGGATAAATTAGCTGACCAACACGATGTCTTCAATAATGGAAACAACCCTTTATTACACCTACAAGATATGACCCATGAGGATGGCACGGCCGAAGATGGTGATCAAATTTGCAGAACTAACACCGAATCGCTCTCGCTTGATGTAGGGAGTGAGAATGACATTACCGGAGAAGACGACCAAATTAATGAAATACATTCTCCAGTAGTTGCTCCAAATCTTTCTGGGGATGCCGTGTTTCCCTCTTCTCGTGGTAGTAGACAACATCACGTGACAACCACAGTTGTAGATAGAAACCACGAAGGTATTGATATTGTAGAGGGTGAAGTATTTTTTAGTAAGGAACAATTGCAACGAAATGTGGAACTAAAAGCACTGACTCAGAATTTTCACTTTAAGGTACGTAAATCCAACACTCGTACTCTGACTTTATGCTGTGGTGACAACAATTGTCAATGGATGGTACGTGCTTCGAAGATTAAGACAACCGAAATATTCAAGATTTGAAGGTACGTTGGCATCCACACGTGTTCCGTGGATGTGCGTAAACGTTTTGATAGACACGCAACAAGTTCATTGATTGCCCATCACATCAAACGTCGACTTGAGGATGGAAACCAGCCTTATGTGCCAGCTGGGATTATTGGAGACATGCAGCGTGAATTCGGAGTGCGTGTTGGATACAGCAAAGCATGGAGAACATTGGAGAAAGCAGAAATTATGCTTCGCGGTTCACATGAGGATAGTTTTTCAAAATTACCCTCGTATTGCCATGCGTTGAAGAGCATGAATGAAGGAACAATAACACATATCGAGCTTGACAGGAGTAATAGATTCTTGTATTTCTTCTTAGCTTTTGGTCCAAGTATACGTGCATTTGAACGATATTTGCGACCAGTGATCTGTGTTGATGGAAGTCATTTGAAGGGTAAGTATAAAGGAACAATGCTTGTTGCTGCAGCTCAAGATGGAAACTATCAGATATATCCAATAGCATAGGGCGTTGTGGATGGAGAGACCAATGCATCGTGGTATTGGTTTCTGTCTAAGTTGAAAGACATTGTTGGAGACTCAAGTAGACTAGTATTCATTTCAGATAGAAAGAATTGTATAAAGAGAGCAATCAATATGTTGTTTCCCCATGCGCATTACGGTGCATGTATATGGCATATAGAGAAAAATCTTAATGGATCGCCACATGGTAATGCAGCTTCGGTAGTACTGTTCAAAAAGGCAGCGTATGCTTATTGCGTTGGTGAATTTGAAAGGTTGATGACGCAAATACGGCGCATTAAACCTGCAGCGGCAGCTTATCTGGAAAGAGCTGGAGTGTCGGCCTGGTCTCGAGCTCTTTTTCCAGGAAACCGATACAATATCATGACCAACAACGCTGCAGAGTCCCTGAATACAGTTCTTCGGCGACAACGTCGTTTCCCAATCACGACATTGGTGGCAAGTATTACTACCCTAATGCAAAGATGGTTCAACGAGAGAAGAACGGCAGCATTCAATTGTTCTAGTACTCTAACTCCGACCTTAGAGCTAGAGTTGCTTAAGTCATTGGCTGCAGGAAATGGGCTACAAGTGCGTGAAGTGAGTCAGGCGGTTGTTGAGGTTGGGATAGGGGAGAATGATCACACGGTCGATCTTGTCGGACACACATGCTCTTGTCGTGAATTTCAAATACGTCAAATTCCATGTGCACATGCATGCCGAGCTGCATGTGGTAGACTTATGTCTCTGTATGGCCTATGTGGACAATATTATACAACGGAGTTTTGGAGAGCGGCATATAACGATGTCGTCCATTCTGTGGGCCAAGAGGTGGACATGGTAATTCCTCCAGAAATACTGCAGCTACAAATTTTACCTCCTGCAGTGCGTAGGCCACCCGGTCGACCAGCGACCCAGCGAAAACGATCAAGATTATAAATGGCAACATCTTCTCGAAAATGCGGACTTTGTTCTCGAGTTGGCCACAACAGACAGACATGTAAGAATCCTTTAAACTGATAATGCTGCCTATTTTGGAATGCACGACGTGTATTGTAGAGATGGTTTCCATTTCTTCTTTTTGTCCTGGTTAAGCGTTTCATGGCCTCATATTTTGTGTTTTGCTCATAGTTGAATTTATGTCGTCCGTAGATCGATTGAAAAAATCCTTCCATTTTTTGTGAAAGATATTTCCATGTGCAAACAGTTTGTATTTGAAATACATATCACGTGTACTTGGGATTGTAAGAAATGTCTGTAAGATTAGTCACCTCATACTAATATTGGTTTTATGCCTCGACACTTACAATTCGCCAGACTTTCCCGACACGTTAATTGTTTAGAATGACAATTAGTGTCTGTAATTCTAGATGTTAAAGTGAAAATTGTCATGATACACACAGGATGTAATGGACATGAAGCACGTCTAACCATTTCAAATTTCAAGATTTACGTTTCACACATATTTATCAATGCACCACTTCAGGTTAATCTAGACAACTATTGTCCATTTTCAAGATTCATTGACGTACTAGACATGATGTTTAATTCATTAGCAAAGAAGATGCCACGTACAACCTGGTTAATTGATACACCCAATAATTAAAGTAAACTACGCCGAACCACAACTTTCCCCACAAGATGAGGTTTTGTTGTGGTTAAAACCTATAACCAATGCACTTACCTGCAGTAACTGTTTTATGGCTAACCCTTACACCCAACCCATTAACATAATAGATTAAAATGAGGCGAGCTACGACCAATGAGTACAAACAAAACAAGGTACTCTTCACACTGCAACAGTGAACACTGCATTTAAAAATCGAGCTCTTCTGTGATGTCAGATGCAGCATCTTGCTCGTCTTCGTCGTCGGAACTGATAACAATGAGCTCCACCATAGGATTTGCCATTAAAGCTATCACAACCTCTATCCCGTCGTCATCGTCGTAGTGTAACGCATTGTGAAAGTGTAGGCCATCCGCTCCAACATTGTTATGATTTTCATAAAAGCCGCCGTCATTCCCGCCGACGTTGCCACCGACATAACCATTGTCATTGACCTCTATCGCCGGCCCATCAAGCAAAATAGGTTCGCCGTATGTGCCTGCTTCATGGTTTGGGGGCATGTACCCAACTTTCCCGTCATGATTATATGGCAATGCAACCGGTGGAAACGGATTATTAACCCCGTTTGGAACAAAGTTGCCATTTTCTTCGACCACCATCACGTCCTCGTCAAGTGGAATTGGATCGTCGTACGACCCGGCATGCATATGTGGAACAATATCTCTAACATTGTGGTCGCTTGCCATTTTTCTCTCTTCAGAAAATTAATGTGAAAGATTGGCTAATGAACTTATGATGCTTTGTATGGATTAGCTATATATAGACCAGAAAAGGTGATGAAGATTAAATACTTTTCAACTAACTCCATTAAAGTAAGTTATAAATGTGACATTAGATTGACTTATTTCAAATCAACTTATGGTGTGTGATGTACTATTTCCCACCACAGTTGCAATGGATTTCAAGGTCAACTCTTTCATTGTATAAATGCACCTGTAGTAGTAAGTTTGAAAAGTACATATTACATCCTCTTCTTGTCCAATCACAATTTTCTGTCCTGAATTTAGTAAAGAAACCACAACAAGGTATGAAAAGACGTTTGTATACATGACACTTGTGTTCACAACTCTCGACAGTTGTGAACGTGACACTTGTTGACGCTTCAACTGGCAAGAAGGTCAATCTGTCGCTGAAAATCTAGGCATTTTTTCAAAATGTGTAGAAAGGTATATGAATGTCCGATACATGTTGCCAATTTAAATGTCACGAATGACAGTTGTATACCTGACACTTGATGACACTTCAACTGTCAAGAAGGTCGTTCGTTTGCTGGAAATCTAGACAGTTATATTGATAACTGTCTAGAAAGACATATCACTGGCCGAATTATGTTGACATTAAAAGTGGACGGCAGACATCATAGACCTGACACTTTTTGACACTTCAACTATCAAGAAGGTCATTATGTAGCTGCAAATCTAGACAGTTTAATTGATAAATGGCTAGAAAGACATATGAATGTCCGATGCATTTTGACATTTTAAATGTCATGGAGGACATCAAATACCAAATAAATGAAGCTTATATGGGCCTTGAGCAAGTAAATATATAAAGAGTACAAAAAAGTCTCCAAATACATATCATTGTGAATCAATGATGTAACGAGATAAGTAAAAGAGATAGTATTTGACTAAGAAAAACCATACTAATTGAAACAACATAATTCATAACATACCATCGGCCAAAGCCTACCATACCATCGTCAAATAGCATTACAGATCATAGTAAACCTACAATAGCTCGTTCTACAATCGACCGACCACGCTTAACAAACAAAATGACGACTACAATCAAAGTCAATATCTAACACATACATGTTCCATGCGCATTACATACACAATTTCCATGTAAGAAAAAAAACCGTCGCCTTAAACAAACAAAATAAAGGTCATGTCGATTCCATCAAAATGAGACGAGCAACAGATGTGATGACAAAAGAAACTCCATATTCACTATCTCCTATTCAACCATCACCTCAAATTTACTTCTTTCTACGATGAGCAGTGGTGTATGGTGTGCGAACCGTGCGTCCCCGATTTTTCAGCCGCTTGGATGGTGACCTCCTACGGAGAACTAGTGGCTCATTGTCTTGTTCTTCGTCCTCTATTTCATTCTCGGTCTGAACCACTACGTTGCATTCCGAAACTCCAACATGATCATCCGTAGGAGATGTGTTGCTGGGTCTTAGAGTACTCCCACCTGACACTTCATTAAGCTCGAAGACAGGTTTAGTCCTATTGTTAGATGGGGTGAATGTAGCACCGTTATCACTCATTTCTAAACCTAACGATGAAAATCGATTAACCCGTTCACGCATAGCACTCAAATCAAAATGGTAGTCGACCTTTGATGGGGTGGCATGATGTTTCAGTTTGGTTTCAATAATGTCCAACCGGTTGTTTAGCTCCTCCTTAACATCATCAATCTTCTTTTCAATTTTTATGGTGTGTGCATCCAACAGTTCTTTAATGACAGCCACATCAAAAGTGCAAGCATGCGTCGATGTACCTCTGCCAGTGTCACTATCGCGTATATCCTCGTCGCAATGTCCGGTTGTCCCTGATGTAGCTTTCTCACTCTTCTTTCGCCTCTTCGGGACTCGGTCCTCTGCACCGGATGGTGCTGGTACTTGGGATTTGCCCTCTTGAATTTCTGTCGTGTCCGAAACAATTTTGTCGAACACCTCGTCAACAACATCGGGTAGGGGCTTTATACTAGTCCAATACCCCTTCTGTTGTTCGTCTTCACTTGCACGAAGCGTAGCCCAAACATGAACCTACGAGAAAACATTGTCATCAGGTGTCGTGAAAGTAAAAAAAAAAAGAAATAAATAACAATAGAAATTGTACCCACATTTATACTTTAACGGAATACTTACAGTGTTATTTTCAATGAAGTCCTCGTACGTGGCTAATTGCGTTTGCCGTAATCCTTCCCACCGCAAAATACGAGGCATAAAATCTCCAATTTTCTTGGCAAAAGCCGATCCAATCTCTGGTATTGCCTCGTACACCCAAACCTATACATTTAAAAGTAATGAGAAGGCTTTCATCCATTGAAAATGTTACAAAGAATCGACAGACAATATAATAAAATTTTATAACTATGCCGAAGTGGGGACACTGCACTTACCTGCAATGATGTAGGAGATCCATAAAGCATGTAGGACATTCGATCTTCCGCGTTCAACTTCACCATATCAGCCTTTCTAGCCCAAGGACGCTTTAATGATTTCATTAAAAGGTCGTATGATATCCTTACCCACGGGTACACGAAGAAGAAGGGCAAATCATCGACAAACGATAGAGTTTCCATACTCACGCCAATTCCTCTATCTTTCAATGCAAGAACTCCCTCAACAATTAGTGTCAAACCTAACTTGTACTTGTCACTCTTAACCTTACAACCGTCAAACTTCGTGTTTAAGTCAGACAATGAAATCCTCTCCATCCCCTTAAAGTACTTATCATAAATCCGATTTGTGTTAACCACTTTCTCCACCTCCGGTCCAGATGGAATATCACCACAATTTAACCCCGTTACCAAGGCAAACTCTTGCAACCCAAATCGAAGACATTTCCCATTCACCATAAACCACACCTCAAACATCTTACCGCAAAGAACAATTCTACCTACCATTAGTTGGAGAAGTTGCGCTGAGTACTTCGACTTAGGTAGTTCGCTTAGGTGACCTTTACAACTAGCCTTAAAGTCACATTTTTGCTTCTCATCGAATTGTTCCAACACATCTGCAATGAGATCTATATTTGAAATTTTGCAGACTTTTGCATTAACTCGTTCCTCTTCAGGCACGACATACCTAGGTGACATTGCTGTTTAAAAAAAAAAGAAAAAAATTTCAATAACATGATAAACGTATGAAAACGTGTTTACTGTGCACTGTTTAGATTAATGAATGGTAGGAGCGGCAATTTTACAAATATATATTAGAATAATATATTGTTTTCAATTATCCATTAACTTAAAGTATTAATTGTTCTTTGCAAATTAACCTAAGAATACTAAACACGTCAAATGACACTAACAATAAAAACCATGAATTTAGTAAGCGATGAGAGTACTTCACCTAACGACAAAATAAATACAGATTACAACAAATTACAACATGTTGATCACTTCATACAATCAAATGTGTCTATTTGTTTGAAAATATTGACACAGGAAAGTCCTTTCATGACCCATGCGTATTATATTATGTCTATTCCTTACAAGTAGTTATTTTTCTTTAATGGGTTGACTACTTTTTCTTTCTGTCATGACGGTTGGCAACAAACTCATTATTATGCAACAAAAAATGCTCCCCAAATGTGAATATATGTGAAATCTGTCAATCATGGAAGTAGTAGCAACAAGAATCCTCATTTCCTCTACTTTTGGATAATATAAAAGTTATAAACTTGACACGTGTAACCTTTTCCAAAGGCTGTTTTTTGATTAAATTCTTTCTAACGTCATAGCGAATGACCTCCCAATTAGTACAAATGAAGAAAAAGTCTTTGTCATGGAAGGCAAAATGATTGACTAAGAGGTAAGATTTATACATAACAAAGCAAATAGCTTTCAATTTACGTTCCAAACAAAATAAATATGGAAACCATATTGCATACAAATGAGAAAAATAGGTATTATAATGGAAATGAAATTGATTGACTCGATACTCAACATGAAGCATACAAAAAAAGGGAAATCAATTGAAAAAAGAGGGAAAAAAAAAAGAGTAGTCGCCGCTATCAAGAAGACTGCCGCTAGCGGCCGTCTTTATTGCTGCGGCAGTCTTCGCCACCGCAAAGACTCTCGAGCGGCAGCAGCGCCGCCGCCGCTATCGAGTGTCGCTCATAAGTAGCAGCAGCAGCTGCTGCTACTACTTATCAGCACGTCGGCGAGTACATTGGAATGGTTAACACTCAAGCGATTCTTACAGGGTCACACCATTACACGTTCACTCGCCCTCTTGCACATATGATGATTCAATAATTTCTAAACCAATAGATTTGGTTACATGCCTACAACTTCAATATGATCCGTTATAACATCCACAAAGAATAAAGAAGAACTACATTTATGCTCAAAATCAAAAATAGAAAATTTTCGATTGGGCTGACATTGCCAAATGAAAGCAAAAAAAATGATGCATATTGGATACTCACATAGTAGATAGATGCAAGCATAACGCAACATCAGAATTGCTAGCCATATTAAACCAAAATTAGTGCTCAAAAAGATAACAAATCAACAAAAACAAACACATTCCACCAAAGATTCATACTTTCATATCACTTGTCCTGTTGTAGGTATTTTCTACTTAAAATTCAATTTCACATCTCGGTTAACTCAAGCTTCAATATCATTCACACATTCAAATTAGACATTAATTCTTGTATTCACCATGTCATATGACCCAACCACCATTACATTTTTGCGAAGAACTATCTTTCTAAGTAAAACTAATACCCGGACACAGTCATGGTAGGTGCAAGTATTAATAAATGCATAAACAAAATCTCGAACCATAGTAACGACAAACTAAGCCTCCAAATGAAACATAAGATACAACAGAGCAGAGCCTTGGTGGAGCCGAGACTAAACTTTAGTGGGGCTTTGCCAAAAAATGTGGGTGCAAAAACATCATACTGGAAAAATCAGCTAATATTAAAATTTTTACACAATTTCACAAATCTCCTCCACCGACTTTAATACTCCAATAACATCGCTGTTATCATTCCATAAATTCTTTTCCATATGACACTAATCTTTCATTCATTTCAAAGGGGGCAAAAGCAAGTCAAACCCAGAAAATGGCAAATTGCAACCGACCACTTCCTTCAAATCACATTTACAGCTTACCCGCAAATAACAATTACTCCTATTGCACGATATTGCATAAACAATTCAACGAATAAATCAATTCATTACCACATTTCGTCAAAAGGAATGGAGCAAATTCCTGAAGATAAAGGTCATCACTGTTAACATAAGTTCTCACTCACACACATTCACAGAGTTTCGCTCAGGCGCACACACAAAACACACAAAATAACAGAGGTGCTTGCCTGATTCAATCGAGAACTTGAAAAGGAACTCCGCCCGTGGATCTCCAAGAGAAACTACACGACGACAGGCATAATTACTCATAAATTAATTCATATACACCAATAAAAAGCACCAAAATTTCACAAAAAAAAAAATTTAAATAATGTGGCTCTTTCTCCCTAAACAAAAATTCGAATTTCCTAACACAATATATCAAACTAAGAGTAATATTGTTTACCCACAACACAGCGTTCGAAAACCCACCATGTGATCCTAAATTCGAAAACCCCAAATCGATTTATGCTAATTCTCCAATCGCACAACCCTAATTGAAAAACAAAATTACAAATGCGGTTTCGACATGTGCCAGAGAATACCTTGGACGACAGGTATGGTGGTGGCGTGGAGATGACGTGCCTTGGAGATGGAGATCCTTGGAGATGGAGAGAGCACGCGCGAGAGAGATCTCCGTTTGAAGAGTCGAACCGAGAGTGAGAGAGACCCGCGTGTTCTTAAGGTTGAATGGGACTTGTTTTCTACCCTTTTTTTCTTTTTCTACATCCATTTGTGTACATTATACTTACAAGATTTAATTTAGTGTCTAGTCAATGTCATAGGGGCAAATTGGGAACAAAAAATAGAAAATGGACAAGAGTGAAAACTTGTTATTAATTAGCCCCTTTTGAATATGCCACAAAAAAATTGGTCATTTCTTGCAATTCCCACTTTATTTTTTTAGTATAATCCTTCATACATTTTGTCCTTTTCATTTTAGGCATTCTTTCCATTTTTTTATTTTTCCTATGTGTAACTCACTTTTGGATTTTTCTTTTTTTTTATTTTTATATGATTTTTCATAGATTTTTTCATTTTTATTTTTATTTTTTATTTTATTTTCTCTTATAATTTTACAGCTTGGCCTTTTAATTTAACTATGCACATTACACACTTTGTGTAACAAGTGTATAATGCATTACAGTACCATTGCACATTAAAGATTATATATAATGCATTACACATTCTTTGCAATTCATTTGTAATTCATTCTCTTTAATTCATTTGAGCCAAAAAGGAAAATTATATACCTTACACGTAAAGTGTAATACACTAATGATCAATGAATAGAAAAATTAATTACACCAAAGACATTAGTTACACATAATATGTAATTCATTATTCTACGTTCTATTATACATTACAAATGAATTACATAGAATGTGTAATTATTCATATCACTTCATTCTTTCATGCCTCAAATATAGTGCAAAAGTTTTAACATTTAGTTTCTTTAACATTTACTTTTTTAAAATCTTTATCTCTTTTTTCACACAAAATGTGCAGTGCATTACACATGCCTTACACATAGGGTGTAATACACTAATGAATAAAAATATTAATTACACAAATTATATAATCCATTGGTTTGCATTCTCTTACACATTACAAACGAATTACACAGAATGTATAATTATTCATATCACATCATTCTTTATTACCTCAAATATAATGCTGAATTTTCATATCTAATTTCCCAAGTAAGCAACACATCTTCAACCAAATGTCTAAATCCTTCAATTTTCATTTCATGCACTAATTATACAGAGATACGTAAAGAATTAAGTATAACTTACACTAAATTTAATCTAAACCAAACAAGCCCTAAAAAGGCAAGGGGGCGGGAGTTTTCTATAGCCTTTTTTCATCCTCCACTCAAAGCACTTACCACAACCAGTAGTTTCATTTTATAGTCTTTCTCTTAACCTAAAATGCAACAGCAGAAATACAACAACAGAAAATGACTCCTTTACAAAGCCGGCCTTCTTCAAATTTGGCAAAGAAGCATGAACCATACAAACCGGCGATTCCCACTGATTCAAACTCAGTGAGTCATCCACAAACATGATCTTCTTCCCCCTCCATAGCTCCACTCAAAGAAACATACTCTAACCATATAACAGCGAGAAGACTCCGATCTCACGATGGACATTTCCAAAAGCTTACAAATTTTTGACTTTGTTGACTAGAAACTTCAACTTTAATCAATTCACCTAGGAAATACCATTCATGCTTAGTTTACACATTTCAAGGAACTAATGCAGTATCCATAATGTTTTTACCTTTTTATATTAAAGAGATGGAGAATCGAATAAGAACGCTTAATTTGGACCTAAGAATGAGATTATTCCCACTTTGGTTGAAGTTTTTAATTGGGCACTTCCATTGCGTATTCATCTTCATTGTCATCATCACCTTTCTTTTTGCCATTTGATGTTTGCCACTTGAAAGAGTGTATACTAATAACTCTTTAAGTATCCTTCAATATGTAGGGAAATGATGTGGGGACTTAGTATAGATCTAGAATTTACATTTACACCCTCGAGCAAGAGAAGGCAGCCATAGAATCCCAGGACATAGAATGTAACAGCAAGAAGACTTCGATCTCACTATAGAAATTTTCAAAAGCTCACAAATTTATTGCCAGTTTTATGTATGCAGGGAGGCAGGGAAACAAAATTGGTAAAAGAAAAAGTTTTGAAGAAAAAGCTGATAAATAAACCAAAGAAAATCTGTAGAAGTGTAGAGGATACGACATAATTGGGCCGGGTGAAAGGTTGGACCGGGAGTACTGGATTTCAGCAATTAAATTTGTTTTGCAGAGTTTTTGAAATATTAAATTTAAATACAATGTCTAGCCCAATTTCCTCGCAGATATATCTTAGACATTTACGAGGCACCCATTTTAACACACCCAAGGTGAGCACTAGAACATTTATGAAATAGATAGGGCACCGGGGACCCAGGAGTGCAAATTGACTTAATATTGACCGGCTAAATAGGCTAGGGCACGGCCCAAAGCGGCCAATGAATCTAAATTCAAGGGATCCGGTATTACTATTAGGCGGTTGGTGTTGGAGATGAGGACAGCGGCGGCAGTATTGAGAGCGGCGGCGAGTGCAACGAAGAAAATCAGTATGAGAAGATCCTGTGGTTCAGCAAAGAAGACAGGCATGGAATCGGAGAAGAATTTATACTTATGCTTCGGTGAGAAGTGTTTTTACTCCGCGAATAAAGTTGTTCGCCCCATCAGATTGAAGAATATTGATCATTACGATGATTATGATGGTGAGGAGGAGTACTTGGCGGAGGCAGTTTGTAAGACGTCGGAGGATTTCGGGGAATGGAGATTTCCCGGTCGATTCGGCTCCCAAATTCTTTTTCCCTCTGGCCGTACACACATCAATCGGGTTGATACGACGTCGTGGCCGATGGAGTTCGAGAATTTCACCACCGAATTCTCAAGTCCGAAAATCGACCCGGTGCTGGTGGAGCTCGACGGCAAACTCTACTGCATCGACAAAGACAATCGCCATCGCCCTATTGAGGTTTTAGATCCCGAAGACGACTTCAAATGGCGGCCTGTGGATAATCCTCCCTTTTCCATAAAAGGCAGAAGGAGACCTTTATGTACCTTGGGGAGCAACAAATTCTTAGCTTGGGAGCAGGGGAAGGCTGGAGTGTATTGCTTTGATGTCACCAAGCCTGAAAATGGATGGAAAGAGACAGCCTTCAGTTTGGGTAACGCCCTTCCCTTTCTCGGTACGCCTAGGCCTCCGATCTTCATCCCGGGCTATAGCCTTGAATTTGGTGCTTTCTACCTAATGTTTACCTATGATTATTCCGATGCCCCCCTCCTTGTATCTACCTTTTTCATGTTACACAATTGTAATTCTTTCCAACCAATTGAGAAAATTGAGCTGCCCGCAGAATTCTGTTCTGAATATTTAAAACCCTTTGATAATGATATACATCCTGATTATGAATTTGTCCATCTGGGAGGTCAAAAAGTGTGCCTTGTTCTGAACAAATACTTCAATGATAAAAACACCGGTAGTCTTCTTCTCATAACATTTGAATATGCCATCATCAACAACTACAAATTATCCAAAGTGGATATCATGCCCACAATCCTCTGGACGCGCCACTTTCGATACCATCCCATAAATAAAGATACCTTGGACCTAAAACTCACTGGTGCATTTGTGCTCTAACAATCTCGCTCTCGCTCTCTCTCGCTCTCTCAGTGTAAGTTTTCTTTATTACAGGAATCCATGCTCATCGTTTAACTTAATTGATCATAATATATGTTATGTTTTCCTTGCTTTCACTCTTTTACCTCAATTACATTTGTCATTGTTTGATTTGGATGCCTGCAGACCCTTCTCTTAATATTAATTAATAGGCTTAATTAGGTTATTGGTTGGGGACGTGGTGCCTTGTTATGGTTTGGAACCCCAAAACCTGTTTGGCCGTTCATTTCTCTTGTTATTTGCTGCTGAACTGTCTGTAGGAAAAAATAATAATAATAATAATAATAATAATGCATTTTCTTCTTGCATGTTAATCTTCATATTTTCTCATTTGCCGTCACAAGAAACTAATCTTAGCACCCATACAGTTTTGTCGGGAACCTGTAGCTTTAATCTTGCAAATCGATGTTAGTGAATAGTTGTAAGGCTTTTCAGTTCATCATAGTATATGATTGAAGTAGCCAAAATGTTGCAAATTGCGACTCATGGAGAAATTGAACTACGGGAATCCACCACAAGAAAAATGTTAGAATTTGGCTACTACTAGTCCTGAAGATGAATGCATGTACTGGACCAATGTTGTTAAAGTTGAATTATTCTTTGTGTACTCATGTATTGAGAATTGGTTTCAAGTGGATTGTGATGTATCTTCTTCTACATAACAGGAAAAGAGCTTCAAAGGAACTTATGCTGAGGTTATGGTGATCAGGAACTATGATGTTTTTGGTGGCATTCGAACTGGATGGGGTTTGTCTGTTAGGCCAAGTTTTAGTGCAAGAGATGATGTGTGTTGGACTTATGAATTGTTTAATTTATTTATCTGGTAACCTGTTGTAACTGTTTAATTTCTAGGTAGGAGCGACCATAATAATATATGAGTGCTTTTTAACATGCTAGTGGTTTATCTTTTTATTATTAGTGATTTCATTGAAATTTATTTGTCTTGGATCATTTTTATATAGTGAACTCATTAACGGAGAATGCATTGGGAAATAATAATAATAACACATTGAAATTACGATATGAAAATATTATTAAAAACAAAAATACGGTGAAAAACTGAAACTTTTAGAACAAATATTAATTTTTAATTCAAAACAATATGAATATGAACATAAAAATAAGAAATCCAGTTATTGGTTTTTAACTTTGAAGAAAATCAAATTCTGTTGAAATTCCATTTATAATTTTTTAATCCTCCTGGGTAACCTGTGGCTTGTATCATTTCTTATTTAGTGGGCTGTTTCTCCAGTGTATCTAAATTAGTGTTTTAAAAAAGCGTGGAAAAGCATTGTATTGAGCCTATGCACGTTTAAGCGCGACGTTGCGTGGTAGAAGCGAGGTCAATATGTGATAAAGTGCAAGGTTTGATGAAGCGTCGACCCCGAGCTTCAAGCTTAAGCGTGTCTAAGCGAGCGCCTAAGCGGGTTTTTTAGAACAGATATCTGAATTGATATAAAGATTGTATGCGTTGTTTACCTTTTCAGTTGCTCGGTGTGCACTCCCACTCTCCTACACACTAATTCGTGCACACTCTCGTGAACACTAATTCGTGGAGGTCGACCGGCCCCCCCACCAACAGGGGGGAGTTATGTATTATTCATCTAATTTAACGTAGATTCCAAAAAAAAATTAAAAATTAAAAATAAAAATAAAAATTTGGCGACGTGGCGCCTGTGGGAGCGCTTAATGCCGTGGCTACCACGCACACTAGTGTGCAGGGGAGCGCTAGCAGCTCGGCGTGCTTGATATTATCGAAATGTAGATTATTAGCTTACTTGTATACATACTTTTTGTGAGACCCAAAGCACACCACAAACCATAAAAGAACAAGGAAGGAAGGATTTTGGTCTTGAACATGATGGGAGATAGGGGATTCTCTGTTTAATTCTATATTCTACATCAGGGCAGTGCCTTAACTAGGATTGTTAAGGAACACCCGGGTGTTCCGTAACTTATGGAACACTCGGGCCTTTACGAGTGCTGGACCTCCGATTGAAATTCAAAATTTGTTTAGATTGATCTGACGAGAGAGTTTGATTTAGAAAAAGATTTTCGACACCGTGGCGGCCGGTGGCGATCTGTCAAAGGTTTTGGCCAAATTTTGGCCAAAACTTTGACTGGCCGCCACGGTGTTGAAAATTTTTTTTCCAAGTTGCTGGAGCTCAGCTTTATCGTGTTGAATCTGGACAAATTTTGATTTCAAATCGAAGGCCGGGTGGGCCTATAAAAGGCCCGGGCGTTCTGATTATTGGCCGTGCCCTGATTGCTGGATATGTAAATCAGGGTCTCTTTTTCTATCTGAAACATATATATCAACCGACGGCAACGTAATTCATGAGGTTTCTAATGTGTCTCTACACAAGGGAGATACAACTAAGGTGCATGTGACTTGTGCTACGTGTTCTGGTGTGCTAGTTAGTGGCTGTAATTATTTGGCAACGTTGTTCGGCATTTGTTCCATTATTCTACACCTACAAGTTTGAGGAATTCGAGTTAAGGAGATATCTATAGCGAAGTGAGGAATTATTTCAGTTTTCATGCCCTATAGTATGGAGTATTTTTGTAATGCTTATTTTTTAGAAAGGTACGTAACCTGTAGCGCTGAATGAATAAGAGGTGAAATTTACCCAATCAGATCATCGTAACAATGGCCCATTATATTATTGTTTTACATCCCTTTCTTAAACAGTTGTCACTCATCCAATTAGTAGAATACAGCATCAAGCTAAAAGGCAATTTCCTTCTCCACCTTCCCCTTTAATTTCCATGAGATAACTTTGATATGTAATTTCCACATAGCATCATGCGTAAAAAAATAAAATAAAATAGTGATAGTTCAAGTCGTAAGAATATTGTTTAATAAGTAAAATGTCATAAGTTTGAATCTCACTAATGTACGAATTTGATAGTATTGCATTCTCATTTGGATTGTCGTGTTTACTTTCTCAATGAAATGCATTTGTACTTAAAAAATAAAAAAATAAATAAATCTACATGTATATATATAAGTAAAAATATGATGAAAAACTAATCAATTTTTAGGGCAATTTCAGTGGGATTGGGTGTAGGCGAGCAACATTTTTCCTTTGCGTTGATGATTTTCTGTATTTCAGTAACAAAAATCTCAAAAAATATGAGCTGTTTGTGGAGGGGGAGTTTACAGTATTCAACAATTCAAGGTCAACGCATAGTTGTTATTGTGACAGTTACGTCATAACTCATAAGCGACATTGCTTTAGCTTGCGAAGGGAGGGGGAAGGAAAGAGACAAAAATAGCATCTTGCTTCGTAAATTTCTTCAGCATAGTCCACAGGAGAATCCATTTTCAGCTTAGATTTTGATGCCTTTCCCATTGCACGTCAAAAATCATTCTTGCGGGACAACCATTTATTGGACTGATTTGATAAATTTTTGAAATTTTTACTAGTGTAATTTTGCCTAGATATTGAAATTTGGACCCTTGCAAGTTGTTTGGCTATCTAGGATTGTGACTGGAAATTCCAAGGGCATAATGGGGAAGGAGAGGAATGGACCAGCCAGGGATGATCCATTTTTGATGGACCAACTTAATAGACAAGAAGAAGTCCCTTCTTTCATGCCACGTTAGCACTCTTAAATCGTTTCTCCATCGTCTAAGGATGTATTGACTATGTCAAAATGCTCTACATACACGATAAAATATGAATGTGAAATATTCTAATTGAATCAGACAACCAAAAAGACATCAAGGGAAACAGCATATCGGAACTCAATATGATTTGATAATATGTCACTCCTATAGACAATTCTTGAAATTCTCTAAAATTTTGGATTGTATTATCACACTTGAAATTTCTTCTTCGCCCGGACGGATTTTAAAATGACGTAGGAAAATATAAGTACACTCAACTGCCAACAGCATCAAGTTTAATTAAGACATAATCATAATCGTCTACATTATTCCCAATGCTTTTCTTTCTACAGAGATCAATTATAAAGCACTCAACACTAAAGCAAATTACAGGATTTGATTTGGGTCATCTAATCACACGCTATCCTTGTACATATGGTCATTTTTGAAGAACAAGAACAAAAGAAATAGACCTAATATCTTCTCTAGCCAATTCTTTGTCAACCAGTCTCCCATATTCTTGTAACAAACTATACTAGATTTTGTCCCCAAAATCGTGGGAAATCAGCGATTCTTGGACTCACTTAACTATCATGGCCAATGTTTTTAAATCCGACCCTGTCATCGACCAGGACGAGCAATTGGGTCAAGGGTCAGATGGTCGATCCAATGTCGACTTAAGGGTAGACTCGGTCATGAAAATAATATTGAATAAATAAATATTATAAAAATATTATAAAATTTCAAAAAATTAAAGGAAAAAAAATCCGAATCAAACCTGATTTCATGGGTCAACTGGATTTTCTCATTTTTAGAAGTCACTCGTCTTGATTTTTTAGCCGGGTCGTGGGTTTCCTTGACCGGGTCTAAAAACAGTGGTCATGGCAACACTATTTCCATAATTCGTTCAACTATGAACGAAATTCTTATCAATCTCAAACATCTCAAATCAATCAAGTTTGGAAGAGCCCTCTTTTCTTATTCGAAGGTAAGTTCCCCTTTTTTTCCATTTTTTACCCCTGGATTGCGCAAAGTTTTTACATTTTGAATCCATTACTTCTGATATAGAATTTCAGACAACAAAAAGTTTATATAATATAATCTTAAATAATGCCAAATATTTGATAGAGGTATACCAAAATTAAAATTCAACAATTCAAACATCTTTCAAACCAAGTTGGTCAACACAGTGGGCCTACTACCTAGAAAATCTACTACTTTAATCAAATGTGCCAAAAACATATCATTGGCATCCAAAACAACATATCCATAACATGCATCCAACTTGTCCAGTAACATACTCCAGCCCAACTTCGACTCCCCGCTTAAATGATTGTTGAGATGCTCAAAAGCATGTCTGTACGCTATCATATGCCCAGCTCGTGTCTCCTTCTCAGGATCTCCTATGCGATTGGTCATGATTTCATTGAGAACACGTGCCAAAGATGTCGACATTGTCTGATTGAAATCTTCGGAAACAAAGGTACTATCCTTAAACATTTCGGGACATCCAGCAAGTCTATCCTCATCACAAGCCAGGACAACACGATGGTACAAGTACTGCCATTGCCGCCACTTGGTCGAGTAAATGTCTTCCAATGGTTCTTCCGTACCTTCTAAATAATATGGAAACACAATTTCGTGGGAAAAGTTACGACAAAACTGCGCAACTGAGTCTATGGTTTTTTTCCTTTCCACGCGATTTTGAAGCAGTGGATGGATTGTCAATCGATCAAGGCCCTCAATAATTTCATCCACATGACTGACAATAAAAACCAAATGCAAAACATAAATAACAAATTTTTTTCTCATTCATATTTGTTGTTGAGCAATTAAATATCGTTAGCTTAAAAAGTACTCTTATATTAAGATAAAAGTTACTTATATAGAAACTTACGTATGCTCCTTGATATTACGTGCCTGACTAAAGAAGTCCTGTCGAATTTTGGGAAGCATCACTTGATTGTCCACCTCAGGAAGTAGACGGCCCAAAATATCTTTTATTCCCTTTGCAAGGGACTCCGGATTCTCATATGAAAGAAGCTCCTCCATGAGATCAGGTACAAGTGCAGTGGGATCCACAGTCTTTCGTATCATTCTATTCTTCAGCCGGGCTATTGTTGTATGAATAAGAATCTTTGCAGACTGACGATACACCCAGTGTGGAACACAGAACTCCTTGTTCTCATAATCAAACCGCTCTTTAACATGAGCCAAAGAGGATGGAATCAAGAAACGATCGTCCCTCTGATGAATCCTATCAAATCCAAAAATGAAAAATTTAGCACATTACAAACTAACTCATGAATTAAACACCAAGTTATGGAAATTGTTCTCTTACATTGATTGCATTCCAACAAAGCCACTCACTTGTCGGATGATTTTCTCTCTATATCGTGCTGCAACTCGGCCTAATCCAAGAGCTGACATTTTGTAGAACCTTAAATCTGAAACAGAAACGGACAGCTAAACTAACGATAACATTAACCTATGTAAAAATTTGCAAGCAAGAAACCAAATATGCTTATCAAATGTTTGTTTTAAGACTAATTAGTTATTTGTAGTAATTCCCAATAAGATCATATTACACAATTATCAAATGAATTATCCAACTTAAGAAATCAATTAATCACTTTAAACTAATTAGTTATTTAGTTTGTTTTAAGCCTAATATCTAATAACCACAAAGTAATTCCAACATCCCAATTCCAAATCCACAACTCAAGAGAGTAATAACTATTAATTAGTAAGTGATTAAGTAATTTCAATTGAAAAAAATAAAATTCCTATTTTCTATTTTGTCAATCCCCAGCCTAAGTTCACTGTAAATGAGCAATAGCCAAAAGGCAAATACGAAATTTCAACTTTCAAATGCATAAGTAAAGCCATTTTTTTTAATTGCAAATCATGTTTCAAACATTATTTAAAATGAATATTCAATTTTCAAACAGATTGTACGTATGCACCAAAAATTAGGGCTAAGTTAGCAGACGACTTACTGCTGAGAATCGAGTACGAGTGTGGACACTGGACTATGGCAAGGCAGCTGGAAAAGGAGGAGTTGCTAAGGACTGGACTGAGAAGTGAGAACCGAGCATTATTTAAAATGAATACACAATTTTCAAGCGAATAGTAAATACATAGAAAATTAGGGCTTACGGAGCAAAATGACTTACTGTTGAGAATCACGTTGGCGTCTGGACGGTGGACTCTGGCGAGGCAGCTGGCGGCGAGGGGGAGTTAAGAAATGGACTGAGTAGTGAGAAGTGAGAACTGAGAACGGAGCGTCAGGGATTGAAGGTCGCAAGTGATTTAGGATTTCAGAGGCGAGAGTGATAACTGATAACGGACCGCCCTGACTTGCAGTTGTTGGACCTGGGTGATGAATGCCCAAAAAATCCCAAAACCCAGTTCGCTTTACCATGAAATGAAGGGTCCAAACCCAGACCCAATGGGGTCTGTTAAAAATTAAGAAAAACAAAATATAATTAAGAAAAATGGTATTTAAAAGAAATTAATACATTGTTATTATTGCATATATCTAGGTTGCGGCTAAATGCACCCCATTTTTTCTCAATACAGGCCCCAAACAGACACTTCCTCATTTTACCCTTGTTCTCCTTGTTCTTCTTTTCTTTTCCTTTGTTCTTCTCTTTTTTTCCCCCTCTCAACACAGACCCCAAACAATCTCTTCCCCATTTTACCCTCCTTCTCCTTCTTCTCCTCCTCCTCCTCCTCCTCCTCTTTTTTCTTTTTTTCTTTTGCCCCTCAATACAAACCCCAAACAAGCCGTTCCCCATTTTACCCTCCTCTTCCTTTGTGGGGTACACTTAACACCACCATATATCTATCCATTGCATTTCAAAATAAATAAATAAATACATTCATACATCAAACTCTATTGAGATGTTATTTCTTTGTAGTGCATTGAAACAAAACCAATTTTTAAGATAATAAAGAATACAAAATAAAAAAGGTAATTCCATTAAATCAATCAATTAATTAAAAAACTTTAAAAAAAGGATTAAACCCAATTGCATTTGGATTGTAAATTAATATTAAAAAAAAAAAAGGAAGGGTGAGGCCAAATACACCCACTTTTTTTTATTGGGAGTACACCTTCTTTCTCACTGTTTTTCCATTTTACCCTTCAACCAAAAAAAAAAAAAAAAAATAGGAGGGGGTAGAGGAAGCTGCCATTTCCGCTAGGGGGTTCTCCCCATTTTTGGCTGCTATTTTCAGTAGCAGCTAGTGTCGGAAATGAAAGCAAAGCCCATAAATTAAAATTTTTTCCTTTTTTGTTTGAAGCTGTTCGGCCGGTCTCAAAAAAAAAAAAAAAAAACAAAGGAAGAAAGATGAAATTGGAATAATTTTTTGAATGATTGTACTCACTAAACTTTGTGGATGCATTTACCAGCGCCCAAATAAGAATAAATCAGGTCAATAATAATAATTTAAGCGTTAGAACGAACAAAACAAACAATTAGTAGAAAATAATAAAGAGAGAAACGTGGAGAAAATAAGTGATTCACAAAAATGAATCAGATCCATACACAGGCCAATATTCAAATAGACCAACTAAAAAATCAGAAATAACTCAAAGAGATGTGAATTAGATCAGATCTAAAAGAAAATAGAGAGGAAAACATTGTAAAAATATGGAATTCAGGAGATCCGTGAATTATAGTCTACAAAATTTCATCATCTCTATATACCATATAGATCTGAATAGTAGACATAATTCCATCACCAACCGACCAAATAGAAAACCAGAAGTAACACCCAAGAGATGTAAATTAGATCGGATATCATCTATAACAAAACAAAGAGAAAAACATGGTGAAAATATGGAATTCGTGAATCTGTAAATTATGGTCTACAAAATTACATCATATCTATAAACTATATAGATCTGAGTTGTAGACATAAACCAATTCGAACAAACCCCATATAAAATGAAGGGAAGTTAAGAAAAGATGAAAATAGAAAAATTCCCATCGTAAAGGCATAACAAAGGGGCCAAAACAATAGGAATAGGTAGGGTAGAAAAGGGTTCAGATAGGATAAGGGACGGGGGGAGGAAGAGGTGTCAGATGAGACAACATCCTTGTGTTGGGCCTCTGACTAAGCTGACAGAATCTAACGGTGACTCACTGACTCGAATGTGCAGAGATGTATGTGTGGCATCGAAAAGGCCAATGAGTTGGGGCGTCGGCTGGTCCGTCACCCCTCCAATACATAAGCCCAAACATGGATAGTTAAAAACTAAGACAACTTTTGGTGACGAGACGACGACTCCTTAAACTGATTACCGAAATATCACAATATTTGCAATTTCTCAACGATGCACAATAGAATGTCAAAAATAGTCAAAATCGATTGTTCTACATATTTCAAAATAAAATGATTTTAAAAAAATTTTTAATGAAAGAAAAGAATAAAAGATTATTATTTAAATTCTAATTTTTGTTAAACCAAATTGTTGGATAATATTTCATCATTATTATTGGTTAAGATGGGGGATAACTAACCGTTGGATATCTGTTAACAAGCAACCAACAATAAGCCACCATTTTAGGGATTACCTACATGGAATAAAGACATTAGATTAATACAAAGAATTCCCATGGGACACGATTCTAATCGTAATGCAGTGACAGAGCTGCAAAAAAAAAAAAAAAAAAGGAAGGAGTCCTGATTCTACAAGCTGAAATTATGGAGGACCTCGGGTGCAATTATTTGGGGATATTTTCTAAAAGAAAGTTTAAAAAATGAGGACTAAATTGAAAGATTTGAAAGACGAAAGACTCCATCCTCCATTTGTAATGATGTGGAGGAAAGATAAAGACACTTGAAAAAATTATAGATCCCATATTTTCTTCTCTTTTTCTCACTTTTCTCATCTTTTTCCCAATTTTCTCAAATTTTTGTGCATAAATTCGAGTGTCACTTCTACATTCACATATTCAACTTCACATCCTCTATTATTATTTCATTATTATTTTTTAATTTATTTTCACATCTCTCCTCTATGCCAACTTTTTCCTCTCTTTTTCCCGACACTTCTTTCTTTTTCCTTTCAATTAAAATAATCATATTCTTTCTATGTATCTCATCTACATCATCCATTAACATCCACTATGCAATGGAGATGCTCTCACTTAATGTGCATACTCTTGTAAAGATGTAAGCCTCTTAATTGGTTTACCAATACTCTTAATTTTTAACTAGTGTTTTCCACCAGTGTATTTCACTGGGTGATATGTGCAATAAATATATACTTGCCACTAATGTTAAAAGTATAGTGTTAACAGTATTATATATAATAGAATATCAAAAAATAGTTCACAGAGCTCTTACGCCATAAAAATTGTCTTCACTAGGGGGTGGGCAACCGGACCGCGACCCATACCGGCCCAAAAACATATCGGTTTGTGTAAAACAAAAAAATATAAAAAATTGTGCAATACTTGAACTGACCTGAGTCGGTTAGGGTCAGTTTCAGGCCACAGACTCGAACCGCCGATTCGGTTTCGGTTTGGGATTTTCCAAACCAACCCAAGCCGAACCGTTCCCAGCCCTAGCCTTCACCCATTTTCTTCTCATTTCACTTCATGCTACCAAATAGACCATAATGTTTTGCTCGCAACGCCGATAGTTGATACCAGTCCTTGACAACAGCATAATGTCTCTTCCCCTTCACAAGCTGGTTATGAACAACTCTGAAATTCTACGTTCTGGTTGTTTGGACAAATATGAATCACAATCTTAAGTTGAGGTATTTTATGAGTACTTCGACTATTTTATCAATTACATAACGATCGTAAAACGTATTTGACAAATAGTAAAACAACAAAATGTTGTCTTGTAATATTAGATTTAAAATAATAACTTTGTCGTTTCACGTTAAATATTAAAATTAAATGTCCAATGTTAAAGAACTTATTTAAGAATCGTTTTCAAAAAATTAAAATTTTATTATTCATAATATTAAATAAACTTAACCAATACTAGTCATAAAATAATATTATTCAATGATCCAATTTAATCAAATTAAAAAATTTTATTACTTCACATTAAATAATTCAAATATTTATCCATATTAAAAAATGATTTAAGAACTTTTTAAATTGATAAAACTTTCTCATTATTAACATAATGGTATTTTTTAGAGTAATTTTATGAATAATTCGCCTATCGCCCGCAACTTTAATTTGTGATTTATTTTAGACTTTGCATTTGGTAGTAAGCTATGTGAATTAAAAAAAAAAAGAAAAAGAAAAAATCAACGCCATAGAGAAAGTATATTTAATTTCATAAACTTAAGGTAATGGCATAAAAAATTAATATTACAAAAATAGTCAATTAATGCTACACAGAAAGTATACTTAATTCACCAATATATTCGTAACAATTTGAGTAATGGTATTAATTCAAATTTTAATTTATGTTTCCAAACTAGCCTGATTGCATGAAAAAAGAAAAGTAATGGCACTAAGAAAGTACAACTAATTCACCAATTTATCCTTTACAGGTCACAAATTGAATAATGGTTTAGATACAAATTTTAATTTATGCTTCTCTAATAGAAGTTTGATGCAGATGACAGACAGTTTCAAACGCCAAGAGAAATCAAAGTATGGTATTTTAGGTTATACAACATGATCGAGGGAGAAACACTGCATGAGTGCGTAAAAAATGAAATTCTTGTAAAATATCGTAATTACGTGATGATTAAAATTTAGATATCCGTGAACTAATTTAATAGGAAATTATAAATATCTTGTTCTATAATGGAAGCCCAAGATAAAATATAAGTAAGGAAATTAAACTTTCTCATTCTTTACACAATGTTGTTTTTAAAACTTATTTTTTTGTATAAAAAAATCTCATAGATTTTATGTAATCTTAATCAAATATTGAACAATTTAATATCAAATTTAAATTAATTTGAATAAGATAAATGAATTTAAATATATATGATTAATAATTAAAATAGATGACGTAATGGATGATTTTTAAAAATCAAATAAAATCTAAACTGACAAAAATGGGTATAAAATAAATAATTTATTTGGGCTTGAATATAAATAAATAAGAATAGAATTTAAATTTGAACTGAATGAAAAAGAAAATATTTAACACATCATTCAAAATTATTCTTAGTTGATTGAGTGTATATATTAAATTTGTTTTACATATATATTATAATTGATTGTATACCAATAAGCAAGAGTGCATTCGCATGTAGTTTATTTATAATTTTAAAAATGAGTATTGTTATGTGAAAAGGAGAATAGTAGCAAGACATGTCATATTTACTTGAAGATGGTTTCATAGTTGCCTGGGAAGAAAAAGTATCATTAGAAGATAAGGAAATTACCATTGATATGAAATTAAATAATAACATATTATTTGGACCAATAAGCTAATATATAATTAAATTTTAAACATATTAAACGCGTTATCTATGTGATAAGAATATTTGATATTATACCAATATCAGATTGTTTTAGATTATTAGAATATTTGATGTCAAACCAATAGCAGATTGTTTTAGATTATACGCAGTCTAATTGTAGTCTCTAAAATATTTGATGAGAAATGAATCAAACTTAAAATTTATCAACGCTATGATCGCTCGAGTTTCGATTTAAGAGTTCACAATTTATCAAATAGTAAACTTCTATCAAAACTATAAGAACAATTTTATTTTATTTTTTGGAAAATATCTTGGCTCGAAAATCCAAGTTCGAAATACAATTTGATTAGCAAAAATTAAATTTACAAGGCAGCCCGGGGGGGGGGGGGAGGGTTAATGAGCCTTATCTCTCATTTTCATTACAAGCTAACGGGAAGATTTAAACCTATGCATGCATGCACGCATGGAGTACTACTCCATTATAAAAGTCTAAACCATAACAACATTTATAGTTCAGACTTTTACTAAATTAAAACTACAAAAACATTAGACAAATTAGTGACTTATTGTTCTTATTAAATGACATATTAAAAATAATTCATGTGTTACATTAATTTCACATCAAATTAAATATATATATATATATATACTAGTATTACCCACGTGCGATGCACGTGATGATCTTAATTGTATATTTACATTAAAAAATGATAAAATAAGAAAATGAAATTTTATGAATATTTAATAAAAATAAGAAGTATATGTAATGTTATAGATTTCAATAACGGTTTCCATATTTTAATCCGAAATATTAGTTTGTAAGAAAAATATCATATCAATTATCGAAATTGATGATTTTAGACAAGAATAGAATATTTGGGAATAAAAATTAGATAATACGACTAAAAATGATCAAACTCATTTCAAATAAGACTAAAAATAATCTTATGGTCAGTCTATACATACATATAAATGACCGATGTACATGTAGAACGACTCCAAATAAAACTCAAAAGGGATTTTACAATATGCTAGATTTCGAAAAAATAAATAAGTAAATATAACTCAGCAAATTGATAAAGAATATTCTTGTTCTTTTGGAAAAAATACTATATCGCACCACCTTTTCATTGTATTTACTATTATGAAAAATTTAAACTGTACAAAAATTTACAATTTTATTCTCACATATAAAACACATGATCTAAATAACCAAAGAATAAAACAAAAAGAAAAGAAACCGTCAATTAAAACTAAAACCACTTTTAAATTCAACAATGATTTAATTCATTTATTTTATTTCCATTTACATAAAACACATTTTCATTTTAGAAGGGAAAACAACTCATATTTAATTTTATGTACTTGAAAAAAGCAAAATGCATGCAATGCAAAGTTCAATTATTGAGCAAATTATTTACTATTTTCCTCATTGGGAAAACTCAATAGTATTAAAAGGAAAATAATAATTAATTTTTAAATTGAAGCAGTGTCTACATTGATGTCGATAGATAAATCTGTCAACGTGAAACTTCAATTATTATTGATGCATATTAAAAAGATAAATATGCTTTACTTTTAGAATTAAATTAAAATAATGAAATCAATTGTTTAATACAAAAATTATTCCTATTAAACAATTGAAATTTCTTTTCAAATAGACGCGCCATAAAAATAGAAAAATCTTCCATTTTTCTTTAACTTATCACAACATGAATTATGTAGAATTTATACCATAATAACTGTGTGATTTTGGAATTAAGTTACAAAAAATAATGGACAACTAATTTAATTACATTTTTTTGAACAGAAATTAATTTAATTACAAATTTGTTTAATTAGTTTTTTTTTTAAAAAGCATGCGAATTAGGCACTGCTAACATGGTAAAGTGTATAGTTGGCACTTCAAGTTTTACAATATAGAGATTTGAAAATTGAAATGTATATAAAATAATAACTAAAATGCAATATCCAAAAAATTAAAATGTATATAGAAACTAATAATTCTCATTTTCATAATTAAATTAATACGTATTGTAAGTTGTTACTTTTATCTCTTATCACATTTACATAAATGCATGTAATACTAAATATAAAAGAAGTAAAATAAAAGAATTATAAATTAATTTGAAAAAAAAGAATACATATAAAAAGGGTAAAATACATATAAATAAAAAAATAAAATAACACTAAATAAGGAAAGCAACACAAATAAATAAGAATAATAATTAATCGCCAAAAGTTAATGCCAAAACATGGCTGCCCACCTAAGCACTTTGCCTAGGTGGCACTCCTCTTATTATAATATTAAGATATATATATATATATATATATCAACGGAAACTATTTAAAAACCTCTACACAGTTTCAAATCTGACTCGGTGTGCAATACCACTTGAATATATTTAATTTGACAAGATTTTCACTGCCAAAAAAAAAAAAAAAAAAAAAAAAAGGAAGGGAGGAGCCATTGTACAATGGAGTAAGACATCACTCTGAAAACGATTTACCCTCTATCTGTAAATGTCCCTCCAACATAGCATCATCAGTGCCGGTCCTGTGATTTTCGGGGCCTGAGGCAAAACATCATAAAATGCGCTCCCATGTAATGATTATTAAAATTTGTAAGTGTTTTACAAAAATTAATAGTTAACTAAAAATACAATAATAATAGAAAAAATAAAGATTATTATAATTTATTTTTGTTCCAAAGTAACAAGATTCGGTTGTTTAGAAGATTATTATTATTATTATTTTTTGATAATATGAAATTTAAGAATGTTTGAAATTAACTATGCGTAAAACTAAAGGAGGTATTGTAAATTTTATTCGTAGATATTACAAACTTTTTATATGAGTTGAAATATTAGAGAGTTAATATAGTTGTAGAAAATATTTTTTTGAAGGAATACTTTTACCGAATTTTAAAGAAAGAAAATAATAAGTAAAAAATGCAAGATAAGGATTCGAACTTGGCTGGAGTATGATTACAACAAAAACATGCAAGCTAACCACTACATCACTCATTTGACATCACTATAGTTGTGTCGTTTACATATATGTAATTCAATTTTATGTATGAAAAAAGAGAAAAAAGTCGTCCCCTCTGGTTTTGCGCCTGAGGCGACAGTCTCACTCGCCTCAAGCCAAAACCGGCTTTGAGCATCATGAATGATATCATATGCAGAGTCACTCACAAAAAAGCTCTAAATACTAATATTATAATACAATGCTTAGTGGTAACAATGCATGAAATTGCTGTCGTCCCAATGATCCTATTGTCAGTGATGAATTACAGTGATGGTGAGGGCTCGGAGCAGATGAAGGTTCAGAGTTAGACAACAATGGCTCCTCGGAAGACAGAGAGGATCAACGATCTATGAGTACGAATTACTCCCTATGTCCCAAAAAAAATATGCGCTTGTTTTTTTGTTTTCGGATATCCAAATTTTTCCTTGCAACATTAGAATACAAACAAATTATTACGTGGGCAAATTTGAATTAGTAGTGGTGAGATTCAAATTCAAAACCTTTGATTGATTTGATATGTTGAATCAGTTGATCTAAAAATTTAAGTAACATATTGGTTCTAATGTATTTTATTTAACTATTATTTCCAATTATCCAAAAAAAGGGAAAAAAAACTATTATTTCCAATGATATTTATTAATAGATGTATCACAACTTCTTGAATACTAATAAAGTAGTACCCAATTCGTTTGTTTGTTTGTTTCTATCTCTCTCTCTTTTTTTTTTTTTTTTTTTTTTTTAAATCAATGGACAATGAGGTGGGAATGAGATTCAAACCTTGAGCCTTCTCCGTAAAGAGTCGAGTTCCTTAACCATTGGGCCAACCCCAATTTTCTCTGCTTCAAATGTTTCATATGTCGTGATACACCAATGATCTCCTACCAATATATGACACCTTACGGTACCAACTTTTTCCACGTGTCACCCTCTCGCTGCATTTTTTTTGGGGGGGGACCCAACTTTAACCGATACCCACGCTCAATACGTTGGCATTGGAACGAGAGTGAGTCATGATACTGGGGAGGGAAGAAAGGGGGACACAAATGCTAGTTTTCATCTTAAAGTTATAACTTGTTTCATAAAAGTTAACTTGAAAACGGATTATTCCACCAGTTATTTTAAACTAAACATCAGGAAGGGGAAAAAAAGAAAATAAATAAAAGTTGACATATTCTTGAGTAACTCCTATATTTTTAATCAAGTTCTAAATAAAACTCACTTTTTTTTTTCTGAATTATGAAAGTGCCCCATTAGAAGTGCACTTCCTGTCGATAAGACTTAGTCCCGTTAAGGACTAAGATTGAGGCCAAGAAACTTACCTTTTTTTAGAGTTATTTGTGTTGTGCTTTAGTAAATGACGTATCTATGCTTCAAGTAAAAAAATAAAATAAGTAGTGCACTTACTTTTTTAAAAAAATTAACGATTTATTGATATCCGAAAATATTATTACAAGCAGGGGCAAATGCCAAGACCTCCAAAGGAAATAACAAGATAAAGTTCACAAAGAGTTAAACCACTTAGATCTAAACAAAATTTTGAAAGAAGTGTTTAATTTCTTGCATCATTTCCTGTATTAAAGGCCACCTTCAATCAAGCAGGACCTTCCAAAAAACGTGCAAGGACCATAACCACCAATTTCAATAGATTTTAGTCAAGTTCCAAAAACGTAAAATTATGGATCAAGGCCAAAGATACTTTTTATTGAGTCCTTTCCCTTTTCTTTGAGTATTTGTCCGGCCTTTCTTCGTAGATGTTCTACCACTTTCCAATAGAGTCTCCTCCAATTCCATAGCATTGGTTGAAGGAGAGTTCTTCATCAAGCTAGTGTGTGCTCTATCATCATCTTCTTCCTCTTGAGACAAAGGGTGAGCTTCAGTTTCGTTTCCTTTGTCCATATCATGAAGCGACTCTAAACCAACATCTTTATCCTTAGTGCTCTCTGTATCATTATGCATAGGGTTCTCATAAATAGTCTGATCTTTGGGGGCAGTTTGAACTTCAGGCAGAGTGCCATCTGGTTTTTTTCATCTCTATTTCTTCATCGGTAGTACATTCGGGGGAATAGGTGTCAAATGGGACATTAGGAATTCCTTTTGCTTTGGGAATGGAGAGCTTAGGGGTATGTAGTGGAGCTTCCTGGGGATTGGCAGAAGTAGCAATGATCTGTTTCTTATTGGAATTATTTTTCGGCAACTGAGCAGGAGCATCTAATCTGATGTAGTTGGAAATTTCATAGCGGGAGGAGTTGAAGTATTTACAGGTGATGGCGTTATATAAGAAGTTGAGGTAGTATCCTGTATAAGAGCATCCGATGTAGGAATAGTTGCTTTCTTTGGGGAATTACCAGTGAGTTCAACATTATTTTCCACATTGGTAGAAGTGCTGACAGGTTCCAAATTTGTTAATATAGGCTTTTTAGGGAATGGTTTAGGCACCCAAGCATGTTGTTCTTTCTTATTAGGTTTGAAAAAAATCCTTAGGAGGCATGTTTCCCTGAGGTTTATAAAAGCCAGCAGTATGTCATGACCCGCTCGTTTTTTGGAAGATTCTAGATATGAGTTTCACTAGAATACCATAAAATCCTCTAGAAAGATTCTACACAAATCATGGAACATTCTAGGCCTCGTTTCCTAGAATCACCTTTGTAAATATCTTAGATATTTGTAGGAGAAGATTGTGGAGAATTCTGGAAGCTTAGCGCGTGTTCTTGTAATTGTTTTTACACATTTTTACACATTTTTTCAATCCCATTAATTCTCTCTCCTATTTTACATCCACATATCTCGTAGAATATATCTGTACTACACAAATCTTCACCATTCAACTCCATTTATTCTCTTTCATATATCACATAAAAACACATTTTTACACATACACTAATACCCACTTAATGTAGGCCGTTAGATCGAACAAATCTCCACCGTCCGTTGAGGAGGTGGAAAGTATAAATAGGAGGTAGGAGTTCATTTGTTTCCATCCAAGATCTTGTAGAGATTTCTTGTAATACAAAGTTTTCTCTTAAACTTCAAAGTGTTCTACTTTACCTTTTTCCTCTAAGTTCTCTTAACTTAGCAACCTTTGTTCGGGGAAGGCTAACTTAGTGTGAAATCTTGCACGGGCCGGACATTTAAAGCACTAGGGCCATGCGTAACTTGTGTTGAAATAACAAGTGCGTGAAAGTGGTATCAGAGCTAAAGTCGAGATATCGGGATGGGGAGAAAAGACAATAAGAGTAAGGAAGTTATCGAATCCCACACCACCATCGAGGAAGAAGCCCAAGGCCTAAGTCTTACCCAAGCCCATGAGGAGGAGGAGGGAGGCGTTCGTTAACTCGGTGTGGGCTCACGTCAACTCCATCGAGAAGTCCCTCATAAATAATGAGAAGGATTGTGGGGATCAATTCTTGGTGTTCAAGCAAGACCTTGATAAGGTCTTGAGAGACCAAGAGATGTTGGAGGATAAGGTCATCGGTGAGCACCGTGCTTTGGAAAGCAAGGTTATGGATGCGGTGTCCGCAATGCAGGCACAACTTGATCGGTTTTGCAATGAAATGCGCAAAGAGGTTGCGGCGACTAGTTCGGGGACTAGTCCAGTGGTAGCTCCCAAGGTTGATTGTCCTAAACCAAAGGAGTATGCGCGTGTTCTTCTACATATTTTTACACATTCTTTCAACCTCACTAATTCTCTTTTCTATTTCACATCCAATTATCTCGTAGGACCTACATGTACTACACAAATCTCTACCATTCAACTCCACTCATTCTCTCTCCTATATCACATAAAAATACATAAAAATCCATTTTTACATACATCCTAACACCCTCTATGATGGCAAGCGGGATGCCAAAGCTATTGAAGACTTCCTGTGGCGGATGGAAGTCTACTTCAAGGGGATGAATATCCTTGATGAAGGGACTAAGGTACGTACGACTACTATGTATCTAGTAGACATTGCTTTTCTATGGTGGCGCCGCAAGCATGGCAACATAGAGAAGGGAACGTGTAGAATATATAGATACATGGGATGACTTTAAGAAAGAATTGAAAAGGCAATTCTATTCGGATAACGTGGTATATACAGTAAGGAGAAAGCTTAGGGAATTGAAGCATAAGAACAACATTCGTGAGTATGTGAAAGAGTTCACTACTCTTATGCTTCAAATCCCAAGTATGTCAGATGAGGATCTTCTCTTCTACTTCATCGACGGCTTGCAAAATTGGGCCAAACAAGAATTGCAACATCGAGGAGTAAAGTCGGTCGATTAGGCCATTGTGGTTGCCGAGTCCTTGACCGAGTACCAAAAGAGTGGAGATTCTTCGAAGAATAGTAAGAATTCTAAGGGTAACTCGGTTAAGGGCGGAGGAGAGAAGAAAGATAAAGGTCCACAAAAGGATGGAAACAGGCCATACGATGATAAGAAGAAATGATCGTACCTACCCCGTAGTGGATGCTTTGTATGCAAAGGACCTCACGCGATGCGGGACTGTCCCAAGTTGGGGTCGTTGGCCCCTATGCCGGATGAAAGATTTTCATCCTCTAGCCATGAGAAACCGGAGGAGCACATGGGCGCGTTGCAACTCCTCAATGCCCTCAATGTTAAGCTCGTTCCTAGTAATGACAAAGGGTTTATATATGTGGATGTCACCATTAATGGTCGATCAAGCAGGGCAATAGTCGACACCGGAGCTACCAACAATTTCATCACCGCGAACGAGGCTGGGAGGTTGGGCCTCTATATTGAACGAGGCGGTGGACTTCTTAAGACGGTGAATACCACCACTAAGCCCCTTAGTGGCATAGTTCATAGAGTGAAACTTCGCCTCAGCTCATGGCAAGGACAAATGGAATTCTCGGTAATTCCAATGGATGATTTCCGCATGGTCCTCGGGTTAGATTTCTTCAGGAAGGCTAATGTCGTCCCCATGCCTTCCTTTGAGTCGGTTTGCATCCTAGAGAAAGGTAACTCGTGCATGGTTCCTACGGTGTCGTCGGGCGCCAAGGAGGTCAAGCAACTTTCGACCATGCAAGTTGCAAAAGGGTTGAAGAAGGGCGAACCGACGTTCCTAGCGGCAATCAAAGTGGATGACCCGAAGGGTGAGACTAAGGTGGAGTCACATGACGATGATTTGCCCAAACTCATCAAGGACGTCCTCAAGAAGAATGAAGACGTCATGCCACCGGAGTTACCCAAGAAGTTACCACCCAGGAGGGAGGTGGACCACAAGATTGAGTTGGAGCCAGGTGCGAAACCGCCGACCATGACACCCTATCGGATGGCACCCCCGGAGTTGGAGGAATTAAGAAAGCAATTGACGGAATTGCTTGACACTGGGCAGATCCGACCATCGAAAGCACCTTATGGCGCACTGATACTATTCCAAAAGAAGCACGATGGTTCGCTAAGGATGTGCGTAGACTATCGGGGCGCTTAATAAGGTAACTATCAAGAACCGATATCCTATTCCTTTGATTGTCAATCTATTTGATAGACTTGGTAGTGCCAACTATTATACGAAGATGGATCTTCAAAAAAGCTACTATCAAGTAAGGATTACCGAATGAAATGAGGCCAAGACCGCTTGTATAACTCGGTATGGTTCCTTCGAGTGGCTGGTGATGTCTTTTGGCTTAATCAATGCCCTGGCCACATTTTGCACTCTCATGAATAAGATATTCCAACCATACTTTGATCATTTTGTGATGGTCTATCTTGATAACATTGTCATCTATAGCAACACCTTGGAGGAACATGTCGAGCACTTGCGAACTATCTTTAGAGTGTTGCGGAGAATGAGCTTCTACGTCAAGAAATCAAAGTGCTCATTCGCTAAGGAAGAAGTGTCATTCCTTGGTCAGATCATTGGGCATGGAAAGCTAAGGATGGATGAGGCGAAGATCAAGGCAATCCTGGAATGGGAGCCACTGTAACGCCCCGTCCAGTTCCACATACGTATACGTCATAAATGATATCATATCAGAGCGCGCCGTGCACGTATCATAAACATTGGCCACCTTCGGGCCCGTGCACGTCATTCTTTTCATTTTCTTCGTTTCATAACATTATGGAACGGGACGTGCATCCGTCATTCATTTATACACGAAACCCTAAATTCCTTTCTTTCAAACATATAACGTAAAGCTAGGGTTTCGGTTTTCATTACGTACCGCAAGATCTTTTAATTCCCTTTCCCCATCACACACCACATCATAGCATCTAGTGACCTTTCGCCAACTCTCCACGCACAGCACCTTCAAAACATACAACATACGCACATAATGAGTCATAAAGACTCAGTGGATAATAGATGCAATGCAATGCATGTCACACGTTTACTTTGGGCCCCAATTACAAATCATATGAATACGTGGCGTCGTTCATTCATTAGCTAGGCCTTTTCTTTATGGGGCGTAGATCCCCCGACTGACCACTTCATTATGGGGCGTAGATCCCCCATGTAGCCAGTTTACATTCATTCATATGTAAACACATGATTGGTAACTGTACGCACACACATATGCTCATGGTACGTTTATATAACATTACCTCTTTACGCCTTGTTCCTTTCGCATCGTCATCATTCATACGTAACATATAAACAAGGCTTCATCATCATATCATGACCACAAGCATAAGATATTCCATATTCGTGCATTAAACGTTGGCACTTTACTTTACATAACGTCATAACATCACGACATATGATATCCATACACAAAACGTTCACGTTGGTTCATATAAGCACAAGCCACATATCGTCGTCACATAACACGCATAATACTTCATATTGAACCACGTAACCATACATGAAGGCCAAGCTTATCATTCTATTCGTTCATTACATATAGCATCCAATAACTAGGTTTCTTCTACTTAAGGCCAAATAACGCTTAGACATGGCATGGAGGGTCATACAAGTCACATAAACACATACAAATCATCAACATATCAAGCCCTCAACATAACACAAGGCCAAGAGATCCTACCATGCTTCTAAGTTCCATAATCATTATAATCATGCCATATCTTGTTTAATTCATGTATAAGCATGCAAATACATCTTACAACATGGAAAGCAACCATTACCCACCATGAATGAAGCATAAACAAGCATGGAGATCATCTTCTTCCTTCTTTCCTTTCTTCTCTTCCTCTTCTTCTTCTTTCTCTTCCTCTTCTTCCTTTTCTTCTTACCTTTCTTCCTTCTTCTTGTAATCATAGATTACACAAGCATTACATAGATCATATATGGAGATGGAGATGATTACATGGGTTCATGAGGGACTTGGAAGGGTTTTGGGAGTGTTAGAACCGAGCTCATGTGAATAATACCCAAGAAATGGTGAGAATCATCTAGAAATACCAATCTGCCGACTTAAAATTACGGCTGTAACTTTCACATTTACGGCCGTAACCCCATAACCTTACAGTCGTAACTCTGCCTCTGCAATTCCATCTCTTCCCCTGTTCTGGACTTACGGCCGTATCTTTTCCATTTACGGTCGTAATCCCAACCATACGGCCGTATCTCTGAGTAATACTACCGTAATTTGCTCTCTGAAACTTTTGGGCATTTTCCATTTTTCCACATTTACGGTCGTAACTCTTATACCTTACGGCCGTAACCATCTTTTACGGCCGTAACCCTTGAACCCTTACGGTCGTAACCTGACTTTTACGGCCGTAATCCTTACATTTACGGCCGTAATTCTGGTTCTGCAGAATTTTCCCATTTTCCTCTTTTCGAAGGCCGTTTCACATTCCGGGACATATCTTATACTTCAAAGCATATCGTGAACATATCATATACATGTACAGCATACCAAAACATCATCACGTCATTTCATATCAAATACGGAGACACATACGGACTTATATACGTAATCACATACGTATCCGGGACGAATTTGGGCGGGTCATTACAGCCACCAACCAAGATAACAGAGCTTCGATCTTTCCTCGGTTTGGTGAACTATTACCATCGTTTTATTTGCGGGTACTCTACCCAAGCAGCTCCTTTGACGGGCCTCTTGAAAAAGAAAAAGACGTGGGAATGGTCAGAAAAATGTCAAAGGGCCTTTGAGGACTTGAAGGCGGCGATAAGCCAAGAACCCGTCTTAGCATTGCCGAATTTTACTAAGACATTTGAAGTTCATGCGTATGCCTCCGACTTTGCTATTGGAGGAGTCTTCATGCAAGGGGGGCATCCTATTGCCTTTGAGAGCCGCAAGCTCAATGACACCGAGCGGCGTTACACGTTGCAAGAGAAGGAGATGACGGTGATCATTCACTGCTTGCGGGTATGGCGCCACCGTTTGCTCCGTGCAAAGTTCGTGATCAAGACGGATAACGTTGCCACGAGTTACTTCCAAACTCAAAAGAAGTTTAGTCCGAAGCAAGCTCGTTGGCAAGGTTTCTTAGCGGAGTTCGACTATGATTTGGAGTACAAACCCGGGAAGGTGAATGTGGTGGCTGACGCTCTGAGTCGTAAGACCGAACTTGCCGCCATCACTCAAGTCAAGGGGACCCTACTTGACCTGATCAGGGAAGGGATGGAACATGATCCATTAGCTAGGGAACTCTTCAAAGCCGCACGAGAAGGCCGAGGAAGTTTTGGGAGGAAGATGGCTAGTTTACACAATGGGGCATCGGGTCTATATCCCAAAATGGAACAACTTGCGGCGTGGCATAGTAAGGGAATGTCACGATACCAAGTGGGCGGGTCATCCGGGTGAAAAGAGAACGTTAGCATTGGTGGAACAAGCTTACTTTTGGCCCCAAATGAAGGATCAAGTAGAGCAATACGTAAAGACTTGTCTTGTATGCCAACAAGACAAGGTGGAGACGAAGAAGGCCGCTGGGCTATTGGAGCCACTACCCGTGCTCGAAAAACCTTGGGACTCGATCACCATGGACTTCATCTCGGCATTGCCCAAGTCGGAAGGCTTTGGATCTATCTTAGTTGTGGTGGATCGATTCTCTAAGTATGCTACGTTCATACCGGCCACTAAGGATTGCACAGAGAGAAAGCGGACACGACTATTCTTCAAGAATGTCGTGAAATACTGGGGGCTACCAAGAAGCATCATTAGTGACTGCGACCCACGCCTTACGGGACGAATGTGGTCAGAGTTGTTTTAGATGCTCGGGACGGAGCTACACTTCTCAATAAGTTTTCACCCTCAAACCAATGGGCAAATTGAGCGAATGAATAGCTTGTTGGAAGGCTACTTGAGGCACTTTCGAGTACAAACCCGGTGAGATTGGGCGAAGCTACTTGATGTTGCCAAATTCTCCTACACTTACAAAGGAGTGAGGCTACGGGGCATAGTCCATTCGAGTTGGCGACCGGACAACAACCACTCACTCCTCACACTTTAGCCACTTTCAGTGATGGAAGAAGCCCATGCGCCTTCAAGATGGCAAAGTCATGGGAAGAGCACGCCGATGTAGCTCTAGCATGCTTAGAGAAGGCACGAAGGCGCATGAAGAAGTGGGTGGATGAGAAGAGAAGGCCCTTGGAGTATAACGTTGGAGATCAAGTCCTTGTGAAGATAAGACCCGAGCAATTCAAGGCATATCGAAGTGTTCACAAGGGCCTAGTACGCAAGTATGAGGGGCCTTTTTCCAATTGATGCTAAGGTTGGCAAGGTATCATATCGCCTTGACTTACCTAGCACTTTGAAGATTCACCCGGTCTTCCATGTAAGCATGTGGAAGCCTTATCACTTGGATAAGGGAGACTTGGGGTGAAGCGAGTCACAACGGGCACCTCTGATTGTGACCAAGTCTTATGACAAGGAAGTTGAGGAGGTTTTGGCGAATCGAGTCTTGCGCAAGCGTGGCGTACCTCCCAACATCAATTTTTGATCAAGTGGAAAGGCTTGCCAGAGTCTGAGGCGACATGGGAATCCTAAGGTGACTTGTGGCAATTCGAAGACAAGCTTAAAAAGTACGCGGCGTCGAGGGCGTCGCCGAATTAGGCGGGGGAGAGTGTCACGACCCACGCGTTTTTGGGAATATTGTAGAGATGAGTTTCACTAGAATACCATAGAATCCTCTAAAAAGATTCTACACAAATCATGGAACATTCTAGGCCTTGTTTCTAGAATCATCCTTTGTAAATATCTTAGATATTTGTAGGAGAAGATTGTGGAGAATTCTGGAAGCTTAATGTAGGTCGTTAGATCGAACAAATCTCCACCGTCCGTTGAGGAGGTGGAAAGTATAAATACGGGGTAGGAGTTCATTTGTATCCATCCAAGATCTTGTAGAGCTTTCTTGCAATGCAAAGTTTTCTCTTAAACTTCAAAGTGTTCTACTTTACCTTTTTCCTCTAAGTGCTCTTAACTTAGAAACTTTGTTTGGGAAAGGCTGACTTAGTGTGAAGTCTTGCACGGGGCGGACATTTAAAGCACTAAGGCTGCATGTAACTTGTGTTAAAACAACAAGTGCGTGGCAAGTAGCTTTCCAAAAGCAAGAGTCAATGTTATGCCCAATATGTTTGCAGAATTCACAGTAAGGTGGATGTCTTCATAGTTAATATGTTGCCAAACGGAAAATTCTTCATTTCCCAATCTAATCTTTTCCAATTCGGGCTTATTGATGTCCATTTCTACACAAATACGTGCACGATTAGTCCACTTCTTTGAAGCTGTGAGGTCATCAAGTTTGAGCGGATTTCCAATGGTAGCAGCAATAGAGAACAAGATGGCCTTGTCATAGAATAACAAAGGCAACTTCGGAAGAGAAATTCAAATAGGAATTATCGAATATTCAATAAAGGATTAAAATCATATGTATACTTGATAATTCGCATAGGGAAGCCATGGATATACCAAATTTTGTTTTTGGAAGATACGACGATAATCTTCTTGATTCTCAAAATTAATAAAGATGTGTTTGCCATCAAGGTGCCCAATCTCAACACTACCAGTAAGTCAAAGAGCATTAAAACCCTCACCAATGTCCTGTATCTTAGGTTTCTTATGTGAGAATTTGCCCACTAAAGCAAGTTTAAACCAACCAGCTAATATGGAAATCTCTTTTTGCAAAATTGGAATGTGAGGTTCATTAGCATACAAGGTCACACCCCGTATCGCCACTAGCTCTGATTTTCCGTCATGAATGATTTGTTCGAAGGATTTAGTTTGAACAGATGAGAAACTCCTCTTATTTTATAAAATCTCAGCATATGTTTTGATATGATTTTCTGGGGAGGGGGATCCTCCTCCGTAGCTCGATCAATATCTCGATAGAAGAAGAGAGAAAGCATAAAATTCGAAGGAATAATTTTTTTTCCCTAAATCGCCGGAATTTTCCCAGAATCTTGTCAATGAGAGTTTAATGGTTAAGTAGCAGCTGAATGATATGTGGCTTAAAATTAAAGAACTTATTTAGCACGAAATCTAAATATTTGGACAGTCCGTACCTCCAACTCGCTCATAGACAATTCAACTTTGTAGCCTTTGAGTTCATTCCCAGTGCTCTCGCTTTGCTGCATTATAGCCTCAAAACCTATGGAGAATAGCTTGATACACAGTAGCACGGGTTCTCTAGCGTGCCTGGCTATGGCGGCTATGCCGAATAATGTGAACGCGGGATTGAATATTATAGCCAATTTGCAGCAGCAGAATTTGAGGATCTTGTTCGATACGGTGAATTGTCGGGTAGGTATTGCTCGTGAGCTTTGCAATTAGGTTTTTGTTTAGCAGGTCTGAAATCCCTATTACGATAGATCAGTTCGTGATAGACCTAGTTCTAATTGGACTTGACTTGGAGTTTCTTTTGTTTCTAAGAGATCACAATGGGAAACAACAATCCCGGGGTGCACCATAGTTATGGTGTTTTTGGGCATTTTTACGGGTTCTTTTGGTATCCGTTTTGAAATTCGGGATCGGATTGATTCAGCACGACGAGGCGGAACTCCATCAATTTGGAAAAAAAAAATTTCGACATCGTGACGACCGATCAAAGTTTTGGCCATTATTTTGATAGGTCTAATTGGACTTGACTTGGAGTTTCTTTTATATTTAAGAGATCACAATGGGAAACAACAATGTTATGTTGCACCTGAGTACACCATAGTTATGGTGCTCCCGGGTATTTTTACGGATTCATATGGTGTCTGTTTTGAAATCCGGGATCGGATTCAGATTCAACACGACGATATGGAGCTCCAACAATTTGGAAAAAGATTTTTCAACACTGTAGCAGTCCGTGGTGGCCGGTCAAAGTTTTGGCCATAATTTGGACAAAAAATTATTACCAAAACTTTGATCAGCCGCTACGATGTCAAAAAAATTTTCGAATTGCTGGAGCGTTGCCTCATCATACTAAATATGGATCCGACCTCGAATTTCAAAACGGATATCTGATGAACCCGTAAAAGTACCTAGGAGCACTGTAACTATGGTGCACCCAGGTGCACTTGATCAATGAGGCAATGGCAAAGAGTAATGTCACGATGGTTAAGAAACCAAGTAGTGCACTTATTTGTTTGACCGGAATCTTAGAAGTTAGATGTAGATTAACAACGTGATTTTTTTACTAAAGTTCAAATCCTAGCCTACTTTTCTAAAAATAAGTTCACATTTCATGGTTTCGACCGCAGAACATAATACCATACATTAAAACGACATATAGGCATCAACATCGAGATCCTTCAAATGTGTATGGACACGTAGGACATTGGGGCGTAGCCTTCACTCGGGTGTTTGTGTGTATTGTTTTTTGAACCCTAGTCAGTGACATTAATGATAGAGATTGAGATGAAGAAGAATCATTGTGAGGTTCGTATTCTTCAAACCTATGTAACTTTGTCATATACATCCATTTTAGCCCATAAGTATTTCCTGAAAAGACGACATCTACAAGACTCATCGCTATGCAAATTTGTCATATACATGGTCATTTTGGGGCATTTGAGATTGTTTCGAAATCTGAAACTGTAATTTTGTAATTTTTGTATTCTAGTTTACAGTAAAACTCTTGTACATATACGTATGGCAAGTGATCAATGAAACATCGAATATCTATGATTTAGTTAGTATAAAACCATGTGAATAATCGTAAATCAACATTGACAAAATCCATTGTATTCAAAGAATATATGACATCTCAAAAATATTGTATGATGTCAAAATGATTACATCGTACTGAAATGACTAGTAATGTTCCAATGCCAACTAATAGGTGTCGATTAGCGTCGGATGAGTGCCACATGCCCCCCTTCCCACCATCAGGGCAATGGGTGTGTGGATATGTGTCGATAATCTGGCACTAGTTGGCCTTAGATTATTAGCGCTGAAACGACACATATTTCGTGAGCAAAATAATTAACACTCAATTCAATGAATGTAACTCTAAAAACAACTTTCTAAATCCAAAAATTCTTATATTTGCACATAGCTGTTTGCATGTAATATCTATAATATATAAAAAGGGTGGATCCATTGGAAACTTTTAATTTGCTTCTTTTACACTTTTATATGTTTTTTATTTCTAAATGGTCCTTAATTCATGAATTGAATAAAAAAACCTTATCCGTCCTTTTTTTTTCTTTTTTTTTTTCCAACTTTTGCTCTCATATTTTTCTTTTAAAAAAATCGACATTGTAGTTAAATAGAAAAGTATATAATATAAATATTAAATAAAATGTCTCAATTTGAAGTATTGAATGAGTTTACTTTCAAGACCTAACTATAAACGCACAATTTATCGAATGCGTAAAAGACTACGAGTAATAATCTTAGTTTCTACGTTTTATCTTTTCCATCAAAAACTAAATTTAATTTACTTCATTAAATTACATTCAAATTATATTTGTAACTTATCAATTTAGTCCCAAAAAATCTTTTCATTTCCAGATTAACATCCCTACTTTATAAAAACAAATTCAATGAAGTCATAATTATATTACATTTTAATCTCAATCAATTCTATTTATAAAGATGACGTTTTCGCTTTCATTTTCATTATCATTATCGTTTGTAAGTTATTTTTTAAAATTATGTATTTTCTTTTTTCAAATTATAAATCTAACAAATAATTACATTGTGTAATTTAATGATCATAAACTATAGTTAACTTTATTTTCAAGTGTTAATTTTTTTTTTAAAAAAAAAGAATAACAACCACGATCTTAAGGTCACAAGTACGAAGTTGATTGTTCTATGAAACAACATATAAATATCGGCTTAATTGTCCAGATGAAAAATATGTAATATGTATATATTAGTCAATCTAGCAATAACAAAAATTTTTGAAATGCGCCTTTCAAACTCCAAGTATTCACACTAGGCATACTGATATACTTTCATTTAATCCTTTGAAGCGTGCTTATAGATTCATGAGAGGAAACTTATCACGTTAATATGTAAAATTCTAAATAAGTGTCATAGCCCCTCGTAACATCAATCCCTAGTATGTCTCCAATAGCCTGCCGAGGCCCATCCTCTACGTTCGGACTCCAGGATACTGCTGTCTTCTGCAGGTTAACTACCTACCCCGATACCTGTCCATATGTTGCCAATATCTCCCTAGTACACTAGGCATCCCCCACCTCCACACGGGTAAACAGGACCGAGTCATCCTCAAAAAACAGATGGTTCATCCTTGGACCGTTCCTCGAACAACGCATTCCTAGCAATTCATCTCGTTCCTCAGACCGAGATAACAGTGTCTCTGCTATCACGTCTCTTTCTTGGGCTCATGGGTTATAGGGTTGAATTGACCACGCTGGTGGCTCCAATCGCGTGGAATCCTTTGCAATTGCTGGTCTTTCTCTTCTCTACTAATCTGTGTCTTATCTATACTTTCTTGATCTAGTTGTGGAGGCTTTGCTAGTGCTTACTTCGAACTGTTTAAGAAAACTAAAAATCGATCCCTATAGATCCAGGTTGCTGCTGATCTCATGTCTCTTTCTCGCTTCTTAAGAAAATTCAAAATCGATCCCCATATAGTGATGGCAACGGGTTGGGTTTGGGTCTGATCCACTATACCCAAACCCGAACTACTGTAACGTCTCCTCCAGTTATGTGCCCCAACTTAGCATCAATTGCACACACATAGCACATTTAACGTCCGTTTGATATGTGTATTCATTCATAATACTTAAGGATTGACTCACTAATTATTGTATTAATATTTTAGAGAACTAGAGATAACATCACCCATCTACATATGTTCCCCATATGACGCGTTCACGATTTTCAACCGCGCGATAAATGTCATAAGTACAAGATAGCAACATCTTACAAAACGATCTGTATATACATCGATATAACAACTTTCAAAATACCCACATGAACCCAAAAGATTTCGGTTCCAAAAGAGTCACCGAGCATAGGACGATGTCTTCTCGTCTCGTCATACATCATTTCTTCGATGACTCTCCGCTGTCTCCAACGACCTGCTTCCCACGGTCAACGTTATCTGTTAAATAGAAAAACAAAGAAATATGATAAGTCATAAAGACTTTGTGAGTAATATGTATGTATGCATATAGGAGATACGCACAACTTTGGACTCGGTTGTTCGTCATGAGTTTACACTAATTCCACGCTTATCATACGGCTCCTAATTACATTCCGTTTGGGGCTTAAATTCCTTATTGGCCATCTTATCATGTATTTGGGGCTTCCCCCATTTGGCCGTCTTATCTTTCGTATACGTGTAGACTCACAAATAACAACATTATATGCATAGGTCTATGTTATAGTTTATGCAAACATATCCAATTAATTCAATCATATATAATACCGAATACATAAAGAAAACACAATCCTAAGGATAGATACAACCTTTGTAAATCCACCACCTTCATACGTACCCGATAATACCTAAAACATAGAAGACATATTAAGGCATGCCAAATGTTAGATATCAAGGGTTTCTAGCTCACTTCCTATAAGTAATTATCACTACTACCTAACTCTAGCATTCATGTAAGGCATAAGTTATGCTAATCAACCATAAACCTAGTCATAAGCATATATAACATTACCTTGCCTTTTAACACATCAAACAAATATCTACTACCCACCTTATAGTTGATGTATACAACCAACAAGCTTCCTCCAATTTTTCTCCTTCTTGCTTCACTTACTCTCTAACTTCAACTCCCAAAATGAGGTTGAATAATGGTACTAATAGATAACCAAGGGAGATACAAAAGTGGAAGGCTCAGGGATTACTTGAAGGTATTCTTGGGGTGTATTATACAAGTTAGGGTCGAGTTTGGGTAATATATATCCAATACATAGTCAAGAAACCTTAAAATAATGCTTTGACCGACTTAAAATTACGGTCGTACATACCAAAATTACAGCCGTAAATTACCAAATCACAGCTGTAATATGAACATACGGCAGTATCAAAATATCATACGGTCGTGTCAAAAGCTCTGCACCAACACTCTGGCCTTCATGTTCAACATAACGGCCGTATCTCAAAGTTTACAGCCGTAAAATACAACATACGGCCGTATCAAATGATTATACTACCATATCAAACTCTTTGAAAATTTTTGCACGTTTCCACAACTTTGGGATTACGGTCGTATCCTCACATGTTATAGTCGGAACTATACCATTATGGCTATATCTAATTTATATACGGCCGTACCAAACTCTCTGAAAATTCCTACTCTTCCCTGCCTCATCATTACGACCGTATCAAAATGTATTTACGGCCATAAATCTGGTTTTTTCTGAAATGTCGAAATTTATTTCTACAACATTAACCCTTAACTTTCTTAGCCACCATATGCTCATACATTAGTTATATGCCGGTCATACATGGATAGTTGATGCTGAAAATAGTAATGACTACTTACATACCAACGTTAGTGTATATTAGGGGCTGATTAGCAGTAACTAAAACAGAATAAAAGGATTTTGTATTGATAGCTGAGCTCGAGCTCGGTACTAATTATAGAGGATTTCTTGTCCTTCGAATGGCAACTAAATCTTATATTTATAGTGTAAATCCCATGGGTGGTCGTAGGTCATATGAGGTGACAGGACTAGCTCCAAACTAGGTGTGATGATTGCCTCTACAACTTGGAAGCAGCCATTTGCATTTAGGGTGATGGCGCTCGTGACTTGTGTAGCCGTCTCTGCATTTATGGTGATGGTCCTATCAGACGGCAGTGACGTAAGCGTGTCAGGAGATAAGTGGATTGTCCTTGCTGTCGGTTATTGCGGCGGTTGAGGTTCTTAGCTATGCTTCTGACCTGATCCTCCCGCCGACCTGGGCACCGGAGTATGAGGGGGCTCCTTACCTGCTCATCGGCCCAGCTCGGCCAATCGAGGCTGAGCTATGCTACATTCGAACTCAGCCTTATATTCTGTCACGGCGTCGATAATAGCGCCGATCTGTGCTGGGACTAGGCCACGTCAGCGGGGTGCCAACATGGATCATTCATAATCATCGTCACAAAACAAAAATATTCATAATCATCTACAAAAATCACAAACAATCTTGTATGGAATCGAACGGTTGTTACAACCGCAATGCCAAGCTCGAACCCATAGCCGAACCGAACTGTGAGTCATTCGGGTCGGTTCGGTTCGGATATCCGTTCGGATCGGTTCTCAAATCCGATCGGTTACCCATATACCTAACCTTTTTTTATATATATATTTTTTATACTACTGTTGGGCCATTCGATACCCTTTTACCTAGTTACGGTCCTACCGATTATTAAGTAAAAAGATTTGACTTTAATGTTTGGCCCATGTAGACCAGCCCAAAGATTTCCAATCGAACCCAGAACGGAACAGCAACCTGATGGCTTATATAGAAGAGGAAATGCGCTTACTCTTTTCTTAACTGCCGATGTGGGATTGTCATGACTCATGATGCACTATTTTTCCTTCTTTTGCATGTTTACTGGTGTTCTTTGACTTCTTTCTCTTGTTCTGTTTCTTTCTTTTTGTTTTGTTTTCTCGCTCTCCTTTTTTTTCTAGCGTAAAATAGAAATATTATTCAAGGCTTAAAATGGAAAAATTATAAAAATGATTATTCAAAGCACGAATATATATTTTTATAATATCATTTCTTTCTATTATTTACCACATAAAATAATATAATTTTATTTATTTAAAAGTTTTCATAGAAAAAAAAATCAGGTACGCCTCTAAAATCCATATTCGACCCAAATCCACTTCGAGTTTTCGTATTGAAAACCATATTTGACCCGTTAACCCGTCGGTTCGGGTTTTTTTGACCCACTCGATTAGGGTACCCACAGTTTTCAGGTTTGGCGGGTTGGTTTGCCATTCCCATCCCCACAGATCTAGACCTTGGTAGTTCTTGCTTCGAATACCTTTGGATCTGATACGGATACAGAAACTATATGAGAGCTGTGCCGTAATCTGAGGCTCGAAGATGAGGATGAAGAGGTGAAGCGGGTGACTATCGACTCGGGGGTTAGCGCTGTTGGGCGTGAGACTCTAGCTTTGTGTCATGCTGGGAAAGTTTTGTTAGTCAAGACGGTTAACAAAGAAGCTTTGAGCAGGGTACTTCATACAATTTTGCAATTCTCTCAAGGGTTTACGATTGAACCAAAGGCCAGGCATAATACTTTCCTCTTTCGTTTTGAATTTGTTGGTGATTGTAGGAGGGTAAATTAATATGCAAAATAATATTAGGAATAATATTTGTAATATATTACAAAACATTGTAACGCATTATGTAGAATGGAAATACATAATTATAATTAAAAAAATTAAAAATGTTAAAAATGAAAACCACAAATCGTAGTATTATCTGAAAAAAAGGACAATGGTTTCCTTAAATATAAAAACTCTAAATTTAAAAGAACCTCCGAAATTCACGAAAAATGAAGAGAGAAATGGGGAGAGAAATTGCAACAAAAAGTTATCATTAAACAACTGTAGAAAAATTATTAAAAATGTCGATGATATGGGTAAAAATGCACAAAAGTTGAGAAAGAAAGGTTTAAAAAAATAGGAAAAAAAAAATTTCATGCTTGTAGAAATGAACCCATGCTCAAACCATTGCAGCATCTCCACCTGGCACCTCACCAACTCAGCAAGATGGCCAAATTGTGATAAAGCCACATGACGGGATATGTACTAGAATTTGGCAGCGGGACCTGATTTTTGTAATGCTTTGATGTTAGTATTTTTAACTAGATTTGGAATATTCCTTAGTTTCTGTACTTGTGTTAAAAAAAAACCCCAAAATTATGCGTTGCACCATCCCAAAATAAAATTAGGCGTTTGGAGTTGGAGTCCATGTTGGCAGCCCAAAGCAGATTAGCCCATAGGACCGATGGGACCATATCATCTGTAAACGGTCCGTAGCCTATAGAAAACAAAACAAAACTCAAACTGGGCTTTAATGCCCAGAAGAAATTGGGACCGAGTATAACATCAAGCCATCAAACTTTTATCAGAAAGAAGAAAACGAAGGGAAACAGAAAATTAGGGGAGATGATGAGAAGATTAGGGTTAGGTTTAGCGGCCGCAAGGGCAAGGGAGAAAATCAGCAGCGGCTGTCTATTTATGAGTAGTTTAACGGCGAATGAGAAGAGTTTATATTTATGTTTCTATGAGGAGAGTCGATGCCGTGATGCATCAATACCATCCGAGGTGAATAAAGTTGTGGGTCAAGTTGTTCGGCGCATCAGTTTGAATAATGATTATGATGATGACGGCAAGGAGGAGCAGTACTTGCGGGATGGCGCACCTTTTAAGAGTTCCAAGGATATTGGTAACTGGAAATTTTGCGGTCGCTTCGGTTCCCAGATTCTTTTCCCCACCGGCCCCTGCGGCCTTGAGGATTCATGTTCATATTCATATTCAGATTCATATACACATATGAATGGGGTTGATACGTCGACCCAGCCGATGAAGTTCCAGGAATTCAAGGCCTTCTCAACTCCGAAAGTTAACCCGGTGCTCGTGGAGCTCAACGGAAAACTCTACTGCATTGACAACCACCGAGGCTACAACTCCTCACCCACTTTTGAGGTTTTAGATCCCGAAGACAACTTCAATTGGCGGCCTCTGCGTCCACCTGCCCCATTACGCATAGGGTTACCTTTCTCTTTCTATTGCTCTGTTTTGGAGGGGAGCAACAAAATCCTAGGTTGGGCGAAAGGTAAGTCGGAGGGGCCGCGTGGAGTGTATTGCTTTGATGTCACCAAGCCTGAAAATGGATGGATGGTGGTAGGGGCATGTTTGGATTCGGATTTGAGTAAACACCTTCCCGTTCTTGGATATCGTAGGCCTCCTGTCTTCATCCAAAACCATCATCCCCATCTTGGTCATTTCTACCTTATGTTTAGCTATACTCCTTACTCTAAACCTTTCACCCTATTCCCCTATTTCATGTCACACAATTGTGATTCTTTCCAACCAATTGGGGAAATTGAGCTGCCTCAAGAATTGTGTTCTAACTATATACCCATTCCTGAAGGGTGTGGGTATGGAAAACATATCTGTACTGATTTTGATATTGTCCATCTCGAAGCTCAGAAGTTCTGCCTGGTTTTGAACAAATTCTACTCTTTTGATCCTAATCAAGGCCTTGAAAACACCGCCACTCTTCTTCTCATTACATTTGAATACGACATTATTCCCAATGTCAACAAAGTGGATATCCAAACCCGATTTCTTGGGGCCCGCCACTTTCGATACCATCCAGAGCAGCTGCGTGAACCAAATTTTATACGGACCTCCTGCCTGCACCTCACTGGTGCATTTGTGCTCTAACAACCTCTTTCTCTCTGTAAGGGTATGTTTGGTTGGCTTTAGCTTCCATGCCAATGTCACATCAAAAGGAATTGAATTTCATCTTTGGTTGCCAAGGTTTCCATGTAAACTATTTCTAGGTACAACACAAAGCTCTTTTTTTTGGCCATTTTCCATGCAAACTAAAATCTAGTGACGATTTGGTTTTTTGTTTTCCATGTAAGATGGAATTGGTTTTCCAAGTTTTTGTTTTCCTTGCATTGCAGTCAAACACACCCTAAGTCTGTTCATTTACATGTTTATCATTTATCAAATTAGATTGAGTTCACCTGAACGGAAAGTGTTTGCATTTGATTACTAAACGGGGCTTGTGCAACATCTCAGGCCTAATTGGATTTGGATGCCACTAAACCTGCCCTTTCTTTGCTTAGGGAGGTGGTGCCTCAAAAGCTTATCATGTGGAAGGGATTAGTAGCCCAATATCTTGTCTATGGTTTAGGTGTGCTACCTCAAAACCTGCCCCTTCTGTTGTTATTTGCTGCTGAACCGTGTGAGATATTGGGCCACTTCATTTTCTTCTTTCATGTTAATCTTTATATTTTCTCGTCTGTTTTCACAAAAAAGTGCTAAATTGCAATCTTTGGACCTGTACCTTGTGTCGAATTTCGCTTTGGTTCCCATAACTTTAGTGTGTGTTTGGTACATCAGAAGGGTATGATTGACAAAATTGAAATTGCAACTGGTGGAGAAATTGACTTTTAACTACAAGAATCCGCCATGTAATTTGAAAGGAAAATGTTAGAATTTTAGTAGTAGTCCTGAACCCAAGTTGAGTTACTCATTATATATTGATTTGATTATAATTGATAATAATGTTCCAAAACCAGGTGCTGGTACCACCTGGTTTTGGAAAAATACTCATTATAATTAGTTTAAAGTGGAAATTGATGTATATCTTCTTCTGCATAACAGGGAAAGAGCATCAAAGGAGCTTATGTTGAGGATGAATGATCAGGGACTATGAAGATGTTGTTTTGGACTTCACAGAGTTGTTTTTGGTGGCATACGAGCTGGATGGGGTTTATCCCTTAGGCCAAGTTTTAGTACCAATATTTGTGTAAGAGATGATGTGTGTTAGACTTTGAACTATTTAATTTATTTATCTGGTACCCTGTTGTAACCGTTTAACCCTATCCTACACTCTAGGTAGGAGCAACCATCCGGACGGATAAAATAAGTTGTAACTGTTTAATTTTTGGTACACTCTAGGTCGGAGCAACCATCTATAGGTGCTAGTTTTATGCCGCAGCTTATCTTTTGATCATTATTGAAATTATGATGTTGCTACAAAATTCTGAATACTTATTTTAAGAAAAAATGCATTTGTAGTTGAGGTTTTGGTATTCATTGCATGTTAGCATTTTCAATTTTCAATCCACTACAGACCCTTCCAACCAAAAAAAAAAAAAACACGAAGGGGGACTGGGGGAGAGAGGGGGGCGGGGAGTGGGGTGGGGGAGGGAGAGGGAGAGAGAAAGTTGACAACTATGCATTAGTTGCATATTTGAGTCGTTAAATGACAAGTGTTTAACATCAAAACAACTCCTCTTTCAAGATTCCTGTTGCCTGATCTTTCTTCATTCGTTAAATGCTCGTGTTTTCTGAAGTATAAAATTTGTGAAGAGTAGTTGATACGCAGCACGATACACCTTTCCCTATTTATGGGAATGCCTCATAGTTGAGTCTCAAAAATATTGTTTGAGTTGTATGAGAATACCAATGCTTCTGTAGACATTGTCGAAAATATGAGTTAAATGCCCAATGAATTTATACGTTAATTCACTTTTATTCAATTGTGGGTCTCGGCTGATTTTGATTCCCTTTTTCTTTACTCTTTGATATTTGTAACATTTCTATGGCGACACCTGGAAATTTTATCCTCCTTGTATGCGCAGGTACTTAACCTCTTTGATTCGGGAATTATTGCTTCATGAACTTGCTTCAAATCTCATATCTCACCTGCTATGCCGTTGAAACTTTTGCATTCGGGACTACAATAGTTGACCGATCAGTGATCCTAAATAGTTTCTGTGATGGAGGTAATTTTGTAATTGTGATGCACTAAATAGTAATTGTACACTACTCTTTTGCTAGTTGTTTGGCCTAAAGAATGGTGTTTTTCTAAAGTTAACTAGGTAGTTTATCATGTCGTGGTTGAGCTTACATTTCTTACTATTTGAATGTAATTCCTTGAGCAAAACCTAATCAGTGTTGATGAATTGAATTAATTGAAACGGACATTGCTGCCACCCTCCGAGATTTGAATTTCAGACATTTGTGTGGGGTATCTATTTCTAGTAGTGTCAAGAACAAATTGATTAATCTGTGGGTAAAGAAATAAAAAAAGTTGAGGTCCTCATATGATATAAGCCAGCATTATTGCTATAAGTTTTATTATTATTATTATTATTATTATTATTATTATTATTATTATTATTATAAGCATTATCACTTAAAATATTTTCTTTCGTTTCTTTATTAATTATTGTTTCTATGTAAACAATGTAAATAAAATATTTTGATTCCTTCCAATTAACATTGCAATATAATATGTGTTATGCAATTGAGTAGACATAAAAACCTTGGCTCAAAATAATGTATGACATAATTGCTAGCATATAACAAATACAGTCCTGTTCGAGCACCATCATCCTTACCATAGTTACGGAACCATCGGGTCATTTTGAGGGTTCGCCTCTGAAATCCGGGACGAGATTTAGGATCAACGCGGCGAAGGGGGGCTATAGTAATTTAGAAAATTTTCCGACGACACCGCGGCGGCCCGTGGCGACCAATCAAAGTTTTGCAATATTTTTGATCTAAAATTATTGCCAAAACTTTGATCGACCGTCACGGTATTGTCGGAAAATTTTCAAAATTACTGGAGCTCCCCCTTATCGTACTAATTCTAGATCTGGTCCTAGATTTCAAAACAAAGGTCGGACGGGCCTTCAAACTGACCGAGTATTCTATAATTAAAAGACCATCTGATGATTTTTGAAATTTTTTGATAATAAATAATAGCTAGAACTTTTACTGATATTCTAATGTGATAAAACTCTAAAACTGTGTGCGGTAAATAAATAAATATTGCCTAAAATATTTCCAAATTGCTACACCTCTTACCTTTGGATAGGAATGAAATATAGAAAAGTGCCAATCTCCAAATTTCTTTCCCACTCATCAGCCGCTCAGATCTTTACGGAATGCCATATTTGACTGCTCGACTGCTTTGAAATCGCATCTGGATCAAGATGGCGAGAGTGAGTTCAGAATTTTCAATTTTCCGGCGACAGTGCTGATTTGGCCAAAGTTTAACCACATTTTTTGGGTAAAAAATATTGTTAAACTTTGACCGGCTGCTCACCACCGCTACGAGCCGAAAAATTCAAAATTCTGAACTCACTCTCACCGCTTAATTCTAGATCTGTCTAATTTCAAAATAGATATCGAACGGGCCATCAAAATGGCCTGAGCGTTCCATAATTAAAAATCGCTCGATGGTGCTTGAGATTCTTGGCCAATCTCTCACTGTTGCTCTTAGTAATCATTTTAACCGGCTCCGCCACATATGGTGAAATCTCCGCATTCCAAAGGAGTATATACATGATTTTTATAAAATATTTTGATTTTAATCTTAAATTTATGTAAAAGTGAAAAGATGGGCTGTTGGAGTTGGATCCAATTGGTTGGCTAGCCCAAAGGAGATTAGCCCATAAAACCCAACCCATAGGTACGTATCTCATCCCTACAAAAACAAAACTCGAACTGAAATTACACCAGGAAGGTAAAGAGAAAATCAGTTGAGTGGGCGATGAGGACATTGGCGGCGTCAAGATTAGGGTTACGTTTACCGGCTGCAAGGGCAAGGGAGAAAATCAGCAGCGGCCTATTTAGTAGTTTAGCAGCGACAGATGTATGGAAGGAGAAAGGCATGATATTGGAATCGAAATCGGAATCGGGGAAGAGTTTATACTTGCGTTTCTTTGAGAAGATTGAAGGCGTGAATCAAGTTGTTGGCCCCATCAATCTCAGTTTGAAGAATAGTGATAGTGATGATGGTAAGGAGGAGGAGTACTTATCCGAGTGCGAGGTCAACAAGGGTATTAGTAGGAAATCTCAAATTCTTTTCCCCTTCGACGGCCCGGCGATGAAGTACCAGCATTTCACCAACAAATTCGCAGGCCCAAAACCTGATCCGATGCTCCGGGAGCTCAACGGAAAACTCTACACCTTTGACGATACCTGCTCCCACCCCTTTAAGGTCAAAGACAAAGGCGACGAGTGGCGGCCCCTCGCTAACCCTCCCTTTACCAAGTCCCGATGTTGGGGACCTGGTTATATCTCTATTATGGAAGCAAGCAACAAAATCTTAGCTTGGAAAGCCATGTCGAAGGCAGTGTACTGCTTTGATGTCACCAAGCCAGAAAATGGATGGACAGAGTCATCTTCCAGTTTGGCTAATACCCTTCCCTTTCTTCCCTGTTCTGATTGGCCTCCTATTTTCATCCACCACCCCAACTTCTACCTAATATTTAACTGTCAGCCTTACGATCTCCTTATATCCGCATTTTTCATGTCGTCCGATTCTCATTCTGTCCAACCCATCCAGAACGGACCGATTCAGCTGCCTCAACAATATTGCTCCAAGTATATACAAGAATGTTTTGGAAAAAAATTTGTCATGATAGATCATCAGATTGTCCATCTTGGAGGTCAACAAGCCTGCCTTATTTTGAACAAATTCTTATCTGATCAAAACGCCGCCATTCTTCTCCTCCTAACATTTGAGTATGACATTATTCCTAATGGAGTTAGTGTAGATATCCAAACCCAATTTCTTGGGAGTCGCCGCTTTCGATATCAACCAGCTGTAGCTGTTGATATAGAGAATTTGCACCTAAAACTCACTGATGCATTTGTGCTCTAGCAATCTCTCTCTGTAAGTTTTCTTTATTACCTCCATACAAAGTCGCTGCAAGTTACAACCGACTTAGGTGGTTAGAGGATGGAAACTGTGTGTTTATGTTATGCATTTGACATTGTTGTATTTGAATGCCTGCAGGCCCTTCTCTTAATATTAACTGATAGTCTTAATTAGGTTATTGGTTGGTTGTGGAGATGGTGCCTTATTATGGTTTGGGTCCCCAGAACCTGTTTGGCCCTTTTCATTTGTCTTGTTATTTGCTGCTGAACAGTCTGTAGCGAAAAAATAATACATTTTCTTCTTGCATGTTAATCTTTATGTCTTCTCATTTGCTGTCACAAGAAAATAATCTTAGCACATAAACAACCGTCACCCCTTCTTTTTTTTTCTATACCTTTTGGTCGGGTCCGGTAGCTTTAATCTTGCAAATCGGTGTTGTTGAACAGTCGTAAGGCTTTTTCAGTTCATCATAGTATGTATAATGTATGTACTGGACCAATTTTGTGCAAGTTGAATCATTCATTGTGTACTCATCTGTTGATAATTGGTTGAAAGTGGATTGGGTTGTGATATGCATCTTCTTCCACATAATAGGAAAAGAGCATCGAAGGAATTTGTGCTGAGGAGATGATGATCAGGAACTATGAAGATGTTTTCGGTGGCATGCGAGCTGGTTTGGGTTATCTCTTAGGCCAAGTTTTTGTGTAAAATATGTTGTGTGTTGGACTTTGAACTGTTTAATTTATTTATCTGGTGCCTTGTTGTAACTCTTTAATTTCCGGTACACTCTAGGTAGGACCATAATAATATATGAGTGCTTTTAATGTCCAAGTGGTTTTATCTTTTTATAATTAGTGATTTCACTAAATGGTACAAACACGAACCGCCCTCTAATTTGAATATGGTACGGAAAACGAGACCTGAAGAAACTTCGCCAACAACTGGCGAAACCTAGTCACCTCCTATAGTGCAAAGTCGAGAACGCAACAGTTGGTGATCGGCAACAACCGATAACCTTGATTCCAATCACGTTGACTGATGAAGTCTAGATCACACGGGTTTTGAACACCACGAAGGTTGATCAATGCTTCGATAAGTTCGGGGTTGATCAATCCACATATCTCGTAGGGTCCACCTCTAGTATTAATTTTCTATCATTCAACTTCATTAATTCTCTATCTTCCTATTCATAAAAATACATTAAAATTTATATGATAAAACCAACTAACCAAGTCTCGAGGGTGGCAGCAATGCCCGTTTCAATTCATTCAACTCATGAACACTTAGTAGGTTTTGCGCAAGGAACGACATTCAAATAGTAAGAAATGTAAGCTCATCCATGACATGATAAACTACGTAGTTAACTTTAGAAATGAACAGCGTTCTTTTACGCCAAACAACTAACCAAAGAGTAGTGTATATTAATTACTATTAGGGTGTGTTTGATTCGCTTAAACTTTTCCTGGAAAACTCGTTTTCCAGCCGTTTTTTCCATACGAGGGTGTTTGATTCGTTTTTTTTTTTTCCGGGAAAACGTTTTCCAGGTACAAGCGTTTAAAGCACAAGAAGTATAGTTTTCCTGGAAAACTCAATCCGAGGAAAATGTAGGAATCCGTTTTCCAGGAATCCTTTTATCCAGGAATTCGTTTTCCCGGAAATGAATCAAACACACCCTTAGTGCATCACATTTACAAAATTATATCCATCATGGAAGCTGGTGAGATATGAGATTTGAAGCAAGCTGAAGCAATTATTCCAAAATCAAAGATATTTTCATACAACTCAAGCAATATTTTAAGACTCAATTGATATTTTCATACAACTCAAGCAATATTTTAAGACTCAACTATTAGGCATTCCCATAAATACTGATCACCCTAATAGGAAGCGCGAGGTTGTTAGAGCACAAATGCACCAGTGAGGTGTAGACACGAGGTCCGTATAAAATTTATTTCATGCAGCTGCTTGGGATGGTATTGAAAGTGGCGGGCCCCGAGAAATTGGGTTTGGATGTCCACTTTGTTGACATTGTAGGGAATAATGTCGTATTCAAATGTCATGAGAAGAAGAGTGGCCGTGTTTTCAAGGCCTTGATTGGGATCAAAAAAGTAGAATTGTTCAAAACAAGGTAGAACTTTTGAGCTTCGAGATGGACAATATCAAAATCAGTACAGATATGTTTTCCATACCCACATCCTCCAGGAAAGGCTATATAGTTAGAACACAATTCTTGAGGCAGCTGAATTTCCCCAATCGGTTTGAAAGAATCACAATTGTGTGACATGAAATAGGGGAATAGAGTGAAAGGTTTAGAGTAAGGAGTATAGCTAAACATAAGGTAGAAATGACCAAGATGGGGATGATGGTTTTGGATGAAGACAGGAGGCCTACGATATCCAAGAACGGGAAGGTGTTTACTCAAATCCGAATCCAAACATGCCCCTACCACCATCCATCCATTTTCAGGCTTGGTGACATCAAAGCAATACACTCCACGCGGCCCCTCCGACTTACCTTTCGCCCAACCTAAGATTTTGTTGCTCCCCTCCAAAACTGAGCAATAGGAAGAGAAAGGTAACCCTATGCGTAATGGGGGAGGTCGATGCAGAGGCCACCAATTGAAGTTGTCTTCGGGATCTAAAACCTCAAAAGTGGGTGAGGCGTTGTAGCCTCGGTGGTTGTCAATGCAGTAGAGTTTTCCGTTGAGCTCCACGAGCACCAGGTTAACTTTCGGAGTTGAGAAGGCCTTGAATTCCTGGAACTTCATCGGCTGGGTCGACGTATCAACCCCATTCATATGTGTATATGAATCTGAATCTGAATATGAATATGAACATGAATACTCAAGGCCGCGGGGGCCGGTGGGGAAAAGAATCTGGGAACCGAAGCGACCGCAAAATGTCCAGTTACCAATATCCTTGGAACTCTTAAAAGGTGCGTCCTCCCGCAAGTACTGCTCCTCCTTGCCGCCATCATCATAATCATTATTCAGACTGATGCGCCGAACAACTTGATCCACAACTTTATTTACCTCGGATGGTATTGATGCATCACGGCATCGACTCTCCTCGTAGAAACATAAATATAAACTCTTCTCATTCGCCGCTAAACTACTCATAAATAGGCTGCTGGTGATTTTCTCCCTCGCCCTTGCGGTCGCTAAGCCTAACCCTAATCTTCTCATCATCTCCCTCCTAATTTTCTCTTTTTCTTCTTTCCAATAAAAGTTTGATTTTACACTCGGTCCCAATCACCAAACAAACCCCTCTCTCAAACTACTTCGGGGTGAGATAATTAAGATGTGCACCAATATTTTTAAGCTCTTTACATTGATATCTTACTATAACAATTAATTTTCTCAAATATGGACAAGTTTTATTCAATTAGTATATGACACATGCATTGCACGTGATATATCTATAATATGTTATTTACATTTTCTCTGCATACAATTTATATATAAAAGATACAAAATAGTGAATATTATAAAATTAATTATTGTGATTATATAGTTAAAAAAGGACTAAAAAAATCTTCTAGATAATTTTTATTGAATAATATCACTATATAAATCAAAGGGTGCGCAAAAAAAAAAAAACCTTAATTTCCTTATTATCTTGCCAAAGAGAACAAAATTAATTAGTGTTTTCTTAATCAATCAGTGTTTTCTTAATCAAATCTCTTTTATTATTTTTCAAATACTAAAAATGTTAATGCCTCTAATAGTTATTTACCTTCACTCTCTTATATAAAAATTCAATTGTCAAACATTTTCAAATTTTGAAATGTAATTATAGTTATAAACAAACAAATTCGAATAAAATGACATCAAAATCTACCTTAAATGATTGATTTTTCCTCATAACATATCCAAGGAAGCTTATATTTCTAATGAGCAACATAAGTTCTTGAATTTTTGGCTAGACAATAACGTTAAGATTTTGCTAGCATAAAATAATGTCAATTGAGCATTGTTAAATATATAACAACTTCTTTACCCTTTCCAAAAAAACCACAACTTCTTTACATAAAGAATTTGCAGGTAGATGTTTTATTTTTTATTTTTAAAAACTTATGCATAAAGCGACTTGGAAAAGAAATAAATATTGTACTTTTTGTTTAATCTTGTCTTGTAAATACAAAAAAGAGAGTCATCATTTTTTAGGTACCAGTGAGTTTATGAATAATAATAAAATGAATGGGTGTGGAGTAAATGGTATTGTAATATTAATGTAATATCATTGAATAATAAATAGTAAATGACTTTAAGTTACAATATCAATTGAAGGGTAAATTAGGATCACTGTAAAAATCACAAGGGCATTAGAGTCTAAAAATATTTTACACAACATCAATACTTTTATTGTAAAAAATAAAAAATAAAAAAATCCTACCTTTTATATATTAGTGATAGTGATAGTGATTTTAACTTCACAATTTTCATTTATATTTTCATTAATATTATTATATTAATAAAATCATTTATTAATTTAATTAATTTAATTGAAAGACGCATAAAATGCAATGCTGTGCTAATTAATTGGGATTTCTCCTAATTTGTTTCCTCTTTCCTAGTGTCTCTAGAATACAGAACACAAACATCAAAGATTGTCAAATATATGGGATCTACGTTCTTGAAAAATCTCTTAGTGTACATATCTCATCAATAAGATACATGAAGTACTCGATCTTGCAAAATTTAGACATATTTTGATTTTGTGTCAATTACATTTGTTTTGTAATGTGAATGAGTAATTTTTTTTTTTCCTCTTGGTATCTTCTAGGGAATTTTTTTGTCGATACGAATTTGTTCACTGATGCCATTTGCTAGGCATCGTTTAGTCTAAAATATGGCATTAACAAGAATAGGCAAAAAAGAGTCATTCCAAAGATTTGAACAATTTGAGCCAGAGAAAAAAAATAAAATAAACAAAGAATTGCCCCCGAAAAAAAAAAAGGCTTAGTGGTTTCTATTATATATTGTTGTCCTAGAATTGTCGGAGGTACTTTTGTTTCAGTCAAATTCTCTTTCTTTTTTTTGTATAAGTTATATGTTGTCGTAAATTGTGATTTGATACTTTATTGTGTTTTCAATCAAATAATAGTCTTGGAACATTATATATCGCGGTGATTAATTCCAATATAGTTTTTTTTTATAGATATCTTGGATGCGTCTGTGTTCTTTACTCATTGATAAATTCTAGATGTTTAAATTTAAAATTGTTACTTGGTGTTGTCATGTTAACGAAATCTAGTGCCATGCTACGTATCTATGATACCTCCATTTGTGTAGCTTATTTGCTACATATTGGTAATTATTGTTTATTTGTTTGGAACTATTTTAATTTTTAATTTTTTTAGGATATGTTTGGTAGAACAAGCTGATAGGTGATAAGTTAGTTTATAACTGATACTAAGAGTTTGTGACTTATAACTCATAGCTGAAAGCTTAAAAACTAGCTGATTTAAATATTAGTATTTGATAAAATTAGTTGAAAAGTTAAGTCGTAAACACAAAATGATCGAAAAGAATATATTTAAAATAATAATATTTCTTTTTTTAGAAAAATAAAATAATAAAAATGAAATTAATAGTGAAAAACTCATGAGTTTATTTAAAAAGCCAATAAAAAAACTTTTTAAATAAACTCTTCCAACCAAATATAACTTATTTGAATAGGAGAAGCTTATAACATCTTCAAATAAGTTATAAATTAGCTTATTATACTTACTAAACATACGCTTAACCAATTTTATAATTTGCTTATTCCTTGATATTTTTTTCTCAAATGATATGCGGTAAAGCATTAAGGGCATGTTAAGTCGAGTTTGTGGCATTGTTTTGTTGCAAAGGACTACTCGTACTAATAAATTGTTGGGAAAATGGCCAATAATTATATATTTTCTAAAAAATTATCCAATTAATTATAGCATCTTATTTTTTGTACCATTAACTCTATTTTTCTCTAATAAAGCATAAACATCATATCCACCACATTTAATTTACCATTATCCCATCGGTTAAACCCAAAACCTAAACAACCTAGATATCACCCATTAGAAGATGTCATCTATCTCTCAAATTGCAAAGTAAGTCCTCCAACTTTCAAATTTTGCACTTTAGTCCTCAATTTTTGAACTTTCTTTTAAAAATAGGGATTTTAAGAAATACCCCAAAAATTACCATATCAAGATTTAATTCCCAAATAATAAAAGGTAGCGCAAATGGTCCCCAAAAACTTTGGTGCGCAAATGGTTCATTTGGATGGAATCTATCCGTTTAACCGTTAGTCAAAGTCAACTGTTGAAAACTTGGGTGCGCATTTGGTCCATTTCACTTGAAATAAATTGCACAACAGGTCCTAACTTTAGATATTGTTACAATCAAGTCCAAAAGTTTGAAAAATATATACTTTAGTCCCAAATTTAGTTAAATTGTATAATTTTATATTTTATTTTTTCTATGGGTGTTTATTTGGTCCGTAATTAATTTTATTGAATTAAAATTAGTCCCAAATTTAATTAAATTGTATAATGAGTCAACAAATTGCAAGTATGAACAAATTCGTCTTCTCCGGCCCCCTCCGCTGCCTTTTCCGATCGGAAAACTCCAGCGACTTTGACATGCTAGTCGCTTAACTGAATTTCTCGCGTTACGAATTCGATCCACCCCGTGAATTCAAATTTAAGCGTATTATGATGTGTATGTATAAATTTCCTTTCACCTTTTCCTGTGTCTGGTGACTGGTGAGTGGGGGAGGGTTGAAATTGAAGACTCGAATATGGATTAATTTCAGCACGTTTAGATTGCCTCGAAGTACAGAATAATGGAAAAAAAGAGGAAAGGAAAATGAGGGAAGTTGCTGTGTATTGTGCAGGGGAAAAATAATGGAAATGGTAGGGCCATGGAGCTGATAAAGTAGGAAGCAGCAAGAAACACGAGCTCAAATTCGAGAGAAGAATTTGGTGCAAAATTGATTGGTGCAGGTTACCAATAAATAAATAAATGAATAATGCGATCAAGTTGAAAGTTGAAAGATCATATTTTCATCGAGCCATCTGTCCCCTGTCGGTAGCTACTTGCTAGAGGCATCCAAAACTGCACCATTGGTTAGGATTTTGCTACGTCTCATAATAATAAATACAGAGTCTGAACCTATCAGGCAGATATTTTTGCATTTTTCTTTTATTCCCATGTGTTCATACTCTTCTTTCTTTTATTCCCATGTCAGGCAGGTATCAAATTAATTCAATAAAATTAATTACAAATCAAATAAATACCCATAGAAAAAATAAAATATGAAATTATACAATTTAATTAAATTTGGGATTAAAGTATACATTTTTCAAATTTTTGGACTTGATTGTAATAATATCTAAAGTTAGGACTTCAGTTTGTACAATTTATTTCAAGTGAAATGGACCAAATGCGCACCCAAGTTTTCAAAGAATGACTTTGACTAACTAAGAACTGATTGATTCCATCCAAAATGACCATTTGCACACCAAAGTTTTTTTGAATTATCATGCTTACCTTTATTATTATTTCTAAATCTGCAATATACTGGGCTTTTTTTTAATTATTTGCTAAAAATCCCTTAAAAATATCTCAAGATATTTGCACCCAAGGTCCTACATCTTTCGACTTATTTCATTTTAGTTCTCAAACTTTTAGATTTTTGACATTTTTAGTCCTTTATGCTTATCCTTTTTCTCATTTTCTTTTACATTTAGAAAATTCACCTACAAACACTATATTTAAGATAACATAAATAAATAAATTTGTCATATTTGCTGCGGTACGCACATTCAACTTCTTCCTTCCCTTGTCTCCGACTTTCTCTCTATGCATCATAAGAAAAATATTACCTACCCCTAATAATTTTATTACCTAACCAAATAATAATATGACGTACCTTTACGAATATTCAACTTTCACTTCCCCCACCCCGACTTTCTCTCTAAATTACCATCACAACCATAACTCTACCACCACCAACATTCTCCCACCGCCACTACAACCATACTACAACCACCACCAACATTCTCCCACCACCATTACAACTATAACCATAACTCCACCGCCACCACCACTCTCCTACCACCACTACCACCACCATTCATCCTTCACCACCACCACCACTCTCCCACCACCACCGCCACCGTCATTCATCCTTCACCACCACCACCATCACCATTCCGCCACCACCACCACTACCAATTCCGCCACCACCAAAGATTCCTCTACCACTACCACCATTCCCCTTCCCCACCACCACCACTACCACCACCACCATTCAACCACCACCACTCCACCACATCACCATTCCTCCACCACTACCATCATTCTCCTACCACCACCATTCAACAATCCCACCACCATTCCACCATCACTATCACCATTATTACTTACCACGATAATACTTTTATCTGCTCAAATAATACTATTATTGATATTATTACATGTCATGATAATCATATTACCTTCCCTAGTAACAACGTTACCTACCAAACCACCACCACCCCCACCACCATTACCACCATTCAACAACTGTCGCTATTGTCGCCAATCCATCACGACGACTTACACAACCATTTCTTAACCCTGGTAATACTATTACCTGCCAGAGTAATATTATTATTGATATTATTACATGCCATGGTAATTATATTACCTTCTCTGGTAACAGTATTACCTACCAAACCACCATCTCCCCAATAATACAAATATATGCCCACGATAATATCATTATCTACCCCAATAATAATGTTACCTACCCGATAATATTATTACCGGTTGTGGAAATCTAAAGAGAGAAAGTAGGGGAAAAGGAAGCAAGAAGTTGAATATTTATCAGGATTACCTAAGGTGGTACTTTGGAGAGAGAAAGTGTATAGAGAGAGAAAGTGGGAGACGAGGGAAACGAGAAGTTGAATATTTTTTAGGGAAATGCTAGACTGCCATAATGAATGTCATAATGGTTGACATAATAACAGTTGGCATATTTAATAACCATCCATCTAAAAGTGATGGAGTAGTTGAACTTGTAGGATCATGCCACATGTCCATTATGTCAACCATTATGGCATCTATTATGGTGATGTAGCAAGGTCCTATTTTTTAAGATTACTTGGTGTGATAATCTGGAGAGAGAAATTAAAATACTAGTGAAGTGAGAAATTAGATATTTGTTGAAATTACCGGGGTAGATAATGTGTATCACTTGGTGTGATAATCCATATTACTTGAGAATGTAATATTTATACGTCAATTGATGTTTATAAATTGCTACCAAGAGTATTAAATGAAGTATAAAGTTATCTTTGTGTTTGAAATATTTTTATTATTATGATGACAAATTTATTTATTTATGTTATCTTAAATATTATATTTGTAGGTGAATTTCGTAAATATAAAATAAACAAGGAAAAATATGAGCAAGAATGACTAAAAGTGTCAAAAATTCAAAAGATTTGAGGACCAAAATAAAACAATCCAAAAGATAGAGGACTTTGGGTGCAAATATTTTGGGATATTTTTGAAAGAAAATTAAAAAGTTGAGGACTAAAATGCAAAATTTGAAAGTTGGAGGACTTCTTATGCAATTTAAAAGATATGGAGAAAATGAAAATGTGAAAAAAGAAAGATGGAGGCAAAAATATCTATAAACACCTAAAAAGAGTAATTGGTAAAATCATTTTTTATAAGTTGTAGTTAGTGGTTAAGAAATAAGATATTTTGATTTAGTGACAAAAACCGGCTTTAACCTCTAGTTATTGAGCATTTTCTCTAAATTGTTCAGAGGTCCACAGCATTGAATACTCTAAAGCATGTTGCTTCCCACCAGTGGTTCGTAATTAACAATGTTTCACAACACAAAAATGTGTATTTGACTACATATATTCTTTTTTAATTTCTTGATTTGTATCTTAAGGCAATATTTTTCTCATGATGCTAGTAACAAACATCTATAACAAATGCAAGTATCTAGTAATTTATCAATAACAAATCACAATAAGTATATTTATATCATACAAATTAATGTAAGTAACAGATGAGCATAACATATTGTGATCAAAACATTAACAAATGTCTAGTAATGGATTAGTAACAAACGCAAGTAATACCTTGCACTTGGATTGATCAACATGTTCATAACTACTACAAGGTCACTAATTTAAGATCAATTACTAAGAACCAACTAATATTTTGACAACTTTAGCTATCACAAACAACTAAAACGCCGATAACTTTGAGTGTCGCTATTTTGTAGTTATATATATATATAACTAATTTAAGATCAATTACTACTACAAGAAATTTAAGATCGATTACTAAGAACCAAGTCAACCAACTAATATTTTGTCAACTTGTAGCTATCACAAACAACTAAAATGCCGATAACGTTGAGTTTCGTTATTTTGTAGTTATATATAACCATTAATTATCTAACAAAACAAGAGATGAATCAAGAAAAAATTTCGTGTCTTTTTATCCATCCAATAACACTACCAAAACAGGATTTTTAGGGGCGACCATCGTCTCTATAATCTCGTACTTATAGAGCAATAGTAATGACATACTCGTGTCTATAGAGCAATAGCAGCGACGTCGCTCTTATTATTCTATATGCATGAGGTTATAGGGGCGATTGGACCGTCCCTAAAGGTTTACTTTCTTGTAATGTAAACAAGTAACACATTGTGTCTCCAAACAATGCAAAGTTGTTTTATATACTCATCACATCGACTAAGATTTAAAAGTAATATCAATTTTCTTAAAAGCTACAAAACTAAATTTTGCACCAAAAACTAGTAGAATGCACAATTATATCGCGGTGCCGTGCAAATGTATCTACTAGGATTGTTGAATTGATCAGTAACGAAATAAACACAATATAGACGTCATTTCTCTCCAGTTGGGAATTTCAATTCTCTACAAGTGATTGATTCTAAATGCTATGGATTGTCAATTGAGGGCATTAATTTCATGCTTGAGTGTCAACTTTCCGATCCGTTTCATTGCCGTTCCATTTATTCGATTTAATTGTCAGTGTCCATCCATATATTGTGCAATTTTTTATTCAGTAACACTATAGTTTTACGAAACTAGCAAATGGTACAATTTCTGTTTTTTTTTTTAAAAAAAAAGAAATATTTAAATGCATCTACGTTTTGAGTTGCAATTTTAAAATTACTTTCTATATTATTTTGTATAACAATATACAACAGTACTAGTCCGAGACTTCGGAGAAAAAAGTTTTTAAAATGCTCAAAGTTTCTCTTAGGTTGTAAAAATTCTCAGGGGACAACGATGAATATTACTCTTATCGCCACAAATTTTTCTAGTTAGATTTTTCTGACTACCAAGATTGACCTCTTTTTTTCTTTTTTTTTTTTTTAATTTACCATTTTTCTAACTACTCGTGTGTTTTTGATAAGGGTAGTTATATATAAAACACGTTTTCTAATAGATAGACCACTTTTTTTATTCCATCAACACTCCTCAATCTTTATTTAGATTTTTAATTTTATTTTTAACTTTTTTTCTTTACATTCTTAATGTCGATATTTTTGGAGTCAACATATTTGATCTCTGAGCCGATTCCCATTTAAATAGTTTACCGATTTACTTTTTATTGGAGAAAATTAATGATTTACATGTTCATATCTATTATGTTTTTAAACCTATTTTTAAATATGAAGGGAAAATTGTTTTTCTCTTTACTTGGTAATAAAATTTTGGACCAATTATATTAATTAATTGGCAATTAATAAAAAGAATAAGATGAAAAAAAGTTAAAAGAATAGTTGTAAGAATGAACTAAAATTAAGGATTATGTGTGCAAATAAAAAGTGGTATCAATATCAAAAGAGGTTATGTGAATATGTTTAGCATTTTGATAAATTTAAGTTATCTTGATATATTGGTAAGTGATCTCGAAAACACGACCTATGACCAAAAGTTCCCGATACTAACTCATTTTAGACTTTGCTCCCTTTTGCAGGCATAAGCCGAGAAAAAAAAAAAGAAGTTTCTCACAACATGCAAACTCCGGGCAAAAGAATGGTTATGTGAATATGTTTAGCATTTTGATAAATTTAAGTTATCTTGATATATTGGTAAGTGATCTCGAAAACACGACCTATGACCAAAAGTTCCCGATACTAACTCATTTTAGACTTTGCTCCCTTTTGCAGGCATAAGCCGAGAAAAAAAAAGAAGTTTCTCACAACATGCAAACTCCGGGCAAAAGAATGATTCACCAACAATTACAAGGTTACCCCACATTCTGGGGGGTAAAGATATCCTATAGACACGTACGGAGTGAACAGTACAATAAACCAGATTTGAGTCCACTCCCCCTGCCCCTCCCCTCCTCTTAAACATTTGATTATTTCACTATATAGGTTTGGGTACAATCTTAGAGAAAGCTTATAATACAAAACCATATATGCTAGTGTTTTACATAGGCATGGCAGCTCATCAGCCATGAGAAAAAAAAAAAAAAAAAAAAAAAAAGCTTTTCATTTCTCTAAAAATGAAAAACAGATCAATCCCACCATTGGACTGTCTCTAATCTCTATGAACAACTCATCAAATAGCACACTCGAACTTGTTTTCACAACATAATCAACTATGAACATCGTGAATACATATTTTCAACAAAAATAACAACGAATTATATTGCACCAATACATATCAAGGATTTATTGACCCATTGCCCAAATAATCATTCGTTCCCTTTTTCTCATACCTCAAAATTCTTCTACTCTGATGGCATCGCGTGGCATTTCGTACGCATCTTTGGCCCTCGATTTCTTCACCCCGGCTGTAAACCACACTTTATCCGACTTGTAGCTTTCAACACTTACGCTCGTAACTTTGACCCAAACTAAGACTTTAGTTTTCAGTCCTTCAATTCCTGAGAGCTTCCCCCTCGATAATGTCGCTTTGACACGAGTAGAATATCTTAAAACGGAGGAGTCTTTGAAGCATATCTCACTTGGATAGGGCATGTAGACAATGAGCTTGGCCTTTAATTCATCAAACTCGTAACACGTTATGTTTTGAGGAAAAAGACCGGGAGGAAGATTGTATTCACGTAGGAGATCCGACAGTGGCTTTAACGGCTTCCCTTCAAAAGGACAAGTTTCAAAGATGAACATAAGTGAAAAGGATAGGAGAAAACATAATCCCACAACTTATTTATTGCCATCCGAGAAGAATTACTTATAAGTGAACCTTTTAAGCTCAACAAAATGTTCTTGGAAATCCTTCGCATTACTGCCTAAAAGATTCATGGATATTGGATTCATATCTATCTAAAATTACATGCTTTATAGCATACCTTTGAGCTTGTTGAAGATCCATTTCGCCTTCTCTTCAACAGTGCTCGAAAATGTCTGGTAAAAGACAAGATCAATTGAAAGAAACAAATTGTAAAATTTAAAATTTTAAGTATATTCTATGCAACAAAGGTGTGGATATATTGTCATCATGGTAGTAAAATTCAGACAATTTATTGAATTAATACACTTGACTATGTATGTGGATTGTTTTAATTGAATGGGACAACCAGGAGACAATAAATGAGACAGCAAATCTAGACACATTTTACCATCCTTCTCAGCTCTAGTTAGGTGGCAAAATGGAGCAATATTCACTTCATTGATTACTTAAAGATTGATTTCATATATTTCACTAATTGAAGTCTTTAATATTAGCATCCATAAAAGTTGATTCAGATAAAACCCAGAAATGCTTCCAGACCCATAAAAGATCTCAAAATCTGACACCCCATTATAAATACAAAATGTTAGCGGATAAATCCCACTTCTCTATTCATAAAAGGATTAATTAACTTTGTTTATAACAAGATTCATAGGTTTATTAAGGATAGTCATACAGATCTTGTACTGATTCTATACTATTTAATGGTTTATAGTCAATTTATCATCATCCACAAACAGGGTAAGTTTTGATCCATCAAAATTCAGCGCAAATAGATTAAACAATAAAATCTAACCAAATAATAGATTCAAACAATGGATCTAGAGATAGAAAGAAACAACATACGGAGAGATCTTGGCTGATGTTGGAGATTTCTTCTTTGGCCTTCTTGGAAACCCAGAATGTACTAGCTTTTAGGCTCCCAACAGTTGTAAGGGCTTTCTCCATTCTCGCTGTTTTCGCGGTAAATGCAATCCACCCGACAAATCAGCAAAATTCTCTCTGAATTGAAGAGAAAAAATGGAATTGATTTCAAGAAGAGGGATGGTGTCTTGTGGGATTCTCTCTCTCCCCCTCTCTCCCCGTCACTCACTTGTTCACAGCTAATGAGTATTTTGGCACTACTTGCAGAGTGAAAATAACGGCACTCCCGCAATACCCCAACAGACACAGTTTTTCATAGTGTATGGTTGCACAGAGAACCGAAAATGATTTTTAAATGACTAGTTGTGTGTTGATTTTTAAATGAGTAGTTGTGTGTTGATTTTTAAAATTGATATTTTTGAGCAGTGGCGAAGCCAGCGTCTGGAATTTGGGTATGCACAAATTAAAAACAAAAATTACCAAAAAAACTAACGAAAATTATATAATTTTCTTTCATTTTTTCTCTCCCTTTTCGGAATGGATTGTTAAAGTGTTATTTTTTTCTATTTAATTCATTGATGAAGTAACTTCATTTTAATGTGGTTATGTTCTTTTCCATATTATATTTTAAACTTTAATTTCTTATTATTTTTAAAAAAGGTTAACTAATGTTTATTTTGTGAGTAAAAAGTAATATTCATTTTAATAAATTTTAAGTAGTTGAAAAATTATATGTTCCAAAATTTATATAGTATTTAACAAATATTTTCTTGAAAAATACATATACATATGGATAAATTTTTAAAAATATAGGTGAGGTATAATAATAAATGAAAATAAAAAATACTATTAAATATAAAAAGTAGCTATATATATGGGATAACTCAAAAAGAAAAAATAATCTATATATGTGAAATGAAAAAAGTAATATGCAAACAATAATAAGTTATGAACCATAAAGCAATTTTAATTTACAATGACTCGCTGCTAAACTCTAAAAAGAGAAGAAAAAAGATTATAAAAAAGGGTAACTAGGAAACAAAAAAAAATAAAGAAAAGGAAAAAGAAAAAGGGAAAGAAAATTGGACAAATTAGTGAGAGAGGTCATGACCAGCAGTGAGAGAGAGAGAGAGAGAGAGAGAGAGAGAGAGAGCGACCGACTTGGCCTATTAATTTCTTCACATTCCTGAACTTTCTCATATTACCACCGTTCACCGTCTTCTTCGTATTTTTTACCCTAGAAACAAACTATTCTGAAACCGAAACCTTAAAAAAATAAAAAAAAATCTCAAAAATTGGGTATTCCTGGGAATACCCAAGAATACCCTAGGTCTCCGCCACTGTTTTTGAGTGGCTCAAAAAATTGATAGTTTTGAATGACACAATTGTTATATTTTTATTGAATAACAAAGAGGTGTATTAAGTGATAAAATATATGATACATATGGTGATTGCTTAGGAATAAATGACACGTCATTATTTCACTTCAAATTTTAATCTGAAATGATTATGTAAAATTAGTCTTTTGAAAAATGTGGTTCGGAAGCAAGAGGAATTTTGAAAAAATATAAAAGAATTCTTATTATATCAATAAAATGAATAATTGAAAATAATATGTAAGAAATAAAAATTGGTCTGGTGAATAAGTTGTTAGGGTTTGTTTGCTGCAACTTATGTTAAAAAAATAATAATAATTAAAAAAAAATTCTTCCCTATCATTTGGAACTATCACTATAATTTGATAAAAAAATTATTCGATGTCCATCGGGTGCACACTATGATGCATTCCAACTGATGTGGCACATAATATGGTATCATACATGATATGCCACATCACCTCAGGGTGCACTATAGTGTGCACTTCGTTGGGCACCAGATAACCTTTGATAATTTGATAATTTTTAGTACTCCATCTATCTCAATTATATATCTTTCATTTTTACATGGATTGACAATCTTTTTCTCTTTATTAGAAAATTAAATAATATAAATAATTTTTTAATTAATTTACTTTTATTTAACAAGTCTAAAAATATTGCTGGAACTATCAAATGATTTAAGGTGACAATTAAATGCTCTTATAACAAGTAAATGAATAGATAGAGAGGCATATACAATTTGGACAATCAAGAAAAGGAAAAGAACTTATATAATTGGAACAAAATAATTTTTTTATACCTTATTTTTATTTCTCAACCACACATTAGAGCATCTCCAATGGGGGTTATCTATTTTGGATGTCCATTAATGTTAGAGATGGACACCCCTTTTTTTTTTTTTTATCTAAATGAGACCCACATTTTTTCAATTTTTTGTTTTTCAAAATTACTTTTCACTCGTTTTTTTTCACTTTTTCCCTATTTTTTCTTTATCGCTTCCCGTATCTATATTCACACGTCCAACTTCATATCTTCTACTATTATTTCATTATTATTTTTAAATATCTTTTTGCCCCTCTCCTCTTTTTCACGTTTCTATTTTTTTATCTACATATTTTTCCATTATTCTCTAATTAAAATCATCATCTTCTCTCTATCTTTCTCTCAAATACACTTTCACAATAGACACATCCCATTGGAGATGCTCTTAGAAATTCATCTTTTGAATAATCTTTGTCAAACAAACCCTTAACATGTCTCCCTTTTTTTTTTTCTTTTTCTTTTAATTTGGACGGTACCCTTAACATGTATCTAATCTACTGCGTAAAAAGACAGTGAAAATGATATCGCCACTAATGTGCCGTAATCAATTATGTGAATTGAAGCAAGAGTACCAGCCATCAATATGCAAGCTTTGGGAACAAGACATCTCATCATATATCATATGATAACCTTGTCCATTGAATTGCTTTAGTGTGTGTTTGATTCAACCAATTTTTTCCAGAAAACTCATTTTCCGGCTTTTTTTTCCATCCTTGGCCGTTTGATTGCATTTTTTTCCTGGAAAACGTTTTCCAGCTTTTTCTCGATTTCCGTTCTTTTCCTTGTTTTGGAGGAAAACGTTTTCCTTGGGGTGGAGGTGGTTTTTGTTTTCCGGGAAAAGTTTGGCACTTTTTTTTTTTTTTTTTTTAATAGACAATTTATTTTAACCATAAAGATAAGGAAAATGATCAAATTTTATTAAAAAAAACCTCAAAAATAAGGAAAATAACATCATTTTCCAACTTTCAAATTAACCCAATCAAACACCTACAATTACCATTTCCCTGGAAAACCTTTTCCCGGAATTCATTTACCTGGAAAACGTTTTCCTTCTAACCATTTTCCGGCTTTGCAATCAAACACACCTTTAATTTTTTCCATTCCCTTCCGTCCTACAAAAATAATTCTATTTTTATTTTCAGTGTCAAAAAATACTGATAATCAATGTTATTGAAAAAGTATTTTACTAATATAATATTTTCTTATGTGTATGTATATATATATATATATATATATATATATATTCCCATGTTGAAAGAAGATAGGTTTTATTTTTATTTTTTATTTTTTGTGATTTAGGTAGTTTGTTTTTATCAATAACAAAACGTACTAAAAGGACATAGATCTGGATGTATCCGCTTGGCCTTTGAAGCGGGTCCGTGCAGAAATTTTTCGGTGGAGGTGGCGGAGGCCTTAGCGATTCGATATGGGCTTTCCTTACTTCGTGGCAAAGAACTGCAAGTTGAGAGTGTATGCATAGACTCCATTCACATTATTTAGGGGCTGCATGAGCCGGAGTCATTTGCTAGCTCTTCTTTTGTGTTTACGAATATTATCTCTTTGTCTAGTGATGTAGGTTGTGAGGCGATTAAGTATGTTCCCCGCAATCGGAATAGGCTAGCGCATACGCTAGCATCTTTCGTTGTAGGGTCCCTTAATGTATTCCATTGGACGGATTCTATTCCGCTTTTCCTCTCGTCTCATTTGGGAGATGAGCTTGATGAATGAAGTACTGTTGCTCAACAAAAAAAAGGCATAGATTTTAAGCTCAACTTGCAAGTTGTGATGTGTCTTGAGGACATAGATTATTGGCTCAACAATCAACTTGCAAGTTTTGATGTCTCTAGAGGACATAGGCCAAGACAACTCGTTGACCTTCACTCAATTTCCTATAGACGCAGGGAAATCATCAAACTTAACCATTTTCATTACGCGTAAATTACATTAAATAAACGTATACCATGTGTAAATTACAAATTAACGATTTTACCCTAGCTAGAATTCATTAATTACTTCGATTAATACGGATTAAATAAATGTATACCATGTGTAAATTACATTAAAGAAAAAAGTAAAAATAGGCTACTTATTAACGATTAGATTATATGCATGCATACTCTCCAACAAGTATAAAGAAATCAAGAGAATATGAAAGTTGGTCACTATAATCAAGATGAATACTTTGTGTTTGATATATACGAGGCTTATGGATGTTAGTTTGTTGCACTAGACCAATACAACCCTATTCAAAACGAATATCGAAATAGAAAATATTAATGCAAAAAAAAAAACAATTTATTTTATGTCGCTGACCAAGTCGGGACCTTTCCATCCACAGTGAGTGCTAGTGGCTGTGCTGTGTGCATAAACTATCCTAATTCCTACATTTTATTATACAAACGTGTTATAAAAGTTTTGATTTCTTGTACCATAGAGTTTAATTTATAATCCATATATTTCTTAATAATTTATGACCAAGACTAACATGAGACCTTTTCATGCATCATCTCAGCACTATAAATTAACAGAGCTTAAAGTCATTTCTCCCAATCCGATACATATCAATCTATACTTGTGTGCAAATAATAATTAGTATACACGACATGGAGTGCAGGAAACTTGAGATCATCCTTCTTTCTGCTAAAAATCTTCCAGACATTAGGAATTCGGGCAGAATGAAAGTTTATGCTGAGGTTTCAATCAATGGCAAATCCGAAACCGCAAAGAAAAGTAGCGTAGACAAGCAAAACGAGTGCAATCCCGTGTGGAACTCTACCATGACGTTCACAATAGCCGAGAACTTAGTTCAGGAACTCGGAGGTGTCGATGTCGTTATCAAGTTATATTGTGAAAGAACATTAGGGGATCGATCTATTGGTGAAGTGAAAATACCGATAAAGAGTATGTTTGATAGTGGGCTCAGTGCTCAAAATATCGATTATCCCGTGGGTGGAACAGCTGATGGAATTGTAAGCATTTCTTACAATTTGGGAGAAAAAACTCTGGTTCAGAAACCTTCCTCTGGTTGGGAGACAGCATTCGACATAATCGTTGAACTAGGGATTAACATACTGGGGGGTGATCTTGATTTTTTATGATGGTGTTTCAATCGATGATCCAGTCATCATTGATTGTTGATGAAGTATGGTCATTAGTCAATTACTCACGCTGTTTCATTAAAAATAAACTTGTTCTTCTTTTTCATCAGTTGCAAATATAGAGGCTACTTTTCTTCCGATTATGAATGTAAAGTGTGGTTGATTGCAAAGCTAGAATTTGGTTGTAGAGAAAACGAATTGCATGTAATTGAATCACAGGGAATTAGCTCAATTCGTTTTACAGGAATTAATAATATAATTATAGATGTTTGATTGTACTAGTTTTTACATGGAAAATGGTGTCATTTTTTTATTTTGTGTTTGATTGGTAATATTTTACGTGGAATTGGCCGCTTTCCTTTGCAATCATTGTTTGATTGATATTTTTTACATGGAAAATAATAACCTTTTCCTCGCAAAAATGTACTATTTTCCATGAAAAAGTTGGGAAAATTCGTTGGCATTTTATTCACGAACCATGTAATTATCAATTTTTTTCATAGATTCTATTTATTTATTTATTTTTTGAAGCTTCAATTTTGATTGAATTTTTGAAGCTTCAATTCCTTGAGGGTTGGATTTTCTCAGATTTGGGGTTGGATTCACAGCGCACCATTTTCAATTACAGGGAAAAGGAATACACGGCTTCTAGTTCTAGGTAAGAAAATATTTTCCTTGTTTCTATGTAAAATGTGGTCACATGATGGATTTCAAGGTAATTGTTTTGCAAGTAAAAAACGCTAATCAAACAATCCAAAAATTATAAAATATGTGGACCATATCTATTTTGCATGTAAAAAACCCCTGTCAAACACACCTTTAACTTTTTTCATTTCCAAAGATACAAAAACGTATATTATCATCTTTCATAACAGGACAAGAAGAGTATATAACAACAGTTGAATCAATCTCGTCGTCCAACCAATCGGCTACCATGTAGCGACTTGAGGACGTGACAGTACTAGAGGGGAGGTGAACATTCGTTCAATTTAAAATTTATTTCGTATGTGATCATGAAAATGTAGTTTCACATAGCACGAAATTACTAAAATATTTCATTTTGAAAAAGTAGACTACGACTATGACTATTCTCACAAAAAATGGTGGCACTATTTCCACTTTACAATATTTTATAAATAAACCTTTAAAAAAAAAGGCCAATGAGATCTTGTCTTGTTGGTTAGGCGGACAAAGGTTGAGACTCTAAAACCTAGAGATCTCAAGTACAAGTCCCACCAACAGCGTGCCAACTGCATGCATGTTGTATAGTGTGATTATAGTTCTCCCTCTGACAAGACGGCGAGTCGGCGATAATTTCAGTTTTAGTTGAGCTTGCAATTGTATCATTGTGCATGTGTATGGATTTGATGTATCTTGTATTTGTAAAAAAAAAAAAAATAGAAAAAATAGTGAATCACAATATTCTGGGTTCTAGATGTAGAAGTTGTCGTTCACATTTTCCCCAGAGCCGGACTCAGCTATAAGCTGAGCAGGCTCTTGCTTGGGGCCAAAATTTTAGGTGGGGCCAGGGGGTCCATTATGGTGCTGCAATTTATTTATTTATTTATTTTAGTTGTCTTTAGCAATTAGCTCATTTTTTGTTTAAAAGTTACAAAGAACACATATATTGATTTTAAATTGTTAGATTGTTGTGGCTTTACCATCATATTATTTTTTAGTTATTGAATTTTTTTTGTCACTCTATTAAATTTTTAGTTAATTTCAAAAAAAAAATCTTTAGTTTTTATATTTTGTCCTGGTCAATTTAGGGGCCCAAAAAATAAAAATTTGCTTCGGGCCTTAAATAGTTCAGGTCCGGCTTTGGCCCCCTTCTTAGGCTTTAAAAAATACTTGTTTGAGCATATACAATGTAATCATTAATACAAAGAGGTTTTCCCCCCTAGCCATTCATGTAAGATTGTAAAAAAATAGTCAAGTTTGATAGTTTCTTGATGGCTTGAAGTGTATGAAAATAGTGAAGTTCGATGATTCGTCTATGCGTTAAAAAAATGGAGTCAATTTGGACCAATTGTCATGGTCTATCTCCTCAAGTCACATCACCAGTTGCAACTTGAGCCAAGCTAAGGGTGTGTTTGAATTTTGACTGACAAGCGTGGAAAAAAACAGCTGGAAAATATTTGTTTGCAAAACAAAAATTATCACCCCTTAAAAAAATATTTTGAAACGCTCAGAAATTATGTTTAAAATAATTATACGTCAGAAAGTGATTTCATTTTCTAATTTGTAATTAAACGGTAAAATATAAAAATAAATTCCTTAATTTAATATTTTCTGGGAAAAACTTGATTGACCAACAAATTATCTGCTACACCACCTTCATTTCGTGGAAGCTACATGATGCGTACCCATGAGGCCATCTATTTACAATCTATATTCTATAAAAATATACGAAATGATGACAAATCTCTTGATTTTTGATATTTTTCTCTCATATATATATATATATATATATATATATATATATATATATATATTCAAAATCATGGAGCCATCTTCGTTGGATAAACACTATTCTAATACCATGACAAATTAAAGATTTTAAAGGATAATGGAAAATAAATCTTAATGTAAAGATGAGACAAAATAAAGAAAAATCAACATGGATTATGTTTTTATTCATGTCACGAGAAATGCCTATAGAATATTCTAGAACTCTTACCCTAACAAACTCAAATCATCCAAACTAATAATAATAGATAATAGTAAAATCCTAACATCCTAATTTGAATAAGAAATCTTAATATCTCAACACATCACTGGCCTTCTACTTCTAGTGTGATTGCCATGGAAAATGCAACTAGGAGTCATCATCATTAATAAAAGCGTAGAAGAATCTAATGCTATGGTAGGTTCAAGCTTGAAAAAGAGTTGATAAGTGTTGATTGCCGACTCTAATTCCTCACCGAAATTATCGTTGGCATTATGTTCATCAGGAGTAGGGAGAAAACCACAGCGGTTGAGATATTTCTTAACTTGATCATAGAGTCCTTTAATAGTATCACCCTTTTAAGAATCTTCAAACTTTTTCAGATCATCAGCCAGCCGGGTCAGCAGTGAACATCGATAGAGTAACAGAGGTTAGGCAAAAGAGGAGGAAGAAATCTCCAAACACAAGCAATATTTGCTGCCATGATCGTTATATCACAATCCAATTAATTTTGAGAATTAATGACCTATCTTACGCACGTATTAGTCTATTTATAACTAATTTAAAACAAAGAAAACGAAAACTCAACTAGTTTATGAAAGAATTGTATTCTATTGAATTGAATAATGAAATGAATAAAAAATATGTACAGGGACTCTCTTTATATATATGTACAATAATACCTAATCATATTATAAAGTCCCAATTGTTATGAATAATTGAGAATAATTTGGTGGTTATGAATTATGAGGAATAATTTGGTGGAGGAATAATTTGGTAAAAGATGTAATTATTATATGTGAATGACTATTATACCCTTGATGAAATTATGTAATTACGGTTGTACCATTCAGAAGTTTTCCTATAAATAGAACTTGATTATTAATGAAATTCATTCCCAGAATTCCTTAGAATTCATTCTCTCTAAATTCTCTCTATTGTTCTATACTTTTATAACACGTTATCGATTTGTCTCTAACCCTTTGAGGTAATATGAAAGAAGTATATTTCTGATTGCATCTTATAGATGATCTTACGTATCGGAAAGCGGATTATTACCAATGAATTAATTCATCCTCATCAATCCTAAATAACTCTCTCTTTGCAAATACATCATTGAAAATTCCCTTTTGTTCATATTCTTCTCCCACAATTCCTCATTCTACACAACCTGTATTGGAGATATCTGAAATCCCAAAATTGGAAGAATGGAGTCAAAGAATTTTCCGATCACGTAAATGGATTGCAAGTAAACCTCATCCGTGGTGAATAATTAGAGAAAGGAAAAAGGTTAAATCATATGATTTTATAATATAATAATATATTAAACTATAAGATTCATTTTATCGAGATATAAGGAGTATACATTATCAAAATCAAATTTTCGACTCCATTATACTCGATTTAACGAGCGATTTGACACCAACATTGATAGGAGTAATAACTCGGTTTTGAAATATGTTATTATCAAACTTTCAAAATTTACAAATCGATCACCAACTTTTGAAAAAGTTACAAAATAGTCATTGAATATTTTGATATTGATAAATTGAAGTAGAAAGGAGATAATTTTCCAATCGTAAAACATTGATAAAATATTTTTGACAATTTTACCTTCTGCAGTGGAATGGACAATTTTACCCTTAGGTAAAACCGACCTAATTTGAATGACAGTGAAAAATGGATAGAATATTCATGAAGAAATTCTAAATCTATTGATTATATAAAATGGCTTGAAGTCCATTTGAGTTAAAAGATCGAAATATTAATGTAACTCTCAAGAGTTCAATTACATAATGTACTTTATTCTAGAAGGATAAGTAATGTGACTTGTAGAAGTAATGAGTATTTGTTACAGAAGAACAAATGCTGCTCCCGTAGAAAGCGATTCAATATTTAATTTCGCACTTTATTTATCACGAATTTAATTACTTTGCAATACCTCTCCTACTTGATGATGGGTTCAATAGTCACTAAGCGGAAGGTTTTATATATTTCTGCACTTTATATGCTAAGTGATGGGTAATACCTTCTACTAGTTGAGATCCTACTCCTGAAGAAGTAGTTAAACATTATGCAATTTAATTCTTGCTATTTAAAATTCCAGTAAATTTATATTTATTGCAATAATTCCCATAAGGTAGGTTCGACCACCTATTGGAGAAATTTAATTTCTGCAATTTAAATTTCACGCACTTTAGATTTCGCATATATTTCCAATGTGGTGGGTAATACTACCACGATTGGTTATAACTAATCATACTTTCAGGAAAGTAGTTGATCAAATATTCTAATCCTACTCATGAGTAGGCGATGAGAATAAAATTACTTCTCCATATATCTGGGAATATTAATGGAGAAAATTGAGCAAGTGGTACTTGAAGTTACCATTGGATAAATAGATAAAAGTAAAATGCTCAATAGGTCCCATGTTGATAAATCAAAGAAAATATATCATGGAGAGATTATATGAAGTAATCTCATCGATGATATGAGATTGTATTAATATGAGAATAAAATGCTCTTGAAGAAGCATAATCACTAGATTTACGTATTTGAATAAAGCCAATATGATATTATTATTACTCAGGAAAGAAGTACAATCGAAGTGGAACATATTGAGAATATCAAAGATGACAATAAACACTTTCGAAAATATAGAAATACTGAAAAGAAAATATATATTGAACCCATAAATGAGGGATGCGTCTCGAGAGTATAAATACTCCGTAACTCTGTCACCCAGAACATTCGGGTTCATAATGAAAGATCCAAAGGATCTCTTTTTAAACGCTTGACACCGATGATCTGTGAGATGGGTTTTGACTCATGATTTTTGAACATATGATTGAATCTTGATGAGTAGATTAGCTTTGTATTAGCGAAACAAGTATATTTCATTTGAGCGAGAAATAAATTTATGTTTCTACACTCGATCTAGAAATGCTAGCAAACCATCGAAGAAATAATTAATATTTAATAAACCTATGGGTTTGGTATGAAAATTCCACTGTGCAAATGGCTTTATATTGAATATTTCCTCCAGCGTGTTATAGCGCTGGAAGAATAATAAAAAGCTTCACTATTGCTCATCATGTATACATCGGCGATCATGGATGGATTGTGTTTTGTAGCATCAATCGGTTGGACTAATGACATTTCTAACTCCAATTCGATTCACGCCTCCAATTCGATGAAAATGTATTATACTTGACACTCTTATCCCCCATAATTGTGCGGCCATCGTAAGACTCCTTAATAGTTTGTTATTAGTCCCTCCATATAGTATATTGATATTTTGTTTCCCTAACTCCTTTACAAGTTGGTGCCATATCCACATATGGATATGACCTACCAGTCTGGAGCCACCAAGAACACATATAGTTTTACTGTGAGGTAAAGATTGACTTACATGAGATGATTGATATCTCCATCTCCAAAATCTCCACCTCTATCTTTCTCTTTCAGCGAATGAATGATAGATATATGAATCCCTCTATTTAAAGAAAAATTTTCAAACCAATAATTGGAGTGCACTATTTACTTTTTGACAAATATGAAAGAGAAAATCTGAGAAAAAAATTTAAGTGAAAATGACATATATCCGGTGATAGAAAATAAGCGAAAAAAATCGAAAATCAAAAGCGATATTTACAAATAAAGAAAAATATTGATATTCTATATTACATAAATTTGTCTTACATAAATATGGGAAAATCATTATACTAAGTTATTCTACTAAATTTACAAACCTGGATCTTTTAAAGTAAGTATTTCAAGATTATAAAGTGCTTGTTGATCTTTGAATTTGGCCATAAATGCCATTAGCTTCGCCTGCCGTGTCCACTGGATGTGTCTCAAGAGCCTATTGAATATCATCCAAAGGCTCCTTACTCAATCCATCCTTAATGAATGCTATTTTATCTTCTCGGTTTACGGACAAGTACCCCACAGATTACATCGAGTGTCACATGTCCACTCGAGCACTTATAACATCCTCCTAATCTTTTGCTCTCAGTTTCTTTGAAAAACTACTTTTACCCATACCAGGCATGTATTTAGAAGGAATTGAAACCTCACCAAATAATCGAACCTTTGCTTCAATCAAGCATCGGATATCTTGTGGGATACCCTTATTCATTAGCATCCTTAATCTTTCCATTACATCGATAAATCCTTTTTAGGATTTTGGTCGATGAGTGATGGATAGTATTTTCGAAGATTTGAAACATATGATCCATTATAATGTATAGACCCTTGTTAGGATGAATTTTGCAATAATTTTGATGATTTATTTATAGAATAATCGACGTATGAAATAAGACTCGATTTTAAATAAAGCGTAAGAGCTACGATTTGAATTAAATAATAGCCGGATGTGATGCGTATGGTCAGTAACTCAGTGTTTGAGCAGAGTAGACAATAATGTCACCAAAAGATGATGGAATATGTCGGTGAATTGTTTCTATGATAAATCATGTTGAGCACTATCACGGATACTAGTGAAATCGATAAGAATTTCTTGAACTAGAAGTTCAATAATACTCGTTTGCAAAACCGGATTGACCATCCGGTTTAAATAATTATTGAAATCAATATTTCAAGTGAAGAATTAAAGGAATTCTTCAATGATTGTTCTCGATAAATGATGAAATCATTACTAGCCAATATTGGAAATAAATCCCAAAATATATCCGGGAATAAAGGATGAGAATATCTCACTCATCCTCCATGTGAATTTCTTAGACATTATGATATGGATCCACTAGATAGTCACATGTGTATATGATTAAGTAATTTGAAATTTAGAAATATTTGCTCACGGTATGAGCATGATTTCAGATTTAATGATAAAGTAGTAAATGTATATCCCGATACTTGAATAAATCACGAAGGATTGAGTATCTTGTATACAAGTGGGATATTATATGGCAAATTATTTAAAGTCCTCAAATAAATTGCCGATATCGAGAATAGAATGCAAGCGGTCTAAATTCCCATATTAAGTGGTCAATGATGAGAACATATATGATTAAAATCATACCAAGCTGTATGAGTTTTGGTGTTCTAAATTTTCTCGGCATGAGGGGAGTATTAAAGGTTAAAAATGATATGTGAAATGCATCAGTGTTATATCCTCACAATTAAAATATGAACTTGAAGTTCAAAGATGCATAAAAGATGCTATGAACAATCACATATATCGGTTAAGATGCTTTGATAAGTTAGCGACGAGAAGCGTTGATATTATGAGATTTCCCCAAACATATATATCAAAGCAAATTATAAAAGATGGTCTTAATAACTGGAGGCATATGCTCTGAAGAGTATATAGACATAACTATATTGTGTAATCCTACAAGAGATTAATAATGAGATATCTCGATAAGTTATGTCGATATGGGGAAAAAAATGAAATTGAAAAGTGTCGACACGATGAAAATGTAAGCGCTACATATGATCAATGATAATGAAAATATTGAGATATATTGAAGATGATAAGTGGTGAATGTGAAATCCTTGATTTATGAGATGATGAGATGATGATGACTGGTGCTCAAGTTTAAAGATAAACATGGTGGTCATTATATGTTGCATGCTCATGAAAGTTAAATTAGATCGTGTATGTAATGCGAAAAGAAAATTAAAGGATCGGGTGAGCTAAGCTCGTGTTTATAAGTACTAAAGGGGAGCTAAGCCTGGGAATGAAATAACCTATTAAATGAGTATTAAATGTTAAATGATATATTTTAAGTGTTAGTTAGTTATGAAGGTTTACTTATATGTTTACATGTTTTTATGATGAATTTATATGCTTTAAATTGTGTGTTTTGAGACATGTGTTCATGGTGAATGTTTTGTAGTTGTGTAAGAAAATTGATGCACTCTAAATGAACAAAGAGTATAAAACCAATGTATATGATACTCATACAAATGTATGAAAGATTTTTGAAATGCTTGCGTAAAGATACTTGTATAAAATACGCATTGCACTCTTTTTCCCTGAGTGAGGTTTTATCCCATTGGGTTTTCTAGCGAGGTTTTTAATGAGGCAACTTTAGCGTATTCACATGAATAATGTACTCTTTTCCTTCATTAGGGTTTTTCCCATCGGGTTTTTCCTAATAAGGTTTTAGCGAGTATTATTCATGGTATATTGAAGCGATAGGAGAAATTGATGTATCTATTGGATCAAGTTATAATGGAGCTAATGCTTTAGATCCAAACGATGATGATATTGGAAATCATTTACGAAGTAAAGATATCGATTCTCAAGATATGAAATCAAGCAGCAAATTGCATTTTTTTCCTTCGATCAAGTTTTTCGCTGGGTTTTCTTGAGTTTTAACGGCAAAGATACGCAGATACTCCTATCTATTTGGAAGACACTGTCGAGGGGAGCAATGTTTTGATGAGCGGTATATAACCACTCAAGCTATCTATCACCTGGTTTGGAAGTTTTTTTCCCACTGGTTTTCTCCAAAGCAAGTCAGGAAGGCATTTGTATTAATAGTCATTCATGAGTGTTATGAATAATTGAGAATAATTTGGTGGTTATGAATTATGAGGAATAATTTGGTGGAGGAATAATTTGGTAAAAGATGTAATTATTATATGTGAATGACTATTATACCCTGCATGTAAATTATGTAATTACTGGCCATTCGAATTGAAGTTTTCCTATAAATAGAGGCGATTATTAATGAAATTCATTCCTGAGAATTCCTTAGAATTCAAATTCTCTCTAAATTCTCTCTATTGTTTCTATACTTTTATAACACCAATCCTATTAAGAAAATGAAAGAATAATTTTAATTTAAAAAGAAATAAAATCTAAAGGAAATGAAAATAAGTTTATCCTAAGTAGGTTAGGATTTGTTCCACATCACTTTTTCTTTTCTAATAAGGCAGGTATCATCCCTTTCATTTCAAAAATAAATAGGGCATATATCATATCATATCATATCCTCCAATGCAAAGGTGAAATTCATTTATGGTATTTTTCCATTGATACATCAGTGCAATTTATTAATTAAGAAAAAATATCTTAAATCACGTGGTTAGAAGATATAATTCCAAAATGCAAAACAACGCAACAATGTCTCTTTGCATGGCTTGACACCTAGCGCGAGTCGGCTATTGAAATGGGCTGGCCCATTTATGCGAAAAGCAACCAACACTAGTCAAACGGACTAGCCCATGAGGACATTACGACCACTTTCCAATCTCCATCTTGCCAGTTGAGCCTAATCTTAATCCCATTAAATAAAAATTCGCGCGCAAGGTACAACATTCTGCTAAAATCAGTTGTACTTTTCCTCAAAAACAAGAGGAAAAGATTTCGATCCAGAAATAGAACAGAGATTAATCCTTCAATCTGGCGATTTTTACAAGATTATCTATACAAGTTATGGATTCTTCACTGCAGACGAAAAAAATGTTCCTCGTTTCCACCAATCATCTTGCTCTTGCAATGAATTTCACTAAAAACCCCGTCTATAATTCCATCGGGTCATTCTTTGCTTCCTCCTCCAATATACAACTGGCTTCAGTTCATTTCAATTACGTTATTGGCTGCATTTCAGCATTTAATTTAATTATACTTTCGATGCGAAGATCTCGATCATTTTGCCAGTTGCTCTGCAGTTGAAAAGTAACAATTCTGTATGAATTTTATCTCACTGTATTATAATTTATGTGTACAATGATGACATCATCCCAGTGTTAGATTCGAATTATGATTCTACTTTGAAGGTGAAGTGTGATTTGTGTTTGTTTCTAATTCTTTTCCAGGATCTACAAAGTCCGAAAATTTGATCAATTTTTTCGAAGGACGAAATATGTGGGAGATGGAAGAAACACCAGTCGAATCAGTTCAAACTGCACTATCTTTCTTTAGTAGAACTGAGGTAAGTTATAAACAAATATTATCCTTCTGTTTTTGTGTGTGCTTGGATTTCAGTTAGAACTTGAAAGACTATTAGCAATAAGAATTTCATTGCCCTGTAATGTCATTATTCTTCAAATATAATGTGTTTCACTTTTTCTTAATGACTATGATTTTTAAGTTAGGATTTAGGAACACAATATTCCAAAATGATCAGTATATGCTCTCTCTTTCATAGCTTTGCTCGATTACTAAATAATAAGAACAGCCTATGCCTCATTTCTAGAAAATTTGAGTTGGACACTCAAATCGGTAATCTGCGCTGCCATTGATGCCTAGCTAGATCCACTGGAAGATCATCAAAGATGCTCTATTCAACAGTATCTTGCTAGTATACTGCTTTTTCATGTTGAATCTCACTATTACAATATTTCTTGTTGATTGGGGGAAAAAAAAAGATAGAAGTGCAGAAATTTGTAAGAAAAAAGAGAGAATTTCTGAATATGACTATAGGGAGGGAGTTTGCAAAGAATGTTGTCGGTGATAAGAAACTCTTTTCGTCTATTCAAAATAGGCACCAACTACCTAAATTGTTATTCCCTTACCTATCCTCAGATTGTTTGACGTACTTGTAGTTACTAGTATTGTGTATTAATTAATTTTGATGATCATTCCATCATCATTCTGTATGATTTTCAGTGTTGTGTATTATGCAAGTACTATTTGAATACGCAATCAAATTTAGTTACTAGTGCTATATAAATTCTGATAATGGATTATCACCAGAAATATATTTGATGCAGTGTTGTCTCGTTCTAACAGGAGTCAGAGAAAGAAGGACAAGTTCAAAACCTGCTGAAACAGCTAGAGGAAAAGGAATCTTCCCGCAAGCAAATGCTTCTTAAGCTAGATCACTACCAGAAAACATCCGAAGAACTTTCAAACCTGCTGAAGAACTCTGACTTGAAGAAAGAATTTTACATTAATAAATGGCAAGAAGCAAATGTTCGCATGAATGAACTTGAATCAAAAATTGAGGAAATGGCAAATAAATTGTCAGAACACGAGATAACGCAAAAGCAGCTTTCTCATGTTTCTAGCTTGTTAACGTCCACCCAAGGGCAAATTCTTAGCAAGGAAGCTGAAATTGCTGAGTTGAAACGTGCACAAGTTGAGTCCATAATACAAATCGAGGCCATGGAGAGCGCGTTAAGCCATGAGAAGCTGAAAACAGAAGGGAGTTTGAAGCACATGTCAGAACTGAATGAGACTATAATGCATCTGAAGATGAAAGCTCTTGAAGTAGAGAAGGAAAAAGAGAACGCAGTGCTAGAGAAAGAAGCCGAGTTAGAATTAGCAGCAAAAGCAGCCGCTGAAGCACAAAAGCAATTGGAAGTGATGCATGATTTGGAAAATGAGCTTCGGAAGAAGTCAGCATTTATAGATTCGTTGGAGTTGGAACTTACAAAATCAAAAGACGAGGTTAGCGAACTGAACACTAATGTTGAGAACATGAAATCAGAATTGGAGAAGATTAAAACTGAATCAGTTGAAGTTCAAGAAAAAGAAAATGAGGCACAAATCGAGATTGAGTTACTGAAATCTGAACTTAAGAATGAGAGGTCAAAGCTTGCCGCAACTGCAGTTTCTGAAGTAAGATCAGAGAGTGAAATATTAGCACTGCACAACACACGTCAGCAGCTTGCATTAGAACTTGAAGAAGCCAAGAAAGAGAATCAAGAATTAGAGAAAGCCAAAAAATTGGCAGATGAAAATAAAAGCGATAACATTTTGGAACCCCCTAAAGAAAACCATGAAAAGGGGCGGGAGCAGGAATCTGAGTTTCTGAAGAAGGAATTAGAACTAGCATTTTTGAAAATCGGGGAGTTGAGGATTAGAGCAGAACAGGCCATCAGCAGGGCAGAGGCAGCTGAGAAGGCAAAAGCAGCACTTGATGAAGAGATAAGAAGGCAGAACGAGCGTAAGGAGAGGAGAAAGATTGCCATATCTGCGCTACATGAAGAATCGAGTACCAAAGAAGTTAATTCTGTTTTCAAACATCACGGCACTGTTAAAAATAACCGATCTCTCGGTAAGGTTCTTAATATTAAACTCTAGTTTCAAAGATTATATGACTGATCCTTCTGTTGGGAAAATTTTCGTTTGTGTTTATGAAACTTGGCTCATAAAGATCACTCTTTGTTTGTGTTTCTGGTAATTGCTGCAAGAAGTAGGGAATATGATCGGTTTTTGGTCACATCTTTCAATTTTATGGAATTTTTGCGTGTTAAGCCTTCAATAATCCTTCATGATCTTGCAATTTTTGCGGGAGTCCGATTCCCTGCGGTACAAAAACAATGTCTCTCGGGGCCACTGGGGCATCTCCCGATCGTAGCGTTAGGACCTCGTAAGGTTAGTCGGGATGGCCCCTGATAACCTCGGTTATCCCCAAAAAAAAAAAGATCTTGCAAAGCAATAGATTCTATGGTTTTCAAATTTCTAGATGTCATGAAGAATCAACTCGCAGCAATGGTTGATCTCTTTTCAATAGTGATGATGATTCCTTTCACAAGGCTAAATTTATAGATTTTTCCATGATAGGTAATTCATTTTGTCTTCTTTGGTATGCTGGTCAAAATGCCTTGAGAGGAAAGGTATTTATAATTTGTTTCTCTCTTCTAGAATCCACGCCCACAATCGTGACCAACTATGAGGGTCTGCCGTTCAGATTTTGCTGACCTGAAATCTGTCCAAAATTTTCTTCAATCAGACATTTTTTATTGAAACTTCTCACGCTTTTTAATGGCAATAACTTTGACTTGTTTGGTATGGAACAGAGTTGTAACGGATTTAAATCCACCCATGACCACTGTACTTGCAACTTATCCATTTTGGCCACCTAACTAACTTTTCACCATGGCCACTGTATTTTTAGCTTATTATCAAACCGACGCTAATCTTTTTCAATTATATGGTTACCAATCTTTTCACTTAATTTTAATTTTGCATAACAAGGGGAGTTGTTATTTAGTCCTCAACGTTTCAAAGATGAAAACTCAGTGCCCACAATAACACTAAGCTAAAAACTCGATGGCCAAGGTCAAAAATAAATAAATAAATAAAAAGATATCTAGTGACTAAAATGACACAAAGTCACAACATACAATAGCCACGTATGATGTAACCATGTTTTATTTACCCAATGTAGTAATATTTTCGCCACCTTTAACTAAGCAAAAGGGCATGTTCAGATGTTCTCCTTTTCAGTTTTAGTGCGGCATTATGGATTTTTCTCTCCTTTGTGCTTTGAATAAGAATCAGTGAAAAAAGGGATAAAATATTAATTTTGCTCTCTTTTGTTTCCTTTTTGCCAAGAGAAAGGAATACGAGGGGCAGGACTCTAAGAATACGAGGGGCAGGAATCTAAAGTGTTGCTCAATTATCACAAAAGCATCCTTATTTATATTCAACAATTCTATAATATAATTTAGTGTTGCTTCAAATTGGAATATCTTTATGTATGTAGAAATAACGTTATCTTTTTTGACGATGCAACGTCAAGCAACAAATAATTACATGGATTTTTCTATCGTAAATTAAAGTGATTCATTAATGTAGTTTTAAAATAAAATAAAGAAGTATTTTACATATCTTGACTTGAATTGTAAGTGACAAATAAAGCATTGCTCTAGCCTCTAGTAAAATAGTTTTACTAACCGTTTCAAAAAAAAAAAATACTAAACTTTAAGTTATGTGATCGAATTTTGTTTTGATGAATTTTTAAATTTATTTCTTTCTTTTGCTCCGATTGGTATTTTATTCTCTTTTTTTCTCGTTATTATTATTATTGTATAATTGGCATTTTGAACTTTCGCATGAAGTATGAATCTCTGAATGTAACAAAAAGAGCATCTCAAGATCAACTTTAAGAGCTTTGTGATCAAAACATGGGCAAATTTTGATCAGGATTGTTACGGTATCACCGAAAAATTTTTCAAATTGTTGGAGTTCCTCCTCGTTGTGCTGATTATAAATCTGATTTCGGATTTTAAAATAGAGGTCGGATGGGACAAAAAAGTACCTCGATGGCACCGTACTTACGATATCATTGATGGCACTTGAAAATTCTTGCTCATTATTATTATTAGAAAATAGAAACGTCTTGATCGGGTCTAGACCGACCGGCGGGCTGTCCGATCGATCTTGCCTCTTCTTTGTGGTTAGAAATGTATACGTTGAATTATGAACACAGACAGTCAAAGTCCGACAGCAGTTCCCCACACGTGAAAAGAACTTCTTTGAAATTACAGTCCTTGGTTGATAACATATTTGTGTGTTTTATGCCCTCATTGCACACGTGTTATGCAGTTAGCTTTTGTTGACTAATGACTTGTTTTAAAGCTTAATCAATTCATGGAGTCAAATTTTTGACACTAAAATTTGATTAAATTGGTATTGGTTCTTCAAATTGTTCATACTACGGATAAGTAGTAACGCAATAGCGATATTTGACCATCCATCCGTCACATGAAAATAACAGAAATCGAGACATTAAAGATATTATGCAATCATACTAATTACTACGAAAAAATCTTTAGCCAATACTGTTGGCAGAATATCATGCCAACACTCTCATTTTTTGAGAAAAAAATCGTGGGATCACATGAGCCCACCACCATCAGGAGGTAATTATATATTATTTATCTTACTTAACATTGATGCTAAATTTTTTTTTTTTAAATGACAATGACGTGGCGCCCTATGAAGGAGCCACGTCACCTTATTGGCATGTTCTCCTATTAGGAGAACATTCGCGCTAATTACTAAGATGAACAAAATGAAATATGAAGATATTTATATCTCTAGGGAGATATGATTAACGACTTTGCGTGATGTGACATAAAAGATTATTTGTATTGATAATGAAATCCGAATAAATAAATAAATAAATATATATATATATATATATATATATATATATATATAGATTAGAGGAAATTCAAGAAATGAATCAAATCAACATCATCCAGCGTGGTTGCAAGTATGTGAAGTAATTTGATCTTGATATGAATATGATGATGACTTATCAAATTAATTCAATTTGATTGTTGTAAATAATAGAACTCAATTTTTAAATAAAAAAAATTAAATAGGACACCTAAAAGGAGATTATAGTAAAACCTCGATACATTAATATTGTTGGGACCAAATAAAATTATTATTTTAGTGAAGTTATTAATTTATCGATTAATTAATAATTTATTAATTTAATGAGTATTTTTATGTTTTTATTGTAGTTTATGCATAATTTACCATTGGAATGTAATGTGCATAATAAAAATACGTTGGTTTCAATATTTAACAATATGTTAAAAATTTAAATAATTATATTTCAAAATTATTTATTATTTATTGGAAACATGAAAAATCAATTAGAGTTTTACTAATATATGACATCTATCTGATTCATCACAAAGAAAAAGCCAATTGAGTTTGGATTGATAGCAAAGAAAAAACAAAAGACTTTAGATACATATTTTCTGAAAGAGATGAATTGAGGAAAAAAGAATGTTTGTTAATTTGAGTTATGGCTATGAAATTTAATGAATTTCAACACTTATTAATTTATATGTTCGCTGAGCCCTAAGGATTTTCAAAAAAATTATTATTTTATAAATTTAGCGATGTTATTAATTTAGTACACATGCCCGAGTTGGGATCGGAAATTTTTATTATTTAATCGAGATTATTAATTTATCGAACATTAATTTATCGAGGTTTCACTATACTACTCCACTGAAACGCAAATTAAATTTTTATAAAACCAATCATTTTCTTTTGGTTGCAAGCCGAGTTGGGATCGGAAATTTTTATTATTTAATCGAGATTATTAATTTATCGAACATTAATTTATCGAGGTTTCACTATACTACTCCACTGAAACGCAAATTAAATTTTTATAAAACCAATCATTTTCTTTTGGTTGCAAGCAAGCTTGAGACCCCCCTTCCTCTCTCTCTCTCTCTCAATGGCCCATTTAAGGTCAACCCATCGAGTAAACGTACTTAATTAACGTTCAGCACTATTAGGGACGTGGAGGAGCCTATTTTGTGCTAATCATTAAATAAATCTTATGATAATTAAAGGGATTTCAACAACCCTTGGAGGAATACTTAATTTTCCTTTGACTAATTTTAATCAATGGTAGCGGTGTGTCGACATCAGTGGTCTCCAGAATATTGTCCTTCTAAAATTTTAGAAAAAATATTAGATGCACACTTTTGTATAACGTTGGATCTATAATTTTGGACACTAAGAATATAAAATAACTATTTTATCATTTCATATTGTAAGAGGATAAACACTCTACACCATGCAAGAGACCGTGTATAACATTGATCAAACTTTTATATAATTTGATCAAATTTTCACAATTTAATTTGGATTTGATTAATATTGAGATTAACCGCCAGTTAGTCCCCAATTTTTTTCCACATTTTTATAAATTTGAATTCATTCTCAATTTGATCAAACCAATCGCATTCATATATTTTGTGGGACCTGTATGTACTATATAAATCTCCACCGTTTAATTCTATTAATTTTATCTCCTATTTCACATTAAAATTTGTAAAAATATGGAAAAACTTGGGGGGGCTATTAGGCACTAAGTTTTTTTTTTCTGAAATAGATATAATTGTAAATACGGGCATCATCAGATTATGGAATTGACATCAGCTAACATAATTTAATAACAATTTGAAAAGTTTAAATTCAAATGATGTTGTTAAAGTTACTCGTCGCAACAAACGTTGGTATTCTACAATATATGATATCAATTTTATTTTATTTTAATAAAAATCAGATATTCATATAGTGTGCTTGACTACTTTTCATTTAATTCTTAATCAGCTGATCATGATTATTATTATTAATTTTTTCCATTGCAACATTTTTAACAGTTTTCTCCTTGGATATTCCGTGTCCGTGAGCCTGTGATGTGTACTCGAAAGGGAAATCTGTTTGTTTTTAACAACGTGATTTATTTGCACACGTATGGTCTTTGATTTTGACCGTTATATCATCATTTTAGATTTCCATCGATATTTCCTTCAAGCCTTAGCCTTGTCTTTTTTTTTCCACAGCAATTATTGTATTTTTAACTATTGATTTGATTTTATCGTTGCCAATGAAGCTTGGTCCGTTGATTTAGGGGGCCTTAGCAAAACTATTTCAATAATGGGTTGATACTACTACTTTTGTGAGGGGTTTACTTACCCCAATACCCGGTTCACTTAAAATAGTAAAGAGTTTATTGTGTTGTGCTTCAGAAGGAAAAATATTTGTAGATGTCTTTGTACTGGTACTGTATATTATACTTCAAAAAAAAAACTTAATATCATCGTTCATTGTCTTTACAAGAGAAAATAATGGTGAGGATTTCAAGAGTAAGAAATAGACTCTCAAAAAATATATAACGTCAGCGTGATAGCGACAATAAGTCTTGGATGATAATGCAATTGATATCTTTTTAAAGATAAAAAAACAATTTGATCAACTATTAGACTCGAATTCTCCAATAATACTAAAACTCGAAAAAATAAAGAACTTTTGAAATAATTTGTTTATTGTATAAGTAACCGGAAATGAAAATCATAACTTTGTAGAAATTAGTCATACATTTGTTTTTTCACATATATTTTTATAAATATCCGTTTTTAATTAATTTTTTTGTTTTTGAATAAGTTTTAATTAAAGTTTTAATTATACTTCAACGCTTGAATGCTGAATTTATTGTGAACAATAAGGGTTGAATTCTCCAATTTAATAGTATATTAACAATAGATGCATGTTTCATGTTTGGAGAAAATTGACCGACTTAACACTATTAAATTAAATGATCCGGTCAAAATAAATAAATAAATAAATAAATCTTCTTTCTCTCATATATTTGTTTGCGTTATACTCGCAACATCTGGAAGTGTAGAACTTCGTTTCTCTCATTCAAAATTTGTCTTATTTCATAAAAAAAAAAAAAAAAAAAAACTAGCCTTTATAGGAAAACAAGCCTTTACAGACAAAATCTGTCCTATTTTATCACAAAGAAAAGGCAAATTCTAAGACAACTTTCTTTTTGGTATGTCCCAAATATATAGTCTTATTTCTATATAAACAACCTTATTTAATTTACTTAGTTATAATCATTATTTTTAAATAGTACCTACTAAATGAGGGTAGATTAAGACATTAATTGTAAAATTTACTTTTTTAATGACTTTTTTTAATCTTTGTAAGAAAGGAAACAAACCTATATAATTGATACGGAATGAGTAATAGGGATAACACATAGACACATGTGTGAACGACTTTTTAATTAAGAGTTTTATGAAAAAAATCCTCTAGGTACCAAGTACAAACTAGTGAAAATACAAATACAATTTTCACTATAAGAAGTCTATTATTCATTCTAGTCACTCTATAAAAATTTAAGCTCTTCTCCTCACTAAATAAAATTTTCTCTTTATTCGTTTTCATTTCATCATTTAATTTTCTTCCAATCAGATTAATTTGTAATAATAAGGAAAACAATTATACGAAACTTTTGCCGTGCTTCTTTTTGTTTTTTTCAAGTTTTATGGAAAATAGATATTTTACACAAACATTTTGTTGTAAAATAGTACAATTTATTAGATATGATATATTAGTTGCTTGTTTAATTTTATAATAACTCAATACATATGGCGACATAATGATAATGTTGAAGGTAATAATTTTTTTCCTCATCAATATTGAAATGGTATAAAACTCGTGTTTGTATTTGGTTTACATTTTTTAGGTCAAGATACCTCCTTTTTTTATATATATAATTTGAATTTGAATTATATTATTTCTATTGACATTAAGAAATTTGATTTGCTATTATGCATTATGAATTACTTAATTATTAAAGCATATATCGATTCATAAAGTGAATTGCATAGTAGGTATAAAAGAAAAATTCAATGGATCGACAATATTTAATTTATAAAATGAAAATATACCATCCATATGAATTGTATACAAGTCTACAATTCTTTAAGTAAAAGTCCTTTAGTTTGAACCTAGCTATCTTCCAATAGCGTAGCGCACAATCTTGAACAATTAGTGAACTCAAGAGAGAGATCGTGATTAGAATCTAAGGATTTTTTGAGACAATCTCGACGATGATGTTCTATTATTGGAATCGAACTGAGAAGATACAACTTCACCTCCAAGAACAAGAAGCCCACAAAACTTGACGAATAGAAAATAGCAAAGTGCTTAAAATGTAAAAACTAAATACTACGTTCTTTTGTTTAGAGTATAGAATAATTGATCCCTTGTTTTTCTTTGAATCTGCTCTTTGATACCCCTTGAATTGCTCCATCGGCCCGTGATTAACCATCATTAACTCAAGTCATTCTAGCTTTCCAAATGTGTAAACTGTTATAAATTATCGATTGATCTTATTATATCACATATCAAGTATTTTGAAAATCAAAATTGATCAGGCTATTAGTGGGAGTGAGAGGGAACCAACAAAAATATTAAATAAATAAATAAATAAATACATATAAGTGGTCTTCAAATTCTAGAACCATATACGAAACATAAATCAAAGCCAAGAAATTACCAAAAAAATAAAAAAGGAAAAAGGAAAAAGGCACAAAAAGAAAAATCAGCTTCTGACTTTAATTAGATTTCATTCAAATTTACCTACATATACAACATCAAAACTGGTCAACTTGGGCGGCTCCACCCCCATCACAACCCCAAACCCACGTCCCCACCCGGTACAATCAACAAGAAAACATCAAACCCAGAAAGCCAAAACAACTTATTTCAATAAAAAAAACTACTTTATAAGTTATAATATTTCCATTAATTATTCATAAATCAAGAGTACAAGTATTAAATTATTCTCCATACGTGCAATTGTTCCAAGTTTGGTTTTGTCTATCTGCAGGCTCTCTAATATTCAACTGCACTTAATTTCTCACATTTGACTATCCCAATTCTCTTCTTCCTTTCTTTACATTTATTCTCTCTTCTTCTCCTCATTAATTTCCCCAAAAACATGCCCCAATAATTTATCCCAAACACTCCACATCCCAAGAAAACCATCAGATTCTGCTGATGATCATGTCAGAAGACGAAGCTGACAAATTCTTCTGGATTACTTTCTTTAATCTTATCATGATCCTCATCACAGGTACTAATTTCTCGAAGTTTTTGAATTATTTTGTTTTAATTTTTTTCGCGGTTTCCGATGGTGATCCTATGAATTGACTTGCATTAATCACAGGCAAGCTTGTTGTTGGGGACTCAATAGAGACAGATAGACAAGTATTGCTTCAACTTAGGTCACTTCTGATGCAACAGAATCCAGTTAATCAAGGAAGATACACAAAGTGGGACCCACAAAACCCGTCGTCGCCCTGCCGCTGGCCGGGGATTTCGTGCGACAGCCGTGGGACCCGCATCACGGGCCTCGACCTATCAGGGTGCAACATGACGGGTAACATATCGAGTAATTTTTCAGCCTTGTCACAACTTTCTCGCCTCGACTTGTCGCAAAATACTATCGGAGGCATTTTATCGGAAGATTTAGGCCGGTGTTACAACCTTAAATTCTTGAATTTGTCACACAATATCATCACAACTGAGTTCAACTTGACGGGCCTAAGCAATTTAGAGGTTCTTGATTTGTCACAAAATAGAATTGTTGGGTCTATTAGAGTAACAATTCCTCAAAATTGCCAAAATTTGAAGGTTGTTAATATTTCTTTAAACAATTTCACTGGTGAAGTTGGGAGAATCTTTGAAAATTGCTCCAATTTGAAGTACGTCGACCTCAGCTCGAATAAGCTCTCCGGCGATATATGGCCAAATTCCGATAAGCTCATCCAATTTTCAGTCGCACAGAATGATTTCTCCGGCGAACTCTCCCGGTGGACTTTCACTGGAAACTGCACACTACAGAGCCTCGACTTATCAGAAAATCGTTTCTCCGGGCAATTTCCTGCGGAGATTTCGAACTGCAAAGACTTGCAAGTGTTGAACTTATGGGGTAATGAGTTTTCCGGCCGGGTCCCACAAGAAATCGGGTTTCTATCAGAACTTGAAGCACTTTACTTGGGTAACAACAGTTTTTCCAGAGAAATTCCAGAGAGTTTAACAAATCTTAGCAACTTGGCCTTTCTTGATTTAAGCAGAAACAATTTTGAAGGAGATATACAGACGATTTTCGGGCGATTAACGCAGGTGAAATTTCTACTGTTGCATAAGAATTCATACTCTGGAGGCTTATATTCTTCAAGAATTCTTCAGCTGCCTAACATTGAAAGATTGGATTTGAGTTTCAACAACTTCTCTGGTCGACTACCGGTCGAGATTTCGACTATGACGAGCTTGAGATTCCTCGTACTTGCTTACAATCAGTTTAATGGAAGTATACCTTCAGAGTATGGAAATCTCAATGGCCTTCAGGCAATTGATCTTTCGTTTAACCAGTTGACCGGGTCAATTCCGAGAAGTTTGGGGAATTTAACCTCACTCTTGTGGTTAATGGTGGCTAACAATTCCCTAACAGGTGAAATCCCACCCGAATTGGGGAATTGTAGTAGTCTTTTGTGGTTAAATCTTGCTAATAATCGACTTTCCGGCAAAATCCCGCCGGAGTTGACAAACATTGGCCGGAATGTGACGCCGACTTTTCTTAGAAACAGGCAGAATGATAAGATCACGGCAGGCTCCGGTGAGTGCTTGACGATGATGAGGTGGATTCCGGCCGACTATCCGCCATTTAGCTTCATTTATAAACTCCTTACGAGGAAAAAGTGTCGAAGTCTTTGGGACCAAATACTTAAAGGGTATGGCTTGTTTTCGGTTTGCTTCCCGGGGTCGAGTATTCGGACGCTTCAAATTTCTGGTTACGTCCAGCTTAGTGGCAACAGGTTGTCCGGCGAGGTCCCCATCGAGATTGGGAATATGCTTAACTTTAGTATGGTGCAATTGGGGTTCAATCGATTTTCCGGCAAGCTCCCGCGAGAGATAGGCCAGATGCCGCTAGTCGTCCTTAACGTGACAAATAACGACTTTTCGGGTGAAATTCCTTGGCAAATTGGTGATCTCAAGTGCTTGAGAAACTTGGATTTGGCATATAACAATTTCTCAGGTGCATTTCCTATTAGCTTGAATAACTTGTATGAGTTGAGCAAGTTCAATGTGTCTTACAACCCTTACATTTCCGGCGTGATACCGACCACCGGACAGTTGTCAACATTTGAGAAATGGTCGTTCCTTGGTGATCCACTTTTACGGCTTCCTTCGTTCATCAACAACACGACTGGCAACAACGAAGGTAATCAGAACCGGGTGAAGAGGACAACGAAGTTGGGTGCTACTCTAGTGGTTTTTGCTTTGATACTCGCATTTTTGGTATTTGGGCTTATGAGTCTCATCGCATGCCTCTTGGTGAAAAGCCCTGTAGACTCACCTTGGGTATCTACCGAGGACTCGAAGGGTCAACTTGAATTTGGGTCGAGCTCGGGTACGTCTTCGCCTTGGTTATCTGATACAATTAAGGTTATTCGTCTGGACAAAACAACATTCACACACGACGACATTCTGAAGGCTACTCGTAGCTTTTCGGAGGATAGGATTATCGGTAGGGGAGGATCAGGCACAGTTTATCGTGGAGTATTGCCTGATGGTAGGCAAGTGGCGGTGAAGAAGTTACAAAGAGAGGGGCTCGAAGGAGAACGAGAATTTCGGGCCGAAATGGAGGTATTAAGTGGTAATGGGCTTGGTTGGCCTCATCCGAACCTCGTGAGACTCTACGGATGGTGTCTTGATGGGTCGGAAAAACTTTTGGTTTATGAGTACATGGAAGGCGGGAGTTTAGAGGATCTGATTACAGACAGAATACATCTGAACTGGAGAAGGCGTCTCGACGTGGCAATAGATGTAGCAGGGGCCCTACTCTACCTACACCACGAGTGCTTCCCGAGTATAGTCCATCGAGACGTCAAAGCTAGCAACGTACTTCTTGACAAGACTGGAAAAGCCCGTGTTACGGATTTTGGTCTTGCTCGGGTGGTAGACGAAGGCGGTACTCACGTGAGCACAATGGTGGCTGGTACAATCGGTTACGTGGCACCCGAATATGGTCAAACATGGCATGCGACAACGAAAGGGGACGTATATAGCTATGGGGTTTTGGCTATGGAACTAGCGACTGGGAGACGGGCGGTGGATGGTGGTGAAGAATGTTTAGTCGAGTGGGGCAAAAGGGTCATGGGAGATGGACGACAAGGCTTCGCTAGGAATGTAATACCCGTAGCGTTATTAGTATCCGGGCTAGCCGAGGGGGCGGAGTCTATGTGCGAATTACTTCGTGTTGGGATATTGTGCACGTCGGAGAACCCTCATTCTAGGCCTAACATGAAAGAAGTTTTGGCCATGTTAATAAGGATTTCAGGCAGCCAACAAAGGGATTGTTCTTGAAGATAAGTGTCAATAATTTTATCAGCAGATGTATCAAATTTTGGTGATCCTTTAGCAATTGTAATCATGTAATGTAATGATTCTTTTTGTAATTAATAGACAATTCTACATTCTAAGAACGAAAATTATTTGCTTAATTTAGAAGAATAAAAAATAAAAATAAATAAAAAATAAGTGATAAAAAGAACATCAAACGCCTTGGGCATTTCTGTACCATCACCTCTCATGAGAGATTCTCTACTTTCATAAATCTTCCAAATGTCTCCATTAGAGCCCACCTTCCTTTTTTCTTTTTCCTTTTTTTTATTTTTAATAATAAAAGTATAAAAAACCCATTGAGGGCCATAGTTTTTCCCTGTCTAGTCATTCTTCAATTGGGTAATCATACTTCTTTACCATCATAGAAATGAATTATTAAATTATGTTCAAATTTATTGTTCTATATACTCTGCTTTTCAATGTGCTTGAAATTCTTATGCCTATGATGTTTTAAAGTATTGCTGGGACTGAAAAAATGCCCTGTTTAACTAATTTTTTGATATGTTAAGTCAACAGAATTGCAAAGTATTGTAGTAAAAAGGAGAAAAGAAGAAGTTATAATCTTGTTTGTTATTCTGCTACAAATTGTTACAATTATTAATTTGTATTTTTTCATTGATCATGTGTAATTTCTTAAAGAAATACACATCTCTTATTTCAACATCACAATGATCAGTCTTAATGTAACTTCTTTTGAAGGTGACTAAAGTGAAAGAGACATGGCACAAAAGGAAAAGATAGATCCATTGGTGGAGCTAGCCATTCAAAGAGAAGTATCATTTCGAAAGAAGCCTAGGGTAGGCATCAACTATATACAATAATTTTTTTAACCTTCAATGGACTTAAAACTCTGTTATTTAAGCTAGTATTTATTGTGGTTTTGACTCTTTTCTTGTGCTAGTTACCATCTTTATCAAGCGAAGTCGAGAGATCCCCAAGTCCAACTCCCAGTTTCGACGATTGGGTACCACGAAGTTCAATCTCAAATCCAAGTCGTGGACCGGAGTTTTCACCTCAAGTTGTTTCACTCTCTTCCTACATTTTAACATGTTACTCATTTTTTTACTGTAGAATCACCATTTCACATTTTTTAACTAACTTCTTTCTGTTGTTAGGTTTCATCACCAAGGCCATCAAAGGCAAGTCCATTGCAGGTTCGACCTCGAGTCAACTAACTATGAGGCCTAGATCGCCTACTCCAAGTCCAAAGGGTCAACTAATTGTGAGGCCTACATCTCCGACTCCAAGCCCAAGGGATCAAAAATTGTGAGGCCTAAATCTCTTGCTCCAAGTCGAAAGAGTCATCTAATTGTGAGGCCTAAATTTCCTACTCCAAGTCCAATGGATCAACTAATTTTGAGGCCTACATCTCCTACTCCAAGTCCAAGGGGTCGGATAGGATTTAATGTTACACAAAACCCCTCCGGCTTAAAGAGGAAAGCAATAGAGTGTGGCATCATTAACAATGCGGTTAAGAATTTATCTTGTGATCTATGTGAAGTAAGTTGTTCGAGTTCATTAACACTTAAGCAACACGTGGATGGTCGCTCTCACCGTGCTAAAATGAAATGGATGCAACTAAACAACAACGTCAAAGAACGGAGTCAATGTGGTGAAATAATGTGCGACGTGTGCCAAATTTTCTGCGTTGACCGAACTGCCCTTGACATGCACTTGAAAGGGAAGAAACACATGACCAAACTTCAAGAATTGGCGGTCTGCGAGAACAATGGTGGGGAGAAAGGAGCCAAGTTGTTTTGGTGCGAGTTGTGTCAAGTTCCTTGCATGAACGAAGATTGTTTCAAGGCGCACTTGAAGGGGAAAAAACACGTAGCTCGCATTCATGAAAAGCGGGTGAAAGTCGAAACTTGAGAAGATTCAAGATTGTAATGTCTCTTCTATGAGAGTTATCTAATAGTGTTAATTTGTCATTTTGTACATCCTTTCCCATGGCCACAAGAACCTTATGTATTTTCAGTTTCATGTACTTGTGTAGTTGTGTTCATTTATTCTCTATGACTCATTAATAGCATGAACCCGAATCTTGGTACGTGGGTCTTCTCTCCCTTTATGCCAAACAAACCTCCACGGCACAATTGGGCCTTAAATGTAAGGCCCAATCATAAAGTAACTCAAGCCCACTATCGAATGACTAGGGTTTTTGGGCCTGTTGTAGAGTAAGGGGCTCAGCCAAGTTGACGAGAAGCCCAATTCGCCTGCTAACTAGTTACAAATTCAAGAATTCTCAGTGTGGCCGGTTTGTCTAGTTACAAGGGTTGATAATGAGATTCGAACCCGGGACCTCCCCAATAAGGAATTGAACTCTTAATCACAGCATCACGTTTTGACAAATTTTTTATATTTAAAACTTAAAATTTAAAAATTGCTATTCTATCTAAGTAAAATTTTAATATTAACTACAAATCACTAAGCAAAAATTTCAAGTGTTCATATCGCAGTCGGTACTCCAAATCATATAAATAAATGCAATATTCATAAAAGACTACCTACAATGTTTGATTGGAATTATTTTTAATAAAAAATGACACTTTCCAATCTAAGTTCCTACCCACCAATCAAACACACTCAATAATAATATGACCATGTATGTATACTACGTTACCAATTGACCGGAGCAGTGTACCAGATACAACACAACGACATTACTAAAGCCTAAAAGTCTTCCGGTGAACTAAAATAAGTTGCTTTTTAACAAAATAATTTAAGTTTGCTTGAATACTCCCATAAACCGATTTTTGCCCAAAATTATCTTTTCCAACATATATTCAATTTTTTCAGGTGGGCTCACAATTGTTCATAATTTTTGACAAAAACACAGTTTTGATGTAATAGAGAGATTTTAGAGAAAATCAATTTTGAGTGACGAAAAGTTTTAAAAAATATTCAAAAATTGATCGTCAATGAGATGAATTATTAAAAACAATAATGTTTGAAAAAAAGGAAAGAAAAATAATTTTCAAAGGAAGTATGGCCAACAAGCTATATATTATCCCATCATGGTAATCCGTACTTCTATAGTTGTATTTCAAGAGTGGCACCAATTATGTCCACCATTTGTTCAACACAAGGACGAAAAGTGGATCCCATTCTTCTTTGTGCTTTTTTATTTTCAAAAAAAAAAAAAAACAAACACCACATGTTGACAAAAAGAAGAAGATAAGAATAAATCGTGTGTCAAGATAAAATTTTATTTTGTTGAAGGATAACTCTTTAGATGAATGGAAATTACAAAATGTATAAATAATAAGAGTGTGTTTTGCTTAGTTTAGTTTATACCAAATTAAAAAGAAAATATGTTGATAATGATAACTAATTGCTTGAATATATAGCTCTTACCAATAATATATATATATATATATATATATATATATATATATATATATTCGTTAAACTGGTAAATATTAGTATAATTCATATTTTGGAAGTTGGGTTGTTGATTTATCTACAATGAATCCATTATGTCTAAAATAGGACTATTGGAAGCTTAGCTTCCCACCAAAGATTTGCATGTGCGAGTGAGTGATTTCAATTCATTCATGCAAATATACGAACATTTTTTATCAATAAGATTTTAAGGGAATCCTCTGGTGCCCTACCACTAGATATGTTTAGTACGTTGCTTCTTTTTATTGTATAAAAACACAATGAAGGACACATTTTTTTCAAATTACTTTCCATCTGCACTCTTTAAATCATGCCTATATAGTTTGTACAATATTATGTGCATATTTCTATATATTGTATGGGGTCCACCGCTATCTCACAATTAGAGAGGACACGATGATCATTTCACACCCCTTTTTTCTAACGCGATACATCGAGTTCGTGGTAATTTACCCCTAGCAATAGATTTTGTGAGTAGTACGACCAAATAGAAAATTTGTAAGAGGTGTGCCCATCATGAAAAATGAGGTTTCCCACTACAAGAACGGGTCCATGCCCTATCGATTTGGTGGAAACACTATGAGAATCGAGATGATGGTCACTGCGATTTTCAAAGAGTGTTCACAATTTATTGGTGGATGTATATGATAATAAAACAAAGATATTTAGAGGAAAGTTGTATATTTCATCTAAAAGGTTTACAATATATACAGACAACAAAAGAAAATCAAATCTCATCACTCTAGCATCTAATCTCTGGAAATTTTGCACTATATGACCAACCCAGTTCCTTATTATCTGCACTATATGACAAACCCAATCCCTTAATATCACAAAGGAGAGATATACAATCTTATCTATACAATTATGCAAATATGACACTAAGGCCTTGTTCGGTTAGGATGAATTTTGCCATGCACGATTTTCCATATAAATTGTGCGGTTAATATTGTATTGGAGAATGTGTGTGTGATTGAAAAGAGAGAAAAAATTTTTTCTACTCACCAACCGAACAAGCCCTAAATAAATGATAAACATATCTATATATTATATAATTTTAGCTTTTAATAAAACAGTTACAATTGAAAAACAGTTAATGGACAAAAAAATCTGTTATACTTAATTTGCTAGATCATTCAAATAGTGCCACGTGTGGGTATGTTGGCAGTTTTTCTTATCACCAAATTGGTTACAATTATTTGTACACGTGAAACCATGTTTATTTGAAAACAATTTTGTTCACACTCCTAAAAATGAGGGTTAACATTACCTTCCTTTTGGAGGGCCAATTTCAATATTAAAGAATTTAAATTCTTGAAAATTTCATGTTCCATACTATTCTATTCATCGAGAGCATTAATATGAGTACAATATTCATATATATATTTTTATTATTTTAAAAGTTACTTATTTTTAGTGATAAGTTACTATTTTATAGGTAAATAAGTAATTTTTAAAATAGTAAAAATTATATATCAATGTTGTATTCATATAAAGCTCTCAATGAGAGTAAAATAATATGAAACAACAAAAAATTAGTTATTTAAATTTTTAACCCTCCAAATTGACTTTCGTAAAGGAGGGTAATGTTCACACTTCTTTTAGGACAGTGAACAAAATCGATCTCATTTTAAATTTTTTTTTGAATATGGGTCTCATTTTAATTTTATTTTCTAGGTAATTGTTCCAATTTAGCATATCAACACATTCAAGAACATTGTCAAAATTGAAATGTTTACCACGGCATTACTATTTTTGTTTGGCTTTATTGTTTTGTTAAAGTTTTATCAATTATTTGTCATTATGCCCAATTAGTTAGAATTTATACATTACACTGCTGTAATACTTATTTTTTAAATTGCTTGCTATAACTTATTTAAAGTAGTTATACATGATTTTGATCAATAGAAAATAATTATGATATTCAACTAATCTATATTAATCATTACATGGTTAACATTATTATATTACTTAAATAGTTCTAATAAATTAATATAAATATAAATTATTATAATGCTTAAATTATTTCAATGAAATGTGGATTAACCAATAAAATTAATTTCACAATATCTTGTACAACTTAATTAATTATAAGGTTATTGAATGTTTCAAAGAAAAATTATAAGATTACTAAACATTGTTATGGTAATTATATTAGTTCAATTAAATATGTAGACACACACTTTTAACATTTGATAATTTTATTAAAAGCATCAATATAATAGGAGCAATATCATCATTTATATTATACAAGTTAAACCAACAACTTATTTAAAAAAGAAATTATACTAAAAACGATTACGCCATTTAAATAAAATAAATTAAAAATGTCGCTCTTAATTTTTAAATTTCCTCACTAATGATATTTAAAACAATTAACAATGTTGCTATTAATGAAATTTATAAATTTATCAACTTAATTAAAGTACTTTTATATGTTTTGATGTGTAAAAAACTATTATGGTATTAATTAAAAAAATTAATTATTGTATGAATCATTTATTTAAAATTATTACAGATGCTTTATTAAATTATGTGTGGTTTAACTGGAAAATATGATTTTTGTCAATGAAATAGTTTTTTTAATTAATAGTGAAAAAAATCATTTAAAATCTTTTTTTTAAGGAGAATTATAATTTATTTTTAACAAAGGTAAATTTTTGAAATTTATATATATAATAACTGGTATATTGTGAAATTGTTATAACTATCTACTTATTTAAAATTATTTTTCTACTGAGAATAGTTAAAAGGTGGATAGCAAATGATTTCAATTGAAAATAATTGAGAAAATTTGTTTGTGTACATATTGTTTGATAGTTATTTTTATTTTATTTTATTTTATTTGGAATTAGAAGATTTAGGGAAGGGGAATTGAACCCTTGACTTAATGGATGCAAAACCAATCCAAATACCACTAGATGACATGGGTTATGGCTGTTAAATTTTATTTATAAAACCAAAAAGAGTTTATATTAGTACTTATCATTTAAAGAAAAATGATAACTACATAAAAAGATCAAATTGCAAATATATTATTGTCATAATTTGATCGAAATTAGATAGTTGTTTCATGATAGAATTATGCAAATAAGAAAATAAAAGATTAATGGTCAAAGGTAACTAGGTAATAGATAAAACAATTAGTGAAAATGATTAAAGATGAACTACTAAACTGTAGAAGATGAAACTTAGCAAAAATAAAGAAACATGCATTTATACAAATTTAAAGGTTAACAAAATTCACATATGTGAATGGACACTTGTCTTAGGGTGTGTTTGGTGCTAGCGATAATTGAATGTACATGAACAGTGGTAGATTTGTGATGAAAACATAGCTTTTGAATAGGACCCTCGAATTAGGTATACTATCATCTTCAACAAAATCCTGGTTCAGGCATTTCTCCCCAAGAATTATGAAGTCTACTTAAAAATATTTGAAATAATAAAATTTATTATGTTAACTAAAGATCTTAAAAAATTATAATAAGAGTATACTCATAATGTATATATTCGGAAAAATAAATATTTATAATAACATAGAGTTTTTAATTACTGAAACTATGTCTTCGAGATGAAAAAACATGTCATTAATCCTCTAATCTTTCTATTCTTTTTAAATTAGCGTTTAATAAATAGGTTCACTATATATATTATGTCATTTTTGTATAATTTTAATTTGTTTTCAATGATACTAAAATAGAATGCATTCTAACATAACACCATGCTTTTCAATTTAATAAATATTATCAAACAATTTTGAATCAGTCAATTTTGGTTATATTATTTATTTATCAAATTCAGCGTTTAAATGGTGCATACAAACCATTTATTACATTTTTTTTTCAATTATTAGTTTTGCATTTATGGAGAATTTTTAAATGTAATATATTACGTATTACCTATTTGCAAGTTTGCAATAATTAATAGTAGATGGTAATGCGCCAAAACTGTAACTGACATTGATATACTAGAAGTGTGAATATTTTGAGAAAATTAAGTAGGCATTTCAATATATAAACTTTCTTTTTTACTCTATATTAAATATATTTTCAATGTTACATATGTTTTCTAATTTGTCCTAGGATGGAAGGTAGACAACACCCTAATTAATCGATCCATGAAAAAGCAAGACTCATTTCTTCTTTGTTTTTGGAACATCGTTATCTTTAGCGTACTTTATGTGGTTGTTTTGAATTACATTTATTTTAAATTCAACAATTTAACATTGCCTTTATATCTTTTTAAAATAATTAATTTTCAATTGTACATTGCATTCATTTGTAATCATTTTTATTTGTCGAATAATTTAATTCATTTAATGCATCTTTTCCCTAATGTATTATTTATTCTATATAAGACGATAAGATTTTGCCATTAGTGGAAATCATGATGGGATAATATCCACCGAAAATGGATAAAATCAATTAAAATATGTTTTTCTTTCAAAGAAAAAATGTAATTTTGTTTTTGTTATGCAAGTATTGTTATTATTATTGTTGTTGTTGTTGTTGTTGCTGCTGTACTTGTTGTTGTTGTTTTTAATTGTTCTAGATATTTTCAAATTGCACGTAGAGTGTATATTTTTTCACATGGTATTATATTTCAATTTTATTAGTTCTACTTATCAATGTGTTTATAAAATAATTAATCACTTTATTCAAATGTAATTCGGATTGAAAATAAATTTTTGATATAGCAAAATAGTTAACATATTGTTATTAATTTACACTCAATTATAAGATATGTATAACACATTTTCAATATAAACAGTCCACTAATTAAAAATAATTGCAAATCATATGTAAAATATTTTATTTTTCATTCAATTGAAACAATTTTACTCCTGTGCAACGCACGGGTGTGAAAACTAGTTTAATTATATATTATGTTGACATCCCCCCTCAAATTGATGCGGAAGTCCATGAACACCAATTTGCCAGAAAGAAACTGATGGTGCGGCTAGACATAGCTTTAGTAAAGACATATGCTATTTGAAGTTCAATTCGGAGGTGAGGAAGAGTGGTGGCATTGTGATCAAAAGCCTCCCGAATGTAATGACAATCCACTTCTATGTGCTTCGTACATTCATGGTACACTTGATTGGCAGTTATATGAATTGCACTAGTGTTATCACAATAAAGTAGAGTAGGCTCAATTTGAGCAAGGCCAGGTTCAGAAATGAGACCACGTACCCATACAAGTTCAAAGCAAACAGCAGACATGGCTCTATATTCGACCTCCATGGAAGATTTGGAAACACAATCTTGCTTTTCACACTTCCAAGAGACTAATGCATCTCCAAGAAACATGCAATGGCCTGTTGTTTACGGGTATCTGGGTATACGCAGTCAAACGCAAGTGGAAGATCCAATTAAATATCGAATAATGCGGCAAACCGTAGCAAGATAAAGATGTCTAGGTGCCTGCATAAATTTGCTTACTATATGGACAACATATGAAATATTAGGCCTCGTAGTAGTCAAGTAGATAAAACTACCAACAAGACGTCGATAAAGATATGGATCAGATAGTAGCTCGCCTTCATGCTTTTGTAATTTCAAGTTCACTTCCATGGGTATATCAACGGGAGTAGCACCCTTTAACCCAGCTAACTCGGTAAGATCTTGGACATATTTATGTTGATTCAAGAATAGTTTCCTTGAATGTGAGTGTCCCTCAAGCCCTAAAAAATAAGTTAGATGACCAAGGTCTTTCATATGAAAAGTACTATGTAACATGTTTTAAAGTTCACTGATCAATTTGGTGTTATTACCAGTGATGATAATCTCATCAACATATACCAAGAAAAGCACCATACCTGAAGCTGTCTTACTAAAAAATAATGATGAATCGTATTGGCTTTGTATAAAAGAGAAGTTCAAAAGCGTACTATGAAACTTCTCAAACCAGACTCGAAGAGCTTGCTTGAGCTCATATAAAGATCTATTTAATTTACACACCTTATGATGAGAAATTAATGGTATACCAAATGGAAATTTCATATAAATTTGCTCTTTGAGATCTCCATACAAGAACACATTTTTTTACATCCATTTGACATAGAGGCCAAGATTTTGATGATGCTATAGCAAGAATAGTTCTTACAGTAGCCATCTTTGCGAGAGGAGCAAATGTTTCTTCTTAATCGAGCCCATATTCTTGTTTATTGCCATGAGCCACAAGCCGAACTTTAAGAGAACCATTAGATTTCAACTTCATATTGTACACCCACTTATTCCCAATTGGTTCAACATTCGGAAGACATGGGACAATTTCAGAAGTATTGTTTTCCTCAAGAGCTTGAAGTTCAACCTCCATTGCTTTCCACCAACACTCATGTTCCATTGTCTGTTTATAACAAGAAGTGATATAAATAGAGGCCAAGGTAGTAGACATTGGGATAGGTGAAAAAATCCATACCAGTCAAGAGCTTAACGAGTTCTAGAACTTCTTCTGAGAGGGATAGGATCAGGATCAATAGAATCATGAGTAATAGGATCAGGAATCGGAGAAGGATCGTGAGGAACCTCGGTGGGATATGTAGAAAGAGTGTTAGATAAAGGACGTCAACGATATACATAATCAGGATGGAATCTTTGTATTGGTGAAGATAACTTAGGGAAAGATGGTAAAATAGCTATAGATGAGGATTCCAAAGCCCTTTGTGCACTAAAGAATTGCTAATTTTCAAAGAAAGTTACATTTCTAGAAATACAAGTATGACACGAATAAGGATCATAGCAAACAAATCCCTTTTGATTACTAGCATATCCTAAAAATGCAAACTTGACAGATTGAGCACTCAATTTATTTCTCTCATTAGGAGGAAGACGTACAAAACATGCACAACAAAAAATAGGAAGATTGGAGTAACCTGGTGTATGTCCAAACAGGCCCAAAAAAAAGGTGAACCATTGCCCAAAATAAGATAAGGTGACATATTTATTAAATAAACAATAGTGGACAAAGCTTCACACCAAAAATGAGAAGGAAGAAACAACCCAATTAGAATGGTTCTAACAACATCAAAAAGATGTCTGTTCTTTCTTTCAGCCATTCCATCTTGTTGGGAAGTCGAAGGACAAGAAAGTTGTGAAATTATCCCAGGACTTTGAAGAAAAAATTGAAAATCGTTTGACATATATTCACCACCAGAATCAGATTGCAAAATTCTAATTTTGGTAGAGAATTGTGTCTCAACTAAAGTGTGAAACATCATAAACATAGAATAGACCTCACTCTTAGGTCACAAAAAATAGATCCAAGTAAATCAAGTAAAATCATCAATGAATGTGACAAAATATTTGCAATGTTCATGGGAAATTATAGGAGCAATTCCCCATACATCACTATGGATGATTTCAAAAGGTATAGTGGTATAAGTTGTGTACATGGGAAATGGAACCATTTGCTTTTACCAAGCTTGCGTGATGCACAATCAGAACAGAAGAAAAAGTCTTATTTCCAAGTAAACCAAAATTTAGTAGAGTGCAAAGTACATAGGAATTCGAATGGCCTAAACGTTTATGCCATAGGTGATTATTACAAGAAATTTCATTGCAAGTAACTACGCCTAATGATGGAGAAATAAAAGGTGAATGTAAAGGAAATAAATGTCCCACTTTAGGTCTCTGCGCAATCGTCTTTCCTAACACTTGATCCTGCACGACACAACCCAATTTTGAAAAATGAACATTACAATTATTATCAACCAATTGACCAAGCGATATAAGATTTGTTGATAGATCAGGAGACACAAAAATGTTATTAAAAGAGGGCGAAAGATCACCAATAGCTGTTACAAGTAAGCAATGATCATTTGCAATATGAATTTGAAGATTTCTTTTACATTTGTAAACATTGGTAAGAGGTAAAACATTGTTGCTCATGTGATTTGAGGCACCAGAATCAAAATACCAAGGGTTGGCGGTAGGATTTTCGTTATTTGAAATTCCTAAAGCAGAAAGGGTAGAAACTACCATTTGCTAAACTATTTCAAAAGTAATGGAAGACTAACCATGAGACAAAGATGAAAACAAATGCACTAGTAGAGGCAATATAGGCTCCTATGAATTTGTTTGGAGGTCGAGTAGGATATTCTTTGAGGATATGGCCTGATTCTTACAATAATTGCAGAATTTCTTTGGGCAATCAGTCGAAATGTGTCCAAAGTCTTGCCACTATAGTACTGGGTGTTAGACATATCCCGACTTCCTTTGGTCGTTCCTTGAGTAGCATAGGCAAGCAGAATTGAAACAGAATTTTGAGTTTTCTGCTCCAGGCTACCTAAGTAGCAAGCCATCTAACAGAGGAACATGATCTAGTTCATTAAATTCAATCTAATGCCTTCGAATTCTCCCCTTATCTTCATCATAAATTGGTCTCGCTTGCTAGTCTCATGCACACTTTGCACTACAAGAAGGCATTTGGATAGTACGCTAATATACACAATATTTGTGTATTCTACCCAAAGATTCTCAAATGCATAATAGAATTCTTAGATAGACATGCTTCCTTGAACAAGGAGGCCCAACTCAAGTTCCAATTGAAAACGTTGAGTTGTGTTGTTCTTATTGTAAACTTTCTTCAAATAATCCCATATTCCTTTAGAGGTTTTGTAAGGTTGAAGATTGAGAAGTATTGAGGACTCAACGATCCAAGAATCCATGACATAATCTGAGCATCCTTCACCTCCCATTTCAGATAGTTTTTAGCCTCCTTCCCTTTGTCCGGTACAGGAGTTGTCCCATCAATATGAACCCATAGTTCCTTCCTCATAACAAAGATTTGGAATTGAAATTTCGAGGTAGAATAATTTTTTCCATTAAACCGAACACAAAAAGATTGAAGTCGTTCTAATGACATAATAGAACGTGAAAACTGATGAACAAGAAAGCAATGAAGAGGGGAAAAAAAGGATGAAGAACGAAAAACAAGACGACGAGAGTTTCAAGAGTACTTGAGTTTAGATTTTTTTTTTTTCTTCTGGCTTTGTTACCATGACAATAAAACAAAGATATTTAGAGGAAAGTTGTATGTTTCATCTAAAGGTTGACAATATATATAGACAACAAAAGAGAATCAAATCTCATCATTCTAGCATCTAATCTATGAAAAATGTGCACTATATAACTAACCCAATTCCTTGTCATCTGCCCTATATAACAAACCCAATCCCTTAATATCACAAAGGAGATATATACAATCTTATCTTTACAATTATACAAATATGACACATGCTAAATAAATAATCAACATATTTAATTGTATATTCTATTGACAGTAGAAATAGTTTACTAGACCTGCACACCATAAGGTCATTATAACTGCCCCTGTTAAAAAAAAAAAAAAATCCATGCTTCAGCTTACGTAGATCTTGATATGGTATATGATGTCTTGATTAAAACATGGTGGATATAAATAGGAGATTGTTTATTAAAGAACGAACGTGATTAATTGTGGGTGCATCATGATAATGTGATTCTTTGATTGGACGAGATGGGTAGTGCATGCGAACAAAGTGTCACATTACATAAACATATATTATTCTTTGATTTATAAATAAATTATGCTATTCTATCTAATAAATAGACATTTTTACCATAAATCTCCAATTGGTCCATATATTATTAGAGTATACATCTTAAGAAAAATATGCGAGTACTACACAAAAATATCACGTTTAGTTTTCACATTACCTATCTAAGAAACTTTATAACAAGTTTGGTCTATGCTTAATCCTTGTCGCTCTTCATCATGCCAAAATCAAACATTAATTGTAACTATAAGTTCAGATACTATTCATTATTCAGCGATTAACCGTGCTAAAATTATCTTAATTAAAAAGTTACTAATATTGAATCATGAACCTGCTAAATCTTTAACCCAAACAAATACATAAAGTATTGTACTACAATAAACTTAACTTTTGATAATGTGAACTAGCTAATCTTGAAAAATATTGTAATGATATTTTTTTGCCAAAAACTATTAAATTTTATTTTCACGACAGACGATGGTTTTTGTATATACTGATGAATATTGCCGTTTCTTCGAAAAGGGCAAAAAAAATTATCCGTGACATACTCCAAATGCTTTGTGAGTATTTGTTATAGCTTTTGACAAATAAAGTTGATAACAGTTACTAGTAGTTAGGGGGAAAAAGTTTGTCTAATTGAACAGTTTTTAACAAAATTTTAACCAAACCAAAGACAGACTTATTCTTTTATCACATTTTTGCCTTTAAAGGGGAGATCATTTGCATGAAGTTGGAGAGAGAGAGAGAGAGAGAGAGAGAGAGAGAGAGAGAGAGAGAATGGAGAACTCCCATGAATCTCCTAAGAATGTTAAGGATGTTTCTTTGCAAGAACTGAGAGATAGACTTCAAGAATTTGCAAGAGTTAGGGGTTGGGACCAATATCATAGTCCTAGAAATCTCCTTCTAGCCCTGGTAAGTAAATCTACATTCGATTACATAACTTACCAGTAATGTTTCTATCAACTGATTCGGATAACATAATGTTTAGTCTAACATTTCAAACATATGGGTCTTTGATCCACTGATTTGTACTATATACTCTTGAGCTAATGTTTCAAACATATGGCTAACAACACTGAACAATACAAATAAAATTTTTAACATGTTTTAATTTTGTCCTTAGAGCTTGTTTGAATACTATCTTGTGGGTGGGAATCCATCCTCCCCCCCACCCCCCAAACTAAAAAAAAAAAAAAGAAAAAGAAAAGATAGAAACGTAACGAAATTTGAATTTTATTTTGGCTAATGTGTACTGTCGTGTTGAGAGATGTCTACTGACCTAATTTCAAGGTTTGCGGTATTGTGTGATAGGTGGGGGAGGTGGGAGAGCTATCTGAGATATTCCAATGGAAAGGAGAAGTGGCAAAAGGGCTCCCAAATTGGAGTTGTGATGACAAAGAACATCTTGAAGAAGAATTGTCTGATGTTTTGCTTTACTTGGTACAATTGGCTGATGCTTGTGGCCTTGATCTTGGCCAAGCTGCTCTTACTAAAATAATTAAAAATGCCCAAAAATATCCTGCCAATAATCCATCTACCTTTTAATTATAAGCTCATCACAATTTTTGCTACTTTTTGTTAATTATGTTCTCACATGTTTTGCTTTAGTTGGTCAGTCTGCTCTCAGATGTCTTGCTTTTCTTGGTAATTATGCATTATGCATGAGGTTTGTTTAATAAAACAAAGTTTTCCAACTCTGCTGTTATTTACAATTTAATATGTTCCTTTTCTCTCACTCTTTACAAAATCCCTTCTTTTTTTTTTTGGGGGGGGGGTTTGTTTTTCCTTCCCAAGGATGGATAAGAGTGTCTAATTTGCTTTTGATTTTGCAGAAATTAATCAAAAGACGTAAGTATGTATTTAAGTTTTTATTTATTGGAAAAATGAATATAAGTAGTTAAGCAATACCTATACATAACATTCAAACAACCGAAAACAAGGGATTATAATTTTCGTTTTATTCACACTGTCAAAAGATGAGCTAAGAAAGAGTAAGATTTTATGTCACAAATAAGTACTGATGTACATGGAGTAGGTGTTGAGGTGATGACTAGGTATTGATCCTACAGAATTTGTTCTCTCATTCTGTATCTAAATTCCAAAGGCACTTCAATTAAAAGGATCAATATTGAACGGTTCACATCAACGGTCAACTGCGTACCTGTACTCATTCGTAAACAAAACATTACGCACAAAAACGATAAATTCTCCACAACAAAACTTTGTTAAAGTTTCAATGCTTGATGTGGCGGCTGTTCCTTATTGCCATATGGCAACAGGATCCACTTAACAACCCCCCTACTACTGCATGGCACAAAGGCAGGACGCCCCACTTTAGCACTTGAACTTTAACAAAGATCCAGGACTGGGAATATATCATTCTTGACATTACGCATTAAGAAAGTGAAAACGAAACCCAATATTGGACTACAGCTACTTTAGTTCATCAATGAACTTGTAAAGGTTGTAGAAAACTAAAGAATTTGTATATTCAATGATTGAATAAAACCTATTACAATGGGATAACAAATAGACATGCAAAAACATAGACGATAATCCTGACAAAAATGTAGACGACAGCCAGACTACACTACCCATGCTAATCTAGCTAATTACTCAAATATATTCTAACGAAGGTTTCTCCATGTTATGTACGTCATAGACAATTACAAATACAACAAGAGAAATTTTGAAGCATTTAACAAAACGATTATCAAATTATACTTCATAACTGAAACGTGCAACACATGATAACTATTACTAGTTCTTAGCAAAATCATTCTTTCTGTCAAAAAAAGCTCTGTCAAACAAGCTCTAGACGTTCTTTGATATCACTATATCACCTATTCGTCTTTACCATGGTTTGATGGTGAGTCGACATCACTTAGTCCAGACGGCCATATTCTAGCCTTGGCATTGGCAAGGAATTTGAGATCAGGATCGTATTTAGTCGATGGCTCTTTCATTGCCATGTAAATGAAGAATGCTATGACGATGTTGACCGAAATGACTGCAAGGAATCCACTCAACAATGTCACTAAATGTGGAGACAACTCCACAGTACCTGGTTATATGCAATTTTGTCATTCGCAGAAGCAAAATAATTCACAAGAGAAGGAGATAACCAACTTATTCAGTAAGGAGTTCACATCTATTGTCTTCTTGACTATCCCATCCAATCAAAATGTTGCACATACATGACAAAGTGTAAATGTATTCTGATTTGAAAAGACAACTAAGAAGACAGCCAGGGACAACACATCTAGACTCGTCAATGAGACTGAGATAAATATATTTGGCAATAGAGTATAATGGAGTTTGTGTGTGTTGTAAATGAAGAATAATGTTATTTATTACAATGTTGACTATATCAAGTGACGTGACACTTTACATTGATTCGTGTATCGTATTATGCTACTCATTGACATGCCATATAAATGCTGATCAATCGACTTTGCTGGCGAATAATTAATATGAAATGAATCATAACCGGTTAAATTGTCAAAGAAAGCTTACCGGGAAACAATTTGTGGTTAAAGCCATACAAAATTGCAATAGGAACTAAGCACATGAACATGGATGCAATGAGAAACTTCTGCACAACTTGTGCCATAGTTCCACTTCCTCCAACCCTGCAACAAGAGACTTTCAAGACTCGTAATGATATTCTTAAAGACAGCCAATCAAACAGATAGATTTGCCATTTGTCCACCATTAGCTTAGGCTTTTAGATGGGGTACTCAATCAGATCCCAAGGTTGCTACTGTATGTTCTCGAGTTAGTACATTGTAACACTTCATGAATCCACTTCACCGTTTGTAAACTTAATTTTGTGAATGTTGTCTTTTCTTTTTAGTTATGGTAGCTTCGGAGCTTGCAAGATACGTGAAGAGCGATATTAAGGAAGCAAGACATGTCCTTTAATCTTGTTTCTTGCTTCTAAGGCACTTCAAGAAGCAAGGTCTGATGGAACTAAAGTCGATCAAAACATATAAAGCTCGACCATCAATTCATTCAGGGAGCATGTCACCATCGGCGTTTCTCAAGATTGTAATTAGAAGCTTAGCGATGAAGTAGTTATAAACTAGAAGCTCTATGTACACAATTGCTTAAGTCACTTCTATGCCACTTGCATAAACTCACTTATAAACTAGTTACTGAACATACCATAATCTAGTACCATTTCACAACAGCAATTACTAAACCCGCATAACAAAACTAAGACCGTGTTTGACAAAGCCTAAAGCATAACCACAATCACTTTCTACCAGTTCGATCAGAAGAATGATAGTTACTGCATCTCCATCACTCTTTTTGTTACCTTCTAACCACACTCATCCCCATTCCATATTGCAGGGTGAAAAATCATTAGCAAAAATAAATAAATAAGTAAAGGAAGAAGGTGAAGGCTGAATTTTTATTTATTTATTTATTTTCATACAGAGCCTAGAAAGTACTGGCGAATTTTAAGAGACAATTAAACAAACACTTGGAGTGCAATTGAAATTTCCCCAAAATAGAAATGCTCTATTACTTAAAAACCACGAATCATGAAATTGAATTGCAATGGAACAAATGGCAAAATGCAGTTATCGCATTGTCGACTTTGCGAAAAACCGGGCCCCGAAGACTGAAAATCGAGAAAGATATTTACCTGGGCAAAGGACTGAATCACACCTATCAACTGTGGAATGGGAGGAAATCTCGAACGATGCTCCCAAAGGAAGAATAGTTGCCGATTTGAGACAGAAAGATTAGATGAATAGATTCATAATGTTTATATTATCAGAGCTTTGTAGATGCACGATTATTCAGAAATATTTTTGTCGTCGTCATTTTCACTTGCATCGTGTTTATTTGACAGTATCAATTCATTATTATGTCGTTAAATGTCAAAATTAAAAATTTTTAAGGACTAAAGATGTTATTATGTATAAAAGTTAAAATTGCAATCATTTTGGACCAATCTCACAATAAGTGAAAGTTATTAAGGCCATTTGCGCCAATTTCTTTTTAATATTTTCTACTTTTTAATCACACATTCAAAAATAATTTTTTTAATAATCCTTATAAAACACACCCTTAAGTAATTGGATGGTGTTCACTTTGACACACCCGAATCGGGTTACACACGAACTTGCAGGATTTATCAATTAAATAGGATGAGGGGTGGGCAATGGTTTGGTTCTCCCTTTTTGGTGCAATCCCAATCCAAACCAATGTCACTATTTAATCAATTGGCTTAAAACCAATATAACCATTTTGATATTGGTTTCAATCTAATTCAACCCATTTTTATATTGGTTCGATTTGGATTGGTATGGTATAATTAAACTTATATTTGTAATTTGTAACTTGTTGAAAATATAATTATATATTCATATTTTTCTCACTTTCATGGTGACCACTTTAAATATAAAATTTCAATTCCATTTTATGTACACGATTTATCCTCATTAATACAAATTTAATTTAAACTCAAAAATAACTTCTTTGTAGTGTGCATGATTGGAAAAATGACCCCAAAAAATGCCCGTCAAATAAACTTATGAGACAAATACTAGATTAATCATATTCATCAAAATATTGCCAAGGACAGTCCAATTTTTTGGAAAATCTATATATATATAATACCAGAGTATTTCACCTTATTTTTTAATTAATTTTATAATATTTTCCCGCCTAAAACCAAGGCTTTGTTGGTCTTTTTCGTTTTTCTTTTTAAATATTATTATTACCAAAACAAAAATCCTAAATCTCCTAAAATTTTACACATCAAAATTTCCTAAAATAATAAAATTTCCGTATTTAATGGGATTTCTGCAACTTGCTTTACCAATCTCATTCTATCTAAATATTCTCTCTCTCCTCTCTCTTTTTCCATTTTCTAACAATAAATTTAAATTAAAAATAAAAATTATTACTTTATTTTATTTGACTCAACAAGAGCTTTAAAATAAGTATGATATCAATAAACAAATTTTTATTTTAAAAATTTAAAATTTAATGCAAATATATAAAATTAGTATCCAATATAAATATAAATTAATTGATATTAACATAGATTAATAAGATAAAAAATTTTGAAAATCTATATCAATATATATTATTGTTTTAGCCTATATAATTAGCATTTCTCATACAATGGTTTAATTTATATTGATCATTAAAATTAAATTTCCAACAAACATTCAAGGGGCAATTATATTGCCGCAACACATTTTTATTGATACATTACATTATATTTATTTTAAATGTTTCCAATGTTTACATCTTAATGTAATTACAACCTTAACTTTTTGATTATTTTTAGTCTTTAACTAATTATAAATTTGAACTATAAAGATCGTTTTTTCCTAAAAATTTTCCCATCAATACTAATTCTTTTTAATCTTTAATTAATTATAACTTTTTTCCCATCAAGATTGTTTTTATCAAAAAATTTTATTTATTTGAGCGTCAAATTACTTATTTATTCATCGTAATTTTAAATATTGTAAAATATAATGCATGTAAAATGTGAATATTTCTTTTAATTTAAATATATCTAATAAAATATCAAAATATAAATTAATATTTACGTGCAAGTAAGTTAATTACTAAAAATTATTAATTATAAATTTTGAGGACATAATTGTTATCATAAACAAAATTAAAGACCTTTTAAAATAATTAAATTATGGTGTACTCAATATATTCTATAGCGGAAATATAATTAGTCTTATTTGAGTTATTCAACAATTTTTTTATCTTGGATTATATAACGTAATTTTATTAATTACACACGATTTGATTAATCATACTTAATTATTGTAAAATTGTATATCAATTATAATAAGATTCAAATTATTACAATACTCGGATATTATTTTTTAGTTCCAAAGAAGATAACCTTTCTTGATAGTATCTTATATCATGACAATCAATAAGAACCACAAAAGTATTTTTATTTAAGGAATATTTATTAAATACACATTGTGTTTATAGTGTATTTACAATTTATCTAGCATGTTTGAAGACATTATAGCTTAAATAGCGCATTTCATTAAATCTTAACAAAACACATTTTATGTTGAACAAAAATTGGTAAAAAAATTACATTTTAAAATTACATTACCCCTTTTTGTGACTGAAAAATTGCACAACGTATATTTTAGTACGTAACACTTTATATTACATTATTCTTCAAAATATTGGGTGTGTTTGATTGACGGGTTATAAATAAAAATTTGGAAAACGTTTGCGTAGTAAATGAAATACCACATACTCTCTTAAGAAAATGTTTTCATACTTTTGGTAGAAATCGTGGTTAAAATAGTTGTACCTTGTAAAACCATTTCTTTTTATAACTTGCAATCAAATAGCGAAAGTGCACAATGTTTTACATGATTTGACATTTACTTGTAAAACAAATGTCAATCAAACACACCCTTAATTAAAACCTATTTTATGAAAAATATTTTTTTCTTGCTTTTATTCTAAAACATTTTTTCAAGTTAACTATACATGATATATAGAATATTATAAGCAAATTGAAAATAAGGAATCGTTTTCGTTATTGCTGTGATCAGTTTTATCCAAGGCTCTAAAAGGCGCGAGGCGTGGCAAGGCGGCAAGGCCAAGCCTCAAGCCTTGGAAGCCTAGGCGTGCCTAGGCGAAGTTTAGGCGTCAATAGGCGTTTTGAATTTTTTTCTTCATTTTTTTTTAATTCTAGAGTGATAAATAAGTATAAAAATGTATATTTACAAAATTTCATACACAAATCAACATACATTTCAATTTTCCAACAAACACATATAATTTAAAAAATTGTATACACAAATAGTTGACAAGATACTAATTAGATGCAAACTAAAAAATTTAAATAATATATCGCAATCTATATTAAACGACAAGAATGGAGTTATTTGTATCATAAAAGAATGATTTGTCGTCTTCTTTCTTTAACCCATCATCTTCTTTATTTTTTGGAATCGAGAGTCTTCTTTCGGAAGTTTTTGAATTATAATAAGATAAATAGTTTTTGAATTATAATAAGATAAATAATTTTTGAATTATAATAAGATAAATTTGATTGATAAAGTATTATGAGATATAACGCCTTTATTGGATTTGTAGAATTAATGGCTTTTTAATTTTATCATAAATATTAATTTTTTTGCCAACAAAAAAAATAGCTTTATTTAAAAAAAAAAAAAGAAGCTCGTTCAAGTAAAAGGCGCTCGCCTAGGCGCGCCTAGGCGCACGCCTTTTCACGCCTTTTGCCAGTCAACACAGATTGACCGCATTTTTCACGCCTAAGGGGTATGCGAGGCGTTTCGGAAACGCCTCACGCCTAGGCGCGCCTAGGCGGCTCCTTTTCACGCCTTTTAGAACACTGGTTTTATCACCACTACTACAATAAATCGCAATTTTCATAAGAAATAATTTCACTGAATTTTGAGGTTTTCCTTTTTAAAGAGATAAATATGTAAATTAAAAAATTAAAAAAGGAAAAAATCTAGTTCAAAATATTACTAAATATCGTGTACTATTAAAATTTACATTTTCTTATTTGTTGAATAAAAATTATTTATGAAATGTTAAAAATAAATTAATATTTCTGTAATGTTATACATTTGAATAATTCTTTAATGGAATTAATTTATCACCTCTCCGGGTAGTATTACAAGAATCGGGAACAAATATTTTATTTCATTTTTTGGTGAAAGTAAACAAATAACTGGTCAAGTATGATGGAAAATCATACTTTGAGGAAAATATATTTTCTCTTTATTACTCAATTAAGTGCAATGATTTTATCAAATATATTTATGTGAAATATTTATTTTCACGAATGTCATGAGACATTATAATTACAATATTTTTATTTATTCTTGAGTCTATTATTACAATTATCATGCTTACATTAATTGAGTTGCATTAATTAAATTGACAAATGTCAGAAATTTTAATTTAATGGTCTAATTTCAGTAATAAGTAAATAAATATTTCAATTACATATTTAATGAATAAAGATTAAATAAGTTAACATGTAAATAAATGCCTAAATTGCTCATTTTATAAATTACATATTTAATAAATAATTGGCTATGGACCAAATCAACGATTAAAATTAAGCGATTCAATCAGAATTTCTTAACTATCTCTCGACCATATTAAATATCTATTTAGAATTCTATTTTTTAAATAAATATTAAGAATCCCAACTACTTCAAATTATTTATTTTATTATACTCAAATTATTTATTTTATTATACCGATTTTTATCTATTTAGATTTTGTTCAACTTTTTAAAGATCATCTTAACTCGTCTTTTTTAATTATTAATCATATATATTTCAAGTTATTTATCTCATTCAAATTAATTTAAATTTGATTATAGCATTCAATATGCTAAAAATGATTAAATATCAATATTTTTTATCAACCACATTAAGAAACATATATAATTTAAATTATTTAAAATAAACATCTAAATTCATGAGTTTAAAAAAATGATATTATATACTGAGTATATTAAATGGGTGAGTTTATATCGAATATGTTAATATATATGTTTACTATGTTTAAAAGATATTTAGTGAAATAGATGTCATTAATACATGTTAAAAAAGTATAAATAAAAATTTCTGATTAAATGATCAAAATGGGACATAGACAGGGATGAGAATTTGTTAGCAGAAGGGAGACGGGGAATGAGAGTCTTCGTCATTTTGCAACTCTCATAATATCCTCGGTCAGACTCGATTAAATAAAAGTGGGAGGGGAATGATAAGTGTCTCCCAGCAGTGGCAGAAATAGGGTGTTGGGGTCAGTACCGTGTAACGCCCAATCTAAACCCCACGAAATTGGAGTTGCGGAACTAGACTCGACGCTACAATTACATTACACAAAACAACACGGGTGGTGATTTACATTTTTCAAACTGTTTGTCATTTACAAAACACAATCAAAACATTGCCCGTGTTCATTTCCAAAAGCATAATACAGGATCTTCAGCATCTTTCTTCTTCCCCACCCACAATCTCTCACGCGTCAATCCCGAGAGGTTTCCCTGCCGTCACCCGAGCTGCGTGTCTGCCCTGACGTACCTATAGTGAGAACATAAAAGAAACCCTGATGAGTCCCAAAGACTCAGTGGGTATATAGCTAGATGCAATGCATGTCTCACTCATGTATTGGGCCCAGTTGCTTCTCAAGTGGATATATCGGCGCCAACATAACATAACATATATGGCCCAATTATCTCAATCCTCATGCGGGCTTCGCCCGTGAGACAGCCACTAGTCTCAATCCTCTTGCGGGGCCTTTTCCCGTGAGACTAGACATAACTTTACATAGGTGTAATCACTTGGTAAGCAACGTTACATTCACACTCTATGACCATGTTTGCAAGCATAACGAGTACAAATAGCTAACCTTTAGTCACCTCTACTCCAGAACGCTACTCAGGTGACATCAACATACAAGCACATATATAAAACATCAACATCATATATCACCTCAAGCATCATATAAACCCTAGGCTCTAGGACATGAGCAAGAAGGGTGACACATAAATCATGCTATACATGGCTACTCAAGTCATAACTATACATCTCAAGAGGTATATATCTAACTTTCTATCTCTACTTACCCTTGGTACAAATCATAGAGCTAATACCCACCTTACTAGAGTGGAAAAGAACCAAGGAGATGATCACTTCTTCACTTCAACCTTCACCAATCACCCAACTCAACAAGACCACAAGCTAGCCCTTGTTTAATCCCAAGTTGAAGACCTTGGATATGGTACAAATGGCTTTTTGGGGGTTTAAGGTCGAGCTCATGAAGAAAACACCCCAAAAATGGCTTCTATTGACCTAAAGACCATTCTGCCGACTTACCGTTCACAGTAGTAACTTCATAAATTACGTAGTAATTCCATATCTGACCGTAACCAAACTTCATCTCAGTAACCCCTAGACGATCTGGCCGTACTAGGACCCCATACGGCCAGTAATTCACTCTCTGTAAATGTGGAGCATTCTTCCCTTTGATACTTACGGCCGTAACTATTCCATATTACGGCCGTAACTCCTCGAAAAACCATAACAACCATAAACCATTCATGACCTCATATACCCCTCGAAACACTTCGAAACACATATAACAACATATGACAACATTGAACATGCAAGCCACACCAAAATGACTTCATCAACATCACATATTCGTATGGAAAACGAACGGGGCGTCACAACCGGCTATATTATTATTTCTATAATATAAATATATTTTGATTATATTTCATAATTAGATTCCAAATTTTATTATTCACATATTCATTGTCAGTACCATATATCACACAAGTATATAATTAATACTTTTGAAATTTGTAGTTGCATATAATAGAATATAGAATAATTTTTTTTAAAAAGCCAGATGCTCTAAGAAAATTAATAGAGTTTTTTAGAATGGTTATTTTTATAACTATAGCATGTAATTTTATTAATTTTATTTTATGTTTACACATATTTAATAGATTTCATCTTACCATAAGCAAAATGTGATATATTAGCATAATCTCTATCACAAATTATCATCCCATATAATGTACGGGTATAAATGCTAGATAAGAATACAATAAAAATTGAAAACTATTCATAAATTAATTATTCCATTAATATTTATCAAAATTACTATTTGTTAAAAAATTAATCACACATAATACACGGGTGTAAATGCTAGGTAGAGCACATGTGAAAAATATTATTCTTTTGATTTTATAATATGAATATTAGTAGAATTTACTAATGTTTTAAACATATCATCCCGTGCAATGCATGGGTAAAAAATGCTAGTAAAATATAAAAGAAATGACAATCAATAATTACATAGGATTAAGATAATCAATATTGTTTTCACGGCATCATCCTTGCATACATGGTCATGTGAGGCTCAATTGGGTGTTTAACATATTAGCGGCAACAACAAAGTAATCAGTGAATCATTGGTAGCGTGGGGAGAGGAAAGGGAGAAATCCATAGAAATTTGAGTCGGCGGAGCAAAATATTTGGGTATTTAGTAATATTTAGTTTGGGGTTGGGTTAAATGAATTATATTGATTTTGGATTTAATCCACACCATTCCATAAAATTTATTAACTGTTTTAAACCAATTTATTTTTAGAAAAATTTTAAATCAACCCAAAACCAACCCAACTTAGTTTGGGTTGGTTTGGACTGATTTAAGCCATTAGTTACGGATTTTTTCCTCACCTCTAAAGAGGATTATTGTTGGTGTGAGGGGTTCTCCTCAATCCTCCTTATGGCCCACTTTGCATATGGACTCTACATGGCTACGTTAACAAAAATCACATTTTCCACCGTAATTAAAAAAAAAAAAAAAGCTGTGAATTTCTACTTGTTTCGTATATATTACAATTTTTTCGTCATACTTATTTTAAAATGTCCATCTAAAATTGCTCATTTAAAATAGAGCTTTTCCTTTTCAACTCACACACATCCTTTGACTTCTTGCGATTTATGGCCCTCTCTAGCATATGCATTCTTCTACCATTTTACCCATTGGCGGAGCCAGTCATGGGCCAGTGCTGGATTTCTTTTTTTTTTGCTTTGTCTTTGAGCAAAAAAAAAAAACTTTAAAATATCCCAATTACCAAACTATAGTTTCGCTCCCAATCGCTCACACTTCAAAGAATACTTACACATGCTTGCCTATTTTGGTTGCCAATTGCTCTTTTTTCAACATCTTCGTCTCTTCCATTCAAAACAATAAAAATCTCCGTCTCTTCTTGCCACCAGTTGCTCGAAATTGCTCATCTTTAAGCGATAAGTCAACTACTCACCATTAACCCTAATTTTTGTTGTATTTACTATTTATGTTTGCAAATCGGATACGCAATTGAAATAATATTTGAAATTGGATGTCTAGTTGGGGATTTGAATTTTCTCTTGCCATGTTGAGTTGTTGAATTTTTATAATGAGGTAAACTGTTAAAGTTTATCTATTGACCACTATCAGTGAATTTTTCACAAATAGATTCAGTAATAATTGTGGACAGTGAACTTAAGCTGTGAAATAGGAATTGTGATTTTTATTTTTTGCAATTAAAATTGCTTAATTACTTATTACTGTCCGACTATTAAAATCTTTATAGTGTTAAGTCCTAATTTTAATTTAGTAATTTTGCGTTTGTGCTTGAATTTTGTATTCGTGTTAGTTGTTTGGTATAATTTGGGACTTGAAACTTTGGAAATTAGAGCTTAAAACATTGAATTACCAATTTATTAGATTTAGTTCAAACTTTAAAAAGTGTTATTGATTTATAATTGTGAGTTTCATTAGTTTATACTTTTAGGATTTTGGAAATTTAGATTTAGGTACCAATTTAGAGGTGTGATATTGACATTGTTTAAATCAAAATCAACATTTTCTATTTGAATAAATTTACTGGTGTCAGGATTTGAAATTTCGTGTAAATGTTATGGATTTGAATAAGTGAATTCAAATAGTGTTATAGGTATAGGATTTTAAATTTAGAATTTAAATAGAGTTTTTTATTTTCCTCTAATTGCTCGCTTATCATGTGTGAAATAGTGATGACAACACTCAAGAGGTTTTTTTTAAAGAAAATCTCATGTGGAGGCAAATCAAGTGTAGCCGATTTTAATGTTGGTCATTTAAGTATCTATAAAAAACTATTGTAAAATATGTCTTTTTTTTTTAACTCTGTGTGGTTAACTAGTTAATTTGCGTTTATATTACTACTATTTTACTTCTATTTAGATTGTACTGAACAAATTTCCTGACTATGCCACTGATTTTTCCTCTTTTGGCATAAATGCTCTACTGTTTAAAAACCACAAATCATCAAATTGAATTGCTACGGAACAAATGGCGAAATGCAGTAATTAATTGTCAACTTGGGGAAAAAATCCGGTCCTGAAGATTAAAAAAAAATTCAGCAAGATATTTTCCTAGGTCACAGCAATCAACTGATAACGATGCTCCGAAATCTTTAACGATAATAGATACCTAATATTTATATTATATTATTAGTTTGCTTGATATATAATTATTCAAAAATCATTTTTTTCATATTATTTTTAATGGCCCATCATATTAAATTCATAAGTTTTTTACATTTTTTAAAGTTTCAGTTATTTTTCAACTATATACTTAAAAATATTTTTCATCATATCAAAGTTGACTCAAATATCAAATATGGTACGTCCTTGTTGATAGTTTAACATTTAAGAGTGTGTTTGATTAACGGGTTGCAAAAGAAAAGCGGGAAAACGCTTGCGTAGTAAACGTTTGCGTAGTAAACGTTTTACCACCTACCCCCTTAAGAAAACGTTTTCATGCTTTTGGTGGAAATCGTGCTTAAAAAGGTTGTACCTTGTAAAACCATTTCCTTTTACAACTTGCAATCAAACAGCGAAAGTGTAAAATATTTTACACGATTTGACATTTGCATGCAAAACCAATTCCAATAAAACACACCCTTAGTTCTTAAATCGTGAACCCTCATTAAAATATATATATATACATTGCTTTGATCATTTTCACAATTGACTTTGTCTAGCTCTGTCCTTTACTCATGTAGGCTACTAAAAAAATAATAATAAAATAAAAATAATAAAATAAAGTTCAGTTTATTATTTTATGTTATTTAAAATTTAAAATACTACTGTTTTCTGAAGGTTATAAATTAATGCCCTATTATAATTTGATTTTGATACATAAAATCATATGTGATTTTATATAAAGAAGATGCTATATATGGTACTGTTGTTAATAGGTGCTTGATCAAAATCTAATTGTAATTTATTTAGCTTGCCTTTTCAAAAAAAAAAAAAAAAAGGACTCGCAATAATACTGCTTTGCTTTTGTGGTCAAGAAATATTGTCGTTATTCTCAGTCCCACCTCCCATCAATAGCGAAACTTTTCCAAAATTCCATTCCCTTGTTGTTTTATTTTTTACTAGTATTTTTTTTCGTGCATTGCACGGAGAGATTTATAGTCAAGTTATAGTTTAAAATATATATAAAATTAAAATTATAACAACATATTTTTCTTTTTTATGATAAAAAGATATGGATAAGAGATTTAAAAAGATCATACATGATAATAACCCGAATTGGAGGGATAAGGAGTGATTGTATCAAAAGATCAGGGGTGATAATAACAGGAGATTATTCATGGGTTGAAAATTAGGTATTTATGCTTGAGTGAGAAATATAAATAAAATAGTATTTTTTAATTCTAAAAATCTATATATTAAGAAAAGCAGGGAAAATCCTCTTATTTTTTTACTCTAAAAAATAGTTTTTATTATTTTTAACATTTTTAAATTTGCCTACTAATCTATTTACAGAGGTATAATAATCCCCATAATATTCTATTGACACAATTCTTATTCACGCCTATGTATTATTCCCATAATATTCTATAGAGACAAGTCTTATTCACGCGTACATAACTCGCCCAAAAGCTTATCCTCCTTCTTCGGTTCTTCCCCAATCTCTCTCTATCCTTTCTCATCTTTCTTTCTTTCAACCCGATTGGCCTAACCCTAATTCATATGCTCCGATTGATAAGCTAACTATGGGAAGAAAATTGGCCAAATTCATCGAATTCTATAGCGATTATACTTCTAAAATCTCTCGATTTCAGATCTTTGCCGTAATTCAAATGCATACCCAATTTATAACGCTAAATATGGTAAGGCAACCGCCCTATCATTGGAATTCTATAGCAATTGCAGTTCTGAAATCCCTCGATTTCATATCTGTCGAAGCCATTATATATACCCGTTTGTTTATTATTCAGCCTCCACTCAAATCGATTTAGGAATTTGAACTCTTTGATTCAATTTTCGTTATTTGAACCTTTAGGTAATTATTTGTTAATTTATTTCTACCGATCTTAATTTATTGATTTGTTTCGTCCTTTTTCTTTTCAATGCTACGAAGGCTGTTGCTTTGTTGAAGCTGTTGTCTCGAAATCTGCTCTTCATTCGTCCTTAAATCAGGTAATGATGCACAACTGAATCTTTGTATAATGTGTTGTTTAGGTTAGTTTATTGATCCAGCCTTTGGTATGGGGCTTTTATCTTTTATTCTTCTTCATTTTTTTAATTCTAAAAAAGCATGCTGCTTCTCTGAGTTTTCTATTTTGTAGATGATTTTCCTTCATTTCTGGCAATTGAATGGCTGCATTCACATTTTTAACTTACTAAAGAATTACTAAGGAATTGAATGTTGTATATGACTCCAATTTGGGTTCCCTTTTATTTCGGCTAATCGCTTAGCTTCTTATATATTTGCCAATTCATTTTTCTTTATTTTCTTATTCGTATACTTTGTGTTCTTATCTAATATGTACTAATTCTACAAATGATGATGGATTTCCCCCATATGACATCTATTGCCGCAATTTAATTTCAGTAGTATTTATGATATTAAATTATGCATATGACTATGAATATGAATGTGAAGCTTCTGTCATAGTTACTCTGATTAGGGGTAGTCGTCTTTGTTCTAATTTAGTCTATTCATATGCATTCAACCTGTTACAAGTCGAATGTTGATCTTTTGTATTTTGGTTATTTTATGCAGTACTTGAAAATAACATAATCACACAAATTGAATATAAATGTGTATAGCTTATATGGGCAACTTTGCCTTGGTGAATGATTCTTTCCAGTCTCCTCTTTTCCCTGTTACCTATGTTGTAGTTGGCGTGCTTGGATACTACTGATGGGAAAGTGCCTACTATTGCAGCCAACTCCAGAGTGCTGAAATTTAGTTAATCGTAATAAGTTGCCCATCATAGATTATATTTAAGTTGATTGTTTGACTGTTAGTACATCTCAACAAGCAAGATATGAAATAGGTTCCTCTAAATGATGAAAGTTGTGTATAAGCTTGAAGACTTTTGTTCTGGTACCCGTATCGGGTACCAGCTGGAATACCGACATAGACACAAGAGGGAAAAAATAGTGAAAATTTTTGTGGGCCCCCCTCCTCCCAAAACATTTCGAGGGGACTGTGTCTAATGGGTCTGATACCCATCACGGGTACCAGATCATGAGAGCAAGCTTGAATTGACATCCATGTGAAGTGATTAGTCATAGTTACTCTTGGTCCCCTCTTTCTGCTGTTCTATACATTAAAATATTTTTTCTTGAACAAAATAATTCTATTAGTCGGTTAACATCATACAAGATAATTCAAGTGTGACACTACTGAAATGTCTAAAAGGTAGTTACAATTTTTTGTTGTGGCTTTTTCAGATTGAAGATTTGAAATTTTTTTAAATCGATTTGTCCCAATCAATTAAATTTGATTCATTCCTCTTCACAAGTCTTTTGTGCGTTGCAGTCTTCCCAATTCCATTTGATGCGTGGCTTCCTCACGGGGCTTCAACGACTGAAATCATTGTTTGTTCTACACAAAAATTCCCGGTAATAGTTCAATTTTATCACGCTTCATCGCTCATTACGGTGTTTCTATTGGGCAGTTTTTTTTCATTTAACTTATGAAGTTTCCCCATTTCATACTTCAAAAAATAGACAAGCTATTGTCAAGTTGATGTTTGCTATGTTTGATGGTGGAATTTTTTAAAAGTGGTAGGTTTTAGTTCATGTTTTTTGCTGCGAAATGTTATCCGATCAACAAGTATATAATTGCAGAACTCCATTGTTGTCCTTCATGTATTGCAGTAATGGTAGTGACCCAATTCCCTTTCCAATGGTATCGGTTGTATTAAGGTGGTGTCCATATTTTTCACAATTTTGTTTCTTTATATTAGTTATAATTAAAATCTACAAAAATTATTGCAACAATTTAGTACAATTTCTAAATTTTGAGTATATGTCATATAGTTTGATTATGCATTTACATTGGCATGAAACCGTAAAGCTTTTCAAGTGAAGAGTTTAAATTTGACGTGTAACTAAATTTACTGAATTTTTTCTGGATCCAACCATGTGTACTTTTAATAGTATCAATATGTCGGTCAACACTTGGAGGTCTATGGCTCGAGTTTTGCAATATTGGGAAATATATAACTCATGATTCACCACGATGTGCAGTTAATTTGTCTCATTTGTTGTGATGAAATACTAATTTTCTTCGTTTCTATATACTTAAATAACAGGTCCTTAATTCCATGGGAGAACTTAAAGGTAAAACCATATTCTTTTCTACGTTTCAGTATGCTCGAAATATTTAGTTGGTCCATTTTTCTTCTTTTTGCTATATTGTCAAGTTTCAATAGCAAAGTAGGTTATGGGCATCACCTCTAAGTTCTACCATACTTCCACCTATGGCCAAAGTTACAGCTATATTTTTCAAAGCCTTTTAGGTTGTTATACAGTGTTTTACTTTGTTTTGGAGAAAGCACTTTTGATTATATTTTCTTAAATTCTTTTTTTAAAATAATAATTACTAATCGTTAGGTGATGGAGATGAAGAAAATAATAATGAAGTTTTGGTTGAAGAAAATGAAAATGATTGTGATGGTACCCAAATTTCATGTGAAATGAGCACCGTACAACCAAATCAAAGTTGCCCTTGATGCACAAACAAACCAAGTTTAGTGATGTGCCCTCAGTATTCTTCACCGGTTGCTCGCTCAAGAAGACGGCAGAAGATCAACGGTTGATCGCCGATTTCAGGATATGGTTTCAGTAGTTTTGCAGATGATAGAAGTTGGCTGCTATGGTATGAATGTGGATAATATTTGGGTTTTGATCTGTCGGATGAGGACACCAAACTTTCGAGAGTTTTAGCATTTTGCAAATGTGGCCATCGGTTATTTCACCAATGTTGGAAGTTGGAACCATCTTAATGGACCTACTATATGGAAATAGTGATTAAATAAAACACTTTGTTGAAAATATTCGTTATAATTACATCACCAAGCCTAAAATGAAATTTCAACACTCTTAATTAAATATTCGTTATAATTATAATGAGTACTAATTTTTTTCCCTTTTTGTACTTTTTGCATTGTTATAATGAGTACAAATTTTTATTTTTTCTGTATCGTTATAATTTTATTGCCTTCACCTATAAGATAAGTGTTTCATGAATTATACAAGAAATATATGCGATTAAATTTTTTTTTTTTTTTCATTATATGTCTATAAGATAAGTGTTTAATGAATTCGGCCATATTACATATTACAATCAAACACCATAGGATAAAAATTTGGGAGGAATATATTTTCCAAATACATTTTCCACCCTTAATTAAATACACATTTTTGTATTAGTATGAGTCTATATTTAGGGGGCAAAAGTACCAGATTTAGGGGGTCTCAATCCTTCTATTGGTGTTATGAGTGAGACTTCAAACATTTAGTAGGAATGTAATGTGCAAGAGAAAGTTTAAAAATATCATTTTTTTCCTTTTGTATTATACCCATCCATGAAATTAAATTATTGTTGTAGTTATGATTGGATATTATGTTCTATTAAGTTTTAACATTCTTTAAAACTTATAGACCTATTCGAGATTAGAATTCTTCTTTATACATCAACTCCCAGTCAATTCTATTCTCCATTTCCCTAATTTAATTCAAGAGGAATTTCATTCAATTCGAGAAGAATATTGTTCAACCGCACAATCAATTTTAATCTTTTTTCCTTTGGGGAGGGGGGAGGGTATTTTAATACATAGATCTGAATGTTAGGGGTATTCTTCGTTTTCTTTGCAGGTGTACAAGGGAGAAGGAGAAATAAAACTAATTTAATGGTTTAGGGAAATAGCGAATAGACTTGATCACGAGTATGATTAATTTATATTTTCAAGATCACATGTTGATTGAGATTCGGGTGTTGGCAAATCCAAAATTGTATCTTTGAATCGACTCCTTTATTATTATTATTATTATTATTATTATTATTATTATTTGAATTGTTGTATCGTGTTGATTGCGATTCGGGTGTTGGAAATTTGTCGGTTTAGCATATTGCTTGGTGTCGATTGTAGATTCTAATCATTCAACCTGTATCAAATAACCTGTATCAAATGGGTGGACGGAGGCTGAACGAAATGATCCACAACATACCCAATCTAGCTATAAGATACTAAAAATAATATTGAATCAAAATGATTTTCAAAAATCTTAACCAAACAAGCTTTTGACTTGAAATTTCTTTTGTTAAAGGGTATTTACAGGCCACTATTATAGTTAAGAGCTTGTTCTATTGGGTATAATTTTTATCCGCACGTAATTCCGTATAATCACATACACAGTTTCAACCACACATATATCTCTCAATACAATATTGACCACATATTTTACGCGGAATACCACGCGTATAAAATTTCTACACAAAAGAACAAGCTCTAAATGCACTACTTAAACCTGACATTATTCATAACCACACGACTTAAAAATAATGTTTCATAAATGCACTATAATTATTTTACAAATATAGACCTATCATTAAAGATCATTATGCGATCATTTGTAACATTGTTATGAACTCTGAGTGGTTAGAAAGTTCATAAGCTTTAGTGATAAATGTTAAAATTAACTCACAAATGAATCAAAAAATAATTTACTGATCATACTAATTATACAATTTTATTTATAATTAGTTGTATAATTAAATAATGTATCACAATTATATTAAGTCACATATCTCCATCATTTGATCATTTTTTTTTCATTTTTGAAGGACTATCTTTACTCTACATATTGCCAAATTTTATAACTAATTGCAAATAACGTTATACAACTGAAATCGTTCATATAGTTAACTATAAAAATTTTAAATATTGTAACAAAGTAAGCCTGTCCAATGTTACTACAATATCTTAAAAGATTTGTTTGTTGGTCGATTAAGTTTAGTGTTTTGATGAGTATTTTATTCTTTTTATTGTTCCTTTATTGTTATACTTTTTGTCATTAATATGAGTTGGTCAGCTTTTTGTGAAGAATTACTAAAGAAACTATAAATTCTTAAGCCATATAAGAATATCCTACCAATCAAGTTAATTATGATAAAAGAAAAATGCACATATTTATAAACAAATAGAATATTATTGAAATAATATTCCAACTTCACTTTTAACTCGACATATCAATGGATGTTCAAACTTATAGAGTTGACTAAAATACACGTTACATAAATAGAACCAATGATATATGAATATGTTGTTTTGGTCGCATTTTGTGTGTTTATTTGAATGGTTTTATGTTTCAATGAAAATGTCCCCGTCACAAATTTGGTTCAATTATACAGACTAATGCTATGCAACGTTTATGCATTAGAGGCACTGTGATTGTAGAAGATAACTCCACATAGTTAGTCCTCGAAAATTACACTTATAGTGAGTTTTTGTTGATCATATCTAAAATATGATGTTATTTCTAATATTTTTGCAGGTTTCTCCTGCTAATGCGCTAGCATTTGTGTCAAGGTGATGTAAGAGATGTGGGCGGTCAAAGAAGACTTCATTTTATTATTTTATTGCAGTTGAATTGTATAATAGCATGAATTTTTATATTCTATATGATAAGTATGGATTAGACTCATATTTCAGTGTGTCAATCCTTTTTGGCAAAACACGGACATATATCTATTATTTGCCTTGTATGCTGCCGTTGACTATTATTGATGGTGTTATTTCTTGGATTGTTCTTATTGTTGATGGCTTTTAGAAATATTGTAAATTAACTTTTGTGATTTTTGGTGAGTTTTCCCTTCAGTGTTAGCAGGTTGGATTGGCACCAAAAACAACGGAAAATCTGTTGAATTTTTATAAAATTATTTTATTGGTTATGTTAATTAAGTTTATTATTGTGAGCCGTTATTTATTTTATTTTTTCAATTTTTTTGTGTTAATAGGGCTAAGATCTATCAATGTTGTTATTCGTTAAAAAATAATGCCCCCGTGCAACACACGGGTAAAATATCTAGTTATAAGATTGAACGGGAAACTGATATCATTTTATTAATATATAGATTTTTTTTAAACCCTTTGGATTTGGACCAGAAAATGAGCGGGTTAGGCTCCAACCATACCATCTCTTCTCGGTCTATGCTTTTATCCTCTGTCAATAAAAGTATATTACCCACTGTCACATTTAGAATCCATTTATCCTTATTCATCTTATTTATTTATTATTTATTTATGGAAAATTGGCGCAAATGGTCCAGAAAAAGTTGGCGAGCTGCGCGTTTGGTTCAAAATAAAAAAAAGTAGCGCAAATAGTCCAAAAAAAGTTAGGTAGTTGCACGTTTGGTCCAATTGGATGATTTCAAATGCATTTGTCCGTTAATTTCATCAAATTTTTGCTATTTTGTCCTTTTGTGAAGGGTATTTTGGTCAGTATATTATAAAAAATTGCATAAAAGGTCCTTATCTTTGAGAGTTATTAAAATTAAGTCCTCAAGTTTTAAATTTGTTTACATTAGTCCAAAATTTTAATTAAATTAAATTATTTAATATTTTATCTTTTTATAGGTGTGAATTTGGTTCATAATTAAATTTATCTAATTAATTTCATACTAATTAGATAATTTTACCGAAAATTTTCAACTTAATAGTATTTCTCTACGCTAGTATCACATTTCAAAATATATCGAATACAAGAGTTAATCAAATCAAATCAAATCAAATCAAAAAAATACAAGAAAAAAGGAAAAATAATTCAAAATATTTCTTTAGCATTATGAAGCCTTGCATTTTGATTTTAAACAACAATTATTATACCTGCATAAAATTTTATTAGTAATATATTACAGTAAAAAAATATTTCAAACACGAAGAATTAACCAAATCGAATAAATTTTATAAAAAAAAAAAAAAGAAAACTCAAAACCCACCCCCACTCACCCACCTCCACCCCCACGTGGTGGTTTCGAACCACCACCACCACCAGTCGGTGGTGGTGTTGAGAAAGGGGTTGAGTGGAGGTGGAGTGGGTGGGTTTTGAGTTTTCTTTTTTTTTATAAAATTTATTCGATTTGGTTAATTCTTCGTGTTTGAAATATTTTTCTTGTAATATATTACTAATAAAATTTTATCTTGTATAATAATTGTTGTTTAAAATCAAAATCTTGCCTATAATGCTAAAGAAATATTTTGAATTATTTTTCCTTTGTTCTTGTATTTTTTTTATTTGATTTGATTAACTCTTGTATTCGATATATTTTGAAATGTGATAGTAGCGTAGAGAAATACTATTAAGTTGAAAATTTTCGAAAATTATCTAATTAGTATGAAATTAATTAGATAAATTTAATTATGAACCAAATTCACACCTATAAAAAGATAAAAATATTAAATAATTTAATTTAATTAAAATTTTGGACTAATGTAAACAAATTTAAAACTTGAGAACTTAATTTTAATAACTCTCAAAGATAAGGACCTTTTATGCAATTTTTTATAATATAATGACCAAAATACCCTTCACAAAAGGACAAAATAGCAAAAATTTGATGAAATTAACGGACAATATGCATTTAAATCATCCAATTAATTAGAACTACCTAACTTTTTTAATTCGCTACTTTTTATTTTTAATTAAACACCGCCAACTTTTTCTGATTCTGCTAATTTCCTTTATTTATTTATTTTCCCTCTTATTCTCCAATTATCACCTTATTCTCTAACTTTCACACACATTCGCAGTACAACATTCCAAAACTTGCTTTGCCTCACTTTGAGGTGGATTTTGTTTTCTATGTAAGATGGGAAAGAATTTCCTTTCCATCTTTCCCAGTCAAACAGACCTTCATTAATGCATGTAGCGAATTTGTGAGATGATGTAGGGAGAGAGATAGAGATAAAACGATCATTTTAATTGACGTGAAAATGGAAAGGAGTTAAGGAAAAAAAGGGAAAAGTGGAAAAAAATGAGAGAGATAGAAATAAATTCACAAATAATAATAAAGTAATAATGGAAGATGTGTAGATGAATGTGTCATTTTAGACTTGGCATGGGCAATAAGGAAGAAAAAAATGAAAAAAAAAAAGTAGGGTAAATGAGATAAAGGTAATTTAAAAAAATTAAAAACTAAAAATAAAATAAAAAAACATGGGACTCACAAAAAATTGTGTCTATCTTTCTATACTTCTAGATATTGAGCATTAGAGCATCTCCAACATGGCTCCAAATCGGAGGAATTCCTCAAATTTGGAAGAATTTTGGAGGAATTCGAGCTCCGGCGTGGGCACCAAATTGACTCCAATTTGGTGCCCATAAACCGTTATCCTCTAAATTTAGAGGATAACTGTTCATTTGGAGGTATTTTTGGGTCTACTTTTGGGTTTATTTTATTACTTTTTATAGTTTTTCACCTTTTTTCTTTTTCTTTTACACTCTGTGTATTTTGTGTTTAATTTTTCATTCTTCAAAATTTTCAATTTGTTATAAAGAGAATTAAAAAAAAAGAGTCCATCGAATTTGTGTAGTTAATTATGATTTAACGTATTGTTGAATATTTTTTAGTGGTAAGTATAAAATATTCCATCGCTTTTTTTAGTTTTTATTTTAGTTAATTAAGCTTAAACCTTGTTGCCTTGAAAAAAACATTCAATGTTGTAAAATATTATTTATTATTATGCATAAAATATATATTTATTCTTGTATACTAATAGTAATTTATAAGAGAAAATTGTATTTTAATAAATTGGAAAAGAAAAAGGAAATATTGAATAGTGTGAATTTGGAGTAAAATTTAGAGTTGACGGTTAGAGTAAAAATGGTAAAATACTATAGCAATTATTCTATTTTTTAGTAAAATGACCAAAATTTTAATCAGCCGCCATAATATCGTCAGAAAATTTTTTAAATTGGTGGAATTCCCTATTGCCAGATTAATTCTAGATCTAATCTCAAATTTCAAAATAGAAATCATATAAAATCAAAAAATACCCCAATTATATTATAAATACGATACCATAGATGATACTAGCAAAATGCCACGCTGAACACATATCTTTTTCAGTAAAATGGCCACCTCATTTTTGTGGTGCAGATCTAGTAGTACATTTTCTGTGCACAAAAATCTAGTCAGTTTTTCCTTTGAAGGGAAGTTACATCAATGGTGATGCCATTTATCATTAATTGTCCATTAAGATGAGAGAAGAATTGATAAGTGGATGAAATGGTTATAAAAATTGCTCTCTCTCTCTCTCTTTTTTTTTTTTTGCAAAATATTTTCAATTCCTTTTATTTTTAATCATATGTTCTTAATAAATTATGCAGGGTATGAGTGCTTTTTCTAATAAGTTTTCTCAAATATATCTTGTTTGGCAAAGCTTTTCTTAAGAATAAAAATACGTTTTTCAGAATTTGTAGTTAAAAAATTAGAATTTATATGAAATTTTATATATATATATATATAATGTATAATTAAAAATGAGAAAAATAAATGTAAAAATAATTTTATCAAATGGACATTATACATGGTGCAATAAGCCAGAAACCATCACTTCCCGAATTAAATGGCCAGTCATGTCTTGGCAATAAAATATCTTATACGATTTTGCACAACCCTATTTATTAAATAGAAAAAATCTAAGTACGTATAGAAGAAAGATTGACATAACGACGGATGATTTATGTCATAATTATTCATTTAAAAGTGATGTAATAATATCATACTGTTTTAAAAATCGCTCTTAGGTGTTCATATAGACACACTTAAACTTAAAGTTTAGAGTCAATACTTCATCATGCCTCACAGTTTGATTATCCTTTTACCATGCACCATCGAACTTAAACATGCGTAGATTCAAAGTGGGACCTCAATACTTTTTCAAAAACCTCGCGATTTTTAGACCACTGGATATCAAGTGCAATATACATGAAATTTTAGTGTCATCATCATATTACTATAGTCTAGCCGAATAAAAATGAAGTCCACTAATTGACAACAATATGACACGTTCAGTACTTGTTGGACACTATCACCCACAAACCTTACTTTTATGTTTATTTGTAAATTTATAGAACAAAAGAGTACCATGTACTGATGCACAAATTATGAGACCAATTCAGTTCTCCATTGTGAGTAATGTTCTCTTTTTCATATGAGGAGGAGTTATTCTTTCCATTATTGATATGTTAGTAAGTAAGGATGAATATAATGGTGAAAATATCTCACTTTTGAAGATTTTGACACATCTGAATTATGTGTCACATCAAAATAGTAATTAACTCACCTATTGATACATCAACAAATAGGAATAATAACTTCTCTTTATATAAGGAGGAGATCATTTGTATCTCAATTGTTTACTATAATGTTAATTATACGTAACAGTTTAATATCATAATCATTTTAGTGATCGTAGAATAAATATATTAACCGATGATAATAAATAAAACCGTACTATATATATATATATATATATATATATATATATATGTATATATGTTTATGTCAAGTCTCGACAGCCACCCTGCGACCTCATTTTTTTAATACTAGTTCTCATTTTACATATCCAGGCCCTTTGGCAAAGGACAAATACTGGCAGTCTGGCACCCCTTACCTACCATTAAATTCAAAAAAAAAAAAAAAAAACTAATGAGGAAAAGAAATTTAGGTCAAACCTATAGATTAGATTTGTAATATGAGCCACACGATTATATCTTCCCATTACAATTGTCACTTTCGAAATTAATATAAACAACATAGAGGGTATTAGAATCTAATAAATTTCCTATACAAATAATTGGAAGTTAGAGGAGAGTGTTATGAATAATTGAGAATAATTTGGTGGTTATGAATTATGAGGAATAATTTGGTGGAGAATAATTTGGTAAAAGATGTAATTATTATATGTGAATGACTATTATCTGCCGATGAAATTATGTAATTACAGTTGTCCATTTCAGTTTTCTATAAATGAACTGATTATTAATTAAATTATTCCTGAATTCATTCAATTACTCTCTAAAGTCTCTACATTGTTTTAAATACTTTTTATAACGTTATATGACCAGTCTGCACATTTGAGTAATATGAAGGAGTATGCTCTACGGTTATCTTATAGATGATCTTACCTTGTCGAAACCTAAGATTATTATAAATAACACAATGTCTCCGATCAATACTTTATCTTTCTTCTCTCTTATCTTTTCTCCACTTTCTCACGTCTCACTCTCTATCTTCTCAATCAGCTCACGCTAGAAAACATTTATCTTGGAGTGCAAAGAGATTGTAGGCAAAGATTGAGGCAAATGTAGTGAATACGCAGATCGTGCTCAAATCGCTTTCTCATAAGAATTTAAAGGTATATATATTATATTACTTTATCTATAATAATATATTAAACTATAATATTCAGTTTCTCGAGATATAAGGAGAGCATACATTATCAAAATCAAATTTTCTCGACTCCATTATACTCGATTTAAATGAGGCTTTGATTTGACACCAACATTGATAGGGTAATAACTCGTTGTTTGAAATATGTTATTATCAGACTTTCAAAATTTACAAATTAGTACACCAACTTTTGAAAAAGTTACAAAATAGTCCTTGAATATTTTGATATTGATAAATTAAGTAGAAAGGAGATAATTTTCAATCTTAAAACATTGATAAAATATTTTTGACTATTTTACCTTTGAATGGAATGACAATTTTACCTTAGGGTAAAAGCGAAGCCTAATTTTGTGACAGTTGAAAAATGGATAGAATATTCATGAAGAAATTCTAAATCCATTGATTATATAAAATGGCTTCTGAAGTCATTTGAGTTAAAAGATCGAAAATATTAATGTAACTCCAGAAGAGTTCAATTACATAATGTACTTATTCTAGAAGGATAAGTACTCTTTTCAGAAGTAATAGTATTTGTTACAGAAGAACAAATCTGCTCCGTAAGCGATCTCAATATTTAATTCTGCACTTTATTTCATCGAATTTAATTCTTTGTAATCACTCCTACTTGATGATGGGTTCAACCGTCAAGCGAAAGGTTTTATATATTTCTGCACTTTATATGCTAAGTGATGGGTAATACTCTTAAGCGGAGATCCTTTCTGAAGAAGTAGTTAAATATTATGCAATTTAATTCTTGCTATTTAAATTCGTAAATTTATATTTATTGCAATAATTCCCATAGGTAGGTTCGATACCTATTGGAGGAAATTTAATTTAAAATTTAAATTTATGCACTTTATAGTTTGATATATTTCAATGTGGTGGGTAATACCACACGATTGGTGTACATATTTCAATGTGGTGGATTATACTTCTGCGATTGGTTATAAATCTAATCCTCCAGGAAGAAGTAGTTGATCAAATATTCTAATCATACTCTCGAAGAAGTAGAGCGATGAGAATAAAATTACTTCTTTATATATACGAATATGAATGGAGAAAATTGAGCAAGTGGTACTTAAAGTTACCATTGGATAAATAGGCAGAAAGTAAAGTCTTGAATAGATCCCATGTTTGATAAATCGAAAATATATCGATGAAAAGCTTACATGAAGTAATCTTATCGATGATATGAGATTGTATGTATGAGAATAAAATGCTCTTGAAGAAGCATAATCACTAGATTCTGTATTTGAATAAAGCCAATATGATATTATTATTACTCGGAAAGTACAAAAGCAATGAAAGTGGAACATATTGAGAATATCAAAGCGGCATTAAACACTCGAAAATATAGAAATGCAAAAAGAATATACATCGAATCCATAAATGAGGGATGCGTCTAGAGTATAAATACTCGTAACTCGCCACCATCAACATTAGGATTCATAATGAAATATTTAAAGGATCCGAATTTCTTTTTCGCTGACACATTAGTACCGAAGCGGACTGGGCTTCATGTATTCTTGAACATATACATGAAATTTGATGAGTTCATCAACAGAGTACTAAGCGAAATAAGTATTTTTCTCATTGAATGAGAGATAAACTTATTATTCTTGATCTAAAGCGCCAGTAAGCCATCAAAGAAATTATTAATATTCAACAAACCTATTGGTTTGACATAGAAAATTCACCGTGCCCAGCGAAATTTATATTGAATATTTCCTCGGTGTGTTGTAGCACTGGAAGGACAATGAAAGCATCACTATTATTCATCATATACATCATGCGGTTGTGGATGGATTGCACTTGTAGCCCCAACCTCTTTGGACCCATGGTAGAAGCGGCTCCAATTGAGTATTAGATCCAACTAGATGGAAAGGTATTACGCTCAAACTCTTATTCCCCATGATTGAATGCGGCCATTATAAGTCTAGCTAAAAGTTTGTTGTTGGTTCCCCTCCGTATAGTATATTGATTTCTTGTCTCCCTAACTCTTTTACAAGCCTGGTTGCCATATCCACATATTGGATATGGCCTACAGTTAGATCCACCAAGAATACATCACGGTTTTAATCATGAGGTAAAGGTGACTTGTATGAGATGATTCTAAAATCTCCATATCCATCTCTACTCTATCTCTCTTTTGCACTATACTTTTTAATGTATGAACATGAGAGATATATGAATCCCCTCTATTTAAAGAAAAATTTTCAAACCAATAATCGAGTGCACTATTTACTTTTTGACAAATATGAAAGAGAAAAATCTGAAAATTTTCTTTAGTGATATGACATATAGCTGTCAGTGATTGAAAAATAATATATATCTTAAAATTGAAAAACGATATTTACTGAATAAAAGAAATATATTAATTTTTGTTAATACCAGAAACTTTCTTACATAAATATGGGAAAATCATTATGCTAAATTTTTTACTAAATTTACAAGCAGGATCTTCTAAATAAGTTTTTTCAAGATCGAACGGCGTTTGTTGATCTTTGAATTTGGCCCATAAGGCCATTAGCTCACCTTGTATGCGTGTCCACTAGGATGTGTCTCAAGAGCCTTGAATATCATCAAAGGCTCCTTACTCAATCCATCCTTAATGACAGCTATTTTATCTTCTCGATTTACGGACAAATACCCCGGATTTACATCGAGTGTCACATGTCCATTTATACTTTATCAGCATCCTCCTAATCTTCTTTATAGTTTGAAAAACTACTTTTACCCATACCAGGGCATGTATTTAGAAGGTGAAACCTCACGGATAATCGAACCTTTGCTTCAATCAAGCATGGATATCTTGTGGGATACCCTTTATTCATTAGCATCCTTAATCTTTCCATTCATCGATAAATCGCTTTTTAGGAAGTTTTGATCGTGAGGATGGATAGTATTTTCAAGATTTGAGAGCATATGATCCATTATAATGTATAAACCCTTGTTGGATGAATTTTGCAATAATTTTGATGATTTATTTATAGAATAATACGACGCGTAGTGAAATAAGACTCGATTTAAATAAATAATATGAAGCGTAAAACTACGATTTGAATTAAATAATAGCAGGATGTGATGCGTATGAAGCTGTAACTCGTGTTTGAACAGTAGTAGACAATAATGTCACCAAAGATGATGGAATATGTCGGGTGAATTGTTTTTATGATAAATCATATTGAGCACTATCGAGATACTAGTAAATCGATATAAGAATTCTTGAACTAGAAGTTCAATAATACTGTTTACCAAACCTGGGATGACATCCCGGTTTAAATAATTATTGAAATCAATATTTCAAGTGAAGAATTAAAAGAATTCTTCAATGATTGTTCTCGATAAATGATGAAATAATTCTAGCCAATATTGGGAATAAATCCCAAATATATCTGGAATAAAGGATGAAGTATGGGCCTCATCCTCCATGTGGACTACTAGATATTATGATATGGATCCACTAGATAGTCACATGTGTATATGATTCGTAATTTGAAATTTATTTAAATATTTGCTCACGGTATGAGCATGATTTTGATTTAATGATAAAGCTTAGTAAATGTATATCCCAATCACTTGAATAAATCCTGAAGGATTTGAGTATGCATACAAGTGGGATATTATATGGCAAATTATTTAAAGTCCTCAAATAAATTGCGATACTCGAGAATAGAATGCAAACGGTCTAAATTTTATTAAGAGGTGAATGATGAGAACATATATGATTAAAATCATAGTTTGTATGAGTTTTGGTGTTCTAAATTTTCAAAGACATGAGGGGAGTATTAAAGGTTGAAAATAATATGTGAAATGCATCATGTTATATCGTCGAAATTGAAATACCAACTTGAAGTTCAAAGATGCATGAAAGGCTATGAACAATCACATATATCAATACTGATGCTTTGATAAGTTAGCACGCTTAGAAGCGTTGATATTTCCCCAATCATATATATCAAAGCAAATTATAAAAGATGGTCTTAATAACGGGAGGTATACTCTTGAAGAGTATATAGACATAACTATATTGTATAATCCTACAAGAGGATTGATAATGAGATATCTCGATAAGTTATGTCGATATGGGGAAAGAAATGAAATTGAAAAGTATCAAACGATATGAAAATGTAAGCGCTACATTATGATCAATGATAATGAAAATATTGAGATATATTGAAGATGATAAATGGTGAATGTGAAATCTTAACTTATGAGATGATGAGATGATGATGACTAGTGCTCAAGTTTAAAGATAAGCATGGTGGTCATTATATGTTGCATGCTCATGAAAGTTAAGTCACTGATCGTAATGCAGAAAGGAAATTAAAGGATGGGATGAGCTAAACCGTGTTTATGAGTACCTAAAGGGTGAGCTAAGCCCACAGGAATGAAATAACCTATTAAGTGAGTATTAAATGTTAAATGATATATTTTAAGTGTTAGTTAGTTATGAAGGTTTACTTATATGTTTACATGTTTTTACTATGAATTTATATGCTTTAAATTGTGTGTTTGAAGACATGTGTTCATGGTGAATGTTTTGTAGTTGTGTAAGAAAATTGATGCACTCTAAATGAGCGAAGTATAAAATCAATGTATATGATACTCATACAAATGTATGAAAGATTTTGAAATGCTTGACATACTTGTATAAAATCTGGCGTTGCACTCTTTTCCCTTGAGGGTTTTATACCATTTGGTTTTCTCAGCAAGGTTTTTAATGAGGCTGACTTTAAGTATTCACATGAATAATGTACTCTTTTTCCTTCATTAGGTTTTTCCCACCGGGTTTTTCCTAATAAGGTTTTAACGAGGCATATTCATGGTATATTGAAAACGATAGGAGAAATTGATACTGATGTACTATTGGATCAAGTTATAATGGGTTAATGCTTTAGATCAAGCGACGATGATGATATTGAAATCATTTACCGGAAGTAAAGATATCGGGTTCTCAAGAATATGAAATCAAGCGGAGCAAATTGTACTCTTTTCCTTGATCAAGTTTTTCCCACTTTGGGTTTCTGACAGGTTTTTAACGAAAGAAGACACATGAATACTCTATACATTTGGAAGACATCGTGGGAGCAATGTTTTGATGAAGCGTTATATAACTTGAGCTATTTATCCGCTAATCCCGGTTTGGAAGTTTTTTCCCATTTGGGTTCTCCAAACAGTCAGGAAGATACGTTTGTTTAATAATATTCAAGAGTGTTATGAATAATTGAGAATAATTTGGTGGTTATGAATTATGAGGAATAATTTGGTGGAGAATAATTTGGTGGAGGAATAATTTGGTAAAAGATGTAATTATTATATGTGAATGACTATTATACTTGATGAAATTATGTAATCACAGTTTATGCAATTCAAGTTTTTCATATAAATAGCAGTTATTAATGAAATTAATTCATTCGAGAATTCAGTTCGAATTCATTCTCTCTAAATTCTCTCTATTGTTTTCATACTTTTATAACAGAGAGGAAATTATTGTTGTTTGACTTTTTGAATTGAACAGTATTTACTACGCCAAATTTCATGAGGTCTAGCCCTAATTGACACAGCCACTAAATAATATTATATTGACCAATTAAGAGTGACTTTTTATCACATGAGATTGTGTAATCTTTACTCATCAAATTGCCATGAAACCATCACATGTCATCCAGAAAGGATTGATTTCCAACTACATAATGACAATCACATAAGGGATGTGTTAGCATGAAATTCAAAATGCATTTTAGTGTATTTTTTTCAAATTTTAAATTTGGTCAAACAAATCAGCGTTCATTATATCTCATTCGTTAAATTCTCTACTCACATTCCAAAACTCCGTTCATTCTCTCTCTTGCTTATAAAAATATATTAAAGCTCATCATTACTTAACACCTCAGAGATCTACATATAAAACAAGACATTTCAATTCTCCATGATGTGAATTGTAAATATATATGCTTTCTACACACACACATACGGAATAAGATACCTTCGATACACGGCACTAAAGGTTAATACTATTATTTTTACATACAAATTTACGAGGATTAATTCTCACCGGACGCTCCCCACGTTACATGTATCTCCTGATTGGAGGAGAGCCTCCAATCAGGAAGGGACATGTGACGTGAAAAACTTCTCCATATTATTTTATTAATTGTGGCTTCTATGCATATATGAATTACAAGTACTAGTTAATTAAAACTACTGAGCCTTTGTTACATCCTAAATACTATTTCAGAGTCTTGTGAAGCATGCTCTCTATAATGAGTAATGCTATTTGTAGATTCATGTTTATAAACAAAATTACGCCAATGTGAAGTATCAAATATTGTTCGTTGAAATAATTATATGAATAATTCTACTTTAACAGTGCGATTCGCATAGCAGTTGACGCACGTCTGATGTATCAAAATCAGGTGCGACAAGGTAATACAATGATGACTGAAAACATCTCACTTTTGAAGATTTTGACACATCAAAATTATGTCGACCACTCTACCAAGCCGTTAAAGTTGCATTAGACATAAATACCGTTTCATCTGATTTTTACAGAGACTTTTGGCGTAATCCTATGGATACAAGACATATTATTTGTTTGATTGGGGGTTTAGTTGTTCCGTGCGGTATTCCGTGTAAAAATGTGTGGTTAATATTAATTTGGGAAATGTGTGTGGTTGAAAATAAGTATGAGGTATACGGAATTGCGTGCGGATTTGGTTAATACCAAATAGAACAAGGCCTTAGCTTCACACGATTTTAAATTTTTAACATCCCAATGAGCGTAACTCTGTGTGTAAATTTGTGCGTACAAGTAGTGCATTCCGGGATTAATTAATAAACGTCTTGGTAAGATTAAGAACATGAATGTCAATAAGACTTATCTATATATAATTGGAGCTTGGGACTGATTTGTGCTTCAACGATTGAAAAATCCTTGTCTGCAACTGCTTTTTCTCAGTGATGATTGCAAACTCATTTTGAACGAGGATTGAGCAGCGGATAAATCAGAGCTCGATCTTGGAATTGGAGTATAAACAAGTGAATCTGAAACAGAGCAACTTCGTTTGCAAGACAGAGCCTTTGTAATCTTTGATCCTCTCCACAGACTACCAAATGCATCGTCATCATCATCATCATCATCTTCATCATCCTTAGAACACTCGACAAAAGCCGCAAAAAATGGGTCCTTTTTCTTGAACTGTTGATACCCATATTTCTTCGTAGAGTTTGATGTTTTTCGAGCAGGTGGCAATGGCAGAAGATCCTTTAAGGAATCTTTGTTCTTGGTACTTTCTTGTTTGGGGATTCCGGGAATCTTCTCCCAAGAAAATGGGACTCCCGATGAGAATCCAAGAGGAGTTATTGGGCTAAATGAATTGAAATCTTCAATGAAAGAGAGTGATCCGAAGGATGAATGTGATGAGGAAGAAGATGAGAAGGAGAGATTCCGGCGACCAGCCCGTCGGAATGGCCTGCCGGAATCTAGGACTTCCGTCTGATGAGTGTTTGGAGTGGAGGCCATTGCTCTGTTTTGTCAAGTGGTGAAGAGAGTATTATTTGTGTTGGTTAAGTAGTCTATTAGCTTGTATTTATATGGAGTATTTGTTAGGATGTGTTAGCATCAAAATAATAATACATTTTAATATATATTTTTTAAATTTTAAATTTGATTAACAAATCATATTCATATATCTTTTTACTTATTAAATTTTCACTATCCAATTCCACTTATTATCTTTCTTCTTACTCATAAAAATATATTAAAATTCATCCGCTAACACATTCTAAGTATTTTTATTTTAATTATTATATAATGAGGAAAATGACGCAATGAATTGGATAGAAAAATAATTGATCATAGAGTGGGGACTGAATGGGAAATAAATTATTGGGAGGTGGGGTGGGTGGGGGTCAAGGGGTGAGATATGAGTTATGACTTATGTCTTATGTCATGACTCCCAATTATGTTCCATTTATACAATTTTTTTCTACTTGGGATTTTAATTTTTACTATTTAGCTCAAAGCTAATTAAACATTAGTATCAATGACAAAATTTCACATCGTTATTTTTTCATTATCAAGCATCTCCTAGTTTAATAAAAATGTTAATTTTTAGAAAAACAAAAATTTAAACAAATACTATTCTATATAATATTATGCCTTTTGAAGATGTATGGTGAGGATTGAATAGCAACCCAAATTGATAAAACACGATAAATAATAATAATAATAATAATAATAATAATAATAATAATAATAATAGTATTAGTAATAATAATAATAATAATAATTATTATTATTATTATTATTTGGTTGTTTTCCACTTGATAGTATATGTAGATGGTAAAAAATTAAATATTACGATGTGTTTAAAGATAATTCTTATTTAAACAAGCCTTCAATTGGAAATTTTAGATGACACTGACACATTTGAGGCATTCTCTAGCTATAAAAAAAAATTTGTACTCCAAGAATATCGTCCTCTTATTCAATAAGTATTGCTACTGAGACATAAAGAGCCATATTATTTATTATAATGTTATTCCTATGTGAAAGCGAACAGTGATTATTAGTTAGAAAATATTAAGTTATCTGTACTCCTAAAATTCTAAGAGTTTAAAGTTATTCTTGTTTAAAGTACAAACCCTTCAATTGGAATTTTTATATGACATCGACACATTTGAGGCATCCTCTAGCTAGAAAAATTTTTGTACTCTTAAGAGTATCCTCCTCTTAGACAATAAGTATTGTCCACTTAGACATAAATAGCCACATTTATTTATTATAATATTACTCATATGTGAAAGTGAAACATTGATTATTAGTTAGAAAATATCAAATTATCTCTACTCCTGAAGTTCTAATAATTTTTTGCCTCTTGCTTACTAGGTAAATGTGATTTAAAGTTATATATGTTGATGTGTATATTGGCCGGTGTGTACTGTGTGCGTACACTTCGCGTTACCAAGGTTCTAAACCATAGTTCAGGCATTTATTTTGTTTTCATTTCTTAAAATATTATTATGATTATTTTCAAAAAAGTTTCTTATGATTAATTTACAAAATAATAAATAGTATAAATTTTTCCCCATTTTTTCCAAGAAGCATTACTTACCTGAATTATCATTTACATGACATTACTTTCGAACTTTTCTATGCACTTTTCTAATGTAGATTGTTCGTTTCACATAGGTTATTGAAACACTAATTTTTTTAGATGTGTGATTGAAAAGTAAAAAAATTAAAAATATTAATATATTATCAAATTAATTAATATAATGAATAGTTGAAAATAATGGTAGCAAAAAATATTTTCTGAAAGATTATGCTCTACTTGTAAAACTTTGTTTGACGCGGGAACTTGAAATATATCAAATCATTACGTGAAATTTAAATTTCAACATAATTTTTAAAAAGTAAAATTTCAATATAATTAGTTAGCAACATCTTTTTTTTTAATTATACATGTACACTCAAATCTATCCGCAGGTGTCCATGCCGGCCTTGAGAATTTGGGGGCACGGAAAAGTCTATACCAAGGTCCTCAATAAATAGTTAAAACATCACAAAAATAAAAAATAAAAAAATATATCTTATAACACTCTCATAACCAAACTTTGTACTAAATAAAAACTTTCAAAATAACAATAATAGTAATGTGAAAAATTCAAATTCATTTGATATTAGCATGTGTTTGATACAACATGGAATTGGAAAAGAAAAATATTTTCCAATTCCATGTAAGATAGAGAATATTTTCCTACCATCCCGTGTGGGAAAATTTTACTAGGAATTTGGAGGGAAATGTGTATCAAAGTAAGATTGTACCTAAAAGATATTTCTTGAAAATTTTGTGCATCGAACACCCTAGCTACTAGGAAAATTTGCACAGAAAACATACATTCCCATGGAAAATTTGGGCGTGTTCGATTGGCAAAGGTGGAAAATACATTGAAAATGAAAACTATCTCTATGGTAGAATTTATTTTCCCTAGAAAAGGGGCCAAAACAAGCTTTAGCTAGTTATACCTAGAATTCAATTCCATAGAAAATTGTGTGTCAAACAATAAATATGAAATATAATTGAATTCTTTGGATGTAACATCTTTCATGAAAGCGCATGTTCTCCTACAAGTTTTAACATATTTTACACACAATCTCGTGGGGCCTACCTGTACTACACAAATCTCCACCATTCAATTTTACACATTCTCTCATATATCACATCAAATCACATAAAAACACACATTCTGACACCCGCTTAATTAAAGGCGAGCAAATACACTCTTAGGCTATGTTTGGCATACCAAGCAATAAGTTAGTTTAAATCTAAAAATTGATTGCTGATGACTGGTAGTTGAAAAACTAGTTGATTGAAATAGAAGTGTTTGACGAAATTAGGTGAAAAGCTACCTAAAAAATAAAAAATGACACAAAAGGACATCTTTAAGACAATAATATTGTCGTGTAAATTTTCCTCACAAAAACAGATGTGTTAAAAATGAAATAAAAAAACGAAAAGTTCATGAAGTTTATTTTAAAAACTTGCAATAGAAAATTTTGATATAAACTGTAACTTTTCAAATAAACTCTTTAATCAAATAAAATTTATTTGAGTAAAAAGAGCTTATAAGCTCTCCAAATAACCTAAGCTATAAATTAGCTTATTTGAGTTGCCAAACATACACTTAGCCTTTTGGTATTTGGAAATAAAATTATAACCAGTATATTGTAAAAAGCGATTTTGAGTACATTATTGTCAATCCATTTAACTTCTCTTAGAATATTATTAATAAAAAAAAATTATCAATTTTAATTTAAAGAAGCTACTCTCTGGAGAACCAATTGTAATCCGTATATTCAATAAATAACTCTTACTCATCAATATTAGAACCCGCATCGGCATGTCATGTTTCTAACTTTTAAACTTGTTCAACTTTATGTCCAAGTGGTTTGGTCTAGTGGTAAGGTGCCCCATTACCGGTTTATCCCGAGTTTGAGATACCACACCACACCTATATGTTCCCCAATTTGTATTTAAAAATACAAGTTCTTTAAAAAATCATCATATATAGGGGTCTGAACTAATGATGCAGAACAAATGATTCAGAGGCCCTTGGGCTGGACCCCCTTTTTGCCCCTTAGGTGGTTGCTTAGATCGCCTATGCTCAAGGTCGCCCTTGTGACAAGTGTATATCTCAATAAATGATAAGATAAAATAATATCATTTTCATCCCCCAATATTAGTGGGATCTAGTGCTCTATTATTTATTGATTTATTGATTTATTTATTTTTGAATCAATCTAATGCTCTATTAGAGTGTATGCTAATACGAATTTGGGTACACGTAGTAAAGTTGCCACTTATAACTATAACTCTTACATTATGGATGACATGGCTGAAGATGGTGTGACAAAAGAGGGCACCCGTGCTTCGATTATTAACCAACAATCCAAGTGCTATATACACGTGATCAAGTTTATGTTTGCTATTGGCATGTGATTGTGGGCCGTTACATTAATTTATTTGATTTTCTCAATTTTCCTACCCTAGTTTATACATAAAGAAACTTTAAAAGCTCGGCCACTCCGATCGTTACACATATCTTGCAGTTGTAGATTATATGGGGCAATTTAGTTGTTAAGATGATGTAAAATAAATGTTTTAACATGAATTTGGCATCCGTAAATTAAATAAAATAAATGAGGTTTGCATCAAATTAATTAGTCACGTGAGAACAGCCGGCAACCAATTTTAGAAGTTTGTTTAAAATGTTTCCCCTCGTGATTATGAATTTTGTCTTTTTTGCCTTGGTCTTATATGTATTTTGATGTTAACACAAATCACATGAAAATTTTTCATTATGGCTTTAGGAATATATATGTTGCGATTATTTCATTTATTGAGTAAAAATTTGAAGAACGTTGATAATTTTCACGAAGCTACATGTTGTATGTTTGGCCTGTGATATCACAATATGCAAGCACTAAATTATCTAGTTCATGTATATCTTGTTGCTGCTCCCTCCGTCCCACTAAGATAGGCTTGTATTCCATTTTCGTTTGTTCAAAATTATAGTCCACTTTCCTCGTTGAGAATATGATTTATTCTCTAATTGACTAAAGTACATCTATTTAATATTATTGGAATACTAAAAATCAACTAGTTATTTTATCTCCCAAAAATATTAATAATGTTCACACTACTTTTTTGTCATCTAATATAAGGGTAAAATAGGAACAATATAGAAATATTTTGTAATTCCAATAATATTTAAGATGTTTCGTTAATATGTGTGAAAAATGGTGGGTGTCTATTTTAGTGGAACAGAGGAAATATCTTACTGTACGAAAAATTTTATGTATATTAAAATATAGAATTTTTTTTATTATTATTAAGTATAAATTGGGGATCGTAAGGGTGGGGTGATATCTTGAATCTGGACCAATTGTCGGTAAGGGGATGACTTTATCACTAGGCCAAATCCTTTGAACAAAATATAAAAATTGTTACTAATTGAATTTTAAGAAATATATAGATGTAATTCCTCGCTCGGAAATAAAAATCAAAATTCTTTGATTAACGGTTCAAGCTAGTTTTGAAAACAAGAGGCGACGTGGGTTCTAATATTTATTGTCATTGTTAGGCACAAACAACTTGACACTCTACATCGGTGTGTATATGCAGGGTGTTGAGTCGTACTTAATACTTAACAATGAGTAGAAAATTTTTTCTACGCATTAGCAGCCACTGATAATTCGAAACCCTTGTAGAACTCTTAATTGTTAAACTGCACTAGTTAAGCATGATGCAACCTAATTTAGAATAAAGTGTGATGAATAAACGTCTTAAATGACACAATGTTCTAAAATTTAAACTCTATAAAATTACAAGTGTTGATTAAGGAACTAAAATCATTACCTTAAACTTGTTATCGCCTTAGCTATCCATCATCATATGTATTTTTGACACTTTGATTGCATTATGCAATCTTAACAAATCAGAAGAAACTAAGGTATAATGTATGGAGTGTTCAATTGTGTTGCTGTCTTCATATTTTATAAGGAATTTAGCTATGTCAAGTTGCAACTTTAGAATAGTAGATGTGAACTCCAATTCTCGTGTTATGTCAATTTCTCTAAAGTAACCTTTTTTTTTTTTTTTTTTCTCAGAAGACACGAGACACTTTTTTGAGTTTTTCTGGCATTCACATTCACATGAGTATTTCATTTCGCAACTCACTTACAGGGCCTTAGGACCCATTTCGTTAACCATCTAATCCACTAATGACCTAACTTACGGACTCGGCCTCGTTTGAATATATAAAAGTCCAACTAACGGATCGAAGGTAGTCCAACAAATATACCTACACCATATTAATTAATTATTAAAAATTGGGGATGTATGAAAATCTTCTGATTTCTAATTTATTTTATTATTATTTTTTTTATTATTATTATTATATTAAAAATTAGAGATGTGTGGAAATCTTTTGATTTCCAATACTATCCCCACTTATATTTTATTTATCCAAAATGCCTTTATTAAACAAATATATGTATATAAATGATTAATGAGTTAAACTATAAATATTCTAAAACCTTTTGATTTTATTCAATGAATATGACTTAAAATGATTATTAATAACTTTTTTATTTTTTGAAAAAAAAGAATCTTTTACAAAGCCATGTAAAATTGTATGATAATCTTTTGATTTAAAATCATGTAACAGACATTTTTGTAGTCCAATAATTAAAATTAAAAAAGAAATACATAACTAATTTTTGAGTGATTTTTAAAATTACTTTAATTTGATTAAGTTACAAATATTTCAATATATAATATATTTTTGTTCAATGCGCATAACTTAAAAATGTATATTAATCATTTTTTTCTGTAACATTTTTCACAACTTCTTAATTAGGATATCATGTTTTTATAGTTTTAAAATTGGATTGGTATCATATTTAATCAATTCAAATATGTGTGACTAATTCTATTGCGAACAAAGTTTTTGACTTTTTGTAGATTAGATGTTTGGACTAATATGGTATAAAATTGAGGTATCAAAATTTGTACTTAAGAGTATAAAATGGGCAAAAGTATCATTTAATTTACACGTATGAGTTGCAAAGAGTATGTTTCTTTAATTTTATACTTTTTGAAAAAATTTAAAATTGAGACTTAAAAATGTATGATTATTTTATATCACGTGCAAAGCACGTAGTTAAAAGTAATAGCTTACAAAAATGTGAAATTGAAGAGTTAGCTGTAATAATTGAAGAAAAGATTATTTGTGGGAAAGATCAGACAATGTTAGCCGCCAAATTCGAATTTGAAAACGATTTAGAAGATTTAGACCTCTCCTTGTCTCTCTCTCTCTCTTCCTTCTTTTATTTTTGTTATTATTATTATTTTATCAATTCAGCACCTTATTCCAAAATTTTTAGGGTGTGTTTGATTCACTTTCTTTTGCCTAGAAAATGTCAAATCAAAGAAAATATTTTCCAACTTTGGTGTTTGATTGAAATATTTTGCATGGAAAACATTTTCCAAGTACAACTCATTAAAGCATAAAATGAGTCCATTTACCTAGAAAATCCAATCCAAAGAAGAGGTGGGAAAATTTAAATGGAAAAGCCAAAAGATGGAAAATATTTTCTAGGCAATACTTTCCATGCAATCAAACACACCCTTATACAACGTAAATATAATTATTAAACAAGTCTATCATTCTATCTGTTACTCTCACCTTATATAACTCTTTATCTTTTTATTTACTTCGTGTTGACTAGAAGCAATAGTGGATTCAAAAATTTACTTAACAAAAAATATTATAATGTCGGATAACATGAATATTTACTTATATAAAACGAAATTTGAAAATTCAAAAAATTTTGGCATGTTGCAAGATTAACAATCGTCACGCTTCATCTTGACTCCACACCTAGGTGATGACGTTGGATGTCAACCAATGATTTTGTCTGCTCTAGGTTTGGGCCACACACAGATTTGTAAATTTAGGGTATGTTTGATTCATTATAAATTTTCAAAACAATTTCTCTCTCATCCTTTCCAACCACATATATAATTATTTTATATTTTTTTAATACACTATCTTCCATTTTATACCACACAATCTACACGCAATTGAATAAACAAAACTCTCTCTTTATTTATTGTGAATCAAACATACCCTTAGCGTGAGAATTGCAATCCTCATGAGCCTCATCGTTTTTTAGGCGAATTTCAATACCACTAAGAACAAAATTGTAAGTTGATGTTCGAATGTTATCTCTAGGAATCTCCAATCACGATGTAGCTAGATAACACAACAGATGTAGCAATCACAAACCCTTGCCCCACTCGAGTACCCCAGCTCAAAGCGTTCGTGCATGATGTGTGGTATGATGGAGCCGAGCACTATTGGCCACTTCCAACTTAAATTCATCGTATAGGCGCAGCGGCATCATGGCTGACAAGTGAGAAGCTACCTGTCGCAATCTCATATTATATTTGTCTTAAAACCCACCAATGCCAATGGGCGTCAATCATCTATCATGCCTTTCGATTCTATTTCTCACCCCTAACTTCTTTTTCTTTCCTCATGATTCTTACTTTAAGCTTTTAAATAAATTAAATGAGATGTTTGTGCACGTACGATATCAAAGCGTACAAAATTAACGAATATTGATGATCGAATACAAGAAATTTGACCTTTATGAACAATCTATATATCGTCCCTATAAACTCGTGTTTATAGATCTTTAGGGGCGACATACCTGTATGCCACCCCTAAAAGTCTACAAGAACAAACCTATAGGGGGGGGGGGTAGTCCCAAAAAATATTATTTCTGATAGTCAGTTGAATTTGAGAGCGTATTTTCGCCTTATAGAAGGCGTGTTCATTTTGTTTTAAAACACTAGTCAATACCTTCAGACGTATCTCAAGAGTACATCCAATTAAGTGTCTTTAAGGGTTATTTTTTTCTTTCAAATAATACCCAAGTCAGATGAAGAGCTCACGTTTTTGCAATTTTTTGAGATAGATTAGGGTTTTCTTTGTGTGACAATGTTCTTTTTTTGTGTGTGTTTTTATCTCGTCTTTTAGTGTGTAATGTTCTTGTACGGAAAATATTTTATTATTCTTAGTGATCTTTAATTTGCGGCTTTTGAGAGACTAAGATAAGCGAGTTATAGGGGCCGGGCATTTGTTCTTGATCAGAGATGCGTACGCACGTACGCGTGTTTGTAACCCACTTTGTTATCCTTTTAAAGGTTAAAAAAATTGTTTGGCGCTAGATTCATTTAATTTAGTTAAGGCTCCACAAATATATGCACTTATTAAAAAAAAAAATTTATTATGCCTCATGAACAGACATAAATATGAAAATATGGTCAACCAATGTTAATTAGCCACATGATTTATATATAGGATGATATGGAATAGATTATAATAGTTTTTAGCAGTTGCTGCTCCCACTGTGGGAAAGCAAATCTACACGCCACGATGGCGCCACGCCACATCGGCAAGTAATTTTTTTTTTTTTAAATTTTTTGGAATCTACGTTAAATTAGATGAATAATACATAACTGCCCCCTGATGGCGGGGGGTCTCACCCAACCTCCAAATTTTTTTCCCCTACTGTGGGTACCGTAAGGTACCCATAGTGGGCCTAACCCTAGTTTTTAAAGGTTTTTAATATAAAAGAGTAGAGAGAATGAGTGGAGTTGAGTGGTTGAAATTTGTGGATGTGATGAGATATGTAGATGTGATTGATTTAGAAGAGAGAAAAAAATTGAAAAAAGTGTTTAAAACACTTTTAGGCCTTGTTTGATTGGGGGTTTAGTTGTTCCGCGCGGTATTCCGTATAAAAATGTGTGGTTAATATTATTTTGGGAAATGTGTGTGTGGTTGAAAATGAGTATGAGGTATACGGAATTGCGTACGGATTTGGTTAACATCAAATAGAACAAGGCCTTAAAAGAGGAGCCAAACGTGACAATAATGTGTTATCCATATATTCAATTATAGGTCCAACAAATGTCAAGTAATTAATTAGAGGTTATTTAGTGCAGTTTCTTTTTGTTTTTCAGAAAATTAATCACTTTTTTATATTTCTTAAATGTTTTCCTTTTCAACAATTATTATAACAGACTCAAGAATTATGTTTTCAAAAAGGGGGTGTTAGCGGATAAATTTTAATGTATTTTTATGAGTAGGAAGAGAGAGAATGAGTGGAGTTGGATGGTGGAGATTTAATGAGTGGAGAGATATATGGATGTGATTTGTTTGACCAAATTTGAAATTTGAAAAGAATGCATTAAAATGCATTCTTTTTTATTTGCTAACAAGCTCTATTTCGGTTTCCCAAGTTTGGTTTAGAATTCGTTGTACTTGTAGAAAATTCAATATTTTCTGAAATGTGATAGGGCTGAAATTTTACCCTTTTTTTCAATTTTTAAAATCTATTTTTATTCCTTATTTCTTTACTCTATATTAATCACATCCACATATCTCGTGGGACCTACATATTTTACACAAATCTTCACAATTTAATTCTATTCATTTTCTCCCATCTTTCACATAAAAATCCATTAAAACCATTTTAAAAAAATCAATCCTATCACCCTTTTTTTTTGTCTTGACTTGAAGTTCTTTTGTGTTGTCAGAATCGTCATTTTAGCATTTGATAAACAAAAGTAATTTATTGTTGTACTATGGATTTTATTTGATTTTATTTTATCATTTTGGAGGAAGAATTAATCATCATTCAAAACAAAGAAAATATTGGCTTTCAACTTCTTTATTGGCAGGTCGGTCCATCAAAAAGGCAAATAAATTGGCTATACACACAAAAATCCTCTGCCTTGATTTAATTGGCACTTGGGATGTTTTTGTTTTTACACCATCTCCTATACTTTGTCAATTACATAGAATATAAATATTTTGCAAAATATTATTAAAATATAACTTGTTAGTAAATTATTAGTAAAAAGATATTAATACATTTTTAGTAAAACGGTTTCTTAAAAATTAAGGTTCAAATCCATCGATTTATATAACACATACGCTAGAATTTGTAACGCCCATTGGAGATATATGGTCATTATATACTTTTATCTGATTAACTAATTGAGTCAAACACCATAACTTGTACAATTTAATACGAGCCCACCAATTTTGTTATTATATGTATTTATTTATTTATTATTTATTAGGTCAACCCAATTCAAGAATTACTAATCATGTTTCCCAAAGAATATTTGTATGTCAAACAATAATTCATCCAAATAATGGTGGTGAATAGGCGGGTGGATAGGTCAGAAAGCTACTTTTGAATATTTGATGTCAATTGTATATGTGATGTGTCTACCACAAAATGAATTGATAAGTTGAAATTTTCAGACTATGAGGTTAGTTACAAACAACAGAATGAATAAACAAATAAATAAATCCAGAAATGTGACCACCAAATTAGTAAGTAGATTATGAGATTAAAATTCAATTTTATGTTTTTAACACAAATATGTTTTATTTCGTTGCTTATAGCTTAAGAACAAGTTTTTCAAGATATAACGATATCTTGTTACATTGAAATTACATCTTAAAAGACAAGAAACAGTCCATCAGAATTTGTATTCTCTTAAATAGAGAATGTCGACAAAATATGTTGCATAGTGGAGACAAAGGTGGCTCAATTGTCAAAAGAGTGTCAAATGGTGGAGACAAGTGGGAGACAAGATGGATGGTAGCTACATTACATGTTGGAGTGGTTGGCTCAAGAAAATGCGTGGAGTGGTTAATTTGTATTTGTGGAATTGTGGTGGAGTGGTTAATTAGCATTTAATAAATGTCAATTATTGCAAAATGACCATCAAAATCTTCTATAAATTGAGGCCATTCCTTCGTACTTGGGGTATCCCACAAAAGAGAGCAATCTCACAAACAAGAGATAGAGAGGAATAGAGAGAAAAATTAGAGAGAAAAAGATAGTGAGTTTCTCCTAAATTTTTCGTGTTATTCCCTTTATTTGTGAGGGTGAGTTTTCTCCTATTGTAAGAGAGAGTTAATTTCATTTGTACTCTCCTTATATTAGAGAGAAGTCGTTGTAATCCTTTTGTCGATAGTGAAATCTTTCTACCGTTTACCCGTGGTTTTTACCCCGAATTAATTTAGGGGTTTTCCACGTAAAATCTGGTGTTTCTTGTTTTTCTCATTTCTACTTCAGTTGTAATTGTGTGCCCAGTTCCACAACCGATCCTAACAAAATATGGTTTTAGAATTTTGGACGATAGCCAAATTAAGAATGGAATTTTGCGAAGAAATATTAGGAAGTTCCATTTTGGGCGGGACTTGAAAGTAATTTATGGGATTTTTGAGGACCAAACATAGCTATATCTAATTTTAGAAGGCTTTTCAGCATGCAATTTTTATTGTGTTAAAAATTAGAATAAAGAGATTGGACAAGCCACTAGTAATGATGCATGTTTTTTTCTAAGGTTTTTCTATAAACAAACTTTATTTTAATTTAACCAACGCAAAATATGCACTTTAATTTGTTCTTGAATGATTTTTGGTCACTAGGAAAGGGTAGCGAATTGGTCTATTGGAAAAATAATTAGATTGTTGTAATCATCATTATACGAATAACCTTATTCATTGCGTCATTATCTCAACCTCAAAGTGTGACTTCAATTTGACAGCAAATAATTGAATATGGACGAACAGAAATTTTTATCCCAAAAAAAAAAAAAAAAAGCCTGACCAAAACATGCAATAATAGAGCCACCTGAAGAGATAGAGCACAGCATACTCTAGACATTAAGAAAATCCAAAGAGTCTCAACCATCTCACAATAACGGAATGCAATAAAATTTGAAAAAATCACACAATTTAACGTATTCAAACATGGGACGACTTCTGGAATCTGTGGATTGATCTGATGAGCAAGATGGAAGCAGATAATGATGGAAACGATTACCGTGGAGGAGAGAGGGTTAGAGGAAGCAGAAAATACTGTGAGATAAAACCGGTAAAGTTATCGGATGACTACTTTTTACTGAGTATGAGTTATTTTTCTAGTAAATTTCTTTTCACAAAGATGTCTAGATGTTTAAAAAATGATTATAAAATGGTCTCCTAAAATTTGGTTGAGTATTATTACTGACAAATGAGAATGGTAAAAATGATATAGCGATAATATGGCATTTTTCTAGTGTCACAATGCCATCGATGGTATTTTTTGGCCCGATTCAATATCTGTTTTGAAATCCAAAATCAAATCTAGAATCAACACGGTGAGTGAAGTTTCAACAATTCGAAAAATTCTCTAGCGACACCGTGGCCGCCGATCAAAGTTTTGGCCATCATTTGGGCCGAAATTGTGATCAAAATTTTGACCAACCGCTATGGTGTTATCAAAAATTTTTCAAATTATTGGAGCTTTCTCTCGCCGTCTGATTTTTTATCTGATCTATGATTTTAAAATGAATATCGGATCGTACCCAAAAATTCCATCGATGATATCGTAATTACGATGCCATCGATGGCATTGTGAGTGATAATAATGAGAGTTAAATTATTTTACAAGTAAAATTGATTTCTAGGGGAAAAGTATGGCGGAGGGTGTAAATTATAATACTATAATTTCCACGTTATTAAAGCGGGACAAGCATGTAGTTCAAATGCGGGGCAATGGTTATTAATCTCTGAAATTTCTGGTCTGTTTCCATGGCCATGTTTCAAACCACGTCCCCTAATAATCCTATTATCACACCATAAAAATAATTAATCAATTAATTAATTTTAAAACAAGGGGAGGGCGGAGGATGTTGTGGGGTGGGGAGCGCATGGGTCCAAAAATAGTGCCCGAACGTCAATTGCCATCCCTCAGGACGTGAAGCCACGCGCTATGAAGTGAACGGGGGACGTTAAAGCTGCAGGGCGGTAACGACCGCTATGTCACGACCCGCGGCGTTTTGGGAAGATTCAGAGACGAACTTTTTCAAGACACCGGTGAACTCTGTAAACCTTCTACACAATTCACGAACATTCTGGTTATTATCTAGAATCTTCTAGGCGTATACGTCTTAGATATGTTGGTAGATTATCAGAGAATTACAGAAGCGTTAACGTAGTAGTTGGATCAAGATGATCACCACCGTCCATTTGAGGAGGTGAAAGTATAAATAGGTGGTAGGAGTTCATTTGTAACCATCTAAGTTGTGAAAAGCTTTCTTACAATACAAAGTTCTCTCTTTAATTAAAGTGTTCTACTTTCGCTTTTTCTCTAAGTTCGCAAGAACCTTTGTTCTAAGGTGAGCAGTGCGAAGTTTTGCACGGGGCGGACATTTAAAGCACTAAGGCCGCGCGTAGCTTGTGTCGGAATAACAAGTGCGTGACAGCTAGCTCAAAACAACAACACGAAGTGGGATACTGGCGTAAGACAGAGATGAGTGGGAAACATGTTGTTGACTCACGCTGCCATCCTCGATTGCATGACACGCGTATGACCTTTTTCTTCCACAGTATATTTTGTGGGACACAATTCAAATAAAATAATCAAAGGCTATTGGTAATAATATATAAACAGTGAAAAGCGAAAAAATGAAAAGAATTTTTTTTTTTTCAAGAAAAATGAAATCTCAAAAAAAAAAAAAAAGCGAAAAAAAAATCTCAAAAGAATCACATCTCTTTGACTCTATAACAAAAGGAAGAGTCATTTTACATTATCTGGTAAAAAATGGGAAAGAAAACTCTGTAGTAAGCATTACGTCTTTCTTTCCTTCAATTATGTCCACTCTTATTTTAGCATAAAGTATCATTTGTCATAGTATTTACGAAAAGTTAGATTTTTAGACACTGTGTCATAGTTTGTGTCGACAATTTCTTTTCTCTTTTTAAATCACTTTCTACACTAAAAAGAAGAAAATTTTACGTCACGAATTATATTTTTATTTGTGATCCGAGCGATGTCGTAATTAAATGAATAACATTTTTCCAAATGTGAATATAAATCAGAACTATAGTCCACATCAAATGACAATATCTATTATTGATAATTTGGAGAATTCAAGCATTAATAATACCATCATATTAATTTAATTCAAGTATTAATAATACCATCATACTTATTTTCTAATTAATTAATTAATAAATGCTAGTTTTGGATGTTAGGGTGTGCTTGAAATTTTGGGGGAAAAAAGGATATTTATGAAAAGTTTGAGAAAAAGAAGATGTGTTGCCTGATTTTGACCAAACAAATATATCCATGTTCACATTACACCGTGAACTTTTTTATTGATTGATGACACATTGACATTCTTTAAAAAAAAGTTCTTTTTTCATATTCAAAAAAAAACGAAAAAGAAAAAGAATGGTTCTCTTTATCAAACAGGGTCTACTTAGCCCCTACAGCCTAGCCAGTTGAAATGGCAAATTTGAAATTAGAGACTGGTGTGACTTAAGAAGACAAATTGGTTAAGACAAGTAAACACGTTATCTCGAACGTGGATGCGTGTGTTAAGGAATAAGTTATTATAAATTTTAATGTAAAATAAAAAAGAGAATAAATAGAATTAAATATTGGAGAGAGAATAAATGAAATTAAAAAGAATATATAAAAATATGTAAAAATTAATCAAAATTTATAAACCAACATGCATGTAAATTGTCGATGTGGATTAGAGGAGAAAGAGAGAAAGATCGGTGATAATTTTTTTAATAGAGAAAAATAGGAGATGCATGGAGAAAAAGAGACGGAAATGTAAGAAAGATGGAAAAGGTAAAAATAAATTCAAAACTAATAATAAAATAATAGTGGAAAATGTATGATATATGTATATTTATAAATATGGCATGAGAATCTATATATCTATATATATTAATAAAATGAGGTCAGTTTCCCGCTCAATCTTATAATTTTCAGAATTAAAAAATAATATTTTATTTATATTTCCCACTCAAATACAAATACCTAATTTTCAACCCATGCATAATCTCCCGTTATTATCACCCTTGATTTTTGACAGAATCACTCCGTATCCCTCCAATCCGTGTTATTATCGTGTGTGATCTTTTTAAATCTCTCATCCATATCTCTCCCATTAAATCACCCAAAATCAAGGAAAAATTTATAACCAAACGGGGACGAAATAATGTGTTTTTATACTTTTTTGACCGAATGTGCTTTTATATAGTTTCGTCATCTCCCCTTAAAGATATTATATCACACATTATTTCTGATCCAGTTCTTGGTTTTATTATTTTGTTTCTTATGCTATTTACTATAAAAAAGGAAAATATGTTATTATAATTTTATTTTACACATATTTTAAATTATAACTTGGCCATAAATCTCCCCGTGTAACGCACGGGAGAAAATACTAGTTAAGAAGAAAATGGAGAGAAAAATAAAGCGAAAGTGAGAAAAGAGATTTTAAGCAATGAAAACAAAAAAGAAAAAAAAATTGTAGGAGTGCTCAAATTTTGTGTACAGATCCTTATGGATGTATAATCTAACACATTAGCGTCTTTTTAGTGAAGTGTTTCCTTTTAACACGAGTTTGATTTTCTTGGAAAAAAAAGTGATTTGCTTATTGGAATTATGTGATTAGAATATAAGAGACTGTGGGAAAATGTGATAAATAATTTTTTAAAAAATATATTACCATAAAAATAACTATAACAAAATTTTATCATTTTTTCAACTTTTAAAAAAAAACTTCTAGATACTGATAAAAACATAGGACTTAAATACTTTATCTTTTTGCCACTCTAATAAATACTTAAAAATATAGGAAAAGCAAAATAGCATGTTTATTCTTCTGTTAAAAAATTCTTAATTCTACAACGAAATAGAATTCATAATTTTATATAATCATAATTATTTATTATTTAGTGGTTGGTCAAAACATTAATTTTTTTCCAAAAGGAAATTGGACAGACTTTAATTTTGAAGTGTTAAAAAACAATAAATTTTATTTTAACATTTAAAAAGTTCTAACGGCTGCGATTCAAGTCAAAAATCTATGGCTGAACATTTTATTTATATATATTTGCTAAATATTTTAATAATTTTCTTCAATAAGCTAGATCGTTCTTAATTTGAAACAAGTTGTGTTCTAAAAAGCTCGCTTAAGCGGCAATATTTAGGCTTGAAGCTTGACTTTATCGTTTGTCACACTTCACACTTTTTTACGTTTAGATCCACTTAAACTCGTTTACGCTCATAAAAACTTGAAGCTTGATCATATCGTTTCGCCACGCTTTACGCTTTTTAAAAAATTGGACACAAGTAGTGAAATAGATATGATTTTACCTATAAAACTATATATACAAGCTAATTAAATTTGCACATGATGTTCTAAAGTGCACCATTTCATAGAAATTCGACTCAGTTTCAATTTAAAAAATTGTTTAGGAGTATTTATCTAATTAGTTCTTAAGGGGGGAAAACTAATGTTAGTATAACACTACCAATTGATTATATCTACTTCAAAAAAAACTAATTGATTATATATATATATATATATATATATATATATATATATATATATGCGCAACTTGACACTTGCAAAAGTGATAAATATATATAAATTAATATTTAAAAATGTACGGTCAAAAAATAAACGAGATATAATACAAATAAAAAAATAAAAGTAATGCAAAAGTGGGAAGAATTTGTGCCGTGCCAACTTAGATGGAGAGGAACAAAGTGTGTTGAGCTCGTAATGGATTTTCAATAAACGGCTTCGCATATCCCTAATCATATTCATCAACACTAAAATTACTATTTATAGTTAATTGAATTATTAGGTTCATAGATTCGCCCCTTCAAACTTCGACGTGTCTTGTCGTAAAAAATTATTTGATACTAAATACTTTATGTTAAATATATGAAATTTGCATGTTTTTTATTACGTTGAGGTCTCAATTGAAGTATTAGAGAACTTCATTTAATTATGCAAAATGTTATTAGCAGTTACATGACATATTAATAATATTAGTTAACAATGTGTTGCACCATGTACTATACTAATTAATACATAAACACAAGATCATCAACACGTATTTAAGTACTACATCCAATCAAAAATACTGCTAAAGTACTAAACTTTTTCCCGTTTTAAAGGAATGTGTTACATCATATTCTTGTTTCTTTAGCAATATATAATTTTATAGGCGAATATATTAAGAAAACAGCAATCTCTTATTCACGATGTTCAGTATAAATACTTAGTTAACTATCTTATCTGACAAGTATACGTGGGACGTGAATCGTTGAATTCCCTCCCAACTCATCACTTAATCCACGTGTCATACAATCACGTAATGCAAGATAGTGATCGATGTGTTTTGTATAACTAAAAGATTGATTCTCTGTATCATCATAAAAGAAATATCATTAAATATCTTAGAAACCTTGCGCAAATAAATGTTGAAAATGAAACCAATAAATAAAATGGATAATTCATGCGTCACAGTCAACATAAAAGCGGGAAAACCGGTGGCCTTGAGCATCAACCCCACCGAAAGATATAAAGAAATGCACACAGCAAATCACAAGCTGACGTGAACCATCTTCTCTAATTTCATGAATTCTCAACCTCAACTTTGAAAAAAGGCTAATATTCATTTCTGCTCCGGTGCCCCGGCCCTTTTCGATTTTATTTTATTTTTTTCTTACTTTTTTAACTTACTGCCTTTACGCCATTATCTAAACATAGAAAATACAAATCCTGTGGGGAAGCCATCACTCGGCACGTTTCTCCACACGAGTAAACGGTGCGGTGCAGCAACAAAAATGATCACATCGTCTATTCTAAAATTGATGTCAAATTTATTTTTTCCGCTTCTAATTTTAGCGAGCACGTTGACGCTCACGTTTTACAGCAAAATTGAACACAACCACCTCCTGACCTCCACACCCTAGAGATTTTTTTTTAAAAAATTTTTTTAAATGGTTGAAAAAAAATAAAAATAAAAAGAAAAAGATATTTCTTGATGTTATACATAGCCCACTAAGTGTATATTTGGTAACCCAATAAGCTAACTTATTACTTATGTGGAGAGTTTATAAACTCTTTCTACTCAAATAAGTTCTGTTTGATTGGAAGAGTTTATTTGAAAAACTTCTTTTATTTGCTTTTCAAATAAGCTCATAATTTTTTTATTTTTATTCCATTTTTACCTTCTTTTCTTTTTTTTTTGTAAAAGGGGAAATGTTATTATTTTCAACTATCAGCTATAAGCTATTAATTTTCAATTGGCTTACCAGTTATAAGTTAGTTTATTAGTTATCAGCGAGTTTATCAACTCGTTCCACCAAACATACCTTAAAGAAGCTCATGATGGATATGGAATATGCCAATGAGGTTCTTTTTTTTTTTTTTTTTTTTGAGTCATAACATGTCATTTCTATATGACAAACGATATTTAGAAGTTTATGTCCGTCCTTGGGACCTTTTGAATAAAAATTTACGTAAGTAGTATATAACTTTTTGATAAAATTAAGTAAAATTCATAATTTACATACTATGTATATATAGGTTTTGATACTATATTTTGAAGAAAAGAATAAAATCTTTAATGATTTTAAATGAAAGGAGACTTACCATTCAGGTTCGATATTCTCAATTTGATGATATTCGTTTTAATGGAAGAGTTACATATACTTTGTCATTTTCTCAATTATATAGTCATAAACGACATGAAATTCCAGTTATGATATTTGAGGACTTAATTTTTTGAATTATGAAAAAAGTACATGTTGGACCTAGCTAATAGCTAGAGATTAAGAGCTTTTTTGGTTGGTTGGTAATTTGCTGGGCACGATATTTTGTAGAAAATGTGTGGTTAATATTGTATTGGAGAATGTGTGTGTGGTTGAAAAAAGGAGAGAGAAAATTTTTTTTCCCTCTCATGAACCGAACAAGTTGTTTGGCGCACCTTAATTTCATTCAGAACAAAAAATAAATTTTTTTTTTAATGTATAGCTCAAAATGAGCAATCATTCTACCAACCATGAAAAATAACATTTTCTATGAAATTTTTAAAAAATTATACTATTTATTTTTCAAGTTTCTACATTTTCTTTTATTTTCCTTTTTTTAACCAAAACATTTAATTTTTCTTTCACTAGTTAAAAACTTTATCTAACAAACTCCGTTGATATCCTATATTGTTAATTAGTATTTTAAAAAATAAGTAAATCTCCATGCAACCTAAGACCAGAACAAGTGCATGCATTACATACTCCTTATCACATGATCAACAAGCCTTTGTGAATGTATTATGCATTTACATCCTAAAAGATAATAATTATCCGAAACTGCCCCTCATCTATACTACTCTGTCTGTCCAACATAGATATGCTTGTTTTCCTTTTTCCTCCGTCATAAAATATACTCCATCCGTCTCATATATATAAGCTTGTTTGACTTTTCACAAAAATTAAGAAAATTATTGGAAATTTATAATTTGTAAACTGTGTTCCTAATTTACCCTTATTTAATAAGTAAAATTTAAAATTAATAGTTATAGCTAAATATTCAATGAAGGTATATTAGTAAAATAGTGTAAATAAAACTTTTTAAAAAAGAAACAAGCATATATATTTGAGACATCCAAAAAAAGAAAATAATCCTATATATATGGGACGGATGGAGTAGATCACTTTCTATTTATATATCTATTTAATTTTTTTATTTTTCTTGTGATACCCTTATTTAATGTGCATTATTATTAGTAAAAATATGTTGTCGTCGTTTAAAATAAAAGCGTATATATTTTAAAAAATTAATATAATTAAAATTTACTTTGCTAAAAATATTAATTATAATTAATTCTTGTGAAAATCAAATCAAGTTTATCTTTTTGAGGAAAAGGAGGGAGTAATTAAAAGCAACAGTAATTGCCTTTCAGTTCCCATAGCTGCCGTTCTCTCTCTCTCCCCTTCCTTTGTTTCCTTTCCCATAATTTCTTGAGTGAGAAAGACAGAGAGAATCATATGGAACAAGATACACATTTATTTTGGATGCTAAAAGTGAGCCATTATTTATTTTTAAAAAAAAACTATTTTTTCATATATTTTCTAATTGTAAGAAGTGGCCTATCCATATAGATTTGGGCTTTTTTTTGGCCTTTTTGTGATTTCGTAGTCGTGATACGACGCTTGGCTTTTGATCACCATCTTGTTATGGTGTTGTTTATTCGTGTGCTTCATATTGGTTCGCCGCTTCGAGTCACCGTGGCTTCAATCTGTTTTTGGGCGTCAACGTTATAGTTCCGGAAGCATGTGTATTCCGGCCACTATGTTTTAGACACATTTATAGGCATTTTATCGTTTTTTGCTTTTAACCAGGGTGATGTGTTTATCCTTTTGGTTTTTAGCGCTATTGAATCTATGATACCTCATTATATTTTATCAATGTGATTGAATGAAAAAGCTTCTTGTTAAAAAAAATTATTTTGGATTCTAAAAGTGAGTCTTTATTTAATTTCAAAAAAAAAAAAAGCGAGTCTTATATTTATAATATTGGCCATTGTGGGTTCATGAATCAATCAAACACAAAGTAATGAGGGGCATGCACCTGGCTATATGGGTTCTTTGACACGTAGCACCCATTCTTTGCACAATTATCAAATAAATAGGGGCCTCGCCAAGACCTCCCAATTCTCTCCATTCCATTTTCTTCACTCTTTCTCTCCACCTTTTCTTCTTCGAAAATAGAATTAAATTTCAAGAAATTAAAAAAATATATCATGGCAGCAGAAGCTCCCAATGATCAGTCGTGTAGGGACTCCAATTCTATCATGTCATCTTCTAATTATCCAATTATCCTAAAGGTAAATATATGCTCAATTATTTACCTAGCATATGTGCTTTTGACAAAATAAATTTCACGATGCTAAATACAAAAAAATTAAAATTAAAATAAAAAAAATATTAAAATCTTGTTTACTGTCCTATTTGATCTAATTGTGTTTCGAACATTTTTGAGGTGGGCTTATACTAATATATAATCACATCTCAATTTTAGTATACTGGTACTGCATACTAAACATGTTTAGTGATATGATTTTGTTGTTTGTATGATTTTCATGCAGTTTATCGACGTGAGCTATAAAATCAAAGTGGAGAATAGCAATGAATTTAACAAAACCAGTCTGAGGAAGATGTTCACTGGTGGGCCCACATCATCATCATCTGATGTGGAGAATCAAATGGCCAGGATTAATCAAGAAAGAACAATCTTAAATGGGATCACGGGCATGGTCTCTCCGGGAGAAACCCTGGCCGTCCTGGGCCCCTCCGGCAGCGGCAAATCGACGCTCCTAAATGCCCTCGCCGGCCGGCTCCACCATGGCCACGGCCTCACCGGTTCAATCCTCGCCAACAACAAGAAATTAACCAAATCGGTACGGAAAAATATCGGGTTCGTCACACAAGACGACGTTCTTTACCCACACTTAACAGTTCGCGAAACCCTAATCTTCTGCTCTCTGTTGAGGCTTCCAGTTTCTCTCTCTAAAAACGAGAAGATTTCAACGGCGGACTCTGTTATAACCGAACTCGGCCTCGCTAAATGTGAGAATACGATCATCGGAAACAGTTTTATCCGAGGAATTTCGGGTGGCGAAAGGAAGAGAGTAAGCATAGCACACGAAATGCTGATAAACCCTAGTTTGTTGATTCTTGATGAGCCGACGTCGGGTTTGGATTCTACGGCGGCTTTCCGGCTGGTGGAGACGATGGGGTCATTGGCGGCGAAGGGGAAGACGATTGTGACGTCGGTGCATCAGCCGTCGAGCCGAGTCTATCAGGCGTTTGACTCGGTGGTGGTATTGTCCGAGGGGAGGTGTATATACTTTGGTAAAGGCAATGAGGCCATGAATTATTTCGAGTCCGTTGGATTTTGCCCTAATTTTCCGATGAATCCTGCTGATTTCCTCCTTGATTTGGCTAATGGTACGCTCGTATTCCTTATCTCGTATATATTTTAATATTTTTTTAATGCGTATATATTTGGTACGTTGGATTGAACAAGATCACGTATTTTTCATCGCGAGCCATACATGCATTGAATGTGTTACGATGTTGGGCGGCATGTTAATGCTATTTAGTGCGCCGTATCATGTTCTTTTGTCTCCGTAAATTCATGCATTTCGTTAAGAAAGTTTTCAGAAGTGTCAGTAGTCCGAGTCGATAAATATTAATGGTTTGTATATTTAAGGAATTGTCACACTTAACTGAAATAACGTGATTTATTACGTGAAGGTAAACTATTTCAATAGGTAAAAAATGAACAGGAGTACGTACTCTTAGAGTATGAGTAATGCCTAAGAAGTTGAGTTGAATTGGATAAAGCCAAAATTTGAATTTGGCGACAATTGTCAAAGACATGAGAAAGTATGTTTATAAAGCATCATTCTTTGTGTTATGAGGACTGAAGAGTTTATGGTGGAGTAGTTGACTTACTTTGAACTCGAACTCGAACCCGAACTCGAACTCATTAAAGTCGCAACAAACCCTAGAGCTTTTCATTAATGAAGTGAAGATGTAGGTAGCATACATGAATGAACCTAGTTAGTCTTTATGACATGTAACTTTATGACAGTTTTGTTTTATTATCTACAATAGATGCAAGTTTTAATAGTGTATATTGTTCATTTGACAAATATATCATAGCTCAATTAGGATCTTTGAAATAATCCTAAATGTCAAATCGACGTCAAAATAGTTTTACTGTGGTGAATCGGTGGGTCATTTATTGAGTAGTGATATACTGATTTGTTTGAATCGGCTTGACTTTTTAAAAGTGGCTAAACGTACGCACAACTTTTTATGCATTTAAGAGCTGTGGACGAGAAAATAATGACCTTTAAGACACCCATATAAAGGCATCCAATTGGTCCTCCACCGTCGATGCCAGTGGTGGAGCCGTGATGACCACGGTGGCGGATGGTGGTGGTGTCTTCTTTATGATTTGGTGAGATGGAAAGTTGGATGCTTTTTTCGGCCAAAACTTAGTGGGCAAATTAAAAGTGATTAGATACGTACTGGCTTTTCCATCCTGAGGCTACAGTGCATAGCGAAGTAACTTTCATGCACACCACGTGGCTCATTATTAGAGACCCTGAGTTTTTCCTTTCTCTTTTTCTTCCTTTTGCACTCTAACCATAACAATTTTTTTTTTTAAATTATAGTGCCACTCGATAAGGCATCGTTTTTTATGTTGTTCGAGCTGTTTGGAGGTGTCACAATGAGCGGGTCGTCTCAAAATTTAGACGCTCTATTGAAAATAAAGTTATTTTATCTAATTCTCTATAATTAGAATGCTGGAGAAGTACTAAAAAAATTTCAAATTAATGTAGATTTTATTTTAAAAAATGGTAGGATTGAGTTCTTTAATTATGGAATCAAAATTAAACCTGAGAATATGTTAAATATTAATTTTTGACAAGGAAAGATTATGTGTGAAACCCAAAATTGTGTTTTTAAACAAGATAAAAAAAAAATTAAATTAATGGCATCCATAGATTCGATATTCTTTAATGAAAGGAGTGATGGTCATTACTCATCAGAGACATAGATCTTTGGATAATGAATGTGTTAGAATCATTAATATAAGATTGCCAGCTAATTAATCATCTTTAGGTATCTTATGCTATTTTTGGGGGAAAAGGGGTCGAGGTATATATATTAGACAAAATTGAGTCCTTTTTGTTCTTCCAAATATAATCTTTTATAAAGAGAATAAACACCTAAAATGGAATCGACTCGATTATCAAATTATTTTTGTAATTGACAATTTTTTCTTTTTTTTTTTTTTAAAGGAAATAGCCTTTCAGTTGATTACGGATGCAGAACGATCGAAACACAATGTGGCGCCTTTCATAAAATTGAGTATAGTCTTCTATTCATTTTTTTTTCATTGACTTGGTACTTGAGGGTGGGGATGCGATTTGAACCCAAACCATTTGATTTATAACACGTCATTGTCATCTTAATTAAAGTTAGCAAAGGTCATTAACTATCACAAATTATATAAATATATTTAATTATAGTTGAAATGAGATTTTTATATCTGATCGTTGCGTCACTCCAACTCAAGATAGAATAAGTGCTTGCTTGATGTAATTTTTTTAATAATAAACTTTTCCTACCCTAGTATTTTACAACATAGGTATCCATAAAAGAATTTGTTTTTTTTTTTGTGTGTTTATTTATAATCTTTTTCACTTTTTGACCCCCACACATTCTCTCTCTCACCCCCTCCCCTGCCTCCTCTTTTTAGTGTTTGGCGTGGGTGGGTGGGTGGGTTTCTAAAATCAAACATGCTCTAATGTTGTTAATCTATCTTTTTCTCCGAGAATAGAATGGTGGGACATGTCACTAAGCCAGGTTTTGTACCAAAATAGTGAAGATAAAATAATATATAGTTGGTGGACGCCATTTGACCTGAAACAACATTATAGGTTTAGCACCCTTAATTTTTTATTGGACTAAATGATGATTATAACATTGGATGAAGGAAAATATGACTACATTGCTTACGTATGATAACATATTATATATAACACTTTCTTTCAAGAATATTTTTGAAATTAGTCATCCACGGCTCCACGTGCCCCTTTTATATACCGAAAAGACGTAAATAATTAGTTTTATATCAATTAGTGCTACACTGACACACATTTTAAATTCGGACTAATTTATCACGATGCTATGTACAATGTGCAATTCTTTTAAATGCATATATGAACAGTGCGAGCTATAGAAACGTGTTGTCAAGTGGTAGATGAAAATAATTAATAAGATATAGGTAGTATTTGACCCGTTCCTCTTTCGGGCTCCTCCTCATTCTAGAAATTAAAATACTGTATAAATATTTAAAGGGAAAAATAAAATAAATAAATAAATAATGTTGATCATGTCATGAGCCCCACATGTTGAGAACACAGGTTGTGTTGGATCCGATGGAAACCGCTTTTACATGTCTAGGCGGTGCAATTTCATATTGACTACTTCACATGCATAGCACTTTGTCTCACTTTAATATCTTCAAGGGTTAGCAAAGGAAAAAAATAAAAATAAAATTAAAATTAAATTAAAGATCAATTATTCTTTAAAATGTCTTTTCTTTTTCTTTACCCCATATTCTGTGATTAAATAATGAAACAAAAGAAGTGGAGATGATGGCCAAAATCCATTACACCAACATTATGTTTATTGTTTACTTGAGTGGACTCCCACCTAACCACCACTATTGGACAGCTTTAATTCTTTGCTGCTTTGCACTAATTTTAAAAGATTGCATCTTAAGCATTGATGGTTTAATTAAAGAAAAGTGGAGTACTATGTTTTGTTAAATTGACTGATCATATAGTTAACAATAATGCGATCCTAGTAAATAAAGTTTTAACATGAGAGTCAACTCTAAATCTGTTTGAGAATCGTATAATCTACTGGTGTATTGATATAATTGTATATGACTATACGAATTATTTGTCTAGATGAGACCTATCCCTACTTGTGCCGGACTGCATATCCAAATTACAGATACTTTTATAGGATGTTTTGTAGTAGAACTAACTTTGATGTACTATTATTGTAGGGGTGTCTCAAGCTGATGGACTAAGAGATAGAGATGTGAGGCAAAACCTAGTATCCTCATACAATGCTATATTGGCCCCAAAGGTGAAGTCAGCCTGCTTGGATTCCACAAACATAACCACATCACAAAAATCAGAAAGAATGACAATGCCAAAACAGAGTTGCCTAATGAGAGGCTTTTTGACTCAATATCTCATTCTCTTGCAACGAAACATGAAAGAACGAAAGCATGAAACGTTTAACTCTCTAAGAGTATTCCAAGTCATAGCGGCCTCGTTTTTAGCCGGTTTCATGTGGTGGCAATCTGATTATCAGGATGTTCAAGATCGTCTCGGCCTTCTCTTCTTCATATCCATCTTTTGGAGTGTTTTACCATCTTTCAATGCCGCATTTGCATTCCCTCAAGAACGAGCAATTTTCATTAAGGAACGTGCTTCTGGTATGTACACACTGTCTTCCTACTTCATGGCCCGTATAACGGGGGACCTACCGATGGAGATTATTCTCCCCACATTGTTTCTCACTATAGTCTATTGGATGACGGGCCTAAAGCCGGATTTGGGCGCCTTTTTGCTAACTCTCATGGTGTTGCTTGGTTATGTGCTTGTGTCTCAAGGGCTTGGGCTTGCTTTGGGGGCCTTAATCATGGATGCCAAGAAGGCCTCGACTGTGGTAACCGTGACTATGCTAGCGTTTGTGTTAACGGGAGGATTTTACGTGCATAAGGTGCCAAGGTTTATAGCATGGCTTAAGTATGTGTCTACAACTTTTTATAGCTATCAGCTTCTAATCAACGTGCAATATGGGAATGGTGAAAGGGTTTCATCATTGCTTGGGTGCTCTTCTGCTTACATCCATGATCATGAGAGAGCTAGCTGCAAATTTGTGAACCAAGATATTGTTGGGCAAATGCATCCAATGATGAGTGTTGCCATTTTGATGATCATGTTTCTTGGATACCGACTGTTGGCGTACATTGCCTTGTGGCGCATCATGGTTTGAAATCAGATCGACGTGCCACAACATCTGAAATCAAGTCAATGGTTGTTAGTCAATTTAATGATTCATTTCTTGTTCGTTGTCCTTGTTTTGTCGGGTAATCAGGATGAAACTAGGTTGAAAACGCAGAGTTCTACAGTACCTGGCTGTTGCCCAAGTTGCAACTAGTGAAAGCAATGTAGTCTCCTTCACAAGAATGTATAGAAGAAAAGTTGAGTAGAAAATGCAATTGTATAATTTAAGTCAGATGCAAAGATTTCAAGATTGTCGTTTTTGGGACTATTGAACGACTTGATCTAAGATCTTAAGTTGATAAATCAATTTCAATGTAGTATATTGTTTAACTATTATTTCCAACAGGGACAAATGACAATCATTCATTCATTTGTCTGAAAGGGGAAACAATTTCTGATATTTTAAGGATGATTTGATCAATTTCGATGGGAAAACTAGTAAGAACTCAAATGTCAACAAAGTGAGATGGCATTACACTAAAATTTTGACTGGTCCTCGGCAAACTCTAACAAGAAATTCAAAATTGATGATTTAACATCTTTGGACTCACTACTACTTTTGGTTTCAAAAACTCCCTTCATTATGCGAGTGTATAATCTTTCCAGCCGCGGAATGCCATAATCTGTAGTGCGCTCAACAAATAGCTGCTTGATAGAGTCGACTTTACTCAAAACCTCTCTGTCAGACATGGTGACATCACGGGATGTGGGCGCGCTATTACAGTCATGAGTCGTGTGCTGTTGGGTGTTAGGATGAGAGCTTTCCTGTGGCTGATGATTTATGCCGCCATCTGCTTGGGGTTCTTGAGATGACTTTGGCGACACTGGATCTTGTGGCGGTGATACCTCTTCTGCTGCTAGAGAAGCCGTTCAGCCAAGGATCAAATCACCAGCATATGGATATATTATTACAAGTGTGATAAGAGAGTTCTCAAGAAGTATAATCGGCGATAAATGAGCGGTTTCTAATTTCTTCTTCTTTTTTTTTTTTTTTTTTTGTAAAGGGGGGAGGGGACGGGGTAGGAATTGTGGCCACACGGCTAGAACTTGAGCGTCTTATCACTGCGCCACGCAACTTAATGAAGCAGGAATGAAACTAGAATTGACATCAATAATGGTATAAATTATACCTGGAGGAGAGTTATCAGTATGCTTCTTTTGCCTTTTTAGGGCTTCATAGCTTTGATCTAGATTAACTTCTGGCTGCGCATTACGAAGGCGAGCGCTAGCCCGAGTCACAGATGTTGCTTGTAAAACAGGTGCTTGCAACAACACAGCATCCTGCAAATCCTCAGGCAATGACACTGGGCCACCCTCAGCTGCAATCTTGTCACAAAATGCAACCAACGAGGGATCCATCTGGGATAGCATCCCGTGAACCTTCAAAAAAAAAAGGGCCATGTCAAATGCAAAGGAGTAGGGCTCTAACCAGAATATTCAATACATTTATTGGAAAGGACTAGATAGTGAATTCCTTTTATTCTTCCTTCATACTATCTAGTGCTATCCAATCCTCTGTACTGAAAATACCACAAAGTTTCAGTGAGAGATAAACGTACTGCATCTCGAAGCTCATAAGCTCTACTGACAATCCTTGCTCCATTGTAATCATCTCCATTATATTTCTAACCAGAGGCACAGAAAACAAACAAATACTGCATCACAATTTACAAGACAAGTATTTACAATAGCTACTGTAGAAAGTATACACGGCGTGCTACAAAAATAAATTTGTCATCCATAGAGGAGAGATCAGTATTCAGAAAGGTTTAATCAGATATTCAGGTGCTGAGGCAATGAATAATGTAAGGCATAAGCTTCAACACAAAGCAATAAATAATCAAAAAATAAAAGTATACTTGATGATGATGGTCCATGGGCAATCTAAAAAATCCATTAATAAACATTGCTAAAAAATTATGTCGTATTTGCAACTAGAAACATAAAATGGATTATGACTTAACAAAACAGTAATGTTATAATGGAATAATTGTTCCAGTATTACATACTACAAGTACAAAACAAAGAATCAGTTAACAAGAATTTGAGAAGTTTGCTTGGAGTCAACACACTATAGCACAATTAAACCTAATTGTAAAAGTCTAGCCAGTGTTCGGCAACCAATGTATAAATCAATTTATATAGAGTCAAAGTGAAAATTTGATTTTAACACCATATCCATAACTACTAATTTAATTTCCACACATTTCTTGGGACTCACTACTATTATTTCTACATCATTTATGAATTCGTCAACCAGATTAGTAAATTAGAGCATCCATAAGATAGATTAATAAATTAGAGCATCCATAAGATCACTAACTTTATATTTTCAGTTGTGATAATCTGTATGGCTGCTTTTGACTTGAAATATCAAATAAGAAGAGCTTTCCTGGAGTCTCTTGGTTGATAATAGGTAATAGAGATATTAGTAAGATCATTATGATAGGAAAGGAAACCTCTAGAATTCAAAGACAATATCATCAAGCACGCACCTTAGCATTGGCTAAGATGAGATCAAAATCCTCTAGGAATGCTTTACAAGTGATATACTTCCCACTATCAACACGCTGCAGCAGAGTTGCCATGTCCATAGGATTTTGGATTATTGTACGATAATTTGGTGCATCTTCATCCATGACTGGATAATGGAAGGCACTAAAACGCTTGTCATACAAAATCCTGCACCAAAGGAAAGGGAAACAAAGATTAATACTTTCTCAATCATCATACAGAATCTTACTCAAGCTGGCTTATTTGAACTTAATTGTATACATTAACATGATGAAGACTGTTGATAGATGATTGTGATAGCTAAAATTACATTCATACCATCAGGAAAAAAAATTACCACAGTTGTGGAATATCCTAGTTAATTTTTCATTTATTTCAGATTCTTTCGAGAAATTATTACCAGAAACTTATTAGGATACCATAACTAATACTCCCCCCGTTCCACTAAAATAGGCAGCCACCAATTTTCACACATATTAAGAAAACATCTTAAATGTTGTTGGAATTGTGAAATATTTCTATATTTTTCCTATTTTACCCATATTTTACCCATACATTAAATTATCAAAAAGTAGTGCGAAAATGTTTAAAGATGTTGGGAGATGGAATACCTATTTTGATGTTCAGTATTCCAACTATTTTAAATGGGGCATTTTATTCAACTAAAGAATAAATGATACTTTCAATATGGAAACTAGACTATAATTTGGGACAAACAAAAGTGAAAAACAATTCTATCTTAGCGGGACGGATGGAGTCTAAAATAAGCATGACCAATGCCAACTTATGCCGCTTAACTTTCATTAAATTTCAGTTTTCCTCTTGAACATATTTTCATCAACAGTTTACTTCTGCTTTCAATTTATTTTAAGGTGGCATATCCGGATGTCCGCCATTTTGACATCAATGTTGACAAAACAGCAACACATTGGAGCTATTCACAAATCCAAACAAAGTCAATTTCCCGAGTAAAACTGTCAGGTTTCAGCTACCCTTTCGAAATGGAAAAAATATGATAATCAAATCTTGTTAATGATGAGCGTTGATGTGTGGTAACTGGAGAAAAGGGGACCAGAAGTAGCCGGTAAATCCAAAAAAAGCACTTCTAAATTTTAAGAAAGTGTAGCGGTCTTCGCATGGTACCCTAAATTATATGCGTTGTTAATTAGAACATTGTCAAATCACATGTAATTCTATGAAGGAGCTCAAATTGTGGTACCATCTGTGAGGCAAAATCATGCAAAAATATAACATCTCATTCACCTACAACCCTCCCTCCATGGAGATCATTATCAACTTCAGAAAATGTCATCATGAGGGTTGCATCTTCAGCTGGTAAATGCACTTTGATTGCACCACATTTGCACTACATTTGAACTCCCAACAAACATTTTTGGTCTTGGTATTGGTTAGAGGTAAAAACTGACAGCTGAATAGATGTCAAAGTCATTTCAAAAGATAATCAGAAAACGTCTGGCCACTGGATTAAATCATTATGGATCTAAAATCAACGTGAACATTTTATGTTTTTCCTAATGAGTTGCTGGCATCAGATGAAAGAGTAAAAGCACAGGCAAAGAGGCCACTTGTTTGGTTGCAGTAAATTAGAGTCGTGAACTTGGTAATCAGAAGAACTATAACATATAGGATGTTAATCCACCATAGCACTATGTACCACAGAACTATTCCATGTTGAATATATCTTCCCATAAAATATGTTAGTCGTTGTTATACTGCAGTTTAATCTCTTTAAAAGATGTTACAGAGTTCATTGCTGTTCAGAAGCCAAATAAGGTTAAAAACTTAAAATAGACTCCACCGATGAGCAGAAACCTAGGTTATGGGTTTTAAAAGCAGATTCACTTAATATTAATATTAAATTCAAGTAATTTGTCACAAGGTCACAAGCACACACGTACCATAACTAATTCAGAACAAAATAATGTCAAATAACTGAATAATGTCAACATGTGAGTTGGCAACGTTTTACCTATTACAAACATCGCGGAGGCACATACGCATTCGTCGAAGAGCATGACTTTGAGCTTCAGCTTTGGCTTTCAATTCAGAGGCCTTTGGCTCTGCTGCTGCCTTTGGTGCTTTTGGAAGTTCAGGAAGAGCCTCAGCTCTAGAAGTGTTCTTGCTTACACCGTCGGATTCAATAGACAAAGCAGCTTCTATTAGACTGTCAAAAACGGAGATCTGTCTTCTTCTGACGGTCTTTGTAAGTTCAAACTGTGCATTGAAAAGAAGTATTATGGCCAGCTTCTTTAAGAAGAAAATTCTGGTTTACTTAAGTAGATTTATGGAGACTACTGATCATCCTATAATAGCTAAAGGATGAGAAACCCACAAATTCTACCATCCCATGATAAAGTGAGATGGTGGGAATGCTAAACACCTATGCAGAAAAACATACAGCATGCCGCCAAATTCAGTGCCTCAATTGGAAGCAACCATTGATTACATTTATCTAGCAGAAACTACACCACTGCAGATAGAAGAGTGGGGAGTTGAACACAGGACCAAAAAGGCATATATGAACCCAAATAAATGAATAAGCAGATATGAAAAGACTCAAGGACAAGTTTCTAAAATCCATACCAAACATGCACAGAAAGAAAACTTTAAATTTTCCACAGAAGCTTTCCAATTCATTTTCCTCCCACTGTAAACCAGTTGCTTCATGTGCAAATACAACCTATTCAAGCCTCAAATATGCCTCACCTTGAAACAGTTTTGTTCCAAGTACATCTTTGGTCAACGAAACGTTCTTCACATACTACACACTATAAATTTATAAAGATACAAATTTAGATCTTTCACCAAGGACAACTGTGTCTGATTCCAGCTGCACCTTCACATATGACATGATAATCTTTTAAAACTACTGATGATGGTTCAGTGAGAAATTTGGCATGGTAATTGTAGTGAGATAGTTAAACCAAAGGAAGCCTAATAATTTGATTCCAGCAATTGGGAACCGTACGATTATGTGTGACTATATAGTATTTCTGGCCCTCTGTGAACAACAGCAAAAGAGCATTGACATTTGTGATAGTAGCAGACAGGGCTTTCTTGACATAAAATTCAAAACAATTCAAAGAACTGTAATAAAACAATTGATTGCGTGATTAGACGACTAACGAAACTGTCAATAGTCAAGAGGAAAAATCATATCAACAATCAAAATTATCACACTTCAAAGGAAGTGTAATGCTAATTAAGACTGAATTTTAATAAGACCAAAACATACACATTATGGTCTGAAAAAATTGTAGTAGGATTGTCATCTATCTCCGCAAGTGGAGTGGAAGTTGTTCCAAACAGCAATATGGGCAAGTCAGATGGCAGTTCTTCCAATAATATCTGCAATACGGCCCTAAGCTGCAAATGAGCCTGAAAAAACAAAAAGCTGGCATAAAACATGAGCCATGGAAGGTCGACAAACTTCGAGATTACCCACTCAATGTGACAAAGTTGGACCAAAAAATATTACTAAAAACAATAAGAAAAATGCACTCACATTTTCCCACCAAAGGTGGAACTGAGGCAAGTAGAGAATTGATGGCATAGTTCTCCTTGCTTCACCAAATACATGAACCAATGCCTCCTCCGGTGTTTTGGCACCAGGATCAGAAAGTAGCGATGGAAGTGCAAGAGAGTGAACAGGAAATTTTTCCAGTTCATGTAAAACTGCAGGTCCCAGATGATCCTGTAAATCAAAACTCAAGCACTTTCAGATCCTGTGGTAGTTATCAATAGTTCATATAAAACAGAAATGACAATTACCAGACCGACACCTTCACCACCACATAATAACATCCGAGGTCTATACACGAGAGATATTGCAGAGCCATAGGACAGCATTGAGAGCTTGGTCACTTCTGAAGAGATTGCAAGAGCAGGGAAGATATTTGAAATCATACTCATTGCTTTCTGGAGATATCCTCGCAGGCATGGTGCAACAACTGGTGATAATGGCCGAGAGCTCACAATAGAGCCTCTATGAGCAGCAGGTGTGATTGTTGACATGGCCTCCATAAAGTGATACTTTTCCACATTTACTGAATCAACATCTATCAAGAATTTGTCATCGCTGGTATAAACTTGAGGATATCTTTCGCGAAAAGCACGAATGGCAGCTTCAGTGCATAAGGCTTTTAAATCAGCACCACAATATCCCACACAACTAGCCGCAAGCTCCAATTTCAACTCCTTGGAAGGAGGTTGCTTCCACTTTCGAGTATGAATATCTAATATTTCTGCACGTGCTTCACAGCCAGGCAAGGGAAAGTTAAATTCGCGATCAAATCTTCCAGGGCGCCGTAAAGCTCCATCAATGGCATCAACCCTGTTGGTTGCTCCAATCAAGACTACTTGTCCCCGAGAATCAAGCCCATCCATCAAGGCAAGTAAAGTTGACACAATAGAGTTGTGAATCTGTTCCTGTTTGCTAGACCTAACCGGAGCAAGGCCATCTATCTCGTCAAAGAAGATTATTGAAGGCTGATTCTTTTGAGCTTCTTCAAATAACAGTTTCAACTGTCTTTCAGCTTCACCAACCCATTTGCTCAGCACATCAGCACCTTTACGCATATAAAAGCTCACTTTCTGCCCAGCTTTTGAAGCAGCAGAAGCTAATGCTCTTGCAATCAGTGTTTTCCCAGTGCCAGGAGGACCACATAACAAGACTCCCCTGGGAGGAGTGATATTGTAACTCACAAAAAAGTCCGGGTATAGCAGTGGGAAAAACACCATTTCTTTCAGAGCATCAATATACTCAGAAAGCCCACCTATATCATCAAAACTCACGCTGTCATCAACTTGTAAAGGCTGAATATCGGCCCCTCCCTTGGAGCTTGGCCCGGCAGTTTGAATGCCAGAAGTCAAATTAGCAAAGGCATCAGTTTGATGAACCCAACCAGAAGCAGCAGCATTTAGACCCCATGATGTTGTCCCGTGTATATCTAATCCCCCAAGAAGCAATGGTGGTCCTGATCTGCTGCTACCTCTTCCCCAAGGTATGGGAGGACCTTGATCCAGCTCATCTACAAGAAGGGAATCATCAGAGTCTTCCGCTCGCGTTAGGCGATGGCGCTTATGGACACGCGATCCACCTCTTCGTCCATCCCTGTTAACCTTGGCGCCCATTCCTTGATGAAGTACTCTACGAGGAGATCTTGGCCTCTGTTTGTTCTCATCAATAGAGATCCTACGGACATCTGGGCGATTACGAAGATCATATCTACGTCTTCCCTCTTGTTCTTCACCCTCTTCATCATCGCCCTCTTCTTCTCCATCTTCACCCTCATCCTCTCCATCGCTCTCACCACCAACCTCATCCTCATCTTCACCCTCCCCATCATCAGCCCCATTGTCCTCCACATCATTTGCATCTTGTGGTTCACTCTTGCCGCCTTTCTCTTCGGATGTATCTTGTTCATCATCAGACTGTACATTTAATCGCTCTCTAGTAAATCCTCTCAAGCGACGAGGTCGTAACCCTTCACGGCGTGGTCGTAGGCCTTCGCGTCGCGGCATTAACTCATCCTGGCTGGGACTGTTGTTATCTACTTGGTTCCTAGAACTTCGATACCGAGGCATCTATACAAAGGACAAAACATTTAAACAAATGAAATGTAAGATCATCTACACAAACTAGAAGCTCTGAAACCTCTTATGGCCAACCAAGTAAGGATCATGGTCCTAAATATCTTTATCCTTTTTAGGGTATAAAACCTCACCATTAGATCATTATCCTCTGTTCCAGAACTAGTCATGTATTCTTCAAGACCAACAGGAATTCTCCTCTTCCTGGTAGAGCGACGAAGATTGGCTGACACTGTCTGCAATATATGAGTGACAGTAGATTACATCACTCAACGGATAAGTGCATGTTTGGGAAGTGATCAAATTAAAGTTTACACAACTGCGAGAGGGGGGAGGGGGCTGCATACAGAGTGTGTGGATAATAGGCAAGTGGTATTTGTAGGTCTGAAAAATGTGTTGATAGAAAGTATGTTTTACCAGAAAAGATAAAATCATACTCACTTTGCAACATGCACTAAGCAGATCCATAAAAATTCTTTGGGTAAAAAGAATCAATCTACAGATCTACACTGCACCATATGATCAAGCTACAACAAGGGAACACATACTGTGCCTCAAGGAGGCAGTTATAGCACTTTTTCTCTGACGCAGGTACCTCATTGTTTGAAGTGTGTGCCTCAAAGCGTGTGAGGCATGTACCTTAGTTTTATTGTGTCATATGAATTTTTACCCAACTTTTGTAAGCCTAATGGCTTGTTTGATAGAGTTTAAAACAAAAATTATTTTTCCAATTATCATTTTGAATCACTGATAGTGATTTGATAACTTTTTTTATCTTTTATACCATTTTTATTTTCTTTCCAGCTACACATCCAAAAATCATTTCCCCAAAATTTCTTTCAAACATACCCTAGGTGTGAGTTTCATATAGAAAAGGGCCTTTCTAAATGGTTCCCTATGGTTCTCAAATTAAAAATAAATTAAAGATTGCGCCAATCTAATTTTTTCTTATTGGGGCTAAATAATCCAAGAACCTACATCACTTTCAAGAAATGGGAGGAGCCTATTCATGACTAGATATTTTATTGTTAATTCTATGGAGATTTATCGAGATTGTTTATGGTTTAACACATGTTTGATATTGTAATTGACATCCTTGGGTTGTTGTGAGCCGTCCCTGTGCCCATTTTCACCTTTTTAAACATTTATCACATGAAAGTCAATTTACAAACTCACACATGCACGACTGCAGAACTTTAAAGGCAAAACACAGCAGCACATACATTTGCATTTGACGTACGCGTTGGACGATTGTCAGGATGCAACATCTTCGCAATCTGAGCAGCTGCAGTCCTCGATTTGGTCTTTCGTCTCTTTGGTCGAATTATTGTTGGAGAATAATAGAAATATGGGCGACCATAAGCCTTGGGCCTTCGCCGTAGCCTATCACTTGTGCGGACAGGCCTGGAATCAGGTCCATCCCCTTCAGCTGATCGTTTAGAATACATTGATGATCACTATTATTTTCCCATGCACTTCAAAAAACAACAAACCACCTGAGCAGATCAAATGTAAGTCAACTCAGAATCAGTAGTGAATGAACAAGAATAATGTCTAGGAACAGATCCCATTGCCTAAACGCCAAATGGAGAATAATAACACAGGTACATGACCAAGAGAGAGAGTACAGTATGGGAGAAATTTTCAATAAGCCTTAGGAATCATTGGCAAACTGCAGTAACAATAGCACATGGTCAAATAAAAATAATGGCATCATGTGGAAGACGTCAATATATAGAGTGACTGGCCCGTTACCTGCTTAGAAGTAACCCAGACATACAAAATGTGAAATTTGCAAGGAAACACCTAAACATGCAGAATTTCCTAATAATGATGACTTCCTCAGATATCCAAAAAGAAGAGTATACAAGCAGAAATTCAAGCCCAGTGAAGTATGTATCCTTGCTCTTAATGTGGAAAACATTTTATCTCCGCAACATGCATTTCTGCACTTTCTGATCCAAGTTTGCCCTTACATGTTTCTTTTAGGAATGACAAGTGAGGAGAAATTCCTCTGTATTATTGTTTTCTTTTGCTTACTAAACTTAAATCCCCAAATAAAGCTGACATTTCGTTTCAATGAAAAGTTGGAAGCAGAGCCCAAATTAGATTTCTCACATCCATCACAACACATCCATTTCAGCAGAATAGCCAGAAAGTTCATAATGTTGATACCTAATTATTGTAGGAGATTGCCTTCAGTGCACCAGTTGAAAATTAGCATACTTATAACAAAGCAAGCTAAACTTACCAGTCCCAGCCCACATACATCTTGACTTCCTGGAAAAGTACTTTCATAACGAGAAAACATAAATTCAAAGTGGAGTGAACTATGAAAACACACATCACCTGAAGAATAATGGTGTACTTAATACTAGATGATAGGAGTAATTTATTTGAGCTTCTTTTGTGTAATATCCACACCAGAAGCAGAAATGTATCCCGCCAATAAATGTTTCCCTTCACACATACAAATTTATCATGTCATTCTTTACTACACCCTCCACTTCTTGAATTATGAAATTCTCTACGAAACAGTACTCCCTCCATCCCAATTATATAGACCTCTCTCATTTTTCACACTGATTAAGATTCTCATTGGAAAAGTAAATGGTACAAAGGATTTTCCTACATTATCTTTGTCTAATGAGTCTATAAAAATGGCAAAATCGTCATTCGTCAGAACTATCAAATTAGTTTAAGGTGTGCAAATTAGTTGGGACAACTAAAAAAAAGGAAAAAATATCTATAAAATTGGGACGGAGGGAGTATAAATATATTTCCACATTTAAATCCTCAAAAACATCAAAATAATAACAAAGCACACCCTTAATACCACATTTCACTCAACAGACTCATACTCTGATAGTCTGATCCTAATTTCGTTATGCAGGCATCTTTCTAAATATATACACAAATTGAATATCAGGAAAAACAATTATTTAAGTACAATCCCATCTTTGGAAACAATAACACAAAAGAAACTCTAATTGCAGATTATGAGTAAACACAAAACAGAAAAAATTATATCTGCCACTAATAATGAATTCCAAGCTAAGAATCCGTACCTTTTCGTGCATGCATTGTGAAAATAGAAAAACAAAATGGAAACTGGAGGTGTAAGAATATAAATGAAAATTTGGGAAAATTAAATAGGTTAAGCTGCTTTGATTATGTAACAAAACACACAAAGGAACCTCAAATTATTTACAATCAACGAAAAAGAGCAGATTAAATCGAAAAGAATGAGTAAAAAGTACCTTGTTGCTGATTGTTTGTGAGATTGTGAGAGGTAAAATGAGGAAGAGACGAGGGATACAATTCAGAGGAACCGAGAGAGAGAGGAAGGATGCGTGGGTGGACAGCTGAGTGAGAATGGGTTTGCGGGCTTCGAGATTGGGTCAAATGCGTAAAGCCCATATAGAGAGATATCCATACCCATATGTAGCGAGCTAATGTTACAGCACATTTGAATACGCTGACCCAAATCCACGAAGATTATCAAAATGCAAAGGGTAAATTGCGGCTCTCGTCCCTAACCTTTCATTTTTTGTTACAATTCTGCCGACATCTCTGATGTGTTACGGATATGACGTCCACTTCTTCGAACCTTTAATTTACGCGTTTAACTGGCTATGTGAGTTGCAAATGGTTTGCATTTCAACAGGTAACTTAAAAAATAAAACAAATCTAATTTGCATATCAAGCTCATTTCGCACCAACAAGATTAATACACACTCCATCCCAAATGTAGAGGCTATAGGCCATTTTTCATTCATTTACTACAATGCTTTATTTAATTTATATTTCTTAAAATTTTTTGACAGTTTCAATAATTTTTTAGATTTATTAATAATAGTAAAGTATGAAAATTATTTGTATTATTATTTTTTCCAATGCAAATCTTAATATATGTGAAAAATCAAAGAGGACTATAGATTTAAGACGAAGGGAGTATATTGCTTCTTTGAGGTAGAATTCGACTGTAAAAATAATTTTTCTATAAATAAGGAATAGAAGGATTAGTCCAATTGTTAAATACGAAGAAAGAAGAGCGTTTTAGAAAGGACGTAAACAAATATGTGTTTGGCATTTTTTTAGGGTTATTTAGGCAAACCCCACCCCCCAAACTATCGATTTTATTACAATTTCAATTCCATTCTTTTTTTTTCGGCCTCCTATCCCCCAAACTATGAGAAATTATCGCCACGGGACCTCATAACATTTTCCATCTAATTCCACCATTAATTTACCATTTTTTATCTTTTAGTGCAAGGGTAAAATAGTCTTAAATTCTCACTGAAAAGATTGAGAGGGTCTGTGAAACTGATACTTTGGGATCATGTTGCGAAAATATCAATAATTAACTTTAATTCAATCATAAATTAGTTAAATTATTTTTAATTTGAAAATATCAAGTTAATATAATGTGCAAATTAGTTATAAATCTTTCCAGTGTGTCGATTGCGCTACTAGTCCCAAATAATAAAAAAAAATAGCTCAAATGTTTGGTGTGCGTTTGGTCCCAAATTTCAATTACATTTTATCTTTGTTTTTCTATGGGTGCTTATTTCGTCCATAATTAATTTCTTGAATTAATTTCATACTAGTTAAATAGTTTTTACATAAAACTTTCAATTCCGTAGCATGTGGTCGCATTAGGCTTATTAGCACATTTTTCGTTTCCAACCTCACGTTTTATTACGAGACATTAATTAATTTTTCATGTGTTCGAACCACCAACTAATCTTATGGTTTTCGACCACCAGATCTATTTTTTGGGGTCGCCGGAGTTTTCACTAGTGTAATGGTGTGGTGGTGGAGGAAATTGTGGTGAAGATGGTGACTAATTTGTACTTATTGAAAATTATGGATTTTGTTGTAAATATTTTTATTTAATTTAATTGAAATAATATAAATAAAATATTAATATTATTTTTTGGCACAAAAAGTCTTTATCTCGTAATAAAATATTAGGCTAGGGACAAAAATGTGCTAATAAACCTGAACGTGCTAATAAGCCTAATCCGAACACATGCTACAAAATGGAAAGTTTTATGTAAAAACTATTTAACCAATATGAGATTAATTCAGTAAAATTAATTACGGACGAAATAAGCATCGATAGAAAAAAATAAAAGATAAAATGCAATTGAAATTTGGGACCAAATGAACACCAAAATCTTTTTGACCATTTGAGCTATTTTTTATTATTATTTGGGATTAGAAGCGTAGTCAACACACTGGACAAATTTGTGATTAATTTGCACAATATATTAACTTGGTATTTTCAAATTAAAATTAATTTAACTAATTTAGGATTAGATTCAAGTTAATTATTGATATTTTCACAACACGATCCCAAAGTATCGGTTTCATAGGACCCCCTAATTTTTCAGTGAGAATTTAGGATAATTTTACCTTTGCACTAGAAGACAAAAAAGGGGCCACTAAAAGATAAAAAGGGGTAAATTAATGGTGGAATTGGATAGAAAACGTTATGGGGTCCTACGGCGACAATTTCTCATAGTTTGGGAAGAGGGCGAAGGGGGGTAGGAGGCCCAAAAAAAAGAATGGAGTTGGAATTGTAACAAAATCAATAGTTTGAGGGTTGCGTAAATAACCCTTTTTTTATGTAGAGAAAGTTTTCAATGATCATGATCAGGTTAAAGATTATCAAAATTGATTCGTTGTATTCTAAGATACATACCATTGTGCATCTCGACTGATGTGACATATCAATCCAATTAATATGATATATCGGTTGATGTGTTTACATCAACACAAGATATACCATAATTCACGCCTTGTTCTCCCTACACTCTTTTCCCACCAACTTCTACTAACTTCTATTAACTTTTTTTCTCTCATCATTTTCAATCACCCATTTAATTATTTTACATTTTTAATATATTTTTCTCAATTTTTAACCACACATCCAATATGCAATTCGAGTAACTCAACAAATACTCCAAAGAACAAGGTCTTATTGTACCAAATCAGTTTTATAAAAAATACTATATAGTACTCCATCATTTCCAAAAAAATAGTTTCATTTTTATTTTCATAAAAATTAAGAAATTTCAATTAATGTTCTTAAAAAAATAATATTTTTATTCTAAAAAAAAGAAAAGTAATATTTTAGAATATATTTCCTAATATATCCTTATGTTTATTTATTATTCCATTTAAAGAAATACATATTAAATAGGGGCATATAAAAAAATTAAGGGTGTGTTTGATTGCAAATCCGGAAAATGATTGGAAGGAAAATATTTTCCGGGTAAATGAATTTCGGGAAAAGGTTTTCTAAGGAAAATAGTAGTTGTAGGTGTTTGAATGGATTAATTTGAAAGTTGAAAAATGATGTTATTTTCCTTATTTTTGTGTTTTTTCATAAAATTTTGATCATTTTCTTTATCTTTATTATGGTTAAAATAAATTATTCATTAAAAAAATGAAAAAAGCCTAACTTTTCCCGGAAAATAAAAATTACCTCTCCCCCAAAAAAACGTTTTCCTTCAAAATAAGGAAAAGAACCGAAATCCAAAAAAAACTGAAAAATCTTTTCCAGGAAAAAAATATAATCAAACAGCCAATTGTGTAAAAAAAGCTGGAAAATGAGTCCTGAAAAAAAAAATTGTTGAATCAAACACACCCTAAAAGATTAACCATGAAATACTCTCTCCGTCCCATTTTGATAGGCTTGTTTTCCTTTTTCATCCGTCCCAAAATATAAGCTACTTTCCTTATTGGTATAAATTTAATTTCTTCATTTCCTAATCTACCCCTATTTATTATGCATGGTTATTAATAAAAGTAAGTTATCATATTTAATATAAGGGTATATTGAGAAATATATAAGTAAAATTTACCTTCCCAATAAATATTAATTTCAAATTCTTAATCCGTGTGAAAGTCAAACCATGCCTATCAAAATGGGACGGAGGGAATAAAATTCTATTTTGGAACGAACCTGGATGAACAATGTGACTATCTTTGAGGGATGAGGGGAGCAGTACATATAAGAAGACGGATGGCTAATGAATGGTATCTGGGGACCAGGGCTATAAATTTACCGCGTCTATTTTTCCTTTGAATTCTGAACGTATACGCTATATGGCTCATGAAACTGGAAAATAAATACTACATCGAATCCAGGAGCCACACCGGTTATTAATTAATGGAAATTAAACGTAGACGGTATATATATCTAATGAAACTTGAATATAAATGCATCGAATTCAGGAGCCACACTGGTTATTAATTAAATTAAATAAATAGGAAAAAAATCGTCGATCAACTCCAAGCTGAAATTGTCCAATACTTCATAAAACCAAGAATTTGCCGCATCCACTAATCGAACCGGAGTCCCTATATATCAGATTCGAACAAAGTTATGCAGAAAATGCAGAAAATTCACTTCTTCTTCTTCACAACTTTCCTTTTCTTGTTGACTTCAATGGCTGCCGTTTCATCATCATCATCTGAAGCTAAAGTTTACATCGTTTACACTGAGACGCCTGATGGAGAAGAGCCTGAAGCCTACTATATCAAAATCCTATCCTCTGTTCTTGGCAGGTTTTACATTTTCCCCTTTAGTTATCTTTTTCTCCCTTTTTATTGAAACTTGTGCAGTTTTAGATAATTTGGTTTAGATTTGTTAAATGATTTATCACGAACTGAGCTTAATGAGAATGTATTGAATTGAAATTTTAATTTAAGGAATGCGATGGATTTGGAAAATTTTGGGTGTATTCATTTGAGATATTCCAAAGTCAATTAAAATATTAGGATATTCAATATAGATTTTTGTGGACCCTATAAAAGTCTATTAAAGTCATGAGGTATTAAACGAGGATTTTTAGAAATTATATGAAATTATGAGATATTCAAAATTATCTTAGATTTTTAAGGACTTTAATGAAATATTTTAGGTACTCATCTTTTAGTATATTGTCATATAAAATCTATCATACATCCCTACGATTTTAATTGGCTTTTATTCATTACCATCACCCACCACCACTGTCGCTACCGCCTCCACCTCCACCACCACCACATCACTGCCTGCCACCACTGTTGCCACTATCCGGCCAACGACACCACCACCATCTTTTATTACTTTTTCTTCTTTATTTTTTCTCTTCTTAATTTCACAATAAGAATGACTCAAAAAAGTTTTTATAACATCTTTTTCTTCTTTTTGTTCAACTTTTCATGAAAAATATAATTTTTTACAAAAGTTTTTAAAAAGTTTTAAAATTTATAATTAAATATTTTATATCTATTCCTTACTTTATTAGGGTATTTTCTTTTCAGTTTAAATCCCACAAACTTAAATTTACTTTTTCTCTCTCATTATTTTCAACAATTCATTCATTGATTTGACAATTACTTTATATTTTTTAATACTCCATCTCCAATTCTCAACCACACATTTAATCAAACTTTATGCCCTGTTCTATCCATAATAATTTTTATCCAACACCTTTCTCTCTCATCTTTTCAACCACATACACACTTTTCAATACAATATTAACCACACATTTTATACGAAATACAGCGCGGATAACTTTTATCCCCAATCAAACAACCCCTTAATCTACACCAAATTGAAGCTATAAACAACATACCCTTAACTTGATATATGTTTTGATATATTGAGTAAACGTGTGATAGTTTTTTAATTTTTCTCATTAAATTATATCAAAATATTGCGAAATCTCTATTTGCAATAGTTATGTATTATAAAAATATTGTATATACAATAATTAATTATTACTAATTTCTATTTTTTAAACGATAATAATTTAATGAGAAAAGATAATAAAAGTCTAGCCTCAATAAATTTAATAATATTTATTTTATGAAATGAAAATCTATATTATCAAATGAATTACAAAGAAATCCAATAAAAATCTTGAAATAAAAGTCCTTCTAAATCCACTGAAGATTTTTATGGATTCTATTGAAATATGTGAAAGTCTATCAAATTAAGGAGTAGAATGATTAGCCTGGTTGTAAAAAATGAAGAAAGACGAGCCTTTTAGAAAAGGCGCAAACAAATATATGTTTGGCATTTTTTTCATGTAGAGAAAGTTTTCAATCATTTAGATAAGGTTAAAGATTATCATAATTTATTCATTCCACTCTAAGGTACATACTATCGCACACCTCGATTGATGTGACACTCAATCCAATTAATATGATATATCGATTGATGTGTTTATAATACTACAAGATATACTATAATTTATTATACCATATCAGTTTTATAAAAATTATTATATAGTACTCCATCAGTTCCTAAAAAATAATTCCATTTTTATTTTCATAAAAAATAAGAAATTTGAATTAATGACCTTAAAAAATAATATTTTAGATCATATTCTAAATATATCCTTATGTTTATTTATTATTTCATTTTAATAGATGCATATTAAGTATGGCCATATAAGAAAACTAAGAAATTAATTATGGAAATAAAATTATATTTTGGGACAACTCAGATGAAAAATAAAACTATATGGGACTATCTTTGCGCGACGAGGTGAATAATACATATAAGAAGACGAATGTGCTAATGAATGATATCTCAGGGGCCAAGGCTTTAAATTGACCGTGTTTATTTTTCCTTGAATTCTGAAACGTATACAGTATGCATATCTACGCTATGGCTCTGTTTCCAGTATGTATATCTACGCTATGGCTCTGTTCCTGCGATGGAGAACATAAGGCCTTTCCAACATCGACATGGCACCTTCTAGTGGTATCACGTCACTAAATTAAAAAAAAAAAAAAAAATTTGGTATCTATATTAAATAAGATAAATAATACATAATTATCCTATGATGGCGATGGATCTCACCTGACCCCTATAAATTTTTTTTCTCCCGACTGTGGATATTATATAACGTACCCATCGTGGGGAACATAGGCGGACTCTACATATCAAATGAAACTGGAAAATAAATACATCGCATTAAGGAGCCACACCGGTTATTAATTAAAATTAGGAAAATAAATACATCGCATTAAGGAGCCACACCGGTTAAAATTAAATAAATAGGAAAATATCGTCGATCAACTCAAAGCTGAAATTGTCCAATACTTCGTCGTTAAGGCATCAAACCAAGAATTTAGCATATCCACTAATCGAATTGGAGTCCCTATATATCAGATTCGAACAAAGTTATGCAGAAAATTCACTTCTTCTTCTTTACAACTTTCCTTTTGTTGTTGACTTCAATGGCTGCCGATTCATCATCATCATCTGAGGCTAAAGTTCACATCGTTTACACTGAGAGACCCGATGGACAAGAGCCTGAGGCCTACCATATCAAAACCCTATCCTCTGTTCTTGGCAGGTTTTACTTTTTCCCCCCTTTTTATTGAAACTTGTACTGTTTGGCATAATTTGGTTTAGATTTGTGAAGTGATTTGATTTATCACGAACCGAGTTTATATTCATAGAATGATATGATCGCAAACTGGGTTTAGGTTTATGCGATTATGATTTGGGTTGAAATTTATAGAACGATCGTTCGTATCACGATCTAGGTTATTATACAATGCTTCTACCGTGATCTGGATGTGAATTCATAGTGATTCAATTAGGAACCGTGTTTCTAATAATAAAACAATCCTGTGGGCAATTATAGATAATCCTATGGCCGATTATAGATGATCCTACTACGAGCTGGGGTTAAATTTTGTAGAGTGATTTCTATCACGAACTTGTCATCGTTCTAATTCATCGATTGTGCTGCGTGTATCAAAATCAAAAACCTGGTTCAAATTTGTGAAAATATCATATGCCTGTCGCAAACTAGGTCTTCGTATTGCATAGAGATATTGAATGGTCACTGTGTGCAAAAAACAGTTGTCCCAAGGGTGAGCTTGCTTGATGCCGGTGAAGATCCTTTTTTTTTTTTTTGGTGGCGCTTCATGTGAATGAAATTTGAAGTTGTTGATACATTTATGTATGAAATTGATATTTGATGATTTTTTTTTAAAAAAGTGAGGGTGCTGCGAAGGGGGCTTTGATATACAGTTACAAGCATGCTGCTAGTGGGTTCTCTGCTAAGCTGACTCCTGATCAGGTGTCTCAACTCTCAAGTAAGTTCGCTCACTGTCCAACTGGATAAACGTTTGCTCATGTTTTATAATTTATTTACTTAATAATTAATAATTTTAATATGTAATCTTAGCCAAAACATGTTCATACATCGCAAAGTTTGTGGGCTGGTTGCATTTTCCCAGCATTCATGAGTTGGATAAACTTTAGTTGGTGTTTATAATTTATTTACTTATAGGTTTTGACCATCTAATCTTAGCTAAAACATGCTCATACTCGAAAAGTTTCCAGCTTGAGGGCATTCATTTATGTATTTTGAATATATCTTAGAGATGTTTTTGAATGCGTAAACCTCGACATGTGCTAGCACAGATGCTTGAGTAGAACAACTCCCATGTTTTTTCTTTGTTTACGATTTAGGATTTTGGATTTGTGGGACGCCATTATTGGAGTACTTTAATTCCTATTGGAACTGCAGTCCTAGAAATGCATGTACTTGTTTGAACCACAAACATTACAAAATTAATTTTTCGTTGTTTCTCGTTAAATTTTCTTACTTTTCAACCACATATTTTCTGAAAAAATGTGACTTTTTACTTCAAAAATGCTTTCTCAAAGGAGCAAAGATATCTATTCTGCTCTTACAACTTGAAGTTACCTAGATCCATTTCCTGCCGTCTGATTTTCTTCTCACGTTCATTTCTGTGGGACCCATCACTCTCACATAACTTTAGCCACTTCTCGAAGTCAGGTTGTGGCAGAGCGTGTTTGGATGTAACTCTTACATTACCATTCCCGTTAAAAAGCGCAATCTCTTTTATGTCTGCATTTTGTTTCTTGAGAAATAGGTCCGTTTCCATGCATAGACTTATTACTGTTGAGAAAGTTGATTTTGGTAAATGTTGTTGCAGAACAACCTGGGGTTCTTCAAGTCGTGCCCAGCCAGACTGTCCAACTTCACTCACGTGGAACGAAAACAAACGTGCTCGACTGAAGAATTACTATATTACATTCTATATGTACTAAGTCTGATGCTTTCTGCGTGTATAAATAAACACTGAAAATGTTAACACGAGAAAATAATTCGATCTTGTCAAACAATATCTCTTATGTTCTCGTGTAAGCAAATTATAACGTCCTAGCCCGTGTTTAGCAAACGTTTTTGCTTCTCTTAGATATATTTTGTTAATGTGTGATTACTCATCAGATCTTAATCACTCATTTCTTGAATTGCATTAGGGCAAAACTAATCTTGGGGGTTTCTTTTCCCAGTTGCCTCACGAAACCAAATAATGCGAAGGGCCAACAAACTACTTTTTGTTGGATTTGGAAGGAAAAAAAAAGCAAAATAGAGGTCAAATTTAGGGGTTGTTTGATTGGGGATAAAAGTTATCCGCGCGGTATTCCGTGTAAAATGTGTGGTTAATATTGTATTGAAATGTGCATGGGGTTGAAAAGAGGAGAGAGAAGAGTGTGGGATAAAAATTATCTTGGATAGAACAATGCTTTGTGCCTTGTTCTATTTGGTAACAAATTTATACGCACGCAATTCAGTATATCTAATACTCATTTTCAACCACATACATATTTTCAAAAATAATATTAATCACACATTTTTACACGAAATATCGCGCACATTAATTTTATACCCAATCGAACAATCCCTTAGTCTTTCTTTTACTCTTTTCTCCTCTTCTTTTTCCGTCTCATTTTCTCCCTAACATTAGTTTTACTTTAATTGGCCAAGAGGGCCATTTGCCAAACACGGGTTAAGGTTATGACTGGTTGGTTGTGTTTTGGAAATGCATAGAGAAACACATCAATATTGGTGGGTGAGGTAGATTGAGTCCATCTGGCACTAGTTGGCACCTTATAAGTGCCAACTAGGTGGCATTAGAACATGGGTGAATAATCAACACGTGTTGGCAACTTATGTTCTAACATGTGACGTGCCTCACGCGCAGTCAGCCAAATTTTTTTATGAAATATTTTTAAATTTTTTTGGAATCTACGTCAGTGAGATGAATAATACATGCTTGTCACGATGGTGGGAGTCTCACGTCACTATCTTTTTTCATAAAAATAGGGGTGTTGGCAGTAGCGATAGAGCAGGAGTATTAGAACATGAATATTTTTCTTAAACACTTTCTAAAATTTCTTTCCCTAACTGGACCTCACATTGTCAAGGAATTTAGGGAGAGTAGAAAATGAATGATTTTCTTACTTTGTGTTTGTGTTTGTGTTTGACGAAAAGTTGAATAAATTATTTTTATGTTTTTCTATAATTTCTTACTTATTTTTGATCAAATGATGTTAAAATTTACTGGGGTTTTTTTTCCATTTTTAAAACAAACATCTATCAAAGTTGATCTACCATCAAAATATTTATAAAATCGAGTAATTGTCAGATGGAAGAGAAGTAATATTTATTTTAAAATGTACGATTAAAACGAAATGGGAAACACCTTTAACTTTTAAGGAAAAAATGGAAAGAAAAACTCTCTTACAAAGTTGAGTAGCAACACGCATAGAATGTATCGTGTAAAAAGGAAAAGAAGGAGCACGAGCGTATTTAGAGATTTGTTGGGGAAAAAAAAAGTGAAATAATCATTTGTTTTTATCTTCTTCAAACGACTCCTCATTTTTTGATTCATCAAAAACATCTTCAATAGTCGACTTCTACTGCGAAAAAAGGAGTATATTAATATTTTATTTTTTAAAATGTTTTATTATAAATAGTGTAAGAGAAAACCTATATATATATATATATATATAAAGAGCATTTTTTCCCGCCTAATTGCATCATCAAATTTTCCCTCCTATTTAATTTGCCTAATATAATTTTCTATATATATATAGAATAATATATAGAATAATTTATATATATATATAGAAAATGATGATTGTTTCTTATTATATTTTTTATTGTCTTAAATCCGTCTTTCCATTTAAAAAAAAAACTCTCTTTTTATTTTTTATTTTTTATTTTTTCTTTTCTAATCCATATCCAACTTTCTTTGCTTTTTCCTCCCTAATATATTAATATTAAGGTATATAGATTTTATTTTATAATTTCTACCATATTTTATCCAATCTCATAATATCTAAATACTCCCTTTATCATTTTCTCTCATTTTTTTTCATTTTCTACATACAAAAAAAAAATTTGTGATTGTCTTTTACTCGACTTAATGAGAGCTTTAAAATAAATATACTATTAATACACAAATTTTTATTTTTGAAAATTAAAATTTACCACAAATATATAAATTAGTGTCCAACTTAAATATAAATTGATAATTTATTACGATACTTAATCGATGTTTGTGTGTAAAATTCAAATATAATGAGATATATAAATTGTTTTAACTTTTAATTCTATTCCATATTTGATTTCCCTTGAAAATAAATTAAATAAAAAATAATGTTTCAATTTATTTGTCTTGCAAATATATGGTAAAGCTAGATTTATTTTATGTTTATGACTAAATAATTTTTTTCCTAATAAATATTTAATTAGCCAAAATAATAATTTATATATTGATATAGTACTTAAATACAATTTCTCTTGTAATTACATAAAATTGAAAAATATTATATATTTGCGATAAATTTCAATTTTATTTTCAATCAGTAAACTTCAAAATGTTTTTGTTTTTTCTGTCAAATCTTCAATTTATAAGTTTATGCATTCAACAATATAAGAGTATTATAAGAATTAGAATGAATTTTTGACTGATTTTTTCATAATTTTCATATTTAAAAAAATAAAATTATTTAAAATTAACGATTTCCACTAAGATTTAATTTTTATGCCATACCAAATTGCCATTGATTAAATTTTTACACAAAAATTCAAATAAAGGTTTAACATTAAAATTAAAAAATAAGATCAGACCCATTACCTAATTTTAGAAATAATTAATTAATTTATAAATAACCAGCTAAGAAATAAAAATTAATTAAAACTAAGATTCAATTTTTTTGCGATACAAAATTACGATTCATTAAAGTTTTACAAAAAAATAAAAAGAAACTTACCGACAGTTGGCCCGAGTTTGAGACAAAATTCCACCACTACGATTCCCAATTTGTACTAAAAAGTTTAAAAATTAGGTTGGACCCAATAATTAATTTTAGAAACAATCAATCATTTTTATAAATAATTAGCTAAGGAACAAAAATTAATTAAAATTACCAATTTCTGTGAGATTTAATTGTTATGTGATAAAAAATTACAATTCATTAAATTTTTACATAAAAATTAAAATTAATGTGTAACATAAAATTTTAAAACTTAGCTTGGACCCTTTAATTAATTTTAAAAGAATTTATTATTGTTGAAAATAATAATTAATTAATAAATCAAAATTAATTAAAATTATCGATTTCGCTAAGATTTAATTTTGGTGGGATAAAAAATTACAATTCATTTAATGTTTACTTAAAAATTTAAAGAAACGTGCAACATCAATTTTTTTTAATTAATCATTTAATTGTAACGTTAATTGATTTTTTAATTAATTGAATCTATATCTATATCTTTTAAATTTCAAGATATCTTTTCAATTATAAGATATTTTTAATTATTAGATTCATATAATGCTTAAAATTATAGCTATGAAGCAAATTATTTTGGAAATAATTAATTTTTTTAGACATAATTAAATTAAATAAAAAATTAACTCTAATTATTTAAACAATAATTAATTAAAATAATAAATTTCATTGCTAATATTTTGCTATACATATGTTCAGTGGACAAAGATTGACCCAAATTAATTACATTCTTAAAGGGGAAAATATAATTAATTTTGAAAACAAAAAAATCATTAAATTGATGCTGGTTTTCCCTAAAAAAAGAAAAAAATTTAAATTGTAATATATCTTTTAAATTACAAGATTTCTTTAAAATTAGATTCATACAATTTTTAAAAGTGTAAATATTAAAATGGTTATTTTAGAAATAATTAATTATTTTCATAAATAACTAACTAAAATAAAAATCAATTAAAACGAATTCTATTACCATTAATTAAAATTAATAATGCTGTAATTATTTAATTGGACTTGGTTTCAATGGGCGAAAATTGACATAGTTTTGTTGGAAAAAAATTAATCAATTGCATTGTTAAAACAAAAAAATAGCATTAATTAAAAAATAAATAATAATTAAAATTAATTAGATTACTGTGGTTAACTCGATTTTTCTTAAAAAATGAAAATATCTTTTGACATGTAAGATATCTTTTTAACTATAAAATATCCTTAAAATTAGATTCATACAAGTCTTAAAACTGTGGTTTAAAAACAAATTTTTTAGAAATAATAAATTGTTTTTATAAATAATTAGGTGAAAACAAGAATTAATTAGAATTAATTATATTACAATTAATAATATTTCTTAGATTTAATTGGATATATTTTCATTTGACGAAAATTGAGAGAGTTTTATTAGACGAAAATTAATCAAAATTAATTAAATTACTAAAAAGGGGAAACATAATTATTTAAAAAAATAAAAAAATTATTAAAATTAATTAGATTGCTACGCAGAAGAAATGTGCTTATGAAATTAATTTATCTTTTTACGTATTTTAAAATAAAGTTAAGTTAACACCTATAAGATTCTGGATTCTTAAAATTGAGGTATTGCATCTTATTACAAAGTAAGTCGACTGATCATTAGTCCATAATTAACTTTATTTACTTTTTTCAGTATCATACTTTTTTCAAAACATGTTTTTCTTTTAATTCTCATATGTTTTTGTATTTTCTATTATGTTTCTTTTGAGTTACAGTAGATGGCAGAACACTAATATTTCTTTTTGTATAGTTACAGGTGTTTCAAAGGATCTGCTCATTTCTTCTTTTAAGTAACAGGCTCTAAAAATAGGTCTTCAAATAGTATTATTTTTTTATTTAGGCACTACTCGAACCAACAATTATATAATAATTCTTTGGTTCAATATGTCGCTTTCGCTAGGGAATAAGTCTAAGAATTCTTGCTAAACAATTGGTTATCGACTTAATCAATTATTGGAATTATATAACTCAATTAGAATATTTTAATTGGCTTTTGATTATGTTAAATATTTATCTAAGTTTCTATCTCCTAAATAAATATTAAAAATCCTATCTACTTTAAATCATTTATTTTATATCGAATTTCGCCAATTGAGATTTTATTTAATTTTTAAATATCATCAAATAGATTGTATATTTTAAGTATTAATCATATATAATTCAATTTATTCGTCTTATCCAAATTAATTTAAATGTTATATCAAATCATTCAATATTTAATATGCCGAACATGTTAAATTAGTAAGTTTATACTTAATATATGAATACACGTGTTCAGTATATTTAGAAGGAATTTACTGAAGAAATAAAATATCGAAATAAAAGTCTTCAATTAAACCATCACGATGGAGCATGGATGGGGATGAGAATTTTTTAGCGGGGCATGGACGGGGAATAGAAGTTTGTAATTTTCATATCATCTTCGCTCGCCCTAGAGTAAATGAGGATATGTCGGATTGAGGATAAATGTTTCCCGACATGGCAGGAACGGGGTGTTAGGGTCTGTTGGACATTACTCACTACATTGTTATTTTTATAATATATCTCTATACTGATTATATTTCATAATTAAAATTTAAAAATCATTATTTACATATTAATTGTTAATAACGTACATTATACTGATGTATAATTAATATCTTTCAAAATTTATAATTGTATATAATAAAATGAAAAACAATTTTAAAGAAAAAACAATGAGCTCTACGAATGTTAGAGTTATTTGATAACTATAATATTTAAGATTATTTTATTTTGGATTTATATTAGTAGATTAATCTCGCAATGAACAAAATATTATATATTATTACAATTATTGTTACAAATTATCATCTCGTGCAAAGTATGGGTGTAAATGCTAATTAAGTTGCTATTCTATGGAAAATAGTAAATTAAGTTGTATGAATTTTGGTGAGTTATTCCTTACATGCTTGCAGGATGGATTAGTACGAAATATAGAAGAAACTCTTTCGAAATTTTTATAGAATTGTTTCAAGTTAAATTATTTAAGTTTATTGTTGTAACTCATTCTTTATTTTAATTATTTTTTTAGATTTTATGTTAATATTATTAACATCTATCAATATCGTTATCAATTGAAAAATTTCTCTCCTGTGCAACGCACGGGTGAAACAGCCAGTTATTTTAAAAAGATTGCTATATTATTACAATCCTTCAACATCTTGGGGGCAAAAACGTGATTACAATTAGCAGATAGGATAGGCTTCGTACTACATTCGATTCAAGAAGCCCGGAGAAAGACACACCCCCACTTAACAATGGCGAGCCTTTCTCCCTGCTCTCCTCTCACTGCAACATCGACGCTATATCACAACCAAAAGATCGCCATTACAGCCTTGAGATCTAATCTCAATTTTCTGTCGCGCTCAATTTCTTCCCTAACACTTTCTTCTCCGAAACAGGCACTTTTTGTGCCCAAATTGTCCCAAACAGAGGCTCCATCTGCTTCGGCCGAACTTGAGACTGAGACCACAACAGAAATTGAACCCACTGTTGAAAGTGCAGAAGAGAAACCTAAACGCGAGGAAGTCTTTGCAGTTGTCATGGTGAGTAGTTTTACGTATTCTATTAGGGTCGATTGAGTAGATATGAAGATTGGGTTCCTATTATTAGGATTTAGGAGCAGTAGACCCTTATGAGCATTGCCATTTTTCCCATTTCTTTTTGCTATTTGGAATTGTAAAATTTAGTATTTCTATTAACAGGTAAAATTGGAGTAAATTTGTATTGATTCATTTAGGCTTGATGTAATTTGGCCTTAAGCTATTGGAATTACAACCTTTTTTAATGGAATTTCTCTTGATAAATGTTATTACTGTTATCCCTTTAGAGTTTACTTGCTTTCAATTATCTTTCGGTAATCTATTACTCGTAATTTTCCCGTTGTAGGTGTTGGTTTCTTCATGTAGAAGAGCATTGTAATGTTGTTGAATTGTTGCTATTAGGTGTAATTTTTCTGTTGTTATATTTTCTCTAGGTGTTGGTTTCTTTTTGTAGAAGAGCATTGTAATGTTGCTGATATAATGCTAAACTTGTGTAGAACAGCAACCTGGTGTTGTATTGTTGATATAATGCTAAATTTATTACCGTTTTCTACAACCCCCCTCCCCCTCCCCCCCTTTCTCTCTTTGGGTTAAAGGTATAAAGTTGAGATGTTGAAATGGAGTTTAAAGTTATTTTGTTATCTAGTTTCTTGCTGTTTATTCTTACAGGTTGGAGGGCGGCAATATATTGTTTTCCCGGGACGTTATATCTATACCCAGAGGCTTAAAGGTGCAAACGTGAATGACAAAGTAAGTCAAAGCGATCGAAAAGTCTTGAGAATTTGTAATGCTGACTCATTCATGTTAGTGGTAAACAATAATCTTACAAAAAAAACTTGTGAACTCTCTTTTTCTCTATGCCAAACGCCATTGATGCCTCAAGTAGCCAACCATTTTGCCAATATTGAATTCATGTTTGGTGGTTTAAAATGGAGACGTTACTGGTGATTGATTGCTGATGGTGAAGTTCCGTGGTGGTACTATTGGTAAATGTTTGTTGGGGTTGATAAAAGAAGTTAAAAATATTGTCCATTATGCTGTTGAGTCGTGTACAGTTCTTTGTAGATGTTGATATATTGTGGATGACAATGGTAAAAGAGTTTATGAAGTTCAATTTTTAGGAACTTTTCGTGTTGTCTAAGGCAAATAATGCAAGGGAAGGAATGAAAAACTGGGGTGTTTTCCTTTTACTGTTTCACTTGGATTTCAGATTTTATATATGTATATAAGAAACAGAAAATTTTATTATCATAGAAAGAATTAGAAAAACAACAAGAGAGTGGATAAGATATCCACAAAAAATGAGCATAGAGATCTAGCTGTTACTCAATACTTAGAGCAGTTGGGATTTTTTGTGTTGTAGAAGATTTCTTTTTTCGTTTAGATCCCTATAGCTCTCTTTGGACTTGGATTTCAGTTTTTCAAAATCTAATAACTTGCTTTTCTTTGTACTTTCGAAAATTCATTTTGGGAAACAAGGAAAGATTTTTTAAAGAAAATAAAAGCCTACTAAAGTGGTAAATTCAAATAGTTGTTCCGGTGTTGGGTTTCCTATTGATTCGAAATTGAAAATTTTGCTATTCAATTCTTTCTTATAGCTTTCTTTCCCCGTTCGCAAAACCATAACCTTCGGTAAACAATACCACATTTTTCACCAGTGAGCAAATTCAAATGACAATTAGCAATGGATTTCACACAGTAGGTAACATTGGTAGTGTTGTTCTTTTCTTTTTCTTTTTTTAAGTGGCCATTGGTAAAGTTTTGGTGGCACTAATGTTGTAATCTCTCCATGTTTCATTCAATTCAATCTCCTTGATGAATCTAAGGCGCTTTTTGTCTAAGGGCGTAAAGATCTCACTTCTAAAGTACTATCAGCTTGATGGATAACACGATTTCAGTACCTTTACCAAATAGCTGTTTCTCATGAAATGTTGAGACAACAGTATGTTGCCAGTAACCTGCATTTTGCATAATAGTGCATGTATGATGAAAGTATTTTGAAGAATATACGTGTATTTTTCAATCGTGATACTAATGTAAATGTGTTTTTTTATTTTTATTTTTACAGATTACTTTGAATAAAGTATTGCTGGTAGGAATGAAGACGAGAACTTACATCGGAAAACCAATAGTACAAAATGCGGTTGTCAATGCTGTCGTTGAAGAGCAGGTACTATAAGTTATGAGGGAGTTTCTTTCTTTGGTATCCATTTCACAAAAACCATTTTTTTAAAAAACTCATCTTTAACCTCAGATTTGATGGCATTGACCAAAAAAAAAAAAAAATGCTATACCAAACAAGCACTTAGCATTAAATTTTGGTTCTCTCCTAATTTAGTATTTTAGTTCAATGCAACTATTTTCTTGTAGACCTTGGATGATAAGGTCATTGTCTTCAAGTATAAGAAGAAAAAGAACTACCGGAGGAACATTGGGCACAGACAGGTAATTGCCTTTATTTTTGTGATTGAGCCTATCTTTGATTTTACTTTTTCTGTCTAAAAATTAACTTTTACTACTCAACTTCAGTGAAAGTGAATCTTCAATACAGACATTCTTCAATACAGACATTTTGAGGTCCTCACAACTATTGAATATAAAAGATAGTTTTTAGCAAAATACAAGTTTATTGTAACAGGCACTAAGTAAACGAGTTGTGTTCTTGTGTTGATTCACTAAAACATTTTATGTTTGGACTTATTGCAGCCAATTACGCGGATAAGAATAACGAGCATTACAGGGTATCAAGATTCACCGTTTGTCACCCTTCCAGAGTGAATTCTAGCAATTGATCGGATCGGAGATTTAGGGTTAACGTATTAATTTTGTAATTTTATTTAATCTCTGGTTTTGATAATTTTAATTGTTTGGATATACTTTGGAAGCCTTTGGGCAAAAATTGCATCTTGAGAATGTATTGGATCCGCGCATCGTATCCATCATCTATGTAGTAGTATCTGAATTTAAACTTATCAAACATTCAAAATTAGTATATTGGTTAAGTTTTTGGGCATGATTTCACATTTAGTCCTTGACTTTCTAGATTTTGTCCCAAGTTTGTCCATAACTTTTTTTTCTGTTTCTTTTCCTTTTTAACACCAGTAGATAAACAAAGGTAAAATGCATATATATGCTTAAAAAACCGGATGGATGGAGGTGATAACATTAATATATACATTTAATATTTCAGTTACAAAAACGACCAAATTACAAATTTAAAAGGTGAAGCTGCCAAATTTTAATTCCAATACTTAAAATATTAAATGGTAAAAAGTAACCAATTTTATTAATTACTTACAACAAAAGTAATACTTCCATAAAAATTAAAAAACAAAAAATTGGTAACTCGTTAAGGGGAAAGAAAAAGGTTCAACCTCCAACACATGCTCGTCATCTTTTCATCATTTGATTGACGCAGGAGCAATCTCAGAAATAATTAGTATAGGCAGGCTGCATATTACATGCCTTCCTGCTATCATTTTTCCATGCAGACATTGCAAATTTCATGCATATAAACCCTAATTCTAAGTCCATACTATAAATGGGAAAGTAATTCATGAGCATTGATTGTGTCAAGTGTAACGTATATATTATTATTATGCTCCATTTCTTGCCAAGATTAATCTTTCTATTAATAACTTACCTAATAAAACAATAATAATTTTGAAAAAATTATAGCCGTTAAGAATTTTTGTTCTTGCTATAAATTACCATGTGCAAATCCAATCCAATCCAATAATTATAAAACCATAATCTTTTACTTGGATTTCCTTCAGAAAACAACACACAAAAGATTTTCTGACAAAATCTTATATAGGAATAGGATTCTTCGAAAATTCTGATGGCTTCCACTAGATGTGCTGCTTGCAAGTATTTAAGAAGAAGATGCCCCTCAGATTGCATTTTCTCCCTTTATTTTCCTTCTAATAATCCTCAAAGATTTGCTTGTGTTCATAAAATCTTTGGTGCTAGCAATGTCGGAAAGATGCTTCAGGTAACATATATAATCGTGCATATAGATTTTTAATTAGACCTAATTACGTTTATGTCATGTGTGAAATGTCTATGAATTGAGATATCTCACACGATCTTGATATATTATATAATTATAAATCTATCTGTAATCTAGTTGCACTGCAGTATATGCTGTTACTCATATACACAAACATAAATTCTTGTAATTTAGTTTTGGTCGAGCTTTGTTGTGGGAATCTATGTTTATCCACGTGTTGATCGAAACAGGATTTGAGAGCACATTGTACACATAGATTTATACTTGGTTATACTCATTTGAGGTGTTAAATGTCTATAAATTGCGATATTAATTTCGTCACACCATTTTACACATTACGTAGATATAACTCCGCGGATAAACCAGTGTATGCCACGGTATATTTTGTTACTTGTATGCACAACATGCTCAAATGCTCGCAATTTAGTTTGATTAAGATTTTGTTCGTGTATTTATTCTTCTCCACATGTTGAAGCAGGATTTGCCAGTACATTGTCGGGGCGATGCGGCGGACTCCTTGTATTATGAAGCTCGTTGCAGGATTGAAAATCCCATCTATGGGTGTGTGGGGAGGATAAATTTTCTACGTCAAGAAATATACAACGTGCAATGTGAAATAGCCAAAATTCAAGCAGAAATTGCAATTCGTGGGACTCAAGCACAAGTTGATCAAGCCCAATATCAACAACTACAAATTGTTCCAAATTTGGATCCCAAGTTCTTGTCTCAACAAAAGGATTTATCCAATTCATTTGATGACTCTTCAAGTTGGTTCTATTAGAAAGGATTTGCAATTTTGGAAAATCTATGCCCTCCGTTCTTTTATCATGCATAAATCTCTTTGTTAGATATTTTGGAATTCAAGTTTATAAAATTATTTCCATCTTCTTGTTAGAAAAATAATTTCTTATTGAAAATCATGCAACAAAAAATGTGATTTCATAGGCGCAAACAAATATTTATAGCTTTATTCGAGAGCTCCACATAAACAGTTTGCTATAAGCCAAATTTAATCTATTTATGAGTTTACACACGAAAATAAAACTTACCATGAATTTAGTCCGAAAAAAAAGGGGGAAAAAGAAGAAAAGACAAATGGAGATGCATGTTAGAAGAGATGAGAGATCTAAAGGTTTGAATAGAGTTAATATGCTCTGAAGCATTGAGAACAAAACACTGTTTTGGAAGAAGAAGAGTTCGCAGATAGAGTTCCTTCTCTTTTTTTCTTTTTGGGTGGGTGAGGGGGACAAAAATGTAGCTACAGTTGGTGCTAAAGTATTGAGAACAAAACATTGTCGATATTATCTGGAAATGTTCTATTGCTCTGGGAGCTCTGCAATTACAGTGCTCTCGGGGCATTTTTTAATCTCATCCCTTTCGTTTTGAAATTCGAAATCGGATTTAGATTCAACACGACGAGACCGAACTCAAGTGTTTTTCAAAATTTTTGCGACACCGTTAGATACCGTGGTGGCGATCAAACTTTTTGGTAAAAATTTGGCCAAAAAGTTTAACCGGCCACTACGGTATCCAACAGTCACAAAAATATTTTGAAAAAATTATTGGAGCTTCGTCTTGTTGTGTTAAATCTGGATTCGATTTCGAATTTCAAAACGAAAGTCATATAGGATTAGAAAACGTCCCGAGAGAGCCATAATTATGGCGCTCTCAGGAGCAATAGAACACTATTGAGGTATTATGATATAATGATCAAAAGTATTGAGAATAAAACATTGTTGGATATGATGATTATAGCCAAAACGGTGCTAGGTGGTTGCTACTTGCTAATAGTGGTTTACGGTTGAGAATCCTCTGTTTTGGCGGTTGTAGATAGAGAGTGATGAATGGTGGCTGTTGGAGAATCCTCCATTTTGGTGGTTGCTACCTGCTAATAGTTGTTTACGGTGGCTGGTGGCTGATGTGTGGCAGCAACCGTGAAGTTTGGTTTGCGGTATACAGTTTTTTATTTTAAATTTTTTTCTCAATAGAATTATTAAATGGTTTATGGAAACTATCTTAGACTTAACAAAATTGTTGATTTATTAGTTTATGAAAAATAACTAAAAATTAATAGTACCAATAGTACCATAAACTGGCTGTAGTTGCTGACTATGAGGGATTACTATCATTGAAGCTGATTCACAGCACATGAGCGCCTTGGCTCATGTGTCACATCACCCAAAATTTCGCCAGAGTGTATTGTAAACGTAAAATATCGAGGTATTTGTCAGGGGATAAAAATACAAATTCCAAGACAATAAAATGCAAAATTTACATCACAACCAACCACAGTAAAATTAGGTTGTCATAAGCAAAGGTCAAAAGAAACTCAAAGGACAATGCAAGTATTTATATGACTTAGCACTGAATCAGAACGAGCTTTGAAATAATAATACACAACCCTTTATAAGTTAATGGCTCGATGAACAGAATCCAGTCTGGAAATAACATTAGAGGATATTCAGCATGAGTTCACTAAATACAATCCTGTGATGGCTATAGTACTGTTGAATTAAATTCTATACAGTATCCAGTGCAATCTAGGTTCATATCAAAGATGTTATATATTCAACATCAAACACGAAATATATGCATGTTTTGACCTTTGTGCTTTAGCAGGATCATCTATCAAACCTGGGTCACAAGCAAAGGTAAATTCTCGTCTGGCTTTCTTTAGCATTGAGGTAAATGATCTTTAAGGTCCATTTCCAGCAGAGATGGGAGAAAGTATAGCAACAGTTCTATTCATATATCCGCTTCCTCTTTAAAAGGGTTGGAAGTAACAGAAGCAACCCAATAAGGAAAAGCACAGATAAGGTCTTAAAATCATATAGGTCTTTGACTGATTTCAAATCTCCAAGAGCAAGACCAGCCTGATACAAGCCAAAGGCAGTGTTAAAGATTGTTTAAATTTTCGTGGAACAGAACACACTTTTAAAATATAAAACGTGAATTCTTAATTTATCAGGGTAAATCGTACATTATCATCTGTGCAAAGCAAGTGAGAAAAGATGTGACATTGTGGAAGGTGCCGTGTCTCAAATTATTACAAAAGAAATGCAACTCAAGTGCTGTTTTACCATAGCAACTCATTGATCTTTAATTAATTTCTTCAACCCAGCACAGCAATACATCAAAGGGTCTAGCAATAACCAAAAGTATTCATGGTTATCCCTTGTTGGGTGAACCAATGAGAAAATTATGAAGAATTGTGCATGAAGTTACATCTATAAGCATGAAAAGGAATTAATGTCTAACCAAATGCTAAGGCCATCTCCAACGCGTCTTCAATTGCAACCCCATCCACAGTGCGGTGCAGTAGAGAGAGGATAGAGAGAGAAAGGAAGAAAAAAGAGAGTGGGTTCCATATTTGTTGAAAAGTGAATGGAAGGAAGTATAGCGAAAAATGAGCGGGAAAAGTGAAAAAGATGAGAGATATAGAGATAAATTCAAAAATAATAATAAAATAGTAGTGGAATAATTCTAGACGGGCGTCTATATCTAAACATGATACGGGAATCAATGAAGAAAATATTGAGAAAAAGTGGGATAATTGATAGAAAAGTGATTAAAAAAATAAAAAATTAAAAAAAAGGGCGCCCACAATTTTTCTCACTTCCTATCTCTCTCCTCTCTCTCTCTCCACTGCTCGTCAGACAAATGGGGACAATGGACAGCCCCCATTAGAGATGGCCTAATAGTTTCAAACTGATAAAAATAAATAAATACCAGCTCCAAAGAAAGAAGGTCTTACCCTGACAGTAATGAAGGAGGCTGGAACCAGACCTAGCACCGTAGCCAGAAAGAATATATGAAATGGTATATCAACAATTGGTGATGCTAAATTGATGAAAAGGTTTGGCAAAGTTGGAGTAACTCTCAGAAAGAGCATGTAATTAAGCAACTTCTCTCGGCGTTTTGCTATCTGAAACAACAAATTTTCGCTTCACTATGGTGCTGAAATCGGAAGTTACAAAAACTAATATAAACGGCACATATCAGCAGAAAAATTAATATGTGATTGTACAATGGGGAAGTACCTCGGCCTGAAAATATCTCAACTTCTCAGGCCACAACCACGTGACGATAGGCCTTCCAATCAACTTAGATAGGAAATAACAGGATGATGCGCCAGCCGTGGCATTAAAAACAACTAAAAAAAGGCCTCTAATAACACCAAAAAGAGCTCCAGCAAGCAAGGACATGAAAATGGTCCCAGGAATCATAAATGTCTGCATAAATATGTATATTGAGCAGTAGCCAAAGATGAATTTAGCTGGATAATCTTTAGCAAAGGTTGCAAGATGATCCCTGCAATTAATTAATAGAATACTCAGAAAACATAGGATAAAGTTTGCCACAAGCTTAGACCTTCATAGAAAAAAAAAAAAAAATTATATTTGAACTAAAAAGCCACTTTCATACTCAAATCGGACATATCCATTATTGCAAGAAAAGTAATGAACAATTCTTGGATCTAAAAGATATGACTAATAGATTATCATTTATATTTGAATCTAAAGCATTGAAGCACCTTATTTGAAGTGGTTATTCCCCTACAATGAATCAAAGGGAAGAAACTTAAAAACAGACCTCAAAGAATCAAAGATGTACAAAAACCCATTAACAGGTATCTGCTAGCCATTGTACTGTTTAAACATCAGTTTTTGATAGGTGGGCTAGGAAACAAAGAGCATACCAAAGGGTTCAGCACCCAGGCACATCCTGAAGATCTTGAAGAGTGGTGAGGTCATAATCTAGTTGTAGTATACTGGAATGCATTGACTTCAAGAAATTAGGTTGGCAATATTTGAGGGAATTACGTCAGGGGATTGCAGTAGCATTGCTATAATAAATATTAACTGATTCATTGTAGTTTAGCTTGTGTTTGAAATTGCTATTTTACTAGAAAGTTACACTTCAGTTTGAATATGTGCGAAGATGAGCACAGAAACAATTTTTGTTTTCAGATCACGTTTCAGTGGCCATAAGCAACTAAAGCAAAAATCTTTTCCCCTTGAATGTGTTCGTTACAACTGTTACTAGTCACTACCACACATCGCAGTAATTAAACCTCTATCTCCTCGGAGTTCATTCTCAAGGGAGCATATAACCATAGCCTACATATGGCAAATGCAAGTGCGACACTAGAGCTTCAAAATAAATATAAAGTAACCATTACGCATTGGTAAATGACTGATATGTTTTTTTATGCATGCCCTGCTATAAAATTTCAATCAACGTATGCCTACTAAAAGTCCAAATTAAATATCATATAAATGACATCAACCGCCACATGACATAAGCCAAAGAACAAAATTGAACACTCAAAATTAACTAAAACGTACTTAAGCACCCGAAGTTCAGACAGGGAGCGTGGCAGCCTGAGCTCCCCATGTTCAGCTGCCGGCATGGAGAGGTAGATGCAGAAGAAACCGGTCGAAAACACCAAGATCACCACAAAAGCGGCAGCAAACTCCCACCGGGACAGCGGGAGCTTCTCCGGCTTGAACTTTTTCCCGGTGGGGGATTCTGCGTTCTCCTCGTCCCTATTCAACAGCCGGCCCCCCATCTCCACCACCACCACTCCCCGCGGTGCAGCCATTGATCAGGACGAGGATGGAAACCCTAACGGGGACGACGATCGTAATAGCTTTCTGATTTCAACCTTCAGTAGACAACAATTTTCCGCTATGGGACAGATTTGAGTGACATTAATGAATTAAAAGAACCACTGAATACGGGGAATTATCGGCATTAATTTGTGAAATAACTGTGTCTCGAAATTTGCAAACTGGAAAAGTTAGATGGTATATCCAAGGAAGTAATTCAACTAGCTGGGTATCAGATAATGAGAAAGCATAAATGATCGGCAATTAATTGAAATGTAATTTGTGATGAAAACCCTAGATCGATGGAGTTATGGATCAATTGAAGATCATTTGGGGATCTGAACCTCGTCAACTTATCAAAGTACGTATACAGTATGCGTGTGTAGCTTCCGGTGAGCGCGAGTTCGTGTCGGAGATAGTCAATTGTGGGGGCGGAAGGCCACTAATTTCAAATGTATTAAACGTCCTATAGAAATGCAGTGTTGAAGTTGTGGGAGGATTGAATTGATGTAAGGGCTGGATTTACTGTGACCACATACCGCTTCCATTTGTCTAAGGGCACGGCTAAATGCACCCATCTAATTTACTTTACGCACCTATTTTTTTTCATATTCCCATCCTACCTTCACACTCTTTTCCTTTTTTCTTTTTTTTTTAATATGTTCGCCCCATTGGGTGCGAACAACCATCATTGTTGTTCGCCCCAATGGGCAACTCAAAGAAAAAAAATTTGTACTATTATTTTTTTAAATTTTTAATGCTTATATTCAATACTAACTCGATAAAATTGATCAAATAAATTTTGAAATTTATCGCTAAAGTGGTTGCAAAAAAAAATAAAAAAATTTTAAAATTACTCGATAAAATAGTTGTAAAAGACTTGATTTTTTAAATAATTATATTAGACAACAAAGTCAATTACTATATCATCAAAAAAATTTGTAAAAGATTTGATTTTTTTAATAATTATATTAGACAACAAAGCCAATTACTATATCATCAAAAAAATTTAAAATTTATTGTTAAATTGGTTGTAAAAGATTTTGAAATTATTTTTCAAAGCGGTTACAAAAATTTGAAAAAATTGTATCGATCAACAAATATAAAAATTATTTAAAAAAAAAAATTTTTTGATACTTGTTCGCTGTGAAACAGCGGAAACAAGAAAAAGAAAAAGAATTAAAAAAAGAGAGAGTGTGTGGGGTGGGAGGGGTATAGTAGTCATTTTAAATTTTTTTTATTTGGAAATGGGTGCACCCAGCAAAAGGCTGGGTGTATTTAGACTCACCCTTTGTCTAATCGCTAGGTGCGTATAATAAATAAAATAAAATAAAATTTCGGCATTTGATACATGAAAAATATTATGGTAGACATTGAAAATTTTAAAATAAATAAAATTTTTTTGGCCGGGTTAATTCTAATTAATTGATCCATCAAACCAATTAAAACCCAAATATCTATTAGGCCCAAATCTCAATTTAAAAACCTGTACGGCCCATCCTACTTTTCTTAACGTTTGTATTTATTTGACTTTGTTAAATGTAATCAAAATATTATATTTATATAAATCATTTAAATATATTAAAATAATTAGTGAATTTTTAAAAGAATTTTATTCAAATCATTTGAATAATTCTTAAGTGGTTACAAGGGCTATCCAAATGTGCTTATGAATACGCCACTAACCCTATTTGCAGCGACCCGAACAAGGGTCAAAAGGAGAAGAGCTGCAGAAGTTTCAGAACCATGTACAAGAAGAAGAAATAAGAAGAAGAGAATAAACACTCTTCAGTTCTCCAAAACCAACCCAAAGCCAAGAAGGAAGGAAGGAAGAAGAGATATAAATATCTCTTCAGTTCTTCGAATCCACAACGAAATCGACCACATCAAATCAAAGCCAAAATCAAATTCGGGAGATAAAGCCCTTCCACAATGACAAATTCAAAGTCGAAGAGTCAAAACAAAGCTCTTCAATAAATCCACACCGTTAGCTATTAAATCTTTTGAAGCATATGATCAAGCCACGTGGCCCCTCGTCTTCAATTGCAAATCGTTAATAAGAGGATCGCTCAACTCAAGGAAGTCAATCCACTACAAATTTTCCAAATTTCAATTTATAACAATTCGATTTTTGTTTGTATTATTTTATCAATACGAAAAGAAATTTGTTCGTTACAATTACTTACAATTTTTTAATTTGTGTAAAAATCAAAATTAGCTTATCTTTATGGAACTGAATTTATAGTATTATTATATATACATAATGATATATTGGTCCTCGGTGTTCTATAGTCACGGAACTCCCGATGTGTCTTGCGAATCCATACGACTTTCGTTTTAAAATCCGATATCAGATCTAGAATCACATTAAGTTGGAATAATGAGGTTGATATGATTGATTTTTATCGATTTTTATATAAAAGATGAAAGAAACCAGGTGGAGTTAAATGGTGTAGATTTATAATATATATAGATCCTACAAAATACGTTGATGTGATTGGTTTAATTTAAAAAAAAAAAGATAAAAATGAAAAAAAAAAGTGAAAAAATCTAAAGGCTATCATGGCCAATATGTGTGCTGTACACAACACCGTACGATAAGTCCACATAAACGTTGCATCATCAGAGGAGTAGCAGATGGGTTGGCTGTTGAGCTATAGCTCAAATTGAGCTCGCCTCGTGTCCAAACGAACTTGATCTGCTCCCTGGCTCATAGGTCGAGTCAAACCGCTCAGTGCTTCCAATATTATATATCTCTTTTAACAAGGGCCAATCGGGCCTTATTGGACCCTTAAAAGGTGAATTGGGCCTCGTGGCCCTTATAATGGCTTATACATTGGGCTAATCCTTGGATCAATCCACAAACTTCACAAGTCCGATCTGTCCAGCGTCCAACTTTTGAGTTTGACCCAAGTTTAAGTTGGTATTTATACAAATCGACTACGAACTTGATCCAGTGAAGTCGAACACACAACTGATCACAAAATCTCCAGTCCAATTACCACCATTAAACTTATACACCAGCTCGACTATATTCTCATGAAAAATTAGCCACAAAGTCGTGAATTACTGTTAATAATCAATTCACTCATACCCTCACAAATTTTGTACAAAATTGGCCCTTGTAGTCCCAAAGCTTAAGCCATCCTACAATATAACTCTTGTTAAAAGGATAATTCTAGTTGTAAAATTAATTATATAATAACTATGTAAGTGCGATGTTATAATCCTATATAGTAGATGATAAAATGACAGTAATGTGTTATTTTACGAGACTGCGAAAACTCTTAATTAAATTGTTCAAGTGTACCTAGAACTAAATTATATAATTATCTACTCATGTGCTAAAAACCCCAATGGCAAGATTCGAGAAGGATTTTAAACCCATCAGTTAACGTTCCGAAATCTTTGTGGCTTGACCAAGATCCATCCTCCTCCTCCTCCTCCTCTGCCCCTCCGTCACTTCGAAGTTCGACCCAATTAATCCATCGACGGCCTTTCAGTTATTACGAATCATTTTTGCAAAACATTTTTTCAACTTTATGTTGATGATTTCTATATATATATATATATATATATATATATATATATATATATATATAAATTCTTACAACAACATTGTTCCTTTAGTCTTTCTTCAAAAGACTTTTTAGAGGATAATATTAATTGCTACATCAAAAATATTACAAAAGACTGCAGGTGTATGCACGCTAGTAAACCCAAAAATAAGAAATGTATCTACATTGATAGATCATTAATGTTCCAATAATACAGGCGAAATTCACAGTTTTTGCATTGAAAATGTAAAAATTAGGTAAATTAACATCTCAATCAACCCCACAATATTGGCAAATACATTCCCTATGATGGAAGTCGAAAATGACAGTTAATTGATTGAATCTATCAAAAGAAATTACGTCGACTGATACTTTCGATCATCTTTCATCAAGTAACGTCGACTACGTACTCTAGAATCCCCGTTCAAGAATGTCGTAAACAACTACAACTCAGCGAACCATTCAAGCTCATCATTATCGTGGATCAATGGCTGCATGTTTGTGTATGCATATGATGAAGTTTCATCACTTATTTGTGGTGCAAGTAACACGTCGAAGTTTTTCCAATTGCCACACTGATCATTATCATATTTTCTCGTGTTACCTGCTATATTGGAATTATGCTCAAAACTCTCATTCTTGGAGGGGCTATCAAGTTTGGGAAGCTTGACTTGTGGATATGCATACGACATCATTTCTTGTGATGCAAGTAACTTATCGCAGTTGTTCCAATCAGCACTGTGTTGATAAGTACCATAATTTCTCCTCTCATCTCCTAGATCTTCATTGCTTGCTGCACCATTTGTCACTGAAATATTGGATGGGCTATTGAGATTTTGATTGATGTGATCAAGTTTAGTGTTCATTGGTAATGTTGATGCATATGATGGAGGCCTATAATTGCTGTCATGGTAAAGATTATTCCACATTTCGAGACGTTGTTTGTGGCCTGGTGATGGTTTCTTGAATGCACGACAAACGACCCATCCTTCTTCCTACGCACAACGCAATAATCAAACCTCGTTTATGGTTTTGACTCTTGTGGGTCCCACAAAATACATGTAACCTCTTTAATTATTAGATATGTACAATAATTTGTGTTCGTGTAGACACTAGATCAGTACTGATTTTAACTGTGAGTTGAAATTGAAGTTGAGGTGAAGTAATTTATTACCTGAGGTGGTCCATTTTCAGAATTTTGGAGCCTATACTCATGCATGATCCAGTCAGTCTTTCTTCCATTGGGAGCACGCCCTCTGTAGAATACTAGGGTTTTCCTCATTCCTATGATTTTGTCCTTTGAAACCACTGCTTTGTCTCTTCCTGTCGCCTTCCAGAAACCTGCACCTGTGGCTCTGTTTGTTCTAGTTCCAGTTGGGTATTTCCTGTCCTTGAAGCTGAAAAAGTACCATTCATTTTGTTCTTCATATCCCAACTTGCAACTCCCTGTAATCAACACATTGTACAAAGTAACATATGTTGATTAGACATATATTAAGTATTGTACTGTGTTTTTGCAGTGAATCTGATTGTAAGATTTTAGGATATATGTTGATTGGGATGAAAAATCAAATAGAAAATTCGAGGAAGAAAACCCTAGAATATGGAGAAAAACTTAATCGTATCGTAGGGACTAAACAAATTTTGTTAATATATCAAGGATAATTATAAGAGGGCCTATTTTGTAAATCTCACTATAATCCCGAGAATCCAACAATTCGAGATCGATATAGTCACTTGTGGGAAAGAAACCTCTAATCCATATAGATTATAGTCCAATCCCTCCGCTATCGCCACAGACACCAATTTTAAGAAAACTCTTAACGCTTTCCTAGTCTTTAAAGCCTTCCTATAATCGGTGATTAGATAGTTAATTAAAAGGTTATTTAATGTAAAATATGTGTAATACCTTGGATGTCCCATGGCTCCATCCTATAGAGATCAATGTCACATATGACATTAAGATCAATTTTCTGGGAGTTAATCTTTCTGGTCAGGTAATAACCAACAAGCTCTTCCTCTGTCGGATGAAATCGAAAACCCGGAGGAACACTAGACTCCATCTCCATGAATCTCAATATCAATCAATCTTTCCCTGCAATGAAGACATATGCATACTCAAATTAATACAAGATAAGAAGCCCTAGCCTGAAGATATTTCCCATCTTTTGATTATTGTGACATAATCAAAAGGCTACTTTTGGAAGAGACATCAATTGCTATATTGATGAAATGAAGAATAAAGAGAGAAAAAGAAAGGGCTAAGATTAAAAGAGTAAAATTCACACAAGTGTGTACTGAATTTTTGTCATGATGTCATTTCATATCCATTCGTGAGGACAAGATGTGGTATGATGGGGTGCACTTTTGTTATTTAAGGAAAAATGGCAGACCAAATTAAGGTGGGTGTCCACTGCAAGAGAAATCATTCTTGAAGCATATATAGGCCAACATTCAATCCCTTTGTAATGAATTTTTGCATGTTGTAATTAGACAAAGTATGTTGAACACAAAAGAGGCTGTATAAATTTGACCTTTTGTAGATACTAATAGCCATGTTTTATTTTATTTATCAATATCTTTGAGTGCATTCCACTCCACTCTACTCCAACCTGGTATTACAACATTTTCATACAACATACGTACCATCATTCGAGAGGGACAATATATACCTTGTCCTCGTCTGTGTGTCATCGTCAATGTTGACACGTTGAGAATAGTAGACGAAACTTGATACTGAGGTTTTTTTTTTCTTTTTTTTTTTCAAGAACTTCATGTTTGTGGGCTATTTTTGTGTTAACAAAAAAAGAAACGGTCGCCTAGCCTCAGAGCTAGCATTGCTGCTTACTGATAACATATCACACGATCTAGAGCGAGTACAATGCGTACGTATCATGTAGTGGATGGGGGTGGAAGATCAAGATTAGTTGAATTAACTCGTTTAAAAGATTAACCATCGGTCGACAATTTGAACACAAATTAAGAAAAAGAACATAAGAAATACTAACCAGAAAATTCAACTTTGTTGAGTTCTTGAACTGCTCTTGCTCTTTTGTGTGTGTGTGTGGGCGAGAGAGAGAGAGAGAGATCTTGGGAATGCGAGGAGTTGGTTTGTGCGCATATTTATATGATGAGGAAGTGTATGCAGAACTTTGATTGTGACACAACATTAAGACAATTCTGCTTATTTAATCCAATTTCATTTTAATTTTAATTTTCGTTATATAATTATTAATTCAGCAAATAAATAGAAAGGTAATAATATTGTTATTGATTGCGCGTGGGTGGCTGCAGCATATTGGATCAAAGGTCTTGTTTTGGACGGCGTGGTACCAAGTTTCTCACGCCAACCTTCCACCGTTATAGTGTGCTCTAAGTTTTTCCCACTAGCTACTTGATTAGCAAATTAATTTGATTGATTTATCTCGTCTAAAGTATTGTAGGATTATTTGTTCAAATCTTGAACGCATCGATACATACATAAATACATTGTACGATTTTTCTTTCTAACTTTTACTCGAGTAGAGTTTTCTTTATATTATAGGGTCTTTTAAACAAAAAGAAATCCTGCCCGTTCTTTATTTTGTTGCTTATTATTTTACCCTTATTGTAATTGGATGCATATATTGCTCCACAAAGAATTAGGTGGTGATTGATATTAGACAGTAATTTCTCAATAGTGCTAAATTATGAGGTTAATTAAAAATTGCGACCTAACTAGTTCTCTAGAAAAATTTTGGGACGAACTTGATGATGAAGTAATAATTAGTTCGAGGAGGAATTCTACAATTATTATTATTATTATTATTATTATTATTATTATTATTATTTAGAATTGATATGTTACCGATATTGGGATAATTTTATTGTCTCAGCGCTGATGTGGCTCATCATGTGATGTTCACATCACTTAAGTTATCTCGGCAAGTCCAATCACAACACGTCACTTTAGTATTGGGATAATAAAAATTGTCCCAATACTGGTAACATATCAAATTTCATATTATTATTATTATTATTATTATTATTATTATTATTATTTGTTTAATGTATCTTCAAGAGAATTAGTGTGTGATTATTTTCTCGTGCCATTTCCATTTAGACGCATTCTTATCCATTTTCGAGCACAGACCGGGCTACCAGCTATTGTTGTCTCATGTCTGTCTGGTGCGCCGCAAAGTAACCAATCAAGAGGCTGCCACGTTGATGTCATTGCATTTGTTCCATGGTGTCAACTGTCAAGTTAATGCATGCTCTAATAGTAATCGTTTACTATTAATTTATTAAAAAAAAATAGTACTACCTTTGTCCCAAAAATATAATCTATTATTCCTTTTTTATCTGTTCCAAAATATAGGTCATATTTCTTTTAAAGATATAATTAAAATATTACTTATATATCTTTTATAGCCTAAGTTGACATAAAATATATAATAAATGAGAGGATATAATAGAAAAATAATCTTGAATTGTACTTTTTCAATACCATTAATTATATTTTTGTTAATATGTGTGAAGATAAGAAAATGACTATAAATTTGGGACGGAGGTAGTAATCGGTTACTTGTTAATTTCATTTCACAATTTTCGTTAAAAAAAAAACATAGTATTAATTTAGGTATCTAATTAATACACATTAGTTTACATCTGTGTTAAGAAGTAAGAACGTAAAGTGTGATCAACTTTTAATGTCAAATTTCGAGTTTAAATGATTGTAAGTGTATGTTGCATGAAATAAAATAGTAAAAACATAAAACGTTTATAAAGTAATAATTAGGCCAAACTTTGAGTTTAAAGTGTTATTTAAGTGAGGTCAAAATTAATTTTTTAAAATAAAAATTTATATAGATACGAAATGTTTTCCTAGAAAAGACGGAATTACAACTCGAGACAAAGTTGACTATTGCCATATAATTGACGTACATAACCTCACTGTTTTGTTGATTCTCGATTCATAATCCAGTATTGTTATCTTCTCTATAGATCGTATTCTCCTTCTTTAAATTTTTATTTTTATATGGAATTAATAGATCTATTATTTTTATGTACGCGGGGTGTAACATATTAATTAATTAGTTAGTGACCTATATATATACAACAAGAGATATTTTGTATGTGGCATATGCTAATGTGTATAATATTTTAATGTCTTAATCAGGACAGGGACTGGGATCTTACATCGAAAAAGATTGCCTCACAAGAGAAAAAGAAAAAAATATGTATATAGTAGGAAAGGGAAAATAAAATATGTACACTTTTTGGACTGTACAGAATTAAAAAAAAAAAGTGCAATTTCTTGGCTTCTACACTCTTGTATACTTATATTATATTATTATCCTTCGATCAAAATAGCATATTTCCGGGCGCCTTGAGTAGGTTGCAAGAGAATACAACGAGAAAAGTGTAAATTTGTCGGATAAAAAATAGAATTATTATTTAATTGTGTATCTTTTGGACCATAAATTAGTATGTTGAACATGGGAAACAAAAAGAGGTAGGTCCAAATTAAATTAATTAATCACACACATTTAGCTTATTGAAGCTCATCTGGTATATTTTGGAGTGCTTACACACGAGTGTATTATGCAGCTCAGTTGATGTTGTGGCACCATTAGGTGCACAGAGCTTTGTTTAGAGTATATATAGATATGAGCAGCAATTCGATATTCAAATTAGACATTAATTTTCAAGCAATACAGTTGGAACTGGGAACCAAAAAAAAAAAATTACAAAAATACAAAAATATCTAATAATTCACAAATTTTCATACTTCGATGGTATTTCATAATGACTTCATAATTTTCAATATTATCAGATATATCATTGCCATTATTGGTTGAAGAGGTGTAATTCGATAATGCAACTTTTTATGTTTGATTGACTATGATCGACACTAAATTAAGCCATCTGTTTATTTAGGGTTTTGTATAAATTAATACTTTTTAGTTTCAAATTTAGGGTAATTATACACGCATTTTCTTTCTTTGGCGCGTCTCTCCTCCTCTTATATTTTGATAATGTTTCAATAGTGACGTTATTTTCAATATTATCAGGTATATGACACTCAACGTTGGTTGAAGAGATGTGTTTCAATATTGAAAGTTTTGCTATTTGAGTATATATACAAGGCATTCTTGCATAGAACTATAGAATATATATGCAAGAATGCATTGTATACGTAGCACTATTCTTAAACAGATCACTGAATTGTAGTGAAGATCAATTGGAAGTCAAAGATTTGGTTCTTAATAAGAAGAGACTACATGCTATGACGCATTTGACAGTCAAAATCGAAATGGTTAATATTGAAAGTTATTATGGTCGTAATAGAAAATGTTTATTAATACATAAAAATTGAAAATGAACGGGGCAGGGCGTGACAAAATTCAATCACAACAAATATCTTCTGTAGTCATTGCGTTGTTGAATGTCTGTGTGTGAACTGCTTGCAAATCATTACAATGGTTTTGCGAATTGAAGTATGATATATATTTGACGAAAAAGTAACATAACAACACAATTATTAGAAATGAACATGAGGATGCATGATAAAGTTAAATGTCACACAATAAAATGCATGCATTAATTCTCTATAAAGTATAAAATAAAATCATCGTTTTGTTTGGTAGAGCTCTTTGTATAGGTATATATATTGAAAGATATAATGTAATTAAATTATTCACAACTACTGAACTACAAACATCATTTTTATTTTATTTATTTGTTTATTTTGAAAAAAACTACAAATATCATTTACACATAAAATAAATGATCTACGAGAAATTAAGGTTGATATATCTGTCTAAAAATATGGGAATTGGATTTATGGAAAAACTATATATAAACATTGTCATTTCATTCCATTTGTTGCTACTTTTGTTGAAGATCCAATACGATTACAATTTTCACGTTTCAAAATTTAAGCATTAACCCAAGTGTGGAAAGTATAATGTAGTTCCAACGTTAGACAAGTAAAAACTACATAAGTGATGATTTCTTAAGGATTTAGATGATATTAGACCAACTGTGAATTTGTTCACCTCACAAAATGAGGGTTATGGTAGTCCTCAGCTTTGGAGGATGAATTTTATATCTAAAAGATTAAAAAGAATGTGAACTTTTTTCGTTTCGTATTATACTATTAATTAATTAAGAGCTTCAATATGACTAGCTATATGAGTATAATTTTGATATATAATTTTTGTTATACCTTAAAATTTATTTATTTTAATGATAAATCGCTTATTTATCGGTAAAATGAGTAACTTGGAAGATAACAAAAATTATATATTAGGATTATATCCATTTTAAAGCTCTCAATTGATAGCGTGATGCGGAGCGAAAAAGTTTTATAATTTATGAATTTTTAAATGTAAACTTCACCATCTAAAATGAGGGTCATTATAACCCTCATTTTGTGAGATCGAGTGGACAAATTCACACTCGATTAGATATTACTAGTTACCAGATAAGATAATTGATTTGTTTGTTTGAAATAATAAAAAAGGTGATAATTAGAAGGCAATAAATATCCGTCTCACAATTTTATTTTTTACTTTTTGTGTTTTTTTCATTTTTGTTTTCATTTTTATTATTTTGAAAAGATTCAAAACGTGCATCATGTTCGATTCTAATATCCACGAACTTATAATAGTCAAATTCTTCACACTAGTTAAACCAAAGAATGTTCTTGATTATGAGATTTAGCGCTGTGGGGTTGGTTTAGCTAAGAAATAACCGTGTGAACCAAGCAACTAGGGTCTTTGGGGCGGTTTGTGGGACTCCCTACGGCCTACACACTTGGACGAAATTTCAATAGTACTCACAGTATAAATAAATTAGTTTCGATTGTAAATAATACTAGTTGCTTCACGTGTGTTGCACGCATATTAATTAGTCAGTATAATGTATCATTTATCAAATAGTGTAATAAAATAATATTTTTAGCAAACATCGAAAATTATGCATTGACAAAAGAGTGGGATTTCATGCCTAGAAAAGAACATTGAAGGCCCAAAAAGCGAGGCTTGAACTAAATAGTTAATTTTGTCGATTTTCGAGAAAGATACTCCTTTTTTTTAAAAGTAGAAACGACCTTGTGAGTAAAATACCGGAAATCAAGCATTGCAAAAGGAGTGTAACTTTATGGCCTGAAGCTATTTTATGAATGCCAAACAATGCTTATAAGTTTGATATGGGAAATCAATTATGGCTTTTTAAACATTATTATAAATATAAATTTTGGAACATTATTAATTTAAACAAAAGGCCCCAAGGATGATAGTATTGTATTAATTAATTGTTTTGTGGATATTGGTACAATTTAATTCGAATTTAGTTATCAAATGCAAGATTTACTCCAATTATTATAATGTGATTGTGAAGAAGATAAATTGATCTATTCTCTGTGTGTGTAATCCATTACCAACAACAATTGGTATACTTGGACATGGTTCCAAAAAATAAATAAATATATAAAGAGAAAAAGACAAAAAAAAAAAAAAGGTTTAGCTAGGGACTACCAAAAATGAACAGTGTCCTGGCACTCACTCCTTTAATATAGTTATTAAGAAATGTATTCTTTGCAAAATTAAAATGAACAGTGGCGCACATTACATTGTTAACTAAATCCATGTATGATTAGTATATCTCATACTCATTTTCAACTACATACATATTTCCCAAAATAATATTAACCACATATTTTTACACGGAATACCGCGCGGAACAACTAAACCCCCAATCAAACAAGGCCTAAATTTGTTGATAAAAATCGCTCAGTATTAATTTTTTTAATTTTTATAGTTTATAAGTATCAAAAAATGTCTCATTGTGACCTATTTTCTGAAAGTGTTTGATGTCATGTCATACGTGTATATTGTGTGTATTTTACTTATTTTCAGTTAATTACAGAATTGGATAGCAAGCTGAGGTAATGGCATGAGTCGAGAGATGTTGAAGATGACTAAAAGGTGGAACAAGGAAACTATGAGAGCTAGTTTTCACCCCCGTGCGTTGCACGGAGCAAAGCTGTATAGATTTGCATGAAATCTAAAAAAAAAAATTATTTAGATTGATTTTTGTGGTAAAGGAATAATGCAAAATAAATTTTTAATAAATGACAATTGTATTTAATCGATAACACCATCACGTAATATAAAATGTAAATAGTGTTAATAATAACGAAATATTATAGAAAAGAAAATTTAAGTTTTTCATTTTATACTGTACTCATAATTCAATAAATTTATCTATGGTCGGCTATTATCTTAGATTAAATTATAAAAAGATTTTACAATAAAAATCCATAAAATATAAAATATATAATCAATTAAATACTATTGAAATAATAATTACTTAGCTCGAAATGTATACAATTCAAGGATATTAGCGTCATATTTCACGATCAGCGTCTATTATTTGTCTTTTTTGTAAATCGATAATATACTGATATATTAAAAACTTACTTTTTTGTGCGAATAGAAAAATAATAATTGATAATGATGTATATAAAAATTTCAATTCAATATCATTCAAACTTTGAACTTCGACAAAGGAATAATATAACACAATAAACTAATTTCAAACGATTCATAATAATTATTCAAATCTAAGTAGCGACACTTATGTAAAGTGCGATGCGATTCTTCATTGTTGAAACAAATTGTAATTGCACAAATGAGAATAATAAAAAAAATAACCAGCGTAGAAACAAATAAAGTAACATAACATAATCGGACTATATATATATTACACAATAAAATAAATTTAGTGAATAACTAATGATATACTCTTCATCTAGAGGACTCATTTGTAGCCTTCCATAATTGATAATAGAATCCATCTATCATATCGTTGGCGTAAATAAAAAACATCATGTTATAGAACTCGAGCGGTTTGCACAAAGTAGCTACTTTTTTTCATTTAGGCTATATAGTAAATCCGTAAGGCAGCGGAGACATCCCTCATTCGTGGAAACTTCGGTCACTTGCCCTTAAATACAATACTGATGGAAATTTTCTCTCTCAACATCTTTCATAGCTTATGTATTTTTTTATCATACGGAAATATATCGCGTTCTGAAGTTAATGGCACATATAAGTGGGATCTCCTAAATATGTATATGATTCACCTAGAAAAAGTCTATATATTTTCTAATCCTACCAAAAAAACATAGAAATCAAAATTATTATGTAATAGTTTCATTTAATAAGTAAGTCCTCTTTACATATATGTTAAATCATTATGATTCTTTGTAATTTTAATTTATAGGTAAGAATACAATGTATGCTAATTGCTAAGAAATTTCTCTACTACTTTTAGAAACTAATTAGAAAATATTGATGTCCTTTTAATTTGTAGAAAATTAGTAAATAAAGAAAATCTTCTTTGCACTAGGAAATTTTCTATTCACTAAAAATGTAAAAGATATAATTAAAAATACTTAAAGTATAAATTAAAGATATAATAAAAAAATTTAAAGTAAAAAATTTAAGATATAATCTTGTTATGTTAGGAAATTTTTATACTCCTAAATAAAAATTAAAGATATAATAAAAAATATTTCTTTTCTTTATTAAGTACAAATTCAAGATATAATTGAGAATATTTAAAATTAAAACTTAAGGTATAATTTTCTTTGTACTAAAAATATTAGTGGAAAAAATATTAAATTTTTTCATTGATTATACAAATATTCTAAAAGTATAAACATAAGTTGACAATAAGAGATAAATTGTTAACAAATAAAAATTAATTTAAACATTTATTAGTGAAAATTTTTGAAACTTATACTTAAAGATTAAACAAATATTCTTAATTTATTTAAGCAGGGATTTAAATAGTATTTTAAAAAAAAAAAACATGCACACATTGGGGATTAAATAAATACATTTTTAAAAAATAAATTATTATTAGTTAGCAATTTTATTCACCATGCTAAAGGAGGATGAATATTATCCTCATTTTGAAGGATCGATATAAGTGGGTAAAATTTAAAATTAATTTTTTGTTTCATATTATTCTATTCATCCGAGGCTTAAAAAAATAGTTTTGATATATAATTTTTGTTATTTCAAAGTTACTTTATTTTACAATTAAATAAGTAATTTATCAGCTAAAAATAAGTAGCTTTTAAAATAGAAAAATTTATACATCAAAACTATACTCATATTAAACTTTAGATAAATAAAATAATATGGAACAAAAAAATTCAAAAATTTCAATTATTTACCCCCTTAAGTGATCTTCAAAATGAAGTTAATGTTCACCCTCTTGCACACTTTTAGAAAAACAATTGTTCACCTATTAAAAGATGGTGAATATCAGCCTCTTTTTGTAGAGTCGATTTGAGGGTAAAAATTAAAAATTTTAATTTTTTGTTATATTATTTTATTTGTAAAGAAGAACTTTAATATGAAGTATAATATTGATATATAATTTTTATTATTTAAAAGTTCTTATTTTCTTGGTAAATAAGTAGCTTATGACTAAAAATAAGTAATTTTAAATCGATAAAAATTATATATCAATTATTGTCTATCTTGAAGCTCTCAACGAATAGAATAACATGGAAAAAAATTAAAAATTTTCAATTTTTTATCCCTCAAATCGACCACAAGAAAGAGGGTGATGTTCACCATTTTTTAGGGTGAACAAAATTGTTGTCCATGATTTATGACGTTTGTGAAAATAATTGATCAAATTTTTATTAAATCTTTATCACAATATTTGTTTTGTAATTGAGCAGTATCGATGCGCTTTATTTTATAGATATATAGATATGAGAACGGTTAGCTTGAGGACCAAATTGAAGAAAGTTGAAGCATGAGGACAAAAGTGACAAATTAAATATTGAAGTGTGGGGTCTTGTAGCAAATTTGAAAAACTATGTCAATTCTACTACATATATACAAATAAATATACAAATGTAGAAGCGGTAGTGAGGCCAATGTAAATTTCTTGATTTTTAATTTCTCATTTTGTTTGCTCTTATGTTTTGGGCGGGCGGCCTCATATCTCTATTAGTATGTAGACATTGATGTAAAAACATTTTGTATGCAGCGATATCACCTAGCTAGATCCTCATTTATTTGGACCTAGACGCAAGTTTCTCAAACATTGACGACCAATTATCAAAGATAAAATGAGGATCAAATTACAAAAAACAGAAAAGTTGGGGACATTGGTTGAAGTTTTCCCTGTCTGAACAAGTTTCCAGAAAGGAAAAGGAAGCTTCAACCAAGGTTGATAATTACATGTCTCCAGGCACAACAAACTTTGTCTCCCCCTTCCATTTCCCATCAATTTATCAGACAGAGATGGTCCGATGATTACACTATAAACACAAGGTTTATTCCAATATTTTGTCTTTTTATTGTTCAATTATTTGATCAATTATCTTTGTAAATTATTGGGACCACAAATCTAACTTCTTAGATTTCTCATAATTAGTGCATATTCTATCTCAAAAGTAATGATTATTTTATTTAATTTATAAATTGAGTAATATAAGATGAATGAGACTGTTTGTAAAAAAAAATGAGAATTACTATTACAAGTAGTCATGATGTGTTAGTATTTTTGTGACATGTCACCATTTTTTGGTGATATATAATGTTTATATAATAGTAACACAATGAAGAACACTATAAAAAATTTTATACTAATCGATCTTTTGAACAAGTTATAAAGAAATAAAATAATCTTTAACTCAAAAAGTGGTATTTATTTATTTATTCTATTGGTCATTGCTTGCATTGTAAGTGGGACTATGCAAGCAATGATTATAAAGGGTTAAAAGCGTCGGCCTAGTGTTTTTCTACTTAAAGATCTCTTTGTTTTTTTTTTTTTTTTTTGTGTACTTTCATTATTTCTGAATTTTTGTGGCCACCAATCAATTGCTTTGAATTGATTTTTAATTTCTGTTTTCAGACTTTGGCTTGTATCATGAGTTCAACTCTTATATTATTATAAATTTAATTAGCTTTTTCAGTTTCAACTACATATTTAAAATCGTTATTTGTAATCATCCATTACCATTGTATTTAAATTTAAATATATCTTTTTAATAGAATTAATTAAAGGTGATCAAAATGCAAGCTTAATATTGTTATAAGGGGTATTATATATTCATTTACTATTCAAGAGGATGAAGAATAAAACATGAGAACGAGATATTTTAGAAAATTATTACTTGAAATGAAAAGAGAGTTACAAGAAAATATGATGTTGAGTCTGGTTACCATACATCCAATAATTTAGACAAAAATCAAGATTCAATATAATGTTCTTGGACATGTTGAAAAAGGAGAGCTTCTGGTAAGAATAATTTTTTTCTATGAAATTCGTCACTTCGTTGGTGAAAAATAAGATATAAAACTTCAATTGCAATTCATAGTGGAGATTTATTTTAGTTAACATGTTAATTGGGAAAATGATTCTCTTTGTGCAACGGAATCGTAAGAATTTTGGGAGGAAAATAAGGATGGGATCATGACACTCCCACCATCAGGCGATTATATATTATTCATCTAATTTAACGTATTTCAAAAAAATAAATTAAAAAAATATGATGATGACGCCTTCTGCTGCAGAGCCACATAATATTATATAAAGAACAACAAGTGAGTGAACACTAGCGTAATTGGGAAAACCTTCTCTTTTGCGCTGAATCTCGTAACTGTAACCATATTTCAAAAACATGAAATGTGTGTTTATTTATGACTTGTTTTACTAAGGCTAAAGCTTTAAAAGTAAAATTTTTAGTTGAGTTTTGAGATGGAAGATATTTAATGTTTAAACACTAAAAGTAGAATGTTACTAACCTTAAATTTTAAAGCAAGTACATTCAAAGGATTTAGTCTAGTGATAGAAGTATCTATTTACTGAGTATTTGATCTGGGATCGAGACACCACCCACCCATACAATCCCCAATTTATACTTCAAGGGAATAAATAAATAAATAAATAAATAGAAGGAAGCAAGTACAACATTACAAAATCTCTCTTCTTTGGTACCTATGTTACAATGAGAAGTGGATTGAGCAATTGGGACCTTGTAGATATTTAATCAAATAATAATCCACATTCAACATTGTAGTGGTGGACAAGGAAAATATTTATGTTATTCTTGGAGCGCTATGTATCAATTAAAATTATCCACCTATACATAAGAGACCACAGTATTCACACGATTCAAACCCTTTTATGTATAAGCAACAAATATTTATTGGCCAATTGTACAGATACTCGGTACTCAAAGTGCTGAAATAAATTTTTTCCCTCTTTTTTTTTTTTGTTTTTTTAAGTGGGCTGTTACTCTTACAATACGATAAGAGATTTATTTGGCACATAGACATACTATTTTGGTCAAATACATATATTCCAACATTGTACCATATGGGGCAAATTGGTTACATGTCGGCCACGGTTACTAACATCCGTGAATTGAGCAAAGAACTATGATAATTGATGTCAAACAAGATTCAGCACGAGAACAAGAGCAGAATAAACAGGAACCTCGAAGGACAAAACTTTCCTCAACTAGCTCCTCATGCTGAATTTGTCGAATATGGGGTCTAGAGGAAGTTTCTCTGGAAGGATCCGGAAGAAAACCTGGAAGTCAAACCCGCAGCCATGTTCTCAGCATCTAATTTGACCTTTTGTCTTCCCGCAGTCAAATCCTTTTCCCTATCCCAAGGCTTCCATGGATGTTTTCCCTCCCACTCCTCTCTCTCTTTCACTGCCTCCTGCTTTGATTTTTTCTTGGAACCACTCTTTGCTTTTTCTTGATGCTTTTCGACCAATGACTTTGATCGCTTCGCCTTATTATACTGGTCCACCAACTCTGCGTCCGCGGTCGATGTTTTCTTTTCATGCTCTTTCGAAGCAATTGCAGTGGCCTCATTGTAGGCTTCTAAATAACTGCCACAAAAATGTTGGTTTACAAATCTAAAGTGTGAAAACATCATGCATAGTATGATATAAATTGGATAGAAGTCGGTCAATATACTTCATTTTTGCTCTTTGAGCCTTTTCTGAAGGAGTATCCGTCCAGGCACTGGTATCACCCCGTCCTTCTTTTGTGCTTTTGCTAAAACTTGTCGATTGCATACTCACACCACCAGGCTGAGGAAGAGAAGTTAATTTAGTAAACTTAACAAGCTGAGAGATGATGAAACTATGGCACTGAAAAGAATAATTTTCGATGTTTCACTTTTGTTTGATTCGATTTAATGTCTGAGTTTCATTTTTCTCATCATAAAAGAAACAGAACCAGAAAGGATAAGCTTATGACCCATGTGAATAGAACCTTTTAATTCATAGGTTTCTGAGAGGAAATAAATAGGTAAAGGGGAAGGGCGTTAAAAGTAGGTAGGATTGATCCTCACTCTTCTTTCAGGTGGTAATGTTGTCATCCATTCTTCTCTTTTTGGAGGCGCTTTAACATCCATCTCAGCTAAGAGTATGTCATCGCCCTCCATGGATATACCTGCAACCAACAGTAATCTGGTTATCACATTGAAATCATAATTCATAATTGTCCTAAAATGGAGAAACATTTCAAGTGCTGAAAACAAACACAAGGAAGAGAAATCCAAGTTCCCAACCCAACCTCAAGCTAAAGTACTAAAGATTGGACACACACAAGATGGATACCAAAGGCAAAATTCCATTTTTCATTTATTTGGGTTCCAAAGAGAGAGTGGGAAAGAGTAAGAAGGCTTAAATTTCAGTTCCTGCCTCAAAATTGATCAGCTGAAAAAGTACATAGAGAACGGCAATCTCAAAAAAAAGATGGATAACATTTAGGTTTATAGAGCTTGTCTGGCTTGGATTTGTAAGCATAATTTTTAACCACACATTTAATTGAAATAACAATTTTCTCTATTTCGTAAATACAAATTCATACACAACTTTTATCTACTTTTTAACAGTACGTTGAAAAACAGTTTTTCAAAAATCTCCACCAAACAAACATAATTAGTTTGTAACTTACACAAAGCACAAGGAAGTATGTACAAACTGTGAAATTTATGATATGATACAGGGGACAATTGGGAAATTTATGACCCAAATCATTAACCTCAGGACAGGACCTTGAAAATAACTCTTGATAAGATATATTTCAAAGAACTTTCGCTTTTAAGCAAAACAGGCGAAATTAAATTCTAATCATGGTCTTTCTACTGCACATGTGCATGTACACGTGTGTGCGTGAATGCACGTGTGAGAGAGACAGAAAGAAGGCTAGGAGATAGCGTCGACAGGGAACAAAACAAGTCTAGACACATTAAGAGCTTGTTCTATACACAACAAATTTCCACTAATTTTTTCTCGCATTATTTTCAATCACTCATGTAATTACTTTACATTTTTTAATATATTTTTCCTAATTTTCAACTACGCATCTAACACGTCGTTTGAGCAAATAAAAAAAATTGTGTAAAGAATGAGCCCTAAAGTTTAGAAGGATATGCAAACCTTGCAAACGTCGCCATTGTGCAGCCTCACGCATGGCTTTCAATTCCACCTACGAAATTAAAATATTTTTCATGAGATAAAATTACAAAGAGATTCGCCAAAGTCTAACTAGACCAGAGCTATGCCAAAATTGTACCTTAAATTCCTCTTGTTCCTCCTTGAGCTTTATTTTGTCGTCCAGTGCTTTTCTCTGACAGAGAACGTATTTCAATAAATCCAATATCATATCCAAATTGAAATTATGCATAAATTTACAGTTAGTGCATCAATCATATCAGCTTTGAAGAATTAATTCCATATATAATCCCAAAAGCAAGTCCTAGTCTCCTCAATGCATAGGAATAACAACGAATCAAAATTATCTAAAGCCACATTCTCAGTGGTCACTCTTTGTCTCTTGCACAAACACATTACTTGATTATGAGGGTGGGAATTGAGTTGGTTTTGAGATTCTTGACCCAACTCAAGGCAACCCAAACTCATTTTGTTACCTCAAATCAATCCATTATCTGAAACTAACCTTGGTGTTTATGGAACCAGCCCAACCTAACCCAGTTATATTTTTGACCTAATTATCCCTTAAAACCGTCAACCAAACCCATCCCAACACAACCCAACCTAAATCAAGTTGCGTTGGCTGGGTTTGGTTCCATTTCAGAAACACTTTGGGTTGGGTGAACCCAATCACAAAATGGGTTGAATTGGTTTGACAAATGAGCTCAGATAATCAAATTGGGTTGATTTGGGTCATGGTTAACCGAAGCCAATGTCCACCCTTAATTTATGATTCTGTAGACAGAGAAGCTGAGTGAAGAGGTCAATTGAGACCAATTAGAGTAAGCTTGTCTATTTATGGAACCATCCTAACCCAACCCAGTTATATTTTTCACCTAATTATCCCTTAAAACCGTCAACCAAACCCATCCCAACACAACCCAAATCAAGTTGGGTTGACTTGGTTGGTTCCATTTAAGAAACACTTTGGGTTGGGTTCAATCACAAAATGGGTTGAATAGGTTTGACAAATGAGCTCGGACAATCAAATTGGGTTGATTTGGGTTATGGTTAACCAAACCCAATGTCCACCCTTAATTTATGATTCTGTAGAGTGAGAAGCTGAGTGAATTGGGACCAATTAGAGTAAATATTCCCAAAACTAATCTAAGAAAGGTATGAACACGTGTGTTCCGGTGTGTGTTCGGTGAACTTTTATCTACATAAAAACAGGCTAAAAGCTAACTTTTTAGATTGATAATGGTAGGGATCACAAGATATGTGAATAATAATGAGTGATCATGTAAGATGTATGGTTGATATTGATGTTTGACTTTAACTTTTAAAAATACATGATTTTTAGGTACCAAAAGTTAACACGAACAAAGGCTCATTTGTCCTCAAAACTAATAAAGGGATGCTAGCCCAAATAAACATACCTTGCCATGCGCGGCTGCTCTCTTGCACACACTGTGTGCAGGAGAAGTTGCGCCACGTCATCATTTTTTTTTTAGTATCTACGTTAGATGAGATGAATAATACATAACTACCCCCTGATGATGGGGGGCTCATGTGGCTCCCACGAATTTTTTTACTGGAGTGTGCACAAGCACCCTGCATGCACGGAGTGTGCAAGGGAGCAGATCTGCTGTGCCATGTGCTCTAATGTCAAGCGTCCAGAGCATATTAAAATACCAAATTTTGGTGATCTAAGGCATTCCTTTAGCTACATGGACCGAGCTTCAATATAAATCAGATACCGAATAACTCTTTGACGTGAACTTATTATGGAATAACTAAATTTTTCCCTTTTATTCTGTATAATATTCCAAGAAACTTCGCATGAAAAATTATCTGAGGAGACCGAGCTTCAATATAAATCAGATACCGAATAACTCTTTGATGTGAACTTATTATGGAATAACTAACTTTTTCCCCTTTATTCTGTATAATATTCCAAGAAACTTCGCATGAAAAATTATCTAAGGAAACAGAAGGGAGTGCCAAACCTTAAATTAACTGGAAACTTCAATACTGTAAACACTAACCTTCTCTGGATCTTGCAAATCTTTAAAAGCTTTGTTCAGTTTAACAAATGCTTGATGAGCTTGTGGGTGAGAACATTTGTCAGGGTGCACCATGAGAGACAACTTCCAGTACCTAGGTAGAAAATATTATCATCAGTAAAACTAACTGCACATCATAAATTGCAAAAATAAATAATACACAAGAACTAAAACAAAATATCTTTTTTCAGTCATTTTATATGGCAATATCAGGTATCAGGACACACCACACATAGCCAACTTAGCTACATTAAAAGGCAATCTTTTAATATGCACTTAAAGAAACTGTTCTGAAGAAATGACGAACTCCAACCATTAACTTAAATCATCATCTGATGCTAAAATTCAGCAGTCATAATGCAGCCAGACAACTGTCACCAAAGTAGCACAATGGGAAAAGTACATTATAAACCTTATGAGTGCAAAATAAGTGGAAAGACCCTTGCCTCAATGCTAGAAAGCTGAATTTTATAATTGGGCACAACAATAGTGTTAAAACTTCATCGCCATGTGAATGTGTATGACTTAGTTCAATGTGATAAGCACTAACAAATATCATTAAATGATAAGATATTGAAAGAAATCTTTATCCTTCATGAGATCAGGGCTGCCACACAACTACACAAGAAATTTGTATGTTGAAAGGTTTTTATCTGTTTCCATCAAGATCCAAAGTGGCGGGCTTTGAGCCAAGTTAGAGATGGAGGAAGGCAATATCGAGTTCAAACGTGGTGGTCCAAGCTGGATTGTGTGGTTATCAAAAGAAATGAGTGTGTGTTAATGGTAATTGTTAACGCTTATAATCCCTTTCGAAGGTAGGAAAATTAGTTAAGCTCACAGCCCCTCATCCGCTATTCCAATACTGTAATAAATGCTTCATAAACACTTCAATTTCATTTACTTTGTCAGAAATTTAATGCTATTTGACATATCATCAATGATGATGACAGGTGGCATTTTTGCGGCTGTGTCAACGATTAGAGAGCAGGTGAACCTCCCCTCATTCCTATTTCCGTGTCTCCGCATTGGCCTTGAGTTGGGTGCCAAGTCCGCTTGCGACATCGACATGGAGGGTCGGAAGTACCCAAGGTTACGGCACAAGTGTAGGTACGCTAGGTGGGGATGGGACACCAACTGGACTGACAGCCAGATGGGTGGCGTTGGTGCCTTCTCTTGAGTCAAGCCAATTCAATGGGAATCTCCATGTCACCTAGGATTCCCGACATTATCTTTAAAAGAATTCACACAGATACAGGGGATCCTTTGCTCTGTCCCTCAATATCTGATACTGATACGGACTTAAAACTGCACACACATGGAGCACAGAACAGGCCTCGGAAAGAAAATAGAGAACCTCCCTCCGTCCCTCTCATATGCACAAACACCCTTTTCTGGAAACTGGAAACTTGAGCAAATTGAGAGTACAACTTTTCCAATCTAAATGCCATATACATGCATACCTTTTCTTCATGTTTTCAGCTGCCATATTTTTGTTGACACCCATAATATCATATGGACTGTCATCCTCAGCGCCCATAATTCTTGTAATCTGAACATAAGACATGAGATAAGGATGTAAAATGGGGTAAAACAATATCTGAAAACAGAGGTTTCCTTATGGTCAAGGAAGGGGACGAGATGAACCTCTTCAAAGCGCTCTGCCTCATTTGCAGACTCAGCTTCGGTGACCACAGCAGGAGGCGGAGGTCCTATAAAATATTCGTTGTCTTCATCCAACTCAGCCTCTCTGGATATTTACCAATAAAAATTAAAATAGGAAACCACAACCAAGGCTTGAAATTTATAATGATCAAGTAGCATTCTCACCAGTTCTACAAAGTTAAATTTAGTTTAGAGATATTCAAAATGAAAAAGAACTTAATGAACAAATTCCTTTCAATTTACAGCAGACAAGCTCTCTACAAATATAACTATGAGTCAATACCTCAGTTCAGCTTCAGCTTCAGTTAATTTAGCTGCTACAGAAAGCAACTCAGCCGATGGCATTTCAGGTCCAATCATCCTGCAAGAACAGACATGAGTCCCATGGTACCAAGGCAGTAGAAAAATAACTGTGCAGCTCCAAAAATAAAATGATTTTTGAAAAAGGGTACAAACAATAGATAACGCCATATTGAGTTGCTAGTGCTCATCTTCCTTTTCTGAGTGTTATGAATTTATTTCACATGGCAAAGAAACAATTCTTCACACATTTCACCATTTTCCGCATTTGAGTGAAACAGAAACAAGTATATGTATGTCTTGATTCAACTGTAATATATAAACTTAATTGCACCTTTTTTTTGTTTCTTTAAATAAAAAACTGAAGCAAGCAAAATAATTATAGCTTTGTACATTTGTGTGCGTGGAGGGAGACAGGTTCTATACCTCCTCCTTGGACCAAAAGAATCCTCCTTTGTATCATTTGTGCCATTTTCAGGCATATTTTTGCATTCTGAATCTGCCATCACAGAATCCTCTGCCTGTGAAACTGGAGGATCAAGTTGATGCTTTTGAGGTAGCATGTGAGAGCGTATAACCGGTCCAACAACCTCCAATGTAGGACCCACTTTTGATGGACGCAGAAAAACTTGATTGCCACTTTCTTTTAGGTTCAAGGATAAGAACAGCTTTCTCAGATGCTTGACCAATGCCCTTTCAGATAATCCGCTTATATCAACAGCTTGCCCATCATCGATCATTCGCAAAAGCTAAATAAAATCAAGAATAAAAATGAATGTGATTTATCTCGCCGTTACGGGCTAGTTTGGTATATACTTTTTAAAAGTCATTTTACTCCAACATCATTTCAACTACCCATTGCCAACTTTTTTATACGGTTTTAGAGCTTCTATTATTACTTATTAAGTGTGCATTCAAACATAAAACCTCTAACAAAATAAACACTAAATCAAACTTTCTGGGGCCAATTCACATGCATGCATAATCATAAACAAGAAGGCTTGAAGTTATTGCAATCACATGGACATGTAGAAACCATCCGAAATGCATTGCATTACCAGGACACACAATTGACTCCATTCCCACATTACATGTATCAAACTGCTAACATATTGATATGGGTATGATTACTAAGCGAAAATGGATGATAAAAGTTCTAATAGGCAAATACTAGACCTATAGAGCATATTGGGTTAGATGGCAAGTCCAAATAGGCAAATCCTAGACCTATAGAGCATGTTGGGTTAAGCCTTTAAGGAAAAAGACAAGTTATTTGGGGAATAATCCTTGCCATATTGTTAACATAACATTTTCAATTTTTATCAATTAAAAAGTTACTTATTTTCCTCAAAGTAAACGGTAAAGAAGCTTTTACCTATGGCAAACATGATGTCATGCTCTGCTTAATGCAGTTAGTGCAAAAATCAGATTAGTGCCATCCCTATCTGTCAATAACTCGATAATTTGGAAGAAAATGCCGTAATTGCTTCAAGTTTAGAGACAACCAATAGAAAATATGACTAGAGCTTGACGAGGTCAAGTAACTATATTGTGAAGCAAGCACAAGAAATGAAGACTAGTTTCATCCACTTAAATAATTCACATCATTTAGCAAATTTATTTTGTCCTTTTTTATGTTGGAATAATTATGCTCTTCTTTTTACTTTAGCAAACATCAATGCAGCCTCAACTATTCTGTTTTTACATAACCTACTTGTCAAGAGTCAAAATTGTCAACAAAAAAGGGTAAAGAAGAAGATCCAACTTTTTAGTCATTAAGACATCCATATTATCCTACTTCATATCTTTTTCCACCACAAAATCTCAGTTAGTTGTTTTAAATAATTAAGTGACTTCTATTTCAAACACCCAATACTTAAAGGCAATTGATTCAATGACTTGAAACAGAAAAGATACCAACTCACTACTATCTCCAACACTTGAAATGAGAAGAATTCACTTATAAGGATAAAATTCCTGATAGTAAATACCTCCTCTAAGTCACCAGCAACACTGGGGAACTCCTTTAAAATAAATGCCGCCACAACCTCTGGAGCTTCGCGTTGTCTCTTGTGCTCCAAACTTTCAGAACCAGACCCAGTTTGGTCATCTGAGTCATACCTTCTTTTCTTTTTCTCTCTTCTCTTCTCCTTCCGCCTTTCTCTAGCATGTTTCTTCTCCTCTTCTTTATAGTCTTTTCGATATTTCTTGCTTTTACGATTCTCATCCCGGTCTTTCTGCCGTCGTTTATGGGTGTGTTTGTGCCTTTTTGAGGACTCAAATTCATCAGATGAGGACCCTGACGATGAGGTGGCAGGAGGAATACTCGGTGGAGGCTGAGGATTCCAATGAGAGTTTTCTTTCTGGACTTTCTGGCTTTATTTGAGTGGTATCCCATTGGAATCTTGAGTGGCTAATAAATTAAGCTGGAAGAAGAAGGAATAATTAGTTTTAAAATAGTAAAATACATGAAGAAACTTGTCAAGCTGTTTGAGAAAAATTTCAGGGATAATCCAGAAAAAATGAAAAATAGCACATGGAGAAAAATCTGGATTCACCGAACATATATCAACATAGTTTGCAACAAAATACACAGTATCCTCAGCTACATAAGATCCTCAACATAAAACATGTAAGAGATTATAAGTCAGGGTTTAAATGCAATTCTGAAAAAGAGAGTCAACCTTAAGAATAACTACAGACCCACGGAAATTTTTTTGACTATTTAGTATTCTCAAACAAACAAAAATCATATTCTAAGCTTCAGAAGAACCTTCACATAAACATAAAAACATATTAGAGAAGATAAAATTTAGGTTTAAATGCCATCCTGGGATTCCTGCAAACCTGGATAACCACATTAAAGATTGTGCTTCATTTCAAATCTCAAGGTGTTTATATCTTAAATTCAATATTTCTTCACATGTTTCCCAACAATTTGAAGCTAACTAAGTTCAATTCCAGCACAAACTCCTACTTTGCCTCAAATCCATACAAAATTGAATGTCATACTAACCCTGGGCCAGATTCAATAAAAATAAAATAAATTGGCAAATCCCCAAACAACTCAGTTATTCTGTGAGAAATAATAACATATATATGTACTATACCAATTGAGGTGGAACATTATAGAGATCTAAACCAAAAGCATATGATAATCCTGATAGTATAGTAGTATACCATAAAATATGAAGAATAACCCAGAGATGAAGGAAAGTGCAGATAAGGTTTTTGTACCTTGAGGAAAGGCGATGATTATTGAATCAAAAGATACAAAAAAAGAATTTTTAAGAACTCCTACGATATAAAGTTTTCCAAAGAAGCAGAGGAAATTAAATAAAGTTTAACAAATTCCAAAAATCCTTAAAACTGAATAAAATAACACAAGCTGTTATTACCTGGATCTCAAAATCCAGGGGACAGTGATGAGGATCTGCAATTCCAATTCAACTAGTACCAAATCCAAGAATCCAATTTGATCAAGCTAAAGTATGAAAATTGTAATATAATAAAATTTATAAACTGACAAAAAATACTTTCATCATATTACTCATTGAAATTGGGACTGTGAAGTGGATTCTATATCTATCTTCTTAATGGTAGATCACACAAACGACAAACACAAATAATCGAAGAACTCACTGTGGATGCTAATTTTTCTCTTATTTTGTTAACCCAATCCAGAAAATACCCAAACAATTCAATCATCTAAACATCCAATCTTAACATTGACAACACAGTGAAACAAGAAATAATAGTATTTATTAAATGAAAAATGATATCTTGCCGATGGTAATCCTCAATCTTGGCACGCAGTGGCAGAAGGACATTCTCAACATTGAAATAAAATGCATAATCACTGCTCATTACTCAACCAAAGTTTAAGAAACACCAGGCACACCTTACCTCGGACTCACAAATTCTAGTATATATATATATTCTCCAACCCGAATCTATGCTTGAAGTTCAAACTGCTAGAGAGGGACAACTGGTCAGACAAACAGAATGAAAGTGCTTATTTGGCGGAAAATTCAAAGATTTAGGGATGGATTGAAAGCAAAACCCGACTTTGAGGAAGGTAGAGTTCGAATCGAAAGCAGGCAATCAGCAGAAGAAAATTCCGCTTGCTGTGATTTGGAGGAATTTTGTTTTTGAGCCCTCCGAATCCACCTATTCATTAACCGATGAAATGAAGCAGTTGAGTTGAACAGAAAAACGGGTCTTTTTTCCTTTTTTTTTTTTTTTTTTTTTTGGGAAGGATGAGAGATGGGGTTTTGATTCAGCATGTGATGGACAAGTTTTCCTTCTCAACCACTTTATTTTAGGCGTAGATTTTTTTTTTTATTTTCCGAATAGAAAAACACAAAATTCGTAAAACTAAGTACTAGTATAGAGCAATCCATAACAATACTAGTATATGTCTGTCGATACTGAAAACCATAGAAGACATAGGTGAATAGAAATAACAAAGGATAAACAACTCGAAAACAATATATAATAATCGAATTTGTACAATTCACATGATCATAAAATCTTTGAATATAAGAATTCTACGACTGCAAATAAGAGAGAGATTTGAACTTGAAACTATAGCAATCTTCTGGTACGGCCTGGCCGAATCTTCGGCCTCTCTCACTGTAGCAGGTGGGCCCCCCACCCACCCCGCATTCGCCCGGGGGGGGTGGTGGTGGTGGTGTGTGTCTTGTCTGGACGATGAAAATTCTTCCCGAGGCCGCACCGTAAAAATCTAGCTTGAAACTAGTTTACAAACTATGCAAAATTAAGAAAAATGTTGAAGGAGTTTCCCCCCGAAATCGGAAGAAAATAGAGTTTTAAGCAAATGGTGAAGATTGTCTATTGCTATTTGTCCTCCTAGTACAAAATACTATTTTTGATCGAAATTAGAACATAATTATTGATGACCATAGTCATATTGAAGATTTTCGATTACCATTTGCCCTTCTAGTACAAAATACTCTTTTTGATGGAAACTAGAATATAATTATTGGTAACCATAGTCATATTGAAGTACTTGACAAAGTCCCATTTTTATATTTTGATCAACTTATAATTCATCTACAAAACTCTATAAATACCCGTTCATATACAGAAAAATTGTATACACACAAATGTTTACATTCGTTTACTATAGAGTAGTTACAACTACAATTGTTGCATATATCCCTCAACCACAGAGCCAATATATTGATGATTACTCGATTACTAACTACAGAATAAGTCACATGCATAATGCTAAAACCGAGCCCAACAGCGTGTGCATTGTGCAATGCAATCTCCTTTGCAATCAACGTTATATCCTAATGCTTTTGGATTGCGAAGAAGGAGATTTCGCAGAGACTTCCCTTTGATCCCCCATTGCTTCTCTAAAACCTGCACATTTGCTTTCAATTCATCGTCAAGGCTACATCCAAGAACCTCGGGAAATTTCTTCAGTAGTTTTCCAAGATCATCGTCTGTGAGACCTAAACCCTTCAGATAATTCAGTGTTTCATTCACTACCTCAATCTTTGGCACTTCTGTTTTTCGTTCTCGCCCCAGTAAGGAGAATGACTCTGGCCAAATGCTTTGCCTAGTGCTTTCTCTGCTGCCTCGTTGGTGAATCCTAATGCAGCAAGAGCTTGTGTACATGAGTCCCAAGTTTTCTTATCTTCATCAGTCAACAAAGCATCTTTCATTTCAGCAGTTGAATGTAACTCCCATCTTCTTGATGGTAAAGTGGTTATTTGAGGTCGCACGTGAAGATTTACAGATAAAGGTGGATTAGTTGTGGCTTCTGAGAGAGAATCAGGCTGCGAGGGAGTTACAAAAAATCCCATTAGAAAGTGAAACCAGACTGTACAGTGTTGCATTTTGTATTTTGTATTCTTTATTACCCCACGTTACAAAGACAATAATGTGACATTTGTTATAGATTAAGCCCTACTCCCCACTTACAAGAACAATAATAAAGAGATATAAAATGACTAAATCACAAAATGAGAAAGGTGAGTACAAAATGATCTTTCATCTCTAAAGAACCACCAAAGAGGCCTAATGGTCCGTGCTAGAAACATTAGGGGAACGTAATAGGTGTATGGAGATGTCTTTAGGTCAGTTCCAGGTGAACTAGGCTTAAACCATTAACGTGCTTCCTAATAAACATATTTGTTCATCCATACTAGACGCAATTATCCCTTTTTGATTCCAAGATTTACCACTCAAGGCATTTTTGCCCTTCTATGAACCTACCAGCCTCCTTAGCACCAACGTAAGACTTCCAAGAAACTTGGGAGTATAATTTCTGTAAAGGTATGTCAAATTATCGAATAAAGCAGAGCAGAGTTTTAGTAATTTTAAACTGCAAACTTTATCGATTTATGACCAGGGTAGATCCATTCAATCATTCACATCTTATTGGTTTCAAATTAAGCAGCATCAGCTTCTTGTTCTTATTAAGCTCCTCAAGTGATCTGATTGCTTCAAAATATTGCAAGGAGTTTTTCATATGTTGTGAACAACTTTCATATGTTTGAAATAAGATGCCCGTCCTAAGGTACAATAGTGCATAGTCTAGAACTGAATGAGATGAACAAAATGCCAAGAAAATCGTAGGCCAGTTATTATAAGATAAAGTAGACATCCAAGATGCGAGATAAGAAACACATGAGCACAGAAGATCCCAAGACTGTAGTATGGTTTTAAGAGAATGAGCCTGGAGAATATTAAGATCTCAAACACTTCCAAGTCTTGTTGATATTGAGCCCTGGAATTAATGAAAACAGCTGAACAATACTATAATTAAAGGACATTGTTCTCTTCGATGAGATTGTTAAAAGAACAACTTTCTTTTGTGGGAAATAAATGCTTTGCTCTTTTTCCAACCTATAACTAAGAGGACCTTAGAAAGAATCCCAAAGGAAAAAGATAAGTGACTTCAAAAACAGAAGATATCAATCTAAAAGAGGATATTAAGATCTGTTCAAAATGAAGGGATGCAGCTGTAAAAGGTATCATTCAAGTGCTGAACAGCATCAAGGTGACACACCTTTAGATTCAGGAGGGGAAGTTCAGCTAGATATGGTAAAATTGACTTTCATGAATACAAGAGACATGAATTGAACAATATTAACAGAGGTGAATATTGCAAGCCAACATTTTCATGATCGTGAGCTAATAAAAGTTTGCTACTTGTACTATTTGGTATTTTCTAGAGCAATATCTGGATAACAATATGTCTCTCCATCAAGAGGTGAATGGCACATAAAACCGAATTAAGTTAGCATGGAACAAATTCAAGACAGTTCTATTAGCAAACACCAAATAAATATCCCCATATCCCATATTATAGAAATCTCAGATCAACCCACGCATGCACTAGCTTGTCTCAGTGCTATTTGGCAGTTAGTAGTATTTTTATCACTATACTATAGCAATTAATTGGGACAGCCCATTGCCCTCAAGCATGAAACTTGAAACCTGAAACCTGGCCGTGTTTCATCGTATCAGATGAAATTTAAAGAATGGACTTTGTCTGTACAAAATTTTCAGACGAGGGAATATGAAAATGATCATTATCCGGGTGTGCATATTTAGAGATATCTTAAAAGAAACAAAAGTCTGACTATCTTTACATGGTATACATGTTTAAACCAAACTCGCTTTATTTCATCAACTTCGAATGCATATTAACATTCTAAATATTACTTCATAGAGATGGCAAATATCTGCAATATAAACTATTCTTCCAGGAAACAAAACCTATGGTTTTAGATATATGACTTGCAACATATGTTTCTTTTTATCCAATAAAGGTTCCATGTCAAGAAATTACTGTTAATGAAACACTGAAGCTAAAATCGAAAATCACACTATAATAGAAAATTTATGAATTCTCAGGAAAGAACAGGGAAGAAGTAACACTCACAACAGAGCCGATGCCCACTGTGGAATAAAATGTCACCAAAGGAGAAGCCAATGATTTCACCGGCATCGCCCCTCTTTAACGGCACCTTAAAAAGCATATTAAAAAAAATATTTATACAAATATGAAAATGATGTCGAAACAGGAATATAAAACCTCACAAACACATAATAATAATATTGTCAGAGGTAAATTATAGCACAAAATACATATGAACCTAAGATTGGAGCTAGAGACTCACCAATCACCATTGGCTACGGAGTTAAGAGTCTAAAATGCACAAATGAGCAACTCGATCTGTCGACTGTCTATGATCAAATACAAAGGGTAAAAATCCGACTGAAGTACATCGAGGCTGCCTTCTAATGACTGAATCTCAATACTCAACAGATATGCTAAGCTACTACAATTTATAAATCACAGTTATAGTGGTCAAGTTCTCACTTCCTTCCCACAGCAACAATTTCAATTGGTACTTCTAATTAATTTAAGAACACAAAATTATTATATTATAAAATGACAAATAAGGGACGCCAATTTCAACTGCGTTCGTATAAGAAGTGCGTGCATTTATTAACTCAATTAAGATGCAGTGAATTACATAAAAATCAAAATCATTCAACCATTCAATTCCACGGGATTTGAATTTGCAGTTCATATGCATAAAATACCTGCTATTGTAGACTACACTCAATGAGGTTCCAGGGATACAGAGAGCAAATCTGGATATCAGTTGAGGATCCCTCAGTTCAACGGTCAGGGGATAAAGGCATTCTCTTGTACATTGGGTAGGCCATGGTCACTGGCCCAATTATGAAGCTATAAAAAGTCCAGGCCCAGCTAACCAGCAATCCTTTAAAGAGTTCTGATCTGCCGATGTCAAAATCGTGTTTAGCTTGACACGACTTCAGTTATGTGGATGAGGCAAATACATTTTCCTCTGTTCCGAACCAAAACTGAACAACGTTGAAATTGCTAGAAATCCGCCATTGCCATGGCGTCGCACCTCCAAATTCATTGCCCATGTTATCATCTCTCACCTTCAAAATCAAGAACGCAAAAGCCGAAATTTTGGAAACCACTCCTTTCATTATCCACTCTGTCGCATTATCCGACCATTGGCAATTGTAAGTTGAACGAAACATCGTATTCAACAAATAATGAAATTCGCAGTGGAGAAACCACAGAGAAAAGCAGTAAAGAGATTAAGATTTCGAGAAAGAAAAGGGTGTTTTTCTTGGATGTTAATCCTCTGTGTTACAAGGGCAGCACACCAAGCTTGGAATCTTTTGCTCATTGGATTTCCCTTTTCTTCTCCCAAGTCAGCCTCAATGACCCTGTCATCGCTGTAAGCCCTCTGTCTCTGTCTGTGTGTGTGTGAATAAATTGAATGTCCAATTTAGGAAATAATTTGACCTGATGAATCTTTCTATGATGTTTGATAACACACTATGTTTGATACTTTGATTGATGTCCTTATGCCACCTGTTGGTTGTACTCCAACCTCTATCCCATGTTTGAAATAACCAATTGATGAGGAGAAACTAGAAAGTGGGGTTTTATGTTTTTTGTGTAATCATAATTAGTAGTTTACAAATTCTTACTCATTTGACGTGACTAGGGAAAATAATTGGATAAAGGTAATGCTACATGTACAACTCCATCTACGCCATAGTTTACCACTCACTCGCAGTATGGACGAGGATAAAATGGTCATTTCATCTTTCATATGTCTAGTGTTTAGTGTTGTAAACAAGGTGGCACATATAGCATTTGCCATATCCACTGCATCTTTAATTTTCAGTTTCATGAAAAGTTGACATTTTAATGTGATTATTATCTGAGATGCTTCTAGCATTAAGATGCAAAATTGTGGTTCCACTTACGAGTTACTTCTCTGTCACAAAAACCATAAATGGTGGATGCTCTAAGGGTGTTCCCCTTTACGGGCACGCCAGGGTTGTTTGAAAGGAAAACTGTATCTAAACGTTGCTTTTATAGGTCACAATTCACATTATCTGCGTGTGAGAAAATAATTATGAATTATGTTGAATTCATAGGTTTTTGATGGTGAAAGATGTATTGAATCCCGCAGACAGATATTGCCTTCATACAAAGCAAATAGAAGGAAATTATGCCCACAATTTGTTGCATCAGAAAGGTTTTCTATGAATAGTTTTGGAAGATCACATCAACTTAGTCTGGATGTTCTACAGAAGTGCAACGTGCCCGTAAGTACAGCTTCTTGTCCATCAGCAATGTTACTTTTTAAATTTTTTTCGCCTCTTAATTGCTGAAAACAAGCTCAATATCTGAGCATGCAGGTTGTTAAAATCGAAGGCCACGAAGCAGATGATGTAGTAGCAACTCTTGTTGAACAAGTTCTACAAAAAGGGTATCGAGTTGTAATAGCTTCTCCAGACAAAGATTTTAAGCAGCTAATATCAGAAGACGTTCAGATTGTTATGCCTTTGCCAGAAATCAATAGATGGTCATTCTACACCCTGAAGCACTACATAGCTCAATACAGTTGCGACCCACAATCTGATCTAAGTTTACGTAAGTACCTAATTTTTCCATTGCACGATTTTGTTCGTTGTCCATGGATAAAATAGTTGACTGGTTTAATCTTTCAAGATAGCTATGAACTATCACCCTTTAATTTTCTTTTTCGTTTTTTTTTTATAATTTCTCTAAGCCACTCATAGCAGATGTGGCATAGTCTGGATCTGTCAAATTAGCTGCTTCCCAACTTGCACCATACAGAGATATTCTCTGAGTAGTGTAATTATTTTATAGGATGCATTTTGGGTGATGAAGTGGATGGTGTTCCTGGCATTCAGCACGTGGTACCTGGTTTTGGTCGTAAGACAGCTCTAAAGCTTTTAAGAAAGCATGGCTCCCTTGACAATTTACTTAACACCGCAGCTGTGAGAACTGTTGGCAGACAGTACGCGCAAGACGCTCTTACAAAATACGCTAACTTTCTACGTAGAAACTATCAAGTCCTTTCATTAAAGAAGTATGTGTGGTCTAAATTTTATTTACTACCATTATCTTTTATGTCCTTGTTTTCTGAGTCTCTTCTCAATGATTTCATTTTCCATTTAAAAAAAAAAAAAATTGATTGCATTTTCCAGGGACATTGATGTGCATATTGAGGAGCAGTGGCTGTCACCCAGGGATACACAGAATGATTCAGTTATTTTAGCTGACTTTGTGAATCTGCTAAAGGAAAACAAGAATCTTCGTGGGCAGAGTAGATCACCTGGTGTTGGGTAGGTAAAGGTGTTTACTTTTTCTATATACCGTTGATCTTCTGCTTGGAGTGGATGGGAGATGTGTTGTCTATATCTAATGTGGCAATGCCACATTGTCCAGACCACTCCACCTATACAAGCTGGTCGAGACTTGACTGCCCTCTTGCCTATTGGGGCCCGCATGAATGAAGTTTTAGGACGAGTTTGATTGGTGACATTGGTTGTGACGGTGAATCCATGGAAGTATTGCAACAGAATTATTGATGTGTTTGATTGCAAGAATGGACTTTGAAAGGAAAGAAAATAAATTAACTCCCAACATGTATATTGTATGTACATTTGTAGTAAATGCCGTAGGCTGTTGGACATTACTTGGCTTGGTAAAGTTAGTCAAATAAGTGATTCCAAAACTGTGAACTAATGTGCAATGAGCGTGCCTTAGTGGAAAAGGCAATGGTGTTCAAAGACACCCGGGAGTTTCTTAAGAAACTCAGATTGTTCTGTCATCTGACTCAGTTTTTAAATTCGAAAATGGATCAGATTGACGAGCGGGCTGGTAATTTTCAAAATTTTTGCGATCCATTGGATGCCGTGGCGTGGTCAACTTTTGGCAAAATTTTTGGATAAAAGTTAGCCAAAAGTTAGCCGCCACGACATCCAATGGGATCATCACAAAATTTTGAAAAATTACTAATTTCGTCTCGTCGTCATAATCTAGATCCATTTTCAATTTAAAAAGAGTCATGAACTCAAAATCTGAGTTAAGAAACTCCAAGGTGTTTTTGAACACCCCTGGTGAAAAGGTACTCGTTATCGGTTGATTCGGGTACCATCCCGCCAAAAACTGACTAATTTCATTTGGGCTTTGTTTATTTGCCATGTGATGATTTTAGCGAAATTGTTCAGAGCCTTTGGTATTTATTTCCCTCAAAATTAAGTACTTGTTTAGGAAAACTATTTTGATAATCAGTTTTTTTATACTTATCATTAGGTGGTTATTTATTTATTTTTTCAAGTACTATGCTTATCATTAGTTATACACACTAAAAGAAATGTAATTTTTTTTTTTCAAATATCTTTTATTTTTCAATTATGCGTTCTCTCTAAAAAGTAATTTTCATGAGAAAAACAAATAAGCAAACAAGTAATAATTGTAATATAAATTGAATATATTAAGAAACTTGGGATCAAATCGAACACACTTGACCTTTGTTAATAATAATATTTAGGGTTTTCCTTAATATCCTAATTAGTCATAGTTATCAGACCCGGATCGGATATTGATCCGGATGGAGATACAGGTCACTGGTTCTCTAGTTGAACCAGTGACTAGGTGGTTGAACTGGCAGGTCAATTCTTATCAAATTAATAAAATAATTGATCCAAATTTAATTAAATTATCGCCATTGAAAATTGGCACTGTATTAATTTGTAAAATAACACTCCATAAGTGAAAATTAAAATTAACAATTATTTTTTTAACGGAAAATTAAGAACTACTTCATACATTGTTTATTAAGAAAACTAAATAAAAGGAAAAAAAAAAAAAAAAAAAACATCACTGCTAATTTTCATCACTTGTTGAAGCTTGTAGGAGAGTCGTGAAGTTCAAACCAAAGAATTGCAAGCCTAAAATTAATTTTTTAATCCTAAAAAAAAATTAACTTTTGTATTGTGCATTTGACCCAACAAGTTTAGACGGTTCCGGGTCACCGGGTTTTGCCGAGTCATCAGTGGGTCAATAGCAAAGGAGTAAAAAAGTCGAACCGAACCGATTTAGTTACCGGGTTTAGTTTGAGTTTTTTCTTGTTTCTTTTTTTCTTTTTCTTGGCAAAGTTGTCCTTGAATTGTTATATAAAAGTATTAACTATAGAGTATGAAAATGTAGTACTCAATTACTAACGTTAATTTTGTCAAACAAGCACTGATGTTATCTAATGCTATGCTATTGGGTTGGGAAAAAAATTGGCCCCCGCTATCAACGTTCAACAATACATGACGAGTCTTCTTGGAAGCATACTGAATAATTACCTCGTTTTAGAACGTTGACTCAGATGGATCCAACACAGGAAAATGGGTTTGCAAAGAAAACGATGAGATGCTTCTCCTATGATTGAATTCAACAGTATACACCACTTGCCAATTCTCCATTCCCCTTGTTTATATGCAACTAGGTTAACCACAACACAAAACCAGCATCTCCGCCGTCTTTAAGCATCTCCGCCGTCTTCAATCTGGTCAGTATATATCATCTACGAATTTTATCTGTTTTTTGTCGATCAGATTTTTTTTCTTCCTCTGTAATTTTTTTTTTTTGGAAGCTTTCGAAGTTATTTTAGTTCTCTATACGCTTTCATCTCATGGATAGTTGTTTTTGGCGCGTGTGGTTTGATTTGCAAAGCTGCTTAACTGTGTGATAGATACAGGGTAAATCAATTTTTAGAATTTTTGGATTCTAGGTATGCTGTATATAAGTATATTAGTCCCCTCGAATGTAGATCGATTTATTATTCTTCTGTATAAAGAATATCTTTGTAAGGGATTTCTTGCTGATAGGGAAAATTTTCTAAAATATCTAGCACTCTCAGTGTGTAGACCTACTCTTAGGATTTGAGATTTGAGAGTCCTCTAGAACATGAAAGAATCTTACTTTGTTAATTGGAAAACCGATTCTTTCGTGTTAAGCTTCTAGGTCATGTTTGGGAGGAAGGTGATGTTTAGTGATTCTCTCCGCCGAAGAAATTTTAATTCCTCGAACACCTGAAAAGGATATCCCCTGTTTCACCTCCAATGATTAAGTTACAGTTTGGATATAGGTAGAAGGATAATTAGGAGAACAGAAATTATGGAGAATAAGATTCGATTTACCCTCATGGATAAATGGGTTGAGGCATTTGTGGAGGATGGCACGCTTACATGATGACATGTGGCCTCTTAATCAAGCGACATGTGCCTGTGTGTAGTCGCACTTCACATATCATAAAATCTGGGTTCATCTCGCTGATCACGAATTGACATGTGTATCACGAGGACAAATACATATAAGCTAAAATGTACTGATTTTTCTATGCACTTGGTTCATCTTGAAGATGAGCATTATTTTTTGCTTTGCCTGAGATTTGGCTTAAAAATTTGGTTACTCCTCTTTGTGTTACAGTTATCGTTGCATTGGTCGATAGTCCAAAAACAATTTCTATATGGATCCAGAAGATAAGATATGTGATGCAACATGGATAAAGTCTTCCTCGAGCGATGAACCTTTCCACTCATTGCAACAGAAGTGGGATGATTCATCATTGCTCAATTTTCAAACGACATATGATGAACACTTCTCTGATTTCAATGAACCTTCCTTTGCTCACAAGATCAACAAAAAAATACAAACCTCGGGCGAACATGATGGGCAGATAAAAGATTGGGATCCAATGGAAATGCTAAACAATCTGTCTGTCTTGGAGAAAAAGATACATCAGCTTCGGGATATGGTGCATTTGGTTGCTGGACAAAGAGAATTGGTCACCGGTCGACCAGGACAACTTTTGGTTCATCAACAACAGCTCATCACCACTGATCTCACTTCAATTATCGCTCAATTGATTTCTACAGCTGGGAGTCTTCTTCCAAAGCACGCCATTCCTCCTTCATCTGAAGCCATCAGTTCTCTCGGGGTAACAAATTCTTCAGGAGTTTCACCAAATTTTGAGATCCCGAGTATTAACGGTGAGAGGAAAGTTGACCCTCCAAATCAAACTGATCTTGAAGAACACGAGTTGAAAAGTGATGATGATGCTGATATGGGTGAAAACCTACCACCAGGCTCTTATGAAATCTTGCAACTCGAGAAGGACGAAATTCTTGCACCCCACACCCATTTTTGCACAATATGTGGAAAGGGATTCAAGAGAGACGCCAATTTAAGGATGCACATGAGAGGCCATGGAGATGAGTACAAAACCCCGGCCGCTCTTGCGAAGCCCCACAAAGAGTCAAATTCTGAGTCCATTGTCATCAAAAGGTATTCTTGTCCTTATGTTGGCTGTAAACGCAACAGAGATCACAAAAAATTTCAGCCTCTGAAGACTGTCTTGTGTGTGAAAAACCATTACAAGAGAACTCACTGTGACAAAACATACACTTGCAGTCGCTGCAATGCAAAGAAATTCTCAGTTCTTGCAGATCTCAAAACACATGAGAAACATTGTGGTCGAGATAAATGGCTTTGTTCATGTGGGACGACTTTCTCTAGGAAGGATAAACTTTTTGGTCATATCACTCTCTTCCAAGGTCATGCTCCTGCTATTCCTGCAGATGCAGATGCAACATCCGATCGAGGACAAAGTAGTGCCAAAAATGCACCTCAAAATGTAGTGGATATGAAATTTTCTGGAGATGACCCTGCAAATATTTCACAGTTAAATTTTGAAACTAGTGCTGGTGGGTTGTTCGAATTCCCTCGACTGTCATTTGAAGATGCAGGAAGTTCGTTCTCTTTTCTTGTTCCTGAGCCATGTCGTTACCCTCCAAATAATGGAAATATTCAAACTCAAAATATGTAGCTGCAAAATCTTCATTCTGGAGATTTCCTTGTATTTTTATCTGCCATTTTTTTTTTAAACTGATTGTAAAACATATTGAAGAAATTCATGTATCTGCTATTATTTTAATAAACTAAATTTTATATTGTTTAATTTCACCATCTCTTCGGGTTTTTTACTTTCGCTAAATGAGGTCTACATATGCCAATGGATCATTCTTCCCATATCAGAATCTCAAAGCAGACCATATGATCAGTACATGGAAAACTTGCGACTTCAATCATTGTTCCTCACACCATTTTTAGAATCTTTTATTAAGCATATCAGTTGTTCATTTCTTTCTTGATGTTAATTCAACTCCATATCGTACTTTAACTTTGGAGCACGTGTGAACGTTGAACTCCAAGATTCTACTAGAACATTGCAAACATTTATTATGGGCGAAGCACATGAATAGCTCTGACAGGATGCATTTCGAATTTTCAACATTATAGACAAAGAAAACATAGTAGTGAGTGATTTCCATAGTAGCAAGAGTACATCAATCTATCCTCAAAATAAATCTCTAAGTTGGAGATCAAAAGCAGAAAATTTGCAAGAAGTCGTTTAGCGGATTGAGCTAATCTTCGTGAAGTTGGAATTGTGCAGTAGTACGAGTTTCAAGCCCTTAGCACCACCTTCTCCAGATTTCGACAGCTTTTTCCAATCGCCAGAGTTATATTTTTCCTTTAGGACAACATCATCTGCACAGGTCCAAGTAGGTCCTCTCGGAGAGCTGTCTTTGTACAAAAACCTGCCTGAGAATGGATTCACCAGACTATCACGAAACTCTCGTGCTGTTTCACAAATTACACCCTATACCAAAGAAAGACAGAAAAGCAAAATACAAATTAGTTGGATCAAAATATCTTAAAGAAACGAGATCAAGACAGAGAATGATTTGTCTTTCTTGTCTTACTTCAGACATGGCTTTGATCTTGAGAGTGACATCATCACTGAGAAGCACAAATCTGCCATAATTCCTAAGTCGCTTGAAGAAAAGTGCGCATTCAAGGATATGATCTTCTGCAGTTGGTGTAACAATATCTTGTATAGTACACGGAGAAAATGGAGACGAGCTGATAGAGAATAAGCTTTTCTCCTCATAAAACCAAGATAGAGGAGAAGCAGGTGGGGTGGGTGCGACTGGTCTTCGTTCTTCAGTCAAGCTCTGCACATGAATCCATCCTTCTGATTTCTCCACACACTCTTCAATCCATTCAAGTGCTGCAGAAACCTCTGTTGTTCGTCTAAAGAAATTGGCTCGTCTCAACATGCAATCCAGTTCCCTTATGACTAATATCAAAAACCGAAATTCTTAGCTCAAAATTTATAACATTATAAAGCAATATTTATATTTGATTCATAGTATGGTAAAGAAGTAAGCTACCAATTCTAGGAATTATCAAACTAGTCCCCTTAAGACCTCGCAGAAGCTGCAACTCCTTCCTCGACTTCTTGTTTAGCAAACATGAAATGTCCACCGCCATGGTCCACCTTGTTGTCTTCCTCCTTAATGGTCTTGTTCTGTAAAGTCATGTGAAAGAAGTAAATTCTTTCGCACCTGAAAACAAACATGAATTCAATCAAACTTACCTTAAAAGAATGAACAGTGGCATCAAATTTGTCCCTGGACTTCACAACCAGATGTTGAAAAGGCTTTCTATCTGATTTAGCCTTCAAGTCTACAACTGTCATCAATGATGATGATCTGTATGACTTTGGATGCTCATTTTCTGTCAGCTTCCCCAAATTCTTTGTGTGCCTTAATCGAAGAGTATTTGGAGTCATATTCTCTTTATCTGGAGTGAAAATCTCTTCTTCATCCTCGTCAACACGAGAAAATAGAGACGACGAAGTCAAGTCACTCCTTGAATTTCCTTTGTACATGCCAAAATGGTCAACTTTCTTCAGTGGAGATGAGATGTATGACTTTGGATTCTCAACTTCTTTCAACTTACTCATCTTCTTCATCTGCCTCTGTCGATGAGTATTTGGAGTCATATTTTCTTTGTCTGGGGTGAAAATCTCTTCTTCCTCATCAACACAAGAAAATAGGGCCCGCAAAGCAGAGTCAATCCTCGAATTCTCTAAACCTTTCTTCTCCAAGGACTTAATGAGAGAACCAGAAGAGCAATTCTCCTTGTCTGGAGTAAAGATTTGTTTTCTAACACTGTCACCTCTAGCAAAAGGATCTTCAGAAACTGATTCAGATTGAGAATATCCACGAATTGGCGATTTCCCTTGGGAGTAGTCCGGAGTGAAAATTTCTTCGTTCTCATCATCTGGAGTAAAGATTGGTTTGCTAATAACATCATCAATAGCACAAGGTTCTTGGAGAACAGATTTGTTCTGCAAATGTTCACAAATGGGAGATTTAACTGCAGAATTGATATTTATCCTTGCACTCCTTTGTCGACTCTGACTCACTTGAATCTCAACACCGGCCGGTTTACCCCTTCTGAACCAAATGCTTGAACCAGAAGATGATTTCTCCAATTGCACTTCAGAAAGAACTGAATTTTCAATTTTTGACACATCTAACATGTTTTCTTCGTGATCTATTTCAAATGATTTCTTGTTCTCAACATCCTCGTCATCCAATGGACTCATTTTTTGGACAGAAGAAGTGAGGTTCTCATCAGCAAATAGCAGTTGTAAACCTTCCAAATTATCCTCATCCTATTACATGAAATTGTATAAATGAAAAAGAAACTAAAACATATGATTCGATATGACACTAGAAGTACAATAATGTTGCTTGTCTTAAACTTTACCAGACGCGTGTCTTGTCCTGTTTCTTGTACAGCATCAGTTGTCCTTGTATCTAATGGAGGAACAAACGGATTGTCTAAATCATAAGCGTGCGATTGGAAGCCAATGTAATCTGTACAGCCTACGTGATCCACCAAGCTGCATCGTATCACCTTCTTTCAACTCCACCATAACCCTGGTACAATCTTCTGCCCAGAAATCCAAGTCCCGTGGACTGGAATAGAACCCCCATCAATCAGTAATCAAGAAACTTCATTAAAGTTCTAGTAAGTATTAACACACAGAGACAGATGATTAAAATCCATAATCTGCTCAATCTACATAAATTTCCATGTATACTTGTTATTCCTACCCTCAGAGAGAACAACATGATCGCTCGCTAGATTCTCTTAATTTCATGAGAATCGCACATCAATAATCTGTAGACTGTAATTCTGTATCACATATCATGAGAGAGAGGGAGGGAGGGAGGGAGGGAGGGAGGGAGGGAGGGAGGGGGAGGGGGTGGAATTGTCAAATTGGGGATTCACACAGGCACAGCGAATAACCCCAGAATCAATATCAAATTATTGAATTAATATAAACCAGACAATTGATAATTTACTTACGTAATCTGTATATACACACATGAACAAGGCCGAAGGCTGATTGAATTATTCAAAAAGAACATAATCAAATGCGATGAAATCAAACTTCCAAAGGGAGACTTAATACCAGAATACAAGTCGACCACAGAGAGGGAGCGAGAAGAAGGATTGAAGTGAATACGGAGGTGGAATCTGCTGATACTCGGATGTTCCAAGGTGATATTGCAATCTGGATGCCGTCCAACCAACAGTGTTTCTTCTTTTGGTTGATTCTTTCTCGTACTGAAAATTAGATTCTATTGAAGAAGAAGAAGAAGGAAGAGGGATTGAAGGTGGCTTGTCGAGGAGAAAGATGTTCTTGAGAATCGCATTATTCTTTAGGACTGTGAAAACTGGAACCATCTCCTCGGATTTCAACTCTGTCTCTGTTTGTTCTTGCTTGTTTTGCACTGTGAAAATTGGAAGATCCATCTCGCCTTCTTTCAACTCTGATTTTTCTTGCTTGTCTTCCGCCATTAGAGAGAGAGAGAGAGAGAGAGAGAGAGAGGTTTGGGGTAGCGTTTCTTGAACAAAACAGGGAGGGATTTTGGGGGATTTTGGGGTAGCGTTTCTTGAACAAAACAGGGAGGGATTTTGGAGGATTTTGAATGTTAAAAATGGTGACCGTTAGAGCTGTTTTTGATATATTTTGTGATTCGAAACGGCTATTCTTATTTAAATCCCGAACCTAATGAGAAGTTGTTATTATTATTATTATTATTATTATTATTATTATTATTATTATTATTATTATTATTATTCATCTTCAGGGTGGACCCGACAGTCGATGGTTGCAGGGGGAGAAAATGGCCAGCGATATTGAAAATGACACAAGGGGAGAGGAGAAGCCGAGCTTGAGCGACATTGAAACCAGAATGGGACATATAGCCTTTTTTTTTTTGGAGTGGGAGAGAAATCTCCCCCCGGTCAGGATTATTATTATTATTATTTATCTTTGACAGTTAAAATTTTCCCTCTCCCATTCTCATTTTCTGTTTTCTTGTTCTGCTCTTTTTTTTTTTTGTTTTTAATTCTTCTTTTCCAATTCCGCTGTGGAATGATCAAAGAGAAGTGCTCTCATCGTGTCGACCATTAAGAACCTCCATTGAAGAGATGGTTTATTAGGGATGGATTAAAAAATTGAACCGAAAGAATCAAACTGGAATCAAATCGAAAAAATCGAAATCGTAATTTTACTTGTTCCATACACTCGGTAATTATATTGTTATTTACATATTCCGTAAACTCATTAATTAATGTACTCTACATTTTTTCTTGATCAAAGTGGAAGAAATGATTCTTGTACAAGTCCAAAAGATCTTGATTAAAGTGGCAAACTATGATCTCTCATCAAACCTTTTCATTGTGTTCCGTACAACACTAGGTACAAAATATCAAAATGCCATCACCGTAGTAAAGGAAAAACAACAAACTTAAGCACACAATGGACAAACGTCAGCATGTATCATCTTCATACAAAAGGACTTTTTTTCCTTTTCCTCACATAAGCAGAGACAGTCTACCAGAATATTAACTTATCTAACGTTCCACGTAAATCATGGTGAAGCTGATGTATACCAAGGGCCAATCATGCGTTTGAACCGATGAGACGAAAATTGGAAGTGTGTCCTTCAATATTAAACCCAAGGAATATTTCCATAAGAAAAAAGTCAGTTTAATCCTCTTTGCTACGAGCTAGTCTTGCTCGGTGTCTGAGCTCGGCCCTTTTCCATTTAACTATCAGATAACATAGTGAAAATAAGGTGTTCACCTGCAAATAGAAAGTGAGGTAAAAATGAGTAAGAAAAAGTGATTAAAATTGTCAGTTGACAAATATGCTGTTAGAATCATTCAATCCCCAAAACCAAACATGCCATTAAGGGTAATTAAAAACTAACCAGGATTATCATTGCAATCACCAATAATGGTCCAGACCAGAGTACTGAGAGGAAAATCCCACGTGGGTCGAAATAATTTTGTCCTGCAAAGCTTTTCCAGTTTCCAGCCAAGAAACTATTTAGCCTCTCAGCAAGATACACTCCTCCCACTGCACGGGGATGCTACTGAATTAGATAAACAACATTTTGAATATATAATTATATAAACTGCAACTCATGCTACGTGAACAAGAAGATAGTTATGTTAGCATGAGTTGTGCGCTACTACTTTCCTTCAACAAACATGTTTTTATAAACGCCAAATATTTCTCAAAACACTTTTCATCCACGAATATTGTCCAAAATCATTTTCACTACCTGATTACCCCTATTTATAAAAGCTTCCATGTGATCCAAGCATTCTTGGCCAAGCTTAAAAAGTTGACTTGTAAGTAATGATAAGTTCAGATAAACACTATAATTGATCAAAATGGAAAGTGTGTTACTTGTTCCGAAAAGGTGGCAAGAGTTTCTTTAGAAATGGTTACAAAAAGTTATGCAGAATAACAGATACAACAATATAAGTTTTTGGTACATTGGGAATAGAGATATTTCTATCTAATTATGCTTTAATTTTCAAAATTTTATAGTTTTGTATATAAATTAGGTATTCTCTAGAAACAAAAACTTAGCGTGTGTTCTTCAACTCACTTCTAAGCTAAAGATCATATTCTACTACTAACTAATACTTAAGTGATAAACCCGATATAAGCTCAAGTGCTTTGCTAATATAAAAACTAATCAATTCAAACATAATTGTTACTCACAAAGCATATACAAACACGTTGAGCATGCATAAAAAAAAGCTAGAGTAAGATAAACCTACATGCAAGAAGAAACAAGCACATCTGGAAATTGATGTTCTTCCTTGACAATAGAGTTAATAACAGCAAAGCCACATGGAAGGAAAGAAGACATATCAACCAAGGTTCCTGCAAAAGAATGAGTGTGAAGTTCAAAAAGATGAGCAAAAGGCCTCAAATATTAAAGATAAATTATCATCCTCAACATAATAGATTTAACACCAGAAGAAAACACTAAGCGCGTGTTAGGGTATATGTTTTTATGCGTTTTTATGTGTTTTGATGTGATATAGGAGAGAGAAAAAGTGGAATTGAATGGTGGAGATTTGTGTAGTACAGGTAGGTCCCACGAGATTTGTGTGTAAAAATGTGTAAAAATGTGTAAAAATGAGTAGGAGAACGGGGTCTAAATCAAGAATGATCTGTGAGAAGAGTGAAAACATGTTTGTCATCCATAGAAGTAACAAAACCTATCGGGAAACTAATCACCATAAAAGGAACGATATTTGGTTTTTCTTTAGTGTCATCCAGATAGCACCATAAATTGCACTAATATCGGTGGCCATGTTACTCCATTTAAGCAGCCTCCCCTCCTGAAGGAGGAGGAGCATGGAAATTGATTTCCACTTTTGTCATTCTAGCAAGAAAATGAACAGACGTGGACAAGAAGATAGAGCAAAAACAAATATGTAATGAGGCCACAACCAGATTTGAAGTGGTAGAAAAGAAGGGAAGAGATTCCTGTGAATGGATTCTAGAAAGAATTTTATCATTCATCAGCTCTATGACCCTTAGGAGGGAACAATTCTCCTTCCAACAAATCAATTCATACCTGTCCAATAAAAAATCCAAAACAGAACTGGATGAAAATTCCACTTATATTTAGGCTGGCTTTTGGCCGTTTTCTTAAGATGATCTTATTATTGTAGTGAATAATGAGACACAGAGCTTGTCTGACATAGCAATTTTAAGAAGATATGGGGGAAAATGATTCTCTTTTCACTAAAAAGTAAGATAGAGTTCCGGGCGAATGTGAAAAATATTATTATTTCCCTTTTATTGTCTGGAGAAAATGTATGCAAGAACACTACTTTCTTCTGTAACTGCTCATGAGCACTTAAGTGCTCGTTGGTCATTTGTTTGAGCTGATCATTGATATTTGATACATAACAGTGTTGAGTGCTTATTACTTAACGAGCAGTGTAATGAGCATTTGTTAGTACTGAATGCACTTACAAGCTCTGATTGAGACCACCTTCTTAGTCATAATGAGTTTCAGCCTTTCCTAAGTTCTCCAAGAATTAGAAGGTATCAATGAGAATGTTCATAAAACCCTTAAAACATTAATCATTTTTCCTTTCAATATTCACAAAGAAATAATATTATTCAGGAACGTAGAAAAACTTTAAGTCCGAGAACTAATTTTCATTGATATTCTAAAGAGAATTCCTAGAGCCAATAGCATTTCTTAACTTCCTAAGACAAAGACAAGGACAAATGATCATGTGTACCTATTGTCCATTTTTTTTCAGGTCAAGAATCATGGATGTTATGGATGCTAACATCTAAAGGATCCTAATCTATCCCTGTGAAAACAATGTAGTACTGTTTCAAAGGGCTTGTAAAAGTTTCATCACAATATATGATGACAATCAAAGAACATAGTTCCAAGTACGATCTAATGTTCTCCACTGGATCTTGATTTCAAACATATTTTTCATTCTAATCAATCGCAACTTCATATCCCCAATCTGCAATTAAAAAAAAAAAACACCTGTGTAACCAATCTTTATCCTGTCGAAAGAAAACACCTCTCTTTCCAATTGGAGAACTACAGAGGATTAACGGCAGAAAATCAGCTATTCCTTCTCCCCAAATGGAGTGATCATTACACTATGACCAAGATCTATGCAAATGCAACCACACAATTACCGGCTAAACCTAAATTTCAATAATGGATTCTGTCTAAAGTAGTTCTGGGAATCCTAAATTTCAGTGTGGGAATGATCTAATTGTATCAACCGTTGCAACTACAGCAGCTTCGGGTTGAATGCAGAGCTAAAATGCCCATATTCTACTAGAAGATTTATATCTGTATATTGTGCAGTACATAACTTGCACTTTAGATCCAGAATTTTTGTTCCAGAATATAACAAACGACTCTGCGCATTGAAACTTTAGCTTCATGGAAGGCCTCATACGTCGTTCTAGACAGAGGTCTTCATTCCCATTTAGTTACCATTGTCACAAATGATGTTCTTATCTTCATGTCCACTCTAAAATTGACAATTTGCGCCAACAGTGCTAGCCGAACATTTCCCAATTATTGATTGTTCAAAAAATCAATTATTTCAAGAATTTATCCAGTTTATTTTGCAATCCACAAAGCTAAAGGGGCAAAACTATCATAGAAATGTAACACAATGATGCACCATACAGAGGAATCTGCTCAAGTTTGAACACATGCCAGTACAGTTATCAAACGTGTTATCAATATACTCAGTTTTACAATAGACAACACATTTCAATCGAAACCCCTGCAAAGGTAGATACAGAGAAGTCTGAAAGATCGTATATGTACCATATGAGTCGGTTAAAGACCAATCATCCTTTGCACTATGGGCTCTCAAAATATTCAATTCATTCCATAGACAACAAACTAATGTGTATTTGTGTCATTGTATGCATCATACCTTCCAATCAATGGCGTGGAAGAAACCCACGAAATTTTCATAAGCAGGATTCAGTCCAGAGCGGAGTTCAGCAGTGAATTTTTCTACTAGATCTGCCATTTGGTCCATGTGAGCATTCAGAGCAGATTGCAAGTCTTCCATATTTTTTGTAATCTTCGACGGTCTCCTTTGATTTGATCTAGATTTGAACCGGGGAATGGCGAATTTTACTAGTTTTTTGTGTTTTTCTAGTTTCTACCGAGTCTGGAGTGCTCTGGGACACGCTGCAAGCTATTCGCACTTGCACATAGTCCCTCTTCCTTTACTTTTTCTCTCCTTTTCTTTTTATTATTATATTATTATTTAATTATTTAATTGTCCATTTATTTGTCCAAGGCCTTGCGCTAGTAGTGACACACTTTCTTGCTCATTTATCCTGAGTTCGTGACATCCTATCCCACCCTTATAATCTTCAATTTATACTAAAAAAATTATTTATTTATTTAGAATACTATTTTCTCCTGTAGGAACTAACTGGAGTTAAATCCCTCCATTGGCACTATATAGGGTGATAGGAGTTGGTTTTTAATGATTTTTAAAGGTTTTTCATGTAAAAGATGAGAGAGAATGGGTGGAGTTGAATGGTGGAGATTTATAAATATGATGTGATATGTGGATATGATTGATTTATGATAAAGAAAGAATTGATAAAAAAGAAGTAAAAAGTTGTAAAAAATTTTAAAAAGTATTGCCTAACACCCTAATAATTTGATAAATATATTTGAGATACCATTATACTTTAAAATATCTTTGGAATGTCATTCAACTTTCAAAAATAATTTCTACATGCCATTGTGTTTAGTTCTATTAAAAGAATTAACATAATTGATGATGTAGAATATTAATACATACACATTGCACAATTTATTTACCATCTTAATATAAAGATACCGATGTGGCCTTTTTTAAAATTAAAATGACATAATAAAAGTGCACAAAAAAGAAGAAAAAATATTAAACAAAAACATACGGCTGACGACACCTCTTCTAATCCAACTCCAATCAATGTACTCACGATGGCACTTTAAACGATGGTTCCCTCAATCCTTGGCTTTAAGGAGAATTCATCTTCTTTTTCATGATTTCTCCATAAGGTTGTCACACAATTTTTTGAATTGAAACTGGTTTCATTTCTTGAATTTTTATTTTTTTGAAGAAAGTAAACTTATTCATTGATCAAGTCGGAATGGAGAACATTCGAAAGAAATAACGGTGGAAAGTAAAGCCATTCGGCAATGCCGTGAAAAGATCTAGTGACTTGTGCTAGTGTATGAGCTACTCGGTTGGCCGATCTTCTAATCCAGTTGAACTTGAGGCTCGGGAAGTCTTTTGCGAGGAGCCGACAATCGTCAATGAGCCCGCCAAAGTAGGAGATATCGACTCTATTGCTTTGTAAAGCGTTATAAACGAGAAGAGCATCCATTTCAATTAGCTGGACCTCAAAGGATTGAGATTTGATCCAAGAGAGGGCTTCACGAACCCCCAAAACTTCAGCTAAAAGTGGATCGACAACTCCTGCAATCGGGACAATCCGAGCTGCAATAAAAGACCCCAGACCATCTCGAATAACAAGCCCAAGACCAACCCGTTCCTGGTCCTCAAAGATTGCTGCATCAATGTTAAGTTTAAAGGCACCCACAGGAGGTGGTTTCCATTTTTGAACCTGCGAAATAACGGAATCAGCGGTGGCCGAAGAAAGAGCTTGGTTCGCCGCCTTTCATTGCTGGAAAAAATTAGAAGCATTGTGCACCGCCTTTGTCACTGTAAAGGATCGAGCTTCCCACACAGTTGCATTTCGGTTCGTCCAGATGGCCCAACAAAGCATCGCGATCCTCTCCCTGTCCTGTGGGTGGTCCTTGAGTATGTTTGAGAGCCATTCTTTAAAGCTACTTGGCGTGGGAACCTGATTGATGATGCCCACAGATTCCCAAACCTGTCGAGCAAACTCACAATGAACTAAAGTATGTAGAGTGGATTCCTCACTCACTCAGCAGACCGGACAATGGCTAGCCATGTCAACTCTCTTGTCCCTCAGGTGATCCGCTGTTGGAAGAACATTCAGAGCTGCCCTCCAAAGAAGATTTCGGACCTTTGCGGGGATGCTAAGATGCCAAAGGTCGATCCAAAAACTCTCCAAAACAGTGTGGGAAGACAAGAAAGAGTCCGCCATTAATTTCCTATATCCGCTTCGCACCGAGAAAAGGCCTTTATTCTCATGAGTCCAAAAAATCTGGTCGTCCCGCCTAGAGGCAAATAAAGGAATTTTCATAATTTGACGACGGTCGGCTTCATTGAAGAGGGTAGAGAGAAGGTTGGCATCCCACCTATTAGTACCTACAATGATGAGTTGATCGACCGCACGGTCATCGTAGCCCGGGATGGGAGCAGAGGATACAAAGCCTTGGGTTGGACTAGGAAGCCAAGGATCATGCCATATCCTCATCGAATGACCATCACCCATACGGACTCTACAGCCGTCCCTAAGAAGCGGTTGGGCAGCAAGGATACTGCGCCAAATGTAGCTCGGTCGATAGCCAATATTAGCGTCCAAGAATGTGGTTGAGGGAAAGTAGCAGGCCTTGTAAACTTGAGACACCAAGGAGGAAGGTTGAGAGATAAGCTTCCAACCGATTTTACCAAGGAGGGCTATATTCATTTCATGTAGTTTCTTGAATCCCATGCCGCCTTTGGATTTTGGGAGACAAAGTTTATCCCACGCAGGCCAATTAATACCCCTATTCTTCCCTGGGTTGGATTGCCACCAAAATTTATTGAGCATTCTCTCGATCTCATCACAAATCTGATGAGGAATCAAGAACACGCTCATGACGAAATTTGGAACAGCTTGAGCAACAGTTTTAGTAAGTATTTCTTTGCCGGCTTGGGAGTGACACTTCTCCTTCCACCCTTGCACCCGATTCCATACCCGATCTTTGATGAACGAAAACACCTGGGATTTCTTTCTACCAATAATGGAAGGCAAGTCGAGATATTTCTCGTGACCATGGAAAGCTTGAATACCCAAGGCCATCTGAATATTATTCTGCCTCTCGAGATCAACATTGCCGCTGAAAAATAAAGAGGATTTATGGTAGTTGATAGACTGCCTAGACTCCACTTCAAACGTAGAGAGCAGCTCCTTGATTTCCTCACACTCCCTAGTGTTTGCTCGAAAAAACAGCAAGCTATCGTCTGCAAAAAAGAGGTGGGTAAGGGAGGGGGCTTGTCGAGCAAATTTACAGCCATGAATTATCCCTAATTCCTCTTTGGATTGAACAAGTGAAGATAAACTTTCCGAACAAAGAATGAATAGATATGGCGACAAAGGGCAACCTTGGCTCAATCCTCGCTCTGGAATGATGGGACCAATATCATAGCCCCCTTGAACTACATGAAATCGAACAATTGACATGCATAGAATGATCAAATCAATCCACTTTTGAGGAAATCTCATATGGATCATAACATGCTTCAAAAAGCCCCATTCCAGACGATCAGATGCTTTGCTAATATCAATCTTGAGTGCAGCCACACCATGTTTGCATTGTTTCTTCTTCTTCATATAGTGAAGGGCTTCAAAAGCCAACATAATATTGTCCTGAATGGACCGCCCAGGAACAAAAGCACGTTGGGTTTCCGAGATGATGTCCGGCAGAATCAACTTTAGGCGGTTAGCAAGAGTTTTGGCCATAATTTTATATAATTTCTTGAAATTTTTTGAATATGAATAATAACTCAAACATTTTTCGTTCTTAGTTGGTAGCATATATTGTTTTGTTTTATCAAAGGGTCATAATTATTAGTATACTATGTTGTTATTAATCATTATCTACATTCTTCTTTCGTTGCTGGCCCAAATATAATTGTTAAGGAACCTTGGAAGAAAAAGCGAAACCACAAACCAAAGAGAGCACTATTGAAGGCACGGGAGGTGGGTATGCTTATTGGAGTTGGAGAGGAAGAGTCGTCTTGGATTATGTCGTACATTTCCTTTTAATATTTGTTCTTCTATTACCTTTTTTTTTGGCACTTTTGTTATGCCATTTTAATTGAAAATATACCACACTCGCATCTTTATATTGATATGGCAAATAAATTGTGTCATGTGTATATACTAATATTCCATATCATTAATTATGTTAACTCTTTTAAGGGAACTTAATGAAATGGCATACAGGATTCATTTTTGAAAGTTTAATGGCACTCTACAAATATTTTAAAGTATAACGGCATTTCATATACATTTATCAAAGTAAAGTGGTATTGGGGATATTTAAGTCAACTAATTGCAAGGTTTAAAGTTTAATAAGAAACAATTGAGAAGAATGGCGACGGGGAGTAAGAAGACGGACAGACAAAAGTACATACAATAAATTTTTTCTTTTAAATATTAGATAAAACTTCGTTACCATCAGTGATTACTAGTATAGTGCTTCAAATAGAATTCGACTATGCAAGATAATTTCCATAGATTAACAATCGAACTTGTGCAATTATTGTGGTAACTGAATATGTAGCAGTGGAATTAAGAAATGGATAGGAGAATTGAAAGTTAATGGTGCAACTAATTACAAAACATAAACTTTCTGCAAATTGTGGGGAAGATCGATAATTTCTATAGATTAACAATCGAACTTGTGCAATTATTGTGGTAATAGAATATGTAGCAGTGGAATTGAGAAATTGATAGGAGAATTGAAATTTAATGGTGCAATTAAATTACAAAACATAAACTTTCTGCAAAGTGTGGGGAAGATCGATGACTCCTTCAGCAAAATATGAAGGAATGCGAGTTTTTGTGAAGGGTGAAGACATGCATATTCTTATCTTTTCCTTCCTTGTAGAAAATTTCTCAATGGTCACGATTAATTGCTTTTATACATTACAATTACAATTAAATTGGTAGTTGACTCCTATTATCATTAGCCACTTATACTTTGTACAATTATCTACAAAGAGGCTAATAATACCTACGTAGCATGTTAATATTAGTTGATTAACACGTGAGCATCACATAATAAAACCAATACCGAGGCACTAGAGCAATACTTGAAAGTCCTAAGTTGCCTAAGTTTACTTAGCAGTGTGAGCAGATGTATCTGTAATGCATACGGTTCTCCATTTGTTAGATGAGTTAGATGTGTTTGGATGTACTAGATGTATGTGTAATGTGCAACGTCCAGAAACAACAACATTCGTTGCAACAATGTAAAAATAGTAAAATAAACACAGCACATGAGATTTTTAACATGAAAAATCCCTCGGGGTAAAAAAAAACACGTGTCCGTTGCATACAAACAAAAACCGATTTACTCGTTATAAAAGAATTTAAATCATACAAGTACACTGTATAATGATTTTACGTATAAAATCAACCAACAGGTAAGAAACTATAAGAAAATTCCATGTTTTCATTCTCAATGTGTAATGTGAGCTAACATCACATCGCTCATCCACAGCTCCTTGTATCTCCCACAATCCCACAATGTAATTCGCATTCTCGTGAAAACTCTAAGCAGTTGAAGCTCTTCTTGTAGTAAATCGGACCGAAGATTCTTAAGATCAACATATTTATAGGATTTTGGACATGCAGTTGAATTAGGCACATGCATTCAATTGAATTTGCATGTACGGGTATCATGGAATGGACGACTATAGGGTGGAGAAAGTCATGCCTTGTTTTTTGGTCTTCAATCTTGGACGCCCACTTCATTTTTTGCCTCCACGAAAAATCTATATATTAATAAAATGAGCACGTTTTCCCGCTCAAACTATCAATTTTTAGAATTAAAAAATTAATTATAAAATTTCATTTCCTACCCAATCCCTATATATTCGTTTTTTAAGATTAAATGGTATATTTTGAGATAAACCCAAATATTTTATCAAAGAAATCTCCCTATATATAAGATTAAATGGTATATTTTGAGATAAGCCCAAATTTTTTATTAAAGAAATCTTACATACACGGGTATTTCCTTCTCATCTTTATCACTAACAGCATCACGTCAATCGAAGAGTATAAGTTTTTCAAGAACGCAAAAAAACACTAGTATTAAATACAACCAAGTCCCATGGGAGAAGAGAACTAGTTATCTTCAAAATCCAAATTTCCTACAATCAGAGATAACTCAAATCATGGTAGGACAATTCAAATTAATTAGAATAATGGATTAAGTAAATCAAGAGATAACTTATCAAATCTTACCAACTAATGGGATTCATTATACTTGGATACCTCATGTGACTTTAGACGTGTAAAGCTTGTTTGAGTCCTAGTGGGACTCCTGAATTTTAGTACAATCCAAGTACACTTATCACATGAAGATGATAGCTTAAGATAAGACTCAATTTGATTTATAAGATAAACCTATATTTACCTTAAGATAACGCAACAAGAAAAAGCATGTGATAAAATTGTCATATACTAACAACCTGAAAATATCTCAATCTTGTAATTAAAAAACACAAGTTGCATCAACACTGAACAATAGAAATGCAAACTAAGAGGGTGTTAGCGGATAAATTTTAATGTATTTTTATGAGTAGGAAGAGATAGCATGAATGGAGTTAGATGGTGGAGATTTAATGAATGTAGAGATATATGGATGTGATTTGTTTGACCAAATTTGAAATTTGAAATGAATGCATTAAAATGCATTTAGATTTGTTTGCTAACACCCTTTAAGTCAAGATTAACTTTAAATAGATAGTTAATAAATTTAACTTTAAAATAAAGTTAACAATACTAATCATCATCATTGAATAACAGCATTATTGTTTCAATTTTCAATAAAAAGTACAAATTGAGCTTCGGCGCGGCATAACTTGTTGAGAAAGTTTAGATAGGATCTTATCTCTCCCGTTCTAATACTAATATCACTCCCGTTCTAATACCAATATCTTGACACCGTAAGGTGCCAATATATCATATAGAGTGTGGATATTGGTCCAATGAGGTGCGAGCTCCCCTCAATTGAAAGGGAGGGTAATATGTGGAAGAAGTTGCCACCGTAAGGTTCCATTTATTAGTAGGAGATCATTGGCTAGAATGTTGTAGACGCCTTATAAGGTGTTATCACTTTAACGAGAGACCCAACCCTACCAGTACGATAGAAGCACTTCGCTAAGATGACAATAAATCTCACTCAAAGAGACAACATTTGAATTGACTTTTTGGCGCCAGTGTACCGGACTTGGTCTAGTCAAAGAACCAAGTTTGTTATCTCATAACTTTAATTTGCAATTTGTAAATTGCGCTGAACTCCAATTTTTTATTTTTATTTTTTAGTTAGCATTATTTTTTTAACTATATGTTGTATATATGCTCTATAAAGTAAAGTGTTCCTTACCCCTCCAATGTTGGGGTTGGACCAGAAATGAACACAATTTGGCTCGTGTTTTGAGAAAGATTTTCAAACCAACCCAATAATTAAACTTTCTAAAGAAATCCAGATCAACCGATTTGATTTGGATGGTTTGAGATTGATTTTCAAACCAAACCAAAAAATATCATTTTTCTAAACAAAAATCACATTATTTATTTGGTTTGATTAACCAAATAATCAGGCACCAACGTTAGTGCCGTAATTAAGGCACCAACAATTACATTTTCGATCCGATTTCCACTTTAAACTGGAATTAGATCGAATCGGCGGGAGTTCAGAATTTTTGAATTTTTCCATGACGCCAGTAACGCCGTGCCACCTGGCCAAAGTTTTGGCACTATTTTTGGCCCAAATTTGTGCCAAAAACTTTGTCATCACGGTCTGAAAAATTCAAAATTCCCTAACCCCCATCGCCGTGATAATTCCGCATCTAGTCCCTGATTTCAAAACAAATGGATTAACCCTAAAATGCAATCGAGTGTCAGAATTCTGACCAACGCGCAGCTGATCATTCCTGTTGGTTTAACACCGCAAATTTTCTATCAACATAATAAAATATTTGATATTTAAGAAAGGTATCCTTAAATACAGTATATTTCAAGCTCAAGTCTAATCGGCAAATATAATTTTGAACTCAAATCTAACCTCGCGCATATAATGCAATTTGTTAGATTTAGGGTGTGTTCGTGTGTATTTTTTTTGTCTAAAAATTAACTAAAAGTGAATTTTTTGAATATATAATGGTGGGGACCATAAAATGTATGGATAATAATGAGCGATGATGTGAAATATATGGTTAATATTGATATTTAATTTTGACTTTTAATAGTAGATGATTTTTAAGTAAAAAAAAAAGTATATACCAACACACGCTTAACCAAACAATAAAATTGTAATGCATAATGAAATGTTTCATGTATCAGAAACCCATCAATGAATATACAACCATTGGAGTATGGAAGTAAAATTACGTAATTTGATAAACATACTGCATGAATGATCCGTTAAGGCGGTGAGGGTGGGGTGTCCGAAATTACACCTTTTGGTACCAATGAATAGCTTATATATAAATAATCAATGATCCGTTATAAGATTTACTTGAATTATTTTTTATTGAATCTCACATAGATAATTTGTCACTTAAAACTCACTTTTTAAGATGAATTTTTTTTTCACTTAAAACAAAGAATGAAAGTGACACAATATATAATTGTTTGATTTTCTCCTTATCATTAAGAAAGAGTCACTATATAACATACTACTATATCACATTTAATTAGAAAATATAAAAATGGCGTAAAATTTAAATCACAATAATTTAAGAACATATGTTAACCCGAAAAAGTTCAAGCCCCCACACAGGTTTAGAAACCCGCACCCCCACCCTCTTACAGCCTCCCTGAATGCAGTGAGGCCCCTAAAGGGGAGGAGGTAGTGAAAAATTCCTCCTTCCGCGGGGACCACATCATTGCCCTTTGTTAATCTCAAGTTTGTTTAAAAGGAAACGACGTGCACGTGGTAATAGGATTTGACGTGTTCAAAAAATAGCAAAATGCCTTAAACTTTAATGCGCTAATAATGTCCAAAATATCATTTTCATGCACAGGGTTATCTAGATGCGAAATTGGAAAATAAAGACTTTTCACGACTTATGGCCCACTGTTACAATATAAAGTGGGTGGTTTCATACCCACAAAAATGTTATCATATTTCAATTGACTTGGAAAATTGATAAATTTCCGTTTCTTCTTCTGTTAATCTATCAAGTAACCTTTGATTAATCTATTTTTCAAAAAAACAAAAAAAAAACTTTGAATAATCAATCTTTAACCTTTGAATAATCTGTCTTTCAAGAAAAAAAAAACCTTTGATTATGTAATCTACTAATCACATTCAAGGTGCTCCCATTCAAAAATAAATAAATAAATCACATTCAAGGTGGTCGACTTGTTGGCTAGTTATATAAGCCCGGTTCAAGCTTGAGCTTATTTATTTATTTATTTATTTATTTATTTATTTTAACCACTTTTACATTCAAGTAAAATTATTAAAAACAAAATCTTGAAGATTTTCATTTTTGTAGTAAGGAAAAACAAAATCTTGAAGATTTTCATTTTCGTACTAAGGAAAAATAAAATCTGGAAGATTTAGCAAGCTGTGAAAGTCATTTTAATTCAGTTACACTAACTATTTCACCCGTGCGTTGCATTGGTGACAAATTTTTCAACTCATAACGATATTGATAGATGTTAATAATATTAACATAAAATCTAAAAAAATAATTAAAATAAAGAATGAGTTACAATAATAAATTTAAATAATTTAACTTGAAACAATTCTATAAAAATTTCGAAAGAATTTCTTCTATATTTCGTACTAATCCATCCTACCAATATGCAAGGAACAACTTACGAAAATCCACACAACTTAATTTTCTATTCTCCATAGAATAGCAACTTAATTAGTATTTACACCCGTGTTTTGCACAAGATGATAATTTGTAACAGTGATTGTGATAATATATAATATTTTACTCATTGCAAGATTAATTTACTAATATAAATCCAAAATAAAATAACCTTAAATATTATAATTACCAAAATAACTCTACTAACATTAGTAGAGCTCATTGTTTTTCTTTAAAATTGTTTTACATTTTATTATATGCAATTATAAATTTTGAGAGATATTAATTATACATCAGTATGATGTACGTTATTAACAATTAATATGTAAATAATGATTTTTATGCTTTAATTGTGAAATATAATCAGTATAGAGATATATTATAAAAATAACAATGTAGTGAGTAATGTCCGACAGACCCTAACACTCCGTTCCTACTATGCCGGGAAACACTTATCCTCATTTCGCCCCATCCTCATTTACTCTAGGGCAAGCGAGGATGATATGAGAATTACAAACTTCCATTCCCCGTCCATGCCCCACTAGAAAATCTCATCCCCGTCCATGCCCCATCGTGATGGTCTAATTGAAGACTTTTATTTCGATATTTTATTTCTTCAATAAATACTTTCTAAATATACTAAACACATGTATTAATATATTAGGTATAAACTTATTAATTTAACATATTCGGCATATTAAATATTGAATCATTTGATATAAAATTTAAATTGATTTGGATAAGACAAATAAATTGAAATAGATATGATTAATAGTTAAATATACAATATATTTGATGATATTTAAAAATTAAATAAAATCTCAATTGCCAAAATTCGATATAAACTAAATAATTTAAAGTAGGTGGGATTTTTAATATTTATTTAGGAGATAGAAACTTAGATAAATATTTAGCATAGTTGAAAGTCAGCTAAAATATTCTAATTGAGTCATATAATTCCAATAATTGATTGAGTCGATAATCAATTATTTAGCAAAAATTCTTAGACTTATTCCCTAGCGAAAGCGACATATTGAACCAAAGAATTATTATATAATTGTTGGTTCGAGTAGTACAAAAATAAAAAATAATACTATGTGAAAACCTATTTTTTGAGTTTGTTACTTTTAAAAAATGAGTAGATCATTTGAAACACCCGTAACTATGCAAAAAGAAATATTAATATTTTGTCATCAACTATAACTCAAAAGAAATATCATAGAAAATACAAAATCACATGAGAATCAAAAGAAAAGCATGTTTTGAAAAAAGCATGATGCTGAAAAAAGTAAATAAAATTAATTATGGACTAATGATCAGTCGTCTTACTTTGCAATAAGATGTAACACCCAATTCTAAGACTCCAGAATCTTATAGGTGTTAACTCAACTTTATTTTAAAATACGTAAAAAAATAAATTAATTTCGTAAGCATATTTTTCTTTCCCGTAGCAATTTAATTAATTTTAATAATTTTTATTTTTAAATAATTATGTTTCCCCCCCTGGTAATTTAATTAATTTTGATTAATTTTCGTCTAATAAAACTCTCTTAATTTTCGTCAAATGAAAATATATCCAATTAAATCTAATAAATATAATTAATTGTAACATAATTAATTCTTATTTTTAGCTAATTATTCATAAAAATAATTTATTATTTCAAAATCTTATGTTTTTTAACCACAGTTTTAAGAATTGTATGAATCTAATTTTGAAGATATTTTATAATTAAAAAGATATCTTGCATGTCAAAAGATGTCTTTTATTTTTTAAGAAAAATCTAGCTAACCACGGTAATCTAATTAATTTTAATTATTATTTATTTTTTAATTAATGTTACTTTTCTATTTTAACAACACAATTGATTAATTTTCGTCCAACGAAACCATGTCAATTTTCGCCCATTGAAACTAAGTCCAATTAAATAATAATAGTATTACTAATTTTAATTGATGGCATAAGAATTCATTTTAATTGATTTTCATTTATTTCTGAAATTAATATTTTAATATTTACACTTTTAAGAATTGTATAAATCTAATTTTTAAGAAATCTTATAATTTAAAAGATGTATTACAATTATTTTTTTTTTCATTTTTTAGGGAAAATCCGCTTCAATTTAATGTTTTTCTTAAATTAATTATATTTTCCCTTTAAGAATGTAATTAATTTGGATCAATCGTTGTCCACTAAACACATGTGTAGCAAAATATTAACAATGGAATTTACTATTTTAATTAATTATTGTTTAAATAATTATAGTTAATGTTTTATTTAATTTAATTATTTCTAAAAAAATTAATTATTTCAAAAAAATTTGCTTCATAACCATAATTTTAAGAATTATATGAATCTAATTTTAACAATATCTTATAATTCAAAAGATATCTTGAAATTTAAAAGATAAATACATAGATTCAATTAATTAAAAAATCGATTAATGTTACAATTGAATGATTAATTAAACAAAATTGATGTTGCACGTTTCTTTTTATTTTTATGCAAACATTAAATGCATTATAATTTTTTAACCCACCAAAATTAAATCTTAGCGAAATCACTAATTTTAATTAATTTTCATTTACTGGCTAATTATTATTTTTAAAAATAATAAATTTATTTTAAAATTAATTAAAGGGTCCAAGCTAAGTTTTAAATTTTCATGTTAAACATTTATTTTATTTTTTATGTAAATATTTAATTAATTGTAATTTTTCATCACACAACAATTAAATCTTACAAAAATTGGCAATTTTAATTAATTTTTGTTCCTTAGCTAATTATTTATAAAAATGATTGATTATTTCTAAAATTAATTATTGAGTCCAACCTAATTTTTAAGTTTTTTAGTACGAATTCGGAATCGTAGTGCTGGGATTTTGTCTCAAACTCGGGCCAACTGCCGGTAAGTTTCTTTTTTTTGCTATAAAACTTTAATGAATCTTAATTTTGTATCGCAAAAAAATTGAATCTTAGTTTTAATTAATTTTTGTTTGTTGGCTAGTTATTTATAAATTAATTAATTATTTCTAAAATTAAGTAACGGGTCTGATCTTTTTTTTTTAATTTTAATGTTAAAACTTTATTTGAATTTTTGTGGAAAATTTTAATCAAAGAGAATTTCGTATGGCATAGAAATTAAATCTTAGTGGAAATTGTTAATTTTAAGTAATTTTATTTTTTAAATACGAAAATTATGAAAAAACGATCAGTCAAAAATTCATTCTAATTTCTAAAACACGTGTACATTGTTCAAGATATAAACTTATAAATTGAGGATTTGAAAGAAAAAATAAGAAAATTTGCAATTTACTAATTCAAAATAAAATTGAAATTTATCACAAATATATAATATTTGTCGACTTTGTGTAATTATACGAGAAATTGTATTTAAGTACTATATCAATATATAAATTATTATTTTGGCAAATTAAATATTTATTAAGAAAAAAATTATCAAGTTTTAAACATAAAATAAAGCTAGCTTTACCATATATTTGCGAGATGAACGAATTGAAGCATTATTTTCCATTTAATTTATTTTCAAGGTAAATCAAACATGGAATGGAATTAAATGTTAAAACAATTTATACATTTCATGATATTTGAATTTTACACACGAACGTCGATTAAGTGTTGTAACAAATTAATAATTTATATTTAAGTTGGACACTAATTTATATATTTGTGTTACATTTTAATTTTTCAAAAAATAAAAATTTATGTATTAATAGCATACTTATTTTAAAGATCTCATCAAGTCGAGTAAAATAGAATCAATTTTCTTTTTTATATGGAGAAAATGAAAAAAAAAAAGGAGAAAATGATAGATAAAGTATTTAGATGTTATGAGATTGGATAAAGTAGGGTGGAAATAATGAAATAAAATCTATATACATTAATATTAATAAATTAGGGAGGGAAAAATGAAGAAATTAAGTTCGATATCGATTCGAAAATAAAAAATAAAAAATAAAAAGAGATTTTTTTTAAATGGGAAGAGAGATTTAAGACAATAAAAAATATAATAAGAAAAAATCATCATTTGCTATATATATATATATATATATATATATATATATATATATTATTCTATATATAGGCGGAAAAAATTGAGGATGCATTTAGGCGGGAAACAAGGCTCCTATTATTTTGGCAATTTAGATATTTATTAAGAAAAAAATTATCTAGTTTTAAATATAAAATAAAGCTAGTTTTACCATGTATTTGCGAGATAAACAAATTGAAGCATTATTTTTCATTTAATTTATTTTCAAGGTAAATCAAACATGGGATAGAATTAAAAGTTAAAACAATTTATACATTTCATGATATTTGAATTTTACACACGAACATCGATTAAGTGTTGTAACAAATTATTAATTTATATTTAAGTTGGACACTAATTTATATATTTGTGGCAAATTTTAATTTTTCAAAAAATAAAAATTTATGTATTAATAGCATACTTATTTTAAAACTCTCATCAAGTCGAGTAAAATAGAATCAATTTTTTTTATATGTAGAAAATGAAGAAAAAAGGAGAGAAAATGATAGATAAAGTATTTAGATGTTATGAGATTGGATAAAGTAGGGTAGAAATAATAAAATAAAATCTATATACATTAATATTAATAAATTAGGGAGGGAAAAAAATGAAGAAATTAAGTTCGATATGGATTCGAAAATAAAAAATAAAAAATAAAAAGAGATTTTTTTTAAAATGGGAAGACGGATTTTAGACAATAAAAAATATAATAAGAAAAAATCATCATTTGCTATATATATATATATATATATATATTATTCTATATATAGATAGAAGATTATATTAGGAAAATTTAATAGGAGGGAAAATTTGAGGATGCATTTAGGCGGGAAAAAAGCTCCTTATATATATATATATAGATGTATAAAAGAATAAGTCAATGATACACAGATACATACATTGATACGCATATATAAAGCAAACGTAAAGCAATGGTGATCAAGAACATATGGGTTTTCCATAGTTACGAAATTTTCAGGGTGTTTTACAGATTCATACGATCTCTATTTTTAAATTTGAGGCAAATTATGGCAAAAAACTTTGGTTGGTCGCCACGAGTGTCACGGAAAAATTTTTCAAATTATTGGAGGAGTTGTGCTATCTACACCCTAAAAATTAATCCCATACGCCCACATTATCCTTACACCCACATTTTTTTTTGAAAATGACTTTAAAATCTACTTCTTACATCCACATTTTTCCATATTTACCCTCCATCTCATACTCTACACCCACCTTCCAAAACCACCGTTTTCACTGTAAGTTCTTCCAACACAAATGCAAACAACGAGAATCCATAGCAATTGACAAAGATTAGTTAACGTTGTTTATTTCGGCAAATTTAGAGCTTATCTTTAACTTTAGAAATGGTCTATGAATGATTTTGGCATTAGAGGAGTTAATTTTGACTAAAAATATACGAACTCGGGACTGATTTGTCGATTCGCTAATAAAGGAATCAGCAAAAACTGGCCGACGCACTTTTAAGGGAATTGGCTGGGGTTGGCGGATCCCATGTCATAGCGATTGGCCAGCACTGGGCGATCTCCATACCATGGGGATCAGCCACAGCTGGCCGATCCCACAGCATGGGTTGGCCGATCCCCATTTATGGGGCAGCGGATCCCCATTTATTGGGCTCGGCCACAACAGGCCGAGCCCCTTTAAAACCGACTCGGTCGTTTGTGGCCGAGCCCCAATAAACCTAATAATTTTTTTTTAATTTAGTAAATTTATCGAGGCAAAAATTTATTTATATTTAATAATAATATTATGTTAATCACATTAATTAATTATTAATTATTTATATTTAATATTATTATTATTTATAATAGTTATTTATCCATATTAATTGTAATTCCAAAAATTATTGTAATCAATATTAATTAAATATAATATTTTTTTATATAATGTTTTGCTACAATTCTTGGTTATGTTATTAAATGGCTATTATTTCATATTGCCGTATTGAATTATCATTCGCTGAAAACAAATCGCTTCCGAAAAAAGACGTTGTGGATGAGAATCCAATGAAGAACAAAGACATCGAACGACAATGACTTATATTATTTTAGAAATTATTATGTTTTATAGGAATATTAGACAAAGTAGTATTTTCGATTTTAACAAATTATCTAAACTAATGTTATTATAAGATGTGTCAAAAAAATATTTATTATAATAAAATATATATGATCATTATAACTCGATCATTAATGTAACTATATGCCAATATTTTAGCCTCGTATATTTACTTCTCCAATTGTCAAATTATTTTATTTTAAATTAAAATATTATTATTTTTGAAAAAACTTTAATAAATACTAAGTATAAACATCAAATTAAAATTTATTACTATTAAATATGAATAGATAATTATGATGAATAATTAATATTACTAAGATGTAATTATTTAAAATATATTAACATATTATATATTATGAATAGCAAAAAATAAAAATAAAAATAAATAAAGTTCTTGTGGTACTCGGCCATCCTTGGCCGAGTACCACAAATCATACTTGGCCAATCATGGCCGGGTATCCATTTGGAGACTCGGCCATGTTTGGCCGAGCACCGCGATGCCATACTCGGCCTTGTTTTGCTGGGTATCCATTTGGATACTTGACCATTGTTGGTCGAGATCTACTTTACAAGTGAGGGTATTTTTATCCGGTAAAAAATATGGGTGTATGGGATTAATTTTTGGAGGGTAGATAGCATCACCCTTATTAGAGTCTTCCCTCGTTGTGCTGAATCTGGATCTAATTTCGGATTTCAAAACGCAGATCGTATGAATCCGTAAAATACTTCGGAAACTCCATAACTACAAAATACCTGCTTGCAATATAACATTCTTGAACGTAAAGAATACGTAAATGATATACACATATATGAAATAACAAAACCTCCATCTTCTCGTCAAAAATATCATTCAAAAGTCAAAATACTGCCATGCTCGATACTCCATCTGGACCGCCTAAAACAAGGAGTCATATTTTTACTGATTTATTGGCCACGCAAAAGGAGAATTTAGAAAATAAATTCCAACCTGACTTTTCAGCTGAAAAACTTTATGACTTTTCTTTCTTAGCATTCGCTATATAAAACTCGTACGCATGATAAATGCTAATTTTACTCGAAAAGCAAAACCTCCAATCATTCCCCACCATGTGGATAAATCCACCTACCCATAAATTATTTTTTTTAAATTCAAAAAAAAATCTTTTCATTGGTTGAACCTCAAAAACATGTCAATTATGCCGATGATAATCTTTCTTTGCTTTCAAAATGGTAACCAGTAAATCCCAGATGGTCTTCGTTGGCGTCAATTATTATTGTTATCAACATCGTGTTGTTGATGAAAAATCTCAATTTCATCCTTAATCCATCTGAAATATCAAGATTTCAGAAGCCGAAATATGCACATAATTCTTTCAGTTCTTTGTCTGATCTTCTTCCCAGCTGCAATATTTGCACAGGATGTTCTTCCAGGATCAACACTGTATGCATCAAATCCGGAAAGTTCATGGGCTTCTCCGAACAGATCCTTCTCACTTTCCTTCATACAAGAACCTGGAAACACCTACTTCGCCGCCATAACCTACAACGGAATTCCGGTGTGGAAAGCCGGTGGAGATCCAGGTGGTGCCGTCAATTCCTCCGCCGCCCTCCGCTTGCTCCCCGACGGAAACCTCCAGCTCGTCCAAGGAACAGGTGAATTTCTATTTCCCCTGTTTCAATTCCCTTTGCTCTTGACTGCATTTATCAGCTAATCTGTGACACTGTTTTTCTCTGTACCAGGTTCTCCGGTGTGGCAGTCGAATACGTCGGGCCTCGGAGTCACCAGGGGCAATCTGGACAATTCAGGCAACTTCGTACTCAGAAACAGAACCGGTCCGGTTTGGACAACCTTCGACAATCCAACTGATACAATTATTCCAGGCCAAAACTTCACTGTCAACCATGTTTTACGATCCGGTCCGTATTCCTTTCGCCTCTTGTCGTCCGGTAATATGACTCTCCAATGGAACAATACCATCGTCTATTATTCCTCGGCTGGGATCAACGGCTCTGTCAACACGAACTTGACATCTCCAAGTTTGGCCCTTCAGCAGCCAGTCGGGTTGTTTTCCCTTTTCGACCCGACCCTTTCGACCCCATTGATCATGGCCCGTAGCAATGACTACGGTGAAGTTGTTGACAATTCTATACGGTTCGTCACGTTGGAGAGGGACGGGAATTTGAGAATGTATACTTCCGCCATGAGTAGTGGAAATGGAAGCAGAGCTTTAAGGTGGACAGCAGTTACTGACCAGTGTCGGGTGTTCGGTTATTGTGGGAATATGGGAATTTGTAGGTACGATGATAACTTTAATCCGGTGTGTAGATGTCCATCAGAGAATTTTGATCCTGTCGATCCAAACGATCCTAGACAGGGTTGTAGGAGGACAGTGGATCTTGGGAATTGTTCCGCTAGGGCAATGTTGTCATTGGATCGTGTAGATTTGCTAACATACCCTCCCGAGACGAGCACACAATTCTTCACGGCAAGTATCACGGCTTGCCGGTCTAATTGTCTCTCCGACAATCTTTGTATGGGGTCCACTTCGTTAGCGGACGGGACAGGAGTTTGCTACCTTAAAGCCTCTGACTTTCTCAGTGGCTATCAGTCGCCAACGCTTACAAGCACATCGTATGTCAAGGTGTGCGAACCGGCCAGGCCGACTCCTCCCCTATCTTCTTCAAGAGAAGATGATGATGATAAGAGTGACAATGGATTGAAAATTGCTGTTGTGGTTTTAGGGTGTTGTTTGGCAGTGCTTGTTTTGGGAGGAGCTTTTTGGATGTTTTCTTATAGGGGAAAAGCTAAAATGGAAAGGATAGCTATATCGGATTATGCTTCGGCTCTTCCGGTTAGTTTCTCATACAGAGAGCTCCAACAAGCTACAAAGGGGTTCAAGGAGAAGCTCGGTGAAGGAGGATTTGGTGCCGTTTATCGAGGGACCCTCATGAATAAAACTGTGGCGGCCGTGAAGCGGCTCGAGGGGATCGAGCAAGGTGAGAAACAATTTCGAATGGAGGTTGTGACCATTAGTAGCACTCACCACTTAAACCTAGTAAGACTCCTAGGATTTTGTAGCGAAGGGCGTCATAGGTTGTTGGTATACGAGTTCATGAAAAACGGTTCTCTTGATAGGTTCTTGTTTCAGTCGGACGAGCAAGTAATCCAGTATTGGGAATATCGGTATAAGATCGCCCTAGGAACCGCAAAAGGGATCAGTTATCTGCACGAGGAATGTCGAGACTCTATTATTCACTCTGATATAAAACCTGAGAATATTCTCTTGGACAATGATTTCAATGCTAGGATCTCGGACTTTGGCCTAGCAAGGCTAGTAAACACAACCGCCCACAGACGGTCGGTCAGGGGAACCAGGGGGTACTTGCCCCCCGAATGGTTGGCTAATCTTCCGGTCACTTCGAAAGCCGATGTTTACAGTTACGGGATGGTGTTGTTGGAAATCATAAGTGGGAGAAGGAATTTTGAAGTTTCGGTTGAGACCAATAACAAGAGGCTATCTTTGTGGGCTTATCAAGAGTTTGAAAAGGGCAATTTTGAGGCAATCCTTGATAAGAGGCTTGTTAGACACCAAATAGACACGGAGCAAGCTATAAGATGCATTCAAGTAAGCTTTTGGTGCATCCAAGAACAACCATCTCTTCGTCCGACGATGGGAAAAGTCATCCAGATGCTACAAGGAATTTCTCAGGTAGCCATGCCACCCCCATTGCCGGCCTTGGGCTCTGCTCACTTCACAAGCGCAATGGGTTCCCCTGTTGCCCCAGGGGAAACTTCTGTTCTGCTAGACAAGGATCAATCTGTACAGTAGAAGTTGCTGTTTTCAAGCTTTAAACACTGAGATTTCTATTTTTTACTTCTTTTCTATTTACTAGAGTAATAATAGTAATTCTTGAATCCAAAAAGTTCAAATGTTTACAAGCCAATGTGACAGACCTCTGTATAAGAAAGAATACAAAGACAAAGAATAACCCAATTATTAATTTACATCTAACCAGAGTACCTATCAAGCCAGGAGCGGAAAATACCTATTCACTATACTCGAATTTAGCGAAGAATTGTATAGTGCTATGCACTATACTGACAACAGAAAAAGACGCTAAAATCTTGTGCATTGCCAAACGTGTGCTCAAAGTTGATGCCATAGTTTCTTTAAGGGCCTTAACTGAAATGGTCTTGTCGAATTATGGCTACAAACTCTGGATGCAAATCGTCACTCTCTTTCTGCTTCCATATTTCACCATTAGCATGAACCGTCCATGATATTTGAGGAGAAAGTGCTGTATATAAGTCTGCAAAGTTGTTAACAGAGTTAGTTGCCATATGCAAGTTCAAGGGCTAAGTATTTTACTTCCTCCCCTGAAGGTGGGTATGGGTGTAAAGAAGTGTATGTACCTGTAGATGGAGGTCTCTCGGGATCTCTTGTACTGTGCAAAACCATTGTACCAGAAAGAACAGTTACGAATCCACAAAGAACTGAAATTATGTTGCCAGCACTTTGACCAGCCCAATCCTAGAGTTGCATAAAATATATTGGGGTTAAAACAGAACTGATATTGAAGTTTGGCTTTGACTAAGTAGTAAAAATTAATTTTTACGTTGAAAATGGTCACAAGAAAGCAGCCAAATGTCATGAATTCTGGTTTACCCTGAACATTATGGCGCTGGCGAAAAATCGTAAGTGATGTGAAGAGTGCATAATAGATTGGGGAAACAACAGCAGTGTTGAATGTATCCAAGGCCTGAACAGAAATCAAATTTGAAATCAATTACCGGAATTGGATCCATAGCTCAAACAAATCCAAGGGAACTCACAAAGCACAAAACAACTACTCGACCAATGCTATATAGATGAAACTAATAAGGAGATAAGAAGTCAAACATTATATCTGGCATGCATTTCCATTTGTGTAATCAAATTACTTCATTTATATATTGATTGAATAAGCGAAGAACTTGTTTATGTTAGCATATGAAAGCAAGGAATTTGCAGGGTAAAAGTTTAAAAGCAAACAATCACGGTCGCAAATTGAAAAACAAAGTGACCTTGTTTAAGTAGTTCAGCTGAGTCATTATGCATGTTACAGAAACCATGACAAACACCCACGTTTGAAAGCGTGCCAACTGGCTGGAGCCCTCCAGAGTAAGTTTGATAGCAATACCTATTGCTTTAATGCTCATAACCTGCAATGAGCATAACTATAGAATTGAACAGCAAAACCAAAAAATCCTCTCCTCTTTTAATGATCATACACCCTTTTACTCACTTTCTTTCTTTTTTTTTTTTTTTTTTTTCAAATAAAGTAGTAGTAGGGTACTTACCGTCAAGGATCCAGCTATAGAACAAACGCCAATGTAAACCATTATATTTGTCTGTCCATAGCGTGGTTCACAATACAACACCAATACCAATATCACTGCTACTACAGACGCTGTATACAATAGAAAAGCTGAAACAAGAAGGATGAGGATACATCATGAAACAGTCTTTGTTCTTTCTGTCATTAGTATAACTTGACATAGAATTCAGAATTCACCTGGCTGCGTCGCCAATTCCCAGATTTCTTCCACTGAACTAATACCATGTTCACCTGGTGCATGAAGAACAATGACAGTCGAACCTACCACACATAAAACGCACCCCAATATTCCTAACTTCCGCAATCTCTCTTTCAACAGGAAATGAGCTAAAACAGCACTGTCAATGAAATAAACAGTATTTTAGCTTACGTATTACTTGTGAACGGAAAATGACACCTTTTTGGGCATACTTACCTGACAATTATACTCAATGCACCAAGTGGTGTCACGAGGACAGCAGGAGCATATATGTATGCTATAAAATTGGCAAATTCTCCAACAATCACTGCAAAATTTTGTATAATGAAACTAATTCAAATTTAAGCAGATAGAATTAATTTTTCGAAGTACCTATTTAAAGAATTTTAACAAGGTAAGGCTTACTAGTTATCATTCCGATCCACCAAAGTGGTTCTAGTAGATATCCATATCCTCCAGAGCCTTCACCAATGATCAAAAGAAAAACATCAAATGATCAGAAAAATATCGAAACAACAGCTTTATGACATCAGTATCTCAAAACTTCATTTAAATCTACACTTTTGAGAGGGATAGTCCCGTTTTAACAAGATCTTACATTAGTTTCAGGTCCTTTCTACAGAACAAATAGTGAGCACATTGTGGAAGCATGTGAGAAGTTGAATGGCCATCTTGGAACCAAGGATTCAGAAAACATAAAGCCTCATAAATCACTTCTTCCACCTATGCTCATATCCCACCCCATAAAAAGCAGTATACAAGTAAATATAACAATCAAATGCTTCAATTTAGCAACAATAAGATCAGATAGACGAATTTTTTCAACAATTACCAATTAAACGCATAGTTTGGATATTTGAGAATTTCAAGGTCCACTATGGATAGAAATATTAAGTATAGCATAAAATTCAGATCCCAAAAGGGGAAGACTACGAAAAAGACATACATACAAAATAAATCATTTGGAAGGGTTCATATCAAAGTCCATATGAGGTAAGCAGTTTATGGTTCACAAAATTATTCAATTTGATTAGTAAGTGTTCTTTCCTCAAATCTCATGCTATGCTGTATATAATGTGTGCAATGCTTAGTTGCATATACATGGAAGCATGACACATGCAACAATAAGATACCACGAAGTATACTACAGAACAAAGATGAATGTCAGGAGCAAAAAAAAAAAAGGATACATAACAATTACGAGACATGCCATTATCTATGATAGTGACTGTTGTTACATCAAATGACGACTTTTCTTAAAGATAGACAGTGCAAAAATAAAAATAAAAATAAAATCTCAGATTACAAGCTGAATGAAAAATAACGTGATACCTGAGCAATTCGAGAGGCTCATGACTCCCCCAGACTTCTTTCTAATTTTTGATTGAGTCCTGTTTTTCTTTTTATTATCTTTTACTGTTAAATTTTCATCTTAATGATTTTTATTACCAATTACACTTCCCAGTCCAAACTACTCATATTCCCCTGATAATTCCTTAGCAAGTAAATTAGCTTTCTCCTATTAATTACTACCCTTCAGTAAGCACACTATGTTTTCTTCAATTACCAGAACTCCTCACTTAATTCCCACTAGAACGGGAATTAATACATGAATTCGGTTTCAGTTAGTGTTGGTCCGCAGGGCGCAATATCAAACCTAATTCTACACAATTTTCCACGGGGAAACTGTAAACAAAATTGACCTAATTCATTCATTCTTCTTCAATTCACATAAAGAAAAATGTGAAAAACAATACTAGTATTCAGAACCAGGTGTAAAAACTAAAGCAACATCAAGATTTCACTTCTGAAACAAGCAATGATATTTAGAAGTTTTTCTTCAACTGCGAAGATAAAAATGACAGAATTAACAGAAATGAAATCATACTTACCGGCACGGCAGCCGGAGGCGCTGGCTCTCTGGAGACCCTTCTTCTTAATGATAAAACTGGATCCAATGAAAGCACTGGAGGCGACAGCCAATCCGAAGCCTATTAAATTAGCTGTATACATGACCCGGCGCGACCGAATCACCAGCAAGAAATTCCACGCGTATGATCAGTCTGAGGAACTTGATTCTCATCTGATGCAATAAAATTTCACTGAATTCAAGAACCCACAAAACGGGAGTGTAATTATAGTATGGAGATTCAAAAATCCCAGGTGCGAATCGTTGGGAACGTGAAAGTTACGCGGATTTATTTGTGTGATGTTCGTACTTGTACACGCGACAGTATTGGGTCTGTTTACCCTGTGCTGTTGCTTAGCCTGGTAAATGCACGCCCCCAGTATTTATACGTTGCCGGCTTTTCCTCCTAAAGTTCTATTATTTGATATTGATAGTCTGTATAATGTAAACAAAAAATCAATTTTATCCATTATTATTTTCAACTATTTTCAACATTTATTATATTCATTTGGTAATTTCATTTAATACATTCATTACACATTTAAAAATCATCTTTCCAATAATATCTGTCATTTTGTTAGTTAACTGCTACGTGAATAATTATCCGAAAGCGATGATAATGAATTGTCATTGTTCTCTTTTGAATAATTCTTTAAAGGCTTAACTTGTTAATTATAATATTGCAACATTTGTTTTTCGATATTTTAATTATTATCTTAAATTTAAACCTTAAAATGGCAATTCAATTAAAGAGTTTTTTTATGGTTTTTTATATAAAAAATAAGAGAAAATGCGTAGAGTTGAACGATGGAGATTTGTGTAGTATATATAGGTCCCACGAGATATCTGGATGTAATTTGTTTGATCAAAAGAAAAAATGGGATAAAAATAGACAAAAAAATGATAAAAATTAAATCCTATCACCCTATTAATTAGTATCACATTATCAATGAATGAATATTGATTTTTAATATCATTGATCTCATAAAATGGGCTCCAAGTGACTTTTATGAAATTGGATTACTCTATTTCAAAGCTTATTTGGAATCATCTTTAACAAGTTAATAACCTAAGCCATTTCGCAAACTAGAGCAGCCAAGTGTCTCCATAGTTGATCCAAAGATTACACCATAATCAAAATACGTCTACTGATAAACAATGGAGCAACAAAGAAACATTAACATTATACTAGCCGTAGCAAAAATGTCAAGTCATTACAAGAAAACATAGTATGAATTCATACATTTCCAAATTCCAACTATGTTGGAGTCCTCCTTTCTCTCCTCAACCTCGCCCTATTTCCGGATAATCTTTCTGGTGATCTTCGATGATATGTTGATACAGTTCCTCTTGAATTGCGACCGTCTAGCTTTCTTACCATATTCTTCTTCAACTTTCCTCGCTTAACAGAACTCTCAACCTCAACCTCCTCTTCTTCCTCTTCCTCCTCCTCATCCTCCTCCTCCTCCTCCTCATCTTCTTCTTCTTCATCCTCCCCACTTTCATCACCTGCAACTCCTTCAACTTCACCATTCTTTAAATCACTACCAGTCTTCTGCTTTTGCTTATCGGTTTTCATTTTATTCTCCTCCTTCATAGTATTCATCAAGTGAGCATACTTGAACCTCAATTGCATCAAAGGATGTCTTTCAATCAACATCCCCCTCTTATAAACCTCCTTGAGCACCACAGTATGAGTTCTCATCTTACTCGACACATAGAAAATCCCCGGATGATGCAATAATGAGCTCTTAAACCTCGACCGCAACCCCAAACACTCACCCAAACAAAGCACATTCTCCTTCTCCGCCTTCTTCCCCACGAAAAGATTAAGCACTTCGTGCAAAACAGCCACTGCCCACTTGTCTGATTCATCACTCTTTGCTGCCAAATGGGTGGCATTTGTATATGGCGAAATGTAGGGTAACTTCTGCCACTCATCTACCCATTTCTTATACTTCTTATCCATCTCAAACCCTTTTGAATACATTAAACAAAATTCATTCTTATTATCCTTCACTGCCTTCTTTTCAATCTCCGAAACTGCAAGCTGATCGCTCCAACAAACCAATTCAAGCAATTTTTCATTTTCAAAGCTGTTTCCATTAATCACCCGGAAGTAATCAGGGAACTCAGGGATTAGCATTTTCTCATAGTTCCCAGGCAATCCTAGTTCCCATTTCAACCTTTCCAACAAACTAATCGGTAATTTGTTAATTCTGCATAACATCAATAATTTCAGGAGGCGCTCTGCCACCTCTTGCTTGTAATTAACACTTTGGTAGAGTAAATCTTCTTCGGAATTTAAGGTGAGGGCTTCGGGAGTAAGTTTGATGTGGGGGTGGATATTGAGGTTTGCGGGATGAAATTCTTGGAAAATTGAGGGGTATTTTCGGATAAACTCAATCGATCGGAAGGGGATTTGGAGAGCTTCTTCAGACTGGGCGATTATCGATAGTGGAAGAGACTTCGAGGGTTCGGATATTATGAGGTTTTTGAGGTTGATTACCGGTTTCAGGTGTCTTTCCCGTTCTACTGCATGATCTAGGCCCCGGTCGCGGATACATTTTATGGAGGCTGTGGCGTCATATAGGGTTCGGCGCTGAGGGAAATGGTGGTGGTGGAGACGGCGGATGAGGAAATGCATTAATGAATTTTGATGGATCGGATGCAGATGGGGCGGCGATTGGAAAAAGGACCAACAGTGGGTTTTGGCAGGGTTTTGTAGAAGGGACGTACCCACGTTAAAATTTAATTAATTTTTAAAAAATTCACTTCTTAACTTTTTTATTTTGAATTTTTTTTTTAAATACACTTTTTGTTAATTACGTAACTATTAACCTTAACACAAGACCTCAAAACTCAGGAGGTAATCTTTTGATGGGATAGGGTGTCAAGGCCGTAAAAATTGACTCAGATATTTTCTGGAGGAATTGATACTCCCTCCATCCCATTTTGATAGGTATGATTTGACTTTCACATGGATTAAAATTTGAAATTAATATTTATTGAAAAGGTAAATTTTACTTGTATATTTCAACGATATCTTATATTAAATATGACAGCTTATTTTTATTAATAACCATGCATAATAAATAGGGATAGATTAGGAAATGAAGAAATTAAATTTATACTAATAAGGAAAGTAGCTTATATTTTATGGCGGATGAAAATGAAAAATAAGCCTATCAAAATGGGACGGATGGAGTAGTAGAATAGGGAGGACCCCACTCGTCTACTTGGTAGAGAATCGTGGAATGTGTGGGAAACAAGGAAGTGGAGATGTTGGTGTTCGTCAACAAAGAGATACAGGACATAGCATAATTGAGAGGCTGGGTTGCTGTAAGCCCAGCGCTCGTAGGAAAAGATTCCTCTTAACAAGAGATAGTTTCCTGACGGATCCCACTACATCTGGGGATTGTGTCTTGCTAGAAAGATATTTTTCCTTCTAATGTTGGGAGGATATCACCCAGCATTGAGAGGTGTAACAAGAAGCTCAGTATGATAACTTTCACCCAATTTGTTTTTACAAGTCCAGGAAAAAAACGAAAACATTAAAAGTTATATTTGCCAGTTTTTCAAAATTTTCCATCACTTTTTCACTTTTCTATGGTGTGTTCGTGTAACCTTATTTTCATCTAAAAATGATCTAAAATTTGACTTTTTATATGAATAGTGGTAGAGGTCATAAGATGTGTGGATAATAAAAAGTTATAATTTGAAATAATACGTGGTTGATATTGATGTTTGCCTTTGACTTTTAATATGAGGTAATTTTAACAATACATAAAAACGTTTGAGTTACAATTACAAAAAAGTGACGTGTTATTTTTCTTTTTTGAATAGAAAAGTGACATGTCATTAAAAATAGGAGATTTCTCACTTTTTAAGTTTTTGTCAAATTTTATATCTTTATGTCACTTTTTAATTTTCTTGTCACTTTTGTTACATTTTTTAGCTTTTTTTTTTGGGTGATAAACAATAAGACATAAAAATGTTACAAAAAAAAAGTCACATTATATTTGTTACAAGTGTGTATATGGGATTTTTATTTATTTTATTTTATTTTATTTTATTTTGAGGGGTGTAATTGGGAAGCCTTGCTACTTTAGAGCTTCTTGAAAGCAAAGATGTGGATTGGAGGAGCTGTGAATGAGACAGAGAAGATTCCCACATCCTCTAGAGACTAGACGCGTATTAGGGTGTGTATTTTTATGTGTTTTTATATATTTTGAAGTGATATAGGAGAGAGAAAAAGTAGAATTGAATGGTGGAGATTTGTGTAGTACAGGTAGGTCCCACGAAATGAGTAGTATAAAAATTTGTAAAAATGTATAAAAATTGGTAGGAGAACAAGCGCTAGATGGTAATGCCCCTCCCCTCTCCCCCTTATTTTTAAATGCGTCTACTTGTTAGTATAGATAAGTAATAATATATGAAAAAAAACCCTAGTTTTATTCAAAGATCGCTCTCCCTTCTCTCTATAGCGTGAACGAAGATTTGCACCATAGGGGATGATTTTTGGGCAATTTTGGCCTGAAATCACCCCCTTCATCTCTTTCCTTGTATATTATCTTCAAAGAAGTGGTTTGCCCACAAAAATCTGAGTTTTTCTTTGTGTGATTGTGATTTCGTCGTTTTGTTGCGGCGCTTGATTTTTCATCGTATTGTGCGGTGCTGTTTGTTCGTGTGATTCAGATTAATACATCAGTTTAGTCATTATTGATTTAATCAAAATTTGGGCGTCAACGTTGCATATCCGAAGGCATGAGTATTCTGTCACTTTGAGTTTTTCACATTTGTTGGCATTTTGCCGTTTCATGCTATTAACTTGGGTGCTGTAAGTTTGTTCGCATATTCATCCTTTTTGGTTTTTAGCGGTGTTGAATTTGTATTGTTTTGATGTAATTTGCCAATCTGAATGAATGAATAAATGAATAGTATCTTTTCAAAAAAAGCGGTGTTGAATTTGTATTGTTTTGATGTAATTTGCCAATCTGAATGAATGAATAAATGAATAGTATCTTTTCAAAAAAAATAATAATAATACATAGGAGAGATGTTAATGAGCCTTGACCTGGTGGTTTAGGAGACCAAGCTGGAGAGATGCTAATGTTGTATTGGACTAAACATGTTCAAAAAGAGAGATATTAATTTGACGAACCTAATTTCATATAGGTGAGTTGTACGGATATATATAGTTAACAACACGTATTATATATATATATATATATATATATATATATATATATATATATTAGAAACAATAGGTATTTCTCATGACACCTATTAAAACTAGACCTAACTTTGTTAGTTTATTTTTTTGGTTTTATGAAATTATGCTGTGTTGTGAAAATAATTAATTTTTACCTTACAATGCAATGCACAGAAGACATGATTGGCAATAACTTTTTTTTTTTTTAAATAAACAATTCATTGCTCATTGGAACCATTCAAATCATACCAAGATAGAAGCCCCTAAGAATGCGGGAGCCTCATTCCAAACAAAAGAATTAGAGTGGACCAAGGACAGTGTAGCTAGCTCATGGACGGGTGTATTAGCTTCCCGCTTGACAAAATAAACAAAATACTCTTTACATTGACGCAACAGGTTTTTACAATCGTTAATCATGCAGCCAAAGTGTGATGAATCATCTTTTCCGTCATGAATAACATCCACCACAAGCTTAGCATCCACTACGAAAACCATCTTTTGTATATTCCTACTTTGGGTCCAGACGATAGCTTCCCGTATGCCCATGGCTTCGGCTTCTTTAACTTGACATCCTCCTCACAAATTCTTCGAACAACAGGTCACAAAGCAACCGTTTTCGTGAATGTAATGATTAAAAGAAGTTATTGTAATGTGAATGTAATGATTAAAAGAATGAAAACTTCATTGAACATGACATTGGAGTTGAGTTGGCGTCTTGGCGCGTGCACCATCTACACAAGTGAAAACGAAAAGGCTGCTTTAGTCGGAGAAAAACTTTTGCGTTTGCATATGCACTAGCGTTTTAGTAATGATAGCAAAAAAATCCAATTGAGCACATATTACTTAAGCTGACACGAGTTTTTGTTTTATACGAAGACCAACCGAACTTCTAATATAACAGTTGACAATAACTTATAATATTGATGCAACCAAGTACTAATCTATTAAAAAGTTCATTGATTTTTTTTTTTAATTAGGATGAAATTAGTTTGATAAATTAAAATGAGGGTGAAAATAAAAATATATAAAAAGTTAAAGTTCAAATCGTATAATTCAAAAAGAAGTACGAATAATTATATGGATTTGTTTAAAAATTTTGAACCAAAATTCCATTTTCAAATCAAATATGTGCATCGCACGTGGTTATATAATAATCAAAATGGATGATCAACTCACATAAGTACTTATTTTGTAATAAAACTTAAAACTTTTCTTAATTTGTGAGAAATTCTTAAATGGGTCCTCATTTTGCAGAGACATAAAAGTGTGGGTCCTAATATTGCCAATTAGCAGTATATAAATTGCACTGTAGTGCCTTAGTTCATTAGATGTCTTGACAAACCATCGTATACAGACACTAAAGATGTGATGCCCATATATGGACCGATGATTGATACGTGGCCACCCTCTAATCGATGGTGGGTGGCGGGGGAACGTGTCAATTATCAGCCCATATGTGGGTATTTTAAAATGCGCACATGTGAGCATCGACTTATTAACCCATATACAAGCCATTTGATTATCAGTCTTAAATCTTATTAAATTATACCGTTTTAATTTTAAATTTCTAAATATTACTATTACTATTATTTTAGTCCATAATTAAATTTACTAACTAATCTATTATAATTAAATAATAATTTTCATCTTTTTTTAAAAATTAATTACGTAAATTAGTTATGTAAATTAATTTTCATTTTAGTCCACATGTGAGCACCAATATTATAACTTTTTAAGATTTACTTCTAGTATTAGATGTACATATATTTTAATTTTTAACAAATTATTACAAATTAATGTTAGCGTGTTATACTTCTATAAATTTCTAGTTTCGACTTTTGTTAAAATAAAAGTGATTTTTAAGTAAAAACAAAAAAAAAATGAAATAAAAATATTAAAACACCCAATCCCCACCAAAGAATACATACATACAATGAATATATTAATGAATAATTCTAGATGAATATTTTAAATTAAACATGGAAAGCAGATGTCAAGAACTAGATGTACACTAAAGAAAAACATTTAACGAAATGAACATGGACTAGTCTAACAATTAAAGTAAATACTAACGTAATTTTTTGTCTGCCTTGAGCAAACCAACCTCAACATTCATGTAACACGGCTTTCAAAATTACATTAGTACAACCTTCGACTGGGATCAATATAAACAAGTCGGAGCAACCTAGCTATTTGGCTTAAAGGAAGAACGGGAGAAAAAAATTAGATACCCCGGGGCAAGGGGGGGAAAAAGGAGACTAGGACATTTTATATCAGTATTCAATGAGTTGCAACAATGCTTGTCACAGTCTTCATTGAGGATGCATCTGGAGATGGAAGCAGAGTTAGTGCAACTATCCCACTAGCAACAGCTGCCACACCCCCTGCAATGAACGCTGGCAAGTTACCGTCTCCAAACAATGCGTCCCATGGTCCACTTACAAGAGACACGAACATCTGTGCTCACAATAAATTAATATCAAATCAATACCAAAAATTGCCAAAATCAAATAGCAAATTCATTATTGGGTTTTGTGGGGAGGGAACAGAACAACTTTTAAATGGGAAATTATTTAGTGTGTAATGATGATGAGGTCACTCAACTACATCAACACCCAGAAGAATGTCCAACTTTCTCGATTTTCTTGGATGGAAAATTTTCATTTATGCACTACATGTTAGTCGTGTTTATGATGTGTATACATCGAACTTATACTCATTATTAAAAAGTAAATTATTTTCAACAAAATACTACTGACGTTTTACCTGGGGAATAACAATGGCAAGATTAAGAACTCCCAGTGACAAACCTGTGAAATGAATTCATACAAAGGAATTAGAAATAAATGAATAAATAAAATATCATTTGAAAAAGATTTTCCCTTTCGAAATTTTTGCAGTGATATAGTATACCTTGTCCTGCACCATGGTTACTAGAAAATATGGATGCCAAAGCAAATGGAATACTAAAAGTCACCTGTTTAAACAATATAATAGAGAGACATGTTTTAGTACAATGTCCAAATATTTGAGTTTAAGACATTCTTTCATTTTATTTTTCAATTTCTTATCTTCTTACATAGAAAGATGAAATCTGACAAGTTTAACGCAATCCAATGAAGGCCGAAACATCAAAAGGAGTATTTAGGGCATCTCCAATGAGAGGTGTCCAATGGGAATATGTGTTTCCGGGAGAGTTAGAGAGAAAAATATTATTTTAATTATAGAGGAATGGAAATATATGTAGATAAAAAGAGAGGGAAAATGTAAAAGCTGAGAGAGGTAGAAAGATATTTAAAAATAAAAGAGAGGGAAAATGTAAAAGCTGAGAGAGGTAGAAAGATATTTAAAAATAATAATAAAATAATAATAGAATATGTGAGGTTGAATGTTTGAATTTGGACATTACACAGGAAACGAGAAAGAAAAAATATAGAAAAAACGAGTAAAATGAGAGAAAAGTGATTAAAAAAAATAAAAATTAAAAAATTACAGGACCCACACAAAATTTATGTAAATCTATCTCTCTAAAATTGGATTTTTAGGAAGAGATATATTATTGGAGATGCTGTTACTCTTATAGTACCATCATCTACAAATGGATGGTCAAGTAAATAATTTGATACTCGATAGTCACTTGACTTAAATATATGAAAAGATCGGAAAAGGAAAATGAATATCAAAAAGTTTGTAAGAAGATTCAAAAATAGAAATGAGTACCAAAATGAAGCACGTGCAATTGGGTTCGTATTACCAAATATATATTGTCAAACGTTTGGTCTTTTCGAATTTTGTGTATTATGTGTGGTAGTGTGTAGTAGTGGATTTGGGTGTACACCTAAAATGTACAATAAATTCAAATCTACTGTTTCGTGACTTTTTCTTAGTTGTTGAATCTAATCAAAATATTCGACATTCCACCTTGTCACATATGTGCAACATTTCAATTCGATGGTATAATTAACAGAATGTTTGAAGGAACATAGAAAACTCAACATTTAGCATTTTGACTGCGCGAGAAAATTGAAGCAGAAAAAAAAAAAAAGAGAGAGAGAGAGCTCACCGCTTGAGGGATGCCAAGAATGGCAAAGAGAGTCAAAGCAGCCGCCCTAACACCGGCGTCAGGCTTCACGGGATGACGAGCACCACCACTGTCGACGGTGTACCGCCGTCTAGATTCGGCCAATTTAGTGACTAAAACGGTCATGAATAAACAAATAGCGAGCAAAAAGTTGATTATACCCCAAAGTCTCTTGGCCCCACCGATTCGTCGGCCTAAGAACTCGATAGTCAACGAAGCAAATCCCAACACGACCGCGTTCAGCATCAGACCGAGTGCCCCAGCCCGCACACCATTGGCGTACATGTCAGCATATGCCTCGTTGTTCGGCGATCCGCCATAAACCTCCTTCCCCATCCAATCAGTGTCGAACAACAAGAATGGAAACCAAGCAATCCAATTGAGACACGTCACCAACATTAAGATCCACATGGGCCTAGGCAAGTCCTTCAGAGCAGACAATAATTCCCCAAAAACCGGTATCCCACCACCGCCCTTTTTACCTTCTTCCGCCACGTCACCAGTTTGCTCCGCCGAGTCGGTGGCCTTTTCGCGTACAAGGGACAAAGCCAAGATTGTGAGGGCAACTAAAAGGGCTATCGAGATGAAAAAACAGCTCTTCAGATTTGCACAGTATACATCACAAGCTTTTGTTTTTGAAAAGGGAAAGATTGTGTAGAGGTGAGTGTATGAACCGGCGGCGTATCCCAACACATTTCCGACCGCCATGAAAAAGGAAAATAATGCATTCGCCATCGCCGTTCTCCGGGCACTTCCGCCGGAAAGATCCGCCAAGAACGCTCTACAAGGACCCTTCAAATAAAACAGAGAAATTTTCTTCCATCATTAACCAACTAAAACAAAAAAATTAAAAATTAATATAAAAATATATACAGCTACAGTCAGTGGCTTAGGCGACCCGGGACCCAAAAAAATTTAGAAAACTCTTTTGCTGTTTTTAATATAAAACTCTGCAAAATTAAAATTTCGTCATATATAATTTAACTATAAATATGAATATTGCTCTAAATAACGGCTGTCTAAGGCGGTAAAAATCTTGGGTCATCTCTAGATACAATTTCTGTATCTATAATTTGTGTATTTATAATTTACCTGCAACATGTTGTTGGCGACATCAAGGATCCAAAACCCGACAACAAAAACAGCAATAGCGCGAGGCTTAGTGGCTTTTCCGAGGGGGTCGCCGGAGGAGTGACCAATATCGGCGGCAAATCCGATAAGGAAGACGGCAATGGCAACGAGGGCAGATCCGGCGGCGATAAAGGGGCGGCGGCGGCCAAACCGGGAGGTGCAGTTGTCGCTGTAATAGCCAACGACAGGCTGAACAATCATGCCGGAAATGGGGCCGCACAGCCAGATATAGGCGGCGTATTTGTGGGGTATGCCGAGCAGCTGCACATAAGGAGTGAGAAGAGAAAGCTGTAGGGCCCAACCGAATTGTATACCGGCAGCAATTGCCGCCACCATGACGATCTTCCACTGCGGCTCTCGCAGCGGCGGCAGTGGTGGTTGTTGGAGTTGTAAAGGAGCTACAACATTTTTCACTCCGCCACCACCGGAATCCATTTCACTATTCTTCAATCTCTAAAACTAAGCAAGTATGTATAATTACAGAGAATTCTTGAAGGTGTAAATTGTAATGAGAGGAAGATGCGTATTTATAAGCGTTTTGAAGTTCGAACTAAGCATGCATGAGGCAACTCGGCAACCTTATCCGTATAGGAATTGGTTAGGATATCGTAACAACGATACAGTAAAAAAGGTAAGAGAATTAAATTCACCAATTGCCAATGAATTTACCATTGCTGTGAGGACACACCCGCTCTATCCAATTCTATTCCATTTATTCTATTCCATTTAGCTGTATTATCCAATAAAAATTTGTCACATCACTCAATTAATATACTTAAAATATTGGTACCAGTGAATTCTCAATATGGTTAATATATAATGGAAATTGAGAGAAAATAAATCTCTAATGGTAAATGTCGACTGAAACAATAATAGTTAATGTGTATATCAATTATTGATTAAAGAAGAGAGAAAAATAAAATAACTATTACAAAAATATTAAATAGACAATATAATGTGTCATCTAAGTATTTTGTTGACACGTGACACTAAATTTTGCATTAATTATTTTATTTTCTTGCATTAATGCAAAGGTGAGATGATGGAGTCATACGTTTTTCAAGGAAAATTAAATTAGAGGGTGGAAGTAGGTTCATAAGAGTTATTGCAATTTGCTTCTTTTGAAGGTGGGGAAATTGTAATTATGGGAGGATCATAAATTCATGGATTCATATTTTTGTAATCAATCAACAATTGGTAGAAAATTTCGGATTTTAAAATTGTTTATCCACGAAATCTTTGACTTCGTTGAATTTCTGTAACGAGTTTGGTGTTTGGTCAATACTAGTCTTTGTTGTATGTAAAGATAGGGTAGCTCATAATATGTATAATAATCTTTTATTTGGAAAATTTCTTTCTTGTATCAATAATCTATATCTATATATATGTAAAAAGAGCATTTTTTCCGCTTAAATACATCACAATTTTTCCCGCCTATTGAATTTGCCTAATATAATCTTCTATCTATATATAGAATAAGTTTTATATATAGAAAATGAGGCTTTTCTTATTATATTTTTATTACCATAAATGCATTTTCCAATTTAAGACACACTTTCTTTTTTATTTTCATTTTTGTCTTTCCTAATCCATATAAAACTCTCTCTTATTTATTTTCCTTTCTTAATATATTAATATGAATGTATAATGATTTTATTTGATTATTTCTACTTTACTTTACCCAATCTCATAAAATCTAAATACTCTCTCTATCAATTTCTCTATTTTTTTCATTTTCTACCTATAAATAAAAAAAAATTGATTATATATTGTTCGACTTGATAAGAGCTTTATAACAAGTATACTATCAATATTTAAAATTTTATTTTTTAAAAAATTAAAATTTACCACAAATTTGTAAATTAGTGTCTAACTTAAATATAAATTGATATTAATATAGATTAATGACTACTCACGTAATGAGATTTTAAAAATTGATAATTTTTTATGACACTTCATTATTTTTATAAATAACTACCTAAGAAAAAAATTAATTAAAATTAAAAATCCCTCTAAGATTCAATTTTTCTTCGATCAAAAATTACGATTTATTAAAAATTTTCATAAAAATAAAAAGAAACTTATCGGAAGTTGGCCTGAGTTTGAGATAAAATCCCATCACTATGATTCCCAATTTACACTAAAAAATTAGGTTGGACCGATTAATAAATTTTAGAAATAATCAATCATTTTTATAAATAATTACTAAGAAACAAAAATTAATTAAAATTAGCACTTTCTCTAAGATTTAATTTTTGTGTGATGAAAAATTACAATTCATTAAAATTTTACATAAAAATTAAAATAAATATGTAGCATGAAAATTTAAAACTTAGCTTGGACCCTTTAATTAATTTTTGAAAGAATTCATTATTTAAAAAAATAATAATTATCTAATAAATGAAAATTAGTTAAAATTAGCAATTTTGATCAGATTTAATTTTAGTGTGATAAAAAATTACAATTCATTTAATTTTTAAATAAAAATTAAAATAAACTATATCTATATCTTTTAAATTTTTAATTAATAATTCAATTGTAATATTAATCAAATTTTTAATTAATTGAATCTATATCTATATCTTTTAAATTTCAAGATATTTTTCAACTATAAGATATTTTTAAAATTAAATTCATATAATTCTTAAAATTATGGCTGCTCAGCAAATTATTTTTGAAATAATTAATTTTTTTAGAAATAATTAGCTCAAACACAATAATTAACTAAAATTATTTATATCATAATTCATTAAAATAATAAATTCTAATACAAATATTTAGTTGAATATGAGTTTAGTGGATAAAGATTAATCAAAATTAATTGCATCATTAAAAGGGAAAATATAATTAATTAAAAAAATCATTAGATCGCTACAAGTGTTCCCTAAAAAATGAAAAAAAATCTTTTAAATTGTAATATATCTTTTAAATTGCAAGATTTCTTCAAAACTAGATTCATATAATTCTTAAAAGTGAAGATATTAAAATAATTATTTAAGAAATAATTAATTATTTTCATAAATAATTAGCTAAAAATGAAAACTAATTAAAATTAATTATATTACAATTAATTAAAATTAATAATATTGTTACATTTTAATTGGACTTGATTTCAATGGACAAAAATTACATGGATTCATTGGATAAAAATTAATAAAAATTAATTATATTGGTAAAATAGAAAAATAGTATTAATTGAAAAATAAATAATAATTAAAATTAATTAGATTACCGTGGTTGACTAGATTTTTCCTAAAAAATGCAAGATATCTTTGAACATGCAATATATCTTTTCAATTGTAAAATACATTTAAAATTAGATTCATATAATTCTTAATGGCGACAAAAAACTAATTATTTTAGAAATGATAAATTATTTGTATAAATAATTAGCAAAAAAAGAATTAATTATATTATGGTTAATTATATTTCTTTGATTTAATTGGATATATTTTCAATTGATGAAAATTGAGATAGTTTTATTAGATGAAAATTAATCAAATTTAATTAAATTGCTAAAAGGGGAAACATAATTAGTTCAAAAAATGAAAAATAATTAAAATTAATTAGATTGTTACGAGGAAGAAAAATATGCTTCCGAAATTAATTTATCTTTCTATATATTTTAAAATAAAGTTAAGTTAACACCTATAAGATTTTTTATTCATAGAATTAGGGTGTTACATCTCATTGTAGAGTAAATCAACTGGTCATTAATCCTTAATTAACTTCATTTACTTTTTCAGTATCATTCTTTTTTCAAAATATGCTTTTTTTTAATTCTCATATGTTTTTATATTTTTTATAATATTTCTTTTGAGTTATAGTTGGTGGCAAAATATTTATATTTCTTTTGGTTTAATTAAGGGTGTTTCAAAGGAAATATTCCTCTTTTTTTAAGTAAAGCGCTCCACAAATAGGTCTTCAAATAATAAATTTTTTTATTTTGACATTACTCAAACCAACAATTATATAATAATTCTTTGGTTCAATCTATCGCTTTCGCTAAGGAATAAGTCCAAAAATTCTTACTAAACAATTGGTTATCGACTTAATTAATTATTGTAATTATACGACTCAATTAGAATATTTTAACAAGCTTTCGACTACGTTATATATTTATTTAAGTTTCTATTTTCTAAATAAATATTAAGAATTCTACCTACTTTGAAGTCTTTATTTTATATCGCATTTTGCCAGTTGAGATTTTATTTAATTTTCAAGTGTCATCAATTAGATTGTATACTTTACGCATTAATCATATATATATTTCAATTTACTTATCTTATCCAAATTAATTTAAATTTTATATCGAATCATTCAATTTTTAATCTGGTGAATATATTATAATTAGTGATATTATACTTAATATATTAATATACTTGTTTAGCATATTTAGAAGGTATTTATTGAAGTAATAAAATGTCAGTAACACATATATTAAAAAGTAAAAATAAAAATCTTCGACTAAACCATTACGATGGGGCGTGGACGGGGATGAAAATTTTATAGCGGGATGGGGACGGGTATTGAAAGTTTCCATCCTATTATAATTCTTATATCATTCTTGGTTGACCTAGAGTAAATGAGGATGACCGGAACGAGAATAAGTGTTTCCCAGTGTGGAACGAACGGGGTGTGAGGGTTTGTCGGACTGTATTTATTACATTGTTATTTTTATAATATGTCTCTATGTTGATTATATTTCATAATTCAATTTTTAAAATCATTATTTACATATTAATTGTTAATAACGTACTTCACACCGATGTATAATTAATATCTCCCAAAATTTATAATTGCATATAATAGAATGTAAAATAATCTATAATATAGAAAAAGAATTGAGAAAAAATGTTTTTAATTGATTTTTTTATTCTTTTCCCGCTCAAACCCTTCAGCTAATCAGAACTTCTGGTAAAAAAAAAAAGACAGCTGTAAAACCGTGTATCAGAAAAGGAAAAAATCTATTTATTAATTTTTTTCGCCTATCGAATTTACCTAATATAAACTTCTATCTATATATAGAATAATTTATATATATGGAAAATGAAGCTTTTTTCTTATTATATTTTTTATTGTCGTAAATCCGTTTTCCTGTTTAAAATAAACTCTCTTTTTACTTTTTCTTGCCTAATCTATATCCAACTCTCTTTTATTTTTTTACCACAATATATTAATATTAATGTATATAGATTTTATTTAATTATTTCTACCATGCTTTACCCAATCTCATAATATCTAAATACTCTCTCTATCATTTCCTCTCTTTTTTTTTTTCATTTTCTACGTACAAAAATAATAATTTGTAATTATATTTTGCTCGACTTGATGAAATAAAACAAGTATACTATCAATATATAAATTTTTATTTTTAAAAAATTAAAATTTACCGTAAACATATAAATTAGTGTCTAACTTAAATAAAAATTGATATTAATGTAGATTAATGACTACTGATGTAATAACATTAAAAAAGTTTGATAATTTTTTATGACACTTAATTGATGTTTATTCATAAAATTCAAATATAATGAGATCTCTCATTATATTTGAACTTTAACATCCAAACTTCAATAACAAATAAAAAATTCAATTTTTTATCTCATTAGCTTCTGTTATTATCAATTATAATTTAGTTTACCTGGACAAATATTATATATTTTTCTTTCAAATATTACAATTTTCAATTTTTCTTTATTTATTCGTTCAAATCTTTTATTTATATGTTTATGTGTTGAATAATATAAGGGTGTTCCAAGAATTGGAATGAATTTTTGCCTGATCGTCTTTTCATAATTTTCGTATTTAAAAAATAAAATTATTTAAAATTAACGCTTTCACTAACATTAAATTTTTATGCCATACAAAATTACCATTGATTAAATTTTACACAAAAATTCAAATAAAGGTTCAACATTAAAATCAAAAATAAGATCAGGACACATTACTCAACTAATTTTAAACAATTAATTATTTTTAAATAATTAGCTAAGAAACAAAAATTAATGAAAATTAATAATCGTGCTAAGATTCAATTTTTTTTGCAATACAAAATTACGATTCATTAAAGTTTTACACAAAAACTAAAAAAAAAAAAAAAACTTACTAGCAATTGGCCCAAGTTTGAGACAAAATTCCACACCTATGATCCTCATTTGTACTAAAAAATTTAAAAATAAGGTTGGACCCAATAATCAATTTTAGAAACAATCAATCATTTTTATAAATAATTAGCTAAAGAATAAAAGTTAATTAAAATTCGTGATTTCTATAACATTTAATTTTTTGTGTAATGAAAAATTACAATTCATTAAATTTTTACATAAAAATCAAAATAAATGTGTAACATGAAAATTTAAAAATTACCTTGGACCCTTTTATTAATTTTAGAAAGAATTTATTATTTTCAAAAATAATAATTAGCTAATAAATGAAAATTAATTAAAATTAGCGATTTCACTAAGATTTAATTTTGATGGGATAAAAATTATAATTCATTTAATTTTTACATAAGAATTAAAAGAAATGTATAACATCAATTTTTTCAATTAATCATTCAATTGTAACATTAATTGATTTTTTAATTAATTGCAAATATATTTATATCTTTTAAATTCTAAGATATCATTTCCATTATAAGATATTTTTAAAATTAGATTCATATAATTCTTAAAATTATGGCTATCAAGCAAATTATTTTGGAAATAATTATTTTTTAGAAATAATTAACTTAAACACAAAAATTTACTATAATTATTTCAACTATTATTAATAAAAATAATAAATTCTACTGCCAATATTAAGCTAGACATGGGTTTAGTAGACAAAGATTAATCAAAATCAATTATTAATTATATTGTTAAAATGGAAAATATCATTAATTTTAAAAATTAAAAAAATCATTAAATTGCTGTGGGTTTTTCCTAAAAAATGAAAAATAAATCCTTTAAATTGTAATATATCATTTAAATTACAAGATTTCTTCAAAACTATCATGCAATTCTTAAAAGTGATGATATTAAAATGTTTATTTCAGAAATAATTAATTCTTTTCATAAATAATTAGATAAAAATAATAATTAATTAAAACTAATCCTATTAAAATTAATTAAAATTAATAATACTGTTACGATTTAATTGGACTTGATTTCAATAGACGAAAATTGACATGGTTTCGTTGGACAAAACTTAATAAAAATTAATTGTATTGTTAAAACAGAAAAATAGCATTAATTAAAAATTAAATAACAATTAAAGTTAATTAGATTGCTATGGTTTTTTTCGTAATTTTCCTAAAAAATGGAAGGCATCTTTTGACATGGACGATCTCTTTTTAATTATAAAATATCTTTAAAATTAGATTCATATAATTCTTAAAACCGTGGCTAAAAAACTAATTATTTGTAAATAGTAAATTATTTTTATAAATAATTAGCCAAAAAAAGAATTAATTATACTACAATTAATTATATGTTTTAGATTTAATTGGATAGATTTTCGTTGGATGTAAATTGAGACAGTTTTATTAGGCGAAAATTAATCAAAATTAATTAAATTACTAAAAATGAGGAAATATACTTATTTCAAAAAATAAAAAATAATTAAAATTAATTATATTGCTGCAGAGAAGAAAAATGTGCTTGGAAAATTAGTTTATCTTTTTACATATTTTAAAATAAGGTTAAGTTATCACCTATATGATTTTTGATTCTTAGAATTTAAGTGTTATATCTTATTGTAAAGTAAGTCGACCGATATTAAAATAATTACTACAAAAATAATGAATTCTTTTCATAAATAATTAGCTAAAAATGAAAATGAATTACAAATAATTCTACTATAATTAATTAAAATTAATAATGCTGTTACAATTTAATTGGAGTTGGTTTCAATGGGCAAAAATTGACACAGTTTCATTGGACGAAAATTAATCAAAATTAATTATATTGCAAAAATAGAAACATAACGTCAATGAAAAAATAAATAATAATTAAAAGTAGTTAGATTTCCATGGTTGACTAGATTTTTCCTAAAAAATGCAAGACATCTTTCTACATACAAGATATCTTTTTAATTATAAAATATCTTTAAAATTATATTCATACAATTCTTAAAATTACGGTTAAAAAAATAATTATTTATAAGTAATAAATTATTTCCTATAAATAATTAGGTAAAAACAAGAATTAATTAGAATTAATTATATTACAATTAATTATATTTCTTAGATTTTATTGGATATATTTTCATTGAAAAAAAAGAGAAAGTTTTATTAGACGAAAATTAATAAAAATTAATTAAATTGCTAAATATGGGAAAACATAATTATTTCAAAAAATAAAAAATAATAAAAATTAATTAGATTGTTACGGAAAGAAAATGTGCTTACTTAAATTAATTTATCTTTCGATGTATTTTAAAATAAAGTTAAGTTAACACCTATAAGATTTTGGATTTTTAAAATTGGGCTGTTACATCTTATTGTAAAGTAATTCGAGTGATCATTAGTCCCTAATTAACTTTATTTACTTTTTCAATATCTTTTTTTCAAAATATACTTTTCTTCTGATTCTCATATGTTTTTGTATTTTCTATGATATTTCTTTCGAGTTACAGTTGGTGGCAAAATATTAATATTTCTTTTTGTATAATTACGTGTGTTTCAAAAGATCTGTTCCTTTTTTCTTTTTCTTTTTTTTTAAGTGACAAGCTCCAAAAATAGGTATTCAAATAGTAATAATTTTTTATTTTGACACTACTTGAACCAACAATTATATAATAATTCTTTGGTTCAATCTATCGCTTTCGTTAGGGAATAAGTTTAAGAATTCTTGTTAAACAATTGGCTATCGACTCAATTAATTATTTGAATTATATGACTCAATTAGAATATTTTAATTAGCTTTCGATTATGTTAAATATTTATCTAAGTTTCATCTCCTAAATAAATATTAAGAATCCTACCTACTTTGAATTATTTATTTTATACCGAATTTTCCCTGTTGATATTTTATTTTGTTTTTAAGTATAGTCAGTTAGATTGTATATTTTAAGTATTAATCATATATATTTTGATTTATTTATCTTATCTAAATTAATTTAAATGTTATATAAAATCATTCAATATTTAATATGCCGAATATGTTAAATTAGTAAGTTTATACCTAATAGGTTAATATACGTGTTTAATATATCTAGAAGGTTTTTATTAAAGAAATAAAATGTCAAAAACAAAAGTCTTGGATTAAACCATCGATGGTTGTGGACGGGGATGATAATTTTCTAGTGGGGTGGGACATGAACAGGGATAGGGAATGGAAGTTTGTAATTCTTATATCATCCGCGTTCAGCCTAAAGTAAATGAAGATGGGTCGGAACGGGATAAATCTTTCCCAGCATGGAAGAAATAGTTTATGGTGCACGATTTGATCTTTCATTGTATTATTATTTTTATAATATATCTTTATACTGATTATATTTCATAATTAACATTTAAAAATTATTATTTACATATTAATTGTTAATAATATACATTATACTGATGTATAATAATTAATATCTTCCAAAATTTACAATTGCATATAATAAAATGTAAAATAATTTTAAAGAAAAAACAATAAGCTCTACGAATGTTAGTAGAGTTATTTTAGTATGGTTATTTTGATAAATATAATATTTAATATTATTTTATTTTGCGCTTATATTAGTAGATTAATCTTGCAATGAGCAAAATGTAATATATTATCACAATCGCTGTCACAAATTATCATCCTATGCAAAGTACGGGTATAAATGATAATTAAGTTATTATTCTATGGAGAATAGTAAATTAAGTTGTGTGGATTTTCACGAGTTGTTCCTTACATATTTGCACGATGGATTAGTACAAAATATAGGGGAAATTCTATCAAAATTTTTATAGAATTGTTTGAAGCTAAATTCTTTAATTTTATTGTTTTAACTCATTCTTTATATTAAATTTTTTTAGATTTTATGTTAATACTATTAACATCTATCAATAATGTTATTAGTTGAAAAATTTTGTCCCCCGTGCAACGCACGGGTGAAACAGCTAGTTTTAAAGAAAAAACCATGAGCTCTATGAATATTAGTAGAGTCATTAGTATAGTTATTTTGATAATTATAACAGTTAATGTCATTTTATTTTGGGTTTACATTACTAGATTAATTTTGCAATGAGCAAAATGGGATATAGTAATTAACTTTATCAAGTTAGTGTTGAATACAAGTATTTAAAAAAAATTTAGTGTTACAAAAAACGTAAAGAAATTTTAAATTTATTCATTAAAGTGGTTGCAAAAAATGATAATAAATTTTTTTTATCAGTTATTCTCCCTTTCTCTTTCTTTTCTTTTCTTTTTTAATTTTTAATTGTGTTCGCTCCATGTAGAGCGGACACATAGATGTGTGTTCACTCTATATGGAGCGAACAAAATTATTATTATTTTTTATATATAGTGGGGGATATATTTGGAAATTAGAAATAAAATAGATGCATGCAGCAAATTCTTGGTGGATTTAGCCGCACCCTTAAAAAATATTGATTAAACACACATATATAATCTTAATTTAGATTTTTAAATTTCTTTTTTATCAATAATCTTACTTAGAGGGGAATTGAACCTTAATAAAGGATATGCCGAACCACATGGTCTTTGTTTTAACTAATATAATTAATTATGTAATTTTTAAATTTTTAATATACCTCTTGTGACTAATTATATCCCCCATCACACATAAATTTAATTATGTAATTTTACATAACATTTTTTTTGGAAACAATGTAATTTTACGTAACATTATCTTCTAAAAGTTATAGGTTTATTGGGGTTAGTAGCAAAGCACATTAGATAAAACAATATAGAAAATAAAAAAGGGTTGAACATATATATTATGAATATGGTAAGTCGACTATAATTTTCAACAGAAAAGTAAAGAATATAGATCTATTTTCACACCACTTGTACATCCTATCTTTAAAGCGAAGTATCAGAATTTTGTAAAATAATAAAACATTGTTGACATTATAGTTTATAAAAATTTGATATCTTTTAAAATTTGTTTGATTTTGATATCTTTTAAAATTTGTTTAATTGTCCCGGACCCGGTTTAAAAAAAAAGTTTAACTGTCCATTTATATAGAATTAACCATCAAGAGATAATACCAAAATATACATGTCCCTTGGAATACATCCGATGAAATTGGAACGACAGAGAATATGAGTATGATCTTTGTATTCTAACAAACGAGAAATGGTTACAAAAATAGCAAAATATAAATTGACCGCTCTCGATCAAGTGTAAGCAGTTAATGTAGAAGTACCACATCATATTGCAAGTTGAGAAGTTGATGTGCATGACATGATCTGGTATTTTCACATCATCTATTTACACAAGATCTGGTATAACCCGCTTGCACTGAATCGAAAATGATAAACTCACCATTAATTGTTGCTTTTTACACTTTTTTTTAGACTTATTGCTTTTTTACACTCTGTAAGTTTAAAATAAAATGACTTTTACCTTTTCTTTCGAGAGACTACACCCCACCCTTATGATCCCCAATTTGTAATTAAAAAAAATTATAAATTTTACTTTCAAAACGCTTCAAAATTAACTTTATACCAATCATAATTGTGAAAGGAAAAAATGTAAACATCCATCCATTGTCCTTTAAAAAGTCTCTTAAAGTAGATGAACAATTTTGCACAATGTTGTCTTTAAAAAAAATTAAAATTCCTTATTCACCATAAATTCAATGTAATTAATAATAATAATTTTAGCCATAACTTTACATTTTGACCAAAAATTTTGACTGATCTTTGACCGGTCACCACGGGTGGCCACGGTGTCCAAAATTTTTTTTCCAAATTGCTGGAGCTCCGTCTCATCGTGATGAATCCAACAAAATTTTCGGATTTCAAAACGGAGTCCGGACGAGGGAGAAAATCGCCCGGGCGGACCGTAAGCTACGGAACACCCGGGCGGATGAGAACATTCCTGTTGTGTTTCCCGAAAATTCTCAAAATGATACATTTATCGTATTAAAATCCATTTTTAAGACTAGAATAAAAAATTATATTTCAAAAAATTTTGCATATAAATTCGATTACTTCAATATCAGAGTTTTTCAACCATCCATCCCCATTGTTAATTTGTTGTTGAATAGTACTCTCATGTCGAGCATTTTGTTGTTTTTAACTAGACAATATTGAAGGATCGAGCATAATCGAGTTAGGTTGTGAGTCTAACTTGGGAAAATGCTTTGTCTTTGTTGAAGAAAATGTTTATACTCTCGTGAACATGGACCAATAAAATAAAAATGCATGGCAATTACATTGATCTGGTGCATAATTCACGCCATTTTGTTCTTGTGTCTTGTTCAATAAAGTAACAAAGCCAATAAGGTTGATTTGGTGCATAATTCACGCCATTTTGTTCTTGTCTCTTGGAATAAACGTCCCATGACTTCGGAAATTAAATTGTGTCCAAAGTTGGAAATTAAATTAATATTTTTGAATTTATTACAAGAATCTTCAAATCAAAATTTTTTAAGAGCTAGGATTGAGTTCGTAAGGTCTAGGATAAATAAGAATCAAAAGATGAGTCACAATAATACACTGAATCAATCGTAATTTAACTATAAAATCATTATTTCAAAAAAAAAAAAACTATAAAATCATTTTATAGTAGTTATTTAAAAGTGTTGATTTATTTGTTTAAACATATGAACATAAAATATATCCTAGTTATATTGGAATATATCAGCCAAATCTCGTTCTTACGGCCAAGGTAAAATTCTTTCACCAGGAAATTTCATATTTTACCCCTCCAATGGGAGATGTGTGTTGTACATGTGTATTTTGCGCATATTAGCCAACTAATTTTAATAAAATTTTCACATTTTTACATGTTCTTTTTTAATTTTGAACTAATTATATCTACATATTTTATGAGACCTACCTGTATTACACAATTTCTACTATTCAACTCTACTTATTTTCTCCCCTATATCACATTAAAATCCATAAATATCCATTTTTATACATATACTAACACGCGCTTAAGAGGGAGATAGAGATAAAATTATTATTTTAATTAGGGAATAATTGAAAGATATGTAGATAAACAAGAGAGGGAAAGATGAAAAAGATGAGAGAGATAGAAAGAAAATTAAGAATCATAATAAAATAATAGTGAAAAATGTAAAGTTGGATGTATAAATTTAGATATGACAAGGGAAACGATGAAGAAAAAATGGAGGAAAGGTGAGAAAAATAAATGAAAAGTGATGTTAACAAATAAAAAATTGAAAAGTGGTGGGTCCCATTTATCAAAAATGTGTCTTCATCTTACTAAATGGACATCCAAGGTAGAAACTCTCTTGTTGAAGATGCTCTTAAAACTTGTAAAAATTATGGCATCTTCAATGTAATGTGCCTGTCTAAAAGTGATGTGGACGATAAAAATAGAAAAAAGATAATTATTTTAACTAAAGGGATGGAAATGAGTATCGAGAAAAAAATAGAGGGAAAAGTAAAAAATATGAGAGAGATAGAAATAAATTGAAAAATCTATATATTAATAAAACCAGCACATTTTCCCGCCACTTTCACCTATTTTTCTGAATTAAAAAATTAATTTTTAATTATGGCAACGAGTTTTACCGATTCTACATGCCTTTTCCAACTCGACTTCTTCTTCAGCGTGTATATATATATACACGCATCGGGTCCACCTATTTTTCTGAATTAAAAAAATCACACCGTTAAAATAAGCCAATCCATGTGCAAGTTGGATCAACTCTAATCTAATACATGCACCTGGTATTTATATTAGAAAAAATGGCCAGTATACAACCTAAGATATAAACGTGAGATGAAAAGGCACAATATTTTCACGTAGCATGACTTTGGTAGTTAACGACAAAACATGAATCGCCGGATTTTTTTCCTCTGAATATTATATTAATGGTCCTAAAAAGGATACTACAGATATCATCAAATTGGCAATGTTGATTCACACGATATTATCGTTCAGTTGGTCTGAAAATTACATCGGATTCTTCTTTGTCTTGTGTTAATTGACTATGCTTTATTTTAATTTTTGATTCGATTTGCAGGTTGTGGATGAAACATTAGGCATAACTTCAAAATACATAATGGTTAGATTACTAAATGAAGTGAAGGGATATGAAAGAATCCCAATTGTTTGCGGTAAAAAATTGTGATAGAAATTATTAGACATGCTGTGGTCGGTCAAGTGTATCTATGATTATTTAATTGTTACAAAATTTGATGTCATTTATATATTCTGTAATTGAGTTGTGTGGCGGAGAATAGTGGATTTTATCGGTTTTAGAATGTTATTGAATATAAGATGTTTCAACACAATATAAAATTATGTGAATTTTTTTTGTTTTTAGTCCTGCTATTTATTGTAACAGGATGTATTTGTATAAAATATAGACGAAAACCTACTAAAAATTTTAGAAATTCTTTTGCATTTATCCCCTTATGTGGATTCTAATTTATTACATGTGTATATGTCTCCCCGTGCAACGCACGGGTAGAAACACTAGTAATAATAAAGTACTAGTGAAATATGTGTAGATGAGAGTTTGATTTTGATCATTATATGGAAAATGAGGAAGGAAAAGTGGAGAAAAAATAACATAAATAAGATAAAAATAATTTTTAAAAAAGTGAAAATTAAAAAATAACACAAAAAAGTATGGGACCCGATTGTGTCTTTTCTTTTTAATTAATTGTAGACATTGTCTGGACGCGGGGACAATGGAGATGCTTTAAGCCATCCCAAATCTATATGGACCCAAACCTAGCATAACTCTAGGTTTGACGGCCAGAATTTCAAATTGTATAATTATTGGAGAGTTTTTTAGCGGATGAGTTTTAATATATTTTTATGAAGCAAGAGAGAAAATGAGTAGAGTTAGATGGTGGAGATTTAATAGGTAGAGATATATGAATGTGATTTGTTTGACTAAATTTGAAATTTGAAAAAAAGGGATTAAAATGCATTAATATCCATATGCTAACACCCCCTAATTCTGTCTTCATCCAATGACTGTAGCTATTCATTTGAACCCCTTGGTAGCATATAATTAAGGCCTTATTCTCTTCACATTAAAATTTTGTTATTCGAATAGAGCGCTAGATATATGTCTAAAAATTAAGAAAAATACAATAAAAAATATAAAATAATTATATAAATAGTTGAAAATGAAGAGAGAGAAAAATTAGTAAAATTTAATAGTGTATAGAACAGGGCCTAATCCTTGTTCTATATAATAATAATAATGTAGATTTATTCGAATGGGGTGTTAAATGTGTGGTTGAAAATTGCGAAAAATATATTAAAAAATATAAAATAATTGTATGAGTGGTTGAAAATAATGAGAGAGAAAAAATGAGTAAAGTTATTGAAAATTTATTGTATATAAAACAAGCCCTAAATTATTCCCTTTCCTTTGAAGAAATCATTCATTCAAAACAATCATTCCGATCTACTAATTCAATTTGCATTTTTTGTGAGTGTTCGTCTGTTCTTAATTGTCACGTTTTATCCAATAAGATCTCTTACATATTTGGTTGTGGATAGAGAATATTTTGATAGGATGAGACTATCAAAAAAAATATTAAAAATGGCATGGAAATATATGAGATTCACTCAAAATGTTATCTATATTAAGTAGACATTGTCCAAAAATTAACTATTAGAGATGATTTTATATGGCATTATGAAGAGCGAGGTGACACGGAACATAAAATTTTTCCCATATTTATTGGTCTTATCTGTTTAACATCACATGCATAGAGATTAGGTAGAGTTTGTAACTAAAACTCATAATATCAAGCAAACAAAAGTTGCTCCTCCCAATTTATTTGATTTTGTTACTTATCTATCTAAAACCAAGAAATAATAGGTCCGCATATATTTGATTACCTAAAAAGGGATATGAAGTTATGAACTATGACCAACAATCGTGCAGGTCAAACCAAATTTGCTACTACGTCTCAATCGGTTTTTTCTATCTTTTTACAACTTCAAAAAATAAATGGTCCTTTTAAATTTGGTCACCTCGAAAATGTTGGGAACTTAACATAACATTTGACAAAATAAGAAAAAATTAAAGCAATTGGTTCGTGTAGGCTTGTTCATTTGGCAAAAGCTAAAGATTGTTACTAACAACTTGACTTTTCTACGTACATAACGTGACGAAATTAGTTTTGCCTTAATCTTCAATTTTTTAAAGTTCGTTTAATAAAAGATCAAAATATGTGACCGACATGCACGACCGACCTATTTGAAATTAATGATATGGCGATAGAATTATATCTTACTATTTCTTAATCTGTTTAATTTTATTCTTTTACAAGATATACGGACTTATTTGTTACCGAAGAAGAAATGATTCTGACTTACACAACATGCCCTGCGAATAGGGATGTCAATTTGACTCATCATCACTCAATCCCTTTTTCTCTTTTTGGTTGTTTTTTAACTCAAATTTTACCAGAACTATGGCTAGCTAAGCTAGCTAGGATCCAACTCAAACTCTGCAAGGATCGGATAGTATAAATACAAACTATCACCGCAACAATACAACTTAAGTCTGTATTTTTTTCCTGTTCTTGACCACGAAAATTATGCTACAAAAAGAGATTCTCTTGCACTTGTGTGGTCAAAAGAGGTTTAGATATTTGATCAACAAAAATCCAACTTTTTAATTAAGGCTGATAATGCAACCCAAACAAGATTTGCTATTTCTTAATTTGTCTGAAGTTTTTCTTTTTATGTAGAACTCTTAAGTGTGGTTAATAACTTAACATGAAGGAAATCAAAATATGCACATGGATTTGTTCATTTGTAAATTTGTTTCTTTATTACGTGCCTACACTTCCTATAGTGTTTTGAACAGATTAAGGACATATATAGTTGTCAATCCTAAGTAGTTTGAGACAAAAGTGTCGTAAGTTGCTTGTTTTTAACAATCAATCTCGTGTCCGTAAAAAAATCATGAGCATATTCAATTAAGAATCTTTCAAGATTTAAGCTCATTAGGTAAAACAACGTTTTTTATTGTCACGTTATCATTTCCATGATCTCCATGATCTCCTTTATTGACGAATGTTACCATAGCTGCCATGCTCGCAGATGATTATGTTATATAGACAAAAATAAGAATTCAAATGCACAAGGTTGTCATTTTAAAATTTGTTAAAATAAATATGCTGTTGTGAACGAGAGAAATTTTCACTTCAATTCTCGTTATTGAATTCATTACAAGTGACCCCTATTTATAGAAAAATATTGGGGCACATCGTATTACAAATATTGATCTAGTATACAATAGTCATTCACACAATAAAAACATAATCATTACATTACTATTTCTTTTCCCTAACTTTGGTGGGTTTACAACACTCCCTTGAATGACTATTTGTATAATTATCTTTAAACTTGTTTAGAGAAAATCCAAAGAGGAGAAAAACTTCCAAACTAATTGTAGGAGTGATCATATCTTTGCTTGGGAAAAACTCGTAGGACAAAACCTGAGCGAAAAATAAATGGTAAGTTGCTTCCGATGGCGATCATTCTTATAGGAATACTTATATGTCACTCGTTAAAACCTTGTCAAGAAAACCCAATGGGAAAACTTGAAGGAAAAAGAGTACAATTTATTCCATTTGATTCCGTATTTTGGTGTCGATACATTCATTTTTTTTTACGAAAGATTTATAGGCCTATCATCTTACTCAAGTAATATCTTTTGATTCAATGATTCATTGAGTCAATTTCTCATTGTTCATGTGAATATGCCATGAAAGTTGCCTCGTTAAAAATCTTGCTAGGAAAATCCAATGGGATAAAACCTTAGTCAAGGAAAAAGAGTGCAACGCATATTTTGTGCTTATATCAAAATCCTTCAAATAAGTATCATATTTATCAGTGTGTCATATTCAGTACTTATTTGCAATCGACAATCTCGATCTTATATTCTCATTGTATCGAGATATATATATCCAAATATTCTCTCGAGATTTTCTATTAGTTGTGATTAGGCTGCCTCATTAAAAACCTTATTTAGGAAAAACCCTTTGGGATAAAAACCTCAAATAAGGAAAAGAGTACAGCGTACAACAATATCATTGCTTTAAGCTATTACAAACAATGTTATCATTTTAATAGTTCTATCTTCAATTTTCTTATCAAGCCCGTATATTAATATTTTGTATATTTCAATATTATTCTTCGATATATCTCAATATCCTCATTATCGTTGATCGTATATAGCGCTACATTTTCATATTGTGTCGACACTTTCCATTTTCATTTATTTCCATAATGATATAACTTATTGAGATATCTCATTATCAATCCTCTTTAGGATTGCACAATATACTTGAGTCTATATTCTCTTCAAAATATATGCCTCCTTTATCAAAAATCATCTTCTATCATTTGCTTTGATTTACATATTTGGGGAACTTTTATTTAAATAATATCAATATTTCGACTTGCTAATTTGTCAAAACATATATAATTGATATATGAGATCGTTATTCATATTTGAATTTCAAATTCATGATGCATTTCATATATTATTTCCAACTATTAATACTCCCCCTCATGCTAGCAACCAAACTCAGTACAATTTGTATATATTCTCAATATTTAGCTTTAATGGAGGGGTTTATTCTATACTTCATTTTCGATATTGGCAAATCGATTGGAGGACTTCAATTATATCCCACTTATATGCACATATCAATCATTTACGGCCTTATTCAAATAATTGGGATATATTTACTAACTTTATCATTAAATCAGAAACTCATGCTCATATTGTGAGCAAATAATCTAAATCAATTTCCATTTATGATATACATATATGACTACATAGTAAATCCACATCATATTATATAGTAGTCAACATAAAAGGGTGAGTGGGCCCATATATCTCATCCCTTATATATATGTTCCAGATATATTTGGGATTTATTCCCAATCATTGGCTAGTAATCATTTATCGAGAACAATCATTGAAAATTCTTCCAGTTCCTGATTTCAAATAAATTATTTACATCATCGAACTGGAATCTATATAATGCTCAACATAATTTATTACCTTCATCACATGCATAGCCAACCGACATATCACGTCGTTCTTTCGGTGGCATTATTAAGATTACTATTGAAGCGTGGAATCTTATCCCATACGTTTCCTGTTACGCCCTTTGTTAAAACGCTGAGTCTTACCTCATGCTGCGTTTATAAATCATCCGAGCACTTACAATATTCACCTAACAAGGGTCCAGATATTATAATGGATCATGTGCTCTCGAATCTTCGTAAATACTATCCCTCACTGCCGATCAAAATTCTAAAGAGAATTTATCTATGTAGACTTGAAAGATTAAGGATACTAATGAATAAGGGCATTCCACAAGATATTCGATGGTTGATTGAAGCAAAGGTCCGGTTATCTGGTGAGGTTTCGATTCCTTCTAAATACATGCCTGGAATGGGTAAAAGTAGTTTTTCGAAGAAACGCAGAGCAAAAAGGTTAGGAGGATGCTATAAATGTGCTCGGTGGACTTGTGACACTCGATGTAAATCTGTGGGGTACTTGTCCAAAAATCGAGAGGATAAAATAGCATTCATTAAGGATGGATTGAGTAAGGAGTCTTTGGATGATATTCAACAGGCTCTTGAGACACATCCTAGTGGACACGTACAAGGTGAGCTTATGGCCTTATGGGCCAAATTTAAAGATGAACAAGAACGGTACAGTCTCGAAAATCTTACTTTAAAAGATCCTGTTTGTAAATTTAGTAGAAAAATATAGTATTATGATTTTCTCAAAGCAAATCGGCGTAGATCGATGTATTTCGCGTAATTGTAAATATCGTATTTTATTTGTTTTGTTTTTCTTTCGAAATATATATATGTAAATAAATAAATAAATATATATATATAGATTTCAATCGCCGAAAGTGTATGTCATTTCACTAATATTTTTCTACTATTCTCTTTTTTTCATATTGTCAAAAGGTAAATAGTAAAATCACTTATTGGTTTGAAAATTTATCTTTAAATAGAGGGATTCACGTATCTCTCATTCATACATTGAAACTTTAGTGCAAAGAGAGATGGAGATGGAGATGGCGATGGGAATTTTAGAATCAATTCATGCAAATCAATCTTCACCTCACCGATTAAAAGCTGTATGTGTTCTTGGTGGATCTAAACTTATAGGTGATATCCAATATATAGATATGGCAAACCAACTTATAAAGGAGTTAGGAAACAAAACATCAATATATCTTGTATGGAGGGACCAATACCAAGCTTTTAAAGAGTCTTACAATGGCCGCACAATTATGGGGATAAGAGTGTCAAGCGTATTACCTTTTCATCAAGTTGGAGCTAGCAATCGTATTGGATCAGATACAATCATGGGTTCAATTTGGCTGATGCTAAAAACGCAATCTATTCATGATCGCATGATGTACATGATGAACAATAGTGATGTTTTATTGTCCTTCAGTGGCTATAACAGCTTTGGAGGAAATATTCAATATAGCATCATGGGCACAGTGGAATTTTCATACCAAACCCATAGGTTTGTTGAATATTAATTATTTCTTTGATGGTCTGCTAGCATTTCTAGATCAGGGTGTAGATTATAAATTTATTTCTCGTTCAGCGAGAAATATACTTGTTTCTGCTAATACGGTTGCTGATCTACTCATCAAGATTCAATCATATGTTCAAGAATCTGTGGAAGCTGAAACCCGTCGATTACAGACCATTGGTGTCAAGCGGAAAAGAGATCCTTTGGATCTTTCATTATGAACCTGAATGTTAGGGATGACAGAGTTACGGAGTATTTATACTCTCGAGACGCATCCCTCATTTACGGGTTCAATACGTATTTCCTTTTTGTATTTCTATATATTTTTGAGTGTTTATTTCCACCCTTTGATATTCTCAATATGTTCCGTTTTGTGCATCTTCTAGAGCAATAATAATATCATATTTTGTTCGAATATAAATGTCTATTGTACCATTAGCATACTATATGCTTCTTCAGTATCGTTTTCTTCTCATATTAATACGATCTCATATCATCAATAGGATTATTTCAAATGATCCCACCATATGATTCATTTCATTTGATTTGTCAATTGGGATCTATTGAGCATTTCTCTTTTATATATTTATTCAACGGTAACTTTTGGTACCTCTTGCTCAATTTTCTCCATCAATATTCAATAGGCATGGAGAATGAATATTTCTTTATTAAATACTTCTTTGAGAGCATTTCTCGTCATTGTATCAATGTATCAATATATTAATCTCATAATGAGATTTTTCACCATGGTATATCTTCTTTCTCTTTTATCACCATGGAATTCTTTGAGCAATTTTTTTTTTTAAATACATATATCATCATTTGCTCAAATCTCTTTGTCAATACCAATATGATATTCTTGTCGAATATATATAAATCGGTTACTATTATTTAGCACCAATCGTGGGGTTTAATCCAACCACATTGGTGATATACATTCTAATCGTGTGGTACAACATCAGAAATACTTACTCAAATTGTGTGGTATAACTCACCACATTTGAAGTATAAAAACATAAATAATAGAAATTAAATTCTCCCCAATAGGTGGTAGAACCTACCGTATGGGAATTATCGCAATAAACACAAATTTAAATTTCAATAGGTGGTATAACCGACCATATGGAAATTATAGTAATAAATGTAAATTTAGATTCCAATAGGTGGTAGAACCTACCATATGGAAATCGTCCATTCGAATCCGCAGAGGTAAAATTATCCACTCCAGTCCGCAAAGGTAAAATTGTCCATTCCAGTCCGCAAAGGTAAAATTGTCGAAAATGTTCTAGCAATATTATACTATCGGGAAATTGTTTCATTTCCATTCCAATTTGTAAATATCAATGCGTTCCAAGACTATTTTGTAATTTTCTCAAAGTTGGGGTATTACTTTGCAAATTATGAAAGAGTAATAATAACATATTTCAAAATGAGTTATTATCTTATCAATATTGGTGTTAAATCGAAGATCTCGTTAAATCGAGTATAATGGAGTCGAGAAAATTTAATTTTGATCATGTATGCTCCTTATATCTCAAGAAAACGAATGTTATAGTTTAATATATTATTATATTATAAAGTACCTTTGTCATTTGAGCTTGAGAACCGTAGAAAATTAGGCACAATTCCATCTAGCATCCAAGTCTTTTGATTGCTTCTGGCTGAAGATCCGAATTCCTCCATCATAATTTTCTTGTGCACCAAAATTGCTTCTCCACCGTGAAAATGCATGATTCAATATACTAGCAGAAAGGTAATAATCTGCAGTCCTAAAAAAAAAAACCATATGCTTGAGAATATTCTCCATCCATGTGACCTATGAAGATGAATTATGGAGGAAAGAGAATTAGATATCCAAAAAAATAGTGCAAGGATGATGGATTTCCATGAAATTTTATCATAAGCTTTAAATGTATTGTCAAACCAAGGATCACTTCCCTTTTGGTTAATTCAAGCTTAGAGGCATACAAACACGTCGGGAGATGGATTTAATTGTGAAACTGTAGCACCCATATATCATTTAATATAAAAATGCTTGGGTTGAAAAGGGAAAATGTATGTGCATCTCGACCAATTATTATGATGATGGAGACATGTTAGGGATTATAAAGAAGCCAAGGGAACACATTTTTCAGAGGCTTAAAATTATTAATCGAGAAGAGTTAGTAGAGAGAAGGAGATCTAATTTTCCTATTTCTATTTTATCTTCTTCCATGAACCATTATAGTTCAATTTGAACTCGAAATCGAGAGAAGAATCGGGAGAAATTGAGATATCTGAGTTTTAGATCTAGTTGTTGGATTGTGGACTTGGGCAGAGAACTTAGAAAAATGAGTAGAGAATCGTGCTGATAACGTGTTGTGAACGAGAGAAATTTTCACTTCAATTCTCGTTATTGAATTCATTACAAGTGACCCCTATTTATAGAAAAATATTGGGGCACATCGTATTACAAATATTGATCTAGTATACAATAGTCATTCACACAATAAAAACATAATCATTACATTACTATTTCTTTTCCCTAACTTTCGGTGGGTTTACAACATATGCAAAATAAATATAAAATGCAGAAAAATGACAGAGTGGTGATAGAATGAAATTTCTTGAGGTAAAGAGTTTGATTCTTTCTGTTATGGCTTGCTTTTATTGGTACGGAGTATTTGATACTTATAACTAGTATCCACTACCTACTTGTATAAATATGACTACGAAACTAAAGGTGGAGCTAGAGGGCAGGGGGTGGCGGTCGCCCCTAAAATTGGATTCAAAAAATTTTTTCCTTCATGTTTTGTGTTGAATTTTTTTTTTTTTTCCCCGCCAACGAGGATTTCTGGCTCTTCTACTATATGAAACTATAATTTATGGATAATGTAGCCGCATATAATATCACTTATTGATTAGCTAGGAGTGGTGGAAATTCCTCCGGTGATGGTGAAATTAACAAAACTTGTACACAACGAGACTCTGAACATTATCCAACTCCAGTCTGTAGTGTGCATTCCAAAGAAATGACAGTGACAATGAATACTAGGAAAGTGACATACCATTGACTTTAAGAAAAGGTCAATAAATCTTAACTACAAATGTAAGACTCACAGGGTAGGAATGGCAATAGGGTGGATTCGGATCGGAGACCTAATTCTCAGTCCCCGCCTTGCGGAGATTTTCCTTTCTCCATCCCCGCCCATTGCCAATTAGTCAAGGTTGGGTCAGGATCGGATCGGTGTTGGGCTGGGTCGTAGATAATTGTAATCCCCATTTATTTATTTATTTTTATGTTTTCGCTTCTTCTTTTTCCCTTTTTTGATAGTACGCATATTACAAATTATTTTCAAATAAAAAACCATAGATTGATTGATGCAAGTGACCTATTATTCTATTAAGGAACATATGTGAATCCATAACCTTTTTTCCCTCTTTTTTCAAATCTAATTGCTAAAAATCGTATTTATTTTTTGCAATATGCATCAAGAAAATTTAACAAATTCATCATATATAAAGGTAAAACTAGGAATCGCACCCGTGCGTTGCACGAAAAAATTTAATGCATAAACACAATTTCTTTTTTATTAATACAAATTAATTTCATATTGAATCATTACTATCATATAAAAGAAACACAATTTTGATAATACTTTATTGCAAAAATTCACAAATTTTGGATTACTTCTTTATATACAATGTTTGAAATTCTATTCGTTAGATATCTATATTTGTCACATATCAACTTCGTTAAGCCTCTCCGACTCATAACTCTTGAAATGGCAATATATAATCGCGCATGACTAAATACCGACATTTTGAAGAAAAAGCAACATGAAACAATGATTGACCTTGCCTCATTGGGATTAACATTCTTTGACTCGTCAAAATTTGTGCTTAAATTACATGAAAACCCAATTTCATAGTTACCAATCTCCCATTAACAATCCAGTCAAATGATCAATATTTTTAACATAGTCATTAAACTCGGACCGGCCGATTTTTAGCTAACCCATGAGCGAAACCCGATGACCAGGCCGGGTCATAGCATGGAAGACATACTTGATAGGAGTTGAAAGTACAACATTACAATTTCAAATTTCAAAGATAGTTGAAAAACTATCAAACCAAAGTTTATTAGTTTACATATAAATGGAATTTTATTTATTTTAACACATAAAGTATTGCTTCTTAATTTTTAAAATCAAGTGTAGCTCAATATTCAAACCATGTACCTCAAGATGCAAACCTTCAATTTGCACTAAAGTCCTTTGTGCAAACGTCTAAATTTGTTCATTATATTTTAACTTGTTATATATAATTTAAATTAATGACCCAACGGTTCAAGCCCGAACCTGGCGGTCCAACCATTAACTCGCTAGGACCAAAAACTTTGCCAAGTAGATGTCCGGTCCAGTTTTAATAACTATGTTTGTCAACAACATTATCATAACACCTACTTTGAAAATTAACTTGTGGTTAGGCACATCGGAACACTTTATATCATTCGGGAATTTCATGGAATGCAATTCTTCAAAAAAATCTAGCACTTCTATCTCCTTTACATATGCACAAATAATTTTTTCCAATTAAAATTATTTATAGACATCATGTATTCATTAATCGCATCAATGCTTTTGTTAATAATAACAAAGTTTAGATGACATTAATATTATTAAATAAAAAATATAATATCATTATTTTTATTATAAAAATATCACAAACTTTAAAATACTTTTTTATGTATAATAATCGTATTTGTATTTGTTAGGTTCTTATTATTATCACATATCAACATTTTCAATCCATTGTGATGTGTAATCCTGATGCTGCAACATACAACTTATGAGTTATAACAGTGAATTCGAATTTCAAATGATAACTAAAAATTTGTAAATAACAACTATATCAATTTACAACTACACAAAATCAAGGTTACAGTACATTTAATAAATAATTAAAAAAGATATAAATAAAAATAGTAATTTGTTACAAACCGAAAAAATGCATTAAGCTACAACTCAATGTTAAAAATAATGCAGCACTTAATAAAAAGTTATTATGATGAAAACTTTTTGTCAAAAATTTTCCAATTTCAAAATTTGAAGTTCATAAATTTATTTTAAAATTTAATATTTGAAAAAGAAAAAACACTATAATCGCAATTTTGCCCAAAAAATTTATTTAATTTTTTAAAAAGCCTTATGTTATGTTAACCAAGCAATTTTTTTAGACCGTGACATAACTAAGCATATCTATAATTAGCTAAAATTACAAAACAAAAATTATTTTATTGAACCTAAGATTAAATCATTATAAATTTAAAATATACAGTCATCTACTTAAATAAGAACTACAATTAAGGTAAAATATTGTACATCAAATAACAAATTTAGGTATGACATTTTAAATCAAATATGTTTCTAATATTTTACTCTTTCGAATAGATAAGAAGCTCATCCGTCACTTAGTAAAAATTTAATCCAAGTTTAATCTCTATAATGATTTTTCTAATCTATAAAATGAAAATAAATTTAAATCATTGTTAGTTAATAGGACTATAAGAGCTTATATTTACAAATATATGTAATATGTGATTTTTTTTCAAAAAAAAATATGCAGCATAAATATTAATTTAATTTTAGTAAACCAAAAAATAATTTAGAAATAAAATATAATTCAAAAATCATTTCAGTTACATTATTGGTGGTACCTACCCATAAAGGTAGAGAGGTAGTTATATTGATTAAAAAATTATTAAAATATACATTAAATCATTCACCTTTTAATTGTTAAATATACTGTTTTACCTAATCATGTACAGTTAATTAATTATAATTCAGTTAATTAATTAATTATTGACTTAAATAGCATTATAAAATATAGTTTATTATTTAAAACTTTAATTTAAATCGAGGAAATTGAAAAGGAAACGATAAAAAAACAATTTGAAGAAATTTTAGAGAGTATGGTCGATGAGAAATTAGATATGAAGTATGAAAATTGAAAATTCCACATTGGTAACTAACCACAATCACTATTATATTAACATCACATGTCCAATTCAAAATTTCAGCAGAAACAAATCAATGAACGGGAACAAAAAATGTGTTTGTGCATTGATTTGTTCCCGTGCATTGAATAAAAACAATGTATTTGTGCATTGATTTTTAACTTTTACTGTAAAATAGCATTTAAAATAATTTTCAAAAATATAATCCTCGTGTTGCAATAAAAATATTATAATTCTTGATTTTTGAATAAAATATTCATCCAAATTCAATAAATTCATATTAAAATAATGAACATTTTTATGAGTTTTTTTATGTTTTAATATTTTGTAATTATATATATGTCTATGTGAGTGTGTGTAGATACAAAAAGAATAAACAAATATTTTATAACAGCACTAATGTAAAATAAAATATCAATTAGATAATGACGACAAAATTATATCTAGACATTCAAAAAATATAATTCAATAGAAGATATTACAAAAACACAACACTTTCACGATATTATTTATTATGAAAATTATATTAACTTATAATCTCCTAGTTAATTCAGATAATGATGCCAAAATTATATTTGGATATTCAAAAAAATATAATTCAATAGAATATATTATAAAACAACAATATTTTCACAGTCGTGTTTATTATGAAAATTATGTTAACTTATAATCTCTTAATTAATTTAGAGTATTTCATATATAAATAAATGCATAGTTTACGACTATGCATCATTTATTAACGAAGTTAATTTTAATATAAATGTATTATATTTTAAAACTAATGAAATATTTGAGTTGCTAATAAATATGTAAAGAATTTATGATTTTCAAAAAATTAGTATTATTTAGAAAGTATTTAAGTCACAAAAAATATAAATTGGAATTATAATTATAATAATAAATTAGTAAATTTATTAAATGTGATACGAAAAATACAACTCAAAATCTTAAAAAGAAATATCAATATAAATCAAAATAAAAAAGAATTACAAAAATTACATTTAATAAATAAAATAAAAAAATTGCATTTAATTTAAAAAAACAATCATTGCACATTGTGCCATACAAAAAGTGCATTGCACAATGTGCAACGCCATTGCGCTTCTCAATGTGTGCAACACCATTTTACATAGGAACTTTAAAAAAGAAAAAAAAATCTAGGTTATAAATACAGTTTTGGAGGAAAAAAACATTCTTAATTGTGTTTTAGTATATATATGATATGATATAAAGTAAGTAAAATCACAACCATTTATAATAATTAACACCTTTTTGAATTTTGACAAAACTTTCTTTTTGTACTTATTACGACAAGTTCAACTTATAATTAGGTTCAAAATAATTAAATATTTTTTATAAAACTCTTATGAAAAAAGAAAGAAAAATAAAGTATAAATATAAAAAATAATAATATATAAATAAAATTTAGACGAGATGAGTTTGAGATTGGTATCGGGGTATCAGGTCTAGGACCATGATCCCATCCCCACCTCGGATCTTAACTCTTAGCCCCACCCCCATTTAACTGGGGATTCCCCGCCCCGTTCGGATCGGTTCTCCAACTTCGTTGCCATCCCTATGACAGAGTGACCGGTGAAATTGACCTATTGTTGATGCCTAGATTTCTTGATTTTTGAAAATGTGTTGCTTATTACTATAAGCAGGATTTTTCAAGCACCATCGATTGTGCCATAGTTATGGCGCCATCGATGGTATTTTTGGGTCCGATCTGACATCCATTTTGAAATTCGGGACCAGATTTAGAATAAGCACCCGAGAGGAAGCTCCAACAATTTTGAAAATTTTCCGGCGACACAGTGGCGCCATCGATGGTGCTTGAAAAGTCATGTACTATAAGGGCTTATTTGTTTTTAATTTTAAGCCCATGTTAGGATTTAACTTTTTATGATTTTTTATGCATTTTTATGTGAAATGAGAGATAGAATGAATGGAGTTGAATGATAGATATTTATATAGTATATGTAGGTTCCACAAGATATGTGGATATGATTGATTTAATAAAATTTAAATTATAAAAAAATTGAAATTAAATGCATAAAAAATTATAAAAAATTGAATCCTAATATGCACCAATAGTGCTTAACTGGACAATATTATTGGACAATATTATTGGCTTTAGCACTGATGTAAAAACACACTTGTTTAGCACTTAAGCTAGTGTTGATTCCAAAAAAAAAAGCTATTTCCACATTAAAAATGAACAATATTTTGAACAAATATGTGTGTCCACACCACAACTAAGCAAATGTTATGTGCCCAATTGGACACTAGCTAGATGAAAATTGAAGGTTTGTGTTGATTCAATTTTAAACAAGAAAAAAAATCTCCAATAATATTATATATATATATATATATATATATATATATATATATATGCTTCTTAACCATATATCTAATTAGACTGTATTCTATATTTCTGCAGATACTAAAACGATTTAAAATTATTTTATTTTCTTATGTCATGATCACTTTCTTTCACCTTTAACCACATATTTAAAATTATTTTAATCATATGATCTCTATCAAATCGCTTGATGTTATTTGTTATTATGGTTGTTTAGTTACTCTACAACTACAATTTCCCAATAATCTCTATCAAATACCCCTTAATTATAATTCTAATCTCAAGTATGTTTGACATGTGCAATGGAATCCTCTCGTGGCTAATATAAGGCCACCTTTTACAATTATCATAATTTTTCAATGCTCCTCCAACTCTAAAAATTTACACATCAAAGGAGTTTATTTTTCTCATCCTTCGAAGTTCAAACTATCAACATGTATGTCTAGCTGTTGAATTGGATTCTTCTTAAAATTTATTTTTAAATTCATACTTCTATACAACTCTCTTACTTCCCATGAGACACGCGTTTTTCTCATAAATAGAGGTGACTTCGATGCTGGATTACCTAGACTACTGTTTGGGCATTTCTCATAAAATTAAGAAATCAAACTCATAAAAGAAAAATGCTGCTATGTGTATCAGGCCTATGGTCCCCATCATCTTTGGAAATTAGGCCATTCTCTTTTTGATGTTCTTATTTTCTCCCCTTTTATTTTCAAAAACACTGAAACTAATTTATTTTCGTATTTCTTGAAATACTAAAAAATTATATTAACGAAAATACAAAGAACTTTTTGTCGTGTAGAGTTTTTAAGTAAAAATATGCTAAAATTAAAAAATGTAAACGATACCATCTTGTCATTAACAAACTTGTCTGCAAACAAAAAAAGTAAATAATTCAAAACTCAAAACTTTAAAATTAAAAAGCATAGAAGACGGGACCTAACTTTTTTGCTCAAAAAAGTTTTGTCAAACAATGTGTTTGAGTTAAGTGAGACTAGAGTGATCATCAAACTGGGCCTAGCTGACTCATTAAAATCCCAAAACAACTCGACCTCCATTATGTCATGGACCGACAAAATAAGGTGACAGACCTTTTGGAAAAAAGTGTTTTGATTTTTTTAATAAATTTTATATTGTTTTAATTTTATTTATTTTTTAGTTTATATTTCTTTATTTTTATTTATTTTTGTGCAACGTGATTAGTGAGGCCTAGGCAAACATGCCCTCGGCACAGAGGCTTCGAGTGCAACTTGCATTCAGAAACTCAATGGTTCACGTACGGGATTTTTCCCTACACATATTCTATTAAGCAAAGAGATGAGTGATTCCACGAGTATTAATCCTTTTTTTTTTTTTAACACAAGAAGGGGATCGTAGGGGTGGGAGGCGTCTCAAACCCAAGCCAATCATCCGGTCAACAAAATAAGGTGATAGACCTTTTGGAAAAAGTGTTTTGTTTTTTTTTTTAATAAATTTTATATTGTTTTAATTTTATTTATTATTTATTTTATATTTCTTTATTTTTATTTATTTTTTTGCAACGTGATTAGTGAGGCCTAGGCAAACATACCCTCCGGACAAAGGCTTCGACTGCAACTTGCGTTCGGAAATTCAATGGTTCACGTACAGGATTTTTCCCTACACAGATTCTATTAAGCAAAGAGACGAGTGATTCCACGAGTATTAATCATTTTTTTAACACAAGAAGGGGATCGTGGGGGTGGGAGGCGTCTCGAACTAAGGCCAATCATCCGGTACGGAGTATTTTTTCACTAGGCCAACCCCTCTTAAAAACTCGATGGCTTACGGGATTCTGTCCTACACAAATTCTATTAAGTAAAGAAACGAGTGATTCCACTGCTATTAATCACATTTTTTTTTTATTCAAGGATGGGATCATAGGGTGGGAGGTATCTGGAACCCGGACCAATCACACGGTAAATGAGTGTCTTTTTTCACTAGTAAGTATTAATCACATAATTAAAAATAAAATTAATATTTTAATATAATATTTTGACATATTGCCTATTATTTGAGTAATGAACAGGAATTGTCATGTTTATCACTGTGTTTAGTTGATAAAAATGGAAGGGAAAAAAAAGTCATGTATGTTGAAAAATAATAACAATATCCCTCCTAAGAAAATATTTTATACGTAATTGATAAAAAAAATGTGCTCGAAGTGACTATCAAAAATTATTTTCTTTTCTAAGTTACAATTAAACAATAAAAGATGAAAAATAATCCTTTTATTAGACAAATTTAAAGAAAATATAACCTATCAAACACACCCTAAATCTTCTCATCATCTAATAAAAATGTATTACAAGGACTACGAAAATGTTATATTCGTTATTAAAGCGTTTTCTCCCAAAGATTTTTCCCAACTACCAAACCCACTTATGTCGAATGCGGTGAAAATGCCGCACATGTCTCTCATATTTTTTCTAATATTTCAAAGTATTTCTTGTAAGAATTTCGATTTCAAAATCTTGAAGTAGGTTGTTTATTTTGTCATGATGACAATTTTCAGTTGGACTATCAACTGATTATTTCGGTTGAATAATAACATTATCCACTGCTCTTTGTCGTACGCGTGCTGGTAGAAATTGTGACAATCATTCCCACTATTGTCAAACGTACATAGTCAGTCCACGTCAACAAATATTATTTTATTTCCAATATCGTTTATTTTTTTAAAATTAATATATTTTGAATTGTGTAGGTGCGTTAGTTGACATGATGGATTTTTTTAAGGGCAATTAGTTATTTTATGTTGTCAATCAAAAAATTAATTACCAAAGGGTCTCTTTTATACACAATTAAAATTATTTATTCAAATAATGTATTAGATGTGGGATTAAAAATTAAAAAATATATATTAAAAAATATAAAATAATTATATGAATGGTTGAAAATAATAAAAGAGGAAAAGTTAGTAAAAATTAATAGAATATTATTGTCTATAAAACAAGCCACAATTATTCATGTAATGACTTAGCATGTGTTAGGCTCCAAATCTTTATAATTTTTAATGTGAAATAAAAAGATAATGAGTGAGATTGAATGGTAGATATATCCATAATATATATAGGTCAAGAAATATGTGGATGTGATTAGTTTGAATCAAATGAGAATGAATTAAAATATTTAAAAATTTGTAAGGCGGGTGTGTTGGGTTGTAATTTTTTACAACTTTTTTTATAGATTTTAATGGGTAATATGAGAGAGATTGAGTGGGGTTGAGTAGTGAAGATTTGTGTGGTACAATAAATCCTAAAAAATATGTGGATGTAATTGATTTGATTTTAGATGAGAATGGATTAAAATGTGTAAAAAATTATTAAAAGTAATAAAAGAACGGGAGAGTTTATTTTTACCTTTACTATATTAAAAAATGTCAATGTTTCTCGTAAAAAAAGAGAGAGAGAGAAAAAAAAAGTGTCAATGTTATGAAATCGTTTAATTTCCAAAAATACCCCATACAATTTATTAAATATGTATATGTATTATGTCCTCACGCTATTTGAACATACCCACAAATTCATTGCTTCTTCCATTTTGGCCCAAATCTTTTAAATTAAACGTTGTATGAACGCGTAGAGGGAGACCATAGTCTTGGCCACTCTGAATTCCAACAATCTTTAAATCTCTTGAGCATCGTGTTGGCCCCTCTAAATTCTAACAAATTTTCAATCCCTTGCTTCCATTGAACATCAATTATAGTGTTTACTTCTTTTCTAACCCCCCAATTGGCAGCTAAATTTTGAGAATTCTTTTGGAAATTGGAAGACAATAGTGAAGGTAGTCTTTATATTTTCCTTTCTGGGATATCTCACAAGAAGATTGGTTCAATTTATTAGCAGTTTATAGTGATGGAAGTTACCAATTCATACGATTTTTTTATATGACAACATTCGTACATTCTTTTGTGGTTTTGTTTGTAAATTTAATGTTGTCCCTTCTTAATTTAATTTTGATTTATATAGATTTAAGAGATACATGTTTGCATGGGTTAATGTATTATACTTTGTTTCTATTGTTCAACTTTTTCTTAGATGAGATTAACATCTTTGATGTCTTCGCTGGTGACAAAAATGGTACTAGTACAAGTAACACACATAATCAATAAGTTGCATAGAAAATTAAAAAAAAAAAGAAGGTACATATAAGTTTTACTATATGCTCATGTTCACATTCATTATTTACAACTATATTTGTACATCATTTTCTAATTATTTTCTTTTCCACGTCCCTATTTTTTCCTCGCTTTTTCCATAATATTGGACCAAAATACCTATTTACTATATAATTGTCATACCATCTACATTTGTTGCACTAGTAGATATAAGGGTCTCATAATAAATCTAATTATACCACATAAATGACTAAACATAACTGATATATTCGCAGCACTAACACTTTGTTAAAGTTTTAATACTGATGTAATACGTCCTTACGTTGCCACACAATAGCAAAGGGTTGGTAAGTGGATCCGGCTACAACATAGTAGCAAGGAACAACCACCATATCAAGCGCTAAAATTTTAACAAAATTTTAGCGTCGGAAATATATCATTTTCGAACAACCAAAATAACATTTCCCTAAAAGAAAATTAAAGAAAACAAGATGAGCTTAAATTTATTATCTCATGTACTATCTCCTTAACTTCCCATCCAATCGAATTTATGTAAATACGTTGAATTTCATATTGTTCGTCTATGTTCCTTATATATTAACACTAATTCTCATCTTAGAGCATGAGATAGTGAATTAAAATTTCTCGTCACGTTTTAGTTTGCATTTGTGGTGCAGATAATTATGACAATAGGCTTTGGAGCTTTTCACAATTCACAATCTAGACTATGTGATTGAAGTCTTCAACATCCCTTGTGTAACTCGACATTACATAAAATAGTTTTGTAGCTATAAAATGTGAGATAATAATTTGCAGAATAAAGAGACTGAATCAATCCAATTGGCAAAATGAAGTGGACATGCGATAGGTACACACACAAGACAAATGCTACACCCTAATAGGATGTGGGCTCCCCACATTCAGAGGGAATAGTATGATAATTTTATACCACACCCTAGTAGGATGTGGTATTTGCCACACACAAAACAAATGCTACACCCTAATAGGATGTGGGCTCCCCACATTCAGAGGGAATAGTATGATAATTTTATACCACACCCTAGTAGGATGTGGTATTTGCCACACACAAAAGTGTGTGGACTTGTAACATTACTCAAGTTGAGTACATTTCATTGGATCTCAAATCACCATTGAAATCTCATTGGGCAGATTCCATTTCTCCTCGCGCCACAACCATTGTGAGATTTAATTATTGGCATCCTCAATGGAGTAGAACGAACAGGAATATTTTCCCAATGATTTAGGGCTTTTAATGTGCTACGTTGCTCATACGCTTGACTAATCGAAGAATGTAAAAAGGTGTAGTCTGAAATTAAGAGTAGATTTTTTTAAAACTATCAATACGTTTTGTATATTGTAAATTGTAGATGTACATAAGTTTGATTTCAAGAGCTCCTTTCATATAGTAAAAAAAAAAAAAAAATTAATTAGGAAACTTTAGAACTAATTTGACTTACCTCAATGCCACAAGGACCACAATTGATTGCAAGCCACATTTTCAAGAGCTCCTTTCATATCTAATGGCACGAAACAGTAAAGAACTAAAGATGGACTGAAACCACACATAGTCCATATGCTGAGGACCAAATATGCAAAAGTCCCAAAACCAGATGGCCAGAGAAAATCTCTCTCTCGATCTGTCGACTGGATTGGGAAAGCAAAGTCGACGATCCTAGCGCTTTGACGTGATCCATGGATTACTCTTCTTCTTCGCAACTTTCCCTCTCTTATGGGGACTACTTCACTTTTCTCTTCCTTCGCCCAGTCCTCGCCGTCTCCTTTGCCCTTTCCTTACTCTTCGTCGGTTTGTGTCTCTCTCTCTGTATCTGTTATACGCTTGTAAATACGAAATTGTTTGAATTATATGTATCTGTGTCGAAATTTAATGAACGGACAATCTTAAATTACTCTGTGTTTGCATATACTGAACTCGTTGATCTAAATTCTGCGTTTTACAGTTTCAAATATTTACCGTTTTTCGATGTTGCGTGATCTGGATTGTTAAGATGCGGTTTAATCTGAGAAATTTTCTCGTTTTCATTTGTACAGGTTGGTTTTTGGCCTGGAAGCTAGTGCTGGTGCATGTACCTCTGGTTCAAGAGATTTTTGGTCTGCGGAAAAAAGTTGTTAAGCCAAAGCCTGCGAATCGTGGTCGCTTCACTCGATATTACAACACTTTAAACACGAAGACTTCCTCTGAGCGGTGAAGTTCTATTCCTATAATGATGATTATGTGGAAGTATTTATTTCTGTTGATGAAATTGTGTGCATAGAATTCTTAATTCCTTTTGTTCCACTAAGACGAGAAGTTAGATACATGTATATTTGCAGTGATGTGCTACCATTGGGAGGTTGAAAGTGTCTATACAGATTAGTGTTAAACTCAGCGAGATGACATTGCAGCCTATGTCAAGATAAACACTGATTCGAGTTAATACCAGTAGTCAATGTTAGAAAATTGTTTGAAGGTTGGTCGCTGGCATTTTCCGATCAGAAACTAGTACTCTTTCTATCTACAATAAGATGATTGGCCCTAGGTCATGACCAAACCGAGATATTGTGAGAAGAACTGCTCCAACAAAACCTAAAAAGTGGTTCAATGTGAAATGATTTGGACTCAAATCTACCTTTTGGGAAACCCGAAGAGTGTGGTTGCACAGTAATGAGCCATTCTATGTCTTAGCAAAGTCACATCCAGATTGGAATATAATCAATTATTATTGCGGAAGTGTGCCATCATTCTGCTTCTCAGAAGGCTGCTTTCCCTCAAGGTTCTACAAGATTGTATTAGCGTAGGAATCTGATCAATATATGTCAAGAAACCTTGTGCTATAGTAAAGGATTGCTGTGGTGATGGATGATGGATGATTATGGAATGATGGTGATTTACAACATTCTTGACTAAGCCTATAAATCTATAAATAAGTTTTTATTGGTTAAGGTTGGAAATAAGTTACTTATTTTGACAATGAGAGTTAAATATAAGATATCTCTTACTTAAAAGTAAGAAAAGTAACATCCCTACTTATGAATTTGTTACCGTACATGATTTAGTCATTTGGGACTTTGGGTGGTGTGTTGATTGATAATTTGAAGAGATCAGAAGATGCTGAAAATTAGGAAGGTAACTTGGTAGGCCGTAAGAGGGAATTGGAACCGAGCAGTGCTCAGAACCAGCTCAAATATTTTGATTTGACACATCATGTCCAGTTCCGATACCACAATATAAGAATTGTGGATGGAGAGCCTTACAGATATCATTTGAAGAATTTACATAAACTGGATATTAACTTTATGCTAGAAAGTAAGAATTATCATGGAGGTTATTTTCATTGATTTTTTCCTTATTCGTTTCCATGGTTTTTGGTTTAACTTTCCACGCTATTAGCTTGGCAGCTTTCATTTCCTACCCGGTAATCTACAGCAACAAGCTCTAAGTTTATGTGAACATGGACCAAGAAAACATATTTGAACATGTTTGGGGACTTTGGGGTACATTATTTGCTTTCAGTGCCTATCTGGTCCCCTTACTTTCTTTTATACTTTCTACCTTCTTCTACACTTCTTCTCTAGCTCTTTTTCAACCACATATGGAACTCATCACATTATACGCTTTTCAGTCAATTGTCAACCACACATTCTCTATCATTTTCTCAAACTAGCTAGGACCAAACAGAAAATTTACTCTTGGCTTTATGTAAACATGCTGAAGTTCATGTTCTTCATGTATGTTCCTTATATATTGATATTTAAATTCTTACCTTAGAGCATTATGTACTGAATTAGTTTAACATCTGTAATGCAGAGAATTATAACAATAGGCTTTGAAGCCTTTCAGCGCTCAATCTGGACAATGTGATTGAAGTCTTGAAGATCCCCAGTTTAACACTTGGACTGTACATAACATAAAGTTGTTGGTAAGCTACTGTAATTAGATGCAAGACAATGATATGCCGAAAAAGAATGCTGGTTTTATACTTCCATTAACATCAAGTGTAAAGATTACAATCTTCTATAACACCGTGATTAAATTTTTCCTTATTCAATGAAAAGTTTTATGTAAATTATGGAGTTGATATCTTTCTGATCTGTGGAATTCAATTATTTGATCATACATAAGGTGGGCGGGTATTATTCGGTTAGACAATATATGGCGATTCTTGTATTCAATTCGACTGGACAATTTATCAGTGATGCGACACTTAAACATTAGTTGGTATTGAAATGTCCATATGTAATATGTTACTACATTAATACATTATGGACACTACCATACCAATTACCATCAATGTTAAGATGTCGCATGATCATTGATACATCTACACGGTCTATAAATGTCAATACTCATAAAAATATGGACAGGTCAACAATACTCAAACAGCAAAGCTGTCGATCTCTGCCAGACCTCAATATAATTCCTCTTAACAAAAATAGCAGATGCTAATCCACCCTAGGTAAGGTTACCATACAAGTATCGGAAAATTTTACCTTTCACTTGAAAGGTTACAATATGATGTAACAAATAATCCGACCTCCAGAACTAGTACAAAGAGACCATTTCATAGGAACAATGCTAGTGTAACTCAACTATCTTTACTCGCTCCAGCAACTGAAGCAGGCTGCTCAATGGATTTCTCTTCTACTGGAGATGGCATCTTTTTGCCAGGTCCTGATGAAACCTTGACCATCGCAGGTCTTAATAGGCGGTCACCGAGAAAGAAACCCCGGCGAAGCTCTTGCATTACAATTCCCTCCTTGAACACTTGCGACTCCTCCCGCCCAATAGCCTCGTGTACCTATATCAGAGTGACAAAATTATGGTCAAGATCGAGTAACAAAAAATTAGTGTGTGATCCCTAAATTTCATTTCCCGACAGCCACTGCCCTTACCCCTTCATACAAAAATGGTGGTTGTTCAAGTGTTTCCAAGAAACAGTTTTTTTAAAGTAAAATTGAATTGTGAAAAAGTGGTTTTGAGAATCGTGTGTAAATAAAAGTTATTTGAGAAATTGTGCAGAAACAAAACTGAAACAGTTCAAGAAACATGAAGCCGAACATTCTAGCTCCCCCCCCCCCAAAAAAAATCCAACCCAATCCGTCCGCTAATGGTAGATCTAAATTACGTTTACATTATGTAACTCACCAATGCAAGAACCACCATATTCATTACCATGAAAAAGTAAGCAACGATAATCTTCAAAAGGGTAGTGGGGACATGCCAACATGATAAGTGTGGACATCGAAGAGAAGTAGTGAAATGAATGCATAAATGAAGTTCTCTAGTGCAGTAGATTGCGATAAAATAGAAACTTGTCCACTATCATCATCTAGGTCCAGTGAACTTCAATGGAAAACTTATGCTAATTAGATCTGAAATGGTAAAAGAAGAAATGTTTTTCAATTTGGCAAAAGAACAAGAAAAAGAAACCAGCACCATAGAGCTAAATCAAGGAAGATTGTCACCGAGCCACATAGTAAGGGAAGGTCGTGTAATTAAGTGCTTGTTTGGTTTCTGTTTTTACATAGCCTCATTTTTTACCACACATTCAATAAAATCCATAACTTGTAACTAGATGATGCAAAGTAATCAGGAACTAAACCTACTCTTCAGTTCGACATGCCAAACATCGCCTAGCAAATGGTGAAGGACTGTGTTCATAATCTCTAACCTCGGACCTCAAGCTACCCGCCCAAGAGAGAAAAAAGATAAAAACAACAGAATGTGTTGAGTTAGCTTCTGTTTGTTTTAACTTTTTTTCTGCCCAAAAATTAACTTTATTCAAAGTTAAACTCTAATCTTAATCATTCATTTCAAATCACTACTCATTATTGGTTCACAAAACCATTCAACTGGAAAAAAAATAAAAATAAAATAATTTTAACAACAAAAAAATTTTACCCGATCACACCTTCAGTGTGTGAAAATGTGTGTGAGTTACGGAGGAAACTTACCGAGGGATCAAATGGCTTCCCAACAGTGGGAACAGCAGCCACTTTCAAGCTTCTCATAATCTCCACAAATTGCTTGTATATCCCCTGGTAACTTGCATCAATCTTCTTTTCTTTTTCTGTTTCTGGTTTCATCTGTTGCTTTGCTCTCTCAAAGCTATCCACCATTGGCAACAAGCTCTCAATGACTTCTCCCTGTACATCACTCCTCAACCTCAATCTCTCTTTTTCTGATCTTTTTCTGTGATTATCAAAATCTGCCTGCAAGCGGAGATATCTTTCTTTACCAGAAGATATCTCTGCAGACATATCTGTAACTCTCTTGACCAACTCGTTTTTTTCTTTTTCTACCGCCAATATCACAGCTTCGATATCAGATATAATCTTGGGATCGTTAGTTAGAATTGCTTCCCTATAGACTTGGATTAGGGATGTTAAGTTCAATGGAGGCTTTAGATTAGCTTTGTCTTCCAATTCATTGAAGTTACTGGAAACAGCACCATCTTCATCTTCACTGTTCGTCTACAAGTTCAAATTGGACATCATAGTACATTAATAACCAGGATCATTAAAACATTAAGCAGTCACAAAAACATACTGCAATTTTACCTAGACTAACTTAACCTAAACAGCCAGTGGATTACACTTGAAGTTTGCAAGAAACTACAATTATGCCTATAATCCAATGCCCTTATAATATCGTCTTCTAGAACAGTAACTGCAACCAGAAAATTCAACAGTTCGATTTTCAAGTTTAACACCGAATTCTAAACATTCATTTTGAGCTAATGCCTATTTGGGGTTCACAGCATAACTTAATAATTGCAGAAAAACATCAACAAAATGTCAAAATCAAAATCAAGAGCAAACAGATTCAAGAGAGAGGGAGAATACTTGTTGGGGCTCAGAATCTTGCTGGGCTGAAACTGAAGTTTCGAAAATAGCACGCCTCCTGTTCCTGCATCGACTGTCTATAAAAATTGGATCTTTGCTATGAAGACTATTGTTATTATTAATAATAACATGTGAATTAGAGAGTGGAGAAGAAGCAAATTCTATTTTCGTAACGGCTTTGCTGGGATTGGAAAAAGGAGAATAGCCGCGTTCGAAATGAAGAAACTTGGTGGGTTTAGAGTGAGAAAGGGAGGTGTAGAGAGAGAGAGGCAGAAGCTGCCATCGCCATTACTTACAAGAAAGGAGAAGACTTTATCAAAGCCCTTACTCTGGAGAAAGGGATTTGATGCAAATTAAGGGAATAGAGAAAAGAAAAGAATTCCGCTTTGTATCTGAAATGGTAAAACGGAAGATGCCTTTGCCGTTTAACTCTAGAATCTTCGTCATTATTGGAAAGAAGATTCTGTATTGTACCTAAACGGAAAAAGAAAAAGAAGATTCTGTATTGTCCACCAAAAAAAAAATAATAATAATAATAATAATAATAATAAATAAAAAATAAAAAAATAAAAAAAACCAAGAAGAAGAAGAAGGGATTCTGTGTTATTTTGTTTAATCATTGCAGTTTGAGGATCAATCTTTTTAATTTTATCATTTTATTCATTCTTTCTATATTTTCTTATACAAGATTAAGACTTTTGTAACTATACTAAAGAAACAATACTAATATATTGTTGATCTAGGGTTAACAAACGGGTTCTCTTTCTTGAAAAAGAGATTCTATCAAGATTCTATTTTATTTAATTAGTATAAAAGGACTTGTGGATTAGGTCGTTATAGTTTGAGGATCTATATATATATTTTTTATTTTTTCATTTTAAGATTTATATTGACAAACCTAGCTTTTGTGGTTAAAATGACAATACTACGATTAATCCATATATGACAACGAGCTCGTCCAGGGATGAAAAATGGTCGAATTGCCCAATTGGCCCCATCAAAGTTGAGCTCAATTCATCTTTGTCTACACATTGGTACCGACTAATTTTGGGACTAATTATTGTTCAGTGACATACAAATTTTTCCAAATTTTAATTTTTGTTTTTCCATCTCTTACCATATTTGAAAAATAATTTACACAAAGATATTCCCCAAACAAAAACATAACTAAATGGAGCAAATTTTTAAAGAAAAATTTATGTTAGTAAAAATTAATCACCATGAAAAATCAATATACATTTTGGGACACATCTATCTACTTAAATTCTTTGTTTTTATCTCTTGAATTTTTGTATATTTTTCAACCACCCCACGCACCCCCTACACCGGCGCCACCCCACTTTTTAATCGACATCAACACGAGAAGTCCGGATAAACATTACAGTGACTCAGTGAGATTTCTTGCGTAGAGCGCGGTAAAATCGTTTAGTATAGTAGTAGTGTAATAAAAGAATAATATAAACATTACAGTGAGATTTCTTGCTTCGAGCGGTAAAATCGTGTAGTAGTGTAAAGGAATAATAAATAATCACCTTTTTTTTTTTTATCGTTATTTGCAGATATTTAAAGCCTACATCGTGGATCAATGGGAAGCGTCCACGGTCCACAGTTCAAGAAGCATCCCCGGCTTAAAAAATCTATTCAATCGCTATTCAGAGCTCTGCACATTCTTCGACTAAAAGTATTTAATTCAATCACTACACCTCACACTCAAAGATCGCTCTTTGGGATCTGTTCACAAATATATCTTTCTTTCTGAATTTGTTGTGCCAATTTTCACTGATTTGTTCAGTCATTTTCTGGCTTCTGTACTTATACATTGATGGATTGCTCTCGTTTTTTACACTGTAAAGCTGTTGCCGTCGCGAGTAATAGACACCCGCAAAGGCATTTCAAAGGGGCATTTAAATGGCTTCACCAAATGCCATCAATCTCTTCACCGCATAGAAATACTGGATTTTTCCCTCTTGAATCCGTTGTAAAAAGGCCTCCTAGAATGATTGCTCGTGCTGCTTCATCTCTTGAAACCAGGTTTTAAGTTTTTTCCCCCAATGTTTGTGGCATGTTCTTTTTCTCATTGTCGGATTTTCTTTAGATTTTAAATTTGGTTTTCGATGGGTTGTATGCAGAAATTGTACCATGATAGCATTGATCATAATTGTTCTGGCATCATATATACATATTGGATTAACAATTTCTTAAATAAATCTTTTCGGATGTTAGGGAAGAAGAAAAGAAAGAAAAGAGAAAGAAAAAGCAGCCTGAAGAATCAGATAGCATGAAGGTGACGCTCAAAGTTCTGCTTGATCACCAAGTTAAATTCGGTGAGCATATCGCCATTTACGGGTCTACAAAAGAGCTTGGATCATGGAAGAAGAACACAATGATGAATTGGACAGAAAATGGATGGGTTTGTGATTTAGAACTGAAAAGCAGTGAAGATCCTATTGAGTATAAATTTGTGATAGTAGGGAAGAACAAGAGTTTAAGATGGGAACGTGGTGCAAATCGTGTTTTGAAGTTACCTCAAAGCGGTAATTTTAACATGGTTTGCAAATGGAACATGACTAATGAGGCCGTGGAACTATTGCCCACTGATGAGCATGTGGAACCAGAAGAAAATGAAAATGGACAAATTACTTCAGTGTCGAGTGAGGTGGCAGCAACTAGTGATTTTGTGGGACAATGGCAAGGGAATGATATTTCATTTGTTCGCTCGAAGGATGAGTTGGATGCACAAAAGAAAAGTAGTTGGGTTACTTCTGGCCTTGACGGGCTTGCTCTGAAGTTAGTAGAAGCTGATCGGGATTCTCGCAACTGGTGGCGGAAGGTAAATTTAGTTGAATATAAACTTACAAACTCTGACATTCTTATGTTTCTTGATATAGTTTGAAATTGTTCAACTGAATCTTCTTTCTTGTTCCAATGTTGTATCATGAATGCACATCTACAATGTCATCCAGTATGTTTCAAGATGGGCATTGCTTTTATAACTTAGATCTTCTTTTCTGTATGCATGAAGCTTGAAGTAGTTCGGGCGCTAGTGGTTGAAAGTGTCGAGAGTGGAAAACGTTTGGAGGCTCTTACATATTCAGCGATATATCTGAAGGTTTTAATGATATTCCATTAAATAGTGACTTTGAATAGATTAATCTATGTCCTCATGAAACAAGATTATTTCATGCAGTGGATCAACACAGGGCAAATTCCTTGCTTTGAAGATGGAGGTCACCATCGACCAAACAGACATGCTGAGATTTCCAGGCTTATATTTCGTGAATTGGAACGAATTTCCAGCAGCAAAGATGCTAGTCCTCAGGTTGTTTGTTAAGATCACTGGAAACTATTACACTAAAACTGCATTGTAGGTTTCTTGTATTTTGTTTTGATGCTTCTAAGGTCAGCAATGAGATATGAATTTATGAGTAAATGTTGAAAAGATATGAGCCTACACCCTGGATGATTCTTCTTCGTATAATATGCAGGAAAAACTTGTCATCCGCAAAATTCATCCTTGTTTGCCATCATTTAAGGCAGAATTCACTTCAGCTGTTCCTCTAACACGAATTAGGGATATTGCTCATAGGAATGATATTCCTCATGATCTTAAGGTTATCATTAAAGAAACCTTCTTCCATTTATTTTCCTGTTTTTACGTCTTTTGGGTGAAAGAATGAGGGATTGATGTGGTGGTTCTGACAATTCAGCAAGAAATCAAGCATACCATACAAAACAAGCTTCATCGAAATGCTGGCCCTGAAGACTTAGTTGCCACCGAAACAATGCTTGCTAGAATCACCAAGAATCCCGGAGAATATAGTGAAGCATTTGTTGAACAATTGCAGATATTCCATCGAGAACTCAAAGAGTTCTTCAATGCTGGAAGGTGTGCTTTATGTCATTTATTTGCGTTTAGTAATAGTGAATTTATCCTTTCTTTTGACTATTTTGGAGATACTTGTGACTGAAATCATGTATGCCTGAAGTCACACACTCTATGCTTCATCTTTATCACACAAGTTATTTTACTATCACATTAATCAGACTTCATAGAAGCAAATGTTTCACGGTAATATATTTTGTTCTCTATTGAGAAAAAAGGAAAGAACAAATAGCATCACAATTATTACAATGAGCATGGTTATTATGAGTTTGATTCTCACATTAGATGAGTCTGGTTCTTGAATTAGAGGAGAATTGTTGTAAAATGATTCTTTCCAGCCAGGTTCAGAAGTTGTTTGACATTTCCAGGTTCTTGCTTTACATGTAGTATGGTAACACTCGTAACAATGTCATGCCACTTCTACATTATGTGCCACGTAGGATATTGTATTACTTAAAATTTAAATCCAATAAGTTCTGTTCACAAAAGGAGAAAACTTTGTCTCATGCTCATTTTGGAGCATACTATTTTTTTCCACCTGCTAGTTTTAGTTTTACCCCGTTGAACAATTCTCAGACTTGGTAATGTATCAATTGTTGATCATCACGTTTTATTGCTTACAGTCTTCAAGAACAGCTGGAGTCTATTAGAGAATCATTGAATGATAACTCATCGGCCCTTTCCTTGTTTTTGGAGTTGAAAAGGGTATCATTTTTATTATGAAATTATATTTTAATTTCTCATTGTTGATAAATATATATCTGCTAGAAAAATGTGATGACATGAATAAAGATCTCTTATTAAATGACATCCACTAAATTCATCATGATGTAGGGACTGTGTTCTGTATTATATATTGGGAACCTTTACTCTTGCGTAAAATGCTGCAGTTTATATATGGTGATAAACACTATGTAACGGTCACCTTCATCTTGCCATCAAAACCTAACATGTACTAAGAAATATAAATGGATGCTTGGTTGTGATTTACTGGATGAAGCTATAGAAATTCTTGTGGGTTTTCAATTTACACAGTTGATTGGAAATTGGTATATCTCTTTTATTTTCAAGTTGTTGGCAAATTAAGGGTTTGGCTCTAATACCACGAACCACACTTTTCTCTACATTCAATAAAAACTCCAATTTATTGTCTCTTTAGGAGCTAGATGATATGGACACAGCAAGTTATAATTCATCAACTGAGGGCTTGCAAGTGTTGATGGAGGTGATACGAGCTTTGGATAGTCTTCGCAAAGAGATTGTGAAAGGTCTTGATAGTGGACTTCGGAATGATGCTCCTGATGCTGCAATAGCAATGCGCCAAAAGGTAAAATCGTTTTACACAAGCATTTCTCATTTGCTCTGTGGTTTAAACTTTATCCAAAGAATTAATGCAATTTCTTTACACTGTAGTGGCGACTTTGTGAGATTGGACTTGAGGACTATGCATTTGTTCTCTTAAGCAGGTATATTCACCATTAAAGGTTATATCATTTTTGTGTTTTAAGAATCTGCATATAGGATTTGTTTATGATTTGGTGATGAAATGATGATTTCATTAATGGATTCTGTTTAGATTTCTTAATGCACTTGAAGCTCTTGGAGGCACTTTGTGGCTTACAAAAAATGTTGAGAGAAATAATGTCAGCTCTTGGAGTGATCCCATTGGAGCTCTTGTCATTGGCATTCATCAGGTGGCCCTATCAGGCTGGAACCCAGAAGAGTGTGGAGCAATCGGGAATGAACTTCTGGCTTGGCAAGCGAGAGGCCTTCTAGAAACTGAAGGTACATGTTTATTATTATTATTATTATTGCCCCCTAAAGATTATTCATTGTTTTCGGCTTTCCGCTAAAAGGTAGTGAAAATGGAAAAACAATATGGGGTTTAAGGCTTAAAGCTACTCTGGATAGAGCCAAGAGACTGACTGAAGAGTATTCAGATGCCCTTCTTCAAATATTCCCTCAAAATGTTCAGGTAGTTAATGTGTAATGATTTTTCCGAAATTGTGCTTTGAATTAATACTAAGGCATTGTTTGCTTTAGATTTTTCGAGAAAAATAAAATAGTTTCTTTTTGGAGAACTTGTGTAGTTGAAAAGTAAGAGAAATATTACTTCCAAAAAAAAAAAAAAAAAAGGAGAAGTAAGAGAAGAATAAGTCCCACTAGATGTGTGGTTGAAACTTGTTTTTGAGAAAATGGTTACCAAACAAGCACTAAGAGCATGCTCCACTGAGCCTAAAATAAAGTTAGTTTATTTATTTATTTTTCCATTTATGTTTAATTACATTAAATTTATCCTACGTATTATTTGGACACTAACCAATTCACTGTTGCAGTTATTAGGAAAAGCTTTTGGGATCCCAGAAAACAGCATTAAGACATATGCCGAAGCTGAAATTCGTGCTGGGTAATAATGTTTGGGAATATACTTAGAATAAAATGCACCTATGTAAATTCCAACTATATTCACTGCCAAAAATAAATCACATAAAAATCCATCTAACTTTTGTTTGGAAATACAGTGTAATTTTTCAGGTATCCAAACTTTGTACACTTCTTTTGAAGGCTGTAAGAAAAGTCTAGGGTCTGGGGGTTGGGATGTTCTTGTTCCAGGAGATGCTTTCGGAACCCTAATCCAGGTACTTATTATGTTACGCCCATCAGATTCAACTCTACTGAAGTAAAAAATTTCAAAGAAGTGTACATAGATTTTCTGGGTTTTTTTTTTTTTTTTGGTGGCTACATTATTGTCACCCCATATTACAAACTCTGGATTTCAGGTAGACAGCATTGCCCCTGGATCAGTACCCTCGTCTGTAACAGGACCAGTCATACTCATGGTGAACAAAGCTATTGGAGATGAAGAGGTTGTGCATCAGTTTTACACATATCAATATTCCAATATTATAATGTAGGGATTTTGCATATTGTATGTTAAACACAGATTTCAAAAGTATTATATACATAAGCATGTTTGGCAAGAACGAAGAAACTAAAAATAATGTTCTGTGTAATATTGCACACCAAACATGTCTGCTTTCTGCCAGGTAACAGCTGGGGCTAACATAACGGGAATTATACTTCTGCAAGAGTTGCCTCACTTATCACATCTTGGCGTTAGGGCTCGACAAGCAAGTCTTATATCTCCTTTTTCTTCCTACATACCACATTCAATTGTTTAGCAAATGATGAAACACACAATTTACATGTGATCTATAGGAAAAAGTGGTATTTGTCACGTGTGAAGATGATGATACATCTGCTGCTATAAAAAAACTGACTGGGAAATTAGTGAGGTCATATTCTTCCATATTTTTCACTCTTTTTTGTTTTTGAATAACTTTAATTACAGAGTGGTGTCCCTTTTGTTGCCCCCTTTTCACACCTATTTCTTTACCCCACCCCCCCCTCCAGGATTGAAGCATCTTCTTCTGGCGTCAACGTGATTGCAGCTTCGGCAGAAAATGGCAACAACAGTATTCAACAAGAAAAACCGTTGGTGGTTGGAAACTCTAGAGGAAACAATTCTTCATCACTTGCCATTGAAACCTCAAATTCAAATCAGGTATAACTTTCTAACCTCCTCCATTTCTGCAAATTTCAGATTGTCATTTCTAACAAGATGTATAAACATCCAGATCATATCCACTGGAGGGGTTATACTGCTTGAAGATGCTGATGTACAAACTTCTGGTGCAAAAGCTGCTTCTTGTGGTCGTCTAGCTTCTTTAGCAACTGCATCCAGTAAAGGTACCACAAATCCCTGCATTCTGTTTTCGAAATAATTTCTTCCTTCAAGCATTGAATTTTTTCATCTCTGGCAATCAATAGACAGTATTGCTGATATTGCAGTTTATAATGATGGGGGTGTACCAGCGTCATTTAAAGTCCCAAATGGAGCAGTAATACCCTTTGGCTCTATGGAATCAGCTTTAGAACGAAGTGGATCAATGGAAACATTCAAGGATTTAGTTGCTCAAATCGAAACTTCTAGTGTTGAAGAACTAGATAAACTCTGTAATGAATTACAGGGGCTGATTTGCTCATTACAACCTCCAAAACAACTCTTTGAAAGCTTGGGCAAAATATTTCAAAACAATGCACGTTTAATAGTCCGATCAAGTGCAAACGTGGAGGACTTGGCAGGAATGTCTGCTGCTGGGCTTTATGACTCAATCCCGAACGTCAGCCTTTCAAACCCAATAGTGTTTGGGCAGGCCGTGGGCCGCGTTTGGGCTTCACTGTACACCCGTAGAGCAGTTTTAAGCCGTCGAGCGGCCCATGTACCTCAGCAAGCTGCTGCAATGGCTGTTCTTGTTCAAGAAATGCTATCGCCAGATCTTTCTTTTGTGCTCCACACTTTGAGCCCTACAGACAAGAACGATAATGTGGTCGAGGCTGAGGTGGCACCTGGACTTGGAGAAACCCTGGCATCAGGAGTTAGGGGCACTCCATGGCGTCTCTCGATCAATAAGTTTGACCAGTCAGTGAGGACGTTGGCTTTTGCTAATTTTAGCAAGGAATTGGTGGTGAGTGGACGTGGGCCAGCCGATGGAGAAGTGGTTCAATTGACGGTGGACTATAGTACAAAACCGTTAACGGTGGACCCCATTTTCAGACAGCAGCTTGGTGTGCGGCTTGGGGCGGTCGGTTTGTTTCTCGAACGAGAGTTCAAGTGTCCTCAGGATGTTGGAAGGATGTCTGGTTGATGATGACATCTTCATCGTCCAGACTCGACCACAACCATTATAAGGTCTGGCTTGTTTTTCCATTCATAGAGGATTTTCTGGCCTTTCATGGATTCCCAGAAGCTTTACTGTTTCTCCCAGGTGGGGGGGATTTCATATATTGATTATCATAAATAATGCGAAGGTCTATAGGTTTTATTTTTCCTTTCTTTTTTAATAGAATATTCGGATAAAATATGTAGAATTTATGTCTAAACAAAAATAAATGAGTCTGAATAAAATGTAAAAGGATATTACTTAACGTATATTTACTGCAGAAATCTGAAATAAATCTTCCAAAAGATTCGTTGAGTGCATTTGTTGTTGAGCTGAATTTGAAAGGGGTTTTGTGCAAGTTATAGCTCGATGTACAGAATAGAAACAGTAATTGGTAATGGTAATCCAGGAATGATCACACACCATCGATGGCATTTTCGGTCGAATTGATCTCCTGTTTTGAAATCCGGGACTAGATTTGGAATCAGCATAGCGATGTGGAGTTCCAAGAATTTTCCGAGGCCAAAAATAAGGCCAAAACTTTGACCGAGCCACGGCGGCCACGGTGTCGCCGAAAAATTCGGGAAATTCTTGGAACTCCCATCGCCGTGCTGATTCCAGATCTGGTTCCGAATTTTAAAACGGAGGTCGATTTGATCCCGAAAATGCCATCAATGGTGCCTTAATTACGGCACCATCGATGGTTTTTGAACATCTGACGAGCTCATATAGAAGGATCTATCAATGTTGAATGTGATTGCACCCCCTCCCCCTCTTTCTCAATTTAGTTTGCAGCATGTGTAAAGGGTAGTTTGAAGCTCGAAGGCACGACTTGAAGAGTAATGCATGCGATAGATTGTGACTTTTACTTGATAATAAGAAGTAAATAAAAGGAAGTATGGAGCTCATTATTTTATATCGAATGAATAACTGACGTGGTTGAAAAGTTACGGGATATGGTTCCGTCTATGAATTAATAATGTATTTTCATTTTTTGAAAGATACGAATTAATAATGCTAATCAGTATTCTAAAAAGGGAGTGTAAGCGCATTTAATACGTGCTGCTTTTTTCAAAAGGGTGAAAAAAAGCGGTCAAATTTAGGCATTGACCAAAAAAGTGCGATTAAGTGTGCCTAGGCGAGCTTAAGCTTCCTTTTTTTTTGCATCATGTTGTTTCTTACATTATATCCTTGCTTATTATATATTTGATAAAAAGTGTGAAAACTTCTTTGCTTTGTTTTTAGATAATAGATGTTGTGTTTAATTATCGGATTGCCCATTTATATTAGTTTGTGTTTCTAATAAGTATTAATATGATTTTATACTGTAGGATTTTGTATTTTGTCATTTATGTGTGTATATATATGTGCAGTTATAGTTAATCACAACATCTTTATTCTATATGTGCTTTGTATAAATTATTTAATTATTTAATGATTTTAGATTGATTAAAAATTTAAAATAACTAATGAATTGAAAAATGCTTTTTAACCCTTAAGCTTCTCCTAAGTGCGTTTAAGCTTATAAAGCTTGAAGTTTGATAATGACTCTTCATCACGTTTTATGCTTTTTAAAACACCAATGTTAATACACGGTATTTTTAAATTTTTTTTTAATTTACATGGTGTTTTTAATTAATATTAAGAAATAAATAAATAATTGAATCATAAACTCCTACATAATTTTTAAAATGTAGAGATAGTACCTTGTCTTTGTGGCAAATCAATATCAATAATGCCTTAGGTATTGCATTGAGAAAACATGGGTTATTTTTATTTGCCACTTTATTTTCTACTCTTGCTCTAATGGGTTTTTATTGAGTGAAGTTTAAATTTGAATTTGATGTAGTTCATATCATATTCCAAATCAAAATTTTTTTGTTACACAATTCTGAAAATTTGTTATTTAAGTTGTATTGCTTGTAAAAAGAGTTGTATAAAGAGCGAATTCCAAGAATGGCATGTGAAAATTTTGGAATTCTGCCCAGCAGATTTTTTAAGTTCCATATTCTCCATTTTGCCTCGAAACAGAATCTTATACTCTATATTATAGGTTCTAAGTTTTTTTACAAACAAAATTTTTTTATAGATCTGGTTAAGAATACAGATCTAGAACTTAGATCTGGTCGCTGTCCCCAAATTACAGAATGGTTTCCCTAGTTACGAAGTCATAAAATAGTCTTCAATTCATTCTTTCCGGCATCAAAGAAGAAGATGGATGAGCACTGCAATGGGGGAATCTTGACATTTTTGACCACACATCGTTGCTTCCATGGAGAACAGTTCTGCTGGCAAAGGTAAGGGGGTTTGTTGTGCATAGGGTTAGGTGGGGTTGGGGAAGAGGAAAATGTTGGTAAAGGCACTGGGGTGTGTGTGGGTTCGGTTGTGTGGGGTGGGGGTGGGGAGGGGGGGGGGTGAGAGGAAGACGAAGAAGAAGATATGTTTTTTTTTTTATTTATAGAAATAAGAACAATTTTGTCCATATTTATTTGAAATATATGCCATCAATGAAAATGTTCAAAAGTAAATGTTAAACATGGAATTACAAATTTCAATGTTGCCATTTTTGGATTTTTTTTCTTGTATAAAAAGATAAGTGACCGAAATTTATTCTCTCACAAATCACATTATTAATTGAAAAATCAACAATCATTAAATACCCACGTCACTTTCAGTACAAGTTCGTGTAAATACTTTTGTGCAAGTCTGAATTGCTTCACATCACATTGAGTTAGGCCTTGTTTTTTACAACACAAATCCAATCCATTTTTTCTCTCTCATAATTTCCAATCACACATTTAATTATTTGATATATTTTCTCTAAATTCCAACCATACATTAAACACGTAAATCGAAAAACATCAAATTTCTCAAAAGAACATGCTCTTAGTGTCTCTCCACATAATATTAAGCCAAAATATAATGTACTCAATAGATTCATTGAATTCATGGTGCACGCCTAATCTCACGTAGGCGAGGGCACGTGGTGCCCACTGCCCATATATGAGCATCGTAGCGTGCCCATATGTAGGCAATGGATCGGGACTATACCTTTAGATATGCTCTTAGTCAGATATGAGGTATCAGTCAATTGCACGCATGAAAATTAGTTTAAAATAGTAACTGTTCCACATTATACCGGAATATAAGCCAATGAATGTCAACAAGATTTGAGAATCAAATCATCCTTCATTGATTTGCTAGGAACTAATATGAAGTACTCAAAAAATCTAAAACCACAATCAAGTTCCCGACAATGAACAACAGCATTATGTTGATGACTACAATTCTATAATAGCTAAAAGTCACCCTAGCTTTCGGTAGAAAAAAACAAAAGCTTGACTACCTTCGCTACTTAACCTGAGTCAGCTCTTTCCTGCCTGAACCCTCACGTACCTGCAGAAAATGTATAGTTACATATTACAACACAGAAATGATAATGCCTATTTCTGAGACAAAATTAATTTAAATACTGGATGGCAGGAAGAAGTTGCCGTTCAAATAGATCTTGCTCAAGTTACCATCCATCAAGCTCAAAGCACTTGGTAACCAAAAGGCCAGTTGAGTTACAAGCTCAGGGGGAAACTTATTCTTAACTGATTGAGCTTAGGAGTACTGGCTTCCCGAGTCAAGGAGCTAATGACTTAATAATTATAGCATGCTGTTGATTGGCCAAAACATGTCTTCAATTTATGGTCTTATTTATCTCCATTAAGGGAGATAATTGATGTGGTGTTATTGCAGACAGAGATGCAAAATTAGTTGGATGCAACCTTGTTCTTTAAGTTTAACGATCAAAGAAATGTCCTATGCAGTGATGTTTTTCCAAATAGCATAACTAGGTGAATGTCGCCCATATCAGTTGTTCTTCCTTTTTTTTTTGCTCAAGTCATTCATTCAATAGTGATGTGTGGGATGGTCAATTAGGTCATCTATCAGAGTGAACGAGTGAAATCATGAAATAGAGTTGTAATGCAAAATCAATGGAAAATCCCATTTCGTTCAACATATGTTATCTGTAAAAGTGGCAATTTACTTTCTAACCTTCACAAACTGATTTATGGGGTCGTGCCTATATCTCATCATCTGAAAAATTCAAGCATCACATGCAGTTTATAGATAATTTCACACGTTTTACTTGGATCTTTCCACACAAGAAATGGTAGAACTGAAAGTAGACGCAAGCACATAATAGAATTAGGAAGCACACTTCTAGCACAAGCTTAACCACCCTTTACAACTCATTCTTCTTGTGGTATGTATTCACATTAGCTGTCACACATTTACTGAGCATTCCAAAAAGTCATAGAATAGTTTGAATCACATCAACCAAAACGTTGTGTAGAACAGAATTGATCACCTAGCCCTGTACTATCAACTTCGGGCACTCAAACTGCACCAACCAGGTTCACCTGAAATTCCTTAAAACCCACTGGCACCAGTACCAAACCAAGCCACTCTCTTTCTCAATCGTGGACCAGATAAACCTCTTCCACTGTTCAATCCTTTTCAAATCCTAAGTCGAATTTGCAATGGAAGAGGAACTCCAAGCCCATTTTAAAAGACAAACACAGACCTAGTGCTAATCTTGTTTCGATATAACGCCGTTGATGATAAATGGGAATTTGAGATGAAGCTTAAAGCCAATAGCAGTATTCAATGGTATAAAACCAAGTTGACAGCAAAAGGTTTCCATAAGACCTTTGGTGTTATAAAACCTTCACCATCAAAGTAGTGTTACCCATAACTATCCCACTGAATTTTGAAATTCATCAATTGATATCAACAATTTCTTCCTCAACAGTCATCAACGGGAATTTGTATATGCAAAGCCAGAAGAATTTGTCCATCCTCACAGCCCAATCTCGTGTGCAGATTGAAAAAGACGCTCCATGACTTAAACCAAGTACCAAGACTGTGGTAAGACAGTCTGAAGGAAGCACTTCAAATTTGTGTTTTCAGAACTCCAAATCTGATACACCTTACATGTTTTTTCATTTTCTATCGAGGTTACACTTTGGTCCTTATTTTCGTCTATGCATATGGCTATATTATTATCAACTGGAAAATGATACTTCTGTAATTCCAGAAGTGATCAACCAAATTAATAATAATCAGTTTGTTCTCAAAAATTTTGGTCCTCTACTGACTGATGCTCTCAAGGAATATCAATGGTCTCTATCTTACTCAATCATAGTAAGTAATTGATTATCTCCAATGACTGAAAATGGTGAATGCATTGCATTACTTTCTGTAGCTATTATTGGTAAAACAGTTTCTCTGTGTGATGATGATCCTATATCCAGTCCTACTCTATTCTGTAACACAATCAGAGCTCTTTAATATATTATCTTGACCTGGCCTCATATCTCCTATGTTCTAAACAATTTAACTCATTTCTTAGCCAATTGGAGCTCTTTAATTTATTATCTTGACCTGGTCTCATATCTCATATGTTCTAAACAAGTTAACTCATTTCTTCAAAAGCGCTATAGTTGACAAGCTTGCAGAAGAGTTCTTTGCTGGAATGCAACCGTTACTTATGGCCTCCATTTTGCCCCTGCTAAGCTACCTCGTATTGCCTTCAGTTATGCTGATTGGTATGCTGTGGTGATCATTGATGTTCTACAAGTGTTCATTGTGTTCATATTGGATCTGACCTCATTTTTGGAGTTCTAAGAAGCAAACAGTTGTTGGTTGCTTCAATACAAAATCCGACTATCATGTTTTTGGAAGTATCTCCACAAAAATTATCTGGATTCTATCTCTTCTCCATGAACTCGTTTTCTTACTTCTACTGTAGTTTTGTGGTTCCACAATCAAAGAGCAGTTGCTCTAGTTGCCAATGCAATAAGACATATTGAGATTGACAATCATTTCATCCAATACCAGGTGTTCATAGATGAGCTAATATCCAACGTATTCCATCTATTTACCAAAAAGAAAACACCTTTACAATGTCTCACTGTACCATGCTTCAAAACACTCAACCCACACTGTGGAAGAATCCCCATCTCGTTTACTGGGGATATTGACAGTACTGAGAATAAACTAAAATAGAACAGTCAACAATAGATCCTATGTGGCAGGCTTACATTTGTTGCAAGTAATCAAGGGAATAGTCCAAACCCTTATCCTATACATGTGACGTATTTCCACCAAGTATGAATAGGACAGCATGTAAATGAGAATGCATGGATGTCATTATAAACTTTGAGAAATGAAGGAACTTCCCTATTCATTCTTTACATTTATATAATGACAGGAAAAGGATTAACCAAATTCCAAAGTGCTATTAAAGCAGAAGGAATTTCACTCCTAGTACAACATTAAACAGCAAAGAAAAAGAAGGTATTGGTTTCACGTGAAGAAACAGAAAAAATCGAGAAAAATTTAATACCTGTACACCGTTGAATTGTCAGCAAGGAGCAACTAATTCATATATAATCGTCAAGATTCAAGAATGACTGAAAAGTTCTGGAGCCGAAGCAGAGTGTATAGAAGGATCGTGCATGTTGGTCACAGCATCAGTCTTGCAGTACACAGCATTTATTTCACCTTCGTTACATTTGACATTGCAGTCAGTACAAGCTTCAATGGGCTGTGCTATACAAATAGTCTTTCCAAACAACTGGATTGAAGTAACAGATCTCTGTTTACGAACTAACTCAGTGCAAGAAAAATGCACACTGCTCTGACTATCAGGTGATAAATTGTCCACATGTGAACTCCCAATATTTAGTTCTGTGGAGATTTTCAGCTCTGGTTGTGTGCTCTTCAAGAAATTAGTCAACATTTGATGGGAATTATCACTCTGAGAGTTGGACAAAGGAGATGCACAAAACTGATCTAGCCTGGCTCCCTGCATGCCAGCAGGAAATGAATTATAACTGAACATTGATGAGTTCAAATGTCCAGTTATCAAGTCATTGGACTCTGTATTAGGGATGAAGAGCTCTCCCTCTCCATCTGGTAGCTTCCCTGGAGTGTGCCTGACTTTGAATTTTTTCAGAGGAGAAAATGCAGAATGAATCTGTGGCGCAGGCAGAACATGTTCAACTTGCCAGGGGCTTACTGTCTTCACATTCTGCAGAACTTCAGGTTCATCCCAGATCACCTACAACAGCAAAATTATGATCTTCAGGTAAAGTTATAAGGGAAGCAGGGACTACAGATGTGTGATGTAACATAATCATCACAAATTCGAGAAAACAAATTCCAGTGGATATTGCAACACATTAATAGCATAAAACTCAGCATGTGTTCATTTCCACTCATTTTCACATAAAAATTACCTACTACTAAAAATCAAAGTCAAACATCAATATCAGCCACACATTTCACATCATCACTCATTATTATCCACATATCTCGTGGTCCCCACCACTACACTCCACTTTTAGCAAAATTTTAGACAAAAATAAGTACACACGAACACACGCTCAGTTTCCAATCCAGTACACTATTTCCTAGCAGCACCAAATAAATCCAATCTTCCTCCAGGGAAGTGAAGATCAGGGAAATCCTAATGGTTGCAGCTTTGTCCAAGGAGGGGTCTCCAGTACTGCCTTCAAGAAGAAAGAGGAAAAACGGAGGACAGTCAAGGGGTGGAGTCTAGTTCCAAGGCAATGGCCCGGGCCTGATCATGAGGACCCTAGAAGTGCAATTAAAAGAGAAGTTTATCCAAGCTTTAAAGCTGTTGGGTTCTGTCTTGTGAAGAGTAAGGAGATTACAAAATACTTGTGGTATGGACAAGACAATACGAATCACAAGCCCCTCAATGCCTTGCTTAAGACAATTCCAATGCCCAATTGAATGTTATGGCTTCCAGCCAAATCACACACACAGGATTGCTACCTGAGCAACGGAAGACACTGAATTTCTTCATCATTATACGAAATCCTACCAGATCCAGTGTACAGAATTAACACTTCATCTGTCAGAAACATTGATTTTCTTCAGCATAAGTCCAAAATCTAACATTAGGCCAGATTAATCATGAAATACAACAATATCATGGCAAATTCAAGGAAACCAGCTCCATTCAACATGGAGTGGATCAATTACATGACAACTTAATATCTAGTAGTATGGTACATATCTCTGAGTAGTCCCAGTAAATCCAATCTTCCTTTTGGAGGAGGAGGATTGGTTTAGAGAAATCCTGATTGTTGCAGCTTTCTGCAAGGAGAGGCGTCCTGTAGTCCCTCCATGACGAAAGAGCAAAAAACAGGATACTAATGGGGTGACCTCTACGCAATATCATCCTGAGGTCCTAGAAGTGGATATACAAGAATTGATTATGTCGGCTTTGAAGTGACTGGTCCCTTTGATTGCAGAGGTACAGGGCTCTATGATACTTCTAATATGAACAAACTGATAAGGATTGCAAGGCCCTCAACTTCTTGCTTAGGATAATTTCAAGATCCAATTGCATGTTAATCAAATCAAAATACAAAACTGCCACATTTGCGCTACACTTAAAAAGAATAATAACTTTTTGCTATTACACAATCATATCCATTGTACAAAATTACAACACTATCTTCCATGAAAAACGTAGTTACGTAATGCTGATATTTCTCAGCAGAGTTCCAAATTCAGGCATCAGTCGAGGTTAAGCATGCGAGACAACAGTATCAATACAAATTAAAAATAATAATAAAAATTATATTAAAAAAAATCCTCAAATGGAGATGGCAATGGAACAACAAAGTAACAACAATTCAAGGAACAATCTAGCCCTTCTATTACAGGATTGCACAGCTGCTCCAATCGATTGACATGTTTCTGAGATTTCGGACAGTTTTAAACATGAATACCTAGAATCTGATCTAACAAACAAATAATGATCATTCACCATGATATGCATATACACAATCAGCACACAACCCAACTACATGACGTGCATGCCTTACAACATTATCTTTACGTACTCTAGAAACTCCAATCAACTTGCCAATGTAACAACATAATCATTCAATATCCACATTCTTATGCTGTTGCATAAGAAAATTCCAAGACATAATTACCCACAAAGCATACCATCTTCTATAACACAATCCTCATTTGAAAATGACAATCAATCAGCAAGCACACACCAGAAGCTATACATACCTCGAGCATACGCCAGGGATAACCGCGACAAGGCACTCCACCGGAGGAGGATGTCGCCGAGATAGTGCCCTGGAACCAAGTTGTCCGAGAGGAATCCTCTGTCTCCACAGCCATCTTAACACGCATGCCTGCGTTCCAGCAGAAACTAAGCGATTCCTCCACTTTATCTGCACTCACTACAAAATCTGAAATCCCCGTTTTCGGACAATAAACCACCTCAAACACCTTCCCTTTCTCTGCCTTCTCAATTGCCTCCATTACCTCTCTCCCCTTTCCATCAGCATCGTTCACTTTATTACAGTATTCACTTTTCACCGTCGAGTTCTCCACAGCCACTGGACAGTTCCAAACAGTACCAGTACCCCGAACCGCGCGCCTAATTCCGACAAACAATTCGCCAGTCGACTTTTTCCGCATAAAAACCACTGAATCTCCAGCAACGAGCCGCTTGCTGTTGACAAACCGGCTCCAGCCGGTGGTGAGCAAATGGCGGCGCGGCGTGCCTCGATAAATGTGCCGAAACTCCCATGCATTGTTATGACTGTCTTTAATAATAAGGTTCTGAACCGGCGGTTCGGCCGAGAAATCGAGCCTGGGAAAAATCGAGTCAGCGCAGAATCGGGGAACAGAGAATCCACCGCCGTTATTCGCATCTGACGGCGTCAGTATCTTCGCAAAAGCAACAACGTCGCTTTCCTCCATTTCCCGTCTCTCAACAGTAGTCATCGTCTTCACATGCTGCTCCACAGACTGGAGGGGAAGGAGACGAAGCTTGGCGAATGGCTGGTCGGACTGGTCGGAGAGGAAGGACACGGCGAGGACTTGGCAGCAAATCAAAGGGATTTTGAGTAAGATTTTGTAATTTTGGACCGAGGAGTGCTCAAGGTGTCCTTGAGGGAAGTAGTAGACGCGTGAGTTCACAGTAGGAATATGGACGGCGGCGCCGGCGGTGGCTCGCCAGATCGCAGGGTCCATCTGGGTGGCGGAGGTAGACATTACTGGCGAGGGAGTGTCCGGTATGCAGAGGTTTTGGGCTCAGAGGTATATATAGTAGGGGTGGGGTAGGGGGGTTGCGTCTGTGTATGGGAGTGATGAAGAAAGGAGAGGTGGGCCCAATGGGGTTTTATATGGTAACAAACATGCCCTTGTTTTTCAAGCAAATTGCGGAGCTGCGTCAGTGACCGTCATAACTGCCTTCACAGGCAGACCACAGATTTTTCACGCACCGGTTGCTAACTGAATGCCACGCGATGGTTGTTTTTTGTTTTTTGCTTTTTGTCTTTTTTTTTCCTTTAAGAGAAAAAATACATTTGGCGCATTTGAAAATAAATCGAGATTTTTTTATTGTGTTTGTAATAGTATTTATCCAAATCATATGAAATACTAATATTTTCTTACTCAAATTGAAAAGTGAAGAAAGTATTTGGCACATTTGAAATTAAATCAAGATTTTTCATTATGTCTGTAATAGTATTTATCCAAATCTATGAAATTGTGATATTTCTAACTTAAATTCAAAATCAAAAATCATTTTAAATAAGTATAAAATTTTATAACAAAACTTATCCATAGAGTTTAATTTTAAATAAAGGATAACATAAGTCACTTTCAACCGAGATGTGTATATTCAAATTGATTGTCGCCTTTATATTTTTTTGTTGCAAGTGGCAAGGGAATCAAAGAAGGTCCAGAAACTTTTTTTTTGTGTTTATCAATTTTGGCAAGTTCTTAATATCGTTAATGTTTATGATGTGGTCGGTGATGTTAAAAGGTTACCTATTAATTGTCTACTGCATTTTGATCTAAGCAAACCGCTTGTTTTTTTTTAATCTATATATTGTTAAAACAATAATATCACTTGGGTTAGTTTTACTTAATTTTTTAGACAAAATAAACAACATATAATGTTATATCGATGTTGTAAGAGTTGAACAAGAACGTTTAACATGACCACAAATGAAAATGGTCTCGGTGCCAACACATTATTATATGCAAAAATCAAACATTTAAATAAAATACATAACATTTGAATAAGTAGATTCACCCTATAATTTGTTTTTGTTCGTTTTGATTTTTACTTTTTACCAATTTAACTCTTTTGACCATTTTCAATTCTTTTTGTCATTGACTGATGAAATATATATAATTATAGATAACTGATAATTATTACATCACTTAGTAGTTTTACAAAAAGATAAGAATTTGTTATTGATGTAAATTGGTGATGATTAGCCGTTTGGTCGCATTTTTACACAAAACAATGTGCCGAGAGGGTGAGATAGCAACTACAAATATGGAGGAGACTAACATCATTTCATGTATTAACATGTTTGGTAAGTAGGTAATAAACGAGCTTATTTATTATTAAGGGTGGTTTGATATCGATTATTTAAAAAATTAATTTTAGATGTATAATTAAAAAGTTAATGAAATGCATTAAAAAATCAAAAAATTTTTGTTAAATCAATATATAAGAAGTTGAAAATAATAAGACAAAAAAAAATTAATTTTAATTTGTATCAGACAAAGTTAGCACTCGATGAGAAAGTGGTAAAAAATTTTTATCTATATATTAGAAATAATAGATAATGTTTATTAACATTTTTTAAGTGATATAGATGCATTGCGAATTATCTAAAATTTGCATTTGTGATAAACATGGCAATAACAAAATCACGAGAGGAGGAGGCGGAGGGAGGAGGAGGCAGGCCGCGCGTGTATGACGGCCTCAATGTTTTAAACTTTTGTTCAATTAAAACATGGGAGTGGAACTTGTCGGTTCAAATGACAGTTATACCCTCAGCTGCAATAACGAAGACGCCACTAATCCGCTGTACTTGTCTCAAAACACTACGATGTCAAGATTCAAGAATTTGATGAATTGGGATTTACGAGTTATTATACGAAACCGTGAGGGTAAAAGTGGGATTCAGCGCATCAAAGAGGAGGAACCCGACCTTGTGAGGTAAAAGTTGTTTTCGGCAAAGACAGGACTGTGTACGTGGCGGTTTGACTTTCAAAGTGCACGGATATTCTGTGCACTTTATGGCGCAATTAATACTTGTACCTCACGAGTTTGTTTGAATGTTGGTTTGTTTTGCTTTGAATATGGCTTGTCCCAAATCGGATTAGGCATAGCAGCCCGAGCGCATGATATTTGTGCACTTTTCAAATATTTTGAGGCTGGTTGGAAGGTTATGATTCGTTTAATTTTTAAAAGTCATTTTTCTTCAAACTATTTTTTCAATCACAAATTAGAGGTCAACTTAAGATTAGCATCCGTTAACACATGAGCACTGATTGTCGCGAGTTGTCAAAATTAGAGGTCCACTTAAGGGTGTGTTTGATTGGCCAAGGGTAGAAAAGAAAATATTTTCCACATAATCGCTCAAGAATCGGTTTATAAAATTCGGAATTTTGATGGCGTTGACTCGTTAAATCGGACGATTTAGATCAACATAGCGATATGAGTTCCAGGATTTTCCAGCCGGCTGACAATAGTGACCATCGGTCAAAATTTTGCATTATTTTTGCCCAAAAATAGTGCAAAACTGATGGTCACCCATGGTGTCGCGAAAAATCTGAAAATCTGAACTCCATCTCGCCGCACGATTCTAAATCGATTTCAAAGCGAATCGCCATAAAATGTTTGACGTTACAAACCGCTTGATGGTTCTGGAACGATTATGATATTTTCCATCTTACAAGGAAAATATTTTTTTGGGGGACTTAGAATTAATTTGTCATGGAAAATGCTAAATTCATGCATAAAATGATTGTACATTATTTTCCATGAAAAATATTTTTCATCAAAAATGATGAAATAAAACAATCAAGTGGAAAAATATTTTCTTCGATGGGACATTGTCCACCGAAAATTTGATCAATCAAACACATCCTAATATTAATATTCGTTAACACGAGTAGCAGTAACATAAATATTTGCACTCTTATCTCTACACTTATCCTTGTGAATTGTCAAAAACTAAAAATTGTCACGGCCCGCACAAAATACAGTCAAAGATTTCGATCCTTTGCAGAATGATGGGTGATAGTCTAGCACCCATTAACCTACTCATTTTTACAATTTTTATATATTTTTATTTATTTTTTCTTTTGATCAAATTAATCACATCCACATATCTCATGGGACCTATGTATTATACAAATCTCAATTATTCAACTTCACTCATTCTCTCTTTTATATTACATCAAAATCAATAAAAATTAATTTTTATATATATACTAACACGCGCTAAGCGTATGTTTGATATAGATTTTTGAAAACAATTATTTTTCAATATATAATTTGAAAAGTAAAGAAAAGTTGTATAAAAAATAAAATATTATCAAATCAATTAAATGGGCCGTTGAAAATAATAATTGGAACTCTACATTTTGATTTAATCTTTTAGCAAAAAAGCCCGAAGTCACGGGAAAGCAAGAATGCGTACACGGTGCAACATGGATGAAATGAGGTGCTGAAGGCTTGTGGCACTAGCGGAACAAGGGAATTACATCATCGACGGTCACGGAAGAGTTTACAAATATATGCCATAATAGTTGTCATAATAATCTTGCTATGAAATCTTGATGCGAAAACACTTTAATCAAGGAAGTCGTATCATTATTTTGCTCCTCGAATTATATGCTTTAATTGGGAATAATTACTCCTTCACAAGGTTGTCAGAATCGTATTTTTGGATCAAATCGTTGGAGGGTTCATCCGAATCGGATCGATGGATCGAATCGTGAATCGTAAGATTCATTTAAATAATAGCTAATAATTTAGAATAGATATAAAGTCAAAATTTTAGTAATAAATCAACAAATAATGGTCAATTCTTAGCAATAAATCAGTAATAAATAGTTGGAAAATAAGCTTTAAATAATTTTTAATTACGTTAATACCATCTCAACAAGAGAGATACAATTCAAATACAACAATCAAGCTCAAATATGAACTCATTCATCGAAACAATTGTTTTCATCATAAAAAAGAAGCTAATTATTGGTTAAGATAAAAATAAACCATTTTACACATTGAGACTAAAAAGGCAAAGAGTAGAGCTAGGGTATGTACAAAGAAAATGCAGAAACTATAAACCAAAAAAAACAGAAAAGGAATAACTCGCGAAATCTCTTTTTTTTTTTACGATTTGAATCTACATTTTTTTTTACAATTTTTTACGATTCAAATCCGATTCAAATACGATTCAATACGATTCAAACAGCATCCGATTTTTCAAGCGATTCAGATCGTTTGGACACTTTTGAATCGTAAAATCGCATTGAATAGCGATTTTAATAACCATGCTCCTTCACTGTTCATATTTGTGTGATTTAGTTATTAACTTCTTACACATTCAAGATAATATTTTTTCAAATGACTCGCATGAGTGATATTGATTTATTTCATGTATATGTTCTCTAAAAATTTAGTTTCAACTCCACATGCCTCGAAAATCATTGATTAACTATTTGATCTTAATTCAACTTCTAGAATGTCAAAATCAACAAAATTAATGTTTCAAAGACCACAAACCAACGTTTAAATACATATATATATATATATATATATATATATATATATAAAAGATCATTTCATGTTTAATGTCAACAACATAAAAAAATTCCATTATGCAACAATTCGTGCAACGTTTTATTTGCATAAATGCCTATTAACATTTTTCTCTGCTTTAATTACTTTTTTGGAATCCGAGTTCTCTGCGGCCCAACTGAAAATGCATACGGATTTTGGACCAGAAGACCCTAAGGCCTAACCCACAGAGGAAGGTCCAAATTGGACTCGAGGGGTTGGCGTTGTACTCATGCTTTACTGGTTTTTTTTTTTTTTTTTTTTAACTGGCATTGGTATTTATGACTTTGATCAAAGTGAATGTGATCAATCTGTCAAAAAAAAAAAAAAGTGAATGTGATCAAAATGATGTGTGTACACAAAAATATAGTATTTACATATTTATAAAAGAATTTTTTTGTTCTAGTGCACTTATGGAACTTGTGCGTGTTTTACGATCATATAAGAAGTCCGTTGGGAGAATTGAGACTAGATCCAGAACCAGCACAGTAAGTCACAGCTCCAACAATTCGAAAAATTTTAGGACGACACCATTTGTTGAAAATCAAAGTTTTTTGCCCAGAAAACTTTGACTTTCAGCAAACGGCGTAATCGAAAAATTTTTGAATCAAGAGTTTCACTGTCATTTGTTCAATCTTATCTCGACTTTTCCAATGGAGGTCATATGTGATCGAAAAATGTCCGGGAGTATCATAACTATGGCACCCCAAATGCATTGGAACAAAGCTACTTATAAAAGACAGAATAAAACTACTGTTGTACTCACTTATGTGTTAGGGGAGCTCCTAAGTCACCCTCATTAACTTGTCAATTATTTGTGTGTGTACATTTTTGTTAAGATTTTTATATTTAGTAGTTTATTCAAGAGTGCAGGTGACGAACAAGGGAACAGTAATTATCAAAATTTATTTTTAATATATATTTTAATAGATTTAAAATACTATTCACTCATCGACCGCTCATTTTAATAATGCATAAATAAATATTGTCAGATAGATATAGTAGTTATTTATACTCATTCTTGAATGGCATATAATCATTTTTAATTATTAAAAAAAATATTCCATATATCTGAACACAAAGAAAAACTTTTTCTGGGAACATATTATTTTATGATATTTGTTTGGAACCACAAAGAGGCTATCACCTTGAAGCCTCTTTTGTTTGTATGTAAGAAAAAAACACCTATAATTTTTAGATGCCTATTGTATAATCTATCTGCTTATCTTCAAGAATCAAATCATGAATCCTTCTGTAGAAAAGCACTTCTGCTTTTTCTCGGATTCCGTTTCGGTAAATTTTTGTGTATGTATATATATTCAATCAAATTATTGCTGGTGTTTTCTCTTATACACTAATGTGTAGACAGTAGTGTATAGGAGAGTGTGTATATTCTATGACGTGGCGTCACACACATCATCAAATTTTATTTTTTATTTTTAATTTTTTTGAATTTACGATAAGTGAGATGACTAATACATAACTCCTCCTGATGGCGGGGAGTTATATGCCCCGCACGAATTCTTGAACAGGAGTGTGCATAAGTGTGTACATATAAAAGTGCGTAGGAGAGCGGGAGCGATCAAATTATTATAGAAAAATTAGGATGTGAACTTATTTAAGTTTAAAATATTGTCACATATATACTTCATGGCAGAGCCACCGTAATCACTCCCAACTCTTAAATTGTCGATTTAATTCTCATGTAGCGGGCTTGTTCTAGTGCCAGCGTTGGGATTGTTTTACCGTTCTGCCGACTACCCCCTCCCGCGGAGCCTCCTGCATTTAGGGGGCTATGAGTGCACTGAGACTGTAAAACAATTCCAGCACTGACATTGGAACTTCCTCGTCTCACATAAACACAGTTATTGTGTCTACAATCTACATAACTCATATCATATATATTTTGATGTAATCACTTTAATATCATTCGATAATGATATGATATGTGTTCTGTAAATATAATAATATGTGTCTGTGTAAATGTTGGATTACTTTTGATTAGAGAATATAATAAGAATTATAGCTATCTGGAGCATCTAGTGGTGATCAGGACTCTCTGTGAGTACCTTACGATACCCAATAGTTCTTTAAAAATTTGTGTGGGCCGGTAGGGCCCCCATCATCAGTGGATAATTATGTATTATTTATCTGATATAACGTAGATACTAAAAAAATTTATTTTTTTATTTTTTTATCAATAACATGACGTCACCAGAAAGCGCCACATGATGTGGGTAACATCCCTACGTGAAAAATCGAACAAAGCCGCTTGAGCATCGCATATCAAAGGGACCACTGTTATAACAAAATCCTTCGAGTTTCACTATCGACAAGTCCCCCTCAATTCATCATTACATTCTGGACCAGCTTCCCAAGCCAAGAAACAATATTATTACTCCTTTTACCAATTAATAATGAAATTTATCGACAGATTATATATATATATAAACTGACTGTGCACATGAAAACCGCGAGAAACCATAAAGTGCCAACTTGTTACGTTATTTATATGGTCCATGTATTACGTGGTTAACTTGTGCAGATAATATTTTTTGGAATAATTACTGTTTCTAAGGTAAACTTGAATTTATTTTACTTTTCCAGATGCTACTCCTCAGTTGGCACCGTGGGCAAGAATTTATAATATTTTTTGGAATAATTACTGTTTCTAAGGTAAACTTGAATTTATTTTACCTTTCCAGATGCTACTCCGCAGTTGGCACCGTGGGCAAGAATAATTTTCTAAAATAAACTTGTGGTCTCACTGCATGTGTGGTAGCTAACATGGAAGAGTCACTCCATATTCTCTCAAAAGGTGTATTCCCCAAATTGGCACTACCCCACAACTTTTCCTCCTATAGTCCTATTTATGAGACCCTCTTTGTTGAACTTCTTTCCCATACCATCCCCTAATTTCTACTTCTAGTTTCTTGACTAATATAATAGAATCATCTTTTTGCCACCCACATTTTTCACTTCCTTAAGTTTTATACTCTTTCCTTAATTTGAAATCTTAAAATCACAATGGCTTCGGATTTGCTTTCGCCTTGGACACCAAAGCAGAACAAACAGTTTGAGAAAGCCCTAGCTCTTTACGACAAGGACACGCCTGATCGTTGGCAAAATATAGCCCGGGATGTGGGGGGAAAATCGGCTGAGGAAGTGAAAAGGCACTATGAGGTTCTCGTAGAGGACCTTAAGCACATTGAATCCGGTGATGTCCCATTTCCATGTTATAGATCAGGTCGAAAAAGCGTTAGTTCGAAATGACTGCGTGCAAAAAGGTAATAATACTGTGTATATCGTATTTCATAATTCAATAAAAAACAAAAATAAAACTCTCGCTAAACTCGTTAAACAGAAAATTTGCAATAACAACTTATCTTGTTATGGTGGCCTTCTATACTCGATATGTGAGATCAATCAACACTGATTTCTTATACACGTACGAAGATCCAATTTTATTTTAGTTTATTATTATTATTATTATTATTATTATTATTATTTTGACGAGATGTGATGACACTTTTCTTGAATCACTAGCTTTATGTGGATAACATTCCAATGGTCCTGTTTCTTAAATATTTAGTACTTGACATTAATACTTCCAAATGAGATAGATAGGCGAGTTGTTTTCAGAAATCAATGTAGATTTTGCAAGAACATAACTCAATATTTTATTCCATCTTTTGTTGACACTTCTTTCATTTGAGGGCCCTCATCTAGACATGGACTCCTGTCTTTTACTAAACTTTTGGCAGCATCATGTAGTCACTTCTTTCTTCTTTGCGTGGGCATCTGCAAAATTCTAAAATTATATTTTTAGGGAGTCACTTCTTTCTTCTTTGCGTGGGCATCTGCAAAATTCTAAAATTATATTTTTAGGAAAAGAAGAGAAAGTCTAGGCATAAAAAAGAAATTGAATGGTGAAGATTTATTAATAATATGTAAATTTTATAAAATATATGTGAATATAATTTATTTAACAAAATTTAAAATTTAAAAAATAGAAAAAGTAAGAAAAAATTTGTTTTGCAAACACCCTTATATAATACATTTTCTGATCATTTTTATATTATTCTTTCATTACAGGGCTGAGGAAGTAAAAGATTGATAAGTTCTATACAGCATTAATTAAAGCAAACAGAAATTATTGCACACTTCTGTAATCTACCTCCCTTGTTTGATTGTAATGATTATGTAATGTTTCTTTTACCAGAGCAATCATACCACCATATCGGTGATAGCATTTGTAATAGCTTTACTGTTTTATGAACTTGGATGCGTTTGATTAACAAAAATTTTCGAGGAAGATGTCAAATTAAGGAAAAAATTTCCTTATTTTGTTATTTTATAGAAAAATGTCTTTTAGAAAATATTTTTCATGTACAATCTTTTTATACACAAATGAGTATTTTTCATGAAAAATCTAATACAGGTGGGAGGTGGAAAAATATTTTTTAAGAAATTCAAATAAAAGAAAATATTTTTTAGGAATGCAATCAAACACAACCTCCAGTGGAAAATCTTGGTTAATTGGCAAGTTCCATTAGACTTTTGTAGAGACAACATTTCTACCCATTAATCATTGGACAAAATATGCCATTGCCATATGAGCCTTTAGCATAGATCTCTTAATTCATTTTAATTTATTCTTTTCAAAATTTAAATTTGATCAAATAAATCACATCCACATACCAATCTGTACTTTTAAAGCTTTACCATCCAATTCCACTAATTCTCTCTTTCTACTCATGAAAATACATTTAATTTTATACACTAACACGCTAGGCGTAATGTTTGAATGAAGGGGCTTGCAATTGCCAATAACATCAAATGATGATACGACATTTTGATCATATAGTTGAATAATTTGGTCATTAACAAACATTACTAAATAACATTACTTGCTAATGTGACATGACTACTAGCTACCATTGGCCAAACCAGCGAACAAAAATGTGAACCGTCGGCTCAACCTAGATGCCAAATACTGGCTAGATGAATTCGATTCAATTGCCCTAAATTATTATTGCATTTTTAAATTCAATTTTTTCTTATTTGTATAGTACCATTTCAACTTCGTCTACTTACAATGTACTAGATCTCAAGCTCGAGAAAAGAAAAATAATATTTTTAAATACAAAAAGATGGAAAAAAAAGAAAAAATAATTAACTCGCGAGTTGACCTGGTTTAAAATAGGCCCGATCTTCATGTTTGGCCAACCCTTTTTCATGAGGTTGGCTCAACTCGATTCGTTGACATCCCTTTATATGAGTATCTGAGCGCCAACTATAATAAACTGCTAATAATCATTCATCCACCGGCATTGAGAGCAAAACCATTAATTTTAATATACTAATTACCTATATATTGCTGTATAGGTCATAAAATTGAATATAAAGTTATTTATAAATGGTACTAAATAGATTGATAGTTATATAATACCCTCATTAAATGGACACATTTTAAATTTATTTATTAATTTCAATAACTTTTAGACTAATTAATAATGATAAAGTGGGAAAAATATCTGTATTATTTATATTTTTAATGAAAATCTTAATCCGTATAAAAATAATAAAGATCAATATATTTGGGACGGATAAAATATTTTTATATTAATTTATGTTGTGGTAATCATGATCTCACATCTAATAACACAACAATACAACAATATTCAATATTAATAGATCGTTGCTCATCAAAATAGTCCACATCCATATTCAATAATGTATATTATTTCAACTAAACTAATGGAACAGAAAAGTGGATCCCACTGATACAAGGAAAGTCAAAATTGTATATTTTTTTTCCACCATTTTATTTTAATAGGGGTTCTTGTACTTTCAGGATTATTCACCCACCGGTCAGCAGGTCCAACAATAGAATCCTTCTATAACAGGTGGCGAAAGGACAGCAAAAACTGACTCCATGAACTCATATTTAACTGACACGTGCCACCACGCCCCTTCAACCAACCGTTTTTGTCTCAGATCCATCTTTATTTCCTAGAACTCTCAATTGTCCAGTTTCTCCCAAGTTTCATTGTCTTGAGTTGGATTCTGTTCATGATTAAGAAACAAAAAGCTAAAAAGTAGTACAAATACAACTCTATTCAAACACGATGGGCAAGAAAACGGCGGTGTTTGTGTTGTGCCTTGCGGCGGTGGCCTTGGTGGGGCGGTGTCACGATGAGGCGAATTCGGTCGCCGAGGATGTGAAGCGAAGTGCTACACAGGCCGCGGAGGATGCGGCGGAGAAGGCTAATTCATGGACTGAATGGGCCGCTAAAAAGTTCTCTGAGTAAGCACAATCTTTAATTACTCATTTTTCTCTCTCCTTTTTAACTATCATTATTTTATATTATTGACAATTTCCTAATGGCTAATTCCTTGGATTTATATATGTCTTGCTTATTTATGAAATAAATTGTTTGAAGATGTTATGAGTACACACAAACTGAATATTGTATATACACAGATATTCACACATTAATAGTGGGGTGGTAGAATGATAATTTCGTTTCATCTTCTATTACAGTGTGGACACCTTTACAAGGATACAATGCATTTTGCATATATATTTGCAAAATAAAAGCGGGTATTTTGTATTTTGTACAATTACCTTCCTCTGGTTGGTGAATTAAGACATTTTTGGGTTCACTTATATCAGCACGAGAATATTTTGATTCTAACTAGAGATTGTTGAAAAAATTAGAGTTTCGTGTATAATAGTTGTGGTCATACAATTATGTGTCAACCAAACTCTTTTCATAAGCAAGCTTCTCTTCAAGAATGTTTGGCATCACTTTATACTGGGTGATTTTCCGTCGGATTAGTTTTGAAATCCGAAAATTTTGTTGGATTCATCACGAGGGTTCCAAAGAATTTGTAAAAATTTTGGACACCGTAGCGGCCCGTGGTGACCGGTCAAAGATCAGTCAAAGTTTTTGGTTAATTTTGGCCAAAAACTTTGACCGATCTTTGACCGATCACCACGGGCCGTCACGGTGTCCAAAATTTTTTTTCCAAATTGCTGGAGCTCCATCTCGTCGTGATGAATCCAACAAAATTTTCGGATTTCAAAACGGAATCCGGACGAGGGAGAAAATCACCCGGGTGTGCCATAAGCTATGGCACACCCGGGTGCACCGGAACATTATCAAGCTTCCCTTCCCAGCGCAAGCAGAATTTTATTCTGTCAGCAAGAGAGAAAAATCCCATCCCCCTTCTGCGGGTCTCCCCACATTCAGGGGGGCTATGTGTGGCTGGCATTTGCTGGCAAATGCCAAAATGCTAGCAAGAGAAAATTTTCGCTCTTATCATTGCTATTCATGTGTTAGTTGCACACTAAGACAAATTGTTCGGCATTGAATAGTCATTCATCGGAGAAAAAGGGGTCGATAATTGTTGTTTCATGAGTCGCAATATGATGAATTTCAATTTTTGTACAAATGTGTAAACTTTAAGGGGATTTGGACTAGACAAAGAGAGTGCTATAGCTGCAGTGCAAAGGATCATGGAGAAGGCTAAGGTTGCTGCTTCAAGATCAACAGACACAATGAATTCTGCTGCCTATGGTGACCATACATAAACTTTCACACTATTTTTCATTACAACCTCAAAAGTAAAACATCGCCCTCTCGTGACAAATATCTGCAGAAACCTCAAGATACGCTTCTGAGAAGGCGAACGATGCAGCTGAGGCCTCGACCGAGAAGGCAAAAAATGCTCACGACATCTATTCTTCTGCCACCGATAAAGCCAGTCGAGCAATGGATAAGAGTTCGGATATGGCCTATAACGGCAAAGACACTATAAAAGAAATGGGAAACGAGGCTTATGACAAAGCCAGTCGAGCGGTGAAAAAGGGTGCTGACATGGCAGGCGAGGCCAAGGAGACAATGGGAGACCTAATGTCGAGTGGGGAAGACAAAGCATTTGATAAGTACGAGGATGCCAAATCGCAAGTTCATGATACGTACATGTCTGCGAAGGATTCGATGACTGAGGAGGCTAAAGAGAAATACGAAGCGGCAAAGGAGAGGGTTTCAGAAGCTGCGGGTAATGTAGGAGAAAAAATGAGAAATGAACACAAGGGAGAGCTGTGATCAGTATGTGGTAGGCTGATTATGCCCTGTTTGGCTAATCTTAACTCCTCCTGAAAATCTACTTTTGATCACCTGTTTGAACCTGGTCAAATTATCATGTATTTTGTAGCATAAGTTAGTAAGGCTTAGTTTTCATAGTTCTTTTGTGTGAGTTTTGCATCTTGCTAGTTCACTTGCCTGCATGTGTACTTTAGAAAGATCTTCTATTTACATGAAGCTTCTATATAGCTTTTTAAGTTTTTGAAGTTATTGTGTATTCATTGAAATATTTCATAAAATGCTTCATTTTAGACTAGGCCCACAGTGATAGTAATGTCTAGAATTCTCTATAACTTTAGACTAGGCCATTGATGGATTCTTAAATATATTGAATGAACATAAGAAATCAAAAAGTGGTTAATAGGTTCGTCCATTTTAAATCTCCCGTTCTTGTTCATAGCAAAGTGATTTGCTATAGATTTGTTCTTTTTTCTTCATTTTTTTGAATGTAGCTTGAACTCGAATTTAATAATTTAACAAGTGCTAGGAAATTATGTGACAATGGACCAATGGAAATTAATTTATATGAAATAATAAGCAAATAAAAATATTAAAGGCTATTTGATTCCCTCTTTTGAGAGCCGATAAAAAATCTGATATTTATTATTCATGTAGTACATGGACAAAATTTAGTAAATATAATTAATTATTAAAAGAGGCACAAAATATTTGTTTTTCACCTTTTCTTGAATGAGATTTAATTTTCTGATTAGTGCATGTTTGTTAAATGTATGAACTGATTCTGAAAATTGATGTGTTATTTCACTAAAATAATAGGAGTACCAAACAACTTAAACGATCACTTGATCAGAAATATATACTCAATCCATATCCTTAACAACTCCTAGAATTATGGTAGAAATGTTATCCAAAAATTTCTAAATGATATGAATTATTCGAAAATGGAGAAACAACTCTTCGATCCTGGCTGGTTGAGTAATTATAGTCAAAAGTTGTAAAATATTTCAACAATGATCCGGGCTAGTTGAGTAATTCAAAGTTGAAAAATATTTCAAGTATATATTTAAGAGATTAAAATTTTGAATTCTTTTTATAACACTCGTGACACATTAAAGTTGTCCTCCTCTTGAATATCTATTTATTGGTAGATGTGACAGATCATCATTACTAAAAGTTCGATGTCGCATGATGTTATCTTGAAAAAAAAAAAAAAAGGATAGCCTTTAAAAAAAAAAAAGTTGTATATTGCTTTCTTATTTAAGGCACATTTGATCTTGAAAAAGAAAATTACTTCAAATAACACATATATATTATGAATACAAGCAATTCGAAAGGTTTTCTGTTGGTAAATGTTGAAGGTAATTATGGACTCCTCTTGTTTAATAATACCCTTATTTTACGTATTAAACTTATCGAGGTCGTATATAACTCATGTGATTTGTTCCCATGCAGACCTCAAAATATTAGAGAAATTCTAGTTATTTTAGGAATATCGAAACTCGATAATTCTAAAAAATCGTCATTAATTGGTCAATTACAAATATAGAAGCCTATAGATTATACGTAGCTAATCAACGCTACTGACAATCGCCCATGCCGATATGGCAATGCCATCCCAGCTGGGAGTGTGTTTTATGCTCTCCCATAGACCAAGAAAACATTACTCTTGGATTTAATATTTATTTTTATTATTATTATTATTATTATTATTATTATTATTATTATTATTATTTACTCTTTTTACAACGGGTGGAAGCAAGGCCTCAGGTCCAGTAAATTAAAGGAAAAGGTGCCCCAAAAGTGCAGAAGTATATTACAGACCATTCATTTCCTGACATTTCTCAGAAACATATCCTTCAAGAAGGAAATGATACATGGCATTTGACCAGATAATTATTCACCAGAGAGAGAAAAAGAAAGATGAAGTATGTATATGCATGTAAAAGTTTCATAGGAACTGTTATATTACAAGAATAAAAATGCTTAAGTTACAGTACAGAAGTATCAAAAAAATAGAAAGTACCAAAATTTTATAAAAATATACATATCAATTGTGTTATCGATCGATTTACATTATTTTAAATTTTAACACATCACTTGAACATAATGTCTTGTCTCGTGTGACAATCCATCAATTTAATAGAATTCCAGAATACCGAACTTTGATACACTTTTGACACTATCATTTGACTTCAAAAATTTCAGACATTTTCTAGGGATTTGTCAAACAAAATTCAGCCATGGTCGATGAATCTTTAACTCAAGTTAAGTAAATGAATCTTGAACTAGCTAAGTTAATAAAGTAGTGCTTTTTGAGTTTTTGCCATCATATACCATGTACTTCTTGTCCCAACATAAGAAAATCTGTCGATGAATCTTTAACTCAAGGTCAAGTACAGAACGAAGGGTGACTTTGATTGTCTCTAATTTGCATGGAAAATGTGAAGGGTGCCTTTGATTGTCTCTAATTTGCATGGAAAATATCTCACTCAAGAAATTCAATTTCATTTTTGTTATATGATACACAAAATTTTCCAAGAAATTTAATTCTAGGTACAATCCTGTGAAACTTGTTTTTATCTCGTTTTGCATGGAAAAAAATCCACATTTTCATATAAGATGGAGAGGAATGTCCTTTCCACCTTTTTCCAATCAAAGACACTCCAACTCCTAAATCTAAATTAAATTGTGTTTTTATTTTGATTTTTATAAAAATCACTTTGTTTTTGTCTGACTATTTCCAATTTTCAATTTTTTACAATTCTAAAAGTTCAAAGAGACATAAAAACTTCTATGAAGAATTTTTAACACCAAAAATCGGTGGATATATATTGTAATGATTGACACGTAACCACCACCCCCTGATGGTGGAGAGTAAGAGTTTGTTTGGTTGGTAAGTTGTTGGACACGATATTTTATAAAAAATGTGTGGTTAATATTGTAATGGAGAATGTGTGTGTGGTTGAAAATATGAGAGAGAAATTTTTATTTTTTTTTTGGTTTGGAAGCCAACCGAACAAGCTCTAAAGGATACGGGTCAATCATCGGCCTATTATGTGGGCATCGGATCACTATTAAGAATTTAAAAACCCAAAAATGTATTTTGATGAAAATATATACAATCATATCCTTTTCTAGCCTAAAAATTACTAACAGCACTTCTTCGTGGTGAAATTCTAAATGCATTTTAATGTATTCTTTTCAAATTTCAAATTTGGTCAAACATATCACATCCATATATATCTCAACTCATTAAATCTCCACCATCTAACTCCACCAATTCTCTCTCCTCCTTTTCATAAAAATACATTAAAATTTATCCGCTAATACCCTCTCAACTGCAAAGATAATTTTCTAACAAAATTAAGAAAAAAATTGCGGAATTTCTCGAGCGATCGGGGAAGGAGAATGATTTTAGAAAGAATCCCAAAAATGAGACACTTTAAAAAAATAAAGACTTAATATTTGGCAACTTATTTTTACAAAGCACCTCATGATTTTTTTCTTTTTGCAAATATAAAGACGAACGGTCATTTCAATTTTCCATCCCAAAGCGACAAAACTCAAAACCAAAAAAAAATATTGAGAATAGCATTTAATTAACTTAGCAAGGAGAGGAAAAGATTAAATCCCAAATAAAAACTAACATGAATTAGCGATGGATTTTGTTTAATACTCAAATATTATTTTCAACAGAGAAAATTGGGACCTTTGAATATCAGTCCACCAAATTCAAGAAAAGTAGTGAAAACTTTCACTGATCTGAGTTCATCAATTCCTACCTACTGAAAAGATGTTTAATTAATTTATACAATCTAACATTTCCATAATCTAATCCAAGAAAACTGAAAATTCATGTCAAATGATGTTTCAATTTTACCTTAAAAATTAGATTTGTCTCTTCTTCATGGCTTGTTTGTTGTTATGTAACCACACTTTGAACACCTCTCTCTTCACACTGGTTTCCTTGCAGAACCGCTGCACTTCTTCTTCATCTTGTTTTTGAATCCGCCACCCGATTTTCACCGCCATTTCCTGCATTTTATCCTTCTGTTCTTGGCTGAATTTCGTCCGAAATCTCTTCTTCGACGCTTGCGACACTGCATTTCCGCCGCCGCCGGAATCGTACATGTTCAGATCTTCACTAGAGGAGTGGTCGACTGCTGCTCCGCCGCCAAAAGCAACCATCACTGGTTGTGTGTGCAGGTGTTTTGGTGGTGGCGGAGATTGGGTGTTGGGAAATGGAGTCCGGTGGTTGTTGGTGGTTCCTTGCACCTCTTTCCGGTGGAAATTCCGGTGACAATCACAAGCAGCACATCTCAAGAATTCTTGGGTGCCCTCAGCTCCACTTGGCATGAATTCTCCACAACCATCCACCACATGGCCTCCCATCTTTGCCGCATGATTCTTCAAACATTCCCTATACCTAATTTCTGATTCTTGGCCATTTGGCTCCGCCGCCGCTGCCGCCGTCACCACCGGCTGCAGCGGTGGAGGAGGATTTGATGCCCCACCAGGAGAAGAAGCTGGATCTGGAGGTGGAAATTGAGTAGAGTCATGATCTTGTACAGGCGGCCGTGGCAGTGGTGGTGGTGGTGGTGGATGAGGTGGTGCTTGATGGTGGTGATCTAGGGTTTGTGTAGGGCTAAAAATGGAACTTCCGCGGTGGGTTGAAACCGTTACAGGATTTGCTCTTCTATGGGATGGAGTTGAAACTATAGGAGCAAGAGGTAGCTTAACTTGTGATTCTTGATTAAAGCCCATAAAACTTGAGATCCCTATGTCTCTAATTTCTTGACCTCTTTTTTCCATAATTAAAATCTGGCTTATTGCTAATCAACACAAGATAATAATAATAATAATCTCTTAATTATATTTCTCTTGTTTAAGGTTTAATCTAAATTTCCTTACTTTCCCTTCTCTCAAATTATCAACCCTAATCTTGAAAATGGGGGGTTTATTTTCTTTTTGACTATGACTTCTTTGGTGCTAACCCCACTACCCCATTTCACTAATGCTAAACCCCATTCCCAATACCACAAATTAACAAAATCAATTTAGAAATTATTCATATTTCCTTGAATCAAACCCTATTCTGTCATCAAGAGAGAGAGAGAGAAATTGGGAGAGAGGGGGGAGAGAGAGAGAGTATAGAAATTGTGAATTTTCAAGAAGCTAAATCCAAAAATGGACAAGAGAGTTGATGAGAGAGATGAACTAAAGGGGAAAAAATTACCTAATTAAATGGCAGTAGTAGCAGAGAGTCAGATGATTTTGCAGTAAACGATGTGAAGACATAGGAAATGCAGCTGCTTTTAGCACTGATTCAAGGATAATGGGGTCTTAAATTAATAGCATTAATTAATAATTATTAAATACAAGAAAGGAGAAGTTTGTGTCTCCCAACAGCCATCCAAGATTCTTTCAACCATAGATTTGATTGTACAAAGAAACCCTAAAATCTCACACACACACCGAGAGGGGGGGAGAGGGGGGAGAGAGAGAGAGGTGTTGCAAAACCTGAGGTTTGCTATAAAGAAGCCAACATAAGACTAGAATTAGAAGCTTGTTGGGAGCAAATTACAAAAGGCCAAACAAAGGGTTAGATTAAGTCGATAGATAGAGAGAGAGAAGAGACTTTTAGTTTGTGGGTGGTGGATTAAAGTGAAAATGAAGGTCCACATCACAGTTCTGTTCCATGTATGTTGACATGTTTGTCAGATTCTCCGCTACCTTTCTTTATTTACTCAATGGGTAATGAAACGCAAAAAGTACTCATGCGTGATGAGAAATAATGCAGTAGATTGTCACGGACAATGTTATTGGCCGATAAAAATATACCAAGATTCGTATGGTGTAGTAATATTTGGATCTGTCTCCCACAAAAATGTTCTAAAACACCTGGAGGTACCGTAGTTATGGTACACCCAGAGTATTTTCCAGACCCATACGACCTCCGGCCAAATTATGGCAAAAAATTTTGATCGGCCACGACAGGTGTTGCCCGAAAATTTTCCGAATTGTTGAAGTTCTACCTCGCCTTGCTGAATCTAAATCTAATCTTGGATTTCAAAACGGATGTCATATAGGCCCCATAAAACACTCCCGGTGTACCGTAACTACGGCACCCCAAGCGTGTTTTATAACATTCCTGCTGTCTCCCATCCCCTAAGTTTAGGATTTAATTCCCCAGAGAGATAATCTCCTACCCACTGTGGGCACCTTATGGTACTCACACTCCTAGAAAAAAAATCGTATGGGTCCTATCGGCCCTCACCATCAGGAAGCAATTATGTATGATTTATCTGATCTAAAGTAGATACCAAAAATAAAATAAAAAATTTATCGATGATATGGCCCCACGAAATGGCGCAATGTCCGTGTGGGCACGGCTCTTATGTTGCCAACGTTGGCAACAGAACACTAGCCCGATTCCCCTTCCTTACACTCTCCCTGACCTTATAATTCTCTCTCTACATATATATATATTACAATACACCTATGACTCAAAATAAAAATTAGAAGACATTTATAGTAATTTTCATAATAAAATATGGACTATTTTATAAATTGGAGTCAATCGAATTACTAAAAATGAAACAACCTATGCTTCGAGGAAGAATAGGGCAGTTACAAGGTTACTTACATCTCAATAATTTCTTTTTTTTTTTTTGGCATAAACAAAAGAACACTTCTATTCAAAGAACCTCGTCCAAACAAAAGACGAGATGAATAATGGAATACAATTAGACCAAACCGAACCACAATAAGAAAAAATAGCATAACTAGCATTGCGAAAAATATGGTAGAAAGAACCACATCCACTTTTACGAAGGAGATCACACGCCTCCTTGTACAAAGGCCCGAGTGGGCACATACTGTGAGTATAACCAAGACCTTGTACAACTCGTAAAGCATCACACTCTACTTGATGAATTTTGAAACCGTGCAACAATGCAACCTGTATGCCTTCACGAATTGCCAAAATTTCAGCGGTTTCTTGATCATGAAAGCCCCTTTTCGATGTTGCAAAAGCTGACTAAATAGAACCAGCATCATCTCAATTTTAGTGGTTACTTCTTCATATTCGTTTGTTTCTAAATTCTACATATTGGTATCTATGTTGTACCTCCAATGTTGGACATCCGCTTATGGGATTATAATTTAACAACTCGCATTGTCCTGGAAGGTTTATTAATTAATTGAAATCAATATTAACAATACCCATTCGTATAATTTTCCGAGCAGTGAAAAGTACTTAGAACAAAAGCATAACTCAACTTCAATAAGATTTAGAGATTTGTCTTAAAACATCAACACTAGGGAAAAAATTCTAGTACTCTTGGAGTACTGAATTCGGTACTCCAAGCCAATCAGAATTGTCCACATACACATAGAGGACCACAATTTAATAAAGAATGTGGCCCACTATGTGTAAATGGATGGTTCTTATTGGCTTAGAGTACCCAGTATTCGGTACTCCAAGAGTATTAGAATTTTTTCCCAACAGTAGTCAAGAAATGTTCAAAAACACCCAAGTGTGTCATAGTTATGACTCTCTCGTGTGTTTTGCGATCACATACGACATTCGTTGAGAAAACCGAGACCAGATCTAGAACGAGAATGACGACGGCGAAGCAAAACTCTAGCAATTGGAAAAATTTTCCAATAACGCCGTTTGGAACAAAGTTGATACTTAGTCTCCAAGTCATCATTATATATGTGTCACTCATCAATATATTTATTCAATGTGAATTAATATGTCCCTTGATATGAGTCCGAGAGCATGGTGGTTTGGACATGTCAATCTTGAAATTTAAATGCCTCTACAAGTCTTAATTGGATCACATTGTTCATTTGAACTTAAACCCTTGTATCATATTAAGGTCTTATTCTTTTGAAGATGTTATTGATTTACTCGAATTGCATGTTAGATGTGTGGTTGAAAATTAGGGAAAATATATTTAAAAAATGTAAAATAATTGTATGCATAAGTGGTTGAAAATGATGAGAGGAAAAAAGTTGGTGAAAAATTATATATTATAGGGAGAACAACGTCTTAAGACTTGTATATATCCCGTCTAATTAAGAAGTCAACTCTTATAAGTAGTGTTAGTCCTTATACGTTAGTTATCTATCATATTCTTGTTCATTGCGAAATTATATCTCTATCACGGCCCCGAAAATTCGGGTGACTAGACTACTGCCATATGAGTACCATACAATTTCTCTTATTTTGAAAAATATGAAGGCTCTAGGCAAAACTTAGTATTGACCCTTTATCTATAAGTTTTATAGTTTAGGCCCCTTTTTGCATGAACAAAAATATTTTTAAACTAAGAACCCCAAGGGATTGCCGTAATCACCTAATCTCAGGCTTGACCCTAGCTAGAAGTAAGGACCGGTCATAAAATAACCCAAGACCTTTTTGTTATAAATCTCAGTGAAGTCTGTTGAAGAGGAGTTTGCTTGAGAATATATGTCTTTCATGAATTTATATATGTTGTCTTTTAATTGTTTTATTAGTTATCTTGTTCCATTAAAAATTATACATACAAAAATAAGGTGTAAGTATTGACATCATTTTGAATGGTCAGGACAACTGACGAGAGTTGTCAAGGAAACAGCAAATCTTGACTCGTTCTTGGCCGATTCTTTATAGATTCGCAATGATAATAGGTAGGCATGCACTTGTGAGGTTTGTCTTTTCAATTTTCTTTTTGAAGTGTAGTATGGGCATAACAAGACCAGTCATGGCAGTGGGCTACAAGACTTAAATTTTGCGTGGAGTTTGAGCATGCAATGTTTCACTCTGGTCCACACGATAGGAGATGTAACCCATTTTCAGGAACCTATGTTTTCGATATTAATTATTTATGTTTCTTCAAATAGTACAAAAATCTGTTGAGTGAAGAGTGGAGATATTCTATGTCGAATCTTTATCACATTAATTGTTATATATTCAACGAAAGCACATCATATGTACAACTAAATACTTTAATCCTGCCCCATTGAGCGAGGTCGAATGATGAGCCATCTATTAGGAACTGACAAATAGTTTATAAGCAAATTAATTTTAATTATTCATCACAAATTGAATGTAGTGAATGTTATGCGCCAATATACATCTCATTCCTCATTAATAGTGATATATAGCATTCCACCAATAAAGTAAGACTTAATTTTAATTTATATCAGTGTCATAGTATTTGATTTTTCCTATTTTCTAATATGTCATTACAGATGTCAGTACTGTCGAACTTGTTTCCTTCGGAATTTAAACAAATAGGAGTACCCTTAGGCTCATATAGCGCTAGTAAAATCGAAGTCAACTGGTTTCGTGAAAGGTCTTAAAAAGTCCATTCATGCTGATGTTCGGGGTAACAAATCAACTACATTGTATTCAACTATTGGGTTAGCTCGATTATATAAAGCATTTGATATCAGTTTATCCACAATTATGTCTACAAGTGATGAAGTTCTAAAAGGTCCAACAATATCGACGATCAAAAAAAAAAAAAAAAAAACAATGCACAAGATAAAGGACCAAAAGAAGAAACGTATGTGCTTCAATTGTAATGAAAAATGTGGTCATGGATATCGATGCAAAAAGCTGTTTGTGATTCAATCATGGCTTAATGACAGAGGTGCAAATGAAGATATGGACATCTTGAGTAGAAGTCCTGAAGCTCTACAACTACCTTAGCTGAATCACACCCTTGAGGACAAGGGGGTTTTTCAAAGGGAGGGAGTTGTTACAGTTTAGAAAATAATATTATTTAGACTAATTTATTTTATATTTGGATTAGTTTTGTTGGATATGATTGGGGATAACGTAGGGAGATAACCATGTGTGAGATACTTTATTAGGAAGTAGTTGTAGCTTAATTGAGTGCAAATTAAACGTTGGAGGTTAAAATCCATCGAATGAGCTTATACTTATATTTTCATCGTTTATTTCCCTTCAAAACGTCAAAATAGGTAGAGAAAAATAGGTAATTGTACGATTCAGTAGTTTTTATCAATAAATAAACAATACGATCCAACCTAATTAATTCTCGCACAACATTACCTAAGGAATTAAGAGAAAAACGTTCAATTTTATTAACAACCAAAATTGAAGCCGATATTAAAGTTAGACAAGTAATTAAAAATATGGAAAATCCAAAAACTACTAAACAACTCAATAGTATGCCTAAAATACGAAAATAATTAATTGAAGTAACAAAAAAAATAGTAAATAGACAAAAAAAACCCTGATTCTGCAATCGCAATCTTTAGTCTTTTGGTCGTAATTTTTTATTCTAACGTCCGATTGAGTTGATTAAAAGTGCATTGGAAACTAGACGCAGAAGGCTTTGATTCTTTTAAAAATATCCAATTTCAAATCCGACTTTGATCCCTTTCAAATCTATGCTCGTTTTCACCGAATTGGCTCTCAAACTCTAACTCTTGATCGATTTGGCCTTGAGATGTGTTTCTATGACGTTCTTGACCTCCATCTTCGCCCAATTTAAATATAAGAGAACATTGGATCATATCAATATAGTTGATAAAGCATTACTACTAATTAACCAATGTGACCCAACTATTCTCTAGTCAAGTTGAGCATTCAACCAGTTTTCTAGTGTAGCTACAGAAGAGATTTAATTCTTAGGTATATACAATTTATTATATATTTATACTTAGAATATACATGTCACCTCAACATAAATCAAAGATTGAAATAATTTAATCATGCCAAAGTGATCAAATTCAACATTATTATGACATTTGTACCATACAGGTAATAATTTTACCATATTGATTTGGTGCTCCTATTAGTGCTATAATTAATATGGGATTAGCTGAACACGTGGTTGGATGTGGAGTTGCCACGTTCAGCCACCCCATGCGCACACCTTCCTGCCCCCCGCCCCCCCTCCCGGCGGGTATATGGAGTGGCTGAACGTAACAGCTCCACATTTAGTCACATATCCCGCGGGTACCATATTATGGTATTAACAGAACCGCTAGATGAAAGCCGAATAATTTTATGTCTAGTAAACAATTCCGACACCCAACATATTCGAATGCTATTATGCAAAACACGATGTAAAAACATATCTTGATACGTCATATTTTCTTGTCTTGGTTCACCAACCAAGCCTGTTGAGTTGGCAGACACGAACTATTGTCTGCATAGGTTGTACAAACTGTCTCAACATGTTAAGGGATGGATAGATAGTGGAAAATTAGTATGATAGATAAATTAATTAATTAATTATTAAGATATGAGTGCTACAAGATACATGAACTAAACATGCTTCAAATGTTTCTATTTAAATTAAGCTAAAAGTTATTTATTCTTTTTTTTTTTCCTGTTTTGATACCATATTAACTGACATTTATATATTAACGAACTAAATGAAATCAAGCAAATGACTCTTGTAAGAAAAGTTTAAATGTTCCATGTTATTAAAATCCAATGTAATCCCATTATTAGAGCCTGTTTATTACGTAATGTTCAATGACCATGCAAATCAGAACAACTAATTAATATTTTTAATTATATATATATATATATATATATATATATATATATATATATGTGTGTGTGTGTATATATATGTAGATAGTAATTAAGTTCGGCTGTCGGCGATGACTAGCTTGTGACTAGATTAAGGGAACAAGTTCCTAGCCGCTCATGGTTTCATTAATTATTACTACTATATGAAGTTAAAGGCCAATGATTAAAGTAATGAAGCACTGATAATCTTTTTTATGTTGATGATTAGTAGCTGGGAACTAATCTACGTGGTTAAAGCTAGACCATATCCTAATTTATGTCCTTTAATTAGGTTATTTCCTCAATTACAAAATATTTAAATGAACTAATTAAGTTGGAAAAATTAGGTAAATTAAATTTAACTTAGAAAGAAAGTATTATTTTATATTTTTATGTATGACCTCATTTTTTCCTATCTTTTATAATTTTGATGTAATTGTAATTTACAATTATAATATTTGTTAATTACAAATATTTAAACAGATCCTGCACTCTTGCTACGCATGCACTTAGCGTTGAGATTGATTTGTTCTGGACGTCTTGTATTCCACGATTGTTAGCTCCTTTCATTTATGGGAGTTCTATTAATAAAGTCCAGCAATTTTTGTGCTAAAATAAAGAAAAAAAAAATCCGTAACCCAAGCACCACCACCGAATAATTTTCAATAAAAAGTTATCATAAACCATTAATCTTTAAAACTAACAATTTGCAATTGAACCAATCATATATCATCACCAATGTCACTGCCCAAGGCCACCATCACCACCACCTCCTAACTCTAACTAGTGCATTTTAGAAGTTTAACAAGACCTAAGAACTTAGGGTGTGTTTGATTGCAAAGTCGGAAAATGGTTAGAAGGAAAACGTTTTTCGGGTAAATGAATTCCGAAAAAATGATTTCTAGGGAAATGGTAGTTGTAGGTGTTTGATTGGGTTAATTTGAAAGTTGGAAAATAATGTTATTTTCCTTATTTTTGAGTTTTTTTAATGAAATTTCCTCATTTTCCTTATCTTTATAATTAAAGTAAATTGTCCATTAAAAAAAAAAGAAGAAAAAGTGTCAAAATTTTCCCGGAAAATAAAAACCACCTCCCCCCAAGGAAAACGTTTTCCTCCAAAACAAGGAAAAGAACGGATTTCGAGAAAAGTTGGAAACCTTTTTCACGAAAAGAAAATGCAATCAAACACACCAAAACCCGGAAAAATGTGGAAAAGTGATTTTTTCCTGGAAAACATTGACCAATCAAATAGATCCTTGGTATTTAGCCCTTGTTCACCATGTATTGACACCGTGACGTTGGGCTACGGAACATTACTATTACTAATCAAAGGTGAAATGCATTTTTAAATTTCAAAATAATGTGATATCTTTAAAAATAAGATTTTGATTTAGCATGTCAAATTATCAGTTAAAGTAACAAAACTTTTATTAAATATGTCGTTCACATATAGTTGGAAATGTACAGGCTTCAAATTTTTGCAGCTATTATTTAAATTTGAGTCCAAAATCAAATAATCAGTGGATTAGAATAATCTCTCGAACAGTTAAAAGTGACTTGGTTTGAGTTTGAAACAGGCCAAAGGGGATGATTATTGTTCAATAATCATCATTTTTTTTGGACTAGTCACATCACATCACTTGCACGCTTGAGTTTAATGGATGCACTACAAAATCACATTTGAAATTCAGCTGGCCACGGGCTTGCATGTAGTGGTGGACAAAAAAAGAATCGAACAGATAGAATCAAAATCAAACTGAACAAATTGAAATAGAATGGTTCTTGTAAAAAAAGGTTAACCATCGGAATCGAAAAATACAAAACAGAAAATAACGGTTCCTTTCTAAAAATTGAAAATCGAACCAAAAATCAAGTAATTTTGATTTGAAAATTACATTCACATACTTTTTCTAGTAAATTTATTGTCATGTAAATACTTTCAATATCAATTCAAATTTATAGATGATAAAATAATACATGTAAAACACATATAAAAAATTAAATTAAACAAATAAAGTATAGTTTTTAAAAGTTATACTATTATTCACGCCTATTTGCGGCGATGCCTTATATTTTTATGAAAATTTGATAATAAAATATTAAAGATAAAATACTCGAAATCGAATTGGAACCTAATGGAATCGAATCCAAATGAGTATCTTACTTGAAAAGAACCGAATGGTTCCATTTTTCATAGAATTGAAATTTATGGTTCGATTCCAGATAGTTCAATTGGAACCAAACGTGAAACGCCTACTCCTATTGCATGCTCCAAGTTTGTTTGGAAATGCTTAGATTAATTTAGTTCACATTTTTTTATATACATATTTATTTAAATCATACATAAAAAGTAACATAATTTTCATATGCTTCCGAAGCTTATCATATTTTTTTAACCAAATATTCTCTAAAAAGTCAGTATTGGATTTTTTTTATAGGTGCCCCAAAAAAGGGAAATTATTTTTGCATTTACTACCCCTGTAAATTATTTCAAAATATACTTACTCCCTCTTCGTAAAGATAGTCCCACTTTTAATTTTTCAAAAATTAAGAAAGATCAATTAATGTTCTTGGAAAAGTAATACTTATGCGCATTATATCTAATATACCATTTCAAATATTTATTATTCTATTTTAATTTTTTTTTATATGTTGATAATGACACACATTAAATAGAGACATATTAGACAAACGGCTAACAAATTAGCTAAAAAATGAGACTATAATTTGGGATACACAAAAAAGAAATACGGGACTATGTTTGCTTGATTGGGGGCGGGGGTGTGGGTGTTATTCATTTATCAATTGAAATTAACAAATTAACAATTCACTTATCAACCAACTTTAAAATTTAGGCAAATAAGCTCACAACCGCCGCCGCCACCAAGCACAACATTGCCATCGCCGGTGCTATTCCTGATCGTCGGTGGCCAAAACCAGTCTGGTTCTACTTGCAGTTAGAAACAACCTCCGCCGCTAGTTTTGGTTTGCAACCAGTGGTAGTGGTTTTCGAGTATTGGTTCTTCTTATGGGAGAGTCTATCAACAGTAGCAACAAGAGAAAAGAGTGAAAAATAGGGTTAGGATTTGAGTTTTAGATTAGAAAATATTTTATGAAATAATCCAAGAGGGTAAATATTTTATGAAGTAGTTCAATTTTTTAAGCATTTTATGTAATTTCCTCAATCAAAATTCTTCCCTACAAAAGTTTTACAAAACAAAAAACTCTTAGGGTGAGTTCTGTTTGCCGTTTTCAACCCGTTTTCTATTTTCTGTTTTCGAAAATGTTGAAAACGCGTTCTGTTTATTGTTTTCGAAAATACGTTTTCGAAATCGTTTTCAAAATTTGTATAGAAAACACGAAAACGTTTTTTTAACATTTTCGGCGTTTTCTGTGTTAAATGTTGAAAATAAGGAAAACGCGTTTTCGAATTTTAAATTTTACATTTATTACATTTTAAACAATTATAAACTAAACACATTTTCTATTTTCTCTTTTCAATAATAATTTTTTCAAAAAATAAACCAAACGCATTTTCAATTTTCTGAAAACAGCAATTGAAAACAGAAAACACCAAAACATTTTCGAAAACGAAAACAGAAAATACAAAACAAACAGAACGTTCCCTTAGCCACTCATCTTCCGATTTCCTCGGACTAAAAGAGTCAGACTAATGTGCATGGTCCCCTCGTGTTTTAAACAATTTGGTATCGTTGGAACTTTGAGTCATGTTACTTGAAACGATAATTAACACATCATTTCAAGTAATTGCGATCAGTGGCAGAGCCATCCACTTAAAGTTGAGGGGGCACAGTTGAAGTTTAAAAGAAAAAAAAAAGAATTATATAGATATTTTATTCTAAGTACTCCGTTTTTGTTTTCATACATTGATGATAACGTTCCATAACTATATTATTTTTTCTAGTATCAAATAATCTTGTTTTATTCACATGTCTCGAAAGTCAAAACACTAAATGAGGTAAAGTGGCAAAGTGTTAAAATCCAAAATTGAGGTCGATACACAGAGACTGATTCTTGAGACTTGCGTTGAGATATGAGGAACTATTTACCAAGGTTTAAGTTTGGAACTTAGAGTTTAGTATGAGATATTTCTATGAGAGAAAAATGTGAGTTGATGGCGTGTGTAAAATGTAAATAGAATTTTTTTCCTTTTTCTTTTTTGGTAAGTTATTGGAAGCAAAAAAAAACAAAAAAAAAAAACTGTCAAAAGTTGAGGGATCACTCGACCCCTCATAACCCCTCCTCCCTACGGCTCTGATTGAGACATTAATTGACACTAAATAAGGTGTCAAATCTTGTGAAACAAGATAATGGTAATTGAGAGATATATCATAGTTTATAAGATTTTAGCACATCATACAATTATTATGTTCAAATAAAATTATTCGGTAGAGGTTTTCTCGTCTAGCGATGGTATGAAATGTTAGTTTTCAGTTTTTTTCCAGAGAAAAAAAAAAGAATGACAAGTGATAAAATTCTAATTTTTATAGGAACTTATATACTTTGCTTTCACATGTAAAGTTTTAAACTAAAAATGGAGATTGAAAGATTGTTAATTAAGTATAGTAACACATGGACTTATCGTGCTCACGAGATATATACTCATCGCTAGCTTCGATATTTAAGTTTTTTGAATAAAAAATGGCCATATATATCTGATGTCGATATAATATGTGTTTCAACAGCACTATAAGTGATGCTCACGCGAATGTGAGATCAACTTCATACCTAAAATATAGGTAAATTAAACGAGGCTCAAGTAATAAATTAAGCACTTAACAACATGTCATAATTGCTCTAAAAATCTAAGAAAGTGATTATTTGTATACTCCATTTGTCCCAATTATATTGGCTTATTGATTTTTCACAAAGATTAAAAAAAGTTGTTAGAAATGTAAAATTTGCAAATGGTTTACCAATCTTCTCTCATTTAATGAGTACAATTCAAGTATAATAGTTATAACTAGGTACATTAAATAAGATAATTTTGGTAAATGAATAAGAAAAATATTACTCAATTTAGAAAGACTATATAATTGAAACATCTGAAAACGAAAAATAAACCTATATACTTGAGATGGAGAGAGTAACATATGCTCTTTAAAGATTGAAATCTTTGAGGAGTGTTGAATGGTCGGTATTTACTTCACTAAAATTTTTACATCACAAGAAATAATTAATAGCCGTTGGTCGTTGGAATTTGGAACTCTTTGAGAACTCCAAGTCTAATCGTGCTCAATATTCCTGTCAACCGAGTATTTCTTTCATCATCGATCAACAGAAGCATAGAAATTATAATTCAGACAAAAAAAAAAAAAAAAAAGAAAGGGGACAAACAAACAAAACAGAAGCATTACTGCCGAAGAAATAGAGTAACCAACTTTGCAGGAAATAAATCAAAATCCACTAAATTTTCGTATAAGATGAATTCAGTAACATACTGGAGTAGAATCATTCGCACCCAAAAAATGAGACCTTATAGCACAGTGAAACCGCGCGTGTATGAGGAGATGTCTCTCTAGCTATTATCCTATCTCATAGGATTTTGAAATCGCATTGTGCCAACCACTGTGTGAATCATTTTGTTTAGGCAGAAAAGCCTTTTAAATTTATGAAAAGGCAAAGCTTTCAGCCTCCCGAATTTGCGTTTCTGGGTAGACGGTAAAAAATACAAAATTTACTTTAGTTTTAACAAGTTTTTTTTTTTTCGTTTTCTTGTCTTGGTTGAGGTATCAACACAATTCATCTCATCCCTTCGTCCCGCTAGGATAGAGGCCTATCATTTTTCACATATATTAAGGAAATATCTTAAATATTATTGGAATTATAAAATATTTCTATAGTGTTCCTACTTTACTTTTGTATTAATTGATAAAAAAGTAGTGTGAACATTATTAATATTTTTGGGAGATAAAATAGCTGGTTGATTTTTAGTATTCCAATAATATTAAATATGAATACTTTAGTCAACTAAAAAATAAACCATATTCTCAATGAGGAAAGTGGACTATAATTTGGAAAAAAATGAAATACAAGCCTATGTTAGTGGGACGGAGGGAGTATTTGGAATTGAAATCTAACTTTAATGTCAAAGTAAATCTATCCACTAAATTAGCGAGAAGGAACACTAGTACGCAAGTGACATTAGGTGACGCCCATTAGGTGGCGTTTTCATTGAAACTGCCACCATTGATACTCGGAATTAAGAAAGGGTGGCGGTTATAGCAAAAATCCGCCACCCTAAACCAACGTTAAAGAAAAAAAAAAAAAAAAAAGAACAACGGGTGGCGGTTGTGTAAAACAACCGCCACCCTAAGTTGGTTTCGGGTGGCGGTTGTGTTAACAACTGCCATCCTAAACCAACGTAAAAAAAAAAAAAAAAAATTAGTACAACGGGTGGCGGTTGTGTAAAACAACCGCCACCCTAAGTTGGTTTCGGGTAGCGGTTGTGTTAACAACCGCCACCCTAAACCAACAAAAAAAAAAAAAATAGTACATAGGGTGGCGGTTGTAAGCTAACAACCGCCACCCGTTTTTTTATTTTTTTTATTATTAAAATACTTTTGGGTGGCGGTTTTTTGCTACAACCGCCACCATTTCCCTTTAAATATTCCACCAACTCATCAAATCTGGTATTCCCGCTTCTGAGTTTTCCTTCTTTTGAAAATTTTTCGAAATTTCTTCAAATATTTATGGTTTGAAATCAGATTTAAGTGCAATTTCTTCACAAATTGGTGCCATAATTTAAGTAAGGTAAGCTTCTTTGATCTTTTGGTCATGTAAATCTCGTTTATTTTTGTATAATTATTAATATAATTTTTTTCGAGTTTTTGAGCATGTAAACTTTAAATGGCCATAACTTTTGCATACGATGTCCGTTTTCAGCCCACGAGTACATTCCGGAATCGTCGCGACGAGATCTACGACACTCACCACTATTGCCGTGACCCCATGTTTCAGGCCGATCTGAGGTCATCTAAGGCCTCAAAACGCAATTTTTAGCTTTTCATCTTATAATTTTGTGTTTTTGTTCTTAGATTGTTCATTTTGTTGTAATTGGATGCGATTGGTTTTGAATAAAAATTATTTCGTGTGTTTTCCATCGCTCATATCATAAAAAAGTGGACTTTGGGTGGCGGTTTTGCACTAGAACCGCCACCCTAAGTGCTTTAAAAAAAAAAAACTTAGGGTGGCGGTTGTGTCCAACAACCGCCACCCTAAGTCCTTTTTTTTAAAAAAAATAATAATAAAGGGTGGCGATTGTTTTTAACAACCGCCACCCGAAGTCTATTTTGGGTGGCGTTTTTTCAACCGCCACCCTTTGGTCGACTTTGGGTGTCGCTGGTGTAACGCCCGTTCTCAAAACATACGTTTATAACCATAACGATTAGCAACGGAAGCTAAATAGCGTTACAAAACCCTTACTCGGTCCAAGCTCATGAGTACTTATGTACACATTTACATCAAAACGTAAGCAAAATACAAGATATCCTGGCCATTGGACACATTTAAAAGCGGCCTATACAGGATCAGGAGCTTCCTTTGGTTTCCCCTCCACGTCACGTCCCCGAGGATTCCCCTCCGTCCCCAAGTCCACGGTCTCGGCTCTGGTCACCTATCACATAATATAACACATCGTGAGCCACGAGGGCCCAGTGGGGAGCACAATCATATGCAATGCATGACATATTCGTAATCGTGGGCCCGTTGCGAACCATATGTTTATATTGGCGCCGTAACATACATTCATACATTAATTGGCCAGACCCCAATCCTTTGAGGGACCTCCATTTGGGCCAATTGTCTCAAACCTTTGTGAGACGAACATGATATAAACATTTGGTTGGCAACCCTATTCCTCGTTTTTCATGCATGACCATGCTTCAATGTATACACATAAATAAACACATGTAATATCATATGCATATTAACATAAAATGGGTTCATAAACATCAAGATCCTACAAACCCCCAAATTGAGTATATGCTATACCAACTCTATAGTCATATCTACTCAACCAAAGCATCAACATCATCGATCATACCCTAACAATTGTCTCTTTACCTATTTATTGCAAACCAACCAACACTAGGGCATGATCTTACCTCAAAACACTTTAAGTGTTCTACTACCCACCTTAGAAGGATAGGACCACCAAGGAAAACTAGGTAAAGGATGGACTTGTTTGCTTCTTCTCCCTGCTCCTTAAGAACTTGATTGATCTTCTATATCAACCCTTGATCCAAGTATGATATGTGGATGGATTTCTAGAGATGGAGGACCTTCAAAATGTCTTAGATGTATGCTTGGCTCGAAAATGAGGGTAACCATCAAGAAAAGTGACTTTTTGACCAAAAATATACATCTGCCGACTCAAAATTACGGCCGTAAATCTCCCTGTTACGGCCGTAAATTCCAAAATTACGGCCGTAACTCAATAAATTACGGCCGTAACTAGGCACACGTGATCAGCTTAGGTCATGCGACCAGCAGTAAAATCACCCTTTAACCATCATTCTTGACTTACGGCCGTAACCATAAGCCTTACGGCCGTAACTACCACATTTACGGCCGTAAGTACCACAATTACGGCCGTAAATCCCAGTTTTTCTGCATTTCTCTTCCGGCTCATTCTTGGCGACCATACCTAGTTCCAACATACATGGGGCAACCCAAAACACATCCTAAACATGTCATATCCATCAACACCATCTCACGACATATTCACATCATCACGACCCATTCCCAAAAATACAAACGATAAACATACGAAATCATATAAAATCGTGACGAGATTTTAGCGGGGCATTACAGCTGGTTTGGGTGGCGATCAAAAAAACGCCACCCTAAGTGTAAAACAACCGCCACCTAAGCTCATTTTTGTACTAGTGGAAGTAGCAAACCAAATAAAAATATGGTTGGAAACAAACCGTTAGGAATTTAAATTTAAATATATAGAAATGAGAGGGAAATTTTTGGGGGGCAATGGGGGGCAAAGTGTTTTAAATTTTTTTAAAAATTAAAAGCAAGTTTTGAAATAAGCCCTTTGTGTTTATTAGGTACAAATTTTAAATATATTTTGCATTGTATTAGTGTCAACATTAGAGAAGTTGTTTGACATTAGTGTATATGAGTTTAAAATGTGGTTAAATTTGATTTTGGATAACAATCATTTATGGAAGAACTCGACCAACAAAGCTCTTAAAAGAACATTCCATTCCATTTTAAGCCAACCCAATTCCAAACCTTATTGTCTCTTATCACCATCAAGAGCACCCAGGAAACATCACGGCGAAGATAGTAGTTGTACAGCGCGGTGAGAACGCCCATCCCAGCAAGAAGCATCCATTTCAGTATTTTCCATATTTCTTCGATAGATGCTTTGATCATCTATTTCCCTAGTGTCACCTCTTCAATAAACAAGTGGATGAGACTCTCGAAGAAAGGCGACTGAACCAACCAAACCATGTGAGCAACTGGATCTTTAGCAACTTGGTTAGTGACAATTGGAGGACCAGCGGAGGAATCATCAAATGGGGGTGAGAGTGGGAGTTAGGGTGGTGGGGGTGGATAGTTCGCTGACTTTTGGGGGTCGAATTGGAGTCTTGCAAGTGTTGGAGTGCTTTAAAAAATTGAAAAGAAAAAAATTATTTTCCTTTCAAGAGAATAGAGCAAAAATGTTGATTCACAATAATAAATAGAGGAAATTACCAGAAATATGGTTTTTATGTTTAATATCTCAAAAATCATGCAAAAACTACTTAATTGCAAAACTCTTACATTTGCGCGTAGTTTATTACAAAAATCCGCATGCAAGATCGCACGTACGATCGCACAGCATAAATTTGCACGTCGCCCAAGTTTTATGCTATGCTATCGCACATGCGGTCACATGGTACAAAATCTAGGCAATGCGCAGATTTAACTGTCAATCTGTTACGCATAGTGTGTAACAGTTGTGTAATAGTTATATAATATGTGTGTAATATTACACAAAGTCTGTAATTGATGTGCAATAAGTGTGAAATTATACAAAGTATGCAATAGATATGTAATGCATTACATAAAGTGTGTAATGAGTGCGCATCAAGTGTGAAATTACACAAAATGTGTAATTGGTGCGTAATGAATTTGTGATGGATGTGTAATAATGTTTAGTGATTTCACAGTGATTTTGCAATGGTTGTGTAATAGTTTAAATTATTTTGGGGTATAGAATTCGCATACGATGTCTGTTTTGGACGAATAATATAGATTTTTTAGCGTTTCTCGACAAGCCCGTTCTAGCCACGGGCTTTTCCAATTTTAATATAGCTTTTTCTCAAATTATCTTTTGTTTGCAAGTTATCAGGACTTTTCAAATTTTTGAAAAAAATAATTAGTACTATGCGACCACACAATTTTTTATTTTTTATTTTTGGATTTGTGCCATGTGATTGCGTCGCTTAATCACGTGAACCTGTCCAAATCGGGAATGCATGATTTTTGTAATTAGTTCTATTTTACCTTATTTTTTAAATATCAATCTTAAAGTTTAATAAAATTGTAAAGAACCCCACATAATGGTTGTCCAGGATGGTTGGCGGTAGGGCTCTAAACGGATTCGATTCGGATCGAATCTACTTAAATCCATATCCAATTCAATAGAAAAATTCAATGATCTATCGGATTCAGATTGGATTCGAATAAAATCCAATCCACTCACCATCTTAGATGCCTTATGAGTCTCTTGACACAAGTTCAAAAGTTACGTACAAACCATTGCAAGATTTCAAAGTGCTTATAATTAAATCGTATTAAAAGGTAATTATGCGTGAATATTTTATTTATTTGAAATAGAATGTTATAGAAGTTTAAAAAAATACAATTTGTTAATTTCTTTTTCAATTTAATTAAAAATATATCATAATATGTATTAATGTATCGAAATTTGAAAGGTCTAAAAGTTTTTCATTAAAATTCATTAAAATAATTTCAGATTAAAAATGAAAAAATTATAAAAGAGATAGTAGAATAAAATAATATATTATATTACTATACAAAATCGGATCGGATTGACCTATATTCATATTTGTTTCCTTTACTTAATTGATTATTGGATTCGGATCTTTATCTGTTCATCGGATTGAAACACTAAATTCATCTCCCATTAATTTCACTGGATTAAGATCAGATTCGGATTAAAATTCGATCCATTGACATCTCTAGTGTGCCTAATACAAAGACACTCCCTTAATTATGATTGACCTAAGTTCGAGGCACCCCCTTATCTCTGCAATCCCTACTTTGTATTCAAGAAGAAGAAGAAGAAGAATAATAATAATAATAATAATAATAATAATAATAATAATAATAATAATAGTTTTTGTTATATACAAAATAACATAATATATAGTTAATATAGTAAGTGATATATATGATGACCTTCAGGTTGAAAAGTGATGGAAAAGATATCAAAATCATGCACAGTGTCTAACTATATATTATGTAACCCACTATTCAAATCATTATATTCACGGACACACACATTATATCAAAATTCAAAAATTATTTTTAACCATACATACATACGTTTAATTGGTGCAATAATTTTTTCTCTTTTCTAGTCAACTTTATTTACCTTTTGGCCAAATATTTTAAATTCATTTTTGTAGAAAATCTACCATCAGTGTTAGTTGTTTTTAGAAAAGATGGATAATAAAATTAGAAAAATGACATATATCGGCAGTGGGTTAAAAAATTGTTTATGAAATGTGGGTATTTTTATCAAATTGCTCTGACATACTATATTTGTTAAATGTTAAAATTTTAAAATATAATAATATTTAAGAATAATTTGTAAAAATACATCCGTTCCCTAAATCAAATGACAAAAAAGATTAAGAAAAAGAGAGAATACGAATTTAATATAGGCGAAAAAATCTCTGCTCGTCATAAACAAAATAGGACAGCCATAATTATGGAGGGAGAGTTTGCATGAACGACGTGGCGTTCTTATGCTTCCCCGTCGCCGCAGCCGATGCTTCGCGATCCATATTTCCTTCGCCCACAAACAAGCTGAAACGACCAAATTTCTTATCCTGAAAATTCCCAATTTACAAATTTTGTTTTTCTCTACTGTTTAATACACAGATCACCATTTTCAACGATGAGTTCTGATGCCGCGGCGGTGGAGGATGGGCTGCGCAAGCCCTTATTGCACACCGGAAGCTGGTATCGCATGGCCGGAATGGGCTCCCGCCAGTCCAGCATTATGGGCTCTTCGGTCCAGATCATCAAGGAGTCTATCTCAATTTTCCTCTGCGTCTCAATTGTTGCCCTTGGCCCAATCCAATTTGGCTTCACGGTTGATTATTTTCCCTGTAACATTTGATCGAAAATACCATTTCGTTAAATAACGTGTTTCTGATGTTGATTGTTGATTTATTGGCCAGTGTGGATTCTCTAATCCTACACAATCGGAGATTATTCACGATCTCGGACTTACCATATCCGAGGTATTTCAAAAAAAATAAAAATAAAAATCGAGAATTCAATAATTGCATTTTATGCTGTTATGTTATAGAAATTAATGTCGATTCTGAATGTTTTTGGTTCTTCTTGGGTGGTGGTGGTGGTGGAAAGTTTTCGATATTTGGTTCATTAGCAAATGTGGGTGCAATGGTTGGTGCAATAGCCAGTGGACAGATTGCCGAATATATCGGACGAAAAGGGGTATGAAATTTGTAAATTTGCATAATTTAACTCCCTTTTCTGCAAATTGTGCATTAGACTACATAATGATCATTTCTTATTGTTGTCAGTCTGTGTGAGGATGTTGAAAATTTTATTAGTCTCTTTGTTATGTTTTCTTTTTCCCTGAAATGATGAAGTTCAGTCACTGATGATAGCTGCAATTCCAAATATACTTGGATGGCTGGCAATTTCATTTGCAAAAGTAAGTATCCAACTTTAATTTGATATACTTTGTGCCACAAGTCCTGTTTTGGATATTAGTCAGTTTGTTGATGATAATTTACTAATAATGAGAATGTGCATATAGGACTCATCATTTTTATACATGGGAAGACTGTTGGAAGGATTTGGCGTTGGAATAATATCTTACACGGTAACCTCGACTCAGTAATTCCAGATTTCCAGTAAACTGCCTGGTGGGATTTGACCAATGCTTGTTTTGTGCCAATTGAATGTGTTTAGGTGCCTGTATACATAGCTGAGATAGCGCCTCAAAACCTAAGAGGAAGCCTTGGATCTGTTAATCAGGTGGCTTCATTTATATTTCAGTAATCTACTAATATATGAGAAAATTGCACCTACAGCTGCTACTTTATGCATAAATAAGCACTTTAAGTCCCTGTTGGAACCTTTAACTATGACAAGTTTTATCGATGGCTACGTGAATTCAACTCATTTTGAAGATTAGTTACGTTAAACTAATCAAGCCATCTATTCTTCAGTAGTTTTGTAGTAAAATAAGGTTGGGGATGCAAGTGCTTATTTAATGAAATAATGTGGACTATAGGTGTAAATTTTGTTTATTTTTCATGCTCTAGGTTGATGAAACTCCAAATTTGATTGAATTAAATTTGGGAACCCAATTATTTAACTTGATCTGTAGCTTTCAGTAACAATTGGAATAATGCTGGTATATCTATTGGGCCTTTTTGTACCTTGGAGACTGCTTGCAGTTTTAGGTGAGTCTTGCATATATTGTTTATATATTTTATTTATTTATTTATTAATTTTTAACAATTTTGCAAAAATGTTACTTGTTAGTTCCCAAGAGCTAAAACAGCTTGCGTTTTATATCCTGATCCCTGCATGTATAATTGTGAAACAAGAAAATAATCCATGTTACTTTAATTTCTTCCTCACCTTTTGAATCACAGCTCTATATATAAGGTTCCACTGAAGTGAGAGCCTTGTTCAATGACCTTAGCTTGCAGTATCTGATTGTGATGCTGTGTTCATTTCTTTAATGTATTATAATGAATGCTTGAATGCCATGTGCAGGAATCTTGCCCTGTACAGTTTTGATCCCTGGTCTCTTTTTTATACCAGAATCTCCTCGTTGGTTGGTACGAGATACAAACTTGGATACAACATTAATTGGGCTTCAGTGTTATCTAAGATGCTCTATTTTCATCTTTGAATATCCAGGCTAAAATGGGCCTGAACGAGGATTTTGAAACTTCCCTGCAAGTTTTACGGGGATTCGATACAGACATCTCAATTGAAGTAAACGAGATCAAGGTTTGTCTTAGCGGTTCCCAACATGTTTCACGCCTCGTCATATGATTAACTATTTTTGTGGACTGATATCTCATATCTGATCACTCATCAAGAAGCCAAATTCATAAGTTTTACGATGGTTTATCTCTTACATTTCTTCTCCAGAGGTCTGTGTCAACTTCAACCAAAAGAACTGCTATCCGGTTTTCTGAGCTTAAGAGGAGACGATATTGGTATCCTTTGATGGTACACTGGATGCTCTAAAATTTTAGGTTTCTCAGCTGAAATATTAGTCATATGATAATATCACCCTGTAAAAGGGAGACTTGTTTCTTCCTTCTCTCCCTTCTGACCATCTTCTTATTGGTAATCCATAGGTAGGAATTGGACTACTCGTACTCCAGCAACTCAGCGGAATTAATGGCGTTCTATTTTATTCAAGCAACATATTTAAATCTGCAGGTAAGATTTCAAGCCATAAAGCTCCAAACTGCTATAGGCTTTTGGGTCTTAGATCTCTGACTGTTGTTAGCTAGAAGTGCTTGTCATTTGGTCTATAAACGTATCTGCATATTTTCTTAACTGAATGATTTCTTGGTGAATCAATATCAGAACTATGCTTTTCAAACTACTATGAATTTCTATTGCCAACTATATGTAGTTAAGAGTTAAATTGACAGGGATTGAATCCAGTAAAGCTGCAACATTTGGTCTTGGGGCTATTCAGGTAAAAATTGACCCTTTCACGTATTCATTATTTGCAAATTGAGTCAGAGCTATTGAAAGAATGTTATCATTAATAAGGTTGTTGTCACTGGGATTACGACAACTTTGGTAGACAAAGCTGGCCGCAGGGTGCTTCTTTTGGTGCGTCACCACTATCCTCACTCTTTCTTCTTCTTCATCCTTTTTTTTTTTTTAATAAATTATTCTAATTAACTGGGATCTATATTACTTGTTTATTTTTCACAATAGAATCTCTTTTCTCCATTTCTGTAGGTATCCTCATCTCTAATGAGTGCTAGTAGCCTCCTTGTTGCCGTTTCATTCTTTTTGGTGGTCGGTATCGTGTTAGAGATCGTTATTCCTTTCTCTGCTCTTCCCTTTTTGCTTTTTCTCTACCTTTCCTACTCAAAGTTTTCTTCTTTACTTATTACAGCATATCTGACTAAGCAGAGAATGACTGTCTTTTGGCTTTCACAATTTCTAATTCTACACACCTTACTAAAAACAGGATATTTTACCAGAAGATTCTCGTTTTGCCTTGGGAATATTGTCGCTCGTTGGGGTTGTGGTATGCATTTCATAGGATGTTTATATCCTCCAATCCACCGTAAAAAAATTTTCATTTCATCTATAAATTCTTGATTTTTTACCAGGTAATGGTGATGGGTTTCTCTATAGGACTTGGAGCTATACCGTGGGTTGTAATGTCCGAGGTAATGAAAACTAGTTCAATTGGTTTCTCGTAACAAATTTTGAAACATGGTTATTTCATTTAACCCGTGGGAGTATGTTACATTTTCATTTTGATTGTTGCAGATACTTCCCGTAAACATTAAAAGTCTTGCGGGCAGTGTAGCAACACTGGCAAATTGGATGACGGCTTGGGTGGTTACAATGACAGCAAATTTACTTTTCAGTTGGAGCAATGGAGGTTCTCTCTCTCTCTCCTCTCTCCCTCATGTGTTATATTTGTGCATATATGTGTGTTAAGGTGGTCTGATGAAGTATAATATTTGCAGGGACTTTTGTTATCTATTCAGTGACATCACTATTTACAGTAGCATTTGTGAAGCTTTGGGTTCCAGAAACCAAAGGAAAAACATTGGAAGAAATTCAGTATTTCTTTAGATGATACAGTTTGCAAGATCACGGCTTGGCTCTTATTATTTGACTTCATTACAATATATTTGTAGTGCTTACTTGTGAATGCATTTTGCTTCCTCACTAATTTTTTGCATTTTTGTTTCTCTCAATATTTATTTATTTATTTATTTGGGTTGAATATTAGAGGTTGCTTACGTTGTAAAAACAATGAATTGTGACTTAGCTGATGAGTAAATAGAAAGGTTTTTATTTTATTGTGATATTGATTGAATAAATTAAATTGTATTGTATGGTTTTAAAATAGTTATTCAATCAACGGGGTCTATCTACAACTACTTATTAATACCGAAAGTGTGTATTCATGGGCATATTTAGATTGAGTTAATTTTTGGTCGAATAGTCTCACATGGTTTCAAAATTTAGATACTCCATAACACAATGCCTTTCTTAGGCATGTTAGGATGAATTTTTTTTTTTATATATATATTTTATCTATTCTTTTTAAAATTTGAATTTGTTCAAACCAATCACATCTATATATTTCATGGGACCTACATGTACTGTACAAACTTTCGTCATTCAATTTCACTCATTCTTTCTCATCTTTCACATAGAAATTCATCCAAATTTCAATCGTAACGCGGGCGTATATCATGCTCACACAATATATATAGAGAAAAGAAAAAGAACCGACTCTTTCATTTTCTCGGCATCTTCAACCTTGAAAGTCTTATCCTTCTCACCCCACAGTAGATGTATTCTCTGTTAATTACAACACATGTACAGTAATGTTAAGTGCGAAAAAGGTATATATTTTGTTGGAGAATTTTGTCGACGAGAGTCGAAATCTGAAAAGCACTCAAATACCAAGATGAGATCAAGCATAATAAGATGAGTTAATACTTAAAATAATAAAAATTAGAATGAAAACGCCAGGATTTATAGGCTCAAACACGATTCGAGATCACTATCCTGAGGCAATTATCGCCACCCTCTCGTTGTAGAGATTAATTATGGGATCCACAGACAACAAGTTTTGAGGAGTTATCAAGTCTTTTATCAAGTTTATATCAAATAAAAATATAAACTTGATAAAACTTGATGAAAAATTTAATATTTTGACATGTGGAACTTGATATTGGATTGCATTCTGAATATGATTTCTTCACGCCATCTCTACATGAAAACCAACTCAATATATAATGTTTTCATGTCTCTCGGTGAACAGGTAATGGAGTATATATGGATCCCAAATCATAAAAACACATTTTAATTTCTCATGAAAAAACACTTCAAAAATTGACTAGGACAACACTCATTCGTGCTTAACGTGCTTGTATGGCTGCAAAGAAGTTCTTTACGGCCGTATAGCATGTTCTGAAATTTTTCTTCAGAACACACACCATCTGATCCCACGCGTGGCTGCATGGCTTAAATTTTTTTTATTATTTTTTGAAAAACAATCCAAATCCACACATCATATATTTAAACAACCTTGCAAATAAATTTCCAACATATTTGTAATTTGTTGGTAAACTCTCGTGGGATAAAGATTTTTATTAAATATAAGTGAATCTTTTAATGATTTGTGATTAAAAATGTAAAGAAAAACTGACAAAAATATAACTTTTAATCATGTACTAGGGAACAAAAAAATGTCAATCAGTAGTAAATAATTAATACCTGCGAAAAAATTGGGATGGAAACATCTTTGTTGCTAACAATGAGGCCTTCGAGCAATTCAACTCTTTCCTTTGTGTTGGTGAACATGTCCTGTTAATTAATATTATCGATCGATACATAGTGAAAAAGAACATTAAAATGAAGAAATCTAAGGTCCAAATTAAAACATGTGCATATGGGAGAATAAATGTACATGGAAAATTGTCTTTTAAAGTAAGCATGTATATTAAGCAAGTCTGGATTTGTACCTTATTTCAAGTCTTTTATGCGACCACATTCACGTTAAACTGATGCTCTTGATTGTGCATATTAACTTTTTGTGACTATGTATGACAAAATATATAGGAGTTTGTCAAAAAAAAAAAAACAGAAGAAAAGAAAAGAAAAGAAAAGAAAAGAAGAGACGTGCATGCGACAAAACTAAACTCGTATTAACCCACCAATCGAATACGATTGTTCTGTAATTCAACTCAATTCAAGTTAAAAGTTGGTTTCAATCCAACACTTTTATACTCATTATTATTTAGGTATTTTGTATATTATTGCTTTTTTATTGGGGTGATAGGATTGAATTTTTTATGGTTTTTTATAGATTTTTATGTAAAAGAGAATAAGTTGAGTTGAATGGTAGAGATTTGTGCAATACATATAAATCCCACGAAATATGTAAATGTGATTAGTTTGATCTAAAGAAAGAATTGATAAAAATTAATAAAAAAAATATTTTTAAAAAGTATTTAAAAAAGGTTGGCTGTAACATGCATTATCATAGAACTTAGAAGACTATATATGCACATTTATAAATTTAATTATCAAAGATAGTATAAGTTGACTATATATTCTTTTTAAGTGCTTTTTGATAAGATTTTATACTTCTTTTTTATAAATTTGACAAAACTTCATCTTTAACTAAGCAATATATTCGTACTATATAATGAGACATGATTCAAGGCAATGTACCTGAGATCGACTGAGACTATTTTATATATAATTTGAAAATCTTCACAATGCAAGTGTAAATGAATAAAGGACAATATTATATCAAAGTGTCATATATTCCATGAATAAATATTTCAATTATGTTACAGGGACACAGGAAGTTACATAAAGAATAACATAATTAAATAAAATGAGTATATCACTCTTACTCTTCCGTATAGAATATTACACAATCATTAAGGGTATTATAAGATTTTCACCTCTAATATGTCACCTATTATAGCAAGCACTATGTATGTTTAGCATTATCCTAAATATTTAAATGACTAATTAACTAACCTCAAGGAAGTCCTTATGGAGGCAATCAGGAAACCAGAATTTCTTCCATGTAGCAACTCTCAAAAGCGCTTTACATTCCTTCACATTCTTAGGTAACAAAAACTGAGCAAAAGAAGCAAACCCTAGTCTCTCAAGCATCTCATTACTTACACAATCAGTCATAGCCACCACCGACCCCGAAACCACCACCGCCTCCACCAGTACATCTCCGCCATCTTGAACGCCACCATGCCACCATAGCTGTACGCCACCACTGTACACCTCTCTATCCCCAGCATCCTCAGCACCTCCACCACGCACTCCGCCTGGAAATTCAGCGACCAGTCGAGGCTGTCGGTGGTGGAGCTGCCGAAGAACAAGAGGTCCGGTATGTAAACGGAGTACTTTTTCGTCAAGGCACCGACTTGGAAGAGCCATGTGACGACTCCGTCAGCTGCGAGGCCATGGAGGAGGACTACGACTGGTTTTGTTGGCTTGGGTTTGGTGATTTGGGGTTCGGCGGTGGATGTCAACGACGACGTTTTGGGTGCTTTCTTTATAGTTTCGGAGGGGACCCAAAAGTTCATAACAGTGCCTGGTTCGATTTCTATGGCGTGAGGTTTAATGGCAGCCTTTTTCATCAAGAGATGTAGTAAGTGTTTCAGTGCTGCTACAAGGTTCACCATGGTACGTTGTTTAATTGTTTTTTTCTTCAAGCACTCTTCAACGCGTGCATGAGTGTGTGTATATTATGTCAGGCAATGCGTAACAGTTGTAGGTGCCCTCCAGTTAATTGCCCGGCACAATGTTCTTTTCACAGTGGAGAAGGACAAAATAGTCAGCATATTTAGTACTTCTCTTATCTAGTGCAGTGAATAAGAACCATACTACATGGCCATATAACCTAGCCACCTATAATTATCATAATGAAAAATCTGATATTTATACTCTAACTTACATACTTAGATATTTTGATTTTATTAATGGAAAATTAGTCTTTTGCTCTTATTATGGTCAATATGTCACTTTAATTAAGGCACTCTAGCTTTTTCCCGGTAAATAATGCTAGGTGTATAATTAATTTGTACAATTAAAATATACAGTACGCTAATGGAGATGCATAAAAAATACCATTTTTACCTCTTTGAATGGGTGGGGTTCAGCCCTCTAATTGAAATTTGTATACTCAATTTAGTTATTCCTATAGTATTATATTGCTCGTAGTGCAGTACATAGTAAATAGGATATAGATATAACATTTTTTCTGGTTTGCATGATGACCTCTCCATCAGCATCGTTCGGATGCTAATTAGAAGGAGCTCCAAGAACACTAACTAGAGTATGTTCAGGAGAGACTACGAAGAAAATAATTTTTCAAGATAAATGAAGAGAAGTTTTAAAAATATGAAAAAAAATTGTTACATTGATTTTTAGGGCGATAGGGAATAAATTATAATGGTTTTTAAAGATTTGTAATATAAAGAGGAGAGAGAATGAGTAGAGTGGAATGATGGAGATTTGTGGATGTGATGAGATATATGGATGTAATTGAATAATTGATTTAGGGTAAAAAAATTGATAAAAAGTGGTAAAAATAATTGGCTAACGGGATAAAAATGATGCCTAAAAAATGGTTCTTCTTTTTGCTTTAATAAAGTGTGGGAAACAAGGTCTTAATGTATCATGTCATCCATGAGTCGATGAAATAGAATATTATACGACGAAACTGCAAAAAAAAAAAAGGATTTATTGGGGGTGGCCTATTGTCTCAATAACCTTGTGGCTGCAAATTGAACAATAATAATGGCGATTGTTGGATGGTGATGGTTTACTGATGGCAAAATGATAGCTAGGATGGTGACACATCATTTCTTGATAATGCATGGATGATGCATCTCCAATCCACGTTTCTTGACAATGTGAAGTTTGGGAGAGAGGGTGACACATCAATTTGGAGTGGATCCCATATTTTTCTCCATTTTCTCTTTTTTTCTATCTTTTTAACAAAATTTCTTTCTTTTATCCCATTTTTTCTTTCTCATTGTCTGTGTCACTTCCAAAATCCATGCACCTTCACATCCTCTACTATTATTTAATTATTATTTTTAAATTTATCTCTATCTCTTTTGTTTTTCATTTTTTCGGCTATTTTTTCTACACCCCTTTCCGTGCCACTTCCAAAATCCACTTGCACCTACACATGTACTATTATTTAATTATTATTTTTAAATTTATCTCTATCTCTTTTTCTTTTCATTTTATCCGCAATTTTTTTCTACACCCTTTCTATTCAATTTTAATTAAAATAACAAATATCTCTTTTCCCCACATTCCCAATCCATGTCCCATTGACGATCGATGCTAGTGTGGATTGTGGTGTTGTGTGGCCGGTCATTATGATGATTGTTGCAGACTGCAGTGGTTGGTGCTTGACATTAATGGTGGATGTTATAGTAGTGTAGTGGTGTGGTAAACATCTTTGTTTACCTAGCTATACTTGTAGCAAATTCCTTAAATCGATCTCTGTCACCATTTTTGGCAAGACTTTTGTTTGAAAGTACTATTTCTTCCAAAAATTATTCAATACAATTTTTAATCGTTTATACATTTCAAATATATATATAAATCTAAACCAGATAATTCAAGATGTACACACCATATCAATTTGGATCCTAATTTTCATGAAACTGATTTCGAGTTGGCATGACTTCAGGTTGATTCCCAACCCAGGTGTGACCTTTAATGCAAATTTTTTGACAAGTCGAGCTTTCTTAGAATTTAACAATACCTAAGTTTGGATTTCTCAATTGGACTTTGTCTTGAAAATTTGATGAATTAAGTGTTTGTTTGATAGTGATTATTGAAAATGATTTTAACGTGTGTGATTGAAAGTAGTTATGATCTCACTCACATATGGATATGTTAATATATATATCCACATGCTGATTTATCATTTTGTTAGTGATTTATAGTGTGGCATATATATTAATGTCAACCACTAAGAAATTGAAATATCAATATATAAATATATTAATCTATTCACGCGTACGCGTAGGTAGGTGATTATAACTGGTGATTGAGAGATAAAGAACTAGACCCGGCCACGGTTACGGTTCCGAACCGAAACCGGTCGGTTCGGAACCGGTCAAACCGGAACCGGGACCGGTTAAAACCGGTTCGGTTCGAACCTGGAACCGGCCGGAGGCCGGTTCCGGTTCGGTTCGGGTTTTCGTGGAACCTGAACCGGACGGTTCCGGTTCGAACCGTCCGGTTCCGGTTTGGAACCGGAACCGGATATTTAAAAAAAAAAAAAAAAAAAAAAAAATATTAAAATATCAAACGGTCAAGTAAAAGAACTGTGATTTTTTCACGAATGTCTGTCGCCTATTTTTGAAAGATTTGAAGCCTGACAGGATTGATTTAAAGGTTAAAGATGACTGAGTGAAGAATCTAAAAGATTTGGAAGTATTCGCATAAATTTACCCAAAGAATAGTGCAATAATTGCATTACAATAATTGCATACCCAAAGATTTTTTAAAAAATTATTGTTGAATTTGTGGTTAAAAAAATTAGTAAGTACGTTGAAGAAATAGAGAAAATTGTTACATCAGTAAAATTAAGGTCCGAAGTATTGATTTTGAATAAAAATAATTTTATAGAAAAGGGCTCCCAAACATATTTAACACAAATATATATTTCATTGATAATAATTGTGCCCCTTTAGATCTTGTTTGTCAAAGTTTTTCGCTAGTGATTTTCTTTAAGAATACATAGTTAAAAAAGAAGGTAGTAAGCACTGATACTAGTGGTTATAAATATCATTAAAGATATATATGAACACACGATAAATGATAATTGGCAAAGTGTGACGGTATAACATATGCGAATTCAGATAGTAAAAATATATGAACTCATCTTTGTTTGCTTTTCTAAACACATTGTACAACCTGAATCGACACTCGTAACAAGTTTAATTTTGCTTTATTATTTATCAATAACCCGCAAAAGCTGCGATTTACAAATTCAACTTTTGTTTCAGTCACAACTGATTTAAGTAATAGCGAATACATTAGCCTTCTTTTTAATCTTCAAAATAATGAATGAGACTTCACTTTTGAGTTGAAATTTATCTGCGTGCACCGAAGCAAGGAACTTCTTGAGACGCCTGTTGTAGACGCATGGACGCTCAATGTGAGCCAGGTGACCTGCTTTCTTTATTCCTTCAAACGTAGTCTTATCTCCTAGCTGCCTATATTAAATTAAATATACACACAATTCATCTCATAATTAGTAACAAAGTAATGATATATATATATATATATATATATATAATTAATTATGAGTAATTAGGTTTTATCTTTTAATCAATTCATCATGTACTAAAGAAAGTTAACGACTAACTCTTTCATTTTCTGAGCAAGTTCGACCTTGAAAATCTGATCCTTCTCACCCCAAAGCAGATGTATTCTCTGTTAATTACGACACATGTACAAATTATTACAATGATGTTAAATGCGAAAAATGTTTATATTTTGTTGGTGAAATTCAATCTCTTCCGATAAATTAAGGTTTTTGTTGAGGATAATAATTAAATAATCTAAATTAGAACCGATCTATCAGCTTAAGCTTTTAGATCAGATGGTTCCATAACTTTAACAGTTTTCTTAAAAAGCAATTGAATAATGTCGATCGAGCAGTAAATAATATACCTGGGGAAAATCTGGGACGAAAATATCTTTGTTGCTAACAATGAGGCCTTCCAGCAATTCAGCTCTTTGCTTTCTGTTGTTGAACATCACCTGTTGATAAATTCATGTTATATATCCATTGATTTAGTGTTTGATACAGTTTTAATCAAATCCATTTTTTTTTCTCTTTTGTCAATTTCAACCACACATTCTTTGATTTGATCATAATATATTTTTTAATACGCATTCTTTCACACAGTTAAAATTTATTCTTTTAAATAATTAATCCTTATCAAACGTGTCATAACTGTTTCAAAGCCCGTTCAATAAGAAAATTACAATAGAGAGATTGAATTAATTGGTAAGTGGGACAATATTGAAGGTATATTTTGTAATGAATACACATATAAAATTTTGATTTGGGATCCGAGTAGGCACAATTGTGTATTGTGTTCATGTAAACACACATTAGATTAGACTAATTGGGTTATTTTATTTTTAAATATTGATATCTAAGTTAGCATATATTTACCACAGTACTGGACACAATATTATTGTGCCCAATAAAATATCAAATCAAAATTGCATACATATACACTATGCTATGCTCTTAGATTAAGAAAACAATCATATAATTAATGATTTCAACCTCTCCCGTATCTAATGTGATACACATGCAGCAAATGAATTATATATACATATATAATACTAGAGTGTCATAGCATTTGATATAATTAATAATACAATACTAGTAAAATTCTTATATTGCCATTAATTAATGATTATATTATATTATGTATATATGGATATATATATATGTATCGATATATACATATATCATTTTCCTAGTTAATTAAGCCACCAATTTGATAAAATTGTTTCTTCAAATAGAAAACCTAACCCTACTTGCACAATCTAAAATTATTCTCCATAAATAAACAAATAAACGAATAAATATTGAAATGATTAACTAACCTCAAGAAAGTCCTTATGAAGACGATCAGGAAACCAAAGTTTCTTATAAGCAGCAACTTTAAGAAGCGCTTTACATTCCTTCACACTATTAGGCAACAAAAGCTGAGCAGAAGAATCAAACCCTAAACTCTTCAGCGTCTCATTACTTATCGAATCTGTCATCGCCAATATCGACCCCGAAATCACCACCGCCTCCACCAACTCCGGGCACATCTCCGCCATCTTAAATGCCACCATGCCGCCATAACTAAACCCCACAACAGTACACCTCTCTATCCCTAGCCTCCTCAGTCCCTTCACCAGACACTCCGCCTGGAAAGCCGGCGACCGGTCGAGGCTGTCGGTGGTGGAGCCGCCGAAGAACAGGAGGTCCGGTATGTAAATGGAGTATTTTTTCGCCAAGGCACCGACTTGGAATTGCCAGGTGACAATTCCCTCCGCGGCGAAGCCGTGGACGAGGATGACGACGGGTTTTGTGGGTTTAGGTTTCGTGATCTGAGGTTGTGTGGTGGGCAAAGATGATGATTTTTTGGGTTTCTTGATCGTTTCGAGTGGGACCCAAAAGTTCATAACAGTTCCTGGTTCGATTTCTATGGTGTGGTGTTTAATTCCAGCCATTTTCATCAAGAAAAGTAGTAATGGCTGCTGTGCTGCTACTAGGTTCACCATGTCTCTATTCTCGTTCCTTTTACGTATAGAACAAGTAATACACACACACACACACATATATATATATAAACGTCAAATTAAATTTTGGTTAAAATGAATTTGGGGGTTGGTGCTAGCCATGGGTTAATTGTTAACATGATCAGCTTATTGTCAACTATATATGGTTATTTGTTGTTTGCAATATTATATGTGGGCATTAAATGTCTTGTATAATGTTTCATAAATTTCTTGTTCCTTTTTCAAATTGTGATTTGTGCAACTTTAATTGTATGCAGAAGATTGAATTGTTTGTTTCTGGCATATAGTAAAATGGAGGTTGAATATGCATGTAGCGGTTAGCACTCGACGTATGCATATACATATATATATATATATAGCTTGTGCATGAATTAGGTGGTAGTTTAGAGATGAACAGGAAGATGATCATTTAAGAAGCACGAAACAAAAGTTTTCATCTGCGTGTATACGTAGCTCAATTTTGATGTGGTCAATTGTCCAAAAAGGACCTTTCTTGAGCTACACACAAATTAGAGCGTGGCAAATGCCACAATCTAATAGGGGCGTGGGTCCCCCCGCTTTCAGGGTGGACACTATGGTCATTCCCTATTTAAGTTATTAGGGTGTGGCAAAAGTGTGGCAACAATTTGTGTGTACACCTAGAATTTTCCGTCCAAAAATAGTGTGTAGTAAGTTCCTGAACAGGAAAAGAGTATTTATGTCTAGACAGTGGCGAGTCAGCCTCTTGAAGTTGAGTGTTATAATCGGAATCTTTAAGAAACAAAGAAAATTTGATATTTTATTGCAATTATTCTCCATGTGGGTGCTCCATACGTGTAAAAATAAATTTTTATGGATTTGGATGTAATATAGGAAAGAGGGAATGTATAGAGTTGAATGGTGAAGATTTGTATAGTACAGGTTGGTCCCACGACATATGCAAATGTAAAATAGGAGAGAAAATGAATGGAATTGAAAAGAATGTATAAAAATATATAAAAATTTATTAAAACACATACACTAACATGCGCTAATAGCTACCATTGGTTGTATCCGATCACTGATGCCTGTAATTCTCCAAGGTATTTGTCAGGATGCATATTGAATATATGACTGAATTAATTTATTATTGTCAAAAGCAACATACAAAATATTTTGATACAAATATGCAATTATTTGGACACCAATCAATTAGCGTTGGTGTTGTAAAAAGCGTTAAAATGCACGCATGAAGCAGTCTTAAGCATACCATAATTACCTAATTAATTTGTTCTTGTCAAAAGCAACATAAACAAATATTTGGATACAATTTGGACACCAATCAGTTAGAATTGGTATTGTAGAAAGCGTTAAAATACGTCCATGGAGCACTCTTAAGCGTACTAAAACACAAAGTGCAGCTGAGAAGTTTTGGGGAAAGGCATGCAAAATTGTTAAAAAGTTTGTTTTAAGTCCAAAAAAAATTAATAATAATAAAATATAAAAATTAATAAAAAGAAAGCGTGAAACATCCTACTCATACTTTTACACATTTTACGCTTTTTAAAACCTTAAATCAGAATTAGATTGCATTTGCCTTCTAGTTCGTGAGGTGGATAGTGCATGTGTAATTCCTCAACATTTGAAAAGTCAAAAAGATAGGGGAGAAAGAAATAGTAAAGAAGTTCCCCCTTTTTCTTTTCCTTTTATTTTCTTTTTTGGTGGGGCCGCCCCCCTCCGGGGAGGGGGGGGGGGGTTTGTAGAAGTGGATATCAGTCTGTTTAAGTTGGGTTTCAAAACAACCTGAACCCAATAACAACATATGAGGTTGTGGGTTTTCCGACATTTGAAATTGAAAATCGAATCATTGATTTGGTTTTCGATTCCAAAATTGATTCGAATTGATTAGTTCTAGTCGGATTGTTGGTTCATATCTTGTTTTTATTTGACGATATTTGGATTGGAAATGTCCAACCCAAAATTACTAACCTGAATGGGGGCCGAACCGACTCGAGCTGGTTCGGGTCAGTCAAGTTTGGCTGTCTGGATGCCCAGTCTTAGTGGCCATTGGGGGAGGAGGACGTGATCCCCAATGCCCCGCTCTGCTCCTTGTCGAAAAACTTGCAATGGAAGTTGTGGGTTTCCAGTGTCCTGGTGGAGGCGGGTGTATAAATTTTTGAGATTTTGTGAAAATTTCATAATGCATCCTTATTTACAAATACGTATTTTAAGTCTAAATTAATTTTACTTTTGAAAAGAGTGATTATTTGTAGTGACTATTGCTATTATCACGATTGTAGGGAATTTATCAGATCAAAATATAGAATATACGTCCGTCTTCACCAGCACTCAGAATAAAAATTTTTATTCAAAATCAATAAAATTCTTTTAATTTATGCACTATAATCTACTAAAATTCTTCCAATCTTTTTCATTTTTTTGTTCTCCCCTAGTACTATGATTGAATTCACCTGGATAAACTACTAGTATTTAAATTTATTTATTATTATTATTATTTTGTTATTTCGTTGTAAGTTCAATGACCGAAATTAAACCCATACCGGCAAACAAAGCAGTTTGACATAAAGTTTGCGGAAATACGCGAACTGGTTTATACTATTCGGGGTTCAGGGTTTTGACAAAAACCTCTGCCCGCCTCCTCTCACCACTCTTCTCACGCGTACAAAAGCACAAATTCAGCAACGCTCAGTGACCGAATGCTCAGTGACAAGCATGGGTTTAGAGGATGTAACTTACACTGACTCAACTAGTTTGAAGTTGAGAGAGCTTCTTAAGGAGACGCAGCTCGACTATTCTCCAGAAAACACTAAAATCATCAACGACGTCGTAACCGCCATCAAAGATGCCATTGATCAAATTCCCGAAGGCTTTCAGGTTCATATTCTCTAAATTTCACAATTTATTTTGACTTTTGAATAGTACGTTTTGATTGTGTTTTAGAATTTTGTAGGTTACAGCCGAATGACCAAGTTTTGTCAATTTAATTTTTTCCTAGAAAAAGGTTTTGATTTTGCTATTCAACTATTTGTGCTACTGTTACTGTAGGTTACAGCTGACCTTTCACCGGGGTTTGTTAGAGACATTGGTGCTGATAAAGTTGAGTTCAAGTTTAAGAAACCAAAGTCTATAGAAGTTGGGGGCAGCTATTCATTTCAATGCATTGCTAAACCGGATGTAAATATCGATCTTTTTCTCAGATTACCCAAGGTATTTAATCTGTACTCTACTTTGAAGAAGAAAATTGTCACAAAATGTTATAACCAATAATGCTGACCCTGTTTCAGTGATTTACTGGAAGTAATTATGCATCAAATTTAGGTCTTTTGCTTGGCGCTGAATTTATGGTTTACAGTAGTGTATGATAATAAAATTTTGAATTTATTGTAAAGTCCTCAACCTGTTCATAATGATATGAGTAATGAGGAACTATTTTATATTTTGAGGTGATAGTTTATCTTTTTATTGTAAAAAAAGCTTGCTTGCAATGTCCAAATCCCTTAATGGTTAAGTGAGAAGTGATTCTGTAAACACGTCTTTTTTTGAGAAATAAAAGAAACTGAAAATTTTTTATTAAGATAAAAACTTCAAAAGTATAACAAAAAGAGTGGACGAGTCATCCACCAACAAAAACAGCATAGACCTGTGCTAATACAATCTCAACACAAGAACCAATGGCCTGCTCAGGGTAATATTACAAAGAGATCTCGTAGGGTCTAAACGAAACAGAAAGTTATCTAAATCACTAAACAATCCCGCTGCTCTAGCCCATAAATCACTAATAAGAGGATATGAGGTGGAGCTTAGGACGAAATTGAGCCACTGACTCTGTGAACTACACTTAAACGATCTTTTGTTGCTTGTTATTAGTTCACCGTTGATGTGGGGTGTATGATGTTAGCATCTGATTGATGGCTTGATGCCACTGAGATTTTCCACTTCAATGCCTTATGAGAAGTTTATCATCTACAATTTGTTCCTGTAATCAACAACATGGTAGTTTTATACTGCTGAAAAAGATGGATTACGACAAACTGATGCAAAAACAAACCGAAACAAATAGAAAACAGTTAAATTGACATGTGGATTCATGATTAATTGATTATGCTTAATAGACGAAGATGATGAGTTCACTGTAAGCTGGAGATTACAGGGACCTTTGCACACTTTAATGCCCAATTCCTTGACACACCTGGGAACTTGCTCATGCACAAGTTTAATAACAACCTCTAAATGTGTAGGCAAAAGTTGGGTGGGATTGTTTTCTTGTTATGGTGCTTCGCCCTTTGCTTTGCAGACTCTAGGCTCATCCCATCTCACTTCTGGTCATAGCTGCGCTCCAGTTTTGTTGCATCAAATAAATATAGTGTCAAATCTAATGAAGACAAAGTAACAGTTTTTGTATGGTTTACAAAGGGAAGAATTAAGGTGCTGTAGGGAAAAAAAAGGTTGCTTATGAATATCGACCACAGAAGCTTTAAGAACTTGATTTTTCTCATTAGTCATCAATATCAAGTTTAGGGATGGATGAGTGGTCCCCTGGTTCTTTCGGCCTTGTGTCCATGTTAATGGTACAAGGCTTGCATGCATCACTAATTGCCTTGGATGAAAGTTTCCTTAAAAGAATACTATGCTTTTTAAACAATTTGGGACTTGTTGACTAAATGGGACTGTTGTAGTGAATGCTGAAGCAAGTTCCATTCTCTATTTTGTGCTACATCTAATGTTTGCATGTGACCTTTTTCTCTCTTGACAGGAGTGCTTTTATGACAAGGATTATCTAAATTATCGCTATCATGCTAAAAGATTTCTTTACCTTGCAATAATCAAGAAACGTTTGAAATGTTCATTAATTCGTGAAATAAGGTGGTTGCCCTTCCATAATGAGGCCCGTAAACCCGTGCTGGCTGTCTATCCAGGTCTGTAATTTACAAAATATCATGTTTCTCTACCAAAAAAAAAGTTGATCTTTGAGGCGATCATCCTCTGTTTTGACATTTTCCCAATTTTGTAGCCAAACAGCTCTCTGGAGATACTTCCTTCTTTATTAGAATAATTCCAACGTCGGCATCTCTATTTTGTGCATCGAAGTTGAGGTTAGAGAGAAACAATGTTCGCTCAGTAAATCAAGGTAGTTCGAGTCGCTTTCATGATCTTGACCTACTTTGATTTTGGTTTTAGCTGCCAACTGAATTCTGAGACTGCATCTGAATTTCAATGCAGATGGTGTTTTGCAAGCTACTCCCAAGTACAATTGCAGCATGATGGAGGACATGTTTCTAGAAGATAATTCGGAGTTTGTTAAAAGGACTTTTATGGGGTGGAACGAACTAGGAGAAGCATTAATACTGTTGAAAGTAAGATAAACAGTATGGTGATTGTGATTCTGTTCATGCTTGAGATAGAATTTCACACTTTGGTGTCATATTATAGGTTTGGGCTCGGCGAAGAGCTTCCATATATGCACATGATTGCTTAACTGGATTTATGATATCCATCATAATGGCATACCTTGCATCAAAGTCTAGTAAAAATCGCATCAACAAATCAATGAATGTGATTCAGATTTTGCGCGTTACGTTGGACTTCATTGGTATGTGGCTCTCTTTTCATCATATTGCTGCATTGATGATGATTACACTTGTTTACATCCTGTGTTTTTTGCACATATCCGTTGCTGGCCATAAATTCAATAATTGGTACCAATGATAGCTCATGTAACTTGAAGTTATTGCAGACTTTAGGATTTGAATCCTGATTTAAGTGTGGTGACCATATACTAGCTGTACATAACGTCTTTGCTAATTATATTGAAATGACCTTCTGAGTTCCTCCAATTGTGAGATATTTTGACCTTATTTTGGGAAAAAGAAAAGAAATTTTATGTGTTTGATGGCTCGATATTTGACTCGAACGACCCAAAGGGGACATTTATTTCTGAAATGTTATACATGTCATTGCTTATTCATAAACATTTTAACAGTTACTTATCTGCCATCTTGATAGTTGGACACGTGGTTTCCTTCTTGCATTGTGGTCCTTGGTTTTTCAGTTTCTTTAAGCTTGAATCTTGCAGCTATCATTCTATCCCATTATTCTTGCAGCTAATTCAAAAGTATGGGATCAGGGGCTCTACTTTCCGTCGGAAGGTGAAAGCAACATTTCAAATAAGGTAGCATTCTACTCTTTTGTGAATCCTTCTAATGTTTTCTGGATTTCAGTAAAGAGGTTCTTTGCCTTCCATCACTGTTCTAAAAAGCTCGTGTAGGTGCTGGTCTTAGAACAGTACTTCTTCTCAGAGATCTTGATTAATGCCTTTTATTTTTGGATTAATTTGAATCTTGTTGCTTTTTTGACAAATGTGAAGGCTGCTTTGTCTTCACGACAAATTACCCTAATCTGAACTAATAATGAAGGCAACAACTTCCATTATGATTTTAATGTGAATAACAATTTCAAGTCTGGGGCTGCAGGATAGGAAGAAAAAATATCAATCATTTCCTGTAATAATCTGTGATTCATTTGGCTTCAATGTAGCATTTCGGATGTCCCTAAGCGGGTTCCAAGAGGTACCATCTTAGCCTGCCAAAATTCTTTTGTTTTTCGGCTTCTAAAGGGATCTGTCTAGTGTTCCCTTTGAATCAATGTATAATCTTGTCAATAATAATCATTCCAAATTCAGCTGCGATATGAGGCTGCTCTGTCTCTTAGTTGCATTGATAAATGTAAAGATGGTGGCTTTGATGAGATTTTCATGACCAAGATTGATTTCCCTGCAAAATATGATTATTGCACAAGGTATGGTACATCATTATGAGGTCTAATAGTTTTAGTGGGAAAAACCATCACTATCTGGGCCTAAGCCCAATCCGCAAATCCAATCTCTCACTGAACCTGTGTGGTTCTGGTTAGGCCTAAATCTGGCCCAAATTGATGGCCAGCCCTAAGTACATTTGTGTTTCATGATCATCTGGCTTCTTGACACTTAACTCACATGCTAGTTTTTAGATTGAACTTGAAGGGTAGAAGTGAAGTCTATTCTTCTGGATTTTGTTTGGATGACGAGTGCTGGAGAACGTATGAGCAGAAGGTCCTCTCTCTAATTGATCAGGCATTGAAGGGGAGGACTAAGCTTGTTCGTGTAATCTGGAGAAATGCTACTTCCATATGCCACATTGAAGATGTATGATACTGAACAATGATTTACTAATGTAATCTTTGAAATTTCGAGCCACGAATTTAGAATTTTCAATTGAATATGGTGCAACTGTTGTATCATCCAGGGTTTATCTAATTTAGATGGAGAGGAATTGCTCATAGGCATCTCAATTAACTCTGTGGAGGAAGCCTTTAAACAGGCTGTCATGGGTCCAAGTCCTGAAGAAAAGGATAAGGTAGTTGATTTTAGCATGACAAGTTAATAAATTATTAAGTACTTTACACCCCCTTCTAGTTTAATTATTCACTGTGTTACTTCCTTCATCAGGCTCTTGAATTTCGAAAGTTTTGGGGAGATAAGGCAACTCTAAGATGGTTTCGTGATGGTAAAATTGCTGAAGTTGCAGGTGAGATATTCATTTACCTGCCTTCTTTGTGCTTGGTGTGACATCACTAATCTTTATAATAACACGTTTCTTGGATTACCTTAACTGATAGTATTTGAGCACGAGGAATCGGAAAGGCATCTCATCATAAAGGATATTATTGAGCATGTTCTATCACGTCATCTTTCCCTTCCCAACGAAAATATCATATCCGTTGTAGATCAACTTGATTTTTCACTTCGCCCCGGCAATAAAGGTACAGCTGTATTTGCTGAACTTAGTTATCCTGTTATTCTTATAAAAAGCTTGAGGATTATGCATAATCACTAACACGGATTCATGAGCTACAGATCCTATATCCTCTTCGGCGAATCTATTAAAGGCATTTGATGACCTTTCAAAGAATTTGCGTCTCCTTGATGACATTCCTCTGAAGATCTCTAGCGTGCAACCTCTGGACTCAGGTTTCTTTTTACAGTAAACATGTCTTATTTCTTGGCTAATACATATTGTTCCCTTTATCTATCGAGGTCACAAGCACATTTACAGGGTATTGTTGAATGAATTTTTGTGTTAACCCATGTCCACAGCCTTCAGGTTGACGTCTGTCTTGCCGCCTCCACCGCATCCGTTGGCATATGCAGACAGTGTTAGTGTAAAGCCTCAGAAACTCGCTTCAACCTGCATACAACCACTTGAAGTCATGATTCAGGCATGGGCTACTAATTGCACATGTTTTATTTGTTTAACCATGGAATGGTTTTTGAGAAAACTACTATTTTCTTTCTTATAGCTGGAAGGTTCAGGAAATTGGCCAATGGATGAACTTGCAATGGAGAAGACTAAAATGGCATTCCTTTTGCAAATTGCTGAAAGGTTGGTTAGGATAGATTTTTAATGCAGAATACTTGCACATTGCAGTATGAATGATTTGCTTTCATACTATCATGACAGCCTTCAGGACAAATTGGGAATTACTAGTATGGCTACAGAGGAGGATGTAGATATTTTCATGTCTGGATATGCCTTTCGTCTTAAAATTTTGCATGAGAGAGGTCTAGGCTTGGTACAAAGACTAGGTGAGATACTCTTCCCTTTGTTAGTTAAACACATCCTAGTCCTACGGGAACCTTTTTTATGTTATTATTATTTTTAATTTAACGGGAACGTTACGTGTGGGCTTACAATGATGAATTTTGATTTCACAGGAAATGCTCGTGTGAAGCGGGTGCTATCCTCGGACAAAAAGCTCTTTATCCATGGTCAGCATTCTAGCATGGTCAATGGTTTACGGGGTCGTTATCCAATATATGGACCGGTTGTACGGTGCGGATTTTCTTACCTCCTTCTGGAGTCTCGTAGTTACTGCTATTGGAGCCAAGTTTTGAACTTTCCTTGTTACTATGTACAGGCTTGCAAAACGATGGGTGTCTGCACATCTTTTATCAAGCTTGTTGACAGAAGAGGCCATTGAGCTGCTAGTTGCTTTTCTCTTTCTTAAGCCTTTACCATTTACACCTCCTTGCTCCCGTATAAATGGATTTTTGAGGTTGGTACTTGGACACTCCTAGTGCTTGAAACTCATCTTAGCTTGCTTTTGATGTCTTATGTACCCTTTATGTGGTTGTAGATTCTTAAGGTTATTGTCTGAATATGACTGGAGATTTTCTCCATTAATCGTGGACATCAATGGTGATTTGACTCCTGATGATGACAAAGAAATTAATGTAAGAGCCTGCAATAAAATCATTTCCCTTTCCTATGAGTATAAATATGATAGTGCTATATATATGTATGCATTTTGTAGGATAATTTCATGTCAAATCGAAAAGAGTACAAAGAAAATATGCAAAATATCAGCCCAGCCATGTTTGTTGCCACATCTTATGATAAAGCTTCTGAAGCTTGGACCCGAGAGTCACCAACTCCAGTTGTTAGTAGCTCTTGATATTTTGATGGTTTTTCCGTAATTTTAAAAATTATCTTGTTACAATGACCTTTTACTTTGATTTAAATAATTAAGAATTTAGTAAAAATAGATGTAAATTGCTGGAAAATGGGTATACATAATTTGCATTAACACATGCAGTATTGATTTATTAGGAGCTTAGAAGATTGGCGACGTATGCAGCCAGCGGTGCGAAGTTCTTGACGAGCGTCATTATGGAGAATCAGAATGATTCTTACAGATGGGAAGTGAGTAAAATAACCTTACAAATATTATCCAGCTTATAATTTTTGCTCCTTTTGTTATCCTTCGACAATGTTGTTATAAATTTTCAATTTGCAGTGCCTTTTCCGTACGCCATTGAACAACTACAATGCCGTTATTCTTCTCCATAGAGATAAATTGCCTTTTCCACACCATCTTCTCTTCCCATCTGAAATCAGTCAAGGTTCTTATCCTCACTGAAATAGAACAGTTTCATTGCAATTTTGTTGAAAATGCTCTTGACTTATTTATTTAATTAATTGTAGGGAGGCATATTTTGCGTGGGAATCCTAGCCGGATATTCCATCCCTTCTTGTTTGCCGAAGACTTAAAGGGAAGCATGGAGGAAATGAAGAAAAAGATGATGGTGAACTTTGATCCGCTTAGATGTTTTATAAGTGACATTGAGGCAAGTAACTTTAAATTTTACATGCTATCAATAGCGTTTCCCACAGATGAGCATACTAAGAGGTCTTTCTTTGTTATATCGGCAGAGGGAGTTCCCTGATAAGTTTAAGGTCTGGTATGATTCTTTGGGTGGCGACGCCGTTGGCCTTACACTGGGAAATCAAATTTCAAAGGTATTCCGGGTTTCTTTGGGTTTTGACAACATTTAGGGCATGTATGGCTAGGCTTAAAGATGACTTTTAAGCAACTCCTTTTGCTAAGCGTGATGATTTCTTCTTGAACTTCGAATTTTCTTTGTGCTCTTCAGGCTACTTTCAATTTTTCAAAACACCGGAGCTTCTTTATTACTAAAACTTACATTTTTGAAAAAATGGAAACATGTCGAAATATTAAAAACATGATAAACACACCATTATGTGACACAGAACACTCGAAATGAGTTCAAAACTCAATTGAAAATTGAGACACGTAAAATGGTTCCCTTTGTGATACACTTTTACAGTCAATAACAGTAGTTTCGTTTAACGCTTTAGCTTTAACATGCTTAGATTAAGTATTGTCTTTCTTGATCCTTGATTGTGTATGCAGAAGCGGGGAAGAGACGAGAATTTTGAGGATGGAGATCTAGAGGATTCATTGAGAGCTGTCGGCCAGCTCGGGAAAGGGTTTGTGCGGAATATATATTTGCTCAAGGCACCAAAAGTAAATAGTTGAACCAGTTTTTACCAAGTCATTTTCATTGCACTTAGCATAATTATTCAAAATTTTGTGATTTTTATGAAAAATTATAGCGCTGTTGTACCACCGTCTCAGGCATAGGTTTCCGATGAGTAGCAAAATGGCTGTAACAAGGTTTTGATAGTTGAAATGTTGAATGGTGATTAAAAATTTTGGAATACACGATTTTGCCAAATTTTGTCATCGGCTATTATACCATGTGATTATTTATTGCATTGTTTATTCGGTTCATTTCTGTAATCATATTGGAGTGTCCCTGGATGCCAAAGAGAGTGAGATTGTGTGGCTTTTCATATAGCATGTAAACATAATCATGTGAGAAGTGCTATCTAAACAATCGTTGGTAATGCAAAATGTGGAATGGGTGTGAGGTTTAATGTGGACCCTACTAATTCATATTTTGTGTTGGTAAGATAATATGCTAACATTTGACAAGAGAATATATCCTACATCTCTAAACTAAATTATGCATGTATATTTCTAAATGTACATTGTGTATAAACTAATTGAAAAATACTTAAATAAGTATTATGGATGGCATGGTAGTTAATATAATATTAAGTAATTGATGTGAAGACTTTTGATTTAAAGATAATATGATACCTTAAAACAAATGGAGTGACTGTTGGATACAATGTAAAACTTTGCTCTTTGTTATGTTGATATAAACCAATAATGTTCTGTTCCCCACTTGTGGGTACGTTATGGTACCCACAAGTGGGGAAAAAAATTCGTAGGGAATTGAGTGCGCCCTCCACAATCAGGGGTAATTATGTATTATTCATCTAATTTAATGTAGATACCAAAAATTTTTTTAAATTAAAAAAATTTTAAAAAAAATTTCTTCCCACGGGGCATGGGTACATGCCCACGTGGGGAATAGAACAAAAGTGTGATATAAACATAATTGATTGATTAAATGTACACATATGCATGACTACATGCATAACTCCAACTTTAAAAAGTAAGGAAATATTAGACAAATGTGACAGAATTATTGTTAAAGAATATGAGCTGAACTGAGATGGTAATTATAATTAAGCATCATCAAACAAGTTGCTTGACAAACTACTCTCAAAATTAAAATTTAGTTTCTCACCTATATTTATACTAAAATTAATTTTTCGCGCTTTTCAGTTTTTTAAAGGTTCAAAAAATATACCATTTTTATTATTTTTTTTTCCCAATAAATTTTGTGAAGAAAAGAAAAAAATTAAGGGGAGGGAGGAAAAGCAGAAAACGGATTTATAGAATGTTGGCGGCACGGATGTATGGGCTTATCTTGTAAGCTAACTGACTCCCACCAGCGAGGAGGCGAAGTAACTGAATGCAAGAAAAATGGCTCTAAAGAATCAATCATTCGAGGTATGCAGACCTGTGAAATTATTATATCTTGATGTTTGAGCTTGTATTCTTCTCTGATTTTTTGGTCTAACTGCATTTTGAGAAGATAATATTGGGCTCATCTTCAATGGCTCGACGACAAATTCTCTCTGAGATGGGTTACGAATTCACAATCACGGTACGTTCCATTTCACAAATTATTCAACATTGAAAAGTATATTCAATTTAGTACTCATATCGAACTTTACCTTTTCTGTGACTCGTTTTCCTTTCGTCTTCATCTGAAAGAAAATATCGAGTGTTTTAGGCTAAAATTAATTTACAAAATGCTGATTCAATCTGACGCTGAGACGATTGGGGACTTCCTTTTTTAGGTGAATTTTGCTGGAAGTTGTTTGTATTTAGTGAAATTGGAAGTTGTGATGTGAATGTGGATAGGGTAATTGAAGCGTTCATTTAGGAGCAGGAGGAGGAGGAGGTTGTAAAAACATCTAAATTTTGGGAAATTATAGACTCCAGTTATGTGTGTCCATTGTTTCAGAAATCATTCCTTCCCCGCGGATGATATGGTAATTATTTGGAACTTTTGACGATCTAGTTGCTCTGCATCTTTCCATATATGCTCTATCTAGCATAGATGAATAGAGCTGCAAATAGGATTCAAATAGCCATTCTCAATGTTAATGGGAACAATTCCTGGTGTTTTTATTATTTCTTATAATTTGAGCATTTGTATCTCAATGATTGTACTTGAAGATCACTTAATGTAAATCTTTACTTGTTTTTACACCTTGAGTTGGATATTGTTTATTATCTCGATATTGTAACTTTTATTCTTACTGTCACGGCATTTCATACATCTGATCTGTTACAGCTCAATAGAATTTTATTAATGCAGCAATGTTTTTAACTGTTCAAACGTGACATGAATATGCCTTGTGTTTTGAGGCTCAGTCTGCAGATATAGATGAGAAAAGTATCAGGACGGAGAAACCAGAGGATCTTGTAATGGCTCTAGCCGAGGCAAAGGTATGAACATTCTTTAATTGATTATTATCAATCTAGATATAAATAGTGTCTAAACTTCACTGTCTTTCATGCATGTATTTGAATTCATTCTCTACTTAAAAAAGGTTTCCCTTGATCTTTCTACTAAAAGTTAACTTCTGCGACTCATTATTTACACTTCAAACTAATAAGTAACTTTTTAGTGAAAAGAGAAAAAATCGGGTTCTGAAACACAAGCTTAGTTCTTACATAAAAGCTGAGGTGCATCTCTGATCTAGGTTGCACAAGACTTAGATGATAAAATTGGTTAGTGCCAAGTTATGCATAATATTCATTATTATCCGTGTGTACTTCCGTTATTTATTTCTAATAAAGATTGACATTTGGGTTGTATCCATAAAAATATTAAATGGTTCTTTTGTTGGTTTTAAAGGGCGTCATTGGGATTCAACGTGTTAAAAATAGGCATACCTGGAGATCTTCAACTGAAAGCCCGAATGGATACAATTTTTATCAAATTTTATCACTTTTTACCACTTTTTTCCACTTTTTTCTCTCTCCTAAATCAATCACATCCACATATCTCATCACATCCATAAATCTCAACCACTCACCTCCACTCATTCTCTCTCTTCTTTCACATTAAAATTCATTAAAAATCATTAAAAGTTACTCCCATTCACCCTTTGAATACCAACTTCCCTCTCCAAAGAAGACAAGAAATGCTGAATGGGGAGAAATCAATACTTATCAGTAAAAATATAAATGAAATTACTCATGATTCATGTTCATGTCAATAGCAACCACTTGGAGACATTACAAACAATAAAATGTGCAATACTTAATGCCAGTCTAGTTTCTGTATCTCATGTAAATTGTTTATAGAATAAAGCTAAACTACATCAATGAGGGAATATAAACATTAGAATAAAGCTAAACTACATCAATGAGGGAATATAAACATTCTTATGTAATTGAATAGCTTTTCTATATGGAGATCATGTCTTAGTTACATTCTAATTGACTCAAATTGCAGCCTGCAAAACTTTGCATTACGATTGTTTTAGCCTGCGTGTGAAAGATGGTTTTGATATTTCAATTTGTTAGGCTGAAGCAATTATATCGAGGCTTGCAATTACTGACCATTTTAAGGAATTGACACGCCCCACGCTGCTAATTACTGCAGATACAGTATGATTATTTATTCTATTCATCTTGTTAATTTTGACTATATTTTTTTTTCTTTTTCCTCTTGTTGGGGGAAAAGGTTCTTGGTGCCAATGCTTCGAGCACTGTGAAAGGAATGAGTCATGTTGCGATGATTTATTTCTTCATTTGCAATAGATTGGTTGAACTTTAATCTTACCTGCATCTCATAATATCGAGGTGGTGGTGTATGAAGGGAATATCAGAGAAAAACCATCAAGTAAAGAAGAAGCACGGCAATTTATTAAAGGTTTGAGGTCTGTTGACATTCTCATATGCTTTTTCAACTGGTCTTGAATAGCTAAGAGTTGTATTATTATCTTGATTTACAGATTATTCTGGTGGCAGTGCTAAAGTCATTGGTTCAGTAGTCGTAACCAATGTCCTAACTGGTAGCAGAAAAGGAGGATGGGAAGGTGCAGAGGTAGTTGAGTTCTTGATCTACCTAAGGTCCTTTGTGTTCGTTTTAAAATTTTTAACCTAAAAATTAAGTTTTACTGCCTAAGTCAAACATCGACATCAACCACACACTCCCCACGTCATTACTCATGGTCCCCACAAAGTGAACATGAAAAGTTAGATTTTAGCGAAATAAAAGTTTAATAGAATAATCTCTACGGTGTCATCAAAGACATTTCTTGGCCGTCTTTTGACTGCACCACTAATTTTAAATTGTGATTTGACTACAGGTATATTTTCACGATATTCCAGATGACGTCATTGATAGTCTGGTAAACTTCCTATAAACCAAGAGTACGAAATGTTTGTTTCTCCATAGCCCTCATTTAATTGTATGAGATATGCAATAGCTTGAAGAGGGAATTACACTCAGTGTTGCTGGAGGTCTGATGCTAGAACACCCGTTGACTTTACCATTAGTTGACACAGTGGTTAGTCTCTCTCTCTCTCTCTCTCACAAACAGTTTTAGTCAAATCGTTTCTTATACACAATACGAATTCTTAGAGAACCATTGAGAGCAAAAGAGAGCACAATGGTTTTTGTATTTAGTAAGAAAGTTACAATCATCTTCTGCATTAACTAACTGTGGTTGATAGAGAAACAAGAGAAACAAACCTTCCATATCACCATTTTAACATATGCTTTATTTGAAATGCTTTCAGATTGGAACAGCGGACTGTGTAATGGGTCTATCGAAAACTCTGACAGAGAAGCTTATTCAAGAAGCCCTGTAGAGGCTGCTGTTGTTATACATAGCCAAATTGGCTGATTGTTGATTTGTTTGCCCCTTCAATCACATTTTTAGCTCTTCGCTATTATGATCATTTGTACAAAACCTACTCATGAATCAATCTGTTTGCAAGAATATATTCAATGGAAGTGGAAATATTGAATATCAAATGTAACTCTCATCCAGCCATTTTCTCAATCATGACTAATCATTCAGAATATGACGTTCAAATGTCAAAATTGAGATATAGCCTAGTTTTTGTTTAACAAGTCTTGTTGTCCCTAAATGCTTGCTTGATGAAACTTGTATACAATTTTAAGAAGCACAAGATTCGCAGGAGCTAGTTTGTAAAAGTCAATTGTATTTGTAGATCAAACTTGTGTTTGAATTTATATTGAGTTTCCGTGAGAACCTTTTTGATCTTTGGTTCTTGGTTATAGACTTTAGTTCGCGAGCCAAGTCGACTTGGGCTGAGTTAGAGCTCGATCTTGAGCCGAGCCCAATAAAAATTTCACCGAAACCATTTGACTTGGTTCAGGCGAGAAGGCTCATTTTAAATTGAGCTGAGCCAAGCCAAACTAGAGCAGAATGATTTGGGATTTGCGTCACATCCTGATGTCTTGCTGGTTTGTTTGGTGATAAAGAGATGTACATACACTTTATCACATGATATAACTTTTTATTCCCCGATTTCAGTTGATTGGCATTTGTGTCATTATGGAAGCCAAGTTCTTTCGCTTTCTTAAGATCATTGGCGTTGGTTTCAAAGCAAGAGCCGCAGCAGAAGGCCGTCTATTAACTCAAACTAGGTTACGGCCACAAGGTTTACAAAGGCAAAGGCATAATGTCCATTGATGAAGTCATAAAGATAGAAAGGAAAGAGGTCTAAATAGCTAGAAAGATGCTTCTTAGTATGCTTATATTATTTGGATTAACATAGTTGCTGAATAGATGGTTAAAATGGCACTCGCTTATATAGCTAGCTACTCAGAAGGGGTTGCAGGTGGTGGCTCTGTGACCGCATGATCATCTTTAAAGTCACCTAATCCCCAGAACTTTGCAGTTTTAACATCATCTTGGATCATCAATTTTGAAAACTCTTCATGATCATAGTTGAGAGTAGCTTTCCCCCCAAACTCACGAGGAAGATTTTCGGTGTCAAAAAAGGCCTTCATTATCTCCAAGCTCTCTTTATTATTTGGGTACACAAACTGTATCTTCTGTGACGTCTTCTCATCCACAAATAACTTCACAACCTGCACAAATATTATTGTCTCCACATCAATCCTAATCACTGTACAACATATCTACGGTGAAAAATACATGATCTTTGAGTTACCTTCCAAAATGCTTCGAAAATTCTAGGTGGGCTGTAGAGAACGATTATGGCGAGTCTCTCTGGATAGTGATTCTGTAAAATGTAAGTGATGTCTCGTGCTGTTTTGATAGAAATCTTTGTGCTCAACGACCATCCGTTGAAATCCAGCAGCCATGTCATTTGTTCTTGTCCTTCGGGCAGGTTTAAGATTGCATTCTCCATCAGATACACGAGATGACGAATATTTCCCTCTGGGGATTCGGTGTTCTGTAGTTGAAAGTCCCCGTCAGAGAATTAGAATAAATATACATGCTTTACTAGAAGCATAAGGTTGATCACACCGTCAGTATCATTCTATTATCATTCTACAGGATTACAGGATTGTGAGAAGTTGCGTAGTTGTACAATCTTTTGTAAACAAAGTTGTACAAGGAACATATCTAAGTAGCACTTGCCATGAGGATTAAGGAGTAATTAGTAATACTAGTTGTCTCACTCGGTTTACGACTAGATGTACAACTGCATGGGATGAGTCATCATTACTCTATAAGATCGTGTTACATTATTTAGTTGTACAATTTGTTGTAAGCAAAGTTATACAATTAACATATCTAATGTAGCAAAGATTGACAAGAATTTTATGAGAGAAAAGAAAATCAATAGAGGAACCAAACCTGCTTTCCGGGTCTCATGATAAGGACAGTTCTCCCAAGCCGGTCATGAAAATTGGCTTTGGAGACTTTGCCGGTTTCACCTTCATGAGCTACCTCGTGCTGATGATTGAGTGAGATTTATAAATGAATGACTAAAATGTAGAAAAAGCTTTAAAGGATTATATGAAATTATCACTTGTAATAAATGAACAGCTCAACTATCCAAGATACCAAAATTTATTTACCATTCGAAAAATTTAAAATTAGAATTACACCGTGTGTATTTTAACTTCCGTCCTTCCTCCTCTTTCTTTTTTTTTTTTTTTTTTTTTTAATCCCTCGAAAGGTATTTTAACCTTCTTTTAAGAAAACAGTAATAAATTTTTACTTCACTAAAATCAAACTTTAATATTTACCACATATTTCTGACCACTAGTTTTTATCTTCATCTTAGACTCCTCGTTATCATTCAACTTTATTAAGTTGGGTTTTGGCTAAATAAATATTTAACCTAATATGCACTTAGTGCCGGTTTGATAAACTAATTTTATCTTTATCTTCTTATATACTCTCATTTTTCCAATCACACTTGATACAAAAAGATAGACGCTGAAGTTATATATATGTGTGTGTCCAAACTATAGACTATTTACTCATTTTGAAGTGTATTCAATCTTTTCATTTCTTAACACTTATTTAGTACACATCATTATCAATTCAAATAGAATTCACTTTGAAGAAGAAAAATTATATTGTGAATAATAAATAAACAAGTCAATCTTTGTCAGAAGGCAAGTATAAGTTTTTACATATCTTCACAATATTGATACTCAAGATGAGGAAAAAGAAAAGAATAATTATCCTTTCAGACAAAATGATTTGACACTCTAGTTGACATGATAATGATGTATCAAAATTTAAAATCTTTGTAGTGAGACAGTGGCGGAGGTAAGAGGGATCGTGACTTTGACCCATTTTTTTTTAAATTTATATTAAAAAAATTTAATAATTTCATAGGCCAACAAAACTAGTTAGACATAAAGGATTTACTTGATAATTTAAAAAGTAATGTAATTATGATGCATTTTCAAAATATGAAAATGCGTGAGGAACACTTGCAATAAAATATCTACGTTTTTATTTTTTTGAAGACTTCAAATTGTGACCCCTCAACTCCAAGCGGCTGGCTGCGCCATTGGTGAGATATTTTCATTAATATTATGTAACTCATTTCATAGCATTTTAACACATTGCATTGTTTCAACTACAGCGTCAATTATATCATCGTGATAAAATAACATTACTGGAAAGAGAAAGAGACGGAAAGAAATCGCTAACGTCGAATGTTTACCCAACGGATCTCTTCTGGCTTGAAGGTCGATCTCCACTTAAGAGTCTCCTCCAACATCTTGTGGGCTTTATCAACATCCCAATTTCTAGCTTCTAAATGCCTCCTCAAACATGCATCATTGCAAAACTTCAAGCTCCTACCAGATAGTTCACCAAGAGCTTCTCTCAGCTCTCTAACCTGTTTTTCTTGGCTAATAAAAATCAAATTTTCTTTTCTCTAACTTATAATTTAACTTGTACATAACATTAACTCGATAAGAACAAACATGAAATGTAATTTGCTAGTTGACTTTCTTATATATGATTGCTTTTACCTTTGTGTCTTTTGTTGCATCATCATTGTCCGGATGATTTTGCGGCTTTCTTCTGAACATCGACATCGACATAGCAACCGCCGACAATAAGATGACTAACAAATGGCTCTCTCAAAGAAGAGGAAAATACAAAGAGAACAGCTCTTGATCTAATTATTATATCTCATAGATGAACGGTTAAATTCAAGGCGTCCTATTTTAGGTACAACGTATTAATTATGGTTACGTGGTCCAGTCGTGGGAAATTTTCTTCGCCCTGGTGTACCAAATGATTTATACTGTGCGTAAGCACTAGTCCCCTAGGTAGGGGAAAATTTAATAGTATTTATGTATTATATTAAGTCCTCCTTGAATTCAAATCGGGTTTGGATAAAACAACTTTAGTCTATCTACAACCCTACAGCTTAAGCCCAATGTTATGTTGCCCGCGTTGGGAGAATTTTTTTCTCTTAGTGCGAGCCCCACCCACACTCAGCCCTCCTGAATGCGGGGGGTCCGTAGGGAGGGGCAGCGAAAATGCCCTTTTCTGGGAGATTTTCATCTCCCAGCACGGAGAACATAACAAGACCCGCGTGCACAATGCTAATGATTTGAGAAATTAGTTAAATACAATATTTAAATAGTATGAATAACCTCATTCAAAAAAAAAAAAGTGTATGAATAACAAATATTAAGTGATTTAAAATATCGAGTACCTTATATCAAAAGTGCTAAAGGCCATCTCCAATGCATATCTCAATTTCCATTCTAGATTTTAGAGAGATAGAAGAACATGATAGTATATGGGTCCCACTTTTCCTAATTTTTTTATTTTATTTAATCACTTTTCTCTCGTTTACCCTATTTTTTCTTCATAGATTCCGTATCACATCTAAAAATAGACAACCATCTAGAATTATTCAATTAGTACTATTTTATTATTATTTTTGAATTTATTTCTACCTCTTTCCTCTTTCTCACTTTTCTCTCTTTTTTTTCCCTTATATTTCTTTCCATTTACTTTTAAATAACATAATCGTCTTTTCTCTATCTCTCTCTTTCACATCATCCCCAATTCACAACATCCATTGGAGATGGCTTAGGGTTTGTTTGATTCACATTTAACTTCGATAAATTTGAACTTGGTTTTAGGTGTGTAATTGAGAATTAGAGACAGATTATTCAAAAATATAAAATAATTATCAAATTAATAAAAGAGTGATTAAAAAATATATGATAGAGAAAAAATAAATTTAAATTAGTGGAATTTAATGTGAATCAAACTAGCTAAATTTATCGAACCTAGTGTCAGTGTGTGGGTCAAATGAATAATTGAATTCAATACCTCATCTAAGCCTCTGTGCATGTGAGGGTACAGGTTGTTTAGATGTTGTCATCAGTTGAATAAAATGAATTGATGTGAAAGATACAAGTTGCATGAAAACTGGGGAGAGTTCCTTGAAACAAGCTTGCGAATCATATTTGAAATACATGATTTTTCTTTTTCTTTTCTTTTTTGTTCTTTTTTTTGAATGAGTTGACCTACATGAAAGGAGTAAACATCCTAAAATCTTCGTTAATCTCTCTCTCTCGTTTTGTTTTGTCTTCAATCTTTTCAGGAATCTCTGAAACCGTTCCCATTATGCATTTCGTGAGATTTGACAATAAATCTCAATTTCCGACTTAAGTATTACCAACATGGCAAAAATATTTAAGAGTTTCCCGAAAATTGTGAGATCGCGCACCTTTGATTAGCTGCACAAATTTTATTGAGCACTAGCTGTTTCACCCGTGCGTTGCACGGCGGACAAATTTTTCAACCAATAATGTCATTGATAGATGTTAATAATATTAACATAAAATCTAAAAAAATAATTAAAATAAAGAATGAATTACAATAATAAACTTAAAGAATTTAACTTGAAACAATTCTATAAAAATTTCGATAGAATTTTCCCTATATTTTGTACTAATCTATCGTGCAAATATGTAAGGAACAACTCATGAAAATTCACACAATTTAATTTACTATTCTCCATATAATAGTAACTTAATTAGCATTTACACACATGCTTTCCACGGAATGATAATTAAGTAGCGTGATCATGTGTAATATATTATATTTTCGCTTCATTGCAAGATTAATCTACTAATTTAAACCCAAAATAAAATAACATTAAATATTATAGTTATCAAAATAACCATACCAAAATAACTCTTCTAACATTCGTAGAGCTTATTGTTTTTTCTTTAAAATTATTTTACATTTTATTATATGCAATTATAAATTTTGGGAGATATTAATTATTATACTTCAGTATGGTGTACGTTATTAACAATTAATATGTAAATAATGATTTTTAAATTAATTTTAATTATGAAATATAATCAATATAAACATATATATTATAAAACTAAAAATGTAGTGAGTATAGTCCGATAAATCCTAAACTATTCCTCCCATGCTGGGAAACACTTATCCTCATTTTGACCTATCCTATTTACTCTAGGCCGAACGCGGATGATATAAGAATTACAAACTTCCATTCCCCGTCCCCGTTCCAGTCCTTGTCCCGCCCCGCTAAAAAATTCTCATTCCCGTCCACGCCCCATCATGATCGTTTAATTCAAGATTTTTGTTTCGACATTTTATTTCTTTAATAAAAACCTTCTAAATATATTAAACACGTATATTAATATATTGGGTATAAACTTACTAATTTAACATATTCAGCATATGAAATATTGAATGATTTGATATAACATTTAAATTAATTTGGATAAAACAAATAAATTGAAATATATAGGATTAATACTTAAAATATACAATCTAACCTATTATACTTAAAAATAAAATAAAATATCAACAGGGAAAATTAGGTATAAAATAAATAATTCAAAGTATGTAGGATCCTTAATATTTATTAAGGAGATAGAAACTTAGATAAATATTTAACATAGTCGAAAGCCAATTAAAATATTCTAATTGAGTCATATAATTCCAATAATTGATTGAGTCGATAGCCAATTGTTTAATAAGAATTCTTAAACTTATGCCCTAGCGAAAGTGATAGATTGAGCCAAAGAATTATTATATAATTTTTGGTTCGAGTAGTGTCAAAATAAAAAATCATTACTATTTGAATACCTATTTTGGAGCTTGTTACTTTAAAAAAGAAAAAGAAAAAAGGAGCAGATCCTTTGAAATACCCCATAATTATACAAAAAGAAGTATTAATGTTTTGCCACCAACTATAACTAAAAAGAAATGTCATAGAAAATATAAAAAAATATGAGAATAAAAAGAAAAGCATGTTTTAAAAAATGATACTGAAAAAGCAAATAAAGTTTATTAGGGACTAATTATCACTCGAATTATTTTACAATAAGATGTAACACCCCAATTCTAAGAATCTAAAATTTTATAGGTGTTAACTTAACTTTATTTTAAAATACTTAAAAAAATAAATTAATTTCATAAGCACATTTTTCTTTCCCGTAATAATCTAATTAATTTCAATTATTTTTTATTTTTTGAAATAATTATGTTTCCCCATATTTAACAATTTAATTAATTTTGATTAATTTTCATCTAATAAGACTATCTCAATTTTTGCCCAATGAAAATATATACAATAAAATCTAAGAAATGTAATTAATTTTAATTAATTATAATATAATTAATTGTAATTAATTATTGTTTTTACCTAATTATTTATGGAAATAATTTATTATTTCTAAATAATTAGTGTTTTAACCGCAATTTTAAGAATTCTATGAATATAATTTTAAAGACATTTTATAATTAAAAAGATATCTTGCATGTAAAAAGATGTCTTTCATTTTTTAGGGAAAATCTAGTCAACCATGGAAATCTAACTAATTTTAATTATTATTTATTTTTCATTAACGTTATGTTTCTGTTTTAGCAATATAATCAATTTTGATCAATTTTCGTCCAATGAAATTTTGTCAATTTTTGCCCATTGAAAGCAAGTCTAATTAAATTGTAATAGTATTATTAATTTTAGTTAATTATAATAGAATTATTTTTAATTAATTTTTATTTTTAGCTAATTATTTAGGAAAAGAATTAATTATTTCTATAATAATCATTATAATATCGGCCGACTTACTTTACAATAAGATGTAACACCCCAATTCTAAGAATTAAAAATCTTATAGGTGCTAACTTAACTTTATTTTAAAATACGTAAAAAGCTAAATTAATTTTGCAAGCACATTTTTCTTCCTTGTAGCAATCGAATTAATTTTTATTATTTTTTATTTTTTGAAATATTTATGTTCCCCCTTTTAGCAATCAATTGATGTTCCCCTGTAGCAATCTAATTAATTTTGATTAATTTTTCTCTAATAAAATTATCTCAATTTTCGCCACTGAAAATATACCCAATTAAATATAAAAAATATAATTAATTGTAATATACTCAATTCTTGTTTTAGCTAATTATTTATAAAAATAATTTATTATTTCTAAATAATTAATTTTTTAGTTGCATTTTTAAGAATTGAATGAATCTAATTTTAAAGATATTTTATAATTCACAAGATATCGTGCATGTCAAAAGATATCTTTCATTTTCTAGGAAAATTAGGAAAAATCTAGTCAACCATTGCAATCTAATTAATTTTAATTGTTATTTATTTTTTAATTAATGCTATTTTTCTGTTTTAGCAATATAATTAATTTTGATTAATTTTCATCCAACGAAACCATGTCAATTTTCGCCATTTGAAACCAAGTCCGATTAAATCGTAACAGTATCATTAATTTTAATTAATTGTAATAGAATTATATTTAATTAATTATTTTTTTAGCTAATTATTTATGAAAATAATTAATTTTTTTATAAAATAACCATTTTAATATCATCACTTTTAAGAATTGTATCAATTTAATTTTGAAGAAATCTTATAATTTAAAAGATATATTACAATTTAAAGGATTTTCTTTTCATTTTTCAGGGAAAATCCACAGCAATTTAATGATTTTTTATTTTTAAAATCAATTATATTTTCCCCTTTAATAATGTAATTAATCTTGATTAATCTTTATCCACTAAACCCGTGTCTAGCTAAATATTGGCAATAAAATTTATTATTTTAATTAATAATAGTTTAAATAATTATATTTAATTTTTGTATTTCGGTTAATTATTTCTAAAAAATACTTATTGCCAAAATAATTTACTTGATAGCCATGATTTTAAGAATTATATGAATCTAATTTTAAAAGTATCTTATAATTAAAAAGATATCGTGGAATTTAAAAGATATAAATATATATTCAATTGAATGTTATAATTGAATGATTAATTAAAAAAATTGATCTTATATGTTTCGTTGAATTTTTATGCAAAAATAAAATGAATTGTAATTTTTTATCCTACCAAAATTAGATCTTACTGAAATCGCTAATTTTAATTAATTTTCATTTGTTAGCTAATTATTATTTTTGAAAATAATAAATTGTTTCTAAAATCAATAAAAGGGTCCAAGCTAAGTTTTAAATTTTCATGTTACACATTTATTTTAATTTTTATGTAAAAATTTATTGAATTGTAATTTTTCATCACACAAAAAATTAAATTTTATAGAAATCTTTAATTTTAATTTACTTTTATTCTTTAGCTAATTATTTATAAAAATGATTGATTGTTTCTAAAATTAATTATTGGGTCCAACCTAATTTTTAATTTTTTAGTACAAATTGGGGATCGTAGCGGTGGAATTTTTTCTCAAACTCAGGCCAACTGCTGGTAAGTTTTTGTTATTTTTGTGTAAAATTTTAATGAATTCTAATTTTCTATTGCAAAAAAAAATTGAATCTTAGCGAGATTATTAATTTTAATTAATTTTTATTTCTTAGCTAATTATTTAGAAAAATAGTTAATTATTTCTAAAATTAATTAAGTAACAGTTCTGATCTTATTTTTTGATTTTAATGTTAAACTTTTATTTGAACTTTTGTGTAAAAATTTAATCAATGGTAATTTTGTATGGCATAAAAGTTAAATCTTAGGGAAAACTATTAATTTTAAATAATTTTTTTTAAATACGAAAATTATGAAAACATGATCAGTTAAAAATTCATTCCAATTCTTGGAACACCCTTATATTGTTAAATACATAAACCTATAAATTGAATTGAATATTTGAAAGAAAAAAATAAAAATAAATTGAAATTTGTAATATTTGAAAGATAAATATATAATATTTTTCCAGGTAAATTAAATTACAAATCGATAATAACCAAAGCTTAATGAGGTAAAAAATTAAATTTGTAATTTGTTATTGAAGTTTGGATGTTAAAGTGCAAATATAATGAGACATCTCATTATATTTGAATTTTACGCACAAACATCAATTAAGTATCGTAACAAATTATCAAAATTTTTTTGTCTTATTACATCAGTAGTCATTAATCTATATTAATATCAATTTATATTTCAGTTGGACACTAATTTATATATTTGAGGTAAATTTAATTTTTAAAAAAATAAAAATTTATATATTGATAGTATACTTGTTTTAAAGCTCTCATCAAGTCGAGTAAAATAGAATAACAAATTGTTATTTTTTATATGTAGAAAATGAAAAAAAGTAGAGGAAATGATAGAGAGAGTATTTAGATATTATGAGATTTGGTAAAGGGTAGAAATAATTAAATAAAATCTATATACATTAATATTAATATATTAGGGAAAAAATAAAAGAGAGTTGGATATGGATTATGGATTAGGAAAGAAAAAATAAAAAAAAAGTTTGTTTTAAATGGGAAAACGGATTTACGGTAATAACAAATATAATAAGAAAAAGCCTCATTTTCCATATATAATATATAAATTATTCTATATATAGATAGAAGTTTATATTAAGAAAATTTAATAGGCGGGAAAATTTAAGGATGCGTTTAGGAGGGAAAAAATGCTGTTTTTATTTATATATAGAATATAGATTCATGATTTCAAGATTAATTCTTGAGGAACCCACATTCCAATTTCGAAGAGCTATTCGTTTCTAAGGTTCTTAAGACTCTTTCTTCAAACTAGTGTTCCAATAGGAGGTATTGAATTAGAAAGAAAGGTAAAGAAAAATGTAAAACAAGTGTAAAATGTGCAAAATAGCAAGATCAAACTTCAAGTTGAGTAAGTTTGAATTGAGGGTTTGAGGGTTCTCAAGATCTTATTTTTGAATTAGAGATTTTGATGTTTGGCTTGTGGGTGATTACAAGAAATTGACCCCTAGAGTACAGTCAAAATCCTTGCCCAATTAGGTCCCTCGAGAATCAAACTCTAAAATGAAGTGGTTCGGGTAGGAGACCTCATTTCCCGTCCTTGCTCCATTCGAGATTTTTTCCCCATCCCCAATTAGGGGTTTGGAACGGTCAAAGCTAATTGTTATCTCCATTTAACCTCCCATTTATTATTTTGTTAGTTTTTCCCTTTTTGTTATCTGGTTAAAGTATGCATATTACAAATTATTTTCAAATGAAAGACACATATTGCTTGATGCAAAGGAATTGTTAACGGAAATATGTAAGTCAACAACATTCTTTTTTCTTCAAATCTAATTTCTAAAAATCTAATTTGTTGTTTCCAATATACATCCAAAAAATTTAACAAATTTATAATGGATAAAGGAAAAATATAAAGTTAAAAATCACCAATAATCATATAACTTTTTTTATATATAAAACTTTCTTTTGCTATCACAACAAGTTCGATTTATATCAGTCCAAATAATTATATTATTGATAAAACTATTCTAAGAAAGAAAAAACAATAAAATATAAATGTAAAAAGTAATACTTAAATCTACTAAAAAATAATACTTAAATAAATAAATGTAAAGAAGAATACCATAAAAAAATGTAAAGTAATATATATAAATATAAAATCTATATTATTATTATTATTATTATTATTATTATTATTATTATTATTATTATTATTATTATATAATAAAAGCAAGACATTTTAAATAAACTTTCACCTTATTTTTCTAAATTAAAAATTAATTTTTAATTATGGCAACGCAGTTTTACCGCTTCTACCTGCTCTTTTCCAACTTCGATTTCTTCTTGACAAAGATGTATACATATATACAAGCACGGGCCCACCTATTTTTCTAATTAAAAATCACACCATTAAAATAAATAATCGTATGCGAGTTGGATCAACTCTAATCTAATACATGCAGTTGGTATTTATTATAATAAAAATGGACCAATAAATGCTATATATGCCGCATAACGATTTGACGAATAGAACACTTAGATATACGAAAAGTGATACCTAAAATAAAATTTAGATAAGGCGGATTTGGGTTGGATTTGGATATCTGTCGCGTCTCAGACCATGATCCGTTCCTGACTTGGGTCTTAACTCTTAAGCGAATCCCCATGGCCCACACCAATTTAATCGGGTATTCTCCAACCTGTTGGGCCGGATCCCCGTCGATATCAGGTATCGCCGCGCTGTTAACCTGCAATAACATGCTCTCACTTCTACCAAACTTGCTCGATTTCAACCAAACTTGCTATCAATTCAGCCAAACTGCTGATTTTCGTTTTCCAAAAAAAAAAAAAAAAACAAAAATTGATACTACTAATAATAATAAAAATTTGCTCGATTTCTTGTTTAAATAGATTTTTAATTCGAGATATTAGTAGCTTATTCTCTCAGAGTTCGTAATCCAAATGGAGTGTGTGGTTCAGGGCATTATAGAGACTCAGGTTAATTTCTCCACTTGAAATTTAATTTTTTAGATCCATATTACGTTATTTATTATTGAATCAAATCTCTGAGTCAGAAATGTTATGTCTGGATTGCTTTATCTTGATTTACTCTTATCGCCAGGTTTTCGTGGGTTGTTCCTACTTCCCTGGCAGTTTGTATTTTGTTAAGTTAAAATCTCGGGAAAGATTTTTTTTTTTGCATTTTTCCTGTTCTTCCCTATTTTCTGAATAACATGTTTTGGGTAATTTACTTGCGTTGCAACACAAATTATGGCTAGTAGGGTTTCTAGAGCTTAAGGTTCATTATAGTTTATGTCACATTAAAGTGCTGGAGGATTTTATTTTTTGTCTGTTTGCTTTCCCATTGTTTTTGTACCTTGCACCAGCGATAATTAATTATAATTCATGATATCATGTTGTTATGAAGCATGTTGAGGCCCTGGAGATCCTTCTTCAAGGACTTTGTGGAGTTCACCGAGAGCGTTATGGATCCATGAATTATGTCTGAAAAGTGTTCCAAATTTAGGTAATTAATTTCTTCAGCTTCTAGTTAAATCTAAGTAATTAGAATTGTGTTTCGGCAAAATGATTTCTTTTACTGCACATTTATTGTGTGATCCATATGGAGTCTTTAGCTATATGAACCCAATATTTCAATTTCTTTTATCATCATTCATCAATTAAGATCTGCATATAATGTTTATTAGTTTTTCTTCTAGTTGTGTCAACTAGAAATGTTTTTCAGTAAAAGATTTACCCTATTGTACATATCTTTGTGCGATCTATATGCAGTCTCTAGCTAGCTGAAGTGGTTATTTTTCATTTTTTACACATATTTAGCATCAATTTACATTCGCATATCATGGGAACTAATTAAGTGTTACAACAATCCCTTGATTTTGTCCAAAAATTCACATGTGTGCCTAAGAGCAGTCCTAGTGTTGGGGGCAAAAACCCAAATTTGGGTTTTTAACCCCCTCTCCTACAATCCCAAATAGCCATAGGGGGAAAATCCATTTTTGGATGGATTAGGGGAAGTTTTGGCCCCTCCTTTAGGTTTTTTCCTGCTCCCTTTCCCCTTTCCCCTACCTTTTTCCTCCAATACTAGGATTGCTCTCACAAATGTCTTCTAATCTTTGTGGCGAGGAATATCATCACCAGTATTGCAAAAAATCCATTTATTTTGAATTATCTATCTTCCTTCACTGAAAATTACTGCAAATTTAGCTGTGCTCTTTCCTGTTCCCAGGATTAGTAGCTTCCGAGGTTCGACTGTTGTGTGATCTTGAGCAGCCTGAACCTACATGGTGAGAAATTGAGTTTGTCCTGCTAGATGTTTTTAACTTTTTATCGTGGATTGCATGTTCAGCATGTTTTTGTTTTAACCTTCTTATATCTAAAAGTTAACTTTTATTATTGAGTCAAAATCAAACTTTAATACACACTCACAAATATACTCCGCAAGTGTACGGGCCGTACAAGTAATAAAGTATGACTCAAAGAGTCCGGATATCGATCCCACAGGGAAATGTATTTGTATCGAGTTACCTATTCTAGAATGAAAGAAAAACTATATACAATAAACACACACAATCAAAAGACGGGAAAGTAAGCTACACTAAGCTATACTAAGAAGGCAATAAAAGAAAGCAAGAAAATGGGCATGAAAGGGAATGAGCTCGGATTAAAGAGGTAGTTGGGATTCATGATTTCAATCAACCTAGTTTTGTCAATTCATTGTTGAACTTAATAAATTACTCATCTTCGATGTTAGACACGACTTCCTTATATAGGTAGTTCCTCTTTCGAATTTCAAATTACCCCTAATCAATTAATCCAACCTACTATATTTCTGTGTCGATTGTAAATTAATCAATTGCATTAAAATTTGTGATAGTAACTGGGAGGATCACATAGGGTTAGAGGTATATTTCTATCCCCTACAAGAACTTATGGTGGTTGTTTCTACGGTCCAAGATGAGCCCCTTCTTTCGAAGAATAACACAACTTACAAATACATATATCCGGTGATCAACCGAATCATGGAAATAGCTCAAAAACAACCACACAAGACATGAGCAATTCAATACAAATCAATTCCAACAACTCATTGGATTAACTAAAACATAGATTAATATCAATCAAAAATCCCAACTTACAATACTAGCTCATAGTATAGGAAATCATTTATACACATACAATCAATACAAAGGAAATAGAAATGAAAGAACAAAACAAGATTAAAGACAATCTCCCTTTGTAGAGCAAAGTCTTGTTCTTCACTTCCAATCAATACACCTAAACTAAAGAAGAGAAAGAAAATAGAAAGAAAAAGAGAAAAGAAGAGAAAAGAAGAAGAAAAGAGAAGAAGAAAGCAAAAAAAACCTAAGCTAAACCTAAACTCAAGATGGATATCTAAATTGGGAGAGGAAAAAGGGTGTAAAAGGTCCCCAATTCGTGGTTCTTATCTCCCCAAAAGACCCTTCAAAGTGTTGAGGAAGAGGGAGAAAATCGGGAAAAAATAGGGGAAATCCGAGGCTGCTGGTTCTGGTATTTTTACGGCCGTATTTCCCATTTTACGGCCGTACAATTACTTGGTACGGCCGTATTTATGTCTCTGCATGAAATTGGCCAATTTTCTGATAATTTACGGCCGTAAAAATATAAGTTACGGCCGTACAAATACGAGTTACGGCCGTACAAATTTTCTACATGTGCAGGCTTCAGTATTTTTGCCATAACTTTTGATCCCGATGTCTGATTGAGCCAAATCAAGTTACGTTGGAAACTAGACTCGATGATCTACAACTCTCTAGTTGATCGTTTCCTCCAACTGAACTTGCATCTATATCATAAAGACTCCTCAAGTTCGGATTTCTTCGCACTTTTCGTCCCTGATCTTCGTTTGGCCATATCTTTTGTTTCGGAACTCGGAATTGAGATCTGTAAAAAGCGTTGGACTCCATATTCCATGTTCTTCCATGTTAGAATAATAAATGTGACTGAGAAGATCTTCACATATTTGCACCCGAAGTCCTCCAACTTTGGAATAGTTGCATTTTAGTCCACGGCTTCGAATTTCTTGACACTTTAAGTCATTTTTCCTCATTTTAGTCTCGTTTTCCTCCACAAGGAGGAATAGTACCTAAAAATACAATAATTATACATAATTATAAGTAGAAGTTTGTCCCAAATGAATGTAAAGAGGTATAAGTAAGTGTGCAAAATACACACTTATCAAGCATGTTTTTGTTTTAACCTTCTTATATCTAAAAGTTAACTTTTATTATTGAGTCAAAATCAAACTTTAATATTAATCACACATCTTAAATCACTATTCATGATATCCGGGTATCTTGTTTTTGGTTCTCCCCAACTATTCAAGTTAAAACGTTAGCTCTTAGCAAAATAAAAGTTTACCCAAACATAAGCTGAGTGTGTAATGTTTAGGACTGTTCGACATATTGGTGGTGCAATGAGAGGCGCTGGTGCTGAGCAAATTTCAGTGCTGGTGAGGACTGTGGCAGAAAGTAAAGTAAGCAAGAATGCTCTTCGATTGTTTTACTCACTTGGCTACAAGTTAGACCATGAGCTGCTGAGGGTAGGATTTGCCTTCCATTTCCAAAGGGGAGCTCAAATAACTGTTACAGTGTCTTCAGTTAATAAAATGCTGAAACTGCATGCAACCGATGAAGCAGTGCCTGTCACACCTGGTATACAGCTGGTCGAAGTGACAGCGCCTACTTCATCTGAGAACTACAATGAGGTGGTGGCTGCTGTATCATCTTTCTGTGAATATCTTGCACCGTGAGTGCCTCCATCTCACTTTTAGCTCAAATGGCAACTCATTATTATCCACACATCTCATCTTTCTTAAAAATTTTGTATTTGCAAAATGAAAGTTTACCCGAACACTCTATAGTTTGTTTGACAAAACTTTTTGTGGAAAAAAAGTGATTTTTCGGAGTATTTGTGGTTAACAAGTAAGGAGAGATTGTAGAGAAATGTAAATAATGTTATCTACAGAATGCATCTTGATTATTATTATTAGACTCATTGGGATTGTATTGTAATTCCTACATAATATATAGACTCAACAATATTAGTTTCATTTTCAGGCTACTCCATCTGTCAAAACCTGGTGTCTCAACCGGGGTTGTTCCGACTGCTGCTGCAGCAGCTGCTTCTCTGATGTCTGATGGTGGAGGCACAACATTATAGTATAGAATTTGTAAATTTCCAAGGTACTGAAACAGCTGTTTCTGAAGTACAACTTGTTGTCTTCTTTATTGGCCTGCCTTCGAAGCTAATTCCATTCCTATGAAACTCTGCATTTGTAATGTATATAAACTAGAAGCTCGTTTCTAAACACGCTGCAAATTTTCCCATACTATCACACATATCTCTAAATCACTTCTCAAACCACTGACTTATCTGTTTATACGCTCAACAAAATAAACATCTGTGCCTTTGTTCAAAATAAGTGAAAATGAGAGGCGATAATGAGTTTGTCTTCTCATACCAAAGAAGAAAAGGTATAACGATGATGGCAAGATATCGTTTCAGTTGTCATTTCTCCCGGTTGACGATTCCATTGTTGCTTGTCCACATCTCATTTTCTCTATTCCAATTTCTTTTTTTTCCTTAATTCATTAGCGTGGCATGGAATCTTTATTCTTAAGATTATACTAGACTGGGGAATCAAAGTATTCCAGATTTAGTGCTCTGATTGTTCTTATCTTTACGTAAAATTTATCGGTCCTCTTGAAATTAGATGGAAATCTACCTTAATTCCATAGAGATTTAATACATTCTATGTGTAAACTTGTTATGACTTTTAGTGGGTGATTTTTGTATTAGGTTGATCTTTCTCCTGTGTCCATATAATATATTTTGGCTTCAGGAACTCCAGACCAGTAGAGAAAGAACTCCTCTCCTCAACAGAACCCGCGAGAGCAATCCATCGTTTATGATTATGTTTATGATGATTGTTTGTTGTACAAGACATAGTGCTCTCGTTTCTGCTACAGAATGCTGAAGGGGAAATTTCACTGCAGAAACCGACTGACAAAATTAAAGGCAAGTTTGGCATCATGTTGGAAGCATATCCTTACATAATCTTGTAGCATTTCTGTCGCAATTACATGTAAAGGAGCAGCGTCATTGTGCATTGAGATCTAGATATCATACCTGAGCAAATTCTAAAAATGAAGTGTGAGACATTGAGAGTGTGGTAGCTTCCTTTTCTATCTTCTTAAGCATTAGCTTTAGCTTTGTAAGGTTTGAGTCAAAGTTTTAACAGCACAAATCATGGATATCTATGCTTTTATTCTGCATGAGTCAAATCATAATGTTTTCATAACAAAAACTAACAGTCACTTTTACGGAATTAAAATTGCTACTTGTTAATTGTAGGTTGAACTTTGCAAAATGAATATACATGATCATAAATGGGCCTGGCAGGCCACAAGCAATAGTAATGTACGCAAAAGGCAAGGTGGTGTTACATTTGAAATTTAATTCCAGATTTTGAATTTTCAGTTTGAATAATGTACACTTAGGTATTGACTCTTTTAATAGTGGGGCATGAAAAATATTATTTTTACCCCTTTGTATTGGTGGTCAGTCTTTTATTAGGGAATTATAACGTAATGTAATTGTACGATTTAATTGTTCTTTGAACATTGCTTTTGGAATTTATATTTAGTTTTCTGATTTTTAGTTGGTTTCGAAATTATTGAAGACACTTAATTTTGCCATTCTGAAAAATTGGTTCTCAAAATAGAAAACTAGTTCTCAATATTTCGCCGGGTGCTGTGAGAAATTAAATAGTATATTTTTCTTATTTTCAATACTTTCGGAGTTTTTCATTAGACAAACACAAAAACGAGAAAAAAGTCTGTTCGAGTTTTTAAGAAATTATTCTTTGTTCTCGTGTCTCTTTAATACAAGGAAAAGAAACGTTGTGCTTGTGTTTGGTCGGAAAGCCAAAAAACATTTGGCAAGAAAATGATTTTCCCAGCAAATAAATTTCGGAAAATTTTTTAGGAAAAATAATAATTATAGACGTTTAATTACATTAATTTGTAAGTTGAAAAGTAGTATTAATTTTTTTTTGTTTTTGTATTTTTAATGAAATTTAATTATTTTATTTATTTTTATAATTAAAGCAAATTATTCATTAAAAAAAAGAATAAACTTTTTCCAGAAACCAAAAACCTCCTCTCTCCAAAAGAAAACATTTTCTATCAAAATAAGGAAAAAAACAAATTTCAAGAAAAATTAGAAAATATTTTCCTAAAAAAAGATGCAATCAAACAGACCAAAAGTTGGAAAAATGTTAAAAAGTTGGTCTTTCCAAGAAAAAGATACCCAATCAAACACACCCTTGAAGGTTTTGCGGAAATATAAAAATAACTCAAAGCAACCTAGGAACAACATAGAGAACAAGCCTAATGGTAAAAACTACGAATAATAATGAATAAACGTGTCTAACGGAAAAAACAGTGGGGAGTAAATAATAACAATGTTTGATTGACATCTCTTACTTCCCTGCCCAGGAGAGGCGTGCCCACGCCTGACGTGCCCGCCATCTCAAGCTGACGAGCAATTGCTATTTGCTTGATATTAGAATTTGGTTTTGCCTAGAAATTTAATTTAAAGAAGCGCAAAATTTAAAATAAACACAACCTTAAAAGCAATCATGTAGTGTACTTTGAAAGAAAATGACATTCTTCTTTCTTATTCTACAAAGCTTCCTCGTATCATGCACTGGAAGCAACAACACTCGACTCCGTTTACATCACTCAAATAGACCGCACAACCAACACATGCTCCAATTACTTCTCTTCCCTACGTAGCAAACTATAATGCTCAAGCAATCCCCATATAGTAAACTATAAAGTTCAAGCAATCAATATTTTCGGTATCTATCTAATACTGCATACCAACCATTCTCAAACATGAATTGTAAACCAAATTTAAACATCCATACAAAAGATTGGTAGGCGGGTCACGGGGTTCGTTCTAAAAACTATTTAAATACATAAAATAAAATTAAAAAAAAAAGAAGGTAAACCAGTAAACCGCATCAGCTAAAAGCAACTTTTCAAACGAGCCGACGAATAAGTATAGAAATCTAACCCTCTTACTAAAAGATCAAATAATTCATATCCATATGCACAATTACTAGTCACAAACTATCATAAATAACATAGACCACAAATCTCAAATGCTAGACAAGATACAAAAGATTTCATAACCCTAAAACAAAAATCATATCAACATATGAAAATGAGTTAAAAAACTATCAAATTTTGAAGACCCTTTTTCCTAAAACTAATAAAATCATTTTGACTAATTTCCATTTCAAACCAATCAATGCCATGAGGAGATAGTGAGTAAAGGAACATCATTCCAAGCCAAAGAGAGAAAACCAGGAGGGGAAGATTCAACCAACTTGTACATTGTGCTGTAATTGTAGTTCCACAGAAGTATCTTAGCCTGGCTAATTGCATAATTGCTCAGCTTCAACGGCTCAAAACCGGCTCTCTCCATTAACAATCTCCAGCTTTCTTTATCCTCCATACGTTCTCGTCTGCTTCCGGGTTCTTCTGGGCCCACTACTCCGGCGATTCTCCGGCCAAGTAACAGTCTTTCGACCCGCAACCTTTCTGGTGACTCGCGGGTCATGTTCGTGTCGAGCGATTGATCAAGCGATTCAAAAACGGCTGTGTAGTATTTCAGGGCATTCTTGAACCGGGGCAAGAACCCGACCCGGTTCAAGCTCACCTCGTACTCTCCGAGTGTGACAACTTTCGGGTTGAGTGATTTTGCTAACTGTAAAGCTGCTTCAACACAGTTGTTAGTCTCGTCAAGAAGACTGTATAACTGAAGCATGAAATTCACAGCAAGGACCTCATCCGGTTCGATCCGGATGCTTGAACCGTTAAGCTCTTCAACCGGGGTTAAAACCGGTTCAAACTCAATATTCAGATCTAGCAGCTTCGCGAAATCACGCAACCGATTCCCTGTAGCAGAGAGCGCAGCCGCTGGAGAATCACCAAGCGCCGGTGCCGGGATACCGGAGATCCTAATCCGTTCTGGTTTTCCGGCGGATCTCGTGGCAAAAGCCTGCAGAAGTGCTGCCCATTGGACTCCCTGAATAATACCAAAATCAACTATGTGGATGTTTTTAGCTCCCTCTGTGACTTCAAGGATTGCTTGATTTGCAGTTAGATGAGCGAATTTCGAGTAAGGACAGGCGTCGTTGAGTGCTTTGTATGAGAGAGTGTAATCCTCTGAAGTAGTATCATAAATCGTCAGAATTTTTTCTGCCTGATTTGAGATTCTACAGCAGAGAGCTTCACAGAAATAGTACGATACTCGCTCTATTGGATCCCCGTGCTGGGAGATTGAACTTTTCAGTTGAATCAGTGGTTTCGCTGCCTTTTCAGGGTCAGACTCGGACAGCTGAGCACAATCTACCAAGGATTTTAAAATCGGTTTTGTTGAGAACGAAGTATCAGGCAAGGTCGTAGACTTTACGGCGTCTGTTATTGGCGGTGCGATAGGTGGGAGAGGAGTTGGGGAGGAGGCAGAGACCCAAGCGGTGGTTTGTGGCGGTGGCTCAGAAAGGATCACTGGGTTGAGATCGGAGGGCGAAGAAGAGGTAATACTGAGTCGACTCGGTGGGCAACCGGTGAACGCATCAGAATAGAGATTAAACTCGGTGCTAGTCTGCCACGCTTCACAATTTGATTGGATGTTTGAACTACCCGTTGAATCTCCGCCACCCATCAAGCTCTCCATCCACTCGTCCGAGTCAAACTCGCCACCTGGCCCACCACACAAATCCGAGAATCGGTAACCAGTAGAATGGTGATCCAAGCTTGGGAACTGAAACCCAGGCTCAATAGCTTCTCCACCGGCGGCGGGAAGCTGAAAAGGGTCGGTGTAGGAACCTGGCACAGCAAGGCCATAACTCATAGAGGCGGTGGCGGCGGGGCTATGGTGGGTGATGGCGGCGGAGGTGGGCCATGTACTAAGGCAAAAAGGGTTGATTGTAAGAAGCTGATGCTGGTCATGGTGGTGGTGGTGGTGGTGTTGCTGCTGCTGTTCTTGCTGCTCCTTTTGCTGAATCACTTGTTGGGCAATAGCCATTAGATTTCCACTGTCAGTGCACATATACGCCATTCTCCACCCTCCACTGTAAACCTAGTCACATGCTAAGTTTGTTACAAGAAAGAAGAGGAGGACAAGGGTTTTTGGCTACAGTGTGTGGAGCTGTGGGGCGGGGTGGGGAAGGGGGGAGGGAGATTTGGAGAAAGAAGGGTCGGATTTAAATAAAAGAGAAGCAGAGGAAAAGATATTGATGAGTGACTGACTGCAGAGATGTGAAGGGGTTAATTGAGATATTACCGTTGAGGGAAAGGAAGAGCAAAGAGAAAAAGAGATGGGAAAGTCAGTTTTTCCTTTGACACAAAAAAATTAAAAATTAAAAAAGAAGCAAAGAAGGGATAAAAACAAATCAAGGATTGGAGTTCAAAAATACAAAACAAAATAAAGAAAGTAAAAAAAAAAAAGAATCAAGGATTATTTAGTTTGTACTTTGTACAACTAATTGATTTATCACAATCTTATAGGATGACATATTATTATCATTCTATGAATAATTTATCTACAAACTAATATCATTATTATTGCGTAATAAATTTTAGAATGTCTTGAATACTCATGCTTGTTTGAGTGACTCCTTGGTGAAAGAATTAATAAATAATTAAATCCTAAATAATCAAATAAATAGATATAATAAATAATTTAAAAATTGAATAATATTTTCTATATCTGATGAAGATTGTCCACTATTTCTTTTTCATTCATCTTAAACTATAGTCTATTCTTCTTGATTAATAAATTTTTATATGTGATTATTTAATTTACATTATTATTAAGAAATAAAAACTATTAAAGTAAAATAATAATTAAAAGAAAATTTATATTAAAAAAAAATTCCTAAATTTCAATTTCCGAAGAATATTGATTAACTTTTTAATCGATGCGAAAATGGCGAAAATGTTATATTCCCAGTGTTATTCTCCTAGCATTTCTCCCAACTACTCACATCCCACTTGCAGCCTCGAATGCGGTGGGGCCATGAAAACGCCACATCTCTCTCACATTTTTTCTCTCGGCCTCTAAAGTATTCTTAACATAACATTCCCGCGAAAATGGATAGTTGACTGTCAACATGGGATGAAGGGAGTGTTTGAAACAACTAATAAAAATGTGGAGTCCTATTGATTTTGATGAAATAATAATAATAATAATAATAATAATAATAATAATAAATAAATCTTAGCCAAGCAATATTTTTTATTACTATATACTTCCAATAGTCATGTTCCATTGGCAACAAGTTGGTAACGGAACATGCCAATACCTATTTTTGGGTCGGAAAAAAAAAAGATGGGGCACAAACGAGCATTCACTATCAGGGGACAGTTATGTATTATTCATCTCATTTAACGTAGATTCAAAAAATTAGTGGTGAAATGGCAGCGCCGCGTCACACACGTCAATGTTGTAACATAGAATCAACGCGGCGATACTTCCATAGTCCAACTGGTTTTAGTGCGATTGATAAATAGGCTTTTGAACATCTCTAACATATTGATATTGATGAACCTTTTGAAATTATTGAAGGTTGGTGGTTTAAACGCCAAATGCGATATACAAACAGAAAAAATAGTTCGGAATTTTGGATAGAGTTAACCACATATAAGAGCAATTCTAATGGCGATGTGGAAAAATGGAAGGGAGAGGAAAAAAGGCAAATCAAAGGGTGGAAAAGACCTGAAGGACCCAAAATCAATCAAAATATGGGGTATTTTTGTCCTTTACATTAGATTGATTTGCAGGAAATAATGGGTTTTTTCACCTCACCCAAAACTCCGTATGGAATCATCTTCTCCAATTATAAACTCCATATTGAACCCTACACCTAATAAAATATATTAATTACTATATTTTATAAATATCTTGCTATTTTATATATTCTTGAAAATTAATTACTTATATATATTTAGTCGTATTAAATTAATTATATTTTGTTAATTTGAACTATGCTATATTTTATTTACAATGGAGTTTTAATTACCATGTTTTTACAAAAATTAATCTATAGATAATTCTTATAAAAAAGGCTTTTGAATGAACTACGTTAAAAAAAACACAAAAAAATCTATTGTTGTTGAAAAAATAATCAGTTTTGACCAATTAGTCGTGCATGATTAAATACGATACAGGACAAACGAAAATAATTTAACTACAAAATTAACTCATTATATCATTAGATATGGTCAAAAAACACCTAGGTGTGCTATAGTTATGGCATTCCGAGTGTTTTCCAATTATATACGACATTTGTTGGCAAAATCAAGACTATATTCACAACCAACACTGCCAGGCGAAGTTTAAACAGTTCGGAAAAATTTTTCAACTATGCAATTTGCTCAAAATCAAAGTTTTTTTTTCCTTTTTTGCCACAAACTTTGATTTGCAAAAACTTTGATTTTGACAAAAAACTTTGACTTTGAGCAAACGGCGTTGCCGGAAAATTGTTTGAACTAATAGAGCTTCTCCACCTGTACTAGTTTTGATCTGGTATCGGTTTTTCTAATGCATATCGTATGTGACTGAAAAAACCCAAAAATACTATAACTATGGACGCCGAGTGTGCTTTCAAACAAAGCTAATCATTCATATCATATTCAAAATACAACAATGATTATAAAAATAAAAATTAAGTTAAATTAAATAAAAAAAAAAAAAGATGCAACTTGACCTGCATCTCTACGGTGGGACTGCAAAAATGCAGTTCCATTGCATGGGATTGCATTTCCCAGCAAAATGCAATCCCATTTTGCAGGTTGGTTGGAGCCCAGCAGGATTGTGCAAGGCTCATTATGCAGCCGGTTGAGGATGCTCTAATAAGAACCCAACATTTATAATAATTATACGTCTAACATTTATTTTTAAAATTTTAATATTTTGGTCCTTATAATTGCAATATGTGTAAATTGGTCTTAAATGTTTCTAAAACTTTTCATTGTAATTTTCAATTTTCTTTTTTGTAAATAAATTAATAAATAAAAAATATCATTCACTTAGTTATTTTCACTGAAATCCTCCAACATAACTTGAAGCTCCAACTTGTTTCCAAGTGCTTATGTCAAGAAGATTGAAAGAGTCTGGATTGGACTAGCTTCATATGTTACGTTGTTGTTAATATCATTCAATATCATTGTGAATAAAATTCAAGGAAAATGGAATTTGGACTACATTTTGGAAAGGATTCGGGACCACCTCCAGAAGCTTGAATACACAATTTCGTATATTTGAAAGAGAAATGTAAAGGAATTTTGCGTGCTAAGATTTTATAGGTGAATTACAAGGCATCATCAAACTTGGGCCTTATTCCTTGGATGCTAAGTTTTATTTTTTCGATTTACGTATTGAATGTGTGATTGAAATTTTGGGAAAAATATATTAAATAATTAAATGGGTGATTAGAAATAAAGAGAAAAAGTTGATTATAAGTTTTGTATTGGACATAACAAAACCTTAATAGAATAGTATCCAACGTATGAGTTCCATAATTGCATATCTTTTAGTTTGGTTGATATCACTATATAGGTATAATATAGAAACTATAGGTTTACTTTCATTGCATTACGAATTTCTGCAATTATTCGAAAGGCTTTGGTATTATGTTTCCCTCCCATGTAATTATTCTTCATATTAATAAAATAGATCCTAGGTTTTGATTTTCAAGTTGAGATTATTTAAAGAAAAAAATGGAAAGAAAGAAAGAAAAACTTAGGGTGTGTTTGATTGGAAAGCCGGAAAAGGATTGGAAGGAAAACGTTTTCCGGGTAAATGAATTCCGGGAAAATGATTTCCAGGGAAAATGATAGTTGTAAGTGTTTGATTGTATTAATTTGCAAGGTGGAAAATGTTGTTGTTTTCTTTATTTTTGTGTTTTTTTCCATGAAATTTGATCATTTTTCTTATCTTTATGGTTAAAGCAAATTGTATATTAAAAAAAAAAAAGAAAAACAACAAAATTTTGCATGGAAAACCAAATCCAACATTTAGGTGGGAATTCACTTTCCTTGAAATCATGGAAAACTGGTCACGTGAGGGAAAAGATTGGAGGTTTTTTCCAGGAAAAGTTTTGGCTATCAAACACCTCTAAAGTAGGAAAAGGGTGGAAAAATCTTGTTTTTTCAAGGAAAAGCTCCCAATCAAACACACCCTTACTAGTTATTTTCAATGGAAAGCATTTTCAAATTGTAATATTTCGATTTAATTTGTTAGAAATATAATAAATAGATTAATGAAGAAAAAACATTTCAACTTTATCAACATGTGTTTACGTGAGTGATTTTTGTTTCTTAAAAAATCCTATTTTATAGTTGTGTGGTCCCAAAATTTTAATAATTATTATATTGATTTTCTATCATTTTTTGAGATTTTTTAGAAATTTTTAGAGTATTTTATTGATATTATTAAATAAATAACAAAGATGATTATTTATTAGAAACATATAATTTCTTACCAAGTACGTCACAATTAATTAAATTAAATGCAGTTAAATTAAAAATTAGATTTATCGATAGTTAAATTCAAAATTACCATTTTATTAACATATGAAATTTATAAAATACATCCTATATTTATTAAGGTGTAATTACAATCTACATACCTTATTTTTAAAATTTTACGTTTATACATTGAAGTTTATTTAATGATCACAAGAAACCACTTTTATTTTAAAAAATTAAAAATAACTATAAAATAACTACTATATATATTGAAGAGACCAAAATATCCTTAATCAAGGCTAACAAGTCACACCCTGTAGATTATATTATGTTATACTTTATATACTAATTGTTTAACATTATTTTTAAAATAGATTTTAATTACATAAAAATATTATATTTATTTATTTATTATTTTTCATTGAAAATATGTTATTAATTTTAGATTACTTTTATTTTTAATTTAACTAGAACTAGCAATAATCACCTTTAAGGAAAAAAATCTTACAATATATAATAAATTATGTTGAAATATATATATATATATATATATATAATTTGATTTGATTTTTTGTCAAATTTAAATTTTTTCAATGAAGAAAAATATGTATTTGTTGTCGTGTGAATAAATTCTATTCAATCAATAGGAAATTCAAATATAATAGTATAGGAATTTGCATTTATTTCTTAACTTAATTTCTTTTTAGATTTATTTTCAATAAGAAAACTACAGAAAAAGAAAAGAAGAAAAATATTTGTGACATGAATGTAAAAAATTTGAAAAAATGCCATATTTTTTATTTCATTAAAATTTCCCCTCATCATAAATAGTTAATTTAATAAAATATAAAATTGTATGTGGAGTGTTACAAAATATAATTTACATGGTGTATATTATTAGTTACAAGTAAGGGTATTTTAGTCCCTTTAAGGCCTATTTTCTATTTTTTTTTTCAATAAAATGTGTCTCTTGTTACCATCAAATAAAATGAAGTATGGGAAATGTAATTTTGAAAAGGAAAGTATGTGATTGTAAATACCCCTAGATACAGGATGTTTTTTGTTAATTTGCCCTTATTAATATACCTAAGAATTCAGTATTCTAAAACCCCGCCTAATCTATGCCCAAGGCATGAGGTTTGACTGAAACACCTCACCTAGTGAAAGGTTTAGAAAAAGATGGTCAACTTAGAGTTGATCGTCTTTTGTGAGCGTATTGTTATAATGACATATTCTTTTTAGTTGTTCTACTGGCTATTTATTAGATTTTGTTTAAAAATATTAGGATGTGTTTGATTGGAAAAATTTTGCAGGTAAATATCAAATCATGCAATCTATTTTACATCTTTGTTGTCTGATTGCAAGTTATAAACGAACTTGATTTTACATGGTACGATCATTTGAAGCATCATTTGGACCAATTGTAAGAAAATATTTTCTTAAAAATAGGTGGGAAAATATTTATCATGCAAATATTTTGCAAGTAAATGATTTATAACTTGCGATCAAACACACCCTTAACTTATAAGATCACATTTCTTTTTGAGACTTTGCTATATTATTTTTATTAAATATTGAAATATTAATTTGGATAAAGGTGGTATTTAATTAAATTTCAATATGTCTTAATTTCTAACACTCAATTCGATATTCAAGCTATGTTCATATCTTAGCTTGGTTGAATCAATCATTTTTTTAAAATGTTAAAGTCTATTATCTCATTATATTCATTTCAAACTCAATTGTACGAGATTATTACTAAATAGTAAATAGTAAGGAATATTTTAGTTATGAATATTTTAAAGACTTTTTTTTATTAGAAAATTTAGAAAACATGTAATAGTTTCCATAATTTTTTCAGACAAGTATTGTTTTACTTACTTATTAATCTAAAATAATTAAAATAATATAAAAATTAAAAACACATTTTGGCACCTAGGCTTTGCCTAAGCATGAATAAGCTTGTAAGGCTTGAGGCTTTGCCGCCTTGACTCGCCTATAACCTTTTAGAACCTTGCCTAATATCAATTTATTTATTTACAATAAGATGAAGATATTTTACCACAAATAATTATTCAATGAAATAGAAAATGAAGCAAAAACCCATGTAATCTAATGGCGTTTGAACTGATATAGCATCCCCTAAGTCAGGGATTCAATTTTCTTCCCCTAGACTCCCCCTTATAATTAAAAAAAAAAAACACACAAAAAAAAAAAAAAAAAAATTTAGGCGTCCAAGATTAGAAAAAAATGTGGTCCACTGAAATGCCATTTCCAATAAGCATATCTACAGTGCAACGCAGCGTTGCACTGCACTGTAGAGGGTACCATTTTTCTTTAAAAAATGGTGCCCCATTTGATTCATGTTGCTGAAAAATGGCGTAAGCACCATTGGAGATCATGTTAAGCATGATGTTTGGCCGTTTGAGGAAGAATTGTTATTATTATTTTTTTTAATACGCAAGCACTCGTGATCCGACGCTCACATGTGAGTACTTTAACGTACTCATATATGAGTCGATAATTGATACGTGTTCCCCGTCCCTCCACCATTACGTGGGTGGTGGCCACATTTCAATCATCAATACACATGTAGGCATCTTAAGGTGCCTATTTGTACATATCGGATCTTTTTCGTATAGAAGGCTCATTGCTTAAAAAAACTGAAAAAGTAAAAAATAAGAAAATGCTGACGATTAGAATAATGACATACTTCTTGATTTGAAAAAAGAATATTGACATATTTGTTATGACTATTTGTTAGCACTTGATCATGTAATAGCAAGTTAACAATAATTGATTTGTTATCATAAATATTATTTTAAATGTAAATTTTGAGATACCAAATTAATTAATATTACACTATCACTTACTAATAATGCCCTAAAAGGCGGCAAAAGGTGTTGTCCCAGACATCGGGCGTTTAGCATAATAGTAAGAAGGCTAAAAAAAAGGCGATCAACTCTAATTTGAGTGCCTAAAGCATAAGCGCATGCCTTTTCGTTGAGTTAAAAAGAAAAGGTGTGCCAAGGCCAGAAAACCATGCATATTTTTGTTGGGTCAATTGTTATTTGTTAAATGTCAAACTGTTAAAAATTTGACAATTAAATTAAATTATTATGTCTTATATAGAAATTTACAATATATGTTTAAAAGAAAAGTTCAAAGGAGCCTATTAGGTTTTACTTTTACCGTAGCGTAAGCCATGACTGTGCACGTACTTCATTCTTTTATATGGTAATGCAATTGTTTTTTGCGAGACTCCAACTAATTAATTTACGCCTTTAGTCTAGTTTTACTTAAACATGAGTATCAAATCATGTTCATCATGTTCATTTGTAATCTAATCGTAGGGATTAATTACATTTTTCACTATTTTGCTAAGTATTTTTAGTTTTCAATAACTTAGAAACTAAATTTTTGTTGGAAAAATTAAGAATATGTCAAAGTTTGCATAAATTTTCCAAAATATGCATTTTTTATTTATTTATTGCTCTAGAATAACTAAATTTTAAGGAAAAAAAAAAAGAATAAGAAGAAGAAGAAGCCTTTGTACAGCCAAACTTCACATGGGCTTTCAAAGCTTGAAACTTCGCCTTACCATCTTATCACGCTTCGCTTGGCGCTTTTTAAAACTGTGCTTATTAGTTAGCTATCATGGGTGCAAATATATATATATTCCCGTTTAAATCAACCAGGAAGCAAGCTAGTCCGAAATCTATTGCTCGAAGCCACGAATGACTAGAGCCTTCATAGCTCCATTTAAAATATCCATTAGAATTTCTTGTTACGTGTTTTAAAGGAAAGAAACAAAAAGAAAAAAAAAGTTCGCTTTAATATATATATATATATATATATATATATATTTTTTCATATTTTCAAAATATTTTTTTATTACTTTTTAAGTCGAATGTTAAAAAATTATTCTCCTCAAAATGTCTCTGCCATACATGCACTCAAAGACATAGAGAGGCAAATACGTTATGCATTCTTTGTTAGAATGAATGGTATTATGGTAGTACTAGTTAATTACTTGTACGTGACAAACTTCAAAACCACGACAGTTAGATGTTTGTTTTAACATATAATTTATTTATTTTTTAAATCATTATCATCTTGTCTTCGCGTGAAAGAAATATGCATGCATGCAATGTAAACATTGTTTTTTGCCTTTTGTTTTTTAAAGAAAAACTTGGTAGAAAAATTCAAAACTTAAATGTGTGTTTAGCAATCCCTAAATACGATAGATTGTTTATAAGAGGAAATTCAATGTGACATACAACAACAAACAAGAAGACAATAATATAAAGGTACTAATATAGAGTCAATTATATTTTTCTTATAAAAAATTCTTATTACCACGGTCTTTAAAGTGGAGTGATGATTTGGTATCCACATAGGAAAAAAATTTGTGGGCCCCCTACAGATTTCTCCACCATCAAGGGGTATGTATTATTTATCTAATCTAACCTGGATATTTATTTATTTTTTCAGATAACGTGGCGCGACGTGGGGACGTACCCACATCGATACTTGATCAAAGGTGCTTTAAAGTATTAGACATGTAAAAATGTTGAAATCTCAAAAGAGAGTCTCACTCTCACCTTTGTTAGATTTGATTGATTTCAAAAATCAAATTGGACTCATTTTTATCGAGTATTAAACCAGCACTTTAAAGTCTTGTTTTATGAAAGATAAAGTTTATTTTTTTGATTTATATATTGAATGCATAGTTGAAATTTGAAAAAAATATATTAAATAATTGGATGAGCGATTAAAAATAAAGAGAGAAAAAATTAATAATTTTTATGTTTGATAGAGTAAGGCCTAAAAATGAAAAAGTAAATATATATATATATATGAGCAAAAACTGAAGTTACTTTATTTTTTTAAAGTAACTAGTATTTTCTCTCGTGCATTGCACGGGGAGATTTATGACTAAGTTATAATTTAAAATATGTGTAAAATAAAAGTTATAATAACATATTTTCCTTTTTTCTTGGTAAATAGCATAAGAAATGACAATTTAATCACATTGGGACTCTACTTCCGATCGTTTGGTTATAAATTTTTCCTTGATTTTGTGTGATTTAATGGAAGAGATATGAATGAGAGATTTAAAAAACTGGAGTTACTTTATTTTTTTTAAAGTAATTACCACTAAAAATAAAAATACTTTTTTACAGCTGCCCTTGACTGACCTTTCCTCTTTTATGAAAATGGCAAAGACAACAGTGAAAAGGCAGCGCTGTTCCCGCCTACACTAGTCTACATCGCATGCAGTGTGGTCCGCGTCTTCGGTGACAATAAATGACGTGTCAACCATTTGCTAGTGGGGCCCACAGTGACCTCGATTTGACAAAAATCGCGTCATTAGCCTCCCGCTCTCTCCGGGGGGACCTACGGCTTAATAGCCATACGGCGCGTCAACGTCGCCGTCTAATGACGTCATTGCTTTTTCATCTTTTCGGGACTTGGGAAATCTTATCTTGGCCGTAGGTTTGGGAATCGACGATTGGATTTCGTTTTGTTTGCTTTTCAAACTTTGTTTACTTGGGTAATGTTGGCTACTGTCTATTTGCAGACACGTACGCGAAACAATCTTATTTTGAGTGGGTCCCTTGTGATTGATGACCTTTTTTTGGTGACTTTTAGGATAAAAAGGTAAATTCACAGTAAAAAAATCCCAGAAAAGTGAAGATGTTCCCAATATCTACGTTTACCCGATTATCTTCGTAAATTACTTTTTTATTTTTCTCTTTTACTCGCCCGGCCCCAATTGCATAGGATTTTATTCTATTTTTAATTTTCTCAATTATATAAATCTATTTCTATTAGTTTATTATTATATTCTCATTTAATAAGCACACATTAAAATTATTTGTTGGTTATAGACTCATTAATAAGGACAAATTAGAAAAAATATATTTATTTTTTACTTTTTCAATAAAAACCTTAATTCGTATGAAAAAAATGATAAGAGTTTATATATTTGGGATGGAGGGAGTAATATACATCACCACATTTTAGGTCCTTAATTTTATTTTTACTCATGTCAGTTTTTCTACATCAGCATCGGGGGATTGGTCAGTTAGTTAAGGACTAATTCCTTATTGGGAACATTTTGGATTCGAATCCCCAACATTCCTTCAACCCCCTCCGTTATATTCTTCCGATCGACATTGAGTTTGCCACCGTAGAATTCAAGAGCTACACCTACTTGTTCAACACTATAATTCGACTCTATCCTTCTTAAAGGAATATAGCTTTGAAAAATAAAAAATTTTCTATATCAAATTCTAAAAATCTACTACTACTATTTTTTTAATGAAAATTTAATGTAATAGTAATTGTAATGATTATATTAGTGTTGATCAGGGTGTTTGTAGTTCTTATGATAGAGTTTTTTTTTTCAATAAATGAAAGGACTGAGTTCTTTTCTTATTAAATGGAGCTTGTAAACACGTTGTCAACTGTGCACGATTGCGTAGTAAAAATAAAAAAGAGAGCATGGCTCGACGCTGTCTTTAACCATCACATCCTTCGCAAAACCCAAGTTATATGTAGGTGTAGTGAGGGTCAATTTTTATTAGGAGAGTTGGATTATTATTCTTCATTGTGGAAAACGAGTGAAAAAAGATGTGGAAAAAAGAGATGGTCGCCCAAATGGTTTGTGTTGTTGATTGAGGTTGGTGGTGACTGAAAGATGATTGAGGTTGGTAGAAATGATCAAGTGCTCTCGTTCGTATAATGTAATTGCGCTAGCATCGCCTTTGATCGTTGATTCCGGTCATATACGACATTCATGGAGAAAATCGAGATCAGAACCAAAATCAACAATACGAGGTGAAACTGCAATATTCGAAAAATTTTCAAACGACAATGTTGACCACGGGTCAAAGTTCGGGGATCGCCAGTTAGCAGCGTCGACGAAATTTTTTTCGAATTGTTGGAGTTTCCCCTCGTCATCTTGATTTTAAATCTGATCTCGATTTTTCCAACAGATGTCATATGTGACCGAAATCGACAGTCAAAGGTGGCCCTAAGAGGAGCACTCGATCATTTTCAGTGAGGTTGGTGGTGTTTGAGAAAGATAACGGTGACGCTTGTGATTCTTGAGAAAATGTCTCCTTATTGATGAATTTCTCACAAATTTCATCAAAAGAGAGAGGCGTTTCACTAGTAACAATTTGTATTCTGTGCCAAGGCTATATTGTTTTTGACGTGATGATTTGGCATAGATATTAGCCAAAGTAGTCCAAGCCCCTTGAAAGATAGTGGTCCTAGCCAAGAGGAGAGTTGGACAGGTAGATTGCACTAAGGAGTGTGTTGAAGAGAGTAATGAAGATGCAGGCTAGATTTGGAGGCAGGCTACAATTGAGGATGACACTAATACTGAACTAAGAAGAATTATAAATAGAGTCGTTTGAAAATTTTATGATTTAAAACAAAATGTCATTGGGATTCTATCAATACTTATAGTTAAATTTGTATATGTAGTAAAATTTTAATTTACACGTTATAATATTTAAAAAAAAAATTTTTGAATTTTTTTGAGAACCTTATACGGTCATCTAAATGGCTTATAATTTGGGTCACCTCTGATTATAAATTTTAAATGTTGTGTTAAACTCAATTATATCCGAAAAAACGTAATGAAAAACTAAGTAAGATGATTACAAAAATACATTAAATAATTAATAAAATCATTCCGATAATAGGTAAAACGTTTTGGAAGCACAGTCTGAGCTAAGAAATAACTCGTTGACAATTTGACCGCACCTGGTTTGTGGAAATTGGAAAGAGGGAAGGTGAGAACGTTCCAGTTCTGATAGAGTGGGCAACTTGTTATTGGCCCACAGACCCACCTGCAGCAGACAAATTTGGCAAAAGTTGGAGTTATGGGCCCACTTTTGAAATATTGGACCAACTAAAAAGCCTTGAATGTAAGATAAAGCAAACCCAAGATTATAAGTGAAAATTTGACAAAACCCAATCCTTGATAAAGACTAGATTGAAGAGACACATCCTCATCCTCATTGTAATAAATCCACTTGGCTTTACCTTTTATTTTTCTTAATTTATTTCTTAATAAGTTCACTATTAAATTATTCACCACCAACTTGTTTGTCTTTTTGTTTCAAGAAAAAGGGCAAAAAAAAAAACACTTGTTTGTCCTCTTTCTTTTTTGCTTTTAATTATTATCTCTATTTTTTGTCTTCACGCTTAATAAAATCTATCGATCAATTCTGAGATAGACTATGGAATGAATTCCTTAGGCAACAAGTTCACTAAATATGGGAGATTGAGGGTGATTCAATATAGATGCAATTTCTAGTTAACACTGAAGAAATTTAGAGCTTGTTTGATGGAAATTATCGAAAAGAAATAATTGTTGGATTATGGTTGATAAGTAGATATTTTAATACTATAAAAAAGACTGTTAACTGAATATAATAAGTAATTGAAAATAATAGTGAATAAAAATAATTCTTTATAAATTCCATCAAATAAGCTATTAGTTAGTGGGTATTTTCGTCATTGGGTGGATAGATTAGACTATAGTTGGTGGTGTGAACTGTGAACTATAGCAATTTGAATTTTGCTCATACGCACCGTGCCGTGCCTGTCCTGTTTTAAGGCAGATGAGGACATTGTGTCAGCCCACGTAAAGAAAAAAGGACATTAAACAAAAAATAGTTTTATGTTTGTTTGTTTGTTTGTTTATTTATTTATTTATTTATTTTATTTTATTTTTTTAATTTATTTTTTTAAATAAGGTAAAGTAAAAATATTTATGTAAATCAAGTATTTGGTTTGCAAAAATTATGCACTTCGGGCATGTGCGATCATATGTAGGATTGCATATTTGAAATTTGGGTTTCGTCCCAGATTTCGATACCATAACGATAGCATGATTTATTATAAATGGTGTGTAAGAAATTACAAAGAGTGTGTAATAGTGTGTAATATCACGTAAGAGTGTAAAATTATAAAGAATTTGGATTTCTACTATTAGTTTGTGTAATATTATGTAATTTGGGCATAGAATTCACGTGCGGGTATCTGTTTTGACGGATAATATATATTTTTCATATTTCTTGATGAGCCCGTTTCAACCTAGGTTCACAAGTGCTAATATCTCTTCTTTTTTTTTTGCAAACTATCTTTTGTTTGTGAGTTATCGATAAGTTTTCCCCTCAAGTTGGAGTGGTAATGAAATATGGACACCCAAGTTGTCTCACAAACGTAGTGGTGGTACTAAGCTTTTCTTGGTCTGATGGCTGCCCCTTTTTTTTCCAACGTAGTTTTTTTTTTCTTCGGACGGCAACAGGTATATTTCTTGGTCGAACAAAGGCCATTCAATTCTCTAATGATAGATCCATTGCTTGGTCGCATGACAACAAGATCATATCTAGGTCGATCGACATAATTTGCAATGTTATCTAGTTGCCCCCTCTTTTAGACTTTTCAAAAATTCAACAACTAAAGTTTACATTCTGGAAAGTCTAATGGCTAAATTCTGGCGTGTCATCAAGTGGATAATTTCCGTAGAATGCTTGACAATTCAAACAACCATCAACTTCCTTCCATGAGAAGTGACTGGGTGTTGCAGTGTGGCTGAATCTCGGGGTAAGCTTGGGTTCGATTCTTAACCCTACCCCGAAAATGGCTTTGAATTTGTGGATTTAGTTCCACCCCTCCTAAAGAGGAGAAAAAAAAAACTTCTTTCCATTGTTGCGCCCATGCATTATTCACTGAATTGGTCACCCATTTGATAATTGGGTCGTGTGACTTCCTAAATAACTTGGCTTGTTACCTTCTAGCACTATAAGCCATGAAGGTCCAACTCTTATCAATAGTTTAATCTTTAACAAATATGTCACTTATTTAAACTCTATTTTTGCAATCTGTTGAGATTGATAATAATCTATTTGTACTGGAAAGTCTGAAGATGCTTCGACACTTCAAATTTTTGGTCTATTTCTGCAAGTGTCACAATGATATTGATAAATTTCCTGGTTTGAGTTTGGCTCTCACAGAGGGTGTTGTGATTAAACGGCAAAAAACTTATTAGAGAGATTAGTGTTATCAAGAATATGACATACTTGAAGTAAAAACTAAAACTTGGCAAAGGAATGGTGCACGTCTTGTCTATGCACATATTGAGACTGATTGTAGCATTTTTTTTCAAAAGAAATGAAAAGAAAAGTTGGAAAAGGAAAAACAAAAAAAGGGCATTAGGCCGGATGAGTGGCACAAGAAAAAACTGAAAAGAAAATGAGAAAAAGATCCAAAAATTTAGGTTTTAAAGCCCAAGCGTAGAAGAGTAAAGAGGAAAAGGTGATGATACCTCTATCTTTATTTTTGTTGAACAATATCCCTAGAAATATTTTTTCTTGGAATATAACTATAACTTTATCTCTGGATTCCTTATTAAATTGTTGAACTCGTCCTACTTTTGGTTTTATATGTGGATTAAGAAATTGTAATTCATTCCGTTCAAAAACAGAAATTGTAATTAATTTGTTAAAAAATCAATATTTATTTATATTTATTCAAATATATATTTAGGTTAAATGATGATAGTTGATTTTGATCAGTTACAATACACACAAAATAGGTATATTGAGCAGTTTGTTGTCTAAATAGGTCACTATCACTGTCATCCTTCTATTACTTCGAAATGCTGCCTTCTATACATCCATTTTGTATCGTGACCATTGTAGTGGGATTGAATTTTTAAGTTGTATAGTGATTAAGAGTACGTATGAGTATACGATTGTATGAGATGTATAGATATTTGTGATGTGTAATCAATATTGATATTTGACTTTGATTTAATAGTACACATCAATTTTTAGCCAAAAATGTTGAAAACAACGTGGACTTAGCAACATCAAATATTAATCATAGATTCATAGAATCATATAGTATCCGTCCATAAATAAGGTTGATATAAACATTATATTATTACATAATATGATCAAACATGATTCCTAATTGAAGCACTGTATCCAGATTGCATATCATAGTACCTAGACCACAACATCACACCTCCATACTTAGCATAACCTTTAATTGCTGGAAGGACTTGTGAATTAAGATCATTAGCAGGCACAAATCCACTACCTGCAGCCTCAGGAGAAGCTGGTAACCCCAAGAAAATCTCACCAGCTGGGATGGAATTCCATTGTTTCCAAGCTGCCAAAAGATTGCTCATTCCTGAAGAGAATTGACAAGGGGCATTATTGTAAAACTGCACCCAAACGACATCAAAAAGCCCCGTCTGAAGGGCACTTCCAATCCATGCATCTGGGAATGGACACTGAGGGGCAGCTGTTAAGTACACCTTCTTGCCCTTGTTGCTATACGACGAGAGATACCTGGCCAAGTCATCCCAGTGTTGATTGGTCCCACCTTCGATGTCAAAATCAATCCCATCCAAAACCGCGTCCCCAAACGGTCGGGAGGATGACTTGCCACCCAAGAAATTGTTCCACAAGTAGGTCGCCACTTGTCGAGCATCCTCGGACGAGGTGAGGTAATAACTCCCGGCCCCACCACCTATCGAGAGCAAGACCTTGATCCCCTTTGCTTGACACGATTTAATGTCTGCACTTAAACCGGTACAACCATTTGTGTACGGATCGCAGTGTCCAGCAAGATTGATCATCGGAGTTTGACCGTTGCCAAATGTTGGAAGAAAGGCTATGTTTATGAAATCGTAATGTTTCGTTGCACACGCTTGGGCTAATGTGCCTTCATTCCCGTTTTGGCCCCAATAGATTGCGATTTTTCCGGCCTTGGAAGAACAAATTAGGCCCAAAGTGATCAAGAATATTTCAAGTAGAGTTGCTTGTTTGTAAGATGCCATTACCAAATCTTAATAAGTTGTATCTAGGAAATGATAGTAGAAATGGGATTATAATATAGGAAATTGTTGTGTGGATATGACAAAATGCCTATTCAATAATTAGGTTTAATAATGTGTTTATGGGTTTAACGTAACGGGGCTGCTACTTTAGAGCTGTACATTTTTGGGTTTGTCTTGAAAAGTTGGCTGTTTTCTCTTGTATCTTTGTAGCAGTGCTTTAAATATGGACAATAATAAGTTAATAACTGATAAATGGCTTTCCTTGCCGGAATTGCAAAATCAGCAACAAATGAAGTGAGAAGACAAAATTAAAAAACAAATTCCATTGCCGGGAATCGAACCCGGGTCTCCTGGGTGAAAGCCAGATATCCTAACCGCTGGACGACAATGGATTGTTGTTTACATTATTATCACTTCTATTTAGATTATAAATTGACATTTATGATCCAGTCAAAGTCAAAGTCAAATTATAATTATATTTTCAACATATTGACACCATTGCACATTGTTATTGACATATTTAGACCTTAGAGTGATATAATAATTGGAAAGTAGAATATTATATTTATTATAATCGTTTATTCATGGTTGATAATGTAATAGGTGGTTTACAATTATTAATTCAGCATCTTAATTATTATTAAACATATAATTTAAAGTAGTAAATTAAATAATAAGATAGGTGTTTGCGAAGCTCTAAAGTGCATTAAAAAGATGATGGCATTGAATAACATCATAATTGAGATGGACGCCCAGCTAGTACATAAAACTCTCGATAGCTCTCTCACCGACTTGTCACATTTTGGTTTGGTTGTCAATGATCGTCGTAACTTTTATAATGCGATTGCTACAGCTATTTTCTCTTGTGCTTGTAGATCCGCGGACCAAGTTGTTCATTGGCTAGTGAGGATAGCCCTTTCGAGTGGAAACGAAAAAAATAGAGTGAGACAGAGCCAAAAAAAAAAAAAGATAAATAAGGAAAATCTTTTGTTTGACTGAAAAAATCCTGGTGAAGTCTCTCTTTGACCAGAAATAGAAGGTAGCATTACAATGTTGTTATTGATGGTGGATTTTTAACATATAAAGCATGTTAGGCAACTAACTTTTTCAAAATTTTACCACTTTTTACTACTTTTTTATACATTTTTTCTTTACCCTAAATCAATCATATCCACACATCACATCACATCTACAAATCTCCACCATTCAACTCCACTCATTCTCTCTCCTCCTTTACATTAAAAACCTTTAAAAACCATTAAAATTCAACCCCTATCACCCTTATATATACCCAAAACAAAACCGATCTACTGAACTGTTGCAGTTTCATTGCAGTAGACGCAATCCTTCTTCACAACCCAATTCGAATTAAACCACTAAATTCAAGCTAGGTTTTGAATTTCCATTCCTGCGTAAGCTCAATTTAATTTTGTAATTCACCCACAAATTCTGGTCATGTTAGTGTTCTCAGCACCAAGTTCGCACTGGATTTCAAACTAGTTCGAGAGAAGAACATGATAACTCGATCAAAACTCGCAGAGCAACTCAGAGATAACCAGATCCGATCCCAGCACAAGTGCCCTGCCCTCACCGTGTTTTCTGCCAAGCCCTCACTTTCCTCCTGGTATGCCCTAAATGCATGCTCGTACATATGCACACGTGTATGTAGACCATTGTTTTGGCTTCTGTTGGTATCGATATTGGAGACTCTTACCGGAAATAGTCACTGATTTGGATTTTTTTTTTTTTTTTTTTTTTTTGTGGTGTATTTAATTGTAGTTTAATAGTGAATTCTAAAAATAAGGAAATGAATAATAATATTCAGTTGGTGTTTGTGGAGACATGAGTAATGGTGCAGAAGTTACAACATGCAATATTTGAGTCCAGAGGTTTTAGGGATTCAAATTAACTCAGAGATTTTAGGGATTCAAATGAATTGGCTTATATTGGTATCAATATTGCAATATTTGCAATAACATTTGAGTCCAAATTAACTTGACAATGTTCACAGGGACTCAACTGGGAAAAAAAAAAACAATGACCGTTTCAGCGCAGTGTTTGAGTCCAGATGTTTTAGACATTCTATTCACACTCCCTTTACTAACTTATGTGGGTGAGTGCTCTTGGAGCGACACTGGATTTGGTACTGTGAAGTTGAAGTTTATTAGTACCAGAGTTAAATGTTCTAGGACGGTGATTGGTGAAAATGTTTTACCATTCAGGCAATTATTTATTTTCAATGTTCATCCTTGCTTACTAACACGAAGATAGGAACCAAAAATTACTATCAACAGCATGTATCATATATGACTATAGTTTAGATTGGTAGGTTGCAAACTCAAAAGTAATCGAGTACTTTGTGAATCATTAAGAATTATGTGCTTTCAAGTCTTCTTACCAGCATCAAGATGGAGATTTTCCTCACTCTAGAAGTTATCAGGACATCACGTGAACGTGAAACTAGAATGTCTCATTTATCAATTTTTCCAATGTATTTGCTGATGCAAGTTTAAAATGAATTTCTACATATTTAGCCATCACATCTAAAAGCTTATGGATGTGTTTGAAATGCCATCTCTTTTAAGAAATACACACTAATAAGTTATAACCACTTTGTTCATTTTTAAACCACTTTTTATCATAACGTTTCCCCAAATTATTTCTGCACCACTCATTTACCTAATTTATAATACATTTGTGAAACATTTCTGGACATGCCCTAAGTTGTCACAAGCAAGTTTATTGACCTAATTTTTATCTTCAACGCACCCTCTCGTTTGTCGATTAGATTCATCTTTTATCAAAGGTGTTGCAGGTGCACAATTGTCATAAATAGGATCTTGCCTCCTCTTTGATACCATCTCATGTCATTTAAAAGTAGCTGTAAGGCGGGGATAAATTTATCTTTGATAATTTTGTTTTACACTATTTTCTTTAACTTGTGTGATGATTTTTTACCTGAAAATCACTTTTGTCTTAGATGGCGTTATTCTAGTTCTTTAGTAGGGAAATGTTATCCAGAAACCCTGAAGTTTGAGAAACATAAGAGCACTTATTGGAACCTAGGATGATCGTACAAAGAACTAAAATGTATAGCTCAAGCCTCACTTGCACTGCCTATTCCATATGATTCTTGACAAGTTGGGACTTGAAAGTTATGCATTAGAGCAACAGCATTTCTGCTTGTTTTCTGGTTTCTCTCTGTCAATGATGACTATAATCTTCTAGAATCAATTCATATGCACTATTCCTTTTAATTTCATGTTCATGACTTCATTCTGCAATTATTTTCTTACATTGTAAAAAGTATAGACGAAATGGAAGTAATTGGTATGTATTATATCATGAGAAACCATGGATAGATAGACCTGATAGTTGGTATTTTAGAACTTTAAACCGGCACTTGTAATCTTGTATGAAAAACACATGAAATTTACTTTAGTTTGTCATAAAATTTCTCTTGACATTGTAAGATTGTGATGAGTTATCACTGGTCAGATTGCATATTTTTTCGGAATTCAGCCATTGAGTTCAACAATATGCACCGCGAAAAAGTCCAAAACTAGTAATAAGGAAGTCCATTTATTACATTTATTTGATCTGATTGAATAGTAGTTTTTTGGGATCCTCTATACAATATGTGAACCTTGATGGAGAAATTTCGTTGGCAAATGTAATATTCCATTTGCATCTAAACCCCGTTTATACTTTCACTCTCTCTAAATTGACCTTAATCATTTATGTTATATTAAAATCTTGCTTTTCAATTCATGCAGGACTGATGTTGCTGTGGCTATCTTTTGGGTGTTGCTGTTTAGTGTGCTTCTGTTATCGTCATATATTACCCTTTACTTAAGACATTACTCTATATCCTTTCTCATTATCTGCATAGCAATCTTTCTTCCTGTACTTTTGAGAATTTCACGTCAGAATATTGCAAAGAAAAGGGAGAGGAGATATATGCTACCTTTATCCATGTGAATGCAAATGATAGGCAATGGATGGATGCATAATTCAACTGCATTAAAGCAAGGTTTTTGGTGGCATCATGAGAAACTCAAAGCTCCAGCATCACTTATGTACATGTCCAACCTGATATGAATATGGTACTTTTCTGGATCTTTCCCTATTTCTTATTACCAATATGCAAAAGCTTTGGGATTTTTCCGAGCAACTCATTCCCTTAACAAGCAAAAGGGTCAGCAGAAATTGGAGAAGCTATGATTTAGTTCCGCTTTAGTGGGCAGTGATGCCTTTAAATGAAAGCCAAAAGATACTGGCTGAAATTTGAGCTGTTAGGTGTTTTAGTTGAAGGTTTAAGATGAATTGCTTACAATATATTTGGCAGAGTAGGCAGAGGAGAATCACTACTTCAGCGTGATAACTAATTGCAATTAACTCCTTGTGGCCTCATTGCTATATCATTGGGTTATTGTATTTGGTGTCTCCTTTCTCCATTTGATACCACCATGTCCCAAAGTGAAGAATTCAGTCATCTACGGCCTATAGGTACAGTGTCAATAAAAAGCGTTGAGGACTACAAAGACAACTAGACGAGCGATTGATATTCATGATTGTCTAAGCTTTTTAGTTAAATGCCAACATTTTTTATGGATATTCTTCAGAAAAGTCATCCCAGTTTGATAATGGGAGTATACTAGATAGATACTAGATATCTAAAGTCGATAATAATCCTGTGCATAGCAATCATTGACTTGAGAAGGAACAAATGATAAGAGCACTGTGTGGAAGATGTCTAATGCACTCATCATTCTAATCGGTGGCAGGGGAAAGGGCACCCAAGTGGATGGGCACACAAGTGGATGTGTTCTCATAGTTTTATAAAAAATCGAGTCGAAGTGTTGTGTAAGGCTTCAGATTTAAAATGATTCATAAGGCCCAAAACTTTAATAAAGCACATATTAATTTGGTGGCTTGCACTTTGTTTCTACTTTTGTTCTAGATCTGTGCTTGAATCTTATTGGACTTTGCGCTGAAGAGTGTCCACAATCAAACTTTGCGGCTAAAAACTTTAGAACAAATTTTGGGATTTTTGTGGGCCAGGCTTGGCTTGGCTTGACTAGTAATAGAGTTGCAATTTGATTTTAATGTTGCAATTTGATTTTAATTGTCTAGTAATAAAGTTGCAATTTCATTTATAATAAAAGATTAAAACGAATACAAGCTAATTTATGAGTCATTTAGGCACTTCATAGCAAAATCAATGTGACACAATAGGAAAAAAAAAAGTTAAAAGAGAAAAAATTAGAGGAAAAATGGTCATTCGCAAATAATGTTTAGTGGAAAAACTAAGGGGTGAAATTTGGGTACGTGCATAGTTTACAGAATAGGTATTGATATGTGCATTAATAGGCCCAAAAAAAAAATTTTCTTGAATTAAAGAATGTTTGTCATTAACCATTACTCATTTAGCTTAAAAACATGTTAATCATTTAATTTTAAATTAATTAATTCTCAAAAAACTTGTTTATTGATCAGTTAATCTAGACTGTTTGTGAATCAAATAATTCCAATTAATTGTGAGGAAAATTAGTTTTAAAAAAAAAAAAGAAAAAATGAATTCATCACTAAGGCTGAAAGTATAACCTTCTTCTTGTCCATATGGCATTGTATCATTGAGTAAGAGCAAAGATTGTGGGTCATGTTGGGAAGGGTTATTCTCAAAATTTAGGTTTATGGTCGTTCAAATGATACATTATTTGCGGGATTTTTCCGTAACATTGATTTTGCTCTTAAAAAGCTACTCCCTCCGTCTCACTAAGATAGGCAAGTATTCCTATTTTGTCCGTCCCAAATTATAGTCCAATTTCCTTATTGAATGTATAATTTATTTTCCATGTACTAAAATACCCCTATTTAAGATAATTGGAATCTAAACATCAAGATAGATATTTAAATATAAAGAGATATTTAAACGTTCACTACTTTTGTGAATTCGATATAGGGTAAAATTGGAAGAATATATGAATATCTTATAATTCCAAGAACATTTAAGATGTTTTCTTAATATGTGTGAAAAATGGTGGGTGTCTATCTTAGTGGGACGGAGGGAGTAGTTTTCTTGTTGAAACACGCATGTGTGCCCCTTCTCGATCTTGTTTGGGATAGTTTCTTTAGGATTGAATTTCAACATCTCATGTAAAACTCAATTGGTGTCCAGTAGGGCCAAACTTTTTATGGCATTTGACTACCATTTGAGGGATCCAACTCATAGGTTTAAGAGTGGTATCATTGCACCCCAAAAATCTCTCCATCAACATGACGCTCTTATGGCTCGAATCCATGATATTGGCTTTGATACTACTTGTAGGATTTGGTTTCGATCATCTTATTTGTAAACTAATTGGTGCCAGTAAAGTTAGACCTTTTACATTCGATCACTATCGTTTGAGTGATCTAACACATCGATTTAAGAACAATTTTGTTACACTCCAACAATTTCTTTTTGAGGAAAAAATCATTTTCAACATACTTTTTAGTTAACTATTTCATTGATGTGATCTTTTTACATTTGATATTTTTATCTTCTCTTTAATTATACATTTATTTTATTTTTCTTTCGAAAAATCTCTCCCAAACAGGTACGAAGAGTAACATGCTGTTCTCTCCCTCTCGATGGTGTTCCATGGAGTAAAGCTTTTTGTCCTATTATCTATTTGTTTCACTATTTTATCTAATTATAACGGTTTACATTCATAATTAAATGTATTAATTCAATTATTTAGATTGTTTTAATTGAATGAACAATCGATAAAATAACAAAAGAAACAGCTAATGTGAAATCAAGTTTCAACGCAAATGATCAAGTCCCCACATTTGGACATCTTAAGCCGGATGATCAACACTTGTTTCCCTAATGATGGGGGATGCATGTCCATCATTCGATCACACATGAGTGCCTTGAACCTAGATTTGAGTTTTGAGGCATCATTAAAAAAGAGTTCTATTAACAAATTCTACACCATTTCAGAGTGCAATTAAAAGCCGAAACTACCGGTCAATCAAATGTCCACTAAGTATAAACTATATTAACTATCACTTCCAATTGGATAATTCGAGCCAATGCCATGATGAAACCCTCCAATGGGGTACTAAGAGTCTATTAAACAAAATAAAGATGTTTTTTAAATACTTACCATTTTGCATTTTAATTTTCACTGCTGAATACAAAAAATAATAATTTTTTCCTCAATGAGAACCTTCAATGATTGTTCATGGAGGTAATTGGAGATACGTACGTATCCATTGTCAAAACTTGTAACATTCGAGTTATTTAAACTTCATATAATATCAATTGTTCTCGGGTACCACTAATAATTCAATATCCATATGTAAACAATTCAAATTGCCCACATAGAGACGATGATTGACATTTGTTTTCCCAACCATCAACAAGGGTGGTAATGTGGATATCAGATCTTTTGCACCTCAAATATAGTAACAAGACACTTAAAATGACACTAATTGTGATTGAAAGTATGGTCCACGCAGCCGAATTAAAAATGTTTGCTTGAAAGTTGAAACTTAACATATCATTCAATGTAACGACACCACATTTAATAATAATAATAATGTAGTGAAACGACACAATTTTTTGAAAACAAAAAAACAAAACGCACATATCATGTCAACTGTTTGAGTGGTTATTATCTGAAATTGTCAAGTGATAACATGCCATTCAATTATGTAATGACAATCAATCAATTTGAACATGAAAAGATATTTTTTTCCAAATTTGTTGTGTAGCAATTTCTTTGAGCAAACTTCCAAATTTTCCAGTCTTCTGCTATGACGTGATAAGTGCCTATCGGTCGACACATCCAACGATTTGTAGATGGAATTCATGGGTACGAGAATTGGTCAAAGATTGTAATTTTCATCTGCATTCATTGAATCGTGACTGATCTCAACTTCCAAATTGCAAGTTTACCCGGACCATCATCAGATAAAATTAGAATAATTCTAATTTTAACACTGTGATTAACACACTTGATATAGGTCATCAATGAGGCCTTGTGTTGTCGGTTCGAAGGACAAAAGTTGAGGCCTATTTAGAGGTTTTATATTTAATTCCCACCAATCGTGTACCAACCTTGTGTTGTGTGGATTTTCCTCCCAGTAGGGGGTTTTAGTTGTGCTGTACTTCAATAGGATATGTATCTATGCACATTCATATTATTATAATGTAGATTTATACTTTGTATTAAAAAAAACAAAGTTGATATAGGTTAAAATCTTGTAAAGCGAGATTATAATAGTGAATACATATGACGTCGCAACATTTTGACACATAATAATTATATCAATCACTGTGTCACGTCCAGTGTTAAAGTAGCATTGCTTTTAAAATTTATGGTTGATATAGATTATATAATTATACATATATGTATGTATAAAGATTTCTCGTGTAATTGAAAAGTAAAAAAAAATATCAAAATAAATAACAAAAATGTCAAATCAATAAAATAACTGGTTGAAACAAATTAATAAAATAACTGGTTGAAACTGATGACAAAATAAAAAAAATTAATAATTGTTACCAGCTCTAGAAAAAGTTAAAATTGATTTTCTAGCACTTTTGATATAATAAATTGACAAGAGTAAAACACTTTTGGTAGGTGTACAAGCACATCGTTACTAAGGAAAAAAAAAATATATTAATCAACATACAAGTGATTGTGTTTTTCTTCATAGCAATGTTAACCTTAAGATGGAACACAGTTAATCTTAATATTATATTTAATATGATTTTTTTAAAATTATTGAATGACCTAATATGATTTATTTGTTATTTTTAAAATGTGATTTGTTGGTACATCATTAGTAAAGGGACGTGAATATATCTAACAAAATTAAAAATAAAATTGTTGGAGAATAATGAGGCCACGTTTTAAAGGAATGTGAGTTTTGCAATGATTGCAAGATGTACCTTTTGGATGAAGTGGAGAGTGTGACACAATGATACTTTGTAAATTGGCTTTAATTTCTTTCACTTTGGATGATGAAGCTATATATTTTCAATGGGGCATTTATTATTTCTATCATACTAATAATTTGGTATGGCCTAAGGTAGGAGGGTGGTGTTGTCATGGGAAGCTGTCGGCTAATGTAACCAAATTAGACAGATTGCGTCTTGTTTAAAGAATCATACAAACTATTAAACCATCCCCTTTTTTCTTGGAAGTTTCTGTCTTATCATCCACAATAATACAAAACAAAATTTCGTATCTTATTATCATCCATTCTCTCTCTCTCTCACTCTTCTCTTACAAACTCACCTATCACCTATATATGTACGTGTATGACATGCTAGATATGTTTAATTAGCATTAAGTCCATGCAATTGCACCATGGAGATTTTTTTTTTTAAAAAAAACAATTGCTTGATTCTAAAAGGGGTCATTTGATCATTAGATTTTTGGAATTAATAATTTCTTGATTTTTCTGTGAATCGACACAACCTTCAGTGCATGAGTTGCTTCTAAATCATTCGTGTTGATTGGACATCTGGTCGTCTGGTTGGTTCCCAACCTTTAAATCTAAACCACTAAGTCAGTTTGATAATTTTGAACCTATTTGATTAATAAATAAAGATTATGTAGTTCTTTTGTATTTTAAAATCTAATATAACAATTGTACTGAAGTAACTTGATTTATATAATTTCCCCACAGACATTAACGTCGGTAAAATGTTGATGTTTAGTTTTTTACTTATGTGTTTTAACTAAACTTTTAGTAAATTACATGTTTTTTAATTAATTATTATTAATTTTCAATTAAATAAATTGCATTATTGTGAACGCAGGAAAAAAAAAATGAATGAATACTAGTCATTTGGTTTAAGATTTGATGTTGACGAGTTGGAGTTACGATGGTAAAATGGAAGTTGCACGATTATATATAGAAGAAGCTGTTGCTAGGTATGTCTCAAAGAAAGATATTATCTTCATATCATGTGTATTGAAATAGAATGAATCAAAGAAGAGTTAATTCGAAAAACGGCAAAATGATAGACCGTTGATTTGAGATTTTCCATTATAATATATAATATGTATTTGAAATAAAACTACCATTGTAGTTCGTATAGACCTACATTAAAGTTTAGGATTTTCTTCGATATTATTTTTAATTATTTATTTCACTGATTTGAATTTTTTTTCTTTATAATAGCATAATACATGAAGGTGGTATGTGATGATAATGAAACAAATCTATTACTATAATCCATTAAAGTCAACATATCCTCTTAACATTTTAATTTTCTAAGCTACCTTTTGTTGCCAAAGAATTTTCTCCCAAGAAAACAAAAATAATTGGCGCCATTAGCGACAAATTAAAGATTGTGATTGGAATTGAGAAGATGTTCTTGGAATTTTACTTTGACAAACAATTGACAAACCAATCACTAATTGCAAATGGTTGGATGATGGTCCTCCAATCCATTACATACATATTTGTAATGAGATTCGTTATACACGTACAATGAAATCCAATATACACTCATTGTAATGTTGATTACAATGGATGTTTAATAACAGTTGTAATTACAGATCAATCGAATTAGATACTCAACCTCTAAACCTTAAATCATGAACTCTTAAACTGTACACCTAAATTTTTTAATTTTTGTGATCCAATCGCTAAATTTTTGTAATTATTTTGAAATCACCTTACTTTTTAAATATGTTCCCTTAGTATTTGTAGATTTATAAATTGCGTTATATATTATTATAAAAAAAAATCTTATAAGGTTGTGATGAAAGATCTTCGAGCCGACTCCTTTTGTATTATGCTCTAATCTCTTTTACAAAACCAATGATTAGTCCACTCAAAGAAGGCTGTAAAGGAGAGTTGCAGGTCCGTCATGGGCCTACACGAGTTGTCAACTCATTAATTTCGGGTCTACACGTGTGGTGTTTACACGGGCAAAAGAATATAATTGGTTGAAATGGGCGCGATGATTGGTTGGTGGGTGGGTAGGGACTAAGTGTGTGTTAGCGGATGAGTTTTAATGTATTTTTATAAGTAGGAAGAGAGAGAATGAGTGGAGTTGGATGGTGGAGATTTAATGGGTGGAAAAATATATGGATGTGATTTATTTGACTAAATTTGAAATTTGAAAAGAATGCATTAAAAGCATTTTGTTGGAGGGTGCTAACACCCTCTAAATTGATCATCTCAAAGCGGGCCACCCGCACGAGTGGTTTCGTATTTTCATTGTTCACCCCAAATTGCTTGTTTATCATTTGAGGGTCAACCAATTTTCAATTTTCCGTTCCTACCCTTTTATTTTTATTTTAATTTTAATTTTTGCATCCACCGACTTGTTCTAAGCAAATGCCAAACATAAAACTTTTTTTTTTTTAAATCACAAAGTGTATTATATTAGACGCTAAGAAATACTTGGGTCTTTCTTCTTTTATCAGACACACAAGGTGAAATGACCATTTTATCATATTCCCTTTTGCAAGAGGACAATATAGACATACAATTACTTTCAATAAATAGGGTTACAAGAATATATGTGTAGCTTTGTCCCCTTATTCAATTTAAATTTAGAACATGCTATCTGTACATTCAAGTATGTTGCGAAATATATTGCATTAGACACACTATTTACTTTATCTCTTATCTCGAGAGAACAATACACAGAATGTACGTGTAGCATTCCACGTTTTAGGCGAAATCTCGATAATATGACAAAGATGCAAAACGCTTCACGCATACACGACGAGTTAGTTTACGAAAGAGTGTCCCCATGGGTCGGACTCCAGATGGTTGGATCCAGACGATCTGGGTAGGGTCTAACCGAGCCCAATCCACTAAATCGATGCCTGGTTTGTCAAAGTTCCTCAGATAAAAATGGGACCCCTTTTCCCAAGGAATCATTATTATGTGCACGTGCAAGTAATTTACTATTTCCTTTTTTCAGGTGACACATTAGTGAAGTTTGCAGCATCATCAATTGGAGTCAAATTAACAGTTCCTATTCAGCTATTCTATTAGCATCTCCACCGCCAGTAATATAATGTCCATCGTAAATGGGGAGAGCGTAAAATTGTACATTTGAAACCATTAATTAAAGTGGGAGCCCACATGTGTTGTGGTTGATACAAAGAACACTATGAAGTTTTAGCCTTGAAAACTTAAGGCTTAAAACTTAAGGAAAGTAAGACTAGTGCGATATGTCATGGGTGACGCTCAAGCCGTTTCATCATTTTTGGGCGTTTGTGACATTTTTCAACTTTTACGAAAAAAAGTTATGTGACATTTTTTGTATTGTTTCCTGATCTTTTTAAAACCACTTAAAAAGGTTAAAAATCATTTCGTGAAATTAAAGGCACAAAAAAAAAAGTGACAAATAGGTTTCAAAAAATCATACACAAAAAAGAAAAAATCTGGGCTTTTGTCTTAATTGGGTGAAAGCCCAGCTTTGCCTATTCTATCGACGAACTGTATTTTTTAATATTTTCAAGTTTTGAACGTATTTTTCAAAATTTTAAAAAAAGTAAATGGTTCAAGAGTCTAATTTTCCAACAATTCAAGTATAAAAAGAGAAGCCACCTTGTAAATGTCAACATTTTTAGGACCATGTGATCGCACATTTCATGAGTGTGGTAGCACCAGCTTTGGTGCAGCCTAGCTAAAAAGCTCGTATCTTTACAAGATTGTGAATGCATTAAGTAGTCATAAAAATTGACTGTATTTTTTGTATCTATCTACTAAGCGTGATAGTTTGATGGAGTTTCGAGCCTCATACTGTGACGTTTTATATATATGTATGGTACACATATAAACAGACCATGCTACATTTATAACGAAATTGTCCAGTAAATTGTACAATACACATGTAATAGAATCTTGTTTTTCAACACAATGACACATCGCATTACTCTTACATCAATAATTATCAATAGGTTACATGTGTATTGTTGAACTTGTTGTGTAATTTCTTCGTACCAATAATATTTTTCTATATAAATATAAATTTAAAATACTATTGTTCATATGGCATGTGTTTGCATATAACTTTTTTTTTCATACTTTCTTATATTTTTAAAATTTAAATTTAGTCAAAGAAATCACATCCACATGCTCGTAGGATCCATTTGCACTATTAAATCTCCGCCATTCAACTTCATTCATTCTCACTCTTCCTCCTCATAAAAATATATTAAAATGAATATCCAAATACCATACATTATAGTGACAATACAAGGGGCTAATTACTTTGAAACATGGGACAATTTTGAAACAAAAAGTTCAACAAATATTTGACTCGCTTGTACAGAATCGATTCTTCATTCCTTTTTTACAAAGCAAACTCTCAAAATTTTAAAATCACATCAAGACAAACCAGGTCATGAGTCATGTGAAAAGTCTTCCAATTATTTTGATTTTAATGTTGATCTTTCGTTAATCACCTATTCAATATTACTATTAATTATTATCTAAACATCTTCCAGCCTTAATAAACTTAATAACTTCTCAGTATTGAACACTCCAAACTTCACTTCTATAGTTCTTGTGTGACAAAACTACTTCCGGGATCAATTTTTTTGACACTCATTTTCAACCTACGTTTGAAAAAAAAGTTTACTTTTCACGTACATCAACTTATTTTTTTTAACTACACATTCTTCAAAGAAAATCAAATTTTCTCCAAAATTGCGTTATTAAGAGCTGTGGGGTAGAAAATATAGAGGGAAAGGGAAAATGAGAAGATTTGGCCCCTTCCTTTAGATTTTCCCCTCCCAAATCCAATTAAAAAAAAAATGGAAGGGTTTTCAGCCTTTAGGGCTATATCCCAATATTAGAAATGCTCTAAATAAGCAAATTTAAATTAAAGAACATTTGACATGGAAATTGATTATTACTCCCTTCATTCCACAAAGATAAACTTATTTTTCTTTTTCATTCATCTTAAAATATAGCTCATTTTTTTATTTATATCTATTTAATTTGTTTATTTTTCCTATTATGCAATTCTTTAATGTGCATTGATATTAACGAAAATATATTATCTATAATTTAATGTGAAGATATATTTGAAAAAATCGAACTCAACTTTACTTTTTCAATTATATTGGTTATACTTTTCTTAATCTGTGTAAAAGTTAAACTGACTCTATCTTTATGAGACGGATGGAGTGTATGACAGTACAAAAGGGAGAGGAAAAAAACAAGTCTTGTACATAAGTCAGCTTCTTTTAATTTGGCCAAAGGACTTTAATTGAAGTGATGCTTTCTTCTCCAAACCACCCGCTTAAGGTAACACAATAAGCTTGAGAAAAACAATTTTAAAACCCCCTTTTATTCATACCTTCACAAAAGTAGATATCTGATACCAGTAGAGAGAGAGAGAGATAATCACCATGTCTGACTTGGAGTTCATTCTCTTTCTTCTCAGTTTAGTTCTTGTTATTATCCTTAACCTCTATCAAAGAAAACAAAAATACAACTCCTTCAATCTCCCACCAGGCAACATGGGTTGGCCTTTTCTTGGTGAAACCATTGCTTATTTGAAACCTTATACTGCTACCTCTGTTGGAAAATTCATGGAAGAACATATTTCTAGGTAATTACATATATATATATATATATATATATATATATATATATATATATGAGTTTTAACATGATTGATTTGACAATTATTTTAATTTTAAATTTTTTTATATAATTTTTTTCAATTTTCAACCTGACATTTAAAACTGATTTAATTTATATATGCAGACATGGAAAAATCTACAAATCCCATTTATTTGGTGAGCCGACGATAGTATCGGCGGATGCAGGGCTAAATAGATTCATTCTACAAAACGAAGGGAAATTGTTCGAATGCAGCTATCCAAGAAGCATTGGAGGAATTCTTGGAAAGTGGTCTATGTTGGTTTTAGTTGGTGACATGCATAGAGATATGAGGACTATTTCTCTCAATTTCTTGAGCAATGCAAGGCTTAGAACTCATCTTCTTAAGCAAGTTGAAAAGCATACTTCCCTCGTTTTCGATTCTTGGACTGAGAATTCTGTCATTTTTGCACAGGATGAAGCCAAGAAGGTTCAGAAAATGGCACCAATTGATCATTTGTTCATTTTTCAATATTAGTATTGTTTTATTTATTTATTGATGTACTTATTGTATTGTATGCACACATAGTTACAGAAAAATTGTGACAGTTTTACGGTTGTTAATTTATCCACACTTCTGTAACAGTGTAAATAATTACAAAACTGTCACATCAGTTCTGTATATATTTTGTACGGTTTCATCAGTACAAGTGGATTAATTTTATATATTTTTTTGGTTTGCAGTTTACATTCAACTTGATGGCTGAGCATATAATGAGTTTAGAGCCTGGAAAACCAGAGACAGAGAGGTTGAAGAAAGAGTACATAACTTTTATGAAAGGAGTTGTTTCTCTGCCATTGAATTTTCCTGGTACTGCTTACAGAAAGGCTTTACAGGTAAAAGTTTTGTTTTTTTATAGATAGTTTTTGGTTAATTGTGTATATTAATTATTTAGGATGTTTGCTAAACTTAAAATAAAAATTATTTTATTCAATTTTATTTTCAACCACTCGTTTAATAGATTTGACAAATATTAATTTTTGGGTCTTATGTTTGCAGTCTCGATCGATAATCCTTAAATTTATTGAGCGAAAGATGGACGAAAGGGTGAAGAAAAAGAGTTTAGATGACCAAAATGAATTACTGGGATGGGTTATAAAGAATTCAAATCTTTCAAAAGAGCAAATTCTTGATTTGGTGCTGAGTTTATTATTTGCTGGGCATGAGACCTCATCAGTGGCCATAGCTTTGGGTATTTACTTCTTGCAAGGATGTCCTACTGCTGTTGAACAATTAAAAGTAATTAATCAACTTATATTTGCTCGTTTATAACTTGTTTGTTGATTTTAAGTTGTTTACAAAATATTACACAGGATGGTATGATTATGTAACAAGGAGTTTGTCGTGTGGCCTCTTTTTTTTTTTTATCCCATTTTCCTCTCTTGCCAACGGTAGATAGGGTGGGTGGGGGTTTGTGGACCCCACACTTATCCTAGTATTGGGTTGTCGTTGACATAAGAGCTAGACTCCAATTTTATCACCTCATAAGTAATTATTATTTGTGAGGTGTTTGATTGAGTAGCGAGATGAGATAAATTAATATAGTCACTTCTTGTTAAATGGTCTTACTATCCAGTGTAATAGCCGTGTGACGCTAAAGATTCCCCCAACCAGACCCCCCTGGCGAACATTGTGAGACTAATATGTAATTTTTTTTTTTTGCTTTTAATGTTTATGTGAATTTTAGGAAGAGCATTTGGCAATTTCTAAGGCAAAGAGGGAACTCGGGGAGACAGAATTGAGCTGGGATGATTACAAGAAAATGGAATTCACTCAATGTGTAATGTTTCTACCCTAACCCTTTAATTAGTACACAAAAGCTATTTTCCCCCCTTGAAATAGTTTATAAATAATTACATTTCTGCATGATTGTCAATAGATTGTGAGCGAGACATTAAGGCTTGGGAATGTGGTTAGATTTCTTCACAGGAAAGCCGTGAAAAATGTAAGATATAAAGGTATGATTCTTGGCTCCTAAAATATATAAACAATGATGAGGAAATAGTTAAAATATATAAACAATGATGTTATAATTTTAAGACGGTTGATTTTTTAAGTTATTTAATGTGCGAAAAGATAGATTTCTTTTGAACTTATTGTATCTGTAAATGGCTTTGATCACATGTGAATTGTTGACATACTTATTGTGTCAACCGTTGCAGTGATTATAATTTCAAGCCATGGAATATACATAACAATTTTATGTTATAATCATCTAAGCAGTTGACAGAATAAATGCGATTACTATTAATAGGAGAGAATTATCTAATAATTTTTTAAAATGTTTTTGTAATAAAATAGGCTATGACATTCCATGTGGGTGGAAAGTATTGCCTGTGATTGCAGCCGTGCATTTAGATCCTTCACTTTTTGACCAACCTTGGCACTTCAATCCATGGAGATGGCAGCAGGTTATCTCTTCAAAATCCCAACATATTTTTGCTTTGACTTATTAATCTTCGCCTTTTCTCTCTTTTTCATATTCAATGCGCCAATTGCAATAAATGAATTATATTAGAATGTGTGTCACCTTTTCTTTTCTCCTTAAATTTCACTTTTCCATTTCAATTTTAAGTCGATCAGATCTAGTAATCTCAATTCAAACTCTAAAATTATACTGAATTTATGATCATTTTAACTAAAAATCTTTTGAGTCGTATATAGAATTTTATCATTTAAACGCAGTATGCTAAACTAGATAGATTTCAACACATTGATAAAAGGCCATAGATATTTCAATGTTGGCAATATGAAACACATGTATACTTTGAAGTGATGTTAATTGTTGTCATGGGATGTACAAAAAATCAAAGAAGGGGCAGGAGAAGTACAGGTTCAAAATAGTAGTGACTTCTATTTTTGAAGTTGGTCCACTTCTTATATGCTAGTATGATAAAAGTTGTTTGCATTTTAGACCACCTTGAAGTTTTACATACCTAGAAGACAGTGGTCCATACTTTATTACACTAAAAAATAAAAAGATTTTAATTAAAATTTGTGGCGTGTAGGGATGGGGGTGGGGAGGGTGTAATGAAGATAAATTTGGGTGGGGTGACATTATTTTGAGGAGTCACCGTTCTCCATTTTCTGTTCATTTAGTTGTCAAATTCAATCAGAGCAATCCACATTTTTAAATTAGCAGACTTAGCAACGTATGTGAGTTGCTCCAATGGAATTAGATTCAGACAAAAAAGAAGACTGGAAATGGGATAGCATGTATTAACAGCCTTCTAAATCATCCTTTTCATCAGATAAAATCGAATTACGATCCAAAGCGGTATCTCCTTGTTGAGTGGGACCCTTACCATAGCAAGGTTTTTTTTTTCCCCCCTTCGAACACTTCCCTCCTCCCCCAAAAAAAAAAAAAAAAAAAAAAGAGATGGAAGTTAAACCATCTATGCCCAAAGTAATTAGGTAGAGAGAATTATTAAAGATGTTTAATATTTGACAATATCTTCAACACATAATGATTTAAAGTGGTAAAAGAGCTTGGTGTACATGTAGTCCAGCCTAAACTTGATGAGTGCCAAGAGGAAAGTGGATAGAATATTGAGAGGGGGAGAGAGAGAGAGAGTCACCCAATTAGAAGACAACATCAAGTATAAATGATTAGAAAGTAGTGTTTTAAAAAATACATAAATTACGTGATTTACATGTTAAATATTTAAGTTTTCAGATGGGAGACTCGAGTTTGACCACCCCTACCTTCCCTTCCGGTCTTCTGCTAAAGGGTCTCCCTTGTATAAAAGAGATAAATAAATAAATAAAATAGAGGGAAAAAACATATAAATTGCGACTAAACAATAACAATGTTAAATTTTTAAATTTTTATTATTTATAACCTTAAACAGGCACAAGTGCAAGTTGTGCAGGGTAAAAACGTAAAGCATGGGAAGTAGCAAAGCCAAAATTGACTTCTTAGAAATCAGAGCCAGTGGTTTAAAACAGACGATCGAAAAACACAATGATAATTAATGGAAATGATAATTAAAATGGGGCCCTGTATGATGTGTCTTCATCAATGAACAGATGTTTGCAAAGGCGTACGGATTAAAATAGTAATGAGTCTGCGAAAAATCTTTCCCCCACTCTGTCTGTGGTCTCGTGCGTGAGGTTGAGCTCATGATTAAAGTCCCCATGTGGAGTGTGGGGTTGCACGTGCACATCCACGGCTCCCTGGTCCAACCAATTCCTCCTTTCTTCTTTTCTACTTTTTCGCCTTTTTCCACTCTCACTTTGTTCCTTGGTACCACTTTGTTTCTTTATGTGATAGAGGAGAGAGAATGAATAAAGTTAAATGATGGAGATTTGTATAATATAAGTAGATCCCACGAGATATATAGATATAAAATAGGAGAAAGAATTAATGGGGTTAAAAAAATATATAGATATATGTAAAAATATATAGAAGAACAAGCGCTTAAACCTAACACATTCCTCCAGAATAATAAAGAAAAAATTTTTCAATTTAAATACTAAGCTGATATGATGTACCCTAGAGTACACATTGTTGCACAATCCAACTGATATATATAGCATTTTAATTCAGGGTGATGTATCACATCACTGCAAGCTTATGTCATAATATGCATTCTGAAATATACCAATTCAGTTTTTAAACTATACTGTAACTACGAGATACGATACTACTGATTGTATTTGAGCAGTGCGAGATCGAAAAATGTATAGTAACAATGAGTAATTATTCTGTACGTGTGGTTGGTATTGAAGATTGATTTTGATTTGGTAGTAGAAATAAATTTGTGTTCAAGATGTAGAGTTTTTGACTTCTTTATATAACAACCACATGAATTGCTGACTATGTGATGTGTCGCTATTGTTGAGGGTGCAGAATAATACTCGCGGAAGTCAAAACCCGACAACTAGTAGTAATAACTTCATGCCATTTGGTGGTGGACCACGACTTTGTGCAGGAACGGAGTTGGCCAAACTTGAGATGGCCGTATTCATACACTATCTCGTCCTCAATTTCCGTTGGGAATTGGCTGATACAGACCAAGCTTTTGCATTTCCCTTTGTTGATTTTCCCAAAGGCTTGCCCATAAGAGTCCAACGTCAACCGTTATAGTTTGGACGAAAGTGTCCATAAGATTTATGAGACGGAATCTTATGAGATGACATGTGGAAAAAAAAAATGAATTTTCTTGGATTTTTGGTGGGAGTTCAATTGGCTCAAGCGAGGGAGAGACAAGAAAAACAAGTTGGGTGTCATAAATTATGTTAGGACCACAAATATCTCGATATCCATATATATTCTCATTCTTCTTGTGTAAATTGTATCCCTTTCTTTGATTTTGTAATTGGAATGCACGAGTAATTATTTATATGAATTAATTAAGATTTTGTATCAATATGGTTAATCTTTTAGTTTTACTCCTTGCAATTAAAATTTGGTATTTGTAAATCAATCGAGACAACATCTATCTAGTTCAGTTCATTTAATACAATATGTGGGCAGGTGTCATTATATTCACACTAATGGTGTGCTAACACGTGCTCAAAAAATTTAAATTTTAACCTTTTTCTTTGTGATGGAATTAACACTCGTTCACTGTAGGTGGGTGATCATTTTCTTGAGGATGTCATCACTAAAATTCTGTCGATATTCTTGCAAAATATAGTAGAATTTGAAGATTATGCTTCGGAGAGAGTATATTTAGTAAGATACTTCTACTAGATAAGTTGGTAAGATCATCCAATACAGGGAGGCTATCATTCTGCTTTCGAATGATAAAATTACTTAGATTGGTAGGACCATCTAATATGGAGAGACTCATTTTGCTCTCAAATGACAAAATGTCCATCCACACAACGTAAAAGTTAATTATTGTTGTCAAAGAGTTAACTAATGTTAGTTTCTCGTGTGTCCGTCGATCTGCGAACCACGCGGCTTATCGCATGACGAGAGTGGTTGGTTTTTTGATAGATTCGGTGGAGTGGTATAACCCTCCTCTCTTTATTTCTGATCTACTTGCAAACGATGCTATCAATGAATAAGTTTGTCTTTTTAAAAAAAGTTAATTATTATTCACATGGTATTTCTATGGTGTGACGTGAATTGGGCTTTAGAAGCAGGGCCGGGAAAATAATTCTATGGTGACAGTGGCAAACACCTCAAGGCCTTTAATCTCCGTTCTTTCTTGTCCTTAAATTGTTTCTGTGTCTTCTACTCTTCTTTAATCAGAATTCAGTTGCTTTTAATTTTTGGAGCCATCAAGGTATGAGATATCCAATCAGACCACACAATTTGCCGCGCACGGGCATAGAGTTTATTTTAACTTTGACTCCAGTTATTCTACTGTTTGTCGGTTTCTCGAGCATGTGGACCTCGTAGAGAGTGGTTTTAATACTACTCCATCCATTAAAAAATAAAAATAAATTAAAAAAACTCTCCCCAGCCGGAAGATACTTTTGAAAACAACAAAAATAAATTAAAAGTTAAAAAATCATTTTGCATGTTAATAAACTCATTTTCGAAAAGATTTTCCCATGCGTGGGGTGGATCATTGTCCAAAGATACTTAATTTAGATGCTATCTCGAGTTCTACAAATTATAGGATTGGCGTTGCTTTTTTTAGTTGTCCATCCCGAATTATAATCCACTACATTTGTTCAAAGTAAATTTATTTTTTGATTTCCTAATATACCATTGTTTAATGGATTATTACAATTTTTGTTCATAATATTTAATAATTTTTTTGAATAACATAATATTTAATAATAATTATAAGAGTACACGGGGGAAATTAATTTTAAGTTTACTTTTTGTCAAATATATTAATTGATATTTCATAATTCATGTAAAAATAAAAGCAAGGCTACCTTCACCGGAGGAATGGAGTAATACTACTAATAATAATAAGCTATTACTTTAATTACTTATTGAACGGTCTCGAAATTTAGTCGATTTTTTATATTAGTTATCTTCAATTTTTTCGAGTATACTCATATTTAATATACACTATTACCAGTAAAAATAAAATGTAATTTCTCAATGTACTAATATATTTAACCAAATGCAACTTAAAATTTTACAAAACCATTCATTACAAACGAGACGTCCAGGTACGAAGGCACCTTGTTCATTCGAGATAAGAGGGGACATCACATACTTATTTTACGCCGTTTGGTAGAGATTTTGTCGCCATTTTATACAAGACATTACAAAGGGAAATCAGTCTATATTCAGCGACAAATTTCGGATTCGACTAATAGTGATCAAAACAATATTATTCTTATTAACAGAACAGAACATGCAACCAAACAGATTTTTCAAAAAAAAAAAAAAATCAAACAGCTTTGTCCACTGAAAAGGATTTTTCAAAAAAAAAATAAAAAAATCAAACAGCTTTGTCCACTGAAAAGGATTTGCATAATTTTGACCTCCATCTCCTAAAAGAAAGGAGGAGATTACCTAACTCTTCATAGCCTGGCTCCTTAAACCTGAAGGATTAGCGTTGGGAATTTATAAAATCTGAAAAGTATTATTCTTTTAAAATGGGGCCTTGTAGTAATTATGTAATCACGTTTGTGTAATAAGAATTCAACAGTAACTAAGATGATGTATGAAAGCTTGTAAGCCTGTGAACTAAAATCCGTAATCCGTAACTAATAACTTCATCACATAAATAAATCACACAGAAAGATACCGAATAAATTATTTAATTGTGGCTGTAAACTGTAACTGAGTCATACGCACGTAAACCGGTTGAACAGTTTTATACACTATCCAATGCTCCTCAATACACGAAAGTGGATTCCAAAGGCCTTTGAACTGACTAAGGAAACGTTTGTGCACAAACTAACCCAGTTATTCTTGTTCATCATCTTCATCAACATTCTCGGTGTATCAATCACAGCTAGAGTTTTAGCTAGGAATGGGTCTCATGGGGGCTTGTGTGCAAATGCCTAAATTTCAACCAAACTGGGCATTACAAATATTCACTAACTCACAAGAATCTAATTCCTAAACTCAAACACAGTAAGCCTTTAACCGAACTAGAATTAGGCAACAACACTATATATGTTCACATAAACATTAAAAGGGAGAAGTCTATAAATGTTAATTGATCGCAATTTCACAAATCACAAATCACATTTCACAACAAAATAATTTCAACCATCATTCATCCAATGGTAGTTATGAGTGAACTGTACTAGATGAATGGCGATAGCATTTGAGTAGTGACCAAGGGCTTTAGGTGCAATAGGTGACTGAGGGATGAGTATTAAGGACAATCTCCTCAAGTGCAGGAATCTCCAAAAATATCGAGTACAAATCATGGGATGAGCGATGTGAGCATTAATTATGGGAAATCAACTTCAATGATATAGGATATACTATATGCTATAGCATATTGTTCACATTCTCTTTAATTATTCATTTTTCCATTTTGTGTATAATTTGTCCATATTTAGCATAAGCACACTGCACATACTTGTGTATCTTTATATGCTCAAGAATCAGAGAATAAATATTAGCACTAACAAATAACAACACCTGGCAATTCTCTTTAAATTTTGCTTAATTTTGTTTAGAAAGTGTTGGAAAGTTTGAATCTCTTGCGAAAGCAAGTGCATATTGATGTATATTAGATTTTATTTCTTTTCTAGTTAGTCTATTGTAAATACCATATATATAAAAGAAATGCCGTAAGCTAACAATTTCAATTAGGTCGGGTAAATGGGTATGGACTATTACTGTTTTGATTAATATTTAATGCAATGTCCCAGGGATAGGTTTCCCAAGTATCGCGGACTTGGAGCTTTCAAGCTCCTTGCGGCATTAGCTCTTCGATTCGTCCCAACAAATACTAGCCAAACAGCCTTTCTACTCGCGACGTGCACTACTAAAATGTGATAATAAGGGGAAAATGTCAAACACAAGAACACTTGGAGTGATACAACCTCTTGTATCCGCTTTAAAGACATTACAACGACTACAAGACATCTCTTGCCCTCACACAAGCACTTCCGTTAATGACGCTAAAAGACTACCTCTAAAGCTCAGTCAATTGGACTCTCACTTGTAAGCTCACTTCTTGGTTGATGGTTACAAATGACTAAATGAGTGTCTCACCTATTTATACTACCACACGTGGAATTGATGGGTGAGATCAACTTTACCCAACTGTTAAGATTGACCCTCTAAAATACTTTACAATTTCTACATAATTCTTCTATACAAGATATTTACAAAGAGTGTTTTAGAATCTTGTACGAGGCTATCTCTTAGTAAAACCTATCTAAGGCTATCTCTTAGAATGCACTAAAACCCTGATCCTTCTTGCAAGCTTCCTTACGATTTCTAGACGCTTTCTTAAGTTCTCAATGGTGAAATCCTCTGGAACACATGCCCTGAACTAGAACTCACAATCTTACGGAGTCTTCTATAAACCTCATAGCCGTCAGGTGTGCTTTCGTGCAATGTTGATTGCCGATCATTCTTGCACGAACCATTTCCTTCATCAATTCGTGACTTAGGTATCATGCAGTTTGTGCCTCCAAAGTAGCCTTTGTGCACCCCATTGTCCCCAAACTTGGGCAAGGTATTTGGTCATCTGTTAGCCGAACTTGCGGGACATGGCAGAAGATCTACCTTTGATCACAACTTCACTAGCTGCTTCAGAAGAAATTGACGACGATTGAAGTACTGAGACTAATTCCACCGATGTATTTTTCTCAAATCGGAAACCTTCTTCCAGCGGTGATGATTCCAAAATCCAAATACGGACCTTGCATTATCAATGTCGAAAAAGAGGCATCAATTTTTCCGCCTCTTTTTTCCTCCTTTTTATTATTATTATTATTTTTAACAAAAATGTAACATCTAATATTGTTGGAATTAAGAGTATATTCTTTACAGATTAATTTGGTATAGATTAAGTTGGTGGAAAGTTGGTGAGAATGTGTGGTTGAGAATTGGAGATGGAGTATTAAAAAATATAAAGTAATTGTCAAATCAATGAACGAATGGTTGACAATGATGAGAGAGAAAAAGCCAATTTAAGTTGAATGAATTTAATATGTAAAGAAAATACCCTAAAGACCAATACAAAAAACCGATGACTGTAAATTATGGAAAGAGACAACATGGGATTTCATTGTTGCAGAAAATTGCTGTAACTATGCATGCAATGATATACGCTATAAACCGGTTTTGTATCCATTTTGTTTGTTTGTATCCTCATCACAGCCAGACATTACATTCATCGTCTTCTCCGATGTTTAATCCTCGTAGACATCGTAGTCTGAAATGTGCTCATTCGCATTTCTCCTTAAATTTTCCTTGTTCTCGCCACCAGCCGTTCGCTTCTCGATTGAATTCGGAATCTTTGCTGAGCCGATTCTCGATTCTCTTCTTTCTTTATTTCTCCACAGCTGCCCAATTTCATTTTCACTTCCATATTTTCCTTCAAAAGCATTGCTCTGAAAATCCTGATTAAAACTTACACACCCTACAGGTGTTCGACGAAATTCCTGACTGGTGAAAAATGGAGGGTTCATTAAGGTATAGCAGGAGAAGAAGTGGATATGAGCCATCTGATACTGAGACTGATTGGCCAAACAGTCCCGACAGGGACACGAATGCAAGATTTACAACTCTTGAAATTGAGGCTCCAATTTCAAGTCTTCCTCGAAGGAGACAGAGCAAGTCGCCATATAAACCTCGTGCAGATGATGGTAATCCTCGTTCGCCTTTACATAATTCGAGTTCACGTAGAAATGTTAGCCCACTGCCACTTCCACCTAGAACACATTCAGTTGGTGGAAATGTTAGTCCATTTTCGAAATCTGAACATAGGAAGAATCTTGAAAACAGAGTAAATGTTGGTCCGTTTTCTAAATCTGAACGCACGGAGACATGTTTTGGACAATGATGAGACTATGACACCTAGTTTACAGCAAAATCTTAAGGTTGTTAATCATGATGTAACAATGTTTGAGAAATCTAGTCATAGTAGGAGAGCAATTTCTGCTCCTAGATCAAACCAAAGGATCAAGTATGATTATGATCAAGAGGAAAGAAGAAAAGGGGACAGGAATATTGATGCTTCTCATAAACATGGTCCTTCAGTTGGTGAAATTAATGAAATGGCTGCAAATGCCAAGATTTCTAAGTGGTTGGACAGTCGTGCCCCTGCCCCCGACTTTGAGAGCACAGATTCCATCTCGCCCGGAGATATTTTCTTTTCAAGAGAATATACTGCTTTTCAAAACGTCGCGTTTACTAAAAATGGTGGTGTTGATAAAAGAGGATTTCACACAAAGCCTCAAGTTCTAGTTGATAGAAATGCAAATGGGCGTCCTAATCTAGTGAACAAGGTGAATTCTAATCTCGGCCATAGTTCTAGATCAACATCACAAACGACTACAAATCCCAGTGCTCCTGTGAGTAGACAGAACAGTTACATGAGTGTTTCTAGTGGAAGGACGAGTGTGAATACGGACAAGTTTGTAGCAAACAGGCGAAAGAGCCAAACAGAACCTTGGTTTTCTTGTCTCAAGAAAGGATCTTGTCGGACGAGCAAAAAATCTCCAGAAAAAGATAGGCATCTTGATGAGAGTTCATTTATTGAGAAGGCAGTTGTGATTGAGAACATCAGACCGTTTTGGGCTGATAAACATCAGCCTGCTTCTTTGAATGGATTCACTTGCCACAAGAAAGAAGCTTTGCTTCTTCAGCAACTTGTAAGTGTGTATTTGAGAGTGAAAATTTTCTTTATGTAGTACCCTTATATTTTCTTTATTTTAGAGTTGTTTTATAATTTTTGTACTTATTTTTGGTTTTATGTTTATTAGGTGAGCAATGAAACCTTTCCACACATCTTGCTGAAAGGACCTCCTGGTGCTGGTAAGAAGGCACTGAGTATGGCGCTTCTTCGTGAAATTTATGGAGATCCTGTTTGGAATGTATGTGTCTTTTGTTCTGCATTTATTTATAGTTTTTTCAATATAATCTTGATTGCCTGGCTAAAGCTTTAAATCATTTTCTTACTTCGAAATTTGCAGATATCTCATGATTTAAGATACTTCCACATTCTGGTATGTTCGACTTTTGATATTATGTTCTCATACTTCTATGCATATGAAGTATGAACCATCTAAGAAAATGTGTAAGAAAATGCATAAAGAAAATGTGTTTTCTTAATAGGAATCAAGGCCCATGCAAGTAGTAGTTCCTTTAAGCTCAAGCGCTTACCACGTGGAGCTCAATGTTTATATGGAGCCTAAATCTGCATATGCACTAACAGCTTTAGTGAAACAAATCAGCAGTGAATATGCAGTAGCTCCTGAAATCAGCACGGTTAGGATGAAGACAGATTTTAAAGGTTGACTGCACTATCACATAACTCATGAGACTTTGAACTTCCTATTCACAATTTTTCTAATCCTGACATGATATGCATTAATTTTCCATTACAGTATTGGTTCTCTATGATGTTGACAAAGCCGCAGAGAACATACAGCACCTGGTAAAATGGATCATGGACTGTTATTCTGATTCTTGTAAACTCATCCTTTGCTGTGAAGATGATGTAGACATCCTTGAGTGGGTGAAAAGCCGTTGCAAAGTTATCAACGTTGAAGCTCCTGTAACTCATGAAGTAAGTATGCTATCACGACCTTCAATTTGAAGGTGGAAAAAAAAGAAGAAACGTAATTTTCTATTACAATACAAGTTTGTGTACTCCCGACTTGCACTAGATCTTGTTCAAGTAGCTGATGTGGCACAGTCTGAACCTACCACAACAGCTGCCTTCCAACTTGCAATATGGTTCAGATTGCTCCACGTCAGCTCATTGCACAAGATTTGGTGCAAGCAGCTTTCACTAGATTGGGAGTATGGGTCTGTGTTATGCTTATCGTCATCTTAAATTTCTCTGAATGCCATTGTCACCGTAAAATCCTTTTTAGGTGGCTAACGTTGTTCTGTAACTAATCTTTTTTTAACTTTTTAGATTATGGAAGTTCTAATTCAAATAGCAATAAAGGAAGGTTTTGAACTATCCATGAACTTTGCTGCTAAAATTGCAACAAAATCAAAGCAAAACCTGAGAAGAGCGATAATGGCTCTTGAAGCCTGCAAAGAACACAAGTAAGATAGTTAAATAACAGATGCATTAGGTTTATTAGTTTTTTGTCTCAGTTTATTATTCCTCATTTTTAGCTATCCCTTTGCCGAAGACCAACCAATTCCAATAGGATGGGAAGAGGCAGTAATTGAACTTGCTGCAGACATTCTAGCCAATCCATTGCCTAACAGGTAAAACATTTTGCCGGCATGACATTTAGGTCAAACAATTAGTTGATGAAATACTTTATATTATAGTTTACTTTTCCAGCAGCAGTTAATTTTATTGACAAAAAACGGTTGGCACAACTATGTTACCGTTCCATGAGGTTAAAAATTCTGAAATTAGTGGTGAAATGCAAGATATCAGTGAAAATTCAGAAACTAATTTTCTGAACTTCTTGCCAAAGGCCTGAAAATATTATATCGCTCCAACTGAATTACTTGCGAAAGATTCTAAATTTAACGTTCGATCTGTCATGCTCTAACCAGATTACTTGTCGTTCGTGGAAAGATCCAGAAACTTCTAGCTGATTTTGTTCACCCAAGACTGATTCTCCTGGTAATGTACCGAATTCTTTTTCTTGTACTGCATTCTTTACCAAACAAGCTCTGTCATATTAGTTGTATGATTTAGTTGTCTGGTAGTTAACATTTGAAGCATGCAGAAGCTTGTGGAACAATTCCTTCGGGCGTGGAGGCTAATTTGAGAAGGGAAATTTATTATTGGCATGCTTATTACGTAAGTTTTCAATTTTTATTTATTTTTTTCTTTTTTCACTTTAATATTGTATAGAAGGGAAATGAACTAGGGAAAGGTCGACTTAGTGACTCAAATTGCCTGCAGGATAAGAGACTTCCCGTTGGGACAAGTGCCTTGTTGAAATTAGAAGGTACTTATCACCACTTCAGAAAAATATAACTTTTTCTTGAAAAAGGTTTGCCAAACAAGCACGAAGTGACCTGATTTTAGGCCTACTATTGGGGCATGTTTGGCACATTCATCGAAGAGTAGAGTTATACCTGATAAATTTTGATTTCATGTTTCGGTATAATCCTATTCTCATTGTCTAATTTGGTATACTTGTACAAAACATCCTGTAAAGTAATTGATGTAGAAGTTACTTAGTAGTTTGGCACTTTAGCTAACTAATGTTATCTAATGGTGCAGAATTTGTGGCCAAGTTTATGAGCATATACAAAAAGAACTCCAGGATTCGATAGTTATCGTCATCCAAACTGACTGGAGGAACGACATAGTTTGTCTGTCGAATGATGACAATGTCGGGGTTCTTGTCGTTTGATGATTAAAGATTGATCAATTTTTTGCTGTGTTTGGTGCTTGAACTACTGAAAAGGAATGTGTGTTTAATTCCTCTGCAGCTCTGCTCTTTGAACATGTTCTCTAGCAAAACCAAGACAGAGAGTAACAATTGCCGCCTATTAATGTAATTAGTCTTACATCGTCAAAGTGATGCAAAATGACATCAAATAAGTAGGATGTGTTTACCCCCACTTATTTTTGAGTCATGCTAGATGTCCACACATTTTTTGTGCGGATATCTATCACACCCTAATAGGGGTGTGGGGTGTGGGTGTAGCCTTCACACAAAAAATTGTGTGAATATCTAGATTAGTTCTTTATTTTTACTTAAAAATCACTTACTAATAAAAATAAAAGTTAAAAATTAATATCAACCATACATTTTAATTATTATTATCCACACATTTTGTAGGTCCATCACTATTCATACAAAAGTTAATTTTTAGGTGAAAATAAACTTATACGAATCTTGTTTTAATCTATTCTTCATTTTCAATAAAACCTATCAATAAATGCCATGAGAAGTGGATTATGAGCAATGTTTTGAAAATCATGAAGTGTGATAAAGCGTTAAAGTCCAGTTTCAAATTTAAGTGAGTATAAGTGTAATAACCTAAAACGTGCAAAGCGGTATGAACAAATTTTTTAGAATATAGATTACAAATGCATTGTCTTATTCAACAGTAGTTGGGTGGCAAAAGGATTCGCGAAAACCAAAAGCCACGATACCCGAACCTAATGGATCAAAAAAATTCAATCTGATCGATGGATCGGGTATGATTTTCAAAAATAAAACCCAAAGCAAATATGTAGTCGAATATGGATCCTGAAGCAAATCGGGTCTTGAATACGATTGGGTCGAGGGTACAGTATCGATCCATTGTCATTACTATTTGACATCATAAAATATTTTAGCGTGTGTAACAACACCATTCATATCAAAATAGTAGATAAAATAGAACTTTAATCGACGTAGCTGGATTTCCGGACTAACAAATGACATGACGTCCCAAGAAATTCATTGTAATGGTGTCTAAATATTATTTTAAAATGCCATGAATAATGATCAAAATCAATCTTAAAAAATATATATATATTTGTCACAACAATAAAATCACAGTAAGAAATAGTCAAACAAAGTTCTCTCTAAAAAAAAAAGAAAAAAAGAAGAGGAGGAGTTCTTGAGAGTATTGTCAACGGGTCGGATCGGTCGTTTCTATGGTCGACCCTTGACCTAACTGTTGACCCTTATTTATTTATTTATTTATTTATTTTTTTAAAGAATTGAAAGGATGAAGTGCCTAATGAAATCGTCTGACATTTGACTCTTTGCTTGGTTGCCACTGCTCATGAAATTGAATTGCCAAATGATATGAATTAGAGATTTAGCCATTGTTATTTGTCAATTGAATTGAAATGCTAAATTGGACTATTGACCTTAAAATTAGATTTATTTTAAAATAATGGATAAATAGAATTGGGTTGATAGTTTAGTAACTTTACAAATATAATAAATTAAAATATATATATATAAATATATATTTTTCGGGGTTGCTCGATTGGGTCACCACTGATCTGAACCCGATGCGCGACCCACCAACCCGACTCGTGTCGTGGATCGCCAAACTCCGACCTATTCAGGATGGGCTGCTGGTGGGTTCGGAATGAATCGGATTATTTTTGTCATTCCCATTCGAGAGAGATATCAACCGTGTTGATTACTCGAATAAACAAATAGACAATCGAACGACCCATTTTGACCAATGCCCCGAAATCCGCCGAATATACCATACCCCTCCATATTCGTCTGTTCTATAATAAGAAAAGCGAAGCAACGAGAAAGAGAAGCAACAAAAAAGCGTCGCGCATCTCTCTGCCCGTCTCTGCAAGTAACAATTCATTTTTCTACGGTTCTGCTATATTTGATTGAATCTGCATTTGCCAATTGCTTTTCAGTACGTACAGGCGGATGCTTTTCAGTTTTCTATGAGTGATCACTTTTACAGTATTTTTTATTTTTTAAATTTTTTTTTGGGAGACTGAATTTTTTTTTTTTTAAAAACAGGTTCTTAGACTTAATACTTCTTTAATTAGTTGATGGCTGTCAATTATCATTTGATCGTTTCACCTTTTGAGTTTTAGCTGGATTTGATGGGGGAGATTGAATAGAATTTGTTTTTCATCTCTGATGAATCAGACCAAATGGATTGAGTCAAGTGTTATCTTGAATGAGTATTTTTGAGATTCTAATTGAACTCCTAATTTAGATATTACTAAGACTTGGAGTTTGTTAAAAGGACTAACCAAATCCTTATAGGTTGGTTTATATTTTTATTGTTATATGATTTAGGATTATCCTTATCATGTCACCTTCAGGATGATGACTCATTTCGCAATGTCAAATTTTTTGAATCCGTATTTGTTTGTCTTACTCAGATCAAATGATCCATGGAATTCTCCAATACCATGATAAAACTTTGAGTTCTACTTTCAAAGGCTAATCTTGTTACAAGTAGTCCGAGCCCCTCATGTGTTTGTTTATACTTTCATTTTTTATTTGATGTGAGATCTATCCTTTTAAAGATATAAAATTGGGTAATATTTCCTTTTCTATGGCTTATTTGAATAGAATATGGCCGATAAAAGTGGTGAAGGAAGTGAAAGAAATTCAGAGAAGCCTCGTGTTGTCCTCAATGAAAGAATTCTTTCTTCAATGTCACGAAGGACCGTCGCTGCTCATCCATGGCATGACTTGGAAATTGGTGACGTTTCTCTTGACCATGCATAAAATTGATCATGGTTTTCCCAGTGTATTGATTGTATTCATATACTCTGCATTGAAACTTGCTATATTTTGCTATTTCTTCAGGGCCTGGAGCACCTGCAACTTTCAACTGTGTGAGTCTTTCTTCCGCTGCAGCGCCTCGATAAAGCGAACCCTTTAACTGATTGAACATATATAATTGTTTTCACTTCTGCTGAATTCAAATATCCATCTTTCTTAATTTACCCTGTCACTTAGTCATATTCTTCATTAAGTTTTCGCTTCGTCAGGAGTTTACCATATTAATGTAAATCAACCGTTTGAGATTTGCAGGTCGTTGAAATTGGAAAAGGCAGCAAAGTAAAATACGAGCTTGACAAAACCAGTGGCCTTATCAAAGTGAGTCATTTCTATGTCTCTGTCTACCCTGAGATTATGAAATTATACTTAAAGTTTATCTAGTTTCAAATTCTTCATTCGTTCATCATTAATATGAAGCAAATCCAGTCACCTCAAATCTAAAAATTCTGCTTTACATATGAAGCATTCATATTCTAAAGAGTTTCGTAGAACGCGTAGATTGTGTACTCCATCTGCAATGAGAAACTGAATCATCAAATGATATAGGTGAATAGAGTTCTCTACTCATCAGTTGTCTATCCACACAACTATGGTTTCATTCCGCGAACAATTTGTGAAGACAGTGACCCCATGGATGTTCTAATCCTGATGCAGGTTGGTTTAAAGTTTCAAAGTGAAAAAATTCTTTACTTTTTAAATTTTAAGTGTTCACTTGCCGTGGGAAATTTTGTAATGGATGCTACACTTTTTTAAAATGCTTTTCTCCGCAGGAACCTGTACTACCTGGTACTTATCTCCGTGCACGTGCAATTGGATTAATGCCCATGATTGATCAGGTAAATCCATAATTCTCAGCAATCTGGGGGGAAATTTTGAACTGATGTCAATTTGGTTGGTAAACGTAATAGTTACAATTGAATTTACATGTAGGGTGAAAGGGATGACAAAATAATTGCGGTATGTGCTGATGACCCTGAGTTTCGCCATTACACTGACATAAACGAACTTCCACCACATCGCCTTGCTGAAATTCGTCGCTTTTTTGAGGACTGTATCCATCAACATCAACTCATTACTGTCTTATATATATTCTGTTTTGTTTGGAAAACTGAGAATTTGTTTCTGTGTGTTGACATCACAATGAATGGGTGAGAGCTTGTCTGACAAATGTGTAGTTAAAACTTCAAAGGTAAAGAAAAGTTATTGAAAATCATAAACAATATTTTCTTTTTTCCTTCCTTTATTGAAGAATGTGTGTTTACGAATAAGTGTAAGAAAAAGTAATGTTTAATTAAATCTTGTGGAACAAGCTCTGAATTTGTGAAGGTGAAAAATTATTGTGTTTGGTTTACATCCTTTACTTATTTTGAACGAAATAGACAAAAAGAACGAGAACAAGTTGGTTGTTGTAGAAGACTTTCTTCCTCCCGAAGCAGCTGTTGATGCAATCAAGTACTCAATGTGAGTCCCCTTATTAATTCATCTCATTACTTATATAAATATATATAATATATATATAATGAACGATGACGCGATAAGTGGTGTTGTAGTACCCGCGTTCATCTTATGCTAACCCACAGGTGCTATATTATGCATGTTTCAAATATTTTGTTTATATGCATGGTTTTGTGATTTCAGGGATCTGTATGCTGCTTACATTGTGGATAGCTTGAGGCATTGATTCATTTCAAGTGTTTTTGAGCAGGTAGGTTTGTGTGCAATAACAAAATATCATGCCAATTTTAATGAAGCGCTTGGGGTAAAATTTTGGCATGCTATATGTGCTGTGAAAATTTGTATCTTCAGGTGATTGCATCTATATTAACTATTTAAAATATTTCCAGTGGGATGAAATTATGTAACGTGCATAAGGAGTGCACGGATTTATTACTCTATTTTGTTGGAAATTATATAAGATTTTCATATCTTTGGCCAGTGTTCCTTAGATGTGTTTAGGAAATAGTTTCTGACAAAGGAAAAATGGACTGAAAAACTAGTAAAACCTTGATTTTGAAAACTTTTTGAGCATAGACGTATAGCCATTTGAGGCTCTTTTGACACCAATTAAAACATTTTCCACCGTTAATGGTCCTATGCCAACTTTGGCACAGTAAGGTGCCGTCGATATGTGTTCACACATCTATCACCCCTGATGGTGGGAAGAGGGCATGTGGGCCCCATCCGACACTAGTTGGAACCTTATGAGTGGAAAAAGTTAACACCCTCTATTGATATTTTTCCACTGTAAAACTAATTTCATTCTCGTGTCTCTTATATATTATTTGTTTTGTTAACCAGAATCTGGATTTTTATCTCAACATTAGAAATGTTCTAAGAAATACATCTCTCTGTTTGGCGCTTTTAGCATTCATGCTAACACAATTTGCAACTCTGGGAACTCAAATTGGAGTTTTTACGTCCAACATTGAAAATGTTGTAAGAAATACAATTGGAGCCAAATTAAGATTTTAAATGTGTTCATGTAAATTTATTTTCACTTAAAAATAAATTAAAAACTAATTTGTTGTACGAATTGCAGTGGAAATTACAAAATATATGGATAATAATGAGTGATGATTTATTATTTGGTGATGCACGTTTGGCTCTTTTTGCAGTCATCCATACATAATTTTCATTTGTTTTAGTTCACGGAGTGATGTCGGTTGACCTCATCTGATGGGACTAATTCTGCTGTGAATGAGTGAATCTAATAGAAATAACCAACTAAAATAAATAAACCAAAAATAAAACAAGAAGAATCAAGACTGCAGTATTTGACTCAAGACTCATGTTATCTAATCCCATCGGGGTTGATTTCCCATCCTTTAGATTTAGGGTTCAATTCCCCGCCCCTATACTTATTTCCCATTGTAATTTGAAAAAAAAAAAAAAAGATTACATTATTTGATATGTTCCGATTACGTGTCCATGCCTATTACCCGACTTCAAATAATCTTTCGTTATAATAAAAAACTAGTGTTTGCACCCGTGCATCAGCACGGGAACCACTTACGTGAATAAGATAAAATTTGATAAACTTATTTATATATTTTTATTTGTTTATCTATTTACTCTTCAACTGTTTGTATAAAAATATTGAAGAAAATATTTTTAAATTGTATATAAATATTTTTTAAGCATTTAATCAAATCGAGTTTGACCACGATTGGATTTTTTTTGATTGGGGGATCATCGGGGAGGGGGGTGGGATTTGAACCTGGGTCCTTCACCGGGCACTTGGGCGTTTTTACCACTGCGCCACTTGTTCGGATCCTACCACGATTGGATTTGGTTGAACCTTTATAATTTTTTTTTCCAAATTTGTATTTTTGAATTGAGTGATTAAAAATTAATAACTATATTAACACTGCCAAAAAAATTCATCACACGCACATTTCGTCACTCAAAGAATTTTTGTTTCATCGGCACTAATCAATAATCAATACGTGAAGTATCATTTGGTGTGATTTATTTATATAAAATTTAAGAATATAAGATTTATATGAAAAAAAATGAATTTTGATAGGTATAGAATTATTATTTGGTAGTTAAGAAATTTCGATAAGGCAAGTTAGTACATGAAGTTTATCAAAATTCAATGATATTATGTGAAGTAATCAAAGAGAGAGAAAAAAATGAATTTAGGACGTTGCAAAAAAATTTAAATGATATGATTGATGTTGATAAGGCAATTTAATTAGTACATGAAATTTATCGAAATTCAACAATAATATGCGAAGTAATAGAAGAGAAAAAAAATTATGTTGCAAAAAAGTTTAGTTGACATGATTGACAATTGGGAAATCAAAGAGACTTTATTTTTTACTTTTTAGTTGATGTGATTGAATTAGTTGAAAACAAAATTTAATAGATCGTGTAGATTTCTAAATTTTGTTAAGGAAAATTAGTATCGAATGTTTATCAAAATTTAATGATAATATCTGAAGCAATGAATAAGAAAAAATATTGTAGCTTAATATCTCGGTAAAATAAATAATTGTGGCTATAATAACGTATATGGTAACTCTAATTATATTGCAATTTAAAATCTATAGTTAAGAAAGAAAAAATTAAACCCAAAAAAATTGAGTAAAAAAATTAATTAACTCGATTAGAGAAAAAATTTAAAAAACTCGAGAAGAGAATAATAATAATAATAATAATAATAATAATAATAATAATAATAATAATAAGAAGAAGAAGAAGAAGAAGAAGAAGAAGAAGTTGAACTTATTAGGTCATCTCCAACTCAACACACCATTTTGGTCACCATTCACACTAAAGTAGTGTAAATCCCTATACCATTTTAAATTTGTTACCAACCCAAGGTACCAAAATTTCTGCCAACTCTAAATTACATTATTTTATTTCTTTTATTTAATTTAAATTTAATTATTTAATTTTATTTTATTTTGTGTAATTATTTTAATTTGTATTTTCTGTAAAAATAATTCAAGACACATCATTTTAACGATAGATTGCAAAGATAAATCGTAGAAGCAAACTCAATAATCAAAAGATGAACAAGCATGCATAATAATAATAATAATAATAATAATAATAATAATAATGATAATACTAATAATACTAATAATAATAATAATAATAATAATAATAATAATACTCAATATTATTATTATTATTATTATAAACCAATGACATTTTCCCACTCAAATTTATATTTTTTTGAATTAAATAATTTATTTTTTATTCTCATTTCCCATCCTTCCTTATTTTTTAAAATTTCTCACCTAAATTGGTGTCAATCATAAAATCTCTTAATTAAATCTCTATCAATCTTAAAGTCTATCACCTAAATCTCTATCAATCTTAAAACCTCTAATCCAAATATCTATCAATCTTTGTAGGGTTATTTTCGCATTACACCCCCAACCTATTGAATTTGATACAATTTCAACCCCATTCTTTTTTTTCGGCCTCCTACCCCCCCAACCTATGAGAAATTGTCGCCACAGGACCCCACTAACGTTTTCCATCCACTTTTTCCGTTAGAATCTTCTATTTTGTCTTTTTGTGCCCCTATTTTGTCTTTTAGTTAAGGGGTAAAATTGTCCTAAGTTATCAATGAAAGAATCAGGGACACCGATGATATTTTGCCTTGTTGTGAAAATACTAATAATTAACTTTAATTTAATCCAATATTAATTAAATTAATTTTACTTCGATTTTTTTAGTGTGTCAACTGCACTTTTAGTCCAAAATAATAATAATAATAATAATAATAATAATAATAATAATAATAATAATAATAAAGTAGTTCAAATGATCAATTAAATTTTAGTGTGCGTTTGGTCCCAAATTTTAATTAAATTTTACATTTTATTTTTTATATGGATGTTTATTTCGTCCGTAATTAATTTTATTGAATTAGTTTTATATTGGTTAAATAGTTTTTACAATATATACCGTAACTAATAAATATATATAAATTAATAAATATAATTGTTGTGTCTAAATAAAATTTTATTAGGAATATATCACCGTACAAAATATACCGAATGCAAAGAATAATTACTCAAAAAAGGATTTTCAACACCGTAGCATTTAGTATGAATATATCACTATAAAAATTTACCGAAGGGTCTTTGTACCTTATGTGCGTGTGTTCATAAAAAAAAACTTATCTAATATAAATAAATAATAAAATAACAAATTCAAAAAAGATTTAAAAAATTAAAAATATCTAAACCCGCCCCCATCCAACCCCATCCCCACCCACTCTAAATTAAGCAGAAAATAGGAAAATGATTAAGAAATACGAAAATTTGAAAATATTATTATTTTATTGGAGATTCCACCGCCCGCCAAGAAAAAGGACCTAAAAGTTGAGTTTTAAATACCAATATGTCGTCGGAGTTTTTTAAAATACCAAATCGTCAAAAGTATTTTTTTAATACTATTTTCGTATTTTGGCCATTTATTAATATATATATATATATATATATATATATATATATTCGTTACTGTATATATTGTAAAAAATTATTTAACCAATATGAAACTAATTCAATAAAATTAATTACGGACGAAATAAGCATCAATATAAAAAATAAAATATAAAATTTAATTAAAATTTGGGACCAAACGCACACTAAAATTTTTTTGATCATTTGAACTACTTTTTATTATTATTATTATTATTATTATTATTATTATTATTATTATTATTATTATTATTATTATTATTATTATTATTTTGGAGTAAAAGTGCAGTCGACACACTAAAAAAATTGAATTAAATTAAATTTAATTAATATTGGATTAAATTAAAGTTAATTATTAGTATTTTCACAACAGGACCCCAAAGTATCAGTTTCACTACAGGCCCCCATTCTTTCATTGATAACTTAGGACAATTTTACCCCTGAACTAAAAGACAAAATAGGGGTACAAAAAGACAAAATAGAAGATTCTAACGGAAAAAGTGGATGGAAAATGTTAGTGGGGTCCTGTGGCGATAATTTCTCATAGGTTGGGGGGGTAGGAGGCCGAAAAAAAAGAATGAGGTTGGAATTGTATCAAATTCAATAGGTTGGGGGTGTAATGCGAAAATAACCCATCTTTGTAATATATAGTTAAATTTAATATTCAATTTTACTTATTTCTTTTTTTAATAAATTCTATTTATGTCTTCATTATTATTACTAATATACAAAAATAAAAGTATTAAATTAATCAATAAATTATAATAAATATCAATAATAAAAATTATTGTGGTAGGGGCATGAATATTATTTTCAGTAGATAAAACCCCTATTACGATAATAAAAATACTATATACAAAGATATTGCAATGACGGACGTAGTTGCAGAAGCTATCGTCGCCATGGGGTTTCCAATCTATTACAACGACATTTGTCATCGCAATATCATCAACTACTGCGACAATAAATATTATTGCAATAAATGAAAAACCCTATTGTGAAGGCAGAATTTAATCGCAGCAAAGGTATAGGCATGGATCTATTACAACGATATGTTGTAACGGCAGCGTTGGCATATTGCAACTAAGAAAATTATCAAAGTAATTTTATATTGAACATATTTTTCTGTACAATGCACGGGTGACATATCGAGGAAATATATGGAAAATTCTGTCGCAAATTTTAGAAAATCTTTTGTATTTTTTCTCTTACATAAGTTCTAAATTATATCTTGAATATATATCTTCCCGTATAACGCACGGGATGAAAGTACTAGTAATAATAATAATTAAAGAGGAAAAAAATACAAATTTATCGTTGAGTTTTACTCGATTATTGCTAAGTTGTACATAAGATCTCCTTCGAGTCTCTCTTATTTATAGCATAATTGTGGAGGTCTATAACCACCTTAATTTATTTACTTGTGAGTAGGGTGGGTCCTAAAATATTAGGGGACTTTGGCGAAACTTGATATTTGAAATCGTTTCATTTTTTTTTTTTTGTTTAATGTCTCGAGCCATTGCTTATATTAACAAAAAAAAAAAAAAGGAAAAGTTTATACTGTAGGTCTTAGATGATTACCTAACTTCAGGCCATCTTTGCAAACAGAGAAGATCGCATCTACTAGGGTTTTATTTCAATTATCTGTTGGATCAAAATCCAATCCACTACACGTATAGACGAACACCTACCATCATCTTCTTTGTGTATATATGACAATTGTGTGCTACATAAATTGTGTAACACAAAAGGCCAACTTAGCTAACCAGAGATTTTGGAGGCAAAAATTGGCGTCCTAGTTTGACGACTTTGGACAGTTCTTGAATGGATAAGGTAAGTAACTTTGAATTATTCAGCATTATAATAGGCGTGCTGATGATAAGTTGCGTTGGTTTGAAAAGTTTAGTATATTATAATTAGTTAATTCCTCTTAATATTTGTTTAAATTTCTATAGTAAAACTATAATGAATCATTTCTTGACTTATTTTTTCTTTCTTGTAGCATTAACTATAGTCCAGTAGTCCAGCTTTAACTGACCATTGACTGTTGACCAAGTTGACATATGCAGTTATGTTGTGCGATCAAAGAGATTGGTTCATTGTCCAAAAAAAAAAAAAAGAGATTGGTTCATTGCAGTTCTACATTGTAACTATCAAGGTTTTATTATTATTATTATTATTATTATTATTATTATTATTATTATTATTATTATTATTCCTTTTTTTTTACTATCAAGTTGCTTATTTGATTATAATTTAATTATTGATATTTAGTTATAGACACGTTGGATGCTCACATTCGCATGTGTTTTATGTACTCTTAAATTTGCAAATTTAAAATTTTATAGTGACACCTACATAAGATTTAGTTTAATTTCTACTACTATTAGTTTTTCTCACCACTAAGAGAAGATTACCAGGGGAACCCAAGATGGCACCGCAAATCGCATCGCCACCTTGCGATGGTTACATTGCATGGGGAGTTTAATTTAGGGTTTTGGGTGAGGTATGAAAGGGTGAGAGTAATTAAGGTTGATATGAAGAAAATGATCAAAATTTGTAAATTTTGACAATAACAACTTTGATTTGCAACCAAAAAAAAAAAAGAAAAAAAAAAGTTAAATTATTTTTTGTTGTGTTTTTTAAATTCTTAAGTTTATTTTGTTTATTTGATTTCAACTTTTTTTGTTTTCATTTAACATTTGTGAAGATACTGGTGTGGCTTTTTTTCTTTTAAAACCACTTACCGTATTTATCGTGATAACTCATCTTCCTTATTTTTGAAAATATATTAAAAAAAGCACTAAAAAAGATTTATTTTAATTTTTTTAATTTCTTGGAATAGGGACTAGTTAACAAGTTCTTAGTTTTCCAAAAACTGACAGATACAAATAGAAACGACAATAGAACCCTTTGTGCTCATATATCTTTTTTTATTTTGTTTATGAAATGCAAATGTGCTAAATTTTATGGTTTCTTTTCGGGGAAAACACACACACGCACAATTACAAAACTTTATCTAAGCTCTTAAATTAATTAATCTTTTTATCTTAATGTACTTCTTAAACAACCTGCCCACTCATTACTGAATTTTTAGAGATGGTCTGTTGTAGCTAATCTTACTATTATTTTATAGGTAATTAAAATAAGGGCAATTAATCTATCATTTATTTATAGGTTTAAAGTCATAGCTAATCTACAATTACAATCTAGCCCCATAATCTTACTATTATTTTATAGGTAATTAAAATAAGGGCAATTAATCTATCATTTATTTATAGGTTTAAAGTCATAGCTAATCTACAATTACAATCTAGAAAGTCATAGCTAATCTACAATTACAATCTACCCTATAATCTTACTATTATTTTATAGGTAATTAAAATAAGGGCAATTAATCTATCATTTATAGGTTTAAAGTCATAGCTAATCTACAATTACAATCTAGCCCTATAATTTATTGGAAAAATTACACGATTTTATGTAACTTTTAAATAAAGTAAGAAAATCTTACTGTTATTTTTTTAAATACAAATTAAGGATTATAGGGGTGGAGTGGAGTGTCTCGAACCCGAAACAAATCGGTAAAGGAACACTTTACCACTAAGCCAAACTCTTTGAACAAATCTTACTGTTATTTTATATATTGGTTTATAATTACTTTTTTAATTACATACAAAGCGTTGTGATCTACTTTTTCTCTATACAATACAAAAAATATTTTTTTTCAATAATCTACGAATTAACAAACATAAGAATGTTCTTCCAAATTTCCCAACTTTATTTTAATATATTCAAACATTTTCGCATCTCCATTTTGACTATAAAATATAATACCATACACAATCGATTAGAACGTTGCTTATTCTCCTTGACTTTTTCTCCTCCATCAAATAAATCAAAGCACGACAACTAGAAATAAGCCCCACAACATTTGAAACAACAATCTCAATTCTCTGGAAGCCATGTTTAGGGCTTTGAGTACGCGAAAAAACCGCCATGGCTACGAGCAATTAACCAAGGATGCGTTACTCTCTACCGATCCTTTGTCACCTAAATTGAGCAAATCCAGAACTTTGCCGGCTAAAATTCTCAATTCATCGCCGATCACTAAGTTCACTCCGGCGGCTTCCGCGGCGAAGGCGAATAAGCCGTCGGAGCAGGCGAAGAAGGTGAGCAAAATTCATCCATTTTTTAGCATCTTCGTTGAATCGGGACGACGGAAGAAGAAGGCGACCGCGAAACCGGAGTTCTCGAGATATGTTGAGTATCTCAAGGAAGGAGGTATGTATGGGATGATGGATATCAAGCCAAGCATCCAAAAGAAATAGACCATATATTACAGTCTATTAGTTGTACTTAACATGCCTGAAGTGTATGTAGGATGTAGCAATCAGAGAAATGATAAACGAGTGTTACAAATTTGCCGATTGGGAAGAAGACGCTCCTTGTATATCTGATTTTCATTTTCATTTTTTTATTTTCGTTTTATTTTTCAATATTATATGTTATATATTATTCTTTATTACTTTTTCTGTTGTGCTGGGCATCGCGATTATTGATCATCGATGATGTGAGAATTAATTGTCATTAATTAATTTATCATCTTAAATAAAAATCATACAGTTAGGCTCACTCAGTAAGATCGGGATCTTTTTTAATTAACAACATTTTGCGTGAGAAAAAGCTATATTTTGTTTTTGCCATTTAATTTCTTTCCTCCATGAAATGAAATATTATTAATTAGCTTGTTTGTTGGCCAAGTTATCGTGACAACAAATTCTGAATTTCTAACATTTGTGTTTTACACATCTTGATGTTGTCGTTTAGATCGAATGTGTAATGTTGTCACTTGTCACTTGAAGAAATATTAATAATACAAAGACATTGATTATTTAAAATCATAAATAAATACCATATGATAATAATTCTTAGCTTATGTGGAGCAAGAACCCTTGATTATTTCATGCAATGTGCATAAATTAATTTTAATTACTCGTATCAGGTAAACAATTCATAGAATTTTCCTTCTTTTTTTTTTTCTTTTTTTCTTTTTTTCTTTTTATTTTTTATTTTTTTTGGTGTTTTCGCATAATATATTTTATCTAGGGTTAATTAATGGGAAAAAATTTAAAAAATTGACGTGTTCAAACATTTTATCTTTCACGCAGACAATTGAGAAAAATACACGAGTTTTTATCCAAAAGATAGCCGTATTAAGAGTTAAAAAATTACGACCAATTTGATATCGTCCTTATCATTTTTAATAAAATAATTCCTTCCAATTATTTATCAATAAAGTCAATTATAATCATCACCTGTCAAAATTTTCCGTTTGGATTGTAGTACTATTTCACTAAATCGTGGTTCTTTTTTGAAACATAAACTCAGGTAACAATTCATCATCAATACGCCAAACTTTCGTCGATATCACACCGTCACATCAAGTGGTCCAAACAACAACCATCACCTTTGACTACACAAATACCAATCATTAAAATATCAAATTACAATCAAGCTACCACCACTAAAACGCCGCCAAATGTCACTACAGTTGATAGCATGCAATCAAATTCATATATCTTATATATGTATGACTTATATATATTACACAATTCTTATTCACTTAACTTCATTCATTCTCTCTTGTTTCACATAAAAATACATAAAAATATGAATGCAAACGAGGCAACACAAAATTGTCAAAAACCTCCAAAGTAATGAAAAATGCAAAACCAAAAAGGAACACGGTGATTTATTTCACTCAAAGGCCCGAAAAATTTAACCAAATAATGGTTGCTTCTCCCATTAGGCATCCACTCAATGGATTATGCTCAAGATCACTATAAAAATGTCGGATGACATCGCGATCTGGTCGTAGTACACCACAAAATTGATCTTGAAATACAATAAAAAAAAAATAAGACATTAATCTTCTTCACAAAAATGTACACCAAATATACATGCAAATTGCACAAATGATTGAAGGAGAGGATTAGGGTTTCAACCAGATATCACATTGAGAGTCTAATAAAGCATATTGAGTGGGTGTTAGCTTCTAAATTACAATGTATTTTTATGAGTAAGAAGAGAAAGAATTAGTAGAGTTGGATGGTGGAAATTTAATAGTATAAGTGGACCCTACAATATATGTGGATGTAATTTGTTTGACTAAATTTGAATTTTAAAAAATAAGAGAAAGAATGTATTAATGGTAGTATGTTAACATGTCCTTCAAGTAACTGTTACTCCCTTCAATTGACCGTCAATCCAACGGCCATGATCAATGGTCCACATAAAAGCTTCCAGAAGTCGGGCCATACAGCTAGGTCGAAGACCAAACTCCAACTAAATGACAAATCAGTGAGTGGCCCAAAAAGTACTGAGGCCCAACGTGAGGCATTAACTTTGGGTCTCAGTCATCTCTTTGGGCCTAGTTTGCGCGACTTTTCTCTATGAGGCCCAGCTGACAGAGGATTAGAGCCCCGTTTGTGCCTCTTCTAGAAAGAGAGAGCAAACACCAAGGGGCTAAAAATGAGGGACGTGGTAAACAAGCTAGTGTGAAGGAGAGGGATAAAGGGAGACGCATTCGTATTCATCAACCCCTCGGCACCAGTCGCACCCTATTTTGCGTCGCAAGACTTGGAACGAAGGTAGCATCAGATTTATTTCTTCAAAAATGGGGTATATGTGTTGTGTTGAAATTCCACTCGATCCCATTGATGTGAATGATTCAAATCCTTAGAATTCATTATTTATTTTCCAGAATTGTTGTGTATTGATGGTAATCAATCTTCTTATAGCAAGAGCGATTCATTTCTGTTGGTTTTTGATTGATATGGATGGTTATGGTTTTGTTCTTCATTGCCTTTAGAACTCTCGTCGTGTAATCAACGGGTGAATTACCCCGACCAGAATCCTGGCTGACCCCAGGTGGCTCCGCCGTTGCGATGCCGACATTCACAGCGATAGCTTTGGACACGCTGATAGAACCAGGAGCTGAAAAATCCTCGATGCCTGTGAGAGATAATGCTTATGATTCGAAACTCCAGAGGAGACATAGTTCTCCATTCTCAAGGGTCAATAGGCGAATTAATGCTCCTGTTTCGAAACTAGACAGGGGAGTTAGTGTTCCTCCTAATCCTACTCCTAAGAACGAGAATAAGACAAATGGTACATCATCTAAAGCAGGTGTACACAATTGGACTCAAATCTCACCTGCACTCTATGCTACTCCTGAGTCGACGCCACTTCCCGATGCCCCATCTTCATTCCCTCCGTCGCCTTACATTATTAATCACAAGCGTCGGGGTCCTCGACTCATGAAATCCTTCTCTGAGGACGATGTTGTGACTCACCAACGAGCTATGGATGAGAATGGAAATGATGCTGGAAAGGAACTTGCTAAGGATGATAGCTGTGTTAACAGGGTGCCTGTAGAGGAAGTTAATTACTCACCAACAACCATTACTAATGCTTCCCGGGAAGAGTATCTGAAGAATGGTTTGTCTGATGGAAGTAGTGATTTGGCCAGTAGTTCAACTGTTAAAAGCAGTGCTGTGAAGACTGTTGGATTTAATTTGCACCGGGATGGTGAGATGGATGATTTCTTTGATTCCCAGGACTTGATGAGTGTTAAGAGCAACAATAGTGAAAATGAGGGATTCGGTGGAGCAGAACAACGTTCTTTGAGTTCAATAACACCAACGGCTGAGTTTTATGATGCTTGGGAAGGTACCTTTGCATTTTTCCTTCTGGTTTTCCTCTCTTTTTTAGTAAGTATTACAATTAGAACTAATTGTAAGTGCTTTCATGTACTTAATAATAAATATTCTTGTGTGTTTGATCAAGTATGATACATTTCTTGACTAAATGTAAAAGTGTGACTGCTTGTTTGATGGATCACGTAGAGAATTAATATCTCAGTGCTTACATAAAGAGGCTGAAGAAGAAATGGAGCGAGGGAGGTGGGAGTATTACCATATTTATAATCCCCTATGTGAGAAAGGGAGTGATATAACATTTCGGTACGACGTTGTGAGAAGGGGGTGTGCAATTATATGATATTGTGATGGACCACTTGTTAGTTATCAACTATCAAGAAAATGAAGGAAGTCATTGTTTGAATATCGTAAGAACGGTTAGTCTGACTTGCTTTCATTTCATGCTCAGAATTGTCATCAGAGAGTGGTACGCATCATTTAGCCCCTGATCTTGAAACTGAACTGCGTGAAATAAGATTGAGCTTACTGATGGAGATAGAGAAAAGGAGGCAAGCCGAAGAAATCCTTAATGATATGCGAAACAAATGGAAGAGTATCTCTGACCAGTTATCTGCTGTGGGGTTGACGCTCCCTGCAGATCCCACTGCTATGCCTGAAGGTGGACAGCCCGGTGATTCTACGCCAGATCTGTGCCAACAAGTCTTTCTTGCCCGCTTTGTTTCACATTTAATTGGAAGGGGCACTGCAAAGGCTGAGATTGAGATGGAGATGGAAGCTCAGATTGAGCTGAAGAACGCTGAGATTGCTCGTTTGTGGGACCGACTACATTATTATGAAGCCGTGAACCGGGAGATGTCTCAGAGAAACCAAGAAACTGTAGGTAAGGTTTCTAAACCACAATGCCTTTTGTAGTTGTTTTACCTTTCCTTGGTATGTGTTACTCATATCATATCAATTTAATTAATTTCATATTTTATGATCTTTTACTGTGAACAACTACAATTGAAAATTTTTCTGGTGAGACCTTTCTTTCTTTCATAGTTTTGCGTATGCTGAACCACCAGGGTTGATTCGAGGCATTAGAGATGGCGTCATCAAATAACTTCGAGCATGTTTTTTATAGTTTACTCTAGCTATTTTACCTATTTTGGACCTCTACTTTCCAACTTTTGAATTACACATTCTCTCAAAAAGAGGGGGGAAATGATTATCATTCCAAGGTACCATGCCAAACAAGCTCTTCGTTTTGCCTCGGAAAAAAAGTTGCTTCACTGTTTGGATTTCAGATCTACAAGAAGGATTTTTAATCTCTGTATTGTTGAGCATGAGAGCCCTTTTTCAAAAAAGTTGCTTCACTGTTTGGATTTCAGATCTGCAAGAAGGATTTTTAATCTCTGTATTGTTGAGCATGAGAGCCCTTTTTCAAAAGGTTAAACTGCCAAAAAATCGACATGCTTACAACAATTACCCAATTAATACAACTTAATTACTATAATCACATTATGAGCTTGTTTGACAAAGCTATACTGCAAGTAATTTATGTATATTGGAAGATCATGTGGTTAGAAAGAGGAACCTCTTTGCAAAATGTGAAAAATAATCCTTTCTTTCGTGTGTATGGTTGAAAATGAGTAAATGAGGGTACAACAAAGTGATTGTGATAATAATTTTGGCAAACAAGCACTAGAAGTTGGTACTTGTAACCATTTCTTTTTCATTTGTAACATGATCAGTGATCACACCAATAATTAAATGCTAACATGTTGACAACTTAAGTTGCCAACATGTTGGCCGATAATTGAGCCTGGCACCACCTCCTGATGGTTTGCGATGATTGACACGTGGCACCAACCCCGTTTCGGTGTGTGTTGGGGTGGTTTCATCGATCAAACATGTTCGCATTTGATCATTAGTGAACATGATCAAGTCCACTTGATGTTTGTGGTTGATGATATAGTGGATTGTGCTTTTAACCCCTTAAATACATTAGTCCTGCTCACATCTCTTTTGCTAATTTGTAGGTTTAGGGACGTCATGTTTTCTTGTTCATCATATTGCAAACCACTTCACACTCCTATCATGATGATAAACATTTTTAAGCATACTCCTCCTCACCTGTCTTTAAAATCTTTAGTTCTAGCTTGCCTTTCTTTGCCAACTCAAATCATTTCAAGCACAAACTTCGATTTTATCTGTGCTTAGTGAAGTGATAAAAAGGTTTGCAAATTGTAACCCTTCTATGATGCTAGTTATAGTACATTTACATTAACAGTGTAATATTTCCTTCATGTTACTATGCATTTTATATTGTTGGAAGCTTTTAAGGTTTATAAGAAAAGAGGAAAATCTTGTTCAGGTAAACTTTCATTTTGTGAGAAAGTTACTTCTTAGTTTGAATAGTAGTGAGGATCAGGAAATCTGGATTGTAACTAGTAGTAGGTTTGAATGTGTGATTGGGTGGTTGTAATTAAATTTTACTTTGTCTTTGACTGAGTAACAGAGTGAATTTGTAGTGGAAAACAAACACAAGAAAGTGAAGGAACAGCAATTCCTAAGTGCTAAGACCCATTCTTGTTTGAACTAAAATGCAATTCTTGATTTAGAATGAACTGGGGAAAGATAATGAAGAGAAGCACAAGCGTGCAACTTCTGAAATACTGTCAATGGCTTCCCTTTCGCTTCAATTCAAGAGTTCAGCTGTGTTTGGTTTCAATTGTTTCATTATTATATGAAGAGCAGTTGCTTCCATGCCTCGAAGGTTGTATATTTCAGCTTCATAGAAAATAATGTTGTGATTTGATGTGTTATTTGACTTATGCAGAGATAGCAAGAAGACTTAGGCAGAGAAGGAAGAGAAGACAGAAGTGGGTTTATGGATCGATTGCTTCTGTGGTTACAGTCGGTTCTGCTCTCTTATTGTGGTCTTACTTCAAGAGTGGAAAAGCACCATCTTCCTCAAGCCAGTTACAGAGTCCCGTGGTTGAATCCAGTGCGAAGAAATGAATTCCCAGTAAATAGCTTAGGACAGGCCATGCCTCGTACACGAATAACAAACAAGAAGGTTAATTATACGATCTTGTGTATACCAACATTTTGTTGTTTTCACTTCAGTTGCATACTTTCTGCACTTGTGTACATCTAGTAATAATAAAATTGAAATACTACACAAGAAAGTTGATATAGCTAGCAATTTGGAAAAGGCAGTATGCCTATTACATTATTTTGATGCTTAAATCCCATTTTTCTGGAAAGTATTTCTGGTATTTTAAGAGTATTCTTGTAGTTTAGTTATACCTATTAAAATTGTTCCCTTATAAATAGGAGTTACATTATTCAATACAGATGGTTGTGTAAACTTTTAAATCTTATTAACCATCTGCTTTTCATGTGAAAATGAATTATTTTCTTCATTTGCTGATGTGTCTAAAGATTTACTTATTTTCAATAACAAAAATTAGGTCCTACCGTTGGCTGATACATCTAACACGGAGAGAACAACTCCTATCGGTGGAGTCTACATACTCCTATCGATGACGTCTACATGGTTGTGGACTTGTGGTGAAGCACTGAGGGTGAATGATCGTAGTCCTTACAAAATCTAACTTGGGTATAGTCCCTGTAAAATCTAGTGGGTATAGCATCCGAGATTCCGAGTTAGGTTTTTGTTTGGTAGCTCGTCACATGGTGATGTTGGCCCCACATCGCCCAATTCATGCCACGTGTTACGATAATTCTGGTGCCGCTCATCACGCCAGTAAATACTCGCCACTACCATAATTAAATGGTTGTCGGGCAAAGTTATTTGATAGAAAAATTTGTCCAAAGAAAATATACGCAATGGCACTATCGATTTGTCACTTTAATAATTTTCTTTCTTATTTTATTCTATTGTCTCTTTTTCTTATTTTCATTTGCAGTATCATATACACAAACATGATAGTGTTGGAAATAATTCTCGTACATTGTTAAATTTTACTACGTGTATTAAGTCGCATTCTTGTTGTGGAGATGTTATAAATAAGCAACAATTAGGGTGTATTTGATTGGAGGGTGGAAAAGTATATGGAATGTCAATTTCTAATTCTTTGGAAATCCAATTCCCACCCCTTCCCAGGAATTCTAATTCCTTGTTTTGAATGAAAAAAATTAAGTTTTTGACCTTTCAAGGAAAATGAATTCCATGTTTCAAAAAATGTGTTTGATGGAAATATAAAAATTTTGGATGGAAAATATTTTCCACCCTCGACAAAACACAACTTTAGTTCCTTTCATGTGAATTATTTAATTCAGACTCAGTACATTGATTGAGAAAAGGAAATTTTTGCTACGAAATGGTCAAATTGAAGACAATGTATAAGTATCAATATTAGACTAGACTTCACTATTTCTCAAGTATAACTTTAAAAATGCAGTGCAAAATATATTATTATACTGTTCTCTTATCGTGAGATCGACCGTATGATTTGTTGTTCATTGTTGTATGAAAAGTGGAAGAAATTTTGCAAAGTGTCGAAGTGAACGAACTTATATCTGACAATTGTCGGAGAGAAACTTCCCACAGTCGTAGTTATAGATGCAAAATAAATCTTTTATATAGTTAACTTTTAGAATGAAATCTATAACACCATGATACAAAAATAGATGAATAATTCTAGGGGGAACATTGTTTATAAACATTTTTAACTGACATTATGATGTGTTATTTTTTCATTTGGTGATAATGATAATTTTCAATATCCAAATCACATCATCATCCCCCAATGATAAAATACCACACCACCATATCATTTAAAAATATCTATAAAAAAAGTCCCCCTAGAATCACTCAAAATAGATAGGACATGATGTTCAAAATAGGTATATGTATTAAACATCAAATATAAATTCGAATATTTTCAAAATAATCACTGAAGATAAATAGTGTTCCAAATTGTGGGATCTACTCATAGAATCTCATATCAATATCAAGTATTACTCTAGTTGCACTCAAATGCGATCGATGTAATTGTGATATGGGAATACTTTAAACCTGTGTATTGTATTGTATTATATCGATATTGTAAATTATGAATTATATTGTGCACACCAAATATACATACACCATTTAGTAAGGAGGTGTGACCTCCTAACAACCCACTCCCTTCTACTAGAGGAGTGTATATATATTTGGTGTACAAATAGAGTTATTGGTATTTTAAATAATATTGATTTAATTAAAACAATTTAAAAATACTAAATATGCAGTTAATGTCTTGACTGTCTTATAAGCATGGAATCACTTCCTTTTGGGAAAAAGGAAAACTCAAACGATTTTGTTGTCAACTTGGAGATGATGTTTTTGTAAGTTTTGTAATTAAAAGAGGAAAAATGCTAGATCTCCACTTATTTTTTTATGTGGAGGTCTCCACACCCTAATAGAGGGGTGTGATAAATGATCATATTGCCCTTCTCTGTCCCTGGGAAAGTGGGTAGCCCACACCCCCTATTAGAGTGTGAATCGTATCCACACAAAAAATGCGTGATACCTACCAAAGTCTTAAAAGAGAAGGGCACCCGGCACGGGCAGGTACTTATCCCTTCACATGGGTTGCTATGTTGACAAAGACATGCACAAGGAAAACAGTAGTAATGAAATTAATACTATGCACTTAGAACCTAGACAGTAGAACAAAGAAATTGCTTTGTTGCTTTATTTCCTTAACCATTTTGGTGACGCACTGTTGAATTACTCTGCCTTTACTTTTTCTTTTTTCTCTTTTCTCACTACTCCCAATTATACCAAGTAGGTTGTTGCAATGCATTGTACTACGAGCAGCTGTTTTTGTACCTTCATTACCACGAACAGTTTTGCGTTCCATTGATCGTCGGTGCTGCCTTTTTTGTATTTTGTTTCATATTTGGCTTAGCTTATTGGCAACTAATTTACTCTTAACTCTTAAAGGTAGTTATTTGTAAGCAAATGTTTAACTCTAACCAATCTCTCAACTATAATCTCCAAATAAAATTGAGAGCTTGTTTGGGAGGGTTTTTGTAATAATGCCAAGTTTAAGGGTGAAAAATGACAGAAATTATTAGGGGAGATTCGTCACGATAATTTATAAAATGTTGGAAATTCACAAAAAAGGAAAAAAAATAGAAAAAGAAAAAAGAGGAAATTGGAGATAAAATTGTGTGAAAATGAAATGGATTTAAAAAAAAAAAGAAAAAGAAAAAGGAAAAGGGAAAGTGAAGCAGTTTGAGGGGTAAAAATAAATCTAGCAAATGATCCATATTAGTGAAAGTAGGTAACTCTGAGAATGTATAAAATTACAATTGAAAAAATGACGTTAAAATAGAATAGACAGTTTTTCTGCTGCTAAATTAATTCAAATGGACGATGTCAATTATTAACCACAATAACTAACGAGCTGTGTTAGGCTTCCTGTTACTTTTCTAGAAACATGTTCTAACCTTGGAAGCCAAATGTGAAATTTACTAATTTTCCTTTAGGGATCCAATTTTTCTTCGACCCATTTCACGGCCTATTCTTCGTCAAAATGTTTGGCTTGCTAAAAATTAGTCTCCACCAATGGTCATGTTATTGTTGTCGACACGATTAGGATAGGTTTCTATCAAGCCATTTCTAAGTACGTACCAGTGTTTATTTGTGACCTTTTATAAGTAGATATAACCAATATTTATTGACAAGAAATATCAATTCTTCACCCTTTCACTAATTATGTAATATACATTTTTTTTTTTAATTTCTGGAATGTTCTTCAAACATTGAACATGGTCTGTCCATGATCCATCAGTTCATGCAACTAAAACCGCTATTTTAACTCTCTATATTACCGATTTACATGGTTATTCCACGCATTCAATTGCGCAGTTCCACTCGACAACATATAGTCCCATCATCTTTTATTGTGTGGACAAGAAAATGCCTAAACTTCATTGCTAGTCGCTAGATTTTGTAATTTGTGTTATTTGTCTCCTGGAGCGTTGGAGTTCAAATTTACTGCTTAGAATTTTATTTAGTGTTTTATTCAATGAAAATATGTTTAATTATTGAAATAATACACTTAGTTGTATATCGAATTCAAATTTATTATCTCATTTGCTGTCTTATCGAATTCGAATACTTCACATAAACAATGAAATATAAATATAGAGTATTTCATTAATGGAAAAGCTAAAAAAAAATATATGAAACAACAAATTTAAACTCACATGTAACATATTTTCATTGAACCAAATATCGACAGAGTATATACACTCTCTCTGGTGATATCAATTCTTTATTTGAAAGGAGAAAAGAAAAATAAGGGTGATTCTAAATGCACCCACATATTTTAGTTAGTACACCCCATTAAATTTATTCTAAATTTGCCCTTTTTTGTGGTGTTCGGCTTGCAAAAAAAAATGATAAAGAAAAAAATAAAGAAATGAAGAAGAAGAAAAAAGAAAAAAAAAAGAAAGGAAAAGGAAGAAGAAGCGTGATGAAAAGTAGCATGAACAAGTGGGTAAAAGTCTCACATCAATTAGATTAAAAGAAAAAAACTAATATAAATACAAATACAAGAGCTACTCTTCTTGGAAGTTAACCTTTTAAGGTGGAATCCTTTACACTCGTACAAAAAATTTAACAAAGCATCGGAGAAGAAGAATTGCCGCAACTTTCTTCAATGAATTTGACGAATTGAGGAATGATGGTGATACAAGGTTCGTTCCAAATACACCTCTTTCTTTTTTTCCCTTTTTTTTTTTTTTGGGTTAAACTGTGTTCGGCCTACAAAAGCTGAACAAACGGGGGGGAGGAATGGGGTGTGTTTAGAAGGGTAGAATTCTCTTTTTTCTTTTAAAATAGGTATACCCCAAATTTGGGGTGAACTTAGAATCACTCCAAAAAAAGTAACTAAAAAAAAAAAAAAAAATTCAACTAAAGGCAGAGAAAACTTGTAGAGAGTAGTGGCCTTTTCCCTTCACCACATTATTCGTCTTCTCAGTGCTCACTTTTCAAAACCTTCTATTCTTGCCTCAAGAATCAAGATTACAAAATATATTGCAGAAAGAAAAAAAAAAAAAGGAAAATAGGAAATCAGATAACATGAAGCATTTTGCAGTGACACTAATTCTCTTACTCTCTCTCCATCAAAACTGCTTTGCAGACAATGGATTCGTAACAAGAAGAGGAATCCATTTCATGTTAAACGGAAGCCCTTTTTACGCCAATGGCTTCAACGCGTATTGGCTAATGGAAGTGGCTTCAGATCCTTCTCAGAGGCCCAAAGTTTCAGCCGCATTTCAACAAGCTTCGAGCCATGGCCTCACTGTTGCAAGAACTTGGGCTTTCAGCGATGGTGGATATAAGCCATTACAGTACTCTCCTGGTTCTTACAATGAACAGATGTTTAAGGTTAATTTCTCTCATGATTCTCGTAATTTGTCGACAAGACAAGATATTGTTCTTATTTGTTTCTTGATCCAAGGTTTAATAATGTAGTTTGTTGTTTTGTTCTGTTTAAGGGGTTGGATTTTGCAATAGCTGAAGCTAGAAGATATGGAATTAAGCTTATTTTGAGTTTGGCAAATAACTATGAAAGCTTCGGAGGAAAGAAACAGTATGTGAACTGGGCTAGAAATTCTGGGCAGTATCTTACTTCTGATGATGATTTCTTCAGAAATTCTGTGGTTAAAGGATATTTCAAGAACCATGTTAGGGTAATTAATTATTTTTACTATTCTAATTAAGATTCTTTTCTTTCTTTCTTTCTTTCTTTCTTTCTTTTTTTTTTTTTTTTTTGGGGAAAATTATGAATATTTTCTTGAATTATTTGCAGACAGTTCTTAACAGATTGAACACATTTACTGGGATGGTATACAAGGATGACCCAACAATTATGGCTTGGGAGCTGATGAATGAGCCCAGATGTGCCTCAGATCCATCAGGAAGAACCATTCAGGTCCTCACTAGTGAAAGATGAAAGACTTGATTTTTATTTTTTTCTGAAAATATTTTCTTATTGAGTACAGTACAAAATTGATCAAATTTATGCTACTTCTAGAGTGCCAACACTCAAACACTCAGTATTTCTTGTCAATAAGTACTCACCAATTGCGTGTATATGGTCCACAAGAATTATTAATTGAAATCCTCCGTGTACGTGCCAACTCCTCATTGGCCATAAGCCACGGTACTCGAGAGTGATAGCAAAAAAATTTCTAGCACTCGAGGAGTGCAGTATTTGGTACTCTTGACCAATAGCCACTATCCACTTACAAAGGGGCCACAATTCAATAAATAATTTGGTTCTATTGGCTAGGAGTACCATACTCGAGTACAAGAAATTTTTCTAGGGATTGAAATATTTTCTAATATAGTTGAAAAATCATGATCCTTATGACAGGCCTGGTTGATGGAAATGGCCTCTTATGTGAAGTCCATAGACAGAGCTCATATGCTAGAAGCTGGTTTAGAAGGATTCTATGGACAATCATCCCCTCACAGGTTGAACCTTAATCCAAGTTTCAACATAGGAACTGATTTCATGGCAAATAATCGGATTCCCGAGATCGATTTTGCTACCGTTCACTCCTATCCCGATCAATGGTAACTCCTAAACTAATAATAAAATTCAATGTACACAAGAATACCACAGGACAGTACAACCAACAAGATATTGACTTTATTTTGACTTTGGTCCCATGGTCAAGGCTATCGAGCTCAAGCGAAGAAAGTCAACTCTCTTTCTTGAACAATTGGCTCAATGCACACATTGAAGATGCTCAATATGTTCTCAACAAACCTATACTCATCGCGGAATTTGGGAAATCTTCTAAAGATCCCAATTTTAGCCCTTATGAAAGGGATGAAGTATTCAACACCGTATATTACAAGATTTATGCGTCGGCCAAGCATGGTGGAGCAGCCGCCGGTGGCCTCTTTTGGCAGCTTCTAACGGAAGGCATGGACTCTTACCGGGACGGATATGAAATAATCCTTAGTGAGAACTCTTCGATTGCAAATGTGGTGACTGAACAAGCTCGAAAACTTTACCAAATTAGGAAAATATTTGCGAGGATGAGAAATTTGGAGATGTGGAGGAGGGCAAGGAGGGCTCAAAGATTGGGTGGAAATAGAGTGAAGCCTATTGGGAAGTGATGGAATGCTTGTGTTTGAAGAGTGTGGCTAGCAAGTTTGAATAGACGAACAATACTACATTGTTGAAGTATGATTGAGAAGGATGTTTTAAACTTTATATTTACATCATATACAATGATCACATACTATACATTTGAATGTTATGTAATGAAATTTCTTTGTGAGTCGTTGTTTAAAGGAAATCTATGACGTATGACTCGTGAGTGTGTGCGCTTCTTCCATCAAGAAACTTTCAATCAATTAATGGTCACAATTCAATCTTCAAATTTAAGCATTGAACCATCAACCCAGGAAGGAAGGGAGTTAGTAAGGCCCACATAAAGATCTATAGAGTAGATGGGCTCATTACAAAGACTTGAGAGCCTCTTTACGGCCTTTTTTTCATTTGGGCCTAAATAGTTAATATGATCCAAACCCATAATTCATTTGCCCACCTATCCAATTGAGCAATTGGTCAATGCCTTGGTTTCAAATTTTCAATTCAGCTTGCATGCTCTCATTTTTCCGTTCTCCTCCATTTCCTATTCAATATTCATTCGCCTCTCTGATTCCATTTTTCTGCTAGATTTAAGAAATAACATTGCAAGTAAGAACATAACTCATACGCTGATTTTGCACCATCATGGAGAAATTCATCCTCGCTCGTGAATCTTAACTATATTAAATGCTTGTATATACATGTCTCGTTGATACTTCGATGCTTGTGCAGTTGCTAAATATTGTGGAAATGTGGAGTTATGCAGATTCACTTCGCAGGTTTGTCTTTTCTCAAGTAATCTGCAAGCAAGTTTTGTCATGCTGAGTTGGTGATTGGAGATCCAATTCAAGTTATAGACCCAGAATTTTATTTTTATGGGCCAACGGGTTTTGATGTGGCACCTTTTGTTGATGATTTGATTTCAGCTTACTTTGCACAAGATGAAAATAGTGTGTGCGCTCATCACATCCTCCATGCACTAAGTAGGTTGTGACCAGGGAGATATGAAAATTTTAGAATAGTTCATGTATTCATGTTTGTATTCTTTAACTTGGTTCTATATATGACTACTTTGTGTTACGTGCAAAAATAGATACTCTATATATAGTTTATACAATATCGAGCTTGATCTGGTACCCACGTGAGTACCAAACCCACGCCGAGGGCGCCACGTCATCACAAAATTTTTTTTTGGTATCTACGTTAAATCGGATGAATAATATATAACTGCCCCCTAATGGTGGGGGGCCTCACCCAGATCCCATGAATTTTTTCCCCGACTGTGGGCCACAATGGTACCAAAATATAACTATATACAACATATGTATAAATAGCACAATTGAGTGATTAAAACTAAAAATATGACTAAATGTAGTAGTAAGTAAACATCTTTCATACATTATTCAAAAAAAAAAAAAAAAAAAAGATCTTTCATACATAAATTAAAATTTGGTCTCATTCTTCTAAAAAAAATAAAATGCTGTGTCTATGGTGAACTCATCTTTACACCACCCCATGCATTAGAGGGAGGTGCGCTCTCTATCTTACAAGCGGAATCCATGACACTATAACGTAAATGAAAAATGCTAAGAGGAATGTAATAGAACCCAAAACCACCAGAATTCTAATCCACAAATAGGATACAAATGCGTTCAATACAAAAGCATTCCATGAGGAGTACCACAAAACCGAGAAAATCAACCCCAAAATGGCTCCCACGACGACTTGGCTTGTCGTATGGTACTGCTGAGAAACCCGTAGCCATGACTGCAAGTAAAAACACAAAAATATTACACTTTTTCAAAGATAATCCGTCTCTCAACCTTAACAGCATGGTAAGTTCTTTTCTGTCAAACATGCTAAACGTTGTTTTCTGTGTTGAGCAATGGTGGATATCATAAAACTTAAGTAGACTCAACACTGCAAGAGTGTTAAATCCCTGAATTCAATTTAGCTGACCAGAACTCACAAAATAAGATCCAATAATAAAGACGAGCCCACTCAATGTTGCTGTAAGTGCATTAATTCCATAACTTTCGACCACTGCAATGGAACACAAGAACTAGGCATCAAAAGTCATACTCAGAATAAGCAGATAAAGCCACTGGAATTACTTGTTAAGTGTCACAGTCACAGTGTAAATCTACCAATGATCAAGAAAACTATAAGCATTCTTTTTTACTTCAGCAAGAAGAAAGTAACATATTTGAACATGCAAATCTTCTCGTATGTGAAAAGTGAACCAAGAATCAGAATGCTTGCGAAAGGTTACTTGACATATGGATAAATGCAACTGCATAGAATATGGACTGTGCATGTGAAGATGGCATTCCAGGGTCGGGTCTTAAGCCAGAAACCGGCCTTTCTTGGTTTAGTATCATTTTGAGCACTACTGAGAGAATATTATTGAGGCCCACACCCATGGCTGCCCACAATGTTTCAACGTCGTGCCTCCAGAGAATGAGAGCCATAAAGAACACCGATACAACCCACTTACTCTGCATCAAGTGAAAATCTTAATTAAAACGCAATTTTTCTTTAAATTGGTTGCCTTGACATCAATTATGATTAGATAATATTGAAGGTTCTCAAGAAATGCGAAATCCGCTCCAAATCCATTCATATAAGTGTTTGTTTGGGGGAGATTTTTAAAAGAATGGTTTTTGAATGTGTGGTAAGATAGCATGAAAATGTTGTCGTATCAATGAAATATTCAAATGGATGATTTTAGAGAAAAATGATTCTCCGTAAAATCTCAACGAAACAGCCTCTAAGTAAAACTTGGCACATTAGTGTGAAGAAGAAGAAAATGAGAACAATCTCCAGCGCAGAAAATGTGACGGCAATCTTAATTTAGTGGCAAGTTTTAGAAATATCTTGTAGCAACAGTGAGAAAAATGAATAACTTTATCACAAGCACCAAACATTTCGTAACATTATTACGAACTCTAACACATGTTGATACAAAACCCTTTTATCAGCAATTTTTGGACTAATGGGTGGATCTGGTCCGTTATAAAACACAGATCACTACTCTTCCTGTTATGTAAAGAACCAAAACGAACCATTACTTCTCCCAAAAGTGATATCATAGCCTTTATCTGAAAATTCAAGTAATCATCAACGTCATGTATTCACACGTTAATTTAAGATTACAAAATTGAGTAATTTAAGACATGATTGATGTTAAGAATCTTCAATCTACAATTCTACATCCATCCTGAACACAAGAATGCCAATTGATTTCTGAATGAGTGTGGGAATATCTTCTCACAAACAACCGTTAATGAGTTTCCAATTAACAGCAATCAAATTTGATAACTGGGCAATGCATAATCAACACATTCAAATTCAAAGATATTAAAAAGTGTAAAATATTAACCAAGACGGGAAGTTCATTCACCATGTCATTCAGAGTAGCCTCAACTCCGCCAGCTCCAAAATTTGCGGCCCCTGCAACAAAATCTTCTCGTTCTAAACCTTCAAAACCGTCCTTACTTTTACTGGCAAGAACCCTAATCGGATCAATCATCTTATTATCACTCCGATCTCTGTAATTACAAAGGCTAAAACTTGAACTAGATTTCTGCGATTTGAATTCCAATCTCCTGGCGAAAATCCTAACGGGTTTGTGAAATCCTCTCGATCGAGAAACAATTACACTGGAAGTAGAATTTGGTCGGGTGAAAGTAGCACAGGCCGGTAACATTTTTCCTCGGCGTTGTCGATTTTCTGTATTTCAGTAAAACAGAAATCTCAGAGGACTCTGCATATCGGAAAACGCAAAAAATTCGTGGAAGGGGGAGTTTGCAGAAATGAACCGCCATTCAAAATTCAAAGTCAACGCATAGTCGTTATTGTTACGACATTACTAAACAGCAGGCCTGTTGCTATGCTTGCGGGAGTGCCGTGTCCTCGAGCGTGATTTACCATCCTATACGATATTTATTTTGAAATCCAATAAATCATGGTCAAAAATTTTAATCGATGCTACGGAATCGCCAAAACAGTGAAAGTATGTGGTGGTAGATATCCGGGAGCATAGTAATTTGCTCCTACAAGCACTTGATTATTACCGTACTAAACAGTGAAAGTTGGTTGAGGACCACGTGGGAGAAGGAAGGAAAGAGCCAAAAGTAGCATCTTTTGCTTCCTACTTTCTTTCTTTTTTAGGTCATGGGAACACCGATTTTCAGCTCACATTTGATTTCTTCACGTTACACGAGACGGAGGTTGTTTGATACATTTGATCATCGGGATTAGATGTGATGATGTGATCACTCGGTATAATGCAATCACCTCCATATTATTTAATATATTATTGAAATAATGTATGTTATATAAACATAATAAATTGTGCTCATATATAGACTAAGGTTGTGTTTGATTGTAAAGCTGAAAAATAGTTGGAAGAAAAACGTTTTCCGGATAAATAAATTTCTGGAAAAGGTTTCTCAGGAAAAATGATAGTTGTAGGTGTTTGATTGGATTAATTTGAAAGTTGGAAAATTGTGTTATTTTCCTTTTTTTTTGTGTTTTTTTAATAAAATTTGATCATTTTTATTATCTTTATAGTTAAAGTAAATTGTCCATTAAAAAAAGAAAAAAAGAGCCAAACTTTTTCCGGAAAACAAAAACCACCTCCCCTCCAAGGAAAACGTTTTCCTTCAAAATAAGGAAAAATACAGAAATCGAGAAAAGTTGGAAAACTTTTTCCGGGAAAAAAAATGTATCAAACGACACCAAAGTCGGAAAAGAAGCTGAAAAAGTAAGTTTTCCCGGAAAAGAAGTGTCAATCAAACACACCCTAAATCAATTTCATTGATTATTGTTTATATCATTTTCCTTCATTATCTTACATATTTTTCCAATATAAATTCGTACGCTTCATTTAATTGATTTGATAACTTTAAATATTTTTTATGCTTACTACCACCGGCATTGTTCTCAATTTCTTTGTAGTTAGAGCCAAACTAGACACTTCGATATTCAGTCCACTATTATAGAATTGAGCTGTCTTATATGTAATTACTTTGGTTCTCCTCCCTATATGGGGAGTTATTAGCCCCAAATGGCATATATGAATTGACACAGTAGCAATTGGGTCTATTTTCCATGTCAAAAATTAGGTTTAACTGCTGACATATCTATTCACGTTAGCAGTTATGAATAATGACTCCTTATCATATATGAAGGAGAATATTTCCCTCTATGTAATGTGACACAAAGTCTACAAGCTCCGCAAATGTTTTGGGCATTGATTGTGTGCGTTCTTTCTTTGTTGTTAGCACCAACAAGTAGCTCATGTGTATAAGTGTACTGGTGGCAAAAAAATCCAATTCAATCCAAATATGATGGATACCTGATCCGAATGGAGTGATTTTTGCCGATGCGATGATCCGTGGATCGGCGCAATAAGAGACAGATTTGGATTTGGATTGGGATTGGATCAAGTTTGATCTGATCCGAATTAATTTTTTAATATATCTATAAAATAGACTTACACTAGGTTTAGTGAGGAGGAACTTGATGAGGGAGTGATAAGTTTAATTTTTGTTACATTAATATGTCAATTACAATAGTTTGATAATTAATATTTAATACAATTGCACGTAGGCATCTCTGGCTCAAATATGAGTACTTTGGTTTTGACGTCTGGTTACATGAAGACAAAGGCTTTTTTTTAAGTCATATAGACGAACTTATGAAGATAAAAAACAATGTGTTTTTTTGTTATTTATTTACTCTTATTTTGGATGGTCTTAACACTTGAATTATGGGTTTTCAATTCTGTGATGTTTAATTATGCAATTGATGTTTAAAATTTTTTTTTTAAAAAAGCAAGACCAATATGGATCGATTCGGATTTTTTCTTGATCTTGATTCCACGCCAATCCAAGGAATTTGGATTTGGATCGGGGTGATTGATTTGGATTTAGATTAGGTCAATCCAAACCGAACCCGATCTATTGCCATCACTACTCGTGCGTGTATGCGTCTCACATCTCCTTAGGCCATCTTCAATGCATATCATCGATTGCTTCTTATGTGGCAGTTGAAATTTTGCTTTTTCAAAAAGGCCTGCATCCTTGAACCAAATGGACAAGCAAGCATCTCCAATGCTCACCTACTAGACACTGTCGGAAGGTGATAATTTTTTGTCTCCAATTGCTTTCTACATTTATTTTTTCTTCGAAGGGATGAAATTAGATGACTTGGCAGTGGGACTGGGGGTCTATATCTGGACAGCCATCTGAAATTTTTTTCGCCACCTCAATTTCACAGCTGCAACAGAAGCTTGCATTGGGGACATGAAAATGTGGATTGCTTCTTATGTGGTAAGGGAAATTACCCAATTCACTATGGCATTGGGGATGGCCTTAGGATGAAATCTATCTCGAAGGTTTTCCACGTCACTTCGGAGCATTACTGCAATTACGTGTCAATAAATAATTTTCCTAATTTTAAACAAGTGACAACTACATTTTATTTCACAATTCCCTCTCTATATTGTTCTAACCACATCCATCTAAAATGACATTGGCATCTCGTACTTTATTCTCTACAATCATCCTCTCTAGACAAAATTTGACAATCCGAAATTCTCTTAATTTTCGAATTCTGTGGTAGTACTCCAAATTCCTTCTCCATCTAAGAGGCTTTTGAAAGGAACAATGAAAGGGATTAAGCGAAGCTCACTCAATTACCAAGATCATCAAAGCTTGATTAATGCATAACCACAATCTTCTACATTATCCCTGATTTTTACTCTTTACGGAGATAAATTAAAGCACTCAACTTAAACAAATTGCACAACTTGATCTAGCTAGGTCATCTACGTATTATCTTTGTACACATCACAATTTTTGAAGAACAAGAACAAAAGAAATAGACCTAATATCTTCTCTAGCCATTTCTTCGTCGACCAATCTCCCGTATTCTTGGAACAAACTATCCAAGATTTCATCTCCAAAATGGTGAGAAATCAGCGATTCTTGGACCGACCTAACTGTCATGGCAACTATAGTTCCATAACTTGATGAGCTATTAACAGTATCCTTCTCTATTTCAAACATTTCAAATCGATCAAGTTTGAAAGAGCCCTCTTTTCTTATTTCGTTTTCTAGTTCTTCCTTCGATGGTGCATAAAAATGTATCTCGTAAGATTCCAATTTTTCTTCCTCGATTTCCCCCTACAAAAAGCACCACAATAGCTCAATACATGTGAATAAAGTAGTAAATGTGTTTTTCACGTATCACATCGCTTGAAAAATTAACCGTCATAAAATGATAGGAGCATTGATTGTCTAACTGTGACCCTTATAGTACTTTCTACCATTCCTTTCGGGACTAAAAAATATTGGGCATTTTGTGAGAACTATATATACCTTAGTGACCAAGGTGGCAAAGGATCTATACAGAAGTTCCCACAAAATTGAGGTGCTTCTATCAACATGTTGTGGACCACTTCTTCCTAGCAATATCAGGACCATTCGTCCTCCGGCGATGACTTCTTCTGATCGTGATCGAAGGAATAAGGAAAAGTCTTGTTGAAACTGTTGAAAGTATGCTTCTACTACTTGCGGTGGGCTTTTTTCCGATATGTATATGCTTTTCTTGTTTAATGACTCTCCGTGCTCATTGTATATGCCTGGAGGGACCTATAGAAATGATATCCATTTGATTAATTTAGAGCCTCAAATTATAAATTAAATAATACTTGGTGGTGATTTGATGAAAATGACAAAAGTTGAAAAGAAAGAGGAGACAAACTTTAAACTCTCACAATCATTGAATTAGTCCTAGATTATCATAATGTATCAAAGAAAAGAGATATATCGAAAACCTTATAAAAATTAAAAACGTAATCTAATATCCACGTGTGCATAATTTATTGTGTCAACAAGAGACATATTAGCTCTCGAAATTGAGATATTCTGGGGAGATTATATCATATCGAGACGATAATATCTAGTACTGTTATATTCTGTCACCACTTCGTAACACGAGAACCAACACTTCCCAAGCAATTAAGTTCCACTATAATTACGTAGTTTTTGGAAACTTAAGTTACTAAATATGGTCATAACTCATAAGTTGTCCCATAGCATGTGCTTAGAAGTCCATTTCAACATTGGATAAAGTGACCCCAAGCATATGTTAAAGCTAATCCTTCTCTGGTACAAAAACCTCAATACTTCAAGTCAAATAACAAGCTCTAGTCAACATCGAATAACATTATAAGATTATTGGGAAAATATAAAAGAGACTAACCCTTGAAAGCCAATGCAAGCTGTTGGATGAATATATGTAGTGCAAACACTTGTCTGGGAAAAGTCTTCCATAAAAAGTACCAGGATAACCAGCTATGTAAATAGATGGACTACCCCCATAATTCCTTCCTTTCTTAAGCTCCCTATACAAATCGGGCAATGCTTGAAATATCGTGTTGAAATCGTTGGTCGGTAAGTCGTTCAGATACACACGAAACTCGGGCCCCCGGTCGAAGAGCTTACGGGAACTAATTACCCTTTCAACAGCATTTACAAGCTCTTTTATGTTTGTTAAAGTGTTAGGTCCAGAGGAACAGCCCAAGTCAGCTATGCCTATGCTCTTCGGCCTTGTTTCCACAACCATTTCTTGTATGGCCCCGAGTGTTACGTGCTTCACTTTGTCCGCCGCTCTTTTCTGCCGTCAACAAAAATTATTAATCGATGGTCAACACACAGTACCCGATAAGATTAAAGTGTATATGTAGTAATTCTTTTTCTGTGACCTCAAATCAAATCAATTTTATTAAGAAAAGGAAAATTTTCTTGTACTTCCACTGTACTGAGTACTTATTATTCCTTAATATGGTATAAATAGGGAGTACTAGAAATTTTGAGAGAGACAGAGAGAGAGAGAGAGAGAGAGAGACCTGAATTGAAGAGTTTTTGAAGTAACTTGTCTCTCCTAGACCACCCTTCATGTGGAAGACCTTCTCAAGATCCATGCTGAGAGAGTTATTTGAGTTGATGTTAGGGGCTTAGTATCTCTCTTTATGTAGAAGAGAGTTATTTTGAGTTGATGCTAGGGCCTTGGTATTGCTTTATATATAGAATTATTTGAGTTGATGCTAGGGCCCTAGCGTCCCTTTTTATATATATATATGTATATAGAGACGTCAACGTTATCTTGAATGTTTTTAAGAAACGCTTTCTTTGAGACGAGGATGAATTTTAGATGTTCTTCGATCCATGGGATAATTATTCAAACATCACAAAGCATTGAGCTGTAAATGAGATAAATAGGATAGAGTATCAATTGCGCAATTTTAGAGCAATTGTGCACCAAAATAGAATATCTTCATCAGATATCCCGTTGAAAATATTTAAATAAAATTATCATGAAGTGCCCCATACAATTTTGTTAAATAAAACACGCTTCAAAATTAGATTAAAGCAAATAGTTGACAAATTTAAGTGTAGCGACAAAATCACCGCCTAAATTTTATTTGCTATGAGATTGAAGTCAACTCTTAAGAGTGGAAGTGAAGAAGAAAAAATTATTTTATTTTCTCAGTTGAAAAATAAATCTGCAATAATTGGAACGACTAATGAGGCACGGGTTTATCAGCTAAGCAACTAACTAACCCATCTAATCTAAATAATTATCAGCTAATATTCCAACTAATGTCCGGCTATGCATACATTATTAATTAAGAAAAGAAGGAAGTAACTAAACTTGCGGAAATTATGTGTACGGAAACGGGTTGTGGGGGCAAAGTTTAATGTACCAAGAACTTTGAATTTTGAACGGAGCTTAATATAATATATATATATATATATATATATATATATATATATTTGAATATGAATGGAGCTTAATATTGAAAACTATTTCTTCAGTAATTCGATTTTCAAGTAAGTAACTAAACTTGTAAAATAAGGTTAAAACAAATTTGGTAAAATAATTGATACATAGACAATTCATGTTGTATGCATGGCACAATTTCAGGGTTTTAAACAAAATTTGATATTGAAAACTCTATGTATTGTTTAATGTTCAAGGATTTTTTTCACATAAAAGAACATTATAATAGAGACTCTTAATCATAAGCAATTGATCATTTGTTTGGATTCGAGTCTATACCCATCTCCAAAATCCTCCATTATATAAACAAAAAAAAAATAGCAGCAACAACAACAACAATAATAACAATAACAATTTTCTTAATTTCCCTAATCTCACAGTCGACATGGTTGTTGTGCAAAACATATTATATTTGATTTCTTGGAAGGTTTTTCATTGGTAAATTACACCGAATGTTAGAGCAACTCTAATACTATTTTCTATACTATAATGTCTACTAAAGAGAGAGAAAGATACATTTTTTCTTATGGTCCCATATTTTTTTATTTTTTATTTTTTAAATTACTTTTCTCTCAATTATTCCACTTTTTTCTCACTTTTTCTTCGTCGCTTCCCGTGTTTTTTTCTAAAATCCCACATTCATCTGCACACTTTTTATTACTACTAGTATTTTCTCCCGTGCGTTGTACGAGGAGATTTATGGCCAAATTATAATTTAAAATATGTGTAAAATAAAAATTATAATAACAAATTTTCCTTTTTTTGTGGTAAATAGCATAAGAAACAAAATAATAAAACTAAGAACTGGATTAGAAATAATGTGTGATATAACATCTTTAAAGAAGATGACGAAACTATATAAAAACACATTCGGTCAAAAAAGTATAAAAGCACATTATTTCGTCCCCGTTTGGTTATAAATTTTTCCTTGATTTTGGGTGATTTAATGGGAGAGATATGGATGAGAAATTTAAAAAGATCACACACGATAATAACACGGATCGGAGGGATAAGGAGTGATTCTGTCAAAAGATCAAATGTGATAATAATGTGAGATTATGCATGGGTTGAAAATTGGGTATTTGTATTTGAGTAAGAAATATAAATAAAATATTATTTTTTAATTCTGAAAATTATAAGTTTGAGCGGGAAACTGACCTTATTTTATTAATATATAAATAGATTTTTTTTATTATTTTTAAATTTGTTTCTATCTCTCTCCTCATTTTCAATTTTCTCTCTCATCTTTCTCTATCCTCATTTTCACTCCATTTCTATTAAAATAATTATCTTCTCTCTACCTCTTTTCTCCATATCATTTTGAAAACCCAATTTAACACTGGGGATGCTCTAAATCCATTTTTTGGTCTATTTGTACTTTCATTCATAACATTTTTTTATGAACGGTATAGTCACCTTCTTTTGGAAAATAAGTCTATTTTTCATCCAAATAATATATATATATATATATATATATATTGTAATATTTTTCAAACTAAATTATTCTGAAATCTAAATAGACCAAAGCACGTAGTTTATATATATAAGATAAGAGAAATAATAAAGAATTTAGTCACCCATAACCTCACACTCATCACTACTTTGTTACCAATTTCAACTAGAAGAAATATAATAAAATTTAAAATAAAGCTTATCTTTTTATTTTAAATTCAAATTGTCAATAAGCTTTGTTTCATTGCATTCTTGTTAATAAAACCATTTCTCGGATAGATATCAAGAGTTTTGTTTTGCTGTTCACATATGATCATATGGACACCTTCGGATTCAACACATGGGTGGATGGGGGCCACATAACCCCTTCTCCCACCATAAAGAGAGACACGTATCGCGTATCCGTCTATATATCAATATCCTAAAATACCCATACGTGAATAACGGAATACTTGCTCAGATACCAATGAGATAACTGATAAGTATGAGGTTCTAAGATAAAAATTCTCTATTTTTTTTTGTTTTACATATAAATTTTAAAAAAAGGGAGGATTGAGAATAAAAGTGCACATAAAATCAAGGATGGATAATATTTTGCGTAATTTAATTTTAAATAAATAAAATTGTTGTTTGGACGAGAGAAGTCACAATCTGGAAATCAGAGATAGGCATGGGTAAAGTACAAAGTTGTGTGGTGTTGAATTAAAGTAGCTTCTCGACTCTCTATTATATGTCAACTTGAAGCACCCACCATTTGGCTTTGTATTGGATTATCGTAACTAGTATTCCATTGGCGTGAAATGACCAACTAGATATCGACATCAAACTGTCTACCACTTAAAAATATTCCAAAATGTTTTTGACTCAAAACAGTCTTTCTGCCCTTATCAAATAATAATTCATTAGCTGTTTTCCTCTTCCATTAGAGCGTGACATATGCATAAAGAAGTATGTCATTTACTTACTTTGTAAACCTTTTTTTTTTTTTTTTTTTGGCAAAAGTTACTTGTAATTTTTTAGGCAATCATCAACGTTAGTTAGTGATTAAAAAGCGAAAGTACTCAATACTTTTCTTTTTTTTTTTTTTTGATTGAGGGACGGGGATGAGAATTGAATTCGGGCGACGCCCGTGGTTAGACAAGGTTTTGCCACCGCGCCACCTGGGCGATCTCCAGTACTCAATACTTTTAAAGTAAAAAAAAAAATTACACATATATTTAAAATTTTATGATTTTAAATGCATGTGTTTATGGAATGTGAGTACATAATAACAATCAACCACATGTCAGAGAGTTGTGGGAGTACTATCTACGTAGTCGGATTACATTAAAAAAAAAAAAAGAAGTGAATTTACATCCTCAAATTTTCCACTTTCACACAGTTTCCAATTGCCCATACATTGTGACGGATTTCAAATCTTTCAAAAGTTATTGTGACAAATCACCATTAAACCTACATATGATTGACTTCTAGAGATATAATAGGAAGATCAACTTACACAACATATAACTATTAACCTTTGAAAAAAAGAATCCCAGCTTTACATCTTTGCGCAATTTGCTTCTTTCGTCTTCTTCGGCGTTCATCTCTTCAACCTGTCGTCGCAGTGAAAGAAAATGGAGAAACACTGCCGATCGATCAACATTGTTGTGTGCATTGATGATTTTGTCATTCTAGAAACAAAGCATTTTAAAATAGTAAGACTAAGAGCGTATTCTTCTACGTGTTTTTACACATTTTACACATTCTTTTCAATCCAACTAAATTCTCTCACCTATTTCACATTCACATATCTCGTGGGACCTACATGTACTACATAAAGCTCCACTATTCAACTCCACTCATTTTCTCTCCTATATCACATAAAAACCCATTTTTACACATACTAAAAGGCTGTAACTATTTTGTAATCTCTCTGAATCTGCTCTTGAATGCAACAAGTCATACCTATTGCCAAAATTAAAATTTTTAGTGCTCAACTTAACTTGTATTTGTGGTGGTTGTCAATACTGCGTCTTAATTTGAAATTAGGCAATTTGGTACGTAAATGAGGTCTCATTGTGATTCACAATGAAAGCATATCATGAGAGTATGTTTATACAACGATGACTTTTATGTTGACACATTAACAATGTTGAGAGGAAGTACGTGGAAGAGATGATACATTGGCAAGACATATCAAATGACAATGACTCATTCGAAGAGCCCTTTAGACATCAAAATGATGAGCAACAACGAGGAAGGTGATCATGAGCGCAATTCTAATCATCACTTGTTCATGCATGTCATTCGCACATGCGGTTTGAGACTGAATTGCAAATACAACAAGAATACAAGCTGCAAATCCTAAACATGTCCATTTGCTTAATAAAATTACACATGTAGCTAGCAAAATTTAAAAACAAAGAGAGCATCATATCAAGATCTAACAAGTTGAGGCGGCTCATAGTGAAAATTTGTCCAAGCAATTCCTATTTCACAACTTGGGGGGTCCTCCTCCTAGTGTGGTTGATGGCAAATTATTGTGTGATTGCACCCTCAACGCAGTGAAATGAATCAATCACATCAAGACAGTGGATGTCATTTCTTGCCTAATTTCTTTCCCAAATTCCACGGGCCTTGACAAGTGTCAGCTGAGGAATACTCAAGTGAAACATCAATGGATCTCTCTAGTATCTAGCATGGGGCCGGGGTCCATCGGGAGACATTGAAGCGTTACCGTAAAAATTTTATGCTCGCCGAAAAAATATTAAAGTTTTCTATACTAATTAATTGCCGATCATATATTTTTTATTTATGAGAGTAAGCACCGTGCATCTTATTCTTCTCATTTTATTTTAATTTATTTTTTAAATTTAAATTTTATCAAACCAAGCATATTCCCATATTTCGTAAAATATAAATGTGCTATGCAAATCTCCATTATTCAATTCTACTCATTTTTTTCTTATTTCATATAAAATTACATAAAAATACATAAAAACTTGAATCCTATAACATGAGCTAAATAGTATGATTCTTTATACACAAATGATTTATATATATATATATATATATATATATATATATATAGTTTAAAATATTGAAATCGCGACTTTTTTTTGGGTTTTACCAACTTTAAAGTGATTTTTATTTTTTCAAAAATATTTGATTGAAAAGCAAATGCCCAATAACATGCACTGTTGAATTTGCCCCAACAAAGGAAAAATTAATGGATTTTGGGCAAAAAAAAAGGAAAAAACAAATATCTTAGGTTTAGTCCGCTCAATGAATTGTCTGAATCCGTCTAAAATAATATCCCATAACCCATAAAAAATTGATACAAAGCTTAAGAAAGTTCAAATTATATTTATTTATTTTTCTTTTTATTATACCTGTGTTTCATGATTCAAGAATCCAAAACACACGTCAAGTTTCATGTGATCTAGTAGTATTTGAGTTAGTTTCTATTTTCCTAGGTTTTCAATTCTCATCCACTCTACTCTCCTTGTAATTCCAACAAAAATAAAAGTACAAGATACCCATTATTAAAAAAAAAAAGAATAAAAAGGAAAAATCTAAGATACATTGAATCTTGGACCCGTCGAAGAGTTGAACTCTCACTTGCCATAGGTTCATTAAGTCAAACATTGTATTCTGCCCTAATAAGGTTGAAAATTCATAGTGGCATGTGACAGTAGTCCCATTCTTGACTAAGCATGCCTTTTGAAAGGGAGAGAAGCAGAAGGGACAGGTCGAAAAGAGCAAGATATACATTATTAAAAAAAAAAAAAAAACAAAGGGAGTGATATCACTAGAGTCTTGATTTACTCAAATCTATAGTTCGATTGGTTTGTTTCTTTGTTTGATCCTATTAAACTAATCCACGTACACAATTAATTATATTATTATTGATTAATGATTAAAATATTTTAATTGAATAAAACAATTACAGAGATTATTGGTAATAATCAAGTTCCTCTTATCAAGTTTGCATTAAAATTAGGCCATATAACCTAACTCCCTCTTTTTTATTTTCCCTAATTGAATCATAGACCAAACTCTTCTGCATATTAGATTGCAAACATTTTTACTTGTATTAAAAAAAAAATTACAAACAACGTAAGTGCCAAAATATGTCATTTCACATACTACATCACTTCAAAATTAATAGCCATAAAACAATCACACGATTGTACATGTTGGTACAGATAGCTTTTCTCTTCTATTGCTCGTTGCAATAATATTTTAAGTTTTTGAGGTGTATAAAATATGTCACCAAAAACTCTTTTATCAAAAAAATAAAAAAATGAAAATGAAATTACACACAATATTACTTGCACTAACACTATTATTGAAAAGTTTATAAGTAATTGATTTGATGATATTTTATTTTGTTAGCGGATGAATTTTAATCTATTTTTATAAGTATGAAGAGAGAGAATGAGTTGAATTGGATGGTGAAGATTTAATGAGTGGAGAGATATATAGATGTGATTTGTTTAACCAAATTTGGAAATTTGAAAAAATATATTAAAATGCATTAAAATAGTGATGCTAACACCCTCATATGCACAAAAGCAATACTGCAGCATAAATATATGTAAAAATAAAAAATAAAAAATAAAAAAACAATGCAATGATCATTTATCGAAGTTTGTCAGTCTCTTCCTTCATCATATTTCGATACAATTAACATTATTGAAAGATTTAAAAAGATAGTGTTCATAGTAGTTGCCCCAATAATGCACGTTCACAAGCAAATATTATAACTTTATAAGGGATATAATAATAGAGGCATGTTGGAGAGCAGTAAAGGAGAATACTAAGCCAAAATGGAGCAATATGTAGTCTTTTCCATTTCAACATCTCTAGTAGTACATGAACCCTAAAAATATGGAGCTTTGCTTCGCTGTACTGAATCTGGTCTCGATTTTTAAAGTGGAAATTATATATGATTGGAAAATATCTCGGGAGTACCATAACTACGGCAGACTCCGGAATGTTTACAAATTACCACACAAAATAATGCTTTAAATGGTAGACAATGTCCAACATATTATTTACCTCAAAATAGCATGCCAAATATTGTCTATTTAACTTTTCCTATTTTCTCACTTTTTTTAGTCAATAGCATGATATAGCCAAAAACCATTACTGTTTCAATCAAAATTCACGGTAAAAATATTTTTCTTTATCTCATCATGTCAATAAGAATCTATATTGTATTATTAGAGATGCTGTTAGATCATTTCAAGTGGCACAAAGAGGAGCTCAAAAAATAAGCAAAGAAGTAAAATAAAGTGACCCACTAAGAATTGTAGTGCTTGCTTTCTTAATCTCGTCAGTCGTTTGTTGTTCTACTCATAAAATGTGGTGGGCAATGATGGTGTTTGTTTTGCCTTTATGAACTGTGTCCCCATAAATTTTACGACGAAATAGGCTTTGGTCTTCAATCGGCTACTATTGTGCCTTAGACTTTTCCCTTTCTAGCGGGTACTCGAAAGTTTTGGAGTACAAAGTGGGGGTGTAGTTGCTAAAGTTCAGGAAAAGTATGCCCATTTGTGGCGGGCCTAGAATTCTAATTACAAATGCTTAATCATGATCATCCACCAGCGCTGATTTTGTTTTACAAAATCAGTGCTGACGTGATAATCAGAAAGGAGCTAGTTAATTTGTAAAACAGTCATCCAAATTATTTTTCTTTTCATTTGTGATATCGGATATAAGCTCGACTCGATATTTGCCACGTGGAATGTCATGTCAATGCTAGATTTTTAACAAAAACCAGCACTGGTTTTTGAACAATTTCGGCTTAATTATGTCATGTCAAAGTACCAGAAATAATACATCGGATATAAGCTCGACTCGATATTTGCCACGTGGAATGTCATGTCAATGTTGGATTTTTAACAAAAACCAGCACTGGTTTTTGAACAATTTAAGCTCAATTATGTCATGTCAAAGTACCATAAATAATACATTCCTAACACTAAAACTTTATAATCGAAAGTTTGACACATCCTTGCACTGCTACGTAGCAATAGGGAGGACGGTAAGTAAACCCTGCTAACACATAGCATACAAGAGACAACCGTCACGTCTAGTGCTGAGAATGTGTTATTTTCCTAGGAATGTATCATTTTCGATCAAAGTACGTGTGTCTAGAAAATAAGAAATTTTACAAGAAAAACAAAAAGGGTTAATGTTGTTATTAGTTTGTACTCGAAAATCAGTAAATAAGTATGACTGTGAAAATAAATTTGGGAAAAAAAAAAAAGACAAAAACGAAATCATGGGCTGTCATCAATATCTTCAAAATCTTTAGCCGTCGTCTTTATTTTGTTCTGGAAAATGGTAACCCGTTGAAGAACACCAACTTTGAACTGAACTTTCAAAGTTGGCTTTCTTTGCTGTTACTTCTTAATTTGGACAAAATTGTTGCTAGGACCCTTAACTTTTTCAGGATTGTTAGGATCAAATCCTAAACCTTGCAAAATTTCAAACTTTTACGGGTTGAGAGCAATCTAGCATTAAAAAAAAATATATATATATTCTTCAAACTTGCATCTTAAGAGTTTTGTGTTCCTATTTAAAGGTAGAAAACAAAACAAGATACATTTTCACAATAAAATCAACATTAAGGTGAGAGGATATTCCGCCCAAAATACACTATTTTGATTAATGGCGGACTCCAGGGTAGTATTATTCTACCCCCAAACACATGTAATCCTCAAAAATCTTATGATGCCACTAAGGTGCAATGCCGTACTTTGGATTTCGGGACCCTGAGTCGAGATCTGAAAATTGGGCTCCATACCATATCATAAATTCAAGAAGTGTTATTAATAAAACTAACAGAATTATAAAATATGTGTAAAATATCAAAAATATCGTACCAAACTCCATCGTAAATGATTATTTAAAAACTACACGCCTCGTTGTTTTGGAGGCAAAAATATCAATTAATTTTTCATATTCGAGTTGAACTGTTGAAGACGAGCGATTTAAAAGAAATAAAGAAATAAAGAATTGCCGTGCGTAAATTACTATTGTAATAGGAATAGGAATAAGTTACTAACTAGAATTGGAATTGGATACTAACAAGTAATACCAGGCCATTTAATACTAAAATCCTCAGAGGTTTAGTACTAAAATAATTTTTAAAAATACACAGTTGATGCGCTTTGAGGGCATTTCAGACCCAGGTGGGTATTAAACGTGGAAACTGCTCATCCACCACACCACCAAACGTTATATTACTAACTTTTGCGTGGTTTAATATATATAAACAAATATCTTCGAAATTCGGGCCTAAAAATTTGAAATTTAGACTGAGACGGAGGCCTCTCGAGCCTCGTGGAAAGTCCGGCTCTGCTAAGGTGCACCCTATGATACGCCCTTACTAGTATAGTACATGATGTGTTATCATAATTAATGTGGCACATTAACTTTGGGTGCATCATAATATACACCCTGGTGAACACTATGAAGTTTTTTATGTAGTCCTAATAGCCATGTAATCTAAAAGGCAATTTCTAGTACTTGTGTGGGAGTTGGAACATTACCATGTAATCTGATGCACTAAAGATGGAAAATAAATCCGATTAAGAATCTTCATCATTCAGGCGATTCGTATAGTCAGCCGTTAGTACTACTAGCACCTAGAGAAAATACATTATTCGTTGTAGCATGTACTGACAATTACATTAAAAGTAACCTTCTGAATTAAGAAAGCCAATAAACAAAATTCAAAGAAGACAAGATCTGACATAGACATGTTAGAGCTGACAACAAAATACATTACATTAACAAATAATTGCCTTCAAGGAGATACGTGGGCAGTGGCCACCGTGTGGATTAGTACTAGCAACCGATGCATACGTACCATCATACGAAGCATCATTTCTAGGGTCACCAACGAATCTCTAAAACAACCATACAAGCTAATCCATTATCACGTCACTGAAAAACTCTACATAAATCATAATTTGTCAACAGTCATCGAGGCCAATAGGGTACAAAACTACGGAGAATTTTCTCCTCTCTGCACGGGGAGCAAATTTTTGTACCCGCACGCACTCACAGCTCCCCCAAATACTGTGAGGGTCTGCCCGGGGAGTGAGAAAACTCCTCCCCACGTGGGGAATAGATCTTCACTTCAAAACTATACTCTCTATTTGTCACATCAATAAAAATCTACACTATAGTTGAAGATGCTTTTAGTTCCATTGCTATTGTAAGGAGTCATCATCCAACAACATGCTAGGAACTTACAACATATATTTACCCGTAAAATGATATTACATATAATTCTAGCTTCAGTTGTTGATATGACATACAAAATTAATCACATAATTCCGCCATTCAAGGACTTCAAGGTTATCGGGCATCCACTTCTCAATCTTGGAATGTGTGCTTTCTTTTCCAAGCTAAGATCTTGGTCATCAACGGTCCACCTATTCAAGAACAAACAAATTTGCCCTTAACTGACGAAACATATTGATAAATTTGCGCCCTTTAAATTAGAATTTGAGCGTTTAGATGAGATGCGCAATGCCTCAACAAAAGAATCAAAGGGTAATGTTCACTCACGTATATCCACTAGTTAGTCGGGATATGAACACCAACATCGTCAATTTCGCCATATTGATGCCCAAGCACGTTCTTGGTCCCGACCCGAAAGGAATGTAACTATATGGCTTTTGAAATTCCTGAGGAGATTATGAGACACAACATTATGACGAGTTTAATTTCTTGTAACTCTCAAAATTTGTAGAGATTTTATCAGACATCAAATCTGGAAGGATTGAAACTCAAAGGGTCTTTATATATAGCTGGGTTATAATGTATGTGAGTTGCATCAACATTTACATGCCATCCTTTCTTTATCTGGAATCCTGCCAGCATGATGACCGAGAGTTGAGAGACAAAAATATAAGATAACAATCTCTATAAACTCGAAACCAAGTAACATTTAGGGTGTGTTTGATTGGTAAACATTTTCCCAGAAAATGTCAAATCAAGGAAATCATTTTCCAACTTGTGTGTTTGATTGCATTTGTTTTACGGGAATTCGTTTTCCAGGTACAAGTCCTTAAAGCACAAAAATAATGATTTTCCTGGAAAACTCAATCCAAGAAAAGGGTGGGAATCGATTTTCCGGGAATTCCTTTTCCTGGAATCCTATTAAACACACCCTTAGAGAGTTGGAATTAGTGTGGGAAAGGATAGTGAACTTGCCTTCAATTGTGCAATCATCAAGCGCAATGCGAGGGTACCATAACAAGACATTTGACATTCTAAGTGTCTCTTTTACAACCTAAAATGCCAATTACAAAAATATTAACCAAATTCATATTTATCACAAAAGATCGAGTGACAGAAATATAAACGAAAATAATTACTTATATTTTCATTGTTTTGATTAGGCTGACTAACCTTGGCCCCGTAGGACATGCTCTTCAGGTCTTCATGGGTAAGTAAGGCTCCTTTTGGCTTGTTTCCCATGATTGACAACTGTTCCTCCTGCAACATATCATTCAGAAACCAAAATCATTTCAATAATAGATCTTGTCTTCTCAAAATTGAGGAGGGCGAAAATTAGTTGATGAAGCCTTGACTTTTCTACAAAGGATCCTAATCTGATGAATAATGTTATTATCCTCATTTCTCATCAAATCAACAGCGATATGGCACCTCGGTACTACTTGTTGCAAGGTGGATATTCTCCAGTATCCGACGGGCCCACGATGCCAAAATCAGTATCGAGGTGCCACGTCAACATTGGTGCATCAGTATTGCTTATGAATGGCATTGCCCTAGTCAAACTATTAATTAGGCAAATTTTATTATTCTTAAATTGTATCCTTGTATAGGAAGAGTGGTCGCTAACTCTTACCCTAAGACTATCTTGAACTTGTTTATTTTCATCCAAGAACTTCACACACCACATTATAGCAGATGCAGTTGTGCTCTGTCCAGCAACTATCAACGTCAACAGGTTATCCAAAATCTCTTCATCGTCAAGCTTTTCATTGGGTGGATATGAATCTCTATCCAACATGGACTGCAGAAAGTCCTCCTTCGATTCTATTTTGTTCCTTCGTCGAGTTATCATTTCCATCAATTTTTTCATCAGCCTTGTACGCGCCTGCATGATATATCGATGTCATTCTTCATGGTGAAAATGTCAAATCTATCCTTGTTAAATTCACCCTTCTACCTTCATGCCTCGGTAGTATCTTGTACCAGGAACCATGATTGCAAATGATAACATGGCATCAGAAATAGCCGTGACATCCCTCTCAAGTTCATCAAGCAACGAAGCATCTGTGACACTTATCAACAAGTCACACATTGCATCAAAGGCCACCTGTGTATCACATTGAATAAAGGTTAAAAAATTTCAGCTTAAATGGTACCAGCATTCAACTTAAGTACAATTAATGACTCCAGAAGAAGATGTCTTGAATTTGACTTGTTCGGGGCTAGCAGGCCAAATCCAATGGGCCATGGTCAATGGCCCATATGATTACCCTAACATACAAGTTTGTCCAATGTGATTTATTATAGAAATCAATGCTTACCTTCATACTGAACTCAAGCACCCGGAAACTTTTGCCGCTATTTTCTAATTTCTGCAGCCTTCCACTCAACATGCTATCAAATTTTTGAACAAATTTTGATAAAGAATTCATTGAGAAAGGATCAGAAAGAAGATGTCTGATCCTTCCATGAGTCTCTTGAGGAACACACAGTAAGCTTTTCTTTCCAACTGCATCACCCATGGACTTCACATATCCTTTATTGAAAAGCACGAAATCATTTGCAAACACTGTCTTTGCAGCCTCGACACTTGGAAGAAACACATGGATTTTCCCAAATATCCTCGTTTTGAACCATTCTCCATACCTGGTTAGTTATTTGGAAGTCATTAGGAGACTGTATGCATACAAATTGTAATGTAATTTTATGAATAGGAAAAGAGAGAATGAGTGGAGTTGAATGGTGGAGATTTAATACTACAGGTGGGCCCTACGGGGATATGTGGATGTGACTTGTTTGGCCAAATTTAAATTTTAAATAGTAGGAGAAAGTATAGATTATTAAGAGTATGCAAACAGGCAATAGATCTCTATTACAAACCATGGCGTAAGAAAGTGATCAACTTGAATACGACTAACTTTTATATGCTACTGACTCTTCACTAAGTGAATTAAGTGATAGTAAAATTAGTACCGGTGTAATAATTGTATAGAAATAAAATGATGAATGTGTTGCCTCAAATGATAGATAACGAGCAATACAAAAGCAACAACAGGAATAATTTTTGCTCTTTCCTTTATTTTTTTGAAATTCTTTTGATATATTTGAACTTATTGACGGAAGCAAGTAATCAGAATAAATATATTGATTATTGAATTCCCACTTAATTAAGGATGATTGTAGACGTTGCAGGATTGATTCACCTTACCCAAAGAATATACAAATTCAAGAAGTAGTTACAAGAAATTAACAAAATTAATCTCTTGTTGCGGTCAACCACGACAATGCTAATTGATCACAGCTTAGATTTCTATAGCCCAAATTCAACAATGGCAACAACTCAGAGTGAGACCACAAGGATATATAAGATAATAAGAACAAACTCACACTAGAGTTACTAATTCTCTCGCAATGGCAAACAACGCTCAAAACCAAGATCCAACAGCTCAAAGCAAAAGTGCAATGTTTCTGTCTCACTTGTCTGTAGTATACAATGAATCAGGGATGGAGAAAGGATTTGGTGTATAGGACTGAGCTGATTCTGGGGCTTCGCCCCCGCCCCGCCCCGGGGAAATATTATCTAAAATCACGATCCGCTAAATTTAATTTGATTGTTTTGGTATATGATGATTTTAACTGATTGCTTACGAAATTGGTTTTGCTTCCTAATGCATTGTTGGGCTTATGAAAAAATTGGACTAACTACCAAACCAAATAGAACTTTAAAAATAGCGAAGCATAAAAATTTTTATGTAGCACAAAGTGGAATTATTATGGCATATTATTATTCAAAATCATAAAATAAAAATAAAATAAAATAAAATAAAATTTAAAACTAATTTGAATACAAATTGAGGATCGTAGAGGTGAGATAGTGCTTCAAACTCGGTCAAATAGTAGTAAGAGAGTGTTTTACCCACATCGACGTCTACACAATACTCAAGGTTTGAGCAAATCATTTATAGATTTTAATGTTCTAAAATATTATATCAACATTTATGAAGATAACATCACTTAAGAATTTTTAAAATGTAGGATTATATACAACTAATTTTCCTTCAAAAAAAAAAACTAAAGTTTTTTAAAAGTGCACAATTTATATAAAAATTAAAACTATGCAAAACAAAAAGATTGCCAAATTTTATTTAGAATTTTATGTAAAACAAAAAGATACCAAAAAGGCTAACCACCTTGGCAATGTTTCGAACTAATGACCTTTAGTTAGTAAAACCATCCGTCCACCCAACCAACTCAGCTAACCAGCAGTTTGGTAAATAATTGAATAATATTGTACGAATACTTTCTTTGCACAAGCTAAAGCTAGGTCCAGCTAACCTTTAGCTTCGTCACTGCAATGAATACAAGAGCAATGCAAGCGGTAGAACAAGATGTACAGCCCCTAATAGAGGGGTGGAGAAAATACCTCACCTCTATTAAGGGTCCATCCCCCTATTAGGGGGTTCATCCCTTTATTAGGGGTCCATCCCTAATGGAGGTTATACGTCTTATTGTACCTTTAGCATTATTGTGAATACAATGAACATATCACATGTTTATAAGTAGAAAATCAATAAATCAAGCCTAAGCCTAGGTCCAAGCACGTGTGTTTTCTAAACAAGTCCATTGAGGCTTCAGCAATGGCCCAAGGGATCGTTAAATCCTCCAAGTAGCTCATTAGATCCATTGGTCCGTCTTTAGAATTTGAGCTACGCAATTGTGGAGAGGAGTAGTTAAATCATTACCACACAGCCTATGTAGAATTTAATCATGGTTTAGTTACCATATGTTCGTGGGATAACAAATATTCCAAGAAAAGGGAAATTTGTTCTGTTATATTTTCCACATGTTTGCATTTATTAAGCCCATGTTAGCAAACTAATTCTACTTTGAAATAGAATTAGATTTTTTGGAAATGAGTGATGGAGATTTGTATAGTACAATAGAGTCATATAAGATATGTGAATGTGATTACTGATTAGTTAGACCTAATTATATATTGATTTGAATTGATTTGGTAACACGGGCTAAGCTTGTTTTCGTATGCCTATTCTTTTCAATTTTCTTTTAAATTTGTCATTTTGGAGAGACAAGTTTGATCCTCAAGTTTAGACTTCAATCTTTTTAGTGTTAGGTTGTTTTCTTGTGGCACAACATTAATGGTTCTCGTAGTCTAAAAAAGTAAAGCGTACTACATTAATGTTTTGTGACTTTTTTTGTTATTGCACTAGACAAGTTGTCCTATTTTCATCTTTGCACTTCTTCAACTCATCTTCACAACGTTCTGTGATCAGACATCAATAATCTTAAGATGTCATATCACTCATATCTATAGTATTTCATAGTGCACCACTATTTTCTTGTCTTCAAGGATTTCACAGTAGATTGTCTGAAGTTGAAAAGATTGGATGGAGCAAATTTCATGTACAACTCCAAAGGCTGAAAAGATGGAAGACAAAAACTTGCACAAACAATGAATGAATATGCTATAGGTAAGAAGTTCTTCACTTCTAAATACACCAGTATCACATGGTAGATAATCAGAAAGCAGGATAGTACCATGAAATCAATCACGTCCTTAACCATTTTCGCAATATGATTTCAACTATAAGGCCGAATTACGTTCTCAACAAACTTTAATGTGTTTGAGTGCATTAGTTTTACATGTAAAATGTACATTTTACATGTAAATTTTTCTATTGTGGCGTTTGAGAGAAAAATTTTCCAAGCAATTTTTTTTTCTAGCTACAATCATTTAAAGCACATTTTCTTCAAATTACATATAAAACTTTTCCTTGGGGGTAGATTAGAAATAATTTTCCTACATACATGTAATTGATTTTCCAATTTTTCTTTTTTCATGCATTGCAATCAAAACACACCCTTAAAATGTAAATCATTGCTGAAATTCCGAGCATGTGAACCATCCATCACCGCTTACCTTCCTGTTGGTTGCCATCAACAAAGATGTGGTTGATCTGCCTGACCAGCAAATATCTCATTCGCCGAACGCGTGTTCACCAAATGGCATGCGGTTAGGAGATTTCAAGTGGAGAATCAAAATGCTTCAGTCATCATCCCCAATCTGACAGAAACCCTAACCCCCCCAATTGCGATAAAATTTCCTAATGTACAACTGTAATGATACCTTGAACTCATAAGGTCGAAATGGAATGAACCAATTTTGAGAAAAATTAGGGCTGCAAATCCTAGAAAATTAGGATTTGCCTCTCTTTTCCCCCTTTTAACCGATTTTGATTAAGACCGATGCATTAGGTGGGCTTCATAAGGACCAAGTTACACTAGTTTCCTTTGGTCTAACGGTATTTTGATTCTCAACAAATAAATTTTTCTTTTCTCATTTTCAATCCCATAAATAATTATTTTATATTTTTTAATACATTATTTCTCATTTTTAACCATATAATCTATACACAATTTCGATAAGTAAAGCTTACACAATGTTTATTGAAAATCAAACATATCCTGAGAAGCACTTAGCGGTGCCGTTTGTGTTGCTTATGCAATTCAAGTTGGATTTTGAGTCCAATGTTAATAAAATATTTTGGTTAATTACGTGACTTGCCATTGAACTTTAAGTAAATTTTCAAATATGCCATTAAAGTTTAAAAAATTACATGATACTCTCTCCGTCCTGTATATATAAGCTTATTTTCCTTTTTAGGATATCCCAAATATATAATCTTGTTTCTATATTGAGGAATATTTTTGTTCATTTACCAAAACAATTTCATTTAATTTGCCTTGTTATAACCACTATTTTTTAATAGTGTTTATTAAATGAGGGTAGATTAGGAAACTAATTATAAAACTTATTTTTCCAATAACCTTTTTTAATTTTTGCAAAAAGGTCAACAAACCTATATAATTGGGACAGGGGAAGTATGCTACTAAATTTTCTATTGCTTATACCACATGCCATTTCATTAATCGTTAACTTACAGGTCAAAAATTGATGATGTGGCCATTAAATTATTGACTGGGCATCCACTCACCCACTCACAATCACTCCAATATCGGTGAATCATATTTCAACAAATAGTCACTCAAAAATGCAAAATTTAACTGTCCATGTAGAATTACTCAATATTTGGCGCCTCATAGAACTTGTTGTCAAGATTAAGGACGCAAAGTGAATAACTGGGTACTAAGATTTGATCTACTTAGTGCCTGGATGCCTCCGAGTGGATGCCCATCTAGTAATTTAATGACCATATCATCGATTTCTCCTGACAAGTTAACCGAGTAGCATGTGGTGTAAGTAATAGAAACTTTAATCGTATAGCTCATAAGTTTTTATAAACTTTAGTGACATGTTTGAAATTTTAGTTAAACTTTAGTGGCAAATCATGTAATTAACTCGAAACTGTTTTATGTTTTGTTGCATGTCATAATTGAATGACCATGGTCCATGGATCCGTGGTAAAAATAATTTACCGTCTTTCGCGCCTTTTGAGGTTATTATGCAATACTGACTGTCTGGTCTCCAATTTAATATTTTTTAATATAAGAAAACTCCCATGTAAGTATCGTAACGGAACGCTAGCCTTAAGTCCCAATATCACTCATTTAAAAAAATTGTACAAAGCTCATGAAGAGACATCATCAACACAAGATTCATCAAACAAGGAAAAGATGGATTCGTACCACTGTCTCCGCTGTTTTACGAAATAATAGCAACCCTTTGTGCTATTGGTGGCTCCAAGAAATGAGAATGTCTCTCCGAGAAATGGAAATCCAAGCCTGCCTGGAATCAACCCCGTTCTTCTTCTTCCGTTGACTACTAAAAAAGTCACCAATATTCCAATTCCAATTGCCATAGCTATGGCAGCAACACATCGTAACACAACATGTCGAAAATCTGTACTCAGTTCTATATGCATCTTAAAATTTTTAAGCAAAATATAATTCGGAAAAAGAAAATAAAAAATCTCCATTGAGAAGATGAATTTATTTGGGCAACATGATGATATATATCAATTGCGAAGATAAAAAATTTTGATTGAAATAATGGTGTTTGTAATGTCATATATATACATAGATAGCATCTATGGTTTTTTGGTTTTATCCTTATATTGTGGCATGGTAATTAAGATTCTTCTTAGAGAAAGACAAAAATGTTCCGATCCCAATCTTTTGTCTGACGTTCTTCATTTCTTTATTTTTTGGTTAAAGAAATCAGTAGATCCCCTTCAAAAAATAATTAAAAAAAAAAAATGAAAGGGGTGGATAATTATAGAAATTGGTATTCACATATTATATATTGTGGAAACGAGGAGTAGAAAATATAAAGGTTTCTGCGTCTGCATGATTGAGAATGTCAACTGCACTAAAGTTTTATATGTCATCATGTACACACACTACTAAAAACTGGGCCTTCAGGGACGATAAGTCGTCCCTATAGCTTCGTCCCTTGTAGATCATTAGGGGCGATATAATATTATGTTGCCCCTAATAGTCTTTATATTGTCCCTAATTATCTACAGGGACAAAGCTATAGGAACGACAGGTCACCCTTTAAAGTCAAATTTCTTTTAGTGACATGAAAATCAAAAGTTTAAATTGGTGATTGATAACATTATACGGTGTTTTATCACGTATGTGTACGGTCGTGTTGTAAAATTGGAGTGTGTGTTGTTACATAGAACTTATTATAAGTTATAAAAGGTACCTATGAATAGAATTCTATGGAAGAAAATGGTCTAAACATTACTCTGGAGAATCTAATACAAAGGATTGTTACAATTAAATTATGTAGTATATTGTCGTAAATGAATATGACTGCGCGCGAATGCTACGAGGCTCTATGTTATTGACGAGATGTTACTTTAACAAAAACAAAGTTTGGGCCTCATTAGATTCGAGTGATGATTTACAGCGCGATCTTAGCTAGTGATCTATTTCAAATAAGACATACATAGATCTAGTCTCTATTAATCCAATAATGTCCTATCAACCTAATCCTTTTGATGAACCTATATATAAAGACTGATCTAAGCCATCTCTAGGAAGTAGATAAGGAGTGTGACTGTTGTCTTGTTAGCTGCCATGAATTATGGCTTTTAATTAATTCCCTAGACACCAATTTCCTAATTAATGATGGGCACGACTTAAGGTCTAAGGGCATGCAATCAAGCTATTAAGACTGACTGCATCCTACCAAGTTGTGAAGACACTCACTCGGATAAATACTGATGTTCGAAGTACGGTGAAGGTAATCTTAACTCTACACATTATATTCACATTTGATCACTTTTCATCACCCTGATAATTAACTTGACCGTCAAATAACAATGCATGTTATTGATCTGTTCCATTGTCTCTAGTAAAGTTGGACGTAACGATTGTTCCAATATGTACGTGATGTACATGGTAGTAATGATGTGGTACTAATAGGTCGCTTCTATATGCACTGGAATTCAACAAGATTTTTCAGTGTTTGCATTACAAATTTTGTCATGTAAACTATTATTTAACAAAGAATATAATTTTCAACCTTAGCATACGACAACATGGTGAAATTTAAAATCAATTTGAAATTCATTTTCCTTAATTGTTATAAATAAAAGTAAAGAATGTAATTCATTGATTGCAAAAGTTGGAAAAGAAATTAAATTTTATGTAAGGTGAGAGAAATAAATAACACCTCCTAGCAAGCAATCTATTTTCCATATAGTTGACGAAAGAACAAATTTAAAGTAACTGTACTATTGATTTGAATTTCATTTTCAAACCTTTGCATCACACACAAGATAAGAAAATGTCCTCGAATTTTAAGCACAAATCTTGCTTTTTGTTAATTTCATAACGATTTTCTTAAGAACAAGTGGCATTTATATTTTCGGAAAAAAAAAAAAACAATTGGAGAGAATGTCAAGAACTGCAGTTAAGCTTCATTGCATGCATGCAACCAACCCAACAAATCTCGATCGATTTACCACCCGCCGGCGTAGCTAGGATTTACATGTAGGGGGGTAAAGTGTGATAAATTTTACTTATATAATACAATGTACCTACTAGAATGGTCCCGCCGATTTCCCATAACATAAGAATCATAAATAATAGAATACATTGCATATTCTTATTCCACAAATCCGTATTTAGATTGGTTGAAAACAACATCAATAACAACTACAGTTGTATAAATACATATTTATCACATAATTTTGATACACACACACACACATATATATATACATATAGATAGATATTGTAAAAATACAATAATTTTTTCAATTTGTTACAAAACTAGTATATCAAAAATCAAAATTTTTGTTCAAAAGCAATAACAAAGAAAACCGCTTGGAAATAAAAATTCCCTAAATTCTCCATACAACAATTTTTTTTTCCTTTGATATTACTCTTCTTGTTGGATGTAGATGACTTAATCGATGAAATCATTGAAGAGAAACTACAAACCAAGAAAAAAAATCAAATTAATAAACAAAAACAGAATACTCAAAATAAAAAATATGAAACACATTTATGCAACTATAAAAAAAAAGGTACACTGTATAAAAGAAAAGAAAAGACGACGAAACCAAAAAAAAAAAGCCATATATATATATATAATAAAGATATAATAAAAGAAAGAAAAAAGGAAAAATGGTTATTAAAAAAAACAGAAAATATGAAGATAAATGACCTTATACATGTTTAAAAAACTAAAAGACAGCAGGGCAACAAGAATCGAATTGCTGATGTTGTAAATATAGTTCACGTTCCCTACCAACCGAGCTACACCCTCGCTAACGTCTCAATCAAAACTAAAGCTACATATACTATTTTTGTAAAGTAAATGCAAATACATCAAACAAGGTTGGGGGTTGGGCTGGGCTGGGCTACAGCCCTGTCCAACCCCTGCCAACTATGCCACTGCCACCGCTAATGAGAGTGCTATCCAACCCACCACCATGGGAGCTTTTGAAAAACTTTATTTTCACGGAAAAATTGAAGAACTTTTTTATGTATCATTAAAAAAAAAAAATTCAACTTAGGTGGGTGGGACAACACACCACCAATGATCAACGATCAATACTATTAGCGCAACTCCACACTTTGTAGACGTTCTTTCTCCAACTTGTAAAATCTAGTTGTAAAAGTACTTTTACACTACTAAATATTTATTGTGCATGATTTCCTAGCTTTTAAGCATCTATTCCTATTTTTAAGTATTTTATTTTGTCCATCATAAGGAATATCTGTAAGCTTTTAATCTAAATGTCACAACCATTACAATTTATTGCTTTCATAAATCATAACAAACCCAAAATTTTCTAATAGAAAAACCCTTTTTGTTGCTTTACACGATCTCGAAAATTGATCCAGCAATAAGTAAAGAAACAATATAATAGAATCAGTTACTGTCATTCCTTGTTTTAAAAACTCCATGTGATACTATCATACCATCAGGAATATTCTATTCCCACCGGTGGTTTTTAAAAATAAAACCATCGCCATTTTGGGGTCGATTCGACCCCCGCTTTAATCCGGACGGATTCCAAATCAACACTACGATGGGAGTGCCAGGTCCAAAAACATCACCAAAACTTTGACCGGTGGTCACGACGGCTACGGTATCGCCGGAAAAAATTCAGAAAATTCCTGGCACTCCCCCTCGCCGTGTTGATTCCAGATTCGGGGATTTAAAACAGTTTAATCGACCTATGGCTCAGCTGCTCTTAAATTTAGGAACGCTCGATGGGAACTTAAAATTTCTGATCATACCATGCTCTTTTATCCCTACTGGCTCAAATTTTCATGAGCATTTTCAATTGTTAAGATTTCAATTGGATATAATATGAACCGTGAAGTTAATCTGATGCATTTTGGGATGTATACTATGATATTTCAATTGTACTGATGTGATATCTCGATTGATGTATCGCATTTATATAATGTATCTATTATATATTGTGCACTCTAAAATGCATGGATCACGTTTCACAGTGAGCCCGTGGATTAACCGATTGATTGATTGATTTATTCTGAGGATGTAGATTGATAATTTAACAAGCCTCTATACAGAAAGTGAGAACAAATTTGAGTTGCCTATTCATGTGGCCACCTGCCATGTGCCCATGTTAACTATTTATAGATCCTCTTAAGATTTTTTTTTTATTCTTCTTTAGTCCAACCAATCAAATATTAATATGATTAAACATATAACAACTTGCTACTGATTCTAAGGCACGTTTTCCAACTCCAAAGGCCTACTTTGCATTTTTTTCAAAGATAAAATCTAGGTTAACGGGACAGGTGTCAGCTATACAATGCATTTATCCATCCCTCGATTAATCCAACGGTGGACAATTCACCAGCACACCTAGTGTTTCTGTTTTAACTTGTCAATTTTAAATAAAGTTGTTTGTATGGTTTAGGGGTCTCTTATTATTCATGTGTAATAATGACATCAAAAGCGAAAAGCAGTAACAAAGGGGTGTGCACTTTCCACATCCCCATACAATTCCTAAAATATAGCACCAGACCAAGAATCTTTTTTTGTGACTTTATTTTCTATTCCAGTGCTACACTGCTTTTGGACAAAACATACACACACCCACAGACATTGTAATTATTATTTTAATTTTTTACTCTTTTACCATTATTTATACCCCAAGTTAACAACTCCTTGTAGTATAATTTGTAACCCTCAATCTCTCAAAAGGTTAAAGTAGAGTTCAAAATTTGTGTCAATGGTGGTAAGTTTCTCCGGCATGCCGTCGACTTCAACAATTTTCGCGACGTATGCCTCATTGTCGGCTTTTATTATGTTACTTCAAACTATGTTGAATCAACTCATGCCATGTCAAGTGCAAAATTATATTTGGTCATTAGTCCAACGCTATTGGTGGACTCGACCAACAAGTGCCTCTATCGTAATTGAAGAAAGGGAGGGCATGTCTAGCAATGAAGTGTATGATGCCGCCGAAATCTATCTTTCAACAAGGATTAAGCGAAATATCGATCGTCTCAAGGTTAGCAAAAGGCATAAGGATAATGATATTAGTGTCAAGTTTGCTCAATGTGAGAAAATTGTTGATTTGTTTGAGGGTATTGAGGTTGAATGGGGGTTTTTTAATGAAGAGAGAAAAAAGAGCTCAAAGGTGATAGATGAAGACACCGACAATCTTCTTGTCATGTCGGAGAAAAAATACTTCGAATTGAGTTTTCATAAGATGCACAAGGACAAGATCCTCGATCGATATGTCCCTTATGTGCTAGAAAAAGCTAAGTCCATTCGGGCCGAAAAAAAGATCGTCAGGTTACACACGCTAGCTTCTTATGCATCGAGTATTGCATGGGATTCTATCAACTTCCAACATCCTTCTACATTTGACACACTTGCAATGGATAAGAAGGTTAAGAAAGATGTTATTGATGATTTGGATAGGTTTGTCCAAAGGAAAGATTTCTACAAAAAGGTGGGCAAAGCTTGGAAAAGGGGCTACTTGTTGTATGGCCCTCCGGGGACTGGCAAATCTAGCTTGATTGCAGCAATGGCCAATTACCTCAACTTTGATGTTTATGACTTGGAGCTTACTAATGTAAAGCGCGACTCGGATTTGAGAAAATTGTTGTTGAGAACTGCGAACCGCTCGATACTTGTTATTGAAGATATCGACTGTAGCGTCGATTTGCCTGACAGAAACGGGCATTTGTCTCCCGATTTACATGGATATGCACGTCCACGTGATCTACAGGTACATTAGGCCTTGTTTGATTCACAATAAAATTAAAATTTTTTTTTCTCTCTCCTCCTTTTCAATCATCTACACAATTACTTTATAATTTTTTAATACACCATCTCTCATTTCTAACCATACAATCTATACATAATTCAAAAATTCAAATTTTATTGTGAATCAAACAAGGCCTCAAACAGAATATACTATTTGTATACACATATGTGCGTGCGGAGTTACACTCATGTCATATACCACATTTGACAGGATTACACCTCATGCAGTTGTAATCCTGTGTATGATATGTACTTTCAGTGCGCTAAAAGCACTGAGTTTCATATTCCTGATTAATCAGAACTGACTTATTGCACTGTTTGACTTGTAGTTAACACTTTCGGGGCTTTTGAACTTCATAGATGGCTTGTGGTCGAGTTGTGGGGACGAGCGGATTATTGTGTTCACTACCAACAACAAAGACAAACTAGATCCGGCTTTGTTACGTCCTGGCCGAATGGACATGCACATTCATATGTCGTATCTCACTCCGGATGGGTTTAAGCTCTTGGCCTCGACTTACCTTGGGATTTTAGGGTATCATCTGCGGTTCGAGGAGATTGTAGAATTGATAGCGAGTATGAAAATTACTCCTGCAGAAGTTGCCGAAGAGCTGATGAAGAGTGATGATGCTGATGCTTCTCTTGAAGGTCTAGTGAATTTTTTGAAGAGCAGAAGGATTGAAATTAGCAATCAAATGAACCATGAAGAAAATGTTAAAGGACTAGCATGTGATGAAAGTGATAGTGAAGCAGTCACATAATTTAACGTGCTAAATTAAGTTTGTCATTGGTTTTCAATTAGGAAATTTGAGTGCCAGTATTTTATTAGTTTAAGAAATGTTGTCAACTCGAGTTTATTTATGGCGTATGGGTGTAGGGAATATCAAGCTTCATTTAATTTAGTAATATCTAATATGAATAAAATAAGGAAAATTATCTCGTAATTTGCTTTGTCAATGACATTCTTAGTCCATTTCAAAAATCAAAAAATCCTTTATGATTAATGGTACAGATAGAGTATATATATAATGTGAGATAGAGGTACTGATCTAGATCAAGATAATTTCATGTCATTCACACTTTCATTACAACACGTATAGGTACTTCCGTTGTGAAAAGCTGGTCCACTAGATGTCTATGTTTACTTGAGCTCCTAATGCTTAGACACGTTTCACCATTTTTGTTTTTAACGTCATGTTTTACCATATTTTATGCTTGTACCTCTTATAACTTACGAGTTACGCCCAGACTTGCTAAATTTTTTTGGAATATGAATTTAATGGCTAGTCATAATATTTTACCAATAAATACTAACAAACAAAAACTAAAACATATAAAAGTAATGTTCTCCTTTCCAAAGGAGTTTTTATATCCACTGTTGATATATATCAGCAGTTGGGAGCTAACATATCGACAATAAGATCCAACAATAATAAATTCATTTGCTGATACATCAATGGGTGGGAGAATAACTCATTCCCGTGTGGGAGAACAATATTCACGGAACATATAAATGGAAAAACTAAGCATGTGTTCGTGTACACCTTTTTTTTTAATCTAAAAATTGACTAAAAATGATCTTTTGGGATAGATAGTGGTGGGGACCACGAGATGTGTGGATAATAAAAAGTGATGATGTGAAATATATAGTTGGTATTGATGTTTGACTTTGATTTTTAATAATAGATGATTTTTAGGTAAAAAAAAATGTGTACACAAACACATGCTGAAACTAAAGACAAATGCTCAAAAATTAAACTACAAGTTTGTATAGACCATTGTTGATTTTTTTGGTTTTATTTTATATTTTTCTTTTTATAGTGAAATGACAATCCATTTAGTCACGGGATTGGCAAAATTGAAAATGGCAACGTTGATTGTCATCTCGCAATACAAGTTTGATTCCTGGAAAGGAAAGAATCAGAATCCAGTTCACAGATACGGTTGTTACCCAGTCAATAGTACAAAATATCTACAGTGGGGTAGGATCTATGTACTTTTAACTTTTAAGTGGCGCCAGTATTCGTTCATCAAGATTCAAGAAGATATTTCTCAAGGCCATCAAAGAATTACTAGCATGTACTAGATAAAAGACTGAGTGAGATTGTTTTTGGATATAGTTTTCTAGACCTACCCAAGTACTAATTAAGGGTTAAGACACTTCTAATTTTCTTCATGCCAACAAGCAAATATTGATTTCGATACATCATATATGTATATGAGTGATGTTTTCCTCCCCATGGGAGAGACTAGTAGCTTCTCACAGTTGATGCGGCACTGCCATGTATGTCAACAATATAGTCTTTAGCTAACATAACACTAGCAGTGAAAATCTACTATATTCACCCATGGAGGGAGGAGAACATCACTTATATGTATACTACTACTTATGGAACTAAAGTTTAAAAATAAAACATGTCTTTTATTTTAAAATAATAATAATAATAATAATAATAATAATAATAATAATTCTTTCTCCTCCATAGGTGAATGCTTGATTGCTTGGTATTTCAAAGTACATTGATTTACCAAGAAGAAAACTCTCCACGTAGTGAAATAGATTAAGCCTTTGGCTAGTGGAGTTAAGCTAAATACAGATGGTATTTAGAGGGTGACAAATGTGCTGGGGGTGGTGGTGTGCTCAAAGATAGCAGAGATGAAATTATTTGTGCCTATTATGACTTTTATGGGTCGACATCCATTGTGTATGCTGAGATGAAAGCCATTATTACGGAGGTGGAACTTTGTGGGAACTATAACTACTCTACTGTGTGGATTGAATTTGACCCAGACATAGCTAGTAAAATATGTAATAGTAAGTGCGATGCTCCTTGGACACTTCAATACTTGATTGCTAAACTTAGAAGCTACCAGGAGAAGATGTCTTTGACCTTCATACATACTTGGAGGGAGGCTAATAGTGTTGCCCTTTTTTAGCAAATCAGGGGTATCATGAGAACAAGTTGTGTTTCGGCTCCCAGGTGACCTTCATGGTAAGATTAGTAGTTTAGCATATTTTGATAAGATAGAGCTTGCTAATGTTCGGTTAGTTTCGAGTTTTGAGTAATTGTTTTAGCTTTTGGACTTTACCAGGATTGTATTGTTGTTCTTGAAGGTATTGAGTCACCTTTCTTTCTTGGAATTTGCTTTATTATTAATAAATTCTATTTCAAACCTGAATTTTCGTATTGAGATTTTTTTTTTTAAAAAAAAATGTAGTATGAATGAATGTTAACTTACCAAGATTGAATTAATTTGCACCTCCAGGACATGATATTACAATAACAATTTCGTGTAACTCTCGAGGGGTTTTTGTCAGATCACTCAAAAATCGGAAAATTTTTAGCCACATAGATATGCCTTAATATGGCTTATGTTTATGTCAAACTCTCGACAAATATCATTAATAATGTCACTTGGTTTATAAACCGAGTCTACATCTTGATATTACAAGATGTGTATACAGGAGCCATATATGAAGCATGTCTATGGTCTGGATGATGGACACTCGTGGAGCCACTTGCAATTTCCCTACATTCATAATTGTATGTATGAGTGCTTTTATTCGATTTCTTAACTCACCATTTACTGTAAACAACTGCAATTTTGATATCAAGAAGTTTTTAGATTTTTTTTTTTTTTTTTTTTGGGTGGGGTGGGGAGGGGTTGAACGAGTTTGCTTGTTTACCTTCGTTTCATGGAGTTGTTATTTGAAGATTATTATCATTTGCAACAGTCTGATTACAAGATTTATTTACATGCAATCCAACATTGCTGTCATTTGATTCATTTGTCATATCTCATCTGAAAAAAATGACTTCATATCCATTATTGGCAAGAGAATATGGACATTATATTCATGATAAATACAAATCTATATTCACTACAATAATTACTTCACATTCATTATTAGCACTAGGAGATCAATTATTGATGGTTTTGTTCAAGTACTCACAGTGGGTACGTACCCACAGTGAGTACATATCCACGTCACGTGACTCCTTGTAGTGGCGTCACATCACCCCCAAAATTTTTTGTTTTTTAATTTTTCTTTAGGTGAGATGAATAATATATAATTATCCCTTAACAATAAAGGACCCCACCAACCTCCATGAAATTGATATTACAATAACAATTTCGTGTAACTCTCAAGGGGTTTTTGTCAGATCACTCAAAAATCGGAAAATTTTTAGCCACATGGATATGCCTTAATATGGCTTATGTTTATGTCAAACTCTCGACAAATATCATTAATAATGTCGCTTGGTTTATAAACCGAGTCTACATCTTGATATTACAAGATGTGTATACAGGAGCCATATATGAAGCATGTCTATGGTCTGGATGATGGACACTCGTGGAGCCACTTGCAATTTCCCTACATTCATAATTGTATGTATGAGTGCTTTTATTCGATTTCTTAACTCACCATTTACTGTAAACAACTGCAATTTTGATATCAAGAAGTTTTTAGTTGTTTTTATTTTTATTTTTTTGGTGGGTGGGGAGGGGTTGAACGAGTTTGCTTGTTTACCTTGGTTTCATGGAGTTGTTATTTGAAGATTATTATCATCTGCAACAGTCTGATTACAAGATTTATTTACATGCAATCCAACATTGCTGTCATTTGATTCATTTGTCATATCTCATCTGAAAAAAATGACTTCATATCCATTATTGGCAAGAGAATATGGACATTATATTCATGATAAATACAAATCTATATTCACTACAATAATTACTTCACATTCATTATTGGCACTAGGAGATCAATTATTGGTGGTTTTGTTCAAGTACCCATAGTGGGCACGTATCCACAGTGAGTACATACCCACGTCACGTGGCTCATTGTAGTGGCGCCACATCACCCCCAAAATTTTTTGTTTTTTAATTTTTCTTTAGATGAGATGAATAATATATAATTATCCCTTAACAATAAGGGACCCCACCAACCTCCATGAAATTTTTTTCCAATTATGGGTATCATAACGTAAGGTACCCACAGTGGGTACCAATCAAGACTCCAATTATTGGAGCAAAGCAACAAATGTATATATTTTTGGATAAATGCAATGATAGTAGTGATGGTAGAAAAATTAGATCCGATAGAAATTCGATGGATACCCGATCCGAATGGAGCAATTTTTTGCTGATCCGAATATCCGTGGATCATTGATTCGTGGATCGGCCGATCCGAGACGGATTTGGATTTGGATTTGGATTTGGATCGGCCTGATCCGATCCGATCCGAATTGATTTTTTATTTTTTATTTTTTATTTATTTTATTTTATTTTTATTTTTTTATAAAAATCTATACTAATATGGATCATATTTGGACTTTTTTCTTGATCTGATCTAATCCGATCTGAGGAATTTGGATTTGGATTTGGATTTGGATTTGGATTGGGGTCTTTGATTTAGATTGGGATTTGGATTAGGCCGATTCGATCAGAACCCGATCCATTGCCAACACTAAATGATAGTGAGTATATCTATGTATATATGAGGAATGGTCCCCTCTCCACATGGGGTTCACGCCTACATGACCTCCCTGATTGGAGGAGCCTCAAATGGGACCTCACTTGAGGCTCCTCCAATCGGAGGCCATGTAAGCGAGGGAATCTCCCAAATGTGAGAGGGATCATTTTTTATGTATATATATACAATCCCCATAATCCCCTTCCCCCGCCCTCCATTTTTTGAAGGAAAAAAAGGCAATGATAGTGATGAGTGACAACTAAATACTTATGAATTTTTGTATGAAATAGAAAAAATAATGGGTAAAGTTAAATGTTGAAGATTTATAGAGTACATATAAGTTCCACGAGATATTTGAATGTGATTGATTTGCGTAAATTTAAATTAAAAGAGAATGTATGAAAATGTACAAAAATGTATCAAAATTACAAATATCTTTGTGTTTGATGCAACCAATGTCACCCGCCGAAACAAACCCTTACCTTTGTTAACTTTGCGCCCTCTTCAGTAAACAAGAAGTTTCAAACTCGATTATTTAAATAAAGGGTAAAAAACTTATTTGTACAAGTAAAATGTATAAATATTAAATAACAATACAATCATTTTATAGAGATTAACTATTTAAGTGATGTGCTTTATAAAAATATATTTTTATTAAATATATACTCTTTGTACATTTTATAGAGATTAACTATTTAAGTGATGTGCTTTAAAAAATATATTTTTATTAAATATATACTCTTTGTACATTTTTATAGATGTTAACTATATATTTAAGTAATATAATGTATAAGAGAGTAGTGTAACAACAAATTTCTCTTGTATTAATAAAATAATACAATAAGAATAGTTACAAATTGAATTTGAAAATTTGTAGTGGACTGATTCTCCCGACTTATACTGTTCCTTTGATTAACGATTTACAGTTAAAGGCGAGGGGTTATGTGGCTTGATCCTATGCTCCAAAAATCTTGATTGCTGACAATGTGGATTTGTTGAAGAAAGCTTTTGCTTGACTCTTCATGGTTGAACTTGGCTTGGTTTTGTGGGTGGGCTTTGTCTCCCAGATTTGATACTATGGACTTCAAGAACTGAAGAGGATTTAACCATCTTCTTTGTTTCTTCCTTGACTTGAACTTGAACCAAAGAATTGAATCGATTTTTTAATCTCTTCTCCTTCCTTCATTTTTCACTTTAGCTTGGTTTTGGAACTGCTGCAACTCTCCTCTTCTTGACCCTTACTAGTGTATTTTGCAAAAGGATTAGTGGGATATTTATACGCATTTATGGGATAGTCTTGTAACCCCTAAGACTTCTCCATCTAATTTGAATAAATCTTATCCCACAACTTACTAATTATCTTATTTAATTTAAATGATTTATATAAATATATTTTAATTATATTTAATATAAATCAAATAAATAAGTTAAGAAAGCAGGATGGGCCATGGACTTTTAAATTGTAAAGTGGGCTTTTAGTAGACATTTGGACTTTAAATGGCTTAATGAACTAATTGATCAAAATTAATTCGGCCCAAAAGAATTTATTTTGTCTTGAAATTTTCAACATCTACAAATAGATTTTTATTACATATATATTATTTGTAACTAGCCTTTTTCACCCGTGCGTTGCACGGGAAGACAGGTTCATCTAATAATCACACTGATTTTTTTAATAAAAAAGATACAACAAAAACTATGCAATTCTTTAACAAATTCGATAGAGTTTTCGTTGTTTTTTGGCAAATCCACCCTATTAATACTCATATCAAGAGTCCCAAAATTCTCATCATAACGACAATAAATGTTACCGACAACCCTATCAATACCACCAACACAACCAATACAATTATATGCATTGCTATCCACAACACAAAAAATACTTAAAACACGTAAACAATATCATTTTTTGTTAACATCATTAAAATAGCCAAAGAGGCACTCAAAACTCATCTATATATCACTTTGTCATCCGTCAACTATTCCATCTTCGAAAATCTTCATTGGCTCCTGCACATTCGTTCCCATCTCCTAGGCCACCACTCTACATAGAAGGAAAAGCTCTCTTAGAAAACAAAATACATATATTCCCAGTGAATGCAAATACGAGACAATTATAATCATTGGTACAGAGACACTACAATATTCCTTTGTTTTCAAATATAATGCTTCTTAGAGATAGTAGCATACCTGATATTGTTGAGATCTAGTATATTACAAATTACTAAAAACTTCTTTGTAAACAACATTTGTAGTAGTTGTTGTTGGCCTTCCATCCTCATCACAAACCACAAACTTCAATCCCTTCCTATTGGTTACCTTTGAAACCGCTACATACAGTTGCCCGTGGGTAAAGACTGGCCTCTTGAGAAAAACACCAACATCACTGAGAGTCTGTCCCTGACTCTTGTTGAAAGTCATGGCATAGCAAACAGTTAAAGGAAACTGTCTCCTCTGAAAAGTAAAAGGGAGTCGTATATCCAATGGAGTGAGGCTCAATCTAGGAATCAAAAACTCTTTCCCAGCATTGATCCCAGTCAAAACCCTTGCTTCTATAATGTGCTCACCAAGCCTCGTGATTATAAGACGAGTACCATTACAAAGACCAAACGAATGGTCAATATTGCGCATTAACATCACTGGTACACCGACTTTCAACTTCAATACATGGCTTGGCACACCAGAACACGAAATACCATTTAAAAATTCTGGAGTATGAATCTCACGTAGTAGATCATTATCAGAATCATCAGATCTACATGTGGAATCTGAGCTATGGTACGTCTTCAACTCGAGGCGGTTCATACTAATCATATAATCATTCACCATGCCAACATCCTCGAAAGGCGTCGATGCAAGAATTGCTCTTCCATTCAAGTAAGCCTACGATCGTCCTTCGGTTAAAAATTTGGGGTACGTGCTATCCACAATTGACTTAATAGGATTCGTCGAATGATTGACCACTACAAGATCATCGGGTAATTCAATATTTGCCTCGCCATCGTTTGGCCTACCAATTTCTCCATCCCCAATACTCAGAATCCATTCAGAAAATTTGCGAAGCTCATCAGTTTTTTCGTCTCCTGGAAGATTGCGTAGTCTCATGTTTCTCGTAAGCTTCAATACCTATAAAAAATGAACCATAATTATCAATAATTTCAGTAAAATGCAAGATCAGGAACTACACAAGAGCATTTATTAACTAAGTAATTTTGCGATTCAATACCTTACAATCGTCCCATAAATAAGAAGAGTTAAGAGATGCATGTACTATTTGCTACCTCGTTCCTTTAGGTATGACGGGAAGAATCTGCCTAAAGTCACCTCCAAAGACAATAGTCTTGCCACCAAACGGCACATTCATGCTTTAGGGGTTACTAAACCGTAAGATGTCCTGTAAACTGCGATCCAATGCTTCGAAACAATGCTTATTCATCATGGGAGCTTCATCCCATATTATCAAACGCGCCATCTCAATGAGTTCAGCAAGGTGACTTCCCTGTTTGATGTTACATGTTGAACCCTCATCCGCGTTCAAAGGGATAGCAAACCTTGAATAAGCGGTCCTCCCACATGGAAGAAGAAGCGAAACTATGGCACTGGATGCCATATTAAGAACTATTTCTCCACGGGACCTTATAGCAGCTGATAGGGTCCTCCACAGATAAGGCATAGAATCGTAATCCCGGAGACTCCTTCTACGTTGTCGGAGCATCCTCTCAATTTCAACCAGAGCATAATTCTTGATTTGATCGTCAGTTAGTTGTATATCTACAATAAAATCTCATACAATCAGTCGTCACAACAGAAATTAAAAAATATAATCGAAAAAAAACATATAGAACGAAGAAACCATGAGATTCACAACCAAATGAAGAAATCAGCTACAATAAGCTAAAAGTACCGATCAGAATTGAATACCTTGATTGTTAAGGATTCTCCTTTGATTGTTTTCAATATCATGAGATAGGTATTCCCAACATTTCTCCCACAAAGCCTCAGGCCTATCCAAACAATCCGATACAAGTAAAGTAACAAACAGATTACGCAATGAGTGCTCAGACGCCCAATGACTTGCCTCAACTATTCCATCTACGTACTCTTTATCATCATCCAGCAATCCTCGCACATAGCATGCATCTCTAAAAGTGTCATATACCACCCCATCAACTGTTCTTATATCCTCGTATCTCCTAGGGCTACGAACATGATTTAGCAACATCCATAGGTAGTATCTTTCCCCCGTCCCCGGCCGAACAAAATATATCCTACCAACACACCTGCCTTGTTGCCTGGGAAACCACTCACGTGTTTCCTACTTCCACACAAAATAGTTAGGAAATTGTGTGTACGTCAATTCTCTTGCCTCTGGATATTTCTCATTTGCCTTCATCCACGCAATAAATTTGCTAGATTTCACCGAGCACCGCTCTACAACTTGACCAACTTCGTCTGATTCATGGTATACAATGACCTGCTGACCTGGGATATGAAAGCTCAAACGCTCCACAGAAACATCTCTATAATGGATTTTGAATTCAAACATCCTCCAAACTGCTTCACAAGCAGAGACATACCGACAATCATAATACTGATTAATCTCGTCAACAACAGTGTTGGAATCTGCGTCGGCATTTCTCGCAAATGCAATAGTGATCCGATCATGGCCCTTGTTTATGTACTTGAACAAATACTTGATTGACCTGCTCTGGTTACACCACTCAACATTAATATGAGCGCCGTACTTCAAAAGCAAATAACGGTTGTGGGGGATTATGTATCTATTGTCAAGAAGTATACCACCTTTCTCCCATTGTCTCTGCGTCTGTATATGGCATAACCAGATTTATCAATGCTGGTGCTCTCGACAAACTTTTTTGGGAAGTGTTTTGTACACTTGCCTTTATCCATACACGGAGAATGCTTGTTCGCATCACCGCACGGACCATGGACCATGAGATCTCTCACAAGATTGTAATATATATGATCAGTCTCCTTGTTTGGAATTTCGGCGCATATTATTTGGTCAATTTTTTCCGGAGTTGGGTTCTTGTCCTTTCGAGCCATGAACAACAATATATGCGCGTGAGGCAAACCCCACTTCTGAAATTCAATTGTATATATAACTGCCAACAAAGGAGAAAAAGAATAAATGTTTGTTCACGACATGCTATAGATGTAACATTGACAATGAACAATAACTAAGCAAAAAATCGTCATGCATTAACATCTTATGTTCTGAATAACATATATACAAATGAGTATACCTTTAGTCTCACCAAATATTTGGTTTTCTTTATATCATCGATAAGCATATCTAGCTTCATCTTGAAGACCCTGCAGATGATGTCCGGCCTATCCACAGGACATAAACCTCTATGCTCGCAGAAACGGGTAATCTCAGACCACTTAGAATTGCATGTGAAAGTAATGAACAACTCGGGGTATCCAGCCCACCTACAAATAGCCATTGCATCCTAATAATTCTGCATCATGTGACGTGGACTACCAGTAAAAGATTCAGGCAACACCACGAGCTTTCCCAACTTCGTGGGATCCGTCTCTCCGTGGCCATGTGCATCCCTGAGTCTGGAGTATAGCTCAGATCTCAACTCTAGCGATGTGTTCTGATATACGTAAGTCTGGCTGTCTCGACCATTGTATAACTGTCAACCAAGAACTGTTGAAATAATCTCCTACATCGCAAAATATATGGTGACTCTCTATCTCTTTCCTGTATCCTGTATGCAAAATATTGGCTTATGCTTACATTTTTTCTGCCCTTAGACAATGACTTCGAGGCACGCGTAAGTTGGACATCATCCCTATAACCAACCTATCCAAAAGGAAAGAGCAGCGGATATTGAAGCCCAAGAAATGAAGGGTTTAGATGATTCATGCGTTGAAGGCGACCTCCTTTCGTCTCAACTATTACATCCCGCTCAAGTCGATCCAAGACTATGTCACCCCTTATCAGGGCTGCGACTTCATTCTGCTGTGGGAGGTTATATTGCCTACCATCCGATCTCCTCCTTCCAATAAGTTTCATTTTGATATCAACACAATCGCTCTCATTTAGCCTGTCCCGAGCCATCCGAAATGATTTAGCTAACACATTATGTTAAATCGAGCATATCCACGAGATCGAGACAATCTCCATGTGCAAGTTAATGCGCCTTGAGATCATTACACAAATAAAGACACAATTTACATCTAAAGAAATGATCGGCAATTGGGTACAACAAAATGAAAATAAAAAGGAAAACACGAAGAAGGATAAATTTAAGTTTTAGAAAGCAATGATAAAACTAACCTAACAGCTTCCATTCTACTAACAATTTCTGTGTGAGGGTCTTGTATATACATCTGCAAAAACTTTGCCTTTTCACCATCGCGAGGAAGCAATGACCCAATGCTATGGTGATTCTGGTCATTTAACTTGAATATAGGCGGTCCTCTTCGCTTATTTATTCCCTTATCTATTTTTCCGCCCATAGAAGTAAATGAGAACACTGAGTTATAGGACCGAACATTGTCAATAAAGTGCAAACTTCTTTGATCATTGCCATAAATCAAATCCCTCAAAATTTGATGTGGATCTCTCATTTTTGGAAGTACGACATTTCCTTGATTGCAACACATGGTAAACTTTGGGCTATTTTTTCTCGATAAACTTTTGCTTTTCTCTGCATTCCAAAAAATTGCCCCACAATACTCGCACGAATAATCGGGATCTCCCATATCGTAATATTCTACAATTCATCAAATCAGATGTCAACAAAAATATCATATAAGCACTTTTTTTATATATTATAAGCACTTTGCAGTAAAAAAAACTTAAGAACAATACCAGACAAAATATAATCATCACCTGTCATAGCGAAATCAGAACACTCGATACCGTCATCTATAAGCAAGAACAAAAAATAAAAATTAATAATAAGCCAACTATGTAGAAATTTAACACACAATACGAATAAACTTGTATGGGACACTTTACATACCATCCGACATGTCAATATCTATATCATCCCCAGACGAATGTTCGGAATGTTGGTCAACATCATCATAAGCTAAATTCATAGAACAACAGAAAAATATAGTGCGTTGATGTCAAAACAAAAATAGAATCAAATAAAATAAAATTAAAATATATCAAGCCCCCCAAAATAAAATAAAAAAATACTGAGACAATGAATATTTAAGTGAAAAGTATAAATAAATTTTAAATAAATCACGTGCGAAAATTAGACGTACCATCTTGATTATCCACATTATCCCGATTGTTTTCCCAATGTAACATCTCATCTTCCATCTCATCTCCGGACGAATCATCCGAACAATTCTCATGTCTATATACTAAAATTTTAAAACGACATGAAATAAAATAGTAAAGACCTTGCAAACAAAACATTATTGAGCAAATATTAACCAATCAAATGATTCGCAAATAATAGACATTCCTCATTTTATTTTTAATCTCAATAACTTCCACGTTCGTCAATAAATATAGTAATAGTAACTTACACATAAAATCAAGTTGAAGCATACTATAAAATTAGTTTTAAATAGTAAATAATACAAAAAATGTACAAAATGTTGACATAAGTTAGAAACATCCCCTAGATTCATCGTGCTTAAAGATTAAATTACAAAAATCACAGTTAAGCAGAGGAAATAAATTTAAAACAATGAATTCGTTAGATACATTGTATAACACGTGGATGTTTATAGAATGTGTGGCATAAAATACTACATGCATTCATATCAACGGAAACCAATATTGAACCTTCAATAACTAACTGAGGGTCATTTTTTGGTTTAAATCACCAAAAAATCCATCTTACACTAAAAGTTACGACATTCCACATTTAGAACAAAAGCAAAGAAAAATTTTCAATTTCTTGTCCCAATCACCTTGTGTATTCTTCCATATTTTAGTACTTTTAATTTTTTAATCTTACATGGTCATAGATAATTTTTCGAACCAATACGAATAATTCAGTTTCAAATATAGAACTTACAAAAACTTGTTGTAGTGTTTTGGTCCTCTGCATTAAACCCGTTGCTTCACTTCTGTCGTGACCCAAATTGGAATGAAGTGATTTTTTAGTAACTGGTCGATATGGATCATCGCTAAGAACGGGAACAGGATTTTTAGAAATCCATTCTTTGATTGGAACACCATCAATATGAGTAATTGATTTTAATGGCAATGACAGATTTGAAGATATCCAAGCTTCATATATATCGTCAATATTTGAAGTATTCTCTATTGACCCGATGACAACTGTAAACATTTTTTTCAGAACAACGTAAATATCATATAAAGTATCAACAAAATAGCCAAACTAAAATCAAAAAATGTAAAATCACATCTATGTTGCAAGAGAAAAAAGAATTTAGCATATCTCAAGATGAGACGTACTACTATTAGAAGCAATATTTTCATTGTTAACGGTCGACGCATCGTTTGGACGGGTGCCATTAGATTTGGGAATATTTAACATGGCCTCACGCGAACTGGCAAGTAACCTTTCATTTATGGTATTTGATGAATTAAGAACTACGTTGTTCGTAGAAGAAATGCTTTGAAGTATATTCCCATCTTTTGCTCTATTTGCAGCACCGATTTCAGCTGCACGAGAAACTATTTTGAAACATATCTTTATTATTTATGAATAATTATAAACATACAATAAAGGGGAGGGTTTTGGTGGACAAAAGAGGTACAATTAAAAATAGTTAAACACTAATATATAAATACTATTACCATTAGTAATATCTCCAAGCGGTGTTCTAGCATTCGATGCTAAAGATCCATCAAATAATCGACGGATTTGGGTGACATTAGAAGTATTGTGGTTCTCAAATACACATGATCTCTTTGAATACGATCCATTGTATTGAGCTGAGCAAAAATGTATTTTTAGTAAAGCATGAATATGATATCAATAATATTAGTACAAAAAAATTGGAATTTCATTATACCATTTTCATCCTGGGTTCATGCCCTACCATGTGAGATAATACCGGACTTTGTCAATTTTCTCATCGTTGGTGAACTCTGAAAAAATTGAATAGCACTTTAAAAATGTATTTTAATTTTCGTCGAATAAAAAATAAATATCACAAACATCCATAGATGCTGGTATAGATTATATCAAAATTATTATGAATGGAAACTATTAATCCATGACATTCGTGAAAACAAATAAATTAAATGAACACTAAAGACACATTGACGACAAAACAACATCCCAATAAATGGACTTGGACGAAACAACTTGATGCAGGAAGTGGTTGAATTCTGCAGAAAGCATCTTAATGCAAATCATGAGGCTTTTCTTAATACCAAACTTAATTTAGTGATCAACGATGCCAAGTAAGTATTTTAACCATTTTATTCCTTGTATAACTACAGCTTTGATATGCTGGATTAGATTGTATTTAAAGTCATGTTTGGAACATGGATTAAGCACTTGATATTCTATTGCTAATTGAGTATATTGCTGTTGAAGAGCTGAATTGGAGAAAAGGAATGAGAAATTTGATATACTTGTGGGAGATTTAGCTGATCAACTCTACACAAAGTCCTTCTATGAAACTATTCTGCAGCCCAAGCTCACTGACGACGGCATCTTCGTCACCCAGGTACTGATTTTTTCATCAAGAACTAATGGCATAAAAATAATGGCATTAAAAAATTTGTAGCATTTTCTTTAATGGGTAATTTTCAACATTAGCTTTTGCTTAAATGGGTAAGTATTTAATGACACAATATATTTTCTAGGGGCAGCTTCATCCTTAAATAAGGATATAGATATTTCCAACTTTTTGTGTAATTCTCTTTCAAATAAACAAATAAATAAATTATTTTTTTGGTGTAAAGGGGATATATTTTCGTAGTCATGGATATATGTCACTATACTTAAAAATTATCGCTGTCAATCCCCCAAAAAAAGGAAAAAAATGAATAAGAAAAGGTTGGCACCTTCTAGTGAATCATATGTGCTGCACATAAAATTAAATTTATTCCTATAATACTTATTATCGTATGTATTCTCTGATACTAATGTAACTAATCTTGCATTCTTGTGGCACATTATGATCAATCAACCAATAGGACACAATTGAAACATTCTATTGCTGAAGTTCACATGTCAACTACAACAATTTTGCCTAATTCCTCGATACCTTCCAACTTCCAATTAACTATGATTAGTTAATTATTATATATACAATCTATTTCTAATAAATTATCTTTCGTTTACCAATTTTCGCATTCTATTCTTAATTCTATTCAAACATGCTAACAACTATTACACACGTACAACTATTAAATTAAAAGATAAAACTCCACAGCAACCACAACATAACCAAACTGTTTTTGTAGGGGAAACATATATATTGTTTGATGTATGTATCTTACGTGAATAGGCGGCACAAGAGCACGATGATGATTAGAATTGCAGATCTTCTAGCGTTGCCTATTGAATTTTCTGCGACAAAAAAAAAAAAAAAGCCGTGAAATGCGTAGATAGAGAGAGCCCGAGAGAGCACGTGTACTGTTTTTTTGGACCAAGGAGAGCACACATCGGGCTAAATAACCTCTTGGGTCATCTACATCTATAACCTCATCAGATGGCTAAAAGTGTATTAGTACTTGTTATCTGCACCCTAAACCAAGGAGAGTATTAGTACTTGTTATCTGCACCCTAAACCAAATTGTTTTTTGGACCAAGGAGAGCTAAAAATGTAAATTAATTATAATTAATTATATATCCATGTAGACTTCCACCATCCAGAGCAAGTCATATCATTATAAATCCGAAATAATTTGATATTCCCATAGATAATAATCCTCTCAGATTATGGGTATCAAATAATTATTTTGTGATATTTGTTATCACAAAATAATTGTCATGCATGGAAATAATAATAATAATATGGAAAATTATTATGTTAATTCCGTCTAGAACAAATTTTTGTGATATTACAGATTATATCGAAATTATTATGTATGGAAATTATTACGCTAGATTTTTTTATTTCGTAGCAATTATTAGATGAACGGGTGTTGCTTGTCTTTTTGTTAATTTTAATGCTCCATTTTTGTTATTATTAGGTTAAATAATTATCAATATGACACATGGTGAGAAAACTTCTTTAAAAAATGAGGAGAAAACAACTCACATTAAAAACGCATATTAAACTCACTACGATGGAATGGAGCAATAGAATTAGTAGACAAATCAATTGAAATGAGATTAACGAACACAAAATAGAATTTGACGACCATAAAAAAAAGAATATTAAAAAAACCCAACTTTAAAATAGCAATTAAATTCACACGAGGAAATAAAAAAATACAATTAACATACAGATGCATCCAAACTAAATGGAATGAAAACTAATAATTTTGATCTTGCCTATAGGAAATTTTTTTGACAGGGAAGGTTAAACGACAAAGAACTTACAGGAAAAATCAACGATGAAAATGACACGTAGAAAATGTAGTTTTGTCGGCTACATAATTAAAAAAAAAAAGAAAGAGGGAAAAATAGTGATCACCCGACGAACGGAGATCAATATGACACATGATGAGAAAACTTTTTTAAAAAAATGAGGAGAAAATAACTCACATTAAAAACGCATATTAAACTCACTACGATGGAATGGAGCAATAGAATTAGTAGACAAAACATGTTAGGTATGAGATTAACGAACACAAAATAGAATTTGACGGCCATAAAAAAAAGAATATTAAAAAAAATCCAAACTTAAAATAGCAATTAAATTCACACGAGGAAATAGGAAAATACAATTAACATACATATACATCCAAACTAAATGAAATGAACACTAATAATTTTGATTCAATACTAACGTCGGTGCTTTGCCTGAAAAGTGATAATGCCTACGATTTTTTGGGCTACTATTGAGAAGACAGCATTGTCGGCCATTTTTTCTTCTTGCATATAGGAAATTTTTTGATGGGGAAGGTGAATCAACAGAGAATTTACAGGACAAATCGACGATGAAAATGACATGTAGAAATGTAGTTTTGTCGGCTACATAACTAAAAAAGTATTTCAGATAATTGAATAACTTCATTTCCAGCTAACAATTTAATATTTCAGATTGTGTTCCTTCAAAACGGTACTTAAATAGGTAGCACTGCTATATGTTATGAATTATTATGTTATGAATTCTTAACAGGGCATGCTCTTCAAACAATATAAGTCAAGGTGCTGACTTATGTTAAGAGCGAAGGCAGCTGCTGCCTCATGTCAAGAATGAAATCAATGAATGCAGCTACCGCATTAACTCCACATTCTTTGGCATTGATACTATACTTTCAAGGCTCCTTAATTGTAGTAAGTCGAGAAGACAACAACAACTACCTTACATTCAATGGAAATGGTGCAACGGAGTGTTAAAAATCCAGACATAAGATGGCACTCCCAAAACCCACACAACACAAGGCTATCAAAATAATAATATAAAAGCAAAAATGCCTAATGAATCATTATATTATTCCAAATCACAATCAATAACCAAACTAAACATCCAAAGAATAACAAAACAGAAATTCAAAACAATGCCATAGGATCCAAACCGACATCTCCAAAATAAACTAACAAATAATCGATGGAAAAAAACAGAATGTCGCAATGAAATCATAAATAAAATGCCTTCACTTTTCAATCTTCACGTTCTTGAGCTTTTATTGCTTGACGATTGAGTGTTTGAAGCATCTCCAAACCCATCATCATCGTCTTCAAAACGACGCTTAGAAGAAGGTGTATTAGCTGGTTCTCCGTCAAACAACCAATTCAACAGGCTACAAAATTGGATTAAGAAATTAATTGGCTTCCCAAAAATACTTTCACTCGCCAATCCAATAAGATAGAAAGAAAGCCAAACCCATATCACATCTAGCAAATTAACTTAGAACAACATATAACAGTTGTGCATTGTCCATCTATAGTACAAGTAGAAACTCAAACAATGAGGGATGTAAATAGGATTAGGAGAACAAAACATTACCACATTTGAATCTGCTTGTTTGGCCTTGGGAATTAGCTTGTCAAGGTCATCATCCGACTCACTTTCTGTTAAAAAAAGTCATCGCTGATGAGGACAAATAAATTAGCGAGAATACATAAATCATAAATAAAAAGTAATTTTTTTAATTAGGCAACTACATCCGAGCTTGAGTATTCATGTCTTGGCTTGTGTTCATTTATAATATCAGGATCAACAATTGTGAAATATTGAACACCCTCGCACTACCAACGCTTTGGTAGCAGGATACTTTAAAGAGATATGCATTCCCTTGTATATTCTCTATTTCTTTTAGTAAAGTGGCGAATCCATCACCCTTGAACAAAAAATAATATTAATATTAATATTAATAACGTAGAAACAAAAAAATTAAAGATTGGTTAAATACATGTATTTAGCAGTGAAAAAATAAAATGAGTAAATAGAATCTTGACAATCTAACCTCACTGGATTGTCGAGCTAATTCTTCAGCCCCCATTTTGAGAAGGGTACGACACAAATCATCCCACAACATTGCCATCAAGCTCGCGGTATTGTCCTTCACATCAATCTTGACTCTATACCTCATTGCAGGCTTTGGGGTTTTCTTTCTGCAATTGCTACATTGATACTCATCTCCAAACATTTCAACTTTCTTAGAATACTTAGGATCAGGACAAGCTTGATAAGACCACCCTTTTTTCGAAAGTACACGGGATATGATTCCATAAAACCAATACCCCTTAATCTGCATATAAATTTAATTATGTTAAAAAAATAGTTTAGAAGGGGGAAAAAAGAGAAAAACGATGGAGAGAGTCAAACGGGTAAATAAAAAGGTTAAACATAGAGATACCTCTTTTGCATGCAACAAATTTGAGATGTCTGAAATAAGCTGGGCCAATTGAGCTGAGCTTTGAGATAAAGTAGATATTGAGCCACGACTTTGAGATGACGGCGCATTAAGAGCCATGAACCTAAAAACCAATCCATCAATTTTGTAAGAAATCGAAACATTACTCAAGAGTGATTTCAAGAATATTTTTTAAATAAGTATTTGTTTACCTATACCGAAACTCCTCCACTTCAGGGATGTGTTCATCTATAAGAACCTTTGTAACATGGAAAGAAGTAGCCAACCCAATCGTATTATCTTCATTATTGAAAAAAGTAAAGGAGATAAGTTACAATTATAGAATAAGAAACATACATTTGAAGTGAAATAGAGCAAAAAACTATATCATAAAATACCTTTTTTCCTAGATATACGACATAGCTGCAACAACACAACAACTATAGCATTCCTTCTTCTATGCAACACACCTCTTGCTTGTTCGCCGTATTCTCCCCACAAAGTACAACTAATACGGTCATTGCTATCAACAACAATGCATAAGGTCAACTATGTATTACATTTTTTGTAAATTGTTTTAATACAAATAAATTATAAATTACAAATTTATGTGAATATAAAATAGATAAAAGCATCAAAAATTTGTTTTTGATAAAAAAAACATATATGAAATACCCCAAATCTCTGAGATGGAAGGATAAGAAATTAGATCCCGTTGCTTCTCCAGGATATATAGTCTCACTTGGAACCAACGCACCAATAAAATCTAAAGAGAACCAAGTGAAAACTAAACGTTAAAAATGAAAACTTTCAAAATCATTTAGATGATTGAAAGATTTATATAAGTAAATATACGTACCAATCAAATCAGGTTGTTCGTCAGTGGAAGGCGTTTGAAGCACTTCATTCACAGTTTTAAAATTGTAAAGCCTCATGGGAAAATCAGGATACTCCGCAACAACATTTTGACTAACAATGGCTGTGTCCGTGAAATAAAATATGAAAGCATGGGAAGTTGGCCTCCAACCGCCACCATTTGGATTGACATTAAAATTTTTCACGATAAAAACTCCATGCTCATCAATGTTGTCTATGAACTTTGTTAATTAGCTCAATCAGGTCCAAGATGCTTTGTATCGTATACCTGCGAAATACAATTTAATATATCAAAATATTTATTTAATCAAGCAACTATAAATATCATAATATTTATTTAATACAATACTCTTATGCATTGAGAGTGAATTATTCACTACCTCTTCATCATGAAAAACCATATCCAACAGTCTAGGTACATTAGGTTCATTCCTTCTGGGAACCGTCCATAAACGAACAACACGAACAGTAAAACATGCTTTCTTTGAAAGCTTTCCAACAACATGAGATAACATCGTGTTTTGAGGAGCCATTGGAGTACTAATGCACCACAGAACATGTCAACAATAATGCAAGAATCAATTAGAACCCAACACAACAGATAACTAACATCTAAATAAATAAATAAAAAAAACCATAACATGCTCATACACGTGGTTCAACAATGGTTACATAGATTTAGCAAGTATCTTCTTGGTGTAGCATGCATTTAAAATTGTTCTGTTGGTATCATGGAATTGACATGAAATCGGGTGGCCACAATTCCAGCATGCATTCACATGATATCTCTGGAATTTTTCCAAATAAAGTTCTTCTAAAGGAAGCATCTTAGCAATTTGTGCAATGTCACCATGATATAGAACACAAAAGGCAGCATTTTTTTTGGTACTTAGCAATTCATATATATTGAATTAAATACTTTACTAACTGCAAATCCACATACCGTTGATAAATTTCGTGGAAGATATTGAAGCTGTGTAGAGTTAAGATCTCTGCAACCAAAAAGCAAGAAACCACAACCATCAATGGAAAAAATTAGAAAAAAAAAAGAAAAAAAGGACAACCACCAAACAGAGTATATAATGCATACATAGGATTCGAACAAAGCTCAGTGGGTCTATACATCAAATCCAAAACAAAACAAAAAGGAAAAAAAAAAAGAAAATAGAGGATATGAACAAAGCTCGATCGGTCTATACATCAAATCTAAATAAAAAAAGGAAGAAAAACAGAGGATATACATCAAAGATCGATCGGTCTATACATCAAAGATCGGTCGGTCTATACATCAAATCTAAAAATAAAAAAAAAAAAAGGATTTGAATGAAGGCAGAGTTGTCGTATACATCAAATTTAAAAAAAAAAATTCAGAGGGGTCAAACGAAGGCTAAAATTTTGTTATCAAATCTCAAAATCCATAGAAACCATGGAAAATCAAGCTATTGACGAAAAAAGAAGATGATTTACATAAAGGGGCTAAAATACCTTGCGATATGGTGAAGACAAAACCACACCGCAGTCGACGTATATATACACGATTGCACCAGTTGTGTAAAGAGAAAAATTCGATGGAAGGAAGAACTTCTTGCCATAATTACGATATAATTTGATTACAAAGAATCAAAAAATACCGATTGGCGGTTGTTCATCAGCGTCAATTACTTTAATTAAATGGTAGTATTGAAGGAAAATAGATATCTTTGAGAAGGGAAAGGTAATCCTAAACCCTAACTTATGAGAAAGAGAAGAAGATGAACGTCTCTCAATCTGTAGAAATCGGCCGAGAAAGAAGTCCAAGCACGTGAATCCTCTCAATCCGTAGCAATCGACCTAGAAAGAAGTCCAAGCGCTTGAATAAAATCCTTCTTTTATGGTATAGCGTGAAAACACAAAACAAAGGAAATAAATGGGGGAAAAGCGAGATTACAGCTAGCTAAAAGTTTGAGAAGGAAAAAAATTCTTTTATTGTATAAGCGTGTGAACACGAAACAAAGGAAATAAAGGAGAAAAAAAGGAAATTACAACTTGGCCAAAAGTTTGAGCGGGAAAATAATTAAAAATAAATAAAAAAATAGGGTGAAATACTCTGGTATTATATATATATATATAGATTTGTAAGGCTGTTCGCATATGTAACAAAATTCTGAAATATATTTTTAATTGCATTGCACTTTTTAAATGAGAGATTCGCAAAAAGCTAAGTCAACTGTTTATAAAAGCAAATACAATAATTGATGTCAAAAAGGAAAAGGGTAAATCATGTTATAAAAGTATAGAAACAATAGAGAGAATTTAGAGAGAATGAATTCTAAGGAATTCTCAGGAATGAATTTCATTAATAACTGAAGCTTTATTTATAGGAAAACTTCGAATGGCACAATCGTAATTACATAATTTCATCAAGGGTATAATAGTCATTCACATATAATAATTACATCTTTTACCAAATTATTCCTCCACCAAATTATTCCTCATAATTCATAACCACCAAATTATTCTCAATTATTCATAACACTTCAATTATTATTCATAACACTCCCCCTTGAATGACTATTAATACAAATGCCTTCCGGACTGTTTGGAGAAAAAACCCAAAGGTGGGAAAAAACTTCCAAACCGATTGCGAGGATAGCTTGGAGTGGTTATATCTTGCTTCATCAAAACAATGCTCCCCCTGATGTCTATCAGCGGCATATGAGTATTCACGTGCTGCCTAATTAAAACCTTATCAAGAAAACCCAGTGGGAAAAAACTTGATCGAAGGAAAAAGAGTACAGCTGCTCCGTTCGATTTCATATCTTGAGAACTGATATCTTTACTTGGTAAATGATTTCAATATCATCATCGTTTGGATCTAAAGCATTAGCTCCATTATAACTTGATCCAATAGATACACTTTGTATCAATTTCTCCTATCGTTCTCAATATACCATGAATATGCCTCGTTAAAACCTTATTAGGAAAAACCGGTGGGAAAAACCTAATGAAGGAAAAGAGTACATTATTCATGTGAATACGCCTTTAAAGTTGCCTCATTAAAAACCTTGCTAGGAAAACCCAATGGGATAAAACCTCGATCGAGGGAAAAAGAGTGCAGCAGCGTATTTTATACAAGTATGCTGCAAGCATTTCAAAATCTTTCATACATTTGTATGAGTATCATATACATTGGTTTTATACTCTTCGTTCATTTAGAGTGCATCAATTTTCTTACACAACTACAAAACATTCACCATGAACACATATCTCCAAACACACAATTTAAAGCATATAAATTCATCGTAAAAACATGTAAACATATAAGTAAACCTTCATAACTAACTAACACTTAAAATATATCATTTAACATTTAATACTCACTTAATATGTTATTTCATTCCCAGGGGCTTAGCTCACCCTTTAGGGTACTCATAAACACGGGTTTAGCTCATCCGATCATTTAATTTCCTTTTCGGTACTACACACACGATCGGTAATTTAACTTTCATGAGCATGCAACATATAATGACCATCATGCTTATCTTTAAACTTGAGCATTAGTCATCATCATCTCATCATCTCATAAGTTAAAGATTTCACATTCAGTATTTATCATCTTCAATATATCTCAATATTTTCATTATCATTGATCATATGTGGCGCTACATTTTCATATCGTGTCGACACTTTTCAATTTCATTCCTTTCCCCATATCGACATAATTTATCGAGATATCTCATTATCAATCCTCTTGTAGGATTACACAATATAGTTATGTCTATATACTCTTCAAGAGCATATGCCTCCGTTATTAAGACCATCTTTTATAATTTGCTTTGATATATATGATTGGAGAAATATCAACGCTTCTGGCGTGCTAACTTATCAAAGCATCGTAGCTGATATATGTGATTGTTCATAGCCTTTCATGCATCTTTGAACTTCAAGTTCGTATTTCAATTTCGAGGATATAACATGATGCATTTCACATATTTATTTCAACCTTTAATACTCCCCCTCATGCTGAGAAAATTTAGAACACCAAAACTCATACAGTTGGTATGATTTTAATCATATATGTTCTCATCATTTAGCCTTAATATGGGAATTTAGACCGTTTGCATTCTATTCTCGATATCGGCAATTTATTTGAGGACTTTAAATAATTTGCCATATAATATCCCACTTGTATGCGCATACTCAATCCTTCAGGGATTTATTCAAGTATTGGGATATACATTTACTAGCTTTATCATTAAATCTGGAAATCATGCTCATACTAGTGAGCAAATATTTAAATAAATTTCAAATTTCAATCATAAACACATGTGACTATCTAGTGGATCCATATCATAATATCTAGTAGTCCACATGGAGGATGAGTGAGCCCATACTTCTCATCCTTTATTCCCGATATATTTGGGATTTATTCTCAATATTGGCTAGTAATGATTTCATCATTTATCGAGAACAATCATTGAAGAATTCTTTTAATTCTTCACTTGAAATATTGATTTCAATAATTATTTAAACCGAATGGTCAGTCCGGTTTTGCAAGCGAGTATTATTGAACTTCTAGTTCAAGAAATTCTTATATCGATTTCACTAGTATCTCAGATAGTGATCAATATGATTTATCATAGAAACAATTCACCGACATATTCCATCATCTTTTAGTGACATTATTGTCTACTACTGTTCAAACAGAGTTACACTCATACGCATCACATCTTGCTACTGCTCAACTACGAGTCTTAGCTCTTACGCTTCATATTATTTATTTAAAATCGAATCTTATTTCATACGGCGTTGTATTATTCTATAAATAAATCATCAAAATTATTGCAAAATTCATCCTAACAAGGGTCTATACATTATAATGGATCATATGCTCTCAAATCTTGAAAATACTATCCATCACTCTCGATCAAAATCCTAAAAAGGATTTATCGATGTAAATTTGGAAAGATTAAGGATGCTAATGAATAAGGGTATCCCACAAGATATCAGATGCTTGATTGAAGCAAAGGTTCGATTATCTGGTGAGGTTTCAATTCCTTCTAAATACATGCAGGTATGGGTAAAAGTAGTTTTTCAAAGAAACGGAGAGCAAAAGATTAGGAGGATGCTACAAGTGTGCTCGATGGACATGTGACACTCGATGTAAATCTGTGGGGTACTTGTCCGTAAATCGAGAAGATAAAATAGCATTCATTAAGGATGGATTGAGTAAGGAGCCTTTGGATGATATTCAACGGGCTCTTGAGACACATCCTAGTGGACACGTGCAAGGTGAGCTAATGGCCTTATGGGCCAAATTCAAAGATCAACAAACGCGTTCTGATGCCTTGAAAAACTTACTTTAGAAGATCCTGTTTGTAAATTTAGTAGAAAATTTTAGTATAATAATTTTCTCATATTAATATAAGGAAGTTCGGTGTAATAACGAAGATCAATATTTTTCTTGTAATTGTAAATATTGTTTTTCGATTTTAAGATATATATATGTATATATATATATATTATTTTTCAATCACCGACAGGTATATGTCATTTCACTAAAATTTTTCTACCATTTTCTCTTTCATATTTTTCAAAAAGTAAATAGTACAATCAATTATTGGTTTGAAAATTTATCTTTAAATAGAGGGATTCATATATCTATCATTCATTCGTTGAAAGAGAAAAATAGAGGTGGAGATGGAGATGGAGATATTAGAATCATCTCATGTAAGTCAATCTTTACCTCGCCAGGTAAAAACTATATGTGTTCTTGGTGGCTCCAGACTAGTAGGTCATATCCAATATGTGGATATGGCAGATCAACTTGTAAGGGAGTTAGGGAAACAAAATATCAATATACTATATGGAGGAACCAACAACAAACTTTTAGCTAGACTTATAATGGCCGCACAATCATGGGGAATAAGAGTTTCGAGTGTAATACCTTTCCATCTAGTTGGATCTAATACTCGAATTGGAGTCAGTTCTACCATGGGTCCAGCAGGGTTGGGGCTACAAGCGCAATCTATCCACAACTGCATGATGTATATGATGAATAATAGTGATGCTTTTATTGTCCTTCCAGGCGTCTACAACACACTGGAGGAAATATTCAATATAGCCTCGTTGTATGATGGAACTTTCATGTCAAACCAATAAGTTTGTTGAATATTAATAATTTCTTTGATGGCTTACTAGCGCTTTCTAGATCGAGTGTAAATAATAAGTTTATCTCTCATTATTGAGAAAAATACTTATTTCTCGCTAGTCTTGTTGATGAACTACTCATCAAATTTCATGCATATGTTCAAGAATTTGTGGAAGCCAGTCCAGTTTGGAGCCATGCATCATTGGTGTCAAGCGAAAAAGAAATTCGGATCCTTTAAATATTTCATTATGAATCCTAATGTTGATGGTGGCAGAGTTACAGAGTATTTATACTCTCGAGACGCATCCTCATTTATGGATTGATATGTATTTTCTTTTGCATTTCTATATTTTCGAGTGTTTAATGCCATTTTTGATATTCTCAATATGTTCCACTTAATTTGTTTTGTACTTCTTACGGAGTAATAATAATATCATATTGGCTTTATTCAAATCACAGTAAATCTAGTGATTATGCTTCTTCAAGAGCATTTTATTCTCATATTAATACAATCTCATATCATCGATGAAATTACTTCATATAATTTCTCCATGCGATATATTTTCTTTGATTTATCAACATGGGATCTATTGAGCATTTTATTTTCATCTATTTATCCAATGGTGACTTCAAGTACCACTTACTCAATTTTCTCCATTAATATTCGGTATATATGGGGAAGTAATTTTATTCTCATCGTCTACTATTTCGAGAGTATGATTAGAATATTTGATCAACTACTTCTTCGGAGTAGGATTCGTTATAACCAATCACAGTAGAAGATAACCCACCACATTGGAAATATGCACACCAATCGTGGTGGTATTACCCACCACATTGGAAATATATCACGAAATCTAAAGTGCGTAAATTTAAATTGCAGAAATTAAATTTCCTCTAATAGGTGGTCGAATCTACCTTATGGGAATTATTGCAATAAATATAAATTTACGGAATTTAAATAGCAAGAATTAAATTGCATAATGTTTAACTACTTCTTCAGGAGTAGGATCCCGCTTAAATAGAAGGTATTACCCATCACTTAGCATATAAAGTGCGAAATATATAAAACCTTAGTTTAGTGACGGTTGAACCCATCATCAAGTAGGAGGTATTGCGGTAATTAAATTGCAATAAATAAAGTCACGAGAATTAAATATTGAGCTAACTTCTACGAGCAAATTTGTTCTTCTAGACCAAATACTCATTACTTCTACAAGAGCACACTTATCCTTCTAAAATAAGTACATTATGTAATTGAACTCTTCGAGAGTTAAAATAATATTCCGATCTTTTAACTCAAATGGACTTCAAGCCATTTTATATAATCAATAGATTTAGAATTTCTTTATGAATATTCTATCCATTTTCACTTGTCGTCAAAATTAGGTCGGTTTTACCTAAGGGTAAAATTGTCCATTCCAATTAAGTAAAGGTAAAATTGTCAAAAATATTTTATCAATGTTTTACGATTGGAAAATTATCTCCTTTCTACTTCAATTTATCAATATCAAAATATTCAAGGACTATTTTGTAACTTTTTCAAAAGTTAGTGTACTGATTTGTAAATTTTGAAAGTTTGATAATAACATATTTCAAAACGAGTTATTACCCTATCAATGTTGGTGTCAAATCGAAGCTCGTTAAATCGAGTATAATGGAGTCGAGAAAATTTGATTTTGATAATGTATGCTCCTTGTATCTCGATAAAGCGAATGTTATAGTTTAATATATTATTATATTATAAAATAATATTACCTTCTCTCTTTCTTTCAAAATACTCTGCACTTGATTGATTTTCACGTTCTTGATCCCATCCTGGAAATTAGTATGGAGACATAGATAGGTATAGTAATCCCTTTTCCAAGGCAACTGACAATTAATCATTGAAAATTCTTAGATGATGAAACCTATCTTTATTGTACAGTGATATATTTGCGAGATCTGAAAATATGTGGAGGAAGAGAAAGGGAAAAGAGAGAAGTGATGAAATTTATTATCGACTAATATTAAGATTTACGTCTGAGAGGTTCATCAATAGATCTGGTAGAAGCATACTTCCTTCATATTACTCAAATGATTAGAGACTCGTGCTGATAACGTGTTATAAAAGTATAGAAACAATAGAGAGAATTTAGAGAGAATGAATTCTAAGGAATTCTCAGGAATGAATTTCATTAATAACTGAAGCTCTATTTATAGGAAAACTTCGAATGGCACAATCGTAATTACATAATTTCATCAAGGGTATAATAGTCATTCACATATAATAATTACATCTTTTACCAAATTATTCCTCCACCAAATTATTCCTCATAATTCATAACCACCAAATTATTCTCAATTATTCATAACACTTCAATTATTATTCATAACAAATCACACTTTTTATTTGTATCATTATTTATTAAAATGCAAATTATCTAAACAACCTTTTCATTACCCTTACCTAAATACACCACAATAAATTTTAATCCCCCAACCAATATTTATAAACACCATACTAGTATTGCCCCTATGCGATGCATGTGAGTTTTATCCGTAAAAATAATTTTGATAAGAATTAGTAAAAATTTTTTAATTATACGATCAAGTCAAAAGTGAAATAATAATATACATAATATCTAATTAATAGGTATGAATGTCGAAATTGAAACTTAAACAATTTAAAATTTAAAAAACTTATTTAAAGACCACATATATATTGAATTGGTTAATAGTAGATATTATTCAATTTGGATATTTTAAAACATTATAAAGTAATTATAAAGTAATATATTTAAAAAGCCTAAGATTCAAACTGCAGGCACGAATCGAAGTAAAAATTTTTCTCATCATTGAACCCCCGATACACATTATTCGTAAAAACTATTTAAAACTATCATTTTAATATGACAAAAATAAATAAACAAGGTTTTTATTTAATATTTTTAAATAAATAAAAATAATTTTTTTAAACAAAAAATCACTGCCATGGTAACACTGTGCCAAGTTGACATTCCAACTTTTATTAATTATATATATATATTTCAAAAATTAAAATGTATATAAAAAAGTTAATTTTTATTTTTTTAAATAATTCAAGTACCATTATAATTTACAACTTTAACCTTATCATATCACATTTTCATTAATGCTTGCATATAATTCATTTTAAATTATATTTATAATTCGCAAACTAAAATTTATATAAAAAATTAAACTGTACATAAAAAATAAAGAAAAAATAATAAATACAGAAAGTAAAATAAATTAAATAACGAAAATAAAATAATAAATGTATATTTAATATTTGTTTTTAAAATAAAATTTTCTTTTCTTAGTTTTAAATAAATGCGTGCCAATTTGATATTGTCAACGTGACATAGTGCTTAGTTGGGGCTTCAATTTTTTTTTTAATATAAAGATATAATAAACCCAAACCCCTTAATTAAATTTTGAATCAACCTCTTCATTGGAAAAATTGGGGAGGCAGTGCAATTGAGGTCCAAAAAGCCTAGAGAATTTGTACTTTTTGAATTGTTTGAAAGCTCCGCACTTGGAAGGGAAAGAAGTATGATTGCATGAACCCACAGCCCCTTGCTCGAAGCCAATCCCTTATTCTAACGCGTGAAATCTCATGATTGAATTCAAGTGTATAATAATAATGAATATTTAGTTTCTTTAATCTAAGAAGGGTGTTTAAATCACTTGATCTGTACCACACACTATCACACTCTAATAAGGGACTATAATGCCCCCTGAAAGTGGGGAGCCTACATCCCTATTAGGGTGTGCAGAAGATATGTGGCACACAATTAATTAACTTCAACCAAGATTTTTTTTGAATGGAAAATGATTGAAATACACACAAATTGTGCACCACGCCGTAATAAGGGTGGTGGGAAGATGTTATAATGCCCCTGAAAATGGGGGGCCCACACCCCTATTAAAGTGTAACACACAATTTGTATTTACTTCAAACAAGATTCTTTTCGAATAGAAAATGATTGAAGTATACACAAATTATGTACCACACCCTAGTAAGGGTGGTGAGAATTGAAAAATGATTATAATGCCCCATGAAAGTGGAGTGTCCACACCCCTATTAGGGTGTGGTAGTGTGTGGCACACAATTTGTGTGTACTTCAAGTAAGACTCTTTTCAAATGGAAAATGATTGAAGTATACACAAATTGTGTACCATGCACTATCACACCATAATAAGGGTCGTGGGAAAAGATTATAATACTCCCCTGAAAGTGGGGGATTCACACCCATATTATGGTGTGGTAGTGTGGGGCACATGATTTGTGTATACTTCAAGCAAGATCCTTCGAATGGAAAATGATTGAAGTACACACAAATTGTGTGTCACACACTATCATTCTTTAATAGGGGTGTGGGAGTGGTGGCAAAAGACTATAATCTTTCGCGAAAGTGAAGCACTCTATAGGATGCTATTGTATGTAATCACACCATGTTTGTGTATCTTGAAGTAAGATCGTTTTCGAATAGAAAATACATTGTGGTGTGCATTAGGTTATATTATTTGCACTGGTTCTAGACTTAGCCCGACTCTTCCGGTAGGATCGGAAATTGCCGATTCGACTAAAAAATAACGTTTGGTGACCCCTTAAACACGGATTGGTCAAATCCGGCCAAAGACCCCGATCGTGTGACTTGGGATCAGATTTGATCGAATTTGACCCCGAGTCAACTCCGAATCGTCCCTCTGACCCTTGACTCAGTTGTTTGATTGGGCCGATTATCGAATCTTAAAAACATTGACTATTTGACTATTTGCCTATGTGCGTATAAAAATGGAAAAAAAGCAAAAATTGAAAAAGCAAATACTAGAATTACCATGTTACCCTTTTGCATCATCGTCCGATCAGTTACTTACCCCGAAATAACCCACCCGCTACCCTCGGCCTCATTCTACCCGGCAATTACCTCCGCTGTACACATTCACCGGAGCTGCCAACTACTCACGGATTTCCATTTGTTCTTTTTCATTCTCAGTAATCCTTCAGAGATTCTCACGGCTTCTCTAGTAGGAATCACTGATTCGAATTTCAGATTCATCTTTGAAAATTACCGAATCCGGGTCGATCTTGGTAAGTTGTAAGTAATTTTGCTCATTCTACGTTGATGAATCCGATTAACGTTCTTCTCCATGGGGAGATTATGTATTCAACATTAAATTTTTATGACAGTGAAGCGCAGAACAATACTGATGGATCCCGATTCGGTGAAATCGACCCTTTCTAATTTGGCTTTTGGCAATGTGATGGCTGCCGCAGCCCGTGATTACCAAAAGGTAGCCCCTTTTCCTTGATTATGCACCTTCCTTCTCTTCCAATTTACTCTAGGCAAAATATGAGAATATATTTCAGAAATAGCAATATGGCATTTTAGCTTCCATATTTCACTGGGCCAGTATAAACTTGAAGTGGTTACTTCATTGTCTGTACTGTCGTACTCGATCCTGTGAAGTCAGTGAGAGTTGATGCCACTTTTGATGATTTCAGTCTGAAGGTGTTTGTAGCTCTAAAGGGATGAATTTGTGTTGCAACTGTCTGATGTTCTATGTTCTTACTTCTATATGAATGTTTTATGTTCAGATATCTGTTAATTAAATTACTGAACTTGCAATCCTTCCACTTGCACACGTCTAGTGAAAGAGAGAGAAGCTTTGAAATCTCTGAATGATTTCATTTTCAGTGGCAGAAACACCTTGGTATTGATTTTCTGTCATATTTTACTTAAATTGTACATCTAACATATATACCTCAGTTAATATGTTCACAAAGATTTCTTAGTACATGATGAAAAATGACGAATTAATTTTATTTGTATGCTAGAACAATCAACGTGCTTTTGAAATTTTTATAAACAATGTAGTACCAATTGGTTGGTGTTATTCGCTTTCCCTGTATCATACTCGTGTGTTTACAACAGGAATTGCTTGCTCAAGAGAAAGGAAATGCTTCTACTTCTGTTAAGGAGGAAGTTGATCTCGATGAATTGATGGATGTAAGTGGAGAATAAAGTTCTAATTTCTGTCTTCATCCCTGCAAAATATGCTTTGTTCACAATAATTGTGTTGCAACAGGATCCCGAACTGGAAAAGTTGCACGCAGATAGGATTGCAGCTCTTAAGGTTTGTAACTTGGTGTGCTTATATCGTCATATCTTTCATTTGTTTTTGACTTCTGGATGTAGAAATAGGGCTTTGTTCTGGATTTGTTTAAATAGAAAGAAGCAGAGAAGCGGCAAGAATTGAAAATGCAAGGGCATGGAGAGTATAGGGAGATAACTGAAGCAGACTTTTTGAGTGAAGTTACTGGCACTGATAGAGTGATTTGTCACTTCTACCATCGGGAGTTCTACCGTTGCAAGTAAGGACTCTCCCTCTCTCTCTCTCTCACACACACACACAAAATATTGTGAGACATGATGTAGGGAACTTCTCATTTGTGAGGTGAGAGATTTGCTTAACTCTCACAATTTAGCCTAAAAATTATAATTTTTTACGCTATTAATTGGCTAAACTACACTTCTTCAAGCAATGTGGTTAAGTCAAAACTTGTGATGATGGTGAGATTAATATCCTGTACGAGACATTGCATGTTTTAGAACATGATTAACAGTTCTGGATTCTCATGTCTTTAATTTCAGTGACAAATCTGTTTAATAATTTTGTGTAATGACTTTTCCAGAATTATGGACAAACACTTGAAGTTCCTCGCCCCAAGACATTTTAACACCAAATTCCTCAAGTTGGATGCCGAGGTCAGTTTTAACCTTTATGCTCCATATATTTTAAATTGACTGATGAAATGTTTCGACTCTATTGCTGCTAAAGTCAATTGTTCCATTCTTGTCTAATATGAGCAATGGTTAACTGGTGGAAATAAATAGGTTCTTTTTAACTGATTTTGTGGGTAATAAATGCAACTTTAGATCCAAATAAAATTATGGAGAACTTTACTCTCCTCGATCTTTACCTTCTAACCAAATGGTGTCAACCACCTATTTTCATTTGCATTCTTCTCGCTAGTGCTTGATTTCATTCTGGCAAAATATTAATGCTCGTCCTTTTAAAATGTTATGTAGAATGCACCTTTCTTCATCACAAAGCTAGGAATCAAGACCTTGCCTTGTGTCATTCTATTCAGGTCAGTCCTCTTCCATTACTTATCCCTGCCTCATTCCATGTGCTTACTTATATTTAATTAATAACTGGTGTATCGGAGAGAGCATATAAACTAGGTCTTCTAAGTTGTTTGTCATTTTCTTTATGCATGTGAATCTCTATAATTATCAACGAATCATATTGTCTGTGTGGTAATCTCAAATTTATAGCATTAGCTGTCAAAGTAATTTCCTAATGGCATGTATAGTAGGGAGTATCATATAGCAATACATATTATTTAAGATAACGAAGTTAATGAAGTTTCATTCACTATCTTGTCTGGTATTATGTCTACTATTTACTAATGCTGTATGTGGTATAGCACGTTGGCAAGTTTTTTCTAAAAAAGTTCGTTTTTGTAAATCATGGAGAACAATGATTGACATGTGACCTAAGATGTTCTCTTGGTAATGAAGAAACCTGAATGGACATAACACACTGAACAGATGCTTCAGTTCATTTTGAGACCTTTGGAAATCAGGTTGATCATTTAAATAATTGTTTTTCCATATGAAACCAGACAGAATATGTTCGATCTCATAGCTTTAAACTCTATTGGTAGCAATAAGTTATGCTTTATAAATGTTGTAGCATGTGGAAATGCAGGTAACAGAAAATTGCATGCATTAGAAGTATCTTTCGCCCTTTTTATTAACAGACCATCTTATGTACATAGTGTTAATTTGGGCTCTTGATTTTGAAAACTTATCATGCATACCTGGTCACTGGTCAAGTTCAACAATGTGAAAGTAAGAGTGAAAGACAGAAACATTCACAGAATGACTAACCAACTGTGAAGAGCAACAGAATAAAGATGGGGAAGATACTGGAGTAAGTTACAATTTTACTAGTGAATCCATCGAGATGAATCAATAGGAAAATGGTATCTAGTTGGCAGGAAAGTAGTAGTTCAGGGAATCAATTCTCATGTGGACTCAATTAAATTTAGGGGGAGGGAGGGAGGGGGATAACTGAAAAGCTAGAACTATAGCATAATGAAACTGCATATTATTTTGTTGAACAAGAACTGAGCAAATGACAATGAGAAGGGGTGTCCAAGTCAAAGGCTGGCTAAGGGACATGTAGCGATGAGCAGAAAGGAAGATATGCATGATTTACAAGATGATGCAATACACATTTACACTAGGATCATGGAATATGGAACTAATTGATAAAAGGAAATCTTAGATAACAAATACATGTACAGCTCCATTCACTTCTCTTCCATCTGTGCATTCTTTCTTTCCCTGTTTCCCTTTTTTTCAGTTTCTTGATCAGCAGGTTCGCAATGCCTTCTGACTGGTAGTAAAATGTAAATATGTACTGTACTTGGTTAATTTCAGTACGATTCCACTGATTTCTAGTTTTTATTTGATCTCACTCTTACGAATTGGGAACTTTCTTTCAGAAAAGGAGTTGCAATAGGTAGACTGGTCGGATTTGATGAAATGGGAGGTAAAGATGATTTCAGCACAAGGACTCTTGAGGTTCTTCTGATAAAGAAAGGTGATGCTTTTATACTGAGAAAAGAAACAAATGTCTTCCAACTTGTGCACGTCGATGCAGTTTCTCAACTGTGACTTTGCAGGAATTATTGAGGAGAAGAAAGGAGGAGAAGAAGATGATGATTATCTTGATACTAAACGCACATCAGTTAGATCATCTGTGAACCCCGATTCTGATTCAGAATAGGAACTAATTAGTCGTTATCGCTGTTGACATATAACAGTCCTCTTGATGCCAGTCTTTTGTGGGATTTAAGAAGAGAGCATTCTTTTCCATTGACGGTTGGGCTGGGCCTAGCAGGGGATGAGGCTTTAGCTTGATACAAGTCCATTCTGAAATGTCATGCATGTTGAAATGAATCAGACACAGAATTTTTGGCTTTGTTTTTAAATAGTGTGCCTGTGTTAAGTAATGCAAATACCTTCTTAAATTCTCAAAGGCCACAGGGACTAGAGCTAAAAATTATGAATTTAAAATACATACGTTCTCAAGTCGTTCTCCAGTTTCATCTTTCAGAATTATGTTTATATATATGTTGCTTGTATACTTGCATGCAGATTCCATATGCAGCATAATTGCTGACCTAATTCGTACATTTTCAATGGGTTGAGGACCCAGCTACAAAATTTCCTATTTTTCATTTTTCAATTGTGAGCCATGGGTTATGACATGGTGGATGATGTTATATTTCTTTACATGATTCATGCTGAGATGAGCAATGCTATTTACAAGCGAAATTGTAACATTAATTAATTTTTCATCTTAAATCTTATATATAAATTAGCGTTTAAGATGACAAATTCAATTAATATTAACTCACTATCACATTATCGATAATTGAATGGTATAGTATTATTATTCACGTAAATTTAAGATAATAAATCAACTAATGCAACATCACTCTGTACAAATCATCCCGGCCTATGAATTATTCTTACTCAAACTAGACACAATTTTTACAATGAAATTCTTTAATATTGCTATTGTAATCAACACGTCATTAACTTTACATCTATTTTTATTCTTTTATAGGACCTCGTAGCGTGAATTTATTATTATATTATTATAGTCTATAAATGGCATTAAATTTTCTTTTATTCTTATAAATTATAGTAGATCTTAGCGTGACCTCATCAGTATAAATGGCAATACATTCAAGACAAATTTTATTTACTAGAAAAATGGAATATTCTATGAACCATCTGAAAAAGATGATAACTTGTGCAAAATCTTCATCCAAATCAAAATATACGGTTAAGAAACACCTTGGAGATGAGGGATTAGAGAAGTTACTATTTGACAAGAAGGAAGGAGATCAAATTCTCAAGAAACTGGGTTTTAAGCCGCATCATATGCAAGACAAAACATGGAGTTTTCCAATTGACGTTGTAGATGATGACACCAAAAAGAAGCACCAATTAGAACTAAGTCAAAAGCAAGTAGGAGGACCCTTTGGGTTCCATGATGATTGGAAGGAGATTGTTGAAGACAAGGAATTAGAAGGAAATCAAGAAATCGGTTTATATGTTGATACGAAAAAGGATAAAATTCATTTCTCGTTTTTCAATACTTAAAAATATTAATAACTAGTGAGAATTAAAGTTTACCTGAACTGTCAAAATATATATCACTATATATGATCGATTCAATAAAAAGACTATGTTGATAAGTAAAAGGATGAAACTAATTTCTCATTCCTCGAAGCGTCATCAAATAGTTTGTAGTTTTAATTTAAATACCTAAATTATATGTGCTGCATGCGAGCATGTATTATAAAATATCACAAATAATGCTTATCTGGAGTTTGGTCGTTGCCTAATTGTGCTGCCACAAGGGCATGACTATTAGTGTGTTAAGCTTTCATTTTTTCAACTTTTTACTACTTTTATATTTATTCTTTCTTTACTCTAAATTAATCACAATCTACAAATTCCTATCACCCTTTATATATCACATCAAACATGTCGCGGTCAATCAATTGACGTGCTTTTTCCTCTGGATGTTTGTAAATTAATACAACAATTGTTTTTTACATCATAACAACGACATGTTTGCTTTCATTTCTTTCTTCCCCTTCTTCATCTCTCTCTCTCTCTTTTTCTTTTTTTTCGGTGGTTTTTTTTTCTCATTCATATGAACTTCAACTAATTTAATTGTAAGGTAAGTTTTACAAATAATTTTTTAAATATATGCTTGTTTAATAATTAATTACTTAATAAATCATGGTGAGTGATGGTTTTAGAAACTAATTGGAATATTGCCTCAGCTAAATGCATAAACAATCTTTCATAATTCCTACTATTTGTTAATATTATTTAATTTGGGTTGATAATAATAAAGTATATATTAAATAAAAGTATATTTTTGGGGGGAAAAGAAAACTAAAATATGCCTAAAAAAAGTAAAAGATGTATAATTTAGGTCATACAACTAAAAGAAAAGAAGTCTGTTATAAAAGTATGAAAAACAATAGAGAGAATTTAGAGAGAATGAATTGAATGAATTCTAGGAATGAATTTCATTAATAATAAGCCTCTATTTATAGGAAACTTGAATTGTACAATAGTAATTACATAATTTCATCAAGGGTATAATAGTCATTCACATATAATAATTACATCTTTTACCAAATTATTCCTCCACCAAATTATTCCTCATAATTCATAACCACCAAATTATTCTCAATTATTCATAACACTCTTGAATGACTATTAATACAAATGTCTTCCTGACTTGTTTGGAGAAAAACCCGGTGGGAAAAAAACTTCCAAACCGATTGCATGATAGCTTGGAGTGGTTATATCGCTTCATCAAAACATTGCTCCCCCTGATGTCTTCCAGCGGTATAGGAGTATTCATGTGCTGCCTCGTTAAAACCTTGTCAAGAAAACCCGGTGGGAAAAACTTGATCGAAGGAAAAAGATCTGCTCCGTTTGATTTCATATCTTGAGAACTGATATCTTTACTTCGGTAAATGATTTCAATATCATCATCGTTTGGATCTAAAGCATTAGCTCCATTATAACTTGATCCAATAGATACCTTGTATCAATTTCTCCTATCGTTCTCAATATAGCATGAATATGCCTCGTTAAAACCTTATTAGGAAAAATCCAGGTGGGAAAAACCCTAATGAAGGAAAAAGTACATTATTCATGTGAATACGCCTTTAAAGTTGCCTCATTAAAAACCTTGCTAGGAAAACCTAATGGGATAAAACCTCGAGTCAAGGGAAAAAGAATGCAATCGTATTTTATACAAGTATGTCATAAAGCATTTCAAAATCTTTCATACATTTGTATGAGTATCATATACATTGGTTTTATACTCTTTGTTCATTTAGAGTGCATCAATTTTCTTACACAACTACAAAACATTCACCATGAACACATGTCTCAAAACACACAATTTAAAGCATATAAATTCATCATAAAAACATGTAAACATATAAGTAAACCTTCATAACTAACTAACACTTAAAATATATCATTTAACATTTAATACTCATTTAATAGGTTATTTCATTCCCAGGGGCTTAGCTCACCCTTTAGGGTACTCATAAACACGGGTTTAGCTCATCCGATACTTTAATTTCCTTTTCGATTTTACACACACGATCGGTAATTTAACTTTCATGAGCATGCAACATATAATGACCACCATGCTTATCTTTAAACTTGAGCACTAGTCATCATCATCTCATCATCTCATAAGTTAAGGATTTCACATTCACCATTTATCATCTTCAATATATCTCAATATTTTCATTATCATTGATCATATGTAGCGCTACATTTTCATATCGTGTCGACACTTTTCAATTTCATTTCTTTCCCCATATCGACATAACTTATCGAGATATCTCATTATCAATCCTCTTGTAGGATTATACAATATAGTTATGTCTATATACTCTCCAAGAGTATATGCCTCCGTTATTAAGACCATCTTTTATAATTTGCTTTGATATATATGTTTGGGGAAATCTCATAATATCAACGCTTCTGGCGTGCTAACTTATCAAAGCATCTTAACTGATATATGTGATTGTTCATAGCATCTTTTATGCATCTTTGAACTTCAAGTTCATATTTTAATTGTGAGGATATAACATAATGCATTTCACATATCATTTTTAACCTTTAATACTCCCCTCATCTTTGAGAAAATTTAGAACACCAAAACTCATACAGTTGGTATGATTTAAATCATATATGTTCTCATCATTCACCTTAATATGGGAATTTAGACCGTTTGCATTCTATTCTCGATATCGGCAATTTATTTGAGGACTTTAAATAATTTGCCATATAATATCCCACTTGTATCATACTCAATCCTTCAGGATTTATTCAAGTATTGGGATATACATTTACTAGCTTTATCATTAAATCTGGAAATCATGCTCATCTAGTGAGCAAATATTTAAGAAATTTCAAATTCACGAATCATATACACATGTGACTATCTAGTGGATCCATATCATAATATCTAGTAGTCCACATGGAGGATGAGTTGGCCCATATTTCTCATCCTTTATTCCAGATATATTTGGGATTTATTTCCAATATTGGCGTAATGATTTCATCATTTATCGAGAACAATCATTGAAGAATTTTTAATTCTTCACTTGAAATATTGATTTCAATAATTATTTAAACGGGATGGTCAATCCGGTTTTGCAAACGAGTATTATTGAACTTCTAGTTCAGTAAATTCTTATATCGATTTCACTAGTATCTGTATAGTGCTCAACATGATTTATCATAGAAACAATTCACCGACATATTCCATCATCTTTTGGTGACATTATTGTCTACTCTTTGTTCAAACACGAGTTACTGACTCATACGCATCACATCCGGCTATTATTTAATTCAAATCGTAGCTCTTACGCTTTATTTAAAATCGAGTCTTATTTCATACGTCGTATTATTCTATAAATAAATCATCAAAATTATTGCAAAATTCATCCTAACAAGGGTCTATACATTATAATGGATCATATGCTCTCAAATCTTCGAAAATACTATCCATCACTACCGACCAAAATCCTAAAAAGGATTTATCGATGTAGGCTGGAAAGATTAAGGATGCTAATGAATAAGGGTATCCCACAAGATATCCGATGCTTGATTGAAGCAAAGGTTCGATTATTTGGTGAGGTTTCAATTCCTTCTAAATACATGCCTGGTATGGGTAAAAGTAGTTTTTCAAAGAAACGGAGAGCAAAAAGATTAGGAGGATGCTACAAGTGTGCTCGGTGGACATGTGACACTCGTTGTAAATCATGGGGTACTTGTCCAGAAACCGAGAAGATAAAATAGCATTCATTAAGGATGGATTGAGTAAGGAGCCTTTGGATGATATTCAACAGGCTCTTGAGACACATCCTAGTGGACACGTACAAGGTGAGCTAATGGCCTTATGGGCCAAATTCAAAGATCAACAAACGCGTTACATGTCTTGAAAAACTTACTTTAGAAGATCCTCGCTTTGTAAATTTAGTAGAAAAATTTAGCATAATGATTTTCCCATATTTATGTAAGAAAGCTCTGTAATAACAAAAATCAATATATTTCTTTTATTTGTAAATATCGTTTTCAATTTTAAGATATATATTATTTTTCAATCATTGATATATATGTCATATCACTAAAGAAAAATTTACGCCTTTTTCTCTTTCATATTTGTCAAAAAGTAAATAGTGCACTCAATTATTGGTTTGAAAATTTTTCTTTAAATAGAGGATTCATATATCTCTCATGTTCATACATTAAAAGTATAGTGCAAAAAGAGAGATAGGAGTAGAGATGGATATGGAGATTTTAGAATCATCTCATACAAGTCACCTTTACCTCATGATTAAAACCGTATGTATTCTTGGTGGATCTAAACTTGGTAGGCCATATCCAATATGTGGATATGGCAAACCGACTTGTAAAAGAGTTAGGGAGACAGAAATCAATATACTATACTGAGGAACCAACAACAAACTTTTAGCTAGACTTATAATGGCCGCACAATCATGGGGAATAAGAGTTTCGAGCGTAATACCTTTCCATCTAGTTGGATCTAATACTCGAATTGGAGCCAGTTCTACCATGGGTCCAGCAGGGTTGGGGCTACAAGCGCAATCCATCCACAAGCGCATGATGTATATGATGAATAATAGTGATGCTTTCATTGTCCTTCCAGGCTACAACACACCTGGAGGAAATATTCAATATAGCCTCGTTGGCACGATGGAATTTTCATGTCAAACCAATAGGTTTGTTGAATATTAATAATTTCTTTGATGGCTTACTAGCGTTTCTAGATCAGTGTAAATAATAAGTTTATCTCTCATTCGAGAAAAATACTTATTTCTAGTCTTGTTGATGAACTACTCATCAAATTTCATGCATATGTTCAAGAATCTGGAAGCCAGTCAGTCACCACACCACGGTGTCAAGCGAAAAAGAAATTCGGATCCTTTAAATATTTCATTATGAATCCTAATGTTGATGGTGGCGAGTTACGGAGTATTTATACTCTCGAGACGCATCCCTCATTTATGGATTCAAGATGTATATTCTTTTGCATTTCTATATTTTCGAGTGTTTAATGTCTTTTGATATTCTCAATATGTTCCACTTCTACTGCTTTGTACTTCTTCGGAGTAATAATAATATCATATTGGCTTTATTCAAATACAGAATCTAGTGATTATGCTTCTTCAAGAGCATTTTATTCTCATATTAATACAATCTCATATCATCGATAAGATTACTTCATGTAAGCTTTTCATGCGATATATTTTCTTTGATTTATCAACATGGGATCTATTCAGCACTTTACTTTCGTCTATTTATCCAATGGTAACTTCAAGTACCACTTGCTCAATTTTCTCCATTCATATTAGATATATAAAGAAGTAATTTTATTCTCATCGTCTACTTCTTCGAGAGTATGATTAGAATATTTGATCAACTACTTCTTACTGAGTAGGATTAGTTATAACCAATCGTGTAGTATAATCCACCACATTGGAAATATGCACACCAATCGTGTGGTATTACCCACCACATTGGAAATATACTCAAACTATAAAGTGCATAAATTTAAATTGCAGAAATTAAATTTCCTCCAATAGGTGGTCGAACCTACCTTATGGGAATTATTGCAATAAATATAAATTTACAGAATTTAAATAGCAAGAATTAAATTGCATAATGTTTAACTACTTCTTCAGGAGTAGGATCTGCTTAGTAGAAGGTATTACCCATCACTTAGCATATAAAGTGCAGAAATATATAAAACCTTCCGTTTAGTGACGGTTGAACCCATCATCAAGTAGGAGGTATTGCAGAATTAAATTGCAGTAAATAAAGTGCGAGAATTAAATATTGAATCGCTTCTACGGGAGCGATTTGTTCTTCTAGAACAAATACTCATTACTTCTACAAGTGCACACTTATCCTTCTAGAATAAGTACATTATGTAATTGAACTCTTGAGTTACATTAATATTTCGATCTTTTAACTCAAATGGACTTCAAGCCATTTTATATAATCAATGGATTTAGAATTTCTTCATGAATATTCTATCCATTTTTCACTGTCGTTAAAATTAGGTCGGTTTTACCCTAAAGGTAAAATTGTCCATTCCAATTCGCAAAGGTAAAATTGTCAAAAATATTTTATCAATGTTTTACGATTGAAAATTATCTCCTTTCTACTTCAATTTATCAATATCAAAATGTTCAAGGACTATTTTGTAACTTTTTCAAAAATTAGTGCTTGTTTTGCAAATTTTTTGAAAGTTTACCTTATCAATATTAGTGTCAAATCGAAGCTCTCGTTAAATCGAGTATAATGGAGTCGAGAAAATTTGATTTTGATAACGATACTCCTTATATCTAGAGAAAACGAATATTATAGTTTAATATATTATTATATTATAAAGTAATATAATTTATATATACCTTTTCCTTTTTCTTTGGTAGAAGCAATTGAACATGCACGTATTTCCTCCATTTGCCAATTCTTGAATTGCCCATAATGCAATAATCATCATTAAGCCAAAATATAATATTATTAAACTATAATTAAACACCAGAGATGAGAGAAAAGTTATAAATGTTGCGTGCTGAAGAAAGAGAACGGAGATCGTGAGAGAATAGGAAGAAGAATAAAGGAGATCTCTCGAATGAAGATGATTTTGAGAGGAGAGAATCTTGATCCAGAGAATTGTTCTGTGAGCATAGTTTTAGAGACAATTAATCTGACTAATATTAAGGTTTACGTCTGAGGTTAAATGATAGATGCAATCAGTAAGCATACTCCCTTCATATTACTCAAATGGCTAGAGACTCGTGCTGATAACGTGTTATAAAAGTATGAAAAACAATAGAGAGAATTTAGAGAGAATGAATTCGAATGAATTCTCAGGAATGAATTTCATTAATAACTGAAGCCCTATTTATAGGAAAACTTCGAATGGTACAACCGTAATTACATAATTTCATCAAGGGTATAATAGTCATTCACATATAATAATTACATCTTTTACCAAATTATTCCTCCACCAAATTATTCCTCATAATTCATAACCACCAAATTATTCTCAATTATTCATAACAAAGTCCATCTTTTAAGATTAATTAATATATAGCAAGAAAGGATATATAGTGCCACTGCTTCTGTCATATCTAAATGGAATAATTATAGGTACCTAATAAAATAAAATAAACATTAATTCACACCCCACATTAAAAAATGATCAATCATTCTCTAATGTCACAAAGCTTAATTTTGAAGTTTCTTATGTAGGAATAGCATTTTTCAATAACGAATACCACCTCGACTACATCTTATTTGCTCTCACATTTTTAGTACCTCAAAAAATTTTATTAGTGATCTAATATATATTGTATTCCATTCTTATGTCAAACAACATGAGTCGCCTTTATAGAAAATTTTTTTATTTAATAAATTGTAACTCTTATGAATGAATGACCAAACAACATTTAATTATCAAGATTGTACAAAAAAATAAAAAAAATAATTGTCAATAGTATCAGGTACTCAATACACTAGGAGAATACTCGAATTAATCGGACTCATATATATATAATATATATATATATAAGTATATATAATAGGTATGACGAAAAATTTCGAAATTTTTCTTCATACCTACTATATATACTTATATATCTAAGTGTCCGATTTATTTATGTAATGAAGATAAATAATTGAGAATACATTGTTGACCATTTGCAATTATTTAATCTTTATGATTACCAATATTTATTATTTATTTCTTCTCGTGATAACTGGTTGAGTCTATAAATTGCATGTCCAATACCATCACAAAGCCTCTTCCTTCCTCTACTTCTCCATTGCATATATAATAATCCACCGCTAATTCTCCCTTTCTTCCTTCTCCATTTCCTCCCTCTCTTTTATTTATTTATTTTTTCCTTCCCAATTATTTCATAAAATTCATTAAACTTAAATCAATGTGGGAAGTCTCTTTTAGGGTTTAACCTCCGATCCATGCATGTCGCCTGTGCTAAGTGAAATCCTCGTTCCTGGATTAACCGTAAACTCGTCCCTTCGTCGTCGGTCCCACTTGGTTCAATCTTTCTCTGTTGGCTTCCTCTACTGGTTCTATGTTTTCTCATAAGTAGCTTATAATTAAACAATAATCCACTTTTTTTCTTGCACAAAAAAAGTATCTACTAATTAAGCTAGCTTGTATTATATATTATGGATTCTCCTGGTTCATCAAGATCCAGCTCGATTAACAACTCTTGTGAAGATCTACAGAATATAATGGATCAAAAGAAACGTAAACGAATGATATCAAACCGCGAATCGGCGAGAAGATCGCGCATGAGGAAGCAGAAGCAAATGGATGATCTGATGACACAAGTGAGTCAACTCGGGACTGAAAACAATACTCTGATGATAAAGTTGAATATGATGACTCAGTTGTGTCACAAGGTTGAAGATGAGAACTCAGTTTTAAGGGCTCAGATGGGTGAATTGGGGCAGAGATTAGAGGCTCTTAATGAGATAATATTCAACTGCATGAACTGCATAGGAGATACTGTAGTACTTGCTGGATTTGATGAAAATGAGGATAATTATAATTATTATGGTTATAATGAGCAGATGATGAATGATGATGAGGAATATGATTTCTTGATGAATCCATGGAGGTTGGTTCATGTTGATCAGTCAATTATGGAATCTTCTGGTGTGTTGATGTACTGATTTGATCCCATCTTCATCATGGATTCTGTGTTTACATGCATTTATATATGCAACTTGGGGGTATTTTGTTTTTTTTTTTTTTTTTTTTGAACTATATTGTTAATATATGTGCAATTATTACCATATAAAAGGTTCTATATGCATAATGTAATTAAATATTTGGAAGTCAATATTAAAAAATGATCTTCCTATATTTAGACACTAAAAGTTATTGAACCAATTATAAAATAAAATGTGGTTAAAAATCATGGTGGGAAAAATGATTTTTGAATAAAGTTTAGACGAGCTCCTAAATAAGTTCAGATATACGTCATAGTTTAGTTTTGGTAAATTCTTCCGCTCCTACCGTGCGTGCTTGCATCTTTCTTGTCTACTCTTTCATGATATTTCTCAAATCTAGATAGATATTCATGTGACAGTGGTAATTGATCATAATCTTTATGTAATAAGCTCCGATTACATGACATATCAATGAGTAAGAATTGCATTTCAAATATTAATACTCTTATGAATCAATGATTAATATGTGATATCGCTTTTAGTATATATAAGATGGCATTGATACTCATCATATTATTACTCCAATCAAAACATAAAAAGCTATAACATCATTATGTTTGCTATGCTGTGAAATATATTGATCTAGGTTAAAAAAAAAAATATTACCATATAGAACCCAAAATGCTATGGTGTACGATCAGACCTAGTATTATAGGGTTTAAAGCAAATTGTACAAACTAAATTTTACAATTGCAATCACAATTTTCTGTCTCAAAAAATTAAAATCAAAGTTGAATCTCTGTATACACACACCGAGATTTTGAAACATAATATACAGAACAATAACTATTCAAGTTGACTAAAACCTGTCAATCCAACACGGCAACGCCTAAAACTTCGAATTCAACATTATAACCTTCTATTTCCAGACTAGAAAAAATAAATAAAGCAGAGCCTTAATACACCGACCTCAAGCTAGCGACCGCTTGTTGGACTTGAATGGACACGGCTCTCTTCATACTAAAAATAGCCTATTAGCCATTTGAGTGTTTAGGTCTGGCCAAGTAAAATAATGATGGTTTGTGACTAATCATGAGATCACCGAGGTTGAATTATTCGAGTGGATGAAATAATTAAAAAATCTTAAAAGAACCTACAAACACAACACTAATAATTGCATATATATTATTATTTCTATCTCAATCCTAAAACGGAAACACACAATATAATATACATGGGCCAAAATTCATTGTTTCGATGCTCCAAATATATATAATAATAATAATTCAAACTTTATTTTCTTTATCTACGTACCAATAAGGCGAGAACAAGTGTTGATTAGAGGCAGCATTCATATATTATTATATAATAAATAGGATTTAAATTTTAATATTTTTGTTTACAGGATGTGATGTTACCTAAAATGATGATCAGTCATTTATTTGGAATAATTAATTAAGGCTTTTGTCATGGAAAATTGTTTAATACAGACAAGTAGCCTAGAAAAAATTAGAAAGAAAGAAGCATGAAAAATTCCTCTTAATTCCCTCAAAATATACTAAAGTAGTGTGCCTATGCAACTAATTAAAGAAAACATAAAAATAGTGACATTTTAACTACTCCTTTAAAAAAAAAAAAAATTATTGACATTAAAAGTTAAGTTGACTGGTTTATACCATGTTCAAACTCCACTCAAATGATTTAAAAATTTAAAGATTCCTTATTTGCTCTCACTTTGATCCTAAAGGATATTCTAATTCCACGTCCAGGACGTTAACACGCACTTGAAACAAATATATTTCTAACTCCATTTTTTTTTTTAATTTTAAGTTTCTTAATCACTAGTATAATATCAGGTATGTTAAGGAACACTCGGGTATTTCGTAACTTACGGAACACCCGGGGTGTTTACGGTTCATCCAGTCTCCGTTTTGAAATCCTCAAATTTGGTTAGATTCAGCAAGATAAAACGGAACTCCACCAATTTTTAAAAAAATTTTTGGACACCGTGGGCAGCTGGTGGGGGGATAGTCAAAGTTTTTGGCCAAATTTTGGCCAAAAACTTTGACTGGCTCCCACCGGCCGCCACGGTATCCAAAAATAATTTTTTAAATTGCTAGAGTTCCATCTCGTCGTACTAAATCTAACCAAATTCGCGAATTTCAAAACAGAGATTGGACAGGACCGTAAACGCCTTAGGTGTTCTGTAAGCTACGGAACACCCGGGAGTCCTTGAACACTAGGCAGTATAATAATAATACTCCATATTTTTTTAAAAGGATTACCCTCCATACAATGTGATAGGACTTATTGTTTGATGTAATTCTAAAATCAGTTTTGTCTCACACTATTTTGAATAACTCATTACATTAATTTGATAAAATTTTTATTTTTTAATGTATTTTATATATTTCTCAACAACGCATTTAAAAATATTATTTTAATGATCCCTATCAAATATGCCCTCATTATGTCATATAATACTTAGTAGTGACATCTATATTAGAGTATTCTCTCTCTTTGAAGGATTTGAATATCTCAATAGGCCTATCTATAAACATGTGCACCAAGGGGCAAGGGCTGATCTAAGGGGTTGTACTGTCCACACTGTCCCTGCCTAGCCCAACAAATCTGGACCGGTTAAATGGGCTATTGCGGGTAGGTACTTGGGCTTTCGCTCCAACCCCAAAAATTCATTTCTCGTCTCAGTCTCTCTCCGCCCAATCTCCGAAATCACTACCTGCGCGACCGGTCGGTCTCACTCCGGCGGTGCCATTCACAGGCTCACAACATCGTTCTCAGTTCTCACACCGACAGCCGGCAGTCCCCCAGTCCTAAGGTATTAAATTCTTTCCAGTTTTTGCTTTTATTGCACTTCAAGTTCCTATTGAATGATCGAAATTATTATTACTTTAATGACTTAACGCGTTAGTTTGTAGAATTGTACTTGCCTAGTTGCATAAATGGCTTTTGGCTTAATTAGATTGTAATTCATGTGACTTTCCCCCTGGCTAACTCCTAGTTTGATGGAATCAGGTTGACCTGTTGATAATTTGATCTAATTTTGAATTTTGAGTCATAATTTACAGCGGTGGCTATCTTGATTTTGTTAAATTGATCTTGTAAATTGCAATGTTGTAATGATTCAGAGAATTTTTTAAAAATCAAGGCATCTTTCCAACAACTTAAAAGAACGTTGACCAATAAATTTGGAGCATCAGGAGTCTCCACTAGAAGACGAAGTAGTGGAGGATGAGTATGGTAGGATTGGGTTTTCCAGGCTACTGATGAAGGTACGGAGAGGCTAAATCTATTGTTTCAGCAAGTCCTTTTTGTCACTAAAGGAGTAGGGGCAATGACATAACTCTTTCATTCACTTTGTTTTGTTAAGAATAAAGGTTGTGAGGTAATTGTTGATTCTGGTAATTGTGAGAACCTTGTATTATGGAAGTTCGAAAACCGTAAACTTGCTACATTATGGAAGTACAGTTTCTCCCTTCCCTGCCTAGATGATATGTCGGACGATCTTGAGGGTCAAAATTGCTTTCGAAGATAGATCTTCGTAATGATTACCATCAGATCTGTATTAAGCTGAGGGACAGGTGAAAGATTGCTTTTAAAAGTAAGGATGGCCATCCTCTATGGATTGTAATGTAATTTAGCACATTCATGTGGTTGATAAATTAGGTGTTCTTCTGTGGTTGTGTACTATGATGACATTCTCATGTATAGCAAATCCAATGAAGACCATTTAACTCGCTCAGGCAAGTTTTAGAGGTAATTAAATGAAAATAAGTTCTACATCAGTATGAAAAAGTGTGGTTTCTACACAAAATAAACTACAGTTTTACTTTTCATGATTGGAGAGGACAGAATATAGGTTAATGAGGAGAAAGACCCAAGCAGTTAGAGATTGGCCAACACCAAAATCATTATCTGGTGTTTGAAGTTTCAAGCTTCCATCATCTAGGCTCATTCTAGAACGCATTGGCACAATCAATTGTCAATATTTTTGGGTATTCAACTCAAATAGATTGTGTTACATTGTATTAATGTAATGAAAAGTATATACAAGTGGTGATGACCATAGTGTAGTGGCGGCTGGCTGTGACTGTGATGTTAGTGGACAGTGGTGGTAGAGATGGTGAAACGTGATTGTTGGTGATAAAGACAACAACCTAACACAAATTTTAACATGATATATTGTTATATTGTCTTTTATTATTTTATTTACAATTAGCAGTTTGTGTTAAAAGTATGTCACTTACAAAATAACATAAACGTCACCTTCTAATTTAAAATAAATCACATAATAAAATTTAAATTAAATTATCTTTTCAAATGAACTATGAAAATATCCCATCCCATCCCCCCACCCACTCCAAAAAAAAAAAACCCACTTGAACAGAGTGATCGACATAGTAGTTAACACAATTGTGACGTGCCAAGATCATGTAAAGTGAAATGTCTCTTAATTATTATCTCTCCACAGAATTGACACATTATATATATAAACCATTGTGTTAATTATTGTGTTCGAGTAGCATTACTATAAAAAAGAAAAAATAATAATGAAGAAATCGGGCTGCAGCCTCCACTATCGTAGTGTAGCCCTACTGGGATTCATAACTGAGAGTCCCTGACTACTAAGCATTAGCCAGCATTGGGATAATTGTTAACCAGTTCAATTTTTTGGGAGGTTGATTGTTCACTTCTTGAATTACAGTTTAGAGGGGCGTCCCACTGCATCAGTAAATTCTTGATCTGGAAAAGAATTACCATGTTTGCTACTGCAATTAGGTATATAGCAAAGAAACCAAAGCCAAAGATGAAACCAATCGAACTCAAGACGCCACCAGAACAAACTCAAACTATCACAAGGGTGATCTTTGACGTCCTCAAGGAGCATGGTCCTCTTACCATTGCTGACACCTGGGAACATGTGAAGGTATCTCTCTCCTCCACCTCTTCGGACTTTAATTGATTGCAAAAGCCATTTGTGAATCTAGATAATTAAGTGAAGGGCACTCAAAGCGCATGGATTTCTTGGAACTGTGATTTTTGTTGGCGAATAGTTTATCAGTATGTAACTGCCAATATGTATAAAGATTCACATTTATCCACCATAACGAGTAAGCAGTTCTTAGCAATTTATGTATAGCGTGTGTTTGGCTAACCTATTTTCTTTTAAAAAAATAACTTTTTAGTTTGGAGGTGGAGACCTGATAACAATTAATAGTAGTTTTGGATGTACGGTGGAAATTAAAGTTTTCATGAGTACCATATGTAAGTTTTGTTTATAGAGCAGTTGAAACAAACACAAGCTATATTTGAATTTCAATGAGTTGCAAAGAAACACAGTCATCTAAGCATGAGTTCTCACTCTTTCTGTACTACTCGTTTTACTGCTAATTTGTTGCTTCAACTTTTGACTACAATTCCAACTAGAAGTCTGAAACACGGAAACAAATGGATAGCTATTTAAGATTTCTGTATGTTTTAAGGTAAATGATAACCTAGAGGGAAGAGAACAAGAAAAACTTGTGGTCAACAGCAATAAAAAACATAAAAACAAATGAAAATGGGACGAATTTCTCTTCTTGAATCTCCTTTCACCAGTCATTTGTGGCCTAAAAGTCGCAAACAAATAAAATTGTGTCTATGATCACCTTTTATATCATAGTTGTTCGAATAAATCCCTTGACTAGTGCGCTTGTGGATACCAGTCTTGCTTGATAAACTTACTAATGAAATTTGTTTTGCGCCATGACCAGGACGTTGGAGTGAAAGGACTGACAAGCAAAAGGCACATGAAAATAGTATTAAGATGGATGCGCGAAAGGCAGAAACTTAGGTTAATATGCAACCATGTGGGGCCCAACAAACAATTCCTCTACACAACCTGGTTCACAAAACCTGACATCACACAGACAAGGCCTGGTACCAACACTTCAAGACCGAAGTCCTGATCACTTGATCAATCAATGGCTGCATTTTTTCCCCTTCCCTTTTGTTATAAAAGAGCTCATTCTCTATTGTTAAAGAACCACTTAATCATGTACATTTTTTATAATAGTTTGTGTTCTCATGAAATTCTGTAATAACTCATATGGTTGTCACCCGAAGGTGTAAATATTTGCATTTGTAGTTAATTTGATGGAGACTTTGATCCAGTTCCTCTTGTTGACTTGTTTCTTTTCATCTGGTGACTTTGAGTTATGGTTAAGAAGAAAGCGATTGTCTTTTTCTACTTCTCTTATATCGAAGTAGCACATTGATTGATTGACATGAAATATTATGCAGATCTTCTCATGTGGGAGATTTTATTTGATGAAACTAGTTAATTAAGACCAAATTAATCTAATGCCTTTAAGAAAAATTTACTAGATAGTCAAGTTTTAAATTTAAATTATAGAATAATCAACCCAAATTATAATTTACAGAAATGTCAAGTTTTTAGAATAATATTACAAAAATACCTTCACAACGACTTCAAGATCGTTATATTCCGCAACGAAATCGTTATAAATAAGAGAATAACAATAACGAAGTTGTTATTTTACTAAGGGTAAATTGATCTCCCATTTATAAAAGTTAACATCCTTATAAATATTAATTAATGTAAGATAAATCGGTAATTAGAACTAGGAGAGTTGACAATCAAGTAACAATCAAGTAAATTTTTCTAAATTTAATTGTGTTGGTCAAATAAAAATATGTAAAAGTTAATATCAAAATTTTACAATTTAAGAAAACACTAGGACTGATGTGAACATGTTTAAAATTTTGAGCTAAATTGCTGTTTCTTCACGGTAAGAAACACCTTGGACATAGCCGTACGCTATCTTCTTCCAAGTTGTTCACCATCTTCGTATTTACTTTTAACAGAATTACAGATTTCACTCTGCGCATATAATTACACAGCATGCAATTTGGCTGGAAGTTCACTGGACAAATTTAACCCGATATTTGAAGCAAAACGAATGACTGATGACTCAATATCAATCAAGCTCACGGTTTTTACTCTCTCAGAAGTTGATTATACCACCGATGAGCACCCCTCCGCTCAGATTCCCACAACAAGAAACGCCATTCATCCCGTTTTCACAGCTCCAACACATCAAACTCTTAGAATCACAACTCACAGACACCCTCAGCAGCTGCACAAGCCTCGCCAATATCAAGCAAGCACACGGTTACATAATCCGCAAAGGCCTCCACCAATCTTCTTACATCATTTCGAAGCTCCTCCGAATGCTCTCCAAAGTCAATGTCCCCATGCACCATTATGGAGTATCAGTGTTCTCCCAAGTGAAATTCCCAAACCCCTTTCTGTACACGGCTTTAATCCGAGGCCTCTCAATTGATGGCTTGTTCGAGGGATCAGTGTTTGTTTATAGGTCTATGAGGAAGGATGGCGTTACCCCAGTTTCGTTCACATATACGGCTTTGTTAAAGGCTTGTGCTAGTCAAATGGACGTCAATTTGGGTCGGCAGATTCATGGGGAGAGTGTGAAGTTAGGTGGATTCGACTTGGATATGTTCGTGGGCAACACTTTGATTGATATGTATGTGAAATGCGGGTGGTTGGATTGTGGAAGGAAGGTGTTCGACGAAATGCCTGATCGGGATTTGATTTCATGGACCTCATTGATTGCTGCATACACGAAGAACAGTGACATGCGTTCTGCAAAAGAGTTGTTTGATGAGTTGCCTGTCAAGGATATGGTGGCATGGACTGCGATGGTGACAGGGTTCGTGCAGAACGCTATGCCAAGGGAAGCATTAGATTACTTTGAGAGAATGCAGAAAGCAGGTGTGGAGACTGATGAGGTGACTTTAGTTGGTGTTATTAATGCTTGTGCACAGCTAGGAACAATTAAGTACGCAAATTGGGTGTGTGATATTGCTGGGCAATCTGGTTACAGTCCTAAAGACAACGTAGTTGTTGGCTCGGCTTTGATTGATATGTACTCAAAATGTGGTCGTGTCGCGACTGCATATGAAGTTTTTAAGATTATGCAGAACAAGAATGTGTATGCATATAGTTCGATGATTGCTGGTTTTGCAATTCATGGTCTTGCAAGTTCCACATTTGAATTGTTTGATGAGATGGTAAACAAGAACGTGATACCCAACCATGTTACCTTTGTTGGGGTTCTCACAGCTTGCAGTCAAACAGGATTGGTGGAGAAAGGCCAACAAGTGTTTGAAATGATGGAGAAAACGTATAATATTAAACCATCTTATGATCACTACAATTGCATGGTAGATCTCCTCGGAAGGACAGGACGAGTGGAGGAAGCTCTTGATCTTATAAGAACAATGCCAATGGAGCCCAATGCTAGCATGTGGGGAGCTCTGCTTGGTGCTTGTCGCATATATGCTGACCCTGATGTAGCAGAAGTTGCTGCAAGGCAATTATTTAAGCTGGAGCCTGAGGGTATTGGAAATCATATCTTGCTTTCGAATATTTACGCTAGAGCAGGTAGGTGGGAAGATGTTTCCAAGGTAAGGAAATTGATTAGAGAAAAGGGGTTGAGAAAGAACCCTGCAGTTAGCTGGGTTGAAGGAAGAAAAGGAGAGATTCATGAGTTTTATGCAGGTGATTTGACACATCCTAGATCTAGAGAAATTGACCAGTCTTTTGAGGATCTTGTTGATAGACTAAAATTAAATGGTTATAGTCCAAATCTGAGTTGTGTGCTTTACAATGTGAGCGATGACGAGAAAAGGCAAATCTTGATGAATCACAGTGAGAAACGTGCTTTGGCTTTTGTTCTTCTGACTACCGATGATGGTGGTGTTATTAGAATTGTGAAGAATCTAAGGATATGTGAGGACTGCCATTTGTTTATGTGTGGTGCTTCTCATGTTACTCAGAGGGAGATTATTGTTAGAGATAACATGAGATTTCACCACTTCCGTGATGGGACATGCTCTTGCAAGAACTTTTGGTGATCGAAGTTGAAATTGGGTGCCACGATTCTACAAAGTTTGCCTGTATTACAGTCGTATTCTTTTGTTGATGGATACACAGATTCAAAGATCTTATTTTTCTGAGGAATACCATTATGATACATTTTCCATTTCTTCACCCCTGAGAATCTGAATCCTCCATGTCAGACAAGTGAATGACCATTGAGATGTTTGCCTCCTCCAAATTACTCTGACTGAGAGGTTATGGAGATTTGGTGGATAACTTCTTTCGTTAAATGAGACTGTTCCTGCCAGTGCTAGATTTCAGATAAATGAACTTTTCAGGTCACTGTTTACCATTGGTTGATATGCATTTTTGTTTCTTAAGTCTATGTTCCTTGATAAGCGTTAGTTGAATTAGTTATCTCTCTTTTTTGGTGAACCGTGTAGATCCAGGCTGACATTGAAGAGTAGTAAAACTGGGCCTCAAACTTCTTATCTTCCAACAGTTGGGAGAGATTAATCTTGACAAATCACTGGATGTTAAGATGGTCTCCCTCAATCTTGAGTTGCCAAGCTTTCTCAGGAGTATTATTTTGTGTACTTTAGTTGAATTTAAAGTTCCCACAATCAAGGGAGATTCTATATGTCAAAAGGGAAAATCAGATCATCAGAAACTTGAGAAATATTCTCCACTAACACAAATTTGTTTTCATCAAAGCTTAAGTGGAGGCTGCCTCACAAATGGTTCTGATTTTCCCTTGGCATGCTTAACATTTAGTTTATTTAAATTGTTTGAATTCGAAGAATCGTACAAGGCCAAAACTGCTACCTGTGGATACAGGTATAATATGCTCAACATGGTTTGAAATTAATTATTAAACTAGACAGATGTTTTGACTGCTTTCTAATGTTACGGTTTCAGTTGATACTCTGCTAGTTGATTTTGCCAAAAATTTGCAGATGTTCAGTTATCAGCTCCCTTTCCTCCTATTTGTGTGTTTTCACTATTAAAGGTGGTAGTTCTGTGCAGAAACATTTGCCGTTACTTTGTTCAAGAAGACGATTGTAGATATGATCAAGAAGTTCAAGCGGCATGAGCGCACCACGTTGTCTCCATGCAGGTACGTGTGACTCGCCTACTTTCTTTAAGCCACCCCACCTTTTTTGTAATGGGTGAGGTGCGAAGAAAGTAATATCTGTTCTGTGATGAGTGTGTCAAATTGATTCTAAGATGGTCATATTCAACACGGTTTGCCTGATGTTATGCACAATAGCTTTTCTCCCTAAAACCCAATAAGCCATATTGATATATGCGCATTGAAATTTGTAAATAAAAATATGTATTTTTGAACTATAAGTCATTATGCACGTTGGCGTGGAAATACTTCAATCAAGGGTAATGCAGTTTTGACACATGGGTGCGGTTTATTGTGTTCATGAGAAACATGTAACGTCGTCGACATTGAGTGTGATCAACTCGTGATGATATAAATAACTTGGTATCTCCGTATCGTTTAGCATTGATGTGATTTCAATCCACAAGCATAATGGACCTACCCATCTGAACATCAGATCAATTTTGATACTTCAAACCCCTTAATGCCAATAAGGGAACAAATGTATTGGGAGGAGAGAGTAGTTCATCATATAATTCGTTTGTTTCTTGTTTTTATTACATTCCATCCTCAAATCCTAGTCTGTTTAATTATTTGGACCTTCATGGTTCGCCATATTTTTCCATGCAGCATTTCTTCTGTCATCCTTGGTGAGAGGTTCAACCTCGTTATTGATGGAATGCCGCTGCTTCTAATTTGCAACATCATCTGCAACTACGTTGTAATTGGGAACCAGGTACAATCATCGGTGAATTTTGTTTTGTCAACATATCATCATTTATTACAACAATACATCATCATTTATTAAAACCACAAACTATGTACTTAAAAGCTCAAGAAAGCAGCTTACAAGCACAAGATACATAGCGCGCGCACACACACTCTGACATACACCTATTCATAAAACTAACACAAGATGACATAACTGGCAACACATACATTGCTATCAGTGGTGACCGGGTAGCTTCTCCTTAATCTTTTCCATCAAACCCTTTTTACGTCCTCCATCATGTCCATGCCCTTCAGTTGTCGTTGTAGTGCCATAATCACCAGCTTCATCCTTGCGTCCACCTGACCGAGTTTCATGCGCCCCAGTCGTGCCGGTGGTACCAGCATGAGTCTCATATGGCCCAGTTGTGCCAGTGGTCCCACCATGGGTTTTATGGGCTCCAGTGGTGCCAGTGGTTCCATAGCCACCTTCATGTGCTCCAGTGCCGGTGGTTCCTCCATGAGTTTTATAGGCCCCAGTGGTTCCACCCTGACTGTCATACAACCCAGTCGTGCCAGTGGTTCCGTAGCCACCTCCATGTGCTCCAGTGTCAGTGGCTCCATATCCACCTCCATGAGCTCCAGTAGTGCCACTGCCGTACGTGCCTCTTTGACCTCCAGTCGCACCATAGTCGTCGCCTCCTTCAGTGGTGCCACTACCATATCCACCATGAGCTCCAGTGGTGCCACCACCATAGCGGCCTCCTTGAGTTCCAGTGGTGCCACTCCCATAGCCACCTCCATGAGCTCCGGTTGTGGCATAGCGGCCTCCTTCAGTTCCAGTGGTGCCACTGCCATAGCCCCCTCCTTGAGCTCCACCGGTCGTGCCATAGCTGCCTCCATGAGTTCCAGTTACACCACTGCCATAGCCGCCTCCTTGAGCTCCGGTGCCAGTGGTGCCATAGTCCCCCGTGGCAGGCCCAGTCTGGCGAATGGGGTTGCCATATTCATCAGTTTGGCGAATTAGATTGCCTTGCTCATCTGTCTGATACGTTTTGTTCCCTCCGTATTGCGCCATTTTTCCTCAATTCTCCGAAAACACACTGATTATTTTCAAGAAACAGACAACCAGGTTCTTTCAGAATCACTGTTCAGATTTTGGACTTGAATGCTCAAATTATATAGAAGAGAAAAGATTGAGGACTTGAAATTTGAATTGCATGAGAGGCTTACAAGTGTTTGCATGATGCAGCCCAACTGATACGTTGCAATATAACGTGGCAAACTTGATTGACAGCTTCTGTGTTTGTCGGCAATTCGGATAAGACTCATCATCGGATATTTATTAAAGAAAACAAATACACAGTTGTGCGCCCGTTTAGCTTGTGCCCTAATTGAGATATCTCTAACTATGACGTTGTTCATCTCATTTTTAGCCTTACACGTTGTTTGACTTGTCAAGGTGTGTCAATTTCTGTAATGCTACCTGATGAATTGATGTTTTTGATATTTTAGGCGCGTTTGATCTGGTAACACGTGGGTACAAAATCTACACCACCTAGTGCTATCAAAGAGTGCCACGTCATTACAAAAAAAAAATTCTTTTGGTATTTGCGTTAAATTAAATGAATAATACATAACTATGGGGAGTCTCGCTCGGACCCCAGGGATTTGTTCCCTGACTATGAGTACCATAAGGTATCCACAATGGACCAGAACATCACTCATATTTTATGAGCCATTAATTGATTAACACACATAGAACTTGTTCTTTCTATTATTTTTCAATTAAAAAATTTTCTCTCTCCTCTTTTCAACTACACACACATTTTCCAATACAATATTAACTACATATTTTATACGGAATATCGTGCATAACAAATAACTCACCAATCAAACAAACCCTTAGTGTACAAATTATGATTTTGAATTGTCACGTATGAAACATTTTAATACATTACACTTGAGATCATTGTAATTTAGGCCTTGTTTGATTGGAGGTTTAGTTGTTCCGCGCGGTATTCCGTGTAAAAATATGTGGTTAATATTATTACAAAAATGTAATAAAAATGAGTGATTTATGTATAATGGATCATGGTTGGTTGGATTCTAACACCAAATAGAACAAGACCTTAAACAAGTAATACAATTAATGTATTAATTAGTTGTGAGACATTAAAATTGATTCGAGTCATATTTGATGAGACATCTCAAAACATGTAAATTCTTATTCCTTCCATTTCAAAAATATATGTTCTTATTTTTTTAGTTATTCAAAGGGAGGTTATATTGTCACAACCAAATCTTTTTAACACGCCACATTTTCAATATTTTTTTATTTACTATAAATATTCAATTATAAAAAGACATAATTAACCTTTTCATTTTTCAAACTCGTTTCTTGTTACTTGTACACCCACAACAGCTTTATCTTCTTGTTTCTCCTTCCTCCTGCGTCAACAACCATGTTGGGGGAAGTGCGAGGAATATATTAATTTATTTGATAGGAGTTGGGTTTTAATAATTTTTAAAGGTTTTTAATGTAAATGAGGAGAGAGAATGAGTGGAGTTAAATGGTAGAGATTTATAGATGTGATGTGTTATGTGGATATGATTGATTTGGATAAAGAAAGAATGAATAAAAAAAAGTAAAAAGTGGTAAAAATTTTTAAAAGGATTGCCTAACACGTGCATATCAGTTTCAAAGATGTTGACAAGGTGAAGGATTGGTGCACAGGGACGGCAGGGTGATAGGGAACCACTTTTTACTACTTTTTTTATCTATTCATTTTTTACTTTAAATCAATCACATTCATATATTTTATCGCATCAACAAATCTCCACCACTCAATTCCACTCATTCTCTCTCCTCTCTTACATTAAAAATATTTAAAAACCATTATAAATGATTCCTATCACCCTATACAAAATGAAATTTCCATGGCTTTAGATCTTGACTTTATATATATACGTCCATGTGACTTCAAATTAAAGAATTATACATTAATTTCTGAACTGAACGGTTATGTAGAACATTAGTTTTATAAGATCATTATTCTATATTGAAGGTTGAAGATTTGCACATTTCTAGGGAGGGTACATTTGCCAAGAAAACGCGGTGCGGTTGTAAAAATTGATCTTTTAATGGGGTGTAATAATAATGTGATGTGTCAAAGCATTATTATAGTGGTAATATATTTATCCTTGTTCTAATTATATATGGATTTTTTTTCATTTATTTATTAATATACTTCTATTTAATTTATATAGCTTAAAAGTCTTTTAATAGTTTTAATAAATTTTTAGATTTTTTAATAAGGATAAAGTAGGAAAATTATTTGTATTATTAATATTTTCAATATAAGTCTTAATCTGTGAAAAGTAAAAAAATATCTATATTTGGGACAGAGAGAGTAAAATAAAAGTTAAAATCCAACTGTACGATCAGAATTAAATCAAAGTACAGTATGGCAATATTGAGTGTTATTTTCAACTTGAAACTAGATCAAGTTTCATTTGAGGAGGTTTTATTCTTCTTATTATTATTAATGTGAAATTTTATTATTTATTTTGAGAGTATAAAAATGTCTCCATACAAGGAAGAAATTATAATGCCTGATTGATATCTTTAGGAGTATACATTTACCATATTTTCAAAGATATGAAGAATCAAAAATGTTCCAACACCATAAGTGTTCCATAGTTATGGAATCATCACTCTATTTTAAGGGTCCGTCCGCCTTCCGTTTTGAGATCCGGGATCAGATCTGAAATCAGCACGACGAGAGGGAGCTCTAGGAATTTTAAAAATTTTCCGACGACACCATACCGGGCTGTGGCGCCCCGGTCAAAGTTTTTACAATAATTTTGGCTTTGGATGATTGATAAAAACTTTGAACACATGCTCACTGTCATTTGGAAAATTTTCAAAATCGCTTAACTCCCTCGCAGCTCCGATTCCAGATCTCGATCCCTAATTTCAAAACTGGAGGCCGAATCTAACCCTCAAAATAGTGACATTGCTCCATAACTCCATGAACACTTGATGATTTTAGATCATTCTTGAGAACTCCAGCGACAAAAGAATACGCACCAACTATTCTTGTATGAAGAATAGACACTAACCCATTCCCAAAAACAAAAGAATAGGCACCAACTATAATAAATAATTAAAAATGACCGGTATGAACGGACAGTCAAAGAGTATGGACAAAAATAAAACTAAAAATCTATGCAGGAGTAGTTGAAACTCTGGACTATCATTCAGGACGAAGTGATTATAGTACAAATCAAAACATAAGCACCACACACCTGTATACAAGGTGACAGAACAACTGGTCCCATGGTATGGCCCGTTATCACGCCAAGACAATGATCTAAGAAACGCAAGCCAATTGACTAAGGGCATCTCGATGCATGAATGTGAATTGAAGATGATGTGGAAAAGAGAAATAGAAAAAAATTAATTATTTTAATTAGAGATGAATGGACAGATGTATATAAAAAAAAGAACGGAAAAAGTGAAAAAATGAGAGGTATGGAAATAAATTTAAAAATAATAATAGTAATAAAATAATAGTGAGTGATGTGTTGATGGATGTTTGAAAATAGACATAATACGGGAAGCGAGGAAGAAAAAATAATAAAAAAGTGAAAAAAATGAGAGAAAAGTAATAAAAATAAATAAAAATTACAAAAAATATGGGCCTACATAATTTTTTGTGCCTTTCTATCTCAATTCTATAAATGGTGATTAGGAATAGATTATAATGGTTTTTAAAATTTTTAACGTAAAAGAGGAGAGAATTAGTGGAGTTGAGTGATTGAGATTTGTGGATGTGATGAAATATGTGGATGTGATTGATTTAAGAGATAGAAAAAAATTGAAAAAAATGAAAAATTTTGAAAAATGTGTTCCCAATCAGGCTTATAGACATTATCTATGGGGCTGCCCTAAGCCAGAGAAATCTTATCCAACAATATCATCTTCCCACTCCCATGATATCTGTGCTCCAAAAGATCTGCCTAATGTCTATCACTTGCGTATTTTGCCACAGTAAGCGTGTGTTCGTGTGTATTTATATTTGTCTAAAATTTTGTTAAAAGTGGAGTGTAGTGGTGGGGACTATAAGATGTGTGAATAATAATGAGTGATGATGTGAAATATATGATAGATATTAATGTTTGACTTTGACTTTTAGTAGTAGGTGATTTTTAGGTTAAAAAAATGGAACCAAACACTTGCTAATTTTGTTAGAGTCCGTGTACGTTATTAAAAATAAAAATTAAAATTAAAAAAAAAAGGAGTTTGGTTTTGAAAAAGGAAATTGATTTTTGAATGTATAATTATTAATTAATTAAAGAATAGGATAAAGTATTATAAAAAAAATTATTATTATTATTAAATAATAAGTGGTGAAAGTGAGGTTTAATTTAAGTTGAAACATCTAAAATTTGTGAAACATACCCAACAGAGAGACGATACAGCGACACTACTCGAGTTGTGTTGGGTAGGAGATCACAATGTTTCCTAAATATGTAGAAACTAGAAGGGATCAAATACTTGCTATACCATGAAACAACTTAAATAAGAAAGGAGAAATTTCTATTAAGTCGTCCGTCAATTATTTTCTTAGGGCTTGTTCGGTTCATGGTTAAATTTCCATGCACGAAATTCGAGGTAAAATATGTGGTTAATATTGTATTTGAGAATGTGTGTGTGGTTGAAAAAATGAGAGAGAAAATATTTTTTTTTCCTACCCTAATCTAATGAGGAACCGAACAAGCCCTTAGTCACAATGACTACTTATATAAGGAATTTTCAGTTCGGCCTGGACGAAATTTGGCAAACTTCGGCCTCCTCACTAGCTTCGCCCCCTCGACATTTCTGTAGGAACATGTGTCTTGTTGAACTTTGCCAAAGTTCCCAAGGCCGAACTATAAGAATTCAGCTACTTATATATGGAACTACGTTATACATGACTTTGTGACTAATATTTAATTGTCAATATCATGTACCTAATAATATATACAAAAATGATCCCCTCCCAACATGAAAATATTCCTCACACCTACGCCTACGATTGGAGCCGAATTTACCTACTGGCGCCCCTCCAATCGTGACGCCATATGACGGCATGAACCTCCCCATAATATATATACTAATACATTAGATTAGAATTTTTTTAGTTGAGGAGTAATACGCGGAGATTTGTCTCCTCGCTCCTTATCCGATTTGCCGACAGAGGCACACGCCGTTAAGCTATTTTGCCACGTTGAAATTGCACAAACCATAACGTGTCAGATACACGACTTCAATGCATGCGACACCTGTAACCCTATTGCCGTTAGTCGCTTTCAGCTCCTCTGCGTTTCTCCATTATATAAACACGACCTAAACCTACTCTCAAACCACACCTCTAAAGTAACAACAGTACAATTATAGTGTCTTTGGTCTTGATAATAATAGCAGTTACTGAACTCGAGTTTCAAAGCAGAAATGGCGGACTACGGTGACCAGTACGGCAACCAGATGCGTCAGACTGATGAGTACGGCAACCCTATTCGCCAGGGTACCGGAGCAGGTGGTGGCGCCAACATGGGCGGCCGCCAACAATATGGAACCACCGATTTTGGTCACGGTGGGATGGGCGGAACCACCGATTTTGGTCACGGTGGAATGGGCGGAACCACCGATTTTGGTCACGGTGGAATGGGCGGAGGCACCTTTGACACCGGCCTGGCCGGGCAGCAGCAAGGCCAGCTCCGCCGCTCTGGTAGCTCCGGCAGCTCGGTATGTATATACCTTCCCCCTTATAATCATAAGTTAAATATGGCGGTATTTGAATGATGATGACCATTTTGTAATATTGTGAAAATCGTGGACTAATTTGTAAAGAGTAATATTTGTGCAGTCGTCAGAGGATGATGGAATGGGAGGGAGGAGAAAGAAGGGGATGAAGGAGAAGATTAAGGAGAAGCTGCCCGGCGGGCACAAGGATGAAACCGGTTATGAATATGGTGGTCAGACCACCGGGTATGGGCAGGGCACCGGGTATGGGCAGCAACAGCAGGAGAAGAAGGGTATGATGGAGAAGATCAAGGAGAAGCTACCTGGAGGTGGCAGTTAGATTAACTATAAGTTTAATCTATATATGTATGCTCTAATGGTGTTTTATGTATAAATTCTGTGTGTGTTCCTTTTCGGTTTTGTGTAATAAGATCACATGCCTTCGTTTTATGTATGGGGTGTGGAAGTATGTGTGTGTGTTTCCAAGGTTAATGTAATCTACTTTGCTGTTTATACTTGTATCAGCGTAACTTGATACTTAATACAGTTTGAAGGAGAAGCTATGTGTCGTTTGATGTTTATAGGGCTGACTCACTCCTACCGAATTTTATTTTATTTTTTATCCATTTCTATTCCTATTTTTTTTAGTTAAACCAATCACATTTATATGTTTCGTGGGATTTATATGTATTGTGTAAATTTGTACCATTCAATTTCATCCATTTATTTTTTGCTTTTCATTAAAATCTATAAAAAAAATTATTTATCCTATCTCCCTATATATTGTATCAACGTAACCTGATACTTCAGTCTCCGTCATATTGCTAGGTACTTGAAAAATTAAGATGAGATTTTGTTATATTGCGAGGTACTTGAAAATTTGAGATGAGGATTTATTTAGGGTGGGACTATTTACACTCCAAATTCTAGTAAATACACTCCCGTTCCTCGTATCCAGTCTCATCATATTGCGAGATACTTGAAAATTTGATATGAGAATTTGTCATATTGCGAGATACTTGAAAATTTGACATGAGAATTTGTCATATTGCAAGATACTTGAAAAATTGAGGTGAGAATTTATCGAGGGTGGGGCTATTTACACTCCAAATTCTACTAAATACACTCCCGCTGAGCCGTCATCTCGCGAGATACTTGAAAATTTGAGCTGAGAATTTGTTGAGGGTGGAATTATTCACACCCCCAATTCTACTAAACAAACTCCATTACGATCCTGATCTGGTACCATCAGCCGTTCCATAATATGGAACCACCAACCCACGTGGCGCTGAGGTGGCGCCAGCCATGTCAGCGCAACTTGAAAATGTTGAACCTCGGTGCCATTGTTACCAAAGAAGCAAAACTTTGGGGACCGTCTTGCAATTTATTGAAATCTATCCCCAAATTACACGTCTGCAACCCTAATTGTACCATTCAAACGCGTAAACCATTTCCTCCTTTGCCTTCAACCTCGAAATCCAGCGCTAGCTCGTCTAACACCGGCCACCGGCCTCGACGCTGCGTCACGTAACAAGTACCAGGGGTGTCTTCCTCGAAGGCCGCATCTTTGCTCAACCTAGGGAGCTCAATTTCTGCTTCAATCAGGACCTTCCAGCTCGAACTCATCCAACATTGGCCGCCGATATCGATGCCCCGTCACTCAACAAGGCTGCCCATCTGTGTCTCCCTCGAAGGCAGCGTCTTCGCTCGACAAGATTAGTCGAATTTTGAATTTTGAATTTCACAAGGTTGAACAATCTTTGACGAAGCCGGAGATTCTTAGATTTGTATCTATTTTTATATTGGATATTATTTTATTTCATTTCCCTATCATCATTCATCATTATATGTATAAAATTTTATTATTTTGCCTCAGAAGAATAAACAGATATACTATATATTTTTTGAAAAAAAAAGGCATGTTGCTTTTCTTGTTTAAATCCAATATTGACTGTCTTTTATCATGAAAATTTCTTTTGAATTCTATTATTCATCATCGTTAATTGGGTTGTTTAATTTGGTCTCTTGTTTTAGGGTTGGTTAGCTTATATATCTCATTATATATTTGACACCATTGATGTGGACGACCAAGCAACACGTTGAATAAGCTTTGGATAGCTCACTGAGCTTAGGAGACTGAGAATTCCACAACGAATGAAAGAAAATGAGGCAACATACATTTTGACACAAGTTTAAACTCATGGAGATGGAGCTGCTCAAGATAAATGCAAATGCCAGGATTATGAAGTTGTTAGGACATAATCAAATCTACAGATGTTGGGGTTAATTTATGGCACCTGGATACATGTGATGTTGCATTGTTGTGTGACTTTTGAGTAGTCAAGAAATTGAAGGAAGTCGACAGAAAATCAGATGGTTCAATATTGTCTTAGATGGTTCAATATTGTCATAGTGCCTAACAATATAGTTATTCTATATTTTGGATCAAACTAGTTGGGGATGTATATAATTAGCTAATTATACTGCCTTACAATGCTTTAGAATGGAAATTTTTTTTCCTTTTTTTTAATGTTATATCATAGACATTGTTGAGAATTCAGTGTTTTTTTTTCTTGTATCTCTGCTTCTTTTGAGTGATAATCATTGTTGGACTAAACTACTATTTTTGTTGTGTTTCATATGAAATGTCCAATTTATTACTATTAAGTTGGCAGCTTAAAAAGTTAAATTTACTACTTTGAAGTGATGACGAAAAAAAAGGCAAGTTTAAGCTTTGAGTAATCAAGTACATTCATGACATTTAATTCTTACTTTAAGCAATCAAGTACATTTATGACATTTAATTCTTACATTTTATCAAACCAAACCCTTTCTAAGATTCTATACAAGGTACCAAATGACTCCAAGAGGTGCATTACAACTTTACAAGTTCCCAGCAATAAACTGATAACTGGAAGCTTTATTTATGTTGTATCCAATTATGTTTGCAAATTGCAAACATGTTTCAAAACTCATGAGCGGAAAAGAAATTGACAGCAATTGACACTTTTTAATCACTGAATTCATTCATTATCTAAAAAATTACAACCAATAGCTTGGAATGAAACAAAGACATTAAAACATTTTCTGTTATACATTCTAAAGGCCTCTAAATGACAGGTCAAAATGTCTAGTTCTTTTTTTTTTCAACCCCAACATCTACAGATTTGATTACATTATAACAACTTCATAATCCTGGCATTTGCATTTATCTTGAGCAGCTTCATCTCCCGCGAGTTTAAACTTCTATCAAAATGTTTGTTGCCTCATTTTCTTTCATCGGTTGTAGAATTCTCAGTCTCCTAAGCTCAATAAGCTATCCAAAGCTTGTTCAACGTGTTGCTTGGTTGTCAACGTCAATGGTGTCAAAATTTCTTCAGCAATAGCGTTCGCAGCATGATCAAAATATCGAATACTCTGGATAACAGCAAACGAAAAAACTCCTCAAAAGCCATTAATTTCTCAATATAATCTGCAAAAGGAAAGGCCATTAATCAAAAACTCCCCTCACTCCAAGATGAAGTGCTAATCCTAAACTCCAAATAGATTTGTAAAATAATTGTGTGGAATCAACCCAAATTTCATCTAGCACGAGGTTAGAAAAGATTATCAGAGTGAAGGCGATATTGCATACATAAATCCCTCAACTAGTTTCATTCCAAGAACTACCTACACCAATTGTTGGTTTTTTTCCTTTTTTTCCCCTTTCTTTCGGATTTCTTACACCAACAAATGAGAACTAGTACAAAACAAGAGGTAAAAAAAGGAAAAAATTGGCAAAAACGACTTGAGCAATCGAGAAGAGCAAATTTTGGTATGGTACTGTCTAAGAAGAAAACGATCAATTCAAAGTGGATTTTTCTCCTTTCTTTCGCTTTTTCTTACTCCAACCATTGCAAAGCAAACGGGAGGTTAATTAAAAGGAAAACTGACTTCAAGATCGAGAAGAGCGGTATGGTGTCTTTCCAAGAAAAATGGTGAAATCATCCGTTCTTATTTTTTCCCCATTTCTTTTGTTTTTCTTACACCAACAAGTGAAAAGCGAGATGTTAATTTATTAAAAACAAAAAAAAACAAAAAAGGGGGAAAATATGACCAGAGAAGTCGATTGTCATAGGCAAATGAAATTGAATCGAAAACAATTGAAATGGCACTCCTACAGATGGCACATCATAGGCAAACAATTCAAATTTCAGAAGCGAAGTTATATCAACCCACGTTGGAATTGCAAGCAAAATTCATTTCAATTTCATTCCTTGAAGCTTCAGTCTGCACCTCGTAAAAAGCAAAGGACAAACTCGCTCGCGGTGGGTAGTGGGGTTGCAACGATGGAGGAAGGTGGCGGCGGTGGCGGTCGACGGTGAGCAATGGCGAACTGGGAGACAATGGCAATGTTTCACGCAGTGAGGTTCAAGCGTGAATTTCAATTTCAATTAGGGATTCACAATTGAATTTGGGGGTTATTTCTTTTGTTTTTGTAGACCGGTCCCTTATCTTTTTCCTCCTCTGTTAAAAATGCACCTACTGTTGGATTCCCATTTTTCAAGCAAACAGCGTGGCAGCCTCCACCTCAAAGACCACGTGGGCTGATGGTTTTATATTATGACACTTTTGATGGCACCAGAACGGGATTTCACTCCATTATTGAGCACACCCCAATTAAAAATAAAAATAAATAAACCTTCTAATTGCTAAATATGCCCCATCCATTTACTAATTTTATCCTTTCCTTTCAAAAAAAAAAAAAAAGAAAAACTTTGCTTTAAAAAAAAGAAAAACTCTTCTTTAAAAAAAATAATAAATTAAAAAAAATGAGGAATCCACCCGCCTACTCCAAACTAGTATATTTATTCTTGTACAGCATAGCACACGAGCTCGGTATAAACGGGTCAAAAATTGAAACGAACTTTGTGGGAAAATATAAAGCAAATAATGGAGAGAGGAAGTGAGTTGAATTTGCTAATTTTTTTATTTTGTTTGAGTTTAGTTTCACTCGTTTTTGTGCTTTCTTTGAGCAAATTTTCGAAGTTAAAGTTGGTGATTGTTGTTCGTTAAGCCTGTTCAGCCGATGTCGCCTGAATGGGCTTAAGGCTGTTCAACCGACCCTGGTTGAACAGTCTTGTTCGGCCAACGTTAGTCGAATGGAGTTAACGAAAAAATGACCACGTTGATAGAATTGCGATGTTCTAAGAAAGTAAATTGAAGAAACCATTTATATTTCGATTAAGGAATACATTTTCATCATCCACTGTGATTGTAGGATTACAACTTGGAGAGAAGATGTTGGAAGAGAGTTGAGGTTAAGTGTTGAGAATTAAGAAATGGTATAAGAAGGCAAGGTGGGGTGGGGTGGGTAGGATAGGGTGGGTGGGCTTGTTTGAATTGTAAGAAGGGTATTTTTATTATTTTAATTGGGGATATTTTTGTTCAAATATTCTTTAGGGTGTGTGGGAAACTTTTGGGTGTGAATTGTCCCACCCATTTGTTAATTTAACTATCAAAATTCAACAGTGTGCACTGTTCAACAAAGGAGTCAACGCATAATCGTGTACGGAAATCGAGTGACAAGAAAAGAAAAATCATCTAATTGTCATGTTACGCTTATACAATCTAATGAGATTGTTCTCCTCCTAGCACTGGAAGGAAAACAATCCCTTAAGCAGAGAGCCCCCTTATTGCAATGGGCCCTCGGGGGGGCTTCTCTCAGCGTTGGGCAAAGAAAACTCCTCCTAGCGCTGTGACTGAACCTGGTTGTACAATCTAATCATCTAATTATATTTTAAGTGGAGTACTTGCAAATTGCAATTATATGTTTGTGTGTACTGCATATACATTATGTCACTTTTTGTATTTTGAAGCAGTGATTAATTATTTATTGAATTTTGAAAAGTAGTTAAATATTTATTAATTTTATTTAATATTATTTATCAATCACTTATTAATTTAATATTTAATTTTATTAATATATTGTACCAATTTAACTAATAATATCCTATATATATGAAATCAGTTAATTTAGATAAATTATTAGCATAAAAAATACTCAAATTGGATGAACAAACTGTATAAATTTTAAAAAATGGCGCACAAGTATTATTTGAGATAGTGGTATTTCAGATAGTATTTATAGGTGAATTTATTTTATTAACAATTAATGTAATTATATCGGTTTTGATTTCCCTGATTGGAGGGGGCCTTAGGTGGGACCTTTTTTTTTTTTTTTAAGTTAACATTTGGCATAGGTTTCCTCCCCACATAGGGAAGAGATCACCACTTCTAATTGTATGTTATTAGTTATATTTACACAATTTATAAATATACTTAAATATTAAGTTAAAAGTGATTGGTATTTATTATTTAACATTAAATAAGGTTCAGTGAGTATGTGATGATATTTTAAAATATATTGAATAATTAATTATATCTTCAAAATTTAGGGTATATTTGATTTATAATAAATTGCCAAAACAATTTCCCCGTCTCCTTTTTAACCACACATATAATTATTTTATATTTTTAATACACTATCTTCTATTTTACATCACACAATCTATGCACAATTCGAGTAAACAAAACTTTCTCTTCATTTATTGTGAATCAAACATACCCTTAGTGACCACTTACTAAATTTACCCTATTTAATAATGTTAGTATTTGTCTACTAGTTTCCTTCAATTCGGATGGGATTAATCACAATATCTATAGATATATAAAAGTTATTCCACCAGTAAGTGGAAAAACACATAATTTCCCTCCAAAAAGTTAGAATTTTTTTATTATTATTTTTATTTTTGATTCATGTATAAGGAAATAAAAGATACCATATATACATAAATACCATAGAGATTTCCATATGTTTTTTTAAAAATGGTAAATAAAAATTAAATGTTAATTCCTTTTTAAATCATATTCATAGCATATATATATAATTATATGTACTGCACAATATATATATAAGACAAACCTCAATTGAGAAAATTTTAAAAACTAAAAAGGAATCTCAAATAAGAATAATCAATAAATGCATGGAATACAATGTCATATTATCATATATATATATATATATATATATATATATATATGATACATAAGAATTTATATAAAATATCGTGTCATAAGAATTTTTTACGTAATATAATATTACAGAATTTATATCCTATATATTGAGTTTTTTTTATATTGCCACACACACACACAGATATATATAAAGATAATTTGGTATATAATACATGATTTATAATAATAAATGTATTATAGTCGATATATAATAGTAGTAATATATTATATTAGAAATATATCGTAATAATCTAATGTAGTGTGTATATATATACACTATAATAGTCGAAGGGATCAATGATAATAGCTTGCACAATAATAATAATAATTTCATTTTATAGCATTTGAAAATTATATTATTTAGAGTAACAATGATAATATTACGTTTATCAAATTTCACAAAGTGTAATTTAAGTGTTGTTGATTGAAAAGTTACTTATGATTTATAAAAATTTATGTGAAATAATAATAACAATGTTTAAAGTAAAAAGATTTTAATATTAGATCAAACAAATTATTTTTCAAACCATATTCATATTTTATATTTATTTTCTAAAGTAATATATGCATAGAATTTCATGTTACCGAAATTGGTTGGAACCTATGATTGATAAAAGCAACACGATGCATTAATTAATAGAAAGAGAAATATTAAATTTAATAAAAATATATTAAAATAAATTTTATTTTTTGGAAAATTTTGAATTATAAAAATAGTTATTTCATGTTTAATTTTGTATAAGTCTTTTCGTTAAAACGTTTTTGTTTTAATTTAGTATGGGTTTTTTTAATATTTAATTTAGTATAAGTCTTTTTGTTAAAATATTTGGATTTTTCTATGGTATATATATGTGGGCCTTTTGGATTTTAATATTAGAGCATTAAATTAATGAAAACTTATTGGATATATATAAGTTATGTTTAATAGTTACTTATTTGCCAATAAATTTATATATTATCTTTTGGGACAATTAGAAGAGAGTTTTTCTTAAATATTTTTAGGAATATGAAATAAATATAGTTGATTGAAATGTCGCCTAACTCTAACTTAAGAGAACTCTGTATGATATTTTTCTTATTTAATTTTGAATTTTATAATTATTTTCATACAGAAAACATAGAATCTAATTTAATTTTAAACAAAAATTATGTGAAACTTATTTACTTTTTGATAACATATTTATTAGTGACTTGTTTTAGTAAAAATTGTAGATTAAAAATTAAAAATTTGCATTAATAAAAAGCCACATTTGATTAAAAAGTTACAAATAAAAATGATCACAGTCAAATAATAATTACACAAACACATGACTATAAGACGAGTCATATTTGACTTAAAAGGCGATATGTAAAAAAAGAAGGATATTAAATTATGTACTCTTTGAAAAAATGGGGAAATTTTTACTTTTTCATTTTAAATTAAATAATTAATTTTTAGGAAAATTTTTTAAATAAAAGTGGCATATTATTAAATAAAATAAAAAAATCACATATAGAAAAAGTGAGACTTGATTAAAAAGACTAACAGAAAATAATTGAAAATGCATCTCCACAATGTCAACCTATCCCCGTAAATCAAATCTTTTTTGGAAATCCATTAAGGCATTTGTTCTATCCAACATAATTTTATCCCACACTCTTATCTCTCATCTTTTCAACTACATACACACTTTTCAATACAATATTAACCACACATTTTATACGGAATACCGCGCTGATAACTTTTATCACCAATCAAACCACCTCTAAGTACAATTAATAATGATAGTTTAGTATTTCTTTAAATTAGAAATGATTTTATTCAATATTTTCATTTTTACGGATTGAAAATTTTGATTTGCAACAAAGAAGGTCAACTAGACAACTCAACAATAAATGTTGTGTTAAAAAAGTGCTTTAAAATTTAGAATATTTTTTGTGATTTATAATATTTATTTGGTTTAGAAGCATGCTACCAAATTGTTATTCTACCTATTTAAATTTACTTTCATTTAACCCGCGGTACGTTATAACTATTTTAGTTCGATTATAATACAATATTGTTCAACTATATTTTTATATCTAATATAAGAGAGATCATAAATATTTTTTATTAGTTGTCTAGTAATATTTCTTTATCATTTTAATTATATTTTCATTTAATGAGTGTTATTTAAAAAGATTTTCTTTTTATATATATAAAATATATTCTTTAGAATGTTTTCATTCTGTGCAATGCACGGGGTACGAAAACTAATTGACTGTTTAATTGCACCATACGTTTAACACCGCAAAAAAGTAAGATTATAAAAATAACACGTGGATGATTTATATTGTTCTATTCTTATTTGCCTCATGTTCCAGTATCAAATATCTAATTGTGCTCTTAACTTTTTCTTTTCCATTTTTCCCCTGAAAACTATATTTTGGAAATAGACATATATGTACTGCTTATGACAAGTCAATCGATCTTATTACATGAATGGTACTGCTACATTTTTCAAGTAAAAGTATGCTCATTTGATGTCTCTTCACTTTATTTTCTATTAAACTTATTTTCAACAATATTTTTACAAATCACATTACTTTTATACTATTCAACTGCACATATATTAATTTACCAAGCCCGCAATTTTACCAAAGGCTGAAGATTTGGCCGTGGGCTCCCCGCCCCTTGCATTTGGGGGATTGGGTCTTGGGCTGTAATTTGGCCGAAAGAAATGTGGTCGAACCATAAAATTTTCGGAATGTAACGAGTACTAATCTACTCTATCAGCTTTCTGCCAAGCCACCGATGCCTTTCCATAGATGCCTAAATCCAATCCATCTTGCAATTTTCACTTATATTTAATCTTTTACAAGAAAAATGAGAAGCTGGCCACAAAAAAAAAAAAATACTGTTATTTTCATATTTATTTACAACATTCCTTAATTTTTTACCACATATATTAAAGAAAGAGAGAGACGGAAAAAAAAAAACTTTACTTAAAAAGAATTAAACTCACGTGCACACACACGAAAATAAAGAGGAAAAAAAAAAAAAGATAATGCCACTGCCACCAGGAGAGCTGTCGGCTGTTGCAAGTCTCTAGTGTGAGGCCATCTCCAATGCAAATGTGGAATGCGAGATGATGTCGGGGATAGAGATAGAGAGAAAATAATTATTTTATTTAAATATGAATAGAAAGAAATATTGGAAAAAAAGAGTGGAAAAAATATAAAAGAGGAGACGAGTAAAAATAAATTCAAAAATAGTAATAAAATAATGATAGAAGAATTTTATATCGATGTCTATTTCTAGACATAACAAAATTTAGAAAGAAAAAATAGGTAAAAAGTGAGTAGAATGAGAGAAAAGTAATTAAAGAAAAGAAAAAATTAAAAAACATATGGGACCCTCTCGTATTTTTGTATTTTTCTCTCTCTCGAAAATCAAAAATTGTAACTGATATGTGCATCGGAGATTACCTAATGTTGGAATTCAATTTTCAGTTTCATCGTGTCAATAACAATCGTGGTTGGTCTTCACCTGTAGAGTTTCCAAATTCAATTTTCAGTCTCGTCATGTCAACTCCCCAATATTATTGCAAAAAAAAAAAAACCAGCCACAAAGGGTACATTTTCTTTTGGTTTTTGGTCCTCGGAAAGCAATCGTTAACGCAAGCACAGGTGCCCAGTAACCAGTGCCGTACTTTGGGTTTCGGGGGCCTGAGTCGAGATCTGAAAATTGGGCCCCATACCATATCATAAATTCAAGAAGTGTTATCAATAAAACTAATATAATTATAGAATACATTTAAAATATCAAAAATATCGTGCCAAACTCCATCTTAAATGATTACTTAAAAGCTACATCGTCAACTCTTATTTCCCTCTCTGTACTTAAGTTGCCCTTAAAGTATTTGACAATATCGCCAGCCTGACTTTTAATTAATGCGTCTTCATTACGCTTTCTTTTCCTTTTTTGAGCTCCAGACAAGTATTTTGGTGGCATTTGATTCGAATTTTACAAGGTCAAAAATGTTCTACAAAAAACAATAGAAACCATCAACAAATTGTAATCGAATATCCGAACTAGTTGTACTGTGGTCGGTGTTTCAAATTTCAAGCAACGAAAAACTCCTACTCTTATAGCATTTTTATGTTAGCAGCTCATTCGGACAATTGGACTATACTAATAAAATAATAAATTTACCAAAATAGAATAAAAAAATCACTAGAAAGAATTTTTTTCCGAGTATTTTCAATTAGACCTCTCCATTTTAGATGCACCATAAATTACATAATAATTCCAATGATTCAATTTGTCAACTACAAAGTATTCCAGTAGACAATCAAGAACTAAAAATCCAAAGTTGAAGCGAAAAACTCCAATTAAATTAAAATACACATAAAATACTAAATTTTGAAATAAAATGAAGAAAAATTGTATCATAAAGAATTAAAGAAGGAATAATGAATTACAGAAGTCAATCTTATGTATTTACGGAGTAAAAATATACTATAGTTTTTTATTGTTTAGGATATAAATTGTAATATCAAATATTCAATACTGAGAAAATACGAACCTTCAAAAATCTTCAAAAAATTGAACGACACCGGCAATTAATGGTTATGGCGCATGAATATCCTTGTTTTTCGAGTTGAACTGTTGAAGACGAGCCATATAAAAGATGCGTGAATTACTATTGTAAATTTGTAATAGGAATAGGTTTACTGGCTAGAATTTGAATTGGATACGTAATACCCTTGTTGGCCCATTTAGTCATTAAATTCCCTTGTAGGCCCGGTTAGTCACTAAAATCACTTGGCCCGGTTAGTCACTAAAATCACTTTGAAAAAATACACAATAGTTGGCACTGAGGGCGTTTCGAACCTGGGTGGGTAATGAAACGTGACAACTACTCATCCACCACACCACCAGGCTTTATGTTACTAAATTCTATGTGCTTTAATATATATAAAAAAACATCTTGGAAATTCTGGGCCCCCAAAAAATTTCTAAATTTCGAGCCCCGAGACGGAGGCCTCTCGAGCCTCGTGGAAAGTCCGGCTCTGCCAGTAACACTGTAATAGTAGCTGGCCATTATTTTCGGTCTTGCTCTCAAAATTCCCCGCCACTCCTCGGTACTTCTCTCCACCGTTGAAGCTCCTTGCTCCTCCAATTAGATTCTCAGGTAACCGAAACTATTTTTCCCCATTGTTTATTCATCGCCCAGTGCATAATCTCTCTCCCTTCCTGGTTTGGTGCAAAATTTTCTAACTCCCTTTCTCGTTTGGTGCGTGGGTAGGCGGTGGGTGGGGGGGTGATGTTTGGTAATTTTTTTATATGATTTAAAAAAATTTGTTATTTTTACAAATGTAAATTTTAATTGACTTTCTAGTATTTTATAAATTTTTCTTTGACATTCTTGTTATTATTTCATAATAAAATGGGAGGTGTTATAAAAGTATAGAAACAATAGAGAGAATTTAGAGAGAATGAATTCTAAGGAATTCTCAGGAATGAATTTCATTAATAACTGAAGCCCTATTTATAGGAAAACTTCGAATGGCACAATCGTAATTACATAATTTCATCAAGGGTATAATAGTCATTCACATATAATAATTACATCTTTTACCAAATTATTCCTCCACCAAATTATTCCTCATAATTCATAACCACCACATTATTCTCAATTATTCATAACACCTAATAATTATTCTTCAATTATTATTCATAACACTCCCTTGAATGACTATTAATACAAATGTCTTACGGACCTGTTTGGAGAAAAAACCGGTGGGAAAAAACTTTCAAACCGATTGCGAGGATAGTTTGGAGTGGTTATATCTTGCTTCATCAAAACATTGCTCCCCACGATGTCTATCGGCATATGAGTATTCACGTCGCCTCGTTAAAACCTTGTCAAGAAAATCGATTGGGAAAAACTTGATCGAAGGAAAAGAATGCAATTTGCTCAGTTTGATTTCATATCTTGAGCGATATCTTTACTACGGTAAATGATTTCAATATCATCATCGTTTGGATCTAAAGCATTAGCTCCATTATAACTTGATCCAATAGATACACTATATCAATTTCTCCTATCGTTCTCAATATACCATGAATATGCCTCGTTAAAACCTTATTAGGAAAAACCCGGTGGGAAAAACCTAATGAAGGAAAAAGAGTACATTATTCATGTGAATACGCCTTTAAAGTTGCCTCATTAAAAACCTTGCTAGGAAAACCCAATGGGATAAAACCTCAGTCAAGGAAAAAGAGTGCAGCGTATTTTATACAAGTATCTTTAAGCATTTCAAAATCTTTCATACATTTGTATGAGTATCATATACATTGGTTTTATACTCTTCGTTCATTTAGAGTGCATCAATTTTCTTACACAACTACAAAACATTCACCATGAACACATGTCTCCAAACACACAATTTAAAGCATATAAATTCATAGTAAAAACATGTAAACATATAAGTAAACCTTCATAACTAACTAACACTTAAAATATATCATTTAACATTTAATACTCACTTAATAGGTTATTTCATTCCCAGGGGCTTAGCTCACCCTTTAGGGTACTCATAAACACGGGTTTAGCTCATCCGATCCTTTAATTTCCTTTTCGGTACTACACACACGATCGGTAATTTAACTTTCATGAGCATGCAACATATAATGACCACCATGCTTATCTTTAAACTTGAGCAATAGTCATCATCATCTCATCATCTCATAAGTTAAGGATTTCACATTCACCATTTATCATCTTCAATATATCTCAATATTTTCATTATCATTGATCATATGTAGCGCTACATTTTCATATCGTGTCGACACATTTCAATTTCATTTCTTTCCCCATATCGACATAACTTATCGAGATATCTCATTATCAATCCTCTTGTAGGATTACACAATATAGTTATGTCTATATACTCTTCAAGAGCATATGCCTCCGTTATTAAGATCATCTTTTATAATTTGCTTTGATATATATGATTGGGGAAATATCAACGCTTCTAGCGTGCTAACTTATCAAAGCATCGTAGCTGATATATGTGATTGTTCATAGCCTTTCATGCATCTTTGAACTTCAAGTTCGTATTTCAATTTCGAGGATATAACATGATACATTTCACATATTATTTTCAACCTTTAATACTCCCCCTCATGCTGAGAAAATTTAGAACACCAAAACTCATACAGTTGGTATGATTTTAATCATATATGTTCTCATCATTCAGCCTTAATATGAGAATTTAGACCGTTTGCATTCTATTCTCGATATCGGCAATTTATTTGAGGACTTTAAATAATTTGCCATATAATATCCCACTTGTATGCGCATACTCAAATCCTTCAGGGATTTATTCAAGTATTGGGATATACATTTACTAGCTTTATCATTAAATCTGAAAATCATGCTCATACCGTGAGCAAATATTTAAATAAATTTCAAATTACGAATCATATACACATGTGACTATCTAGTGGATCCATATCATAATATCTAGTAGTCCACATGGAGGATGAGTGGGCCCATACTTCTCATCCTTTATTCCAGATATATTTGGGATTTATTCCCAATATTGGCTAGTAATGATTTCATCATTTATCGACAACAATCATTGAAGAATTCTTTTAATTCTTCACTTGAAATATTGATTTCAATAATTATTTAAATCGGGATGGTCAGTCCGGTTTTGCAAATGAGTATTATTGAACTCTAGTTCAGTAAATTCTTATATCGATTTCACTAGTATCTGTATAGTGCTCAATATGATTTATCATATAAATAATTCACCGACATATTCCATCATCTTTTGGTGACATTATTGTCTACTACTGTTCAAACACGGAGTTACAGCTTATACGCATCACATCCGGCTATTATTTAATTCCGAAATCGTAGCTCTTACGCTTCATATTATTTATTTAAAATCGGAGTCTTATTTCATACGCGTCGTATTATTCTATAAATAAATCATCAAAATTATTGCAAAATTCATCCTAACAAGGGTCTATACATTATAATGGATCATATGCTCTCAAATCTTCGAAAATACTATCCATCACTACCGATCAAAATCCTAAAAAGGATTTATCGATGTAGGCTGGAAAGATTAAGGATGCTAATGAATAAGGGTATCCCACAAGATATCCGATGCTTGATTGAAGCAAAGGTTCGATTACTTGGTGAGGTTTCAATTCCTTCTAAATACATGCCTGGTATGGGTAAAAGTAGTTTTTCAAAGAAACGGAGAGCAAAAAGATTAGGAGGATGCTACAAGTGTGCTCGGTGGACATGTGACACTCGATGTAAATCTGTGGGGTACTTGTCCAGAAATCGAGAAGATAAAATAGCATTCATTAAGGATGGATTGACTAAGGAGCCTTTGGATGATATTCAACAGGCTCTTGAGACACATCCTAGTGGACACGTACAAGGTGAGCTAATGGCCTTATGGGCCAAATTCAAAGATCAACAAACGCGTTCTGATCTTGAAAAACTTACTTTAGAAGATCCTGTTTGTAAATTTAGTAGAAAATTTTAGTATAATAATTTTCTCATATTAATATAAGGAAGCTCGGTGTAATAACGAAGATCAATGTTTTTCTTGTAATTGTAAATATTGTTTTTCGATTTTAAGATATATATATATATGTATATATATATTATTTTTCAATTACCGAACAGATATATGTCATTTTCACTTAAAAAATTTTCTGCATTTTTTTCTCTTTCATATTTGTCAAAAAGTAAATAGTGCACTCAATTATTGGTTTGAAAATTTTTCTTTAAATAGAGGATTCATATATCTCTCATGTTCATACATTAAAAGTATAGTGCAAAAAGAGAGATATGAGTAGAGATGGATATGGAGATTTTAGAATCATCTCATACAAGTCGACTTTTACCTCGCCATATTAAAACCGTATGTATTCTTGGTGGATCTAATCGTAGGCCATATCCAATATGTGGATATGGCAAACCGACTTGTAAAAGAGTTAGGGAGACAAGAAATCAATATACTATACGGAGGAACCAACAACAAACTTTTAGCTAGACTTATAATGGCCGCACATGACAATCATGGGGAATAAGAGTTTGAGCGTAATACCTTTCCATCTAGTTGGATCTAATACTCGAATTGGAGCTAGTTCTACCATGGGTCCGCAGGTTGGGGCTACAAGCGCAATCCATCCACAACCGCATGATGTATATGATGAATAATAGTGATGCTTTCATTGTCCTTCCAGCGGATACAACACACCGGAGGAAATATTCAATATAGCCTCGTTAGCGAGTGGAATTTTCATGTCAAACCAATAGGTTTGTTGAATATTAATAATTTCTTTGATGGCTTACTAGCGTTTCTAGATCGGGGTGTAAATAATAAGTTTATCTCTCATACAAATGAGAAAAATACTTATTTACGCTAATCTTTGTTGATGAACTACTCATCAAATTTCATGCATATGTTCAAGAATGCTGGAAGCCCAGTCCGCTTGGCACGGACCACTAGTGTCAAGCGAAAAAGAAATTTGGATCCTTTAAATATTTCATTATGAATCCTAATGTTGATGGTGGCAGAGTTACGAGTATTTATACTCTCGAGACGCATCCTCATTTATGGATTCAATATATATTTTCTTTTAGTATTTCTATATTTTCGAGTGTTTATTGTCATCTTTTGATATTCTCAATGTGTTCCACTAATTTGTTTTGTACTTCTTCCGAGTAATAATAATAATATCATATTGGCTTTATTCAAATACAGATATCTAGTGATTTTGCTTCTTCAAGAGCATTTTATTCTCATATTAATACAATCTCATATCATCGATAAGATTACTTCATATAAGCTTTCCATGCGATATATTTTCTTTGATTTATCAACATGGGATCTATTGACATTTTACTTTCGTCTATTTATCCAATGGTAACTTCAAGTACCACTTGCTCAATTTTCTCCATTCATATTAGGTATATATGAAGAAGTAATTTTATTCTCATCGTCTACTTCTTCGAGAGTATGATTAGAATATTTGATCAACTACTTCTTCTCGAGTAGGATTAGATTATAACCAATCGTGTAGTATAACACACCACATTGAAATATGCACACCAATCGTGTGGTATTACCCACCACATTGAAATATACTCAAACTATAAAGTGCATAAATTTAAATTGCAGAAATTAAATTTCCTCCAATAGGTGGTCGAACCTACCTTATGGGAATTATTGCAATAAATATAAATTTACTAATTTAAATTATGAGAATTAAATTGCATAATGTTTAACTACTTCTTCAGAGTAGGATGCTAGTAGAAGGTATTACCCATCACTTAGCATATAAAGTGTGTAAATATATAAAACCTTAGTTTAGTGACAGTTGAACCCATCATCAAGTAGGAGGTATTGCATTAATTAAATTACACTAAATAAAGTGCTGAGAATTAAATATTGAGCTGCTTCTACGGGAGCAAATTTGTTCTTCTAGAACAAATACTCATTACTTCTACAAGAAAGACATTTATCCTTTTAGAATAAGTATATTATGTAATTAAACTCTTGAGTTAAAATAATATTAGATCTTTTAACTCAAATGGACTTCAAGCCATTTTATATAATCAATGGATTTAGAATTTCTTCATGAATATTCTATCCCATTTTCACTTGTCGTCAAAATTAGGTCGGTTTTACCCTAAGGGTAAAATTGTCCATTCCAATTCGTAAAGGTAAAATTGTCAAAAATATTTTATCAATGTTTTACTGATTGGAAAATTATCTCCTTTCTATTTCAATTTATCAATATCAAAATGTTCAAGGACTATTTTGTAACTTTTTCAAAAGTTGGTGTCTTGATTTGTAAATTTTGAAAGTTTGATAATAACATATTTCAAAACGAGTTATTACCCTATCAATGTTGGTGTCAAATCAAGCTCTCGTTAAATCGAGTATAATGGAGTCGAAAATTTGATTTTGATAATGTATGCTCCTTTATATCTCGAGAAAGCGAATATTATAGTTTAATATATTATTATATTATAAAGTAATATACTATATATACATTTTCCTTTTCTTGGAGAAGCGATTGAATATGCACGTATTTCCTCCATTTGCCAATTCTTGAATTGCCCACAACTCTTTGTCTCTGCGTAAATGTTTTACGTGAGTGATTGGGAAGATAGAGAGAGTGAGGCGTGAGAAAGTGGGAAAAAGATAAGAGAGAAAAGAAAGATAAGTATTGATTGGAGATGGATTAGGTTATTTATAATAATTAGGTTTACGATCTGAAGATCATCTATAAGATGCTGTCAGAAGCATACTTCATATTACCTAATGGTAGAGACTAAATCTTTGATAACGTGTTATAAAAGTATAGAAATAATAGAGAGAATTTAGAGAGAATGAATTCTAAGGAATTCTGAGGAATGAATTTCATTAATAACTGAAGCCCTATTTATAGGAAAACTTCGAATTGCACAATCGTAATTACATAATTTCATCAAGGGTATAATAGTCATTCACATATAATAATTACATCTTTTATCAAATTATTCCTCCACCAAATTATTCCTCATAATTCATAACCACCACATTATTCTCAATTATTCATAACACCTAATAATTATTCTTCAATTATTATTCATACCAGGAGGGGAATTGTTTGGGGACGTGTTTAGACAAAATGGGAGTGCATTCGGTCCCACCCTTCCGAAAGTTCTGAACCGGGTCACAGGGCCAACCAAAATCCATTTTGGCTGCTAAATCCCTAAAATTTCACGTAGCTTTAAGCTAGTTTAAGCTATTGACACTGTATTTGGTTTCCCCCATCCCGCCATCCTTCAATTCACGATTTAGAAGCTTCAAGTGGCTGGTTGCTTAGAGAAAATAACCACCATTTCATATTCTTCTCTCATTTGGACGCTTCAATTTTTAAGGTAATGTGTATTCCTTGATCTTTCACCGAGTATTGAGTAGCAATTATGCAATTTAGTTTCAATTTTTATTTTTTGATAACTTGGAGTTGGTGGAGAATGTGTGAAATTTGCAGCTGTGGTTAATGCTCCGTCTTGTTACTGCGACTGGTAAATCTTCGCATTGGTTTGCAAATTATGATGATTTTCATACTGGCATCCTCTTATTGATGAACGACAGATTTGAACTATTCTGATTTATGTATACGGTAATTCCTTGTGCTGCTGGTTTTCATTTTTTTTAGTAGTAAAGTGAAATTGTGTGAGAGATTTGATGCATTTGATATGAGATTGAGATTTGAAAAGTTATGGTAGCTTTTGTGTGATGTTTAGAATTAAAACAAAATTTCAGAATGGAAGAAAAGAGAACCACTGAGACATTGGGACCGATTCTATGATCCATTAGAGTTGCTTTAGCCTCGATTGCGTGATTGCATGTAGAAATGGCCTTTGTTTTCTCTCTGCTAAAAGCAATCCCTTATAACTTTCCCTTTCCGTATTCAAAAGACCTGATTGATATTGGGAATTCAAACCGCTCCAACCTTGCTTACTGGCCTGTGAAGTTTCAGTTTGTACTCCAAGTGCATATTCTTTGGCTAATATGAGTTAGATCCAGTCTTCATCATAATATGATCTTCCAATGTGTGGTTAATACCTTTTCTTAGTTCTTGTACTTATTCAAGTTTGATAGTAAAAACTCCTGTCAGCGATTGCAATTCTATGAATCTCTCTCTTACCCCATGCTGTAACTGTTTTTGGGTTTTGGCCGCCTTCAGCCAATAGCCCGTCCATCCATCCATCCTTTTTCCAAATGCTATATCAAGGCCCAAATTTTTCCTTACGCCACTCACCGTCTTTGGCGGACACAATTGCCTTAAGAGTCAACTATTGACTTTTTCCTGGCTAGTATTCTGTTCTAGTGTAGATCTGACACATAAGATAGCTGCAGCTTGACTAGAGATCTCTTTACACTTGGCATTTCCTATTATCAAACTCAAACTGGATGAATTGTTCTGCACCAAATCCAAATATCACTTTCTGCACCAAATCCAAACATCACTACAGCCAAATGACCACCGAGCATGGATGAAGTGCACTTTCCACCAGCTATCAGACCTTCCATAAAGTAATTATCATTCAAACATTTAAAATTCCTGAAGAATACAGGGTCATATACACTTCGACATATCATCTAATTGTAAGAGATATAAAAGCATCCATTGGTTTAAAAAATCAAAGGATTGATGATGACAACACCACCACGGTTGCTGATCTACAATGGAAATAAAGACAATGAAAATACTTCTAACTAATACTAGAAATCCGTGGTTTCCTTAAAAAAATTAAAATTAAAAAAAAAAAAAATCCATGTTACTATCAATGTCTATCATGTCAGCAATGTCCAACTTCCAAAAACTCAACAAATGCCGGTTGAGAATTACATTGCAAGTGTAATCTTCTCGTTCCTCTTTCTTCTCCATAAACGATGTTCCCTTCTTGCTCAAACAGTTCTACTCTGCAGCACTCACTGTGAGTTGCATTGGAAGAAATAGTAAGGAATTAATGGTCTAAAATAAAAAATGAGTTCCTAATTGGATGTCCTAACAGTTATTTTAGCATCTAAGACAATCTATATATAATGCTATATAGCCAAAATTAAGCGAAGGAACTTACTAAATCTTATTGCTGCAAAATTGGTAAATGCCTGCACCCCCTGTTTGAAGAAAGCAACTGATAAGCTGGAGTAATTTACACACAACAGAATTGTTCAATCAAAACTTGTTCAGCAGAAATTTTACCTTGCTGTGGGAGTAAATTTTACGCCTTTCGTCGGAGGAATGGACAATAACTTTAAGTTCTTCATTTCCCAAGTCTTGTTGCTCCTCTTGTATTTGATTTGCCGAAGTCTCAGCACTGCTGCTACATTCAAACAACTCAATTACTTGAAGAGTTGGAATGTCCCCAATCACAGAAGGAATCTCCACCAGTTCATCGCAGTTCCCAAGATGCAGGTGCTGAAGAATTGGAAAATGTGTTTCTTCGACTTTCCAATACTTCAGATTAGTAGATTCCAGGAGAAGAAATTTCAATCCAAGAAAATCTTCCTCTGTTGGTTCCCACTCTCCACCTTCAAAGATAACATACTCAAGCTTGAGTACTTCAAGATTTGGAATTGAACCAACTATTCTCATATTTTTCCATGATAATCTGCAGCCACTCAAAGTTAACTTCTTGAGTTGTGAAAGAAATGCAAAATTCTCCGGTAGAGGATCAAGAAGGTATGTTGTATCAGACTCATTCTCATTCACAAAGGTGCATTTCAAAGCTTCAAGTTGATGTAAATGGACTAAATTTTCGATGCAATGGGATGACAACTCGCTCTGCTCTTCACACTCAAATTCAATTCCCAATTTCTTCAGGTTTGGCATCATTTGAAGGGCTTCCTCTGTACATCTGAAATTTTTCACTCTCTTAAGTGTTTGAAGGTTTTCCATAAAGAAAAAGTTGTCCTTGTTCTGTGAACTAGAGGGGTCGGGCAAAGAGCATCTCGTTATTATGAGATGCCTTAGCCGTCGCATCTTCCATATTTCCACCGGTAGAATTACTGTAGGGAGAGGAAAAGGGCCGCAACAAACCAGGATTAGTGTCTGAAGATTCCAAAGTCTGGATATAGATGAAGGGAGGGTTGTTTCTCCAAAGAAGGTCAAAGCAATGTAGTTCAAGTTGACCAATTGCAGTATTCTAAGTGGGAACTCCCCCCCTACTAACGTAAGTGTATCCAACACCTTTAGCAGTGGAAACCGGAACATGAGATAAATTAAATTAAAACTTGAACCAACCCAAAAGAGTAGAAGGGACCGGAGACGGCTGTCATAACTGTCACCTTTTATATTCTTGAAAACATCTGAATGAATACTCAGGCGACGCAGATTGTTGCTGCATTCTGGAGAGATCTCATCCCCTGAATTTACTTGAAGAAATGTCTCTTCACGAGCTTTAATCATACAGAGGTCTCGCATGAGGTCATGTATGTGACACCTTTTTATTTCACCAATATGATTCCGCTCAGAAACGAGAATCATATTTCTCGCAACAAGATCTTCAAGATATTTCGTTGCCATCTCTTCCGAGCTTTTAGATCGATTTGGCCTTACAAATCCCTCGGCGACCCATAATCTGACGAGTTTTGACTTTGGTATCTCATGATCCTCAGGGAGAATTCCCATGTACAGGAAACATGATCTCAAATGATGTGGCAAATGATTATAACTCAATGATAGGATCTCAGTGAATTGGTCATCACTGTCTGTTACAACAGAATTGATATTTTGTCTAACATTTTTCCAATAATCGAGTGTCCTCTCACTTTTGTAGAGGAGACCGCCGATCACTGAAAGTGCAAGTGGAAGTCCTTTACAATTATTAGCAATATCTTTCCCGATCTCCTCGAATTCAGCGTGACAGCTTTCTTCCCCGCATGCCTTCTGTCGCAGCAACTTCCAGCTATCTTCGGGACCTAGTAAACTCAGACAGCAAGTAGGGCTAGAAGGGTCTGCATAAGCAGCAATATCTGATAATCGAGTAGTCAAAATAATCCGACTTCCATTGTTGTCATTTGGGAAAAACCTCTTAACTTCATCCCATGCCTTCTTGTCCCACACGTCATCCATTATAATCAAATATCGCTTTCCCTTCAGACTTTTGTATAGGAGCTCAGCAAGCTTTTGGATATCGTCTTGGTATGATTCACGGCCGAGGTTTCTGGTGGAGTCCAAGAGGCCCGTGAGCATTTCTTGAACATGATACTTCTGAGATACTGTTATCCAGGCACGAGCATCAAAATGTCTCACAATAACCTGGTCATCGAAAGCACTTTTAGCTAGTGTTGTCTTGCCAATACCTCCCATGCCGGTGATTGATATGATTTGAAGTTTAGACGGTGATCCAGTCAGCCGGATCTTAAGGTTCATCGACTCGTCATGGAAGCCAACCATAACATTCTTGTTGCTGGAACGAGATTGCGATGATGATGCAGCAGGAAAAGATTTGCTAGGAGGCAGATCTTGTATGTGGCTCCTGCCTTTCATCTTCACCAGCTCCTGCGAAATGAAATCCAGTTCTTCTACTATATTTTGCAGGTGTTTATCTTCAAGCTCCAATTCTTCGATCATCTCACTTGATAGAGTGACTCGAAAGAGGCTTCTCTGGATTCCAGAATCTGGTTGAATCTGACTAAATATATGGGATTCGATTATGTCTGCCGCTTTATATGTGGCATCTCGAATTCTTCCTTCCAAAGACTTAAATGTTTCTCCATTATTCTCAACGGAATCTTTCTCGAGGAACAATAGCACAGATTTCAGCTTTGCAAGGAGAGACGTGAACATCTCTTGCTCGGTTTCGTGAATAAGTATTGGACATTGATAATCAGGATTCAAGATTTGCTCAAGTGTTTGTGTAAGTGAAAGTAGAGATGCATAAGCAGCCATTTTAGATCTCTCTCCAGCGAGAAGGGAAAAAATGGTTAAACGAGAAAGGGATTTCAAGCAGTGTTAATGGGAGAATAAGAATCAAGAGAAGACCACTTCATATGTCAACTTCGGATGGGGTGGGGCTAAATGCACCCAGCATTTTGCTGAGTGCACCCACCCTTTTAAAAAAAAAAAATTAATAAAATGACTAATATGCCCATGCACCCATCATTCTCTCTCTCTTTTTTTTTTTAAATATTGTTCGTTGTTTGCTTTTTCGTTGTGTTCACATTGAACAAGCAAACGTTTATTCAGCATTCACGTGAACGTTTTTCTTCGTTATTTGTGAATGTGAACAAAAAAGAAAAAAGAAAAATTTGAAGAAAAATGAGCAATTTTTATTTGATTTTTCGTCTGCAAATTTGATTTTTTCCATTATTTTTTATTTAAAATTTTTGTAACTACTTTGGCGAATAATTTTGAAATTTCTTTAAGTTTGTTGCATTTTTTATGATACACTAATTAGTTTTATTGTCGAATACAATTATTAAAAAATTTAAATTTTTTGCAATCACTTTGACGAGTAATTTCAAAATTTCTTTACGTTTTTTACAACTACTATGATGATGAATTTCGAAAATTTTTTGATGATAGTAATTGGTTTTATCCAGTTAGTATTGAATACAATTATTAAAAACCTCTGAGTGGTTGAAAAAAACCAAAAGAAATTTTGAAATTACTCATCAAAGTAGTTGCAAAAAATTTAAACAAAAAATGAAAGAAAAATTTTTTGTTGACATTTTTCCTTTCTTTCTTTTCTTTTTTTTTTTTAAAAAAAGAAAAAACGTTCTCTCCATGTGGAACACGGGGACCGAACGGCTTTTTTTTTTTTTATTTTTGAAGCCAGTGTATGTTTGGAAAATTTTAAAAATGTGGATATGTTATGAATAATAATTGAAGAATAATTATTAGGTGTTATGAATAATTGAGAATAATGTGGTGGTTATGAATTATGAGGAATAATTTGGTGGAGGAATAATTTGGTGGAGGAATAATTTGGTAAAGATGTAATTATTATATGTGAATGACTATTATACCCTTGATGAAATTATGTAATTACGATTGTGCCATTCAAGTTTTCCTATAAATAGCGCTGCTTATTAATGAATTCATTCCCGAGAATTCCTTAGAATCATTCTTCTAAATTCTCTCATTGTTTCTATACTTTTATAACGCGTTATCGCTGACAGTCTCTAACCCTCGAGTAATACTTAAAAAAAGTACTCTGATTGCATCTTATAGATGATCTTACATCGAACTGGATTATTACAAGAAAATTATGGCCAATATTTCTTTGACGCTCAATGATTATAAACCTGATTAAGACTATGCTTAACACCCTTTTCCTTCTTCCTTCCACTACCTAATCACCACTTCTTGATAATTCCTCAACCACAAATTAATCTACCTAATTACTAAGCAAAGCGGTGGTAGCAATTTGGAGAGCATACATGAGGAGGAAACTAACCATTTGGCTATCGTGCCGATAATAATCCTCCCATTGATGCCACGTCGTCCGCCCAACCCGTGCCAGGTAATCAAATGGAAGTGTGCGAAAGAGTGTGAAGAAAGGAAGAGAATCGAAAAGGACGAAGTATATATATTCCATTATAATATAATAATTATATATTATTTTATAATATAATAATATATTAAACTATAACATTCGCTTTTATCGAGATATAGAGCATACATTATCAAAATCAAATTTTCTCGACTCCATTATACTCGATTTAACGACGATTTGACACCAACATTGATAGGAGTAATAACTTCGTTTTGAAATATGTTATTATCAAACTTTCAAAATTTACAAATCGTACACCAACTTTTGAAAAAGTTACAAAATAGTCCTTGAACATTTTGATATTGATAAATTGAAATAGAAAGGAGATAATTTTCCAATCGTAAAACATTGATAAAATATTTTTGACAATTTTACTCTTTAATTGAATGGACAATTTTACCCTTAGGGTAAACCGACCTAATTTGTGATGAAAAATGGATAGAATATTCATGAAGAAATTCTAAATCCATTGATTATATAAAATGGCTTAAAGTCCATTTGAGTTAAAAGATCGAATATTATTTTAACTCAAGAGTTCAATTACATAATGTACTTATTCTAGAAGGATAAGTGTCTTTCTTTGTAGAAGTAATGAGTATTTGTTCTAGAAGAACAAATTTGCTCCTAGAGAAAGCAGTTCAATATTTAATTCTCGTGACTTTATTTACGCAATTTAATTCTGCAATACCTCCTACTTGATGATGGGTTCAACCGTCGCTAAAGCGGAAGGTTTTATATATTTCTCGCACTTTATATGCTAAGTGATGGGTAATACCTTCTACTAAGGATCCTACTCTGAAGAAGTAGTTAAATATTATGCAATTTTAATTCTTGCTATTTAAATTCAGAATTTATATTTATTGAATAATTCCCATAAGGTAGGTTCTAATTACCTATTGGAGGAAATTTAATTTCTGCCAATTTAAATTTATGACTTTATAGTTGAGTATATTTCAATGTAATGGTGGGTAATACCACACGATTGGTGTGCATATTTCCAATGTGGTGGGTTATACTACGATTGGTTATAACGAATTCTACTCCCGGAAAGTAATTGATCAAATATTCTAATCATACTCTCAGTAGTAGGCGATGAGAATAAAATTACTTCTTCATATACACAATATGAATGGAAAGAAAATTGAGCAAGTGGTACTTGAAGTTACCATTGGATAAATAGAGCGAAAGTAAAATCTTTGAATATATCCTATGTTGATAAATCAAAGAAAATATATCGCATGGAAAGATTATATGAAGTAATCTCATGATGATATGAGATTGTATTAATATGAGAATAAAATGCTCTTGAAGAAGCAAAATCACTAGATTTAAGTATTTGAATAAAGCCAATATGATATTATTATTACTCCAGGAAGAAGTACAAAAGTCAGTGGAACATATTGAGAATATCAAAAGATGGCATTAAACACTAAAATATAGAAATGCAAAAAGAATATACATCTTGAATCCATAAATGAGGGATGCGCCGAGAGTATAAATACTAACTCTCGCCACCATCAACATTAGGATTCATAATGAAATATTTAAAGGATCCGAATTTCTTTTTCGCTTGACACCAAAGTGATGCAGGCCGACTGACCCTGGGCTTCCATGCAGTTCTTGAACATATGCATGAAATTTGATGAGTAGTTCATCAACAAGATTTAGCAAGTAAATAAGTATTTTCTCATTGAATGAGAGATAAACTTATTATTTACACTCGATCTAGAAACGCGCTAGTAAGCCATCAAAGAAAGTATTAATATTCAACAAACCTATTGGTTTGACATGAAAATTCCATTGTGCAACGAGGCTATATTGAATATTTCCTGGTGTGTTGTAGCCGCTGGAAGGACAATGAAAGCATCACTATTATTCATCATATACATCATGCGATTGTGGATGGATTGGCGCTTGTAGCACCAACCCTGGCCCGTATGAGTAGAACGGCTCCAGAGTATTAGATCCAACAGATGGAAAGGTATTACGCCAAACTCTTATTCCCCATGATTGTGCGGCCATTATAAGTCTAGCTAAAGGTTTGTTGTTGGTTCCTCAGTATAGTATATTGATTTCTTGTCTCCCTAACTCTTTTACAAGTCGGTTTGCCATATCCACATATTGGATATGGCCTACTGCAGTTAGATCCACCAAGAATACATACGGTTTTAATCTGCGAGGTAAAGGCCGATTTGTATGAGATGATTCTAAAATCTCCATATCCATCTCTACTCCTATCTCTCTTTTGCACTATACTTTTAATGTATGAACATGAGAGATATATGAATCCCTCTATTTAAAGAAAAAAGTTTCAAACCAATAATTGAGTGCACTATTTACTTTTGACAAATATGAAAGAGAAAAAATGCAGAAAAATTTTTAAGTGAAAAAATGACATATATCTGTCAGGTGATTGAAAAAATAATATATATATACATATATATATCTTAAAATCGAAAAACAATATTTACAATTACAAGAAAAACATTGATCTTCGTTATTACACCGAGCTTCCTTATATTAATATGAGAAAATTATTATACTAAAATTTTCTACTAAATTTACAAGCAGGATCTTCTAAAGTAAGTTTTTCAAGGCTAACGCGCTTTGTTGATCTTTTTTGAATTTGGCCCATAAGGCCATTAACTCACCTATGCGTGTCCACTAGGATGTGTCTCAAGAGCACATTGAATATCATCCAAGGCTCCTTACTCAATCCATCCTTAATGAATGCTATTTTATCTTCTCGGTTTCGGACAAGTACCCCCTGGCCAGATTTACATCGAGTGTCACATGTCCATCGAGCACACTTGTAGCATCCTCCTAATCTTTTTGCTCTCCGCTTTCTTTGAAAACTACTTTACCCATACCAGGCATGTATTTAGAGGGAATTGAAACCTCACCGAGATAATCGAACCTTTGCTTCAATCAAGCATTTGATATCTTGTGGGATACCATTATTCATTAGCATCTCAATCTTTCCAAATTTCACCTCGATAAATCCTTTTTAGGATTTTGATTATGAGGTGATGGATAGTATTTTCGAAGATTTGAGAGCATATGATCCATTATAATGTATAGACCCTTGTTAGGATGAATTTTTGCAATAATTTTGATGATTTATTTATAGAATAATAATGCGTATGAAATAAGACTCGATTTTAAATAAATAATATGAAGCGTAAGAGCTACGACATTTCGGAATTAAATAATAGCCGGATGTGATGCGTATGAGTCGTAGTCAGTGTTTGAATAAAGAGTAGACAATAATGTCACCAAAAGATGATGGAATATGTCGGTGAATTGTTTCTATGATATCATGTTGAGCACTATCTGATACTAGTGAAATCGATATAAGAATTTCTTGAACTAGAAGTTCAATAATACTGCTTGTAAAAACCGGATTGACCATCGGTTTAAATAATTATTGAATCAATATTTCAAGTGAAGAATTAAAGGAATTCTTCAATGATTGTTCTCGATAAATGATGAAATCATTACTAGCCAATATTGGGAATAAATCCCAAATATATCCGGAATAAAGGATGAGAAGTATGGGCCCACTCATCCTCCATGTGGACTACTAGATATTATGATATGGATCCACTAGATAGTCACATGTGTATATGATTAAGTAATTTGAAATTTACAAATATTTGCTCACCCAGTATGGCATAATTTTCGCATTTAATATTAAAGCTAGTAAATGTATATCCCAATACTTGAATAAATCCACGAAGGATTTGAGTATGATACAAGTGGGATATTATATGGCAAATTATTTAAAGTCCTCAAATAAATTGCGATATCGAGAATAGAATACAACGGTCTAAATTATATATTAAAAATGAATGATGAGAACATATATGATTAAAATCATACCAATTGTATGAGTTTTGGTGTTCTAAATTTTCTCGGCATGAGGGGAGTATTAAAGGTTGAAAATAAATGCATCATGTTATATCCTCGAAATTGAAATACGAACTTGAAGTTCAAAGATGCATGAAAGGCTATGAACAATCACATATATCAGCCACGATGCTTTGATAAGTTAGCGTTGAAGCGTTGATATTTCCCCAAACATATATATCAAAGCAAATTATAAAAGATGGTCTTAATAACGGAGGCATATATGCTCTTGAAGAGTATATAGACATAACTATATTGTGTAATCCTACAAAGAGGATTGATAATGAGATATCTCGATAAGTTATGTCGATATGGGGAAAGAAATGAAATTGAAATGTCGACCGATATGAAAATGTAGCGCTACATATGATCAATGATAATGAAAATATTGAGAGATATATTGAAGATGATAAATGATGAATGTGAAATCCTTAACTTATGAGATGATGAGATGATGATGACTATTGCTCAAGTTTAAAGATAAGCATGGTGGTCATTATATGTTGCATGCTCATGAAAGTTAAATTACCGATCGTGTGTGTAGTAGAAAAGGAAATTAAATGATCGGATGAGCTAAACCCGTGTTTATGAGTACCCTAAAGGGTGAGCTAAGCCCCTGGGAATGAAATAACCTATTAAGTGAGTATTAAATGTTAAATGATATATTTTAAATGTTAGTTAGTTATGAAGGTTTACTTATATGTTTACATGTTTTTACAATGAATTTATATGCTTTAAATTGTGTATTTGGAGACATGTGTTCATGGTGAATGTTTTGTAGTTGTGTAAGAAAATTGATGCACTCTAAATGAACGAAGAGTATAAAATCAATGTATATGATACTCATACAAATGTATGAAAGATTTTGAAATGCTTGCAGCATACTTGTATAAAATACGCGTTGCACTCTTTTTCCCTTGACTGAGGTTTTATCCCATTGGGTTTTCCTAGCAAGGTTTTTAATGAGGCAACTTTAAAGGCGATATTCACATGAATAATGTACTCTTTTCCTTCATTAGGCTTTTTCCCACCGGGTTTTTCCTAATAAGGTTTTAACGAGGCATATTCATGGTATATTGGAGAACGATAGGAGAAATTGATACAGTGTATCTATTGGATCAAGTTATAATGGAGCTAATGCTTTAGATCCAAATGATGATGATATTGAAATCATTTACCGTAAGTAAAGATATCAGCTTCTCTCAAGATATGAAATCAAAGCGGAGTATCTTTTCCTTGATCAAGTTTTTCCCACTGGGTTTTCTTGTGACAAGGTTTTAACGGCGCAGACACATGAATACTCATACGCACTGATAGACATCGGGGAGCAATGTTTTGATGAAGCAAGATATAACCACTATCCAAGCTATCCTGGTTTTGGAAGTTTTTTCCCACCTGGGTTTTTCTCCAAACAGGTCCGAAAGACATTTGTATTAATAGTCATTCAAGGGAGTGTTATGAAATAATAATTGAAGAATAATTATTAGGTGTTATGAATAATTGAGAATAATGTGGTGGTTATGAATTATGAGGAATAATTTGGTGGAGGAATAATTTGGTGGAGGAATAATTTGGTAAAAGATGTAATTATTATATGTGAATGACTATTATACCCTTGATGAAATTATGTAATTACGATTGTCTTGAATTCGCTTTCCTATAAATAGGGCTTCAGTTATTAATGAAATTCATTCCTGAGAATTCCTTAGAATTCATTCTCTCTAAATTCTCTCTATTGTTTCTATACTTTTATAACAGGATACATTTAGTAAGTTGGTGGGTGTATTTTGCCGCACCCCTTGGGATACCTTTCATGTACAATTGTGATGATTAATGTTATACAAACTGTTTAATTAATATTAATTTACCTTGTCAAGACCTTGATTCAAGCATCCTTAACTCTTCAAACTGGGAACGGACACTTTGTTTTGATAGCATAATTAATTAATGGTATGATAGCAACTAATATTACTAAACTAATATATTTATTAATGTTGGCGATGTGACAAATTCATGAATTATTTGCTAGCTTCCACTAAGCTCAGATTTCTTAATTGATTCAACAAATGAATAAATCATCATGTGCAAGTCAAATAACTGTTGTTTAGTTAAGGTTAATAATTGAGTGATGGATGTATAGGATCATAGAATAATGCTATTATTGACGTGGAAAGTTTTCAGACTCGTGAATATGTGTGAATATAGCTTGTGATCGACTCGAATAGCACTGTTTACTAAGGTTTGCGATGTCTGGCAGATAAATCTCCCAAAATGTTTCATGCGCGGACTTGGAGCGTGTTCAGGTAAATTTTATTTGGAGAAAAAGTAATTCGTAGGTTGAAAAATGATTGGGACTTTGATATGTGTAGATAATAATGGATAATGATTAATATCGAAGTTTAATTTAGACAAAATAGGACTGTATAAGTTAATTTTGAGGTATGTGCTTGGTCCATTACTTAAAAATGACGAGCTTCCCAGGGAAGAGTTTGCTTGTAGTCGTGCATCATCGGGAATAGGGACAATATCTTCTCCATGTGACTTTTAAGGCCGGATTCGTTTCTTTGTTTTATTTAGTTTCTGTTTCGATTTTGAAAATATCAAAACGCTGCGTTGCTCGTTATTTTCGAAAATCCATTTTCGAAAACATTTTCAAGATTTGTATAGGAAACATGAAAACGTCTTTTTAACGTTTTCGGCATTTCCAGTGTTAAATGTCGAAAACAACGAAAACGCGTTTTCGGATTTTAAACATTACTTTTATTACATTTGAGTCCCAAATTTTCATTTTTGTACATTTTAGTCACAACCACCAACACCACCGCCGGCCACCGACTCCAACCGCCGGAAAGTGGTCAAACCACCAGATCTGGTGGTTTGACCACCAGATCTGGTGGTTCTCCACCTGAGAACCACCGCAACGGTGGTTCTCAGGTGGAGAACCACCATCGGAAGGTGGTTCTCCACCTTCGCAGGTGGAGAACCGTGGTGGTTCTCCACCTTCTCGAGGGTGGAGAACCACCTCACCACCGCTGGCAGGCTCTCCACCTTCGCAGTGGTCATCGATTCTTGGCGGCGATCGCAAACCGACGGAGGGGCCGGGTGGGGGTAGGGTGGGGTGGGGGTAGGTTGGTGAAGATGAGGGCTTGTTTGCAAATCTTGAAAAGTTTAAGGACCATCTTGTAATTTTTATGATACAAAATTGTATTTTTTAAAAAATATAATCCAAACACGTTTTCTATTTTCTCTTCTCGAAAATAATTTTTCAAAACAACAAACCAAACACATTTTCAATTTTCTCAAAACAACAACTGAAAATAGAAAACACCAAAACACTTTCGAAAATGAAAATAGAAAATACAAAACAAACAGAACGGCCCTTAAATGTTCGAGTTGGCTTGTATCTTTTTCCATACTTAGAGGCTGCAGACCTAAAGGAGAAAGACAAGGACTAATTATAAATTAGATAAATTAGGAGTTCCATGCTAGAGAATTGTAAAGAAATGATTTGCATAGACTAGTTGTTCTTTATTTATTTTATTTTATTTTTTCTCTTCTATAACTTTGAAATTGTATTCGACTCCTGGAAAGTTTTGGTATTACTTCTCCCTCTCGGTGCAATTACTTTTTAATCAATAAAATTTTATCCTCGACTTGAATTTTCGAGCAAAAAAATTCCTAGAAAAGCAAAATGGGATGGTTTTCCCACTCTACTATTTCTTTAATGAATTTGACTTAGAGGTGGGGCAAAAAGGGGAATCGAAACCGGCTGATTCTTTTGAAAAAATTTGAGAACTAGAACTGAAAATGAGAAACCGAGAACCAAACGGATCTTTTTTAATACCCGAAAATTGAATAATCTTAATTTAAAAATTAAGTCAATACATTTTCTCTAGTTGTAAAAAAAAAATTCATAATAAATGCAAATTTAAGAATATCAAAACAGTGCATAATAAGCAAATATTTCCAAAAAAATAAAATAACTGAACTATTGTGTGAGGAGTTTATACTATGATCCGAATATCAAAATGAACTCCCTTCCGTGCTATGAGAAATCAAGTAGAATAAAAATTGAATTAAATGAGTAATTAGTTAATTATTACTTAAATAATTGAACACCACCAACAAAAAAAGTCCAATAAAAATCCATTGCTATATATACTTTAAGCATTTAGCAAAGTTGCATTTTTTAAAATTAAAAAAAGGAACAAGAACGAAAAAAAATAACCGAACCTAAACTGAACCAAACCAAAATCGAAAGTTTCGATTCGGTTCCAGTTGCACCAAACCAAATTGAACAGATACATGCTCATCCCTAATTGACTAATCAAGTAATCAAATGTACAGTATAGTAATTGTGACATTGTTTAATAAATAAAAATACAATTGTTGGACAATGTAATAATAGACTTATACGAAATCTAAAAGTGAAAATCTGTACAGTACTACAGCTAAATTGCAAGGTATTCAAGGTTTAAATCCCACATTGAAAAAAATATAAAATAATAAACAAACATTTAAGGGTTTAAATCCCACAAGAGAGTCATACTGATGAGGGAGAATTTTCTTCTACCCTCACCCGCATCGCACCCCACCTCATAGCCCCTAGCCCCCCATGTTGTGGGGCCTGGGAAAGGGGGGGGTTAATTCCCGTGCGGGTAGGAGAACAAGCCTGCTCAGTAGTTCACACTTCACAATGAATGCTAAATTTACCCACTTGGCGGTAGCCCATATTGTATGGAAATACTTCTTTATCATAAGTAGCGTTCTCTCAACTCTACAAATTTTACTGATTAATAAATTTCTACTTTCGAATATACATATATAACTTTTTCAAATATATTAATTATAATTTCTTAATCTATGTGAAATATAGAACAAGGCTATCTCTACAGAACATAGAGCTTCTTTTTTTTTTTTTTTTGTTTAAGGATAGAGAGTATAATTATTTTTGTTAAACATAATAATCTAATAATTAAGCAACTGATAACGTCTTACAGAATTAAGGCCTTGTTTTATTCAACATAATTCAACACAAATTTTATTAACTTTTTCTCTCTCATCATTTATAACCACTCATTCAATTATTTAATATCCTTTTCCCAAATTTCAACCACACATTCAATACGTATATTAAGAAAATTAACTTTATTACCAATCAAACATACCCTAAGGGTAAGAGTTTTCTAGTTCTGTTTCTTAATTATAAATGTACATAATGTCAGTGAAGTACGTGCAATTATAAGCGTCTTTAATGCTTCATTTCTAGATAATGTCCATTTGAAGTGAGATGGTTCCCATATTTTTCTCAATTTTATTTTAGTTTCTATTTTTTTTAAATAATTCTTCTCTTCTTTAATTACTCTGTTATTTCCTATCACTTCTCATGCTATATCTAAAATTATACATCTATCTACACATTTTCTACTAATATTTCAGCATTATTTTTGAATTTTTTTTTTACATCTCTCCCCTTCCACACTTATTATTATTTCACTCTCTTAGGGTATGTTTGATTGGGTGTTAAGTTGATGTGCGCGGTATTCCGTGTAAAAATATGTGGTTAATATTATTTTGGGAGATGTGTGTGTGGTTGAAAATGAGTATGAGATTATACGGAATTGCGTGCGATTAAATTTATTGTGGAAAGAACAAGCCCTTAATAAAATAATCATATTCTCTTCATTGACTCTCATCCACTTCATCTTCAATACACAATGTCTAAAAATTTAGCATTACAGATTCTCTAAGCAAGACCATATCTCAGGATGTCTTCTAAAATAAACCACATTTCCATTAGAGTTTATTTGACAAAGCTTAAATGGGAAGAAAACTATTTTTTAATAAAATATGGAGTCAAAATACATAGAGAATTTATGAAGAAACGAAAAAAAAAAAGTATATTTTCGTGAAGACCGTGAAATGAACCTGAAAGCTCTTGGAATATAATTAATGTTAGGTACAACAAAAAAAAAAAAAAAATCCAAATTTTGAATTTTTTTTCTCCCAACAAAATCAAATAACGTACATAGGGGTTGGGTGGGTGGGAATTGGATAAAGATTGTGAGAGAACGACATGATAATAAACAGCAATTGAACACAAAGTAATATAATTGATAAAGATACAAATGATCATTACATACGGACTTTAAATCACATGTTGACACGAATCTACTAGATGAAGAATTGTTTATGAGACGGTAATTTGAGTTCCATGTTGTTGGTCAACATGGCCCAAGACCGTATCTTTCACATATAATATATGTAAAATATAGCCTAACCCAATTATATGACTTTTTATTTAATTTTAAGAGCAGCACAAAGCTCACACTTATAAGGTGAAACATACTTCCCTCATTTTCCTGAAAAAAAATTTTAATACTCCTGAAAGACAAAGATTTCTGAGATCTGCCAACAGAACTATCCATCTACACATGTGACCACTTTATTTATTAAATCGCTACTCATGCCAGATGAACAGCTCCTATCGGCTGAAAGATCGAAATGCAAAGGCTTGGTGAAAGATTGTAATTTTTTCCCATTTTCTTATATAGGATTCCTAAACACCCATATTGCTATATAAACCCTTACAACGATGGTCCATCTTTACCCAATTCCACTTCAATTTTGATGATACACACACATTTAGACCCAATATTTTAGAAATGTTTTTTTTTCCTCTTAGCTCTTTTCCCTTGAGTTTTTTTCCAATAATAATTAATATTAATATTGCTAGACAAAGTCAACACTCAACTTCTTTTTAAATTATGAAATTGCTTATTGTATGTATCGCCGCACTTAAGTAGTGTATTATATGACAAAATCAATTACGTCAGTAATAAAATAGTTAGATTTAACATGAACTACGCAAATAACTTGTATTATAATGTATTTATATTTATGTATAATTATCAATTAATATCTGCAATTGTCAAAAACTATGAAATACTGAAGTATAATACGGTAACCTTGTCCTTCATTGACTTTCAATGTTGTTGGATGGATCATGTCAACCTTTTTTTTTTTTTAATTCATATTCTCTTTTATGCCTCTCATCCACTTCATCTTCAAACAATGTAACGTTACAGATGCGCTAAGCAATACCATATCTCAGGTTATCTTCTAAAATAACAAAACCACATTTCCGTTAGAGTTTGACAAAGCTTAAATGGAAACAAAAATAATTTTTGAGAAAATATGTAGTCCGATTCCACATCGAGAGAGAGAGAAAAGAAAATATGTAGGATAAAGCTTGATGTACACACAGGTATGATAAAATGCCATACTCTAATAAAGGGTATGGCAAAATTACCATGTGTTACCCCCTGAGAGTGTGTGTGGGGGGTCGGGGGGGGACACCCTTATTAGTATGTGGCATTTTGCCCTACACTTTTTGTGTGTATCTTAAGCACAACCCAAATATGTAATCAACATGTACAGAATTTATGAGAAACAAAAAAAAAAATGTATATTTTTGTGAAGACTATGAAATGAACCTGAAAGTATGAAGAAGCTGCCAACGTGCAAGACTGCAAGCTCTTAGAGCATAGTTACTGTCGGAGAAAAATCTAAATTTGAATCTTTTTTAATTTCTCCCAACAAAACCAAATAATATACATAAGTAGGGGTCGAAAAACGCATTCGCGTGGGGGCATTGGGTAAAGATAGGGCCCCCATCGTCTTTACCGGATTCGCCCTCAATTTTGATGATCCACTCAAACTTAGGACCCAATATTTTAGAAAGAGTTTTTTCGCTTAGTTTTTTTCCTTTAATTTTTTCCCAACAATAATATCGCTATTGCTACTTTGCTAGACAAAGTCAACGCTCAACATCTTTGTAATTTATGTTCTTCTCATCTTTTAGTCTTTTTTTATCAATTACGAAATCATTTATTGTATGTATTTATGTATAATTATTAACCCTATCTTCTCATCTTTGTAATTTGTAATTGCAGATATTATTAATTAACAACTACAATTATCTCTTAAAAAAAACTGCAATTATCAAAATCACGAAATAGTGAAGTATCTTTATATTAAAATAATTGGAGTGCCACGTGGCGCATATTTCATATTTTTTAAAAATTAAAAAATTAGTTTTGAAAATAATCACAGCATTCACTAGTAGCAATTAAAAATATAATTAAAAATAAACCAATATTTAAAGCAATCATTTAATGAGAAAAAATTGGTTTTGAAAAGACTTTAAATATAATTTCATTTTGTAAAGTTCTAATTCAAAATATTAAATAATAAATATTTTTTATTTATTTTTATCGTATTGAAATTATAGGTTTTGATAGTTTCTTTGATTACGTGAATTGGATTATTAAAAAATAGTGGGTATTTTTTAGTTTTCTTATTTTTTAAAATCAAATTGTGAATAGTTAAAATTATAACTGGATTTATATTGAATAATTTATCGATTTTTAAGTAAATAGTAATTAAAAAATAGTGGGTATCTTTTGATTTTTTTCTTACAAATTAATAAATTATTATTTATATTAAATGCTAAATATTAAGGCCTTGTTCTGTCCAGGATAAATTTTATCCCACACTTTCTTCTCTCATCTTTTCAACCACATACACACTTTTCAATACAATATTAACTACATATTTTATACGGAATGCAAAATCTAAATTTTCTTCCCTCGCATAAGTATTGATAATTATTAATTCATTATATTTTTTTAATCTGAATCATAAGATATTTATATTTATATATAGAATAAGAGACTTTTTATAAATAATTAATTACAAAATGAAAATTATTTCTTAAAAAAAATTTAATCAAAATTAACAATTTCATTAATATTTGATTATTGTGTAATACAAAATTAGCATTCGTTAAATTTTTACACAAAATAAATTTTTTTCCTTGTATAAGTATTGATAATTATTATCTTATTATATTTTTTAAATTTGAATCCAAAAATTTATATCCATATAAGAGACTTTTTATAAAAAATTTACTACAAAACGAAAATTAATTCTTAAGAAAATACAACTAATCAAAATTAAGAACGCGTGATCATTGGAAGTACATTACAGAAAATGTCAATTCTACTCTAAATAATGCACATGACCAGGTGATGAACATCATATCCCTTAGTTATAAAAACTTGCAGCATCATTTGAGAGCATGTTTTCTTTATATGGGAGTTTTCCCAGAAGATCATGCAATCCCAAAATCCAAACTCATCAGGTTATAGGTTGCTGAGGGATTGATAAAGCCTGTTCAGTTTAAGTGCGTGGAAGAGGTGGCAGGTGAGTATCTAGACAATCTTATTGATAGAAATATGATTCTCATCAGTGAGTACAATTTTGTCGGTGGAATAAAAAAAATGTAGCATCCATGATCTGATGCGTGACCTTTGTATGAGGATTGCTCATGAAGAGAAATTTCTTAAAGTTGTACACTTGCAACTTGAGACCCATGGTGACTACCCATACAATTTTCGTCATGTATATATTCATTCGGATGCTCACAATTGTCTCGCAGGCATTTATGGCTTGCTTGAAAATTATCCAACAGAGAGCCCAAACACAGATATGTTATCTCGTGTCTTAAGATCTCATCAGTTGAGGATATATACTGGATGCACAAGAACCTTTCTCTGAGTTGCAAGTTGAATTTGTGGATCTAGTTGGTTTGAGGTATATTTCTTTTCCTTGCCAGGAGGACATGATTTATAAGATTCCTTCGTCTATATCCAAACTATCGAATCTGCAGACACTCATTATTACATCACAGAGCGGAGTGATCCTGCCATTTGAAATCTGGATGATGCATGCCACAGATGCGGGGCATATATATCAAGACAAAACATTGCATCTTGCCCAATCCTTTCGATGCGGAAAATGGTGAAAATTTTGCTCCTTTGGAAAACCTACAAACACTCAAGGGAGTGACTTGTTTTACATTTAGCTAGCGAGGATGCAATTCAAATGATACCCAACCGCACGCGTACCTCCAATGTGCGTAAGATTTCCCTACGTACAAATCTACTTTATATGTGAGTCATATCAATACCAGATTAACTTTACTAATCAACTTTATTTCCCTGCAGATTTCGAGACAAAAACGACCGTGCCACAAGGATGGAATTGCTTGAAAGCAATAATCTAATGAGGAAAGTAGAAGATTTCAGCCACAAGGTAACCGGTGAATTAATCGCTGCATTGTTGACTAAAAAGGATTTTAGAGATGTCACATGGAACGGTATTAGTTATATATATTTTAAGTGGGTATTAGTTAGTCTTTCAAAAAATAAAAAATAAAAATTGTGGGTATTATTTATATTTGCATTTCAAATAAAGTGATTTTGTTCTTGTTGGTTTGTATTCTAGTGCTTTATTTATTATTCAAAATAATGGATACTTTCATTTCAAATAGCAAGTTTGTAATTGGTTTATTTTCGTTATTTCGTGTTTTTTAGTTAAAACAAACCAACATGTTGAAAACGTGAAAAACACATCAGTATCTTCTCTCTACTTCCGAAGTATATGATAGAAAGTAAAACACATAGAAAAGTTACGACTAATTTGCCAAAGTCCTTCAATTATACTATCATTGTATGTTAGGATTTTTGTAGCTGGCAATTTTGTGAGCAAAAATTAAATGAATTGAGTTGTAATTTATTTTGATTACTTGAGTAAATATTTGGATAGTTTAGGACTCAATCTTGGGCTCAATTGTAGAAGAAACCGCTTGAACAATGCTTTATATAATTTGTTTAATTATATATATATATATATATATATTAATTTCAAAATTAAAGATCCTATATTATTTTATTTTTGCAAACTATTGTAAGTTTTATTTCTGAAAATGCTTTATATAATTTGTTATATATATATATATATATATATATTTTAATTTCAAAATTGAAGATACTATATTATTTTATTTTTGCAAACTATTGTAATTTTTATTTCTAAAAGTGCATTTTTCTACCATATAATAAATAAATAAATGTAACTAATTAAATTTGCTAATAAAATTCCAGAATCCACATGGCCTTCATCTAGTGGTTCAATAGTGGGGTGGGGGGAGTTTAGCCCCATTTTTATAGAATCTTCCTTGAGTGTGGGGTTTTACGCCTTTAATTTTGTATAGTATTTGAGATTATTGGGTGGAAAAATCTAAATTTAGATTTTTCCACCTTACATTAATCTTGCTCTTAGAAGGGGTAGATAAATAGGTCAATAGATTTATAATTTGTATAACATCTCATCTCATCCAATCCAATAAACAAAAACTTATGTGGTTACGCTTTTAATTTTGTATATTATTTGAGATTATATTGTTGAGTGGAAAAACCTAAATTTGAATTTTCCACCTAATATAATCTTGCTTTTAGAAGGGGACAGATAAATATATAGATAGTGTTATGAATAATAATTGAAGTGTTATGAATAATTGAGAATAATTTGGTGGTTATGAATTATGAGGAATAATTTGGTAGAGGAATAATTTGGTGGAGGAATAATTTGGTAAAAAAATGTAATTATTATATGTGAATGACTATTATACCCTTGATGAAATTATGTAATTACGATTGTGCCATTGAAGTTTCCTATAAATAGAGCTTGATTAATGAAATTAATTCACGAGAATTCCTTAGAATTCATTCTCTCTAAATTCTCTATTGTTTCATACTTTTTATAGCACGTTATCGACAGTCTCTAACCCTTTGAGTAATATGAAAGAAGTATCTTACTACAGTTCGTCTTATAGATGATGTACATGTCGAAGCCCCGGATTATTACAAGAAAATTATGGCCAATATTTCTTTGGCGCTCCATGATTATAAACTGATTAAGACTATGTACGCCTTTCCTTCTTCCTTCCACTACCCTAATCACCACTTCTTGATAATTCCCTCAACCACAAATTAATCTACCTAATTACGTGACAAGCGGTGGTAGCAATTTGGAGAGCATACATGAGGAGGAAACTAACCATTTTGGCTATAGTGCGATAATAATCCTCCCATTGATCTGCCACGTCCGTCCAACGTGCGAGTAATCAAATGGAAGTGTCGGTGCGAGTGTGAAGAAAGGAAGAAGAATCAGAAAAGGGCGAAGGTATATATATTCCATTAGAATATAATAATTATATATTATTTTATAATATAATAATATATTAAGCTATAACATTCGTTTTATCGAGATATAAGGAGCATACATTATCAAAATCAAATTTTCTCGACTCCATTATACTCGATTTAAACCGATTGTGACAGCATTGATAGGGTAATAACTTCGTTTTGAAATATGTTATTATCAAACTTTCAAAATTTACAAATCGATACATAACTTTTGAAATATTACAAAATAGTCTTTAAACATTTTTATATTTACAAATTGAAGTAGAAAGGAGATAATTTTTCAATCGTAAAACATTGATAAAATATTTTTGACAATTTTACCTTTGCGGATTGGAATGGACAATTTTACCTTTAGGGTAAAACAGACCTAATTTTGGCGGCGGTGAAAAATGGATAGAATATTCATGAAGAAATTCTAAATCCATTGATTATATAAAATGGCTTGAAGTCCATTTGAGTTAAAAAGATCGAATATTATTTTAACTCAGAAGAGTTCAATTACACGTAATGTCTTATTACAGAAGGATAAGTGTGCTCTTTGTAGAAGTAATGAGTATTTGTTCCTAGAAGAACAAATTTGCTCCGTAAGCAGTTCAATATTTAATTCTACCTTTTTATTCTTGCAATTTAATTCTGCAATACCTCCTACTTGATGATGGGTTCAATCACTAAGCGAGAAGGTTTTATATATTCTGACTTTATATGCTTTAAGTGATGGAGTAATACCTTCTACTAAGCGAGATCCTACTCTGAAAGAAGTAGTTAAATATTATGCAATTTAATTCTTGCTATTTAAATTAGTAAATTTATATTTATTGCAATAATTCCCATCTGGTAGGTTAGACCACCTATTGGAAGAAATTTAATTTCTGCAATTTAAATTCACGCACTTTAGATTTAGCATATATTTCCAATGTGTGGGTAATACCACACGATTGGTGTGCATATTTTCAATGTGGTGGGTTATACTACGATTGGTTATAACGAATCCTACTCGAGAAAGAAGTAGTTGATCAAATATTCTAATCATACTCTCGAAGAAGTAGACGATGAGAATAAAATTACTTCTTCATATATATCGAATATGAATGGAGAAAATTGAGCAAGTGGTACTTGAAGTTACCATTGGATAAATAGACGAAAGTAAAATGCTGAATGGATCCCATGTTGATAAATCAAAGAAAATATATCGCATGGAAAGCTTATATGAAGTAATCTCATCGATGATATGAGATTGTATTAATATGAGAATAAAATGCTCTTGAAAAAGCAAAATCACTAGATATCTGTATTTGAATAAAGCCAATATGATATTATTATTATTACTCAGGAAGAAGTACAAAACAATCGAAGTGGAACACATTGAGAATATCAAAAGATGACAATAAACACTCGAAAATATAGAAATACTAAAGAAAATATATATTGAATCCATAAATGAGGATGCGTCTACCGAGTATAAATACTCGTAACTCTGCCACCATCAACATTAGGATTCATAATGAAATATTTAAAGGATCGAATTTCTTTTAAACTGACACCAATGATGTGTGGAAAGCGGACTGGGCTACTGATTCTTGAATATATGCATGAAATTTGATGAGTAGTTCATCAACGGTACTTTTAGCGAAATAAGTATTTTTCTCATTGTATGAGAGATAAAACTTATTTACGCTTTTTGATCTAGAAGCGCTAGTAAACCATCAAAGAAATTATTAATATTCAACAAACCTATTGGTTTGACATGAAAGTTCAACTTTGTGCCAGCGAGGCTATATTGAATACTTCCTCCGGTGTGTTGTAGCGCTGGAAGGACAGTAAAGCATCACTATTATTGATCATATACATCATGCGATTGTGGATGGATTAGCGCTTGTAGCCTTCAACCTTGCTTTGGACCCATGGTAGGCGGCTCCAATTGAGTATTAGATCCAAGTAGATGAAAAAGGTATTACACTCGAAACTCTTATTCCCCATGATAGATGCGGCCATTATAAATCCACAGCTAAAAGTTTGTTGTTGGTTCGCATAGTATATTGATTTCTTGTCTCTAACTCTTTTACAAGTCGGTTTGCCATATCCACATATTGGATATGGCCTGCTTAGATCCACCAAGAATACATAGGGGTTTTTAATATGGCGAGGTAAAGTTGACTTGTATGAGATGATTCTAAAATCTCCATATCCATCTCTACTCTATCTCTTTTTACACTATACTTTTAATGTATGAACATGAGAGATATATGAATCCCTCTATTTAAAGAAAAAATTTTCAAACCAATAATTAGTGCACTATTTACTTTTTGACAAACATGAAGAAGAAAAAAAAATACAGAAAATTTTTTTAAACAGAAATGACATATATCATGTCAGTGATTGAAAAATAATATATATATACATATATATATATCTTAAAATCGAAAAATAATATTTACAATTACAAGAAAAACATTGATCTTCGTTATTATCAATGAAGCTTCCTTATATTAATATGAGAAAATTATTATACTAAAATTTTCTACTAAATTTACAAGCAGGATCTTACAAAGTAAGTTTTTCAAGACTATTGGCGTTTGTTGATCTTTGAATTTGGCCCATAAGGCCATTAGCTCACCTTATGCGTGTCCACTAGGATGTGTCTCAAGAGCACTTGAATATCATCAGAGGCTCCTTACTCAATCCATCCTTAATGAATGCTATTTTATCTTACGGATTTACGAACAAGTACCCAGCATGATTTACGCCGAGTGTCACATGTCCATCGAGCACACTTGTAGCATCCTCCTAATCTTTTGCTCTCCATTTCTTTGAAAAACTATTTTTACCCATACCAGGCATGTATTTAGAGGAATTGAAACCTCACGAGATAATCGAACCTTTGCTTCAATCAAGCATCGGATATCTTGTGGGATACCCTTATTCATTAGCATCCTCAATCTTTCCAGCCTACCTCGATAAATCCTTTTTGAGGATTTTGATCGGTAGTGATGGATAGTATTTCAAGATTTGAGAGCATATGATCCATTATAATGTATAGACCATTGTTAGGATGAATTTTACAATAATTTTGATGATTTATTTATAGAATGTCGTGGCGTATGAAATAAGACTCGATTTTAAATAAATAATATAGGCGTAAAAGCTACGATTTGAATTAAATAATAGCCGGATGTGATGCGTATGAGTTTGTAGCTCGTGTTTGAGCAGTAGTAGACAATAATGTCACCAAAGATGATGGAATATGTCGGTGAATTGTTTCTATGATATCATGTTGAGCACTATCTGAGATACTTAGTGAAATCGATATAGAATTTCTTGAACTAGAAGTTCAATAATACTGTTTCTTGGCTAAACGGATTGAATATCCCGGTTTAAATAATTGTTGAAATCAATATTTCAAGTGAAGAATTAAAGAATTCTTCAATGATTGTTCGATAAATGATGAAATCATTCTTGTAATATTGAGAATAAATCCCAAATATATACGGAATAAAGGATGAAAGTATGGGCCCACTATCCTCCATGTGGACTACTTAGATATTATGATATGGATCCACTAGATAGTCACATGTGTATATGATTAAGTAATTTGAAATTTCACGAAATATTTGCTCACGGTATGAGCATGATTTTTCGATTTAATGATAAAGCTAGTAAATGTATATCCCAATACTTGAATAAATCACTGAAGGATTTGAGTATGCGCATACAAGTGGGATATTATATGGCAAATTATTTAAAGTCCTCAAATAAATTGCCGATATCGAGAATAGAATACAAGCAGATCTAAATTCCCATATTAAAAATTTGAATGATGAACATATATGATTAAAATCATACCAAGCGTATGAGTTTTGGTGTTCTAAATTTTCTCGACATGAGGGAAGTATTAAAGGTTGAAAATAAATGCATCATGTTATATCCTCAAAATTGAAATCTGAACTTGAAGTTCAAAGATGTATGAAAGGCTATGAACAATCACATATATCGGCTACGATGTTTGATAAGTTAAGTATGAAGCGTTGATATTTCCCCAAACATATATATCAAAGCAAATTATAAAAGATGGTCTTAATAGCGGAGGCATATGCTCTTGAAGAGTATATAGACATAACTATATTGTGTAATCCTACAAAAATTGATAATGAGATATCTCGATAAGTTATATCGATATGGGGAAAAGAAATGAAATTGAAAAGTATCGGCCGATATGAAATCAGCTACATATGATCAATGATAATGAAAATATTGAGATATATTGAAGATGATAAATGGTGAATGTAAATCCTTAACTTATGAGATGATGAGATGATGATGACTATTGCTCAAGTTTAAAGATAAGCATAGTGGTCATTATATGTTGCATGCTCATGAAAGTTAAATTACCGAGATCGTGTGTGTAGTAGAAAAGGAAATTAAAGGAGATCGGATGAGCTAAACCGTGTTTATGAGGTACCTAAAGGGTGAGTTAAGCCCTGGGAATGAAATAACTTTGTTAAGTGAGTATTAAATGTTAAATGATATATTTTAAGTGTTAGTTAGTTATGAAGGTTTACTTATATGTTTACATGTTTTTACTATGAATTTATATGCTTTAAATTGTGTGTTTGGAGACATGTGTTCATGGTGAATGTTTGTAGTTGTGTAAGAAAATTGATGCACTCTAAATGAGCAGAAGAGTATAAAACCAATGTATATGATACCATACAAAGGAGTATGAAAGATTTTGAAATGCTTAAACATCTTGTATAAAATCTGCGTTGCACTCTTTTTCCCAGTGAGGTTTTATCCCATTGGGTTTCCTAGCAAGTTTTTAATGAGGCAACTTTAAAGGCGTATTCCACATGAATAATGTCTACTTTTTCCTTCATTAGGGTTTTTCGGGTTTTTATAATAAGGTTTTAGCGGCATATTACGTGGTATATTGAAACGATAGGAGAAATTGATACGATGTATCTATTGGATCGAAGTTATAATGGAGCTAATGCTTTAGATCCAAGCGATGATGATATTGAATCATTTCAGGAAGTAAAGATATCGAGTTCTCAAGATATGAAATCAAGCGGTGTACTCTTTTCCTTGATCGAGTTTTTCCCATTGGGTTTTTCTTGTGAGGTTTTAACGAGCGACGTGAATCTTCGTATGCGATGAGCGTGGAGACGATGTTTTGATGAGCGATGTATATAACCTCCCAAGCTATCACGCACCGGTTTGGAAGTTTTTTCGCTGGGTTTTTATAAAGCAGTCAGGAAGGCGTTTGTATTAATTAATTAATTCGTTGAGGAGTGTTATGAATAATTGAAGAATAATTATTAGGTGTTATGAATAATTGAGAATAATGTGGTGGTTATGAATTATGAGAATAATTTGGTGGAGGAATAATTTGGTAAAAGATGTAATTATTATATGTGAATGGTATTATAATTGATTAAAATTACTGTGATTGTTGTGAGAGTTTCATATAAATAGAAATTTGATTATTAATAAATTAAATTCAAGGAATTAAGCAGAATCGTTCTCTCTAAATTCTCTACATTATTTACATCTTTTATATAATTTGAATTTTCCACCTAATATAACCTTGCTTTTAGAAGGGGACAGATAAATAGATAGATAGATAAGATAGATTTAATAATTTGTATAACATCTCATCTCATCCAATAAGCAAAAACTTACATGGTTTCCACTTTCCAGTTGTCATATAATTAAGAAATCACAAGTTGCTATATTCACACGACAGGAATTCTTTATATAATTTGTTTGTCCAAAGTTACTCAGAACCAACTACTTCATTGCTTAAAATTTCTACCCTTAATTTCAGATTTTCAGTATAGTGAGCAAAATGGCTTATGCTTCTCTTGTTTCTCTCGTTAGCATCCTTGGGCAAAACCTTGAACTTAATCTCATTCCTCAAAATAACCGATATGTTCAAACCCTTCTTCAAGCAGCTAGTTTATTCCAAGATTTTCTTGAAAAATCCTCACAGAAAAATAGTGAAAGAGTGAAATGCTTGGAGAGTCAGATCAGAGATGTAGCATATAAAGCACAAGATATTGTCGATTCCAACATTGCGGATCGACTTGATGAATCTGTATTTTGTTTGGCAAGTTTGTTTGAAGAATTTTCTGAAGTTGACTGGAATCAGTGTTTGTTTCGTGATTTGGATGAAGTAATGGAAGCAATCGATTCTATTAAACAAGATGTGATGCAGATCGAGAAGATGGAAAAGGAAAAGGATGACAACAATGACGAACCTAAACATCAACCTAGGATTTTGCCACCTGCTGATTCATCTAGACCTCCTTCGGATGGCATGACCAAAATGGTGGGCCTTGATGAAGATTTTAGGCAAGTCAAGACTCGATTGATTAGTGGATTGCTACAACTTGAAATTATCGCTCTTGTTGGTATGGGTGGAATCCAATGGCGGATCTAGGATTTTTAGTCGGGGGCTGTACTGCAGAAAAAATTTAATTCGACGAAAATTATTTATAAAAATTTTTTTTTCTATATAAATTTTTTTTTTCTATAGAAACTTTGCGAATTTTTTTTGGGTCAGGGGGGCTAGCGTCCGTGGGAGCCCCCCCTACATCCGCCTCTGGTGGAATCGGTAAGACTACTTTAACTAGAAAAGTTTATAACGATAAATCCACTAGTTCTCATTTTGATACTTGTCGGTGGGTAACTATTTCTCAAGAATATAGAACACAAAATATCCTAGCAAGGCTTTTAGGTGATGACAAAATGAGTAAAGAAAACAATGAAAACTTGAAACTAGATTTGTACAAGACTCTAAAGAATCGACGGTATTTGATTGTATTAGATGATGTATGGGACACACAAGTTTGGGATGACTTGAAACGAGTACTTCCAAATGACATGAATGGGAGTAGAATCTTACTAACAACTAGGTCAGAGCAGGTGGCAAAGTATGAAAATTCTTGTCCACCTAAGCACATGCGTTTTCTAAATAATGAAGAAAGTTGGGTTTTATTTTGTGAGAAGGTCTTTGGGAGGGATTGTTGCCCTCTTCAGCTCGAGGAAGTTGGGAAGGAGATAGTTGAAAATTGTCGGGGACTTCCCCTCGCAATTAAAGTGATCAGTGGACACCTCTCAAAGGCTATGAGAACAGAGCATTATTGGAAAATTGTGGCAAAGAATTTAAGCGAAATAATAGCTTTGGAAGACGACAAGCAATGCTCAACGGTGTTATCTTTAAGTTATAAGCAGTTGCCGCATCATTTGAAAGGTTGCTTCCTATATATGAGCATCTTCAAAGAAGATCATGAAATTAAGGTCTCTCAACTGATACATTTATGGATTGCTAGTGGATTGATAAAGCAAGAGAGATCTAAAAGTTTTGAAGACATTGGGATGGAGTATGTTTCGGATTTTGTTGAGAGAAATCTTGTTTTGGTTTCGGAACTCAGGTACAATGGGAAAATTAAGAGATGCAAAATTCATGATCTCATAAGAGATTTGTGTGTCAAAGAAGTAAAAAATGAAGGGTTTTTTCACATAACTGATAAAACATGCTATTATCATGGAGATCAAGTGGATGTTGCTCAACATTCAAGGCAGCTAAGAGCTTCTTATTTTGATGGAGGGGACGACTTTCGGACTATGGTAAACCACCAACTTAACCTGCGGTACTTCCACTTAATCAATTTTGGACATTGGAATGCTGCATCACTTCACAAACTTCAGCACTTGCACACCATATATTGTGCTTTAGGTTTCGTTACACTTGACATATGGAAAATGCCACAGTTGAGGCACGTGCAAATTAGAGAAAGTGTGACTCTATCCAATCCTCCAAAAATTAAGAGTGAAGGTTCTGTTATTGTTCTTGAAAAGTTAGAGACGCTCGCCACTGTAGAGAACCTAATTATTACAGATGAGGTTCTTCGAAGAATTCCAAATATAAAGAAATTGGGAGTCTCTTATTTAGAAAGTGGGGATGATGCAGCAACTGATTGGAGAGACTTTGGTCTTAATAATCTTGAGCATCTATGTAAGCTTGAATCACTAAATTGTTGTTTCCACATGACCCCAGTTCGACTCAGGTGTGATATCACTTTCCCTGCTGCGATCAAGAAGTTGACTTTAGCATGTTGTCGTTGTCCGTGGGAAGATATAGCGGTTTTTGGTTCTTTGCCAAATCTTCAAGTGCTGAGGTTGAAATTTTCAGCCTTCGTAGGCGAACAGTGGAAACCAAATGAAGGAGAATTTCTTAACCTCAAAACCCTGCTTCTTGAGGGCCTTGATCTAGTGCATTGGAGAGCTGAAGCTGATCACTTCCCAGAGCTCCAGCATCTCTTCATCCAAATCTGTGACAAATTGCGAGAGATCCCTATGGATATTGGAGAAATTTCAACACTTCAATTGATCCAATTGCACTGGGTTGGAGAATCAGTTTACACTTCCGCACGAGAAATTGAAAAGGAACAACATAACTTTGGTAATGAAGGCTTTCAAGTCATCACCAAGTACTACTGCAAGAGACTTTATGATTAACAACAAAAAATTGGGTTGTGGAAAGTCATTTTTGAATAATTTAGTTGTAGAAAGGGCTGTCGGGAAAATTGTAAAGAAAAATTTTTAGTGGTAAGAATTTTGTGTAGCATTATTAAATTTTCAGAATTCTAGCTGTTCAACTTTTATTTTTTATTTTTGATTGTTTTCATTTCTGCATGGCGCGAAGAAGTAATCATTATGATGACTAAGATGAAGTCATTTTTCTCAAATTCAAACAAGGTTGAATCCTTAATTAATTCATGTGTTCTTGTTGATTGTTTTTCAAAATTAACATGGGATTACTTTTTTGTTTGTTTTCCAGGGGAGAGGGGAACATTAATTTTTTTTCCTTTCAATAATACAATAGACAAAAGATATTGTGCGAGAGAGTAGTTGTTAATATATATTTGATATTTTAATCTCAGTTCATAAATATTGAACTGAGAGCAAGACATAGTATTGCGGAAGATGTTAGCGCTAAATCCCACAATATGGACCGAGCTGATCAAGAATCTGAAAATCATAGAGGTAAAAGCTCCTCGACCTTCGTCCACAAATCATATGAAGTGATAGAAGAAAGTGAAAGGGTGGACAAGATCTTAATTACCTCCGTTAATTACTTCTTTTTTTAAGTACAAATTGGGAGTCGAAGGGGTGGAATGATGTCTCGAACCCGGATCAACCGGTAAGGTATGTCTTTACCACGTAGGACAAGCCCTTAAGAACAAATGTATGTGATTTGTTCTGTATAAATAATTTGACTGACTTACATAATACATTGTACAATATATAATATATAGAAATCTTATATCTTCCCAATAGAGTACTAGAAATCTTTCTAATCTCTATATGGTTATGGGCTGGAGTAATGATTTCCTGAAGGGACTAATAACTCTAGAAACGTGACAGCCAAAGTGCCACGAAATTTAAATGCTTTGAGTGATTAATGAATCTTCTGCAATGTTTCTGCAGGTGTTTATCTTTATGCTCCAATTCTCCGATCATCTCGCTTGACAGAGTGATTCAAAGCAGGGCCTCTCTGGATTCCAGAATCTCGTTGAGTCTGATTAAATATATGGGATTCGATTATGTCAGCCGTTCTATCTGTGGCATCTCTCTAATTCTTCCTTCCAAAGACATAAATATTTCACTATTATTCTCAACGGAATCTTTTTCGAGGAATGATAGCAAAAATTTTATCTTTGCAAGGGGAGATGTGAACATCTCTTGCTCGGTTTCGTCAATAAGTATTGGACATTGATAATTAGGATTCAAGATTTGCTCCACTGCCGTGACGTAGCCAGAGAATTAATCCAATGTGGGCAGTGGCAAATACAGACATTAATAGTTAAGGGATCACTTATGATAGCTCCCCGCAGAGACAAAAATTTTTTTTAGGTGGGGCCCATTATTGTATAAAAAATTTACATACAAAAAATATTATATTTGAGTAGTGAGGAAAAAATAAATTTAATTTGATAAAGTTTTATGTGAATAGAAAAAATTAACCTTGAATTTTATGGGTTTGATTTCTCTCTATTCTGATCATCCGAACTAGTTAGTAGATAATTAGGTGCAGTAAATTTTTAATTAGGTCAATTACTCAATCAAGTAAGTAAGCAAATGGATTATGAGTTTAGTTATTAATTATATAAGCCCAAATGAAAAAAATAGTTCAATTTAATAAACAATGGAAGGCCTGCCTCGACTTGTTCATCTGCCTGAAATACTATTCTCCATATGCATAAGATAATAAGTAGATAAAAGATTGTAAGGGAAAATGGTAGACATTAGAGTAGTGTGAGGAACGATGAAGAGGAAGTATCAAGCAATTGGAAGGATTAAGAGATCCATGAGGGAGGAGCCAAAAATCCCACCAAAAAAAAAAAAAAAAAATCAAAATCAAAAGTTCAGTGAGGGCAATTGCCCTCTCTGGGCCTTAGTTGGCTCCGCCAATGCGAGTCCAGTGTTTGTGTAGGTGAAAGTAGAGATGCATAAGCAGCCATTTTGGATCTCTCTCCAGCGAGAAGGGGAAAAAATGGTTAAATGGAAGGGAGTTCAAGCGGTGACTCAGTGTTAATGGGTGTATAAGAAGCCACAGAAGAAACTTCACATGACAACTTCGGATACCATTCATGTACAATTTTGATGATTAATGTTTCTTGAGACTGAAGACGTGAAACTCCTGTCTTTTCTCCAATCGTTTCAATGTTATACACACTGTTTAATTAATATTAATTTACCTAGCTTGTCAAGACCTTGATTTCTGGGTCCTTAAATCTTTAAAGAGCGAAAGGACACTTTGTCTTGATTGCATAATTAATTATGGTATGATAGCAACTATCACTAAACTAATGTATTTATTGATGTTGGCGATGTGACAAATTCATCAATTATTTGCTAGTTTCCACTAAGCTCAGATTTCTTAATTGATTCAACAAATAAATAAATCATCATCATGGGCAAGTCAAATAACTATTGTTTAATTACGGTTAATAATTGAGCGATGGATGTATAGGATCATCATAGAATAATGCTATTATTGACTTGGGAATTTTCAGAATTTTCATAGTCGTGTGATTATGTGTGAATATATAGCTTACGATTGACTCAAATAGCACTGTTTACTAATGTTCGTTTTGTTTGGCAGATAAATCTCCCAAAACGTTTCACGCTTGCACTTGGAGCGTGTTCAAGTGAATTTCATTTTGATAAAAAGTAACTCTTAGGTTGAAAAATAGTTGAGGCTTTAATATGTGTAGATAATATGTAATGGATAATGATTAACATTATCCATAATGGATAACTCTTAGGTTGAAAAATGGTTGAGGCTTATGAAAAAAGTATCTTTTTTTGTATGAATAAATTTTCTATCTCCGACTTGGATTTTTTAGCCGAGGTGGTTCCCTAAAAAAGGTTTCATATTATATGTCTAATCTGGCTACGAAGTGAAGAAGAAAGGGATATATACTTAATTGGAGGCTGCAGACCTAAAGGAGAAATACAAGGACTAATTACAAATTAGATAAATTAGGAGTTCCATACTAGAGAATTGTAAAGAAATGGGTTTCACAGACTAGTTATTCTTTATTTATTTATTTATTTTCTCTTCTATAACTTTGAAATTGTATTCGACTCCCGGGAGGTTTTGGTAGTACTTCTCCCTCTTAGTGCAATTACTTTTTAATCAATAAAATTTTATCTTGGACTTAAATTTTCAAGCAGAAAAATTCCTTGAAAACCAAAATGGGGTGGTTTTCCTACTCTACTATTTCTTTAATTTTAATGAATTTGACTTAGAGGTGGTGAAAAAAAAGGGAATCGAAACCGGCTCATTCTTTTGAAAAAATTTGAGAACTAGGACCGAAAATGAGAAATCGAAAACTTAATAGATCTTTTTTAATACCCGAAAATTGAATAATCTTAATTTAAAAATTAAGTCAATACATTTTCTCTAGTTGTCATGAAAAAAATTTCGTAATAAATGAAAATTTAAGAATATCAAAGCAGTGCATAATAAGCAAAGATTTCCAAAAAACTAAAATAAATGAACTATTGTATGGGGAGTTTATACTACAATCCAAATATCAAAATGAACTCCCTTCTATGCTATGAGAAATCAAGTAGAATGAAATTTGAATTAAATGAGTAATTAGTTAATTATTACTTAAATAATAGAACACCACCAACAAAAAAGTTCAATCAAAATCCATTGCTATATATAATTTAGGCATTTAGCAAAGTCGCATTTTTTAAAAATAAAAATAAAAAGAACAAGAACCGAAAAAAATAACCGAACCTAAATTGGAACCAAACCAAAACCAAAAGTTTCGATACGATTCTGGTTGCACCAATAACCAAACCAAACCAATAAACGCTCATCCCTAATTGACTAATCAAATGTACAGCATAGTAATTGTGACATTGTTTAATAAATAAAAATACAATTGTCGGACGATGTAATAATAGACTTATAAGAAATCTACAAGTGAAAATTTGTATAGTACTACAACTAATTATAAGTTGCAAGGTGTTCGGCTTTTAAATCCCACATTGAAAAGAATATAAAATAATAAACAAAGATATGAGTTTTTGTGCTACTCCTCTTAAGAGCATCTCCAGCACACTCTTTAAACTTAAAATACTCTTTAATTTAAAGATTATGGTCTTAAAATCATACTCCAACAGCCTCTTTAAATTTAGCTTTTAGTTTAGAGAGTGGGTTTGACTCTTCAAATTTGGAGAGCCAAACTCAGTCTTTATTTGGTTTTGTATTTACCCATTTAATGCATTCACACCTCTAGATATATTATTTATTTGGTTTTATATTTACCCATTTAATGCATTCACACCTCTAGATATATTTATTTATTGACTTTTTACAAATTTCGAGATCAATTGCAAAATTCAATACTTTTACCTACACAAATATAAAGAGTGTGTTGGAACATATAAAAAAATCCACTCTCTAAATTAATAAATACTCTTTATTTCTTAAAAGATACTCTTTAAATATAAAGAGGCTATTGGAGTTGCTCTAAGAGGTTGACTTTTTAAGATGCAATTCAAACCTTAATATAGTAATAGAGTCTGTTAAGTTCCAATAAGCAATCTATCCGATTAAGATTGAAAAATGAGTGCACAAATTCCAAGGATTGACATTTTAAGATACAATCATGCTTTAATACAAGGTCATACATCGACTTATAAAGTCACTTAAACAAGACCATACCAACCGATTTCAAATCTTATTTGAGCATTTATTGAGCAAATGATGTTGATAAATGAGTATTTGTTTGATATAATTATTTGAACAATTATTATTTTTAACATTCAATTTCAATTACATATGCTCAGGGACGGATCTAGGATTTCTAGTTGGACCTAACTGAACTTAGAAAAGACATACTCCCTTCTCGGGGGCTCGGGGCAACGCCTCCGATTTTTTATTTTTTTTTATATGAATAATCACAATCCACTAAATTAATTTTATAAAATACAAGCGTATTAACATAGTTAAAATAATACTTTGACTTTGTTGCTTTGATATATGGGAATTTAAATGGATTTGATCTACAAAATTAGTTTTTTCCCCTCTAACGTATTAATGTTGGGTTTCAAAAAAATTGGACTAATTATTGAACCAATGTAAATTTAATTTAAAAATGGTAAATAGCAAAAAATAAAAAATCATTAGGTCATTATTATTTATAAAAATTATAATAATCAATTCGCTTTTAAATCATAAAAATTATTTTTAACGATCTCCCTTTAATAAGTAAATCATGCAAAGTAACAATTTAACAAATTATGTATGATATCTCAGACTAACAATCTAATGCACATCATCCGCATTACACGCACTCCAAAGTTAGATCAAATTGCAAATCTTTAGTAAATTTTAATGTTCTAAAATAATTGTGTCAATACTAAAATATCACCTCAGATTTTTTAAAATGTGGAATTGTTAATATTATTATTTTCTTGAAATTAGAGAATTCTAAAACTAATCTTTTTAAAAAAATAAAAATACCTTTAAATTTTTGAAAGTGAACAGGTACAAAATTTTTTAAAAAAAAAGGAGAGAGAGAGAAAGCATGTGACACTGGGAGACGAAGATTTTATGAAAGTGAGAGTTATTTAACGTAAATAATTAAAAAATAGCAAAAGAGAAAGCATGTGGGAATTGGGATCAAAAGGAGAAAAAGTAAAACCAGGAAATAGCATGTAAGGTTGCGAGGTTTCGAACTCGTGACCTTGCAGCTGCAAAACTGAGAGCTCACCGCCGCACCTAACTACGAACAATTACAAATGGTGAATAATTCTGTACTAACTCTTTCCTTAGACCTAACTACAGCACAGTCCAGTTCCTAGCTAGATCCGTCCCTGCATATGCTTATATAAACTTTTGACTTTTTAAATTATGGATTCCTGAAAATTCACGTCAAACCATGTATCAAGTAATAACTTGATTTGTGGAGTCGATGCAATAAAACCGCGTGAACAGGGTGTCGGTGTACTAGGCTAATTGCAGAAGACAAGAAAAGTTAGTAAGTTAATCCCTTTATTTATTTATTTAGACAAAAAGAGTTGGTGTTTCTACTCCAACTTCTTCGTCCCTTTTTCCTTTTGAGGTTTGTCTCTGTATCATTTGCTTCATCCCCCGGCCGATGTCCCGTTGACAATTGTGTCTCTACCCGACGACAAAACAAAAAAATCAAACATTCTTGGCGTTTAAAAGTTCTAACATTGAGTCAAGCCGAATTTTAATTTCAATCACCAATGTCAACATTAATATTTTTTGTTATTTCTCCATATTTCGTGATCTCTATAATTAATCATTCAACCTAAAAGTACCCTCTATGAAAAAATAACTTACCTATAGACTGTAAGGGTTTTTTCTATAGGCTAAACACGTACACTTCTTAATCAGCTAAAAGTGCTTTTAGTTAAATTCATATGTGTTTGACTATATTCAATAAGCATTTGTTAACTAAAAAAGGGCTCCAGAAAGCTATTTTTGAAAAGTTAAAATTGTGAGAAAATGAGTGGAGTTGAATGGTAAAAATTTGTATAATATATGTAGGTCCCACGGGATATGTGGATGTGATTGATTGACTAAAAAAAGAATATATAAAAAAAAAAAAGATGGTAAAATTTTCATCCTATCACCTTTTAGTAATTTAAGTCTTACACGAACTCGTAATTATTTTAGATGAAACTCCGTATAAAACTTTATTTAAAAAATCATAAAGTTGTCTTTAGTACACCAAAAGCACTTTTTAGATTTATATTCAATCAAAAAATTTTCAACAAAAACTCTCCTCTCAAAAGTTCTATTGCCAAAAACTTTGCTTACAATGGATCCTTTTATGGGGTTTGAAAATCTCCTGAATTAATCTTGTTGTGTTTAGATTACAAGTATCTTTACATCTAAGAGAATGTATTTATTTAAAAGAAAATAAAAAATAAAGTCTAAGTTGTAGTCTGTAGATGTGGATTATAATAATACTTGTAAGCTAATTATGTTTCTATACCGTATGTACATTTCTTTTTTTGCCACAGGAAGGGAAAGCATGCTTTTACGATTTGGTATGCTATCGTGGAGAAAGTAATTACCAACTCCTCCAAATACATTCTCTCTCTCTCCCCTTTCAAGTATACTCTCTATAAATACTAATCACTTCATCTAATTTTTCATCAAAAAACAGATCTTCCTTCAACACTTGAAGATCTTCAAACCCAAATACATCATTCTATATCCAGAGAGAGAGAGAGAGAGAGAGAGAGAGAATGGGTTTTGAGAGTGTGAATTTGATGGTGGTTTTAGCTATACTTTGTTTGTGTCATGTGTCCAATGGAGGTTATCTTTACCCACAGTTCTACGACCGAACGTGTCCCCGAGCCCAACAAATCGTCAAGTCCATAGTTGCTAAAGCGGTCGCCAAAGAAGCCCGCATGGCTGCTTCGCTTCTTAGACTCCATTTTCACGACTGCTTCGTCAAGGTATGTTACTACTTAATTACATTGTGTGTTTGGTATACAGTATTAGATATTTTGATATGATGAATAAAGATGTAACATATATATATATGGTGTCTTAATGGTGAGTTTCCATTGTGTAGGGATGTGATGCTTCGGTACTTTTGGACAACAGCGGAAGCATAATAAGCGAGAAGAATTCAAACCCTAACCGGAATTCGGCTCGGGGGTTTGAAGTGCTCGATGAGATAAAAGCTGCACTCGAAAAAGAGTGCCCCCAAACGGTTTCTTGTGCTGATGTCATGGCTCTTGCTGCAAGGGATTCCACTGTTCTTGTCAGTGTCTTTCAGTTTCATTAATTGATACATATACTTTGATTTGTCAAATTTTTAATCGGTATTTTGTGAAATTATTTAGGCTGGTGGCCCTAGCTGGGAGGTCCCATTGGGAAGAAGGGATTCAAGAAGTGCTAGTTTGAGTGGGTCCAACAATAACATTCCTGCCCCTAATAACACATTCCAAACCATCCTCACCAAGTTCAAGCTTAAAGGGCTTGACATTGTTGATCTTGTGGCTCTGTCAGGTAAACTCAATTTCACAATATCTTATCATCTCCTTTTTATTTTCTAGTAATGATTTATAAAAAGCAATTTCTAAGGACTCGACTTAGTTTCAAAGACTCAGCAATTCAGGTGAATAAATATTAATCACTTAGACATAAAGAATTAACAAAAAATAATATAACTTTTTATGTATAGGTGATCAGTACTAATCAAAGGTGATTAGTATTGAATTGGGGACTCTTATAGTTCTAACAATAGTTACATACATGCATGAATGTGTAGGGAGTCACACGATTGGAAATTCAAGATGTGTGAGCTTCAGACAAAGGCTTTACAACCAGACGGGAAATGCAAAACCCGATTTCACCCTAGATCAAAACTATGCATCGCAATTGCGTGCCAGGTGTCCACGATCCGGTGGTGACCAAAACCTATTTTTCCTCGACTTTGTCAGCCCAACAAATTTCGACAACAGCTACTACAAACTTTTGTTGGCGTCAAAGGGGCTTTTGAATTCCGACCAAGTTCTTGTGACCAAAAATCAAGAATCACTCAACTTGGTGAAGATGTATGCTGAGAACAATGAGCTTTTCTTTCAACAATTTGCAAAGTCCATGGTTAAGATGGGAAATATTTCTCCATTAACTGGTCACAAAGGAGAAATCAGAAAGAATTGTAGGAAGATCAACAATTGAGGAATAGATTTCTTTGAGGCACTATGTTCATGGAACAAATAAAATGTTGTGTTATTATTCAATTTCTTATGGTTAATTTCTTGATGCAATTGTCTACTATTATATGAGTAAATTCAATTGTTTGTGTCAATGTGTTGGAAGGATGAATCTCATACTAAATAAATTAACATCACAATATCAATATTATGTGACTATCTTATTCAATCAAAATAATACACATATATTAGAATTACAATAATAAATGTGGTCTCTTATTAGGTACTCAAATTAAAATTGACCCTTTGAATAGTTCCAACAACTAATTGAAACACATTAATAACACTCCAATGACCAAGATTCGCGATTGATAAGACTGAAATATGTCTATCTCGAGGGATAGTCCATTATTTAAGAAGCGAGGAAACAGTGATCCAATTAGATGAAAATTAAGAAGCGAGGAAAATTGAAAATTAAGAAGCGAGGAAACAGTGACCTTATAAGAACATTATTTACAGATAAAGCTTTTAATTAATTTAGAAAGTTTGATGAAAAAATTTAGGGAATAAAAAATAGATAAGAATATTAAAAAGAGAACAATAATGAAAATGTATTGTGAGGTACTATGTTTATGTCTAAAAATCATGTGAAATTTTATGATCTAGTCTTTTTAATGTTTTTTTAAATTTTTTGAATTACTATATTTTTATTAAATTAAATTTAAGTATCGCATAATCAACATTAATAAATTATCAATTGTACTCATGAAAATGTAATTTTGCAATCGTCGATCAATATAGACATAAATTTGTCTACTTACTCACCAAGTAAGTTACAATCATTAAGTGTGTTGAACAAGTCCATTTAAGTTAACTTATTTTGTGACAACCTAAGTGATTGCATCAAAAGTGTATTACTTTCTAATTTGATGAAATAAATTTCCTTTTGGAAAAAAAAAGTGATTGCATCAGACAACACTCTGAAAATATAGATATTCAAAGATGTTATTTATTAATTTCGATGCATTTCATAATTTCTCCATTGTTCAAGACACAAATATTTCATCATGCAAAGATAAGCTCTTTTTCTTGTTTATTTTCCTAAATTATAAGGTCCAACACTAGGTGTATTCAAAGATAAGCTTTTTTTATTTTCATCATGCACCCCCTATTTTGCTAAATACACCCAACTTGCTAAATACACTCAACCCCAATTTTTTTTTAAATGAAATCTAATTTACTTAATATACGCCACCAAATTCTCATTTTACCCTTTCAATTTCAAAAAAAAAAAAAGAAAAGAAAAGAAAAGAAATGCCAACTTTTTGCTGCCATTTCCTATAGCATTTCTGTTGCAGCTTCGTTTGCTATCATTTTCGGCAGCAAATGGCGGTTGTTTGACTATCCCTGGTCGAATACACCAAAGGTAATTTGATAATTTTATTGGAAGTTATTTTTGTCCAAATTTGTTTTAGATTGTATTTAACAAAAAAGAGGTGCAAATAGCCCCACCTTAATTTTTATTTTATTTTAAAAATATGTCACCACACAAAAGTAAAAAAAAAAAAAAAAACAAAGGGCGTTGCGGTAAAAACGCTTGAACCCCATGTCCCCAGCAAGTCAAAAACAGGAGAACGAGGGTTAAAAATCTAATGGCAGAACTACTCTTCTCCCACTCTCCTATAAAACCTCAATTTCCGTCCATCCACCGCCGAAGTAGTCAAGTAGCACCGTGCCACCGCCACCACCTCGCACCCATCACTTCGATAGCTCAATTTTTGTTTGTTCCAACAATCTATAGATACGGATATTAGCCTTTTCTTCACAAATGACACAACACGGTTCTCGACTCATTTCCCAAACCCTCGCACGACTCTCCAGACGCAGCTTGATCCATGTAGAGACCTCTTCAAATTCCTCTAATTCCATAAGGAAATTTGCGACGTCAGCACAGGAATCGAAGGCCGCTAACTCGGAGAAAGTATCGGCTATTGTAGATGAGATTTCGGGGTTAACCTTGCTTGAAATATCAGATTTAACCGAAGTATTGAGGAAGAAAATGGGGATTGAAGAAATGCCGGTGATGGGAGTGATGATGCCGGGGATGGGATTTGGCGCAGGAATGGCGGGGCAAAAGGTGAAGGCCGGCGGTGCTGGTCCAAAGGAGGAGGAGAAGAAAGAGAAGACGTCCTTTGACTTGAAACTCGAGGGAGGGTTTGATGCGGCTGCGAAGATTAAGATTATTAAGGAAGTGCGAGCTTGCACGGATCTGGGGTTGAAGGAAGCCAAGGAGCTTGTGGAGAAGGCACCCACGTTGTTGAAGAAGGGGGTTCCAAAAGAGGAAGCTGAGAAGATTATTGAGAAGATGAAAGCAATTGGTGCTAAAGTTATAATGGATTGAGGTAATTTGTTTACTGGTTGCTTAATTGCAATGTATAGCTGCTGTGAATCTGAATCTGCACTATGAAAATGTTGCTGAAATGAAATAGAATTATAGTGGTTTTTCTTCTAATTGGTTTGTATTAGCTTCTAGCCTTCTATGCAATGGTAGCTTACTATAAAATTTATGCTTTAGTCCTTATCAATCGATAGTGGTTCTTGTTGTTTGCTATCCATTTAAAATTGGAGTTACCAATGTATGAACAATTGTGGTTTGCAATCAATAATTTGATCCCCAACCAAAAACGTAGGCTGGTTGTGCAATCACCAAACATAAGTCACAGACAAGTGCCATGTTTGTGTTATTCCTTCTAAATTCAGCATTTTTGCCAAGTGTCAAAACATGAATCACTTTTAGTTCTGGTTTATGCGTTCCAATTGCAGCAATTGGTATTTCGCAATGTGGAAATTGTGTTGTTTGAGAACTAATATGAACTTTTAAGCTCGAGAATATGTATTCATTTTGTTTGGCGGTACGGTACTTTATATCTGTACGGGAGATAAATTTTGTTCAAGAACTATATAGAGGTCCCCATGGCTCCCGGAAAACAATTTGGAGGTTTTATGGGTCATTTCTTGTGAGTTGCATATATAGTTACCAGGTAGCATCACGCTAGCCCTATGACTTACGTAGTCATTTGGAGAAAAATGATTGTGCACACTGGAATGCTTAGGTTTCTGGTGTGCTAGACTGAAAATGCTTGGAGTAGACAGGAGAGAGAAAAATCTATGCTTCACATTTAAACTGATAGAATCAGGAGTTTTTGACGTTGGATAGAAGGAAGAGTCAGCAGAAGAAAAATGCGTTACTTCTCTCTCTCTCTTCTCTCTCTCCAGTTAGGTTACAATTCTCTTCCATTTAGGTGGGTTCAGGTAAAACAATATTGTGCAGCCCACTTGCAATGGTAGAATGAGATCTTGCAAGGTTGTAAATTTTAGGGTGTTAGCCAACAAATTCGAATTTGAAATAAAATTTAAATTTTTGAAATGAGTGGCGGAGATTTGTGTGGTACATGTGGATCCTATGAGATATGTGGACGTGAGTAGTTTGAGCAAATTCTATTTCAAATTTGGATAAATTCGAATGTGTTGGATAATGGGGGCTTTACTTCACCAAATGCATAATTTGGAAAATTGACGACCCCCCTGTCTCTGGTTGTGGATGTTGAAGAGAAAGTAATTTGTACTCGTGCTTACTCAGAACTTAATTCAGACTACTATTATCCCCCTCCTGCTTTAAAATTTCAGTGTTTATTTACTTTGAATCCCATGACTCGGAAACTGATTTTGGCCAATCTTATATGATACCTTGATACTGTCTTAAAACGATAAGACAAGATGGTTTGTTTTTATTTACGTGGTTTGTTTTTATTTACGTCGTGTGTAAGATTCCATGCTACATTAGAATATGTTGTGTCAAAAGATTATTTGAACACCTGTAGTCAAAAGTTGATCTTACACCCACTCTTTTGTTTGTGGCTCTTGGAAATCCTCTTTTGGACTGGAAATTTGTGCTCTCTAGGGAGCAGTTGAGTCTATCTGTGGGGATTGCTTGTTTTATCATAAAAATCTTAATTTTAATTGTCCTTTTTAATATATATATATATATATATATATATATATATATATATATGCCCCTTGTTACAGTGAGTAAGATGAATACTTTTGAACATGTCTGGGTACAATATCACTTGGACTATTGTTTCCGTATAGAGCACCCACTCCATTGAGGCTCATCGTCCATCATCCCCTACTTACCCATCCAAAATGTTGGATTTTGTGGAGCTTAAGGGTATGTTTGATCGAGATTATAAATTAAAATAGTTTTAAATGCATGGTTGAAGCTAATGGAAACTGGTATAAAATGGGAAAATAATTGTGGAATCAATGAAATGAGTGATTGAAAATGGCAGTCGAAAAAATGATTTTTATTTTAGGTTGTAGCAGTCATACCCTATGTATAACTTATCCCATTTCCACGCACAGTTAGGTTGATGCTGGGCGGATTGCCGATGTCATGTCAAGGATCTTGGTTCACCTTTGAATTCGCTGAACACTTGTTTGGGCCTATCATTTATTGGTACCAAGTCGAGCATACTATAGAGATTCAGATTGTGCTTGTTTCTTCTTGTTGGTAATTGGTTGTTTATATTATCTTTGTTTACAAGCTGATTAGGTGTTTCTGTACCTTTTTGCAGCCATTTCGGCCATAACAGCAATGATAGACCACGGGGGCTACGGTACACGGAATCCCATTTGATAAGCAAACGATTGCAAATTGCGGTGCTGATGATCAAATTATTTATTGGAGCTGCTTTAGATATTCAAATTACTTAGGAAGAATCACATCAAATCTGTCCACTTTTGAGATGGATTAACTCCGTTTTCTTTTCTTTTTTCCGAGCTATTATACTCCAAAGAGGTTTTCTTTGGTTATCCTTTTCTACCCTAGTGTGGGGTTTGGTTGGCTCAGATGCTGACCCATGCAAGTTATAAAGCTTGTTTCTCGTTTACCAATTACCATGTTAAAACAAAATGGGTTAAAATGATTTGTGATTCTTTTGATCTACTTACTTTTGTTACCCAGCAGGATTGGGGGTAGTGCAAATGTTCCGGTCCCAACTATATTCTCTTCCAGCGGCTCCCAGCACCGTTGGGGGGTGGTCCTCTCCTGTTGGAATCCCAGCAGCTGGGACAAGAATGGTGCTGTTGGTGGTAGTTTCTTTCTTTTGTGGTTTTGTCAATTCCCACCGAAAAAAAATAGCTAGTAATTCTACTGCTATGAGTGCTCGGTATTTCTATTTACGAAACATTGGTCATCTATCTATAGAGGGACGCAATTAATTAAACTATTTGACTTTTCATGATTGTCAATACTTAATTGACTTATAATATTTTTGAAAAATGGCACATTTTCAGCATTGGAATTTTGTTGAAGTTTCAGCCTTTGACGTGACAGTTGTGCCTTATTGCCTTGTAGCAATAGTATTCACTTACCGGTCCCCTATTGTTGTGTGCGACGTGTTACAGTTTTAACTTTGAGAATGTAATACTTTCTACAGTGCATAACACAAAGAATACTAGAGATTTTTCTAATGGAACAATAGAGATCTTTCAAATCTCTGCATCGTTATGGCTCGGAGTAATTTGTAAGCATCTCCTTGTCGATGGGAGCGTAATGCCAAATGTGACATCGCAGGGGTTGTTAACGTATAGTTCTATTGAAGTGAAAATACTTTTTTATTATAATACAATATTCATGATTTTTATTGATCACAGAGTTAAAAACAATTCTTTTAAAAATGGGTATTAGCATAAAACATTCTTACCTTTTAATCATATTGTGCAATATCTGTACCTTTAAAGTCTATGCATTTTAAATTCAAACATACTTTTTTCTATGTTAAACATCAGTTACATTAATTTCCTTTTCCGGTAAAATTACAATTTTACAGTTATCTTTTAAAAAACATAAATAAATTCAATAAAGTAAATAAAAGTTTTGAGAAGTATTAGTATATAAATTTTGAGTCTCAAATATGCATTTAATTCTTTGAAAACATGATTTATTTGTATTTTTCAAATAAGATTTGAGATTCTTGCTTTATTTTCTTACATTATTATTTATTTTATTTTTGTTAAAATGGTCATTCTACAAGATTTAATTAAAAAAATTTGATGTAAAGAATGTTAAGCAGTTAGCACAAATAATGGTACAGGTGACGGTGAGACGGCTAAAATTTTAAATTTAAAAACTGAGAGGTGCTACATGACGATGAGGGAAATTTATAGGGTGTGTTCGTATAAAATTGTTTTGCCTAAATACTAGCTAAAAATTAATTTTTTGGATGGATAGTTGTGGGACTCCGAAATATATGGATAATAATGAGTAATGATGTGAGATGTGTGGAAGATATTGATATTTAACTTTAATTTTTAGCAGTAGATAATTTATAGGTAAAAAAAAAAAATTACCACAACCACACATTAAAATATTTTCTCTTTCATTATTTTCAACTTTGTCGTATATTAATTTGACAATTTTTTTTGCAAAATCTTTCGTGCCTAACTTCTAATTCTCAACCACACTTACAAAAGAAATTTACTACATGCTAGCCACTAAACTTTTTATATATTTTTACATATTTTAATTCATTCTTTTCTAAATTTAAATTTGGTCAAACCACTTACATCCGCATATCTCGTGGAACCTATATATATTATATAAATCTCCATCATTCAACTCTATTCATTCAATCTCTTATTTTACATCAAAATTCATAAAAATATATAAAAATTTAAATCCTAACACACACTAATATTTGATTTCTCGTGGGATCTACATGCTACATAAATCTCCATCATTAAACTACATTCATTCAATCTCCTATTTTATATCAAAATCCATAAAAATAGGCAAAAATTTAAATCCTAACATACACTAACATTTGATCTGTTGTGAGACCTCAGGCTCGTTCCGGTGCACCCGGGTGTGGTGTAACTACCGTACACCCGGGTGATTTTCTAGTTCCGTCCGACCTCCGATTTGAAATCTGAAACTGAATTTAGATTCATTATGACGAGATGGAGCTCAGTTTTTTCAAAATTTTATGAGATCGTTGGATCAGAGATCGGTCCAAACTTTTGGCCAAATTTTAACTTAAAATTTGGCCAAAGCTGACTTTCACTGATCCAATAATAAAGAAAATTTTGAAAAACTTACCAGAGTTTCATCTCGTCGTGTTGAATCTAGATCTAATCCTAAATTTTAAAGCGAAAATCGACGCTCAAGAATCAGCGGGTGTCTTTATAATTCGACACCTGGCACCGGAACAATACCATGTGAGACCTATATATAGCAGGCAACAATTTAAATCCATCAAATGCGACGTGCACCAACAAAGCCTTGAGGTCAATTGCAAATAGTTGTCAGGTGGAATTGTTGTGCGGAGTTAAAACTTGGACATCGAGCAAGCGCCGAAACGAGGTCACTGAATCGCTCGTTCAAACTGAAATGACCAGAAAACAAGCTCGAATAAACTGTCGGCGATGAGTACGGGGGACTGGCAGTGGGAGAACGCCACCGCCGGCGCCGTTGCCGGCCTCGCCACTGTAACCTTCTCTCATCCTCTTGACGTTGTCCGAACTCGCTTCCAAGGTTTGTCCAATCTCTATGCACGTAGATTCGTTGTTATTCGATCATTACAAGACGAGGACCAATTTTTTTTTTTTGTTGCAGTGAATGATGGCCGCACTAATCTCCCGGTTTACAGGAATACTCCTCATGCTCTCTTCACCATTGCTCGCACAGAGGTTTGTTATCATTTTGCTTTGAGGTGCAAAATCACAATTTTTTTGTAATAATTTTCATTTTTTTTTCCTGTCAGTTTGTGATAAATTAGGTTGCTGTTTGCAATGGGTTTATTATATTTATAGATAGCACCTTGATTTGATTGATAAAATTGGATTCGTACAGTTGAAGCATAGTTACTAATAAATGCTATATATAAAATATTCTATTCTATATGATGAAAAGGAAGGTATAAGGTCTACAAATATGTGGAGTGGTTCTAGCAGTGTTTTGGGCAGTGTGGCTCGAGAGGAATAGAAGAATTTTTGAAGATAGGGAAGAGACCATTAAAAGAATATGGGAGAAGATCAAGTTTTGGGCAGCAACTTGGGTTTATAACACTAGAGAGTTTAAGGGGTTGTCATTCCTAGATCTTAGTAGAGATTGGACCTCCTTTTTGTACCCAGCATCTAGCTTATTTTAGCCGCTAGTTGGGACCATATATTTATTTTATTTTTCTGTTTCGAGACTGCAATTTTAACTCTTTCTTCATTCTGTAATAAATCTTCTTTGTTTCTTCTTTAAAAAAAAGGAAGGTATGAGGTTTAACTCTTTTGTGTCATAAATGATTTGGAAACTATTTTATAGTACTCTATGACCTAGCTTGTGGCATTAACAAATGGAAACTTATATACCTCTTGTTGTAGAAGCCCTGTGAAAATCACTGATGAACTATGCCATGAGAAACTAGACTGCTGCCAAGGAGGAATATCTGGAAAGAAACGTTTGCGAAACTGACGAAGGAATTTTATAATGCTGAAATTGAACAACGGTTAACCTAAACTACTACAAGCTAACAAATGAAAGAAATGTAATGACAACAAAGTAATTAAGTAAAGTGTGTTCACTTCCCAACTAACGAAATGAAACCAACGTGCCTTCTTTTTCTTGAACTAAGATCCATGGTTCTTGAATCTTGTCGGTGTGTCAAATGTGAATGCGTTTCCAAATGCAAGATTCAGAAACCTGTGAATGTGGTTGTGCGATTTGACATCAGGTCATGAACAACTTCTTTTCCTACTGTTTTTCATTTGATTCAAAGTTGCTTATTTTTCCTTCTCCATTCTTATTTTTTAAGAGTATATTCAATTTTCAATTTTCAACCTTTTTTTTCTTTTTTTATATTTGCTTCAGGGTCTTAGAGGGTTATATGCAGGCTTTTATCCTGCTGTTCTTGGGTCCACCGTTTCATGGGGTTTGTATTTCTTCTTGTAAGTAGCATGATCAGAGTTATGTCTCAGTCATGATTTCTGTAACTTGTGAATCTTTCCAGTCTGAACACTAAATTATGCTGTGGTGTTCATTCTTTTGCTTACCATCTTGATCATCAGCTTCCTCACAATGCATTCAACCATTACAGAGCTGCTTTTATATGTCTTTATGATATGAATTTGTGTATTGTTATGGAATTGTCTGTGATGGTTTTTTACTTTTATCAGCTATAGCAATGCCAAGCAACGATATTTGAGAACAAGGGAAGAGCTGAGCCCAGGTCTTCATCTTGCATCAGCTGCTGAAGCAGGAGCATTGGTTTGTCCTTGATCTTCTAATCCCCAAAACGCCAAATATCTGCTTCATCATCACGCCGGAAGATCATGTCAAAAAAATTTGAAGATAATCTTACTAACCTCTTTATATAGCCTATTACTTTTTACCGTCATTAAATTTTTCTACTTGAAGCTTCTAGAATTTAATAGGAAAGAAAAGATAATGCCCTGTTTCCATAGAAGTTAAGTGCTGGTTTTTTTATCGAGAAGAAAAGCATGAAAAGTATGTGTCATATTGTTCAATTTTAAAAGTGAAATATTGTTGTATAATCAACTTTTACCTGGGCCAGGGCCAATACAGATTCAAGATTATCTCTCTCTCTCTCTCTCTCCCCCTTCTGCCTCTTCTTCTTCTTTTTTTTTTTTTTTTTTTTGGTGTGTGTCTCATCTTCTATGTTACTAGCATAGTTAAATGCCTTTGAATGATGTAAAACTGTTCTCATAGGGCCTGACATTAATTTCATTGGAGATGCTCTTGCTAGAACTTGTCAAACTGTTTGATCTGCTGTGCAGCTCTACATATATTATAAATCCTGAAACTTCTGTCATGATATTCAGCATTTGTGATATCAGCAAATGCATCCCTTTTCTATTTTGCTCACTGAAGTGACTCGGTGGATGTTTCAGGTAAGTCTTTGCACCAATCCTGTTTGGCTGGTGAAAACAAGATTGCAGCTTCAGACTCCTCAGCAAGTCCGTCCATATTCTGGGTTTCGTGGTCTGCTCCAATCTCATGTTACCTTGCTATAGACACGCTCTCTAGGAAAGCAATAATAATTATAAAATATAAAGATCTGTGTTTATCAATGTTGTCGTATGGTTCCATATGTGGTGATTTTCAAAATTAACATTGAAATGTTCCCCTTTCCTTTTATCTTCGTTTCCGTCTTTGGTGTGCTGCAGTGCTGCTAGTATTCCCATTTCATTAATAATTATAATTGTATGAAACCAGAATTATGTTGGTTTTAAATCTGCATTTTTGGTTACCAAGTATCACGAGATTTACCCACCCCACCCCCACAAATTCTCTGTGGTTACTATTTGTTTTCTGATAGTACAGTATTCTCTCTTTGGGTTCATGTTGCTACTCATTTTCCTGGTTCAAATGCTAACTTACGTGAAACATAAAAGTAATGGTTTTGGCATTGAATCACTACGCCACCAGATATCAGGAAATCCTGTTCAGCTCTCTCTTTCATGTGGGTATTGTTGGGGGCTTCTATTGTCCGTGTAAATGCATAATACGAATGTGAATTTCTGCAAATTATTGATAGCCACTAAAGAACCTTATAAAGTACCAATTTGAGGTTGATGGGGTTATGAGCCAAGGTCTTGAATCAGATGGCACAAACATATAACAGGGTAGTTGCCCAATCAGATACCCATCCTGGCATAAAAAACCAACTCAGTGTGACTCAGGATTGAATGAGCTGCTTAGATTCCAAGAAGACCACTGACTGATGTATCTTATTGCATTTAGTCCACTTGTGCCAGCGTAACATATTGTCGTGTGTGGGTGAGGGTGGACATGGGTGTGAGTTGGGTGTATTGTTGGTAAACCTAACCAATCTTGGATACCAGCAGTGTGCACAAACCAGCTGCCAGGGACAACTGTCGTGATCTACTGTTTGGCTTTTTCAATCGAAATTAAAATGACTAATGTGTCAATCTCCATATAGAGAGTTAACAATCTATCAACACGGTTCGACATTTAGCACATTATTGATTGCAATCCTTTTGCCTTAATAGAGTAGCATGATTATTCTTGAGTTATGATGGTTAATGATTTTGTTCGAAGGCTTTATACTATGTTTTTCTTGTCATCATGGTGACTCTGAGTGGTCCTCTTGTTTCTTGGGGATTCCAGATGCTTTAAGAACTATACTTGCAGAAGAGGGATGGAGAGCACTTTACAAAGGTCTGGTGCCTGGTCTTGTTCTGGTTAGTCTATTTAATCATATCCTTTTGTATCATTGCCTTTTTCTATGTTGATTATTTATGCCATTACATGGATTCCACCAGTTCTGGCATTTATGTTCATTCTGGTTGATGCTTTTACCTACTCATGTCTTTCTAATCCTGAGAATACAATGTTTAGGGCAAAGGATAAAATCATGACATTGGATTTTGGATTTGGAATACAGTGCAACTCATTGTTTTGTGCCGTTCAGCAGGTTACACATGGTGCTATTCAGTTCACAGCATATGAGGAACTTCGTAAATTCCTCATCAATTTTAGGACTGATGAAAGTGAAAAAGATTCCATGAGTGCTGACACGTCCCTGGTGAGTCTCCATTTCCATTGCTTATTTTATGATCTCAGGAATATTTACCTTTACCATACATTCCTACAGATACGTCTATGCATTTTTTTGAATTTGTTGTGCCAGTGTAATGACTGATTTCTTTCTCTTGCATTCTATAGCATCAGATCATCCTGTCTTTTGGAGAAACTAATGTCAAACCTTTCATAATGGTTTTTCTCCTGCTGGTTGTAGTCTTACAGCTCTTTTGTGTGCACTTGACAGGATTCATTTGATTATGCAATATTAGGGGCTTCTTCAAAACTGGCTGCCACTTTTTCTACGTATCCATTTCAGGTATGTATAAAGAACAAACTTGCTTTATAAAGATTTACAATTATTTGTCAAAAACTTTGTCTTCATAAATTTGGTAGTATATATGGTTACATACTATATGTTCACATTATTTTTCGCCCCTTTAATGAACATGATTGGATTGCATCTACAGGTCATCCGAGCTCGCTTGCAGGTAAGAAATCTTTAATTCCTCTTCCATATATCTACATACAGAGTTTCTCAACTGTGGGAGTGAGTGACTTGCAGTGCGACTCATTTAATAGATAGTTCTTTTTTATTATCATCTTTGCAATGACTAAACTATCATCTGTTTCCTCTGTAGCAACGACCAAGCAATGTAGGCACTCCGAGGTACATGGATAGTTGGCATGTAGTGAAGGAGACTGCACGGTGAGCATCCACTCCACCTTACGAATTTCGCTGCACTTAGCCCTTACGATCCATTCTCTACAATTGCTATATGTCATATACTGCCACCTTTTAACACTTAAAAAACACTCAGGAATTGCTTTGCTTACTTACACTTCAGATTGTTAATCTACCACAGATATTAACGGCATTCCAATTCATTTCTTGAATTCTTGATGAACACATAACAAGTAGCGGTCACTTGCAACAATAAAAAATAAACACCTCTCATCCTATTTAACGTCATTGCATAGTGAGAATATAACGAGTAGGGATTACATGCCACAAATCAACTAGAGCATCTTTCATTCTATGAAACAGCGCATAACAAATGTCCCTAAATTTTCAATAGGGGGTGAATAAAACCTCGTAGAGTTTGATTGAATCTTTTATTTTCCATAATTTCCTTAATTTTCAACAGGACACATCATCATTCATTTTCCCACTTTTGCGCACAGGTTTGAGGGAGTACGAGGTTTCTACAAGGGTATAACTGCAAATATATTGAAAAATGCTCCAGCTGCTTCAATTACATTTATAGTGTATGAGAATGTGTTAAATATGTTGAAATTCTCCAGGAGGAAAGATTAACAGTTTTACTTTTATCTTGGTTTTTCCGATGCGCGATTAGTTGATTATGTGAAATATTAGTTGTTCCGATGCACGATTAGTTGATTATGTGAAATCCCTTTTTTTTCAACTGTTGGTATTCCTTTTTGTCTTAGTATAATAACTGATGACAGAAATGGTTAGAGCAGAAATGTTTTGTATCAATGTTATTTTGTTTGGTATAGAACTTGAGAGTACAACAAAATCATGAACCAATGAGATAAGCAGTTCAGCAGGGCCAGTGCACTTGTACTTCCTATACGTTATAATACATTATTTTAGGGGCTTACAACATGCTGATTGAAAGTGATACTCTGATACAACTGCCCATACGATGATGGATTTCACACCTGTGTCAAATTGCCTTATTTCTGAACTTGGAAATTGCCTCTAGCGGGGATCTGTCAAATGTAAGAAACGAACTGCAAATAACGAAATAGTCAACACAGTAACATTATAATTTTGTGAAGGGGGCAATCGAACTTCATTTCCATTTTCTTCTTCTATCAAACACAACCTTATGGTTGGCTATTTTTCAGAACACGGATGAATCACCCTTACTAATTAAGGATTGAATAGGAAAGTTCAGAGAATATCAGACAACGTAGAAATCCACATTAAGCAGTTAATAGTAGATTTCAAATCAAAGTTTCGAGATTGAGTCTTGCCTCAAGTTTGTGATAATGCAGAGGGTGGAAGGACTTTATACGGATTGAGAATCCTGTTGGGGTCAAGTAGCTTCTTGATGGCAGCCATTAGTTGTACCTACAAGAGCAAGATGTGCTTTCAGATGCCCAATAAAAAGTTAAAAACTACTATACACGAGCAAACCATCTGGCTGCTCTTATCAAGCCTCTCTCCAGATAAAAATATAACATAAGCATTGGCAAGCGCATTATCTCCTCCCCTTTCCTGAGATTGGAAAACTCTCTATAGCATTGAAGCTACCTCTGCAAACATTGGACAACTCCGAGGTTGTCCAATGATTTGGCTGTTGAGGAAGAATTCTTTACTGTTCATATTTATGTATTATGAGATGAATATGCATATTATAATATTCATATTATGATAGGAATTTATGATTCTGTATTGATTGTTCTTTAGAAACAAATTATATCATAAGTAAATGGTATTTATTTAAAAATAGGTAAGTGCACTACATCGGAGCGCTGAGAGGGAGAAACAGCCAACACACATGGAGCAATATTCTCGGGGGAGAGAAAATTACCTTCAAAAGATGCCTACAAATAACAAATTATATTGTATTGAACCAAGAGAAGTGGGTTAGGAAACTAAAATTACCAAGAGCTGAAGTCTACATGTTTGCACTAAGTCTACAAGCTCTGTTAGCAAGGAGGATACGAAGGGTTTAGGGTTTATATTGCTATCTTCTTTTACTTCCAACTGTTGTACTATTTATAGCTCTTTGGATTTGGCTTAATCAGAATTCTTTAAGAAACTGGATCTAACCGTATCACATCAACTGGAAGGAAAAGGTTTTATCAGCTTTCATCAATCCAGAGTGTCACGACGTATTAACAAAATATCCCAAAATGTCAAGAGTTGCATTAACTGGCAACCATTAGACTTTCATTACTATCCAACAGGCAATGAGGTTAGCCTTACAGTTTCAGGAGACTTGCTATAATGAATTTTATCAGCTTTCATCAACCCAAGGCCATGTTCAGCACTGATGCTCCCACGGTGCTTAGATGTCCACTCATAGACAAAGGGTTCGATCTTTGATAGTATCTGCAAGGAACAATGATATTATTTAATTCAGAGTTCACCGATATATTTATAAATAAATTGGGAAGAAGATTATTACATCATCAGTGTATTGTGGTGCTGAAATATTAAGATGCAGGTTGCCATCCCCAAGGTGACCATATCCCACTACATTTGCTGAAGAACCTAGAGATTTTCAATTAAAGGAGTATCAACTAGATGCTTGGAGATTATCCACAAATGATACTCTGGATTTACAATTTTGGCGCTTGTAGAACAAAGATTGAAATTTGGGTTGAAGCACTTTATTCTTCATTAATCACCCTGGAAGTGAGTATTTCCCCTCCACAACAAGAAAGCAGTGGGCAAGAAAACACCATGTCCATTACCTAGACGTTCACGCATTTCCTCCACTAGCTCATACATCTTTTCAGGAGGTAGAGACAAGTCATACTTATATACAGCCCCGGCTTTCATCAATGCTTCAGGTATACCCTGTTGCAATCACCAAAGTTCATTGCAAGGTTAAATCGCCATCAAATTCTCAATACAATAGCATCTCTTACTATATGACGAGTGAAATAAGAATATTGTTTTCCGTTATGATATGTTGACAGGAGGACATGAAAATACCAAATCACGATCTTAAAATGAATCCTACAGTATTAAATGCATTTTCTGCACATGTACCCATAAGGTTGATAACCATCACAATATGTTGAACAAACAGAATGGAGTCGTGTGTCAACTTATGAGCATTTATAAACTTCGTAATGTTCTGTAGTGGTTGCTTGAACTTCATGAACACTAAGATTATGGGCAGTAGTTTCTCTCATTAATTGGATTTCAATTCGAATGCTAACCCAGCATTACATTTTTCTGCATAAGAGAAACCTCCATGGTTACATCATCGAAGTAGGGGTACCGAGTACAGCAGACCTACGGAGTATCATTGATTGGTGTGTCAAGCCTACCAAACCCATTGTTGGGGCCAAATACAAATATTCCATCTGCTGGCACTCATGCTAGCCCATGTATTTTATTTTTGTGGAAGAGAATCTTCTCTTCTTTTCTTTTTCTCAAAACGATACACTACCCTTGGTGGATTTATATATAATGCATACACACTGCACATCTGCATCGTGTTAGCACAAAAACACCTACATAGGAGAAAAAGAATTTTTGAATAAAAGATGATATAATATAACTCCGACCGATAAGTTCTTAAATATAGATATTTTAAATGACAAAAACACAAAGCAAAATAAAAAGGAGCGAAAAAAAAAAGAAGAATTTTTTAGAAACAAACATAACATAAAATAAGTCTCCCTTTATATAAAACTAATTGAGTACAGAAATCTTTGCTTCGTCAATACACAAGTTTCACAAACATAGATCAATCATCTAGCATATAAAATAACAAGTGTATCCATATTTTTGGCAAGCCAAATGCAAAGAAAGTGAAATTAATATAAAATCATGCTACATGAAGAGATAATCCCAATCACTGCAATCCCAGGATCGAAAGAACATTCAAGTGAAACAAAATCCATTATTTCAAAGAATGGTTCGAAAATTATGACTTGGGTAAAGATGGCAGAACAATGACAGATGTGGTAGAACAATGACAGATGTCAAAACAGATTTTGTGATCAGATCATTTAACTTTACTGTTTACAAGAGTTCTACACCCAAAAATGGATTTGTAATAGAATAAATTAAAGATTTAATGAATTGAGTCACATCGGCCATGGGAAATCTATTCCTGCACTAAAAGAAATAAGAATCCAGACAGAAGCAAGATCCTTATTATGGGCATAAAACCTTCAATGACTACCTCGCGGATATGCCAAAATGATGATGCTTGATTAATATCTTGAGCTAGAGCTCCATCAGTTATAAAGCCACTGTTCATAGACTTAAGAAGGAATTCCTCAAGCTTGTCCCTGGTGACATTGATAAAAATAATACATGTTACGTGAAAGTGATCCCCCAGCTGGACAAAACAATTGAGTAGAAGCGTAGAAGTATGAATTCTACAAGCAACAGCATGAGGTCATCTTAAAAATAGGCATCATAAGCTCACAGTTCTATCTTGGATAGAGGAAAAATAAACCACCAGAATAGACATTGGAAAGATGATTTGTCCCCGATAATGTGGAACATGAACATGCATAAAGATATTCAGAACCTAAGAAAAGAGCGAAACCAATTGAGATCCTTTTCTCATTTTTACTCATGATATGCTCCCATAGTGGCTCATAAAGAGTATGTTCGACAGATATTTTTGAAAATTTGAATGCAGTTGAGAAGTAAAGAAAAAGTATTAAAAATTTTGAAAAAGAAGTCCCATCTAGAGAATGAGTGATTGAAAATGATGTTGAGAAAAATGATTGTTAGAATCATGCATGTCAAACAAGCTCAACTATATGATAAATCTGTTAAGTTGTCTCATGAGAAATTTGATATACATACAAGATACCAGTTTCATTGAAAGTGAGGATGAGGTAAAAATGCAGAAAGAAACCTAAATCTACAGGATACAACTGTGTAACAAGTAGCGTCTCTGACAAGTTCATTATCTTACTACAGAAGTTTGCAAGAAATTCATTTCAAATCCAGATGACATGAAAGATAATTACTTTCAAGTTGGAGAAGGTTACTTGTCATGAGACTCCTTGCTGCCTGTGGTCTCAATGAGAACATAGAAGTTGTGCTCTGAAGAAGGTAATGGATCTCGAAGACCATCTAAGTGTTTCAGAACCTGTTCAAGACAAAGCAATAATAATAACAATAATAATAACTTTGCCTAATGTGTAGCTATATTTCTCACAAAAAATGCACTTTCGAAATCCCTGGATGATATGAGAATGTTGTATATGAGGCAGTAAAAAACTCTACCTTCATTTGATTCTTGCATAAACTACAAAAAGGTTAGTTAACTTTTTTTTTTTTTTTTTGATAAGAAACAAGCTTTATTATTATTACCAGCGGAACCAAAAAAATACATCAAAAGGTGGGCAAGCCATCCACCATAAAAGCAGTATACAAAATATAGTTCCTACTATGTACAATGGTATAAAGCGAACTAAAAAGGATCTAAACGATACAAGAAATTTTCTACATTACAAAAAATCCCACCTGCTCTGGCCCAAAGTCCTGAGAAGTATAATATATTATCCCAAATGTCGTCTACAGATCGCTCCAAGTTGTTGAAAATCCTTCTATTCCTCTCCTTCCATATCACCCAAGTTGATGCCATTAGAAGCAGTTCCCAAAGCTCTCTTTTATGTTTTCTACTACCTCCAAAAGACCATTTCATAAGGATCAAATCTGACCATTTTCTCGGTAGAGCACTCGATATCTCAAAGAGTTGCATAATCCTACTCCATATTCCCTAAACAAACTCACAATGGATTAAGATGTGATCTATGGTTTCATCTTCTTTCTTACACATAATGCAAAAGGATGGGGAAATGCACAAAAAAGGCCTTCTCAATTGTAGTAAGTCACAAGTATTAACATTTCCCAAACACACCAACCAAGCAAATACTTTCACTTTTAAAGGCACCACACCCTTCCATATGAAATTTGTATTGGGAAAAATTGGGCACACATGAGTTTTGACAAAGGGCACTCAAGAAAGATTTGCATGAGAAAGAACCCGAGGAATGACCCTTCCAAATTCTTTTATCGGGGATGGAGGAATCAATTTTTGTGGTTTCGAGCATGTTCAAGAGAGAAGTGAAGTCATCAATATCTCTGTCATTAAAATTTCTGCAAAATTCAAGGTTCCAAATTGGATTGGAATTGGATGAAAAGGAGACAACATCACTAATCACTGAATTTTGAGTACTTGATAAGCTGAATAGGAGAGGAAATAACTATTGAAAAGTTTGATTGCCCACCCATTTGTCTAGCCAAAACCAAATCTTATCACCCTTTCCAACAACTAGATTAGTGCATTCAATGAATTTATTCCACACTTTTGCAATGGACTTCCATGTTGCCCGAAGGGTGGAATTAATGTCAATATTTGCATCCCAACCATTCGAATGTAGACCATATCTACTGAGAATAACAGAGTGCGAAAGTGAATCCGATTCAGTAGGGAACCGCCAAAGCCGATTCCCTAATAAAGCCAAATTCTTCAAGCGCAAATTACCAAACCCCAAACCACCATGTTGCTTCATTTGTGTGACAATTTCCCATCTTACCAAATGATCACTGTAACTCTCTCCTTTGCTTTCCCATAAAAAATCCCTCATCATTTTCTCGATCACTTTTGTCACTTTCTTAAGCATCCTGAAAATTGACATGTAGTATGTAGGGATGCTCCCTAAAACTACTTGCAAGAGTACAAGTCTTCCCCCTCTTGATAGGCAACTTCTATGCCATCCTTCCATTCTTCTAGCAATCCGTTCCACTACTGGGTCCCAAAAAGAGTAACTATTAGGACTCCCCCCAAGCGGTAAACCAAGGTAATTAAGCAGCCACACACCCTTTCCACATCCCAGCCAAGTGGCAACATCTTCAATTCTTCCCGCCTTTAAATTGATGCCCACCACAATACTTTTGGCCATGTTTAGTTTTAACCCTGCTGTTTTTGAGAAGATATCCAAGATTCCCATAAGATTTTTGATGCTTTCATCCTTATTCTCAATGAAAAATATACTATCATCCGCAAATTGGAGATGAGAGACCCTCACCTTATTCAATCTTAAAACCCTCAATAAGCTCCTTGTCACACGCCTTGTTGACCATCCGACTTAATACATTCCCCACTAGAATAAATAGAAAAGGGGATAGTGGGTCCCCTTGCCTCAACCCTCTTGAAGCTCCAAACTTGCCCTTCGGTTTTCCATTAATCATAACCGAAAAGTTAGCAGATGATAAGCATCCCCAAATCCATTTTCTCTATTTCACCCCAAAACCTTTCTTTTCTAAAACAAAATCTAAAAACTCCCAGCTCACATGATCGTAAACCTTCTCAAAATCAATTTTAAACACCACTCATTCTTTCTTCTTCATTCTATATTCCTCCACGATCTCGTTTGCAATCAAAACCAGGTCCAAAATTTGTCGTCCCTTTACAAAGGCACATTGAGCTACGTCAATCGTATCTTCCAAAACTTCTTTTAATCTCAGTGATAGGACCTTTGCCATAACCTTATACAAAGATGAAACCAAGCTAATGGACCAAGCTAATGGGCCGAAAGTCCTTTATAGACACTGAACTCAACTTTTTAGGGATTAAACAGATTAGTGTTTCATTTACCCTTGCGTTCACAATTCCATTCTTGTAAAATTCTTTTAACACCTCCATTACATCCCCTTTGATTACCTCCCAACTTTCTTTTAAGGCTGCCATAGAGAAACCGTCGGGTCCTGGTGCCTTATCTCCATCACAATCTAACAAAGCTTTTTAATCTCATCTTCTCCAAATGGTGCCTCCAATTTTAGTTTACACTCCTCCTTAATCCCTGCCCATTCTAATCCCTCTATACCAAAATTGATACTATTCTTCTTCTTGAACAAATTTTCAAAAAAATCAATGATTTCCTCTTCAATATCCTCTTCCCTACACAACATCTTCCCATCTCTACTTTCAAGTTTGTTTATCAGATTGTTTGTCTTCCTTCCGCTAGCAATCCTGTGGAACATCTTCGTGTTATTATCCCACTCCTTGACTCCTTTGACTTTTACTTTCTGGTTCCAAGAAATGTCTTCTTTATTTATCAATTCTTCTAGCTTCATTCTCAACTTCCTTCTTTCAAGTCTCCCTTCTTCCCCAATGTTTTGTCTAACATCTTCCTCATCTATTTTCTCAATTCTCCTCATTATAGCGTGTTTTTTGAATCTCACGTCTCCAAATTCTTCTTTATTCCATTGCTTCAATTTTTCCTTTATCATCTTTAACTTCCCCATGAACCTAAAACCTGGCCACCCCTCAATGTCACACATTGAAATGCACTCATCACTGCCAAAGTCTTTCACCAACTCGGAGACAACATACAAAATCCAGGAACAGCCACTCATTCACAAAATGCTTTGTGTGATCTATAATTCTCTACACAGATTCATTCAAACATGATCCATGTGTTAACTATAATTGTCTTTACAACTAAGTCGTCAAAGCCAGCAGAAACATGAATATCATGGTAAAGGAAAAGCACGCTTATGAGTGTGTCTATATATATATATATATATATATAAGTAAACACGTCTTTCATAATTTTCTAAAACTTCTACTTTTCAACCACATTCAAAAGTATTCTCCAAAATCCCCATCCAAACATACACTTGGAGTTTGTTCACCACAATTTATTCCAAAAATCATATTCTTCAAACATTATTTTCGACTGCTCATTTCAAAGTTCTCTTTTACTTGTCAATCACAAATTCAAAATTCATTTTTTACGAAGTATCTCCCAAACATACACTTAGTTATATGCCTCAATTAGACCATGATCAACCTTTTTGAGCCTATAATGAACTCTTCCTCCAATCAATTCATGGTTCCTGATTTTTACTAGTCGGTATTCAATTAATCACGATTTTAATTAATAAGATTCGAATTTCCATACAAATGTCATATGAAAGTAAACTCTGATTAATTTAACACGGATTTATATATATATATATATATATATATATATATATATATATATATTTTTTTTATTTTTCAAAACCTACACTTACCATAACAATTACATGACAAATAAGACTAGAAACGCAAGAAAAAATGGGAAAATAAAAGGCATGTTATGAAAGGTGTTCTGAAATACAGGCTGAAATCCTCAGCCAACAACATTAAAATTGGATATTGATCTTAATAAAGTTGCATCGCTATGGGAAGGTGCACAAAAATCAAACCTCGTACAACAACATCATTCTCTCAAAGATGACCATGGATCAAAAGCTTCTTCAGATTTTGCATATCATATAAAAGTAATAATCTTCTATATAATATTTGGACGGAAGGTGTTGCACAATTTGCTGAATTCATTATGTCAATAAATGAGAAGATTGTGAATATGGGTGTAAAATAAAGAGACAAGAAAAAGTAGGAGAGATTTATTAATAAATGAAAAGTGTAATTTTATCATCCACATAGAACCTCACTTACCAATTTCATCGCATTGATATCCAGGAATTCAAATGCTGAAAGAATTTCCCCAAGCTCCCTCTTAGCTTCCAACAGAAGTTTCTAAACAGAAGACAACATAAGCATTCATGAGATAAGGTCACAATGCAACAATAATCAAGTAACCTAATAAAAATGTAACAGAGAGAATGATTCAGTTATCAAATAATTACAATGGTATAACATCAGCCACTATATTAATGTAGTGCAAAAAGGCTAGGAGCTCAGAGGGGTTTAAGAATTTATTTCTTAATTGTGTCATTTTAATTAATTAATTCAAGATCACTCACATCACCAAAGAATCTGCAAGTTTTTATTAAGATTGTGAATAAGCTTATTAGTCAAAAGCACACTTCTAGAGAGAAAATATTCCCCAACATGGCATGCTTACGTTAATTAGAGGACATATCCTCCAGCATGGAGAAAATGATGCATCGGTTTTTTTAAATTATTATTATTATTATTATTATTATTATTATTATTATTATTATTTATTTATTTATTTATTTATTTTTACTTGTTTCTTAATGTGATTTGTACAGTCAAATTATAATCATAATCATTCAAACTTTAGACATAGTGTGCCTTTCTTTATGGTTGTCATTAGGTCTTTACTCTTCAGTGCAGGTTTGCTCTAGATTTTATTAAGTGAAGATTGATTTTTGTGGAGAATGCTGGTTGAAAAGCGGTTGCAAAGAGGGAAATGTTATCGGTTTTATAGACTGTTCGGTTAAAAATGGGAGAAAATGAATTTTCCAAAAAATTTTGACCAAACAAGCACTAGCAAGCTGACAGATACAGTGGTGCTTTAGTTTGGTTCTTGATTAACCATATGAAGTTGACAAAATTCTCCAATTTTAACGATCCAAGTCAATATTCCATGATCCATGATCAATGATCTGTGAATTGAGAGTTCATCTCATCATTCATGGTTTCAGCATCAAATCCAAACATACAAACATCCATGAAACAACCAAAGTTCTATTCATCAAAGTGATTACTAATTAGCAGTGGCGACTTCGGATCTTGCAGTATAGAACAGCGAGAAATAGAAATGCTCTAATACTGTCAAATTCTCAGTGGATTTGAACACATATCTTTGTTAATTACCAGAAATATTTCTCTGAGCAACAGAGTTTACCTGGCAGCTAGCATAATCTTCGCAAGCAAGAAAAGCTAGATTTATTGATGACAACTTTGGTGGTGTAAGTATGGAAACCTTTGTCACAATTCCCAAAGAACCCTCACTCCCTGTACCACAAACATTTTTTTTTTTTTGAGAGAAGTGCCACAAACATATTTAGTCATAAGTTCATGTTTCTTACTCCAAGAATGGAAAACTATTAAGAGTTGTTTACCAATAAATAAATGCTTCAAGTCATATCCAGTATTGTCTTTGCGCAAAGTGCCAAGAATGTCTAGAACAGTACCATTTGCTAAAACAGCTTCAAGACCTGAAAAATCAAACCAGAAGTGATGCAATGCTAAAGATGATATTAGATTAATCAGAGGCTTTAGTTCCAGTCTGTTTTAGGCAAGGAGCATTATTGTTTCCCATTTAGATTAGTCTATTATAGTTTTCCAGCACGACTTTAATTAGGTTCATTTCCTCATTCTCCAATTTATATTAGTTTTTTCAAGAATCTGAACAAAGAGGGTCTGTATATTGTGATATTTAAAGCTTGTTTAGAGACATTTTTCAAAAATCATTACTTAATATTATTTTTAATCACATTTCATTGATTTGGCAGAAATTTTCATACTTTCAAAAACCTATCTTAACTTCATAACCGGAGCTTGTGTGGTGTAGATTCATTGGAAAATCATTTTTCACCAGTATCATTGTCACCCACACATTTGGGAGACAACTTATCCATATTATTTCTATATTTCTCTTTACTTTTCATTCCATATATATACATATATATATATATATATATATATATATATTGATAATAAACAAAACTTTTTATTGATTATAACAACATCAAAAAATCACAGCACCTAACAGAGTGTACAAGTCATCCACTAGGAAAGAAAAATGTGAGATCATACAAAGAAACCAAAAACAAAGTAGGAAACTAATGCCACTTTTCATTCCATATTCAAAAATTATTTTTCCAAAAGTCTCCCAAACAAACACTCAAAGCCTATTTTTCTAAAATCTCTCCCAAACAAAACGTTGATTATTGGATATATTCTTAGTTTCTCCTGTTTAGTTCTTTCTAAACGGGCTCCCCTTCTCTATTTCTCCCACTCTCTTTCAAGTCTTATTGCTGATCGTGAAACGTGAATTCAGGGTACGAGTTTACCCTGCTCAAACCGAATTATTATCCATGCCTATGTCACAATTCTTGGATAGAGATTTCACCAACACGCCAACACATCCATGTTGTAACATGGTGGAACCAAGGCACAAGAGAGAGGCATATGCTTTCTATGGCGATCAGGCAAAATGTTTGCAGCAGCCACTTAAGACACTGAGGTGCACACCTCAGTGCCCGCTCCTCATGAAGCACGAGATGTTTGCCTCACTTATTATCGGTTTTTCTATTATTTTAAATACTTTTTTTGTCTTTTACATATGAAAAAATATATGAAGAGAGCACTTCTGTCACCACCTTTCTAGCTGTTGCCTAAAATATTTTGTTCTTATATATTCTTAGTCGGTTATTCGCATAATACATGTTTTTGTATATTTTCCTAGTTGGATTTACACTCATATCTATATTGTTTAATAGTTCTCCAGAAGCAACTAATTTATTACTGTTGTTCTAGATATTTAAATCAATCAACAATGTCCCCTTAGAATTATTCAAATAATAATAACAATAATAATAATAATAATAATAATAATAATAATAATAATAATAAAGATACTGATTAACTTTGATTGAATGGAAGAAAATTTTTTATTGAATCTACAGAATTTTTATGGTAAAACATGCCTATTTCATAGGCTCTTGCAAACTACTACCTATAGAGTTAAAGTTAAGTTGGGATATTAGGTTTATACTTGGAAAATAATAACTAGAAGTAATCTTAGATAACCAAATTTTTCCCTTACCAGAATAGTGCAACAAACCTAATCAGATCTAATCTAGGGTAAGCCTCACCTAAAGGCCACAAACACCTGAGAGTTTCTGCAGATACCAAATGGCATTAAATGTGCTTCAAATGATTCACATGCACCAAATTATTTTTTCATATCGTGAACTTCAATAAGTTATCGGCATGAAAGTCACGAAACAACAGTAATGCTCACCAAGTACGCTTCCATGAAGTGATCCATACCGGATAAGGCGCAGACCACCTGCATTAGTGGCAACATTTCCCCCAATTTGGCAGCTTCCTTTAGCACCCAGGTCCAGTGGCATAATAAATCTGAAGCACAGCATATTCCTTTTAAATTACCAGATATTTGCAAAATATGCGCAGGTTCAAATAAATCCTTTCAATTTCTGACGGATGGAGTCATTAACAAAATAGAGAGAGGGGGAAGTGAGCATGAAGCATGTACAGTATGACAACAAATAGAACCCACAACCAAGGCCAAGCTAAGCTTTCTGTAAATTACCTCTTAAATTGAGTCCATCGAGTCACCATCTTTCAGGCTATAAACAAAAAAGTTAACAGGTTCATAGGCAGTGGAGATGGGCACGCTGGACAAATGAGTTACTACCGTTCTATCAACTTCTGAAAATCTTGTTTTTAAGATTCACTGTTAACAGTAGACAAATATTTTTTGATACACATAAAAATTTTCTAAATAAAAGATTTGGATAGTCATGGGCCCAACTAAACAAAAATGGTACAGTTTGTAAAACAATATCAAAATTTAAAGAATACACAATAGGGTTGGGACATAGAATAGCTAAGCTAGGTAGGTAAAAGGAACCCGGGTTGCACTTAGACAACTTGTTAACATATTTTTTATTCTCTGCACTTGCACTGAGAATAAATAACAAGAAAAGAAGCAAGTCACACCAATAGGATGAACCAAAATGGGAAATACCTGTACAACGAAGGTCAGTCAATCCCTAAAGTAGGAGTTTATCAAACATGATGAGTTTAAGCCTTAGTCTCCACAATAGTCCATTTTCAGTTATTAGTTCTCTTGGGATATTGGGTCTAACTCCTCCTAACAAAACCGGCTTGTTAGGGGAGGTTTACCCTCACCTTGTATATTGGATTTTATATATTTGATTACCAAATGTGGGATTCTAACACGCTCCCTCACGCACAGCGTGGAATATGACACACAACTGTGGAAATACATATTGGCGGTATCCAACATCATAACTGGGCCTGACTCCGATACCATCTTGGAATATTGGGTCTAACTCCTCCTAACAAAACCGGCTTGTTAGGGGAGGTTTACCCTCACCTTGTATATTGGATTTTATATATTTGATTACCCGATATGGGATTCTAACAAGTTCAAAAGTTGAGCATCGGATAGGGCCTAAAACGTGATAGAGATAAGTATGCCCTACCTAGGACGGATAGATTTTGATTTACTTTCTTGCATTACCATAAACATTAGCTTTAGTTATCAAACTTTCAATTTTGTCGTATTGATGAATTTCCATGTATGCCTCTGTTTGCAAAGGCTGCTTAAATCAATTATAAATGGTTTGTAAATATAGTTCTTGCTTGGTCCAGATTTTAGAATTAATTTTCCTCCAAACACAAGTTCAACCACTCTCTGTAGGGCCTATCTTTCCCTTAGTTTTCAACCACTTTTAAGAGTTAAGCATGCATCCTCCCAAAATATTAATTTTCACACAGAAAATAAAACCAAATAAGTAGTTGGTCAGAATCAAACAGTAGTTTCAAAAACACATTCATTACAACTACTCAGTAATTGTCCATACATTTCTTGAGGCCCACTGATATTCCTCTTAAGAAATTATTTATAATTGAGATCAATAAATTTTCCAAAAGGAGGCCATATCAATATTAACACAGTCATTTTCCACTTACTCTGATTCCTCTTCTCTCTTCTTCCTATATCTTCCTTCTTCCTGTCTTAGTTCACATTAAGTGCAGAAATAACATCAAACTAAAAGCACTTGCACTTATATATGTTACAAATTGAACGGCGCACCTCTCTCACTCTGATATTTTATTTTCTAAGGTACATAAATAGATAAATTAAAATTCCCAGTTTCAATTTAGAGAGACAGTAATTTTCATAACATTTAACAAGTAGATTGTATCAGGAAAAAAAAATTGTGGGGAAAATAATGAAACTTTACCCTTCATTATCCAGAAAAGAACTCAGGTTTTCCAAAATGCATCCTGCTTCACATACCAGTATACCACTAACCTTAAGAAAAGTAAACTGTGTTAGAAATTCACATGAAATGTTATTCTTGACAATATGTTGCATAAGAAAACTTCAGAATTTAAAGTAATTGTAAAAAGAAACTGATTGCAATTGATTCTATGGTTGATGCAGAAAATGATGTGAAGATAAAAGGGCATAGATCGCAATAGAAAGAGCAGAAAGAAAGCAGAACAATTTGTGCCATAAAGAAAATCCATCTACACTTTCAATACATCTGGGGATGGAAAGCAGATAAGAAAAGAACAAAAAGTCCAAATGTATGCCATTAAGAAGCGAAATGAAATAAGTAACTTTAAGAGAACCGGACAGTGGAGACATATATTGTCACAGAGAAGCTCCTCCAACTGAAATATCCACTACTTCAGGAAAAGGGCAATAAGAGGAAAAGCATAATCCAGATATCACTTAGCAGAGTTACATTACCTTGTCAAAACAAAGGATTTTATTCATGGAACCAATATTGATAATCACCTGCAATGAGATAATAGAATTTCTGAAAAAATTTAACAGTACATATAAAAAAGATCAATATCTTGAAACTTTTAGTTTTATTTGGTCCACACTAACCCATGTAAAATTGTATGTAATTTATATACTCGTCTCTTAGGAGTCACAATTGGTGACCCAATCGCAAGAAGGAGGGAATCATTCACAGTTCCAACATGACAATTGCAGATCCAAATTTTAGGTTCACTTAAAAGACTCGAGATAGCGGTCTTCTACTGATGAGTTCAAAAACAAATGAATCCCTATGTAAGAGCTGAACTAGCTTTTTAACAACAATGTTTTGGCAGGTAATTACTATATGATGATTAGATTGTCAATTACTTACAAAGAAATAATATGTGATATTACCTCATCAAAAATGGGTACGCTGCCTCCTACAAGACCTGTATTTCCACCTTGAGGTACAACAGCGAGGCACCTTGAATTACAGTATTTAAGAATCTGAGAAACCTGTATATTGGTAGATGGACAACAATTATAAAATTGACACACCCAAAATAATACACCCCGCTTCTAAAGTTACTTATAACTGATGAAAGTAAGTAGCATGCAGAATTTATTTCACATAAATGTCATAAAATGATGCAATCATATGAACGACATATGAACGAACAATTATTAGTACAATGAATTAGTAAAATATTGAATAACCATTATTACTTCAGAAATTAGGAAATTATAAACTCATTCTACATTTTGCATTAAGTTTTCTTCTTCAAGGGAAAAAAAAAGTGATTATTAATTTAAATTTGTATATCAGTTACCAAGTACATGAAAATATCCAACATGGTTATAACAAAACCACACAACATAAAAAGTAACTATCTACACAAAGGTCAAAGTCGGACCCACCGCCCATAGCACTAGAGCATCAGACAATGCAACTTAAGAATCGCTTTTTCAACCACACTTTTTCCTCGATGGACAACTTTTTTGTATTATTTGAAACTTATCTCCACTTTTCAAAACCACATATTCAAAAATCATTTTTCTCAAAATCTCTCACAAAATACACTTAAACCAGTGGACACATTACGGAATGAATAATAAATAAATCATCTCATTTGAAATATTTAACTTAGTAAAGATAATTTAGAGTTTTCTCAAAGTGTTTTTTTTTCCTGTTTTGAATCAGAGTTTTCTCAAAGTTAGGGAGTGTTCTCAAACACATTCGAATGTGAAGTGGAGAGAGGTATTGTGGAAATAACTGCTGGAGATTTGTCTTCTACAGTGGGTTCTATAAGATATGTGGATATGATTTGTTTGACCAAATTCAAATTCGAAATCCAATGACAATGAGATCATGGGCTAAGTGATAAGCTTTTGAACAATTTATCAATAACCGCAAAAAAGTAATAATAACAAAAAGAAATAATGGAATGATTTAAATGGATAATATTTCAGTTAAGAAGCCTCAAACCTGGAGAGCTCAGAATTCATTAATAAAAACTATCATACTTGTAGTACCATTTAAAGAGTTATGAGACACAAGGCAAGAAGACGCCACCAACCTCCTCAGTTGTATGTGGTTGGAGCATAAGCTTACTTGAACCTTTGTGTTTCCTCATCCAATCAGTATTAGCATCATCCAACTTCTCTTCATCCTGAACCACGCCTCTTTCTCCCAGGACCCTTTTGAAATAATTTATATCATCCAAATTAATATTTGAAAAATATGGATTTCTCTGAGTAGTTGACGCCAGAGAAGCCAGATATCTATGTTGAACTGGATAACTATTCCCATTGACTCTCTGGAAAGGACCCGAAGCCCCATTGATATAACCTCGCAATTCAGGTAAGTAACTTCCACCAGAAAATTTTCGAACTCCTGCAATTAATCAAAATTATAATATATAGAATAGCCGAAATTTTGCACTCTGCCATTGTTCAATGCTTGCTTGTACTGTGGTCAATTGTATTTCGCTTTAACAACCTCACACAGAAATACCTCCTAATTGATTATACATTATGTAATCAAGTAAAAAAGGTATACTAATTCGATCATTCATCTAATGCTGAGGATTGACTGAAACTTGAAAGAAACCTTGCTCGAACTGTACATAAAATCGAAATTTTAACCAGTGTAGTAGTCTGCAGATACCACAGATGACGACGAAAATTATTAAACAACGAAGGCACGAAGCACAATTAAAATTAGTAAAATTAGTAATCATAAGAGGGTGTAGTTATTGGTACCTACGGTGCATGAATCATCTGAATTGAAGAAATGACGGTTCGATCGGCGATCAAGTTTGGACGAATGCTTCAGCACACGACAAGTCACTCTCCATTTCTCCATTAGTATTTGTCTATTTGTCTCCCTCGTTTAACTGCTTCTGTCGCACTCAGCTCTATCGGTGAAGAGATGGAGCGGTCAAAAATTCCATTAGTCAATGAACTATATATGTTTCCAATTTGGTTGTTCTACTTTGATTTTCACCAAATTAACCATCTAACTCCATGTATTGTTCCATATAGTCATATGAAAGTATGAAACACAGGTTACCTCAATCAAAACTAATTAGTTGGGGATCAAATTTTTAAATGCGTGATAGATTAGTGATGAGTTTGTAATTTTCTGTAAAACAGCCGAAGCCTTCAACTCGGCGGCGTTATCTTAGCCGAGTCGAAGAGCCACTATCAAGTCTCTCCGCTTCTCCGCTTGGCAATTGGCGTTAAGCCTATCTAGTTTCTGCAACACACAGTTTATCGTCCTCTGCGCACTGTTAATGGCGTCGTCTTCTCTATCTTCTCTCTCTACCGTATGGAACCAACCCCAGTGCGCCCTCCGCGCCACCCTCCCCAAACGATATTCAACAATCTCCTTCTTATTTCTGTCCTCCAAGCCACGTCATTATTCGCCAATTGCAGCTTGTCATGGCCTCCGCCACCTCCGCCGCCACGGGCTCTGGCGAAACTCTGCTGCGGTGTTCTCGAGTAGTTTTTCTCGGTCTCAATCCCATCCTTCGATTTCTAAGGTTTCTGAAACTCCGAGTCTTCATCGTTTCATGCCCAAAGCTACTGCTGGCATCTCCGATGCCTGCGTGTCCGACAGCCAGTCTGAGTAAGTGTGTCCTTCCCCTTTGTGTTGGTTATAGATGCGCAGTTATAAATGCAGTAAAATTAGAACTTCGAAGTAGTTGAAGGTAACGGATTTGGGTAAAGAAGAATGCTGAAAAACAGAGGAACAATAATTGATTAAATGCCTGTTACAAGTTCTTAAGAAGTTTTCTTAAATGTGATTCTACTTGGAATTGCACTGTTTATTCTACTTAATTAATGGATCACTATCCACTCAGAGAGCCCTTTTCGTCCACTGTACAAACATAATTTGTATTTCACCTATGAATCCCACAATCTTCCTTTCACTAAAACTTACTTTTATTGGCTTCTTTATTTGCCATCCATAATCCATTAATCTTTATTCTTCTATTTTCTCTGGTAGATGTTTCCTTTCCAAGAACAGTTCATAGATTAAGATTTTTCCTTGAACTACATAATGGAGAATGTTTTCATGATTTGTCTGCATCGAACCACATCCTATATGAAGCTTTATTTTTAATGTTCGCATCACTAGTACATAAGATATATATTTTCACAACCTTGTAGTAGCATTACATTTGGGGTTTTAATTTGATAAGCTGCCTTGCTAGTGTAGGCTGAAACTTCAATCCCCTTAAGTGCAAGATTGCTCTGCTACTCTACTAGTGCATGGCATTCTTAGAAAGCAATGATAAGAGTTTAGAACATAGCCCGAGCTAGCTAAGATCCTACCTTGGGCTAAAAAATCAATTTAATCGAGCTATAGATTTGTTTTGTGGAGATATCTTATTAGAGAAAGTAATAAGACTTAGTAAGGTTAGAAATCCATCATTTCCTTCTATTCTGATTTTCTAGTTTGACTTGAACAGAATTCTATTTCCCTGGCTTTTTACTAATTTTTAGGTTTTTTTCGACTCTCTATAAATGGGTTCATGCATTATAAACTTGCAATTTAATTATTGAATTCAGATACAAGTCTCTTGTCTCAATCAACCTCTTTCTTCTAAAATTCTATTTGTTGTTTGAATATGTCCAGTGTAAGTTTTTCAATGGTTTTTTAACTGCTTCATTCATTCAAATGAAAATAATTCGAAACATCATGTACATTTTGTGATGTTCCACAATAAAGAAAGTGAGTACTGTCGCTATCTTATATAATTATTCAATTTTCTTTGTCCAGCACTCTGGCTGTTTCTGAAGCTCTCCCAAGAGGTCGTATTTACCATGAAACTTACGGATGTCAGATGAATGTTAATGATATGGAGATTGTATTATCTATCATGAAGAAATCTGGATATAGTGAAGTCGTCAACATCCCTGAAAGTGCAGAAATCATATTTATAAACACTTGTGCAATCAGGGACAACGCAGAACAAAAGGTGTGGCAAAGACTTAACTATTTTTGGTTTCTAAAAAGGCATTGGAAGAGTAATGTTGCTATTGGAAGATCACAATCCCTGTACCCTCCGAAAGTTGTTGTCCTGGGGTGTATGGCTGAGAGGCTAAAGGATAAAATATTAGATGCAGATAAGATGGTCGATGTTGTTTGTGGGCCTGATGCCTACAGGGACCTACCACGACTCTTAGAAGAGGTTGACTCTGGTCAAAAAGGAATCAATACTCTTCTTTCACTGGAAGAAACTTATGCTGATATTAACCCAGTGCGTATCTCTAAAAATTCAATAAGTGCATTTGTATCCGTAATGAGGGGTTGCAATAATATGTGCTCATTTTGCATAGTTCCTTTCACCAGAGGCCGAGAGAGATCACGTCCTGTAGAATCAATAGTTAGAGAGGTGGCAGAGCTTTGGAAGGAAGGAGTGAAAGAGGTCACTCTTCTTGGACAAAATGTAAATAGTTATAACGATACATCTGAGCTTGAACAAGTTGAACCTGGAGTGAACTGGAAATATAGTGAAGGATTTTCCAGCTTAAGCAAAGTGAAAAACGTTGGTTTGCGCTTTGCTGATCTACTTGACAGGCTTGCTGTAGAATTTCCAGAAATGAGATTCAGATACACCTCTCCACACCCTAAAGATTTTCCAGATGAACTACTATATGTCATGAGAGACAGATATAATATCTGCAAAAGCATCCATTTGCCTGCACAATCAGGCAGCAGTACAGTGCTTGAGAGGATGAGGAGAGGATACACCCGAGAAGCATATTTAGATCTTGTGAAGAAGATACGCGATGTAGTTCCTGATATGGGGATAAGCAGTGATTTCATATGTGGTAAGGCCCCACAGTTTATCGTACTTTTACCTTATCATGGTTTGTAGAATCACGGAATGCTTACTCAAGTACTGCATAAATGCATAGTTGAACAATGTTTTACAAAAATGTATCACGGTTTTAATCTTAGAGCATGTTTGTGGACTGCTTGTAAATTGCGACATCAGAGTGTAGGCATTTTAACATGCCTATATGTGGGCATTGGAACAGGTGGCTACAGACAAAGCTCACAAAGTGTTCCCAAAATCTCTACTCTTTATACCTAATATAAGCATTCATCAATGGATCACCTAGCAACAGCAGATTCAACTTACAAGGACACTTTTTGATGCATTAAAACTGGGTTTTTGGCTATTGGTTTTCATTTTACTGCTGATGATCTACAGGTTTCTGTGGAGAAACGGAGGAGGATCACAAGGCTACTTTGAGTCTCATCAAGACTGTTGGCTATGATATGGCATACATGTTTGGTTACAGCATGAGAGAGAAAACCCATGCGCACAGAAATTACATTGATGATGTTCCTGATGGCGTAAAACAGAGGAGGTTAACAGAGCTTATTGAAGCTTTCAGGGAGAGTACAGGTCAGTTCTATGATGCAAGTCGGCACTGTACAACTTGTGTTGGTCGAGGGGCCGAACAGGAGAGCACCTGACACAGAGTTCATTGGGAAAAGTGATAGAGGGCATCGGGTATCATTCTCTAATCTTCCAATTCCAGATATGATCAATAATGATGGGAAACGAAATCCAAAAGTTGGTGATTATGTTGAAGTTCACATATCAAAATCAACAAGAGCGACTCTTTTTGGAGAAGCACTTTGTATTACTAAGTTGAGCTCGTTTGACAAGAACATGAATCAGGACAATGTTGCCTATGCTAGCAACTCTTGAAAAAAAGTAATATTATCCTATATAAACTTGTTTTGCTTCTTCCCTTTATTTATGAGTTAATTTAGTAAGGCAAGATCAAATTTGGCAGCAGTCTACTTACTCGGTAGTTTTCGAGTTGGTAGTTCAAAGTAATATCAATTTTATATTGGATAATATTGGAGCAAACTTTTCTGTTTTCTATTACAGTAGTGTTCTATTGATCTGGGAAGTAGTGTCCCGCCGTTACACGGGTACTGAAGATGCATTTTGTTGGTATGAAAAAGTTTCAGGATGTGTGCGGGTTTTTGTATAAATTGTATTGGATTATATTTTTGTTTTATTTTTATATGATTACACAGCTTGATCCACATTCTCTTCATTCTTAAACCAAGATACATATAATTATTTATTGTTATGAAAAAGTCCTGGAGCGTGATCTCGTTTTGCTTTGGAATGGGTTAGTACTGTGTTGGTTTTTGTATTCGATTAGCTTTTTGTTTTATTTTATGATTAGAAGGCGTGATCCAGATTTACTCTTGAAGCAACATATAATTACTGTTAAGAAAATTTTTGGAGTTCTTGTTGGTTTTGCGTTGAAAAGGGTTACTGGGTTAGGTGGTGGTATTTGTAGATGAGCATTTACTCTAAAAGAAGATATCAGTATTATTGTTTCATCAAAGTGGAGTAACGATAAAAAGATAGTATTATTGTTATGGAAGAGTTTTGGAATGTTTGTTGGTTTAGTATTGGATTAGGTGTTTGTTTTATTTTGTACGATTAGGCATCTTGAATCTTGATCCACGCTTAAATCAAAGATGCATAGTTATTGTCACTTTAATTTAAGACTTTGTTATAATTTTTTTTTAAAAAAAAAAAATTATTGTTTCCAATTATTATTATTTATCATCACTCATTTGACTGACTTAATATTTTTTTTACCATACATATCCAAATGAGTAACTACAAATAATAATTGAAAAAATGATTTTTTTTTTTCTAGGCAAAATGAATTTTTATGTTAAACTATGACAAAGTCTTAAATTATGTTTTATATAAATATATATATATAACCACGATCGAATGAAGGTTTTTTCTCCCACTGAACTACAAAAAAATAATGTCCTCATTTCATTTTTACTATGCTTCTTTTTCTCTACTCTCTTTACAAATGCTCTTCAAAATCTCTACCAATCTTTCGATCAGAATCACCACTATAGTGGTATATTAGTACATCTTTCATTGTGATTTATCTTATGTTTGATAGAGACAGCAATGTTTCAAAATCATTGCTGGTGCCATAGTTATAGTACTACAAAGTGTTTTTGATCTCATGCGACATTCGTTGGTAAAATCGGGATCAAATCCAGAATCAGCGTGGCAAGGTAAAGCTCCAAGAGTTTAGAAAATTTTCTGGCAACCAACAACATGGTCGGAAAATTTTTGGGACTGTTAGAATTTTGCCTCATCATGCTGGTTTTGGATCTAGTTTCGATTTTCTAAATGGAGATCGTATGCAACCGGAAAACAGTTAGTAGTGCCATAATTACGGCCACCAATGGTTTTGAAACATTACTATTGATTGAGATTATTTGAAAAACAATTTTTAGAATTCTAACTGAGAAATAAAAAAAAATTATACTTGAAAAATGTCATATCAATATAATGAGTGATTGAAAATGATGAAAGAGATAAAACAATTTTGGTGCTTCAAGTCGGTGTCCCGCCCCCCAAAACCCAAAAAAAAAAAATAACGTGGACATGTTTACTAATGTTGTAATTACGCTCATTTCGTTGCCAGAACTTTTGTTTTGTTTGGTTAATATTGATAATTGAAGATTGGGAGACAAAATAGACATGAATATATAATTTTTTTGTGCAAGAAACTTCTTTTCCCTCTTATTTTCATTTTCATGTGAAACATTGAGGATAGATTATGTAGGTGAATACAGGACCGTATCTGCAATGACTAGGACCTTACTTGCAATGGCTATGTAATGAGAATGAATGAAGTTGATGAAAATTGAAAACTGTTATGAATAATAATTGAAGTGTTATGAATAATTGAGAATAATTTGGTGGTTATGAATTATGAGGAATAATTTGGTGGAGGAATAATTTGGTGGAGGAATAATTTGGTAAAAGATGTAATTATTATATGTGAATGACTATTATACCCTTGATGAAATTATGTAATTCACGATTGTCTTGAATTCAAGTTTTCCTATAAATAGAGCTCAGTTATTAATGAAATTTATTCACGAATTCCTTAGAATTCATTCTCTCTAAATTCTCTCTATTGTTTCTATACTTTTATAACACGTTATCGACACAGTCTCTAGCCATTTGAGTAATATGAAGGGGTATGCTTTCTACAGCATCTATTGATGAACCTCTGTACTGAAAACCTTAATATTAGTCAGATTAATTGTCTCTAAAACTATGCTCTGAACAATTCTACGGATCAAGATTCTCTCCTCTCAAAATCATCTTCATTGAGAGATCTCCATTATTCTTCTTCCTCTTCTCTCATTATCTCCGTTCTCTTTCTTCAGCACGCAATATTCATAACTTTTCTCTCATCTCTAGTGTTTAATTATAGTTTAATAATATTATATTTTGGCTTAATGATGATTATTGCATTATGGGCAATTCAAGAATTGGCAAATGGAGGAAATACGTGCATGTTCAATTGCTTATGCCAAAGAAAACGGAAAAGGTATATATATATATATTATATTACTTTATAATATAATAATATATTAAACTATAATATTCGTTTTCTCGAGATATAAGGAGCATACGTTATCAAAATCAAATTTTCTCGACTCCATTATATTCGATTTAACGAGGGCTTCGATTTGACACCAATATTAATAGGGTAATAACTCGTTGTTTGAAATATGTTATTATCAAACTTTCAAAATTTACAAATTAGTACACCAATTTTTGAAAAAGTTACAAAATAGTCCTTGAATATTTTGATATTGATAAATTGAAGTAGAAAGGAGATAATTTTCCAATCGTAAAACATTGATAAAATATTTTTGACAATTTTACTTTTGCGAATTGGAATGGACAATTTTACCCTTAGGGTAAAACCGAGCCTAATTTTTGACGACGTTGAAAAATGGATAGAATATTCATGAAGAAATTCTAAATCCATTGATTATATAAAATGGCTTGAAGTCCATTTGAGTTAAAAGATCGAAATATTAATGTAACTCCCGAAGAGTTCAATTACATAATGTACTTATTCTAAAAGGATAAGTGTGCTTTCTTGTAAAAGTAATGAGTATTTGTTCAGAAGAACAAATTTGCTCCGTAGAAGCGATTCAATATTTAATTCTCGCACTTTATTTCTTGCAATTTAATTACGCAATACCTCCTACTTGATGATGGGTTCAACCGTCACTAAGCGGAAGGTTTTATATATTTTTACACTTTATATGCTAAGTGATGGGTAATACCTTCTCTTGAGCAGATCCTACTCTGAAGAAGTAGTTAAACATTATGCAATTTAATTCTTGCTATTTAAATTAGTAAATTTATATTTATTGCAATAATTCCCATAAGGTAGATTCGACCACCTATTGGAGGAAATTTAATTTCTGCAATTTAAATTTATGCACTTTATAGTTTGAGTATATTTCCAATGTGGTGGGTAATACCACACGATTGGTGTGCATATTTTCAATGTGGTGGGTTATAATACACGATTGGTTATAACGAATCCTACTCCGAGAAGAAGTAGTTGATCAAATATTCTAATCATACTCTCGAAGCGATGACGATGAGAATAAAATTACTTCTCCATATATCACAGAATATTAATGGAGAAAATTGAGCAAGTGGTACTTGAAGTTACCATTGGATAAATAGATGAAAGTAAAATGCTCAATAGATCCCATATTGATAAAAGGAACATATCATATGAAGTGATTATATGAAGTAATCTCATCGATGATATGAGATTGTATTAATATGAGAATAAAATGCTCTTGAAGAAGCATAATCACTAGATTTCTGTATTTGAATAAAGCCAATATGATATTATTACTCCAGAAGAAGTACAAAACAGCCGAAGTGGAACATATTGAGAATATCAAAGATGACAATAAACACTCGAAAATATAGAAATACGAAAGAAAATATATATTGAACCCATAAATGAGGGATGCGTCTCGAGAGTATAAATCTCGTAACTCTGCCACCTAACATTCGGGTTCATAATGAAAGATCAAAGGATCTCTTTTTCGCTTGACACCGATGATCTGTGACCAGATGGGTTTGACTTCCACAGATTTTTGAACATATGATTGAATCTTGATGAGTAGATCAGCAACTGTATTAGCAGAAACAAGTATATTTCTCGCTGAACGAGAAATAAATTTATGTTCTACACCCTGATCTAGAAATGCTAGCAAACCATCGAAGAAATAATTAATATTTAACAAACCTATGGGTTTGGTATGAAAATTCCACTGTGCAAATGATACTATATTGAATATTTCCTCCAGCGTGTTATAGCCACCTGGAAGAACAATAAAAGCATCACTATTGCTCATCATATACATCGACGATCATGGATGGATTGTGTTTGTAGCATCAATCGATTGGACTAATGACATTTCTAACTCCAATTCGATTCACTCCAATTCGATGAAAAGGTATTATACTTGACACTCTTATCCCCCATAATTGTGCGGCCATCGTAAGACTCCTTAATAGTTTGTTATTAGTCCTTCCATATAGTATATTGATATTTTGTTTCCCTAACTCCCTTACAAGTTGGTCTGCCATATCCACATATTGGATATGACCTACTAGTCTGGAGCCACCAAGAACATATATAGTTTTTACTTGGCGAGGTAAAGATTGACTTACATGAGATGATTTTGATATCTCCATCTCCATCTCCACCTCTATTTTTCTCTTTCAACGAATGAATGATAGATATATGAATCCCTCTATTTAAAGAAAAATTTTCAAACCAATAATTGGAGTGCACTATTTACTTTTGACAAATATGAAAGAAAAAAGCGAAAATTTTTTAGTGATATGACATATAGTTGTCGAGATTGAAAAATAATATATATATCTTAAAATTGAAACGATATTTACAAATAAAAGAAATATATTGATCTTTGTTATTACACGAGCTTTCTTACATAAATATGGGAAAATCATTATGCTAAATTTTTCTACTAAATTTACAAACGGGATCTTCTAAAGTAAGTTTTTCAAGATTGTAGCGTTTGTTGATCTTTGAATTTGGCCCATAAGGCCATTAGCTCACCTTATGCGTGTCTACTAGGATGTGTCTCAAGAGCCTGTTGAATATCATCCAAAGGCTCCTTACTCAATCCATCCTTAATGAATGCTATTTTATCTTCTCGGTTTACGGACAAGTACCCCATGATTTACATCTAGTGTCACATGTCCATCGAGCACACTTGTAGCATCCTCCTAATCTTTTGCTCTCCGTCTCTTTGAAAAACTACTTTTACCCATACCAGGCATGTATTTCAAGGAATTGAAACCTCACGAGATAATCGAACCTTTGCTTCAATCAAGCATCGGATATCTTGTGGGATACCCTTATTCATTAGCATCCTTAATCTTTCCAGCCTACATCGATAAATCCTTTTTAGGATTTTGATTGGTAGTGATGGATAGTATTTTCGAAGATTTGAGAGCATATGATCCATTATAATGTATAGACCCTTGTTAGGATGAATTTTGCAATAATTTTGATGATTTATTTATAGAATAATACGATCGTATGAAATAAGACTCAATAAATAAAATGAAGCGTAAGAGCTACGATTTGAATTAAATAATAGTCGGATGTGATGCGTATGAGCTGTAACCGTGTTTGAACAGTAGTAGACAATAATGTCACCAAAAGATGATGGAATATGTCGGTGAATTGTTTCTATGATAAATCATGTTGAGCACTATCTGAGATACTAGTGAAATCGATATAAAAATTTCTTGAACTAGAAGTTCAATAATACTCGTTCTGAGCCAGTTGACCATCCCGGTTTAAATAATTATTGAAATCAATATTTCAAGTGAAGAATTAAAAGAATTCTTCAATGATTGTTCTCGATAAATGATGAAATCATTACTAGCCAATATTGGAAATAAATCGCAAATATATACGGAATAAAGGATGAGAAATATGGGCTACTCATCCTCCATGTGGACTACTAGATATTATGATATGGATCCACTAGATAGTCACATGTGTATATGATTAAGTAATTTGAAATTTCTGAAATATTTGCTCACGGTATGAGCATGATTTCAGATTTAATGATAAAGCTAGTAAATGTATATCCCAATGATTTGAATAAATCCTTGAAGGATTTGAGTATGCATACAAGTGGGATATTATATGGCAAATTATTTAAAGTCCTCAAATAAATTGCCGATATCGAGAATAGAATGCAAACGGTCTAAATTCCCATATTAAAAATTTGAATGATGAGAACATATATGATTAAAATCATACCAATTTGTATGAGTTTTGGTGTTCTAAATTTTCTCACCATGAGGGGGAGTATTAAAGGTTGAAAATAAATGCATCATGTTATATCCTCAATTGAAATACTGAACTTGAAGTTCAAAGATGCATGAAAGGCTATGAACAATCACATATATAAATTTCGATGCTTTGATAAGTTAGCGTGTGAAGCGTTGATATTTCCAAACATATATATCAAAGCAAATTATAAAAGATGGTCTTAATAACGGAGGCATATGCTCTTGAAGAGTATATAGACATAACTATATTGTATAATCCTACAAGAGGATTGATAATGAGATATCTCGATAAGTTATGTCGATATGGGGAAAGAAATGAAATTGAAAAGTGTCGACACGATATGAAAATGTAGCGCTACATATGATCAATGATAATGAAAATATTGAGATATATTGAAGATGATAAATGGTGAATGTGAAATCCTTAACTTACGAGATGATGAGATGATGATGACTAGTGCTCAAGTTTAAAGATAAGCATGGTGGTCATTATATGTTGCATGCTCATGAAAGTTAAATTACCGATCGTGTGTGTGTAGTAGAAAAGGAAATTAAAGGATCGGATGAGTTAAACCCGTGTTTATGAGTACCCTAAAGGGTGAACTAAGCCCACAGGAATGAAATAACTTATTAAGTGAGTATTAAATGTTAAATGATATATTTTAAATGTTAGTTAGTTATGAAGGTTTACTTATATGTTTACATGTTTTTACAATGAATTTATATGCTTTAAATTGTGTATTTGGAGACATATGTTCATGGTGAATGTTTTGTAGTTGTGTAAGAAAATTGATGCACTCTAAATGAACGAAGAGTATAAAATCAATGTATATGATACTCATACAAATGTATGAAAGATTTTGAAATGCTTATGACATACTTGTATAAAATACGCGTTGCACTCTTTTTCCCTTAGTGAGGTTTTATCCCATTGGGTTTTCCTAGCAAGGTTTTTAATGAGGCAACTTTAAAGGCATATTCACATGAATAATGTACTCTTTTTCCTTCATTAGGTTTTTTCCCATTTGGGTTTTTCCTAATAAGGTTTTAACGAGGCATATTCATGGTATATTGAGAACGATAGGAGAAATTGATACAGATGTATCTATTGGATCAAGTTATAATGGAGCTAATGCTTTAGATCCAAACGATGATGATATTGAAATCATTTACCGTAAAGATATCGATTCTCAAGATATGAAATCGAGCGGGCGGTTGTACTCTTTTTCCTTCGATCAAGTTTTTTCCCTGGGTTTTCTTGACAAGGTTTTAACGAGGCAAAGACGTGAATACTCATACGCGATAGACATCGGGGAGCAATGTTTTGATGAAGCGGTATATAACCACTCCAAGCTATCCTGCAATCGGTTTGGAAGTTTTTTCCCCTTTGGGTTTTTCTCCAAGCAGTCAGGAAGACATTTGTATTAATAGTCATTCAAGGGAGTGTTATGAATAATAATTGAAGTGTTATGAATAATTGAGAATAATTTGGTGGTTATGAATTATGAGGAATAATTTGGTGGAGGAATAATTTGGTGGAGGAATAATTTGGTAAAAGATGTAATTATTATATGTGAATGACTATTATACCCTTGATGAAATTATGTAATTACGATTGTCTTGAATTCAAGTTTTTCATAAATAGAGCTGATTATTAATGAAATTTATTCCTGAGAATTCCTTAGAATTCATTCTCTCTAAATTCTCTCTATTGTTTCTATACTTTTATAACAAAAACCATTTTATTGGCAAAATATAAGAAGATGCTCATTTTTCAATCTCGTTGATACTCGACATTTTTTATAATTCGTCCAATAATTTAGATTCGTTACAATAAGACTTCTTGATCATAAGATTGGATGTGGTTCACATTTCAAGAAAATCATCTTGAATTTCTCATGTGCCTCATTTGTCCGTTTGATTCCTGCCCCCAGCTGAGAAGTTAAAATTTGGGTGTTGATTGTATGGGGTTTATCCACTTATATCCATGTAATTGGCCATGAACCAAAATCTTCTCAATTATTCTCAGTGGCGGATCCAGAGATTACAAGTTGAGGGGGCACAAATATTAGCTCCCGTAGGGAAAAAATTTTTAGAGGGTCGGGCCGATAAAAAATATTACTAAAAAGTAAAAAATTTAACATGTATTTGAGTTAATCTTTAATTTAAATTTAAATAGTGAACTATAAGATTTTTTTAATAATAATGATAAGTGATGTATGATACAAGATTACTATTAATAAATTTGATTGAATATTATATACTTGAAGAGCTCATTTGACATTCATTTTCTTAAAAATCTTTACCAAACATATTCTAATTATAGATTAATAGAAAATTGACACATATAATTTTTAAAATTCAAAGTGAAGTTATAGATTTTTAGAGATTTTTAGAGTAAGAATAAACAAATAGACTAAGGGTATGTTCTTTCCACCTTAAATTTCACTAACTTAAATTTACTTTTTCTCTCTCATCATTTTCAACCATTCATTCATTGATTTAATAATTACTTTATATTTTTTAATACTTCATCTCTAATTCTCAATTACACATTTAGTCAAACTTTAATCAACACCAAATTTAAGTTAGAAAGAACATACCCTAAATTAACAAAATGTCAATCATCATCAAATTAAATGGACTACACAAACTCTTTTAAGTCACATTTGTCATTGCTAAACAAGAGGAAATGATAATGATTCTTTGTGAATAATTACATGGACTCAAATTAATATATTTGGTGCCTTGTGATTTTTTTTTAATCAGATTTTTTTTTTTTTTGGGTTTTGTACTCAAAAAAAAAAAAAAATTGGATTGAAAGTTGAGGGGTCACGTGACCCCTCAGGACCCCCCTTGGGTCCGCCTCTGATTATTCTCCTCCATATCTAAAAATTCTTGCCTTTTTTTGGTTGGAATTTTACTTCTAATTTCGGCTCAAACTCACTAATGCTAGCCAAGGTCTTGCTATTAAAAAATGACGTGACAATAATAAATGTATTATAATACTCCCCGGTCCCATTAAGATGGACTTATTTTATATTTTACTTATCTCAAATTATAAATTTTTTTTTATTGAAAAGTTCTATTTATTTTCTAATTAACTAAAGTACTCCTACTTAATTTTTTTGGAATACCAAACATCAACGGGGTATTTTATATCTCAAAGATATTAATCATTTTCACATTACTTTTTTGTCATTTAATGTAAGGATAAAATATGGAGAATATATAAATATTTTGTAATTCCAACAATATTTAAAATATTTTCTTAATATTGTGTGTGAAAATCTAGGGATGAACACAATTCGATTTGGGTGATTTTTGATAAATTTTCAAACCAAACCACTTGAAGTGAACTGGAAAAATTCCAAACCAAATCAAATCACTTCACTTTTCGAACAGTTTAGGAAACAAAAAACAAAATGAATATATACCATGCATGTTAAAAATAAGCACTAACCTAAAAGTTGTCGACATAACATCAATATCATTATAAATTCAATTAAGAAAATATTAGAATCACCGTATATTAAATAAAATGTTACAAATACAAATTTTACAATACTCATCTCAAATTTTAAAATAACACGTAAATATCAATATCAATATCAGGCACCGAAAAATGATGACTTAAGACTAAGAGATTAGGTACAGATGATGGGAATAATATAAGAAGGAAAAAAACTAAAGAATAAAAGGATGAGTCAAGCACCAACCGAGTATTTGGGCATACTAAGTGCTCGATCGATTTGGACTTTAGTATGAAATTGCTCAACCCCCACCAGCCCCCCCCCCCCTGTCTAAAGAAATAATTGGAGTCCATCGAATGTATATCTAAAATGTAAAATATAATGTATAGTTTTAGACTTTTATTGATTGTAATTTCTACAAAATTAATTTTTCTTATTTTTTATTTTATTTTTGTTATTTTGTAGTTTGGCAATTTGAAATAGTTTAAAACAGTTTGAAAATTTTAAAAGTTAAACCAAACCACTTTCAAGCGATTCGGTTCAGTTCAAAATCAAAGTGTTGACCGAATCCACGTGAATCCAAACCACAGTTTCAAAAAAGCATTTTCAGTTCGGATTTGCGGTTTCATTGTTCAGCTCTATGCAAAATGGTGGGTGCCTATCTTATCGGGATGGGGGCAGTAATAATTTTAGTTGAACACACGGTAGATTTTTGGAGTTAATTTGGTGTAGTTAAGCATGCACATTATTATATATTTCGGATGGGATACCATATCCATGGAGATATATATAGTGTCAGAATTGTTCAAGTATTCTCATTCCTACATGACTACCTTTGATCGTTGATTCCAATCACATATGATTTTCATTGAGAAAATTAAAATCAGATCCAAAACCAACACAGTGAGATGAAATTTTAATAGTTTGTAAAATTTTCCAACGACGCCATTGACCGACAACCCCTTAACTTTGACCGGTGGTCAATATCATCGTCAGAAAATTTTACAAACTAATGGAGTTTCGTCTCATCATGATAGTGCCCCTTTTTTTATAACTTTAAACAAATTTTTATATATTTTAATACATTCTCATCTAAAGTCAAATTAATTATATCCACATATTTTTTGGGATCCACTGTACTACACAAATCTCCATAACTCAATTACACTCATTCTCTCTCCTATTACACATTAAAATCTATACAAAGTTGTAAAAACTTGCAACATAATACCCGCTTAATTCTGAATCTGATCTTAATTTTCCCAATAAAAATCGTATGTGATCAAAATCGATAGTTAAAAGGTGGGTATGTAGGATGCTACTTCAATATAATAGCACTCGTGGGAACACTTGAACAATTCTATGTAGCAACAATAGTGTGTACTCTAAAGATAGATCAACTGCAGTTAAGTTTTAAATTTTAAGTAGAAGATTTTTTTTTTTTTTTTTTATTTTTGTTTCTGAAAGGAATGAAGGGAAGTTGAAAAGTTTGGACAATTTATGAGCTAGGCAGTACGTAACAGGGACAGATAGATACAGAAGTAGGTTAGCTAGCCAGCTAGGGTAGGTATAGGGCTAGGGTGCGGGTGGGGTAGGGGTAGAAGTCTCAGAGTAGAGTGTTATCCATGGTTTCTTGGTACCAGTGTTATCTATGGTTTCTTGGTACCAAAATGTGTAATTCCGGACACTCCAATCGGTCACTGGCCTCAGTCTGCCTCTGAGCGTCGTGAATGAGAAATCAGACACTCCAGTGATCGGCGTAGTGGAGGCGTAGTGCTATAAGGGGCCCCAAAGGAGTGAAAATCACATCACGCTACGACTGAATCTTGGCTAGTAACTCAGACTATCCTATCACTGGAGCTTTGCCCGGGGCGCAATTATCTATGGTTTCTTACTCGAACAAAGTGAAGACAGAGGGGAGAAAGGGCTGTCGTAATTGCTGCACCCGATACGGACATGTAATTAATCTCCACACTTTAGATTTTCTTCTTTTATTTCTTTTCCATTCTTTTCTTCTCTCTCAAAATAATCAATAATCAATATTTCTTCAAACAAAGACAAAAAGAATGAATTCTCTCTCATCTACTCCTTATCTCTCTCTCAAAATATATAGAAAATGACATTTTGTGCAACTCTTTACCCACTAGTAGAAAATAATTAAAATCAAATGACAATTCCATCCACCCATCATAGGTCTATCTTATGAATGTATGAATATCTGTGTCGAAATATTTGTGTATATTTATAATATTTTTCGAAATATGTATACACAAAAATTAATTATCTACTCCAAAAATGTATACATAACATAATATATTTATGTAAATATTTATACACGGATACACTAATAAAGAGTGAAATAAAATTAAGATTCATTATGTAAATCCAATAAAAGTGTGAATATTTGTTATGATAAATTTTACTTGTATTTATAATATTTCTCGAAATATACATACACGCAAAGAAGGTGCACGTGTGCAGCGTAGGTTATAAAAACCCCATAAGTGATTGATATTTCTCGAAACAATTCTTGGAGAAAAATGGATTCTGAAAGATGGGTTTTGATGGGAATAATAACAGTTATTATATTACTATGGTGGTTGAAAAATTACAAAGAAAAAGAGAAGAAGAAAGGGGTTCCAAGAGGGAGCTCAGGTTGGCCTCTGATAGGGGAAACTCTTGAATTCATAGCATGTGGTTACACCTCAAAACCTGTTTCTTTCATGGATAAGCGCAAGTCTATGTAAGCTGCTTCTTCTTCTTCTTCTTCATCAACATTTTTTTTTTTTTTTTATTTTTTGTGTTTACTTATGATCTTGAGTGCATGTTTATGTTTGGCTGAGAAATGTGAAGTATGCTATTTTCAGTAGTTGATTGATCTGCAGAAATGGGTGGTAAATAGAAAAAAATGGGGAGGAGAAAGGAAAGATTTTTTCCACTTCTTGAGTGAGAGAAAAGTGTGGGAAGAAGGAGAAGAAGGGTTTTGATTTTCTTTTGAACATGAATTTTGCCGACAAAGTGAATCTTTATCGCACAATTAATTCATTAAGGACTCCGAAACTAGGTAACGATGATCCAGATTTTGGCACAATACTTTCTTGACATGTTTTGGTATGAAGGATCAAACACTAGTCGCAAAGAAAAAGGAAAGAAAGAGGAAAGAAAGAGAAAAGAAAGAGAAAAAAACAAAAACAAAAAGAAGAATGTGAAAACCCTGGTTTATGACACGGTGGGCGGCGCATTAAGTGCTTGTTTGGCAAACATATTTTGGGAGAAGAAAAAAAAGTGATCTTGTGAGAGAATTAAAAGAAAGAGAGTAAGTATATGAAGAAATAAGAAAAATATATAAATTTTTTGAGTGTGGGTTTGAAACTTGAAAGTGAACCTAAAAAAAGTGATTAATTTCCTAAATTTTGTCAAACCGAGATCAAGGTTATTTCAATGGCGGTCCTGGGACTAGACAATCTAGGCGACTGCATTTGGTTATTGTATGTTTTCATCTTAATAGAAAAGAGCCTACAAACATCAAATTCATTATTAAAACAAAAAGGGAAGGAAAAAAAAAAAAACCTCAATATCAACTTTAGGGTAGTGTCTCAAGGTGGGATTATTCTTTACTTGTTTTCTTATAATGTTTCTTTGACTGTATGCTCTCGAGAAAAAATATTTTTTCTTGTGAAAAAAGTAACTTTGTCAAATATGATCTACTTTTCTGGTTCTCTTTTGTACCATTTCGGTAAAATATTTTACCATGAGTACATTGTCGTGAAATTCAGAAACATTTTTGAAGTTTGTAATCATCATTTTGCTTGTTTTCTTGCTAAAGTATGGTATATTATATTATATTAGATACTATTACTATTGAAATATACCACACGTTTTTTTACAACTTTTAATAAATTTTTACACATTTTAACACATTCACATCAAAAGTCAAACCAATTACATCCACATATTTTCTGTGACCCACTGTACTACATAAATCTCCACCATTTAATCCCACTCATTCTCTCTCCTATTTCACATCAAAACTCACAAATACTCATAAATACACATGCATACACTAACGGGGGCATACTCCATTTATTTGGATTAGGCATCTGGGACTAGTTATGATAACTTGTCCATAAATTCTTGTCATCTTGTGAGAGAAAATTCACAATTTTCTTCACTTACGTACCACCTCGGACGTCGAAGCGTCATATTTTGGTGTGTCCGCCCAATAAAAATGAAACATCTCAACTACTATCTCTCTCTCTAACCATCTAGAAATTTACTTTTTGATTAGACTACCATCCAAGGTAGTTCGATTTTATTAGGCACCGCTGTTATACGATGGCAGTGGCTACGGCCTTTTTTCCTTGTTGTTTTTTTTAACATAAAAAATAAGTACTTTCCAATTTTGTCCTTTAGAAAGTTTAGTCAAGCAAAGCCCACAATGTAGGCTCAATTTCGTTTGGTCCAGCTACTTTTCATCTGACTTTTTTTGAATTCATTTTCAAACACACATTTTTGTCGGGTACATAACCTTTTACACTTTTCAATCGTAAACATTGTGTGCATCATCAGACCCTCTTCAATTCTAACTCATCATCCTATCTATGTGTGTCTGTGTTCAATTAGGTACGGGAATGTATTCAAAACAAACATTCTCGGGAAGGCTATAATAGTATCGACCGATCCGGAAGTAAACAAGGCAATATTGCAAAATCATGGAAACGTTTTTGTACCATGTTATCCCAAATCAATATGTGAACTCCTTGGAAAATATTCAATACTTCAAATGAATGGACATGCTCACAAGAGGGTGCACACACTCATTGGTGTTTTCTTGAAATCACACCAACTTAAGGAACGCATCACTAGAGACATTGAGAGAACCGTTAGACTCTCCTTGTCGACTTGGGTGGACAAAAGCCACCATGTTTACCTTCAAGACGAAACCAAAAAGGTACTCAATTTCTTTCGGTTAAAATTTTTATAGTTTTATTTTTGTTTTTATAACACGTGAGTTCGGCTGTTCGAGCGTGATGAATTTAGGCATGTTTGGTTAATGGCATGGACAAGACTAGTGAGTAGTCTTGTGTAGTTTACCTTACCAAACAAGTCATGTATGGTTTCATAGGGGAATTTTGATTGACATTGTCTTCTCAAATATGATAGATTACGTTTGAGATTCTTGCGAGGGTGTTATTAAGTGTTGGCCCGGGCGAAGACATGGACTTCCTAAAGCGAGAATTTGAAGAATTTATCAAAGGGTTAATTTGTTTGCCAATTAAACTCCCCGGGACGAGATTATATAAATCTCTGCAGGTGAATATTGTTGCTTTACTTACACTCATTAAACCAAACTTGTTTAAGTAGTGATTGACTATGTGCACTCAAATTAATACACGAATTTTTACAGTCAAGGCAAAGGTTGCTGAAGTTGGTGAGAAGAATAGTAGAGGAGAGGAAAATGGCTATGGAGAAAACACAAGAAAAGGGTTTTCCAAATGATGTAGTTGACGTACTGCTACGTGAATCGGGGGAATCAGATGAAATGCTTAGACTCCCGATCGATTTTATCAGTGGGAACATTATAGAGATGATGATCCCAGGAGAAGAGACAGTCCCAACTGCCATGACTATAGCGATCAAGTTGTTGACTGACAACCCAAACGCCCTAGCACGATTGGTGGTTAGTATTAATCTTCTCTCGCAAGTTCATGTTTTTCTTACACATCTTGGTTCCTGGAGTATTGTTTAACAAGGTTATGAAATAATTGTGTGCACCTAACACAAAAGTTAATTTCGGATGGGAAAAAAATGAACGAGTTGTCCAAAAAAGATATCACACGTGGAAAGAATGCAAGACGACTTGTAATTATTACTTCTCGTAGATGGATTGCTTCTTTGTCATAAAATTAACTTGGATTATATTAAGTGTACACACAAATTTGTACACTTGGACGTAAACCCTCTTAATGGTGGAGAAGGTAAATTATCAAGTACTCTATTAGATGGTATGTTGTCAACGTTACTTTATGTTTTTGGAGTCATTTAATTCATTTAATTCTTTATACCGATTTTATCTTCCATTTGGGACACACACATGGAAGATAGTGACATGTGTGTGTGCCCACATTTTTTGGATGAGAGATTATAAGGTTCAAATTGTAAGAATTCTTGCAACATTAACAGCCCGTTCTTTTACAATTTTTAATAAATTTTTACACATTTTAATACATTCACATCAAAAGTCAAACCAATTACATCCACATATTTTCTGGGATCCACTGTACTACATAAATCTCCACCATTCAATTTCACTCATTCTCTCTCATATTTCACATCAAAACTCATAAATACTCATAAATACACATACACTAACGGGGGCTAAGTGTCTGTCGGACCATATTGTTAGGAGTCTTACTACTATTTTATGCAACTCTTTTAACTTTTCATATTAATTTAATTAATTTCAAAAATTCCATAAGCCAAACAATTTTTTAACTTTTTATTATTTATTATTTTCTCTGACAATACCAGGAGGAGAACACGGAACTCAAGAGACTAAAAGAATCTTCCGGCGAAGAGTATTCCTGGACGGATTATATGTCCTTGTCATTCACCCAAAATGTGAGTCCTTAACCATTCAATATTATTATACGGGAGCTAAATAAATTTTATACCTATTGAAAATCCTCTTAACATCAGATTATTTCGGTTTCCAAATGCGGGATTGTCATTTTTTCCCCCTGATCAGGTGATCAATGAAACCTTGAGGCTCGCAAATATTATAAATGCAGTATGGAGAAAAGCCCTCAAAGATGTCAAAATTAAAGGTAGAGCAATTTTATGTGACTAAAAAAAATGTACATATATACTTAGTTTTTATTCTCCTTTTGCAGATTACTTGATACCAGAAGGATGGTGCGTCATGGCGTCCTTCAGTTCAGTTCACTCTGATAGCATAAATTATGAACACCCTTATGAATTTAATCCTGGCCGATGGGATGTAGGTCCCTTCTCCCCATTAAAATTTCAAGTCACAATGCATGTACTAAAGTTTCTTTAAGAATATGTTATATATTCTTCGTACGTGATACTGCTTGTTAATTTCGTTCTGATGATTTTGTTATGTGGCAGAAAATAGGCGCTGCTATGAGTAGCAATACGTTTACACCTTTCGGTGGAGGACAAAGGCTATGTCCTGGTCTAGAACTTTCACGACTCGAAATCTCAATTTTTCTTCATCATTTTGTTACTGCATACAGGTAAAATGCCATTCTTGATGCTAGGATAAGTTTCTTTTTCTCGTACAAACACATAAATTTCTTCATTGAGAAAATTTTCAAGACTTTTGGAGTATTTGGCATTAGGTGCTCAGTCTAATCAGCACGGAGTCACATTATTTAGTGCATTGTGGCCAGTATTTAGAAACACACAAATGTTCACACACTAATGGGATCACAGACGCCTTAACATAGAGGTGGGTAAAATGGTAATTTCATTCTACCTTCAATTAGTGTGTGGACACTTGTATCAACATATTTGTGCATGTTGTATGCACGCATTATTTTCGTACTATGATTGGGTAGTGGAACCTGTCCACATTACAAATTTACAATGTGACCTTTCACCTATTCGTGTGCACAGATGGGTGGCCAAGAAGGATGAAATAGTCTATTTTCCAACAGTGAGAATGAGGAGGAAGCTGCCTATCACCATCACGCCCTTATCACCATAATATCCAGTTGACAAATATGGTCCGTCCCACCGATGATTTCGGTCCAGATCCTGCTGGATAGACCCATACATGCAGCCATCCGGATCTACCATCCAACTAACCGAGCTCCAAGACCTCTTACATAATTCTCTGTAATCGACAATCTATTATTATTATTCGGTCAAGAGGCTTCTATTATAGTCATATTCGTATCATTTGGCATTTTGTGGGCAAATGTACTAGAAAATTGAACATTAGAGAATTAGTTATAGCGTCACCATCGGGTGTCTAATTAATGGGGGGTCTTTCTTGCCTGGTTAGGTTAAGTAGGACGAAAAAATGCAAGTGGAGATATAATAATTCTTATAACTCTTGAGGCTTCTCTTTTTATCATCATGTCAAGCTCATGTTATAGTTGGATAAGAAAGAATATATGAGTTGGTGGTTACGAAATTGAAGATAAATGGTGGTCCAATCCCATGCTGCGCTACCCCAACAATAATGCCTACCATATGCTTGATTAAATTTATATGAAAATTTTGGTGGGTTGAGGAATCATCTTAACAAATGATCGCAACGCGCATAAACTATTACCAAGTTCCCTTTAAACGTTTATAAAGCATGATAGGGAACTATTTTTAAAATTTTTTATCATTTTTTATCACTTTTTTATCCATTCTTTTTTTGTCCTAAATCAATCACATTACATCTACAAATCTCCACCATTTAACTCCACTCATTCTCTCTTCTCTTTTACCATTAAAACTTTTAAAAACCATTAAAAATCAATTCCTATCACCCTATATTAAGATTAAATAACAGGGTGTGGCTACTTGCACCCCCAATTTTGCTGAATACGCCCCTCAAAGAAATTGCATTCCAATTTTATCCCTTTGTTGTTGTGTTTGGCCAGTATTGGTTGAACACAACAAAAATTTTGTTGCCACAATTAGCAGCTTCTTGAAAGAGTAAAATCGGAATTGAATTTATATGGGGAGTATCTAGAAAAAATGGTGGTGCATTTAGCCCCACCCGAAATAATAATGAATCAACATTGACTGGAAGAGAATTTGGAACATAGATTAATAAACTATTGTATGGCGATAATTTTTTTTTTTTTTTGAGACAATCTGTATATCGCAGTATAAAACACCCACAGATATAATCTAATTGAAATACATTACGCAATAAGACCCCATATCGGAATAGTACGTATAACCTCATATTGGGACACTATATTCCCGTATCGGGACACTATAATCCTTCTAAATGGATGCAACAAGATTCTCCTTTATAGGAAATCAAACCTGAGATCTCTAGGTCTCCGAGCCACAGCTTTGGCCTCCTAAACTAGTATGACGATAAAACGTTTACTCAACCAGAATTACATCATTTTGTAAACTATTTTCGGATATTATCCATTTTGTGAGAAGTAAAATTTGGAAACCAAACAAATAAAATTATTCAAAATGGTATATAAACGGTTGTGTAGATTAGATATAAATAAAAACAAGTAGTACGAATGTACAACCAATTTATTCAGAATTAGGGAAGATGTAATTATAAAAAAATAAAATATCATATTAATTATTAATTTATTAACAATATTAGTTGATTAAAAAAAAATGTTTCACTTTTCTATAAACTTCACAATCATCTTTACATCATTGCATTTATAGCAATCGATTTTGAAGTATCTTTTGAAGTGAAAATTTAATTAAAAAGCAAATTTAATGGAAGTTTTGGACCCTGTTGAGTGTATGATTGATAATGAGTTTGTAAAAGAGCAAATTTAAAAAAGTCATATTAGACAAGCTATTATTTGCTAAAGCTTTTTTCTTCAATTAAAAGGTGATTTTAGAGAAATCTATATTGGGGCAAACATTTATGTTTCTAAAACTTAAATTTTTTTAAGGTTAATTTGGTGTGAGGATATTTTACTGCTTTCCTGGTGGTTTCTTATATGCTGGATCATTATGTAGGAAAGTTGATAGTTTGCATTTCATTTAGCTTTTCAGGTTTCCATTTGTAATTAGTCATTTTGAGAGGTCAGGTTTATGTCCTCCTCTGGCTAGGTGTAAATTGCTTTTTGCTTAATAAAATTTCTACCCCAGCCTTGGATTTTCGAGTCGGGATAGTTTCTTAAAAAAAAAAAAATGGTGTGAGGATCACATAATGTATAGAATAATAAGTAATTTGTGATGTGTGGTTTATACTGAAATTTAAATATCTGTCTTCACTTGATATAATATTGTTTGCTTTTAGACATTGTATACACAATTTTACTTTTGAGTTTTATACCAAAAGGTTTCATACTAATTGGGAAGGACATTTACCTTATAAATACTACTTAATTTTCTTCCCTAGGCAATATGAAATTGATGCTATCATCCCATCTATGATCTAACAAGGATCCAACATCCTCATTGGCCGCACTTCTGCTTAGGCTTAAGCTATGATACCATTTGGTACATCCTATTCCACTTAGCATGATACTATCCGCTTTAAGTCTAACCTGCACGGTTTTTCTCTTGAATTTTACTCTAAAAGACCTCATAGCAATTGAGTTGTCATTTACCTATTTGTCTTCTCTTTAACTAATTATTCATAAAAAAAAATTTTATTTCAAGTAGTGAATTCATAACCCTGGCAAGGAGGAAGACGGTGTCAAATTCGTTGTATGATAACTAATTCATTCCACTGACAAAGCAGTTGATCTTAACCCGGAGTTGATAGTGATGCCAAACTCGTCATTGGGCTTTTTTGGGGGGATTTTAGTAGAAAGAAGCTCTTTTGATTCATCATTATTATATCAATTAAAAGAGCAGAAAATACCAGCTTAGATGGCTTTGTGAAAGGAATTTGCAGCAACGACAATTCACAACTATGATTAGTAAAAACAGAAAATCTTACCACCATTACAGGCTTTGTTAAAGAACTTCTGTCACATTATGTGGTCATAATCAGCAAAAGCAACATCCCTCGCATCCTCGAGCTTCGTCTGATCATGAAAATATATCCCGGATTGATTGAACAAACACAACACTAGCAAAAGTTCATCGTTAGACAATTTTGAAGGCCTCTTATTTGCAAATCCACCAGATTCTAAAATGTCAACCATTTTTTCTCTCAATAAGCTAAAATCACAGTCCCCGTCGCCACTCGCCTCCTCTTTGTCTCCATTTCTGTAATGCTTATTACCTTCATAAACCCCTTGTGCTTTTGAAAGCTTCATCAACTCCATTAACTTCCTCTTTTGCTTAAATATAGCGCCTAGCGTTTTGTTCTTGTTACTAAAGCAAGTCCTTGTAAATGCCCACCATTCATCAAGATTGATATTTGGCATCACTTCTTTTGGATAGACTTGCACTACGGACGAATCCACCTTTGGACGTGGAACAAAGTCGTTCTTGCTAACATCCATTACAAATTCCACTTCTGCTAACAGCTTCACATTCACAGCTAATCTATTATACTCGGGATCGCCTGGCTTAGCCAATAGCCGCCTTGCAAACTCTTTTTGAAGCAAAAGAGTTGCACTCCTAAACGGGTTGAGCTTCGTCCCAAACACTAGTTTGGCCAACAGAGGTGAAGATATGCCGTACGGAATATTTGCCACAACAAGATCAAACTGTGGAAACTCAGTCTTCAATGCATCACAGCAGATAACCTGAATAAACAGTGTCATTTTCATCCCTAAACATCAGATAAAGTCCATTAACTAAAATTCTATCAGAGTATTACAAGTTGCTGCAATAGAAACTTCATTGAGACATTTCATCAAACACTGAGAGGACATGATAAAATGTTTCAAATTCAAAGTCTCACATTCAAGCGGTTGTCAAATCCTCCTTCAGCTGCTCGTTTACAGACTATCTCCACCATCCGCTTGTCAATTTCAACAGCGATAACTTTCTTGGCTACTTCGAGAAGCTTGAGAGTGAGATTTCCTGTTCCAGGTCCGATTTCCAAAACGGTATCCTCCGGCTTTATTCTAGATGTTTTGATAATGGAATCAAGGATCCGAGTGTTCGTTAGAAGGTGCTGTCCTCTGCTTTTGAGAAGGTGTATGCGTCTTTCTTCTTCTCCATTGTTCTTTTGAGTTTGATCGTAGTCTCCGTGACTGGACTTCGTGCGAAGGTGCCGCAGGCACAAGTCTTCGATAAATTTCGGATTGTAAAGATTTTTTGAGAGTGATTTTCGATGATGAATCATTCGTTTTATTTCGCAAGTTGATTGAAAGATTTATTGGGGATCTGATGAAATTGCAGAGGAATTTGGTAATTTTTCATTGGTTACGAAAAAAATGGCGCGCAGAGGCAAACAGATTTAACGGCCAGTACGAGGGCTTAATTCTTACAAAGGCTTGACGGGTCCAACCCATCCCGAACCTGTCACAGGCAGGCTTTACCCAACAGCACATCAGGCTGTGTGATAATAGCCCAATTTTTTGCTGACCCATACCCGACCCAAATCAAACTCCCTGCAATCTCAGTCTGCACTCCCAACTCATACCGGCGCCAACAGACCAGACTATACCCTTACCGCCGTTTAGGCCACCACAGCGAGACAATTAAACCGTTCCTACAGCGGCGTCGCGGAGACTACTACCATGTCCACCACCACCACCCCCATATACTGATATACATATATCTGCTCTTCTGCCAAATCACCTCCCATTTCTTCATCCATCATCCCCAGCTCAGATCGACGCCACCACTTCTTTTTCGCTCCCGCAGTTATCTTCAAGCATTTAACTGGTTTCTGGATTCACCGGCGTCTCTTGCTCCAGTTCCACAGTTGCCACTGCTACAATTTGACGTCTTCAATCGTGCTTGGTAAGGTTTATATCTCTATTACTTGTTATTGAAGGCTCCACAAACTAGGAAATCAACTTCACGGTGGAAGTTAAATGTTATACACGACTTCTCTCTCTCTCCTCCCCATTTTTTGATTCGATGGTGAATTAACCAACAAAATCGAAAGGCAAAATTTAATAAGTCTGGCTAGTAATTTTCGGTAGAATTTATATTAATTGCACTAGATGGATCAATATCCCGCTAAAGATTCTGCATTTCATTTATAGAGAATAGACCGTGATTGATGAAAGAAGAGTGGGTAACTGGAGTAGATATCCTTAGCTCAAGAAATTGAAGATATTTCTTCACTTATGAGATCCCAAAGGAGATAGAACTCATCACAATTGTTTTCAAATCCAACTTTGACGTAGTGTACAATGGTGGAGTCATTGGCCTCCATTTCTGAAGGACGATATACGTACATAAATGACACTGACAAGGGACCACCTGAAGCAATTGACATTCACCATATCATTGCAAGAAACAATTCGCAGGGTTACCTATTGTATATTTGTATCCTGCTTTTGGCCAGTTTCTGCTTTTTCCTTCTCCCACGGGTATAAATATTTAAAGATATCGTATTCATACTATAATAGGATGCTAGTTCTTCTTCATTCTTTGAGATGTCATTTTGCATGGTTATAATTTTTATCTATTCTTACTCATTTAGTGTTATCTATACATTTTGTCTTCCTTTGTCCCCTTTCTTCTTTCCAGTAAACAAAGTTTCTAGCCTCTCATTGCTGTATAACTATGCTTGTCGTCATTGCAGGACCAGTCAATTTCTTTTCTTTCTATCTTTTTGTTAGCTGCATGCCTTGTGAAATCATGGCAAGGGAAACAAGTTGAGAAAGGTGAGGTTCTTGGAAATGTACGATTTTGTGTCCTGGAAATATGTGAATTCACATAGAATGGGTTAGGTAAAGTTGCTCATCTATTTAAATGCAATTTCGTCAAATTTTGGGCATTTCAGTTGTTCTGGATTTTTCCGGTAAATGATCTTACAAATTAGTTACGGGTATCAACAGTTGATATCACTAAAACTTGCAGTAACTACCAACGGTTATCTAATTTACAGGTTTAGATGTTTACCTTTGGAACTATATCCCATTAGTTCACTCTGCTTAGTATTAGAGTGAACCATTGTGTTCTATCAAAATATTAATTATATCTGTAGACAGTATCTTTCTGAGATTTTTTAAATTTGAACCTGAGGTTACTATTTCAACAGGATCCTTTTGAGTTTCAATTAGTTAGTCAGTTGATCCAGTTCATTATTGTTTCAAGACGGGATTTTCATCTGTTGAGGAATTAACAGCCAGTTACAACTTACAAAGTGGGTCAATTTATTTTCACATTGCAACTTTAGGTGCCATCGGGTTTAGAAGTTAATGATCAGATACAAAATAGGTTTTCTTATGTAACATTAGGGACTGCACGACGGTGGACCCTTATCTAAGTTAATCTATTGCCACATTGCCCGTGATTGAAATGGTCGAATCTTTACTGGCTTGCAATTTGTCTATCACTTTTTGTTTTAGAAGTTTGCAGATTGTGTAATGTGAACTTATATACTACTCAATCAACTTCCTTTAATTGAATCTTATGGTTCATCTTTGTGTGTAACAGAGTCTGTCATGATCTTACCTTCCCTTGGAGTACAGCTTGAGACTACTTATAGAAGGTACAAATATAATTTGTTTAACTTCATTACTTCTTCCTTTTCCTTAATTTTTTCCTTTTCTCTATGTATTAGTTTTACGCTTTTACTTTGATCTGAGTTAGTTATTAGGCCCAAAGAAAACTAGATTCTTTATTTCTTTTCCAATATAGACATCATGAGTCATCCTTAGTTAGATTTCCATTTATCGGCTACACTAATCATTAGACCTTTTCCATACTTTTACAAATCAGTGGGAGAACTGTCCGCCGCTTTGTTCCAGCCAGCAAGATCTTGAAACCCGTCTTAAATGAATGTGTGACACCAGTTACTTGTTATTGGAGTTTGTCCCTAATTATACGCGACGAAGAAGAACTCTTACTAGTTTTCAAGGTAAGAGATATTCTACTTGTCTTAATTCTTTCACAAAATTAATTACAGAGGTTCAAATTTGCCTTTGAATATTGAACTGTATCCATATGTAATAAAAATATATATATATATACTATAATATTGAACTGCTTTGCTTTGTTTCCAGAAATTACACCCTCCAATTACAATGTTAGTACCCATTTGGAAGGCCTTATGTGCCACCATGGTTAGCAGAGAATCCAGCGACGTGCATCAAGACTAAGGGGTATTGGTTTAAAATCAGAGCTCAACAAGATTTGAATTATTTTTGCTTCAAGAGATAACATAGAATGGATAATAAAATGCTGGATTCTGAAATGAGGTAACTGTGTTTTTTCAAGTTGTGAGAGTTCATTCATGATTGAAAAGTGGTATACTGAAGTTATCATTCATTTTGTTGATGGTGAAATCTTCGCGTGGATGGTCTAGGTAGAAAAGGTAACTTTTTTGTACGCTTTGATTGCAAGGTATAAATCCCTGGCAAATTGTTGGAAATATTTTACTTCTTGCAATGAGCAGCAGTAAATTCCGACCTGTATTTTTTTGACTGTCCAACATGGTTCCCCAATAATAACACTGGAGTTCTCCAATTGTTTTGGTTGCCTATTTTAGTCCTCTAACTTATTGTTTCTGTCATTTAGCTCGTAAACTTCACATCCTTCTATTTTTGCCCTTTCAATATTGTCCGAGTCTTTCATCTTCTAGAGATCTTGCAAGTTGGTTCGCAATGCGTCATTTTCAACAATTTTTGTTATTTTTCTCACATTTTGCTCCAATTGGCTTTCAACTCTTTCGAAGATCCAAGTTTGACATTAGTACCACATAAAATTGAATGACAATTAGGCAAAATGACACAAAAAAAATTACTCACAGATTTTAATTCAACGGTTCAAAGGTACTTATCACAGGTCGATTAGATAAAATTGTCTACGTGTTTATAAATATGTTTGCAGGCTAGTTGTTTCAAAACAGGAAGCAATGAATAGTGGAAAATAGTTTAGAATAATGTGTATGAATGAGAAAATTCGTAAAAAGATGTGCATTTACGAGCGTTTGTTTTATTTATAAGCCTTTTAGGGCTGTTTCATGTTGGAAAAATTATTTTTATTATGACTTCTTACACTAATTTTGGATGGGGAAAAAAAGAATAATAATAATAATAACTTACACTCATTTGAACTGTATTCACTTTATATAATATTTTACAGTTTTATATAAAGTTCTTTACTCAAATAACAAATGTTTTAAAAAAATTTTTTTTTTTGATGAACATAAGTTTTATCAAACATGGGCCAAACATGTCAAAAAAGCTCGAGAGCCGGAAAAACTCGCGAGCTCGGTTCGGGCTTGCCGAGCTCGAGCTCGAATACCAATATGCCCGAGCCGCTCGGCTTGAGCTCACCTCACTTGCGAGCTCGAGCGAGCGGCTCATGAAAATGACAAGCCGCGCTCGGCTCGAGCTCATACAACACATGAGCTTGAGCCGAGCTCGAACAAACTTTAGGCGAGGCGAGCTTGTTTGACATCCCTTACATGCAACAAGCGCACAGTGTTGTCAAACTTTTAGAAGTTCTCACAATAATGTCACATCGTCTACTAAAGTTGAGCATTAGATTCTCTAGAAGTTTCGTATATGATTCAACACATTTGGGGAATATGGAAATGTTCAAGTGCTCCCTGGAGTACTATAATTACGGTGGTCACGGTGTGATTTTTGGCCACATACGATCTCCGTTTTGAAATCTGATAACAGATCTAGGTCCAGCAAGATGAGGGGGAGCTCCAACAATTCGGAAAATTTTCTTGCGACACTGTGGCGTCTGGTGGCAGCCGGTTAAAATTTTTTGTCATAATTTAGTTGTGCAACATCTAGATTTGATCTCAGATTTCAAAACAAAAATCGTATGTGGCCGAAAATTACCCCGGGAACACCGTAATTATAGTACTCTGGGAGCACGAGAAAAGGCCTGTTGGGGAATATAATTTTCTATTGTTTTTCCTCTTTTTCAAGTTTTCCACTATAAAAATAAAATAAATTTTTAAATACAAAGTTATGCATTACTATCCAATCTTATCTAGTGATTCCTTAAAAAAAAAAAAGATTAGAGTATCTAGTGATTTTGAAGTTTTCGAGTTTTTTCCGACTCTTTTTCTAATGAAGATGACATAAATTTTTGAATTGAATATATGTAGATGATGTTTTGTGCCTTTTTGTATGGTACTCATTTTTCCAAAGATGAAAGATGCCTCCTTCAGTTGATGTCATTCCTTGGTTTTACTATGTAAATAATAATAATAATAATCACCCTTTAAGAGAAAATCAAGGTTGTGTTTGTAAAATTATTATTAATATTATTAATATTTTTTTGAGGAAGTTCTAAAATTAATTTGAGAAAAGTTGAAAAGTAATTATACAAAACACAATCAGGTCTTGTTCTTTACACAATTTTTTTGATTCACCCGAACGATGTGTTAGATGTGTAGTTGAAAATTTGAGAAAATATATTAAAAAAATATAAAATAATTATATGAGTGATTGAAAAAAATGAGAAAAAAAATCAATGAAAATTTATTATATATAAAACAAGCCCTGAAATTCGAATTGCATATCAAGCTTTGCACGTACAATACCAAAGTTTGTGAGAAAATACTTTCCTTCCATCTTATTCTATTTTTCGATCAAACAACCCCAAAGAGAAAACATTATTCCATGCAAGCTCTATCAAACAAGCAAAGTAAAAAATGGTAAAAGAATATTACAGTTTTGATCCAGTGCCCAAATTGGACTCCTTAACGTGTCCAAATAGGGCGTGGTAGTATGTGTCATCATGATTTGGCATGCTATTTGTGGATGAAATCATGATAACACATATTGCTATGTCATGATTTGGGCACATTGAGGTGTCTAATTTGGGTACTGGATTAAAACTGAAGAATATTTCCCTCTATAAAGGATGATATGATTGATTTTTTTATTATTTTTATGTAAAAGATAAGAGAGAATTATTGGAATTGAATGGTAGAAATTTGTGTAATATATGTAAGCCCCACGAGATATATAGATGTGATTGATTTAACCAAAAGAAGAAAAAAAAAAGATAAAAATAAATTTAAAAAATAGTAAAAAAAGGGTAAAATTGGACGGCTATCACCCCATAAAAGCCAATTTCTCTTGCCAGTGCTTGCATTTTGATATTACGCTAGCAAGAAACAAATTCTTCCTCGACCCCGTGGGCTCCTCACATTCAAGGGGGCTGCATCTTATTTGTATTTTGCTGGCATGCAAATTGCTTGCAAGATAAAATTTACTCATCCCATAATCTATATATGGCGAATCTCGGCATAGCTGGATGATACCTAAAAATTCACCGTGATTAATGTGATGGTAAAATCATAATTTTATTATTTATTTTTCCTTTTAACGATGGTAAAGTCGTAATTGAGTGAGAATTGAAGTCCTATTTCCTATATTGCTTTCTTATATATCCCGCTCACAAGGATCGGAAGGCATTTCTTCGGTGACAAGCTTTCATTGTACATATATATATTCCGCAGAATTATTGTTTATTATTATTATTCAACGTAGAAGAAGAAATGGCAACGGAGGTAGAGGGACAAGTTATCAGCTGCCACAGCCTTGAGCAATGGAATGAAGTGCTCGTGAAGGGCAATGATTCCAAAAACCTGGTAATTATTTTTTCTTTTATTTTCTTATGTGAACTACTTTTTTTGTTGAACACGTTTCAGATTTATTACGGTAGATCTGATTTTACTGTACGTTTCCATCCCATTTTGGTATTTCTGGATTAAGAAGTGTTTTGGTTATTTAGTTTTTATTCGTTCCGTGGATAAACGTAACGTTAATTTTTTTCTGTGATCAGATCTGAGTTTTATTGGGTCAATTCGTTGCATTCGTTTGGTGTGAGAAATTCTCTGATTCTGGTGATATTTGCATGCAATCCAATATGAGTGCGATTTTGTTTTTTAATTATTGGATTGAAATTTTTTAAGCCATTGAAGTTGATTTGGTTTTAAATATTGAGATCTCCGATACGTGAATTTTCCTTTTTCTGTTTTTATATTTTGAAGGTGAATGTCTGTCAATGTTCGATTATACCATCGGTAGTTCAATTTGTATTGATTCTATTCATAATAAATCATGAATAAGTTAACTGTAAATTTTCGCTTTGAGTACGAAAGATTCCTTCCGATTTTGGCCCTACTGGTTGTAAACAATGGCAATTGAAAGGTGTGGATGGAAGTTGAAACTGAGGTGAAGAAATGTAATTTCTCGAGAAGAACTATTTGAGTAAATATAAAGTGTTAATAAACATGATAATAAAATACCAGAGACCATTTGGTGGAGAAGTTGTTTGGAAGAGTGTTTACTGATAAAAAGTAATTTAAAAAAACCTATATCTGTTTATAAAACAAATTGTTTTTATCGAAATGCTAACAAGGTGAATATGGTACGGTATATCATACCATTCACTTTGAGAGTAGAATCAAATCGCGTCGGGCAACTGTATTAATTATAGGCGCTTATTTAGGTCTAAAAAATGTTAAAAAATACTTGATGTACACACAAAAATTGTGTCGTAATTTTTCACACCCCAATAGGGGTAGTGGTAAATTACCATATCCCCCCCGGCTGGGGGGAAGTAGGGGCCCACACCCCTATTAGGGTGCGGTAAATTACCACACAATTTGTGTGTATTTCTAGCAAAATTCAAAAATGTTTGATGAAGTAGATTAGCATGTAGCATTTAAAAATAAATAAATAAAATACTCTTTGGTACAATAATCCTGCCAAATACAGTCTAATACCACATGACATCTTGCTTTTTGAACTTCATATGCGATAATGACATTTTTTTACTCTTGCAGATAGTGATAGATTTCACTGCTTCATGGTGTGGACCATGTCGCTTCATTGCTCCATTCTTTGCAGAGTTGGCTAAGAAATTGCCCAATGTTACTTTCTTGAAGGTGGACGTGGATGAGTTAAAGGTATTAAAGAAATTAATTTATCAAACGTTGAGCTTTTATGAAGTTATTTCTTTTCCTCTGCAATATTTCTTCTTGAAGGGGTCATTTAAAAATAAAAACCCGATAGTAGTAAAGAACAAAGACAATGCGTAAATCATGTTCATTAGTGTTACCAAATGTCTGTCGAGATGATTGGTAAAACCAATACTACTCGATATTGTGTAATTTCTGCTGAGTTTTCTCATCGTTATGCAGTCGGTTGCTACTGATTGGGCTGTGGAAGCAATGCCAACCTTCATGTTCCTCAAAGAAGGTAAGATTGTGGACAAGGTTGTTGGGGCCAAGAAAGAAGAGCTGCAGCAAACTATTGCTAAGCACATCAATACTGCCTAATACCTGTCTTAATACCCAATATAGGCTATGGACCCAGTTTATGTTTTTAATTTGGCTTTTTCAGACTGAAGTTTCGCTCTATCTTATACTTGGTTTGAATAAAGATTGAACATCTATTTCATAAATTTACTTTGCTTGTCTACTAGTTTGCTGTTTCTTCCTTCTTTAAAGTTGTCAATGGATATAGCTTTGTTCATTTTTCTGTAGATTTAGACTTTAAGAGCAAAGAACCTCAAATACACCAAATGCAATAAGGATTACAAACTGTTGAACTGTAGTTAACTCAGTAAGAAAAATACAGAAGTTCCAAGTTAATTTTCACCGACTGCACAAAACATAGACAATCAAGGGAGACTTCACACTAGGATCCATTCCTAACCATGAGACCTATTCAGGGTTTTAACTCCCCCTGACAACACAATCAAGCTAAACATTCACACGATTGACTCACCAATAGAAATTACAGCACCCCCGATTCAATTTTCCTGTTAAAATGGGAAATAGAACTGGGTCGAGATCCATAAGAGAACTCCACTTGGAATCCCTTGAATCTACAGACTGAAACTATCTAAAGAATACCAATGTGAAGGGATATCCTTGGGCACCCCTATAATTTAACACTACCTAAAACTTTGCTCAATAAGTGCACTCATAAATCTAACATACTTTCCTGTGTTTTTCTGTTTATTCTCTTTTATCACTTCTTTTCATCTTTCTTTAGCTTTTAGTGTGCTTGTTAATTCGAAGGGGCACAAATTGCTTCTACTGATAACCGTTTCAACACATTTGGACATGGGTCCTGCCCGAAGTTGCTATTTGTTATGGCCACAGAGCATCTCTGCCGTCCAATGCACTTCTGCATAATGAGAACGAGGGACTAAGACACAACTTAAGTAGCTTTATATTCTTATGAAGGCAGAAAGGGAAAGATAAAGAAGTACCTTCTCCAAGGTTGTGTACGAGGAAGGAGAATGGCAAGTTCCTTGCTGGAAGCTACCACACGTTCCAAGAGGAGTTCCAAAGCTTGCAAACTTGATGGAAGATATGAACAATCCAGGCCCACAGTGAAGGTGAACTTTGGGATAGTGAAACTCTTGTGTTGTTTTGCCGTAATTTTCAATTTGCCAATTCTTAATGTTGGGGTGATACTCAGCAACGTCTGCACAGACACTGGTCACTGATCGCTTAACAAGAGAAATTCTTGTGGGGTCTCCTCCGAGTTCTTCAAAGAGCACCAGCAGATTCTGTGTTGGTTTTAGCCAAGACCTAGGTAAATGGTACCTGAAAACCATCTTCTTTTCAGTAACTAGAAATAAATCACTTGTTTATACATCCTAGGGTAGGTTAAGCGATAATCCCACATCAAAGATCAAGAAATGAATAAACCAACATATAAAAGTTGTCAGGCTACTCTTCTTAACAAGATTGACATTTGAAGATGAAACTCCAAGTCTTAATATAGTATTAGAGCCTTTGAAGCTCCAACAAGTTATTCGATCCAATTCAAACTCATAAGTGAGCACATGAAATTTCAAAATTGAATGCTCAGACGAGCCATCATCTTGTAGGAGCATGTTAAAAGATAATACCGTATCGAAAGATCGAGAAATAAATAAAAAAATAATGAGCCAATGGGCTACTGATAACAAGGTGGACTTTTTAAAGGTTGACTTTTTAAGATGGAATCATAAGTCTTAATGCTTACCATTGCTGAGTGGGTTTGCCACATCCCAATTGACACTTCGGAGGACGGAAAGTACCCGAGTAACTACATCCATTGCAACTTCCAGTGGCATAAGCAGACCAGTATCTTCCAAGGCTTTGACCGTTGACCCAAACTTGGCCTTTGCCCATGCTACTCATGTCCAAAGCAAGTGGCTCATCTCCAGCAGGTGCGTTGAAATAAGCCTATAAGGGTCCAAGAATGTGTTTAATTTAAACTATGAATGCTTTCTTTACAAAGAACACCTACGATTTGTTGATATATTTGGATTGTCTTTACCTTGTGCCATGTTAAAGGTTGCTGCCTTTGTGCAATCAGAGAACCCTGCATCCAGTCGACAGAAGAAATGCCATTTGGAGAGTTGAGATTCATTGCTTCTCCCTTAAGCCCAACCTGCTCTTACAGCAGTCTTTTATGAGAAAATTTTCGATAACAGATATCAATCACTTGGAAATAGAAAATGTATGATAAACAACCTGATAGGTCCATTTGGCCCATGACAAATCCCATTTTCCCTGGTCAAGTCCATGCAATGCAACTGGACCCAAGACTCCCGTGTTCCAGGTCTCATAATGCCCTCCAACATTCTTAAATGAAAACAGAAAATATCAGAAAGAATTCCTTTTCTTTTTCAGTTTTTCTTTTTTTTCTTTTTTCCCCCTCCTAACAGTGAGATTAGAAAAAGGGGGTTAGAACTAACAGGTAATCCAACAGCCACGCTGAGTAAAGCAATTTTGTTTAATCCAGCACGTAGGTTAACCTTTCCTTTAAAGGCAAACCTCCTTTTTTCCCTAGTCCCAAAAGCAGAACCTAGACAACATCAAAAATGTTATTACAGTACCTTAAACATTAAAATGGCAATCCAATATCTTTCTACAACCGTGAAAGTAAAGACTGGATTGACAACCTGAAAGTTGTCCATTGACAAACACGTGTAGAGCATGTCCTGTTGACTGAACGAGGAGTGTTGGGAGTTCACCTCCATGCAGGAAGGACTCGGACGAACCAATATCAACACTGTGAACACGTTGAAAAACATCAGTGAACCATAAAAAATAAGGCCATAAATACACAAGATGATGGGGAACAAACTAGATAGGAACCTAAATGATAGAAGGCAAACACTGCTGAATGGGTTCAACTTACTTAGTTGTATACCACAGATAATCACTAGTATCTCTTGTCACATTTATCTGCTCCAAGAGGCCAAGAGCAGAAAATGCTGAGCTGTCATCAGAGGCAGACAAATCTTCATTAAATGTTTCCCAAGACAATATCTCTGCATTACTAGGTAGCATTTCAATATGTGATGTTTGAACTCCAACCTGTTCAAGAGAAATCAAAACTAATTATCCTTTCCGCATGGAGGATAATGCTTAAGACAGTGATAACACTCAAATGAATGGGCGTGAATGGAAGGATCAAATTATAACAAACCGTTAAGTTAGTGAGTACCCATAATCAATATCTTTATAAAGAATTTACATACTTTGGCTGTATTGAAGACGACGTTTCTGCAGTCAGGAAGGATACTGATTGACCAAGGTGGAAGATTGTAGTGCATGTTATTGAACATCACTCTCACTGAAGATTTTGTGTCATAATTTGCAAGAAACGCTGCACAGCCTCCTGATTCTGAGGAGTATACATGAGCCTGGAAAATGTGGGCATGTAGTGAAAACCTGATATCTAATTGCATTAGCTAATAATGTCAAGGGAAAAATAAAAAATAAAAATAAAAACCTGTTGAAGGCTTCCTAAAGAAGTCACGGTGGGATCAGCTGAGATGAGAGCTTTCTCACATTGCTTGATTGATCTGTGAAGCTCTTTCAAATGCCCATATTTTGGTTGCCTGATCATACCTAGTGAGTTAAATGAGAAACAGAGTTTAGCAGGGTACTGGGTTCAAGAATCTTAGTATTACATTAGTATTAGAGTGTTAAGGTATACCAGGAGTACTAGAAATTTCTTTAGAAAAATAGAACATAAATAGATATATAATCACCATATTCATCAAGTGGAGCGTCATAATCATAGCTTGTAGTGATGAAAGGGCCTCCAGCAGAGCGACCAAAGTTGGTACCGCCATGATACTGTCTCAACAAGAATACTCGATTTTTAGTTTTAACATATCAATTATCAAATATGCATACAATGACTAAAAATAAGATTAATGGGAAAAAACGAACCATGTAGTAGTTAACAAATGAGCCTCCCTTTTGTATGAATCTGGCCACAGCAAATGCTAAATCCTGAACTGGTCTCTGGTGAATGGGACCACCAAACTCCGTGAACCTAATTGGTCGGTTTGAGAGTACGGTTAAAAATCACCCAGTAATTAGTGTTACTGCAGTAATTCAAGAAACTATAAGCTGCAACTTACCAACCACTCCAAGCCTCTGTCCAAATTGTGGGTTTATATGGTCTGTTAGGGGTAAACGAGTCACAATAGAAGCCATTGCATGTGTTAATCTGCCAACAGCCAACAGGAATAATAAGACACAAGTTAAATACCAAGTTTTCAAGAAGAATTAGGCTCTATTCGTTTTAACTTTGTTGTACCACTATTCAGACTAAAAATTAGTCGTTAGCAATATAAAGTTTTACCCCGACCACAGTCTCAAGCCTTTGTTTGTTTTTAACCTTTTTCCCCCAAAAAATTAACTTTTACTACTGGTCATAGTCAGACATCAATATCAACCACATATCTCACATTATCACTCACTATCATCCACACATCTCGTGGTCTCCACCACTATTCAACCTAAAAAGTTAATTTTTAGCTAAAAGAAAGTAAACCAAACGCACTATAAGTTCTTCAAATCTTGATATCACTCACTATCATCCACATATCTTGTGGTCTCCACCACTATTCAACCTAAAAAGTTAATTTTTAGCTAAAAGAAAGTAAACCAAACGCACTATAAGTTCTTCAAATCTTGATGTACTGAGTGTGTGATTTGCTTACCACTGGATCTGGAGCATCATCTTCTTTGCACATCACCCATGGAACCCCGGTATCCATTTCAACAGCCATGTTTGCAGCCCAAGAAACATACTTGTGGCCTGGAGCACCGAGAAGCTTTGCTTGTGCCCCATACTCATTTTCGATCTGCACAACACCATTTACAGCAACTGTAAGTCAATAACGGAACTGTAGAATACAATAAAATATAAGTGCATGAGGCCACAAATCAGACCTGGGAGAGTATAATTGGGCCACCCTGAGACTCAAAAGCTTTTCCCTCTTCATTAGATTAACAATTTTCTCGGTGAACCCTTTCATAGCATTCTGTAAACCATGAAATAATTCATCAATTTTCACCAAAATATATATAAACACAAATCTAAAACTAGGACTAGTTCAATTGTACGATTATCTCATATAATTGGAGCTAAAAAATGGAGGAAAGTGATTACCTTAAAAGGCTCATTGTCTGTCCTGAAGCTAATCCCTGGTACATACTTAAGCCAAACTGGAAATCCTCTACAAAGAATAAAAATGCATTTATTATTTTATTTTGTATTCTTGTTATTTCTGACATTAACAGAAGTAGTGGGTGGTTAACAGAAGCAGAAAAATTATTACCCAAAATTCCACTCAGCACAAACATAAGGGCCAATTCGAAGATGAGCATAGAGCCCTGCTTTCTGGATGGTCTTTATGAACCTTACAATATCATATTTCCCTTCAAAATTGTACTGAAAAACCCACCCAGAAATACATAATTTTCAGTCAAAAAGAAACAAAAAGAGTAAAATGTATAAATTGAAAAGTGGATCCAAGAGAAAGTGAAGTACATTGCCGGGAGAAGGCTCATGAACATTCCAAAACACATAAGTTTCAATCACATCTACACCCCCTTCTTTGGCCTTGTTTATCAGATCTTCCCACATCTAACACACATTAACAAAAATAAACTCAAAATGCTTCAAAATATATATATATAAATATAAAGAATAAACAAAATGAAAAGAGAAAAGAGATTTTAAACAGAATTAAGTACTTCGGGAGTGCTTCTGGGGTAATGTATGGATCCAGAAATGAGAATTCTTCTCTGGCCATTGATAACTATAGCCTTTCTATCATACGTCACACTACATTGCACAAGCCCACCTCCAGCAAGCACCGCCAAGGAGACAAACAAAACCCACCTCCAAACTGAGCTCATTTTCATTTTTCTCACTCAAATGTGCCTTAACAACATGTATTAATCGTGAGATTATAAACCCAATTCAGAAGGCTGCGAGTGTGGTGTGGGGGGTAGGGTAGTCGGAGAGTGGGAAAACTGCAAAAGTGTGCAGTGCAGTTCTACTTTGGACCAGGAGCATCAGCTCTCAAGAATGATGTATGGTATATATATACAGATGTTGTGTGTATAGCTTTGACTTAAGCACAAACCCAAACAACCGCGAATGTTTAGGGTTGAAAATTTTATGCATGTTTATAGATTTTAATCCATTTTCTTTTAAATTTGAATCTAATTAAATTAATTGAATTTATATATTTTATGAAACCTAATTGAGCCTGATTGGGATTCTCTTTTTCTAAATTTTTTCACTTTTTTCAACTTTTTCCTCTCTCATAAATCAATCACATCCACATATCTCATTACATCCACAAATCTCAACCACTCAACTCCACTCATTCTCTCTCCTCTTTTACATTAAAAATCTTTAAAAACCATTATAATCCATCCTCAATCACCCTTAAATCTCTATTATTTAACTACACCTATTCTTCCTCTTATTTCACATAAAAATATATACAAATTGAATACCTAATATCCACTTAATTTATTTGTAATTTTAAATCTTATATATAAAAATAATATCCAAGATAATAAATTAATTATTTTCAATTCACTTTTATATTTAAGAATTATGATATTTAACGTGATAATCTACGGATCATTAATAATGTGAACGTATCAATAATTGATTTGTCAGTTAAATATTGAATTTAAAATTGAAAATTAATTAATATTCACTTTCCTCTTTATCCTTTCCTAATTCCTATTTCCTCCTTCGCTTTTAGTTGTATATTGTTATGTTCAACAAATTTTTTTGGTAGTTAATATGTGCCCCATTGAATTTAGCTTCTGGCTTTTATTGTTCTTCCCCCCCCAATTTTTTCCTTTTTTTTTTCCTCATGAATTCTTTAGTTGGGTATAGATATATAAAAGAAAATTAAGAAAGTGACAAAGAGAGAGAGACTGGGAGAACAAGTGTAAATGTAAAATTAAAGGAGATTTAACTTTCGTTAGTATTTAGTGCTAAGTGCCATTAATTAAATAATTATTGACTCATGTTGTGATTAGTTGGGAGTATTTGTTTGGCTATGATTAGAAGTAAAACTCCTTTCGTGTTGTCTTTCTTCTTTCTTCTAAAAATTTAAATTTGGTGTTCATCTAAAAAAATCAAACAATCATAAAAAGCTTGTTTCTAATACCCGTGTAGGGTATCATACCCAATAGAGACCAAATTTTTTTTTTCAAATGTAGCCTCCTATATTCAAGGGGTTGTCTCATTGGATATGGTACCCTATATGGGTATCGGATCAAATGGGCAATCATAAATCTTTCTCATTTGGAGTCTAGGTAAGACATTTTTATAGAGATTGGTGGAAAAAATAATTTTTAAATATACAGTTAAAAGTAAAATAATATATTAAAAATTAAAAAATTAAATTAATATAATGAGAAAATATTTTTTTGTTCAAAATATTAAAAACGAAATTATTATTATTATTATTATTATTATTATTTTCCAGATTTCATGTCGGTATACTCTTCGACCAATTCCAACCCCTCTCCAAACCAGTCCAACCACCTGTCCTTGGCCAAAACTAACACAAGCACACAACCGACACATGTAAGATCCGTGTGATAAGTGAGTTAGACTACTCCTTCACTAAACCTGGGATAAGCGCGTGTTAGGGAGTATATTATTATAAATTTTTATGGGTTTTAATATAAAATGAGAGAATAAATATAATTGATGGTGTAGATTTATATAATATTTATAAATCTTATGAGATATATAAATGTGAAATAAGAGATAAAATAAATAGAATTAAAAATATATATAAAAATCTATCAAAATTTATAAACAGACGTGATCAAATGTATTAGTTTAATTAACGCAAAACTAAAGCGTACACACATTTGGTGCTTGTTTTTGTGTAGGGTAAGGAATGCTTTTGTGTTGAAAAACAAAGAAAGGGGCCCACATAACACTCCCCACTTCCATTCCATGTGAACTTTGGCCCACCACTTTTCTCTCTGTCATTTGCTCATCACAAAGCCCTATCAAAGCAGAATGTTATGTTAAGAAATGAAAGCATTGGGAGAAAAAATGTAGAGATGTGGCGCAGTTTTGCGCATTCAGGCTGCAGTGGGATGTGTTGGGAGAAATCTTTGGGAGAATAACGCTTTAATATAACATTTTCATTCAGAAGCCTAACCACAAAATTTAATTATATTTTTATTTTATAGTCTCAAAGCCTACTTCTACGTGTCAGAATTTATGTCATTTTCCACTTTTGCCATCCTCTTCACGGGACTTGTCAATTCACCTTGAGATCTCCCACTTAGGGCTTGTTCTTTTCACAATAAATTTATACGTACATAATTCTGTATAATCTCATATTTATTTTTAACCACATATATATTTTCTAAAATAATATTAATTATATATTTTTACACGAAATACCGCGCACATCAACTTTATACCCAATCAAACATACCCTTACATTACATGGCTAAGGGCGTGTCTATGCATGAGTTAGGAAATATTATTTAAATTTATTCGAATGATATGTTAGACGTGTGATTGAAAATTATAGAAAATATATATAAAATTTTAAAATAATTATATGAGTAGTTGAAAATAATGAGGAGAAAAAATTACTGGGAGTTAATAGAAGAATATTGTGTATAGAACAAGTCCCAAATGGCTTTAAGCACATGGTTAGGAACTTAGGATTGGCTAGATTGGGGACTAAGATGGTACATAGTCGGAGTTGGAGATGTTAATAAGTGTGGCGAGAAGTTCTTCTATCAATATTGTGGTATCATAAGGTGCCAATAATATCATGTGACTCCTGATGTATTAGTTTAACATGGATGGCCCCCCTCAATTCAGGATGAGAGTGACACATCACAATTGTGGGCATTATAAGGTGTCATTTGTGATCATTGGTGAATAAGTGTGATGCAAAACATGTACATACAAATATCTATATACTAATATAGGAGTATAAATTATTTTAAAATAATAGGGTAGATTGATAATTTTACTTCACTCTCTATAAGAGTGTCAACACATTTGTATAATTGTGTTTACAGGCGTCATTTTTCATCCAAAACATTCACGCAAATTAGTTGCCTTAGAAGTTGATATAACTAGGAATCTATTATTAATTCGTCATCTCAAAGGCGTGGGATTAATACAAGGAGCAAGGATCATAAGTCGAGGGGTAGTTTTAGAGTGACCCTTTCTTTTCTTTTCTTTTTTCTTTTTTTTTTTTTTGCATTAGTTTCAGAGTGAGTTGTGCAATCTTGTTTGCTATAGGGTGATAGGGAATAGATTATAATGGTTTTCAAAGGTTTTTAATGTAAAAGATGAGAGAAAATTAGGGGAGTTGAGTTGTTGAGATTTGTGGATGTGATTGATTTAGGAGAGAGAAAAAAATTAAAAAAAGTATTGAAAACACTTTTAAAAGAAAGCCTAACGGGGTATTTGCTACATAAACTATTTTTCAAATTATCATTTTCAACTATTAATTTGGCTTTTTAATAATTTTTCGTATTATTATATTTTTCTTTACATTTCAACCATATATTCCAAAAAAAAAATTTCGAAAATCTCTATGAACACAATCGTGAAATTTTTGTACCGTTTATTTTTAAAGGAAAAGCAAAAACATAAGTCAATGTCTGCATAATTATTTTTAAAGGCAATAATAATAATGGACATAAAAGAATGATTATATTTGTGCACTTTACTTTTGATTAATTATCCGTTGAACATTAATGCAAACGGTCGTGAAATTTTGATTTAATTGAAAATGATCTAAATTACGGCTTTTTCTTTTTCCCGTTGCGCCTTTTAAGCGTTCAACGGCGTGATAGACGGGTTATTGGTGGCATGATGGATTTAACTCCAACAAAAACGGATCTTTATCCCCCCATTGTCCCACACCCGGGTACTTCAAACAATTTCAAGGGTTTGCAAGCTTAAAAATAATTTTAAAAATATATATAAAAATCAATTGTAATAAACTGATGCAAAAGAATGATGTGTATTCATTAAGTAATTGAATATGCCATTTTAACTACACCGTGTCATACAATGAGCTATGATGGACATGATTAATATTATCTTCATCCCAAAATTATAGCTATTTTTTTATCTTCACATAAATTAAGGAAAATATAATGAATATTAGGGTGTGTTTGATTGGGGTGGAAAATGTTTTCCACCCAAAATTTTTATTTTTCAATCAAACACATTTTATTTTTCTTGGAATTTATTTTCCATTTTAGATCAAAAAATAGAGATTTTCCTTGAAATCAATAAATTTGAATTCTTTGGGGGAGGGGTGGGAATTTGAATTCCATGGAATTGAAATTCCATGTCATTTTCCAACCTCCAATCAAACACACCCTTATTGGAAAAATACAATTCAAGATTATTTTCCTAATATGTCCTCTCATTTATTAGATATTTTATTTCAACTACTCTATTTTAATGATAACAATATATATTAAATAAGGATATAACAAATAAGTAATATTTTAATTATGTATTTAAAATAAATGTGGCCTATATTTTGAGACGGACAAAAAAAATAGTGAATTATATTTTTGGTGCAGAGGTAGTACTAAACTTGGCTAAGATGGGATAAATATAACTCTCATTTTATTGTCACAATTATTATGAAAACCAAATTGAAACTATGCCATGTGCCTGTTTGATAATGATCAAGTGACATTCCCTTTTTTGCCTGAACCAAGAAAGTCATTAGTTACTCAGAGATTCCTCTGTAAAAAATAGTCAAAATACAAATGGGATTTGAAATTCTCTAATTTTATTAGAAATTAATATTTGTACAACTTTATTTAACAAATTTTTTGACAGCTATAGTATAATAATTAATTGTAACATATAACTCCGCAAGATTTTGTCACGCACCTTGATTATGAATTAAAGTTGTATAAGTAACATAACTCTTATAGTAAAAAATAATATTATACTATTTTACTAATATACCCCAATTTTATATTTAGTTATAATTTTCAATTTTAAATTCTACTCATTAAATAATGATAAATTAGGAACATGATTTATAAAATATATATTTCTAATATTTTTTTTAATTCTTATGAAAAGTCAAATAAATCTATATATATATATATATATATATATAGGACAGGGGGAATAATATAATAATAATAATATGGCAAGGGAAAATATAAAGAAAATAGCTATATGTACAAACAAAATATACAAATAATTATATTCAAAAATGGCCAAATCAGTCTACTGTTATTAATTAATTTTTCAAGCCATATGCCATGAAAAGTTTCTTTTTTTGGGTTGTTGTTTGAATATGAATATGAATGCCGTACAAAGTATTAAATTCTTGTTTGTTGGTAAATCTTTCTGGTACACTTACTGCCAACCAGAATTGTTCAAAAACTAGCAGTGGTGCCATAACTACGGCGCTACCGCTAGCTTTTTCTCGTGATTCCGATTTGAAAGACGATTTAGATTATCACGACGAGAGGAGTTTGGTAATTTTTTTCATTTAGAATCGTTGAAGTAGGTCAAAACTTTTGGCCAAAATTTAGGCTAAAATTTGGCCAAAAAGTTTGACCGGCCCCACGGCATTCAACGGTGTCACAAAAAATTTGAAAAAATTACCGGAGCTCCGTCTCGTCGTAATGAATCTAACCGGCCTCAATTTCAAATCGATGTTTGACGTGCTGAAACTAGCACCGTAGTTACGGCGCCACCGCTAGTTTTTGAACAATTCTGTATTTCCAACAAAGTGATTAAAGTGAACCTCTTCTGGCATGGCAGATTTGGTGCTTCTAGCATGTAACACTGTTGTGACACAAAAGGGTACAATATTAACTTCTTTCTTTTAAGGGCCAACTTGGTTTAGAAGACTACAAAAATTTTATTTTGTCTTTCCATACTTTCACCAAATTATAGATTTTCATTTTCTATTGAGGGGTGCTTGTAAAATAGTATGGTTACACACTCAAAACTCATAAAATGACACACATAATAATTTCAAAAATTTTATCATGTTACTTCTTTTTACTTTTTTTTGTACATCATACCCTATCTATGAATTTGCAAAGGACCAGTATGTATTGAACTACGCAACTCTATATATATATATATACACATTTGGTTTACATTTATAAGTTGTTTTTGAATTTCTGAGTTTCTTTTTATTCACAATAATAATGTTTTCTTACATTATTTATGAGGATAAACCATATTCCTGATGTGGCATGCAGTGCTTTTAGATCAGTCTTGAATATATCGCAATCAAAATGAATGTATTTTGATAGACAAAGCCTGGTGAGGTCCATAATATAGTGGTGACAAAATAAAAAGATTTTAGGTGATCTTTAAACATTATTTATTGATTTGATCTTTTCGGTCCCATGATTTCGAGTTGGTGAAGTGTCTATGGCAACACAATACCAATTGGTAGCCTTATCTTTCGCATTCATTATATTGTGTTTGGTGTGATAAGTCATTTGCGTGAGACGAGTACCACTTGCATTGCATGATTGGCTATGCAAACCAATACTATCTTTAGACACCTCCATCTTCCTTGGATCAACAAATTGTCGTGATAATATAGAGTAGGTTCGTTTCGTCCACGAATATTTCAGTGTAAGTAAGAGTAGCAAACTATCGTGATAAGTGTTTAAAAATATTTTTGGTTAAAACTTAAAAACATAAATATAAATGACAAGTAAAAAGAATAGTTCCCATTGGGTTTACCTTGTTCACAGGTCAACCCCATGGCAGCAGGAAAAGGCGATCTTGTGCTATACTCCGGTGATCTCTTTCCTACCGAGACACGCAAACTCCCATCATGTCCCAAATCACATTTTGTTAATCGAAAGGGGAAGCCTACTCAATTAGACATTCCATGCCCTCAGAGAGTGCTTTGTCGTGCTAAGTCATTGACATATCCTTTTCTATTTGACCCCAAGAATGGATTGGATCGAAACGACTTTCCTGGTGTGAGTTGGTATTCAACATGGAGGTACCGCTTCACTAGCGCTCTGCCCCCGTTCCTTAAGTTCTTGACCCAATGACAGGTGTAGATAGGAATCGAACAGTCTCACGACGTTCTAAACCCTACTCATGTACCACTTGAATCGGCGAACAATCGAACCCTTTGGGACCTTCTTCAACCTCAGGATGTGATGGTGTACTATCCTATTGGTCAAATCAAGTCAAACGTCCATCCGTTGGAAAGAACAAATCAAGAAGTGGTGGTTCAGTCACTTTGGTAGGGGATTCGCGATGCAATCTATATGGTCTTACTGTTGATGGTACCTCACAATGGGAGTCCTATAAAATGTGCGGTAAAAGATAGATAGAGTTTCACAAGTTATCAAACAAGGGCTGTAATGACCTGCCCGAATTCGTCCCGGAAACGTATATGAATACGTATATGATTTCGTATATGTACCGTATATGATATGAAATGACGTAATGATGTTTCGGCAAGATATACGTGTATATGTTATGTTCACAATCTGATTTAAAGTGTAGGATATGCCTGAATGCAAATGACCTTGAAATGAGGAAATGGGAAAATTCTGCGAAGCAGGAATTACTACCGTAGAAGGGTCGTGTTACGGCCGTAAAAAGGGTGGTTACTGACCAGAAGGTATAATGGTTCTACCAGTAAATTGTGAACAAGTGGAAAATGTCCAAAAGTTTCAGAGAGCAAATTACGGTCGTATGGTTTGGAGATACGTAGATATGTTGAGGTTACGCCAGTAAGTAAGAAAATATACTACAGTAAGGTCAAAGCAGGCAAGAAGTGAGGATTTACAGAGAGTTTATTACGGCCAGTTATGGGATGATATGACCGTATGAAGGTGTTACTGGCCAGTAAGGTTATGGGTTACTACCAGAATTTGGGAGTGACGGCCGTAACATGGAAATTTACGGCCGTAAATGTAAGTCGGCAGAAACTGTTGGATAGGGTTTATACACGTTTGCTCGGCCATTTACCCTCATATTTGACCCCAACCTCCCCAAAACTCTAGAGAACACTCTCCAAGGTGATTCTAAGGATTTTATAGGAGTTGTGGCTTGTGGATCATTTAATCACTTCTAGTTGCCACCTTAGATTCTACAAGAGGAAGGGAAGAAGGAGAAGGAAAGGGAGAAGAAGAAGTATCCAACCAATTCATTAGCTTGCTTTCTTGCCTTTTGAGGTAGGTAGTAGATGAGTAAGTATATGTGTTATCATACATGCTATATGCTAGCTAATGTTATGATGTGAAACTATGTGGAAGAAGTTATAGTATGCTATGTTAGGTGAAGAGATAGGTTATGTTATGGTAGGGTTTGCTATGCTATGTTATGTTGTTAGATGATATTATGTATATTATGCTATGTGACCATGGTAGATGCAAGATGAGCTATGATATGATGAAGAGCATATGGGCTAAATGGTAAGAGGATGAAGTATGTGTAACATGAAAGTATGATCATGCATATATGGGTTGTAGATTGTGTGCTTACAATATGTATGATGTTACGGGCGGTTTAAAGCGTAAAAGAACCTTTAGACGACGGCCCACGGCGCCCCAAAGCGTAAAAAGAACTTTTGGGACGGCCATTACGGGCGCCAAGAACGCGTAAAAGAACCTTTGCGGGACGGCCAATGATGTTACGGCGTCTTGTAAGCACAGGATCTATAACCGGGCCCAAAGCATAAACATGACATGCATTAGCATTTGCATCTATTGCCTATACTGAGTCCCCGTGGCTCATTATGTTGTATATTGATATTTTATGTGCAGGCGGTGGTGGAGGATCCTCCCGAGCGTAATGTGGGATGTAAGGAAGAAGGGGGAAACCTAAACATCCTGCGGCCGCGTTTTGTTTGTTTATATTGTACTAGTTTAAGTGAACGAACAAAATATGTTTTGATATGTATATATATATGCTTCCGCTTTTGAAAGTATAAATGAAATGTGTTTCGTTTGGGTAAGAAAAGACGGGTCGTTACAAGGGCCCTTGGTGAATAAAACAAAATTCACAAATATATGGATTTACACTTCTCAAATCTCACATCATGAAGATTTTAGCGACGAGTAACCCTCCCATCTCCTACCCATATGTGGGTAAGGTAACCTGCTCAGGGGGCCATTTTTGCAACGTCTGATAGTTCTGTGGCTATTTTGACTTTATTCTAGTCTTTTTTAATAATCAATGAAAAAAATCATATTTAATTATCCCCCTCTCTCTCTAGAAGAAACCGGTCGTTGCTGCCCAACCAAGACGTGCAAAAAAAATCCCTCTCGTTGGACTTTCCTATCGCCGCCCTTGCATTTTCCGCCCGTCAAAGGTTAATTTTTGTGTCCCAATTACAAAACTATCAGATTTTGCAACAATGGCCCCGGCGGGGAGCTTACTTTACTCACGCATGGGTAGGAGAATGGGAGGGTGATGGATAATGCTATTCAAAAGTAGTGATACGATCTTAATTAATTTGATATTTTAAATTTTATGTTTACAATCACATTCAAGATGACAAATTAGATCTGTTTTGATGCAACTCATAAAAAAATGATTTTTGTCTCTCATCATTTTCAACCACTTAATTATACTTATTTGATATTTTTAATATATTTTCTTTATTTTTCAACTACAAAAAAAAATTTTTTCAATAAGCTATATCAAACATACGCTCAATTATATTAACTACCATATTACTAATGACATAAATGATCAATAAGCGGTCCTAATTAAAAGAAAAATTGTACGAGGACATTTGAATTTGAAGTTTTTCGATCCTAATAGAAAGAAAAATTGTACGAGGACATTTGAAGTTGAAGTTTTTTATAAACAATACAATCAATGTCACATCACTTTTTTGTTGGATGATAAAGAGATGTCATGTGCTCCATACTTTAAGATATATATTTTTTACAGGTCTAATTTGGTACATGTGGTTGGCACTAGATTTAAAAAACCTGCGATTTTCATTTTTACATGAAACCACATATTGTTTCGTGGGATCATATTTGAATTCATTGGTGCCACATTATCTGCATGTTCCATAAGTAATACCCGTACGGGTACTATAAATTTTCAATTTTCGTTATTCGATGAAAAGTTGTTATATAAAGTAGTGTTCTAAAAAGCTTAATTTTTACGCGCTTAAATGTGAAGTTTGGTTATGCCGCTTTGTATGTTTTATGCTTTTTATGTTTTTATTTCGCGTAACTCGCTCTTATACCCATTTAAGCTTGTAAAAGCTTGGAACTTAGTGTCACCACTTAGTTATACTTTATACTTTTTAGAGTATTGATATAACTAAGTCCTAAAATTTTACTGAAACAAGCTCTTTAAATTTCCAATTTAGTTTAGCTAGTGGGTTTGGAGAACCAAGCAGATTCTCAATAATTTACTGATTATAAGTTTTATGGTCTCACTTTTTGACTAATACAATCTACAATTAATTTGATTAATCATTAAAATATAAAAATATTGTTATTAATTAAAGCTGAGACAAAACAATAAAATTTTTTGGGTGAAAAAAACAATAAGTTTTTTCAAAAAAAGAAAAAAGAAAATAAAGAGTCAAAAATAGAGAATTTGTTGAAATATTTAAAGATTTTCACTATTCAAATTTAAAGGTACTCTCTATTGTTCCGTTAAAAAAAATCTCTATTATAGAATATAGAGGGTGTTTGTATATAAATTTTAATATATTTTTATGAGTAGAAAGAGAGATAATAAGTAGAATTAGACGATGAAGATTTAATAGTATAAGTGGACCATACGAAATATATGAATGTGATTTGTTTGATCAAAATTGAATTCTAAAATATAGGAGAAAGAATGAATGATTATGTATATGCAAACATGCTCTATATGTTCTTTCTAAAAATAAATAGATTGTTAGAGATATTCTGAAGTATGTGTTAATATAAAAAAATAGCAATTGGAAATGTTCCCAATTTGGTGCCCACGTAGGTGCGAGGTGCCTACATATCGTCGAATGATGGACATATATCTCCACTATCAGGGGGCTCGTGTCAATCATCCCGTTACATCCAGACACTTGATTATTTGTGCTATTGGAATTCTCCATATAGAAAATGAATCTAATAAATACTCTCTCTATCCTATTTTGATAGACATGATTTGACTTTCATATAGATTAAGAATTTGAAAATAATATTGATTGAAAAAGTAAATTTTACTTTTATATTTTTCAGTATACCCTTATATTAAATGTGATAATTTACTTTTATTAATAATCATATATAATAAATATGGATAGATTATGAAATAAAGAAGTTAAACTTATACTAATAAAAAAAGTAGCCTCTATTTTGAAACGGACAAAAAGAAATCAAATTTAATGGGACGGAGTATCATTATTCGATCGTCAGCTGCCATTTAGCTGGAAAAGCTGATTGGCTATTTGGGGGTTGACTGGCGGTGAATCCGGCGCACGTGATTACGGCAACTCAAGAGAAAGCAGAGGTTGTTGTCAAGTCTCTACTGTGGTCCCCACGATAACCGCGTGGCACGTGCCATACATAATTGCCGCCAATAATTAACGCCGTCAACCGGTCACATTAATTTCTAGGTTGCCGTTTGCCTCGCTTTTTATGGCCGTCGAGGTCCCCGATTCCGTTAACGTCGGTGGAGGGCAAACATTTTCATAATTCGTCTTTTACTTTCACTATTTCACTGCAGGTTCTTTTACTGAGTTGAAATTATTCCTTACGAGGTAGGTATGCAGGGCCTGAAGTTGACTAAAGGTCAAACTAGTATATTTTTTTGGATAATTTCGGTATAGATAAATTATTTTTTTTAGTTAAAAAAGCAGTAAACTTTGATTAAAGAGGATGTGCTAATTTTTATGCCCTTTCAAAATTGTCAGATGCAAGGGGATAGTCTAATGCGATTTTAAGCGGATGAGTTTTAATGTATTTTTATGAGTAGGAAGAGAGAGAATGAGTAGAGTTGGATGGTGGAGATTTAATGAGAGAAAAGATATATGGATGTGATTTGTTTGACCAAAATTAAAATTTGAAAAAAATGCATTAAAACTCATTTTGATGAGTATGCTAACAGGGTCTAAAGCATACTTATTAAAATACATTCTTTTTTCTATTTTTTAAAATTCAAATTTGGTCTAACAAATCAGATTCACATATCTCGTAGCGTCTACTTGTATTATTAAATCTTTACTATCCAACTTCACTAATTCTTTCTCTTTTTACTCATAAAAATACATTATAATTTATTATACGCTAACACCCAATTCCCATCGAAGAATGAGTTCCTTCTTATCAAGTGCAACACCAATTTCTAAATTATTGCATCTAGTAAATTAACGTTACATTAATGTTGAAGTATATGTTATAAAACATATAATTGAAGCTTCCTGTATACACAGAAATATTTTTTAGGACTCTCAGCCTACAAATATAATACCAAAATTATATAGAGTGGATTAAGATTTAATACAACTAAAGACATGATATATATAGATTTTGAAATAAAAATTAGATGCCAGTAGATTTGAGTAAAATAAAGGTAGAATGAAAAAAAAACAGCAGAAATGGTCAATTTGAATTTCACTTTCGCCAATTCTTTATTTTGTCTTTTGTAGGGATATTTTGGTCAAAACATTAGAAAAAAATTACAATAAAGTCTTCACTGCGGGTTATTAAATCAGTCCTAAAGTTTTTAATTTTGTTGCATTAGTCAAATTTTAATTAAATTATATAATTTTATATTTTACCTTTTCGTAGAGAATTTGGTCCACAAATAATTTTATCGAATTAATTTTTGACTAATTAGATAATTTCGAAAATCTTCAATAACATTTATTTATGTTTTCTTTTGCATTAGATATCGTATATTTTGATTTTAATCGATCGATCAAGATAAATATAATTATTGTATCTTCTTAAAATTTTAAGTATATCGTTATCAAAAATAAAAATATAACGAATATAAAATAAAATAAAATACATACGTGCATTTTGATTTAAAACAGATATAAATGAATTGTTGTCACAAATAAAATTTTATTAGAAATATATACATGTAAGAAAAATATCGGATACAAACAATTAATTAAATCAAATAAAAATAATAAAAACCCAAATCCACCCACCACCACCCCAACCCCCAACTCCCACCCCCACCCCATCCCAAAACCACCACCACCATCGGTGGTGGTGGTGAAGCCACCACCAACAGATCTGGTGGTCACCACCAGGATCTGGTGGTGACCACCTGAATCGGGCTTGGTGGCGACCACCAACAGATCGGTTGGTGGTGGCTTCGCCACCACCAACCGACCGGTGGTGGCTTTCATCACCACCACCACCGATGGTGGTGGTTTTGGATGGGGGTGGGGTGGGGGATGGGGTGGGGTGAGTGGATTTGGGTTTTTTATTTTTATTTGATTTAATTAATTGTTTAGATTCAAAGATATTTTTCTTACATGTATATATTTCTAATAAAATTTTATTTGCTGACAACAATTCATTTATATCTGCTTTTCAAATCAAAATGTGCACGTATGTATTTTATTTTATTTTTTATATTCGTTATATTTTTATTTTTACAAAGAATACACGATACTAAAATTTTAAGAAGATACAATAATTATATTTATCTAACGATCGATTAAAATCAAAATATACGATATCTAATGCAAAAGAAAACATAAATAAATGTTATTACGTTGAAGATTTTCTGAAAATTATCTAATTACAAATTAATTCGATAAAATTATTTATGGACCAAATTCAAGATCTACTTAAAAAGGTAAAATATAAAATTATATAATTTAATTAAAATTTGGACTAATGCAACAAAATTAAAAACTTGTGACTGATTTAATAACCCGCAAAGGTGAGGACCATTTGTGTAATTTTTTCTAATGTTTTTGACCAAAATATCCCCGCATTAAAGGACAAAATAAAGAAAATCGACGGCAAAATGTCTGACCATTTACAAGCACCAAAGTTTTTTTTGTGACCATTCATTGCGCTACCATTTATTATTGACTTTGAAATCAATACTAGCTTTTTTTAATTTGCGAAAATCCCATATAAAAAAGTAATAACCTAGATCGATATTGGGTGGCCATTTATCTTAATTGATGGTTATTTTGGGGCTATGATTTGGTAAATTGCTCAACGGTCTAATTACTTAGTTTGAACAAGTTGGATTCACAGATCGAGTTGGTAATTTTTTGGTTGAATTAATCTGATTTAACGTCGATTTCTAGAGTTATTTAGTGATAGTTAAGATTCCAAAATCAGTCGAACATAATTGATCTAAGTTCAAGAGAAATATCGATCTTAAAAGTTTTCTATATCAATTTTTACCACACATAAATTTTACTACACTTTTTTATTAGCTTAACTAAGTTGGGCAATAATTGAAACTCGAAAGTATATATAATTATTTCAATAAAATTTATTCTAATTTCAATTCAATTCACACTTCTAGAATCAAACACATGTTCGCCTCATCTACTACTTGGACTTGAAAACTGGAAAGAAGATAATTTTTACAATGTATCCCGTTCACGTCAATCAAGCAAAGAAGCACGCAAATCATATAGCAGTTGAACTGGGAACATGGTTTTGGTGGCTTTTATTTGTTTATTCGATTTTCTAACTAGATAAGCCTGGTTAATTAACGCACAATTTCTTAATTTTCTAATTATTAAGCTTGTCTAAAGCAAATAATTATGACTTAAGTATAGGTTTTCTAAAGTTTTTTTGTACATTATAAGTTGTAAGGTTTACAAAGACATGTTTGTCGAAATTATTGACAAAGAATAATGTTGTTTGTGATAATAGTACCGACCGGATTAGTAGTAATGTGATACACTGACGCTAATTGTTTCGTCACGTGGTTTACGTTAAAAATTTATTTTCATATTTTCTATAACTTTTTATTTTTATTTTTTAATTATATATTCTTAAAAAAAGAGTCACATTTTTCGTCGAAAAGTTATAAGTAAATTATATAAGCACGAGAGTCGAGATGTGTGACTATGTCGTACTATTGGATTTCAAACCTAATGTCTCGAATTTAGGGGTGTAGGGGTGAGGATTCAAACAAGGGGGAGTGGAGGGGTGAAGATTCGAACCCTTAATCTGATGTATACAAAGTAGGCCCAAATACCACTAGACCACACGTCTTGGTGTCACACGTCTTTTAGTTTTCTAGTCAATTAGGTATGCTTAAAACAAGCAATTATGATGTGGCACACTTAGAACAATTATAGTAATAGTGTGCTAATAAACGATAATCAGCCCCCAATGAAAAGAGTAGACAATTAATTGATATTAATTTGCACGCCACCGGCTGTCATTCCTTGATTCCTAAGACACATTCATGCCCTTTAGAGGAGTACATAGTTTTATCATTCATTCATTCTCATCATCTCGTGCATTCTTCCACATGCATGCGAATGTTCCAAAAAAATGTGGGCCTACAGTTTTGCCTTGGACGTCTAACTCATCACTTCTATAAATCTTATTTACAATTTTCTAGATTTTTGACAAAATAAATTGCCAAGCCAATAAGTTTGTAGTAACATTTTTTTATGGCAATTTGATATAGTTTACATATAAATATAAGTTAATTAGTTATATAAATTACTAGTATATCTATACTACATCCTTAAGAGATCCAACAATACCTACATTAAACTAATTTGTTTATACTAATTTTTTTAATAGAAAAATTCACTTCGTGCTACCCTTAATAAAATAATTAATTAAAATAAATTATAGTCTTATATCTTTTGTCATTTTAAATTTACTCTCGCAATTTGAAAAGTGAGACAAGTTATGTGTTTTTCACAATGTGTTGTTAACAGTTGATGCGACCCATTTCGGCTAAGAATCATCATTAGACATTAAGTACGTCATATTAAATAAGAAGATCAGAAAGTTAGTCCTGATAATATCTACGTATAAATTAGCTTTACATTTTCAAATGATAGGTGCACATTTTCTCTAGTTTTTATATATAAAATGTGCTGTGGAAAAGCTTAACATGTAATTTATTGTAATGTTGCCACCATGAGATATAAATAAGAAGCATAATAATAGTAATGTTCAGACTCGAGCTTGAGACATAATGACTGCAAATGTTACTCATTAAGTAGCGCCTGTTATAGTATATTGTTAATGTAATTGTTGCCTTTATACTTAGATTGCAATTTGTGTATTCCTCGCAGACATTGATCCAACCAACTTGGGCCTCGAAATGAAAATTCCGACCACGAACGAGTTTGTTATTATGAATGTCACTTATTGCCATTTAAATATTACAAAGGTTAATTAGACTATGACTGTCCAAAAGGTATGCTAAGTTTCCTTATTTATGAGATCAAACTATAGGTCACTTCACTTTCACTACAAAAAATAGCACTTTTAGGTGCAACAGTTATCCCCATAGTATTATATTTATAGAGTAATAGCAGCGACATACTCGTGCTTATATAGCAATATATAATAGTGACATCACTCCCATTACTATTCAGATACGAGACTATAGGGACGACTGTGCCGTCCCTCAAGGTCCAATTTCCTATAGTGTTGTTGTACTGTATTTGATTTCTTCGTATTTAACGTGTCTTGATTGTGTATTATTCAGACAAAAATACTAATATAAACTATCATAATCTAATTTTTGCATGAATTGATTATATTTTCAACAACATTAATAATAAATTTTTAATGTATACAAAATCGAAGTAATCTTATTTTTGTTGGTCAAAAATGTATTGACATTGATGTTGGAGATGCTCTAAAGAATATATTAGAGCATATTCAAGAAACATCGTAAATTTGGGAAATCAATAAGAAATCCCCAAAATGGCACTTTCTGCACTTGCTTACTTTGATAATTCTCGATATAGAAGAAAGGGTTAGAGCAATTTTTTTAAAAAAAAATTTTTAAAAAGGAGGTTCGAGCATTCTAATTTTCAATCAATACAGAGCATATTATTTTACATCAACTAGTTCGATCTGATGCTGGACACATTAACAAATTTATATTATTAATTTTGTTGTGGATATTTGTATTGGAAAGAAAATATGACATTCAAGAAAATTCAAATGACACACACACACTTTTCTATTGCAAATGGTGTCGACCGCGTTGTCACTTGTCCCTTTAAATTATAAACTGCTAATAAGCATACCAAAATGTTCCGTGTCCACATAAAAGCATCATGCAAAATACTAAATTGTCACAATAAATAACATAATCATTAGCATAATATTAAGCGATGAGTAATGACAAGTAATGTGATGAATAGAATAACATGATCATAGTGACTGTGTATTATGTCAACCACTATCAGCATAGAAATCATTACATTAATCTAGAGTAATCCAAGCACCAAAACAGAGGAGGTTGAAATCACACTTAACTAAAAACCAACGTCAGTTCAAATACCATAAGAAGTATGGTACCCTTACGACTGGAAATGACGAGAAAAATATAAAACCCACCAGCACTAGTAAACATAGAAGTAAAGAAATAATAATAAATGAAAAAATGAGCCATCTCAGGTTATGCTAAACTCCAAAAGAAAACAATTTATTGCAAGGAACCCACATTGATGTTGCATTCAGACATAGAAAATAGTCAGGTCACTTGTCTAACACGAATCACAAGTCACACCGAAATATTTACCAAGTAACAGAGACTCTGCATTTGACAATAAACTACCGTATAAGAAGGTTGCCTATAAAAGAGAAGAAATGTTTCAGAGATGAGGAAGGCTATGTAAATAATGAGCAAAGAAATTGGTTGTGATGGAATATATATCAAGTACAGTAATAGAAGAATCCTAGTACTGTGTTATGGTTTCTACCTTCAGGGAAAAAAAGAAGAAATTCAAGACCAAATTACAGATGTAGAAGATCGTGAATATTTCATAGTATATAAGTCACAGGAGACGGTAATTGAGCAGAAAGTAAGGTTAACTTGTAGGTCACAGACAACAAGCTGGGTGTTCTGTTAAGAGGATCTATCACTTACTCCCTCCGTCCCACTAAGATAGGCAAGTATTCCTATTTTGTCCGTCCCAAATTATAGTCCAATTTCCTTATTGAATGTATAATTTATTTTCCATGTACTTAAATACCCCTATTTAAGATAATTGGAATACTAAACATCAAGATAGATATTTCATCTCCCAAGATATTTAAACATGTTGACACTATTTTTTGACCATTCAATATAGGGGTAAAATTGGAAGAATATATGAATATCTTATAATTCCAAGAACATTTAAGATGTTTTCTTAATATGTGTGAAAAATGGTGGGTGCCTATCTTAGTGGGACGGAGGGAGTATGTGTTAAGGAGAATGATTCAAAGGCATAGATCAAGTGAAAACAATTAGCAGATACTTTTATTGATACTGAAAAAGTCTACCCATGGTGCCTAGCAATATGTTTGGTGCTAGAGAAAGACAAAATTTTTATATCAATTAGTCACAATGAAGATGTAGTGGTGGTAACAATGGAGAATTTCGAACAAGCATGCATCAAAACTCCACTTTAAATCCAATTTTCATTTCAGTCATGGCCACGCTTAAACGATATATCAAAGATATCGTAACATAGTTTTAGGAAACAAGGTTAGCTAGGGGTCAGATTGCAAATTAGAACATTGGAAGAACACTCTGGAATCTATAGGCAGTAGGCAAAGTAGAACAACAGTGGAGTCCAAGGAATGTCTTTGTAGTAATGGTTGGACTGATAGGGGATCATGCTTTCATAGAGTGATGATTTTAGAAACTTAATCTCGAAATGAATGAGAAATTTGAAAAGGACAAAATACATAACAAAATGGAGAAGTGCTAGAGGGATCATGCATGATATGAACCTGTAAAGATATGATGACTGGAGGATAAAATGATGAGTAGGATTTTTACACCGAGTGTTTGACATGAGTGATGAGTGCTGAGACATATCTTGCTAAGACCTGAAGAAGCTTATGTTAACAAGATTGCTGAGTTCTGAGCAGAAGAAATTAGATGAGAAAGAAGTAAAGAAACAATAATGTAGTTTCTCATGGCTGTTAATCATATGATCCAATAGATAAATGGATTAAATAGAGTAGCAAAAGAGGATTTATTGAATGGAAATACGACTGTCTTATTGTCTTCTATTGCTGTTTGTTCACTACTGGTTTATCGACGCGTGATGAGAAAAATACATCATCAGTTATAGTTATATACCATGGCAACAGAGTCCTATTTTGCCACAAGAAATAATTAGAGCTCCAAATGTATAATGTACATGCGGATTGAATATTAGGCCCAACCAGCATTAATACCTCTTAAAAACGAAATATTATAAAGCAAACTATCTAAGTATTGTGAAGAACATTAAATTGTAATCATATGAGATACCTTAATATTACAAGCAGGGTGCAGCTAGGCGCCAATCAACAACCAAAGCCTAAAAAGTGCACATAAATATGAATTAGTGCAAATGGTCACAAGTAAAATAACTTGCAATGTGTTCTAAAGCATCTTTTGACAAATGCAGATAAGGACAATTAAGTAGGTACCAGTCTCACATTGACACACCTCTAAAAAGTCAATACAATGAGGAAACTGTTAAATGCTCAGAGATAGATTTACTTGTATGATACTCAAAAGCATCATTTTGTGAACATTTTACTCATTTACAGGGTGATCAAATTTTTGAAACAGTAAGTACCAAGAATAAACCAGCCAACAAGTACAAATAAGAAGATTGCCAAGTAAGCAAGGAAAGTGAGTCCTCCAAATGTAAATCCTAAGCCAATTACTATGATAAACGGTAAATAAGTTCGCACCATAGCTGCTTTACTGACCCATTCTCCCTTGAGAAAGATAAAAATTGCCAACTTTACCACATTCCACCCGCCAGAGCGAAAATTCAACCTGTTCAAACAATTGGCTACAAATGAATGGCAGTTGCAAGTGAAAATGTTGTAGGAATGGTGTTGATATTCCTGTGTGCTTTTACGTAATGCACCATCCCATGTCACAATATCTCTCCCACGGTCAACTTGTTGGGTACTATCAGGTACAACAGAACCGGTACTAATGCAGCACTGCAGATAAATAAACAGAGACAATGATAAAAGGTTTTACTTGATTAATTTGATAAATATGAAAAATAAACCCTATGCAATCGAAAAGACTGTTGTTAGTCTTGTGAAGAATTATCAATCATGTAATAGGAACTATAGTATTCAAATATACCTTCTCTTTACTTATTCGAACAAAACGGGTAGGTGCTCCAAATGCAAAATTGTCAACACAAACAAAATTCGGGCCAGCAAAATCCAATATAACTCCATCCTCCCTACATATCCCGATGTGACCAATAAAAGGAACAAACCATGATAACAAAGGGAGTGGCGTCCACACAATGCTGCACGGGAACCGGCTTCTTTTTGGATCATTTTGCATGAGATGGACCTCACTCTCTTCAATCATCAGACTGTGCTCTTCTTCTCCATTTGTTCCCATTGCAAAAGGCTGCATTCAGCAAATAAGAATTGGCCTCAACAATTATTTTCGGGTGAAGGAGGTCATGTACAACAATACAACATTATCATAATCCATCAAAAAGTTTCATTGCTTATAACTGGTCCAGTTTATTTAAACTGTACAAATTAAAACTTATAATGTTCATTTGATAATTCAAGGCCAAAGGCCAGTAATTGGGAAATTGTAGCAGAAGAATCCAAACAAAACGAACAACATCAAATGAGAAACAGCTAGAATCGAAATTTAAGAAGGAAATAGTTAATTAAACCAATAAAATTCTCATTAAATGGAAGAATATAGCAGAACAACATCAGCCATCAGAAGATCCGATCATCATTCTGCAGCTATAAACTCCGGTTTTAGCTTAAACTACAGCAACGTTAAATCTTAATTTTAAAAGAAATTGCTCTAATCAATTGGGGATTTGCATCAATCGCGTAGTTGGGAAGAATAGAGAGTACCTTCGCCCAGAAAATGAACCGTCCAACGTGCCGAAACGTGGATACGCTGAAACGTTTAACTGTTGAGCGTTGAAGGCAAAGAAAACACTTTCCAGACTCGCCCTCAGTCCTCACAAATTTTTATTGTGCAGCAGGATCCCTAATCCTTGAAATTGTTATAATCAAGTCCTTAACTTCCAAACTTTCTCACTTAAAGTTCCTAACCTTTCATAAGCTAGCATCATTTCATTAAAATATAGCGTCACTTTGACAAATTTTAAGGAGCGTTGTGTTTGTTTTGTATTTTGTATTTTCGTTTTTGAAAATATTTTGGTATTTTCTGTTTTCAATTGCTATTTTTAGAAAATTGAAAATGCGTTTGGTTTATTGTTTTGAAAAAATTATTTTTGAGAAGAGAAAATAGAAAATGTGTTTGGTTTATAATTATTTAAAATGTAATATATGTAAAGTTTAAAATCCGAAAACGCATTTTTCTTGTTTTCAACATTTAACACAGAAAATGCCGAAAACGTTAAAAAGACGTTTTCGTGTTTTCTATACAAATCTTGAAAACGATTTCGTAAACGTATTTTCGAAAACAATGAACAGAACACGTTTTCAACATTTTCGAAAACAGAAAACAGAAAACAGGTTGAAAATAGCAAACAGAACGCACCATTAGAAAACAAAATTATCATTCTTATCCATAAGCAACAATGGAAATTGAATGTATAACTTTTAAAAATGTATAAATTGGTTTTGAATTTGTACGAACTTTTGTTTTCTATATATTTTTATTTTGAATTGTAATTAAATTTATCGAATAATTTTCTTTTGATCCTAAATATACTCTTTTTTTTATCGAAAGTTTTAAAAATTTCATACATTAGTAAATAAATGTGATATTCAATAAATTTCTACTATTAGATACATACATTTTAATTTCTTCAAACAATTAATAATTAATACTATTCCTATATGTCAATTAATTTATAGTTTAATACTGTAAAAAACCCATCGAACGTAAAAATGCAACAATAAAATAAAACCAATTAATTAATAATATTTAATAAATTATAAAATATAATTTAGGGAGGGGCTATTTGCACCCTTTTTTTCTAAATACACCCTACAACTTTTTTGAAAAAATAACCTCATGTGAAATTATAAATGTACATTTTAAAAAAATAAAAATAAATTCTCTCATCAACTTGCTAAATATACCCCCCGCCCTCTTCTTATCAACTTGTTAAATACACCCCCCTGCACTAACTCGCTTCAACCCTATCTCTCTCAACTCTCTTGCCTCTCCAACAAGTCTCAACTCTCATAGTGAACAATCAAAATTCGATGCTCATAAAAAATATAAGTGATTTTCGTTATTTTTTGGACAACATTGCTCAAACATTCTAGTTGATGTTCGGTGAACCAGTGTTGAACATCAACTAAAATGTTCAGCCAATACTGGTCAAACGATGCAAATTGGGGTGTCTAATTAAACTACGGAAAAACTCAAATTTTTATGCGAAAAAATGATGAAAATGCACTTATATTTTATATTAACATTGAATTTTGATTGTTCATTGTGAGAGTGGAGACTTGCTGAAGAGAGAAGAGGGTTGAGAGAGAGGGTTGAGATGAGTTGGGGGGTTGTATTTAGTAAGTTGATAAGAGAGTTTATTTTTATTAAACATATGATACATATTTGTAATTTCACATGAGGGTTTTTTTTCCAAAAAATTTAGGGTGTATTTAGAGAAAAGGAAAAAAGGGGTGCAAATAGCCCCCACCCCTATAATTTAATGAATTTTCATCAAAGCTCAGCCAAACAAGCCAACGCAAACGGGTTTAAGCCTAAAACCCGACGCGTTGCCGTTGACCGTAACTAAGCGTTATTGCTCTCACTCTTGCGCCTCGACGAGCACCAAATAATATTCGATTATCCATTGATCCATGAACTACTGGTGAATTCGTCACTTAATTATTCTCAAAGATGAGGAAGCGCGATTTGGCGATTTTGATGCTCTCAGCTTTCGCCATTTTCTTCTCTCTTCAGGTACATACAGTAGTCCCTTGTTCTAGAGTTACTGTAGTCATTTGAGGCTGTGAGTTGTATCGGTGTGCTGATAGTGAAATTTATCAGAGATTCATTTCTCATTCCAAGAGGCTTTGCGGTTCAATTTTTTTTTTTTTTTTTTGTCTCCTTTTTCGTTACCGTTAGTATAATTTGGGGATTTTGATCAATGTTCAACTTAATTGGTGAATTTAGCACGAAGGTGATTTTTCATTCAAAGAGGCGTGGTTCCATCTCTCTGATGAGTATCCAATCAAGTACGAGGCCGAGCGTCTCCCGCCGCCTATCGTGACCGATCTCAACGGCGATGGAAAGAAGGAGGTTCTTGTGGCTACCCATGATGCCAAAATTCAGGTACCTTTATTTATTATTAGCAACGCAGACTAGAAGGCCAATGCATTTCTTCACTCTGTGCTTGTCCTGTAATTGTTCTATTTTTTTCCCCTTCTTCTTTAAGATTTTTCTTGTTAATGACGGATTCAGCAGTTAGGAGAGTGTCGCAGTCGTTGCATTTTGTTTTCACTGTGGGAATTAATGTTTGGCTGATGATTTTTCAGTAGAAAGTAGAAACTATCCGCCTTATCATTTTGCACTACCTGTGTTCCTGAATGTTAGGGCTTATCAAATTATGCTCAAGTCAGCATTCTTCCGATTTGAATAATTTTGATAGTTCATATTATGCAACTAGGTTTTGGAGCCCCATGGAAGGCGACGGATGAAGGCTTCAGTGAAACACGGGTGCTAGCATCGGTGTCACTCTTGCCAGATAAACTTCGTATTGCCACAGGGAGACGTGCTGTTGCAATGGCTGCTGGAGTTATTGACCGTAACTACAATCAAAGGGAACCGCGAAAGCAGGTGTTAGTAGTCGTTACATCAGGCTGGTCTGTGATGTGTTTCGATCACAACCTTAAGAAGCTGTGGGACGTAAATTTGCAGGTCTGTATAAATTTATACCATGGTTTGGACTAAATGTTATAGAATCTCACAGTTTATCTTCCTTTAGAGACTCCTGTCATCAATTTTTGGTGTATGTTCTTTTCCTTATTCATCCACTTTCTGTTTGACAGAAGGATTTTCCCCATAATGCTCATCACCAGGAGATAGCCATCTCCATCAGTAATTATACATTAAGGCATGGAGATTCTGGATTGGTGATCATTGGTGGAAGAATGGAGATGCAGCCCCATGTTTGTGCCTCATCTTTTCTGTGATCTTTTTCTAGTAGAAAATCTGTATTTTCATTACATTCAAATTGTTCCCATGCAATGGGAAAAAATTGCTTTATGATGTCTTCACTAGAAGCATTACCCTTCCAGTTTCATAAATTAATGGGAACTAAAATATATGTGGATGACTAAACAATATGGAAGTTCCAAAAATACTCTCTCAAAGAAGTCCTTAGTACGAAGATAAACGGCATGTGCACTAACAAATTTCAGCTCCATGGTCAAAACTTAAAATGAAAAAGATGTGAAGAGGCTTCTCTATTCTAACTCTGTTTCTTGCCAAATGCCTAATTAGTGTTATTTCCCTTTTCTACTTCTTTTCCACTCATCCAATGTCATCTTGAAGCATGCAAGGTTTCCTAGCGAGAAGTAGAGCCAATTCATTTCTTGGATTGGACTTGCATTCCTCTCAAGCATATTAATATCCATATTGTGAGTTGCAATTAGAAGTCACATTTTACTCTATAGTGTGACTAGTTCCTTCTCAACAGATATTCCTGAAATAGTTTGGAGGCTTTGCTTCCACTGAGTACGATTAGCATTAGTTAAAAAATAAATAAATAATAAATAAATACTTTTTTTATTATTATTATTATTATTATTATTATTATTATTATTATTATTATTATTATTATTATTTTTATATCTGTGGCTATACCATTGTGTTTTCTGTTTGAATTCTCCGGAGAGACTGGAAACTGTGTGATATGTTAAGACCGAGGAAGCTGTACTGATATCATGTTTTTTCATTCATTTTTCACTGAGACGATTTTGATATGGTATATTTGATGTTTCTGTGATGCACACTTTTATATATTTTGTTTGTTCAGTTTTTTCCATGTGAAATTAGTTCTATCTCAAGTAGCTTGCTGCTTTATCATACTTTAGTAGTTTGTGTAGAGATGCTATAATGTTCAAAATATATGTTGATCCATTGGTCTTAAAGAGTTATTAAATATTTTCAGATTCACATGGATCCTTTTGAGGAGATTGAGATGGTAGAGAAAAATGCTGAAGAGCATAGAAGAAGTGCTAGAGAAAAGGAAGTAAGAATACATATTACTCTTATAAACATTTGTGTGCTTATCAATCTTATCTTCATATTTTGGTACTTCTCTAGCTGTTATTACTGTGTTTGAGGTTTTTCTTTGGATACTCTTAACTCAAATTTTGTTGTTTATGGATCACACCCCACCCCCAACCAACAACAAACATCCCAAAAAAAAAAACCAACCCGGTTTTGCTGAATTTCTTTTGTTTTCTTCTTTGTCATTGTTTCACATTGATTTCCTTTGTTGAATTCTTATGCGAACGATGGTTTTGAGTGGGGTGGGTGGGTTAAGTAAATTGAAAGGAGAACTTTTTCCCTTTTTACATTTTGCAAGGCCAGTCGCTAGTTACAGAGCCAACAACCATCCAATTATTCATGTCGTTGTTCCTACTTTTTATCATATCCTCAACTACTAAGACAATTGGTTTGTCACATATGTATGTTTTCATCTAATTCGAATTCATAAACATATGTAATGTTGGTGATTTTTGATGTATCCACCTTTTCATTTTCTTCCAAAAATTTGGTAAATGGATATACTATGTAGTGTCATGATTATTATTATCATTTTTTTATTTTTTAATTGTAAGTTTTTAATCTAAGAGTATTTGACCTTCTCGCATGCCATTAGTTGATGTTTGTAGAAATTAGTATCATGATTATTATTATTATTATTTTATTTTTTAATTGTAAGTTTTTAATCTAAGAGTATTTGGCCTTCTCGCATGCCATTAGTTGATGTTTGTAGAAATATCCGTGGTCTTCATTGAATGACCTTTTTAGTGCTAAGTTTTGTTACTCCAGTGGAAAATGTCTTGTTGAGATCAATTTGCGTTCTTCATTGAGACCATTTATCAGGAAAACATTTTCCAAATGTTACTTTTTCATCGCAAAAATGTGTGGTGTTTATTGGAATTCAGAGTTTACTGGTGGCACTACACACTTACATAACACAACATCTTTAATCATTCTCGAGTGCAAAGCTCACGATTACATCTTTTTGTGTCTTTAAGGTGATAGACAATGCAGAAACCGTAGATTTACGCCATTTTGCGTTTTTATGCATTTGCGGTCGAAATGGCGAACTTCGCTGGAGCAGAAAGAATGAGGTATACGTTCCGAAAATCTGCTTTCTCCTGTTTATGTATCCTTCCGCATGCAAAAGATGGCCAAGATGGCACTTTTGCTTTATATCATATTAAGCATCATAAAGACATAAACACTCGCAGGCTTGCACAGTTGATATCGTTTACTGGAGTTAACTTCTAACTTTTTATTTAAAAGTTAAAATATAATCACATTTTTTTGTTAATACAAATAAATCTCTTCCATCTTTTGCTTGATTACCTACTTTTACTTGATTTGTTCATGGGAATTACTATGTAACTTAATTTTTGAATGTACACCTTCAGGTAGTTATTTTCATTTTCCATTATGTGTCCATAATATATATATATTCATTATGATGGTAGTTATCATAAAATACGTTTTCTGTGGATGGAGATCTGCACAGAGCCACAGACACCTAATATCTCTGTTTAATGTCAGATCTAAGATGTTCTATTGACAGCTAAGCGGACTTTTGTTTTCTTCTTTGACATTCAGGGTATGTGTGATACAGATTATTGGGCAAAAGATATTTAGATGTGTGGTTGAGTAGTAAAGAAAATGTATTAAATTTTTTTTTTAAAAATTGTCTAATCAATGTAAGGAGTGGTTTTAAATGATGAGCAAGAAACATAACCTCAGTTTTTTCACCTGCTGATTTTAATCTGCAGAATATTGAGGCTCATCCCTCGGATGCATCACAATTGATTCCACAACATAATTACAAGCTTGATGTGCATGCGCTAAATAGTCGTCATCCCGGAGAGGTATGCTGTGAAGCTGTTAAACTAGATCCTGCTCATTTAAAATTGCGATTGGTTTTCCAATTGAAACTTTTAGGGTGTGTTTGATTGCAAAGCCGGAAAATGGTTAGAAGGAAAACGTTTTCCGGGTAAATGAATTCCGGGAAAAGGTTTTCCAGGGAAATGGTAGTTATAGGTGTTTGATTGGGTTAATTTGAAAGTTGGAAAATGATGTTATTTTCCTTATTTTTGACTTTTTTTAATGAAATTTGATCATTTTCCTTATCTTTATAGTTAAATTAAATTTTCCATTAAAAAAAAAAGAAAAAAAGTATCAAACTTTTCCCGGAAAACAAAAACTACCTCCCCCCAAGGAAGAAAAACAAGGAAAAGTGCGGATTTCGAGAAAAGCTGGAAAACATTTTCCGGGAAAAAAATGACAATCAAACAACCAAGAAAGGGAAAAAAAGCTGGAAAACCAATTTTCCCGGAAAAAAAAAACGTGTATCAAACACACCCTTAGATTCCATATATCTATGCATTGATAAAGATTGGCTTGCATGAGGACCTAAAAGGTTAGGGATGGTTACGTAACAATGGGAGTATAATGGAATTCCATGCAATTGGAATAAGTTCTATGGAACAGTTATTAGACTCTCCATCTTTAGGGTAATGAGTGTTGGATAGTTCAAGTACAAAATATTTTAGTATCGGATGTTAAGACGGATGTATGATGACATAGGATAGAACTAATTGATGATGAATTAAGTGAAGGATGCCTCAGAGTGGTTGTGGTATGTCTTGTGTAACCTATGAAGCTCCCATTCACAAGAATGATTTGATCCTAGTAGAACTAGTATAATGAAAGGAGGACAAATACGAGGAGTCGATATGGTTGAAGAATTTTTTATTTTGTTGGACAATTTGGTAGATATGGACTAATTGGAAGGACAGATTCATTTAAGGACAGATTCATTTGGTAAATATGGTTTATTATAGTTGTATTCGTCGAGCAATCGGAAAAAAAGATCCTGTTGTAGTTTGACCCTGATATCATGGATACGAAACTTGGAAATCTTTTGGTACTTGTTATTACACTCTTAGCTAAGTGCTCCCTCAAGGCTAGTTGGCTACCACACTTCATTCTGTTTGATGGAAGAGATCCAGTTGAATGATGCTTTTAATTTAAAATACCAATGCTTGAAATATTTTATCCAGGGCCATCTTTTATTTAAAAAAAAAAAAAAATTGTTTCCAGGTGGCAATCTGTTGTCTTGATTAATTAATTGTTATTGTTTATTATTATTATTATTTTAATGAGTGCCTATCAAGATCTCAAACCTCAGAAATACCCCCTCTAAATTGCCAATGTTTGGGTATAAAATAAGTAATTTATAAATTTCAGCTAGAGTCAAACATTAATTCAACCGCATAACTATTGCCACCTTATTATCCGCACATTTTATTGGGCCCACTACTCTTCTTTGTAAGCTGTGTATAATTTTACCCAGACAGTCACTGCATAATGACTTTGTATGCAATTTTTCTGCTAGACCTTTGCTTTAACAAACTACTTTCTGATGGTGATGTTTTTCACGACTGAGGTACTCAAATGTTTTGAACCATAGTTTGAATGCAGGGAATTTAGAGAATCCATTCTTGGAATCTTGCCACACCGTTGGGTAAGTTTTGTAACATGATACAAAATCGTAAATTGTTAATGCCTGGTAAGGAGCCTGACTTTATGTTTCTGATCATGTCTCTTTCAGGATCTTCGGGAAGACACATTGCTGAAGCTAGCACACTTCAGGCGTCACAAAAGGAAAACACTGAAGAAATCACCTGGCAAGACCACAAGCAATTATCCTTTCCACAAGCCTGAGGAAAAGCATTCTCCTGGCAAGGATGTATCAAAGAAAGTTTCAAATGTGATTGAGAAGGCCGTTAATGTTGCTAAATCAGCAAAGACTAAGAAGGTGAGATTTGTATATATCTTATTAGTTGGTTAGGAGAACTTGCAGATAATATGTCAATCAAATTATTTTTGCAGTGGAATTATTCCTTTTCTTTTTCTTTTGTTGTAAAAGCTTCATTTTCTATTCCTCACGTATTTACAAGCTAGCAGTCAGTGCCATGCATATAATACTATATGGACTGCTTTTTGGGTGTAGATAGAAAATTTGAATTGCTACATGAGAAAGGAGGCCGGGGATTTTATCAGTAAAAGCATCTTTAGTTTGAGTTTGATTTGGTGTTATTGTACAATGCATGACTGATGCTAACACACTCCTATTCAGAAACCACTACCGTTGGTGAATTTGTTATTTATACTAGATTGAAGAACTTCATGCTCGATGAATCAAATTCTGTTGATGTTGAAAGTCAATTTGTAGAGTTTTTTCATCCTCCCCACCCCAAAATAGAAGGGGGAAAAATATGAGTAGAATATTCAAATTGATCCCAACATCTTGGACATTGATTGCACACTTGTGAAAAATTATTTTTTCATTCTAGGAAACTGGAACTGTAAATTAGTCTTACTTTCTCGTTTTCATTTCACAATTTAGATTGATGTGCAACCTCCATAATCACCTTCTTTACTTTTATATGCAGCATATTGCTTATATACCCACCATCACAAATTACACTAAGCTCTGGTGGGTACCCAATGTTGTTGTTGCTCATCAAAAGGAAGGAATTGAGGCTGTTCATTTGGCAACTGGCCGCACCCTCTGTAAGGTGAATGCCTCTTACAATAATATGGATTAGAATGACTTTTTCTGTGCATTATCGAGTTCTTTTGACAGTTTTAATTCGTATTTTGATGTTATCTAGAGATTGCCGAGGTGTCAGACATAATAACTTCTCTTTGGAATTAAAGCTTTAGTTTTCTTGGGGAATATCTCAGATGGTTAATTCTTTGACTGTATTATCCAAGCTACATGGCTTTTTTTGTGAAGGAATCCCTACTTCCTATCATGCTGACATTTAAGACAATCAATTTAATGTCACTCTTTTTCATGGTTTGTTTCAAGGATTTGTTCTATGTAGTTTTATCATGTTCTGAATAAGTAACACCATGGACTGACGTATCTTGTGCAAGTTATTGATTGATTTGAGTCTATCATAGTATACATATACGTCAAAACAAACTAATGCATTATTATCGACCAGCTTCATCTTCTGGAAGGTGGCCTTCATGCCGATATCAATGGAGATGGTGTCTTAGATCATGTCCAGGTGAAATTTTTATCCCCACCTTAAACCTTGTAATGCCTAAATATCCAACTCTGCGGCTTCCTATATCAATGCTTTTCATTTAAATCATCGAGTTTTCTTTAAATTAAAAGTTCATGCCCTTAGTTTAGAACGATTTTTATACTTTCAATTTATCCATACGGTAACTCATGTTTTGCCAAATTCAATATATTGGGGGAAGTTAAGCTCCTATAGAGGTTCTTAACTTTTTATCATGCAAACCATAGAGCAGTTTTGTTTCAACTCGAAATTGAAGCTTGGCTCTTCAAAAATTTTGATATTGTAAAGTTGAAAACATATGTACTCTATGCTTTTTTTTTTTCTCCTTTGCAAGTTTAGTTTGAACTCACCTGGGTATATGCATCAGCATTTATAATTGTCGAGGGGCAATGACTACCTCAACATATTTAAAATGTTCTATTGATGTAAATGATAAATTTTGGAAATTTAACTACAGGGCACATCTATTACGTTTTGTCAAAGGCCCCCTTTTTCCCCACGATCAAGGGCCTTTAACTTGCAACTGCCAAAATATTTCTCTTGTTACTTTTGGCATTCTGTGACACTATATATTAGGTAAAGAATTAGATCAGTTATTGGCATTCCAAAATATAAGGTAAATTAGTTATAAAAACATGAGTAACACTATCATGAGAGTGATAGGATTTGCTTTTAATGGTTTTTTTAAATGGATTTTAATGTAAAAGAGGAGAGAGAATGAATAGAGTTGAATGATGGAGATTTGTGTAGTACATGGTTCCACGAGATATGTGAATGTGATTGGTTTGACTAAAAGAAAGAATGGATAAAAATGGATAAAAAAGTGGTAAAAGTTGGTAAAATTTGTTGCCTATCACATGCTATATAGTTAAAAGGGTTTAAATTGATTGCCATGTTTGTGTTTGGAGAATTCAATTCGATTTTTGTCTCGGGCTTGAGCTTCAACGTAATCCTGTAGACAAAACTCATTTTTGCTTTACTTAGAAGAGCATTTGATTTTAAAATCTTGAGACATATCTTTTAGAATTCAATTATTTTAGGTCAAAACAAATTTCTGGGCTTTGGCCTAAAATTATTACATGTCTTCAAAAATCTTGAGACACATCTTTTAGAATTCAATTATTTTAGGTCAAAACAAATTTCTGGGCTTTGGCCTAAAATTATTACATGTCTTCAATGTAACTGAAATTTGAATTTCCTTTATATTTAAAATTTTAAGTTTGGAAATTTCAATTTGAAATTCCTTTTCGTTTTAATTTAAGAGGAAAAATGTATGAAAAGTTTTCGGGTTACTTGCACTTCTACAAGATCATCAAGGTAAAGTGACTCAAAACTTCAACTTGAGCAATCCTTGGCATGAGATTGCGAAGGGTAATCAAGAAAATGGTTTAACCAATCTCATTTCCAATGAAACTGCAATGTTTGTCTCACTCTATAGGTGGTTGGAGGAAATGGTGCTGAGCAGACTGTAGTAAGTGGGTCAATGGAAGTGCTGCATCCCTGTTGGGCTGTCGCAACATCTGGCGTGCCAGTTCGAGAACAACTTTTTAATGCTTCTATCTGTCATCATGCTCCTTTTAACTTATTCCAACATGGAGAATTTTCGAGGAGCTTCGGTCGACATGCAGATGCAAGTTCCTTGGAGGTTGCAACTCCAATTTTCATCCAAAGAAATGGTGATCATAGGCATCGTGAGGAACACAATGGTGATGTAGTCTTTTTAACTAATCGAGGCGAGGTATGATATCTGATTGCTTTATATGTAACTTTTTTATGTTATGTGCCTGAAAAAACCTTAAAAACAATCATGCGAGATGTACAACCAATTTGTACAAACTAGTGGGATCCTATCTTACATTTAACAGGCATGTTGCAGGGGTGAGGGTGTGGGTGATAGATGTTGGGTTATGCCTTGACGCGCTATTCGGGAATGTATAATTCAAGTTCTGAATTTCTGCCGTGTAAAAATTCTCTCCGATGGGGATGTGAATTGTATGACGATGTGGAAGAGAGTGGTAGAAAGAAAATGATTATTTTAATTGGAAGGAAACGGAAAGAGGTGTAGGGAAAAAAGAGAGGGAAAAGTTAAAATGAGGAGAGGGTAGAAACATATTCAAAAATAATAATAAAATAGTATGTGGAATCATTTTAGATGGGTATCTAGAAATAGACATGGCAGGGGAATTTGTGTAGAAAAAGTGGGGGAAGAAGTAAGGTAAATGAGAGAAAAGTGATTAAAAAAAGATAAAATAGAAAACGTCTGGGACCCTCACAAGTTTTGTGAGTATATCTCTCTAGAATTGGAGATTGGCAATTGATGTGCCCGCTGGAGATGGTCTATAGTGTATAGAAATTCTGAAAGTTGGAGATTATCATAAAATAATTGGTTGCTGACAAATGTATTAAAATTGTTCAGGTGACATCATATTCTCCAGGATGGAGTGGACATGGCGCTATCTGGAACTGGCAGCTCCTGACAGGTGCTACCTGGTCAAACCTTCCATCTCCATCCGGACGGACAGAATCTCGTGTGGTCCCCACCTTGAAGCCATTCCCATTACGCGTACATGATAATCAAGAACTAATTCTTGTGGCAGGAGATCAAGAAGCAGCGGTGTTATCTCCTGGAGGAAGCTTATTAACAACTGTAGATCTACCCTCACCTCCTACACACGCCTTAGTGTGTGAGGATTTCTCAAATGATGGGCTCACAGACCTAATTCTCGTGACTTCTAATGGTGTGTATGGCTTTGTTCAGACAAGACAACCAGGAGCCCTATTCTTCAGCACGCTTGTGGGGTGCCTTATATTTGTGATGTTAGTGCTGTTTGTTTCCCAGTACTTGAATCCTAACAGGGGGAAGCGTAGGCCATGACTGGCTCGACTTTAACTACTGCGAGTTTTATAAATTCTGAAAGATGCACACAGTGAGTTTCCAAAGATACTGAGGTCAGGAAAGTTGATGGGTGCACGACTCAAGGGTTGGGTAAGCTTGTTTGTATACTGGAAATGACGAGATAACATACTTGTTCTTAACGCTCTCTCTAGCCTTAGGATGCAATTACTACAGTAGCTTTTTTTGTGTAACTAGTATTTCGAAGGAGTTACAGACTAATTTATAGAACAGCTTTTGTTTGCCTTGAATTGTGTTCTTGTCTTTGCATGTGACTAAGGACTAAACTCCGTTTTTCTCCAGTGGATCCATATTGATGCTTCTCTCACTTCGATCTTGTTTTGAGCGACGGTGGATAGACTTAAAAATGTTTCTTAGAGCAATGTTCTCCTCCACAAAGGAGAATGAAAGCATGCCCAAGCTGATGTCGCACTGCCTGTCTCCTCTATGGAGGAGGATAAAGCATGCCCCAGATTATGTGGCACTACCACATAAGTTGGGGTGATGAAATGATATTATTATGTTATTATTTTTGTAACAAATATGCAATGATATGGCAGTGCCACATCATTATTGAGGTTCACGTGGAAGAATAAAAAAAAAGTCACACGGGTGCTAATGTGGCAGATACATGTTGGGCAGGAGGTAAAGCATGTCAAAAAAAGTCACACGGGTGCTAATGTGGCAGATACATGTCGGGCAGGAGGTAAAGCATGCCAATTGGGATGATTACATATATCTTTTATATTATAATTTGTAGAGTGTCACGCATGCAAAAATGCCAACGTGTCACACATTAAATATTTTAAGAAAATTGTAAAATTAGTTTTGGAAATAAACCAATATTAATTAGTAGTAATTAAAAATATAATTGAAAATAAATCAATATTTAAAACAAATATTTAATGAGAAAAAAATTTGTTTTGGAAATACTTTAAATATAACTTTATTTTTTTAAAGTTCTAATTCAAAATATTAAATAACAAATATTTTTTATTTTTTATAATTGGTCTATTAAAAATAGTAGGTATTTTTTACTTTTTTAAATAAATCAAATAGTAAGTGGTTAAAATTATTACTAAATTTATGTTGAATAATTTATTTATTTTTAAGTAAAATAGTAATTTGTTAATTTTTATATTATTATAATTGAAGTATCACGTTTGGCGGATGCTCTATTGGTAGTGCCAATATAATATGCGGTTTCTAATTAAAAAAATCAATTGATGTTTTTCATTTTTAATACGGTTGATGTGATATGCTCACTAGCTGGATTTTGCATTGCATGCGTTTTGCCTTTTCTAAGTATATAAAATTAAAAATAAAAAGTTTTGCTTTCTACAATTAACATAAAGTTTACTTGAACGGAAAGAAATCAAATGAATTATGTAAATGTCCGAAAATTGTTGGTATTACTACAAATTTAAATTATATAAAATTAAGCATAATAGTTGTAATACAATAGAGTTAAAATTAAGTAGCAATTACAACTAATCACTAAAAATGCATAAAATCATAAAATTTAAAGTGTGTAATGTCCATTTCAGAAAGAAAAAAGATGTTCAATATAAATTTGATATGTACTAATGAGAAAGACACATTTTGATAATCAAAGAATTTTTATATGTTCATTTCCAATGGTTCGTTTACAATTAATTAATTAATCTCCACGAGTATTATTGTGCAATCCTATACGCGGTAATTAGAATTAAAGTTATACATTTTAATAAACTTCTTAATTATGTGATGCACGTGAATTTTTATAATTTATAATTGTGAATTTACTCCATATTTTTGCATTGATTGTAATGTATAATATCATCGATTTCAATAATTATTTACAATTATACAATCTCCTATCCATAAATTACATCAATTATGTAATTCAATATTTATATTTATAATTTTATATCGATTATTTATCGTATATAAATTTAATTATTTCCGTGCATCACACAAGCGAGATACTAGTATTCTTGTATAAGGGAAGCAGAACATTACTTGGCTACTATGTAGATGAATAAAATTTTGTTTCAAATTCCACCAGTGGCAAAAAGCTACTAATTTTAGGAATCTTTCACATTATATTACTCTCTCAATACAGAATGATCTATATTTCGATTGAGGAGTCTTGTAGTCAAATCAAATTCTTGCACTCCATGACCACGATATTCTTTTAGAAAGTTGGATTTGAACACGCCGATTCTTGCATTTCCATGAACTTGCTCAAATATTCTTCAAATATCTTTGAACACCGCAGTATCTTTGAATTGCGATAGAATTCTCTAAAACGTTTCTCAATTGATGCTATTGAATTCTAGAAATTATCTGAGTTGCCAATGAACTCACCAAATGTTGTAGATCGCTTTACCCTAGAACATTAATTTAAAAAAAAATAAAAATAAAGAACACACAGATTTGTTTTGCCTAAAATTTGGGTGTGAGAGTTCATAGAGAAGTGTTACATCTCTTGTTGAGTATCGATTATATTTGACCCAAAACGCCAACAAGAATCAAATGTTACAAGGTAAAGTACAATGTATCATACACATGACCCAATTTTCTTCAACCAAGGATCGGCTGAGAGATTATTTCATTGCAAAAGTTGAAAAAGGAATTGAATTTTATATAAATTGGGAATGAAAACCACGTTCCCTAGCCTTAAGAATTTACTTTCCATAAATTGATCAAAAGCAAGCTTAATTAAAGTGATTGTATTTGTACCACTTAACGAAAAATAAGTAAATTTTCATGAAAAATATTTTCATTTTCTATCTAATTCCGCCCAATCAAAAAGCAACTACATTTTGGAAGGAAAAAAGGAAAAAAAAAAAAAAAGAAGAAGAAGAAGAATCATCCGTAGAACTCTCCAAAAAAAATTAGGGTTTAATGTTGCGCAAATGAGGAGCGTAAGACACACGCGTTGCCCTTCATCCAGCAGTTGAGATCACTCCATGTGTACGCTACACAACTAACCGAAATTTGGTTAATAGAGCTTGTAGGAAAATTAGGCCCTAATCCTTTTTAATTTTTTTTTCCGCCCGTAAATGTAAAGATTTTGTTTTTGAATACACTCCAAATTTATAGTTTACTAGTCTTTTTCACCCGTGAGTTGCACGGGAAGCTAATGTGTTAATAATTACATATTTTGATATATATTAATTCTATATCAATAGTACCAGCAAGATAATAAATCGAGTGTTTGTGGTTGCACTAAATTTAATAATTAAGATAAATAATGAAAGAATCCAATAAAAATTTTGGTAGAGTTTTCCCTATATATCGTACAAATCCTTCTTGTAAAATATCCAAGAAACACCTTACCAAAATCCGCATAATTAATTTACAATTCTCTTGAAAATCTCGTAACTTAATTTACAGTTCTCTTGAAAATCTCAACAATAAAAACAATTCAAAAATAACACCATCAACTATTATCAACAACATAAACACAAAATGAATAATACAAACGATTCATATTTTTCTAAGAAACAATGAATAGACTTAAATACAAATCTTAGCCTTAATTTCTGCAAGAAACTCAAATTCCTATTATTCTAATAATGAATCGTAATAAGACAACAACATGTATTTTTATGTAAGTCAAACATCTCGAATTTCGAAGTGCATTTTTATGAAAAACCTTTAGAAATATAAAATATAATATTAGAGCTCAGATAGAATAAATATAACTTACTCAAAGTGTAATTTTCGACAGTAAAGCAAGTTGAACTACCTTAATTCGAGTACAATGCTACTTATAGATAAGAGTTGCATATCAATAATTTGTAAAACTCAGCAACTATCTCAACTGGACACTATCTTCAAATAATATAATAGTAGAAAACCATTAATATATAAGTACAATGATTCACTTCTTTTATCGACGTAGATGATATAGAGGGTTTGTGTAAAAAGTTAAATAAAGTAAACAATGTATATCACATGATTAATAAGTGTCAAACTATATATTATTAAAAATTTCTTTATACACGACATTCGTAGTAGTGTTGGTTGGATGACCATCATTATAATAGGGCACAAGCTTCAAACCCTACCTATTTGTCGCTGAGATCGCAACATATAGTTCGACAATGAATATGTAAACAATGATTTTTAAGATTTGATTGTGAAATATAATTAATATCTGTAAATAACAATATAATGGGTATAGTTTAACATATTCCAACATCCTCGCTTTCGCTAAGAAACATTTATCATCGCCACCACTCCCACCCTCATTTAATCGAAGGCGAGCGAGTATAATTTAAGGATTGCAATTGGATGGGACTCTCATTGCCCGTCATGCCCCGCTGGAAAATTCACATCCCTTCCGCTACTCATCGTGATTATATTGTTGAATCAAAAGTTTTTATTTGCATTTTTTTAATATATGTGATAATGACATCTAATTTATTTTACAAATATTTTCTAAACATACTAAACACGTAAAACATATTCGATGTAAACTCAGCAATTTAATATATTCAGTATATTAATATTTTGTTTAAACTCATAAATTTAGATTTTTACTTTAAATAATTTAAATTCTATAAGATTTTTAATGTGATTGATAAAAAAATCGTAGAGATTTTCCATTTTCTTGATCAAGTATTGAATGATTTGATATCAAATTTAAATTATTTAGGATAAAACAAATAAATTGAAATATATGTAATTAGCAATTAAAACAAACAACTTGATCGATGATTTTAAAAAATTAAAAAAAAATCTAAACTAACAAAAATCAGTATAAAATAAATAATTTAAAGTAGCCAGAATTCTAAATATTTATTTAAAAGATAGAATTATAAATAAAAATATTTACCATAGTCGAGAGCCAATTAAAAATTTCTGATTGAGTCCCATAATTTCAATCGTCAATAGAGTCAATAGCCAATTGTTTATTAAATATGTAATTTACAAAATACGTAATTTAGATATTTACTTTTCTGCTTATTAAATCATTATTGAAAAATATGCAATTTCGATATTTACTTATTTATCACTAAAATTAGACTTTTAAGTTAATATGAAACTAAATAATATAGGAGATGGAATCATTCAATCTATATATATCTGAAAACAAACTTTTTAGTTAAAATAAGGATTGTATTTTAAAAATATAATTTTGGAAGTAAATATTATCAAAAGTAAATATAGATTGATTAAATTCAAGCCAATAATTATCACCATACAGTTAACTAATACAATAAATGGATAAACTTATTTTTAATTAAAATGAACTATTTATTTGGAAAAGTATTATTAGAAGATAAAGAATTCAAATTGATATGAAATTAATATGCTATAAAAATCAAACTCATAAATATGACTTGGATAATGTAATCAGAATACAATTACTTGTCTTTTTAATTGGATATTTTTGTTCTTTCATAAATTAATTATCTTATCTTAGTGAGTTATTCATGATCGATTCAGTGTATTGCATGTAAATGCTATAAAAATTTTATTTCTTCTACTTTTTTTTCTATAAAAGGTTTTAAGCTGAAGAGTTAGAACGATAACTTCCTTTTACACAAGATTTTTGTCAAAAATATTAGCAATAGCAATTAATATGAAAACTCAATTAAGAAGATATTTTATTTTTTTAAATTAAGGTATTATGCTAAGTAATTTTTTATATATATTAATTAATTTATATAAAAAAATTAATTTATATTTGTGTAGAAAAATATTTTAGAAATGCAATATTCTTATTTTATTGGTTAAGCAATAAAATAAGTTTTTCTGGTTTTTTTTTTTTTTGTTTTTTAAAGCATAAACTATAGAGTATGGTCACTGATGGAACATATGTGTACGTCTTAATGTATTATTTTTTATAAAAATTTCTACTTCCCCATAAATGTCGACCGATGGGGCAGGAATGAGGTTAGTATTTCAACCCCTGAGATTCCTCACATTCTTTACTATGATGATCAAGTCCTACCTATGCAAATATACAAAAAAAATTCAATCATAAAAAGAATTATTTTGTAGTAAATTATGTAAATTATAAAAAAAAGGAAAGTTCTGGAAAAGTGTACATTTACTTTTCAATTTGCTAAAATCAAGTGTTTTGTTTAGAATTTAAAAAATCATGTTTTCCAAAAACATGATTTTAAAGATGATTATTATTATTATTGAATAAATAATTTATTATTTACATACGTATATTTAACATTTCTTTTAACAAACCATTAATCGAAATGTCAACTAAAACCATCAAACGGCCTGAGAAAATAAAAAATTCAATGGAAAAAAATTAGCTATGCATCACAAGAAGTATACCTAATATAAGAACTTAGACTTATATTTGTAAATAATATGTCGACTTATCCCAATGATATTTAAAAAATCATAATAAAAAATTTATCAATACAGAAAAGTAAACGTGTTTGTTCACCATAAGTGATTCAAAAGAATGTAAATCAAATGGATGTAAATTATCTTCCCTGTTGTATCGGAATATCTCATTAGATGGAGATGCTAGCAATGTGCGCGTGTTAGGGTATGTGTTTTTATGTGATATAGGAGAGAGAAAAAGTGGAATTGAATTGTGAAGATTGTGTAGTACAGGTAGGTCCCACGAGATTTGTGTGTAAAAATGTGTAAAAATGAGTAGGAGAACGGGGTTTCAGCGCCCGTTCTTTTACAACTTTTAATAAATTTTTACACATTTTAACACATTCACATCAAAAGTCAAACCAATTACATCCACATATTTTCTGGGACCCACTATACTACGTAATTCTTCACCACTCAATCCCACTCATTCTCTTTCCAATTTCACATCAAAACTCATAAATACTCATAAATACACATACACTAACATCTTGTTGTGTCATCCAACGCATGGGAATTATTTGGCTATTGAGGAAAGAAAGTAAAATCAATCCACAAAGTTACCTTCACAATTAAAAAAAAAATTATGTGGAGTCAGTTTAGTGGTATAAAAAGTTAATGACAGCAACGACAAAAAAAAAGAAAAGAGGAAGAAAAAAATTTATTGGTAGGAGAGAACAATTGTTTCAACAATTTATGATAGACAATTCATCAAATTCTTTAAATTCATAGTTTAATTTATTTCATATAATTATAAACAAAAATAATTGGCCTCTTTCCAACCTAATGATCAACTTAGGAAGAAGAAGAAAGTGACTATTCTAAAAAATAATTCTACTATATATAATTGTAAAAAAAAATAATAAATTGTATTAGAAATTTTTTGGATAAAGAAATTGATGATACAAATGCAAAAAATTCTAATAATTTGAAGAAAGTAAAATCAATCCATAAATTTGCTTTATAAATTAATCATAGCCAAAAAATGAAGAAAAACGATGAAGATGAAATTTTTTAGTGGAAAGAAAGAACAATTATTTCTACAATTTATCAGAGACAATTTGTTGAATTCTTTCAAGTCATGTTTTAATTTATTATCTTTAATTGTTGGCAAAAATAATTGTATTGGAGATTAGGTTAGGTAACAAATAAAAAATATAATTAAATAAAAAAGTTAAAAAAAAATTAATGCTGAATATAATGATGGTCTATATAATAAAAAGAATATCATTAAAAAGGATAACATCTATTTAAGGCAAAGATAATGTATATTTTAGGAAAATGCATTGGGAGGGAAAATATAATGATGTGAAATAAAAAATTAATTAAAAATTTAAAAAAAGAAGGATGTTTTGGAAGGAGAAAAGGATGTTTATATATATATATATATATATATATATATATATATGTTATTTTTCTATTTTAACAAGGCAATTGATTAATTTTCATCCAACGAAATCATGTCAATTTTCGCCCATTGAAACCAAGTCCAATTAAATAATTATAGTGTTACTAATTTTAATTAATTGTATAAGAATTCGTTTTAATTGATTTTCATTTTAGTAAATATTTATGAAAACAATTAATTATTTCTGAAATTACCATTTTAATATTTACACTTTTAAGAATTGTATAAATCTAACTTTAAAGAAATCTTATAATTTAAAAGATATACTACAATTAAATTTTTTTTCATTTTTTGGGGAAAACCCGCATCAATTTAATGATTTTTTAAAAAATTAATTATATTTTCCCCTTTAAACATGTAATTAATTTGGATCAATCCTTATCCACTGAACACATGTATATATAGCAAAATATTAGCAACAGAATTTATTATTTTAATTAATTATTGTTTAAATAATTATAGTTAATTTTTTATTTAATTTAATTATTTCTAAAAAAATTAATTATTTCCAAAATAATTTGCTTCATAGCCATAATTTTAAGAATTATATGAATCTAATTTTAAAAATATCTTATAATTGAAAAGATATCTTGAAATTTAATTAAAAGATCGATTAATGTTACAATTGAATGATTAATTGAACAAAATTGATGTTGCACGTTTTTTTTTTAATTTATGTAAATATTAAATGAATTATAATTTTTTATCCCACCAAAATTAAATCTTAAGAAAATCGCTAATTTTAATTAATTTTTATTTATTAGCTAATTATTATTTTGAAAAATAATACATTCATTTTAAAATTAATTAAGGCCTTGTTTGATTGGGGGTTTAGTTGTTCCGCGCGGTATTCCGTGTAAAAATGTGTGGTTAATATTATTTTGGGAAATGTGTGTGTGGTTGAAAATGAGTATGAGGTATACGGAATTGCGCGCGGATTTGGTTAACACCAAATAGAACAAGGCCTAAAGGGTCCAAGCTAAGTTTTAAATTTTCATGTTACACATTTATTTTAATTTTTGTGTAAAAATTTAATGAATTGTAATTTTACATCACACAACAATTAAATCTTCCAAAAATTATAATTTAAATTAATTTTTGTTCCTTAACTAATTATTTATAAAAATGATCGATTGTTTCTAAAATTAATTATTTAGTCCAACCTAATTTTTAAATTTTTCAGTACAAATTCGGAATCATAGTGGTGGGATTTTTTCTCAAACTCGAGCCAAGTGCCAGTAAGTTTCTTTTTATTTTTGTGTAAAACTTTAATGAATTTTTATTTTGTATTGCAAAAAAATTGAACCTTAGTTTTAATTAATTTTTGTTTGTTAGCTAGTTATTTATAAATTAATTAATTATTTCTAAAATTCAGTAACGGGTCTGATCTTATTTTTTGATTTTAATGTTAAACCTTTATTTGAATTTTTGTTTAAAAATTTAATCAATGGGAATTTTGTATCGCATAAAAATTAAATCTTAGTGGAAATTGTTAATTTTAAATAATTTTATTTTTTTAAATACTAAAACTATGAAAAAATGATTAGTTAAAAATTCATTCTAATTTCTAGAACACCCGTATATTGTTCAAGACATAAACTTATAAATTGAAGATTTAAAAGAAAAAATAAGAAATTTTGAAATTTACTGATTCAAAATAAAATTGAAATTTATCACAAATATATAATATTTTTCGATTTTGTGTAATTACACGAGAAATTGTATTTAAGTACTATATCAATATATAAATTATTATTTTGGAAAATTAAAGATTTATTAGGGAAAAAAATTATCTAGTTTTAAATATAAAATAAAGCTAGCTTTACCATATATTTTCGAGATAAACAAATTGAAGTATTATTTTTTATTTAATTTGTTTTCAAGGTAAATCAAACATGGAATAGAATTAAAAGTTAAAACATTTTATACATTTCATTATATCTGAATTTTACACACAAACATTGATTAAGTATCGTAACAAATTATTAATTTATATTTAAGTTAAACACTAATTTATATATTTGTTGTACATTTTAATTTTTCAAAAAATAAAAATTTATGTATTAATAGTATACTTATTTTAAAGCTCTCATCAAGTCGAGTAAAATAGAATGACAATTTTTTTATATATATAGAAAATGAAAAAAAAAGAGAGAAAATGATAGAGAAAGTATTTAGATGTTATGAGATTGGGTAAAGTAGAGTAGAAATAATAAACTTAAATCTATATACATTAATATTAAAATATTAGGGAGGGAAAAAATAAAAAAAGTTGGATATGGATTCGAAAATAAAAAATAAAAAATAAAAAGAGATTTTTTAAAAATGGGAATACGGATTTAAGACAATAAAATATATAATAAAAAATCATGATTTTATATATATATATATATATATATATATATATATATATATAAATTATTCTATATATAGATAGAAGATTATATTAGGAAAATTTAATAGGCGGGAAAAATTGAGGGTGCATTTTGGCGGGAAAAAATGCTCTTTTTATATATATATAGATTAATGGAACAACATTTTAGTAAATTTAATGACAACCCAAAGAATTTTTATTTCAATAAATGAAAAATATTTGAAGAAATTTAATGGCAAGTTGGATTACTTGAGAAATTAGTAAGCAAATTCTTTGACAATTGGAGCATAAAGTTATCCCACTAGTAAACCAATCACTTATTCATCCACCCATCATTGCCTCTTTTAAGTTGTTCTTTTCCTTGTTAAGAATTCTGTTTGAAAAGATTATGTTAATTCGTGACACGAGAAAATCTTTAATATGTCTTTACAAAATGGTGATGAGTATATACACTATTCTTGTCTTGTTTCATAAAGATAATAATAGGATAAAATGCAGCGCGAGTGCTCGTCAACTCTTAGAACTAGTAATAATTAGGTTTTGAACCTTTAAACTTTAGTATTTAGAGTCCCGTACGTCTTCAGATTTTTCTGTAAAAAATGTCAATGTGGACGTTAAATTAACAAACGCAACTCATCTGGACACAACTTTAAAAGGGTAAAAATGTCTATTCGCATATGTAATCTTTATGTCTAATCTATTTTTCCCAAATTTATGAAATATTATTAGAAAAATAATAAAATAACATAAATTTGAGAAAAACTGGAGAGGCGGAAAGATGAAATGACCATATGGACATTTTCGGCCTTTTCACGTAATTGTCCACTGAGAGTTACATCTACTAATGTCTAGATTGATGTTTTCCTTCTAAAAATTATATCAACGCATGTGCTTTAAATCTTAGAGATTCTGAGTGCTATAGTTTACGGAGGTACAGGACCTCATTGTTACGACCAATCTTTTTTTTTTTTTTTTTTTTTCCCTCTCTCTCTCCACTCGACTATTTAGACTTTAAAATTTTCTTGACAAGCAAAACAAATAGCCAATTAAATTTTTTCCCTTTTTTCAAAAAAAAAAAAAAAAACAAGATTAGTTTGATTCTACTTCTTAAACAGTTAAACGTACTCAAAACACCAGAGACAAACTGCATATGTCTATACAACTACCATATGAAAAATAGCAACTTCTTTTTGGTCTAGTGGAGTAGCTTATTTATTTAAATTTCCTTAAGCAAGTTGAAATTATTATGCCCCCATCCTCTACATCAACTGCCCTACAGGCTACAATCATAATAAACCCTAATCTATTAAGCACTCCCTCAGTTTTGTCACTTACACGTGCTTCCAATTAACACGCCAATTATTAGCATTTGTACTCGATAATGATAATTTCAACACAAGTCCGCGGTTACTTTTTTTGTCCATTAAAATTTAGGATATAAATAATTATTTTATATGGGTGACGAATTACTTAGCTACTGTTTATTTCGCTACGATATTAAATCACTTGATCGAAAAATTTATGCTGATCCATTGATCAATTATTATATCATTTGATGTTATTTTCAACCACTTGATCTATGATGTTCTTACTTTACAATATTGGCTTTTAGTGGGTAAAAATTTTTTACCATCCATAGATCATATGAGCTTGTTTGGTAGGTTATATATTTATTTATTTATTGGAAAAATTAGTTTTTTTCTAAATATTTTTTTGAATATTTTTAATATTAAATTTTTTTTTATCATATTTAAAAATCATTTCTAAATAATCTATGTCAAATGTACACTAATACCTGCTTGATACTACCGTTTATTCAGAAAATCGTTTTATTCCATCATAATCTCCAATCCACTCATTCACGCTATTTGATGACTTTTTTATATTCTCAACATAATTTTCTTTTTTTTTTTTAACTTCTCTCCCATACACTCAAAAAATTATTTCTTCAATAATTTCTATCAAACAAACCCTAAATCCTAAATTCCTAATCCCAATTTTAGAAATGCATGCATGTTTAATCATATTATTCACTGCGGAAAGAGAGAAATGAAATGAAAGTAAAAAAGTTGGGATGAAGTGGCAAAATTGAATTAGAATCTGATTAAAAATTGATTGACAGACAGAGGAGAGCAGAGAGGACAAGAAGCAGAAAGTAAAGAAAAGTGAAAGGAATATTGAAAAATCAAAGTAAAGGACAATGTTCAATTTCATGCAGAAGATTTTAAATGAGGCCAAACTTTTTGTAGCTCGAGGAAATCTTCAAAATACGCGATAAAGTTGGATCACAGTATTAATGTTGTTTGTTGTCATCAAAATATGTGACACTGCAATTTATTATATTATTAATATTATACTAATTTATTTATGTTTCTGTCACGGTAAATTATCAGTTGTACGATTTTATCAGTTTGGAGAAAGGTAAAGAAAGACTTTGTTCTCCTTTCGGCTACATGTTTCCAAATTAGGGTGACTGACATTCATGCAGAATATAAATGACATTCTTGTATACATTTTTTTTTAATTATATAATATTTTCCTTTTTCTTTTTTTTTTTGAGTAATTATATAATTTTTTTCTTATACTAATTTTTGTCTTATATTTGTAAAAATACCTCGGGATTTGAGGTCTCTATTAGGGTCCGTTTGATAGGCATTTCTTTTGTCTATGGCAACGCTTATTTTCCAATCACCTTGGATCTTTTAGGCAGTTTAATAAATAAGAAAAAATGCAAAATTTTCTATTCAATTCAATACCCTTGAGTAGGTCACGTGACTTTCTTCTCTATTGAAATGAAGAAAGCCATTTTATTGGGAAATGATAATCTTCCACTCATCCGCTTGTGAGTAAGATTAATTGAAATAAATAAAATTTCAAAATTTGCTTAATTTTCATTCGGGTAGATGGAATTTCAGATCATTCACATCAATTGTCAAGCTCAATTTTAGCACAAATTGAATAGAAAACATTGTCAACCAAATAAATACCAAAACAATAAAAAATGACAATAGTTTCTTGGTCGAAAATTAATCCAATCAAACATGACATAAACTTCCAATGCTGAATAAAATAAGTTCTAAGAGCAGACCTAATGCGGGGCCAAAAAAGCCAAGGGAAAAAGAGCTGCGGGGGAAAAATTTTATTTTCAAATAATGTAAGGGGAAAAACTAGGGGTTGAATAATGAATATGGATTTTTGGAATTAAATTAATTAAAAAAAAGGGTCATCCATCACCAAAGTTCAAATAATGTCATTTTTCTTATCCATGTGACTTAAAATAATTACTAACAATGTGGGTCATGTTTGGAGGGTCTATTCTCCAATCAAATTTGGATAAAAGACCCTCAAATCCGTGTTTTGGCACCATATGTTATACATTATTTAGCATATTAATGGGGAAATAACCCACATTAATTTTTCTCCAAGGAATCAATTCTCCGAAATCATTTTGTTTTTTACACGAATTCCATCCTTACAATCAGAACACACCCTAAAATCAATTACAACACCATTCTACACTAAAAAAGCAGTGACGACTCTAAGTCTACATGGCCTAGATGGGTACCTAGGATCTCTATTTTATTTTATTTATTTTATTTTTTTAAATAAAAGGCCCCCAAAACATGAAACTCAAAGAGAAGGGCCTTCTCATATCAAGTATCATCTAAAGCTTCCAACATCTCAAGATCGAAGGCGAACATTGATTCTCAAACTCTTGGTAAGAATTGGTAGGGGAAACAATCGAATAGCATTTTTCTAAATGTTCAAACTATTATCAAGTTTTAAATTTTTACGAGTATGATATATAGCATTTGAATAGAGTCAAACAGATCGTGTACGGCAAAAAGGCGTCAAATTTAATCAAACAATGTCAATGTCAAAATTCATGCTCAAGAGCCATCTAAACCAGCTTTAATTTCTAGAGCAAAATTTAACTACTAGCAAAGAAGGGACAGTGCAGTTGAGAAGCAAAAATGCATAATAAGGTTGACTTATTATGTATAGTACCAAACAGTTCTGTGAGTGTAATGTCAGTCTTGTTCCCTTCAACTACTGCCATGGGTTAAGCAGGTAAAATGAGTAAAGATCTTGTGGTGGCAACACTCAACCAGAGCTTGGAATGACAGATTTTCTTACTAATTTAACACTCTAGCAAGGCATATCATATGGAGGGTAAAATTTCTTTACCAACTAGCTATCAGGAAAAACCTAAATTTTACTCAAGTCATACCCTAAGATGTACATATGGAGAGTTAAAACATAATTCTTTGTAATCTTGAAGCAATTAATGTTGTCATTTTTACTTGTGGCAATATGTTTATAACCTAGAAATTAAATCCACTTATACAAACATCTCCTTAAACAAGATCTACATGACTACATGTACATCTCATTTGCTAGCTAATTGATACACACTTTAGTGAAAAATGAGATCAGATCAACTGTTTCATTTTCTATAATCTTGATTATTCTATCTAATCAAAACAATTCACATACACTAATGCACAACTAAGTTATTAATTCTAAAAGCATCACGTGAAAAGGAAAGGAAAACTAGACACGAATACACACTGGCGAAGGGAAGGGAAGGGCTCTGTAGGCCTGTGACTACACAATTATTATTATTATTATTTTTAATTTTTACAGAAAGTCTGTAAAGGCCACCTTATTCTTATAATCCTTCCTAAATCCAAAGTTAATAATTCCAATTGGTAAAGCCCAAAACCCGGAATTCTCACCCACTAACTCCCAATGATCCAACCCAATTTGAAGCCCCCATAAATTTATCAAATTAAATAACTACGCAATATGGCTAATCAAATGTATTATATTTTACAATTTCTTTCATAATTTCACATTATTTTAATTCGAAATTGTTATAATATATTGTACATTACTAGATCTTTTCTAATAATATAAAATTTATGTTATAAATATTCCATTAAAAATTTCGGGGGCAACCCCTGAGAAGGGGGGCTTCGCCCCTAGGTTCCATCCTTTAATGTGCCTACACAGGTTCAGCGGTCTAGCTTCGCCACTGCAGATACAAAAAACTCAATAACATTGTATTGTCTAAGGTTTAAACTTGACTAGAACATTTATTTAATCTGGTACCAAGAGTTGCCCACATACTTAAGCATTAGTTCATGAAAATTTGGTAAGAAACCGTGAGTTATGAAGAGTTTCTACAAATATTCTATACTTGCCTACATTTTCACCAAGGGAAGAAACCTAGCAAGGCTATCAGCAATCTAGAAGGAAGATTTTCTACTTATGAGGCTAAAATGAAGGCAACAATATCCAAATTAAGTATCATTCTAGTTTAGTCTCTTTGTAGTTTTTCAAAGTTATAGGTGCGCAGGATAAGATATATAGTATCGTACTAAAATCTTGTTCCTTATTCTGTTCCAATCTGAATACCATCGAAACCGGTTAGTTAAGATAATATGAACCTATCATGTGAGTAGATGCACAAAAGGATCTGGCAAATACATGATAAACCTTAATTAATGACTTACCAAGAAGGTAAAATAGAATGCTTCAAATAGATAAGAGAGGGAGAATGATCACATGTAGAGAATGTAGGTACCTATACTAAGAATTCATGTCAAGATAAACACGAAAATCAAGAAATGCTTGGCAAATATTATGTGGCCTATTTTTGGGACTAAGAACATCGAATTGACCAGTGACGATGGCGTTGTATAATGTCTTGTCTAGTGCTATTCAATCCTCAACAGATGTCACGAAAATCTCGAATGTACAACTAAACACATGTGATGACACCCAAAATATATGAGGGTGTTAGCGGATGAGTTTTAATGTATTTTTATGAGTAGGAAGAGAGAGAATTAGTGGAGTTGGATGGTGGAGATTTAATGAGTTAAAAGATATATGGATGTGATTTGTTTGACCAAATTTGAAATTTGAAAAAAATGCATTAAAATGCATTTTTGTTTCAATGCTAACACATTCATATATATGCATAAAACATCAATTCTAAATTATTATCTTTGCATAGTACTGCTATCTGTACACACGGAGATTTATGCTCACTAGGGGGATTAAAACCGTCTTAGGGTGTGTTTGATTGAATTTATTTCTCACGAAATGTTAAGCCAATCAAACACAGTACTATGGAATTGGAATTTCACCGCATAAACGTAAAGATTTTATTTGGCCACATAAATGTAAAGATTTTCGTTCAAATCAAGAAATTGAAATTCTTATAAAAGTATATAAGAATTTAAATTTTTAGACTATTTTCCACCCTTCAATCAAGCGCGGCATTTAGCTTGTGTCTACTGAGAAGGGATGTGACATTTGAAAATTAAAATGATCATGCATGGTTGGATAGATATTCTAAATCAGATTGTCCAAAGACACAAGCAACCTTAAGAATTCAAACAGGGAATTACGCGTAAATTAGGAAGGAAATTTTTTTTTTTTTAAAGCAGCTCGAATTTCAACACAAACCAGAAAAGCGTGTAAGAAATTTCAACCAAGAATTTCAAAAGTTTCCATAAAATCAGCACGCCCATTTTCATAATCATCAAACTTTTATGTATTTCATTCAAAGAAGGAAGAAGAAGACAAGTCGTACAAAATCAAGCATACTCAAATGTTAATTTCCTCTCACCATTCTCCTATAATAATAATTTAGAAAAACTATTTGCTATTTCTAGCTGTAAAATGTTGTTTTTTTGGAACACCAAGTTAAGATTGTTGTTGATGGCGATGTTGTTGATCAAGATCTTGGGGGTGGGAAGAATTGCGTACCAGCCATGAACGTGTTGAGCGGAGCTGGGTATAAAGGGTCAAGATAAGGCGAACCACCACCACCACCACCACCCGCAGCGGATGTGGTGGTGGCTGCGGCGGCAGAGCTGGCCGTTCCGGTTATTAAATTAAGGTGCTGAACTCCCGCACTGACACTTCCACCCCCGGATGAGGTTTCTCCGGCCATATTGTACTGGCTTTCATGCCCTTGATCATATAAAATACCCTTAAATACATGTCCACCAATGTTAACTGCCGTTTGATATGCATACTGATCCTCCGCGTCGTCGACCGCGCTCACTCGAACACACCGGAAAACCGCATCCGAATTCACCTCCGACGGAAAATTCCCAAGCTCTAATCCTGTCAAACATCAATGACAATCAACTAGGGTTAATTATGTTCCATAATAAATTAATCAAAATTCAACTAGTATTAACTTATACGGCTTGTTTGCAATGGAATCCGAAGAAAAGGAGGCGAAAACGCACAACCATTTCACTTTTCCCTCAAATTATTTATCCAAAAAATATCATCAAAGTGGGACTAGGGTCTTTCCCTGTCAATCTTGTGTCAGGAATACCTTAAAACAGTGTTTTGCAAGAAAACGAAATGTCATTTCACTAACAAATCGTCTCGTCTCATCTCTTCTCACCTTAGTCGATAAAATCTTGTTTGTTATACTGTTCGGTAAGTCTAATTTTACCTGACGTGTTACCCGGGAGCCGAGTGCAAACGAGGGACGAAGAGGCATTTTGATTGTCTCTTGGCCGTTTAGTCGCAGTGTCTCTGTTCGACTGTTGTTGTTGTTGCTGTTGTTGTTGCCTTTCGCGACGTTTAGCCGCGGGAACCCATGTGCTCTTAACATGAGTTTGGCACTGAAACCCTCGGCTCTTACAACAAGTTCGACATCTCATGTAAGTACAATCTTTCTTAGCTTGATTCCCACAATCTTGGCAGCTAATTCCACCTCCACTTCCACTGCTGCTCCTCATCATGAGAAACCCCGACCTCGATGAGGACGAGTCATGAGAGATTTCAAACCCCGTGCGGCTGGGCCCCACCGCTAACCCACCGGCAGAAGCGTAGAGATCTTGAAGTGGGTTAGGGTTGTGGTGGCGTTGGAGGAAATGTTGGTGGTGTTGTTCTTGTTGTTGTTGATTTGGGTTTTGCCAAAGCTCGAAGCTTTTGTAGGGTATGTCTTCATTTCGGAATAGGAACCAGCTTTCTGGGTTGATTTCTGAAGGTGGGTTGTTTTGTTGGTGGTGGTGGTGGTGGCTGCTGCTTGCTTGTTCTTGATTGCTGGTTGTGCCGCCTCTGCCACCGCCGCCGGAGCCACCTAGTGAGAAAAAACCGGCCATCTTGTGGGCTGACAATCCATAACAGAAAGGCGAAAACAGAATTGAAAATGACCCGAGAGCAGTAAGGGCCACGCCTTAATTTCTCTGGGTACTCTTCTGGTTTCTTGAATTCTGGGTTTTTGGCATCAAATGAAGAGTGGAAATTTATTATTTATTGTGAGTACTAATTAATCAATGGTTGCATGTGATTTTTATTTAAAAAAAAATTGAAACCAAAAAGATTTGAATTTTTTTTTTTTTCCGCTTATTGTAAGAGATGAGATGACTTTTGGGGACAGAGAGATTAAAATCACAGCCCCCTTCAATTCTGTGGCTGTGTCGTTTGCATTAAAGACGCAGAATTACAGCTCTGCCACGCCGCCATGGTTTCTAAAAGCACTCATCTTTCTCTCTCTACACGCACTTTCTCTCTCTAACTTTCTCTCACTAACACACACACACTCTCTCTCTCTCTGTGTCTGCGTGTGTGTTTGGTGTTGTTTCCTCTGTAACCACCAATTTAAGTCTTCGCCGCAGAAAGAACCTTTCGTTCTTTGTTTCCTTTCTGTTTATTTACATTTTGTGACACACACACTCACTCACGACTCTCTCTCACACACGCACAGTGAGAAACAAAGAGACTTTCTCTCTCTACATGATCATCAACTTGAATAAGAGATCCAAAGGTGTTGGACATTCTGCATGAAGATGAACGGCTCTCGATTTGCCACGTGTAGCGCAAACAGCTTTTTCTCTTATTGTCCTTTGCACCGGAAACCCCGCTACTTTATGTCGCTGTCGATTTAATTAACTAATTAATTATTAATTAACACGTAATTGTCCTAACGATCCGATCCCGAGTTTAATTTTGTTGTTTTTAACACAAGAATTGTACCCTTGATCCCGAATTTATCGTTTTTGTACCAAAGTTAATCCCCTATTTTTGAAAAGAAGCAAGTCAGTACACCAAAGAGTCCAGTATGGATTGCAAAACTATTGAAAAGACGAAGATCAATTTGCTGACTTTACAAGATTGACCACTGACTTGTCAATTAAGCAATAGATTAAGGACCAATACAGACACTTGTATTTTAAATTCTGGCAAAAAAACTGAAATTTAAATTAATTGATAGAATTTTTCAAGAAAATCAATTGCCGCATAATAGATGTTGCTATTATATATATGTAATTAAGAAGGGGAATGAGCGAGTTGGGCACTAGGGTTTAAACCGCCAATTCAAGGCAGACAAGTATTGAAGGTTGAGGTTCATCTTAAAAGTCAACCTGATAAGATGAGTAGTACAAATCGATATATGTTAATTTATTATTTTATATTTATTCTATAAGGGATTTATTTCTTAATAGTTAGTCAGCCCATTTGCTGAATGGGGCCCGTTTTGAGTCACCAACCCGTAGGTTGACTATTTCATGTCATTACCGTTGAGGCCATGTCAAGTCAGGAGGTCGAACGAATAGTTTTGTCATCCTTACTAGTATCCATTGATTCATGATACAGTTTTTAATTGATTTTAATTAATGTATTTCAATAAAATAGGCGTATCAAGTGTCAATTCAATGTTAATAGATTGCACTATAATCTAGCAGAGCATTCGAATAGATTCTAATGGAATTTTGAGCATTTTAATGGAGTAAATATATTTGCCTCTTTCAACATTCTAACCTCAGCCCCTCACCTTTCTGATTCTAACGGATTAGTGATACAAGGTAGAATCTATTTATATGGTTGAAAAAACTAAAGAAGTTATATACAAAAAGAAATGGTAGTGAGATATCTTGTTTTTTATTCTCATTCTTATAGAAGAATATTAAATGAAAAATAGAGCTAGATTCATTTTAATTAGAGTTTAAGAACTTAGGTTAATCAGTGTACTTTGTATACCAATGAAACATGTCTTTAGTGAAAAGATATTTAGAGCTTGTTTGCGCCAATTTAAAATAAAATTACTTTTTTCAATTATCATTTTCAAACATTCATGTGATTGATTTGACCATTTTTTGTTTTTTAATATTATTTTTCCACTTTTCACATATCATTTTTTTGCATTTCAAACACATATTCAAAAACTTTTTTTTTAAAAAAAGAAAAAAATGTCTCTACTAAACACACACTTAGGAGTTGTTTGATTGGGGATAAAAGTTATCCGTACGGTATTCCGTATAAAATGTGTGGTTAATATATTATTGAAAAGTGTGTATGTGGTTGAAAAAATGAGAGAGAAGAGTGTGAGATAAAAATTATCCTAAATAGAACAAGACCTAATGTATATTTCTATATTCGATCACTTTTAGATTGATATGGTTTTTAATTGTTGATATTTATTTCAATTTCTTGGATTGAACTAGCTAGCTAGATTTTCATTTATATTAACAGTTATCTATTGTTTAATTGTGAAATTGGTTATTTTAAACAAAATTATGAATATTCTAGGATGCCAAATTCTAATAAAATCTTTTTATCACTCCCAAAATCTTACTACCTCTGTCCCATAAATATAGCCCATTTCTATTTTCACAAAGATTAAAAAAATGTAATTAATGGTATTGAAAAAGTAAAATTCAAGATTATTTTTCTAATATGCCCTCTCGTTTTATTAGATGTTTTATTTCAACCACTCTATTTTGATGATAACAATGTACATTAAATGGGGGTATAAAAGACAAGTAATATTTTAATTACATTTTTAAAAGAAATGTGGCCTATATATTGGGACGGACGAAAAAAGAATAATGGACTATATTTTTGGGACGGAGGTAGTACTAAATCCATTTTATAAATAGATCAGTTCTACTCTTCTTAAGATATTCTTATTTTTACGCCAATTAGTGAGTTATATTATATAGTTTGAAAAGTAAAATACTTGTGTTTTTTAAATATACCTTTAAATTAAATAATAATAGCTCATTTTGATCGATAATAAAGCATATTAGATAAGGGTAACTTAGAAAATAAAGAATATATTGTTAGAGCATCTCCAAAAGAGTCTTTATATTTAAGGAATATTTTTTGAAAAATAAAGATAATTTTTTAATTTAAAGAGTAAAATTTTTTACCTCCTCCAACACACTTTTTTTAAATATGAAAATATGTATTGAATTTCACAATTCATCTTGAAAGTTGTAAAATGATAGTCCCTCCGTCACACAAAGATATACTTATTGACTTTTTCATACATTTTAAGAAAATATCAATTAATATTATTGGAAAAATAAAATTTAAGGACATTTTTCTAAAATACATTTTAATTCACTAATTATTACACTTTAATAATTTTATTTTATTAATAACAATGAACATTAAATAAGGGTATACAAGAAAATTAATAAGTTATAAGGAAAGATGACTATCTTTGTGGGACAAACGGAAACATGGACGGAGGGAGGAGGGGTTTTGAGGGGTCACATGACCCCTCAACTTTCAGAATTTTTTTTTTCTGAATTTTTGAATTATTAGTTTCAAATAAATTCTTATTATTTGGCAATGACAAATGTGATTTAAAAAAGTTTGTTTAATTTATTTAGTGGTGATTGATATTTTGTTAATTTAGTCTATTTACTTACTCATACTCTAAATATTTCTATAAATTTATGACTTCACTTTGAATTTTGAATCTTAAATGTTTTAATTTTCCTTTAATCTAGAACTAGAATAAGTTAGGTAAAAATGTTTAAGAAAATGAGTGTCAAATAAGCTATTCACGTATATAATATTTAATCAAAGTTATTAATATTAATTTTGTATCACACGTCACTACTCATCAAAAAGTCTAGTAGTTCACTGTTTAAATTAAAGATTACCCAAATACACGTTAAATTTATTACTACTTAGTGATATTTTTTATCGGCTCGCCCCTCTAAAAAAAATTTCCCTACAGGAGCCGATATTTATGCCCCCTCAACTCTTAACCTCTGGCTCCGTCCCTGAACGGAAATAGTAACCAAGTCTATCTTTTTGTGATGAAAGGAGTAAATAAATCAATATTGTTAATAGTGTGAATGCATTAAATTATAAAATAGAGGGTGAGTTTGATTCTCCAAATTTGGAGGGTCAAAACTCAATCTTTAAATTTAAAATGCCTGATAAAGAGATTGCTAGATTTTAAAAGGCATGATAAAGAGTTTGTTGGATCTAATTTTTAAGTAATAACTCTTTATATTAAAGAGCATATTCCAAATGAAAAGTCTCCTGGAGATGCTATTAGAACGACAAAAATAATAATAAAAAAATATAATGTGAAATTAATAAATGGAAAATAATACTAAACATGTCTCTGGTATTAAAATCTTATAAAAGATGTGAGATTTATGGAAGTCATTTTTCAAATTTTCTTGTCCAGTTTATATAATATTGTTTACAGATTGGTTAGTATTTATTTTATTTATTTACTTATGTACCCAAATTATTTAATTTGTCTATATTTAAATTCATTTGCTATTTTCAATAAATTTTTAGACTCATTAATTAAATAAGAGTAAATTAAAAAATTAATTTTTATAATTTGTTTTTCCAATAATATTCTTAATCATGTGAAAGAACAACAAACTTTTACGTAAATAAGACCGAGGGAGTATAGAATTTGTTGATGGTTTACGAAACATCTTGCGCAACGTCCTCGCGACTAGCACTTATAGGATGTAGGTAGTTGGCTACAAATTAGTAATTTACTTTAACATAGAACTTGACACACACTTTTTAACAAATATATGTATGTGGCCAATTGTCATTATCTTTTTATAAATATAATATATATTATTTCTAAAATTAACAATTATCACACTTTCACATCATTGTTGTATAGTAAAATCTCGATAAATTAATATTCGATAAATTAATAACCTTGATTAAATAATAAAAATCTCCAATACCAATACCAATTCGGGCATGTGTACTAAATTAATAACATCGCTAAATTTATAAAATAATAATTTTTTTGGAAATCCTTAAGGCCTAACAAACATATAAATTAATAAATGCTGAAATTCATTAAATTTCACAGTCATAACTCAAATTAACAAATATTCTTTTTTCCTCAATTCACCTCTTTTACAAAATATGCATTCAAAGTTTTTCGTTTTTTCTTTGCTATCAATTCAAACTCAACTTCATCCCTAATTTTTTTTTTGCAGTAAAACTCTAATTGATTTTTTATGTTCCCTATAAATAATAAATGAGTTTGAAATATAGTTATTTAAAATTTTCAACATATTGTTAAATGTTGGAACCAACGTATTTTTATTATGCACGCCATATTCTAGTAGTAAATTATGCATAAACTACAATAAAAATATTAAACAACCAAATAATTAATAAATTATTAAGTAATCGATAAATTAATAACTTTGCTAAAATAATAATTTTATTTGGTCCCAACAATATTAATTTATCGATGTTTTACTGTATCTCATTCTCTATCTATAATATTAAAGTAATATTAATCGATAACCAATAAATACACTATCCTCCTGGTCAAGGAGTCCACGGTGCACATAAACTTGTTATGTATTAATCGTGGAAAAAATTGCTTTTACACACTTTGAATAAGAGATTGAATTTGAACAATTAATAGTCTACAAAAAATATATCGTTATAACATTCAAGGTTAGAATATTATTTTTTCAAATTCAATTTCTTACTCAAGGTGTTATAACGATAATAGTATGCCACAAAACTTAGAAGAAACGAGTATATTGTGCAAACTAATTATGGATTCAAGGAGATGAAACCAATTTACAATAATTGAAGATAAATATAAACCAAACCACCTTTAATTATTGAGTTGAATAATTTTATGCATTATTATTACCAAATGGTAAGTGATTAAAACAGTTTTAATTAGAATCATAATTAGAGAGTAGTGAGTGATAGTGAGGGGACCATTTTGGTTGCTACACAAAAGAGGGCATCTTCTTAACACTAATAAATATTTATTAATCAAGGGGTTGACTATAATAGTAGAAGGGCATATAGGTCATTTGATACAGTAATTAGCAGTTAATACTTTATACGGACTCGCCGGCCTCAGCGTATGACCTACGACATGGATATTTATCCTTACGTATACGTACATTTTCTAATTTAAGTCCCTCATCTTTTGAAAAAATTTACAATAAACGTGAATTTGGGTTTTTTATGCCCACTTGCATCATTGGATACTTGAGATTGCACGGAATTTTATAGGTATGTAGGAATAGGTGTCATGATACGTGAGAGATTTAGGATTTGACAATAAGATATTTGATTGCAGAATTATAAGGTTCTGCTACGATGTAAAATATTTAATTTTAACCTTGATTGGTAAAGCTTTTCGGAAAAAGCAAGTGACACACAATTATTCTGATTATGGCATTGTTTTACTCCACATAATTTAATATAAATTTTATTTTTTTTTTCTCTTATTATTTACAACCATACATTTAATTATTTAATATATATTCTTTTAAATTTCAACTACATATTAAACACGTATATCAAGAAAATTAACTTTATCGTCAATCAAACGTATCATATATGTTATGATTATTATTTCATCACCTTCCAAGATTTTTCCATACAACTTCATTGCTTACAAAAAAAAAAAAATTGTCAATTCAAATTGTACAAATATATATATATATATATATATATATATATATATATATATATTGCTAATTAAATGGCAAAGATAAGTAAAAAATAAAATATTAACTATACGATAAAATAATGCGAAGAGGTACATATGAATTTTGGAAAAATTATAAGGTCGGGATTGTGCAAAAATATTTTTCTTTTAGAGGAAATCTAATAGATGGTAAAGAAAAAATCCAACTACAATTAAGTATTGAAATTGAAATATTATAAGCCATAAAGATGAGTATAGGTTGTAGATTTGGTCCTTTGCTTCAAATTAAAGACGCAAAAGTTTGATAGACGTAAAAATTGATAAAGAGAAATGAAAGAAAAATGTCTAGTCTGGCGTACTTGAATCATAAATTCTTTGTAAAATTTTCATCTCTTACAACAATAAGAGTTGAAATTTTTGTTGGCTTTGGTTCAAACATTTAATTACACTTCTTCTTAATCTCTCACAATAGTTTCGCTTAACTACTCCACCTAAGGGTATCCCTATTCTACTTCCCGCATCTACTTGTAGATTTTAAAGTCTAATTTCTGTAATCGCGTTTTTACAAATACCTATTAGCAACCATTCATGCAAAAAATGTTGCATTTTATTATGATAAATGCAAATAATTGAATTTGGTCTAGTAACATGCATCCAATTGACATCTATCACGTCCAACTAGACATTATTTTGGTGTTTCGTAATAAAATGAAGCTCGAAACTTTTCCAACTGCGACGCCAAAATTGTGCAGTTACAGTTCCGCTAGTAGGGCGGCTTTAGTTGCGTTGTGCTTCAGTAGGACATGTATCTACGCACATTTGTACTGTTATGATGCTGATTGTACTTCGTTAAAAAAAAGGGGTGCTGTTTGTTGTTGTGAATAGTATTGCGCCAAATTTGATTCTTACAAAAAAAAAAAATTTATTATTACGATAAAAACGAAAAAAAAGGCAGTCATTAAATTTGATCAAATAACTTGCACAATGCACCTTACTGAAATGTGTCATCTCCAACTCGGACATTATTATGGTGTTTTGCGTCAAAATGGAGTCTAAAACTTCTCCAACCCAACATCAAAAGGGACGATATTTATTTTCTACGAAGGTGGGAATGCATAGCGCAAGGCCTAAGTTTAGTGTAGTAATAAACATATCAAATTCAATCCAAACTGCATCGTCAATGTGGTCTCAATAGGTTAATCGGTCTCGCATTTCTAATTGTAGCTTGTTGGTTAGGAGGTTGGCCTTTAACTCAATTGTTTGTATTGATTTTGTAGTCAGGTCCTATTACTCTATTTTTATGCTTTATCACACCACATTTGTAGCCAGTTGCGCAGTAGGGGTCCTAAATTAACAACTTTAATTGGGGCACATCAAAATACTATTTTAGCTACATTTACAACAACCAGGTACCAAAAGCAACACAAGCATATAAAATTCTATCATTTCGTCATGTAAATGTTACTAAAAATCATTCTTTGCTACGCACATTCAAAAATCATTTTCTTTATAATCTCTTCCAAACGTACACTAACTTACAACATGTGAAAACATACATCGACCATGAAAAGGAACAGATTTAATAATTCCAATTGATCTGAATGATTTAAAATAGACTCATATGAGTAAAATCAACCTCTTCCAGTTGAATGATGAAATTATCATCAAGCTTTACTGAGAAGGTTTTGCAATTCACCACTGCTAACTGCAGCTTGAAGATCTGTATCCCATGCAAAAGAACTGAGAAAATCAGCCATTGATGAAAGCTACTGCTAAATAACAATTTGAAAATCAAAGAATGAGGCATACCATCAGAACCGCCAATATGTTTGCCATTCACAAATACTTGTGGGACAGTTCGCCGGCCGACCAGGTCCAGAAGAACATCTTGAATCTTATACCCATCATCTGTATTTTAATTAAGAGCAAACAATATCCGCATCACAATGACTACTGAGGAATGAGAAAAGATGAGCAATTCCCCATAAGTACCTCGTAGATCTAGCTCCACCACATAAGGCTCCTCCTGAAGTTGGCTGAATATGTTCTTGGCTCGCATGGAATACCTAACTTCCAAAAACAGCCATGAATTCACAAAGAATAAAGTATTGGGAAAGAAGAGCTTTAAAGATTTATTGAAAGCAGCTGAACTTAAAGTTTTATTTTGTCTCTTTTCATCTACTCTAAAGACCCCCCCCTAAAGCACCATTCTGTTGCCCAGACTGAAATCCCGGACTTTAGAATCCAAACCACGGCGATTCATTAAAAAGTTTATCAGTGTTTCCCGACTTGTCTCTAGATAATTTTGAGACAAATTTTGAAACAGAGATATGATGTTAAGCGCCTTATAAGCTTAGCCAAACATGCTCAAAATCTGTTGCAGATGACATTGAGGAAACTCTGTTGCCAAATAATCTAGAGCCCACATTCTCCCCATCCTCTATCTATGTGTCACGTTACTGTATTCCCTTCTCTATTCCCTCCTCTCTCCTAGATATATTAGATATTGGCATGCAAAAGGTTTTATAATTAGAACCAGGAGGGTGTCAAGACCCAAAAGAAAAAGAAAAATAACAAATTAATGGTACCCAGATATTTTGTTTGGTTCAGTTTTTGGAGCCAAATCACATTCTTTGGTTTTCAGCAATCCAAAACCAATTTGGAAACCAATTTCCCAGCCCTCTGATCACCATTTTCAGCTTTGCTATTCTAATTGATTGTGACCGTGCATGTAATATTTTATAAATTGATGAGCTCCATACAAAACTCAAATACAATTGAATTATACTCTGAGTACAATCATGATATTATTACCTTCAAATATGGTGACAAAGGCATTACACTAATATTCTGCATTCACTGGGAAAATGAGAACAAAAATGGTGAGCTAAGAGAGTGATAAACCCCTCTTTTCCTCTCAATTGCACAGCCAACTACTATTCCCCTGAATTGCAGAGTTTTGTGCTTTCGTAGTTAGAGCAACACTACGTGGTTAACAAATCATACATGTGGTCTCAATGGTCATAAGCAGTAGGCTTGTGTTGGTCTTCAACTAAATGTGTGAGTGTGGCCATTTGGTCTAAAGAACCGACCAGTGAATTACTAGAAAGAGCATCTATGGGCATAGTAAGAAAAATGTATCCCTTTTCCATTATAGCCCGATGTCCAATACCATGCCATGTGCATAGAGTACCACCATCATGTAAGTGAGTGAACATGCTTTATTCCAAAATTTCTAAGTAATTATAACACGATCACAGAAGCCCATACAAAATATTCCAACAATCTCTCCCTCAAATGGTCTTCCACAATTACTTGATAAAACACAAGAGTCTCAAATACATATAGCTGAGAATGATCATCAACTAGTATCATCATATCAAATTTAATCATATTACGGATATGGTATTTGACATTGAGTCATGGTAAGATGGACAAATATTTAATACTAACTAGCTTGAGGCACATACGCTCTATAGTAATAAACTGGTTAGGCCAAAACCAAACGGACCTCTCTTTCACATCTACATTAGTCAGTCGGCACAACAAGAGTCTAATGCTTATCAGATTTGAGCTCACATGTGTGTGTTAAAGCCGTATTTCAGATATTCTATGTAAAGAGAAAAACGTGGCTATGGATTTTCAAGGAATTAAAAAGGGACAGCTCTACAATTTTGTTGGAACGGAGGGAATAGAAATACTGTTATCATTCCCTAGCAATCTATTTTGTCTTCATTATTGTAGCAAATGCGGAATTACAAACCAATGGTGAAGATTGTTCTTAAAATATTCCTCTTTTGGTGTTTGAACCAATAGTCATCATCGCTTCTTATTTCATTGGCCAAAACAATATGTGACTGTGTGAGTGAAGATAGTGATAAATCCACCTTTGCTTCTTAATACTGGCATTGAAGTTTCATATGTTGTAGAGTCAACTTTTTGCCGCATTAAGAGCACTTCTAATCTTTGGGGTTTTTACCCCTCCAAATAGCAAATATTATGGGGAAACGGCGGGGAGGATAATGTCTAATTGGGGATGGAAAAAGCTAAGAGTATTGATTTTGAATGTTTACATCTGCTATGATCGGAAGGCATATTTATGAAGTAATTATCTATAGATGAACAATTTATACGTGGAAATGAGGAATACTAAAATTTATGAAATCAGGTTGCAGCAAATTGGATACAAGCTTAAATTGCAGAACATTGTTTCCCCTTTACAAGATCGTGATCTTTAAAAGTACCAGTTAATGTAAAAACAAGTTTATAACCTACAAATTAAACTTAGGTGTAAATATCTCAAACCAATAATTCTATATTTAAACAGGGAATTTGAAACATCATTGTAGCACAACAAAAAATTAGAAACAGCGACTTACGGGCAGTAAGATTTGGAGAAAATAGCGATCTTGTTCGAGTAGATGACATTCTGCACAAATGCCGATGAGGAACTGGAAGCTAGGGCTTTGGGGGGAGCATCTCCGACCAGTAAAATGCAAGCCAGAGTGGCAATTAAAACTGAGCGGCGGTCAGAAATCAGTTTCGGCATTCTTCCAATCATCTCGCTCAGGCTTTCTCTTTGTGGCTCACGATTACAGTTACAGATCACTTTCAGAGTAAGGTTTTTTGACCCAAAACACGCACCTACAAAATTGAGAATCGAAAACAGATCATGAAGAGACTTCAAAAATTTGAAAGGATTTTATCAAACAAGATAGAATTAATTACCTTCGGCGAGATTGGACCGCGTAAATAGTAAAGGAGATGAAGGCAATTGGTGGAGATTCAACGCCGAAGAACAAATCATTTCGACAAAGAGAATTCAATGACTGACCGGTCACCTGAATGTTGACAGAGACGTGTTTGGACTCTGATTTGGATGTTCTCTTGATGGGCTTGTGATTTTGGAGCCCGCTTGACCAATTCTCTTTTGGGAATTTGAAACAATCACTCTAGAAGTTGGAACTTGTTTGATCGTTCTTCAAAAAAAAAAAAAAGCTCTTTTCATCGGTAATGCTTCCCTACTTATGCGTGAATAGAGTAACATGCCTACAAGAACTTTCTTATACTAAATCACTTGTTTTATTACGTAATTTTGAGGTTATTGGTTGAAAAAACCCATAATAAAATTGTGGAAATATTGAATGTTGACTAAAATAAAATAATTTCTATCGAGATGGGAGATTAAGTTGAAGTTGAACAAATAGCTAATAACGTAAAGATTATATCATTGTTGATAGAAGTCAAAGTTAAAAAAATTCAATGTTAAAAAAAATAGATGTCTTATAAGGCATTACCTGCCTTCTGTTGCCGTAAAGGCTCGAAACAAGCCTCGACCCACTATATAAAGGAAGATAAACATTAACTACTCATAAATTCACTAACACTTTATATTTCATAGTATTATTTTCTTATTACTAGCTCACAGTTCAATTTTGAATGGAGATTTGCCATTTAGCTCACAGTTCAATTTTCTTATTATTAGCTCACAGTTCAATTTTGAAAGGAGATTTTCCCTTTAGCGTCTGATAGGGTTTAACTTTTTTGTTTTTTTTTTAATGAAACTTACTATTAGTGAATAATTTTACAATAGAAGTTCAAGTAATTGACAATGAAACTAGGTACATCAAAAAATGTGATTAGACTAGCTTGAAAACGCGCCTCCCTAGCAAGGATATGGGCGACGGCGTTAGCTTTCCTTTGCATATATTGGATCGAAAACCCATCCTCCAAACTTAGCAGGTTCTTACACTCCAAAACCAACGAGCCAAATTCCGAGACGTCGACATCGTTTCTCCTAACATCCACTACAACCATTTGTGCGTCCATCTCAAAAATAACTTTCTTCAACCCCAAGTTTCTAACCCCACTTAATCGCATGCACCAACCCCAAAGCTTCAGCTTCCTTAATAGGCAGAGAACCAGCAATAGGGACTTGCTGACAACCCAAGAAAACCCCATTAGCATCCCTACAGATCATCCCTAACCCAACAACCCTAGGCGAGACGGATGCATCAATATTGCATTTGACAAATCCATCCGAAGGTTTGTGCCACTTAGAGCACGGCTTATCTTGAGGACGCCATTGAGCATCAACCGAGGCAACCCTTCTAGCTTGAAGCCACTCATAAAGCCTCACAATAGCCAAAAAACAGGTTTGCGAAGCCGGAATGATCGTGTTACGCCAAAGTTTCTCATTTCTCGCCTTCCAAATACCCCCACAAAATCATGGCTATTTTACTTTGCATCTCCACCTGTGCTTTGTTAACAATATGAAACCAACATTCCACAAAACCCTCAGACAAACTCATGCAATCCTCCAAAAAGAAATTAAAGTCCACATGGCTCCAACAATGTCTAGCAAAATCACAATCAAGAAACAGATGCCATTCATTCTCAATATGCCTTTCGCAAAGAATGCATAGAGATGAAAGATTCAAACCTCTAGATTGCAGAGCTCTTTTGGTTGGAAGACAGCCTTTGCACGCTCGCCAAATAAAGGTCTTCACACGAGGGATAGGATTTAACTTTTAAAGCATCTTAATAAGTAAAAATGCATAAAATCGTGTATGGTAAAAAGAAAAAAAAAAAAAAAGGTGCCCCACTCCGCATAGCTGGCTGCAATTGTTGACCCGGACTCCCTGAGGCGTGCATTTGTCCTCCTTTTTTCACGTAATTATATATTAAAATGTATTAAAAACTAAACCCTATTAGGCGCTTAATTTATTACATAGGTCAATTTGTACAGGAAGGGCATAATGTTTAGCGTTGCCACGAAATGAGAAGTTATTTCTAAAACCCAACAATTTGAGGACCTATTATCAACTTTTATTGTAAAATGATTTTATTACAGCTCTGTGCAATGCACATGGAAAATTCCAAAAGGTGAAATCGTTTCATAAATTGAAGTGAGAAAAAGAAAAGTTTCGAAGAGAAAAAAAAAATGGTAATATTGCCACCCAATTTCTTTTTTTTTTTTTTTTTTTTCAAGTACACTGCACACTCAAATACTCCCTCCGTCCCACTAAGATAGGCAAGTATTCCTATTTTGTCCGTCCCAAATTATAGTCCAATTTCCTTATTGAATGTATAATTTATTTTTCATGTACTAAAATACCCATATTTAAGATAATTGGAATACTAAACATCAAGATAGATATTTCATCTCCCAAGATATTTAAACGTGTTCACAGTACTTTTTGACCATTCAATATAGGGGTAAAATTGGAAGAATATATGAATATCTTATAATTTCAAGACCATTTAAGATGTTTTCTTAATATGTGTGAAAAATGGTGGGTGCCTATCTTAGTGGGACGGAGGGAGTATTACATAAGTCCCAAAATTATAGCCATTTTCTTATCTTCACACAGATTAAGAAAAATACAATTAATAGTATTGAAAAAGTACAATTTAAGATTGTTTTCCTAATATACCCTCTCATTTATTAGATGTTTTATTTCAACTATTCTATTTTGATGATAACAATGTGTATTAAATAAGGGTATAAAAGATAAGTAATATTTTAACTACATCTTTAAAAGGAACTAGTCGTTCTCACCCGTGCGTTGCACGGGGGGCTAAATTTCAAACAATTAACGGTTTTGATAAATATTAGTGGCAAGAAAATGATACAACACCAACAAAACGAATTAAAAAATGGTGAGTTCGATAAATAAACAAAAATAGTGAAGGAATTCGATCAAAAATCCGACAAAGTTTCCTCTATATTTTGTAGAATTCCATCCTGTTAATACGAATATAACAACCCAAATCCACATAGACATCTCCACAACTTGAAAGAAACAATGAATATAGCCAACTATAAATCCCATCCGTAATTTTATGAAAGAATAACAAATTCGCGTTAATATACAAATCTCTGATAATAAGAAAACATATATGCATCATTAAATCATCTTAAAATTATTCAGCATTCTATTACATGTAATTACAAAACTCGGGAGATTAATTATGCATCCGTGCGATGCACATCACTGGTAATATAATGAATATGTGAATGATAAATTTTAAAATTTGATTTGCGAAATATAATCACTATGAAGATATAATGCATTATAGAAATGATAATGTAATGAATACAGTTCGACACATCCCAATACCCCGCTGCACGAGACGATTAATCATCATAGTGATGGTGGTAATATACAACATTTTATTCATTGTAAAATCAAATCTACTAAATATAAACGCAAAGTAAAATAATATTAAATTCTATAATTATCAAAATAACCACACTAAAAAGCTATACTGACTTTCATAGAGCCTATATTTTTTTTCCTTATAATTATTATACATTCATTTATATGCAATAAAAAATTTCGAGAGATCTTCCTTATACATCTATGCAAAGTACGGTATATACAACCCATATTTGGATAGTGATTTTTAAACTTTGGTTATGAAATATAATCAACATACAAATATATTATAGAAATGAAAAAGTAGCAAGTACAATTCGATAAACCCTGACACCCGTTCCTGCTTCGCTAGGAAATACTCATCCACATCCCAATCTAATCGAGTTTGAGCGAAGACATAGGGACTCCCTATTCCCCGTCCTCACCTCGCTAGAAAGTTCTCATCCCCGTTCATGCTCCATCGTGATCTTTTAATCGGAGATTTTTATTTCTGCATTTTTAATATGTATAAATGACATCTAATTTCCTCGACAAATACTTTCTAAAAATACTAAACACTTATGTTAACATATTCAGTAAAAACGACAAATTTGATATATTTGGTATATTAACATATTTTTTTAAAACTCATCAATTGAGATATTTATTTTAAATAATTTAAATTACATAGGATTCTTAATATGTTTGATAAAAAAAATCTCATAGATTTTATGTTATCTTAATCAAATATTAGCAAGACCTCGCCATTTTCCAGCACTATTGCTCTCATGACTACAAATTTTTATTTTAAATAATTTAAATTATTTTCCCCATTTTCCCCCTTTTTAAAATAATTTTTCCTATTTTTGTGTAAATTAATTTTGTTACCAAAAACTTTTTTAAAATGTTGTGGTTCATTTAAAATATATCTTTCATTTTTTTAAGAGAAATCTTCCCAACCTGTAGCAATCTAATTAATTAAAAATATTTTTCTTTTTAAAATTAATTTTATTTTTCCCCGTGTAATAATATAATTAATTTTGATTAATTGTCATCCAATGAAACTATGTGTAACTAAATTTTAGAAATATCATTAATTCTAATTAATTTCAATATAATTAATTTTTATTTTTAATTATTGCTAAAAATTGAATTATTTCTATGATAATTAATTTAACAACCACAATTTTAATAATTGTATTAATCTAATGTTTTCATCCGTTCGTGTTTCATGAGAGACAAAATTTTCAAAAAATAGGGATTTTGATAAATGTTAATGGAATATATCGGACTAATTTTTGATTTTTTGATACTTAATTGTATTGATTAAAAAGGAGTGGGATATTTTAAGAACAATTGCATAGAAATACAAACAAAACTAATATTACGGTAAAATAAATAAAATGAAAAATATAAACGTCAAAGTAGAATGAGAAAAATATAGTTAGAAAAAATGGAAACAAAAAGTAACCATGTTTTGAATGTTTTTCAAGGTTAGTGAACACTAACTGTATCTGCAATGGGAGCGAAGATTGGGGGTTATGTGTGTGTAAATTATTATAGATGAGAAAGATAGAGAAAAAAAAAAGAGGAGAGGAAATATTATTTTAATTGAGTGGAAAGAGAAAATAATTGAGAGAGAATGGAGGGAAAAGTGAAAAAGACGAGAAAGATAGAGATGATTTTAAAAAGAATAATAATAAAATAATAGTGGATGCTGTGTAAATAGATGTGTGATTTTAGATATGACACGGAACACGATTGAAAAAAAGAGTAAAAAATAAATAAATATAGAGAAAAGTGATACAAAAGAGAGAAAAAGTGGGACCCGTTACATTTCTTGTGTCTCTCTCTCACACTTTTAGTAAAACACCATATCATCTGTGTGTATGGAAATGCTCTCATTCATGAAGAACGGAAAATGGAAGAAGTGCCAACTAAAGTCTTAAGAGCTTTTAATTATGAAGTTTCCAAAAGTGATGTCATTCACATACATAAGAAAACAATTTTATCAAAACAAACAAAAAGTGACATACTACCTCAGTCCCATGATTATAGTCACTATTCCTTTTTAGGCCGTCTCAAAATATGTGTCACCTTCATTTTAAAGATATTGTTAAAATATTATTTGTCTTATATGCCCTCATTTAATGTACATAGTTATTATCAAAATAACTTAATTGAAATAAAATATTCTATAAATACTGAAAGATCAACACGTTTGTCTTTGCCAACACATGGATCAGAATTAAAAGACAATAAGCTATGATAAAAATAATCAAAGTTACCATCTAATTATATGAAAGAACAAAATGAAAAGAATAGGTAAAACAATTAAATAGGTTACTGGAAATGCTTGACACTACAATCTTCATAATATCATGCTGTCTTATATGCCCTCATTTAATGTACATAGTTATTATCAAAATAACTTAATTGAAATAAAATATTCTATAAATAAATGGGTATAATAGGAAAATAAGTTTAAGTTTTACCTTTCCAATACTATTAATTGTATTTTTCTTAATCTTTGTGAAATTAAAAGTGGGCTATATTTATGGAACGGATGTAATATTTATTACTTTTTCAATAGAAAACAATAATTTTTGAGCGGTACTATTCGTAACTCGAAATTAGTGAAGTCATTCACATACATAAGAAAACAATCTTATCAAAACAAACAAAAGAAGTGACAAATTTATTACTTTTCGATAGATGAAAATAAGTTTCGGGCGATACTATTCGTAACTCGAAATTCAGGAAGATGTTTGTGACACGACCGGAGATACCCCAATTGATTGTATCACTGTGAATGTAAGAGCATCTCCAACGGGGGCATGTATTGGGGTTTATGTGTGTTTAAATTATAAGAGAGAGGGAGAGAGAGAGAGAGAGAGAGAAAATATTATTTTGATTGGGTGGAGAGAAAAAAAAAATTAAGAGAAAAGAGAGGGAAAAGTGAAAAAACAAAGAGAGATAGAGAAAAATGATTTGAAAAATAATATAGAAGAATGTGTGATTTTAGATGTGGCACAGAGACACGATGTAGAAAAAGTGAGTAAAAATAAATAAATAAAAAGAAAAGTGATATATAACAGAGAATAAGTGGGACCCATTACATTTCGTGGGTGCCTCTCTCATATTTAAGTAAAACACCATGATATCTGCGTGCATTAAAGATGCACTAAGTTCATGGATGATGAGTCGTGTATCTGATAACACATAGGCTAGTATTAGGCAAGTAAAGCCCGTTTCTGGTCCCCGTGCGGGACCAGAACTTTGCCCCCACCCGCCCCACCGCCATCAGGGGGGCTCTGTGTGTCTTGAGTAGAAAAATTCAAGCACCAGCGGGTGCTTGAATTTTTCTATAGGCAAGTAATATTACTCAAGACAATAAAAGAAAATAGATTTGGTAAATTCATCGTTAACAAAAGAAAATAGATTCGGTAAATTCATCGGTAGCGTAACCTGGAGCATCCAATCACATTAGATTATCAATATAGCAGCTATTTAAGGAAACGTGTAATCCAATCAGCCATGGAAACAATTATTCCCTCCGTCCCACAAAGATATACTTGGTTACTATTTTCATCCATCCCAAAAAGATAATAATCTTTTTATATTGAGTATGCATTTAATTTTTCATTTTCATAGGTGCTCCTCATTAATATACTTTAATATTACTTCACATCAATTACCTATCCGTAATAATTAATGAGACATAAGTATATAAATGAAAAAATAAGCTAAAATTTAATGTGTTTAACTAAGCTAACCACCATTTTCTTAATCTGTGTGAAAATAACTATAGGACTATCTTTTTGGGACGGAGGGAGTATTTCTTTTAAATTGTATGTCTAAATTTCATATTGGGCTAGTAGCAAAACAACTCAACTTGGCCTACTAAGTAGTCAACACAAAAAAAAAAGAAGTCTTGGCAATCCATTTTGGAGACGTAACACCATAGATGAAAAAACAAACAAAGGATTCAATGTAAATCAAGTGTCGCAGTCCAAATATTTGATTTCAATTCTGCTCGGCCTGGAAAAAATCAAAAGAAATACTTCACGTACATGGGAAAAGTGATAAGCCAGTGTGAAATCATTACATAATATACCCATAAAATGCCGCAAGAGTAATAATACTGAAAGATCAACACGTTTGTCTTTGCCAACACACGGATCAGAATTAAAAGACAATAAGCTATGATAAAAATAATCAAAGTTACCATCTAATTATATGAAAGAACAAAATGAAAAGAATAGGTAAAACAGTTAAATAGGTTACTGGAAATGCTTGACACTACAATCTTCATAATATCATGCTTTAGTTGATTACCCAGAGTAAGAAAAAGTTGAATCTGTCTTCAAATTTGCTCCTTAATAAAGAATGAAATGAGTGAGTCTATTTAGATGATCTTATCATGTGCAAATCAATAAAGAACTTCGTTAGATTAACCTGAAACCCATAGTACAGGGGCAAAGCAAATAGAAATCCCTTCAGGGATTCTACTTTTTCCAAAATTGTGGCGTTTAGGGCTGTGATATGATCTCAACTTGCATCAAAATTTTAGCTAAAACATCATTGTTATAGATAGTTGTTTAAATAATACTATTCTTCTCAAGGTCTTACTGATAGGAATATAATATTGTGACCAAAAAAATATCTTGAATCAAAGTGATCACGATCACATTGGACACTTACGAAATTTACCCTATAAGCAAACATCCAAGTTCAATCATTGATGAACACTTTACATCTATTGAAATCAATCAACTACCTATATCCATTTCAACAACTATATATTGATCTATAAGCATCACATGAGGCAACGAATTGTAACTAAATAGTTTCAAGTTAGAATATTTTGAGCATTCTCACATCCCCTTAGAATGTGGCAGTTGTTGAAGCATTCCGATGATGGAGTCTCATTGATGTACGCGAATTGAAATAGTTCTTCAAGCTCACATGAAAATCCCTCCCCTCCCTAGTGCAACTTTAAAATTACTACAGAGGGAAGCTGTAATCCAATTTCATGAAATTAATCAACTGAGCATAAGTATTCGAAAAGATGCAGGATATACTTGTATTCACTTGTGTTTTATAAATTTTTGCAAATGCATGTATGATTAGTTAATAAAATTATTGAAAATTACGTGTGTAAATTAGTTAGTGAACTTATCAAATATGAGCATAATTGAACCTACGATTTAATGTGACGCAATCAAACGACACTCAGTTGCAATAACCTACCAAATCTTAATCATAAGAAAAAGAAAACCCAATGAAATTGAATGCACTTTCCGCATATTATCAAATGACTAAATCCAAAGAAAACCAAACTAATATTGGGACGCCTTCATTACAATTACATTCCTTGTCAGAATAAAAATAAAAATACCATATCAAAAGTTCACCTCACACATAGTAAAAATTATGGTGAAGCCAAGATTATGATTCTATACCTCTCTTGCAAATTTTGTCGAAAGAATATCTATGCCTGAAGAGATCAAATCATTGTCATCCATGTCATGATGATATAAGTCTTCAAAAGGACAAATTTGAAAGGCATTTTTGACTAAATAAGCATACAATGCTACATTCATTTTCAATAGGGAAGCCATTGGTTTCCTTGAAATGGGGAGGTTGCAATAAGAATAAATGAAAGAAGTGAATTGTAACACATCCTACGAATAAACATCCAAATAATTTCTTGCTTAAAATTCAATAGCGAAGCAATAAACACAATGTATTTTATAAAATGCAAATTACTAATACAATCATATAACAATGTTTGGAGATCACAAAAGTTTTAAATTAGCGCCTACTCACTTAAATCTAAAAACTAAATTAATAACCAAGGATCTAAAATATTCGTCTCTATGTCTTAGAAGACAAATTATGACCAATGAACTGAATGAACTAATTCACTAAAGCAATCAAACTTAACTAAATAAACTAATTTCAATAACCAAATTGAAATTCACCGAGTACTAATTAACAAATGACCAACATAATGAATTCATTGAACTGATCCACTAAAGCAACCAACCTTAACTAATGTTAGTGACCAAATTGAAATTCACCAAGCGACCATCTCATATCATCATGATGTACCTGTGAATTTGTAAAAGATTATCGGCTTTGGTGCTTCAATTTAATTAATTCGACTAAAAGCGTTATTAATTTGTAGTGCCTAACTCTATCACAATTCACAAATTTATTAATCATTCAAATAAATCAAGCTCTTGCAAGTAAAAAGTTATCAAAAATCAAAAAGTATGACGATGATACCTGTTTGAGAAGTACTGACATCCAGAGAGAGATGAAGAAGAGACCTCCATCGACATAGCTGTTGCTGAGAAAAAAAATAATTAAAAAAAAGAAAAGAGAATTTATATGGGTTGGGGCAACCGCTAGAGCCGATCAGCGATTCTTCTCATGCATTAACTGCAGAACACCAAAGCTATACCATACAATTTTTCGTTCTTTTTCTTACCAAATCAACATAACATCTTTTGCTGGAATTATAATCAATAATTGTGTTTCTTGAGAGCCATTGCATTCCTTATTGGGAACGATATCTGTTTTCCACAGAGAAATCTTTCAAGAATTGAACATACACAAAAACAAAAGCACACAGAACGCGTATAAATGGAGATGGATGGAACGGTATTACCATGTCCGAAATCAAGATCTCGCAAAAATTAGGGGATTTAGAAACTCGATTTATGGAAAGATTTCTCCAAATTAGAGAAGTGGAAAATCGATTGGCCGAAGTTGATGCATATTGCCAAATTAGGGCGCCAGAATTAGGGGAAAGATTCGGGATTAGAAAGCGATTAGGAATATAGCGATTTTGAACAGATTCAATATGGAATTGGAGTGAGGTCTTCCAAAATTAAGGTTAAATCAATCGCATCCTAGTCTTGTTTTGGAACCGCGAATGAATCATACGCAAAGAGGAAATTGGAACCGAGAATTCGAGAAAGATGCGTGAAATGATGTGGGCCATGTTTGAGGATTTGGTGAAACTATTAAGCCTGTGTATTGTCCATTAATGGGCCGCCTATATTGTTTTTATAATGGGCTGCGAGTATGACATGGTTGGTTAATAATTAAGGAATGTAATATGGTTGGATTGGAGGGATATTTTGGAGGGAAAAAAGCTATTTTGTTTTGGGGGGAAAAAAGGCTGTTTTTCTTTATATATAGATATAGATGTAGCCTATATTTTGGGATGGGCGAAAAAGAATAATGGACTATATTTTTGGGATGGAGGTTGTAGTTTTCTTTTCAAAATGTAGTCATAAATGGAGAGACAATTCCCACTTGTGGGTACTTTACTGCACTCCACAAATCGGGAAAAAATCATAGGGTCGGGTGAGACCCCACCATCGTGAGGCGATTATGTATTATTCGCCTAACTTAACGTAGATACCAAAAAATTCAAAAAAATAAAATAAAAATTTTCGATTGTGATGACGCTTACCTGGCTTTACGTGCCCACTGTGGGTACCATACGGTACCTACAGTGGGTACTTGAACAAATCCGGAGACAATTATTACCGATGTTTTTTCTTTTATTCTTTTTGCTATTTTCTATGTTTAGTTTTCTACAATAGTGAAGACAGGTTCTCTTTCATACTTCCAAAAACACATGTTTGAAAACTCTTATACATTAAAGTTTTAACTTTTATTTTCTATACGTTATTTCTTTCTTCATCATGATCCACAGCACATGACAAAAGTCCATTTATTTCTTTGTTCCTAATCTTGCATAAGCGAAGCCAAAGAACGGCTCTTTCACTGCCTCCATTGAGCAGGCCTTTGGTAAGGAAGCCCGACGGAAGTAGACCTAAAGGGTGAGTCTTTCCCTACCTTGATCGACAAGGACCAAGAGTAGATAAAAAGTGAATTGGGTAAACGAGTTACAATCAGAACAAAACGACTGACAGCATGCCCACCACCGTAATCTTCACCAATGCTGATGACAACCAAAAATGTGGTCATTGCCGATGCCAACAATAAAATCTTTGAAGCCAACCACCAAATCTGGTGATTCACGACCTCCATTCTTGTGGTTGCATACCACTAATGACTACCACAACCACCAGAAGGTGGTTGCAAACTCATCAATGAACCAATTAAGGACACAAGGGACAGGGGAGAAAGATGGCGAGTATGGGAAGTGGGAGTGGGTTGGGGGTGGAGTGGGATGGTAGATTGAACATGACGATTGAATTGAACAAATTTGAAAAGTTTAGAATCTCCATATAACTTTTATTGCACCAACTTATTATTTTTCAATAAATTCAAATTAAATCAGTATTCTATTCTATATTTTTTAATAGTTTACTTAAAACAACAAATCAAATGCGTTTTAATTTTCTCAAAACAATCATTCAAAATAGAAATTGAAAATGTTGTCACAAGTCAAAACCAAACACAATAGAGCGTGCATCTAATCCTTTCTGTCATTTCGTTTATATTGTGAACTTCAGAAAATCTCTCCTCTATAGTTCAACAATCCTAAGAACAAAAAGCCATGGCTTCTTCTTCTCTCATCGTTTCAAGCATTACTGATCACTTCATCATATGTTCACCCAAATTTTGGATGTCTCTGTTCTTCAGTTATTTGCTCTTTTGAATTGGCAAAATATTTGGTACATAAAGGATGAATAATTATTCCATTTCAGTTGGAAAATAAGCTTCTAATCCAATGTATCTATAGTTCAATACTTAAATACATGATCAAATCACAAATAATTTGCAGATACCATTGAATTATCAATAGTTCGGATACAAGTAATTCAACCAGTCTTTGAATTGGTACCGTGGAGCTTGTTGTACTCATCGAGCTCCTCGTAATAAACGTCCCACACACACCTAACGCATCCGCTCCCGCAACAGTCCCCCGGCAAGGGCTTCTCTGGCGGCGGCGGTGGCGGTGGCGTAATGTTTGACTTTTCTATTCCCTTCTCCACCTCATGTTTGCTTTTAAGATTTCCCGACTGAACATCCTCCTTATCCGCCATTGAGTTATTGTCAGTTGAGGTGGAATTTCGGTTAACACAGACGGGCTTTTTGTGAATCAATCTGAATGCGTACGGAGAGGTGGTGATTCGACGGAGAGTTAGATCTCTAATTGGCACAATAAAATCGGAATGGTATATAACAAAAGGTTTACACCGGCGACGGTGGCGGCGGCAATTGGTGGGAAGCAGCGGCGATGTGGAGGGTAGGCAACGTATGAATGGACGAATTTGCAGGTGCAGAGGCATAATCTTATTTATGTTGAGACCATTGGCTATTAGACGTGTTTACAGTGACGCGAGAATTTTCACTCGCGACTTTTGTGAATAGTTAGGCGCATGATGTTCCTATTCGAAGAAACGTCACCTAGGGTCTCATGTCATATATTTTTGTTAAAAACTTTTTCACCGCCATTCATTTTATTCATAAATAAATGACAAATTAATTCTTATGTAATTTTTAAAACTCTTTGACCATAAAATTTAAAAATTATTTTGGAAACAATCTCACAGAGAAAAAGGTGAGATTTTTTTAAATTTAATTTAATTTAATTTTTTTTGGAACAAATGTGTACTTTAGAAATAAGGAAGTTTATAAAGAAGCGTACAAGACAAGGGTGCGTCTTCTGCTTTTGAAAATAATGAAAATGTGTTTTATTCATTGTTTTCGAAAATATATTTTCGAAAACGTTTTCAGGATTTGTTAAGAAAACTAGAAAACGTCTTTTTGACGTTTTCGGCATTTTATTTTATATATAAATGTCGAAAGTAAGGAAAATTTTACATTTTACATTTGTTACATTTAAGTTAAAGTTTTTAATTCCGGGGCACTTTAGTCCTTGACCACCACCGACCGCCACAAATCATGCTGAGAAAACAAAATCTTGTGGTCAAACCACCATATCCGACGGTCAAACCACAGATCAGGTGGTCGACCACCAATAGGTGGTTTTGATCACTTGAAAACCACTTGGTGGTTCACGCCAACTCACGTTGCCGGCGACCAATGAGAGGAAGAAGAGGGGTGGGGTGAAGATGAGGACCTTTTGAATAATCTGAAAAGTTTTAGGACTTTTTTTGTAATTTTAATTATACCAACTTGTCATTTTTCTAAAAGTATAAATCAAATACATTTTTTCTATTTTATTTTTTCAAAAATAATTTTTCAAAATAACAAAACCAAACGCATTTTTAATTTTCTCAAAACAACAATTGAAAGTAGAAATCACTAAAATATTTTCGAAAATAAAATTAAAAAATACAAAACAAACAGAACACATCCTAATATTTTCTTTGAAATGTCATACTGTCATATGTCTGTTTCAAGAATAAGTATTAGAAACGATTTTGGCCCTCACTGAAATCGTTGGAGTTGAGAAATCACGTAAAGAGATGAAAAAATTAAAGTGTCAAAACCATAGATCAGAAAAAGGAGAAAGCCGAATAATTGGCATGTGGGATCGCATGACCCCTGCATCAAATTCAACCAAAGTAAGATTACCATGCGATTGCATAACATTCAGCGTCTAAAAGAAGGTACTCGTTAGCTATTTTGAATGTAGAATTTACTTCGAGTTGTGGGGGTGTGTTTGATTGTAAGAGGTGGAATATAATTTGAATTTTATTTAAGATGAAATACAAAATTCACCTCTCCGTGGGAATTCATTTTCCACGAAATTGGGCAAAATATAGTTTTAGATGATTGTACCATGGAATTTTGAATTTCGTTTTCATCTTTGCATCAAGCACAAAGTGAAAATCACATATTTTGATCACGAGCTCTTGGATATCTATGTGTTAGATATCCAAGAATTAACGCAATCCCTACAACATTAACAACATATAATTTGAATAAGTTTATTCCATCTGAGTAGTTCACACACAATCTATTCAGATATCTTATTATCTCCAAACTTGTCTGAAATGACTGAAATCTTGGGCCACAAAACATAGTTATGGCCTACTATTAATGTTCTTCCCTTTTTTTTCCTTTTTCTTTTTTTCCCCCTTTTATTTTTATTTTATTTTATGTGAGATACAATCACAATTCAACATAAAGTTTAGCAAAGCAAACTATTTTCAACATTTCCAGCAAGAAGCAGCGACAATGGGCCTAGATTTCCACCCTAGAACAAGGCAACCCTTTTCTTCTACAATGGTGTAGCCTTCACATGCTTTGACGTTGCTTAGCCATTGTTTGGCTTGAGCCAACATCTTTAGTCCCACCGATTGAAATCCAGCTCGACTCATCCTTCTACGCCATTGGTCGACCCTCTCATGCCTTTCCACCCGGGCCGGCCCTTCGCAACTAACGATGTTCTTGATTTCCTCTGCGAAGTAGAATTGTTCAATTTTAGCACGTTTGGTGTCATATTTAGGCAATATTGCATCGAGGGAGTCGAAGATTGCCGAGTAATAATGTAAAGCTTCCATGAAACGTCCAAGAAAGAATGGTCCATTGTGGCTTGAGTCCTGCTCGACTAGGACTAAAACCTTGGGCGAAAGCTCGTGAATTATTTGAAGAAATGAGTTTAACGCACCCCGACTTTCTTTCACCACACAATGCAGCTGCAAGATGCTATTGACCGCAAGGACCTCCCCCGGGAGGACCTTGACGTCTGTCTGCTTGAGGTGTTCCAAGTTACTTTCCACCACCGAGAACTCGAAATGTAATCCTACGCTTTGTGCATATGTTGTGAGCTCGTCTCCTATGATTTGAAACCGGTCGACATATAGTCCGACGGCTGTGATCCTCAGACGGGGAGGTGGACCTCGCCGATTGGCGAGGCTTTGAATTAGGCTGCGCCATTGGTGACCATTTGGTAGGCCAAGGGTCATACCCAAGTCTACCACATGGACTAAACTCTCTCCCTCAAAGGCTTCTAGAATTGAAGAATTGGCCACAAAGTGACCAAACTTAATGTGTGGGCAAACTTCGTAAACGAGGCCTAACGCCTCCTCTTTTTTCTCCGACGCAACGTCCATCACGTTCATTTTAGGAGCCACATATCCGACGGTCCCTAGGGGTTGAACTAGAGCCAGTCGATCAGCCAGTCCCTGCACGAAACATGACGCCACGCGCTGAAAAGAAGTGCCAAAGACTAACGCGTTAGCCCCCAGCTCAGATAATAGGAGTGATGCGTGTGACTTATCACGACAAGCGACAGCTTCAGCACAAGAAATGAGTTGTTGGACTAGTTTCGTCCCATCCCTCTTGCCCTCTTCTTCTTCATCTTCAATTTCTTTATCCTTCGAGCCAATGAGGGTTTCGCAAGCCTCTTCTAGGGCCTCGGCCGCGAGGTACCGTTGAGTATAAGTCCATATGTGGTCGCGAAAGTGAAGCCTCGGAAAGTTGTTCAAACTATTCGTACGTGCAATGCTATGATTGCTATGAGCAAACGAGCCGACACTTGTTGTTCGCTTTAACCTCTTGAAGTCACCGGTTTCTTCAGATGAAACCGGGACCCACAAGGCCGTAGAATTCTCCAACACGGGCAGGCTTGGGTATGAAGCAACAAAATTCGACCGGTCGTTACACGAATCCCTTAACAAGAAACTATAAGCCATATAATTAGAAATGATGTCTCTCCCTCTTTGATCTTGATCTTGAAGTAAGGTTGTTGAAAGAACCACTTAACAAAGAAAGGCAACTTATATAGACAGACCATGAATTATTCAATGGCATTCTTGTTACTGTAACAAAGCTTTTTGGATCATATTATAATGCAAACAAACATGATAAAATAAGGTTTTAAGCAATGCTTTCTTATAAGAAGACACGAAAGTATTGGAAGCATAGACCTATCATTATGCTTCTCAGATTTTTCATTTTGGACTACATATTTTTTCGAGCTAGGAATAATTTTCAACCCTACAAGGACTCAAACCTCGAATCTAGACTAAATTAAACCTTATTTTTTGTAAATTCCTAAGCATTTATTATATTTGCACTTAGACCTTTCTAATATGTATGACTCAAGTTGTTCCGGTACACCTTGCAAAATACAATAAGACACCTCCGACTGATGTAGCACATGTTGATGTGATACCTCGACTAACATATTACATCGGTCCAAGGTGCGATATAGTGTGCGTCATGAAGTCTATCAGATAAACTTTGTATACATCACTATGATATACTCCCTCCGTCCCACTAAGATAGGCAAGTATTCCTATTTTGTCCGTCCCAAATTATAGTCCAATTTCCTTATTGAATGTATAATTTATTTTTCATGTACTAAAATACCCCTATTTAAGATAATTGGAATACTAAACATCAAGATAGATATTTCATCTCCCAAGATATTTAAATATGTTCACATTACTTTTTGACCATTCAATATAGGGGTAAAATTGGAAGAATATATGAATATCTTATAATTCCAAGAACATTTAAGATGTTTTCTTAATATGCGTGAAAAAGCGCTATCTGGGTCTTTTATCTTTATGAGATAATATATTCCTTTTATTTCAACAGAGACTCATTCTCTCTCTATTTATTTTTATTTTTTTAAGCCTCTTCAAAATTAATGATGCACTCCCTAGGCCCCACTAAAATTTTCACTCTTTTTAATATAGCCCCATTAAATATTAATTATTCGTTAATCTAATAAATCTATATGCTCTTCAAATTACAATTAGAATGCAATGAAATTGAATTGCATATTTGAAAAATAATGAATTTAATTAATCATGTTCTTTAATTTGATTTTATTATTAATTAATTTATCTATTTATTTATTTTTAGGGAAATCGATCATATTGATATTGAACAAAGGCAACGAGAATTTGATTTATTTTTCCTATTTGTTCGATTGATCAATTTATGTTAGAAGGCGTTTTCTAGTCAAGGTGGGTGGGGAATTTGGATAATTAAATGCTTCCACTGATCTCTCGTTACTTATAATAAGTTTGAAACATACCCTATATGAATGAGGACTCACTTATAATAAGAAAATAAATACGATATACACTAAGATCATGTATTACACCAGAATACAAGTAATTCTAATCCCGCACCGGCACAATTTATTATTTATTGTACTTACGAGATACATATTACTTCCATATCGATTGATATTGAAGTGATTAAATCTAATATCAAGATGACGTATCATTTGAACACAATAACTGTACGCCTATGTAGACATTAGATCAACATTGAACCTACAAATCATGGAATCAATGTTCATAGAAATCTTGATGTGGACGTGCATATAAAACTACGCAATCAGCCAATTACTATTCAAAAATTTTTACTCATCACTCATAACTTAAAATAGGGCGGTACAAGATTCTCTTGCATTTCAAAGACAGTGAAACATAGTAAGTGTTTCCAATAATATATGAAATCATAATAATGGATTTGTCTGTTTTATCTAAATGGATCATTTGAATGATCGTGACTGATTTTATTCCATGGAATCGACAAAATGAAGCAGCATATTCTGCAATTCCTATGTTCGGCAACTGTCACCTAGATTGCACTCATGCCTGCACTTGTCACCCAATAAAGTTCAAAGAAAACAACACTCTTTATAAATAAAAATGAAAAAATGAAAAAAAAAAAAAAAAACTAGTTTCAATAGGGTAGAAATAGTCTACCCGCATTCTCCTCCCTATTGCTGACGTGTCAAAGAAATATAGATTTTGAGAGAATACAATTTCTCCGCATGAAGCGACCTTATCGGTCCACATTAGTTAGAAATAAGATTTCTTTATATGGAGAGGAGAAAGACATCGACAATTGTCAGAAGTGGTAGAATTTTTGTTAAATTCCATAATTACATGATTCCAAGCAAACACCAAGACCCACTGAATATATTACAAAACTGCCTGATATACATGGTAAAGCAAGTTTCTTGAACTAAAGTCTTTTTAAGTTTGTTTCTTGAACTAAACCCAAAGACTCTACACATGGATAATAATAACTTAAAACGAAAAATGAAAAATAAATCGATTTTACCGATTCAAAGTAGTGCATTTGAATAGGGAACCTTGATTGACAGCTTCGATGCACTTGGTGTCAGATTAATGCTCTTGAATTTGAATGTGTCTTCTGCAGAGTCAAGTGCTCGAGAAGCTTGCAATGCCTTCTCGGCATGGAGTTGCAGACATGTCATTGCCAGCTGCATCATAAACATAAAACGCAATTAAATTGTACAGCCCCAAAAACGAGAAGGGAAAACTTCATACGGAAACTAACAGTTCACTTTTCTGTACCGTGTAACATTCTCTGTCTGTGTCTGATTCAGCAACTTGTAGGGCCCAAGTCCGAACCCACTCAAGTCCTTTTGAGACTTCAGTGTTTCCTTCAACCATGGCTGATGCAATGTAAGAGGGATGAAGGGCCAACAATATACACGAAGCTGCAAAAAGGACAGATCTTCTAACGTACTGTTCTGCATGATGAGATATCTCCCTGTGCAAGCAATATTAGAAAAAGAACTTGATTATTACCATTTTTGCCCCTCCCTACTTATTCTATAATAATTAAAGCTGATCCATTATTCGAAAAAATAAAAAATAAAAACTAAAGCTGATTCGGTGCACCCCAGGATACACTCTGGAGCATGGCGCACACTGGTGTGATGTGACATATCAATTGGGGTCATACATCAGGTTGGTGTGCCACATCACGGTCATCACCCAAGGTTGGGGTGCCACATTAGCCAGGCTGCATATGAGCTGGGGTGACACATCGTAGGGTTGGGGTGCCACATGCGCACCATAATGTCCACCTCAGCGTGCACCAAATCAGTAAAGTTCTAGTACCTTGATCTTAGCATATCCAGAAGAGGGGACGCCAAAACAGACGCTTCAGGATGCATGGCCGCACATCTGATACACACACCAAGCATGTGGATAAGTTTCCCCAAGACGACAAAATCTCTCCCGAGCAAATCAACACCCTGTCTCTTCTTATCAAATCCCTGCATGGCCGGAAGCATAAACGCTGCCGCATATTCAGGAAACCTATTCTGGAACCACTCTGTCTGGTGGGTCCCAGTCTGGTTTTCCGACATCATCGATCTAAGATTCCATCGACGTGTCTTTCCTTTCTTGACCTGGCCTCGTCTAGGCGGAAGCTCTCTTTCATAGGAATAAGCCCAATTCAACGGGGTGGATGAAATCTCCTTCCATGACCCTGCTCCTGGGGGACCCTTGCTACTTGGGATGAACCAAGGTCGGTCTGAAGTGGATGATATGAGGGTCTTTGATTGTTGGCTATGTATCTGGATTCTTGAATTTGCAAGCTCCTCAGCTGCATCAGTCATGACATCCAAGATCATTATCCTCTGGCTGATATCTACATTAGGTGAATACAGCAGTTTGTTCAAGCTATCAAGGGATTCTAGAGGGCTTGTGACAATCAATGCAACTAGTGCCTTTTGTCTTTTGCCTTCAGCTGAATCTTCTTCTCCTTCAACAGTAATTTCAGAGCATCGAACTTGTACAAGAGCTCTCACCATGTCGCCTGCTATGAATTTGAGCTCATCTGGTGATGCTCGAACGAGATTTTCGGCAACATCAAGGGCCCTTTCAACCTGCAAAACAACTAAACAAGTCAATCACTCTCAAGGAGTATGTGTATGTGTGTGCGTGTCTATTGTATCTAATAACTTACACCCTCAGCGTCGTCTGTTTTTCTCAGTGCACCAACAACATCAACCAATTGTGAGAACTTTCGTTTCAAATCTGAGTCATCATCTGTTAAATCGTAAGGCTGCAATGAAGGGTCAGTCGAAGCCTCAGAATCTTCGCTGTCATTGCCACTATCATCTTCGTCAGACAATGATTCATTATCTAATGTTGCTGGATCAATAACTTCATCTGGATCAATTAATTTAAGTACTGATGGCCTCTTCTTTCTAGATTTCATGGCATCATCATTTCCATCATCATCACCATCACTTTTATTGACCTTTTTGCCCTTGGAACGTATTGTGGGTGCAAGAGAATCCTTGTTAGGGTTTGCTATCCCAAACTCCCAGTCAATGGGCTCTACTTGACAACTCTCATCAAGGTAGAGAGGATTTTGAGGGTCGATAATCTTAGAAAACACATAAGCAATACTGCTTGCCATTTTTCGCACCAAATAAATAGGGCTTTCGAGCCTGCCTGTCAGCAATTAAAAATGAAGCATGATCACTAACAGGATCAAGTAAATTGAAGCTAAGATTCTAAATTGAGGAGCAAAAGCATCAAATCCTACAACTAACTCCTTCAAGGATCGACTGTAGTGCTCCTTTTGTTGCGTCCAGGTCTTCTTTTGTCATATTTTCCAAGCAAAGTCCTAAAGCAGCAGTTATGTCTAACTCATAATTAAGGAGAAGTCATATCCCAAGATCAATCACGTGTTTGTTCAGAAGAATAACGCTAGGTGTACAACCAATTTGCATGACTAGGTGTACAAACCTCTATTAGAGGGCCATGAAAAATACCATATTTACCCCCTCTTGTATTGCTGGGATCCAATCCTCTATAAATGAATGAAAAAGGATACAAATTTGCTGCTCGGTGGTGGCAGATTGGAGAAACTCTCGTTTTGACCATGTCGCTACAAGACGATGCACTGTATCTGACAGACCACGAGCATTATAAGACTTAACTGAGGAAGTGTTATCTGGTGGACATTCAAGCACAGCAAAGTGAAGAATCCACCTCAGGCAACAGATGGGAAATACTTTCCACAATAAAAACTTCTCAACAAAAGTAGACCTGCGAACATGAATATCCTGATCGAATTAGTAACCTTCAACATCAGTCTATATGTCCAGTGGCAGAGCCAGATTGGCTTGCATGGGTATGCACAAAATAAAAATTTCAAAAAATAGCCAAGACAATCGCAGCTGCTGAAGGAAGAAGAAGAGGCACTGCACTGAAATTATTACCTATAAGAGTCAGCTAAGGGAATCATAATAGATAATTAGAATTTAGATATGCTCATATGAATAATCTCTAACCTAATATCCACTGTTGACACCTACATAAATATATTTATACGAATAGGAGTTTTATAACTTTCACAATTTCTCTTATCATTTGGTATTTAGTAATGTAGAAAGAAGAACTTAGAAATGGGAAGCCTTTAGAATTTTTTAGTCTTTAACTTTCAACAGTTTTAAAAGTTAAAATTTGAATCTTCCGTATTTACAACTTATAAATTCCAATTTCCACAAACACACTATTCACATTTCACAAATCAATAACAAATTCACAATCAATCACGAATTCACAATTAACATTTAATTATTCAAGTATCCAATATTAGAGCTTTAGAATTTAAAAATCAAGAGAACAAGTTAAAATGAAAAGAAAAATCAACGCAAAGTAAGAGCACAAACTAAATAGCTTTATCTCCTTTACCAAAATAGCTACAAACTTTGAACAATTCACCACAAACTTAAAAAAAAAAAAAAAAAAAAAAAAAAAAACACACACACACACACACACACAAGCTAAAAATGAAAGTCATTGAGAAGTTAGGGAAAAAAAAAAGAAACTTAAAAATTTCCACAAAATCGGGGTATTCCCAGGTTGCCAATGTATATGTCCTATGAAAATTGCATGATAAATTCACGTACCTGATTGAAAGTTGGTCCTTATATGTGCAACGAAATAGTATCCACAAGATCCAGTAACCTTCAACATCAGTTGCATTTTTGGCAGCTAATTGATGCAATAACTGTTCAGCTATTCTTTCCACGGAATAGGGATCTTTTATTGCCTCCACGATTTTCAGCCAAAAGCGACAATCACGTCTCGACTCGATTGTTTCAGCCAAATTAGTTGTTGATGGTAACAAGCTCTTAACATGACGAAGAAGTCGCTGTATAACCTCACTTAATAGCACATCTGATGACAGTGAAATCTCAGATTATATTTTATTTATTAAAACAGTTCATGTTAAAAATCAGTATCCAAGGAGTACCTGCAGATCCTCGACGGCAAACACGAGCAAATACTTCTCCAACAAAAAGAATAGCATCATTAATGTTGGTTTCGTCAAGAGCAGAGGCTTCATCAAATAAGTTCATGCTGCATTCTTCAATTCCATTTAGAAGTTGAGTGGTAATTCTTTTGAAGAACAAACTGAAAGCTACGGTAAAGGATAAAACAAAACTTTTCCCATTTTTCCACAAAAAAACCCTCTCATTTGTAGGATCTATACCAAACAAGCACTAAGAGGCCATATTACTTTAAAGTTGAGATATGAGGATACTGTGGTGAAAGTGAAGTAGGGGCTCCTCTTCTTGCTTTGTCAGGTATAGCTGTGACAAGTTGTGCGACCCTGGAAATAATCTGCTTGATCTGTTCATGACTCAGATCTTCAGAGCCACAACAACCAGCAAATTCTTTAACCAGGTGAAGGACCCCATCATTCTCAAGCAAACAAAGTACAAGTAACCTGTTAAACAGGGAGTGGCATACGAGAGACAATGAGCTACAGATAGATGAAACTGAATGCAACCTAATAGTAAGATGGTGAGTTATAAGTTCCCTCATTACCTCTCAGCATTTTCGCACACAGAATCAATATCAGTACTGTCGTTTCTACTAGGCTGTAGACAAGGAACAACTAGCTGAACTACTTCAGCAGTGCTACCTTTGACGAAGAACAGATCATACAAATGTTTCCGGGCAGAAATCGGGAAGCATGCCAACCAACTTGAAGCAACATCTATACATAAATAAATGACCTTTGAGAAACCAAAAGAGAAACCAAAAAGAGCTGAATTGCACAGAACCTATAAAGGCATAACAATCTAATGCAGAAATGAGAGCTACAAAGGCAAAGAGGACTAACCATACAACAAAACTCGAGCAAAAGCATGAAATGAGGAACCTGTGTAGAAAACCTTGCACCATTCAGACCTCTCATTTTCACTTGGCACCTCCGCTGCATGCAACTATTCCCCAACCAAAAATTAAAAAAAATAAGAATAAAAATAAAAAATTAATCCATTTATTTTTATGAGTGTAATCCCATATATTAAAACCAAACAAACAAGCATGTTCCCTTACCTCATTTCTGTATTTCTCGCCGACACTACCTACATTTTGGAAATAAAAATAATCAATTGGCATTCAAGAATCATAATAGCATATAAGTAGGACGCATCTCTGTATAGTAGACCTCCATCATTTCTAATGATGAGACCCAATTCTAAAGTTTCTTGCATATCATCATAGCAGTTCACACCATAATCACTGAATTTAAAATTTCCAAAAACGAGAAGACAGTATTGTTAAACCAGAACCTAAAAATGAGCGAGGATCCAAAGGGAAAAGACAAGCAGCAAGAGAGTACAGAGCAGAGATGACTTCATCCACGTGCTTGGAGACATTGATGGATGTAATTGTGTGATCCACCTTCTCCAGTACTCTTTTCTCCAGTTCTCTACTTCTCTTATCCACAGATTCTTCACTTTTCATGACTGCTGGAGAGGATAGTAGAACGCTCGCAGCAAGGGCGTACCTAGGAATTGACCATATGGCGGTGGTAAGGTTTAATAATTTCGAAAAAACCTATTAAAAAAAATACAATACAAACATCGTATTCAAATGGGGCCCCACTGATTTCTTGTAGCATAAAATCCATCTAATGATAGAACGAAAACAAGTTCTTTCTTTCCTTCGTTCCATTTTGAATGCTTCAGCAAAAGTTATGAATCAGGTAAAGATTTAATCATGACATTTAACAACACTACGAGATTCTTTGAACCAATCCGCTTCCATTCACAATCAAACATATGGTATTCAATCTTAAAGATTCTGAATCAAAATTCTAAATTATAGGAAATTATTAATACTATCGACCATCAATTTCGGCAGTTACAAAATTTGGATTGTTACCATACTTGATACTTCCATTTTGATTCTTTAAAATTCAAGAAGTGGACAGGATAAACCAACATTTAACAGCATTAAATCAACTAAGTGACTAATGACAGTCGAAAAAATTAAAAGAAAGACCTTGTTTACAGTAAGCCATTAAGCTTAACAATAAATAATTAATCATAAGTTGTTTCGGGTGAAAAGGAAAAATGGAAAGATAACAACGTACCCGAAGCTTGGAGAACCGGCGTGAGAAATGGTCTGGTCTGTGGACTGTAAAGGATTGACAACTGGAGATTGGAAGGCGACCCTGCCAAGGGAATTCAATTTTGGGATTTTTGCCTAACTGAGACACGTGGACTACTGGTTATCTGCAGGCTATTAACTGGCGGATGAGCTTCATTTATCAATTGTGCCCAAGTTAGAATATTAACTGTCTCTGAAGTTTTAACTTTTTCCGGCCGCCGGAGACGGTGGGGTGGATTTCTACTGCGGGCCAGACTTTTCTGCCCACAGGCCACCCGTCTCAAATTTTATCAATCCCGACGGAGCAACTGCCACCGTCAGAGAGTAACAGAGAGATGTAGGTGGTGGGTTAGGGAAGACGAACAAAATTTTAGGAAAATTCTTTTACGCCTTCTTTCTAAGAATTATTTTAAAGTCGTTACCATACGTGATTCTAAATAAAACCAATGTTTTTGCTTAGGACACCCCCTTTTTAAGGATTTTTTCATTCTAAGCATGATAGGTAACATTTTTCAAAAATTTTTACCATTTTTTACTATTTTTTTATCTTTTTTTTTACCTTAAATCAATCACATCCAGATATTATATCACATTCATAAATCTCCACCATTTAATTCCATTCATTCTCTCCCCTTTTTTATATTAAAAATCAACCCTTATCACCCTATCTATTCTTCCACAAAAAAGAAAAAAAAAACACGAAGAAGAAAAAGCAGCTAAGCCGTCATGGTAACTTCTTCAAGCCGTCATTTTCTGTAATGTTACTAAAAATGATAATTTGAAGAAGCTTCTTTCCCGTTAATTTTTTTCTTTTTTTTTTTGTTTTTAAGGTTTGTAGCCGAACACCATTACGAACACATCCAATATATATATATATATATATATATATATATACACAAAGGATAAAATTGGAATAATTTGACGGAGGAATCTACGTAAATTTTATTGGTGAATAGATTTTCGAGTGAGCCTTGAACTATTGGTACAACGACTTTTACACATTCCTGCAAATAACGGGGAGAAACGCAGTTAAAACTCCCCGCCAACTTCAAACATCACATGAACACTTCCACAGTACCCCAAGCTGATTCTTCAATTATTACCATTTGCCAACCAAAATTCAGCTGAAAATAACCTATTGATTGAACCCCAAAGTGCTGTAAAAATCCAATGGCTTTGTGTAGAAACAGAATTCTCCATACAACTCATCGCATTTATCTTCTCCTCAAATTAACCAATCGCAATATCATCAATTCAACTATGTACACAAGCAGATATGATCTTAATTTAATTCAGACGAAGCCCATTTGCAGCAATGCGAACCAAAGCACAGTCGAAGCCCTGGTTTCTATATTCACTCGGCGACCCCTCTCTTTAAACTCCCCAGAGCTTCAACAATTAAGCTCAAATCTAACCCCTGAAATAGTGGAAGCGGTTTTGAAATCCTTCAAGAATTGGAGAGTTGCTCATATGTTCTTCAATTGGGCAGCCAATCAAAAAGGGCACACGCATAGTTGTTATACCTACAATGCCATGGCATCAATCCTATCAAGTGCTCGCCAAAATGCTCCACTGAGAGCCCTCGCTCTAAATTTACTGAATTCACAGTGTTTATGGACCCCGGGGGCTTTGGGTTATTTCATAAGGTGTTTAGGTAGTCTAGGGCTTGTTAAAGAGGCTATTGATCTGTTTGATCAAGTGAAGAGCTCAAGAGTTTGTGTTCCAAATATTTACAGCTATAACTGTTTGTTGGAGGCAATCTCGAAGAAAGGAGATGCTGGTTTGATTGAGACTAGGTTTAATGAAATGAGCGATCTTGGTTGGGAGATTGATAAGCATTCTTTGACGCCATTGTTGCAGTGTTATTGCAACAATGGTGACTTTCGAAAGGCCTTTGATGTCTTTAATGAGATGAAGGACAAGGGATGGGTTGATTCACATGTTTTGACTACTTTACTGGTGTCTCTTAGCAAGTTGGGGGAGGTGGATAGGGCTTTTGAGTTGATCGAACGGATGGAAAGGGATTTTAATATTAGTTTGAATGAGAAGACATTTTATGTACTGATTCACGGGTTTATAAAGGAGTCTAGAGTTGATAAAGCAATGAATCTATTGGTGAAAATGAGACAAGTAGGATTCGTTCCAGACATTTCTGTCTATGATGTGCTAATTGGACAACTATGCAAGAATAAGGAAGTCGACAAGGCCTTGATGTTGTGCGAGCAACTGAGGGACCTTGGTATGTCTCCTGATTTAAAGATAATATCGATGCTTTTATCGTGTTTACAAGATGAGAAAGACATGTTATTTTTACTTCAAGAAAAGCTGACAGATTTAGATTTCAGGAATAGGGTGTTACTGTATAATTCTGTTCTTGCTGGTCTTGTTAACAATGGTTCAGTTGATAGAGCATACGATTTGCTATTGACGACAATCAGAAATGGAAAGAATCAAGATTTTGAGGCAGAAAAATTTCTTTCGCTTATGAAAACGACGCCTGATACCACTTCCTTCCAAACAGTTATTGATGGTCTGTGTAAAAATGATAAGTTAGACCTTGCCCTTGGCCTATTTCTCGAGATGGATCGAATTGGCTGTAAACATAGCGTGTTACTTTTCAATAACTTAATCAATTCTTTGAGCAATGCTGATAGATTGAGTGAATGTTTTGATCTTCTGAATAAGATGAATGACTCGGGATTTCATCCTACACATTTCACCTTCAATTCCATATTTGGTTGCCTATGTAGACGAGTAGACATTACAGGAGCTCTTGATATGGTTAGGGAGATGCGTCTCCAAGGGCATCAACCGTGGATAAAATACTACACTCTGCTCATCAAGAAACTCTGTGAACAAAGTAGGGCAGACGAGGCCCGTAATTTTCTTGATAACATGACTGAGATAGGTTTCCTCCCTGATATGGTTGCCTATTCTGCCACCATTTATGGGTTTCTCCAGAACAATGAACTCGATCGAGCATTGGAGCTATTCAGAGAAATTTGTGGGCGTGGTTATTGTCCGGACGTAGTGGCATATAACACGATCATAAAAGGGCTCTGCAAGGCCCGAAGGATGCTAGAAGCTGAGGATGCTTTAAATGAGATGTTCAGTAAAGGGCTCGTTCCATCCGTTGTTACTTACAACTTGCTAATGGACGGGTGGTGCAAAAATGGCGACACCGATCGAGCTGCTAAGTGCTTTTCGAGGATGGTGGAGGAAGAACAAGAGCCAAATATTGTAACGTATACTACTTTAGTGGATGGATTATGTAATGCTAAAAAACCAGATCATGCGATTGAGGTTTGGAGTGAAATGGAGAAGAAAGGATGTAAACCGAATAGAATTGCTTATATGGCTCTCGTTCATGGGCTTTGTGAGTGTGGAAAACCAGATGATGCTTTGCTTTATTTGGAAGAGATGGAAGATGAGGAGATGACACCTGATGCTTTTGTGTATGAAGCTTTAATAGCTTCTTTTATGTCCAAATCGAACGCAATTATGGCTCGTAAAGTATCAGAAAAAATGGCCAAGCACACTAATACTAGCTGAAAGGTAATTTTAGGCTTTCCTCGTGACAAACAAGTTAAATGGCAACATTTGTAATTCTCATTGATTACGAGTTCCTTATGGTCTTCTTGTTCATTACAAGTGAAACTATTGGAGATGAAGAAATTTGTATGCGAGTTGACTAAACTATTCTTGTCGAAGTCCTCGCATTACATTAATTTTGGGACTTGAAGTCATTAGAGATGAAAGCAGTGTAAATGAAGCAAGTTCTTGCACGATTGGAGAGCCTCGAATTTGCAAGAAGTAAAATGGAGTCCTACGGGAAGCTGAAAGGGACGGTGGAACAAAGTTTGCATGTGAAATGCAGGGAAAGACTAGGCGTTTTAGTTTCTCTGATGAAGACGGGTTCCAAACAACATGGGGTTCAGTGGTTGCAAGATTAAGTACAGATTTTGTCATTTTGATTGTCGAATATCAATTCAAATCCCGGGAGAATTGGCTTAGTTGGAATAATTCTTGAAGGAGAGTTCGGATGTCCCCTACTGTGGGTTGCTATTACTTGGAGTGCTAAATCAGAAATATTCTTAGTGGGGTAAGAAAAATATATTATACGGCGAAGTATGTGTATTTATGTACGTTAAACGAAATTTCAAAATTTACATATGAAATCAAACAAATTTTAAAATGTTACAGGAGCTCGCCATGCCATGTCCCTCTCTCGGCCCCGCCTTTGTTATCATCGGTCACACATGGTCGACATCGGTCAATCGGAGATGAGGGATGCCTTTTCACTTTCTCCGTTGATTCACTTGTGAGTGTTTCTATTTGTTGTTGAATATTAATTTGTAGATGTTGTAAATATGGAAGTAAAAGGCACCGAAAGTTAGGGAAAAGAAATAGTAATGTAATGATTATGTTTTTATTGTGTGAATGACTATTGTATATTAGATCAATATTTGTAATACGATGTGCCCCAATATTTTTCTATAAATAGGGGTCATTTGTAATGAATTCAATAACGAGAATAGAAGTGAAAATTTTCTCTCGTTCACAACACGTTATCAGCACGAATTGTCTCTGAAATTGTACTAGTTAATTCTTTTGAAAAACAATAATTCTTTGCATTAAGATTTATCTTGGTCTAAGAGATCTCTATTACTCGTCTCCCTCTTCTCTAACTATCTCAATTCTCTTCCTTCAACACATAATATTCATCACCTCTCTCTTCTCTCTCTCTCTCTCCACATATTCCCAGATCTACGTTATCTCTACTATCTCTCTTTTCTTGTTATTTATGTTGAAAATAGAGGAAATTCTCGAATTCTTAAACTATTCCCTCCATGGTTTGAAGAATGAAACTTCTCATGTAAAAATCTCAAGTGGTGTTCTCCTTTTACCTAAAAAGAATGGAAGTTGCACAAGAACCCAGAATTTAAATGTGTAAGTCCTCTGAACTTTACAGATTGAATGTACCTTTATTTTTCTCATAAATAATTGTAGATTCCCTCACTCCCCTCATGGCTTCACGTGTTGCGTCATATGTTTGATGAATCTTTTCTTAAATATCTTTTTGGTCCTCCCTTTTTAATTCATCTTTATAATGCTAGTATTGTTATATAATAGTTGTTTATGGTGAGATACTTAGGGAGTGATTTTGCAACTGGGAATTGTTATGATTCAAATCTTAATTAGTAAATAAAATATTTAGCAATATAGCTAGCGTGATTTGACATTTGTGTTGCGTAAGAAATTAATTATCTGGACACAGACAACCTACATTCAAAACACATGAGTGCATTTTCGCCTATATCCATGTTGTCAAACATACATGCTGCAATTAATAATTAATTAAAAATTTTTCTTTATTCTTACAAAATATGCAAACATTTTTGTTTCCCATATATGCCTACAATCATGTCTCTACTAACAAGGGAGGAAACCTCTATACAAAAGTTAAAAATGCTGGGATTTCGAATGGCAGGTAATTTTCGTTCCTAAGTTGAACTGAAAATGAATGACGATAATCATGGACTAAAAAATTCTAATGATGAATGTTAAAAATTGAAGTAAAATTATATTTTGTGAAATGGCTGTAATGGAAAACTTTACCCTTGCGGAATGGAATGGACGATTTTACCATTGTAGACTAAATGGACAATTTTACCTTTGTGGACTAGAACTGACAATTTTACCTATGCGGACTGGAATGGATAATTTCCATATGGTGGGTTCTACCACCTATTGGAATCTAAATTTACATTTATTACTATAATTTTCATATGGTCGGTTATACCGCCTATTGAAATTTAAATTTATATTTATTGCGATAATTCCCATACGGTAGGTTCTACCACCTATTGGGGAGAATTTAATCTCTATAATTGATGTTTTTATACTTCAAATGTGGTGGGTTATACCACACAGTTAGAATATATATTACCAATGTGGTTGGATTAAACCCCATGATTGGTACTAAATAATAGTAACCGATTTACATATAGTTGACAAGAATGTTATATTGATATTAACAAAGAGATTTGAGCAAATGATGATATATGTGTTGATAAATTGCTCAAAGAATTCCATGGTGATAAAAGAGAAAGAAGATATACCATGGTGAAAAATCTCATTATGAGATTAATATATTGATACATTGATACAATGACGAGAAATGCTCTCAAAGAAGTATTTAATAAAGAAATATTCATTCTCCATGCCTATTGAATATTGATGGAGAAAATTGAGCAAGAGGTACCAAAAGTTACCGTTGAATAAATATATAAAAGAGAAATGCTCAATAGATCCCAATTGACAAATCAAATGAAATGAATCATATGGTGGGATCATTTGAAATAATCCTATTGATGATATGAGATCGTATTGATATGAGAAGAAAACGATACTGAAGAAGCATATAGTATGCTAATGGTACAATAGACATTTATATTCGAACAAAATATGATATTATTATTGCTCTAGAAGATGCACAAAAGCGGAACATATTGAGAATATCAAAGGGTGGAAATAAACACTCAAAAATATATAGAAATACAAAAGGAAATACGTATTGAACTCGTAAATGAGGGATGCGTCTGAGAGTATAAATACTCCGTAACTCGCCATCCCTAACATTGAGTTCATAATGAAAGATCCAAAGGATCTCTTTTCCGCTTGACACCAATGAGTCTCATGTCGACGGGTTTAAACTTCACAGATTCTTGAACATATGATTGAATCTTGATGAGTAGATCAAACGTATTAGCGAGAAACAAGTATATTTCTCATTTGAGCGAGAAATAAATTTATATTCTACACCTCGATTTAGAAATTCTAGCAAACCATCAAAGAAATAATTAATATTCAACAAACCTATGGGTTTGGTATGAAAATTCCACTTGTGCCCATGATGCTATATTGAATATTTCCTCCGATTGTGTTATAGCGCTGGAAGGACAATAAAAGCATCACTATTGTTTATCATGTACATCATGCGATCATGAATAGGCTGCGTTTTTAGCATCAGCCCAGCTGAACCCATGATTGTACTGGATCCAATACGATTGCTAGCTCCAACTTGATGAAAAGGTAATACGCTTGACACTCTTATCCCCCATAATTGTGCGGCCATTGTAAGACTCTTTAAAAGCTTGGTATTGGTCCCTCCATACAGTATATTGATGTTTTGTTTCCCCAATTCCTTTATAAGTTGGTTTGCCATATCTATATATTGGATATCACCTATCAGTCTAGATCCACCAAGAACACATACAGTCTTAATCAGGTGAGGTGAAGATTGATTTGCATGAGATGATTCTAAAATTCCCATCGCCATCTCCATCTCCATCTCTCTCTTTACACTAAAGTTTCAATGTATGAATGAGAGATACGTGAATCCCTCTATTTAAAGATAAATTTTCAAACCAATAAGTGATTTTACTATTTACCTTTTGACAATATGAGAAAAGAGAACGATGAGAAAATATCAGTTGAAATGACATACACTTTCGGTGATTGAAATCTATATATAAATATATTTATTTATTTATTTACATACATATATATATTTGAAAAAAAAAAAACACGATATTTACAATTACGCGAAATACATCGATCTACGCCAAAATTTTTCACAATTACGAGAAAATCATAATACTAAATTTTTCTACTAAATTTACAAATAGGATCTTTTAAAGTAAGATTTTCGAGACTGTACCGTTCTTGTTCATCTTTAAATTTGACCCATAAGGCCATAAGCTCACCTTATGCGTGTCCACTAGGATGTGTCTCAAGAGCACATTGAATATCATCCAAAGACTCCTTACTCAATCCATCCTTAATGAATGCTATTTTATCCTCTCGGTTTTTGGACAAGTACCCCACAGATTTACATCGAGTGTCACAAGTCCACCGAGCACATTTATAGCATCCTCCTAACCTTTTTGCTCTCCGTTTCTTCGAAAAACTACTTTTACCCATTCCAGGCATGTATTTAGAAGGAATCGAAATCTCACCAGATAATCGGACCTTTGCTTCAATCAACCACCGAATATCTTGTGGTATGCCCTTATTCATTAGTATCCTTAATCTTTCGAGTCTACATAGATAAATTCTCTTTAGAATTTTGATCGGCAGTGAGGGATAGTATTTTCGAAGATTTGAGAGCGTATGATCCATTATAATACTCGGACCCTTGTTGGGGTGAATATTATAAGCGTCCGGATGACTTATAAACCCGTATGAGGTACGATTCCGCGTTTGAACAGTACCATGATATGAAACGTATGGGTTAAGATTCATATTTGGAGCGATGTCACGGGTAATAATGGCACCGAAAGATGATGGGATATGTCGGTGAGCCATAGATATGATAAAAGTGATAAATCATGTTGAGCACTATATAGATCCCGATTCGATTGATGTAAATAATTTATTGAAATCAAGAACTGGAAGAATTTTTCAAATGATTGTTCTCGATAAATGATGAAATCATTACTAGCCAATGATTTGGAATAAATTTAAAATATATTTGGAACATATATATGGGATGAGATATATGGGCCCACTCACCTTTCATGTGGACTACTAATAATATGATATGGATCCACTGTGTAGTCACATGTGTATATAGTAATAGAAAATTTACAAAATGATTTGCTCATGATAAGAGCACGAGTTCCAGATTGAATGATAAAGCTAGTGAGTGTATATCCAAAATAATTTGAATAAGGCCGTAAATAATTGGATATGCGCATACGAGTGGGATAGAATTGGCAAAATATTTAAAGTCCTCCAATCGATTTGCCAAAATCGAGAACAAAATATAGAATGAAAAATTCCCCCATTAAAACTAAATATTGAGAATATATATGATGAAAAGTATACAAATTGTGTCGAGTTTAGTTGTTTGCATGAGGGGGAGTATTAATAGTTTGGAAATAATATATGAAATGTATCATGAATTTGAAATTCAAATATGAATCAAACGATCTCATATACCAATTATATATGTTTTGATAAATTAGCAAGCCCGAAGTATTGATATTATTTAAATAAAAGTTCCCCAAATATGTATATCAAAGCAAATGATAGAAGGTGATTTTGATAAAGGAGGCATACACTTTGAAGAGAATATAGACTCAAGTATATTGTGCAATTCTAAAAGAGGATTGATAATGAGATATCTCAATAAGTTATATCATTATGGGGAAAGAAATGAAATTTGAAAGTGTCGACACGGTATGAAAATGTAGCGCTACATACGATCAACGATAATGAGGATATTGAGATATATCGAAGAATAATATTGAAATATACATATACGGGCTTGATAAGAAAATTGAACTATTAAAAGGATAACATTGCTTGTAATAGCTTAAAGCAATGATATTGTTGTACGCTGTACTCTTTTCCTTGTTTGAGGTTTTTATCCCAAATGATTTTTCCTAAACAAGGTTTTTAATGAGGCAACCTAATCACAACTAATAGAAGATCTCGAGAGAAGATTTGGATATATATATGTCGATCTTGAGAATGTAAGATCGAGATTGTCGATTGCAAATAAGCAATCGATTATGACACAAAGTGATAAATATGATACTTACGAAGGATTTTGATTTAAACATACTTGTACAAACTACGCGTTGCACTCTTTTTCCCTTGATTAAGGTTTTATCCCATCGGGTTTTCCTACCAAGGTTTTTAATGAGGCAACGTTTATGACGATGGCTTATAAATCTTCCGTCAAAGGTGAGTGTATCGGCCCCCAAGATACGGAATCAAATGGAGTAGCTGTACTCTTTTTCCTCCGATCAAGTTTTTCCCATCGGGTTTTCTTGACAAGGTTTTAACGAGGCAGTACATGAATACTTATATAAGAATGATTGTTGTCAGGGGGAGCAACTTACCTCTTCGCTCAGGTTTTGCCCTACGAGGTTTTCCTGAAGCAATATATAATCACTCAAATTTTCCTACAATCAATTTGAGAGTTTTTCTCCCATTAGACTTTTCTATAAACAAGTTTAAAAGACAATTGTATAAAATAGTCATTCAAGGGGGAGTGTTGTAAATATGGAAGTAAAAGGCACCGAAAGTTAGGGAAAAGAAATAGTAATGTAATGATTATGTTTTTATTGTGTGAATGACTATTGTATATTAGATCAATATTTGTAATACGATGTGCCCCAATATTTTTCTATAAATAGGGGTCATTTGTAATGAATTCAATAACGAGAATAGAAGTGAAAATTTTCTCTCGTTCACAACAGTAGAGATAATATTAAAGGCCATCTGGAATATATGAACGTATTAGGTATGTCTTTGACATTTTAAAAGTGTGACCAAGAAATGCGAGACTTACAACGAAATTGAACGGGTTTGTCCAAAACAAAAACCAGCCGTGGTTTTTTATACGAAACCAGCAACTTGACATGGCAAGTCCACGCGGGATCCCCTACCGTGGTAAGTCAGAAAATTTACTTAGCGTGGTAATTCAGAAAATTTACTTAGCCAACAATATATTGTACAACAAAATATATGTGTATTTCTATATATTAAATGAAATTACATTTATACGTGTATATATTAAATGGTAGGGTGCGGCTATATGCTCCCATTGTTTTTGCGGAGTGCACCCCCCCCACTCCACACACTTCTCATTTTACCCTTCAACCAACAAAAAAAAGGAAAAAAAAAAACGGGGAAAAAGATGAAGCTGCCATTAGTGGCAGCTTCAAGGTGTTCGCCTGTTGACGAGTTCGGCCAGTGTAGGCCGAACAAAAACAAAAAAAAGCTTCTTCAACCTTGAAGCTGCCATTACTTCCTCTTTTTTTTTTGAGTTTGCAGGTGGTGTTCGGCCTGTGCAGGCCGAACACCATTTCGAACACCACAAAAAAAAAAATCAAGGGCAAAATGGGAATAATTTGATGTGTAGGTGTACTCAATAAATTTGGGGGTACATTTAGCATCGCCTTGAACGATATTACAAAAGTTATATGTAAAATCAAAGAAATTTTAAAAAGTAATAGGGGCTCACCACCCCATATCCTCTTTGACTCCACCTCTATTACCACCCGTCACAAATGGGAGACAAGGGATGCCCCTTTAGTTTTTGAGTTGAATCACTTGCTTGTGCTTGAGTTTGTCATGATTGGATATTAATTTTTAGATAACATTAGAAACAATATGAAATATGTGAAAGTATTAGGTACATCTCTTTTGACATTTTAAAAGTGTGAGCAAGAAATGAGAGATTTCAATGGAAATTGAATTGAGCATATGTAACATGGAAGACGGGTGAAAAATAGTCTTAAAAGAGTAACCCATTTAGGATATCAAAAGTCACAATCCTTTGATTCAAAAAGCAAAAAAAAAAAAAAAAATGTCACAATCCTATTACGCGTGCAATAAATTATTCAGATGAAAAAAGAAAAAGAAAAATAAAACAATCTAAACAACGGAATAGTCCCAAAAATATTAATTAGATGCATGTGTAAACAATAGTCCCTATTGTTATAAAAGTATGAAAACAATAGAGAGAATTTAGAGAGAATGAATTCGAATGAATTCTCAGGAATGAATTTCATTAATAACCGAAGCCCTATTTATAGGAAAACTTCGAATGGCACAATCGTAATTACATAATTTCATCAAGGGTATAATAGTCATTCACATATAATAATTACATCTTTTACCAAATTATTCCTCCACCAAATTATTCCTCCACCAAATTATTCCTCATAATTCATAACCACCACATTATTCTCAATTATTCATAACACCTAATAATTATTCTTCAATTATTATTCATAACACTCCCCCTTGAATGACTATTAATACAAATGTCTTCTGGACCTGTTTGGAGAAAAACCCGTGGGAAAAACTTCCAAACCGATTGCAGGATAGCTTGGAGTGGTTATATCGCTTCATCAAAACATTGCTCCCCGATGTCTATCAATGCATATGAGTATTTACGTCTTTGCCTTTGTTAAAACCTTGTCAAGAAAACCAGGTGGGAAAAAACTTGATCGAAGGAAAAAGAGTACAGCTGCTCCGTTTGATTTCATATCTTGAGAACTGATATCTTTACTTCTGGTAAATGATTTCAATATCATCATCGTTTGGATCTAAAGCATTAGCTCCATTATAACTTGATCCAATAGATACCTTGTATCAATTTCTCCTATCGTTCTCAATATACCATGAATATGCCTCGTTAAAACCTTATTAGGAAAAACCTGGGAAAAACCCTAATGAAGGAAAAAGAGTACATTATTCATGTGAATACGCCTTTAAAGTTGCCTCTCATTAAAAACCTTGCTAGGAAAACCCAATGGGATAAAACCTCGATCAAGGGAAAAAGAGTGCAACGCGTATTTTATACAAGTATCTTTGCAAGCATTTCAAAATCTTTCATACATTTGTATGAGTATCATATACATTGATTTTATACTCTTCTGCTCATTTAGAGTGCATCAATTTTTTTACACAACTACAAAACATTCACCATGAACACATGTCTCCAAACACACAATTTAAAGCATATAAATTCATAGTAAAAACATGTAAACATATAAGTAAACCTTCATAACTAACTAACACTTAAAATATATCATTTAACATTTAATACTCACTTAATAGGTTATATCATTCCCAGGGGCTTAGCTCACCCTTTAGGGTACTCATAAACACGGGTTTAGCTCATCCGATCCTTTAATTTCCTTTTTTCTACACACACACGATCGGTAATTTAACTTTCATGAGTATGCAACATATAATGACCACCATGTTTATCTTTAAACTTGAGCACCAGTCATCATCATCTCATCATCTCATAACACTACACCATATCTCGCTGTTTGTCACGGTTTTAAACCGTCGCAAACAAAAGTTGTCACGGTTCACAACCGTGACGAAAATCACCGTGGCGAACGGATTGTCACGGTTTTAAACCGTGACAAATGGGTCGTTACGGTTTTAAACCGTGACAAGATTGTCACGGTTTTAAACCGTGACAAATTTGTCACGGTTTAAACCGCGTGATAACTGCTCATTCGCCACGTTTAAAACCGTGACAAAATAGGGATGTGTTTTGCGACAGTGCATGCTTTGTCACGGTTTAAAACCGTGACAAACGGTTGTCAGGCGTGTTTTTAATATATTTGGCAGATTTGTGACTTGGTAAAATACCAAGTCTATTTCTTCAACACCTAGATTGAAAACTGAAAGCAACATTCAATATCTAATGACACCACCGGCAAACAAATAAGAAAACACCATTACACAAATTCATTCGAATGTTTTCCATATCCATCATTACAAACCATAAGAAGCATAAGCAATTTTCATGCTACAAGCCTCACCATTCATTTCACCATTTAAAACAACATTCACTAATTAAAACCCATAACCAAACTATGAACCAAAAGAAACATCGCCAAGTGTCAAACAAAGTACTAAAACACAAGCACAACCATTCTACCATAAGTTAACAAACATAATTGATAATCAAAAGCATAGAACTACACCATTTCCTTCAACAAGTATGTCGCCACGCAATGAACGAACTGCTACCAAAGTCTGCCAAACACTCTGCACCTCCTTGTTTACCAAGATACACAGGCTCATTCTCAAAACCCGGATAAATATATTCGATATTTACCTTTGCTTCAGGGCATTGAAGTTTACGGCCGTGAACAATAGTACCTGGCGTGACCGACTCAACTCTTACCATTGCAATATTGTTTTCATTGCGTAAATCTCTAAGATAATAGTACCCTTTGTGTGCGGCATTGGAGAATAGTTGCGCATTCATAGATCGGCCGGATGAACCTTCTCCAAACTGTGGTGCCTTTTTGGAAGCACCTTGTGACCACTACCAGCGAATGAACATCCTGGATCTGAACTGGGTCGGCCCTTAACTAAGGTTTGTAGCAAGGTGCTCTGGTCCTTCATTTGAGAGACGATGGTTTGTAACAATGAACCATGGTCCTTGACTTCACGCCTGAGTTTATCAATCTCAGAAACCACCGGCTGCGTGGCTTTAAATTTAGTCATCGGCACCTTGGACCCCACTCCACGGGTACGCCCACTCTTGTCTCTCCAAAAACTTGAGTCAAGGGATGGAGTTTCGATATCTGTTGAGCTTGTATCTCCTCCTTGACTGCCTTGTAACTCAAAGCAATTTTGGCCTGTGAAAGAGTAAATAACATAATGGATCGATAGTCATAATATTCCAATATCACATTTATATGCACGTACTCAAATTACAAAATTGAAAAGGGAATGGCTCATTACTTTTTAATTAGATTTTCTAGTCGAGGAATTTATACTTTATAAGTTGACTAACATAGAGAACACGGATGCTACTATATATACTCTTATCTAAGTAGATACTAAATTGTAAACTTATTAGAATTACCACTAAACTTTGAATTGCCGACCAATATGCAAGTAAACTTTTTAAAATCTACTATTACATATACTAATGATGTGAAAAACTTCAAAGGACAAAAGCACCATATAATACAAATACTTGTATTATGAAATACTTGATAGATGACAAAAGCACCACATGCAAGCTTTAGTCAAACACCGCAAAGCCATTGGCACAATGGCTTCAACAATATTCACCAAACACCGTGATGCAAGCTTTACAAAGCATATTAACGTGGAAAAATATTTTTATAGCATTTCTAGAAGCAAACAACTCATTAAAATATTTCCACTTTTCCCCATGATTGACTTGCTTCTTATTCATTCTCTTCAAGGTAGATTGAAGGTACTTTAACCACTAATTTGATTTAACACTGTGGGCTCCGACGCCTAATCTCTATAGCATAAGAATGGGACCAGAGATCTCTAAAAAATCATGACGCTTCATTATCTTAGTGGACAAACCAAAATACAAATTGTCCATCAAACTGTTTACATATAAAAACTAGTTCTCATGGATTTAATGGAAGTGTTTCTTATAAAAATTCGAATTCACATTTAAAGATATATATATCATGAAAGGAGTCAAGCGTGCGTCAGACATTCCCATTTCCATGTAAAAATCATGATTAGCTAGGCCCCTAAAAGAAATCCCATTTCACTTTTTCATACAAACATCTCTTCCTATTTATCCTTTTAGAGGCCAAGAAGAGAAGATAACAGGCACAACGGAAAAAAAGACTTACTACCACTGCTCATACTTAGATATAGATTGTAATTTCAAAGAAATACCACCACCCAACCTATCTCTCGCTGTATCATTACAATGGAACTATTGGTTTTATCTATAGTTACGTAATCAAACAAAAACTGCACTGAACGGGGGAAGTCGCATTTCAAGTTTTATCACCAACAATTAATACCCATATAAAAATCAAACAGCAAGATTCATTCAATAGAAAAATTATCTTAGTAGCATGTGACAAAAGAGTGAAAATAATCCTATACTTGTGTCAAGAGCATTTAATTTAGTATAATATTTTAAGAATTTAAAATATTTCCTTGAAGTGTGAGTATATAAAATGACTACAGTTCCTAAATGAATCAACAATTTGGATTCTACCTCTTTTTCAAATCAAGATAGTTCTTGTCAACGCTTTATGTATATCCATTCAATCAAACATCTTAAATTCAAATTCCAAATCACTACTTTTATTTTCTAGCTAGCCTTTATTAGTGTGTGCTTAGGTCTAAAGCAAAAATATTTAGAAATTTACTCACAATAGCTTTCAAGAAAATCCTGCTATATCCATCCTTTGTTTTTCGAGCATGGAGGTAGAGATTACTGCGAGTGGGAGGCTGACCCTCATCATCAGTACCTTGTAATCGCTCCTACAATTCATCAGTAAAAGTTTTAAATTCAAATTCGAAAATATAACATGACTTTGTTAATATCTACAACATCTTGATGCACAATATTCTTCCAAAGTAAATCAAGCGTGAAATTGGCCTAAAGTACAAATTGGTCAAGTCATAGGCATACCGTCCACTCTGCAGATACCTCGGCGTATGATTTAGAACCAAGGAAATGCACATCAGTCTTCTTAGCCCTGTTTGCTTTGCCTTGAGCCCTTTGTTTCGCTTTCTTCAAGAGATTCATTATCGATGAATTGGTTCCATTCACTATTGGAACAAACTCATTTTCCGGAGGAAGATTTTTGAATTTCAGGATTTCTTCGGCAGTTGTTGCGTTCTCCCCATAGGTACGCTTTCGAAGGTGATTCTTCCAACTCTTATATTGTTCTCCTGCCTATTGGAAGAAACAATAACGTTGCATAAATACATATACGATACATCGATACCTCATTAATAACACCATATGTACTTCAATAAATAAAAAATGAGCTACACAATTTTAGAATTGCCTGACGAAATATCACGGTCCTTGTGAGCTGGATTAAGATCAAATTCATTACAAAGAGACATCCATAGCTGATCTTTCACCTCCGGAGGCACGTGCCTCCAATCGTCATAAAGAAGGCCAACGTTACACTTCAACAAAGCTCGAATACGCCCCGTTAGCAATGTCTTATTACCAACAGGATTTCCCAACAAGTCAAACTTAATCTCCTTTTTGCGCATAGTAGGTGTTGACGGACTGGCCATTACCTGCACAGCAAATGAAAGAAAAAACTTCCTATTTACAAACATGAAACTAATTGGTGGAGTTAATGAATACAAGTACAAATGGTCGACTGACTACATTGTAACAATCATTCTATTATACATATTTAGAATCTAATATGCAAAATAACAAAACAAGAATTATACAAAATAAGAAAAATATGTACAAAATCGACATGTATAAGAAATACAATATTGTTTATATCAAAGCAAGAACAACATGTCTAGACTTAAGCATCTAGGTAATCTAAAAAGTCACACAAATGAGGATTATCGTCCAAGGTAGATTGGTAATCAGTAGGGGCTTTCAAAGCGTCTACTTGATCAGTTAACCGCTTTGGTGCATAAAGAACAACTGACCATTGACTGTTGTCAATACACTTTGAATAAAACACTTGCTTTATATTTTGAAAAGCACAAACAAATGGCTCATCCTTAACGCTTCCCCTACTCTTCAATTTGGTCAGATCGACCATAACCATCTTTGTGGCAGGGTCTACCATGCAAGCATTTTTGTCCTCCACCCGTACCCAATCACAGTCAAATACCGTCTCTGTAAAGGTTGAATAATCTAGTTCATATATATGTTGAATGACTCCATAATACACCATCTCCACTTGCTTTGGGTTTTTGTCTTTAGCAATCGGATACACAAGTTGTAATTGCTTTAATTGCGATGCCACTATTTTGATTCCGATGCGACGTTGCTCACGGCCATATTCAGAGAATAGAAAACCCTTCACCCGATATCTACCAAACTGTTTAACAACAAAACTAGGGCCTTTAGCAAGTTGGGCGAGCCTGGAGGTAACATCACCCATTCAGAATAACGGTGATGATGGAAATAAGATATTAATATCATGCACTTTAAATTTTTAACATCGCTAGTTTAACATTTCAAGTGTAACTTAAAAATTTACCTCATTCGATACCCAAAGCCTCAAGTCCGAATTTGAATTATTTGACACACCTTTTCTTCGCTTTGGATTGTGGAAAGGAATTGTACTTCCTACATTTTGGGAGTTGATCAAACATATTAATGTCATGTAATTGTAATACTTTTATTCATTGCTTGAACAAATGGTTCACTGTAAACACTTACTCTCGCCATTCATCTACGTCTTCGTGAGTTTCGAAACATACCGAGCCACCGCCAGTATTGAAGATTTGAAAGCTTCACTTTGCTACCTTTCCCTAATGCCTCTTCATCAAAGAACTCGCCAAAATCATCAACTAAACGTTCACGATGTGGATTAAACGCCAATATCGGGATTGGGCATATACTCTCTCGAACAAAGAAGCCGCTTGTAATATGCGCCTCGCAATTGATCCACCAATGTATCTAGTATTCTTCACGTAATCTTTGAAGCATTTCATAAGTCTCTCGAATGGATACATCCATCGATATCTAACAGTCCACACATAAGAGCTTCACACATAAATGTACTAACATATGGATGCTAATATCAAAAAGGATGGTGGGAAATACTTCTCCAAAGACACATGTTGCTTCAAAAATCGCCGCTTTGGTCGCGACGACATGCTTCGATTAACAACTTTTGCACACAAAAGATTGAAGCATAGACTTATCGTATAATAGCTCTTGAAGCTCCTTGTGTTTGGAAAAGCAATGCTGAGCGAAGAATGGGACCGATTGCATAATAATGTGCCCGATCATGCGACTTACATTGTCTCAGATCATGCACTCGAAATTTACAACCCTCAGTAAATTAGAAGAGTAGTCCGTAGGCGCCTTTAGATCATGTAATGTTTTAAGAAACACCTCCCTTTCGTCTTTAGTTAAGGTGAACATTGCATTGGGCATTACGGTTTACCAGCTTCCGGGATCCTTTGCAACCATAAGCTCTTCTTAATTTTCATTACCAAGATCTTCGCGTGCCTTTTCACCATCCTTACAATGTACTCCCTGCAAGCATGTGCTCACAATGTGCTCTATGATATTCTTTTTCGCATGCATTACATCGATCACGTGTCTTACCGAATGAAATTTCCAATATGGCAAGTCATACATTAGTGACCTTCTAGACCAAGGCTTTACTTTTTGGGATCGCCGGATCGAATCTATTTTTGCTTTCAAGGCCAATACTTTGGATGTTTACGGTCAGATTATGAGTAGCATTTGCGACCTTCATTTCAATTTGAGACTGCATCCTCTTCGAGTCGACCTTTCCTCGACACCATCGGGAATAAAATTGGTCTTGTCGCTTCCTAAACTTGTGATCTCGGCAACCATCTACGATGGTCGTGGTAGCAAATTTTATGACTAACTTGGTAACCAATCGAACCGGTCTCCTCAAAGACTGAGATGGGGCATCCAAAGTAACCATGAACGTTGCAACCAGGCAGAGTCCCGTAAGTCGGCAAGTCGTGAATTGCCCACAACAACATAGCTTTGAGTGAAATACTGCGTGCTTGTTAGAATCGAACGCTTGCACTCCTTCGAGCCATAACCCATTCAACTCTTCAATCAATGGCGCTAAAAACACATCAATATCATCGCTTGGAGCTTTTGGGCCAGGGATTAATAGTGACAACATAGAAAACTCTTTTTCGTGATACACAACGAGGAGGGAGATTATAAGGCACGAGAATCAGCGGCCAAACACTTTGATTAGTACTTAAGTTACCAAATGGATTAAACCCATCGCTGGCTAATCCAAGTCGGACATTGCGAGATTCATTAGCAAACTCGGATATGCAACATCGCCAGCCTTTCCAAACAAAGAGAGTCAATAGGATGTCTCATGAGATTGCCCCCGCTCGCTTCGTGCATGCCAAGTCATAGCTTCGATATCCACGACACAGTTGTAGAGTCGCTTCAACCTCGGCCCTAAAGGAAAGTATTTCAAAACTTTTTATGTTCTTTGTGCATTCGTAGAACCCTTCTTATTTGGATCCTTTTTCACGACAAAACGTGGTTCATCGTGATAATCGGACATTTGTCCTCAAATTCGTACTCTTTGCGATACAAAACACAATCGTACTTACAAGCATGAATGGACTTGTAATTCATCCCTAACCCTCGTAAGCTACTCTTCATGGATGGATAACTTGTGGGCAATAAATTATCTGCAGGGAGCAATTCCTTCATCCACTGTAATATCGCAGTCACACTATTTCCAGATAAACCAAACTAGCTTTTCACATTCTGTAAACCAATCATTGCAAACAAAGTAGTATGCTCTTTGTTGCAATTAGGATACAAAGGTTTCGAAGAATCTAGTTTCAAACGAATGTACTCCTGATCTTCATGGACATCGGCATACGTTTCTTGCCTACTGTCGAAATCCGTACTTTCACGACCTTCAAATTGATGAACACCGAAGGCATCATCAATCAGGTTATCCAACATCGGATGTGCCGTAGGGGACTCGTCCACATTTATATTTTCTCTTGTCGTTGGTGGGTCTGGGACCGAAATAGAACCATTTTCTCCATGGTAGACCCATACCCTATAGCTATCATCCATACCCCACTTGATCAAGTGAAACTCAACATCTTCAACGGGAAATCGTTTATTGTTCAGGCAATTTACGCAAGGACAATGTATAATATCGTCATAGATCTTGTTCTGTGCAAACTTAATAAATTCTCTAACACCTTGTACATAGACACGACTGGTTCTTGGAAGCACGGTCATCCATTCTTTAGAAAGTGGTAAATCCATCGGAAGAGCTTCAGTTTATAATTCACAAGTTAATAAGTCAATTATCATTCACTCATTAATTTGTCAAGTACACTAGATATGATGTTTTCATTTAAAAATACTTGGAGGACATCGCTGTTTGATAATATTATTAGCAATTCTAACAGGCACAATAGAATATCTTTTGTCACAGAGAAACATGTGTATTCAAAATGTCCTAGTACACCTTATCACTCCAATGCTAATTGGTGGGGTCCTAACCCATTCGTCATTGATTTGTGATTTATGTCTCATATGCTATCAAAATATATTATATAGTCATCTATAATATCACGTGTAAATTTCGACAGCATCTCCCCGTATTCTCCTAAGTGTACGATCTTGTGATTTGCTTTGTACACCCGGAGAATAACAAGGAGACACTATCAAAACCTTTACACACGAGATTATACTGACTGCATAATATATTTTGATAGCAGAGCTCATATAAATCACAAATCAATGACAAACTGTCCAATAAAGGGACAATTCAAAGATTAGCATATAAATCTCAAACTTTCCAATCATTAGGAAGTTTGTGAATTATAAACTAATCTTTAAACGGGTAGTCTAAGCTCGATGATAAGTGCAATGACATACAAATAACATAAAATATTCGAAAAATAAATAAATAAAGAGACAAAATAAAATAAAAATTAACTATATCCATTAGTATACATTTGCACAACCAGATAGCATTGGTAAAACGATACTATTTTCAAAATTCGAAGTCTTACCTTACAAAGGAAATAATAGAGTCTTCAGTGACAGGTGGTAATTCAGATGTGAGTTTTACAATGTGACTGGTGAAGGATAGGGGCTCAAATGTAAGAACGTGAATCTTCAAAAAACTGAACAAATTGAGAAAAAAAATTATTGTTAAGAAGTATAGAGAATTTTATTGTTGGGAAGTCACATGATATTCAACAACCAATGGGACCAAGTATTTGATAGTGACCATTTTTTAACAAATTTTGATTCTTTAAAACTTTTTTCACGCATTCCAAAAATCTCTCTAGAGCAAATACTAGATAATGACCGGCAACTAGATTGATAGTTTGCATTATATATTGTCATTCATTATCCTTTGCATGCAAAGAGAGAAAGTACAATCTAAGAGCATGTTTGCTACACCTTATTCCCAAAAAAAGTAAAATATGAAAAAAATAAAGATAAAAATTCACAAAAAATGCATTTTGTCATACCATTACTTTAAAAATAAAAATAATAAAGTAAGACATTTTAATTAATTTTGGAAAGACATGTGATAGGCAAGCTGGGCCGCTTCTTTGAACTAATCATGAGAAAACTGCACGCGAGGGCGAGAAAGCATATGTGGTTCAACTTTTTCTTCTTTGCATCAAATGGCCCATTTCATTAACAACCTATTTTAAGCAAATAACAAATTTCTTTTATGTAAAACAAAGAAAGGAGTGCATAATTCACTTTATGGACAACTTTGTTGTTGTGCTTGAAAGTTGGGTACCTTTATAGGCCCTTTTCCTTTTGGTAGAAATTAGCCAAAAAGCGAAGGACCATTTTGGTTTTTGATTTGTATATTTTTATAAGGAAATTTTGATATAAATAGTTCCTAACTTTTGCCCTTCTTATGCTTTTGGTTTTAAACTCGTGAAAATTAACACTAAGAAGTTGTCACGAATGGACTAAAAATATTCCAAAAAAATTAGTGTTCATCAAGAATGAATAGAACCTTTAGTTTTCTTTAGCTATCAAACAAATAGAATAGAAAGATTAGCTCCAAAATTTGTACGCGAGGGATATTGAAATCAACGGCTTTGTTTCCATTCCTGTATGTGATGAAATCTCTTTCTACTTCCTTTACATATTTAAACACATCAACAACCAATTACACATTCTCAAAACCATTTCTTTCAAATCAATATTGAAATCCCGATTCCTAAATTGCTAAATGGCTAAATAATTTCTACAATCCAAACTATACATTTACACTAAAGACTGAAAATAGTGGCAAAGTCACACAATCCAAATGTATGCCTCATCCGTCTATCAACTAAATCTACTCATTAATCATGGTAATTTGTATATTGAGTAACAAATTCACTTAAAATAGCAAGCCCATTCTAAGAAATCCTAAAATTTGGAGTGAAGAAATGGTAATTATGAAAAATGAATTTAAAAAATCACAAAAATTGACTAAACATTTAATTCATCCCTAACAGTAGAAAAATTGAAAAAAAAATCAACCTGAAAAAAATTGAAAAAATCCCGAAAAAAAAAATAGGCTGAAAAAATATCCAAATTGTGTAAGAATAAACAGGAAACTACCTAATGCCGCCGGAGAAGACAACTTGCAGCTTCCAAAATACCGGAGAATTGGAGGTTTTCCCGGAGAATTCACGGGTTTAGGTGCCAATCGCCATTTTCGAACCTTGGAGCAATAATACTACTTTCTTGTGGAGCTTCAATGCAATGGAGTCTTCACCTCATGTATATGAGCAGGTGCAACGAAGATGACAAGATTTTTGGGGCAAGGAATTCAGGGATTCACGATGTTGGGGGCGAAATTAGGGTAAGAGTCGGGTTTGGATACTGATAACTTTCGATCTGGTTTTTATTTTTTTCAGTTCAACGGAGGTCACGGTTCAAAACCGTGACCCCTGAGTTCGCTGATGGTCACGGTTTCAAAACCGTGACCATTTCAAACTTTTTTTTTTTTTATTTCAACGATGGTCACGGTTAAAAACCGTGACCATCAGCGCGTCCAGGGGTCACGGTTTTTAACCGTGACCCCCTTGAAATCCCAAGTGTGACAAATCCTTTGTTTTGGTGTAGTGTAAATCAAGGATTTCACATTCGCCACTTATCATCTTCAATATATGTCAATATTTTCATTATCATTGATCATATGTAGCGCTACATTTTCATATCGTGTCGACACTTTTCAATTTCATTTCTTTCCCCATATCGATATAATTTATCGAGATATCTCATTATCAATCCTCTTGTAGGATTACACAATATAGTTATATCTATATACTCTTCAAGAGCATATGCCTCCGTTATTAAGACCATCTTTTATAATTTGCTTTGATATATATGTTTGGGGAAATATCAAAATATCAACGCTTACAGCGTGCATAACTTATCAAAGCATCTTAAGCGATATATGTGATTGTTCATAGCATCTTTTATGCATCTTTGAACTTCAAGTTCATATTTTAATTGTGAGGATATAACATGATGCATTTCACATATCATTTTTAACCTTTAATACTCCCCCTCATGCTGAGAAAATTTAGAACACCAAAACTCATACAGTTGGTATGATTTTAATCATATATGTTCTCATCATTCAGCCTTAATATGGGAATTTAGACCGCTTTGCATTCTATTCTCGATATCGGCAATTTATTTGAGGACTTTAAATAATTTGCCATATAATATCCCACTTGTATGCATACTCAAATCCTTCAGGATTTATTCAAGTATTGGGATATACATTTACTAGCTTTATCATTAAATCTGAAAATCATGCTCATACCGTGAGCAAATATTTAAATAAATTTCAAATTATGAATCATATACACATGTGACTATCTAGTGGATCCATATCATAATATCTAGTAGTCCACATGGAGGATGAGTGGGCCCATACTTCTCATCCTTTATTCCGGATATATTTGGGATTTATTCCCAATATTGGCTAGTAATGATTTCATCATTTATCGAGAACAATCATTGAAGAATTCTTTTAATTCTTCACTTGAAATATTGATTTCAATAATTATTTAAACCGGGATGGTCAATCGGTTTTGCAAGCAGTATTATTGAACTTCTAGTTCAATAAATTCTTATATCGATGATTTCACTAGTATACTGTATAGTGCTCAACATGATTTATCATAGAAACAATTCACCGACATATTCCATCATCTTTTGGTGACATTATTGTCTACTCTTTGTTCAAACACGGAGTTCTGACTCATACGCATCACATCAGGCTATTATTTAATTCCGAAATCGTAGCTCTTACGCTTCATATTATTTATTTAAAATCGGAGTCTTATTTCATACGCGTCGTATTATTCTATAAATAAATCATCAAAATTATTGCAAAATTCATCCTAACAAGGGTTTATACATTATAATGGATCATATGCTCTCAAATCTTCGAAAATACTATCCATCACTACTGATCAAAATCCTAAAAAGGATTTATCGATGTAAATTTGGAAAGATTAAGGATGCTAATGAATAAGGGTATCCCACAAGATATCCGATGCTTGATTGAAGCAAAGGTTCGATTATCTGGTGAGGTTTCAATTCCTTCTAAATACATGGCTGGTATGGGTAAAAGTAATTTTTCAAAGAAACGGAGAGCAAAAAGATTAGGAGGATGCTACAAGTGTGCTCGATGGACATGTGACACTCGATGTAAATCTATGGGGTACTTGTCCAGAAATCGAGAAGATAAAATAGCGTTCATTAAGGATGGATTGAGTAAGGAGCATTTGGATGATATTCAACAGGCTCTTGAGACACATCCTAGTGGACACGTACAAGGTGAGCTAATGGCCTTATGGGCCAAATTCAAAGATCAACAAACGCGTTCTGATCTTGAAAAACTTACTTTAGAAGATCCTTGTTTGTAAATTTAGTAGAAAAATTTAGCATAATGATTTTCCCATATTTATGTAAGAAAGCTCGGTGTAATAACAAAGATCAATATATTTCTTTTATTTGTAAATATCGTTTTCAATTTTAAGATATATATTATTTTTCAATCATTGGCAATATATATGTCATATCACTAAAGAAAAATTTCGCCTTTTTCTCTTTCATATTTGTCAAAAAGTAAATAGTGCACTCAATTATTGGTTTGAAAATTTTTCTTTAAATAGAGGATTCATATATCTCTCATGTTCATACATTAAAAGTATAGTGCAAAAAGAGAGATAGGAGTAGAGATGGATATGGAGATTTTAGAATCATCTCATACAAGTCGACTTTTACCTCGCCATATTAAAACCGTATGTATTCTTGGTGGATCTAAAGCTGGTAGGCCATATCCAATATGTGGATATGGCAAACCGACTAAAAAGAGTTAGGGAGACAAGAAATCAATATACTATCTGAGGAACCAACAACAAACTTTTAGCTAGACTTATAATGGCCGCACAATCATGGGGAATAAGAGTTTCGAGTGTAATACCTTTCCATCTAGTTGGATCTAATACTCAAATTGGAGTCAGCTTCTACCATGGGTCCAGCAGGTTGGGGCTACAAGCGCCAATCCATCCACAACCGCATGATGTATATGATGAATAATAGTGATGCTTTCATTGTCCTTCCAGCGCTACAACACACCGGAGGAAATATTCAATATAGCCTCGTTGGCACGTTGGAACTTTCATGTCAAACCAATAGGTTTGTTGAATATTAATAATTTCTTTGATGGCTTACTAGCGTTTCTAGATCGTGGTGTAAATAATAAGTTTATCTCTCATTCAATGAGAAAAATACTTATTTCGCTAGATCTGTTGATGAGCTACTCATCAAATTTCATGCATATGTTCAAGAATCTGGAAGCTCAGTCCGCTTGGCCACTGCACCAATCGTGTCAAGCTTAAAAAGAAATTCGGATCCTTTAAATATTTCATTATGAATCCTAATGTTGATGGTGGCGAGTTACGAGTATTTATACTCTCGAGACGCATCCCTCATTTATGGATTCAAGATGTATATTCTTTTTACATTTCTATATTTTCGAAAGTGTTTAATGCCATCTTTTGATATTCTCAATATGTTCCATTTCGATCGCTTTGTACTTCTTCCGAGTAATAATAATATCATATTGGTTTTATTCAAATACGTAAATCTAGTGATTATGCTTCTTCAAGAGCATTTTATTCTCATATTAATACAATCTCATATCATCGATAAGATTACTTCATGTAAGCTTTTCATGCGATATATTTTCTTTGATTTATCAACATGGGATCTATTCAAAGACTTTACTTTCGTCTATTTATCCAATGGTAACTTCAAGTACCACTTGCTCAATTTTCTCCATTCATATTCTGTGATATATAAAGAAGTAATTTTATTCTCATCGTCTACTTCTTCGAGAGTATGATTAGAATATTTGATCAACTACTTCTTGAGTAGGATTCGTTATAACCAATCGTGTAGTATAACCCACCACATTGAAATATGCACACCAATCGTGTGGTATTACCCACCACATTTGAAATATACTCAAACTATAAAGTGCATAAATTTAAATTGCAGAAATTAAATTTCCTCCAATAGGTGGTCGAACCTACCTTATGGGAATTATTGCAATAAATATAAATCTACGAATTTAAATAGCAAGAATTAAATTGCATAATATTTAACTACTTCTTGAGGTAGGATTCGCTTAGTAGAAGGTATTACCCATCACTTAGCATATAAAGTCAGAAATATATAAAACCTTCCGTTTAGTGACGGTTGAACCCATCATCAAGTAGGAGGTATTGCAATAATTAAATTGCATAAATAAAGTGCGAGAATTAAATATTGAGCTGCTTCTACGGGAGCAAATTTGTTCTTCTAGAACAAATACTCATTACTTCTACAAGGCACACTTATCCTTTTAGAATAAGTATATTATGTAATTGAACTCTTGAGAGTTACATTAATATTTCGATCTATTAACTCAAATGGACTTCGTGTCGTAATTAATGGATTTAGAATTTCTTCGGAATATTCTATCAATTTTTGTTTATTGTCGTCAAAATTAGGTCGGTCCTTTACGATTCATAAGGGTAAAATTGTCTATTCCAATCCGCAATGGTTAAATTATCAAACATATTCTATCAATATTATACGATTGGAAAATCGTCTCCTTTTCACTTCCATTTATAAATATCAAAATATTTAATGACTATTTTGTAACATTTCAAAAATTGGTGTACTAATTTGTAAATTTTGAAAGTTTGATAATAACATATTTCAAAACGAGTTATTACCCTATCAATATTGGTGTCAAATCGAAGCTCTCGTTAAATCGAGTATAATGGAGTCGAGAAAATTTGATTTTGATAATGTATGCTCCTTATACCTCGAGAAAACGAATGTAATAGTTTAATATATTATTATAATATAATATAATATAATATAATATAATATATATATATTTGTGCTCTGAAATTGTTTTTGCTTACCAGAAGATGCAGAACATTGCGTTCATGTCAATTTGATTTGTATAGATATTTCAATGCTCCACTGAATCAAGCCTACGCACAATCATCTTCTCCCATAAGCAACAACGTTAATCTACGCCAGTATCAACACGGAAGGGTTGATACGTGTTTTCCCACGTAACCAATCTTGTCGATACCAAACAATAGAATCGACCAAACGATTTAGATCAAATCGGAAGAATGAGAAGAGAAGTGATGAAGTTTATAATCTAACTAATATTAAGGTTTCGATACGTAAGATCATCTATAAGACGAATCAGAAAGATATTCCCTTCATATTAATTAGTGAGACTATCTTTGATAACGTGTTATAAAAGTATGAAAACAATAGAGAATTTAGAGAGAATGAATTGAATGAATTCTCGAGGAATGAATTTCATTAATAAGCCTCTATTTATAGGAAAAGCTTGAATTGACAATCGTAATTACATAATTTCATCAAGGGTATAATAGTCATTCACATATAATAATTACATCTTTTACCAAATTATTCCTCCACCAAATTATTCCTCCACCAAATTATTCCTCATAATTCATAACCACCACATTATTCTCAATTATTCATAACACCTAATAATTATTCTTCAATTATTATTCATAACACCTATATTAATTTTCGACTCTTCCTTATCCACGAACTTTGTACAAATTCCTATAAAGATTAAAGGTGTGTCAGCCCCTTTATAAATTTCTTTTTCTTAGGCAGTGTTAAAAAAGAAGATTATTAGTACTATATTACTTACTCTACATTATATTAATCATCATTCTAATGAAGTGATTAGAATCTTACAAGAAACGAGGAAAAAAAAAAAAGCAACAAGGAAAAGTGGAAGTTTATTTATTTATTTATTGTTGGACATGGTCCTCTTGATTTTCTTAGTGCGATATAAAATACATTCTTGAATTCAATTTATTTACATGAGCGTTAAGTAAAATGAATTTATATGTAACAAATAAATAATCAAATTTACGAATAGTTTCCAATATATATGGTGTTAATTTCCTTAAACTATCTTATGTGAATTTTATCAACAACAAAAAGAAAAAATAAAAATAAAAATAATGATAAAATGAAGAAAAAGAGAGTGAAACACAATTTTATTTGAAAAAAAAAACCCATAGAATTGATCAAATTAATAAGTCAGCATGACTTATTAATGAGTATTCAGCATGACTAACACGGATGAATTTTTCGTATCTCTGGACTGATAAGGATTTTGTACTCTAATCGGTAGATACTGGTCGTTAACTTATATGGATCCATAATTAATTAAATAATGCATCTCCATTTGTAGTTGATACTTTATAATTTTTATTTTTATTTTTATACATTATAATTGATGCTAGCAACTTACACATATGGAACTATAATTAACAAAAGAATATAACTATTTATATAAAGGCAGTCAATATTGATTGTTCATCATTTAAGAGTATCAAGTATAATACACAATGAATACTAAAATTTCAATCTAAGAGGGCTTTAGGATCTGCACAAAGCTGCTTTGCTTGATCAACTAGCTTGGTGGAGTTCTTCATGGAGCTTTATTTTATTTTATTTTATTACCATTGTTTTTTTTTTTTTTAATTTTATTTTACCGAATGTCTAAATGATTGATGCGATTAAATTTTGTAGACGATTCGCATTGTCATTGAATAAGATTTCACCGCCCAAACTAAATTTTTTCCTTTACTCTTTATTCATATCCCAACTCCACACACAACACCCCCACCACGGGTCCAAATTCAAAGAAGGGTAGGTTCATTGTCTTGGTCAGCCAATTTAATGAATGGTCATTGAACTTTCAAGATGTAACTAATTACTTGCTGAATTTTGAAATGTAACTAAATACTCACTGAATTTTACTTAACGTCATTTATCGATCACTCGTTAATTTAATATTTATTCTATTAGCGTATTGCACCAACTTGAATGATAATATCATACATGTGACCAACTAGATTAACTGCTAGTATAAAAAACTCACTCAAATGAGACGAAAAGCTATATAAATAATAAGAAACGCGACACAAGTATTATTTCAGACAATGACATTTCTTATAATTTATTTAGTTTTTGTCTGATTTAAGTTCCAATAGATGAATTTATTTTGCGACCAATTAGTCTAACTATCTCTACGAAGAATGTTATTAATCATATACATATAATTGTTAAATATATTTAAATAATATTGAGTTAAAGAGTGATTATTAATTAACATTAAGTAAAATTCAGTGAGTATCCAATTATATTTCAAAATTCAGTGAGTAATTAGAACATCTTAAAAATTTGGTGACCATTCATTAAATTTACCCAATGTCTAAATGATTGATACGATTAAATTTTGTAGACGATTCGCATTGTCATTGGATAAGATTTCACCGCCCAAACTAAATTTTTTCCTTTACTCTTTATTCATATCCCAATTCCACACACAACACCCCCACCACGGGTCCAAATTCAAAGAAGGGTAGGTTCATTGTCTTGGTTAGTCATTATTTTTTCCTTCCTTCCTTCCTTCCATCTCCACGCCCTCCCCCCCGGGCACCGACCCCTTCTTTTTTCCTTTTTGAATCAAAATACTTTAACAATGTTTGTTTAATAAAATTATTTTTACAAACATATTTTCTTAAACTCATTTAATTATTTACCAAAAATTATTTACATTTTAATCACGTATTCTTACTTAAAAAATCCGTCACTTATATAAGTAAAGCAAATAGTAAAACAAGCTGAAACATAAGTTAAAAATATTAAAAGGTCACCATGTGGTGTTTTGTTTCTTAAGAAAAACCCACTTCTTTTTACTAACTTTTTAACAGACCATTCTCCTCTGTTAAAAAAAAAAAAAAAAAAAAAGGGACCATTGTCCTATCTGGGACACATGACATTGAGAATGTCTTATTTGCCAAAGAAGTTTGATCCACTTTAGCAATTGTTAGGCCACACATAATACAATAGAAATTAGAATATTACTAATTTTTGATATTGCTATCTTATGAGAATCTCTAATGCGTTACATCCATTGTCATCTTAGCACAAGTCTTATTAGTATTTGCATGGAATCGACTATTAATATTTAGGGAATAGTCACCGTATTGTAAGTTATCCTGCAATCGGTTAAATATTATTTTAATTAAATTTTTATTTTTACCATTTCGTTAAAGTTAAGCATCAATATCAATTGCATACCTAAAACAAATACATTATTTTTGCGCCTTTTATAATTTCCACTAATATTTAAATTAAAAAATAAAATTTTATCCAAACACAGTAACACACGTTAAAGCTAATCAAACTTTTTTTTTGAAGTTTAATGACTATTTGATAATCAACTTTTTGATGAAACTAATTACACCAAGGGAGCTCGTCTTGGTGGAAAAATGCATATATTCAATCCGAATTCGAGTCACTATTCTAGCTCTACGATCTTCCCTTTTGTGTTGAAAAAGCAATGAAACTAATTATGAACAATGAAATGCTATTCAAAGATTGTATTCGATTGCGCTCGAGAAAATGGGGATCTGGTTGGCTTTCAACAAAAACAAAATTTCATGTCACGGAAGTACATTTTTTAGTGGGTTTGGCCAAAAAACATCTAGCAACCAATTATTCGATCGGTGGTTGTCCTAAATCACCAAATTGGCGACAATTATTTTGTCTTTTGGCATCAATTGGTCAAAATTTTAATGACAAGGACTGCTACCAAACTAGCCAATTGCCAACATTTATTTGTCGCAGTCTTAGCCTTGTTATTATTACTTTTTTAATGGATAATATGAATTTTGAAATTTTATTTTCATTCTTGCGTATCCGTATGTATATAATGGAAAAAGTGACAGGAGGAAGACGTATCACATATGATGAGATATTTTCTCATTAGTATCAAATATAATACTGCAATGAAGAATTGCAATTCATGTGTTGCCAAGAGCACCAAACTAGATTATGAAATCTAGTAGCAACCTAATTACATGAGAGTTGCTATACTACATTATATCATATCAACATTTAATTTGGGGAAATTGGCGCAAATGGTCCCAAAAAAATATGTTGAGTATGCATTTGATTCAAAATAAAAAAGATAGCTCAAATGGTTCAAAAAGAAACTTTTAGGCACGCAAATAGTCTATTTGGATGTTTTCCATCCAATCAAGCCATTAGCCAACTCAAATTTTGCTATTTTGTCTTTTTCTGCTTAGGTATTTTGATCATTTGGATGTTTGGACTAAACGTTTAACTTGGTTAATTTTTTTGGACCATTTACGCCAAAATCCTTTTATTTTTTCTATGGGTGTTTATGATACATAATTAATTTTATACTGATTAAATAGTTTTTTATCAAAAAATTTTCAATACAATAATATTTGTTCACATCCTATCCAAAAAATATTTGTTCACATTAATTAACATCATAACTTTTGAAAATTTTCTTTAGCATCATCGACGCATACATTTTAATTTCAACTTGTATCTATAAAAAAATTTAATTAGAAATATAACATTGTAAGAAATATATCAAATAAAAAAATTAATAAAATCAAATAATAAAAAATAAAAACCCACCCCACCCCACCCCCACCCCCACGCCCACCTTCACCTTCTCCTACCCCCAGACTACCACCGAATCACCACCATCATATCTGGTGGTGGTCAGGCAGCTCAAACCACCAGCTGCTGGTGGTGGTTCAAATTCGAACCACTAGCAATAGTTGGTGGTTCAAATCCACCACCATCGGTGGTGGTCAACCACCATCATCACCCAGGTTGGTGGTGGTGGTCTGCGGGGTAAGGGAGGGTGAGTTGGGTGGGGGTGGGTTTTTATTTTTTGTTTATTATAATTTTTTATTCGATATATTTTTAATTATATTTTTTATAGATACAAATTAAAATCAAAATGTGCTCGTTGATGATGTTAAGGAAAATTTTCGAAAGTTATGATATTAATGTGGACAAATATTATTGTATTGAAAATTTTTTGATAAACAACTATTTAATTAGTATCAAATTAAATAATAAAATTAATTATGTATCATAAACATTCATAGAAAAATTAAGGGATTTTGGCACAAATGGTCCAAAAAAATTTGTCAAGTTTCATGTCTAGTCCAAACATCCAAATAACCAAAATACCTCGCAAAAAAAGACAAAATAGCAAAATTTGAATTGACTAACAGTTTAACTGGATGGAAAACATCCAAATAGACCATTTGCGTGCCTAAAAGTTTTTTTGGACCATTTGAACTACCTTTTTTATTTTGGATCAAATGCACACTCAACATACTTTTTTTGGATCATTTGCACCAATTTCCCTTCAATTTGTGTGGATGATTTTTTATTTTGTTATCGCTATGTTGTTCGCTTTTGATTTAAAATTGGTTTTAGTTTTTTAACATATGAATAAAATTTATTTTTATATTTTCAATAAATCATTTTCCGAAACAATAAAAATTTTGTACAGAATATTGAAAATGACATTTTCTGGGTTTGAGAATTTAATAGTAATGCGTCAAAATGTTGAAAAAAAAAATTCATAAAAGTAAAGATTAATTTAAAATAAAAATTTGAGATGTGGCTTCTTATTTTTTTCAAGTAGATTTTCATCCTTAACCTTAAGTCAGTCGAGGAGTTCCTATTTTATAAGTTTACTAAACATAGGGAACGCGAATGCCACTATTACTAAACATAGGGAACGCGAATGCCACTATACTTTGTCTAAGTGGATACTAAATTATAAAATTTATTAGAATTATCGCTAAATTTTAAATTGCCCGCAAACATGAAGTAAAACTTTTCAAAATCTACTATTTTATATACCACTGATGTGATAAACTTCACTGACACTAGAAATAATTATGGAGTGAAGTGACATGACTAGGAGTCTAGTGGTTTTTTTTTTTGAATAAGGGAGTATAGTGTTAGTATACGTGTTTTAATAAATTTGTTCATATTTTTATACATTTTTTTAATTCCACTCATTTTCTTTCCTATTTCATATTCACATATCTCGTGGGACCTATTTATACTATACAAATCTCCTCCATTTAACTCAATATATTCTCTCTCTTACATCACATCAAAATTCATAAAAAAAATAATTTTTAAACATGCACTAACACACGCTTAACACAACTCAAAATTCCATCAATTACATTAATGAACAACTTAGGAATCCTTGAATTTCAATCACAATTTCAATGACAACTCGGAACATTTAATAAACTATAGCGACCATATTTACGACTTTTTGTTACTCGGTGAACGTACATATATATACATATATATATATAGAGAGAGAGAGAGAGAGAGAGAGAGAGTACAACCTAGAGGACCTCTAGAGTAGATCTATATGGTCACTACTATGTACGTAATAATTTCAGAGTGTACTGCACTAAACAAAAATGGTTGAATTTACTAATTTGTGCTCCCCAATTATGAAGTTGGGGTATATATAACCAGGAGTAAACGCGGATGTACATGTACATATAACATTCTCGTCATGTGAGATTGAAAAATCAATGGTACAAAGATGTCCCTCGTGATACTAAGTTTAAGAGGATTCCCTAATGATACCTGCCATCTTTAGCAACAACCTAACCTCAAAAGACATGATTTCTATTCTTTTTTCCCATATATTCACTGAAAGTAGTCAGTCGCGCATTGAGCACATTAAACCAATATAATATCCCTTTCAGAGCTTTACTTCATATGTACTTAAACACCAAACATCCCACACAACTTCATCACTCACTCCAAATCACTCCAAAGAGAGAGAAAGATATAGAGAGAAATGGGGAGAGAAGTGCTTGCAAAAATAAGCAATCCATGGACAAGAATGGCGAATTCGATAGACGAAGCAGTTTCAACAAGCTTCGTTGGAAAGTTTTTCAAGTTTGAAGCAAGAAAGAGTTGTTTTAGTAAGGAGTTGCGTGCAGCCACCGCCACATTTCTCACCATGGCGTATATTATAACCGTCAACGCCACCATCTTGGCGGACTCCGGTGGGCCATGTTCGGTTTCTGATTGCTCGGTGGCTGTAAACCAAACTGCAACTCCTGATTGCATGATGAAACCTAATGAAGGCTACCAAAACTGTCTTTCCAAGATCAAGAATGACCTTATTGTTGCCACTGCTTTGTCATCTATGATAGGCTCATTTTTCATGGGCTTATTTGCCAACCTTCCATTGGGCCTTGCCCCAGGTATGGGCCCAAATGCTTACTTGGCTTACAACTTAGTGGGCTTCCATGGGTCAGGCTCCATTTCTTACAAAACTGCCATGGCTATAGTTTTCCTTGAAGGTTGTGCTTTTCTAGCCATTGCTGTTTTTGGGCTTCGAGCGAAGTTGGCTCGGCTCATCCCACATCCGGTACGCCTAGCTTGTGCCGCGGGAATTGGGCTTTTTATCGCATTTGTGGGCTTACAGGCCCACCAAGGTGTGGGCTTGATTGGTCCTGATCCATCAACACTGCTTACGATCACTGCTTGCAAAAGTACTGATCCAATAACAGGGAAATGCACCGGTGGAAAAATGCAAAGCCCAACCTTCTGGCTTGGATCATTGGGATTCTTAATCATGGCTTATGGATTAATGAAGAATATCAAAGGTAGCATGATATATGGCATACTCACTGTTACATTAATTTCATGGATTAGAGGCACTAGTGTGACCATTTTTCCCGACACCCCACTTGGAGATTCTACTTATAACTACTTCAAGAAAGTGATTAATTTCCACAAAATTAAGTCCACTGCTGGGATAATTAGCTTCACTAACTTCAACAGGAGTGAAGTTTGGGTGGCTCTAGTGACATTGTTATATGTCGACGTGCTAGCCACAACGGGTACATTATATACCATGGCGGAAATTGGAGGGCTTGTAGATGAAAAAGGAGGGTTTGAAGGGGAATATGTCGCATACATGGTAGATGCAGGGTCAACTATAGTGGGGTCCGCGCTCGGAGCTTCCCCGATCGCCACTTACGTGGAATCATCAGCCGGGATCCGAGAAGGAGGTCGAACTGGATTAACGGCTGTGATCGTCGGAATATATTTTGGGTTATCGTTGTTTTTCACTCCTTTGCTCACTAGTGTACCTCCATGGGCAATAGGTCAATCTCTAGTAATGGTTGGAGTGTTGATGATGAAAGTGGTAAAAGATATAGATTGGAATAATATAAAGGAAGCAGTGCCAGCATTTTTCACTATGATTCTAATGCCTCTAACATATTCCATATCAAATGGAATTATTGGAGGGATTGGGATATACATTGCTCTTGCATTATACGACAGCGTTTTGGGGTGGATCAAGTGGGCTATGAGAATGGGAAAAATGATGGTTGAAGAGCAAAATCAAGTATCAATAGATCATAATCTTGAAGTTATATGATTGATTCGAGATCGAATATTACCCGATTTAGGGCCGACTTTGAGGTTGGAGAGGCTCTAGGCAAAGCTTCATACAGGCATTGGGAGTCATTTTTATCGTAACAAAAAAAGTTTAAGGCCCAACTGGTCATCTAGATCGCCTAGTCTATGGATGCACAAGCCACCTTGAGAGATCACGAGATCATCATTCATATGGAAAAGTGATTAAACGTAGCTTTCAAGGGCACTTGTACATTTTTATTTTGTTTCTGTAAAATTTTCATCTTAAAATAAGAATTCGGAACAATACGATATAACGTTTGAATGTTGAAAAGCTCCAAATATTCAGTTGTTCATCCTGTGGGTGCTTTAAAAAGCTCAACCTTATTGAAGATTAACATTTTCTTTTGAAGGTGAGCGCTAATTATAGAAATAATTCTAAAACTTCCTTCAATCCCCGAAATAAGAACAACTTTAAATTGGAAAATACATCAGGTTTAAATATCATCATCTCAGCAATCAACACAAAACATGTGTTTACATTCTTGAACAAGAACTAATCATAGATGTAATTAAGGTTATATCCCAACACACAAAACATTAAGAAACATACTATTTGTAGATGATATCAACTTTCCAGACGCAACGAGAAGAATCTTCAAATTGAAAACAACATATATCACCTGGAGATTCTTCATTAAGAGAAATTTTTCATTTTTCTCTGTACAATTTTCACAGTCGTAAAAGAAGAATTCAGAATAATTCAAACTAAACACCTTTTTTTTTTAATCGAAACTAACTGATGAAAAGAGCAAAAGTGGGAAATCTCACATCGGTAGAAAACAAGAAAAAAACCAATATAAATACAATTGCAAGGATTACTCCCCTTGGAGGTTAACCTTTTAAGGTGGAACCCCTTACACTTGTACAAAAAATTTAACACTAACAACATTTGAAATCTTAAAAAGCTCTTCATCTTTCAATCTATGACAACTTTTAAAAAAATTTCTTCGTCTATTATTTAATAAAAACTTGTTTGAATTAATACAACAGGGTGGTTTAAATATTATCTCAGCATTCAACATAAAAAATATGTTTACAATATGTTTACAATCTTAAATAAAAACTAATCATACTTGTAACTAAGGTTCTATCCCAAGTATTCCCAACACATTAATGATTAAGAAACAAATGCTATTTGTGGGTAATACCTTTAGCAGCAACAGCTGAAGAAGCCGACTCGCCGTGTTTGATTTCAGGGGATGAATGTTTTTCTGCATGTTATATTCCAAACAAGGGAACTTAAGTTCAAAAGATATGCATAGAACGTCGAAAACGTTTCTTGTACCATTGAAGAAACTACTAGTCACTACAGTTTAGTTTTTTTTCTCCTCCTCCTCTCAATCACCCTGGTTATCTACACAGTGACCATAATTCTTGATGGTCATTGTGTGTAGGTCACCAAAAGATATTAATTGGAGTACCAAAAACCCAGTACTTTAACAGTACTAGAAACAACATCTTAGTTGAGAGCCAAGATTGTCCCCAGCAATTAAAATAGTCGACATCACCAATTTTAGGAGTGGGCATCCAGATTGACAACCCAATGACCTGAACTGACCGGGATCGGTTTGGGTTGTCCAAAAAAAAAAGTGCAGTAACTGATTCGACCCAAACCGAGTCGGATAGGGTTGGTTTTGGGTCACCAAACAGAACCGCCAATTGCCAGTTCGGTTTCGGTTTGCAAAATCGCAAACTGAATTAAATATGAATCGCCAACTAGATCGTCAAAATGAATATGAATCTGTTATCTCCAACTTTGTCTCGTCCAATGAAAACATGTCACATCATTGAATTAAATACATCTAGTGATCTAACATGCTTTCATTGGATGAGACAGTCAACAGGACATCATTCAAGACATCAGATTTGGGCTCAATTACAATTTGAAGAGACGACCAAGAAGACATGGAATAAAGACAATAGATCTAAGCTGAAGGATTGAAGCAACTACCTAATATTTTGTCAATGGTCTCATCTTCGTCGTGTTTTTCTGTTTCAATGTCCTGTCCTCTTGAAACTGTATTCAAGCTAGCATTCTCAACATGCTCAACAGGTGTGCCATGGCTTGAATTTGGTTCGTCGATTGTCTCCGCAGCAACTGATTGATGTCGTTCATCTTGTGCAACTATTTGTTCGTGGGTTGTAGGCGGTACGATCTCGTTGCTACTAGAATCAGTTATTTCAACCGAACTTATTCCATGTATTCGGACAAGAAAGTGAGATCCCATGATGTAACGAAATTCAAGTAGTAGTCCAGGTTCAAGTCCATGAGATAAGAAAAACTCACTCCACCCTTGGCTGAACGCAAGAGAACCATTTACATTGGATAGTCCCACAGTCCATTGTGTCCCATTTACGTCTTCTAGGTAAGTTTCTTGTCCAAGCAAGTGCCCTAGTTGTGCAACAAAATGAGGAGGCAACTCCTGCAAAACATAATTTTTGAAGACAGTAAGCAAGATACTCTTTCATGCGATTACTATCTAGACTGACAAACAAATTAATTACCAATACTATTTATATATACACTTCAAAAATGGAAAAGCATACATGCGCTACTACAGTCACAGCTAGGAAAAATCCTAATCTTCGCAACCCGGGTTATGGCAAATCTGAGTGCACAGGTTGTGTTTTAAAAGGGCCATACACGAGCGTGTGGACCTTACACAATGGTTGCCAAGCAACCGTCGTGTATAGTTTGTGCTTGGCAACCATCTACACGACGGTTGCTTTCAAGCAACCATTGTGTATAATTAACGTATAGGCGACAATTTCCTAAAAATTGTTGCTTATACTCAGTGCGCATCTTATACACAACAGTTCTTATGAAGAATCGTCGTGTAGTCTTCAAAATTTATGTACAAAAATGGCATCATGTAACTTCACATAACTGTTTTTGAGAAATTGTCTTGTGTTGTGTATTTTTTTAGTCCAATGTGTACTAGTGATAATTGTTGCTGCTAATAGCTACAACCATTAGCTACGACACAAAAGTCGTCTCCTTTAATACATGGCAATAGTGGCGATGCAAAAGTCGCCACCTAGTACTTCATAATAGGGATGAATGTCATCGCCATTAAAGTATTCAGTTATAGTAAGATATAAGTTGTATTTATATGTATTTATACTTCAAATACTAAAGTGCATGCTCGTTCTTTTACACTATTGTTGGAATCTCAAAAAACTCTGTATTTCATGTCAATTAATGCTAAATAGGTCTCGCGATAACTATCTTAGCCAACCCAATCAAAAACACACAAAAAATAATAATAATAATAATACATAAATAAAAAGAAAAATAAAAAAGAAGAAAGGAAAAAGGAAAAAGGAAAAAACACTCATAGCTTAATAGTTGTAACCATTGGCCGCAACATAGAAGTCGTCTCCTTTAGTACATAATAAGGGCATCTTCAATGCCATGGATGTGAATTGAGATGATATGGGGGAAAAAGATAGAGAGATAGTGATTATTTTAATTGAAATTGATAATAATTATTTTAATTGAAATTGAATAGAAAGAAATATTGACAAACGGTATGGGAAAAAGTGAAGAAAGAATAGAGAGATAGAGATAAATTTAAAAATAATAATAAAATAATAGTTGAAGATGTGTAGATGGATATGTGTTTTTGGAAGTGACAAGAGAAACGGAAAGAAAAAATAGGGTAAAAGAGGAAAAAATTGTTAAAAAATTAGGAAAAATTAGAGAAAATATAGGGCACAGCTCAAATTGTGTGTGTGTCTCTCTCTAAGTACACAATCTAGAAGAAGTCCATTGAAGATGCTCTAATGTCAATGATCGAAAAGTCGCCGCCTTTAGTACTTAATGATACGGGGAATGTCGTCACCTTTAAAGTATTCAATCATTCAATTGTAGTAAGGTATAGAAATGGGAGGGACTATTCACATCCACCAAGATTTGTAAACACGCGCCACTTAAATTTTGTCAAACATACCCTTATTAAAATGACCAAAATGCCCTTCTTTCAAGTTTTTTAAAACACCACACCACCCCACGCCATCCCACCCCACCCCATCACACCCCACACCCCCATCCCACCTTCTTATACTAATTTTTTACTACACTTCAAAAGACACCCAACACTTCCACTTCTTAAACTCATTTTTCTCAAGTGTTTCTCTTCAAATTGTAGCCATTTATTTACAATTGAGTATGAAAATGTGATCTTCTAGAGTAATATAAGTACTTTCTATCATTTATTTTCCTAGAAAATCCCATTTTCACCTATACATTTTTGTATTTTTCGTGAGCTCCATTCGGCCAACGTTTGCCTAACATACACCTGCATGTTTGGCCCTGGTTGGCCGAACAGCCCACGACTGCTTGGCCAACCTCGACCAGATTTGCCCATTTCCAACCCCGGCCAAATCTGCCCATTTCCAACCCCCCAAATGGCAAAAAAACCACCACCAATCAATTGCTACAACCACCACCAACTCTAGTTTCGAAAATTTGTTAAAAAAATGCACAAAAACGAGCAAAACCAAAACCAAGCCAAATAAGAAAATTATTCAAAGAAATAGAGATTTATTAGCAAATTCAACTTACCTTCTATTTCCATTGTTTTGCTCTATGATTTTCTTGTGAAGTTCGTTAAAAAAATGGCCGAAATTAACATTGCACGGTCTGAATGATATCAATATTTTGGGGAGGGTAGGTAGGTTGAATTTTTTTTAAGAGAAGGGTAAAAGTGGAAAGCGGGGTGGAGCGTGTTTAGTAATTGGGGTTTGTTTTTTAATTTTGGGTTGGGGTTTATTTAGTAATGGAGTGTGTTTAGGAAAGGTTGGGGTGTAAATAGTCTCTCCATATAGAAATTTGTGGTCGTGAAGAAAGCACAAAATTTTGGCGCTATATGTAACTATGTAAGTACCTACATAGGAGGAGCGATATTATAATTATTTAAATAATAATACAACTGTTATGTATAAGTAGCTAATATTTATTGACACAAAAAATGGTATACACTCTTGAGACACCTTTTTCTTTTCTTTTCTTTTTTTTTTTTATGGTAGACACTCTTGGCGCCCCTTATAAATTGACACAGATTAAAACAAAAGTATTTTTTCAGAAAATATATAAAATTAAAAAGTAAGAAAATTTATGGAGAATCAGAAAAAAAAATTATATTTTTCTTGCTTCAAATGAGCGTCTACACCTATAGATGAATTTAGATGTGGAGGTGACAATAGGACCTGTCTGAATTTCATAACTTCTAATTTTCTATTTCAAAATGTTTATTCTCTCCACATGACACATCAATATTTAAATCTTGTCTTGAAAATAAAATACATATTTTACATTACTACTAATTGTTATCAAGTATCACCGCATCTCATAATCTTTAGTATTATCCGACATAAAAATTTAATTTTGGACAAAATACAAATTTATTGAAATATATATAATTGAAACTGACCAAAATCAACTATTATCATTTAATATATTAATATTATTTTTAACAAGTAAATATTCCTTCCATTAAAAATATTAATTAAAATTTCTAATAAATAAAAATAAACTTATCTTTGGAGGACTACAGTTAAAAAATAAACTAAAATAAAAATACTTGGAGGGACCGTATTTATATTTCTCAACTTCAAAATATATACAATAAATTAAATAAAAGGGCAGAAAGTTTCGGGAATGCTCGAGCATCCATACTTATGGAACACTCGGATCGTTTTCAGGCCACATCTAATATCCGTTTTGAAATTCGAGATCAAAACTATGTCTAGCATAGTGATAGGGAACTCCAGCAATTCGAAAAATTTTTCGAAGACACCGTATCCACCCGTAGCAACCGATCAAAGTTTTTGGCCAAAATATGGCCAAAAACTTTGATCGGGGTGGGCACGGGAAACCACGGTGTCACTAGAAAATTTTTCGAATTGCTGGAGTTCACCATCGCTGTGTTGGACATAGATCTGGTCTCGAATGTCAAAACAGATGTCCGATGTGCCTTGAAAACTGCTCGTGCCTTCCGTAAGTTACGGAACGTGTAATGGTGCTTGATCATCCTTAAATAAAAAGGGATGAGTTAATGTGTACTCCCATTCCCAAACTTTTTTTATTTTTAATTTTTTTTATAAATAGACTTCATTTGTTTCTTTAAATGAAAGAGCTACTCTTAATTCTTTAAAATCTAAATAAACCAAAGCACACTATTTTAATTTTTACCACTCGTGGTCAGGTTCAAGCGCATTATGAATCCACAACTAATTTCATTAATCCAAATAGACGTGCTTGCAATAAATCTGGTGCAAGCGCTTGCACTAAATCAGAATTGCATATTTTACATATTTATAAAAGAACAAATTAAATAATTCTGATCGCATTATCAGAAATTAACAGTGAAATGTAAATGATAAAATTCACCAACACATGTATGTATAGTATAATTTAAATACGTTTCGATGATACATCTAGATGAGTAAAAGTATTTTCATATACATAACTATTTAGTTAAGAACTCGTTTATCATAATGTTAATTAAAATCGCAACAAATATAATAGTAATTGAAAGTAAATCAAGAATTTTTAAAACTTTTATGATAACTTAAGTTGAATAATGTCCGTACATCATATATTTGAAAGTTAGCTCTGTCCATATATCATATATGTCGATCATTAAAAATTATAGATTTGTTCCTATGGTTTAAAAAAAGGTTGAAGATATAAAAGTACAAATCAATCTAAAGGCTGCATAACTAACCCTAACCAAAATCGAAAATCTTAAAAAATAGATGGAAAATAGATTATAAAATAGGAAATATTATATACCAGATGTTCTGAGTAACTTTCGTCCCCACCATCGTAAAGGATTTTGAAAAATCGAGAAATGATAGGTGTTGAAATTGCAGGTGTTTGATGCCTTGATTGATGCTCACTGCATGCTTCCCCCTGACCACCACGTCGGGCTCCACGACCACCACCACGATGGTTACCACGAGCGCGACCTCGACCTCGACCTCGACCATGACCACCACCGGGACTATCCATCTTCCTTGAATCGAGTTGAACTTGTGTTGCCAAAAAAAAAAAACCTACTTACATGGTTTTGAAGCCTAATTTGCAACAGTGACAAAAATGATTATTAGTACATATAGATTTTCTGTAATAAACAAAATTGATAGAGGAAGCTTACTTTGGATATTGGTTGGAAAAATATCTAAATTCTGTTTTGCGATAGAAATTATGCATTTCTTTAATGGCATTTGGATGAAAAATGATATTAATTACGATCACTCTTCAATTATTGACGTAATAGTTAATTGATAATAATTAATTTATCATTTTAAATATGACCTTAAATGTAGGATTTAAAATGACTGATTAATAAATGACTAAATGTTATATCATTGCTTATAAATAATCAATAACTCATAATTTGCCACTTTGTCCTAACTAGGAATAATGCATTCCCAATGCTGAAACTTTATTAAAATTTTAGCACTAACATAATCCATCCTGGTGTTGCCAGACAACAGTAAGTGGACTTTACTACCACGTGACAGCAAAAAACAATCGTCATGTGAAGCACTTAAATTTTAATAAAGTTCCATTACTTAAAATATATCATTTTTGTTTTCCTCACCTTTATAATGATTTTACTTGAAGGGCTTGCATCTCAAATTTGATTCTTTTACCGGATTAGGTAGACTAATTAATTAAGCTTATGAAAATATATTTAATTATTATTATTATAGAGTAATACATCTATATAGTCATTAATTAACATTAAGAGGAAAGTAACTATCACAGAGTTGTTTGACCTGCTTTTTTGGAATAAAATTGATGTTTTGTGAGAAATGTGTAGTTAAAAAAATAATAATTTTAAAGAAACGTTAAAAATGTTATTTTTTATGTTCAAAAGAATAATAGTTTTTATGTTAAAAAATAATATATATATATATATATATATATATATATATATATATTGTAGTTTATGCTGTCAAAAATAAGTGTAAAAAGGTTACTATGAAAATAATGTTGTCAAATTTGTTAAAACGATTTACGCCAAAAAAATGGAAAATTGTTATAAAAGTATAGAAATAATAGAGAGAATTTAGAAGAATGAATTCGAGGAATTCTAGGAATAAATTTCATTAATATCAGCTCTATTTATAGGAAAACTTGAAGATAACTAATCGTAATTACATAATTTCATCAAGGGTATAATAGTCATTCACATATAATAATTACATCTTTTACCAAATTATTCCTCCACCAAATTATTCCTCCACCAAATTATTCTCATAATTCATAACCACCACATTATTCTCAATTATTCATAACACCTAATAATTATTCTTCAATTATTATTCATAACACTCCCTTGAATGACTATTAATACAAATGTCTTACAACCTTTGTTTTGGAGAAAGAAACCCAGGTGGGAAAAACTTCCAGATTGCGGGGATAGCTTGGAGTGGTTATATCTGCTTTATCAAAACATTGCTCCCCACGATGTCTATCAACATATAGTATTCACGTCTTTGCTCGTTAAAACCTTGTCAAGAAAACCCGATGGGAAAAAACTTGATCGAAGGAAAAGAATGCAATTTTGCTCAGTTTGATTTCATATCTTGAGAACTGATATCTTTCTTACGGTAAATGATTTCAATATCATCATCGTTTGGATCTAAAACATTAGCTCCATTATAACTTGATCCAATAGATACATCGTATCAATTTCTCATATCGTTCTCAATATACTCATGAATATGCCTCGTTAAAACCTTTATTAGGAAAAATCCAATGGGAAAAACCCCAATGAAGGAAAAATAGTACATTATTCATGTGAATACGCCTTTAAAGTTGCCTCATTAAAAACCTTACTAGGAAACCCAATGGGATAAAACCTCGATTAAGGGAAAAGAGTGCGAATGCGTATTTTATACAAGTATCTTTGCAAGCATTTCAAAATCTTTCATACATTTATATGAGTATCATATTCATTGGTTTTATACTCTTCGTTCATTTAAAGTGCATCAATTTTCTTACACAACTACAAAACATTCACCATGAACACATGTCTCCAAACACACAATTTAAAGCATATAAATTCATAGTAAAAACATGTAAACATATAAGTAAACCTTCATAACTAACTAACACTTAAAATATATCATTTAACATTTAATACTCACTTAATAGGTTATTTCATTCCCAGGGACTTAGCTCACCCTTTAGGGTACTCATAAACATCGGCTTAGCTCACCCGATCCTTTAATTTCCTTTTCGGTATTACACACACGATCGGTAATTTAACTTTCATGAGCATGCAACATATAATGACCACCATGCTTATCTTTAAACTTGAGCACTAGTCATCATCATCTCATCATCTCATAAGTTAAAGATTTCACATTCACCATTTATCATCTTCAATATATCTCAATATTTTCATTATCATTGATCATATGTAGCGCTACATTTTCGCAAAGGTAAAATTGTCAAAAATATTTTATCAATGTTTTATGATTGAAAATTATCTCCTTTCTACTTCAATTTATCAATATCAAAATGTTCAAGGACTATTTTGTAACTTTTTCAAAAGTTAGTGTACTGATTTGTAAATTTTGAAAGTTTGATAATAACATATTTCAAAACGAGTTATTACCCTGTCAATATTGGTGTCAAATCGAAGCTCTCGTTAAATCGAGTATAATGGAGTCGAGAAAATTTGATTTTGATAATGTATGTTCATATATCTCGATAAAGCGGATGTTATAGTTTAATATATTATTATATTATAAAATCATATGATTTACCTTTTTCCTTTCTACAATTATTCATGGATGAGATTTACTTGCAATCCAATTTACGTGATCGGAAAATTCTTTGGACTCCATTCTTCCAATTTTGGGATTTGAGGACATCTCCAAGCGAGGTTGTGTAAAATGAGTAATTGTGGGAGAGGAATATATGAACAAAAGGGAAGTTTCAATGATGTATTTGCAAAGAGAGTTATTTAGGATTGATGAGGATGAATTAATTCATTAGTAATAATCCGATTTAAATCTGAGAAGATCATCTATAAGATGCAATTGTAGAAACATACTTAACTTTCATATTACTCAAAAGGGTTAGAGACTCGTCTTTGATAACGTGTTATAAAAGTATAGAAATAATAGAGAGAATTTAGAGAGAATGAATTCAAAGAATTCTCAGGGAATAAATTTAAATTAATAGCTGAAGCACTGTTATATGAAAGCTTGAATGGCACAATCGTAATTACATAATTTCATCAAGGGTATAATAGTCATTCACATATAATAATTACATCTTTTACCAAATTATTCCTCCACCAAATTATTCCTCATAATTCATAACCACCACATTATTCTCAATTATTCATAACACCTAATAATTATTCTTCAATTATTATTCATAACAAAAATCATTATTTTAGAGTGTAACTAACATACGTGTTCTTTATTTAAAAAAGAAGATAATTGGAGCAGAATATCCCTATATTTCATTCATACTGTGCAAATCATCCTTACGTTTAAAATCGTGGCATTTTCATGCTCAAGTATATTGCACTAATCATCATCTCCATCAATATCCTTTTCTAAAGCATTATAAAGTGATAATACATTTTAAAAAATAAAATAAAATCTATATAGCAGTAAAAAAATAAACAAAAAATATATTTTCAGTAAGAGTTTCAAATATTATTTTAAAATGTAAATAAATCCCATTTTCAGAAAATCAAATGCATATATTTGACGCAAAATTTTTTTATCAATATTTTCAAAAAGCTTTCTTTACTTTATTTATTTTAGTTATTATATTGTCTACAATATAAAGAGTGAAATTGTCATTTATTAGGTTTAAGAAAAGAAAATTAGCATGAAGGACGTTTGGCGCAAAGAAATCGGAGGACGAAAATGCAAAAATTATAAAGGTTTAGCATGATTTGCACAATATATTGAAACATAGGAAATTTTTGTGCTAATTATCCTACAAAATATTCATCAAGACTGCCATACGATTAATAAAATAATGAGATTTTAATTAATACTAGTATTTTCTCCCGTGCGTTACACGGGGAGATTTATGGTTAAGTTATAATTTAAAATATGTGTAAAATAAAAATTATAATAATATATTTTCATTTTTCTGATAAATAGCATAAGAAACAAAATAATAAAACTAAGAACTGGATCAAAAATAATGTGTCATATAACATCTTTAAGGGAGATGACGAAGCTATATAGAAGCACATTCGGTCAAAAAAGTATAAAAAGACATTATTTCGTTCCCGTTTGGTTATAAATTTTTCCTTGATTTTACGTGATTTATTGGGAGAGATATGAATGGGAGGTTTAAAAAGATCACACACGATAATAACACGGATTGGATAGATAAGGAATGATTCTGTAAAAAGATCAAGAGTGCTAAGGGATAAGGAGTGATTCCGTCAAAAGATCAAAGATGATAATAACGGGAAATTATGCATGGATTGAAAATTAGGTATTTGTGTTTGAGTGGGAATTTAATTCTGAAAATTATAAGATTGAAGGAAAACTGATCTCATTTCATTAAATTATTAGGTATTTGTGTTTGAGTGAGAAATATAAATAAAATATTTTGTTTTTAATTCTGAAAATTATAAGATTGAGCGGGAAACTGATCTCATTTTATTAATATATAGATATAGATTGTAAAAACTCCCTTCGTCTCACAAAGATATGCATATATTTTCACAAGAATTAAGAAAAGTTCAATCAATATTGTTGGAAAAGTATGTACAAGTATTTTCACTTTTCATCCGCCTTAAAATATAATCCACTTTTCATTTAATTCATTTCATTTTACAACTATGTCCTTATTAAATATGTGCATTGTTATTAAAAAATTAAAAATACATTAACATTATTTAATACATGGATATATTTGGGAAAAAAACTAAAATGTACTTTTCTAGCAATATTAATTATAATTTCTTAAACTATTTGAAAATCAAAGTAGTCATATGTTTATGGAATGGAAAGAGTACTACTTTAATACATAATATTTATCACGCCGTGAAGATGTAGTGAACTATATATTTCACTAAGAAATTACACCACACGCTAAAAATTATTTTCCCATTTTGTCAAAAACATTCTTAATTCAACCATATATTCTCCTAAAATATCAATCTTGTCCAAAAATTGAGAAATGATATGGTGCCCCATGTTGGATACAAATCCCAATAGAGTACATAAGTTCCCCAAGGATGCATAGGTGTAGGATTTAGAATGGACCCAACATCCATGCATCTATGGGACACCGCATCATAACCACCAGGGGTGGGATCACCTGACCCCTCGACTTTTAGATAGATTTTCTTAACTTAAATAATAATAATAATAATAATAATAATAATAATAATAATAATAATAAATAAATAAATAAATAAATAAATAAATAAATAAGAATGAGAAGAAGAGGAAGAAGAAAGGCAAATAGTTCCAAACATCTCAGTTCAAGCATAAAGAATTAGTCTCTATTTGTCGAGCTTAATTTTGAACTTTAACAGTTTAGCATTTTGCCTCATTTAGTATTTTAATTTTTAAGGTATGTGAATAATCAACTCATTTCTAATCCTAGCGTTAGCATATAACAACAGGGAGCTGATAAGTGAAATTAAACTATAACAAAATTTTAGTGCTGAGACCGAATCGAATTCATGTCAATAATACAAAGTTATTTGACACTTATAAAAAGTGATGTAGTTAGAATTAATTATTATTATTATTATTATTATTATTATTATTATTATTATTATTATTATTATTATTTTGCCTATGCGTGTGTATTTTAAGATTTCAATTGTGTCCCATCAACTTCAAACAACTGGTTCTGCACTATTATGACCTCCCAGAAACGTTGTGAAATACTATATAAACCTTTCGCTAAACCAAACCAGCAAGAAGCCAAGAACTAACAAGAATACGGAATAAATTCTAATATTCTTGGAGTCCTCAACTTGGCACTTCAGATCAATGAGAGTTGCCCAACTGCACATAGGGCCAAATTTAATACATAATATAGCCCCTTATATGTAGGTGAACAATTCTTATTGGTCCGAAATACCGAATTTTTGGTATTTCATGAATACTAAAATTTTTTCCTAAGAGTACTAGTTTACAATTCATAAGTATGTCTCAAAACCTTTAAAGAAAAAATGAAAAATAAGTAAAACCAAGTCAGGCAGTTAACTCCACTCAAAAAACAATATAAAAAGGGCTTGTGATGGCATTTCCTAATTGGTTTATCCTTTAATTAGCACCTGCCAAAAGCAGTTAATCCAATTTGCCTTGCAAGAACAAGACATCAACAAACTACATGCTCATCTACTAAGATCCATGTCGGTCGAATCAAGACTCACAATACTTAGTTAAGATTCAAAAGAAGATTACTTCTGGTCGGAAGTAGAACTTTTGCCAGAAAGCTCGAGTGTCACCGGACAATGGTCACTCCCATAAAAACCTGTAAACAGTCAAAATCTAATTTAGATAAAGAAATCAGTGATTTAAAAACACATGAAACAAAATTTACATTCAAATTTATAGTTGAGAATGTGCAATCAAAAAATGAGAATTTACAGGATCTATCAAGTACCAAGGAAGGAGTTGATTTTGTATACACTACATATACAAGGCCAAAAATTCTAGTAGATCTATAAAAATAAAATTTTAAAAAAAGGGGAAATATTACCGTCCAACTCGATCCCCTGGCCGTGCATTTCACACGACACTATCCTGTCTTTAAGTTTTTCTGAGACGATGAAATAGTCAATCCGCATCCTCTTACCACGATACCTCCAGTAACCATCAGAAAATATACTTCAGCATAAGAACAAAATGAAGTTCTATGATGAACAAAGCAATTTTGTGCTCACAAAATGCTCTAAAATGAAGTTACTTTTTACATTGATCTATAATAAAAGTACACTGAAATAGCCATAGGTACTTACTTCCCGACAGGGTTTCCGACCATGAGAAGGCCGCGTTGCATATCTTTGTCCTTATGCAGGTACCTATATGCGTCCACTAGGTTTCCCCTTGAAATACATTAGCAAAAGCAATTGGAGTTTCAAATTTTCACATTGTTCAAACGGTAGTAAAAACAAAACCTAATAGCAACATTCAGCATATGTTTAGGTAAACTTTTATTTTTCTAAATACTAATTTTTTAGGTTAAACACAATGATGAGAAAGGTAAAGTTTTATTTTTCTAAATACTAATTTTTTAGGTTAAACACAGTGATGAGAACCATGAGATGTACAGATGATCGTAATAATATTTTCTTAGTATTTAGACAGATTGGTATTTTGAACATACTCTTTTAGTATGGTACCAAAGCGCTTTCTCTCAGATAATGTAAATCCGGGCTGTCCGCAATCCTGCAACCCAAATCAATCAAAAGGAAAACATTCTTAACCTCTTGAGTACAATCATATTGTATAGGAAAAATAGCCACAAATTCCCCCCAAGTCTAGATGATGTAGATATTCTCAAAATATGCGACTCATATTCCTAAAAAACATCATATTTTATCAAAATGAAGTCATTTAGAGTTTAAAGAAATCACTACATAGCATCACCTCTTGATTTGGTGGGACATAGCCATTGAGCTTTGCTGCAGCGAAAAACTCTGGATGACTGACATCCATCTCTTGATGACTGCAAATACTTGGGCGAAAGTTAACTAGTAGCCAATAGGAGCACAAGATGAACTATGCTCAACAAAACTTGTCCTAGTAGTTAGTGATTTCTTAACTTAATATTGAATTATTAAAACAAAATAAATAATAACAGTACCTTACGTTAAGATCCCCACACCAAATAAGGGGTTTATCGGAATTTCTAAGCACAAATTCTAGCATCCTCTTATCCCACTTTCTTCTCCTCGGAAATGAGGACTCCTCCTCTTTCCAACCATTGTTTGGTACATATGTATTTAGTACACGTAATGATTCAAATTCAGCTAAAATTACTCGTCCATCTGGTTCATGTTTTGAACCTAACAACAATGGATATCACGAAATGTCTTTAGTCTTCCTTGAAAAGAACTAATCAACAACTGAAGTACAAAATGCAAGCATCAATACATAGATCATCGTCTCTCCCAAACAAACCTGTTTCATCAAGAGAGAAAGAAACCCTTTCTGGTTGGATGCACTTTTTGATAAGCAATGCAGTTCCAGCATATTTTGAATCAGAAAGGGACCACCACACATTATAATTTTTAAATGGTGGACTCGACAAAGCACGTATTATAACCTGCATTATGAAATGAATATGATTGAAAGTCAATCATCGAGGTTCATTTGGAGAAGCCTTGATTTAGACTTCAATCTTTTAGAAAATGGACTTACTGAAATAAACCGAGAAAATATTATGTAAAGTAAAATATCACCTGCTTTTCATCGCGTGAAGATTTAGTATCGTCTTTCAACTCTCTAGGGTTTTTAGGTGCACCCTTGGAACCAGCTGCGGGCATTCTTACTTCCTACCACCACTTCTGTTAGATAAACTCTTACCCACAATTCTACATTAACTAATTCAGAATCACGTGTAAACAGAAACGAATTTACAATCTAGCATTTCAAGAAATTTACAAAAGGAGGACGACAAGATCAAAAGAAAGAAAGGTAAATGAAGTGCAATGTCCTACAAGAAACACTAGAATGGAGAGAGAAACAAGCCATAAACCCAAATTACAAGACACTGGATAAGCAACACGTGCTAAATAAGTCAGATAACATCTTGAATAATTTCTCCACTTCCAATCTTCCCTAAAGAAACAAATGCTAAAGTTTAATTTCACATCTTAATTGGGGGAGTCCTCTGCTATACACAATCCTCCTTAAATATGGGCATAATAAATTCAAACGAAAAGCACTTGGATGATCTTCCAATATAGTTCATTTGTCCTATTGTATGTGTCACTGTCCTCAACGACGTCACCGTTATGCAGCTTGAAGAATAATTGAAAAGACATTTTTTTCTCAACATCGATGTTTGGACGCTTGATAACTAAAAATATAAAGGGCTTCTCATCTTAATCCGACTAAGAATCAAACGAGGGCACGGGTTTAAAGATCAATGCACTCCAACAAGCCACCACTGTAAGGCACGTGTTGAAGCGATAAAAATGATATGCAACATACAAAGCCATAGGCCACTTCACCTGGCAAAAGTTGAACTAAACCTATAGATATGTTTATCTTTTGTCCTCAAGTATAGTTTACTAAACAAGCAAATGTTACTCAGGCAAACTAAAAATAAAAAATAGAAAGGATTCCAAACACAACAAATGCATAAGCTAAATAAATGAACAAGCAAAAATTTGATGAACAGCTTATTGTTAAACAGACATTCATGGAAGCAACTTCATGAAAATTAATTTAAGCCAAAACCCAGACCATGGTGTGAGTATTCCTAATTCTTATCTCCCACTTGCCATAAAACACATGCATTCAGTTTCAGGAACTCAAAAATCACAACATTGCAACATAAAATAGCAACGGTTCTCCCAAAATTACACTGCAGCTAAAGAGAGTAAAAAGGGGTAATAATAGACAGCGCAATTAATTAAATCACCTGTATTGCAATGACATCAGGATCATAATTCTCTATAAACTTAGAAAACTCAGGCCAGTCGTTCTTAATTCTAAGCAGAAGACTATTTGCATTCCATGTCAAGAATTTTAAGGGCTCTTTCTTCGCAGTGACATTTTTCTCCTCGTCTACAGCAGCCGCTTCGCTTTTAAATTCACTTTCTTTTAGTGATGAAGAAGAAACAGAGATTGTGGGCTTTTTGGAAGAGCCATCTTTCTCTATTGGCTGGAAAAATCTTTTCATTTTCGCTCTCTCCTCTGTTCTGTTCTCTGTAAATTGAGATTATATATTCATGGAAATCCGATGAAGACCCACCCCAGCGACCAGCACACCGAATAGGTTTGGGGAGTGGGACTCGTTAGTGTGTTTTCTTGAGTTGAGGTCTCCTTGGTTCAAAACCCTATTTGACATTAGTCCAATATATATTTGTTTCATGCACTTTTGATAAGGTACCCATGCTAATGTGGCGTATGTGGTGGTGCAATGTTATTTTTAATTTTTTTAAAAAATTATTTTATAATATTTACGTTGGGTCGGATGAATGATATACACATCCCTAATGGTGGGGGGCTGAGAGGGGGCTTAATTTTTATTTTTTATTTGTTTCCGACATGGGTATCGGATCATCACTCTTGTTTCATGAATTTTGATCGGGTGTCCAATTAGGCACACTAGTATTGTGTCCGGTATTAGTGTGGATAGACATAATATGCTACGTCACTTGTATGTGTTTCATGTATACTTTAGGCTCCATTTGTTTAAATTTCTTTCCATTTAACAATTAAACTCTTACTTCTAGGGTTTGTTTGATGATCAAATCAATGTATATATAGTTGAAAAGAATGAAAGAGAAAAAGTTGAAAAATTTTATTGTGAATCAAACAATGCCCTGATCACAATTAAACATCAATATCAACTACATATCTTATATTACTATTTATTTTGAAAATGATTCTGAATCAAAATGATTGTTCGAAGCCGCTCGCGCAAACATATGCTAGGATCCTAGTGCTATAGATATCAAAATATAACCTACTTCCCACGAGATGAACACGTAGATTTCACGGTATTCCTTTGGTTATTCAGGTTACTTTCAAAAACATTTATTGTTGACTTCAAAATTTCATCATTTGAAACAGAATTACTCTTAACCATACATCCTCTTTGTGCACGCCCCTGTAATACAGGGCCAACATCAAAGGGGCACAGTCCTATAATTTAGGAGTGTAGACAGTCCTATATTAGGGGTGTAGACGTACCATTGTTCTTTGTAGCAACTAACAATTATACTGTGCGTAGAATAAGAAACAATCTTTTTCCTCTTACAGACTCCTTTATTATTATTTTTTTTTAATGCTCTTAAAGACGTGAACCCTAAACAACCTTTATACCTTGTACAGCCTAGAAATGCAGTGTTAGAATGCTGATACAAAATGTCCCTTCAATTGTTGTCATCAATCAAACAACGTAAATAAATTACATCATCGGAGTACAAAAGAATCGGGCAGCAGATAGTTAGCATCTTTGTCATAATCTTCCAGCAATCTTGGAAGGACAACAAGGAGTGAGCGAAGTGGTGGCCATGCGAGTCTACAAAACATTGATGGGGTCAAGTTGACCACGATCATGTTCTCTAAAATATACAAGACAATTCAAACAAATCAAGGTCTTTTAGAAGAACATGATCAATGTTAGTATGCATGAGTGAAGCCTCACATGACGCATGAGTGAAGCCTCACATGACTTCCATGTCCATCAAAAATTCAAAATCAGTCCATTCTCCGTACACCCTATTTCAAGCATTAACAACAGATCAACACAAAACAATTAGGGTGTGTTTGATTGCAATGATTGGAAAAAGAAAACATGGAAAGTCAATTACATGTAAGTGGGAAAACATTTTCATGCCACCCCCCATGGGAAAATGTTTACATGTAATTTGGAAAAAACATGCATTATATGATTGTACCTTGCAAAAGTTTTACATGCAAAACTAATGCAATCAAACAACCAAATGTGTAATTCGATTTCCGTGATGTGATATTTACATGTAAAACACACCCAATCAAACACACCCTTAGATTGAATCTGACCATATGCATTCATCAAGATTGAATCTTACCCTTTCCTCATAGCTTGCATCTGCAATGCATCTTTAGCCTCATTACTTTCACAACCTGCATCAAATTTCCAGCATGCAATGGTCATGTAGTTTTCAACTGCCTTTTATACTGCAAATAACTTCACAAAGATCAAGTTAAGCAGATTTACCAGTCACCACTATGAGAAGGCTTCTAGTTTTACCATTTACGTTGGGGGGTGGTAAGCAGAGCATATAAGCAGGTAAAAGCTCTAAACCGAAATATCAGGGTGAAGCTTGTGTCCTGCAAGAGGTGCTCGACTGTTTCTTCTTATTTTTCCAAAACTCATCTTTCTTTCCTTTTCTCTTCTCTTTCAACCCCATGCTGCTTTTGATGATACCCGTTAAAGCACTCTTATCCTTCCTGTTCTTTACAGCTGCTTTGGCTTCCAAAAGTTTCCTAAGCTTCTGATATGATTTGGCATCAGGGACTTGGCCACTTTTAACCATCTGCTTGTGATAAAAGAATGCCCTCTTGAAATCTCGCACACGAAGATATGCATGTATCATAGTCGAATAAGTAAAAGAATCGGGTTTTAAATTAAGTGCAGCCATTTCTTTCAACAGTTGAGGTAACTTCGATTCTTGTCCTCCTCGTGCATAGGCATTCATCAGCATGTTATATGTCATTACAGTTGGTTGTAAACCCAGCTTCCCGAACTCACATATCACATCTCTTGCTTCAACATAATGTCCTTGTTTGGCAAATCCGTCGAGAAGGGTATTGAAAGTAACACGTGTACCTTCAAGTTTATCTCTCATCATCATCTTCCAGATTGTCATTAGCTTCTCAGTGTCACCAGCACGTCTAAAGGCATCAAGTAGAGCAGTATAGGTTTCAATTGAGGGTTTTATTCCTTCCCTTAGCATGCTCTCAAAGGCTATCTCAGCTTTTTCATGCCAACCATCAACCGAGTACGCGTGGATAAGGGCCGTATAAGAATGTGAAGAAGGTTTTATACCGACTTTTTTCATCCTCAAGAATGCATTTGCTGCCATATCACTCATTTTCTTCTGCCTCCCATAGGCACTTATTAGACATGTATAGGATTTAACATTTGGCTCTAGTCCCTCAGCCTCCATCTCCAGAAGCAATTTCTCAACAGTTTCAGGTTGCATTCTTCTACTATAGGCGTCCATCAAAATGTTGTAGGTAGCAGTAGTAGGTGCTATTCCTTTCGTCTTCATCTCAGCAAAAAGGCCTTCTAATTCTTCAACTTGGTTTGATTTACCATAAGCATCCATGATTGTAATATAAATAACAACATTAGATGATATACCCCTTTTCTCCATTTCAGATTGAAGAATAAGAGCTTTACTTTTTAGCCCCTCGTCACAAAATATCTTGATTAGAGCACCCACAACTTCCAAACACCACATGTTTACTTTCTTGTTCATCTTTTCAAAGAACTCCCATGCATCTTTGGCACTACAACCACTTTTCCTCATCATCGTGATCATAATAGAACATGTTACATTATCTGGTACGATATTTTCTTTTTCCATTGAGTCGTACACTTTCCAAGCATCGTCAAACCTAAAGAAAAATGCAGCAGATGTTGACAACTCTGAGAGGTTCGATAACAAATTCATACAATGTCAGATGCACTCACAGAAATGCTCTTTTAAATGTTAATAGATTCTTTGGTGTTAACAGTTGCTAAATTGACAAAAAAAAACACTCACATAACGTTTGATAGATTTTTTGGTGTTAACAGCTGCTAATTTGACAAAAAAAACCACTACATAACTTGCACCACACATACTCTAATACAAAAGATGCATTGTATTGTAATGAAATTAAGAAGGAAAACAGAGAAGCCACAATGGAAGAACACAATCCAAGTATTGTAAAATCAAGTCAAAGCTTCATACCTCCCACAGTATGAAAGCCCCAATATTGCAGCACTGTAAACACGAACATCCCGAAACTGCGATTTCTGATTGAAGGGCAAGTTCCCGAATATAGTCAACAACTCATTTCCCTTCCCTGCCTTCCCTAAAATGGGGAACAAAACACAACATGAACGAGGAGAAACAAAACGAGGCTCATTCAATCCCATCCACTTGAAAAAATACAGGCAACTTATCACCATACCCTCCTCATCCAACATTTTTAACACTTCCACACACTCTTCCTCTCCTATTCTCCCTCCAAAATCATGACCATCCAAGACCTCCCCTAATGTCACATTTTCTGGTAACCTCCTCACAATATCCAATATTTCCCCCACAACTCCTTCAGCTTGTGAAGGAGTTTCTAAATCAGGATTGGCATTCTCAGGAAGGGCTAGATTGTAACTTTGCAGTTCATCATCGGGATTAGGTTCGCCATAAGTAGAAGCTAAGTGCCATGAGGTTTTGCATTTCTTTTGGAGGGAAATCCTACCTTCTTCAGCTGGGTCCGGCTCTGTACCATGCTCCGATGTTTGGGTCTTGAAGAATTTGAGAATAGGGCCATTGATTTCTTCAGTATTATTGCATTCTGGTTTGTGTGTTTCCTTTTTACCAGCGTTTTCGAGGCTTTTATGTGGGTTTTGGAGGAAAGGGAGTAAAATTAGGGAGGAGTCAGTGGAGGTGGAGGAGCAGAGTTTAAAGGTCGATCTTTTCTGGGGCGGTTTTGTAATTACAAATAATAATCGTGGGGTCAAGAAATGGTGAGAGAATACTGAAGGTGAGAAAGAAAGAGAAAGAGAATATCTTTGGTTCAGAAGAGCCATTTCTGTGTGCTGCTCAGCTTACAATTGGGATTTAATAAACCTAGTACAGCACAGAGATGTGGTGGAATCTGACCATAGGTTTCAATTTGAATTTGAACAGCAAGTAAATATTACACAGCAGTGTTAGGCTGCAAAATAATATTAAAATAATGATTACTAAGAGCATATTTACTAAGAACAAGAATGGAATATACCTTGAAACCAACAGTAAAAGCACAAAGAATAATTTAGTGCAGCTGTGATCAAGTAAAATGGCATTTCACAAGCATACAAAAAGCCAAATGTTAACAAAGGGTACTGATTTCAAAATCTAAAGATGAGTTAACTAGCGATGTTTTGTAAAAAGTTATCGTGTATCAATACTATTTGATTGTTCGCACAATGCACTTACTTAAGTATTACACATGAAATTCCATTATTATTTTCCTATTTAACGTGCACGCTTTAGTCTTTCTTCTTTCATATACAGATACTTGATGCACTTAAGTATTACACATGAAATTCCATTATTATTTTCCTATTTAACGTGCACGCTTTAGTCTTTCTTCTTTCATATACAGATACTTGTAGAACCTGTCACACAGTTTCATTCTTAATTATTGCAAACCAAGCGATATTTGTACCGAACCTTCAGACATTGAATTATGACAATGATCATAAGTCTTGAATTTCAGATCAGAACAGCATTCATTAATCTAAACACTTCAGTTCATGTTATTTATGAAGATACTAACAGTCACATCCAGAATAAATGTAGAATTAACTTGTAATTATCATTAGTAGGGATGTTTGTAAAAAGTAGATTTAGTGGACCTTTTCTAGAGAAGATAGATCTAAACTAGAAGGAACAACAAAAAGGGAGTGGCATAGCCCACCTCAGTTTGCCACTGTTGTAGTACAATGAATGAAATTATAAATCTACAGATAATGTAAACGATAACCAAAAACGTCTAGCTATGTCCAAATAAACTATTCACCGATAAATAAATAATAAATGAAATTAGAGTCAGCAAAAGTCTAACATGAAGACACTTGAGATGAGAGCTATGTTTTGAAGATGAATTTGAACTCAAATAAACTAAACCTTATCCCACACTTAATAGGTATGTGGGTCCTCTTGTTGCCCTCCACTCTATCAATGCATTAAATCACAAAGACTGAAATCCTTAAATAAATTTACCGCACCCAATCAGAAAGACGGTGGTACAAAGGACAACTTAATTGAGTTGAGGACAAAGAGGGATGCAGATGAAGTAGAACACAAGGAAACAACAGAAAGAGAGAAGAGAGATAGGAAGGGGTGAGCAGTTTGCAATTATTAACAATGCTTTTAGTTTTCATTCTCTCTAGTGTATGTAAAGTGGTGGATTTTAACATGGTAACTCACATTTAACTGGTATGACTACAATAGTTTTTAACCAACGTTTAGAATCCACCACATTTGGAGGTTATTACTGAGTTGACATTATTTTGGTAAAAGATGAATGCCAACAAATAATACCATAGTTCCCACCATCGGTAATTTCCAACAGAATTTATCAATTTCAGTCTGAAACATATACATATGAAATTAAAAATGTTAGAAAGACTTAGTAATCCTAGAATTAGCAGGCGCATAATTGAAGATGATGAAATATAAAAACAAAAGATGACCTAATTTCTGTGAAATTTGAATCGTTTTTGTACTTTAACTGCATCCTATAAAACGGCGAATCTCTGAAATTTTGTTTCATACTCAATAATCAAAGTTCAAAGAAACAGATTATGGACATTAAAAGCTACACGTTAATCATGTACCTGAACAGGAAAATATGGCTTTCAGACTTCAGTTGTCACCGGCGGTACACGACTACACGGCGAAGTGGCTAAGGATTTTGATATTTGAGGGAATCTCTTGCACTGATTCAGTGGAGATGGCGCCAGGGGAATTGAATGAACAGTGGCTCAGGGTCGGAAAATTGGGAAGACATATCTCATAGTATGTTGTAAATTGTTCGAAGCATCCTAACTTTTTATTCATTTTGCAGTTTCATCCTCACTTGTTTTCTTTGTAGACAAAAAGATCCCTACCTAATTAACTATACATTTTGTAATATTATTATTATTAAATAAAAATAAGTGAATCTCATTTTATTATTATTATTATTATTATTATTATTATTATTATTATTATTATTATTATTATTATTACTACGAGTCATTTTGCATTATCAACTTGATGTGGATCGAGCCACACTAATGTATTAAGACAAACACAATTGAAAGAATTTGAAGATTCTTTGAAGATACGGTCGTAGTGGTCAGTGTTTAGTATTTTGAGTGTAAAATTTGCATATCATATTTATTTTCAAGCCATAATATATAATTTTGAAGCAATTTGATGAGCCGGATTGAACTGATGCACTTTTTAGGGGCAAAGCTAGGGGTGGGCCAACTAGACTCTAGCTCACCCCTTTTGTCAATCCAATAGATAGTGAACTCTTAAATATATTTCGATGCATTCTCATTTAATTAACTATCACTAATTAATATTAATTAATCTATATATTAATAAAATAAGGTCAGTTTCCCGTCAATTTCACCAATTTTGTAAATATGAAAATTATTATTTTAATCTTTAATCATTTTTAGTATCTTCAGCATAATCCATAATTTACATGCTTCTAATTTTATCTCATTTTCCGCCATTTCCAATCTGATAAGGAAACATAGTATTTGCCTAAATCTTCAATTCTTCAAAATTCCCTATTACCGTGATTATTACATCTCTAATTGATTTATTATCATCATCTCCTCCTTCAATCCGATAAACACAAATTTCATCGCGTCACCCGCCCATCAAATTTTTCTTTACTACCTGTTTCTTTTCTTCTCCCTTCTATAATTGGTATGATTTGGTCGCAAATAGGCGTTGCATATTTCTTCTCCTCAATCAATGTCCATTTTGTAACCATGAATGATTATATTCACACAAGTTATTGGACATACGTCTAATAACTTGTGTGAATATAATTCTTCTTTACAGACAAATTGTCACTACACCAATTCTCGCGAATTGTCACGATTAAAAACCGTGACGCTTACTGTTGGTCACGATTTTTAACCATGACAATATTGGGCATAACCCGGTCGGGGTCACGGTTATTAACCGTGACCCCTCTTGAAGTGGTCACAGTTTTAAACCGTGACCCAAAGGGGACAGCAGCAATAAAAAAATAATAATAATAAAGAAAGAAAGATGCTATAGCTGAACATATTTAACATATAAAAAGAAAACATTAAAGCTAGCACAAGCTAACAAAAAATATAAAGCATTAGTATACAACGATTAAAGATTCTCTATTAAATCAAATAAAAAAACATAAAATGAAGCATTGAAAAACAGTTCGATAGGCTCAATTGCAGGATATAAAGGCATCAACGCAGTCTCCCGACCTCTCCCTCAAACTCAAGCAGGGTGAGGACATCACCTTCCCTCACTGGTCCCTTCACATTCTTCATTGTGAAATGGTTTTGATCATTGACAAACTTCACTCTCACTTAAGTAACCTGTTCATGGGAACCCGTCCTACCCATAATCTTCACCACAATAGCATGCTTGATTTACGAATTCCATTCGGAAAAGGATTTCATTCCGTAAACCTTTAGATGAATTATTAATAGAAAATAAAGCCAATAATTTTCAAGGTTGACATCATCTTAGCAATAGCAATGAAAGAAATACACATATAATATACATCACATTTTGCCATGTTTATACGGTCATCCAAACAAACATGAACAATCTAGGAGTTCCAATGAAACTATCTAATTTATCAAAAACTAGCTTTTCAAAATATCAAACAAGAATCCGTTTTAAATGAACAAACTTAATCAAAGAAAGAACAAACTTAATAGCTAAACATGAATGTCAAAAGAACACTTTATAGTAAGCTTATGAACATACAAGAAGTTCTAGTCTACATCCAAACTCAAGTTATAGGGATCACAACACATCTTCAACTTCAAACACATAAGCTGAAAATATTTACAGTTTGAGCAGAGGACTTTCAAAAATTTATTTGACATAGGAAACGATGGAATAAAATCATGAAATTTTTGTAGAAGGTAGAAAACTCATATAAGTCCATCATAGTCAAAAATCAGCTCATAAGGATTGCATTTCAATAACCAAAACATTTATCTACGGTCAAGAAAACTGTTCTTGGATATACCTTGACCAAGCTCACAAAAAGTGTGATAAAAAACTCTACGAGTATGCGTGAAACCAATTTTAAATGATACCTAACTCACAAAAGGCCATTTTAAAATTTGAATCACCCTAAAATTCAACCAACAAAATCAATTATGTACATTTGAAATCAAGCACAGAATTTGCCTAAGTTACCAACAATTAGTTTTTTTCTAATTTCACCAACTTCATTAAGGAATTTCATCAAACACCTTCTTTACACATACACTTACACAAGAAAACTCTATATGTATAAACTCAAGCCTAACTTAAAACTAAATTAAACCTAACTAGTAATTAGTCTCATATTTCTACAATTAAACAACAATCCAAATAAAAATGAACAAGATAGAGCTCAAGATTGAAAAACTAAATTCTCAAACTCGAAGTGTGAAAATAAAAAACTCAAGGTTGAAGCTATTTTCCACCGTCCATTTACCCAGCAAATCGGTTCAACTATTGAGAACTATCAAAAACATCAATTATCCCCAATTTAAAGAAAGAAAAACGAGAAAATATATTGAACAAATTAAGCAGGCAGCTACAAATTCCTATCTGAATTGGAAATTCAAAATATCATATATTACCAGGTTTATGAATCATAATCAAAATAGATATTGCATGACCCAGAGAGAATTAATTATTTACACACAATCCACCTATGATTACTCAGAAATATTAAACACTGTAATGAATTACCATTAGAATTGGGGTGGCGTGGCTCAGAGGACCCAACCAAAGGGGCGTGTAAAGAAGATGGGTACAGATCAGAAAAAGTAGCCGCCGATCGAATCTCATCCAAGTTTACTTCGGTTCCGGCAGTGAAAGTCGTTGGAATTGCTGAGCCGGCACGGCCCACGTGTTCGTATGTACTCCATCTTTCACTTTTCTTTGTTCCAAAATATATATCATAGAAGTATAAGATTGCAGAGAACACAGTAATCCACAAAATGTTTTCAACTTTGAGAATTAGAAAGTGTACCTGATGACAGTAAAGGAGTCTCCATTTTCGCCTGTTCTTGTCTACATTGTAAAGGTATAGAAATTTTAATTGCAAAACCAATTCCAATTCCAAGCATTAGATAAGATGTTAAATGTAAAATATAACAAAGACCGCGGATTTTGACTTCAACAGAGAGCTAATTGATAAAAATGCCCCAAATTAACAAGGGCCACAATCACATAAGCATAGCCGACAAGGCCAAACTAATATAAACCAGCAAGACCACATCCATTTTTAAATGATTTAAACGAGTAAAGGTAAGCCATTTGTTTACCTCAAAACAAAAACATAACAAATTTATGGTCCTTTAGGTTTTATTCTATACAAATAAAAGTACTGATTACTGAATTAGAACGAGTTAAACATACACATAACAATGAAATAAAAACACAATTATGCTAACCTCTATTCTTTTAAACACATCACAATAAGAATTAATGAACTACGAAGTATTGAACCAAAAAAAGTATAAAATGAGATTACCTTAACTTTAGCACTCAGCAAATAGCTTGGAGAAAACCACACAAGTGTATGCTTGTGGGCCAGTACAACTTAACACGAGACAACCAATCATAACAGCAAAACTTGGTAAAAATTATACATTACATTTTAGAGAACTGCTTTACTACAAAATCATAAGAACACTTAAACTCGATCTGTAGATACTAGATCTTCCATCCACTATTGAAGCTATATACGCATATCATTGAACACTACCCATGTAAAAGCATGACTTACCGCGTCAATAGAGATCTATTTGGGGAGAACTAACTGATTTGTGAGGATGATGAAGAAATAGATACTAGATTTCCATCCATTTTTGAAGCTTTTCGAGCATATTGAACACTAATTGATTTGGGAAGATGATGATTATTAAAGGTATAGTAGACTATCATTATTTACCGTAGCCATAGAGATCAATTTGGGAGAAAAAATTGATTTGTGAGGATGATTTTGAGTTCTTTGCTAGGGTTCGCTGAGTCTGAGTTGGGGATAATGAAACCGTGAATATGAGATCTGAGGGATATGCTGACTTTTTTTTTATTTATTTTTTTAAATTAATTTTGGGGTCACGGTTAAAAATCGTGACTCAGATTGTCACGGTTAATAACCGTGACCCAACTTTAAAAACTTATTGGTCACGGTTAAAAACCGTGACAATCAACGCGTAACTGAGTCACGGTTTTTAACCGTGACTTTGTCAAATTTCCTACTATGACAATCTCCTTGTAATGGTGTAGTGTGTTAAACTTTTAATATTATTAGTGATCATAAAATACAATTGCTATTTTGGTTCCTAGATTGAGCATAAACAGCTAAACCTGTCAAAATATATTGCAAAGGAATCTATATGTTGGGCGGCATATATCATATATGCCAATCAAGAATGGAATTTTCATGGATGTACCTTACCTAACAACCTAAAAGGACCAATGCAAAACTTGAAAAGATTTTGTTTAAGCTCAAGGAGAATTTGTTTGAGCTCGAGATCCAGTTCAAATGGTACGTAAGAGTATTGGAGCCTAGTCATTGACATAAGTGATGAGTTAACAACATAATTCTAATTTTCTCTAGGCATTGGAAAGGAGTATTTCTCCTTTGTTTAGCGCATATCAATCAATATAACAGTTTTAGACGTGACATCTTCCATCCGACTTTGCTGTCTATTTCTTTTAATTACTCCGAACTATATGATTTTCCAACTCAAGACATTTTCAATGTTTTCTCAAAACATTCTCTTCTTCTTTCATGATTTTCTTTCAATCTTCTTTGTGAATATTGCAAAGATTCTTAGTAAATTGTAGTTGTTACTGATAGAGTGGGGAAGATCTTGTCAGGTGCTTTGAGTTTTAGGAACTTCTTGGTGTTGAAACTGATTTTTGTAAACCTTAATTACTTGGTTCAATAGAAGTGTTTGGAGCTAGAATCACCTTAGCAAAGGCTTAACATTGAAGGTAGGAGCTATTCTTCTTCTCCCACGTGCACAATTAATTAAATATTTACTTTCTGTATTCTCAAATCGATCGTCATACAAGCAAGAGAGTCCCTTCATTTATTTTATTCATGCAATAATAGTTGCAGTTGGAGGAAGGATGAAGTAGGCAACCGTTTAAACACGCTAGCATAAAATATTTTTTACATATAAAAAAGACTTTCGGGAACTAAACTTATTGAAGAAAACATCGTAAATATTAAGTTTTGTTTAGAGCTCTCAACACATCATAATGGACTCTAATCAATCCAAGATTAATTAGAGTAATACTTTTTGTTAATTGACTCTTTGAATTACTGTGCAAATGAGAGAATATAATAATAATTGAAGAATAAAATTTTAAAGATGAAGATAATGAGTGAACAAGAAAAATAGGAATGACGATCCATTATATTATTTCATCAAATGTGAATGCTCTATACATAGAGCTTACAAAATCTTATAGATCTTTCACCCTAACAAACTAAAACAAACTAGACTAATTGATAACAATAAAATCTTATCTATATATAGAACTTACAAAATCTTCTAGATCATTTACGCTAACAAACTAAAACAAACTAGACTAATGATAACAATAAAATCTTATCTATATATAGAGTTTACAAAATCTTCTAGATCATTCACCTTTACAAACTAAAACAAACTAGACTAATTGATAACAATAAAATCTTAACGTTATAATTTGAACAATAAAATAAATCTTAATATCTCAACATGCTTGCCTCAAGTTGGAGTTTGGTCAACTCGACCAAATCCAACTTGAACAATAATAGATAACCAAAAAGGAATTCTATCACGCCATAAAAATTTTGGAAGCAACAATTGGAACCACAATATTAAATCAAGAGCAATAGGTTGACAAACCCATTCATGGGCCAAAAGGTAGTAACATCAGCTGCAATAAGCTTACCAACCGGTGAAGTTGACTGAAATAAGCAAATAAATCCATAAAAATTGGATAAAAAGCTAACACACCCAATAAGGGCATAAAGTAAACTGTAGCATCACGTTAACAGTAAGAATGCCCATCAAGGCACATCAAAACGAGCTAGGTCTAGAAAGTAAATCATATCTCCATCTTCAAGAACGCCATACTTCAACAACGCCAATCAAATTGGTAATTCTTATAATCACAATATGTGCTCCACATATCACAATCTCCATTGCAGTTGAATCATCAGAACTCGGATCAACAAGCCAAAAGAAAACTCCGTTAAACAAAGTCAAGAGTGAACGACACCACCAATTGCAAATACTGAAACTCAATCAAGAGTCAAAACTTTATTGAGCCGAAGTAAAAAATGGCTACTACCACCAAAGGAACAAATACAGCAATCGCACAATATCATATCTTCGTATCACTTACATAGAGTCTGCAATTACAGTCCAAGTTGTCTATTCAAAACTGGAAACCATTGCCTCCATCAACTAATTACATTGATGAACTTCTCAAAATTCTAGAAATTAAGCACCACGCATTTCCACCCGTACATGAAAGAAGACGGCTATGTCATAAAAAATGCTAAAACTTGAGGAATAATTAAAAAGGGAAATAAGATTGAATCTGATTAAAGGTGTTGGGGTATTTGATTTATTATTATTATTATTATTATTATTATTATTATTATTATTATTATTATTATTTTGTAGAATGAAATTGAAAGACGCGAAAATAAAAATTTAAGAAACAAAAAATTGAGAGATGATTTTTAGATCCATCAGAAAAGGGAGCCACTTTTCCCCGGATTAACACTGTTGTGCTACCATGTGCTAAGTAGAGAATATAATAATAATTGAAGAATAAAGTTTTAAATATGAAGATAATAAATGAACAAAATAAGTAAGAATGATGATCGATTATATTATTTCATCAAATATGAATGCTATATATATAAAGTTTATAAAATCTTCTAGATCATTCACCCTAACAAACTAAAACAAACTCAACTAATAGATAACAATAAAATCTTACCTTTCTAATTTGAGCAATAAAATGAATCTTAATATCTCAACAAGTACGGTCAAACTTCTTTGGTTCTCAACATTGATAAAAGTTTTTTTTTTTTTGGGTACTATTTTTTAACTAGTAATATTTCTTCGTGTGGGAGAACAAATCATATCCTCTACTACTACATCATTATTTTATATGTTGAAAATAAAGGACGTGATACTACCACATCGGCGCACTGGAGAGTGGAGAGAGAGGATTACATTGTTCATTGTGGAATATACTTGATTTCGTTAATGTAGTTGTGAGAGAACCATCAGTGGAAAAGGACGTACATTTTTAATCATAAAAGACTCATGATGAGGCTACTCAATTTGCAAACACGGAAACTATAGATCTTGTGCACGAACGCCGAAAGTGCGAAATGGTGGTGGGCACAAAAAGACCGAAGCAATTCAACAATATCAATCATCACACGATTCAACATCTGTCTGGAGGTTGAAGTCAGCTTGCATGAGTGGAAGTGGAACACCGACAGGGACCAATTCAGTCAATTACAATACTTCGTTCCCTGAAAGTGTTAAATGAATGATAAGGGATTTTTGTACAATTGTTATTGCAATTTACAGGTGTCAAGTTCATCGTTCGTGGAATTACTGTAGTTTATATTTGATAGAGACTATTGAAAAAACGAGTTGTAGTGATAGAATAATGATTTATTTTTATTATTATTATTATTATTATTATTATTATTATTATTATAAACAAGCCCAAAGTTTATATTTAAACTGTAACTATTTTGTAATATCAATTAGCCAATAAAATCTCAACTAAAATCAGCAAAACTTTAAGAAAATCCAGCAAATAAATTTTATAAATTGTTGGTTTTAATATTTGTCTACCTAAAATTTAATTTCTACTATTAATTAGAGTCAAACATCAATTTCAACCACACATTTTACACCATCAATTGTTATTATTTACATATTTCTTAGTCTCAATATTGATCCCACCACACAATTAAATTAAAAAGTTAAATTTTAGCTAAATAAAATATTACATCATGATTTCACTAAAAGTCATCACACTAGCATCATATAATGAGTGCAAGAAAAATGTGTGTAGTGTGCTTTCAAGTTTTCAGCTTCCATTAGGTGCTTGGATGGCTAGAATTTGCTGCATTGACTAGCATGCTTGATAATTTCTCTTTGAATACTTAAACTATGTCCCATGTTGTTGTCTTTCTATGTATGCCATTCTTGTGCCCTAGATGTCCCCAGACCCCATAAAGTTACTACTATAGAACATTCATAGATCAAATTTGTAGGGCCATAGAAACAATATTCTTTGTTGAGGAAATGGCTTTACAAACAAGAGTGGGAACCTTGGATGGTTTTTGACACTTGACATCCAGGAAGTGGGGAGCAAAGGACCCCTCTATAGAGTTTTGAAATTGGAAAAGACAATATGTGTAAACAGTTATACAAATTGTGATGTCCTCACTTTATGATGGTTGATTTTTTAAGTGATGTAATGCGTATCCAAATAGATTTTTGCCGCGTATGCTATTTAATGAAATTACTCAAGAAATACTTACATATTTTCAATGAAAGCTCGACAATACAATTTGTCAAGTCCTTGTGTACAATGTATTGGTCCTAAGATGCCATGATATTTGGTACATTTTTCTTAGTTTGACTTCGAAGCTCTTTTGTAACAACAAATAAATTTAAATCGGAGGTCCTAAATGGCCTCCCTCCATGTATATCCTCTCAACTTACAAAATCACAGTCATATACGATCCACTTGCATCTGTTTCAACAAATTTAATTTTGGAAAGATTTTCTTTTCCAATATGCATGAAAAGACACGACGTATGTAGTGCGTTGCATTCATAAATCAACCATGATAACACATGAGATTAAATATCAAGAAAAACCAATGCTTAATATCATCGATCGTTGATCTAACAAAGACTACTGATAGATAATATTATTTTTGTTTTACTCACGTTTTCCCTTATTATTCCTATGTAAGAAAGTATAAAGAGACATGCATGTTTAACAATCATAATTATTAATTAGTGTTCCTCCAATCCTGTTGAATTTGACTCTATTTTGATAATTAGGCTCGACCTTGAAGTTCCCATTTGAAAAGAAACAATTCATTTCACGCTATAGTGCATGCATGCAAACTCAGAGAAATTTTCATGGCATGATCGCCACCCACCAATGACCAATTCACGAAGGACAAATTGCAATACAGCTCTCGTTCTTTCAAATTAATTTGACGCTTTAGTAGTATTCATCTATTTTAACTAGCTACAAAAAGGCATCAAAGGTTTTTTACTTTCAAACTTCTTGAACACTATATTGTCGCAGTGAGATATGCTAGTATGCTACTGAGCCTGTTGAACGTTGTCCCCAATTTTTGAGCAAACTTTGATCCCAATTTAATGAAATATAATAGGTTATATCAATTAGATAACTTAATAAGCATTTAAATTTAAATCTAATAATCCCTTCAATCAATAGATCAAATATAGAAATAGATAAATTTGATCCGGTGACAATTCAATCTAGGGATGGACTATTTGCACCCAAAAAAATACTGAGCACACCCCAAAAATTTTCGATTTTCCTAAAATACCCTTGCAAGAAATGCTTAAAAAAATTCATTCGGCCGGAGATGGCAGAAAACTTCAGAGTTGTTTGGCCAACTGGGGCTGAGCAGTTCAAAGTTGTTTGGCCATAGTTGGCCGAACGAATCAAAAAAAAAAGAAGAGAATGTGAGAATGGCAACAATGGTGGTGGAAATGGCATTCTGAAATTGGGGGGAGAAACCCCTTTTTTTGCTACAATTTTGCAGCAAAAAAGATGGGGTCCCCCCCTCCCCTCGAAGTCACTATAATTTTCGGCAGCACTATTGCCGAAAATTGTGGGAGAAGTGTTGCAATTCCTCGCAACAGTGCTGCCGAAAATGACAGCGGTTCCTCCTCCGTCTTCCTTTTTTTTTTTTTAATTGGAAGGGTATTTTGGGGTTTAGGAGATTTTTTGGGGTGTGTTTAGTCCCTTCCTTCAATCAAATTTGTTTCAATAGTATATACTATATTTTATATATTATCATATAATAATTTATTACAAATAATTATATTTTTTAAAGTTTTTTATTTTGGAAATGATATACTACCTCCGTCCATAAATATAACCCATTTCTATTTTCACAAAGATTAAGAAAAATGCAATTAATGGTATTAGAAAAGTAAAATTTAAGATTATTTTCCTAATATATCCTCTCATTTATTTGATATTTTATTTCAACTACTCTATTTTGATGATAATAATCTATATCTATATATATATAAAAAGAGCATTTTTTTCCCCTAAACACATCACAATTTTTCCCGCCTATTAAAGTTGCATAATATAATCTTCTATCTATATATAGAATAAGTTTTATATATACAAAATGAGGCTTTTTTATTATATTTTTTATTACCATAAATGCATTTTTAAACTTAAAAAACACTTTCTTTTTTATTTTTATTTTTTTCTTTTCTAATCTATATCCAACTCTCTTGTATTTATTTTCATGTTTTAATATAAATATTAATATTAATGTATAATGATTTTATTTGATTAAAATGTAAATACTCTCTCTATCATTTTCTCTATTTTTTTCATTTTCTACCTATAAATAACAAAAAAAATTTTGATTCTATTTTGTTCGACTTGATAAGAGCTTTATACCAAGTATACTATCAATATTTAAAATTTTATTTTGTAAAAAATCAAAATTTACTACAAATCTGTAAATTAGTATCTAACTTAAATATAAATGGATATTAATATGGATTAATGACTACTGACGTAATGAGATTAAAAAAATTGATAATTTGTTATGACACTTAATTATTTTTATAAATAACTAGCTAAGAAAAAATTAATTAAAATAAAAAATCCCTCCAAGATGCAATTTTTTTGCGATAAAAAATTATGATTTATTAAAGTTTTTCACAAAAATAAAAAGAAACTTATCGGCGGCTGGCCTGAGTTCGAGATAAAATCCCATCACTATGATTCTCAATTTATAATAAAAAATTAAAAAATTAGGTTGGACCCATTAATTAATTTTAGAAACAATCAATCATTTTTATAAATAATTACTAAGAAACAAAAATTAATTAAAATTAGCACTTTCTCTAAGATTTAATTTTTGTGTGATGAAAAATTACAATTCATTAAAATTTTACATAAAAATTAAAATAAATATGTAGCATGAAAATTTAAAACTTACCTTGGAGTCTTGGACCCTTTAATTAATTTTAGAAAGAATTCATTATTTTTAAAAATAATAATTATCTAATAAAGGAAAATTAGTTAAAATTCGCAATTTTGATAAGATTTAATTTTGGTGCCATTAAAAATTACAATTCATTTAATTTTTAAATAAAAATTAAAACAAACATGTAAGATCAATTTTGTTAAATTACTCATTTAATTGTAACATTAATCAATTTTTTAATTAATTGAATTTATATCTATATCTTTTAAATTCCAAGGTATGTTTTCAACTATAAGATATTTTTAAAATTAAATTCATATAATTCTTAAAATTATGGCTGCCAAGCAAATTATTTTGGAAATAATTAATTTCTTAGAAATAATTAGCTCAAACACAAGAATTAACTAAAATTATTTATACCATAATTAATTAAAATAATAAATTCTAATACTAATAGTTAGTTGAATATGAGTTTAGTGGATAAAGATTAATAAAAATTAATTATATTATTAAATGGGAAAATATAATTAATTTAAAAACAAAAAAATTTATTAGATTGCTACATGTGTTCCCTAAAAATGAAAAGAAAAATCTTTTAAATTGTAATATATCTTTTAAATTACAAGATTTCTTAAAACTAGATTCATATAATTCTTGAAAATGAAGATATTAAAATAATTATTTAAGAAATAATTAATTCTTTTCATAAATAATTAGCTAAAAATGAAAACTAATTAAAACTAATTATATTACAATTAATTAAAATTAATAATATTGTTACACTTTAATTGGACTTGTTCCAATGGACAAAAATTGATATGGATTCACTGGATAAAAATTAATCAAAATTAATTATATTGGTAAAACAGAAAAATAGCATTAATTGAAAAATAAATAATAATTAAAATTAATTAGATTACCATAGTTGACTAGATTTTTCCTAAAAAATACAAGATATCTTTGGACATGCAATATATCTTTTCTGTTGTAAAATACATTTAAAATTAGATGCGTACAATTCTTAATTGCAATGAAAAAAACTAATTATTTTAGAAATGATAAATTATTTTTATAAATAATTAGCTAAAAACAAGAATTAATTATATTACAATTTATTATATTTCTTTGATTTAATTGAATATATTTTCAATGGATGAAAATTGAGATAGTTTTATTAGATGAAATTTAATCAAAATTAATTAAATTGCTAAAAGGGGGAAACATAATTAGTTCAAAAAATAAAAAATATGCTTCCGAAATTAATTTATCTTTTTATGTATTTTAAAATAAAGTTAAGTTAACACCTATAAGATTTTTGATTCTTAGAATGAGGGTGTTACATTTTATTGTAGAGTAAGTCGACTAATCATTAATCCTTAATTAACTTCATTTACTTTTTTAGTATCATTCTTTTTTCAAAATATGTTTTTTTTATTCTCATATGTTTTTGTATTTTTTATAATATTTCTTTTGAGCTATAGTTGGTGGCAAAATATTTATATTTCTTTTTGTATAATTAAGGGTGTTTCAAAGGATCTGTTCATCTTTTTTTAGGTAAAAATCTCCACAAATAGGTCTTCAAATAATAATTTTTTTATTTTGACATTTCTCGAACCAACAATTATATAATAATTCTTTGGTTCAATCTATCGCTTTCGCTAAGGAATAAGTCCAAAAATTCTTACTAAACAATTGGTTATTGACTTCATCAATTATTGTAATTATACGACTCAATTAGAATATTTTAACTAGCTATCGACTATGTTATATATTTATTTAAGTTTCTATTTTATAAATAAATATTAAGAATTCTACCTACTTTGAAGTATTTATTTTATACCGCATTTTGCCAATTGAGATTTTATTTAATTTTTAAGTGTCATCAATTAAATTATATACTTTACGTATTAATCATATATATATTTCAATTTACTTATCTTATCCAAATTAATTTAAATTTTATATCGAATCATTCAATTTTTAATATGGTGAATATGTTATAATTAGTGAGTTTATACCTAATATATTAATATACCTGTTTAACATATTTAGAAGTTATTTATTGAAGTAATAAAATGTAAGTAACACATATATTAAAAAGTAGAAATAAAAACCTTCGACTAAACCATTACGATGGGTCGTGAACGGGGATGAAAATTTTATAGGGGGATGGGGACGGGAAATGAAAGTTTTCATCCTATTGTAATTCTTATATCATTCTTGTTCGACCTAGAGTAAATAAGGACGGTCGGAACGAGGATAAGTGTTTCCCAGCGTGGTACGAATGGGGTGTTACGGTCTGTCGGACTGTATTCATTACATTGTTATTTTTATAATATGTCTCTATGTTGATTATAGTTTATAATTCAATTTTAAAAATCATTATTTACATATTAATTGTTAATAACGTACATCACACTGATGTATAATTAATATTTCCCAAAATTTATAATTGCATATAGTAGAATGTAAAATAATTTTAAAGAAAAAACCATGAGCTCTATGAATGTTAGTAGAGTCATTTTAGTATAGTTATTTTGATAATTATAATAGTTAATTTCATTTTATTTTGAGTTTACATTACTAGATTAATTTTGCAATGAGCAAAATGTGATATATTATCACAATCTCTGCCGCGAATTGTTATCCCATGCAAAGCACGAGTGTAAATGCTAATTCAATTACTATTTTATGGAGAATACAGTAAATTAAGTTGTGTGAATTTTCATGAGTTGTTCCTCGCATATTTGTAGAATGGATTAGTACAAAATATAGGGGAAACTCTATTGAAGTTTTTATAGAATTGTTTCGAGTTAAATTAATTAAGTTTATTGGTATTACTCATTCTTTATTTTAATTATTTTTTTAGATTTTATGTTAATATTATCAACATCTATCACTATGGTTATTAGTTGACAAATTTGTCCCCCGTGCAACGCACGGATGAAACAGCTAGTGTATATTAAATAAGGGCGTAAAAGACAAATAATATTTTAATTACATTTTGAAAATGAATGTGGTCTATATTTTGGGACAGAAGAAAAATGAATAGTGGACTATATTTTTAGGACGGAGATAGTAATATTTTTCGACTTTCAATATAAAGAATTGAAATTCTGAACCCAATCAAATTGCATTAAATAGCATTAATACATATCATAATAAATTTTTGAACTAAATGTAGTTACTTAACAAACTACATTTCCTCAAACTTTCAAAACATTATATTTCAAAGTTCAAACAAGTAAAATAGTCATACATAATTATGCTTTTAAATTGCTGAATTGTAATGATTTTCAACCTGAGTTTGTGTCAATAAATATGTCTGAGGCATATTGAATTTTATCCGAATTCGATCGGATCCGATGATCCAGATATAGATTTATATATTAACTAAATATCTGATGGATTATTCATATCCAATAGATCAATTAATTTTTCTTATAGGAACAGGTCGCATTGGATTTAGGCAAATCCAATGTGTATCCTATTTGTTCACAGCTTTATGGATCAGGCTGAGTTGTTTGTGCTAAAGCAACCTTAATTTCCAAAACAATGTATTCAAGTAAATTCCACTATCCGCATGGAGAAAAGTAGATCAACAAGAAACCACTCATCCACTTTTCACAAGCCTTACATTTTGAGCACAAATCAGTTAATTGCAGCCCAAGCCATGGAGACTAAGAGGGAACTTTCAGCAAGCCAAATAATCAAAGAATCACACAAAACAACCACCTTTAATTTACAGATTACAAACAACTCACCACAATATCTAAGGCCTACTCCACAAGATTTCAATCCATTTTCAAGCAAATATATATTACTGCTATGATTTGATCAAGCTTGTAATCTCATTATAATTTTGTGTGGTTCTTGGTTTCTCTTCTCTTTTCTGCTTGGACAGAGTCAAGAAAGATATAGTTCTAGCCGAAATCACCTTCCTCACAAGTAATTTCCATCTATCATCCTCTCCTCTTCTATCTTGCTGCACTTTCCATTTAAACTGCCTGCCAAAATAATCAATGCATTATTCACATACAGCACTAATCTCGACAAACTAAAAACAACAGAATTTAGAAAGTTTCTTTCACCTGCAAAGAGGCACTCTGCATTCATCTGGATAATCACAAATTGAGGAGTGCAATCTTAGGAGTTGCCACATTCGCTTACAGCGCAAACAACCACCATTAACCCTTTTTTGACAAGCTGCAAAGTGTTTGATCAGAAGTTGAAGACCTTGACAAGTGGAAAACTTGCTACATGGATTTGTGTTCTTGGTGGGATCCATGTCGTAAGGGCCCACACTCGTGCACCCTTCCGTACATATGTGCTCAAGACAATCCATTGCTTCACTTAGTTGCAGATACAACCCCTGCTCTTGCTTGTGCCTCCTAGTCCTCTTCTTCCTCTATTGTTACAAAATCAATTTGAACCATTAGATATGAAGAAAAAATCATGAAAACCATGTCAAATGTCTAATTGAAACGAAGAATTAATCTACTTGTACAATGAAATATGTATAGAACTGATGTAAGAGTTCTGTAATAACTGATTTACAACTGTCACAATTTTTCTGTTAACTATCTGCACCGATTTGATCAATGCATATAACATAGTCCTTGAAATGAAATATGGAGCTAACAAGGGACAGTGCTTAGGTTCGTACCGATTCTTCTTCATCAATGAACTGTAAAATTTGGAGTTCGGTCGAAGGATCGTGATTTTGCAGAAACTTCCATCCTTCTGTCTGTTCAACAGCCTTGAAATTCTTAGATAACGACTTCATACACCTGATGTATAGATCAGGTGCATCGCAGAGTCGAGCAAGCTGCAGTACATCCACTACATTGTCGATCGTCAACAGCTCCGATAACCCACCTGTACATCTCTGCTTCAACAGGGGTACCAAATACACGTGAGACAAAGCCAGCAGGTGAATCGCATACTTCTCCATCTGCTCGTCACTACACCTGAACAAAACCAAAATTGAATTTTCATAACTTGGATTGCATAATTGTAAAGCAATAATTTTGAAACCGTTATAGTTAATCAATAATGATGGATAATTAAATATTGCAGTTAATTAATCAAAAAAATTAACGCAATAATTACGCTCACTTGGAAGAATATAAAAACTGTACGAACACAGAAACGGCGTCACAGGGAACGCCGAGAATCGGAATTTTCCTCTCAGAGCTCCACTGGTTTTGCGGTCCCTCAATTATGTTCCCCAGCACCGGCGATGCCGAAGCCTACGGAGATACATATCACATTTCAAACTAGTTTTTTCTAAAGCATTTGATTTTTAAAAAAAAAAAAAAGAAGAAGAAATGATATATTGAAATTAAAATAGATATGAATAACATATTTAACGATACAAAACAATCAAAATTCAAATTAAAACATAATACCAGCATAATAGAATGAGCAGGAATGCGTAGACCATCAGAGGTAATAATTGTAACGTCGGGTTCCGGAAACTCTTCGCCTTCACCGGCGTCGGAGAACGGAGAGTTGGCTTTCAGTTTCATTTCACCGGCAAAATTTGTCGGCATAAGGACCATAATTATGATATCGTGGAAATGTATTTCGTAATTATTTCCCGGCGGTAATTATGAACCCGCGAAAGGCGTGATGAATGGATTTATAGAGTTTTACGTATGATGATATAAGAAATTTGAAGAAAGTCGAATTCATTTGCTGTATTAATAGACAACGTCCCTTCCAGTGTATGAGATGTAGACGGGATCACAAAATCTTTTTTTAAGATACTTCTGAGTTTCGAATTTCCCATAGGTGGACTAGCATGATAAATTGATAATTATTACCCCTGTACCGCTGTAGCGAGGAGGAAAAGTCGGCTTGCTCAATTATACAAGAAGCACTTTTTAACCATTACATTTTTTTAAATTTTCACACATTTTTTTATATATTTTTTTAAATTTAAACTAATCATATCCACCGGAAACGATCTAGCACTATAGATGATGTCGTATCTACGGCATCACAGATGGCATTTCAGAATCGATCAGATCTCTATTTTGAAATCTGAAACCAGATTTAGAATCAGCACTGCGATGAAAAATTCTAGAAATTTTCCAAATTTTTTCCGGTGACACCATAGCCGCCGTGGCCCCGGTCAAAGTTTTGGCACTATTTTTTGCCCAAAAATAGTGCCAAAACTTTGAGCGATGGCCACGAAGGCCACGGTATCGCAGAAAAAATTCGGAAAATTCCTGAAACTCCCCATAGCAGTGCTGATTCTAAATCTGGTCTCGAATTTCAAAATTAAGATCTGATCAATTTTGAAAATGCCAAATCTCGTAGGACCTATTTGTACTGTACAAATCTCTACCATTCAACTCCACTCATTTTTTCTCCTATATAAAATAAAAATCAATTTTTACATATACACTAATACGCCCTAAATTTCACCAACTACAATCTACTTTTTTCTCTCCCATCTTTTTCACCCATTAAAATATTGATTTGACAATTTACTTATATTTTTAATACATTTTCTCTAAATTTCAACCACACATTCTACGTGAAATTCGAGTAAACCAAACTTATTTTTTATAGAACAAGACCATAATAACTAATATTGGGAAGTATATTAGTTTTTTTTTTACCGATAAAAGAGAAAACCTTTATTCGGTCGGTGATTATTATTATTTTTTGGAAAAAAAAATTCCTTTTCTTTTTTAAGTTTCCCAGGCGCCACCATGTAATTTTCTAAGGACATGTTTAGTACATTTAAAAAAAAAAATCATTTTCTCTTTTACCATTTGCAAACCATTTATTACAATAATTTTGACCTTTTTATATATATTTTTTTATCTCTATATTATAAATTTGAAAGTGTTACATGGGCAAATGTACTTATGTGGCAGTGCCAAGTTTGGCACTGCTTTTAAGGGGATTAATTATTTTCCTTATTTAATTTTTTAATTTATCTTATTTGGTATTAGTTTTCTTATTTTTCTTTTTTATATATATTTTATTTTTTACATGTATAAAAATTTTTGAATTAATTTCTATAAATTTTTTTAATTCCTTTATATTTAGTATTGTATACATGAATGAAAATATAATAATAGATTGCTTATAGTACCTATAAAACTAATTCTGAAAATAAAAATTAATATTTTCTATATATTTTTTAATTTTAATTTTTGGATATTACATTAATTACTTTATACACATTTTAATTTTCGAATGAATTATATATATACATATATCTTTTTATTAACAAAATTTGAAACACCAACTTGGTACAGTACCACATTGGCAGCGATTTTATGTTTTAGAAAAAAACTTTTTACATACTCAAAAATTAAATAAAAAATCTTATGTTTTATATTTACCACATTAAAAGCGTAGTTTTATATAGTTTTCATGGATAATATAAATTGAGCAGTTCAAATAATGGGTGATTATTTTAGATCAAATATTTGATTAGTGAAATAATTAAATTGTAATCAATAATTAACTAATTAGAAAACAAAAAAAAAAAAAGACAACATTCATGTCTCATTTCCTCATTTGGAAGGCCACTTAAAAAATAATTATAAAATTATCATTTAATCATCTCTTCATTTTTACCAAAAAAAATGACATGTACCAAAAATTAATTTTTTATTTTTTAATATTTAGTATTACAAGCATTAATGAAAATGTGATAAGACATCAAAATCATAACTTACAAATTACAATACCACTTAAATTAATTTTGAAAATGAGAATTAACTTTTTTATATACATTTTAATTTATGAATTCTATATATACACACACACAAATATATATATATATATATATATATATATATATAAAGTTTTGTTATGGTGTCGACACATGGGTAGATCGGCGCCCACCTACCCTCTCCCACCATCTTGGAATACGTGTTGAGCATTCGCCCATGTGTAGGCAACAGAATATTTGTCTAACAACACCATGTTATCAGTGTCATATTGGTACGCATTTTCTTCAAAAAAATAAAATTTGGAAATAAATTTTAAGTTTGATTTTCTTTAATTTCACCTTATTTAAAAAAGCAATTTTATGGAATTGTTTTTTAAAAGAACAAACAAACAAAAAATAATTTTAAATTTAGAAATAAATGTTAATTGTTTATTCTTTTTAAAATTTTATTCTATACACAAATGCGTTTTAAGTATATGATTTATTGATTGATGTTATTTATTACTAAATAAAAGAAGAAAACTGGGATTGTAGCATGTGTTTATTTAAAAAAAGAAAAATTTGACTCAAATTGGAAAGTAAACTTCAAATTGAATATGACAAATGGATTATATTTAGTTGATTGATGCTGTTTAGTATTTGATTTTATTAATTTTGACTAATAGCGGCATAAATAAAATAGGATAACTCGATTTGGATATGGCCCGAATTTAATTCAATATTCAGTATTCGTATATTATAATAATAAAAAATTTCGAGTAATAGTCACAAAAATAAAAAAAAAGGAAACCTTGAATTGGATATGGCTCGAATTAGGTAAGGCCCAATTGGCAATTTACTCCACTTTTTTAATAGAATTACAGTGTCAAATTCGTATGTTTAATTTTATTTGAAATAAATTGTAAGACCCCTGTACATTACATGGGTCTAATATTAGTTTTTATTATATTTTCTTTACTTTCCAACCAACATTTAAAAATCATTTTCAATCATATCTACTAAACATATCTTAAATTTGGGATAATTAAGTATTTAGTCCTCAACATTTCTCACACTTTGTTTCCCCCCTCCCCCCCTCCTTTCCCCCTCCCCCCTTTTTTAGGGGAGGGGTCCAAGTGTTTTAAAAACAGGTGTCTTACTACGTCCATTTCACTGATAGTCACAATATTTGTAATTTTTTATTTAATAAGCTAAGAGTATTTCAATAATTTAACATATATATTGCCTATTTTATTATCACATGTGGATATAAGATTGAAGGTACTTGTAGCATTTTTATTCACAAATGATTGGGGAAACAAGCAACGCCAAGACTGGGCTGAGCAAAAAGAAAGCAGGTATTTGGAAGAAAAAATGACTCATTGAGAACATCTCCAATGATAATTGTCCATTCCCTTCTACATCCCATGTGACAATTAAATAGAAGGGTGTCTAGTCCACATGATGTTATATTTATTAAAAAAAAAAAACACTCAAATCTAAAAATCATCTCCATGTTATGAATAATTGAGAATAATTTGGTGGTTATGAATTATGAGGAATAATTTGGTGGAGGAATAATTTGGTGGAGGAATAATTTGGTAAAAGATGTAATTATTATATGTGAATGAGTATTATACTTGATGAAATTATGTAATTACGATTGTCTTGAATTCAGTTTTTCACATAAATAGAGCGATTATTAATGAAATTAAATTCTGAGAATTAGCCAGAATTCATTCTCTCTAAGTCTCTCTATTGTTTACATCTTTTATAACGCGTTATGTAGTCTACAGGCGAGTTTGAGTAATATGAAAGAAGTATCTTTCTAGATTTAAATCTTATAGATGATGTACGTCGAAAGCTGGATTATTCTGATGAATTAATTAAATCTCATCGATCACAAATAACTCTCTCTTTGCAAATCATCGTGAAAATTCAGTTTGTTCATATTCTTCTCTCATGATTCACAAATTCTTGGCCATAACTTGGAGATGTCAAAAATCCCAAAGGGTGGAAGAATGGAGTCGAAGAATTTTCGATCACGTAAATGGATTGCAAGTAAATCTCATCCATTAGAATAATTAGAGAAGGAAAAGATAAATCATATGATTTTATAATATAATAATATATTAAACTATAACATTCGTTTTATCGAGATATAAGGAGCATACATCATCAAAAATCAAATTTCTAGACTCATTATACTTTCGATTTATGAGTTCGATTGACACCAACATTGATAGGGTAATAACTCGTTTTGAAATATGTTATTATCAAACTTTCAAAATTTACAAATGACGATTGGCTAACTTTTGAAAAAGTTACAAAATAATCCTTGAATATTTTGATATTGATAAATTAAGTAGAAGGAGATAATTTTCCAATCATAAAACATTGATAAAAAATATTTTTGACAATTTTACCTACAATTGGAATGGACAATTTTACCTTAGGGTAAAAGCGAGCCTAATTTAATGACAGGTGAAAAATGGATAGAATATTTATGAAGAAATTCTAAATCCATTGATTATATAAAATGGGCAAGTCCAGTTTGAGTTAAAAGATCGGAATATTATTTTAACTCAGAAGAGTTCAATTACATAATGTACTTATTACAGAAGGATAAGTGTCTCTTTGTAGAAGTAATGAGTATTTGTTCTAGAAGAACAAATTTGCTCCGTAAAGCGATTGAATATTTAATTCTCGCACTTTATTTCTATGATTTAATTCTTTGTAATCCTACTTGATGATGGGTTCAATGAGTCATTTAAGCGGAAGGTTTTATATATTCACACTTTATATCTTTGAAGTGATGGGTAATCGCCTTCTACTTAGCAGTGATCCTACTCTGAAGAAGTAGTTAAACATTATGCAATTTAATTCTTGCTATTTAAATTAGTAAATTTATATTTATTGCAATAATTCCCATAAGGTGAGGTTCGACCACCTATTGGAGGAAATTTAATTTCTACAATTTAAATTTATGCACTTTATAGTTTGAGTATATTTCCAATGTGGTGGGTAATACCACCGATTGGTGTGCATATTTCAATGTGGTGGGTTATCTTCTGCGATTGGTTATGCTTAATCTCTCGGAAGAAGTAGTTGATCAAATATTCTAATCATACTCTCAAGTAGTAGACGATGAGAATAAAATTACTTCCCCATATATATCGAATATTAATGGAGAAAATTGAGCAAGTGGTACTTGAAGTTACTGATTGGATAAATAGCGAAAGTAAAATCTTTGAATAGATCCCATGTTGATAAATCAAAGAAAATATATCGCATGGAAAGCTTATATGAAGTAATCTCTATCGATGATGAGTTGTATTAATATGAGAATAAAATGCTCTTGAAGAAGCAAAATCACTAGATATACGTATTTGAATAAAGCGATATGATATTATTATTATTACTCAGGAAGAGTACAAAGCATTAAGTGGAACATATTGAGAATATCAAAAGATGGCATTAAACACTGAAAATATAGAAATGCAAAAGAATATACATCTTGAATCCATAAATGAGGGATGTCTGCGAGTATAAATACTCAGTAACTCTGCCACCATCAACATTAGGATTCATAATGAAATATTTAAAGGATCGAATTTCTTTTTAAACAGCCTTTGATGTGCGTGGCCAAGCGGACGCAGGCTTCCACGGATTCTTGAACATATGCGTGAAATTTGATGAGTAGTTCATCAGCGATCTTAGAGAAATAAGTATTTTCTCATTGAATGAGAGATAAACTTATTATTTACACTGATCTAGAAACGCTAGTAAGCCATCAAGAAATTATTAATATTCAACAAACCTATTGGTTTGACATGAAAGTTCAACTGTGCCCGAGGCTATATTGAATATTTCCTCCGAGTGTGTTGTAGCGCCTAGAAGGACAATGAAAGCATCACTATTATTCATCCGTATACATCATGCGATTGTGGATGGATTGGCTGTAACACCAACCTGCTGGACCCATGGTAGAAGCGGCTCCAATTGAGTATTAGATCCAACTAGATGGAAAGGTATTACACTCAAAACTCTTATTCCCCCATGATTGTCTGGCCATTATAAGTCTAGCTAAAAGTTTGTTGTTGGTTCCTCCATATAGTATATTGATTTCTTGTCTCACTAACTCTTTAAGTCGGGTTTGCCATATCCACATATTGGATATGGCCTGCAAATTAGATCCACCAAGAATACATACGGTTTTTAATATGGCGAGGTAAAAGTTGACTTGTATGAGATGATTCTAAAATCTCCACATCCATCTCTACTCCTATCTCTCTTTTTGCACTATATTTTCAACATGAGATATATGAATCCCTCTATTTAAAGAAAAATTTTAAAACCAATAATTGAGTGCACTATTTACTTTTTGACAAATATGAAAGAAAAAAAAATCTGAGAAAATTTTTTTAAGTGAAAATGACATATATCTGTCGGTTGATTGAAAAATAATATATATATACATATATATATCTTAAAATCGAAAAACAATATTTACAATTATAAGAAAAACATTGATCTTCGTTATTACCAGGCTTCCTTATATTAATATGGGAAAATCATTATGCTAAAATTTTCTACTAAATTTACAAGCAGGATCTTCTAAAGTAAGTTTTCAAGGCGTAATGCGTTTGTTGATCTTTGAATTTGGCCCATAAGGCCATTAGCTCTGTATGCGTGTCCACTGGATGTATCTCAAGAGCACATTGAATATCATCCAAAGACTCCTTACCGATCCATCCTTAATGAATGCTATTTTATCTTCTCGATTTACGGACAAGTACCCCTGATTACATCTAGTGTAGCATGTCCATCGAGCACACTTGTAGCATCCTCCTAATCTTTTGCTCTCGTTTCTTTGAAAAACTACTTTTACCCATACCAGGCATGTATTTAGAAGGAATTGAAACCTCACGGATAATCGAACCTTTGCTTCAATCAAGCATCGGATATCTTGTGGGATACCCACTTATTCATTAGTATCCTTAATCTTTCGACCTACATCGATAAATCCTTTTTAGGATTTTGATCATTAGTGATGGATAGTATTCAGAAGATTTGAAAGCATATAATCCATTATAATGTATAGACCCTTGTTAGGATGAATTTTGCAATAATTTTGATGATTTATTTATAGAATAATACGTAGCGTATGAAAATAAGACTCGATTTTAAATAAATAATATGAAGCGTAAGAGCTAAGACTTCCGTAGTTGAGCAGTAGCCAGGATGTGATGCGTGATGGTGTAACTCAGTGTTTGAATAGTGGTAGACAATAATGTCACCAAAGATGATGGAAATATGTCGGTGAATTATTTCTATGATAAATCATGTTGAGCACCTATCGGAATACTAGTGAAATCGATATAAATTTCTTGAACTAGAAGTTCAATAATACTCGTTTGCAAAAGCGTTTGACCATCCAGGTTTAAATAATTATTAAATCAATATTTCAAGTGAAGAATTAAAGGAGAATTCTTCAATGATTGTTCTACGATAAATGATGAAATCATTCTTGTGAAATATTGGGAATAAATCCCAAATATATTTGGAATAAAGGATGAGAAGTATGGGCCTTTCATCCTACATGTAATTTCTTAGATATTATGATATGGATCCTTTAGATAGTCACATTAATGTATATGATTAGTAATTTGAAATTCTGAAATATTTGCTCTGATATGAGCATGATTTCAGATTTAATGATAAAAATTTAGTAAATATATATATCCCAATACTTGAATAAATCCTGAAGGATTTGGTATGCTTGATATCTGAGTGGGATATTATATGGCAAAATGGAGTATTTAAAGTCCTCAAATAAATTGCCGATATATAGGAGAATAGAATCTGGCAGTCTAAATTCCCATTATTAAAGAATTTGAATGATGAGAACATATATGATTAAATCATACCAAGTATGTGAGTTTTGGTGTTCTAAATTTTCTCGGCATGAGGGGGAGTATTAAAGGTTGAAAATAATATGTGAAATGCATCATGTTATATCCTGAAATTGAAATCGAACTTGAAGTTCAAAGATGCATGAAAGGCTATGAACAATCGCATATATCATTTCGATGCTTTGATAAGTTAGCCAGGAAGCGTTGATATTTCCCCAATCATATATATCAAAGCAAATTATAAAGATGAGTCTTAATAACGAGGCATATGCTCTTGAAGAGTATATAGACATAACTATATTGTGTAATCCTACAAGAGGATTGATAATGAGATATCTCGATAAGTTATGTCGATATGGGAAAAAATGAAATTGAAATGTGTCGTATACACGATGAAAATGTAGCACTACATATGATCAATGATAATGAAAAATATTGAGATATATTGAAGATGATAAATGGTGAATGTGAAATCCTTAACTTATGAGATGATGAGATGATGATGACTAGTGCTCAAGTTTAAAGATAAGCATGGTGGTCATTATATGTTGCATGCTCATGAAAGTTAAATTACCGATCGTGTGTGTAGTAGAAAGGATTAAAAAGGATCGGTGGTGAGCAGGTGTTTATAGTACCCTAAAGGGTGAGCTAAGCCCACAGGAATGAAATAACTATTAAGTGAGTATTAAATATTAAATGATATATTTTAAGTGTTAGTTAGTTATGAAGGTTTACTTATATGTTTACATGTTTTTACGATGAATTTATATGTTTTTAAATTGTGTATTTGGAGACATGTGTTCATGGTGAATGTTTTGTAGTTGTGTAAGAAAATTGATGCTCTAAATGAGCAGAAGAGTATAAAATCAATGTATATGATACTTTGCTACAAATGTATGAAAGATTTTGAAATGCTTGCGGCATCTTTGTATAAAATCTGGCGTTGCACTCTTTTCCCTTGGTAGGTTTTATCCCATTAGGTTTTCCTAGCAAGGTTTTTAATGAGAAGCAAAAGGCGTATTCACATGAATAATCTTCTTTTTTCCCCGTTAGGGTTTTTCCACTTTGGGTTTCTAATAAGGTTTTAGGCATGTCGCGGTATATTGAAAACGATAGGAGAAATTGATACGATTGTATCTATTGGATCAAGTTATAATGGAGCTAATGCTTTAGATCAGCTTGATGATGATATTGAAATCATTTGAAGTAAATATATCAGTTCTCAGATATGAAATCAAGCAGGCTTGTACTCTTTTTCATTGATCAAGTTTTTTCCCCGCTGGGTTTTTCTTGAGGTTTTTAGCGAAGCTGACATGAATACTCTATCTGCATTTGAAGACATCGGGGGAGCAATATTTTGATGAAAGCGGTATATAACCACTCCTATCTGCTTGATCGGTTTTGGAAGTTTTTTCCCTATGGGTTTCTAAAACAGTCAGAAGACATTTGTATTAATAGTCATTCGAAGTGTTATGAATAATTGAGAATAATTTGGTGGTTATGAATTATGAGGAATAATTTGGTGGAGGAATAATTTGGTGGAGGAATAATTTGGTAAAAGATGTGTATTATATGTGAATGACTATATTTGCAGTAAATTATGTAATTACGATTGTCTTTAATTCAGTTTCACATAAATAGAGGCAGTTATTAATGAAATTCGTTCTCGAGAATTATTAGAATTAAATTCTCTACAAGTCTCTCTGTTGTTTACATCTTTTATATTATTTCCGATGATTATATGCAGATTCCACCTAATTAGGTCTAAAAATAAAATTTAAATATTTCTGTGATAAATTAGTGTTCATTGAATGTGACTATGTGAGACATCTCTCCTCATATTGTCTATTTTAGTCAATATTAAATTAGTCATGCATTGTCCTAATTAGCAATCATTGAATATATATATATATATATATATATATATATTAACCAAATACGGAAATACCTATTCTAGTTGATGTGTCAATCAATTTTTAACAACCCACATAACCATTGAAGTTGCTCTAATTGATGAGTTGCTGAGTATGTACAATATATTTTGATTGATTAATACATATACGCCTACATCTAATATACATTAAATTAGTGTATATTAGAAAATGACAAAGTTTAATGCCCCTTAACAAATGAAGTGAGTTATAATTTGAAAGGGAAAAAATAAATAGAAAACTATTTTCTTTATTTTTTTTTCTATTTATTTTTTTGAATGAAGAAAATTATTTTTAAGGATGAAGGGAGTGTATTATTTACATCTCCCGTACTTTTTCAACCACACATCTAAATAATATTTTTCACGCAATGACAGATAACAATGCACATGACGTGTTGGTGGGCAGATGAGCAATACGTTCCCCTCACGACGTGGGAATTGTGATAGGTGGCGCCCATTCGGCCCATCCCTGTGGGCACCAGAGCCTTACAAACATTAATTAACATTTACGCTGAGGTAATCCTGTGACTGAGAGTTTCTTCTTTGCAATCTCGATGCATCTCCCTCAATCTTCGACCAAGTTCATGCATATACGTCTCTCTATAGCTGATTTGATCCCATTTATTTATTCAATTCATTTAACATCTTAATTCACACACTGTCAATTCTGCCAATCAGCGAAATTTGCAGAGCAGAAGAAGAACAATCAACAATGGCGTCCAACCCGGATCTAGATGTTCCGGACCGACCCGGTCTCGAATTAGCCCAATTCGCCGCCGGTTGCTTCTGGGGAGTTGAATTGGCGTTTCAGCGATTGGAGGGCGTAGTGAAAACTGAAGTCGGTTATTCTCAGGGCCATTTGGACAATCCGGATTACAAAACTGTGTGTACCGGTACCAGTAATCATGCTGAAGTGGTTCGGATCCAGTTTGACCCTACTGTTTGCCCTTATACGAATCTTTTGTCCCTCTTTTGGAGCCGCCATGATCCCACCTCGCTCAATCGCCAGGTACGACGTCGTTTCTTGACTTTCTATGTTTTGTCTGGTGATTTGTGTCTGTTTAATGAAAGTCAGGACATTTAGGAGTTTTCAAATTGATCGAATTAGTGAAACTTTCGCATCTACAGTACAATTTTACTTTAATGTGATAAGTTTCTGTTTACAATAATGACTTTTCTTTGCATGAGAATATTTGATCGAGAAAATTGTGGAGTATTTTCTCATGAATAAATATAGAAAATGGCAGCTTTTTATTGAAATTAAATGCATTTTGTGACAGGGAAATGATGTTGGAACTCAGTACAGGTCAGGAATATACTACTACAATGAGACTCAAGCCCAGTTAGCACGAGAATCATTGGAAGCAAAGCAGAATGAGTTCCCAAATCAGAAGATTGTCACTGAAATTCTTCCTGCAAAGAAGTTTTATCGAGCAGAAGAGTACCACCAGCAATACCTTGAGAAGGGTGGTGGCCAAGGCCTGAAACAGTCGGCTGCTAAGGGCTGCAACGACCCGATCAGATGCTATGGTTGATGCAACAAGCAAAGCCAGGGGCACCCCATGTCTAAGATAGTTAATGGAATATATGTGCCTAGGTTATGGTACTACTCTAATTACATATTTGAGAATTGTACTTTGTGTTTTGAATGATCTAGTTTTGTCATAGATTTGATGTTTGTGCTGATGGTTTAAGTGCTCAATTGTAAAAGATTTGGTTTTGAAAACTTGGGTGTTCATTACGATTGTGTTTTTATTGTTAAATTTGTAGCATTGTTTCAATAAATTAAATACAAAAAATACTATAGAATAATATGTTGCTCGCTGTCAGACCTATTTTGTATCTAGCATCTGGCAACTAATATATCATTGTCAAGCGGCAAAACACTGCCACTTTACAGAAACATACTGATAAGCAACATATGTTGTTCAACAGCGAAATAGCGAATGCCATATCTACTATGTAGAAAGCCAAGAAATGACAGACATAACATTGTCAATAGATTGCGGGGACCCTGCTTTCGTGTGATTATTTATTGCAAAGTGTTGGCTTTGTGGATGTGATTCTTGAAAAACAACCGAATAAGTAGCTGCAATTTAGATACTGTTGGGTCATCGACAACACCCTTCTCTGTAAACGAAACACAAACGAAGTCACAGGTATTCCAAACTATACCCACCCCTATTTTCTATCCGACTCAAAGAAGCAAATTGTTTCACCAAAAATACACACCCCAAAACAATAAATTAAACACTTTCCTGAGACACTTTCCTATTGCTTTCTACCTTTCAATTAACAAATTGCACAACAACAATAGAGCAGAGTAGGGGAGAGAGAGCGAGAGAGTTACACAGCTCGAATTCTATCGATCCAATCAACGCTCTTGCGTGCTTTCTCAAACTGAAGATCCACACTCATTCGAGGCTTTTCATGATATTCAACACTCCTGCGAGATCTTTCTACATTATCTGAGTAAACCCTCAACTTTCCAACTTTGTCGTCAGTAAGAAATTTGTATTCATAATTCTTCAGTTTTTCAGGCCTATCAGTGCTCCGCCTAGGTTTCTCCCTCCGATCAGTGCTCTTCCTTGGAGTCTCAAAACGATCAGTGCTCCTTCGGGAATTTTCAGGCCGGTCGACACTTGTCCTTCTCCGAGAAGGTGGGGTCTCAACTGTAGAGATAAACTTCTTTAGATGCCTAAGATACTCGGGATACAGTTCTAAGTTACAGTGATTTCCTCCCTTGAGCCATAAAGGTTCATACTTCTCTTGGCACAGTTCATACAGTTGTTTCCCATGAGAACAGTCTACAACTTCATCAGAAGTGCCCTGGGTTGAAAGTGAGTGTAAAAGAGAATGATTTTCGAAAAAGTTCTAACAAACTCACTCTTGTATGAATGGGGTATACAAAAATAGGTACTTACATGAATAATAAGAACTGGACATTTCACCAACGGGATTTTGTCTATATTCTGCATCACATCAACAAGAAGAATTCAGCCACTGTTCATGTTAACTTTTTTCTATCTACAACTCGACTTCTACAGCCAGTCAAACTCAAATATCAATATCAACCACATATCTCACATCATTACTCATTAAGCATTATTGTCCACTCACCTCGTGATCCCTACCACTATTCAAATAGACAGTTAATTTTTAGGTGGAAAAAAGTGTATCCCAACACAGTTTTAGTCACAGAATGGATTAGAAAGATGTAGAAACAGTAGATGCGTATTGCTGATGCTGAGTATATAAGTCTTACCTTATAGATATCAAACCAGTATGAGCGTTTGACAGGATACATGACTCTTAAGCCTGACAAGATTGGACTGTGCAAAATTACAGCCCTTAGACGAGGCAATCGAGCTGCAAGATCTAAAGTGGGGCCACTTCCAACAGATTGACCGTAAAGAATGATGTCTTCTTGCTTGGCACCATAGCTCTCCTCAAGGCACTTATACGCAGCTTCAATGTCTGCATAAGTATTATGCTCACTTGGCTGAAATAAAGAAAACATCCTAGTTTAACAAGCGCTGTCAAGCATCCAAATGATTCGGTGTAAAATGAGAAGATTTTTAGCAAAAGTTTCACTTGCCGATTACCTTTCCTGTTGACTGTCCATAACCTGAGTAATCATACCTGCATAACAAATAAAACCAATTCATAATCTACCCAACTAGTGTCATAAAAGGAACTCTTATGGGTAATTTCTACATGATCTTAAATCCAATATAAAATCGGCCCCATGTCAAAGTAATCTACACCGTCCAACTAAATCATAACCATAACGAATATGAATTAACAGTCAAAAGATTCTATATAAATGAATCCTCAACCCGCAAGTGAACAGTCCGCAAAATTTGCTTGCTCAAAATTTCATTTCCGACAAGTGAAGCAAATTTCAAGTCACTAATCATTGAACTCATGAGTTTTGTCCACCACCAAATAGATGAGAATCAGTTGTGGGCAGCAAATCGCACTTCCCTGATACTGTCCTATAACATTTTATGCTATGCAGAATGCGATAGGTAAAATTTGTGACAGCATTTTAACTTGAATGACAGACAGCATAGGCTTTCGAGAAACTGGACAAGACAAGCAATTGTGATATTCAAGGTTGTGAAGTTAAATCTCGTGAATTGACCACATTAGCATGTTGACAGAGACACCACCATTCCTAGATTCCTAGTACTGGATGTCTCTTTCCTAAATGTTGAGACTGTGACTTGTTCCTAATGGTTGAGATAGTAAATCTAATGCAAGAGATTATTTAGTCTAGAATACACACTAATATAGTAAAATCAGGAGCCTTCATTCCCACTGCTTCTCTCTCTTTCTTCCAAAATCTTATACTTTTCTGTATAATTTCATCTCAATCAACATAACTTAGGGTCATATTCGTCGTCAAAAAGAGGTATACCAGTGATCTAATCCATCAAAACACTCGTATGTGCTCATCAAAAACAAGGTTTTTTCCCCCTTAATTATTTAATTATTTAATTATTGTCATATTAACACATATAGATGCATTCATAACATACCGCATTTTATGAAATTATTATATATGATCTTTTATCTGTAATTTTCAATACAGACATAAACCTAGGGTTTCGGATCAATTTCACCGCAATTCATATGAAATTGTTCCAAAATTGAACTCATATAACAATTAAACAATGAATCCACCAAAAGATTATCCAGAAATCAGCTCAAATTCATCCACAAAACATACAGTTAATTCAAACAGCTCCCTGTCCAAAATTGAAACTAAACACAAGCAGAAAACAAGAAAAAATTACCCCATGAGGTTGACTTTGAGGTGGATGCTGAGCTCTATGAAGAGCTCATACATCTGGCCAATGTCCGCCGCGTTGCCGTGGGAGTAAAGCAGGGTGGAAGTAGCCATGGGGTACCGTATATATACAGAGATGATTTCGTTGCCCCGCCGCGTCGGAAGCTTCAAAACGTCGACGTTTTCGCGGTGAGCGAAATTGTCCAGTAGCAGCAGCCCAGTTGCCTCGTCCGTGATCAGCTTGTAACTCGGTGGGCTCGGGGGAAAAAATGCTAGCTTGGCCGCCATTGATGACGTCACCCCTCCCATATTTCTCTCTCTCGCTATATCTACCTGCTATCTTTGCTCCTCTTTCATGAAAACTGTAGTGATTTATGTTTGTGCCCGTGGGAGAATTGGTTTCTGTATTGTCTTCGTGTAGAAAGAAGAAAGACGAGTCGACTCACGAGTTGAGTTTCTTTACCAATTTGTATCAATGATATTCCTATGACCGTTGGTATAGTGTTATCGAATGTTATTTTGAGAACATTTTCCAGTAATCTTCTCTTACTTTTAACTAAAATATTTTTAAAGAAATCACTTTTCCTATGACATTACTATTTTTAATTTTAAATGAAAGTTTTGTTATGCCCAAATTGCAAGCGATGATAAAATATTAATTGATTTATTTCAAATCTTATTATATATATATATGCCTTGTTCTTTATTAGATAAAATTTTATTCGAGTAGGTCAATTGTGATGCTTTAAATGAAAGATATAGTATATTAAAAAGAGAGAAAATTAAAAAATATATATATAAAATAATTGTGTGTGATTAAAAAAAAGAGAAAATTATTTTTTGAAAATTATTGTGAATCAAATAAGGCCATAATATAATAGATCGATTATTACTTATTCACTATCATCATATTATTATAAATAATTATGGTCGACGTGATTATTCTATCAAAAAATAGAACTGCAACGTAAATAAAAAAAAAATTATTTTATGTTTACGGTAGCACTCACATCACTTCGAGATTAAGAACACTAAACATAAATTTATTGTATCTGTTAGATACGTATAACTAAAATATTAGAAATATGAATGTGTCCAAGGAGACAAACATGAAATATTGATTCGTGATTTGATAATATTAAGATAATTTTATGATACCGTCACATTCAATAAAATGACAGGTAAATACAATCCAGCTCACTCATCTAGTGGTCAAAATTAATACACAAATCAAAGATTTGCAGGTATAATTGGGCCTCATGCTGGGGCCCAAATGTGGGGATTGCAAATGAATGTGGCTTCATGTGTCTTGGCATCTCCAATGCATAATGGACATCGGGGAATGAAAAGAAATGTAAGGAGAAAATAAAAGAAAAAAAAAGATGAGAGAAGTGTAAATAAATTTAAAAATAATAATAAAATAATGGCGAGAGAATTTTAAATAGGTGTTTATTTTTGGATATAGCATTGGAATTCATGAAATTCATCAAGAAAAAATAATATAAATGAAAGAAAAGTGATTAAAAATACGAAACTTATTCACAATTCTTACTCCTATTGCTCTATAATGTATTTTGGCAATTGATAAATGCATTGGAGGAGTGTGTCAATCTTGTTAATTGTCAAAAATGCTTGTGCCCCCACTTCCCCTACCCACTCACCCCCTAACCAGAACACCCCCAACAAAAAAAAAAAAAAAAAAAGAGGAGTGGGTGGGTTTTGGGGGGTCCCGGGGTGGGTGGGTTTGAGGGGTCGGCGGTTTTGCTTCTATTGAAATTGGATATATACCGCAATTTTCTGGGATCCACAAAATGGCCCTAATGATTTTATATGGCCTTGATTATGCCATACAGCCAAGGATTAAGGACACTGTTTTAGCCTTTTAGGACATGGGGATGGTGGTAGGTTATTATCAAGCCAAGTGTTGATTATATTAAGGCATGCCCATTAGGAATGTCTGAGTGCTAATAATTTGCCACTAGGTATGTCCGGGGATTAATAATTTGTGCTAGAAGCAGAAACAAGCACTAAAACCATGAAGTGCGAAAAATTATAGAGATGATGTTTTATTTTTATTTTTATTTTTTCTTAAAATTTAACAGCCTCTTTTACGTTTTTGTTTAATATATATATATATATATATATATATATATATATATATATTTCACTCGCATTTTGTACACTTTTGAACGCTAGACTAAAGTACTGTATAATGCTATCAAGTATCAATTATTATTATAAAACACATGCCATTCATTTTAAAGTCTTTCCAGCATGTAACCAGAGTGATATCAAATTTATTAATTAATTGCCAAAGTTTATTCTTATTCCACATTTTGAAATTCGAATAGAATGATGTGCATAATGTAATTTGTGATCGTTAAAAGCAAAACTCATGTGGGGGGTGGTATGCCAAATAATGTATAACATAAGGTGCCATGAATCTAAATTTAGAGAATAGACCCTTCAAATATGGCTCATATTGTTTAATATTATTCAATGATTTTATACCACAAGTATTAAAAAATGCTATTTTTTAAACTTTGGAAAAATACTATTTTGTGAACTTTGGAAAAATACTATTTTGTGAACTTTGGTAGTGGATGACTTTTTTTTAATTAATTTAAAAAATATCCATTATTCAATTCCCTAAATTCTTTTCTGTACATTATGTGAAAATGACTTTTTTCTCCATTGATCTTTTTCCCCTTAATTTTTTTCGCTTGATTTTTTTTTTTGACCCCACACTAGTTTTGCTATAATGACCATATATTTGACGAAACAGTGACAATTCATCGATCACTACTCAAAATATTTTGAACACCCAATGCTTCAAAGTTGAAGCTTATTGAATAACAGCCAGTTTCTAGTGCTCCTGGGAACAATGTAATTACGGTGCTTTCGCGGTGATTTCCGATCACATATGACATCTATTTTAAAATTTGAGACCAGATTTAGATCCAGCATAACAAGGCGGAGCTCCGGTAATTAGAGCAATTTTTCAGCGACACTGTGGTAATAGGTCAAAATTTTTTACTATAATTTGACCTACCCTGGAAGTACCGTACGGTGCTCCCGGGAGCACTTGAACATTTCCATATTGGATAATTGCTTGAATCCCTTCTTCCATTAAAAATTAACTTTATTTTTATTTTTTATACCACATTTAAAAGTGTTCTTATATATAACTTTTTCGATCGTATATTTGTAATCTAACCAAGAATAATAACAAAAATTTGATAGAAAAACATGCGCTTATTCACTTAGTTGAGCACATGTCACGTTCTAACTTCTAACAAATTATTCATCTTTTTTTTTTTCAAAGAATACATACAATACAATCACACAAAATATAGAAACTTAACATGCAAGTCTTAAACCATAATAATTTTAAATATCTCGGAATCAGATATATACCACACACACCCATTGAATATATATATATATATATATATATATGTATTTTCAAGTTGACTCTCTAATGTTGATTAAACCTTCACAACAACCCCAGCTTCCTGAAATGAAATGAAAACGAAAGGAATTAATGTACATGATCTTTTTCATTACTCTGCACTTGCATCAAGTTCCGACCCCTAGTAAGTAGAAGTCCAATATGGGCTTTGGTGACTGCTTCGTTGGCCCATTAAATTAAGACAAATAATATGAGCCGAATGCAACATAGGATAAATAAAATGCAAAATAATATGAGCTAATCTGATATTCCAAATTTTCAATGTACCAAAAAAACAGTGGCATGCGGTGAACGTGGATCGAACACGTGACCTTCAGATCTTCAGTCTGACGCTCTCCCAACTGAGCTATCCCCGCAAGTGACCAGAGTTCTCCTCTGGACAGATCTTAAATGGAAACAAAAGAAAAACAAAAGATTGGCAATTGATATTTAAGGAAAACGTTACTAGTTAGCTGGGTCCACGTAACTAGTAGCTCCATGCATCCGTCCATGGTCACGTGTTATGCCTATAACCTCGGCGTTGTTGGCTTGTTGCTCTATAGGTTTTATCTAATAAACGCAAGGAATTGTACAACAAGGGAACATATTCAATACCCTATAGTAACGAATGCCTCTACAGGTGCATGGATATAAGGAAAAATGATCTCATCCATATTGTGGGTAGGATATTCTACCCATAGTGGATACACGTTTCTCGATTGGTCACCACTCTCCTACTAATCAATGGATGACACCTATCCATTGTGGGTAGGATATCCTACCCATAGTGGGTAGGAGATCATTACCATGGATATAAGGGTGACCTTGAAAGGTCGTCCCTTGTTGAATCCAATTCTTGCAATGGAGGTACAAGGTGCAAGAGGATCCGATTATAGAGAGCGAATTGGGAAAAAAAAAGTAATTGGATAATTAACAATGATAAATCTAATAGGCACTCATCGGTGAAAGTATAAGTAAATTTTAGTAAATAATGTTTAAATTTCCGACTTTAGTAATTATTTTGTACTTTTATTGAAAGTTCAATCACCTTCAACAAAAATATTGAATGGTATTAGTTAAGCTAAATTGTTATGATCACTATATCATTATAATAACTTTAATTGATGATGAATTATATATGATACTCACATCTCATCTAACTTCCCATTACTAACTCTAATCTTTGCTTTGGCTATTATACAAAATAAAAACAACACACTTTTTCGACAAATCTGATCAAATTAAATTAATTAGATGCATTATTCTGTTGATACCGACTCTGCTAAAATATGCAGTACAGCACATGTTCAAGACTTTATTCAAACTTGGTTGGTTAATTAATGCATTTTAACTATTTTCATTTGTTTATTCCTCCAAATTAAAGAAATTACCTGAATCTTGTGGGACTTTGAAATCTCCTTGTAAAAATCATGTGTGTAGTAGCGATTTCATGGAAATATACTCATGCACAAGATAATGTGGAACATGTGGGTAATTTAATTTTTTATTTTTAACAATAGTAGGTAGAATGTTTAAATCAAAAATGTGTTCAGATACATGTTTTTTAATTAAAAATTAATTTTTTAGGTTGTACAGTGACGGAGATAACACGATAACTAGATAATAATAATAATAATATAATGAATGAGAATATGAGATAGTGTGTAATTTTGAATTTAAACATTTATTGAATAATAAATGTTAATTTTGAATAATAGTAGAATTAATTTTTAAGTAGAAAAGTGTTAAAATGAATACCTTGTTGTAGTTTTGTTTTAAAAAAATAAAAAATCTAGAGAGCATTCGGTCAAAATGTGATTGAAAACTAATAAAAATTAATTATGATTTCCACTTTAGAATGTATAATTTAAAATGAATAAGAAACTGAGTTCTATTAAGCTGATTCCAAACAAGCACCAAGTCGTTGTGAATTCTGGAAGCATCGAAGGGTCTTCAAGTTTTAGCATGGTTTAGAGTTCATCAAGTTTTAGCGACTCAATTTGATAAACTAATCAAACGAGTACAGGAATTTTGAAATTGAAATTGAAATTGGTCTGCACACGAGCCCTCATTGTGAGGCATAATATATGTAACATATATATCACTGTTGAACTATTGAATTTATTGAACCAAGAAATACTCTAAGCTAGCACATCCTAATTGATCTATCACTTCATTGAGAACAAAGTATTGTATGACGATCATGTCGAATTAGATATCACAACCATTATGTTATAGAATTACTATATAGATATATCAGCAACGATCCGGTGCCATCAATGGCACCGTAAGTCGGGGCATTTTCTGGTCCTGTCGGACTTCCGTTTTGAAATCCTAAACCAAATCTACAATCAGCACGACAATGGAGAGTTCCAACAATTTGAAAAATTTTCCGACGACATCGTAATGGCCGATCTAAGTTTAATTTGGCCCATCTCAAGATGACACATGACATATGACATCTCAAAATGTATATTGAGTACTTGTACCATCACTTTTACCCATTAATCAAACAAGTCCGAAGTCTTAATAGTTCTCACAAAATATTCTTTATGATTGATTTGAAGTAGAATCAAAGATTGGAATAGCACAGGCCATTGACAAACCGAAAGCCAACAAACCTATATACTATTGGCACTTGGACCACAATCACCACATTAAGTATTCTTCAATTAAAGAATTGTTAAAGTTTGTCCAAATGGCATCATTTCCCAAGCTCCCTCTATGTTTTATTAATCCTCAACTCCATTAGCTTATTCTCTCTTCATGTGCAACCTCTTTTTCTATATCTCGATCTCTTAATTACTCTGTAACTCTTTCTTTTTCAAACAGTTTTCTGCAAATTAATAACAATGGAGGATTTTATTTCCACAAGTGAGTCAAAATCCACAGTTTCTGAAGAAACAAGTTTTAGCAGTCTTGATTCAAATGCAACCCCATCAAAACCCTCCATTTCCCATTTCCATATTGCTTCTCTTGGAACCCTAGCTAAGTCTAACTCACAGATCAGCTGCCTTGCGGTGCACGACAACAATTTTTACGCCGCATCTGACAATGAAATCAACGTCTTTAGATTAACCGATTACCGGGATTATGCCCTAATCGACACATTTAATTGCAGTGATTCATCACCCGGTTTGATCAAGTGCATTGCATTCGGTAACGGAAAGATCTTCACCGCACATCAAGATTGCAAGATTAGGGTTTGGCAACTTACATCCACCAATAAGCACCGTCTGATCTCCACACTTCCGACGTTTAAAGACCGTTTGTCTCGATGCATGTTAGCGAAAAACTACGTTCAAGTTCGACGTCACAAGCAGAAGCTATGGATTGAACATTCAGACACAGTCTCATGTTTAGCTGTTACCAATGGACTAATGTATTCATCTTCATGGGACAAGAGTTTTAAAGCATGGAGAATTTCAGACGGTACTATGAATTGTTTAGCATCGGTTAAAAATGCGCATTCTGACGCTGTCAATGCAATCATTGCATCTCCCGATGGAATAATACTCACGGGCTCATCCGACGGTCAGATAAAAGTGTGGGAGAGAGTTGAAAGAACCCACAAATTGTTGATGACTTTGAAGAAACACACGTCTAGCGTAAATGCGTTAGCGATGAAAGATGATGGTGGGGTAATTTTTTCCGGTGGTGGAGATGGGGTGGTTTTGGCTTGGAAGAGGGAGGAGAGGGGTAGTTATGTGGTGGTGAAAGGGCCATTGGTGGGACATAGAGGGGCTATATTGTGTTTGAGTTATGTAAATGATAGTAATGTATTGTTGAGTGGTTCATCTGATAAAAGTGTAAGAATTTGGCAAGAATTTAAGGAAGGGTATTGTTGTTTGGGGGTTCTTGAAGGGCATTGTAAACCAATTAAGTCAATTGTTGCAGTTTGTCATGGAGATTTGGATGAAAATCTAATTGTTTTTAGTGGGAGTTTGGATGGAGAAATTAGAGTTTGGAATGTTACAATTTCATCTGTCTACACCAGAAAACACCTCTGATACTTCTCGACTTGCTCCTTATACATTAAGGATAATTATCATGACGTAGACAATATATTACCTCTTCTGTGTAAGTGGACTATGTCAGTCGATACAACTAAACAGGGGTACGTAGCTTTCAATAGTACAAGAAATGTTGTTGTCACTTTAATTACCGATTTTTAAACAAAGATTAGCTTATTCATAATTATTTGAGAAGAGATGTTGGAATGGAGGCACGGCTATACTATGAATGGTGGTTTTTAAGTATGGTAATGTATGAAGGAACAAATTTTAATTGCTTATATATGATTTACGATAAGTCAATTTGTACGGTTAAATAGTTAATTATACTAATGGTATATTTGTCGGGATCTTTATTCAAGTTCAGTGAATGATCGATAATGAATACATTAATTACTATGTAATATAATTATTCATGCATCAAGAGTTTCTTGATATCATGTCTTATTCCTCAATTCTTGGCTTCCCAGAAAACATTATCTTGATACTGTATCACGTGCCTTGATGTAAATATAAATGAATAGATACTTGTTCATTTGACCTATATACAAAATTTCCACTTGCTTAAAGAAAATGGAAACAGTTCTCTAGGATTAATCAATCAAAATTGGTACTTTATAGGATATCAAGAAGGAATTAACCAAAAAAAAAAAAAAAACAGAAGGAATTAAAGTCATAATGGGCGGAGGTTTTCTACTTTTCTCAGTGCACTTGTTAACCTATAAAGTATGAAAACACATAAAGGTTCCGTTTATTAATTTATGGTTGCTCCTATGAAATTCTGGAAACATGCAGCCACTAGCCACTGCCTTTATGCTACAAATGAACGGTTTACTATTTTTTTACTATATTTTATTTATTTATGAAACTCATTTTCAATTATATTATTGTGGAATTTGTTATAGCTTTTATAATTTTCAATCACATTTTAACCACGCGAGATGCTCTTAAACTATTCATATCAAACAGGGATGTTTGAAGTCGTTTAGAAATGTAGAGTTTATCAAGAGGGCGAATGATGGATGGAAAAAAAAAAGTTACTTTGAAAAGGTGCTTGAATAAAATGTAAATTGAGAAATTGTGTAAGTATCATAAAAGACTTTGCCAATCAAATTTTAAATTAAAAAAAAGGGACTTTGCCAATCAAATATATGTATGCTTTTTTTTTTTTAATCTTTGAATTTGACAAATTAATTAATATCGCCTGAAGTGTTTTAGTTATCATTCAACGATTGAGTTACTAGAAGATTTCTTGCTTCTTCCTTTTTTTTTTTTTCATCCTCTCCCCATTCAACACTATCTTTGCAATTTAAGTTAACAATTTAATTAAAAGAAAAGGAAGGAAAGAAAACGTTGCTCAAAGAAAGTCTTGAACAACGGATAAAAGAACTTTGTGCAGAACTTGCAGAAAAAATGTATTGTATATAAGTAGATAGTAATAGAGTCTAGAGTATGATGTAACTACGATATTTAAAAGTTTTAAACTAATTCAAGAGAGAAGAATTAATTTACTAATTTATGTTAAAATCTGCAACACAATAATTCTTCATTCTCCAATTGCATGTCTATGCAGAAAGTGCAAAAGACTACTTGTGTTATACCTTTTATTTATTTATTTATTTGTTACTTAACCAATTAATTAAGAGAGTTCAAAAGGTACAGCCAAATGAGTGCTTTTTCACATGGAATACATGATACTTTACATGATATTGACAGGCTTAAAACTTAAATGACATCAGATTCTACCATTAATTTGGTTACCCATTGTAAAAGTAATTTGATCCTTGGAATTGCATTAATTCTGGTTTCATGAATAACATTATAGCATCAATTTAGGTACCAATCAAATGTCAATAATGAATTGAATTATCTTAAAAGTAAGAATGTAACTATGTAAGTACAAACCCACAGCTTCGTTCAGATACCCACGTGGGTACTGAATCCAGGCCACGTGAAGCTCTCATAGTGCCCCATCTCACATGAATTTTTTAATTTTTATTTTATTTTTTAGTATCTACGTTAAGTTAGATAAATATTATTAATATATAACTGCCCCGATGGTGGGGCCGATGGGACCCCATGAATTTTTGTTAGGGACCCATAGTGGGTATACCTGAACATTGCTCTACAAACGCATTTAATCAAGAGAATATAATATATATTTAAAGAGGTATGCATAACAATATATAGAGTTGTGTAGTTATTTCCAATGTGTTTTACTTGAAATTGAGTTTAAATTTTATTCGAATGTATCCTTTATAAAATTATTCAATTTTTAATTCGAAAAAACATAACACTAAGTTAAGTTCTTCTTTTGCACTGTTTCTTGACATGCTAATAATTGATGCACTAAGCAGTGTGAAATAAACTAAAGCTCTCCATTGTCGGTACGTAACTTTAATAATAAATTGACACAGTGCAGATTCCGGGGAAATAGGAGAATTGTAATGAGACAGACTTAAGACATGGATTAGCACATGTTAATGGCTACTTTTAGACGACAGCATTAATAAAATCGAGTTAGTTGAGGTTTTATTTTATTTATAATGGGGTTTGTATAGATTTTTTTTTTTATTTTTCTCCATTTCAAACTCCTCTTTAATTTGCGTAAGGGCTTACGTAAGCTTAAAGTGTGAAACTTCTCCTTCAGTTCTTATTTCTTAGTTAAGAGCACGATTCACAAAATTATCATTAATATTAAAAAAATAATTAAAAAATAATAATAATAATCACACTTGAAAGGGTAGAAAAGAATTGTATTTCACGTTTTTTGAATAATCACTCTCCACATTTTAGCTACACTACTTAATTCTTTTGAAACCTCTAGCTAAGAAGTTGCTACTCCTTCCGTCCCACTAAGATAAGCACCAGTCATTTTTCACACATTAAGGAAACATCTTAAATATTATTGGAATTACAAAAATTTCTATATTGTTCTTATTTTACCCTTTCATTAACTATTGACAAAAAAATAGTGTGAACATTGTTAATATCTTTGAGAGATGGAATGGCTAGCTGATTTTTAGTATTCCAATAATATTAAATATGGGTACTTCAGTCAACTAAAAAATAAATTATATTCTCAATGAAGAAAATGGACTATAATTTAGAACAAACGAAAATAGAATACAACTCTATCTTAGTGGGACGGAGGGAGTATTATATTTTTGCCAAAATGCAGCCTCATCTTGGTTTTAAGTAACTTTTTATTTCTCACTTTTAAGTTTAACGCGTACTGAATTTTGGAATTTACTTAATTAATCTAAATCAAGTATGACGCTTTAAGCTCAGCAAATAGAATTCCGAGTTGCTCCGACTTCGTTTAAGTGTCTTGATTTTTAAGTAACTTTATTATTTCTTACTTTTAAATTTAACTTGTCTCCATTCTGAGATTTACTTAATTACTCTGAATCAAATTTGACTGTTTAAGCTTAGGCAAATAGAATTCCAAGTTGATATCGTAACGGGCTATAGAAATTCTCCGTTCTAAAAGAATCATTTCGACCTCATTTACGCGACGTTTAAACTCGAATTTTGACTTTATCACTTTACATGGTTTCACTTTGCGCATCATACACTTATAAGCTAGAAGAATGTTGATTTTACCATTTAGTCCTTTAAAATATTGACAAAATTGATTTTGTTTGTTACAAAAGTTCTTTCTATTTCGATTTGAATTCCAATGCTAACACCTACTAACCACAGTTTACGTTTTTCATAAGTCTAGCTTCAAAACCCACTACGCACGTTTTATGATACGTTAAAGTATTCTATAGAAAAATTATGTTATTAAATTATCTGGACTTGAACTTTATAAAATATTTAACATTTCAATTAATAAAGAATCACTAATTACAAATTGTCTAAAGAATTGTACACTGTAATAAATTAAAAACTTAATCTTAGTAAACAACATACTTAGTTAAACCATAAATATAATAACTTTAAATCATTACACAAATAAATTATTACTTGCTTTAGATAACTTTAATTTGCATTTCTCTTCTTAATCCCATTTGGCCATTTTGCTCATGTGAGAATGATAATAAAACACGAATTCTGTGGATATCACTTATAAAAAATAAACATGTCAAAACCAATTTTAATTAAAACAAGAATCACAAAAGATAACAAACCTTACTTACAAAATATGCAACTAAAAATTTCTTGCAAATCGACATTTTTTGGTCAACTTACTTTATTTTGTTACAACCATTGTCCAGCTTAATTAATGATAAAATTACATTAGAAAGTGTATTTTAAAAATGTAAAATAAATGAAAAAGAATGTCAAATGAAGTAAACCTTATATTTTTACAAAGTATCATCACAATTTACATTTAAAATCTAAGAATTCAAAGACCCAAAATTAAATATAAATAAATTAGGACAATCATAATTACTTAATAAAAATATATTAAATGCCAAGGCTGATATTGGTAACCAACATAAAATTAAGGGCACAATAAAAAATTAAAAGATTTTCATACATTCACACTTTTTATATAGTGTAGATAAATGTAGATTAATAAAATTTATTTTGGCAGCAGAAATGAATTGTAAAAATCTTACATTTACGAGCTGCTCAATATTTGAATTTTCTGTTGAATTGTAAAAATGCCCCCATGCAGGATCGAACTACAGACCTTCAGTTTACAAGACTGACGCTCTACCACTGAGCTATAGGGGCACCACGCTGTGCACAATTTGCAGTTTCTGAAATGTTGATTTTGTAATTTCGGTCGAAGTTGCTTAGGTTGTGTTAGCATCCTTTCAAAAATGTATTTTAATGTATTTTTTTTAAATTTCAAATTTGGTCAAACAAATCACATCCATATATTTCTCCACACATTAAATCTCCACCATCCAATTCCACTCATTCTCTCTCTTCCTACTCATAAAAATACATTAAAACTCATCCACTAACACTGCTTTCTCTTTGAACAGTTTCGGTTGCCCCTAGTTCATCTTTCAATGGAGGAAAACAGTTTCGATCCTGTAAAACCGCGGTTTCATCTCCTTTTCTTCATTAATTTCGCATCGTAATGAAGTTTTTTTTTATTGTATTATAGTGTTCATTATGATTGTGAAAATACTGAAATGAATTCCTTTAACTGGTGAACATTGAGCAGGATTTGGTTCGTGCAATTTTCCAACTCGTTTGGAAAAGAAGAGCCGCAGGTTATCGTATTTCTGTTTTCTCGTTTGCGTATTATTACTTTTTCTGAAATTGAATCCCTTATACGATTTGTTCTGAGCAGAAAGGGAGAAAAATGAACGCGCAGATACTCTCGAGGCTGAGGTTCATTTATTAATATCGTGTTTTCTAATTTTCCATCATTTCGAAAATCAAGTACTTTTAATTCTTCTTTAGTATGAATAGGTTTTGTATTCAGTAATTTGATTGAACAGCCATCAATGGATTTTAAGTACATATGAAGTGCCTGATATTAAAGTTCCTTTTTAGTCCATCTGTTGTTTTGGGATTTTGTGCTTGCTCGACTGATTAATTCAATTACTTTTAGATGGCAGCCGGGACATCAAAGAAGAATCGGCGTACATCTGGTAAGCAATCTACACTATTTGCTAAGCTTTTGGGTTACAGGAATTGGTATAGAGCTTGGCTGAATGCAGTTAATCGTGGTTGAGTTTTCTCTATAATTTGAATGCCTGTGTCCAAAGGGGTTGATTATCCATTGTGCAAATGCATTTCACTTTCTTACTGCTTGGAATTTTAATGATTGTTTGAGAATTTTTCTATTTGGATTTCGTGATAATTGATTTTGTATAATGTATAAGTCAACACGACAAAGAAGTAGTTTATGATTGCTTCACTACAGTACTCTAGCATAGACAAGTTGTAGGTATAGCTAACGACATTAGACAGAAAATCTAGTTGCGAGATTGGGCCAGTTGCAAAAATGCATCATGTTCCAAATTGTTAGAGCGTCTATGGAAGCTTAATCCCTCGTTAAGTTTTAAAGAACATATGGTGATGACATTGCATTCGAAACCAAGTTTAAGTTTTTCACTCAAAGCAATCTGTATCCTGGTTAGATAGAAAGAGTAATATGCTTTGGGAGCTCTCTGCAGCAAGGGGCGAAAGGCATGGTGTATATCTATTGTGAAGCAAAATATGGTACAATGTTCTGAAAAGAAGCAAAAAATCGATATGAATTCACTGCTCCGTATCTTGACGATCTACTTAGGTTCATTTGTAAACACAAGAACATTAATCAGAGGTGAACCAGCTGGCTGGTAAACCAAATTAATTGCAGGACAAAAATATAATTTTGATTTGGATGTTATCATTTCATATGTTATGTTCCTTCGGATTTTAAATGAATTTCAATTTTACTAACGACGTTGACTGGTGGCTGAGAAGAGTGTAAGGTCTATAAGTGGTTGCAGCTGGATTTGTGTGGCTTTTTCTTTCTCAATAGGTCATGAAAACTGGCAAAATGGTTTGAGAAAGTTGTTTTCGGTTTTCCAAAACTGACAAGACCAAGTCTTTTCATAAGTTGCTTGAAAATACCTTTGAATTTTACCGTGAGCTTACTTTTTTTTCGCAAGTCATAGAATCAATTTTTTTAAGTTTTGTACCTATGTATCATTTAAAGTAGTTCTTTGCTTGATTTTGAACTACAGCTAACTAATTTCTATATGCAGCTAATGCAAATGCACTGAAGCTTAGCTGTGAACTCCTCCGACTCTTTGTGACAGGTGACTGCTTTAGATGAAATTCGTCCATTCTTTCTGTTCATGACTTAATTTATCTTCTGAGTAGTTTATATCGCCCATATTGACATCACTGCATCACTCTAACAAAATCCTTACAACCATTAAGAATTTATTACATATTCTGCTGTTCTCCTTTGCAGAGGCTATTCAACGTGCTGCTACCATTGCTGAAGCAGAGGGTTCTAATAAAATAGAAGCAACTCATCTAGAGAGGATACTTCCACAGTTGCTGTTAGATTTTTAGGTTGCATCAGATAGAAGATTAAACAATTGTTCAAGTCCTTATTTACATTCAGGAATGAAGGTGGTCTAGTTCTCCTTTTCTTATTTGACTGTTGAATACCTTTGTTAACTTACTGGATACGCAAAACTTATTATATGGTAGAATGAATATTTCTAAAATTCAAGCAGTACATGAATTTACCCAATAGTATGGCAAGAGAAAATGGAAACTCACTCCCTGCTTTAGTTTCTTGTTAGAATGTTAGTAGTGCACATTGAGACTTATATTCAGTGTATTATGAAGGCTGTGTTTGATCAATTTTAGTGTTGTGGTGTTGTAAATTTTCTCTTCACATTATGGTTTTTATCAATACTGCACTTGTCCTTCCTTGACTGTAATTGTTAACCCTGGTTGAGAGATTCATTGACCTTCAGATTTTCATTCAGTGGCAGGCAAGTAAATTGTTGTATCTTTCCCAGCTTTTCAAGTTCATTTACAAAATATTTTCCTGCTGGAATCAAAACATATATTTGGTTCAACTGTTTTCCCCTGTGAAAATTCACTTTCCATAATACGAATGCAAGCATCATACGTGCACGCTGACAAAGTACCCAAATTGTCAATGATGTATAGTTACCCTGACGAGCTGTCATGACTGAAGAAATTTTTTGCATTCTTGAACTCGATGGTTGAGCTACATTGTGCATTTCAACAAAACTCAGAATGAAACCTCTGCACTCTTTGATAATATACATCTTTGAGTGCTGGTAGCTCTGTTAAAATTGAAAAGAACTCACATCATTATGCCTCAGTATGCAATTTCTATATCTCTTAGGCTTCCATCGCCATGAATATTTATTGTCAATAATCCATCCTCAGTGTTATAGTTGAACTCCTCCTCCTTCATATCCACCTTACAAGTGCTAGGTTTTGTACTCGAATATGCTCCAAATCGTCCAGAGCCTCTTGCTTTGATTGTTATTGTCTCCTTAAAGTTGAACTCTTCAACTGCTCCTCCCGAGTTGTACATGTCAATTAATCCAATAGGTGCAAAATGAAGGTTTTCATTGATCTCCTATTAGTACAATAGTCATTTAGAACTACATGTTAGTCTTGCTATAAATTAGTCAATTGGAATAGAAACATTAAGTTTCACTCACCTTGATTGGGGAGATGGTAAATATTTCACATTTCAAAACACCTAAAGTTACTTCAACTGTTTTGTTCGTCGTCACCCTTGAAAGAGATCCTGCAAAATCAAATGTGTTTAGAATTTAGATTTCCGTTTCCTTAAGTAACAATATATTGAAAATAATGTAATTGGTGTACCTGAATTGAATGCATACACTCCACAATCTCCATTCCATGTTTCCCCTGCAATTTCTTCAAGGAATTCAACATCAAGAGGACTGACATGGCCTGTAATTTCTGCAGCTGTAGATGTTGAGTTTGGACTGGATTCAGGAACTTCTTTCATTGGCCAACTTCCTGCGCCTTGACAGTTGAAAGCCCCTATTACTCCGGTTAGCTTGTTCAAGTTCCATATCTTCAACAAGCTGTTTTAACAAATTTAAATAGAAATTTGTAGTTAGTAATGGCAGATTGAAGTAATGTATTGAATAAAAGCTGAAGCTATCAGAGACGAATATTATATTTTACCTCTTTCCATCCATGACTGGATCTACAAATAGGGAATCTCTAGTGGGTCTGCCAGCGTACTTAGCTCTTAAGATCGATCCATTAGGAAGGACGAGTTTCTTGAGGATCTTGAAGTCATGTTTGCCTGGCTTGTCGCTGTAGTAGATGGTTTTTCAAATTAATGAATTGAATAAAAGCGTTCACATATTCAACAATATGGAATGAGAATAATACGCATGGACCACCTACCTAACATATACCGGACCACCCCCCAAAGCTCTTGCTGCTCCATGAAACTCTGCAGTGTTATGGTTGCTCTGTATCCGCAACAGAGAAGGGATTTAGTTAGTATTCTGCAAAACTGTTTACAGTAGTCTGAAATGTTGAACATAAAAGTATAAATAAAAGATATTTACGTGGAACATATCCCAATCTGGCACGATGATTTCTCCTATCAGAAGACTGTTGAAAGATACAGATGCAATATGTAGAGTCTGAAATGTTGGCTCATTAGGCATGAAATCCTCCGATGCTCTAGCTGTTGCACTCTTCTTTGAGCTAAGACCACACAGAAAAGAGTCAGATTCAAAATTCGAAGAACACATAAACAAGAGTTAGATTCAAAATTCTGAAATTTTTAGAAAAATTTCAGGAAAGGTCGTTCTAGTGGTTTACCTGAAGATAGAGTCTGAATTGTGGCACATGCAACAAATAATGTTATTTTCTCTGAAGTTCTTCTCCATAGATTCATCAAGAGATTGATGGTACTGTTTAGTAATTGAAACCCGGCCACCATATCCTGAGCCTAGGGTTTCTATTAAGTTTTGGACATCAACCTTGACACCGTCAACTCCACAATCAGCAAGGTAGCTATGGAGGTCATTGTAGAAGTCATACACCTTTTCAGGGTCTATTACTCCAACTCCATACTTCTCCAAACTGTCCAAGGCTATATCTCTAATATTGCCGATATTCCCCGGGGATTGAACTGGATATGCAAGCCTAGGATTGTACTTTTTTAAAGTCTCAGAAGAAGGAGAAACCCCTCCCCAGTATCCAGCTAAAGCATGCCACATATAGACATATCTGCATCATGTAGCAAATTTGAGCATTTACTCATTTTATGACAAAGAAGAATTATGTCATCTGAGCTCTCATGGAAAGTTACTTTAAGTCATAGTTCTCTTTGATTGTGTGGATGAACTCTTTGAGACTACTAGTAGAACTGTCTGATTTCGAGCCCTTGAATTTGCTATTTTCCTTGATATCTGTTAATCTGGTGGCAAATCTGTATAAACATAGCAGCAGGGCGTATTATTAGTATCGTGATCCTAAAGCATTACAAAATTGTGCAAGATACTGCAAAAAGGACATACTGAGTTCCTTCAACAAGAGGTTCGCCTTCCTTTTGAAATTCATTTGCAACTTCTTGCCATCCATCATCTATGATCAGGTATTTAGGAGAAATTCCACCTTCTTTAAAACTGAAACAATATCAAAGATCATGTGCATGAATAGGCGGGTTTTGTTGTATGCCTCTTGTGATGTAGTTAAGGTTAGGATATTAAACCTCTGAAGACCCTCTTTTATTCCGTTTGGATCAACTTCAGTGTAGAAAGCATCCCATGTACACCATCCAAACCAGTCCAAGTGAGCAGGAATCTATCAGTTGAAACATGAGAGTATTCTTAGTTTCAATGCTCTCAGACTTAGCTGAAGAAGTTATGAGCCCTGTATGTGGGGTGGGGTCGAGAATGAACTTTTACCTTTTTGTTATCAAGGTGAGAAAATGTACCCTTGAGCTTGGCTAATATCCTGCAGAAGTAGGATTTTTGAAGGATCATGATATCAAATTTTAGTACAACCACCTTAATAAGTTAATAAATCTCATTTGCAGTAGTGGAAGCATACTTAATTGACTCCTTGATCAGCTCAAATGGGTTGTCCCCTGAGTTAATGTAAACTCCCTCCAGTGCTTCTGATGTTTGAACCTCCGGATCACCTTTTTAAAAATCACACACCAAACAAAATTAGGTGGGACCCAGTATTTCCTGGACAAACCATTCTGTAAGATTCAATCCGGTCCGATGTGTAACGTGAAAGGACTTGTGAAAAATTGTAAAGCAAACTAACCACTTTCATAGCAGAACTGGAGCTTATTTGATGGAGTCCCTTGCAAGGTAGTCCTAAATAGTCCATCCAATATAGGCAATACAAGAATGTAGAATTTATTTTCTGTAGTAATAGTGGCTTCTTTAGAAGTTTCATCATCAACATCAAGTACAGAATCCTCCCTTGCTTCCAAGAGAAGCAGTTGAGTCTCCATAGGGATATCTTTTGCTGATTTTCCCACACGGGGGATCATCCACCAGATCTTAGCTATGAACAGACACATTAACTTGTAATCCCTGAGAAAGCAATTGCTCATTTTAGAAAACGAGTATTGTTATGCGTAGAGAGTCGGGAAAGAAGTGGGGTCCACAGGAAACTTACTCGAGGATTCCGAGGTTAAAAACATGTCGAGAACTTGAGACTGTTGAACTTGCTCCTAGAAAAGCAGCCTTCGAACCTGCCGGAGAAATGAAAACATTGTCCGGTACTCCGGTCAAAATAACCTTCCCACGCACCATGAGGCAGCCATTTTTGATAACTGGAACGGCAGTTATTGTCATCTTTGCCTAGTGTAATATCTTAAGGCCTTACAACTTCAACTGCACAGGATTGAACAAAAATGAATGTGTATATATGGAGAAGATCAAACAATGTGAAGTCTTATGGAAGAAGGATGGAGAACAGATTTGATCAGATGTCCAAAGTGAAGAGGTTGATGATTATAAAACAAGAAACATGCAATCCTAAGCAATCTAATGAAAAGTTAATTTCAGCTTATAATTCAAGAAAATATAGAACAAAAATAATCTATTCCATTGGTTTACCTATATATACTAAGGTGGAATAGCCTTCAAATGTTGAAATTCTCGAGAAGAACAAGTTGTAATAATTCAAAGGTGAGGAGCTTGAATCAAAGAGTTGAATTCTTATATAGGTAAATTAGAGGACAAATAAATCCAAAATCCCGCGGACAAAAAAGTGTTGATTATTATAGACTTCTTGGTTTATTTGGGAAGATGGTTTTGAACCAATAATATTTTTGTAAATAGATGTGGGGACGAGTCCAACTATTGTTGACACGGGTATGACTCAGCATTTACAATTGGTTGTGGATGTTAATGCTTAATCCCCCACGAAATCTGTCAACGGTATTAGAGCCAAAAGAACTTTACTACAGTTTTCAGGTTTTTACCATGGAAGTCCAAGGTTTGCGATTCATAGTAAAGTTTTACTAAAGTCTAGAGACCCACCATTTTTGGTCTTAAATGACCAGGAATGTTAAGGTGCCATCGATGGTTTCTGGCGACTATCGATGGCAAGCCGATCGATCTCCGCTTTAAATCAGATCTGGAATCAAGACGGCGGGCGATGGGAATTCCAGAATTTTCGGCGACAGTGTCGTGCACCGGTCAAAGTTTTGATAGTGTCAAAACTTTGACCGGTTGTCACTACGCGCGGCCGTTTAAAAATTTAAAATTCTGAACTCCCTATCGCCGCGATTCCAAATCCTGCCCAATTTCAAACTGATATCGACTCAAACGCCATTGATGGTGCCAGAACTACAAAGACCATCGATGGCACTGGATCATTTCCGCTTAACAGAGTTCCTAAAAAGTGATTTTATTTTGAGTACTCCATGCTGCTATAAACACTGTTAATGGATAAAACCTATGTGATATATCTCAATAGTAATTCGGTTGTTGCGGTACTTGTACGCAGCTAACTTCTTTTTTCTATGACAACGGGAAGTTAACATTTGTTGTGGTAGGGTCTGTGAAGCGTAAAATCCCTAAATTATGATTTGTAATTTTGAAAGAAAAATAATTAAGTTTAATAATAATAATTTGTTTTGATACTACAAAATCAGAGTATAGATCCAGCAGAAAATTATTGATTTAAGAAATAATAAATTAAAACAGTCCAAATCTGTGCTAATTTACCAGCGAGAGAATATGGTGTCGTGGGAAGATATTCACGTGACTAAAATTATTTTGTTCTGACATCATAAGGCATTAGGTTACCCCATGGCATCATGGCTCCATGCTGCTGGTAATGCACATGCTTCATGACTTGGTGGACTATATGTTGAAGATTTCAATAAATATATATTAGGACGTAGAATTGAAATATAAAGCTATTATCTATATATATATAAAAGCAGTCTTTTTTCCCTCCAAAACACATTCCTAATTTTTCCCGCCTATTGAATTTGCCTAATATAAACTTCTATCTATATATGAATAATTTATATATATAGAAAATGCGGCTTTTTTCTTATTATATTTTTTATTGTCGTAAATCCGTTTTCCCGCTTAAAATAAACTCTCTTTTTATTTTTTCTTTCCTAATCCATATCCAACTCTCTTTTATTTTTTTTCCCTAATATTAATGTATAGAGATTTTATTTCTACCATACTTCACCCCATCTCATAATATATAAATATTCTCTCTATCATTTCCTCTCTTTTTTTTTTCTACGTATAAAACATAATAATTTGTGATTCTATTTTACTCGATTTGATGAGAGCTTTAAAATAAGTATACTATCAATATAAAAATTGTTATTTTTAAAAAAAATTAAAATTTACCCCAAATATATAAATTAGCACCCAACGTAAATATAAATTGATATTAATATAGATTAATGACTACTGATGTAATAAGATTAAAAAATTTTGATAATTTGTTACGACACTTAATTGATGTTTGTGCGTAAAATTCAAATATAATAAGATATTTCATTATTTTGCACTTTAACATCCAAACTTCAATAACAAATTACAAATTTAATTTGTTACCGCATTAGCTTCTGTTATTATTAGTTGTAATTTAGTTTATGAGGAAAAGTATTATATATTTTTCTCTCAAAATATTACAAATTTCAATTATTTTTCTATTTTTTCTATCAAATCTTCAATTAATATATATTTATGTGTCGAACAATATAAGGGTGTTCCGAGAATTGGAATGAATTTTTAACTGATTTTTTTTCATAATTTTGGTATTTAAAAAATAAAATTATTTAAAATTAATGCTTTTACTAAGATTTAATTTTTATGAGACAAAAAAATTACCACTGATTAAATTTTTGCATAAAAATTCAAATAAAGGTTTAACATCAAAATTAAAAAATAAGATAAAAAATAATTAATTATTTTTGTAAATAATTAACTAAGAAACAAACAATAATTAAAATTAATAATCCTACTAAGATTCAATTTTTTTTACACTACAAAATTATGATTCATTGAAGTTTTACACAAAATTTTTTAAAAAAAACTTACGAACAGCTGGCTCAAGTTTGACACAAAATTCACCACTATGATCCCTACTGGGTGCTAAAAAATTTAAAAATTAGGTTGGACCCAATAATTAATTTTAGGAACAATCAATTATTTTTATAAATAATAAGCTAAAGAATAAGAGTTAATTCAAATTAGCGATTTCTATAAAATTTAATTTTTTGTGTGATGAAAAATTACAATTTATTAAATTTTTACATAAAAATTAAAATAAATATGTAACATGAAAATTAAAAACTTAGCTTGGACCTTTTATTAATTTTAGAAAGAATTTATTATTTTTAAAAATAATAATTAGCTAATGAATGAAAATTAATTAAAATTAGTGATTTCACGAAAATTTAATTTTGATGGGATAAAAAATTACAATTTATTTAATTTTTAAATAAAATATTAAAATAAATGTATAAGATCAATCTATTGAATATATATTTATATCTTTTAAATTCCAAGATATCTTTTCAATTGTAAGATATTTTTTAAATTAGATTCATATAATTCTTAAAATTATGGCTATCAAGCCAATTATTTTGGAGCTAATTGTTTCTTAGAAATAATTAAATTAAATACAAAAATTAACTATGATTATTTAAACTATTATTAATTAAAACAATAAATTCTATTGCTAATATTTAGCTAGACATGGGTTTAGTGGGCAAAGATTGATAAAAATTAATTTCATTGTTAACAGGAAAAATATAATTAATTTAAAAAATGCAAGAAATCATTAAATTGCTGGGGGTTTTCCCTAAAAAATGAAAATAAAACCTTTAAATTGTAATATATCTTTTAAATTACGAGATTTCTTCAAAATTAAATTCATACAATTCTTAAAAGTGAAGATATTAAAATAGTTATTTTATAAATAATTAATTCCTTTTATAAATAATTAGCTAAAAATAATAATTTGTTAAAATGAATTCTATTACAATTAATTAAAATTAATACTATTACAATTACAATTAATTAAAATTGATACTACTGTTAAGATGTAATTGGACTTGGTTTTAGTAGGCGAAAATTGACATGGTTTCGGTGGACGAAAGTTAATAAAAATTTATTATATTTCCAAAATAGAAAAATTGCATTAATTAAAAAATAAATAGCGATTAAAACTAATTAGACTGCCATTGTAGACTAGATTTTTTCTAATTTTTCTAAAATAGAAACATAACTTTATTTACAAAAATGAAAAATAATTAAAATTAATTACATTGCTACATGATAGAAAAATATGCTTACGAAATTAATTTATCTTTTTATGTATTTTAACATACAGTTAAGTTAACACCTATAAGATTTTTTATTCTTAGAATTGGACTATTACATCTTATTGTAAAGTAAGTTGGTCGATATTAAAATGATTATCACAGAAATAATGAATTCTTTTCATAAATAATTAGCTAAAAATAAAAATTAATTAAAAATAATTATATTACGATTAATTAAAATTAATAATATTGTTACAATTTAATTGGATTTGGTTTCAATTGGCAAAAATTGACACAATTTCGTTGGAAAAAAATAATCAAAATTAATTATATTGCTAAAACCGAAATATAACATTAATGAAAAGATAAATAATAATGATAATTAGTTACATTTCCATGGTTGACCAGATTTTCCCTAAAAAATGAAAGACATCTTTTTACATGCAAGATATCTTTTTAATTGTAAAATATCTTTAAAATTATATTCATACAATTCTTAAAATTGCGGTTAAAATACTAATTATTTAGAAATAATAAATTATTTCTATAAAGAATTAGCCAAACACAAGATTTTATTAGAATTAATTATACTACAATTAATTACAATTAATTATATTTCTCAGATTTTATTGGATATATTTTGATTGGATAAAAATTGAGATAGTTTTATTAGACAAAAATTAATCAAAATTAATTAAATTGCTAAAAATGGGGAAACATAATTATTTCAAAAAATGAAAAAAATTAAAATTAATTAGATTGTTACCGGAAAGAAAAATGTGCTTATGAAATTAATTTACCTTTTTATGTATTTTAAAATAAAGTTAAGTTAACGGCTGTAAGATTTTAGATTTTTACAATTGGGGTATTATATCTTATTGTAAAGTAATTCGATAGATCATCAGTCCCTAATTAACTTTATTTACTTTCTCAGTATCATTTTTTTTGAAAATATACTTTTTTTATTCTCATATGTTTCTGTATTTTCTATGATAATTCTTTTGAATTCTGATTGGCGACAAAATACTAATATTTTTTTGTATAATTACGGGTGTTTCAAAGGATCTGCTCCATTTTTTTTCTTTTTTTAAGTAACAAGCTCCAAAAATAGGTATTCAAACAGTAATGATTTTTTATTTTGATACTACTCGAACCAACAATTATATAATAATTTTTGGTTCAATATATTGCTTTCACTGGGGAATAAATCTAAGAATTCTTATTAAACAATTGGCTATCACCTCAATCAATTATTGAAATTATAAGGCTCAACTAGAATATTTTAATTGACTTTCAACTATATCAAATATTTATCTAAATTTCTGTCTCCTAAATAAATATTAAGAATCCTACTTACTTTAATTATTTATTTTATACTGAATTTTCCCTGTTGATGTTTATTTTATTTTTTAAGTATAATCAGTTAGATTGTATATTTTAAGTATTAATCACATATATTTCAATTTATTTGTCTTATCCAAATTAATTTAAATATTATATCAAATCATTCAATATTTAATACGTCGAATATGTTAAATTAGTAAGTTTATACCTAATATGTTAATATATGTGTTTAATATATTTAAAATGTATTTATTAAATAAATAAAATGTCGAAACAAAAGTTTTGGATTAAATTATCACGATGGCGCATTGACACGGATGAGAATTTTCTAGCAGGGCGGGGACGGGTTATGGAAGTTTGTAATTCTTATATCATCTGCGTTATTGTGGTAAATGAGGATGGGTTGAACGAGGATAAGTGTTTCAGTGTAGCAAGAATAGTTTAGGGTATGTCGGACTGTACTGACTACATTGTTGTTTATATAATATATCGTTATACTGATTATATTTCATAATTAAAATTTAAAAATCATTATTTACATATTAATTATTAATAACATACATCATACTGATGTATACTAATTAATATCTCTCAAAATTTATAATTGTATATAATAAAATGTAAAATAATTTTAAAGAAAAAATTATGAGCTCTACGAATGTTAGTAGAGTTATTTTAGTATGGCTATTTTAATAACTATAACATTTAATATCATTTTATTTTGGGTTTACATAAGTAGATTAATCTTACAATGAGCAAAATGTAATCTATTATGACAATTGCTGCCACGAATTATCATCCCATGCAAAGTACGGGTGTAAATGCTAATTAAATTACTATTCTATGGAGAATAGTAAATTAAGTTGCGTGGATTTTTGTGAGTTGCTCCTTGCATAGTTGTACGATGGATTAGTATGAAATATAGGGAAAATTCTATCGAAATTTTTATAGAATTGTTTCAAGTTAAATTCTTTAAGTTTATTGTTGTAACTCATTCTTTATTTTAATTATTTTTTTAGATTTTATGGTAATATTATTAACATCTATCAATAACGTTATTAGTTGAAAATTTTATCTCCCGTGCAACGCACGGGTGAAACAGCTAGTTTCTATTAAAAAAAAAAACAATATTGGACTAGAATACCATTTTATATGGGATACATGGCATATTCAAAACTGATTTGGTATACTCCACGGTGTACAATATGGCGTACCCTAGAATGATGTGGCACGTCAATCAGGGAGGGTGGCACATCAATCCGACTAGCGGTAGTTGTTGGGATTTTGGAGACCTTAAGGGAAATTTTATTTGAGACTCTATCAATACTAGAATTAAATTTATTATACCAAAGAAAAAAATAGAAAAAAAAAGAGCATTCTGGACTTTGAGCCAAAAGTTGTGAGTCTTTAAGCCTTTTATATTATACAAAAGAAAATAAAAATAAAAAGAAAAATAAAAAAAGGGGTATTCTAAACATTTTTGGGAGAACTAAAGGGCCGGTCCCCTATCCCTCGGGCCGCCACTGCATACTAGGGTGCCACATCAGTTAGGGGGCGCCACCATGGCAGATCCTATGATGCATCAAATTAGCTGCAAGGGTATACTATATATTTTTAGTTTTTTCTCACAAACTTTTTTTTTTTACATTTATAGCTACGTACTCATATATTTCTTTCAACTTCTTGCTGGCCGATGCGCGTTTTATGCCCACTAGGGTAGGTGAGATTTGATCTTTGATTATGAAATCTATACAATTTGTTGGTTACAATCGATGCTAGCTGCAAAGTGGAAAGTAATATTTATCCAATTACTCCTTTGCTGTTGGCCTTGACATTTACCAAAGGAACAAAAGTCACATTTTCTTTGTCTGAGATGATTACCATTGCTACTGGTGGTTTTTCAGGAAGATTGTCTTGTTCTTATTGTTTAAAAATTGGCTTTTTTTTTGTGGATTATAATATCACCCCAACTGAAGTCATGTTATCTTCAAACCGATAAATCTGAGATCCACCTTTTACATTTGACGTTTTAATTAAAGATGAATGATTGATGATAGAGCCAATGATCCAATGCCAATAGGGTGACGTGGTGTCCTCACATGGCGCCACGTCAACGGAAATTTTTTTAAAAAAAATATATATATATTTTTTAACATCTACATTAAGTGAAACGAATAATATATAATCAAGCTTCACGATTTTAGCCATGTAGTTCCACAATTTTCCCCCCAAAAATGGGGGTGTTGGCATGATCTCCTACCAACAGTATTGGTAGGAGATCATGAGTGTTGATGATAGATAGGGTTTGATCATCAATGATCTCTTACCAATATATGGCACCTTAAGGTGCCAACTTCTTTCACGTATCATCATCATCCTCACACCAACATTGACCAATACCCATACTCCATATGGTATGTCGACGCCTTACGGTGCCAACATATTGGTATTGGAACGGGAGCGAGGGTTTGATATTGGGACTATCTTGGTTTTGTATCCATTTTGGCGCCCCCTTTTGGAGACACAATGGTGTGATCCTTTGACTACATGACACTTATCGCACTTAGAGCATTTCTAATATAGGAATAAAAAATATAGGAAAAAAAAGAGGGGGAAAATGCCAAATGAGGGATTAAATTTGGCCTTTCTTTTAGCTCCTCCCCGACCCAAGGTAATACTAGCTTTTAACTCTTATGATTATTTGGTATCATAGGAGAGAGGGTAAAAATCCAAATTTAAATTTTTACCCCCAATATTAGAAACGTTCTTAGGAAGTACTGCATTGCGTTACATGTATTTGATAAAATAAAACAAATTTGCATAAACACAATGTGGTAGACAACGACCTTGACCTGTCTTTGAGCGCACAAAGGTACATGACTTGCACGTGGACCATCCTGTCCGGCCAAATTGATTCCACTACAACTAGTGATAAATTGTAACTTCTATAATGTCATTACTAATTGATTCCACTCCAACTCTTGATAAATTGTAAGGGTGTATTTGATTGCACAAAAGTTTTCCTGGAAAACGAGTTTTCCAACCATTTTTTTCAGTTTTGGGTGTTTGATTGGTTTTTTCCGCGAAACGCTTTCCGCGCATGACAAAGTTTAAAGACAAAATCATGGGTCCTGAAAACTCAATCCAAGGAAAAAGTAGGAATCCATTTCCCAGGAAAACATTTTCCCGGAATCCTATCAAACACACCCTAACTTCTATAATTTATTTCCATCCTTAATTTCTAACCACCACCGGTGCCTGACGAGACCTAGTTAGGTATTTGTTTGATATAACTCTAAACAGTAAATTACTTTTTCTCTCATCATCATTTTCAATCATTCTTTATATTGATCTCAAATTTTTTTATATTTTCAATAGCCTTTCTTTTCTATTCAATTATACATTTTAAATTTTTTTTAATAGTCTCTTGCGAACATAACCCCAAATTGAGCTCTAATAATTTAATTTTTATGTTAATTATTGATCACCTGAAAATAATTTCTTAATCAAATATATGTGAAATATATTCTTAATTTCATTGCCAAAGTCAAAGACAGAATTCAATAAAATTAAAATGTTATTATGAAAATGAATTGTCAAGTTCTATTTACAAATCGCAGGTAATTAATTTGAATTGAATTATAAATCCAATCTTTTTGTGCTTAACAATTAAATGGACGAATGCAAGAGCTAATAATAATAATAATAATAATAATAATAATAATAATAATAATAATTCATTGATGAATCAGTTAACATTAATCATATTTTATTTTATTTCAAATAAGTATCATGTGTAAATAAATATTTATTCCTTGGGCATGGTACTGTCCAATAATTCTCACAAGCAGTGCTGCACGCATGCCAGAGTAAAACGTGACAGGTCAAGTATGCCCATGTTTCAAACTGACCTCAAAACGTTTAGCTTAGCTCGTAAAAGTCTCATAGTGATCATTAATAAGCTTAAAAAGAATAAGAAAGGAATAAACTTAAAGCAGTTATGATCACCTATTCACGTTAAGGGATATTAATATATCCATATATTGATGTGTTAGTTAATTTATTAGTGGTTCATGACGTGGCTTGTACATTAATGTCAACCACTTATAATATGGATTTGTGGACACCCTAAATGGATTTGTTCAATAAGCGTATGTTAGTTTACAAATTTTAACAAATTTTTATATATTTTAATTCATTCTTAATTTTGTTCAAACTACCTATACGTACTATATAAATCTCCACCATTCGATTCCACTCATCCTTTCTCCAATTTTATATCAAAATCTATAAAAATCTATAAAAATTTATTCCATAACACTCGCTAACTAGTCACATCAATAAAAATATATTTTTTTAAATAAAGACCAAAAGTACTGACAATTAATAATGAATAGTGAAAATTACCCATTTTAAGGGCTAAAACATCACAAGTGAAAACGATCAGATGTGTAAATAATAATGAATAGTGATTTGAAATATATAGTTCATATATATCGTGTTTGACTTTAATTAATTGAATAATAGTAGTTCTTTTTCAAGTAGAAAAAACATTTAAAAGAACACATAAATAAATCAATTTAACTAGTGATCGACCTTGAAACTCTTAGAGTGTGTTAGCGGATGAATTTTAATGTATTCTTATAAATAGGAAGAGAGAGAATGAGTGAAGTTGGATGATGGAAATTTAATGAGTGGAGAGATATATGGATGTGATTTGTTTGATCAAATTTAAAATTTAAAAAAATGCATTAAAAATATAATGCTAACACCCTCTTAGTTTCTCAAAAAAAGGTTGAAACTCCTAGGGGTTTTTTTTCCCTCCTTTTGAATGGTGAAACCAGGGGCGGAGCTACAAGGGTGGCTGGGGGTGGCGGTCGCCCCCGCGACGTTGGCGGTTGTACTAGTGTTTGCCCCCGCGAAAATTAGGCATATATAAAATATATAAATGAAACTGGTGCATTATTAGCAAATTAAGCTTTCGTTGGTTGAGATGGTACAGTGACTGTTAACAAGTTTCCTGCACGCGGACAGCTTGGGTTCGAGTCTTCTCTCACTCACTCTTAATTTTTTAAAATCTCTCTCTTCTTCTCTCTGCTCTCTCACGTATTAGGATTCTCTCTCTCTCTCTTAATTTTTGAAAATCTCTCTCTCCCTCCTCTCACTCACATATTAGGATTAAGATGTAACAATATTTTTCTAACTCGTGTTGTTTTTTATTCAATAATTTAATTTTCGTTAACCCCAAACAATTTCTACTAGAATATAATAAAGTTGGAATTTAAAATTAAATAAAAATATAATTTTTTATCCACAAATTTACGCAATAATAACTTCATTTCATGTACGAAATGGCAAAAGAAAATTATAATAATTTGGGAGAATAAATTAAATATTACAATATTCAATGTGGCAATATGCAACAAATTAATTTTGAAAATAATTAAATTATTTAGAATACCCTTACGATGTAATATTATATTTGATGCTTTATATATGCAAGTATTGAATCGAAATTAACTTGGTGTAAATTTTATACTTTTGACAATGTTTATCAACTAAGTTACACTTTATAACATCCTATATTTATTAATTAAAAAAATTCAAGGGCATTGCTCCCGAGCCCCAAGTCCGATCTTATTAATCGAAAATTTCGCCCCCTCGATCATAAAATCCTGACTACGCCACTGGGTGAAACTACTAGTTTCTAAAAAGCCGTTGAAACTTCTAGTTGAAAATAGAGTAGCGACATCTAAGCCACAACAAAGAAGCATAAATTAGTGCCGTTGGTTTTGTTACTTTTCTAAATATTCATTCTGAATACACGTTCTATGATAGGCATAATATTTCTCAATTTTCAACAACACAATGACACAAAATCACAAAACGTTTTAAAAACTAAATGGACACTTCTGCAAATTCGTTCACCAAACCAAATTACTAAGGACCTGACTTATTCTACATACAACATAACAAAGCAGAAACTAAAAAGAATGTTGAGTGGCAACTGCAAGCAAAGGAAACTTCTTATGAGTCGTAATTCCGGTAGTTTCAGTCATGTCAATATCACTCTCTTTTCCTCCACCAGGCAATGCAAAGTCGAATTTATGCACGAGTTTCGCCAATGCAAGTTCATCGACGGCGATAGCAAATGTAATACCGGGACAACCTCTCCGCCCAGCACCGAAAGGAATGAGCTCAAAGTGAAGCCCTCGAAAGTCTATCTCATTTTCGAGGAACCTTTCGGGACGAAATTCTTCGGGGTTCTTCCAAATCGATGGGTCTCTTCCAATTGCCCAAGCATTAACGATCACTTGCGTGCCTTCTGCAATGTCATAACCCATGAGTTTAACAGATTGGGTTGATTCTCGAGGAATGAGCAAAGGAGTAGGAGCATGTAGCCGTAGGCTTTCTTTAATCACTGCTTTCAGATAATGCATCTTCTCCAAATCATCTTCAGTTATCTCCAACTTCCCTCTACCTACTCGTCTGACCTCATCTTGTAATTTTTCCAATATAGTTGGATGCCTTAAAAGCTCTGTCATGGTCCAATCCAGCACAATAGACGTTGTATCAGTTCCAGCAGCAAAAATATCCTGAAGATGTTAAGTTATAAGCTGATATCAAATATTTAAATCAAGTTATTTCGATAAATCATCTTAATATAAAGTATTGCGAGTCCATATCCCATCAATAAAGTGAATAGAGTGACAACAAATAATTTACAGGAGCCTATATCTGTTTTATTAATTTCTATCTCTTTAAGTGTCTCATCCAATCAAAATAGTTAACATATACAACCAAGATTATTAAACTTAATAATGTTGACTGTTTTGATTGGAAAATACAAGAAATTTGAACTCTTTATATAGATGATTTCAACTTGATCACTAGGAAAACTTGAAGATCGACTCTTACCGAGATGAGAGCTTTGATGACGCTATTCTCTAGTTGAAAATTACTAACATGATTCTCTCTCTGGATTTCAAGCAGTATGTCCACGAAATCTAATCCTCCGGTTTCACCGGTAGCATCACCGTGTTTCTCTCCTTCCTTTCGCTCCCGGTGTTCTTCGACTACCCCTTCTAAAAACTCATCAAACATTTTAGCCACTATTTCGACTTTTGCATTCAAACCATTGAATTTACTAATCCATGCTAGCCATGGAATGTAATCCCCTAAAGGAAAAGTACCTAACAAGCCCACTAAATCCCTTAGCAACAACTTGAGTTTCATCCCTTCTTCTCCAGTACCATATTTCCTACCCAATGCTGCCCGGCACACTATATCATTTGAAAGAGATACGAAAAAATCGCTCAAATTTACCAATGAAGACGAAGAAGTACACAACTCTCTTATTTTGTCAACCATAAAAGACGTTTCTTCCTCTCTTACATGACGAAAAGATTGAACCCGTTTGTTACTCAAAAGATGTAACACAAATATACTTCTCACTTGCCTCCAAAATTCTCCATAGGGAGCAAATGCTACGTCCTTAGAGCCATACACAAGTCTATCCGTCAAACTTGATCTTGGCCTGTTGAAGAAGATCACACAATCCAAATTAAATTACCGTTTAATTTAAAATTGTTTCATGATATTCTTCCTAATTTTCTTTTATGTATTGGCTTAATATATTAATCATTTTTGTTCGTTTAATACTCCAATTTGTCGCTCGTATTTATTACTCAAACAAATATTCAACGACTCCTGAAAGGAGTGGTTTAATTAATTACTCATTTATGAAAATCGAAGTTACTGAAAAAGCGAGCGTCTAGTAATTGTTAACATAACTAACATCTCTCCATATCGTTTGATTTGAAAATAAAATATCTATCTTTAAAATGAGGTGGTTCAACACAACAACCTGTTTGAAAAAATCAAGTCATGATTTTTCATGATCTCGCGTGCTGCATTGGCCGAGGAGACAACCAACACGGGCACACGGCCGAGATGAAGTAACATAAGTGGACCATAGCGTGTCGACAATGAATGGAGCGACCGGTGGGGATATAAGCCTAACTGGTGAAGATTTCCGATGACCGGAAACTTTGGAGGAGAGGGTGGCAGCTTTTTTAGGGTTGGTGAACTTGAGAATTGCTTACAAAGGAAGCTGATGAACACAAGAAAGCATAACAGAGCAACTATCCAGAGTGAAATGAACATGATTTTGTTTTTCTTGTTACAAGATTATCGTGTTAATTATGTTGGATGATTTAATGTATAATTTGTTCTTGAGAAAGCGACAACCAAAATGTTTTTGCTCGCTAAGTCTCTCAGGGTGCGATATTTTCATCTCCAATTGAGTGACTATTGCTTGCTTTAATCTTGCTTCTAGAATTTATTATCAACTATAGGATACAAGTAATTATAAAGTGATAAGAATCGTGTGGATCAGATGAGGATTGTGGATTTGAGTTGTCACAGCATCCAGAATGGACGTATTAAAATTTAGTGACATAGGAAAAAAAATAAAATTTTGTTTTTGGAAACAAATACATAAAATAAGATGTTAAATGATAATTAATACATTAATATGTTAAATTTAATCAGCATTTGATATTTACAATGAATGTGTATTTTACGTTTAATTTGTCACATGAACAAATAATAAGATATTAATTGACAATCGACACATTAATATGTTAAATTTAGTTAGTAACCTGTAAAATGGTGTCTTAAATTTAGCAATGCACAAACCATTTGTCGATATTTCATCAGGCTAAAAAAATAAGAAACAAAATTGACAATAAAAATAATATTTTTTTAGAAGCAAGATACTACCTCACCATTTAATCAACTTTCTTGTTAAATTTAACTAGAAAGTTAAAGGGAAAATTTCTAATACTCTGGAAGTATAGAATACTCAATACTCTAGACTAATAAAAAATAAGATAAATGGAATATGAGGGTCCCAATTGATCAATTAACTGACGCCCTATATCTATTTATCAATGTTCCATTTGTTAGAAACACCGAATTCCATGCACCTTGATTAGTAGAAATACTTTCCAAGTTAGCATGTGATACAAAATGATTCATTTAATTAACACATCCGCTATTAATATATGTATTGTAACTAACTAAAATTTTGACCTCTAATTAACATGTGACTTTTAACACGTTCATTATGAATATTGCTCACGTACAACACATAGAATTTGAAATTTGTTTCTTTTTTCTATTTAAATTAAAAGTGTAAATTAAATGAAAGCAATAAGAATAAACAAAAGAAGACATGCACTCTCGATCTAGTTCTCAAATTGGTTTTTTTCCATAAAATCTAAAATACTAATGTGAATAACCACATCTGCCTGTGAGCTCTACTTTTGGACTAATTTTTAAGGTGGTGTAGGCTGATGTGGTCATCCACACCAACATTTTGGATTCCATAAAAACCCAATTTGGGTATTCGATCAAGAGTACAAAAGAAGATATCAAACTTTTGTTGAAGAAAAAGATGTCGAACTTAACTAATTCGTTTAAATTCTCGATTACTCCTCACCAATTCCCAATTCTTGATTAAGTTGAAAGCCATTTATCGAATATATAATTAACGCCTTAAAGGTTGCTCATGAATCTAATCATCATCTCTAACATGGCTGGGAACACAAAAATACACATCACAATAAAAGATCATTTTATACGATTTCACAAAGCACAATGGTATAAGATCTATCTATTGTAGGACTTCATATCGTTTGTTATCAAGTGGTAATTTATATCAAATATCTCGAAAGTAGTATAAATCACAAATATATTGTAATGACACTAAAAAGAGAAATGAGTACTAAGATAAAGCTTATTAAGTCGAAGATCCGAATGTTTTGAATGTTTGGTATAGTTTTCTCAAGCAATAAATTTCGAAATTTTATTTATTTATAAGGGTGTACATTTTCTCTACTTTATTAGATATTCTAAATCGAAATAATGATTTTCTAATTTTGCATGTCTGTTAAGTTGAAGATCTGAATTACACAAGACTGAAAGCAAAAAAGGGAGCAATTAGTTAAGTGGACTAAAATGAAGTGAAAGGGACAAGGAGCTAGTAGCCAAGTCTCATCTAATTGGTAGCTAAATAGAGTGACCATCTCGGCAAATTTGTGCACCAAATTACTGAGGACCTGACTTATTCCACATCCTACATAACAAAGTAGAAACTAAAAAGAATGTTGAGTGGCAACTGCTAGCAAAGGAAACTTCTTGTGAATTGTGAGTCCAGTGGTTTCAGTCATGTCAATATCACTCTCTTTTCCTCCACCAGGCAATGCAAAGTCGAATCTATGCACAAGTTTCGCTAACGCAAGTTCATTGACGGCAATAGCAAACGCAATACCCGGACAACCTCTCCGACCAGCACCAAAAGGAATAAGCTCAAAATGAAGCCCTCGATAGTCTATGTCATTTTCAAGGAACCTTTCGGGACGAAATTCTTCAGGGTCCTTCCAAATCGACGGGTCTCTTCCAATTGCCAAAGCATTAACGATCACTTGAGTGCCTGCTGCAATGTCGTAACCCTTGAGTTTAACGGATTCGGTTGATTCTCGTGGAACAAGCAAAGGAATAGGAGTGTGTAGTCGTAGACTTTCTCTAATCACTGCTTTCAAATAATGCATCTTTTCCAAATCATCTTCCGTTATCTCCAACCTTCCTTTAGCTACTTGTCTAACCTCATTTTGTAATTTTTCCAATATAGTCGGATGCCTTAAAAGCTCCGTCATGGTCCATTCTAACGCAGTAGATGTCGTATCAGTTCCAGCCGCGAATACATCCTGAAGATGCAAGAAAAAAACCCAATCATAAGCTCATATTCAAATGTTTAAACTCAGTCACGTTATTTCGGCAACTGATCTGTAAAGTATTCCAAATCTGTATCTTAACAATCAAATGAATAGAGTCACGAAAAAGGATTATTATAGGAGCTTAGATATGTTGTTCTAATTTATGTTCCCTTGGCTATCTATTCCAATCAAAACAATCCACATATATACAACTAAATCGATTAATTCAACGACGTAAATTGTTTTGATTGGACAACACAGTTAAGGAGACAAGAATTAAGATAGGAGTATATTCTTTATATACATGACTTCAAGTTGATCATTAGGAAAAGTGAGACTCTTACGAGAATGAGAGCTTTGATGACGTCACTTTCGAGTTGAAAACCAATATGATTTTCTCTCTGAATTTCGAGCAATATATCCACAAAATCCAATTCTCGAGTTTTATTGATAGTATCTTCGCCCTTCGCTCCTTCCTTTCGCTCCCGGTGTTCATCAACTACCCTTTCCAAAAATTCATCCAACGTTTTGGCCACATTTTCCGCTTTTGCATCCAAACCATTGAATTTACTAATCCACGCGAGCCATGGAATGTAATCCCCTAAAGGAAAAATACCCAGCAAGCTCAAAAAATCCCTTAGCAAGAACTTGAATTTTTTCCCTTCTTCTCCAATACCATATTTCCTACCTAATGCTGCCCGGCACGTGATATCATTTGAAAGAGATACTAAAATATCACTCAAATTTATCAAAGAAGGCGAACAACTACACAACTCTCTGATTTTATCCACCATGATTGACGTTTCTTCTTCTCTTATACGACGAAAAGATTGAACCTGCTTGTTACTCACAAGATGTAGCACAAATATACTTCTAATTTGCCTCCAGAATTCTCCATAAGGAGCAAATGCTACGTCCTTAGAGCCATAAATAAGTTTTTCTGCCATACTTGATCTTGGCCTATTGAAGATAATCACACATTAATCCAAATACATAAACTCAACATAGCAAGGAAGTCAATGTCTATACTATTAGTCATTACTCATGTTTGTTTCTTAAAAAAATCACCGCCGCAAAAATACTGGTTACTCATTTTATTTGTGACCAGTTTTCTCAGAAGTATAAAGCATGATTAAATATCGTGGTCATGCTTCGAACTTAAGCAGGTGTGAGTGTATTTGCCAGAAGTAAAAGTATAAAAAGGCGTGTGAAACAGCAATATCAAGCTTCAAGCTTAAGCATCAGTTAAGCGATTTTTTTGTAGAACAGAGTTTGTAAAAATCGAAGTTACTAAACTGAGCTTCTAGCACATCATTAGAATACCCAAAATCTTTAGTCATTCAAAAAAAAAAAAAAAAACCTTTTAAATGAGATACTTCAACACGACCTGTTTGAGAAAATCAAGTCACGCTCTTTCATGACCTCTCGTGCTGCATCGGCCGAGGAGACAACCAACACCGGCACCCTGCCAAAGTGAAGTAACATAAGTGGACCATAGCGTTCCGACAGTGAAAGAAGCGAGCGGTGGGGATATGAGCCTAACTGGTGAAGATTTCCGATGACGGGAAACTTTGGAGGAGAGGGTGGTAGCTTTTTTTGGGTCGGTGAAGTTGAGAACTGTTTACAAAGGAAGATGATGAACACAAGAAAGCAAAGAAGAGCAACTATCCAGATTGAAATGAACATGATTTGTTTTTCGTGTTACAAGATTGATTATCTTGTTATGTTGGATGATTTATATCTTCTTGAGAAAGCGAAATTCAAAATGTTTCTGTTCACTGCTTTACACGTCTTTGCCACTCTGTTTCTCGTCCACATTCCAACCGACTGATAATGCTTGGTTTTATTTTGCTGTACTCGTTTCTAGAAAAAAATCAAGATATCCTCCAAAACCAGCAATTTAACAATTTGAAGTTTCACATCACTTTCATCAGTGCGATCCGATTTTTTCCCCCCAATAGTGGGGATGGAGGGGATATAGGGCTTGTTTAATTTATAACATAACTTAAAGTTATAATATAGCTTATCAAATTCAAAAATGAATAACCAACCTAACTTATAATTTATAATTAAACCAAATAACCAATTTTCAACATTAATTATCTTAGCAATTTAATATCAAAACAAATTAACAATGAGCCAAATTTAATTTCAACTTCAAATATAATTACATTACATAAACTCATTTACAAAAATAAAAATAAAAGACTTTACATATTAAACTAACTTAAAGTTAACTATTCAAGACTAAAGCCATAATCACTAAATTGAGGCTTAAAACTTTACATTCTAATTTCAATTGCAAGCCCCATAGGAGAATCAAACTCACTCAGTGTACGGTTCTTCATTACTCATTTTAGTACAAATCTAATTTCTACTTTTCAAGGATAAATGCACCTGAATTTTTAATAGCAAATAATTTAGTTAAATTTTGGAATGCAAAAGATGGTGAAATTTTCTGTGATGTTTTATTATTTCTTTGATTGTATATATATATATAATAGGAGAAAAACCATCTAATATATTTGTGAAATGTGTATAGACAGTAAAATAACAAAAAAAGAGAATAACAAAAACAAATTAAAGGGAATAACAAAAGCAATAACAACGACAAAAACAAAATTAAGGGAATAATTCTACCAATAATTATACCAAACTGGGAATAACAACAACCATAAAATATAAATTTTGAGCAAAACCATAAAATAGTATATTAGTATTATCACTCTCGATTCGATGCCAATATAATTGGCACCATAGGGTGTTAATTATGTTCGGATGGTGCCACATGCCCCCCACTATGGGGGGGGGGGTGGGTGTGTGTAAACACATATCGACGACTCGGATATAATTAGCATTTTTATGGTACCAACTATATTGGTGGGTGATCGATAGTATTAGTATTACGTGTTAATTTTACTAGATTGTAGGGAGCTCAATGTTATATTTCGCACCCCCAATTTGTGAGAGAAATTTTCTCCCAGTGCTGGGAATAGAACAAGGCTGATTGTAGGGAACTAGGGGCACATACGTACAATTGTATTTCCTTGACTTTTTCCACCTACTCCCACACACACAAACACCCCGCTCCTCCACCGCCCCTTCGTCTTCTCCAACGATTGCGCCAGCAGCTTGCAACTCAATTTCATTTCTACACACACATAATATGGCTTGTTAACATTTTTTAAAATTTGCAGTCAAATTTTTTTGCCAACTTCAGTGCGGTCCATGAACTGCACTGGCATTCCCCCAGTGATTCTAATTCTTCTTCTTATTTATTTATTTTTAATAATTTGTATTCCACAAAATTTAGAGTTTGTTTGATACAAGTTAAATTAAAATTATATTTTCTCTCTCGGCATTTTCACCATTTTTAATAAATTTTTTAAAAAAATATTTTTTCATACAGCTTCTGTAAAACATTTGGATCCTGCTCGGCAAAGAAAAAACAATTAGAGGAAAGTACAAATAAGTATAAAGATTGGGGACTAAACTGGTAATTTACGCAATAAACCCAATGGGCCGCAGCTACAACCCAACAAGCAGGAGCCCAACTTCAGTTCCCACAAGGCCACAACTGGAAATGAGAATCATCAATCAAAAGCAAGGGTCGCGGAGACCGCCACGTGTACGGTTGATTATGCTTGAACATTTCATCAGCCGCATTGTCTGGTCAATATTTAGGTAGCGTTTCTAGGGTTTCCTTTCACACGCAGGCTCAAAATTATTTGACTTTTTATCTACTTCTGCTAGTCTTTGTTCTCCAGATTATTCGCATCTGAAATGGAGATGGAGCGCGTGACGGAGTTGACTATTGATCGGCGGCCAAGGAAGAGGCCCCGATTAGGCTGGGATGCTGTGCCTCAGGTCCCTAAGGTATAGTAAAATTCGATCTTGAATTTCTCTGATTTCGTTATTTTGTAAGTCTTTTTTGTAGATCTGATGGAAACTTAGAATTTAATTGTATCAGGTATGGGAAAGATTTTTTTCCTTCTTTTTTGGTGTTAAATTGCGTGTTTTGGAGGAGATCTTTAAATTTCTTTTGATTCTGACACGATTTCTGGTGTTATGTTCACTTTTTTAGCTTTGATCGAGCACTAATCGATCAAATCTGGGTAATTTTTGGATTAAAAGATCATTCTGCAATACTGGAATGGTCAATTTATTTGTTATTTTATCTTCAATATGCTAGAAATGTTTATCAATGGATGAATCTGCTTGCATATTTAGTTTCTATTCTATTATCTTTTCATTTTACTGATGGGGATTATCAGAAATTTTGATGATAATATGAGAAACCATCAGATGTCGTACCCCCTTGAATATCAGTTCTCATCTGTAAAATTCGTGTTAATTTTGCTTGTGCATCTCAAAATAATATTTTTTAAAGTATTCTGAAACTGAAAGCTTTGGGCTGTAAAGTGGTGCATCTCAAGATCATTGTTGCCCAATTATATCATTGGAGCATGTAGCTTTTATTTGTCACAGAAGTCAGATAGATGAGTGATTGTTCAAATGTAAAATTGCTTCTGGATCATGAAATTTGTTTGTTAAGACAATGCTTTTACTATAGTAAAGTAGTTGGAAATAATATTCTGAGAAGTGTGATGATGCAGCATGTTCCTACCTGTTACTTCTATCTCAATTCTCAATTCTTTATTTTATTTTATTTTATTTTAATATTTTTTAATATCCTGGGAAGAGTGATATCTAGAATTCTTAATTGTAACCTTTAAATGTTCAGTTAAGTGATTTTGCTTCTTTGTGCTAGTGATGCCTGTTTGAATGGTATTAAGAATGTCGCAATATATTTCCTTGCACAATGCTTTTTTTGTTTTATCGGATGAAGCTTTCTTCCTTCATTGTCAATGGGTGTATAGGAGATAAGCAAGATTAGTAATATTTTGACATTGAAAACAACATCAATTAATCATTGTGTAGGCTCAGCTAGGGTTGTTTTATGTCCAAGAGATTGGGAATGTGACGAGCTACCCTCCTTCGAGAACACCATCAGACCATCCTAGTTCTCTGTTTGTTAAGGACATTCCTCGAAATGGTTCTGCCCCTTGGCGAGGAGATGACAAAGATGGCCATTATGTGTTTGAGCTGGGAGAAAATTTAACTTCTCGCTGTAATTATCTTTGACTATCATCAGAAGAAATTAATTTTGTTGATGCATTGTATTTGACTATCATCAGAAGAAATAAATTTTGTTGATGCATTGTCTTTGTATGGAATACCTTATATTATACTTTTCACACAGTTAGTCATGTGGCTAAGCTCATTTCAAATCTTTTCAATGTATAACTGCATTTCAAGTAATTTAATTTCCCACATTTTCTGTGACTTACTAGAGTATTGTGTCATTATGAATATATTTTAACGATTAACATCTCTGAAGTTATTTCTGAAGACTTTGTTGTTGTCAGCATGAACTCATGACATTCACTATGCTTTTTCCTTCAACAAATTACTTTTAGGTTTCTTTTACATCTTAAATTACATAAGCTCCCTCATTTGTTTCCTTTTTGCTAATTCCTGAGTTTTTTCAAACACTTGCAGATAAAATCAACAGCAAGATGGGTGAAGGTAGTTGCTGTATTTGAGAAATACTGTAGGTTGGATGGGGTGATTGTAGTTACAATGTTCCTAAAGCAAAGTATTCTTTCCAGGCACCTTTGGCCAGGTTTTGGAGTGCTGGGATAGGGAAAGAAAGGAAATGGTTGCCATTAAAATTGTCCGTGGTCTCAAGAAATATCGTGATGCTGCCATGATTGAGGTTGATGTGCTCCAACAGCTTGGAAAACATGACAAAGGTGGCAATCGGTGAGTTTTCGTTTCACCATATGAAGATATTCACCACTTATCTTGGCTTTTTTAAATTGTGCCAGTTGTTGAATGGGTGTATTCCTTGCAGTTGTGTACAAATACGGAACTGGTTTGACTATCGTAACCATATCTGTATTGTAAGTACTTATATGGTATATTTGGTGGATTAATTTCCCCACCTTAACAAATTTTTTGGGGGTTAAGATTGTGGATGAACTTAAATGGTTTTAACAGGTCTTTGAGAAGCTTGGACCAAGCTTATACGATTTCCTACGCAAAAACAATTATCGCTCATTTCCCATTGATCTTGTCCGTGAGATTGGCAGACAACTTTTGGAATGTGTAGCATGTGTGTAAAAAATTTCTCTTTGTCATATATGCCTTTAGATGCATAATCTATTCCTCTAAAGTTGTTAATTTAAGCTTCTTTTAATGTAAGCAGCAGGGGGAGAATTACTTTAGTTATTTGCATCAAATTGGATTTCCTTTTTATGATCCAAAATATACACAGTTGTTCGATTTTGCTTCCTCGCAGTACTGATTATTTTCTGTATAATTTACAGTTATGCATGACTTACGCCTTATCCATACTGACCTGAAACCTGAGAACATTCTATTAGTTTCGCCAGAGTGCACCAAGGTTCCTGATTACAAGGTAGTCAGTTGATCTTTTAGTCTGTCTGATTAATGCATTTTATTCTCTCATTATCAGAAGCCAGTTGTGTTTTTGCCTTTTTCATGACTTATTTTGCGGTTTACTTATGAGCATATATCGTTTGCAGAGTTTGTCAAGGTCTCCCAAAGATGGTTCATACTACAAGAGAATCCCCAAGTCAAGTGCTATAAAAGTAATCGATTTTGGTAGCACAACTTATGAAAAGAAGGATCAGACATACATTGTATCAACCCGACACTATCGAGCACCGGAAGTCATTTTAGGTGAAAATTTATTAATTTCTTAAAATTCGATAATTTACTTATTATCATCAAAATTTTGGAGACTTGTCCATGCATTTGGCTCTTGGTGTTTACTGTTTTCTATGTGCAGGACTTGGATGGAGTTACCCTTGTGACATATGGAGTGTTGGGTGTATCTTGGTCGAGCTTTGTTCGGTATGTACCAGTCGACTAGTCATGTGGTTTTATTTGAGTGTGCTTTTGAGGTAGGTTGCATGAGTTTAACAAAACTGCAATTGACTTTCATCGATTGTAAACAGGGTGAAGCTATGTTCCAAACCCACGAGAATCTCGAACACCTTGCAATGATGGAGAGAGTCCTTGGCCCTATGCCTCAGCACATGTTAAAGAGAGCAGGGTAAATGAAATTACAACTCTAAAATTAGTCCTAATGAACGTATAATAAATCATTGAGATTTGAGAATTGGCGAGTTTGTTAACTGTTTATATCTTTCAGTCGCTGTGCTGAGAAGTATGTTAGAAGGGGTAGACTAGACTGGCCCGAAGGCGCCACGTCAAGAGATAGTATCAAAGCGGTGTTGAAGTTGCATAGACTTCAGAACTTGATCATGCAACATGTTGATCATTCAGCTGGAGATCTCATTCACTTGGTACAAGGACTTCTTCGATATGATCCTTCAGATAGGTTAACTGCACGAGAAGCCCTCAGACACCCCTTCTTCACCAGGGATCATCTAAGAAGATGACGAATGTTGAGAAACTGTATCTGTAAGATGATGCAGATCAGTTCTGGAAAGTGTACAGCTCGTTTGGATGGATGGGGGCCAGTTTGCGGAAAATTATTTGGTTCTCGTGCTGAGAAAGTCGACGACGACCTTCTTAAGAGGCCTGTGTGAGTGTGAATATGGTCGCTTCACCAGTTTCTTGTTCTTTGAAATATGCCCTGTAGACCTGTACATCGTACCTGAGGACGAAAATGAGGAAACGCTGAAAAACAATTGTTAGCTGCTATTTACGCTTATTTATCGCAGTGCTATAATCTGTGTAGCACATATGCGGAATTATTTAGTGGAAAATATTTCGTGGAAATTAGTGGTTGCCAATCTGTTGCCGTTATTCTTTGTTTGATTTTGTATAATTTTCTTACCGCAATGAAATCTAACATGAAGATTTGATAAATTAGTTATTATTATTATTTTATGTATTTTAAGGGAAACAAGTTCGTTGCTTTCAATTTGCTATTTACGCTATCGATGATCGGTAATCATTATTTTGTGTGTATTAGAGTTGTTGCAAATGGGGACTCGGAACGAATTTGCCAGTCTATTCTTTTGATTGCCCTGTAGACCATTCGGTATCTTTTAAGCCTGCACAATTCGCCATTCGGTATCTTTTAAGCATATTACTCATTTTTTAGCTTTGCAATAAACTAATATCATCTCAAATCTTACTTGTGAATTAACATCCGAACAAAACTTTTAACGTACGAACTTATGAACTTATAATTGACATACCACAATGGATTAATGGCGTCGTCTACTTGTTAAAAATGATTTTTACTTTAGCAAATAGTAAAAATTAATTAACATGTGATGAAAAAGTCTTATAAATATTTGACAAAATATAATAAAAATTTTGAAGTATCAATTTGCAATGCTAATATTATAATATATTTGAAATGCATCAAATTGTAATACTTAACTGAATTTCAGCTTTTAAAAAATTACGAAAGGTATTTTTTTTTTTGAGTATAAATAAAATTATGAAAAGTACCAATTTATGAAAAAAAAAATGTAAAATTTCAATGTAATACCAAAAATAAATAGTTGTGTGTTTAATTCCGATTCTTATTACAGTAGATAAATAATTAAATATACATATTATCAGACATATGTTTAATCTGAAGAATTAGTCGGACTAGATTGGCCTATTAGTAAATTCATACAGACTAAAACTACTACGATAACTCCAATAGAAGCTGTAACATATACAGATCGCTTTAAACGTACTAGTTTAAGATTCACAGATTATACCACTGTTCCAGATCATGAAATAGAAGATGAAACAGATGTTGAAAGTAATTTAGTTGAACTAGAAATTCTCAGAGACAGAATTATCCTTCCAAAAGAACTTCAAAAACACTCTTAGATATATAGAATGGAGTTCATGTGTTGAACGAAATTCTAAATCGCCTCCTTATTAGACCAATTTCTCAATCCAAAAATTTGTAATTAATTAGTTAGTTTGTGGGATTCCCGAAAGGGAAATCCTTTGTTTTCTTCTATTTTGCTATGGAGTAATCCCCATTTTTGTACAATAAGTTTATTTCTGTATATTCTATGTTTTGTATCTATGATTCCTTTACAACTTTGTTAAAGGAACACTTCTTATAAATAAGATCTGGTTTGATTTTGTAAAAAGTTGTTTTTACGCAAAGTATACTTCATACTGAGTATAGTATTTAACCTACAGTTTGAAAACCGTTAAACTGTATTTACGTCATAAAGACCCAAGTGTAAGTCCCGTTAAAGGCTAAGAGAGCCGTGTGAAGGGCAGTGAAAGGGATCGTATATTAGTTGACGTAAGTATTTTTACTCAAGGAGTGCCACAAGTGCCTTGGTAAAAGGTGGGTTAGATACAAGTTACTATATCTTAGATGGTAAACTTTGTAAGGTTTTAGAAAATGAAATATGTACTCAATACGTATTTAATTTCGAAAAACTTTTGAAAAAATTTTTGAAAATTTTTTAAACCAAGCGTAATGACCAACCTCGTCATACGTGAATACATAGAAATAAGTATTTGGGGTTAAAAAAAAAAGAAGAGTACTTTTCGGGGATGAACCACAGTAATAGAACAAGTTCAAAGGAAAGCACTGAGTATGTATTACAACTATTGAAAACAACAAGTTATTTCAACTTCTCAAACGTAACCGAACAGACCAAAGACTAGAAGACCTCGAAAAGCTCATTGCGAAGATCCAGAAGCTCCAACATACGACAACAACAGCTGTAGACACCACATCAGGTAATACCCCCCTCTAAATTGGTATCATATATATATATATATATATATATATATATATATATATATATAAAAGAGTTCACGTTTCAATGAAACGTATTGTTTTTTAAGATAAAAAATAAGGCTAAATGAAATTTGTTGCACAAATTATGCGTCGCACGTTGATGGGAAGATGTGAAGTATGATGAGCTCACATAAACATTCCAACAACTAAACCAGCCTACGTAATATAATTTTGTATACACAACTCATTTTTGTATACACGAGTTTTACAAAATAGTGTTACCTGCATTTTAACATTTTAATTTTAATACTAAATAATACCCGATTTATTTCAATAATAATAATAATAATAATAAACCGATTTAAAATCGAAATAGGATTTCCTATCCTTCTTGGAACAGGAATCCTGTTCATCACCACCCTTCCCACCGATATTTATACGTCAAAAAGCAACCATTAACACTTCCTCGTATTCGAATAAAGCAACCTTCATTCAGGGATTCTCATATTCGAAAAATCTGTTTCTTCCTCCTCCATGGCTCTATCAGTAGCTTGCTTAAGCAATCTATCCAAAGCAAAGAAACCACTAGTTTCCTTCGGCGTGATAACCGACGTCCAATACGCCGACATCGATGACCGCCTGTCCTTCTTTCACGTCCCTCGTCACTACCGTCACAGTCGCCTCATCCTCCAACGGGCCGTCCAAAAATGGAACGACGACAACCTCAAATTCGCCGTCAACTTAGGCGACATCGTCGACGGATACTGCCCAAAACACCAGTCTCTCGCCACCGTCAAGAAAATAGTCAACGAGTTTGATAAATTCAACGGCCCGGTTCATCACGTGATTGGCAATCATTGCTTGTCAAATCTCGGTCGTGATGGCTTGCTTCAAGTTTTGAACATCCCCGGTCGAGCCGGTTTTGCCTACTATGATTTCTCCCCGGTTCCTGAATACCGGTTCGTTTTTCTCGACGGGTATGACATCAGCGCCATCGGTTGGCCAGAGAATCATCCTAACGCAATAAAGGCGATGAATTTTTTACGTGCGAAAAACCCCAACTCGAACAAGAATTGTACGGACGGGCTCGACGGGCTGGAGAAGCGGTTCGTTCAGTTCAACGGAGCAATAGGGAAGCAACAGCTGGAGTGGTTGGATCGTGTGCTGCAGAGTGCAACCAAATTGAATCAGAAAGTGATCATATGCTGTCATATGCCGTTGAATCTTTGTACATCGTATAATCGCGAAGATCCTTCCGAAAAATCGTACGGTTACGAAGCGCTTGTTTGGAATTACGATGAAGTGATGGATGTGATACATAGGTACACCTGTGTTAAGGTGTGTCTTGCTGGACATGATCATAAAGGTGGAGAATCGGTTGACTCGCATGGGGTGCATCATTGGGTTCTTGAGGCGGCGTTGGAATGCCCGGAGGGGCTTAATTCTTTTGGTCGTGTTGATCTTTACGATGATAGGGTGGTACTCACCGGTACGGATTGGATGAAGAGCCATGAAGTGGCTTTCACTAGTTAATGTTAATTTGCAGATATAAATCGTCATTGATTTAAAAGTAATGTGAATTGTAGAACAATAGAATTATATAAAATGTTGATTATATGTTAATGATTATATGATCTATCGTGCTAATGTAACATTTATTTATTTATTTATTTTATCCAAAGTATGATATCAATCTCAAATATAACATTTAATATATATACTGTTGAGTATATAATTACTACATGGTAAATTTTTAAATATGTAGAAATTGTTTTACTATCTCAGCTTTGATCTAGCCCCAACGTTCATATCTTATTATAACACTAATACGTCAAAATAGGGAGGATTCTAGCACTGGTGTCAAACCTAGTGTTAAAATCGAAAAATTAGTATCAGAATCTTGCCTATATATATTTGCATATCAGTGTTATAACAAGATACGAGCAATGGTGATACTAAATATCATATGTTCAACTGAGACCAGGAAACTAAATAATTTGTGTTAGTAAGTAAAAGGTGGTTTGTGACTAATTTTATCAGGGAATTACGGTGGATTAGGGTTTTGAATTTGCAATTATTAATTCAAATAAAGTTTAATACTTAATATGAATATAATCTCTTCCACTTGGTATCAAAATATATTTCAATCTTGATCGATTTTGTTTTTCATCAAGAAGCCTCGACGACTGTTGATTTGTTCATAACGAAACTGATTATTGAACCTTTGTTCTTTTTCCTTTATTGTCTGGAATTGCTTTCTAAATTTTTGTTTTTGGTGTTCGCGGCTTAATTAACATGTCAGCTCTTAGGAGTAAATCAAGGGAGATTGATATATATCAGGTGGTGCATGTACATACAACAGAAACAAGAACGTAAACATCAATAAGTATAATTAATGTATTTGCTCGTTGAGGTTTTAATTTGGTTTGTCGAGACGCACCAAAGAACAGAAATACATCATTATATATGCATTTCGATAATTCTACTTATACATATGTATAAGGTGTTATACTTTTGTAAAGAGATGATAGAATGATGATCATGATCAAGTAACCCAACTTTATAGGATTGTGACACCTCTTTTTAATTATTTTTAGTATTTTGTAATTGTAATTTTAAAGCATCTCCAATGCGATGTCAATTCTAGAGTTTTTTCTAGTCACATCATCCCAAAAATGATTAGGTGTCAATTGAAAAAATAAAAAATATCTGACACATTGTCCACATTTAGACAGTATATTAGACACCTATATTTATCCCACTATTCCAATATGTATATTATTATGTCTCTTGAACTTAAAAAATAAATCTATAATAATTTGCCACATGTCCCGCCAACTCTCTCAATCTACAGAACTATTGGAGACACTTTTTGTAGTTCTTCAATTTTCAATATAACGTGTCAATCAATGCAAAAAATAGCAATATTGGAGATGCTCTTAGTGGTTTCAAGAATTTTAATGCTTCATTTCTGGTCGGGCCGGGTTTTGTGACATGTTCATATCGTGCTATACAGAAAAGCGTTCAAGACTGGATAATAATTGTCCGTGGGTTATCGTCGTTATTTCTTCGTCCTTCATTAACTATTTGACAATAATATTCAATTACATTTTGTCCTTTCAATTTCCAAAAGAATAATTCTAAATAAACATTTCAAATTGATATTGTTAAGTGATATTCTAATGTGTCAGTCTTTAATAGGTTATTATTGCATTAAACCAACCACCCCCAAAAAACTATAAGAAATTATCGCCGCAGGACCCCAATAAAATTTTCCATCCAATTCTAATGTTAAATTACCCTATTTGTTCTTTTTGTCCTTTACTATAAGGGTAAAATGGTTCTAAATTCTCATTGAAAGATTGTAGGAGTCCTATGAAACTAATACTTTGAGGTCCTGTAGCGAAAATGCCAATAAATAATTTGAATTTAATCCTAAATTAGTAAAATTAATTAATTTTAATTCGAAAATGCCAAGTTAATATAATATCGACTACGCTTTTAGTCCAAAATAATAATAAAAAAGTACCTCAAATGGTAAAAAAATTTTGGTGTGCATTTGATCCCAAATTTTAATTAAATTGTACCTTTTACTTTTTCTATAGATGCTTATTTTGTCCGTAATTAATTTTATTGAATTAGTTTAATACTGGTTAAATAGTTTTTACAATATATGCCCTAAGTAATAAATATATATAAATTAATAAATGCAACTGTTGTGCCTAAATAAAATTTTATTAGGAATATATCAAGAAAATAATATACTGAATACAAATTAATCACAAAAGTTGAAATAAAAAATTAAAAAACCCTCCCCTCGAAAACACAACTGTTGTTGTGGTCCTTTGAAAATTTTCTTTGATGGTGGTGGTAGTGGTGGTGGCGGCAAAACCTCGCCACCACAAGATCTTTGATCTAGTGGAACCACCAGATTCGAGATCTGGTGGTCAACTGGTGGCTTCGACCACCAGCAGTAGCTGGTGGTCGAAGCCACCAGATCTTGATCTCGTGGTTCGCGAGATCAGAGATCCGGTGTAGGTTTTGGGGTGGGGGTAGGTGTGGGGGTGGGGTGGGGTAATTTTTTATTTTTATTTTTCTTTTTATTTTACTTTTTTGTGATAAATTTTTTGTGTTTTATATATTTTTTATGGCAATATATATTCTAATAAAATTTTATTTAGGTACAATAATTAAATTTATTATTAACTGTTGTTTAAAATCAAAATATGCGTCTATCTAATGTTAAAGAAAATTTTTGAAAGACAACAGCAGCGGTTGTGTTTTCAAGGGGAGGGTTTTTTTTATTTTTATTTTATTTTTTGTAATTAATTCTTTGTATTCGATAAATTTTTTATAGTCATATGTTCCTAATAAAATTTTATTTAGGTACATCAATTACATATATTAATTTATATATATTTATTTCTTACGGTATATATTGTAAAAATTATTTAGCCAGTATGAAATTAATTCAATAAAATTAATTACAGATGAAATAAGCATCAATAGAAAAAATAAAAGGTAAAATTTACTTAAAATTTGAGACCAAATGCACACCAATTTTTTTTTCTAAAACCATTTGACTTACTTTTTATTATTATTTTGGTCTAGAAGTATAGTCGATACACAGGAAAGATTTAGGACTAATTTACACATTATATTAACTTGGTATTTTCGAATTAAAATTAATTCAACCAGTTTACTATTAAATTAAAATTCACTATTGGTATTTTCTGTACAGAATCCCAAACTATCAGTTTCACAGGACCCCCCTCGTACCATTTTACCCTTACACTAAAAAACAAAAAAGGGCCACTAAAAAAATAAAAAGGTTTATTTAACGGTGAAATTAGATGAAAAAGGTTTATCGGGGTCTGCAGCGACAATTTCTTATAGTTTGGGGGGGATAGGAGGAAAAAAATGGGGTTGAAATTGTATCAAAATGGATAGTTTGGGGTGGTAATGTGAAAATAACCTTTTTTTATTAAATGATGAATAAGTATCAATGCAATTATTATTTAATGTAGATTTATATCATCTAAGGAAAATATGTCACATAAATAATGTCAATGAAAACTATCAAATTCAAATATCTGTGTAGAATCACTCTTTTCCTGATCGATGTGTCTTTGTATATTATTTAATGAGCAATGCTGGCGGAACAGCTAGAATGTACAACCAGATGTGTAATTCTCCAACAGAGGGGCAGGGCCCTATCAATACAAGGGGGATAAAAATAGTATTTCTTATGCTCCTCTATTAGAGGATTGTACATCTAATTGTACAAATTGATTATTCCACTAATATTATCCTTTTTTATTATAAATGGACAGATTGTGAAGTTCTTCAAAATGGAAAATTCGAATAAGCGTTTACAAATCAGACCTTTGTTCGCATGCATTGTTGAATTAGCGTGACCTCGATATTGATATATATGCCTTCGATGCATCTCGATCGCTTTAGTACATCATTTCATACTTTCATATTATTGTCAGTGCTATTAATGCCACGCATGGAATAAAAATGAGATCATTCAAAAAGGGCGTGTAACATATGCATATAGACTCTCAAATTTACTTAACCCTATCGTGTTAAGTAAAATGTTCTGTTTTTGGGAGGCGTCAAATTTTCAATTTTCTACAAAAATGAAAAATGAAAAATATAAAAGATCAAATGTTAATATGTGAGTCGATGATTGACACATGATCATCTCCCATGTGGGGAACATGAGTCAATCATCGGTTCACATATAGACAATTTAAATTACCCACATGTGGCCATTGGACCATTAGTAAAATAAAAATTATTATTAAATTTATGGTTTATTTAAGCAAAGAGATCCCAAACTATTCGTTTGCAACAAATCCAGCCTCATTCTCTCTTTTCGTCCTACTGAGACCCAAACTTTCAATTTATTTCATTGCAGGCCCTCTTAACGAATTCCATCCATTTTCGCATCAATTTTATTCTTTGTGCAATGAAAGTTTGGGGTCCTTTTCTAAAAACAACCCATTTTGACCAATTTTAACTTTAAATGTGTACAAATTAATCCCAATGCTTTTTTATATTTATAATTTTAACTTTAATTTTTAGAAAATGACATAAATGGTCCAAAGAAGTGGTTATTGCAAATCAGGTCCCAAATAAAAAAATTTGGTACGCATTTAATTCAAATAGATTGAATCCTTACAGTCATGAAGTTAATTCCTTCGACTTTTGCTATTTTGTTTATTTGGTCCATAATTAATTTTAGCGAATTAATTTAATAGTAATTAAATAATTTTTATCTAAAATTTTAAATACAGTAGCATTTATTCGTATTAATATCATAACTTTTCAAAATTTTCAGTGGCACTAAGGATGTGTACATTTTTATTTTAACTAGCAGTTAATAATAAATGTAATCACTGTAACTATTTAAAATTTTAGTAGGAATATATTTCTATAAAAATATATCGAATGTAAATAGTTGTGTTAATTTGGTGGGTCAGGCTAGGCCAACCCACTAAATATTGGCCCGTATCAACCCGCTTGATTCATAGGCCCGCTCATATGGGTTCGACAGCCGAGTTGGACGGATCCTATTTTTCGTTGTGAATCAGCCCGCCCGTTGACCCATATGAGCCAACCCTTACGGGTCAACAAACGGGCCAACTCATATAAATTAAAATCAAAATTTTTAATATTTATTTTTTAAATTTAATATTACAATAATAAAAAATTAAAAATTAAAAAGAAAAGATTTGACCATGAGGGGATAATATGCCCCCTCATGGTGGGACAATATGTCCCCTCATGGTCAAAATAGTTGGCTACAACTTTTCAGCCTATAAAGTTTTTGGCAATTTTTATTTTTATTTTTTTTAATATGTGTAATGCTTAGCAATTAACATTTGACCTGGCCAAGTCCAGACATAATAACCGCGGGTAGGTAAGAAAATAACCACTAAACCAAAACCGACCCAAACCGACCGACTTGGTTGGGTTGGTTTTTTAGGCAATCAGGTCGGTTGGTGGGTTGGAAGGCTAAACCGATGGTGGTTGGTCGGTTGGTGGGTTAGATTTTTTTGCTAACTGACCCACCCACCCATATTTAAAAAAGCAGAAAAGAGAAAGAAACCAAGAAAGCGGAAAAGTTGTGATTTCGCTTGCAAGATTTCACAATTCATGACTTTAAAGTTTAGTTCTTCATTGCAAGTGATTTTAATTATCAAAGTTTTTTTGTCTCACTCGATTGAAGATTCCACTTTTTCTAATGGAAGTTGGATATGGCAACGACTTATTTGAATTTTTATTTAGCAGCGTTATGGGATTGTAATATGAGCTATATATTTATATTTGCTAACTTTTGTTATTGGATATTGATTTATATTTTAGGACTTTGAATTATTTTGTAATTCCATCGTATTTTGTGGTTTAAATTGTTAAATATGACTTAGAAAAACATGTTGCGAGATTCATCTAAAAACCGAAATCGACTAAACCGACCCAAACCAAGGTGGTTTGGGTTGGTTCGATTTGGTGGATTGGGTGGTTCGGTTTGTTTTTTGCAAACCGAGCCACCGGTGGTCGGTTTTGGGTTGGGTCCAAAACCGACCCAAACCGACCGACGCTTCACTCCTACTGGTCGACCAAAGGTCCGACCAACAACTAGTGGGCCAGTTTGGGTCTGATTGGCTGACCCATCTTGACACCACTAAATGTACAGAAATAATAAAATATAATACAAGAAATTTTTGAAAAGCTATGATATTAATACGAACAAATGCTATTATGTTGAAAATTTTCCATAAAAATTATTTAATTAACATCAAATTAATTCGTTAGAATTAATTATGGATCAAATAAACAAAATAGCAAAAATCGAAAAATTAATTTTATAACTCAAAGGATTCTATCTATTTGAATTAAAAGAGCACCCACTTTTTTTTTATTTCAAACAAAATTTGCAGTAACCACTTTTTTGGACCATTTGTGCCATTTTTCCAAAAATTAAAGTTAAAATTGTAAACATAAAAAAGCATTAGGACTAATTTATACACATTTAAAGTTAAAATTGGTTCAATTGGGTTATTTTCAGAAAAATAACCCCAAACAAATGCTACTGTATTAAAAATTTCCCATAAAATTTATTTAATTAGCATCAAATTAATTCGTTAGAATTAATTATGGATCAAATAAACAAAATAGCAAAAATCGAAGAATTAACTTTATAACTGAAAGGATTCCATCTATTTGAATTAAAAAAGCACCCACTTTTTTTTATTTCAAACCAAATTTGCAGTAACCACTTCTTTGGACCATTTGTGCCATTTTCCCAAAAATTAAAGTTAAAATTGTAAACATAAAAATACATTAGGATTAATTTATACACATTTAAAATTAAAATTGGTCCAATTGGGTTATTTTCAGAAAAATAACCCCAAACTTTCAATGCAAAAAAGGACAAAATGAATGGAAAAGTGGATGAAATTCATTAAGGGGCCTGCAGTGAAACAAATTGAAAGTTTGGGGTTCCAGCAGGATACAAAAAAAAAAAAAAAAAAAGAGAATCGGATTGGATTGATTACAAAATAAATAGTTTGGGGTCCTTTTGCATAAATAACCCTAAATTTATTTCTTGAAAATTTAATTCAATATTCATTGTATTCCATTTAACTCTGTGATGCAATATATCAATTTTAGAAGGTAAAGATCAAAATATTTAAAATTAAAAGTTATTATATTATTGTAGTTAACAGTCATAAAGAAAGAAAAACTTAAATAACTGTTAATTATCAAAAGCATATTATTATATGCATAGCATGCATTTCAGAATAATATTGCCCTATATTAAATAATAATAATAATAATAATGTCCTACAAATTCATTATAATTTCCAATTTTTACATATTTTTTATTTTTAATAATATTAAACATTTGTATTATATTCCATATTCTTTTTATAATATACGGGTAATTATCCATTAATTAAATTCTACGCTAACATAGAAAATTTCAAACAATCCGTGTACAGTATGTTTGACCACCCTTTATCCCTATTCTTTATGTTCCTCTAAATCAATTCAAACATAAAAATTTGATAGCGAAGAAGTTCTTGAAATTTAAGTACTTTTTGTCTCATTTTTTGTACATTCTACCCACAATATATGGCTGCACTTTAAAAAGTCTCCTCTTTTCATCTCATCCTTTTGAATCTTCTTAAAAGTACGGCTACTTTCCAAGAAGACATAAATTTCTAATTATTTCATTAATTTTTCCTATTTTGAGATGATTACATATGCTTTTTGTAGGCCTTACAAATCATAAGGTTATCAAATCTACTAATTACAAACATTAAAATCTTGAATCTATCAATTCACTAAGTAACATAATCATAAAATACCAATAAAAACATATGTGATTATATCAAGTCCACTAACCTTCACTGTTTCTCTTAGTTATTACTTGTTGCAAGTCTCTTTCAACTTGATATCATAATCTTGAATCTTGATTTTCATCAATTTTTTTGGGCGATTCTGGTTCTTCTCTTCTCCAATAAGAAGAACCCAAACAAAGATACGACCGCAAAACCCGAGAAGCAAATCGACGCAATATCTAGTGACACATGGCGGCCACTGATAGCCTCGACTTTGAACAAATTCGTTGTCTTATGAGCATCCGTCGTCTGGCCGTATGCAACCTCTTCTTTCGCACCGTTGTATGCATATGCTCGGACGAAATACGTCCCAGTCGGAACATCCCTCTCCACTATCCAGGTGAAATTATTGCTAGAGGGATTGTATGGCCTAGAAACAATAGTATGTTGACATGTTTTATCCTTAACTAAATCATCATATGTTTTTCTCCAAGCCCTGTCTAGTTGGCTGATTGGTGCATAGCATAGCTTCACCTGCACTGAGTTGTAGGCTGAATCTATCCTGCCTTGGAATGAGTTGTTGAATGACCAGGTTACAGTTACACTGTCTTCCCCAGCTTTAAGAACTGCAAGTTCAATCCAAACATTAATTTTCTTGATATAATAACTAAGCAAACTTGTTGGTATTTCTAGTACATCATACTCGCTATTTCAAGTCAATCAGTACTGTTATCAATATTTCAAGCCCAATAACACTTATCAGTACTTTAAGTCGGTCAGTATTATCAATAGTATTTCAAGTCAGGCAGTACTGCTATCAATATTTCAAGTCAATTGGAACTCTAATCTACACATAAACGCCACGCCTACTAATCATTTATGCATAAAGAATCTAAAGAATAGTATTTTTTTAAAAAAAAAAATTAAAAGTGACTCCTATGCGTCGATAGCCAACAGTTACTAGCCTATATGAAAAAGAATTTATATCGATTGAGATAGAAGCGGAGGAGAAGAGATCGCGACAATCTTACCTTGTCCATTTTTCGGGGAAGCGGTGAGTATGAGAGTTTTTTGAAGAGAAGAAAAGGTTGCACCATGGCATTTCGCTAGTAAACAGGAAATGAGGAGTAAAGAGATAAGATGAAGAAGAGTACTGGCCATTGATTTGTTGCTTTATGAACTTCCAAGCAATTAGGCAATTCCAAAAGTAACACTCAAGACCTTATAACAAAGTTGGTTTAGGAGTGCGATTTTGTTGCATTATTTATAGGTGAATAAAATAATTCTTTTTTAATGAAGGAAGAAAAGTCAACTAAATATTTGACTATTTTATGCAATAACAACCCTACGAAAGAGGCAAATGAGAAGATACGACTCGGATTAATGCGGAGAGACATGAGATAATTGCCCTTTGAAAATGGTGAACATCAAATGGGACTGAGGCTGGTCAAACTTTGCTAACTCGCTAAAAAGTGGACTAAGGTGTGTTTGATTGCATGCAATTCGGTGGAAAAGAATTTTTTTTTTTTAACTTTTCATATTTTATATTTGATGCAAAGATAAAAATACAATTTAAATTTTATAGTATAAGCACTTTAAATTTGTTTTTGATCAATTTTATGAAAAATAAATTCCTCAGGAGTATGGAGGTTTTTATTTTCCATTTTACATGAAATTCAATTTCTTTTCCTTCTTTTGCAATCAAACACAACTTAAATATAAAGAGAAGTCAATATAAATGAGGACCGTTTCCTCTTCATCTTAGCCCGCTTGTTTTCTCAGTTTATTTTTTCCGAAACAATAAATATAATAAGATGCTTGAAACTGATATTTTTAAATGATATATTAATGAGTCTTTTTTAGTAATTGATGAAAATGTGCTGATGCATTTAATTATTTTATTATTATATAATATATTTCTTGATCGCTAAATAAAAATATATTATACCAACTGTATCACTCTGTAATATTAATTTCAACATTACCCTAAGGTTACTCTCTTTGAAATTATTACCTCCGTCCCAAAATTATAACCTTTTTCTTATCTTCATATAAATTAAGAAAAATGTAATCAATGGTATTGAAAAAGTATAATTCAAAATTATTTTCCTTATATGCCCTCTCATTTATTATATATTTTATTTTAACTACTTTATTTTGATGATAATAATATATATTAACTGAGGGTATAAAATATAACTAATATTTTAATTATATATTTTTAAAAATATGATTTATATTTTGAAACGGATAAAAAAAATAGTGAGTTATATTTTTGGGACGGATGTAGTATAAGAGTTACTAACCAACCGCATTTGGTCAAATCTCCATCACGAAATGTGTTTGGCGCAAATGCCTAGGCATTAATTGTGGAGCTAGTTGAGCGATAATGACTGCCAAGTGATCGGGTGGAGACAAATTCAGTGTTAACTATTTGGACATTTAGTCCTTGTTTTATTTAATATTAATCAAATTCATACGTAATTTCGTATACCTCATATTCATTTTTAACCACACACACATTTTTCAAACTAATATTAACCACATATTTTTACACGGAATACCGCGCGGAACAACTAAACCCCCAATCAAACAAGGCCTAATTAAAAAACGTCTAACGTGAACTCTTGATAAGCGTCAATTGAAGTCGTCGCCTAGGCATTTCAGCGAAAAATATATGTTTAGAATGTATGAGCAGTTAATACTATTAATAACTTTATATAGACGTTTCAAATTGATATTATTAAGTAATATTTTAATATGTTATTTTTTATTGGATGATGAATATGTATTTATATGATTATCATTTAATACAAATTTATACCATCCAATGAAAATATACCATATCACCAATGTCAATGAAAAATGTCTATGTAGAATCACTCTAATACTATACATCCATCCCATAAATATAGCCTATTTTTTTCACAAAAATTAAACAAAATATAATTAATAATATTAAAAAATAAAACTTAAAATTATTTTCCTACTATACCCGTTTATTTATTAGATATTTTATTTCAATTAATTTATTTTGGTAATAACTATATCATTAAATAAGGGTATATAAAACAATTAATATTTTAATTATATTTTTAAAAGGAATGTGGTCTATATTTTGGAACAGTTTAAAAAGAAATAATAAACTATATTTATGGGACAAAGGTAGCAACTAGTTATCCCAGGATGTAGGCTTTAAACCTGTGGTAAATCTTGTACTCCCTCCATCCCACAAATATAGGTTTATTTTTCTTTTTTGGATGTCTCAAATATATAATCTTATTTCTATATTAAGAAATAATTTTTTATTCATTTACCAAAATAACCTTATTTAATTTACCTAGTAATAATCACTACTCCCTCCGTCTTATTTTGATAGGCATGATTTGACTTTTACATGAATTAAGAATTTAAAATTAATATTTATTGGAAAGATAAATTTTACATGTGTATTTCTTAATATACCTCTATATTAAATATGACAATTTACTTTTATTAATAATCATACATAACAAATGGGTATATTAAGAAATGAAAAAGTTAAATTTATACTAATAAGGAAAGTAGTTTATATTTTGGGACGAACGAAAAAGGAAATCAAGTCCATCAAAACGGGATGGTGGGAGTATTTTTTTAATATTGTTCATTAAATAAGGGTAGATTAGGAAACTAGTTATAAAATTTACTTTTTCAATAATTTTTTTAAATCGAGTTATGCTTGAACTACACATAAATATTGTGTGGTAAAATGCCACCGCCTAATAGGGTGTGGGCCAACTTTCAGGGGACATTATCATAATTTACCATCATATCTTATTAGGGTGTGACAAATACCATACAAATGTTGTGTATACACCTAACTTTTTCCTTTTTAATCTTTGTTAAAAAATTAACAAATTTATATAATTGGGATGGAAGAAGTAGTATAACTATCTATTTGTTGAGTCAAAATTCATTTGCTCACGGTTAAAATATTTTCACGAAACTGCTTTCCGAACCCTTTTTGACATTTATTAATTAAAAAGAAAACTAGGGGTTCGGATCTAAATTATGCCAGCATGAAAAAAAAAAATAGGTTCCTGATTGTTTTTGACTATATGACTTGAATTTGGTATTATATAATTAACTTTTAAAGGTCTAAAAAGGCCAACATTAAAACTTCCGTCGTCCCAAAATAATAGACCTATTTTATTTTATATAGTTTAAGAAATATTAATTAATAATATTGGAGAAATAAAATATTCACATAACATTCTTAATATACTCTTACATAATTGCAAACTTTTATGAGTTAATTTATGGGAAAATCGATACGTATTATATTTTCAATGTAAATAGTTGAGAATTCTAAAAGTTATTCATTAAGTTGGTTAAATTAATTAAGGCCGTTATAGGAATATAGAAAATTAAAGAATACTTTTGATTTACTAAGTGAACTATATATTTTGGGACAAATGAAAAATGAAAGTGAATCTATTATTTTAGGACGAATGGAGTATTTGACATGACAAGTTCAACCATATTGGGCATTTTTGTAAATCATTTGAGTTTTTAATTGAATGACAAATACGTAAGTTCTCACATAATACGGTGAAGTTAATTACTGCTTCCGTTTTATAGAGATAAACTTTGTTATTATTTTTGTTTGTCTCATAAACATAGTCATCTTTTCTTTTAAATTATTAGTTCTTATATGCCATTATTTAATATTTTTTATTATTAATAATATAAAATTATTAAAGTGTCATAATTAATAAATTAAAGGGTATTTTTGAAAAATATTCTTAAATTTTACTTTCTCAATAGCATTAATTCATATCTTTTTAAATTATATGAAAAAATCAACCGGCCTATTTTTATGGGACAAACGGAGTATCTTAAAATTCAAAATGTTAAGAGAGAACCTACCAAAAAAAAAAAATGGTAAGAGAGAAATTAGGGCCCTGTTCTGTTTGATGTTTTCCACGCGTTTTCCATTTTCCATTTTCGAAAACTCCCAAAACGCGTTCTGTTACGTTGTTTTCGAAAATTGTTTTGGAAAATCACTCCCAACTTTTGCTCAGAAAATGGAAAACGCGGAATTCACGTTTTCCGCGTTTTCTTTGTTAGTTCTACCCAAATGGAAAACACGCTATTTTCCGTGTTTTCCACCATTTCAAAAAAAAAAAAAAAAAAATTAAAACAAAACAGATCCTGGGGAGAGCGGGACGACCTTGACCATAGCGATTTCTCTGGGAATTGGGGTTCCTCGCCTCACTTCTTCCTATCTTCTTGCCGGTAATCTCGCTTGTCTCTTGCTCTCTTTGTCAGATATGATTTCTCCAATTTGATCATCACATCTTTATTTGGCAGTGACTTTCCACCATCAAAGGCACAAAAGGCAGAAGAAAGTTTGCGCAGGTAATCTCGCTCATCTGTTGAAATACATGGTCATCCCTCTACTATAAAGTTATTGGACTTTTGATAATTTTTTAGCGTGTTGATAGATGGGCATTTGGGTTTCGTTGCAGTACTGTAAATATGCAAGAGAGATTTAAAACGATAGGTCATTGTTTGTCTTGTTTAGGATGGTTAACTTGGATTTGTGTGATGAAATGCAGAGAGATTTAATTGATGCAAGTCTAAGAGAGAATAGCACATGGGTGGGTGTCAGAAGGTCATTGTTTGTCTTGTTTAGGATGGTTGAGGTGGATTTGTCTAATGAAATGCAGAGATCTTTAATTGAAGCAAGTTTATGAGAGAATAGCACATGGGTGGGTGTTGGAATTTGTAAACTAAAAATATGTGTGTTGTTCTCAAGAGTTAAGATATAGAATATTGTGAAAGGGATGAGATATTTACAGTAACCCCTTTTTGCTGTTTTTAGAGCATGTGATAATTCCAAGGTAATACATTAAAGTATGAAAATTAGGGAAATATCTATTAATTCTAGATTATACTAGGATTTCCTAACTTGTTTAATCTACATAATAATTTGTCTTCACAACTAGGAATTCCCAAATTTGTGATATAGTAATACTCTAACTTAATGTCATTTATGGTCACGAATTTGCTAGTTGAATTATTGCCATGTTCAATTATTACTTTGACGAGAGAACTTTGATGAATCACATCTAATATAGTGTGAATTGTATTTTCTATAGATGGATGAACTAAAGCTACTTAGCCGTATTAGATATGTTGTTAGAGTTTGTTTTTCATGTTCTCTTAGAATCTTGAGATGCTTGCTTCACCTTGAATGGGAATTCTAATTTCACAATCGTGAAATCTAATCATTTTTTAGGTGCACCATCTAGCTGTGGATGCTTTGTGTGATCACTACACCTGAATCTCACATAGCTATAGTCACATGTCCTTCTTATCTATTTAGTAGGCTGATTTTGCTTTCAATAATCTTATAATGATTTAATCGGAATTAGTTGATCACTTGTCCTTCTTACCATTTGTTTGGAAATGATTTACTGATTCAATAATCAAGTGCAGAAATGATTTGACCACGTAAAATTATCGAATTTTTATGAATGAGGGAATGATTTCATTCAATCCCAAATTAGCTAAATTACAAGAGAAAAGTGTGTTAGGTGAAGAAACGATCGTCGATCATCACAATATGCTTAAACCGCCTTTTGTCCTTTCCCTTCAAGACCTAAATACAAGAAGTTAAAGCAAAAGAGTAGTTGGCTAACAAATTGGGTTGTAGAGAATGACAACTTGAATATTACTTAGAAGTCCAATTAGATCAGCCCATGTCCATCTCAAGACATAATAGAGATTCGAGAGAGTTTGGGAAGGCAAATTTCCATCTTTTTAATCGACATTTATGGTCTTATGCAAACACCATACGGTTTGTTTGGGAAGGAAAATTTCCTTCTTCATATGCGTTTTCTTCTTCAATTTCACATTCTATACTAATAATAAGAATTCAACAAGCTAGAGGTGCAAATGTGAGTTGGAATAAACCTCCAAAGGGCTCAAGCTCCCAATTCCAATTTCGGGCTTCTTCTTCTATTCTCTTAAGTTGCTTACTTGAATTCTATATGTGATGTGCTTATTATTTATTTTATCGGTTTTGATTGTGAGGGCTGTACAATCTTTTTTTATCTTATTATTGAATTTTAGTCCTTCTTTGTTTAGATGTAACTTGTGGTTTATAGCCGAATTAATTCATATTCGCTTGTTAAGAGCTTGTTTGGAATTAATTTGTGGTTTATGTTTGTATAGATGTGCTTATTATTTAAGAGCTTGTTGCTGGCTTGTCGCAGCTGGTCGTTGCCGCTTGGAGCAAAGAGTCGCTTGCCTGCCGCCGTTGGAGCAGTACCGGCAAGCAGCACTGTCAGCCGCTGAAGTAGCAGTGTCGCTTGGCTCGCCGCTTTGCTATAGCAGCTGTTCGCGTTAGGTCGTTGCTTGCACGCTCATTGGAGCAAAGACCTCCACATGAATTGTATTGCATGAATTTGCTTGAAGTTGAATTCATAAACATGTTGACTTTTGATTTGAATTTTATTGGACACTTTGTTTATGTAGTACGTGATCAATTATGTGATATATTGTCAACTCTTACATGGTGTTATTACTATACTTTTGTCTCCAATTCATTTGAATAGTGAATATGGGCGTGACATAGAGGTTCTTCTTTGCCCCCAATGCCATGGCCCGATGCAAATGAGAGCCTTCATCGAGATATGTCTCGAATACATGAAAATGGGAAAGCTACAATGCACGATATTTAAGAATGATGTCTTGGCCAAAATAAATGATTTCAAATGATTCGCCAAAAAACAAATCATGATTATGGGATCGATCGATTGAAAGGCAAATGGAACCGCTTACAATTATTACCGCTTGTTTTTGGATATTAAAGAGCATACAGCGTGACATGGTATCCAGATATCGAAAATAGATGCTCCAGATGATGTTTGAAACACTTTTGCACCTGGTAAATGTTGCTAACAAAGTAGAATATTATCTATTATTGTGATCTTTTTATATATGTACATCTTATTTGGCGAATTTGTTTTCATTATTGCAGATAAACAAGCATCGTGATGATATCATAAAAACAAGGGATGTCCTCACTTCAATCACTAGGACGCTTTTTGGTAAGACCACACCACCGGTGGACTAAGCATCGCTTCAAAGTTCCTCCCACGCTTCTGATGAAGAACGAGATATGGAAGATGATTTTCTAACCAAAGGCAAGCATATGTACGGTCGAAAGTCTCTCGACCGATGAAGAAATTGCAAAACCTATTAGTCGTCGTAAAGAACCCAAGAAGAGTAAGTCAAATCAGCTCCAGGTTTGTATGGAGCGTGGTCAAGTTCTTTGACCAAAAGAGATGATTTAAAGTGATGTTCGCCACTTTACTTTAAGGAGAAGCTTTGCACGATTGCAGGGAAATCATCTATCGTACCGTGAGAATGAAGCGACTTAGTCGATCCTTATTCTCAAGCAAGCGCATGAGCATCTGAACGACATGGACGATTTGGATGATGACACGTGCTGAAAGCTTTTAATCACTGCTTCTGGCGATCCAGATTTCGATGCGCTTGTGATAATGCCTCTAAAGCGAGGAGGAAGCTTCCCCGAGCGCCTTTAGTTGTTCTATGTTTTGATCACGTGACTTATTATGGTTTACTTTGTGTGAAAACATGGTTTACTTTTTCCATGTAATACCGTGACTCTAAATCGTATTGATCATTTTCAGTGTGTTGCAATATGGTATGGATTGGACGTACGTATTGTTTTGTTGGATTAACTCTCTTTATTTTGATTATTCAGCTACATGTCATCTATATTAATGTTGTTGGATTATTTCATTATGGTTTACTTAACATTTGTGTTGATGTTATTCTTTTCCGTTTGCGCAGAGAATGTCTATCACAAGTCATATTATGTCTGGTGAATCAAGTGATGACGAAGAACTTGATTTTTTGGCAAATGACCAGGCTGAGTCATACGATGACATGATGGCATGTATGATGTTGTCGTCCGCATGCGGGGTGAGTTTTATAAATAAGACACCTTGTAGAACATCAATGCTACGTGGAAAGATGTACATCAATGAAGTTTTAAATGGACATCCAGATGTGTGCTACAGTAATTTTAGGATGCAGAATCATGTCTTTCGGAATTTTTGTGATACTTTAAAAGAGAAGGGTCTTTTGAAGGATGGGAAGAAGGTGAGCGTTGAGGAAGGGGTAGCAATGTTCCTAATGATTATAGGACATACTACTCGATAAGTTGTAGGTGATAGATTCAACATGGAAATCATACGATTTCCATTTGGTTTAAGAGAGAGTCTTACGTGCCGCTTTGTCACGCTTGGGTATCGAAGCACTGTCCGACTTAACAACGGAGTTGTACATGGCGATATTATGCGAAAAATATCCATACTTTAAGAATTGTATTGGTGCAATTGATGGAACTCATGTAAGCAAAGATGGGTACCTGCTTCTAGTCAGACCTCTTTTCGGGGAAGAAAAACAGATGTGACACAAAATGTAATGTTAGCATGCGATTTTGACATGAACAAAACTTGTGGAACTCAAACTTGTGTTGTCTAGTATTTCATCGAACAAAACTTCCATTTATATTTATTTAGATGATTCTCTAAGGGCTACATGACTCTTGTGGATTTCATTGTTGAGTTAACTCTGTGTTGAAGAGGTTCTTTATTGAACAAAAACTTCATTTATACTTATTTTAGATGACCTGTAATCATATATTTTTCTCATGCATACAATCCTAAGCTTGTGTGGTCAATACATTTGAGCATTTGTATTTCATTGTTTCAACATAAAATAATAATTCGATATTAAATAAGTGTCATATTCTCATGTTAAAAAACGCTGAAAAGTGTCAAATTAAATACATTGATGGTTGAAAATAGTAATTGAGAAAATGATTTTATTTATTTTTTCAAAAGTAGCAAAGAAGCTCTAATGGTACTTCTATTTAATTCACAAACAAACTCATTACAGTTGAATTAAGACAGATTTCTCAAAATAACAAACCAAACGCGTTTTCCAGTTTTCCATTTTCAAAAACTGTTTTCCAGAATGACAAACCAAACGATTTTCGATTTTCAAAATCGTGAATCGAAAACGTAAAATGAAAACGCTTTGAAAACGGAAAACAGAAAATCGAAACACAAACAGAACGCAGCCTAGTATTCTCCACTGGTTGAGCGGTGATGAGGACTCACTAATTAATAAGATGACCTCGCCTCGGTGGATCGAAATCACGCCATACAATTAACTGTTCTACTGAAACTTTCTTTCTTCCTTTCTTTCTTTCTTTCTTTCTTTTAAATCTTTAATGACGTATATAGTTTTTTAGTCATTTGTTTATTTGAGATTGTTAATTGTTTTAAATTGTCACAAATCTTGCACTTGGCACGTGTACAATCGTCATCGATGACTCAGACAGTCAGTAGTAATAGAACTCCCTCTGTGCTCTGTAGTCTCGTTGACCTTTTCGCGAATGAATTTTATTTAAAACAAATATTTTATTATCCGCCTTTCTAATTTACTCGTATTTAATCGACAAAATTAAAAATTAAAAATTATAATTAAATATTAAATATGAGTATATTAGAAAAATAATACTACTTCCATTTCATAAATATATAACCTATTTTTATTTTTATAAAAATTAAGAAAAATACAATTAATGATAATAAAAAAATAAAATTCAAAATTATTTTTCTAACATACCCTCTCATTTATTATATGTTTTATTTCAATTACTCTATTTTGATGATAATAATATATATTAAATTAGGATATAAAAGATAAATAATATTTTAATTATATTTTTAAAAAGAATGTAATCTATATTTTAAGACGGACGAAAAAGAAATAGTAAATTATATTTTTAGGATGGTGAAAGTATAAATTAGACTTTTTAATATAAAAAGATGATTACATATTTAGATCAACTAAAAAAAAACATGTACTATATATTTGCACCGAATAGAGTAATAGTCATATCAAAATTCGACGTGTTGATCACGGAATTACATTTAATGCACGTGAGCACGTGTTCCAACAACTAACCCAATTTTAGAAGTAACTTCTATTGAATTAATATTGAAATAAATTAGTCTCCCGTCAGAAATATATAATCCATTTTCGTATTATATAAGAATTAAAAATATTTATAAGAAAATGAGTTAAATAACAAAACTTTCTACAAAAATCTTATTTAATGTTTAATGTTTAACAGATTATAAATATTGACTAATTTAAGGATTCACATTTTATAATTTTTTAGATCAGTTGAGAGTATATTTATGAATGGACAAAAAAATTTATACTAAATATGGAAATAAGATTACATATTTAGAGTACTCCAAAAAGAAATCGTGGATTATATATTTAAAATGGATAAGGTATTTTTTTAATTTATTTATAAGTAACTAATTAAAAACAACACATATGGCTACAAAAGTCAATCTAGATTTACTTCAATTGACTTTTAAGATGAAAATCACACATTGTAAATGCCTATGAATACCTTCCATTTTCCCCCAGGGTTTAAGAATTAACTTCAGATAATTAAGCCCCCCACCCCCACCGCGAAAAAAAGGGCAGACGTCATCACTTTTCTTGAGAGCTTTTGGCTTTTCTCTTCTCCAAGAAGAAGAACAAAAACAAAGAGACGACGGAGAAAGCCGAGAAGCAAACCGATGAGATATCAAGCGACGCATGGCGTCCACTTATCGCCTCGACTTGGAACAAATTCGTCGTCTTCAAACCATTCGTGTTTTGTCCATACGCAACCTCTTTGTTCTCAGAGTTGTAAGCATATGCCCTAACAAAATAAGTAGCAGTTGGCACATCTCTCTCCACAGTCCAAGTGATAGTGTTATTTGAGGGACTGTATGGTTTTGAAACAATATTATGTTGACATGTTTTGTCCTTTTCCAAGTTGTCTACAGTTTTCCTCCAGGCTCTATCTTGTTGGCTAATTGGTGCATAACAAAGCTTCACTTTTACTGTTTTGTAGGATGAATCTGTGCCTGATGGGAATGAGTTGTTGTATGACCATGTTATCTCGATCTTGTCTTCACCAGCTTTCAGCACTGCAATTTTGAAATCCCATAAGTTAGTACCAAAAACTATTCGTAAATTAGTCTCACTAATATGACATCTCGATATTGGTTGACATCATGGTGACAATTAGAGTTGATCTTAAGATGTTGGGCGCCTAAGTGAAACTTAATTATGGGGGCCCTAAGCCAATTCTATAATTCGCAACAAAACAGTCGATATATACAGTTACATGAGACAGAAGATAAGACAACGGATCCGATTTCGTGACACTACAACATCATTGTTCGATACAAAGTGTCTGACACCGTGACACTTATATATTAATTGGTAGATATCAATCACGTTACCAAGATTGCATCAGTTCAGTTTCTCATTTCCTATTTCAATGACTATAAGGGTGTGTTTGATTGCAGAATCGTAAAATAGTTGAAAGGAAAATATTTTTCGGGAAATGGTTTTCCAGGGAAAATGGTAATTGTAGGTGTTTGATTTCATTAATTTGCAAGTTGGAAAATAATATTATTTTCATTGTTTTTTTTAATGAAATTTGATTATTTTCCTTATCTTTATGATTAAAACAAATTATCCATAAAACAAGAGCCAAACTTTTCCCCAAAAACAAAAACGACCTTCCCCAAGAAAAACATTTTCCTCCCAAGCAAAGAAAAAAAGGGATTTCGAGAAAAGTTAGAAAATATTTTTCTAGAAAAAGCCAATCAAGCTGCCAAAAAAAGTGGAAAAAGAGATTGGAAAAAGGCATTTTCCAAGCGAAAAAAAGCCAATCAAACAAATCCTAAAATCTAAACAAAGTAGGCCAAATATACAATTACGTGTGGTAGTTAATGAGAGGGAAAATAAGACACTAAAATTGGACTCATCGCATTACAATACCAATCAATAACTACTTATCTATTAAGAAGTACTACTCAAGTAGTGAATAATAGGTACCTTTTCCTTGCTGATTTGAAGCAGAAACTACAAGAGTTTTCTCAAGAGAAGAAAAGGTTACACCATATGAAGTTGAGATCAAACATGAGAGGAGAAGAGAAGCAACAAGAAAACCTTCAATGGTTGCCATTATTGTCTTGTTGAATTTCAAACTAACTAAGCAAAGAGCGAGAGTTATAATCCCAAAGTGTTGTAGATGTGTGTGTATATATAGGGATTTGATCAAGAGAGTTTCCACGAAATGCGGGCGTTTATTTGCTTTGATGAGCTGAAAAAGTCAATTAGCTCCCTCAACTGGCAGCTTTTAATGATGTACACAAGATGTTGAGGAAAATATATTAAAATTTTACAAGGGTGTGAATTTAAAAATAATTTTAAGATGCTAAAATGGCTCTAGGGCATGTTCAAGAGATGGAGTTATTTTATTTAATTAATTAATTAATTTAAGAAATGTTGAGGATTAATTATGTGCTTGGGGTTTAGCGTAGAAGTTGGCTTAGATTTTAAGATTTATGTGCTTGGAGTTTAGTATAGAAGATGACTTTGATTAATGTATAAGTTATCTCTGTATATGTATTATGTACCATTCTTTAATTTATTATACAAGGCATATATCTGTAAAGAATGAAAATAATTATTTTATCTTCTTTTTTTTCAGTTATGACCGAAGAGTACGTACGTACATTCCGTGGTATAAAATTAAATATGGTAGTATAGCACTACTCTACTCTTATTTTTTAAAAAAGAAAACACACACAGACACATTCTATTCGGTAATCATTTTCTTCGATTTTTTCCCCTTGGTGAAATAAGGATCTAATTAAAGAGTTTTGTATTTTATTTCACACAAGGAAAAATTTCTAATACTCCTATAATAGTGAGTTCGAACACTAGTGATCGGTATCAAGTATTCATATATATATATATATATATATATATATATATATATATATATAAATTTATACTATTTAATTAATTGTCATATTTTATTATCAAGTCTTGAACATTTAGGCCTTGTTCTTTTGGACATTAACTTGTACGCACGCAATTCCGTACAACTTCACACACATTTTCAACAACACACATATTTTTCAATACAATCTCAACCACATATTTTATACGGAATACCGCGCATAGTAACTTTATCACCAATCAAACATACCCTTAGTTGACTAGATCGAGTACAGTATGATACTGGAAATATTTTTCCCAATGTCAGTATTTTATTATAATGATAAATAATGATAATTAGTCTATAAATATATACTGCATATATATATATATATATATATATATGTGTGTGTGTGTGTGTGTTTTTTTTTTTCTTTATTGATGTGTCTTCACAAGTAAGTCAAACAACTTGCATATAATAAATATATATGACCTACTGATCAAGAATATTAGGTTAGAGCTGAATATTCATTCACTAGTAATTAAGATTCATGACTTTACAAACCAAAATTTAATCCAACGAATTGTCAATTCAGTGAATGCGTAAAATTGAAATGGCCTGCCGTTTGAAAAGTGATATTATTTTGTAATGCATGCAGTTAAAATTAGTGCACGAAAATGACTGTTACTTTTTTTAATGGAGCCACTCTAAAGGAAAATTAAAAAGAAAGAAAAAAATCAAAGGATCGGTTCTTTGTTGTGAAAAAATTACAAATTAATTTGTTGGCAAAAAAAAATAATAGCAATTTGATTATTTTTAGACCAAAAAATATGTAAAAGTAAGTAGCTACATCTCATTTTTATTCATTGAATTAATTAGTACACTTAATTGTACATATAATTTATTTTGATAGAATATAAGACAACAATTTTGATCCCCTCTCTATGTGGAGAGACTCCCCACACCTTGTATCCCTGCTCCCGCCCCCCTCCACCCGATTGGAAGGGGGCCTGAAATGGGACCCCTTTTAAAAAAAATAAAATAAAATTTGACATATAGTATGGGGAGCTCTCCATATGGGGAGGGAATCATCCTTCGACAACAATTACTTGAGTAACCATTCTGGATTGTTAATTCACATCGTTTGCATGTTCCATTCTAGATATTTAATTACTTGAGTAACCAATCAACAAATTCATTATAAGAATTGAAATTGAGCCTTTAGGAGCAGTCTGTCGCCCATATAGATTCGTGCCTATAGATTTTTAGGAGCGATATATTATTATGCCATCCCTAAAGATCTACAGGCACTAACTTAGAGGGCCAATATACGGCCCCTAAAAGCTGAGTTTCTTATAGTTGAAAAATACTCCATTAACTTTGTTGACTTTTTAATAAGATTCATTCATAGGTTATTGTGTCATTTTATTAATCATGCTTTAATAAAAAACTTTACTCAACATATTAGACAATCATGTTGTAATAGTTTTAATTGGTCTATCGTTTAATCTTGACAATTTGATCCATTATTTCGCCTTTCGTGGTGCAACTAGAACTTTTTAAATTTATAAAAGACGATTGATTACCCTTACTATTATTATTATTATTATATAGTTTAAACAAAAAAAAATGGAAAAAGTTGCAACTAGATGCAAAAGTATTTAACATACATAAAATAATGATCAGAAATTTTGCTAAATATCATAGTTTGTTTAATATCTTTTTAATCTTTTATTTTTGTCCAATCATTTAATAAATTAGAAGAATTTATCTCACTAAACAATTTCCCATAGAAAATTTGACAAATTATGATCCTATAATATAATTCAAACAAATCAAAATATAATAAAATCACAAGAAACGAAAAAGATAACAGCTAAAATATTTGCATGTATTTTTTTCATTAATTTTGATTTTTGTTTAAAACTATCTTCTATAATTAAACAAAGTTAATATTCTGTTTAATGTGTATGTAGTATGTTGAGATGTTTTGTATCACCTCCAAAGTTTTCAAGGTTTTTCCAATTGTATTTTGAATAGCAATGAAGATATAGGTGTAATTTTAATCCAAAAGGTAGAGAGAAAGAATTCCTTTTTGTGCTGACTCCTGGCATCGGAAATGGGCATTACAGACACTCGGACAACATCTCAGTAGGTGGTGTGGGTAAGGAGTTGAGAGTTTTTTTTTTTTTTTTTCTCTCTCACTATTTTTATTGTTCTAGAAAAAATATTTTTTGATTTTAAGCGATAAGGGTATAAAAGTAAATTTCATAAGATTTAATGGAAAGGTTGGGATGGAATCTGTTTATAAGGACTTAAGGCGTTAATTTTTGAAAATTTGAGATTTAAAAAGGAATGAGAATGAGAATGTGTCAAAATCAGGGAAGGACCACGTTAGGTGGTGGCCCCACTCAGCTCTGAAAAATAAATGACAAAATTTCACTTGCCAACTTTAAAAGAAAGAGGAAAACGAAAAATTTCAATGGGCCATATAATTTTTCAAGCAACCAAGCCCTTTTGAAAACCCCAACCCAATTCAAAGTACCCAAAGCGTATCTACTACGGTTAGTTTTTCACGCATCTAGGTTGTTCTTCGGCAATAGGTGATAGTGTGATGCAATAATTATAAGCAAATGTATTATATTTTGCGATTCCGTTCATTATTTCACATCCTGTAAATCTAATTATTTTTTAGTATGTAGCTCATTAATGGATCTTTTCCAATATCATAAAATTTATGCTATAAATATTATAAAAAAAATCGGGGGGCCGCAAATCCCCGCACTTGCATCTCAATCTCTCGCCTCTACGCTGACCTACAACCCTAGGTCCGCGACTGGTTAAAATTAATTTTTTTAATGTTATTTAGAATAAATTAATTAATATATAAATATTCACATAGAGATTACATAATGTAATCCTAACATTAATTTGACTTTGTTCTAACGTAACTCAAACTATATACTATATGACGTAGAAGCATCTTCAAATCGGAAGAAAAAGGTAATTCTCATATCCTATATGCCTTAACTATTCATTAATATTTTATTTTTAATTAATAGGGTTAACTCCAAGTATCATTTACATTTAAATATAAAATAAAAAATCTTGCTCTCTCCCCTTCTCCTTGCATACATATTTCGCTTAAGTTTTTTCCGAAAATTTGATTCTCGCCTTTGCCCATTTATCCCTTAGGTAAAATTCTCCCATTCTCCATCTTCGGTTATAAAATATGTTTTAAATTTTCTCGATAAATTTTGCTCAGTTTTGAATTACCACATTCTCGTGCTAGATACTATGCACTTTTTCATCATAAATTGCAAACAAGACTTTCTATTAGATGAGATTTTATCATTATATCAAACAAGATTTTAATTTTCAACCACATCTTAAAAGTAAAAGTTTGTATCGTGTAATCAATAGAATGCATCCGAAAAGTTCTTAATTATAAAAATTGATTTTTTTGATACATTTACATTCTGCAATATGCATCATTGTGTATGGGGATCGGGGATTTTTTCACTAGTACAAAAATGAATTTAAGAGGCGGTTGTTTTAGACTTAGGGTGGCATTTTTTTGATCGCCACCCAAACCAGCGACACCCAAAGTCGTCAAAAAGGTGGCGGTTGAAAAAACGCTACCCAAAATAGACTTAGGGTGGCGGTTGTTCAAAACAACCGTCACCCTTTATTATTATTATTTTTTTAAAAAGGACTTAGGGTGGTGGTTGTTGAACACAATCGCCACCCTAAGTCGACTTAGGATGGCGGTTGTGTCCAACAACCGTCACCCTAAGTTTTTTTTTTTTTTTTAAAAAAGCACTTATGGTGGCGGTTCTGATGCAAAATCGTCACCCAAAGTCCACTTTTTTTTATGATATGAGCAATGGAAAATGCACGAAATAATTTTTATTCAAAACCAATAGCATTCAATTACAACAAAATGAACAATCTAAGAACAAAAACACAAAATTATAAGATGAAAAGCTAAAAATTGCATTTTGAGGCCTTAGATGACCTCAGATCGGCCTGACACATGGGGTCACGGCATTAGCGGTGAGTGTCGTAGATTTCGTCGCGACGATTCCGGAATGTACTCGTGGGCTGAAAACGGACATCGTATGCAAAAGTTATGGCCATTTAAAGTTTGCATGCTCAAAAACTCGAAAAAAATTATATTAACTATTATAGAAAAATAAACGAGATTGACATGATCAAAAGATCAAAGAAGTTTACCCATGACCAATTTGTGAAGAAATTGCACTTAAGAATATTTCAAGAAATTTCGAAAAATTTTCAAAGAAGAAAGCTGAGCGGGAATACTGAGATCTGGTGATTTGGTAGAATATTTAAAGGGAAATGGTGACGGTTGTAGCAAAAAATCGCCACCCAAAAGTATTTTAATAATAAAAAAATAAAAAAAAAACGGGTGGCGGTTGTTAGCTTACAACCACCACCCTATGTACTAATTTTTTTTTTTTAACGTTCGTTTAGGGTGGCCACCCTATGTTCTTAATTTTTTTTTTTTTTTTTTTTTTTTTTTTACGTTGGTTTAGGGTGACGGTTGTGTTAGTGGCGGTTGTATAACCGCTACCTTATGTTCTTCTTATTATTATTATTATTTTTTTTTACGTTGGTTTAGGGTGGTGGTTGTTAACACAACCGCCACCCTAAACGAACTTAGGGTGGCGGTTGTTTTACACAACCGTCACCCTATGTTCTTAATTTTTTTTTAACGTTGGTTTAGGGTGGTGGATTTTTGCTATAACCGCCACCCTTTCTTAATTCCGAGCATCAATGGTAGCGGTTTCAATGAAAACGCCACCTAATGGGCGTCACCTAATGTCACTTGTGTACTAGTGTTTACTCGTGTATATTCAATGGCAGGGTTAGATTAATTGAAATTCCGCAAGGGCAAGATTTGCACTTGCAAACCCACTTATCCATCTAAGCAAGCATTTTGTTGCATAAACGTGCTAAGTACGACCAGAATGGCACGACAAATTAAAGAAAGTTAGAACAAAAAAAATATAAAATTGAGAGAATGGTTGCATTAATATATTGCTCTTGAATGCTTGAATTGTTACAATCAGGACTCCCTATATATACAATTATGCTACAGTTTCTTATTAGAGATTAAATGATCTAATGACTATGATTCATCATGTAGAGTAATTTTATGCATAGAATATCCAATAGAGAACCTATTAATAATGCTCTAGAATTATTCGTATAAATATTTCTTTGGAAGATTCTCACAATATATTTGAGACGTTGGACTCTTTAGAATCTTCTAAAAGATATGGATTGTGAAATTATTTCATTTCTTATTAGGTGATGCTTTCTTTCCCTTTTCTTAAATTAAATATTGTTGTTAAGGAGATGTCTCACTTTAAATAAATACAGTCTATAAATGCCTCCCCTACTATTTTTTTATTTTTAAAAATCAAACAGCGGTGACAATTAGGAATTAGCATGGTCTGTATGTGACTTGTCTTCATTATATGGTCTTCCTTCGTCGTGGGAAAGGGAGGTATTAACATGCTTACATGAAAGAGCAAGTGCTCCAATGCCCACTTAATGCCTACAAGTGGGCATTGGAGCATGACTATACTTGAAAGTCAATGCAAATTTTCAACATGCTTGCTCAATTCTCTTTTTGAATTTTCTTTTGCGATTAGAGTAATTTTTTATTGGGCTATTTTTTCTTTTAAAATTTTAAGTCCATTTAGCCATATTTTAATTTAAAATAAAATGTAGTCGAATTAATTACATTTGCCTATAAAACATGTATTGTCTGTATTACATAAATCTCTACCACTCGTTTTCAAAAAATTTAATTCCATTTCAAATTCAAATTTATGCAAACAGAACCTTAACATAGACTGCCAAAAAAAAAAAAAAAAGTACCGAACCATTCTACATGACATTCCATCAAACATCCAAGTTTAATAGAATGATAGGAAAAAAAAATGATTAAGAGTGAGTATTGAAAAAAAAAAAACAAAAACCTAAATTGAAGAAGTATTTTCCAATTTAAAGATTAAGATTGTCCAATCTAATTTTTCCTATAAACTAATTAAATGTTTCAAGCATATAAACACGTTAAGTGCCAATGAGGCTTAGCCTGGTTGGTCGGGGGTTAAGTTGAGGCTCGGAACTTAGAATCTCAGGATTCAATAATATATATATCTATACGCATTTGTACTCATAGTATGCAGAATTGTACTTTGTACCTTCTAAAAATATATAGACACATAGGCAATTGTTGGCATGTAGATGATAAGTGTTATAAAAATATAGAAACAATAGAGAGAATTTAGAGAGAATGAATTCTAAGGAATTCTCAGGAATGAATTTATTAATATGACTTTATTTATAGGAAAACTTGAATAATATGATAAATCGTAATTCACATAATTTCATCAAGGGTATAATAGTCATTCACATATAATAATTACATCTTTTACCAAATTATTCCTCCACCAAATTATTCCTCATAATTCATAACCACCACATTATTCTCAATTATTCATAACACCTAATAATTATTCTTCAATTATTATTCATAACGCTCACTTGAATAGACTATTAATACAAATGTCTTACGGACTGTTTGGAGAAAAAAACCCGGTGGAAAAAACTTCCAAACCGATTAGGTGCGGGATAGGATGGAGGTGGTTATATCTTTCATCAAAACATTGCTCCCCACGATGTCTATCAGCGACATATAGTATTCACGTCTTTGCCTCGTTAAAACCTTGTCAAGAAAACCCAATGGGAAAAAACTTGATCGAAGGAAAAATCACAGTTTGCTCCATTTGATTTCATATCTTGAGCTGATATCTTTCTTACGGTAAATGATTTCCAATATCATCATCGTTTGGATCTAAAGCATTAGCTCCATTATAACTTGATCAATAGATACCTTTGTATCAATTTCTACTATCGTTCTCAATATACCATGAATATGCCTCGTTAAAAACCTTATTAGGAATAACCCGGTGGGAAAAACCTAATGAAGGAAAAAGAGTACATTATTCATGTGAATGCGCTATTAAAGTTGCCTCATTAAAAAGCCTTGCTAGGAAAACCCAATGGGATAAAACCTCGATCAAGGAAAAAGAGTGCATAGCGTATTTTATACAAGTATCTTTTAAGCATTTCAAAAAATCTTTCATACATTTGTATGAGTATCATATACATTGGTTTTATACTCTTCGTTCATTTAGAGTGCATCAATTTTTATTACACAACTACAAAACATTCACCATGAACACATGTCTCCAAACACACAATTTAAAGCATATAAATTCATCGTAAAACATGTAAACATATAAGTAAACCTTCATAACTAACTAACATTTAAAATATATCATTTAACATTTTAATACTCACTTAATAGGTTATTTCATTCCAGGGCTTAACTCACCCTTTAGGGTACTCATAAGCTCTGGGCTTAACTCACGATCCTTTAATTTCCTTTTAAATTACTACACACGATCGGTAATTTAACTTTCATGAGCATGCAACATATAATGACCACCATGCTTATCTTTAAACTTGAGCACTAGTCATCATCATCTCATCATCTCATAAGTTAAGGATTTCACATTCACCATTTATCATCTTCAATATATCTCAATATTTTCATTATCATTGATCATATGTAGCGCTACATTTTTCATATCGACACTTTTCAATTTCATTTCTTTCCCCATATCGACATAACTTATCGAGATATCTCATTATCAATCCTCTTGTAGGATTACACAATATAGTTATGTCTATATACTCTTCAAAGTATATGCCTCAGTTAATAAGACCATCTTTTATAATTTGCTTTGATATAGATGATTGGGGAAATATCAACGCTTACAGCGTGCTAACTTATCAAAGCATCGTGGTGATATATGTGATTGTTCATAGCCTTTCATGCATCTTTGAACTTCAAGTTAAGTATTTCAATTTAGGATATAACATGATGCATTTCACATATTTTTCAACCTTTAATACTCCCCCTCATCTTGAGAAAATTTAGAACACCAAAACTCATACCAGGTATGATTTTAATCATATATGTTCTCATCATTCAAATTTTTAATATGGGAATTTAGACCGTTTGCATTCTATTCTCGATATCGGCAATTTATTTGAGGACTTTAAATAATTTGCCATATAATATCCCACTTGTATCGCATCTCAAATCCTTGAGGATTTATTCAAATAATTGGGATATATATATATTTACTAGCTTTATCATTAAATCTGAAAATCATGCTTTCATCACAGTGAGCAAATATTTACGTAAATTTCAAATTACGAATCATATACACACATGTATTTATCTAGTGGATCAAGTATCATAATATCTACAGTAGTCACATGGAGGATGAAGGCCCATACTTCTCATCCTTTATTAGGATATATTTGGGATTTATTAATATTGGTAGTAATGATTTCATCGTTTATCGAGAACAATCATTGAAGAATTCTTTTAATTCTTCACTTGAAATATTGATTTCAATAATTATTTAAACCAGGGATGAGTGATGGGTTTGCAAGCAGTATTATTGAACTTCTAGTTGATAAATTCTTATATCGATTTCACTAGTATCTGTATAGTGCTCAATATGATTTATCATAGAAATAATTCACCGACATATTCCATCATCTTTTGGTAACATTATTGTCTACCTCTTGTTCAAACAGATTCTGACTCATCATCACATCAGGCTATTATTTAATTAGAAATCGTAGCTCTTACGCTTTATTTAAAATAGTCTTATTTCATACACGTCGTATTATACATAAATAAATCATCAAAATTATTGCAAAATTCATCCTAACAAGGGTCTATACATTGTAATGGATCATATGCTCTCAAATCTTGAAAATACTATCCATCACTCTGACCAAAATCCTAAAAAGGATTTATCGATGTGAAATTTGGAAAGATTAAGGATGCTAATGAATAAGGGTATCCCACAAGATATCAGATCTTTGATTAAACAAGGTTGATTATCTGGTGAGTGAGGTTTTAATTCCTTCTAAATACATGCCTGGTATGGGTAAAAGTAGTTTTCAAAGCGAGAGCAAAAAGATTGAGAGGATGCTACAAGTGTGCTCGGTGGACATGTGACACTCGATGTAAATCGTGAGTACTTGTCCAGAAATCGAGAAGATAAAATAGCATTCATTAAGGATGGATTGAGTAAGGAGCCTTTGGATGATATTCGCGGGCTCTTGAGACACATCTAGTGGACACGTACAAGGTGAGCTAATGGCCTTATGGGCCAAAATTCAAAGATCAACAAAGCAGTTCTGATCTTGAAAAACTTACTTTAGAAGATCACTGTTTGTAAATTTAGTAGAAAAATTTAGTATAATGATTTTCCATATTTATGTAAGAAAGCTCGGTGTAATAACTTGAAGATCAATATTTTTCTTGTAATTGTAAATATTGTTTTCAATTTTAAAATATATATGTATATATATATTATTTTTTGAATCACCACGGCAATTATATGTCATTCACTAAAATTTTTCTACCATTTTCTCTTTCATATTTGTCAAAAAGTAAGCAGTTCACTCAATTATTGGTTTGAAAATTTTCTTTAAATAGAGAGATTCATATATCTCTCATGTTCATACATTAAAAGTATAGTGCAAAAGAGAGATAGGAGTAGAGATGGATGTGGAGATTTTAGAATCATCTCATACAAATCGACTTTTTACCTGTATTAAAACCGTATGTATTCTTGGTGGATCTAAGCGGTAGGCCATATCCAATATGTGGATATGACAAACAAAGCTCGTAAAGAGTTAGGGAGACAAGAAATCAATATACTATCTGGAGGAACCAACAACAAACTTTTAGCTAGACTTATAATGGCGCACAATGTCATGGGGGAATAAGAGTTTAGTGTAATACCTTTCCATCTAGTTGGATCTAATACTCAATTGGAGTCAGTTCTACCATGGGTCAGGGTTGGTGCTACAAAGCGCAATCCATCCACAAGCTGCATGATGTATATGATGAATAATAGTGATGCTTTCATTGTCCTTCGGCTACAACACTTGCTTTGGAGGAAATATTCAATATAACCTCGTTGGCGATGGAATTTTCATGTCAAACCAATAGGTTTGTTGAATATTAATAATTTCTTTGATGGCTTACTAGCGTTTCTAGAATCGAGTGTAAATAATAAGTTTATCTCTCATTCAATTGAGAAAATACTTTATTCTCGCTAGAAATCTTGTTGATGAACTACTCATCAAATTTCATGCATATGTTCAGAATGCATGTGGAAGCGGGTGTCGGGTCACAGACCAGGTGTCAAGCGAAAAGAAAATTTGGATCCTTTAAATATTTCATTATGAATCCTAATGTTGATGGTGGCGAGTTACGGAGTATTTATACTCTCGAGGCGCATCCCTCATTTATGGATTCGATTATGTATTCTTTTGCATTTCTATATTTTAGTGTTTAATGCCATCTTTTGATATTCTCAATATGTTCCATTTTTTTGTACTTCTTACGGGAGTAATAATAATATCATATTGGGCTTTATTCAAATACGAAATCTAGTGATTATGCTTCTTCAAGAGCATTTTATTATCATATTAATACAATCTCATATCATCGATGAGATTATTTCATATAATTTCTCCCATGCGATATATTATCTTTGATTTATCAACATAGGATCTATTAGCATTTTATTTTCATCTATTTATCGATGGTGACTTCAAGATCTACTTACTCAATTTTCTCCATTAATATTCGGTATATATGGGGAAGTAATTTTATTCTCATCGTCTACTACTTGAGTATGATTAGAATATTTGATCAACTACTATTACAGGTAGGATTAGATTATAACCAATCGTGTAGTATAACCCACCACATTGAAAATATGACACCAATGTCGTGTGGTATTACCCACCACATTGAAATATACTCAAACTATAAAGTGCATAAATTTAAATTGCAGAGAAATTAAATTTCCTCCAATAGGTATTCGAACCTACCTTATGGGAATTATTGTAATAAATATAAATTTCACGAATTTAAATAGCAAATTAAATTGCATAATGTTTAACTACTTCTTGAGTAGGATCTTTAGTAGAAGGTATTACCCATCACTTAGCATATAAAGTGCAAAAATATATAAACCTTCCGTTTAGTGCGGTTGAACCCATCATCAAGTAGGAAGTATTGCGGTAATTAAATTGCGGTAAATAAAGTCTGAAAATTAAATATTGAGCTAACTCAGGAGCAAATTTGTTCTTACAGACAAACAAATCTGCATTCTTTCTGAAGCTTGTCATTACAGAATAAGTACATTATGTAATTGAACTCTTGAGGAGTTACATTAATATTCGATCTATTAACTCAAATGGACTTCAAACCATTTTATATAATCAATGGATTTAGAATTTCTTCATGAATATTCTATCCATTTTCCTTATCGTCAAAATTAGGTCGGTTTACCTAAGGGTAAAATTGTCCATTCAATTAAGTAAGGTAAAATTGTCAAAAATATTTTATCAATGTTTCACGATTGGAAAATTATCTCCTTTCTACTTCAATTTATCAATATCAAAATATTCAAGGACTATTTTGTAACTTTTTCAAAAGTTGGTGTACTAGTTTGTAAATTTTGAAAGTTTGATAATAACATATTTAGCGAGTTATTATATTAATATTGGTGTCAAATCAAGCCCTCGTTAAATCGAGTATAATGGAGTCGAGAAAATTTGATTTTGATAATGTATACTCCTTATATCTCGATAAAGCGAATATTATAGTTTAATATATTATTATATTATAAAATCATATGATTTACCTTTTTCCCTTTCTCTAATTATTCCATGGATGAGATTTACTTGCAATCCATTTACGTGATCGAAAAATTCTTTGGACTCCATTCTTCCAATTTTGGGATTTGGACATCTCAAAGCGAGGTTGTGTAGAATGAGGTGTGGGAGAAGAATATGAGCAAAGGGAATTTTCAATGATGTATTTGCAAGAGAGTTATTTAGGATTGATGAGGATGAATTAATTCATTGGTAATATTCCGGTTTACGATCGAGAAGATCATCTATAAGATCTGACATAGAAGCATCTTCTTTCATATTCTGAAAGGTTAGAGGCTCGTCTTTGATAACGTGTTATAAAAGTATAGAAAGCGATAGAGAGAATTTAGAGAATGAATTCTAAGGAATTCTCAAGAATGAATTTCATTAATAGCTGACGCATTTATGAGAAAAGCTTGAATGCGCTGTCGTAGTGCATAATTTCATCAAGGGTATAATAGTCATTCACATATAATAATTACATCTTTTACCAAATTATTCCTCCACCAAATTATTCCTCCACCAAATTATTCCTCATAATTCATAACCACCACATTATTCTCAATTATTCATAACACATAATAATTATTCTTCAATTATTATTCATAACAATAAGCAATTTTTTTTTTTTAATTGAGGACCAAAACAAAATGAAGCAATTTTTATTAGTCTATTCATCCCATCATGATAAACTCGTTTTCTTAGTTATCGATCGAAATTTACAAGTCATTTTTTTGTATTGGTGTGCATTTAATTTCTTAATTTCTCAAATATGCGTTTATTTAATATATAGTATTATTAACCAAATAGGTAAATACTCGGGGAAATGAAAATAAAATTTACTTCACCAATAAAAAATAGAACCATCATTACTCAACTTCTAAGTATGGTTACCTTGCAAGGCATCAAAATTCAAAATAAACGTTAAGATCATTCAAATGAATAAAATTGCATGGGGAAACAATTTTATTGATGAAGGAATGTCATTTCTTCTAATTTTGGATGCCCTACCATGTGAGATTTTGTTTTCTACATAGCATTTGCTTCTAAATTCGACGTGTGGAGATGTTATAAGGTGGACACGTTTGGAAGTTCTATGAGTGATGACTTTCATTTTGATATTCAATGAGACCATGACTTGGCAATTTTATGTCTAGAGTGCAGTGGGTGTTAATTGCAAAAAAAATGTTGATCCTATCGTTAATTTGATAGTTTAAGCAATCAAAGATGAGACATTTATTCATTTAAATTTTCCCTTGGCACACCCGTGACATACACATCCCCTTAATTAGGACACAAATTTTAGCTAGTACTACATTGCAAACAAAATTGATTACCTCTAATCTTACATTCCAACTAACATTCATGTGAAGTGTCAATATCATGTGACCAGAGCAAAAATGATCTCCTCCCCATGTGGGGAGATGTTATTCTCCCCACATGGAGATGTGGTAATTTTTTATTAGTTATGAAATGATATGGCGGTCCCACGAGTAAAATCTGATTGGTCCACATAAACGATTAAGAGATGTTATTCTCCCCATATGGGGAGGGGATCAAGACTTGTGACCAGATATAGCAACAATGTTGACATTCTATTTCACAGTATTGTAATGTTCTAATATAGATGTAAGACTGTACGTACTTATAATATTATACATTATTGTATCCAATGAAAATACTAAATATACACAATAAGGTATAGATGCAGTGTCATGTTTTAATTAGATGAAACAACTAACCAAGCGTTGAAGTGAGCATCATATCTAGACTCATAATTCATACATTTGATTGCAAAAGTTTAGAGGTTTGCAGCCTTGGTATGCCATCCGTAGAAAAATCCAAATGTACAAAATCCACATAGAAAAGACAGCAATCAAGGCCGGCAGGCCAAAGTTTAGGACAGCGATTATCTTGTTTATTATTGTAATCTAGGCAAAAAAATGTCCATCTCACTTTGAAATTTCCGTTACTAGTTTCTTCATCACCTCCCTACCGGATAAACATTCTTCATCTAGGCCCAATGACGCCGGAATCCACCGAGCGACACTTCATCAGAAACGTGTCGAATGAAAGGCGAGCACCCATCAGCCTGCAGAAGAAGCTAGCGGAGAATAATAGGCGCTTAATTAGTCGAAATGAACAACAAGTGCCTGACATTACTGATCTTATGAATGACGTGTTCTATGGGGCAAGAAGTACAGATAAGAGACTGTCTAATGGAAATGGACGTGTGGTTGATGATCGCCATGATCAAGAAGATTTTGATTCAAGTGCGAGAAGTGTTAGTAGCCGATCGACTCAAGAATGGCTTGAGGAAGCTAAGCGTATTGTGGCTTCTTCTCCTTCGAGAATCGATTCGCCCTCTCGACTCGTGGGGTCCCCGAGGTTTGCGAGTTCTCAAGGTCGGCTATCGACCTCGTCTCTCGAGAAACGAGATCCCTTTGATAGGTCTGCCAGAAGGTAAGTATAAAATTCTGTAATTTTCTATCTAATTTTCCTACTAATCAGTATTACAAGACTTTACAATCAAATTCACTGTGAAAAAACGTACAGTATCTAATTATGTACTAAACATGATTGAATTGAAGGCTTCTTTTTGTTATCGGTTTTATGCTCGTTTGTCTCATTCTTTTCGACTTATTAGTAATCACTTTTTATTTAAAAAAGCAGGCACAGAGCAAGGGAAAGCTTCAGCGGGGAAATTCTGTTAAAAACAGCCAAGCATTCAAAAAATAAATCAGAAACAAATTGTGAATCCCCACAGGGGGGAGAATCCCCTGTATCAGATGTCACAAAGTTGTTCTCCGACATTCTCAAAATCCCCGATAATCCTACATCAAATCCCTATACCAGTATATCCCCTGACCCCACACCCACTAGTCCCAGTAGTCTGGTGGGCCCACCTCTTCCGCCCCGCCAATCATTGCACCGGAAGTCGCGGTTCCAAAACGATCCCAATGCACCTCTGTCACAGCCTATCCCAACCCCAACTAACCCTCCCTCCATTTCCAAAAGAAATTTCAAAGACAATGCAAGTACTAGAAATGATGCATTCTTGGATACTTCATTGCTCTGCCCACCAAAACACCTTGTTGAGTCGACCGACCGGAGGTCGTCGTCTTCCACCACTTGCTCCAGGATGGAGGCTGAGGTTTTATCACCGCCAAGGAACTTGGTGGAATCGACTCACCGGAGATCCATATCTTCTTCGACATGTAGCGTTGATAGGATCTTGCCTAAGAGCAATGTTAATGATATGGAGTTGAAAGGAGGAGAGTTGAAGGGCCTTGAGATGAACAAGTTCTTGAAAGAGCAGAGGATCAAAATTGGGGAAATCTCAAGTGGGGAAATCAATGGAAAGGCGAAGATTGTGCTTTCTGGACCATCAAACAGTTAAGTCTATTATTCTGTTTAGTACTGTCGAATACTATATACTAAACATGCTAGTCTTGTACACCCACTCTAAAATACTTAAGTAATAGTGTGATTGATTTATTAACTTGGAAAAGCTTAGATGGGATTGTGTGTGATTGTGAGGGAAATTTTCCATTTGATCTAGGCACAAGCTCGATGTTGGCAGCAATATGCTACGCGTGGTTGTTAGAGAACAAAACAAGGGCTCATAAAAAGGGAGGCAAAGGAGGTAAGACTAGTTTTGAGCTAATCGTACCTGTCATGAATATGACGAGACGAAAAATGTGGAAGCAACAACAAGCGGCTTGGCTCTTTCACCATGTTGGACTTGATTCCACCGCGTTGCTCTTTGCTAATGAGGTACATACTCGTGTTTATCAATCATACTTCAAAACTAATCCAAGGTTCATTAGGCACATAAAAAGTTTGTGCAAAATGTTGTTTATAATCTTTGTTGCTATTTGCAATTAGATCGACATGGAGACGATGATTATGGAAAAGCAGTTGAGCATGCTTGTCGTTGGAGAGGATATCCTCCGAACCAATAACGAGGTTGATTGACATATGTTATTTAGCATAATCATGAATGATACTATCTATCAACAGTGCTGATCAGATTAGTAATGATGTGGAAGAATTAATAATTGTTGATGCATTAGTGCTGCAATATATAACAATACTCTATAAACACACACATTTTCCATTTTCGAAGCATTAATAACGCTGTGGTTATATTATGTTTTTGCAATCTCTCTAGGTTGTATCACGATGTACAATTTTGACTGACAACTATTGCGAGGATGCCTACGACCTTCTTGAAACACCTATCGTCAAAAAGCTTCTAGTAAGAAGAAAATAACAACATTTCTCGACTTTCTTGCGCTATATGTATACACGACGTTTATATTTATCGATCCTTTTGCCCAATTTTCAAATTACAAGAGAAAATAAATATTTACCTTGTCTATCAGCTTGCAGGCATTCTATTAGACACACAAAATTTAAACATGTCTACCAAGCTGTCTATGACTAGAGATGCCGAGGCAATTCAACTTCTTTCTGTTGGCTCAGCCCCTAATTATCGAAATGCTCTTTTCGACCAATGTATGTTTTTTACATCGAACAACTATGAGAAATCGTAAACCCCTAAAGAGAGAATCCGATTTTGAATTAATTATTTTCCATCTTTTCTTTTCAGTAATGCAAGATCCGAGAGATAATGGTTTCTTTGAAGTTCTTCGCCACAATTATGGGAAGCCTTCTGGTGAAAGTAAGTCGAAATTGTGCACTTATATCTATAACGTCGTGTTGATGATGTATAAGTAGAACTCGACTATATCAAGCAGACCAGATTTTAACTTGTTTTCTTTCGATGGTATATCTTAAGGACTTCATATGTGCAATTTACAGGTAATTATGATGGTGGAGCATCAATAGAACAGAAGATTTCGGAGAAATACCCTTTCAACGACAAAAGTACGCCAAGTGAGGGAAAAAATCAGAAGAAATCAAAGGATGAAACAACTCATAAGGCTTCACCAATGTTAGGTAAAATAATTCATTTTAACTGCTTTTGGTCCATATCCATTGGCTATATATAGTAGCCAGTAATTTCGTCTTAGCCTATCTTGTTAGAATTAATTTTTAATATCCCAAGATCGTCATGTCAAACTATCGAGATTTATAGACGTAAAACATACCAGGATCTGTGGCAATCTTTAAACTTTATGAGGAAATCTCGACTAGAACGACTCCAAAATATGGTTAGACAAGGGTGCTATAGCTTTCCTCAACCAAATATTCTTATTCCCAATATGGAACCCACCTTTCCTTCTACATGGGGAGAAGAGAAACTGTATGCGATTTGGTGTATTGAGTCTCCCAAAAAGACCAAACCCTTGTTGGTGTCTACTCATTCAGTCCATATCAAATTATAGAATCTATAAGCTTCTCTTAATTAGACCAATTAATTTAGCCTACTTAAATTGAATAACTGATATAATTAATATTAATATGTTGCCACAAATTATTATTGGAAATAAATTTCCAACATATGTTCCTATAAAATTTTTCTAAATAAAGTCAAACATTAATATCAACCACACGTATCCAGTTGCTAGACATTATTATTCACACACCTAAAATTTCAGGTTGCTTTCTCTTTGTTGTTCTGAGCTGTTTTCTGCTTTCATTGCTCTAGATTAGTAAAAACGTGTTCTCTTTCATTTTCATAAAAATATATATATATATATGTATTCGCTCTTCAGGTAAGCATACGGCCTCTCCTATGAAGACGTCAACGCAGGCTCCTCCGAAGATGCCAGTAAAATCAGCAAATGCCTCTCAAGGAAAAAACAAGAACTTCTTTGCAAAATTGTTTGGATTTGGATCAAAACAGTGATCGACATGCGGATTTGGTGTTGCAAGTGAGAGATTTTGATAGAGAACGTGAAAATGGTTCACAAAATAACAATGTTATTGCGAGTTCGTAGAGGCTCTACAAGGCACGATATCATGTTTTGCAATCAATTCACATTGTGTTTAGGAGAGCTATATATGTTCCGAATATTTTTTTAATTATTTTTTACCAAACAACAATGTTGAGGCAAGTTGTTTGCTTGTAATGAATATTTAGTGGGTTGAGTAGTACCTTCCCATGGGAAGGCTATAAATGCATTTAAATCTTGTAGTGGCTAAGTGTGAGGTGTCAAGTTTTGAGTACTTCAAATTATTTTCTTGAATAAGCATTTCCTATTCGCTAAGCTCTTTATATTTGTGGGTAAAAATTAATTATGTGAATAGTTCTTGATCTTTTGTGTCCTTTTCTTTTTATGTAGTTCAACACCATTTTTTTCGCGAATATTTTACTATCATACTATCAAATGAAAGTACACCTTGGGTGTTTCACATGGGCACCATTGTTTGCCACTTCATTGGTGCATTACCGCCACATTATTAGCTGCCACGTCAATGTCTTCGCAATAGTTGTCACGTAATCATCATATCACTGCAACAACAGTGCCACCTTAGATCCACATAAGCACCACCTCACTATCACACCAGCGCAGCCTCACCTCCATGACAATGCCACCTCACTAACACATACTTGCAACCTCAATTACACAATACCGCCGTGACACCCGTTGTAGCTACTCATTTGATTGAGTAAAATGCCTCCAAGACATTGAAATCCTTGTGAAACAGTGAAAGATATGTCCGAGCGATCAAAGTGGAGGGAGACAAGAACAGTCTAAAATCAACCTTGATGTGTAAATTGTTAATTAATTTATTTATAAAATTAATTGATTAGTGGAACTATTACATTTTTTCTCATAAAATATAAATTTGAAGTGATTAATGTGATTGTGGTCGCAGGATTTCTGATTTAATAGAAATTTGAGATTACTAAAGACATTTTCCGTCTTTTTATAAGATTTTTTTTTTTTTTGGAATATGTCTTTTTATAAGATTACATTACACAATTATTTGTTATAAGTATATATCAATTAAAGAATTACAAATTATTAAATTAAATGAGATAATAGCAAGAATATCATCAAATAACTTATAAAATACTAAAAAGTCAACATAAATTTCTATTTGCAAGGCTAACAACTTTTTTTTAAATAATTTATAAAAATACTAAAAACCCTCCACCCAACCCCAACCACAACCACCACCATCTCCACCCACGCCCGGGCCCCAACTACCACCACGACAATCTCCACCCTTCACCCACCCCCAAACACCACTACCATCGTCTCCCCCTCGTCACTGTTGGTTCTCCGCCATTCTCCATGGTCGGAGAACCAGTTGCTTCGTCCTCCATCAACCTTAGTCCTCCATGGATGGAGGGAAGGTCCTCCATCCATGGAGGACCTTCGATTGGTTGAACTAGTCGATTGGTCCTCCATGGATGGAAACCAGATCTGGCTTCAACTGGTCTGGCCTCTATGGCTTCAAATGGTTTGCCCAGAAATATTACCAAACTTTGACCGGCCACCACGGGCCCGTACGGTATCGCCAGAAAATTTTCAAACTTGCTGGAGCTCCCCCTCGTCGTGTAGATTCTAGATCTGATTCCGGATTTCAAAACGGAGATCGAACGGGCCCTCAAAATGGCGAGCGGACTTGAACATTATTGATCACCCAACAGGAGTGATAACACACCATCGACCATCGATGGTATTTTCGGGGTCGAAATGACTCACATTTTGAAATTCGAGATCGGATCTAGAATCAGCATGGCGGTAGGGAGTTCTAGGAATTTTTCGAATTTTTTCCGGCGACCCCGTAACCGCCATAACCATCGATCAAAATTTTAGCACTATTTTTGGGCCAAATATCCAACAATTATCTTTCACGTTGCGCAACAAGTACATGCATTAATAGTGACATTTATTTTTGTCACATTAGGCACCCTCCGAGTATCACTATCACGTTAAGCATCCTCCAAGGCTATCAGCGTCACATGAAATGGTATACCCCACGTGTGGTGTCAGATAAAAAAGAAACAAATTAACCTTTTTAGCATGCTTCAATTTTTCCTTTATTTTTCCTTTCAGGAAAATACAGAAAATAAACGCGAAGATGCAGAGATTTTAGAAACTATCATTATTTTGCAACAATCTTAAACGTTAAGTCATATTTGCACCAATTAATCATTAAAATTTAAAGCAAAATACTTCTAAACTCCATAAATTATAGTTAAATTTCTAAACAAAAAAGCCCACTCTCAAATACGCATTTATAGCTTCAATATAGAAATTGGAACTAAGTAAGAATCAATAGTGTATTTTAAGCTATTGCTCCCCTGACCACTTAGTGGGCTGGGAGCATGCCCATATGGCGACGTGGTGCACCGTGGGGGGGTTACGTCGCCCAAAAAAATTTTTTTAAAATTTTTTTTTTTTTAAATCTACGTTAAGTAAGATGAATAATACATAACAGTCCCCCTGATGGCGGGAGCTCATGTAAGCCCCATATTTTTTTTGCCCACTTAGTGGGCAGGGGAGCAAATCCCGTGTATTTTATGGCTTTTCTATAATCAAAGTTCTGTTTTTTAACAAAAGGAAATAACTAGTGAATAAAGAATTTTGACTTTTAAAAATTTTCTGTGGTAGACTTATCAATTATTCATAACCATTCCAGATATTCCCATAAATTTTGGGGATCCAATTTGTCAAAACTGTATATTTTGGGTAATTTCATTATCTGTCTCTTCAGAAAAATAACCAAAAATTGAAACAACCTCCTAGCTGCAATCAATTACGCTGGTTCGCTCGTTCACCATAATTTCTTTTCCTGATCTGTTCACGCAAACACAAAAATTTCTGTATCTCTTCCTACGCATATGAAAATCTTTTATTTTGGCGTTAAAGTTTCGATATTTACAAGGGTTTGAAAATCACCAGTTTCTAAATTCAGGTTTAGCTGGTTCAGCTGCAAGTGCGATTTACAGTTGAAAAGGCATTAACGACTGGAAAATTCATCGTTAGATCTGAAGCTTAAAAATAATTTTATTATCTAATTGAATCCAGAGAATGCCACAGGATTCGGCCTCAGAACCCGAACCCGATGATTCTGATCCTGAACTTGAATTTCTAGAGGTCGATCCCACTGGTCGGTATGGTCGGGTCAGTACAATTCGTAATTTTCTTTTTCTCGATTAATTGCTATATCTTTCTGTTTTTCAATAATATTCGAACAATTGAACTGGTTTGCGGTTCCCTCAGTTTTTTTATTTTGTTTTTATTTTTATCATAGTTGAGTTTATTTATTTTCTGTGGTGGAATGCAATTCTGCAGTATAAAGAAGTACTGGGCAGAGGAGCTTTCAAAAAAGTGTATCCTTTGAAGAATTTATTCAGCGGCATTTGGAAAATTCTAAGTAGTTTTTAGCATTAAAGAGATAGTTGGATTAATTTACAGTTTTTGTGTTAGTCCTTGATTTTCATGTTCGAAAATAGATACAGAGCATTTGACGAATGGGAAGGAATTGAAGTGGCCTGGAATCAGGTCAAAGTTGCAGATCTATTGAGAAATGCTGAAGATTTGGAGCGTCTGTATTCTGAAGTTCACTTGCTAAAAACTCTTAAGCATAAGAACATCATCAAGTTTTACAACTCGTGGATCGATGCTAAGAATGAGCACATCAACTTCATTACTGAAATTTTCACCTCTGGAACTTTGCGACAGTATGTTAAAGTTAAACTAAAATAATCTGCTTTGATTTTTTACTTGTCGCTGCACATTATGATATCTAGTGTTTATATGTTTGGTGGGTTGGATTTACGTGTTTGACAGGTATCGGAAGAAACACAAGCATGTTGAGTTGAGAGCATTGAAAAAATGGTCTAGGCAAATCTTAGAGGGCCTTGTGTATCTTCATAGTCATGACCCCCCAGTTATTCATCGAGACTTGAAGTGTGATAATATATTTGTTAACGGGAACCAGGGAGAGGTGAAAATTGGTGATTTGGGACTTGCTGCTATTCTGCGTAAGGCTCGTTCAGCTCATAGTGTCATCGGTAAGCTTATGCGCTGTTTCTTTGATGATTAGAGTTTAACTCTCGGGCTCAGATTAGGAAGTTAAGGATTTGATTGTATTTTTTACGCTAGGCACGCCGGAGTTCATGGCTCCTGAGCTTTATGAGGGAGAATACAATGAGCTTGTAGATATATATGCATTTGGTATGTGCGTACTGGAACTCTTAACATTGGAGTATCCGTATGTTGAATGTGCCAATGCTGCTCAGATATATAAGAAAGTGACAGCAGTGAGTTCTTCAATTTCTAATCATTGTTCACATCCCATCTTTCCCTTTGCTAACACTGCATCGCAATTCTTGTTGTAAGAAGTGTTTCAGGGACACTAACACACCCATAATAGGAATCTGTGTGCATGTTCGTAACAAATAGTTTTGTCTTAGACACTAACACTGCAAATGCCAAAAACCTTTTTTTACATTATTTTTAAGTTTTAATATTTATAAGATTATTTAATGATTTTAGGTGTCTCCCCTATATTTCTTTACAAAATTTTCTACTATCTATCGCCAAAGAAAATTCCTTATGGTTTCTTTACTTCTAAAAGGGAATCAAGCCAGCATCTTTAGGAAAAGTAAAGGATCTTAGAGTTAAAGCATTTATTGAAAAATGTATTGCAAACGTTTCTGAGCGGTTATCAGCAAAAGAACTGCTTATGGATCCTTTTCTCCGTACAGACGAAGAATCTGGAGCTATCGTAAACCCCATTCTACCCATAAATGCAGGTGATTTTGTAGTTTCCCTGTGGTATTAGATTGCACCCTATGTTCTTTCTCATCCTCTGATACTTTATTTTGCAGATGATAATTGTGTTCAGTCTGATAGTGGGCAAACATCACAGGACTTCATACCTGATGGCGGTCGAGACTTTATGGTGCAGGGTCAAAGAAAGGACCATAATACAATATTCTTGAAACTCAGAATAGCAGATTCTTCTGGTTTGTTTTCTTCTGTGTACTTATATGGCATTGTTCCATTACTCGAGAGTATTAGTGTGAGCATAATTGAACTGATTAAATTTCGTATAGTGTAGGTGATATTCGTAATATCCATTTCCCATTTGATATTGAGATGGATACATCAACGGCGGTGGCTAGCGAGATGGTTGAAGAACTGGATTTGACGGATCATGATGTCACAGTAATTGCTGCAATGATTGATGCTGAAATTCAAACCCACATCCCAGATTGGAAGCCCACTAGTGGTGAAGTTGAAAGTAGTGGGTCTCGAGCTCAAGATGATTTGTCCCAAACACATGATTCTCCTCATTACAGCCCTCTCATTTTGGATAGACTGCCCTCCGGTCGTAAATATTGGTCTGATTCACCCAAGGCTAGTCTCGGAAGCTCTCCAGTCAGGCCAGGGCCATCAAATTTAGTGGAATCAGAGTTGGCAATCGACAGTTGGTCTGAAGAAAACTCAGAAGAAGCGTCTAGTCCACACAAATCACAATTTGGTGAAGTTGACAAAGCTGAGGATCTATGTTCTTGTAACAGGTCTCATTCAATGTGTGAAGATACCGTTTTAGCTAAAACTGATCCTGATGATGTCAAAGCTAACGTTCAAAAACTTGAACATTTAATAGTTGAGCAGCAAAAGGAGCTAGATGAACTTAAGAGGAAGCAGATACGGGCAATATCAGACTTTCTCAAAGATCTTCCTATAGATGTTCGTGAGAGAGTTCTTAGTAGTAGAAACTTGAAAATCGCTAAATATAAGTTGATTAATTTGACTGACAAGCTCACTGACTAAGGGCTTATTTTCGTTTCTTGAATTAAATTCGTTTCTTGAATTAAATTTTGCCTTTGAATTGCATTGATTGTTGATGTTACTATTTATGTTAGATACACAAATCAAGTTGTATAAGAACATGAATGAAGGGTTTAGTCTATATTGTTTACACTTGTTTGTGTTCAATTGTTGCTTGATGTATCTACAAATGAGGCAACCATCTATTTATGGTAGTGATCAAGTACAATGAACAGTTAGGATTGATTTAATCTAATGGTTTATATTCCATCTCCAGAATTCTCTAGCCATATATCTATAATAATATATGAAATACTTTACATCATTGTCCCAGTGCTGATGTGGTGTGTTAGGATTGAGCTTGTTGAGACAGTTTAAGTGATGCAATTTCAATTTTAACTGTACATGTCAGCTAATGATAAAAATGTTCATTAATAATATATCAATTTCATACTTTACATACATGATTTTATATTTCCAACATGTGGATAATTAATTTGCTCCCATATCATTTCTAGACTCGTTATGATCTTAGTAATAAGTTCAAAGTAAATGTTTATCACTCCTTCCATCCCATGCCTAGCTAGTTAATTTTTACACAGATTAAAAAAGTATAATTAATACTGTTGGAAGTAAATTTTAGTTGTATTCTTTAGAATATATCTCTATAGTAAATAAAGATTATGTGTTTTTATTAAAAAAAAATACAAATTCAATAAGAGCATAATATGAAAATGAATAAATTAATTGCACATAATTATGAGATGTGACATATTTCATAGGGATCAAAAAATGAAAATAAGCATATCTTCGTAGACGAAGGGAGTGTTTTATTATCATTAAAGATTATGAATGCAACTAGCCAGAATTTGTGGAGTCCATATTTAAGCTAGATAGACCGCTTGACCGGTCTAGATATTGGTGTTATCTTCTTTCTAAATTAAAAAGTCTCTTTAAAATTCTTGTGATACGTAATATTTGTAGTTATCACTTTATTTTAAGATAATAAAAGTGCTTAAACAAGATCTCAAGAACTGTAAATAAAGAGTGTAGATGTTGTATTCAATAACATTTTAGAATTTCTAGAATCTCCAAATATTCCATATAGTTATTAAATATTGTGATTCACTCTCAACCAGAGACTAAACATGTGTTTATTTTTAATGTTTTCCTTCAATCAAAATCATACATCAATATTAATCATTTATATAAATATATCGAGTCACTCCATATAATTGTTGAAATGTATAATGGACCTTCTCTATAAAGAGCGGCTCAGATATTAATTAAATGTCACTCATTGATGGGAGAATCTAACTATGATTCATGTTTACATTCAACCAGGGAAGGAAGCAATATATGGCTCCAATAGGCTGCAGCCTAGTGGAGCCTAAAAGGTTTTTGAAAATGACCCCTTAAGTTTTTCATTTTTACATTATGTTTTAAATTTTATTTCAAAAATTTTTAAAATGCTGTGTCCAATATATTTTGTATTTAAATTTCCTTTTTTACAGTAAAAATTTTATTGTAATGAATGATAATTTCCCAACCTCTAATCCTAGCTCCGTCCCTGATTTCAACATTTGAAGTATTTACCAATTAATGACTTAATATCTATACGCAACATCGATTGTGTGGCTTAGAGTTATTAAACTATAAATGTACTCGAACAATTACAATAACAACCACAATAATCCGCAATCAACAATAGCATATCCTTTTATGATTGTCTGAATAATTTACGAATATGGAATATCATATTAAGCTCGATCTGTTGTCAATTTTGTGTTAGATTCTCCTGGTTTTTATTTTTTATATTATTATCATTTTTTTCTTCCTCCAAATTTTATCCTTGTTCTTCAGCTTGCATTTACTGGAATATGTTGTAAAACTATATGAACGAGATTTAATTAGCTTATTTCAAGTATGCTAATCCGCCACAAGACATTCTGATATATAATTCAATAATTTAATAATATAATTATCTGCATAATTTGATTAAGCATATATAAAATACAAAACATTATATATAAACCGAAAAACAAGTAATGACACACATCATTAAAATTTAAAAAGAAGAAAAATTATCTAAAATGTAGCACAAAATATATAAATCAATATAATACAAATTAATCATTAAACAATAAAAACTTAACAAGAAGGGGTGATCGGACCAGGAGTTCTTGATTCCCCTTGCATGAATCATCATTGCGATTTCATCCCTTGCAAGTATTCGTCGCTGCTCGACCTTGACTGCTGCATACTATTCTAATTAAGTTGCTTATATGAGTTGTGTATTGCCATAGACCCATAGATGAAGCTCACTAATTTATCCATGGAGGTACAACTTTTTAAGAAAGATGAACAAGAAATTAATGGCACACTTATGAACATATAGGAATGGGAAAGCTAATTGAATTAGCTTATCGAAAAGTTTAGGACCTTAGTGGAGGACAGTCCTATCCATCGGTAATGCTTATCAATTATGCATTTGTTGTTAAGTGAAATAGGTCGACATATAATATGTCATTTTAAATCTTACATTCCAGATAACAATAATGGAATAAGATAAAAAAAAAATTAATTACGTTCAACTACGTACCTGTCACATGGCTTGTCAAATATGATTATTCTTAGTAGAGAGATGAACTTATTTAAATTATGTCGTCGGCAAGTATACGAGCATGCAGATCTTCTTTTTCTTTTGGATGTGAAGGCACGTTTGGACAGGAAAGTGAAAGGGGGAAGAAAGGGATGTATATTTGTTGCCCTAAAGCCGGTACTCTATTTTTAAAGTATTCCAAAGGATGCTGTTATTTGAATTTTGGCTCTATGTTCTTCCTTTTCGGTCCATTCTTGTTGAAGCGGATTTTCATGTTTCTACAAAACTAACCTTCAACAACACCCCCACCAATGTAATGTATCCTAGAAAATTTTGTGAAATTTTGATTAAATTGATAATGATTTTAGATCATTTATTCAATGACATACGGTGAGACAAATAATCATCAAGTCGACTTTAAAATTTTATTTTGTATAATTATAATTGTTAGTATTGATTTACGTAATATATTTTGTAGGTTACAAAATCTACAAGTCTTTGATGCCCACTTGTAGCTAACTTTAACTTTTATGATTAAGCTTAATAATGTTGCCAAAATTGTTTGTTTCCTTGTTAATTGGCAGAAAGATCTTATGCAAATTCCCTTTTCAAATTCCTTCAATCTATGAAGTTGAGAGATCGAGGGGCCAGCTCAACATTGTCACAATTTACTTGTTTAATTTATAAAGTTCCATGTTTGTGGATTTCGATGTTCATGGTTGATCTAGTGATATCGATGGCACTAGATCAACCATGAAAACTTAGACTGACAGCCACGGTGTCGCCGGAAAAATTTTTAAATTACCGGAGCTCTCCCTCACCATGTTGATTCTAGATTTGGTTTAGGATTTTAAAACGGATATCGGATCATTCCCGAAAATATTATTAATGGCACTGAAAATGCGGTTTCACCGTTTCTGTCAAATAGAAATTCTATTTTTCAGTATTCTATCATTCGTTGATGACTTAAACTAGAAGAGCCATACTAATGATCTCAGTCTCACATTATTGAAGTTTTGGTGAAACCAGTGATCTTTAACTTTTAACTATATTTTATCATGGTCCATTTTTCCAAAATTGTAATCTATTCTAGTCATAGATATAGCGTACACCACATATACACTTAGTAGTGACATTATTTAGCAAAGTGGCTTCTGATAAAGGTTTAAACACACCTCAATGATTGATCAATGTAGAGACTATTGAACTTCAATAATCATTTTGTAACTCTGCCAAAACTTAAGTGACCATCAGTGCAACAAGCCCCATTTTTAACTATCCCATGTAATGTTTTGCCTTTTCGAAGAAAGGTTTATATGCTGTAATCAGCCTATCAACTAACCAATGCCCTAAAATAATTGTTCTGATCAATCATCTCCAAATCCTCTTACCAATTGGTGGAATTTCTTTTGTGGAATGATTAAAGAACGCATAGATTTTGTTTACATGAAAAATTCTAAAACATACAGAGAAAAACTGACGTCTAACAGACAAAGACTAAAGAAATTCCATTAACATTAACGATGACTACAAGATGAGCTATTTTAAGTTATAATTTATTCTTAAGTTATAATTATCATTTAAAAGTTAGTGTTTGGGTACCCCCAACTCCGAAAAGGTTAACAAAACATATCAAATGTGATTATTTATGAAACTTTTGAAATGAAAAATTAGGGATGCGCTGAATGTCATAAGTAAATCTACTATTTGTAGCAAGCATATTAACACTTATCTATTGTGGATAGATGCACATAAGTATAAAAAGCGCCATTACAATACATTAAGAGTTTTTTGGTAATAGATTTTATACCATTTATTATTTGTAATTACATTTTCTACCATAAGTTGTATGAACCATGTAATTAATTCCGCTTAACCTCGCGTTCTTCAAAAAAAAAAAAATCAATTCACAGTTTCTCACCTTCAAAAATCTGAACAGAACGTGTATGCAAAAGAAAATTTGCCTCATATTCTACTTTAATACTCTGAGTCAAAATTCTACACCAAACACGAAATAAAGTGTTTTAAAACACGTAACAGACTATATTTTTCTATGAATTGCTGCAATGCATAGTGCACCTTGATCAAGTTCAACAGCCTTTGCAAGTATGTAAAATCTCCCAAATGATTTCACCTTCAATATCAGGGACATAAATACAAGGGAGTGGAACTCCAAACTTGCCTTTGATGGTGAGATAATTTCATGCTGTAAGAAGTCAGTCAGGTAACTCAGAGCGCTCTCGTTTAGCTGTTTCCATCATTGTACTCAAGAATTTGCCCGGGTCACAACCACACGGATTTGCAATCGCAGAGTGTGCCAAAAATGGAAGCTTTCTCAGCGATCTTCCACTCAATCCCTGACGATAAAGTAGCGTGATTCAACAAATGTAACGTCCGAAAAAATAAATAAATAAAGACAAGATACATGAAGTGAATTCCAGTTTAATGATCCAATATTTGAATATCAGATCATCTTTTAACTTGATGATTGTCAAAAAAGTATAAAGCTTACCTCAGATGCTTCTGCAGCTTCAAACAATTGTTTACCAAGATTTAATGGGGCTGCAAACTCAGGTACTTCCATGGTGTTTAACTTCTCTTTCAAGGTAGCGAAATTCGAAAGAACAAGATTATCACCACCCTATACGAATTTCACATGCAAACTTAAAGGTTAGCGGAGGTACACATGCCGCTTAGCTTTCTGGATTTCATCAATAGAAACAAATCCATCTCATGCTTTCGAGTATCTTCAATGACTGGTGTGCACATAAGTAGTCTTTATTTGAATGCATAAACATTGAAACAGAATAGAATTTAAAAGCTGTTAGAATGTGCAAAAATATCATTAAATTGTTCACCAAGAGAGTAAGATGAATTTAGTGGTTAGCATTTTTTGGCAGTTACTCAAAATTAATAGTAAACACAATGCAAGGGCTTGAGCCAGAGAGTACCTGAACCTGAGAATTCGACAAGATTCCAGTCCGTAAGAGCTCTTGCAAGCAGGATCTCAATATTTCGTAACGTGCTTCAAGAGTAGGAGGCCCCACATATGCCTTAATATCTGCTCGATCAACGAAAGCTATATCTGCAAGCAAAGGATGGTATAAGGTTTCTATATTTACCTTGTAAAGAAAACTGTTGCTGGTATGCAGTTGAAGAACTGAAAACAAGAAATGTGACACAAGATAATTCTACATAGTGATAAAGAGAAGAGAACAAGGGACTTGCATAAATATACAGGAGAAAAAATGAAGCAAATTCTAGTCCCTATAATTGGCACACAAATACCCCATCTGCTTCCCGATCTTGAGTGTAAGGAACAACAAACTGCTGAATGGATTCCTCATCTGATCAACAAATGACTTGAAATTGGTGGGCAAAAAGGACGGCAGCTATCCTAATAGAAGCTGCCAAGCTGGGACCATCATACAAATATTCAATCGAATCCATATCATCATTATAAGGGGCCAGTTACAGAGATGTTAGACTGAGCAAAATACATGGGTGCCTGAGGTGCTACAATTGCTTCAGCAGGAGTTCCATTTCAACCTACAGGTCAACTAATGCAAGGAATTGCACCTACACTGTTGAACCAATGTTACTTTTGGAACCTCGTTTCCTCATATCAATTAATAAGTAAACAATTAAGCTCCATTTGGCAAATCTCAAAATGGTTTATAGAAATACATGTAAGGGGTCCCACAAAAAGTGTACAATGAGTATGAGTAGTAGTTATGATCATATAGCTGAAATCAGTGTTTGACTATGATTGAATTTATAAACCATTCATAAGTTTCTATCCATGGGCGCCTAAGTATTTACCTTTCTAAAAGTGATTTGATTTAAAAAGGGCGGTAGGAAATAAAGTGGTGATAGGATTGAATTTTTTATGGTTTTTATGTAAAAGAGGGGAGAGAATGAGTGGAGTTGAATGGTGGGGATTTGTGTAGTACATGTAGATCCCAGGAGATACGTGGATATGATTGGTTTGACTAAAAGAAAGAATTGACAAAAAAGTGTAAAAAATTGGAGGCTGTCATGGCCTAAATCGCAGGTCACTAGTGAACGTCGTCACGTCATCATGCCTTGAACAGAATGCTTGATGTTAGGAAGTAAGTCCAGCAGTGTGATAATTCACTGCAATACATTGCCTACAGTTCTTCCCCTTTTTTATTTTCAATTATATATTCCACATGAATAAAATGTAGCAGTTAAGAGCCAAAACTACAGTCGGGGACCTCACTGATTTTCACCAGAGCTAAAGACGGTTCATCCATTTAGTTGAAACATATACATATAAGTTAATCTGGAATTATATCCCGTTTCATAATAAGAAGACAGTTATTAAATGTACACATGGGATCTTTGACTGCAAATGAAATGCCAATAGTAAAACATGAGTAAGGGAACGACTGTTTCCTTGAACACAAGTAAACCAGAATAAGATAAGATATAACAGGAGAAGAGTAACAGAATCTGAAGTTCATCCACGTAAAACGTGTTGAAGGGTTACCTATAGCAGCAGTAATATTAGATGTTGTTAATATTATTACATTAGGCGAGGATTTCAATTTATCCATCTGGGTCAGGAGGGCGTTGACAACCTGGAAAAGCAAATTTTGAGTTCCCTCATGCATCATACAGAAACTAGAGTGCCTCTTAATTAAACTGAAATTTATTTTTGAAGCAAGAGAATGATTACCCTTATAGAATCTGAAGGTTCAGAGCCAGATAAAGCTGCCTTCCTAGCAGCAGCAAGGCTTTCTACTTCATCTGCAGATTTTGTTGAACACAAAATTAGACATGCTAAAGGCTAACTAGATTAGTGCATATTGACATTTTAGTTATAATAATTCTCACCGATCAAGACAAATACCAGATTGTTTTCTTCCTCCACCATTTCCTGAATCTTTGAGAAAAGTTTTGCAACCTGAAAATTGCAGAAAATAAACCAGCACTGTTTATGGTTGAACACTGGTGACAATTTAAACCAACTGAAAGTATGAAAAAACAAAATATTCAAATCAGCCACAAAGAAACATAAAATAGTAATCAGTAGATGGAGGGAAGGTACAGATGATGATAATATAGATCACAGTTGAAGTTCCTCATGGCCTGAAGCTGGAACGATATAGTCCCGATAGTGCATAAAAATTAGATTCAATTGTCATTTTAACAAATGAAGTAAAGATGACTCTTTCACTGGAATAAAAAGGAGGAAATAACAGAAAATTATTTCAGTAGGACAGCTTCATTAACATTTTTCTGCACTTTCAGAGTGATGCTACTGCAAACCTTGATGGGCGTACAATCCATTAGAAGTATTGCTTTCTCTATCTGAAATGTGAAATATTTCATATGTAAATTAAAAAATAACCTAGGATCCTAAATATCCATAATTTGTACTCTATGACAACTACTAGTCCATTGTCAGTGTACCCTTGGACTTGATGCTTCAACCTAAAAATGAGATTTCATCATTGTGAATTGATGCTAGTCTTCTTAAGTTCATTTCTATCTTACATGAAGACAAACGATATAATGTGCAAGTTAACTCCAACAGTAAATAAAAATAATGAGCACTACGAGCATACCAGCTTGCCACTCTCAGAGAACCATTTACTAAACAACGAATGTGCATTGACCTCGATCAACTGGGATTGTGGATATCTATTTTGAGAAATAAAATAAACAATTCGAACACCAAAGGAAAACATATCAAATTAAACAAGAGCAAATAAAAGGGGCAAATTTGAAACCAAAATAAATGAATACATTTCTCAAAACCTGGAGCTAAAGCGTATTGAGAGCTTTTGTGCCAATGCTTTGCATAAAGACGTCTTGCCAGTACCTGGAGGCCCATGAAGAAGAATAATGCTGCCAATCATTCACAAAGGAAGCAGAAAGGCATCAGGAAGTACTCATGGAACCTATTGATGCAAACATGAATGCGACCGGACTCTTGTGAATTGCCCATGTCGTAAAAGGGAAAAACAAACAAAAGAAGAAAAAAATCAAACTAATCGCACGGAAATGGAAGAACAGAAAGCTAAGATGTATCAAATTATAGTATTCCACAATACCCTCTTGCACTAAAACTAATAAATTTCAAAAGAAGATTGATTTGTTTATTATATAAAGAAATGATGAAAACTTGAAAAATGTTTGATCCTCTCGGGTTTTTTTTTTTTAATAAAGAAGTTAACATAATCATAGCATAATGATTGACTAGACAATATTCCAATTGAAATATCCTATGTTGTTCAGATAATGAATTTAAGTATTCTTTTTAAATACTTAAATGTCCTTAAACTCCTTAATTTAGAGTCTGTTTGGGCTGGGTAGTTTGGGAAGTGTTAAAATGTGCAGCTAAAAAGCATGTAATGTAATGAGCCTCACACATGTGCAGTTGACCATGAGTCAGGAGAAAAAAGGGAGCGAAACTCCTTAGACCAAACAGGCTATTAGTCCCCGCTTATCCTTTTTATAATAACACATTTGATTCAGGGAATATTTCAAGTACCACCATTATTCTAATGAAATTAAGCACTATATCCTATAGAGATAGTAGCCATATAAGTTGAAAACGGCGAGTAATAATTTATATAGGGAACTAAAATAGATGAGAGAGTTAGGCATGCCAACCAGAGCCAGTTCCCATTTGAAACCAAAACCGACATCCGAAAACAGAACTGAGAACGAAGATGATCTAGGTCATATCATGGTTCAAAATAGAATCTTCCGGGTTAGAAAAGAAATTTCTTTAAACGGCCAAGGACTGCAAGGAATTAGGCAATGATGCAAGTCCAAATCCAATTTCCTAATAAGAAACAGCAACCCAACCAACATAGTTTTACAACTCTCCGCACTCTTGCCAAGCCATCAGACTACTACCCTAATCATTTAGAACCTTTACTGAACCACCTTAATTCTAGTTGCTAGAGCGCAAAAAAATTCATTTCTAATAGTTACAGCACTATTATGTCAACAGAGGAGGGAACTTGATGAAGATCAAGATCAAGGCTTGCACATCTCCTTTTGTTTACTCTTTGACATAATTTTGGATATTGTAAAGGATCTAAAATGTCTACTTTAGAATTGGAGTGCTTAGTTTTGGCTGCAAAGGGTTCGTGGTCTGGCTACAGTCCATGTGGGCAATGATGGAGTGTAAAACTGTAAATACAATTCCTTTAGCATCTTGCAGCTTTTGGTTTAAAAGAAATATGATGGCTAGCAGTGCAGATTCTTGCTGTATAGGGGGCAGACCAATTTGCAAGTAAAACAAATGAAAATTACAACATTTACATATGCTTTCACATGGTGTCGTGAAAGGATATAAACAACAGAATCACTAAACGAGACAGGTCAATGGTGGTTTAAGACATAAAACAGCCTGAGTTAGTCTAGCAATTCAAAAGTTTACATGGTAGAGATTCTAACCGGTTCCAGGATACAAGGAAAGGATTGACACCCTTTTCAGTGAAAAGTAATGCACTTGCCGCATATCGCAATAACCGCTGCTTGAGACCAGATTCATAAACTAAGCTGTAGAAGAAACAATTGTGTTTTAAATCTCTTTTTCAACAAATAAGAATGAGAAAATGTTAATTCACCTTTCCCACATGCCATCAAATTCCTTGGCAGGAAGAATCCATTCATTGAAGCTACAGTTTTGGCTGTCCCCACTTAATTCTTCACATGGACCATCCTCACTGAGCTGGAGAATGCAAATATAGATATTAGTGCATAACTTTCTCGGTCTACATGATGTCAAAGTCAAACCATATAAATCTGTAACTCTTCCAGAACTACTATTCCTCTCTACACATTATCGTTTTGTATCTCATTGACAAATGAGATAAACGGTTATATGGCAGATTTTGAGTTAAGAAAGCCCTATCCTTATTTCGTGACATCAAACCTTAAGCTACAAACGTCTAGAGTGGGATATGTTCTTAATAAAGGCTAATATCAGAGACTTCTTGGATGCCTAATCTACAAGGCAGTAGCACATTCTGATGTAGCCTCTGCAGTATGGTCAATAAATTTATGCATGCACCTGAACAAGAATACTTTGATGTTGTCTATGAAATTCTCTGATTCCTAAAGCGCAACCCTATAAGAGGTATGTTGTTCAAAAACCATAGAAATTTACATGTTAAAGCATATTGTTCTGTAAATTGGGCTGGGAGTGCTATTCATGGACAGTCAACTTCGAGTTGTTGCACGTTCGTTGGTGGCAATCTTGTCAGCCTGGCGTAGTAAGGAACCGAATGTGGTAGCGAGAAGCACGACGAAGGATATTTAGATCAATTGCTAATGGAACTTGTGAGGTGTTGTGGATTAAGAGAATATGGGAAGAGTTGAATATCTCTAAGTATGACAGTGTAGTGTGACAATAAAGCTACTATTTCGACTGCTCACAATCAGACAATCTAATGCTTTTATGACAGAACAAAGCACGTAGAGGTCCACAAACACTTCATAAAGGAAATTATCAAATCTATGCCATATGATCCTGAGAAAGTTGCAGATGTGCTAACAAGGGACGTTCTAAAAGCTATGTGTGGAGATTTGTTCAAATCAGTTTGAAGTGGTATTTTGAAAAGGGAACACTCGGCCACAATATTTCAGAATATTATGAGATTTCTAAGCTTTGAATATTAGCCGTAATTTGTTGTTTGTCAATGGTTTAGTGGTCAGCCAATGCTGCAAAATAGGAAATTAGTTAAACCAGCTAATTTTGATTTTCTTTCCCCATGTACTGATTTAGCTGTTTTTATGCTTGTATTCCCTCCTATACGCAGACCCAGACTAAGCAATTGATATGAGATAGAAATGCTCTTTCGAGCTCACATGTTTTAAGGAGCGATGACTTAAGATCTTGATACACTAGAAAGATCACCTGGAACACATTGACCACTGGTTTGACTTGCCAAAATAACAGAACATCATGCTTCTCCAGCCAACCATCTACAAATTTGATGGATAAGAATTCTTTAATAATTCCAAGGCAATCAGAGAAATGTGCTTAGTCTCAGAATGCTAAACGGACGAGTAAGGGATACCTGTATCACATACGCATATCCGATGTACATTGTCTACAAGAAATGAATCATCAATTGGAATTGGAATGGGGCCATCTACATAGCTCATACTTCTCTTTTCAAGCATTCTACCCACATAACAAAAATTTTAAAATAAATAACGACATAAATCATGTAATAAGCAAAAATTCTTCTTTTTCAAGCACCAAAGATAAAAGAAAGCGCCCAGCATTCAGGGTAAAATTTCAATCTGAATAAATCTATGAACATCAAGACATACAACAATGTGTGATGTTTAGTCAAATTCATATTTCAAATGTAATTTTACCTTTCCACAGCTGAGCGGACATCCTCAATCCGCGCAGTGCTAGAGGGTTTTAAGCAAACTTCAACTACATTAAAAATGAGGAAACTTTATAATCTTGCGACAATTTAAACGTTCAGTTACATGCAATTAAACACTAATAACTTCTTGCATATACTTAATAGCATATCTACCTGAAACCTGAACTTTATCCTCGTTAAATATCGGAGGAGATGATGCTGCCATGGCCGGTGGTAGCTCAGAAACGACGGCGTTTTCTTCCGGAATGTTGCAATTAGTGGGGTCCCGAATGGTAATATCCATCGGAACACTCATTTTGTTGGATGATTAGCGGAGATTAGAAATTTTGATGGAGATTACTGCTTGCCAAACCCTATACTGAATGAAGGAGTTCTTCCCCTTTTGTTTGAATTTCAGCGCGGGAGTGACCAAATATTGCGTTGGCTATCAAACAAACACGGGCAATTTCTTGACCTCTGACTCTGTTATCTGGATTCGTAAACCGTGGGCTCTTTCTTGTATCTTATTGGGCACCCATACAGGCCCAATATCTAGATTACACATTCCTCTATAATAAGGCATGTCACGTAAAATTTCATCGAATTAAATTTATTTTCACTCTCACATACGTTTTAATTATTCCTATATTATTTTATCAATATTTTTTAATTTTTAATTTTTATTATCTTTCTTCTAATTCTCAACTGCAAAATCAAATAAATCCTAATTACTAGTAATAAATAGGAGATTACTCGCGTAATTGAAGAACAAGAAAATATATAAAATCTCATTTTATCGCTCTAGAACTCACATAAAGCATTTTAGCTCTTTAATATCCTCTAAAAAAGGCTCTTTGATATATTTAGTTAATTCTTGATCAAATAAATATTTTTTTTAAAAAAAAAGTATATATCAAATAACATTAAGTTCCCATGAATAGGAGTTATGCGATATTGTGAATATAATTGATTGGCAGAGAAAGATAAATTAACGTCAATATGACTTTTTGTGGTATTACATAACGACGTATTTAGTTGGAACTTCACTAAAAAATTTGCACGTGTGTTTTGATGTTATTAATTACAAGAACAATTTTATTCTCTTGATAGAATTTTTTATTTATAGGAAAGGATTGATTCCCATTAGGAGAGAGTTGTACTTAAAACTTGAAATTAAAGGCCAAACTTGCCAAATATCATATCATTGATAGGAATCCCATGCCTCACAAGTCACAGCCGTTGGTTCTTGTATGATAACATTCTCAAGCTAGAGATTCTTAAAATTATACAATAATGCAATAGAATATAGATTTGGAACAGACTATGAGCGGCGTGTTATGTTGATTGAATAGGTGGTGCATATTACATCTAAATGTGATTCCCTCTACTAATGTTGATCACTCCACATTCAATTTATGCTGCAAATATAATTCATATCAAATTTACTTATAAATAAATTAATTAATGAATCATAAGATCTTTCATGTTTTTAATATAGTCGTAATTCATTGCGATGTGTGTTTTTTGAGTCATATGAACCTCACATAATAGTATAATACTTTATATGTTGTACTAAGGAAATGTTTCTCGTATAGATTTTTCTTAGAGCATCTCCAATTTGAACTCAAAATGGAGTTGCGTCCTTCTCCATTTTGGAGTCCCCTTTTACTCCGCCCCAGCCATTTTGGAGGCGGTGACAGTGAAATTGTAGCAATGGCGCTCTGCCATTTTATTTGTTTTTTTTTTGTTGGGTTCCTATTTTGCCCTCATACTGTATTATATTCTTTTTAGTTCCACCTGTGTCTCTTTGTTTTTTTTTTAATACAAATTGGGGATCATAAGGGTGGGGTGTAGTATCTCAAACCCTGGACAAACCAATAAGAGGGTACCTTACTACTAGGCCAAACCCCTTAGACTCCACTTGTGTCTCTTGTGACGTATGAATTGTGTCCTGGTTAAATTAGGTCTCTTTTTTGTACATTTGATTAATTTTTATGTTTTGCTAGAACATTTATTTTTTAGATATCTCTAATAACTAATATTTCACGGGTCAAATAAATTTAATTAAATTTAGAGTAACTATTTATATAATTGTCGATATAAATAATTACTCACAAAAAGAAGTAAGATTTTACTGTTCATTTAGTGCAATTCTTAGAATTTTATTTTAAGTTAGAGACTGATATGTAGAATAGCGTTTGAGTTGCAGTCACTCCAAGATAGAGCTTCTGGTTGGAAATGCATCTATATGCATATTTTCTACTTTATTTCAATTTTATCTACTTTCCAATAGTATTGGAGACCCTCAAATTGGAATAGCGAAAAGCCATATAAAAACGATAGCAACATATATCACATTAGTGCTGGATGCCGCCTAAACGATTATATCCTGTTAAAGTGATCACAGTCAATATCAAAATGAAATAAATTTTATAAAGATAATTATTAAGTTCGTACTCATGCACATCAGTATTATATTGGCTTAAAATGTATATCAACGTAATTGACTACCTTGAAGTTGGGAACAAGACTGCCAATACAATATAAAGAGTGACATGTTATTCATATCAAATATAAGGTTCTAAGCATGACAATAACATTATTTAGATAGCATCATGTTTGCGCACATGATTCAAGCTAGCTAGTACACCTTTGACCTAAAATCTCTATTGCAAATTGTCAAAGATCTTGTGCTTTTGGTTGATAAATCCATCAGCCTCCGTATCAATAGTTTCCTCTCCATAAATTTCATAAACTCTGTGCTTTCCACCAGGATCGATCTCAGTTACCTTTTTCTCCACGAAGCGAACCTTTTTGGGTCCCTCTGGGCGTTGAGCCTCCTGATGCTTCATCGGGCTTTGCACATGATGATTTGCGCATGTCACCGGGCCAGACACTTGATAATGTTCATGACGCTTCACGGGGCTTGGCTCGTGACGCTTCACCGGGCTAGGCATCTGGTCATGATGACGATCGCGATCGTATTTCTCTGGATACGTGACTTTATTGTTGTCATTCATGACGTGGGAATTGGTTGAGTATTGAGGGCTGTCAGTGGGCTTTTGTTGAAACGACCCTAGGTAGTATTCGAATTCTTCTAAGGCGGAACTGGGCCTCCGACCACGTTGGTGCTCATAGCTTCTTTGCATATTGTTGCGTTTTGAGTTAGGCCCTTTTGCACTGCAAGACTTGGAATGGAAATAGCTCATATATATGTACCAGCCAAAATATATTCTTTGGACAAAAAATTGTGGTCTTGTAGGAATCTTATTCTTTTCTCGTGTCAATTCAACTCTTCTTTTTGAAAATAATCTCATGGTAGGTAAATTACTAATGATTCCATGTAAAACCTTTGTTACGCTGCATCTATTGCGATCAACTTGTGATCTAACGATCGAAGCTTGTCAGGATTTTCAAATAACAAAGATTAATTATATTAACCAATCCAAGAAGTACAAATGTGAAAATTAAAGTACCACAAGAGACATCATGGTTAACATGTGACAAGTCGATAGACGAAGCACCGAAAGTTAGCTTATAACGAAAATCAGCTACATATATTAGGTATCAATCCAAAAACTAAGCGTGTATTCATTTCTACTTTCTTTTTTTTTTTTATTGGGGGGTGGGGGGGGGTCCAAAAATTTGCTAAAAGTTAAGTTTTTGAATGAATAGTGGTGGGGACCACGAGATGCGGGAATGATAATGAGTAATGATGTGAGATATATGGTTGATACTGTTGTTTGATTTTGATTTTTAATAGTAGATGATTTTTAGATAAAAAAAAAAGTATAAACAAACACATGCTTAGTCAAAAGATTACTGAATAAGTAGCTAGCCTACGAAGCACACTAGGGAAATAAGAGAAAGTGCGAAAGGGTGCCAAAATCAATTCTCACGATCCTAGATTTTAATTTTTAGTGTCTATATATTATCAATAAGGTGATATAAGGTTTTATAGTTGGTAGACGACGGCTCTTTATACGTCCATGACTACACCGGTAACACTTCACTAATCTTCTTCCGAAACTTCTTGCTCATTAATTTCTTCGTCATGAACACCTGCATTAGCACCGCGAAAAAAACGAAAAACCATATGAATAACAAGTCAAATTGTTTTTTTTTTTTCGGAACAAAAAAAATTGAATAAGTGAAAAAGGAAACAATGTGAACAACTAGAAAGTTACGAGAAAAGACAAATAGACAACGGCATAATGCTAAACAATATTAAAAAGCAAACATAATTAAGAAGGTAAAATCTTGTACATTATAATGTTTTAGTCGAATCAAATAGTAGGCATGCACCAAACATGATGAATCATTTAGTAAAACTCACCGTGCAAGAATGGTGGTGAAGACGTAACTACTCCGGTGTGATCTTCGGTAGGATATGAAGAAGCAACGGCAGAACCAGAGCTAGACGCGCTACCACCATTTGCATAACCAAAGCCAGGGCTAGGGTTGCTTAATGGAGGGAAGTTTAGGTTAAGGCCACAAATGTTGTCGCATGGAGTCGCCGCCTCCTTCAAATCACTAACCTGTATTCAGAAAAGTGATACAAAGAGTAGCGACTCTAATTAAGTTAAGACGAACTAGTTGTTGAAGTCTGCAGAGGACTATGAGGACTCCATGATACAAAAACTTATTTTCATACGAAAAGGGCCTAAAAATAAAAAATAAAAAAATTTTGAGTCTGTGACTACCTGGATGTGAACCCAAATGTGTGCCCCAAATAGAGTGCCGGAAGGCGAGGCCAACCTCAATGGGAGATATAGCGACCTGGAAACTCAGGAGCTACAAAATCTACTCCAACATCGATCTGCTGACCAACCGGCAAACCAGTCGCAGGAATCTACATTGGAATGAAAACCATGATTACTAACAATCGAAGTTTAACTCTGACTAGGCAATAAAAAAGTGAAATTTTAGCAAGAAAAAGGTTCTAAAAGTGAACATAGGCATAATAACAAGAATAACCAACTACCTCCTTCACTTTAACCATAAATTGATTGCTTAATCTGTCTCCTCCCGTCCAAACAACTTTTGTTTTTTGGGGCCACGCCAATGTACCGGTGTTCTCCATCCGCCAAATCTTGGTAAATCGAGCCAAAGGAGCCATCACAGTTTCATCGACAATGGCCACGTCTTCAACGAAGCAACTGTCGAGCTTGCCTATACCTCTTCTAGCTTTGCTGCTTCCGACGAGGTTAGCTTGCTGCATTATTATTATTTGAAAAATAATAATGAATGAATGAATGAATGAGCGAGCTGGGGCCAATGACATTTAATTGTTTAACATGCTAACAGAAATCCAATAAGGGCACAAAAAAGGACATTGATTTTACGTACACTGCTGGACAACCCGTGAAGAGAAATTGGCGGCCAATGATCCACAGCATTACCAATTTCGACGTAGTTACTGACATTTTTGCTTTTAAGATAACAGATTCTGCACAAATTATAATTCTCTTCCCTATAGAAAAGACTTATCAGTATAACATATTAAGATACTATAAAAAACAGGACCTATGGGGGCGAATATTGCTCTGCAGCATATAGGGAGATTCTCCAAACGGTAGAAATTTGTAAGTAAACTAAAAAGGTCTACTTACACTCTGGATTTGAACCTAGGTCCAGTTATAGGATTAACCCCACAACCATTGCAAGAAACACCATTATGTACAATGCTCCAAGTTGCGCCGTTTTGAGAAGGAAGATAAGGAACTAGTTCACTCAGAGACTCCAAAGAAGCCTCTTCGCTTGAACAACATTCACTAATCTTCTTCGACTTTTTATTGTTATCTGCAGGTGTATTAGTGTTGAAATCTTTGGTTTCTCTAGGAGTTGAAGTGCTTAAAGGAACCTCACTCGATGTGCTACTAGACTGCGCTAGGCATTTGGACTGCACTACGCATTTGGACAGGGATGCCTCATACTCCATCAACGAGTCGATAAAATTAATATGATCCATTTTTGGGCCTTGAATTTGATTCTTGGAGATAGCTTCGAGTAAACGTTGAATCTCTCTTTCACTTGAAGGATCTACTTTCACGGTAATTCTTAAGGGGTTTAGCCCTTGCATGACGATATCGCGAAGATCATCATCATCATTCATTGTGATGACATCACCCTCTTCATCAATGTAGGTAAGTATGAGATCAGCCTTTGTGACAATGTTGAATAAGGACCACAATTTTGCTTTTAGCTCGAAAATATTTAGACACATTTCCTTGTTAATGATTTGGACATTGAACCGCCTCATCATGTCACCATATGTGGCCTGCAAAGTGTTGTCATAACAACATTAGAAACCAAGAGTTTAAATGTCACAAAAAAAAGGAGAAAAGAAAAAGAAAGAAGCTCACACATTGGATTTTCCCTACAAGAAACACGACCTACAGCGGCAGCTTGTTGTCTAGTGACATACAAGCACTGCTGCTCCTATAAGTTCTATTTTTTTGTAGTGTTTGTAGGTTCATACATCTATATTTTTCAACATGAAAAATCATAGAAAAGAAATTTAAAACTCCGAATTAGAAAGGGCTAAGAAAGAGATTTAAGATTACTAAATATGAAAGTAAAGAAATAAAATTTCAAGAAAGTTAATCCAAGGCAAAATTAGCGGTAATAATTTAGCAAAGACATGAAATCTACCGATTTTCGACTGAATGTTACAGAATTAATTTAGGGTTTTAGTGAAAAATCAATCCCAAACGAAAGTTGCACAGATTAACACAAATATGCAATCAATCAACTCATCCAAGCAGATCAAAAACCCTCACCATATCACCATAAACGTTCGAAGTTCATGAGGACACAACGTGGAGTGATTAACCCATAATATACCAAAACGAAAAGATTCGAAAATCAACCAAAAAAAAAAAAGAAGAAGAAGAAGAAAAGAACACTATCTAACCTTGATGACCATTGTAGAAATCGCCATTGCTTTCGGTGAGAAACAAGAAGAAAAAAAAAGCCCCTTTTATGTTACTACGTTCTAGTGTTCTTTTGTTGTGGCCTTGTGGGTAGAACAATTTGAAACCCTACAAGGAAGATATATATTTCAATTCATGCAATCTAGAGTTTGGTTGAGACTCCAATTCTTTCAATAATTATAATAATCATAGAAAAACCTTAGAACTCAATTTGAGATTTGGAAGTTTTTAAACCAAATTTTATTTTATAAGAAACTCTTGATAAATAAATTCTTTTTTGTTTTTTTGGAAAAACCTATATATTATTAATGTCAAATAAAAACTTTCACTAAATAAAAACTTTCAAAATTACTATAATGATAATTAATATAAACTATCAAGAAATTAAAATTAGATTCTCCTTGACTGAGTAAGTAATAATTAGATTTTTATTTTTTTAAATGAAAAAGGAAATAAAAACTTTGTCCATATATATATGTGTATATATATATATATATATATATATTAAACTGATCATGAAAACCCTATAAAGAAGATATATATTTCAATAAGGATTCATTCAATCTAGAATTTGGCTGTTATTCCGATTCTTTGAATAATAATAATAATAATAATAATAATAATAATAATAATAATAAATGGTTAAGATTATATTTATATATATATATATATAGATATATTTGAGTTGGAAAATACTTTTCCCATCTGAAGAAAAGAGAAAAATTTACTAATTGCCTGGTCCCTAGAATTTCGACCACACTCGGGGTTCCATGAAGAATTTTACTCATGGGTGGATAGAGGTTACTTAATAGAACGTTTTTACGTACACCGACAATAGATCACTTATGTTAAGCTATTTTATGTTAAAATAATTTTGTCATCTACGTAATGTAGTGAATAATTAGGCATTAACGGAAACGCGTCGACTAATTCGATGCATGCAGATTTGGATGTCATTCTCAATTAATAGCAACAAGTCTGCATTGTAGATTTGCAGCTTACATTATCATTTGGATGCATTGCTAATATTATCCTCAACAAGTCTAACTGTACATTACACTGTAATTTTCAGAATACTTCCTAATGTTATAATGTTCATCAGGACAAAAGGGCCAAAAATAGAAGGGTGTATTTGATTACCATGATTTTTCATAGAACATATAGAATTTTAGAAATTATTTTCTATAAGTCGGTTTTTTTATTGCAAAATTTTCCATGTACAACCACTTAAAGCATATTTTAGCCTATTTTCCGTGGAAAACAATTCTCACCTCCCTCTAAAGAAAATATTTTCCATCTTACATGGAAAATATTTTCTTTTCCATCTTTTCCTATCAAACATACCCTAAAAGTATGTCTAGTAGCTAGAAGGAAAAGCTTGTTTCCCTACACTTAGGGTGTGTTTAATTACCAAGGTTACATTTTCCATGGAAAATATGGAATTTTGAAAATTATTTTCTAAGGTGGTTGTTTGATTGTAAAATTTTTTATGGAAATAATTTTCCATGTACAATCACTTAAAACGTGTTTTAACCTATTTTCCATAGAAAATAATTCCCACTTCCCCCTAGAGAAAATATTTTCCATGTAAGATGGAAAATATTTTCTTTTCCATATTTTCCTATCAAACACACCCTTAAATAATGGTGAATGATTCAATGCGCACATGTTAAAGTGCCCATATGTGGGTATCGGATCTTTAGTACTTAAATAGTAATATGTAAAAATCTATATGTATTCTGCATCCCTTCCCCATTCGTTTTGTCCTTCTACTAGACATGCTTTAAGCAAGCTAATCAGTGGATGATTACAACACGAAAAAAACAAAAATCTATTTAGAGATGTCAATACACTACTAAAAACTAGACCTTTATGGACGACACGTCGTCCCTATAACTTCGTTCCTGTAGATCATTAAGGGCGATATAATATTATGTTGCCCTTAATAGTCTTTATGTTGCTCCTAATTATCTACAGGGACGAAGCTATAGGGACGACAGGTCACCCCTAAAAGTCAAATTTCTTGTAGTGTTATAAACAAGATCGGTTCGATAGGCTCGGGTTCGAACGGATTCAACCAGTTTGCACTTTTGTCAGCAAATTTTGTTGGTCACTTCCAAGAATAAGTGTGTTAAATTTCTGAACTTTTATCTACCTTTGTGTTTATTCCTTGTATAAATTTCATTTCTTTTATTGTTCATATTCGATCACAATGTAAAATTTCAACTATTTGGATATAAACGTGAACAGTTCGAACTGTTCTTGTACGTTCTTTAATTTAATTTTATTTTTTTGTTGAAATTTTTACTTCCAGAATCGAGGTGAGCTCGAACCCATGCCCTACTTTTAAATACCAAGCAAAATCTAGCTTGACTTTGGCTCAGTTGAAAAATAACGAGGGCCAAATTTTGGGCTTCAACTCAACTCGTTGACATACCTAATTAATTCACCCATCATCAGCTTTACCTTGTTAGTGTATGTATATTTATGAGTATTTATGAGTTTTGATGTGAAATAGGAGAGAGAATGAGTGTGATTGAATGGTGGATATTTATGTAGTACAGGTGGTTCCAGAAAATGTGGATGTAATTGGTTTGACTTTTAATGTGAATGTGTTAAAATGTGTAAAAATTTGTTAAAAGTTGTAGAAGAACGGGGGCATGATATTTATCACATTTCACGAAAAACTAGTATCAAGGTGTGTCTAAGGCCCTAAATCTTAAATTTACTCATCAAAATCTTAAATTTACACCATGAGGGCATCTTACATTCTTACCAGATCTTATCAAACACTTCAAAAATATACAAGAAACTTGAGATGCAAGAAAAGTGAAAAACCAACAAGAATCTAAAATACGCCCTAATATAATTATTCAAGTACATGTAATTTGTCATCAACCAATTACCATTGCCACGAGGCTTAAAAATGTGGCAAAACCAACAGCAACAAGGCTTTTTTCATTGAGGACAACCTGGGCTAAGTACATAGCAACATCCGAGGTTATCGTCCTTCCTTCCTTAACAAGAACTCTACGGCGTTTTCCCGCAAAAGCTAGTAGCACAAGCACGGTTATCCACGTCACAATGGTAGTACGAATGGCGAAAATGATCAACCCTGCAAGAATTAAGGCAGCAACAATCGGCGGGTAGAATGATGAGAGTACGATGTAGAACGAAATCGAGAAGAACAATAGGCATGTTAGAGCCTTTGTTGTTGTTTTAGATCTCTCAGCTGGGTTCATCTAAGAATGAAAGAATGTTTAATTTGAGGAAGAAATGGGGAAGAAGAATGTGGTTTTAGTTGTTTTTTTATGGGGTTTTGTTTATATGAGTGTTGTATTTACAGATGAAATGGAATTGGAAGCCATGTGCTGCACATGGCAAGGTTGGCAAGAAAGGCAACAACCTTTACTAGTTTATTGTGCAGATATCAAATAATTGTTGTACAATATCTCCATATTGTATTAACTTGTTGAGAGGAATTGACTCGTATTACCGCTTTTTGTGGTGAATCAGACAGTAAGGTTAAAAATTACATAGAAATGTGCAGAATTATAGAAGAGAAAAACAAGTAGTTACGAGGATGGAGGTGGGATGGAAGTTTGTGAAAATAGACACGTGTTTTATATTTTCTCTTAAATGTGAAAAGCTTTAGGGATCAGGTACACCATATGTGAGGACTGAGGAAATAGGTGCAAATTGAAATGATATGTGCTTGAGTTAGGTGATAGTTTAGAAAATAAGCTATTTTTTACCAAACTGCATTTAAATACTCATCTAAAATATAGCATTTGAAGACAATTTGATAAAACATATCCTCATTCCATAACCGACTCACTACACATATCATTTGTTGGGTGCAAATGGCCCTTTTCTAGTGGAAAAAAAAAAAGACTTTTGCTGACCTTTGACTAATTCTTTACCACTTTATGCCCTTTTTTTACCATTATTTCTTATTATAATTGTCTTTTCACTCTCTACACAGATTTTTCACCATTTTCCCTTTTTCTTCTCATTCGTCTTCTCCTTCTTCTTCTCCTCTTCTTGTTATTCATTGTTTTACTCTTCAAAAACACTCATTCTTCATTATTTTAATCTTTTTTCAACATTTCACCATTGAAATTGTATGAATAATCATCTTTTTCTTAGAGTTTTCTCCATTCAAATTGTACGGAGAAGAAGTCACAATCGAAAAAAGAGAAGAAATATGATTTTATGATTGTATGTGTTAAAATTCTACTTTCTCAGTTATTTCTTGAGAAAACGACTTCAAACGACTTGTTTTGAGTTTTTTTTGTGGAAAATAGTTTTTGTTTTTTTTGCTGCAAATCGTCATTAAACGACCCCAAAATAACAATAGTCATTCTGCAACGGCTCAGACGACTCACTGGCCGTTCTGAACGATTCACTTGCTGGTCGTTTTTCATATTTGCGAGAACCTTTTTCAAATATAAAAAATGAGCAAGAAATTTTTATTTTGAATTAAATTCATTAAGGATAGTTTACATAGGGTGTGGCGTCAAAAAAACAAAGATAGTTTACGTAGTCTAAGTTCAGGGAGGTCTCCCCCATACCCCCTCCCAATGCGCACACACACAAAATGTTGGACTTATCAATACATGAAAGAGACAAAATTAAAATCTAATTTATTATTGTATATCATATCCTCTTACACCAAAGTAGACTATATTTTAAGAAAAACTCCCGAACTTGTTCCATATGCCTCATCAGACCATTTAGATCATCGTCGTCAACAAGCATCACCACGTCACCATCATCGTCAATACATGTTTACCATCACTCCATCAGCGTTATTAAGAGCAAAATTGAATAAGAAACTGAGGTTCTCCTAAAGTCAGCGGATATTGAAGTAGTCTTCAAAAGTCAACAATCTGGGCATTGAACTACCACAGCATGTTGCCATGTTGTCTCAAAGTCTCAGCTCGCCGTCCTAACCCCGTCCATAATGGAGGCATGCCCTCTACTTTCTTGGCCATTTAGTCAACATCATCCTTGTGCATGAATTGTTGCTCAGTTGCACTCGAAAAGGTCATCAATGACTGACATTACTCATTTGACCTTGTTTGGTTAACGTTTTTTTTTTTTTAAATAATTTTTCTTCGCAATCATTCTCAACCACAGTGGTTACTCATGTGACACACTGTCTTTGAAACTTACCTTACGTTCAATCCACACTTTTCTACACAAATTTACACCAAATCTCAAGAAGAAGATACTTAAACAACCTGCAAGAGAATCTAAAGAGCCACAAAACAATAGAAGAACACATGGTTCTCAATACCACATTGAAAATGCATCATCATTTGGAGTAGAAGAGATTGTTCCTAACAAAACTATGTCATGACTAATTACAGTACTACAACAACATCTTGCAGGAAAAAAAGGACTTTTATAGGGGCAGGTATAGAATTAGGTAAAGTTTTAGGTAAAGTGAAAAAGTTGACCAAATTACCCCCTCTCCCACCCCGCATTCATGGGGGCAGGGGTAATTTGGTCCACTTTTTCACTTTACCTGAAACTTTACCTAACACTATATTTGATTCTAGAATTATTCAGAAAAAAAATGACCAAAAAGAAAGAATGACGAATTATCGCCAATGAGTTAGCATCAAAAAGAAAATTGCACGTGTTTAGAAAGATCAAACCTGAGGTGATTCCCAGAGTGAAAATGGATTTCATTTACTGATGCTCGACTGCAGTAAAATGCGTGCCACTTACCTAAATCTGTATTGAAATTTGACGAATTGCTATTCACAGTTGAGTTGTTAATAGTATTTCTCTTTCCACTGATCGTAGTATTTCCTCCGACCGATGGGTAAACTTCCCAATAATATTCGTCGTCATTCTCTGTTGAAATTTGGTGTTCTTCATCCATGTAACACCGGCATAGATATCGCACTTGCAAGAATTAACAGCAAGAGTCGATTTCTCTATTTGGTATTTGAATTGAACCTGCATGCAAGAACGAATAAGTCTTAGCTCGCTAACACTTTTCTATCTAAAACTTCACTTCTATTGTTCGCTCCAATCAAAGTCAAAACTTTAATTTCAACCACATAGTACAAACAATTACATCTCGTTGTTATCTACATATTTCATGATTACCATTACTGTTTACACTAAAAAGTTGCTTTCTGACAAAATAAAGATTTTTCCCAAACACGCGTTCATCAAAATAATACACTAGTCCACTCACCCGACACCCACCCAGTAGAGAAAATTAAGCACTTGTTCGTTTTAAGTTAGTAAAGAATCGAACATCCATATTAACCACACATCTCAAATCATCACCGATTATTGTTCACATATCTCCTGGTTTCCACCACGATTCAACCTAAAAAGTAAATTTGAAGAAAATTTTACCCAAACACACTATAAACTTACACTGAAGTGATCGGCAAAAGGGACATCATGAAGGGTCATAATCTCGCGCACGATCCATCCACCGTCATTTTGGATCGGAGATTTTTGTTGCGTACATGTAACTTCTCCTCCAAATATCGACACACGGCGACTAAACTTGTAAGATAACCGACGTTCATATACATCAGAACCCATAGATTCCCACAGAGTTGTCACGTAGTTGAAACAGCCTGACTTGCTCATCACTTTATGTTCCAACTCTCCACCATCAAAAATCGCCATCAGTGATTTTACCTGTGGGATAAAAAAGTTAAATGAAGATTATAGTTATAAGTTTGCCAAAATGGTTCATTCTTTTGACAGTCAACTGTTCTCGAAAGTACAGAGTGACCATGAAACGCTTACGCTGATAGGACGTTCGGCCGAGTAAACGTGTGACATGTTTACTTCATCGACAACCAAGTAGGATCCAGTGTCTTCATGTAAAACAGGCTTCTCATCATCGTCCAGCTCTTCTTCAGAACTATGAGATTTCAGATCAGGTTCCAGCCTTCTTGTTCTCCACAATGCCATTATTGTCCTAACAGTATAGCGCGGTAAATATTTATTTTGACAAAAACTAAATTTTTTAGTTTGATGAATAGTGTACTGAGATGTCCGGATAACAATAAACCGTGATTAGATTCAGTGATGTGAAATATACAATTAAATATTGAAATTTGACTTTGACATAAACATAAAATTTCAAATACAAAAATGTTAAAACACATACATGCTTAAAGTATGAGAAATCCAAGTTAACACAAATCATATTTTACACATCATACCTGCTTGCGACATTGAAAGAAACGAAAGAGTGGAAATGGAAATGCAATCTTCCTTCATCGTCCAGAATCTTTGCACCATGTTTAGCATCAATGCCTCGGCCTTTGTGCAAAATTATGACGAGTGAAGGACTTCCTATGGTTGAAAGAGATGGAGGAAGCACATTAATATCTTCAATGTCCTCCCAAAGGAAGAAAAATTTCGTTTTATGTCCAAAAAAATTGGCATAAAATCCAACAATTCTCGCCGATAAGAAAAGCCGTCCCTGCAAGAAGCAAGATGGCGTCTCAAACTACGACTACACAAACTCTACTGGAAGCTAGAAGACCCAATTAAGGAACTAGAATAAATTACGCGAGTATATACTCTATAGAAAATATATGTAAGAAAGAATAACTTTAATAGGTACCTGCAATGGCAACTTTCTTTTCAATGAACATGAAAAATCACTGACAAGAAATTCGTCTGGTGGCAATCCAAATAGTTTCTGAAACATCGAATTCCTATGTGGTGATCGAATGTGCAACTGCAAGCAAAATGCATATAGATTAGTACAAATTGTACAAAAAATTCCTAGCACACAGTAAAATAAGCACGATTTTACCTTCTTTCCAACTTCTTTTTCCATTTTAGCTAAATAATCTCTAATCGTTTCAACTCCGTTGTTATTATCTATAAAGATTCTCAAGTGAAGCTTCGACTGAGAAGACTGAGCAATTTTTCCCTCAAGAGGGACCCACAAATCCGCAAGTTCAGTCGATGAATGCTTTAAGAAATTGATCTCAGCATGCCCGAGGGATGGTGATTGATCAAATGGACCATCAAAATCGAAAACTTCCGCATCAAGTGTAGACGGAGGTTCTTCCGCAGCATCAAACTCAAGTATCTCTGCATAAAATCACTCATAAAATGACAAAAACTACAGTTACCTAGATACGGGGAAAAAAAAATGAAAATTACTACTGGTACAACCAAATTGTATAACAAGTTGTACATCACGCATGTGGCCTATCTGATAACGATTGATTTAAAAGTGATGTGATGTGATATATTGAAAAGCATGATCCTGCCAAGTGTACATATTCTACACCTCGTCATACATGCAGCAAGATCCAATAAAAAAATAAAGAATACAAGGACGAGATGAAACAAATATATTACCATTCCATTGGGGATTGAGAGTTTGAAGCTTGACAGAGCTTGTTCTCGTCTTACCATTACAAGTGAACACAACATATGGATCGATCAACTCTGCTGGATTCAAAGAATTTAAGTTCACGGCTTCGATTAATGCCACCGTAAGCACCCATCCATCACCTTGTGCTTTCACTCCATGATCACTTCCTCTTTGTAAACTAGCTTCAACGAAGTGTGAAATCATATAATAAACTCTCTCCAGTTGAAGTACTAATATACCACACGTAACGATTTCTCCAATACTGTCGGGCAAATCAAGGCCCGGAAATTCCAATCCTTGGAGTTGGTTTTGGCCACAAAGAAAAATGTGCATGACGACATATAAAACCATAAAAAGGGTTGAAATGAAAGTGAAATTCCAAAAATACCCAATCGTCAATCGCCAATTAAAATGTTGCTCGGTATTCAAAGTAGCCAACACTTGATCCTTGGCTGACATATCTCCAGCAGTTATTACTTCATATCTTTTAGATAATAAGCTTGAAAACTGATCAAAATTCTCCTTCAATCCCTGCCTTGCTCCACCTTCAATCATCCCTTTCATCACCGTGCTTTGATTGAAGTTAATGGCCCAAGATACAACAAGACGAGCAGATTCTTCTTCTCCACCTGGCATTATCTTGTAAAGCAATTCAATCTTGAATGTATTCCCATAAGGGACGTCTGGGGTACTCACGTGAACGAGACCGACAAATTCTTTTCCATTGGCCTTAACATAGATTTGCTCTTCAGTTGCCTTTACTGCCTTAACTAATTTTGTTGCAGCCTTTACATATGTCACAACTCGACTCAGACAAGATGTGTCTCCAGATTTCATCCTCCAAGGTCCTTCATGAAGCTCTGTTGTTCCCTGTAATTCAGCCAAATCTTTTCTAAACTCCGAATTGGGGGCAAAAAGAGTCATACTGAGATCCTTGGATGAAGTAGCATACACCTGATCCAGAAGAATGCCACCATTCAAATTCTCTGGCATTTCTCTTTCTTCATTTCTCAACTGCATAACTCCGACCAATTCTTCAAAGCTAGAGTGGCTATAAGGTTCCTCCATTTGATCTTCATGATCCGACATACTGGCAGATATGTCAGACAAGTCGTCCCACATTTCTTCCTTTTTATTGAAGAGTTTTTCCAACCGACCGGTCATCACTTTGATCAAATGTTTCCCATCCGAGATCATTTTGGATGTGATCGAGCGATGGATAGTGTGAGATGAAGCTAATGTATGTTCCTGTTCTTTGGTGTTGTTATTTTCAGCACCCAAATGTACACAAGAAAGATGATCATTGGAAATGTCTTGGACTTTGCCGTGTATGGAAAGGCTTAGAAGAAGTTTTCCTGCATTATTTTACAGATGAATGTAAAATTCTATAGCATGTAACATCAATTCCAAGATTACAATTTTATCAGCAACCCAGAAGGCCATAATTTATAGAATTACAATCCAACGAATTCTAGAGGCACATTCATAAATGACATTTTCAAGTGACAAAGTTATTCATTTTATTGCTGATTGTTGCAAATAATAGTCACGACTAAATTGAGTCTCTCTGTGAGATAAAAATGTCACATGGATGTCCGTCTTCACCGAAATTGAAAGCCACAAAATTCGTGCAAAATTTCTACAAAATCTCCCACTAATCTGCCAAATTTTTCATATCTTCTTGTTGTTCCCAAATCCTTCGGTCAAATTTACTGCGATAAAGCGATATACTAGCTAAACATATACATTAGAATTGATCTAACAGCTTGTGCTTTTAGATTTACTACTTCAACATGATCCAGCGGTTTATAAATAAGAACCGATTTCACAGTCTACTTAACAATGTCAATTGAGAATGTCGTGTACAAATATCCATTACAACCACATTCTATTACATTTGATAATAAAGAACCTTAATCAAACATTGTCGAAGTCACTTAAGAATTTCTTGTACTGTTGTACAAATATTCATTACAACGACATTCTATTACATTGGACAAGAAAGACCCTAATCAAGCATGCTTAAAATCACTTAAAATCCATGAAGCAATCAAACAAACATTGTAATCCCCAAAATATTAGTTAAAGAAAAGAATGAATAAAACTAACCACAATCCTTATCAACTGATTTGACTCTTTTAGGCCTCTCAAGAGTGAACCAAGTAGCAGGCAAATTCTGATTTTCTTCATTAGCAACACTCCACAAAGGAATCTTGACGCGACCCACCAAATCCCCAGAAGACCCATTAAAGAAGCCGGATTCCTGCTCCCCATAGCCATCGTGGTGGTACATTGACACAAAAAGTTCATCCTTCAAATCATGAACTCTAAATACAAACTCCTCATTCCAAAATGGGTTTTTCATATCCTTTAAAATTCTTGTTTTGGACTTATATTTTCCGACTTGTAACTTCAAATAAGAATCCTTAACTGCCCAATCTCTCCCCTCCAACAAATACACATAAAGCCTCATTGTTTCGTCTTTCTCCTTTGTGGGTCTCTATTGATTTATCAAAGCGACAGTTCTTGGGTAATAAAATAGCCAAACAAGAATATTTTGCTTAGCTCTTGACGAAGAAACATGTTTATGGAATTGTGGAGATGCCAGAGAGGGTTATATTTTTGAAGGAGGGAGGTATAAAGATTAAAGAAACGTGGGTGCACGCTGAAAGTGACACGAATGACAAAAATTTTATGCGACTTCTTTTTAGAGAAGGGGGCGGTTTGGTTTGATAACTTCGATTTCGTAGTTTAGGCACAAAAGTCTATATTGATTGGGTTAAGAAGCAACCGCTTGAGTCGCCGTGTTCTTTCAATTTGATCATTAAAATTTACTATTTTCTCTCTATTTTCCGTGTTAAGTTCTTAAGTTCTGATGTGGGTATACAACATGAGTATTTTCGATTTATTTCGGGGTGGGCCAAAAAGAATTCGAGGCACTACACCCTGACTTCAACAAAATGTAAATAAACTTTCCTTTTACTTTAATACAATCGAAAAATACTGTGTTGGTAAGCATAACTTTTGTATTATTACATAAATTAATAGGGGTGTTCTCAAAAAGGAATTTATTTATTTATTTATTTTTGGATTTATGGATTTTTATGGATTATATGAATTTTAATAGAATTTCATAGAATCACTCAGATCCTATTGAAATTCTATTTCATGAATTTTAGTGGATTTTAATACTCCATCTGTCCCGCAAAATAGATCCCTTCTTCCTTTTACAATATGTAGGAAAGTTCAATTAATGTTATTCGAAAAGTAGCACTTAAAGAACAATTTTCCTTATATACACTTTCTTTTAGTTATTATTACTAGTACTACCCACGTGCGATGCACGTGACGATTTAAATATTATATTTACATAAAATAATATTATAAATTAAGAAAATGGTCTATATATTTTGGTCTAAATTATTATCTTGTAAGAAAAAATATTATTTCGGTTATCGTAATTAATGATTTTAAGTAAGAATGCAATGTTTGGGAACAAAATTTAGATAATATACTTATTTCATTAAAAATAATTAAAGTTATTTCAAATACGACCAAAAATAATCTTATTGCCAGTCTGCACATACATGTAAATGATAGATATATATATATATATATATATATATATATATATATATAGAACGACCCAAATAAGATTCGAAATGGATTATACAATATGCTAGATTTAGAAAAATAAATAAGTAATATAACTCAGCGGATCGATAAAACCCTAAAGAATATTTTTTTCACAAAAACAACACTATAGTGAAAGTGTATAGTTGGCACTTCGAATTTTATAATATAGAGATTTGAAAATTTAGATGTACATAAAATAACAAAAATGTAATATCGAAAAATTAAAATGTATGCAGATGATAATAATTCTCATTTTCAGAATTAATTTAATCAGTATTGTAATTTATAACTTTTATCTCATATCACATTTACATGAATAATGCAGCATTAAATATAAAAGAAGTAAACGAATTTATAAATTAATTTGAAAAACAGAACACATGTGAAAAGGATACAATATATAAAAAAATTAAATAAGGAAAATAATACTAAATAAGGAAAGTAGCATAAATTGAATAAAAAAATAATTAATTCTAAAAATTAAGCCAAACATGGTATTGCCACCTAGGCACTTTGCTTAGGTGGCACTTCTCTTATTATTATATTAAAATTATTATTATTATTCTCATCTAATTCTTTTCATTTGCCAATAAAAATGCATATTAAATAGGAGTTTTCATGCGTAAAATGGACTATAATTTTAGTACATATAGAAAAAATGATAGTGGACTATCTTTGCGGCACGAGGGAAGTAGATTGTAGTTAGATTTTGTTAGGTATGCATAACATGAAATTTTAATGAATTTTGGAATTTAATATCATTTCAAGTGTCTTGAACGCATAATTCGAATTAATAATAAGAAAAAATAACATAACTACGAACTAAAGGGAAAAAAAATAATTTGTTCTTACATCGTCTCTATAATCATTTATAAAACTATTTAATAATTTGCTAATAGAGTGTTGATATCTCAACTTAAATGTTGAGCAACCTTTTATTTCAGTCAGTCGTTTTTGGCACAAGCAAAACATGAAACTTGAGACATTTTTTTCTCCTTTTTTCTTATTTTCTTTTTCCGACAAGCAGGATGGTATCTTTTTGAAATAGGTGCTTTCATCTAAAAATTAAAATTCATTTTATTTTATTTAATAGAATAAAGATAATTTGGTTAATTAATATCTATTTGAAATTATTATCGATGATAACGCAATTTCAAAAAGTACGCCCAATCCTTTCGTTCAAAAATTTTCAAGATAACGCAAGTTCAACTGCAAAGATATCAAGGGAGTTCAAATTTATGGTTATTAAAGTCAAAAACGAACTTCATATGTGTAGAATTTTTTTCTATTTTATTTTTTTAACTATATGGCTTCTTTTCACTTCCACATACTCAGCTGTGGAGACGTATCCTAAATAACGATTAGAATACAGAGGTAATCAGATTGCTCCAAAAAAAGTTATGGTCCTTGTGGATAGGTACAAAACAAGAAAACTAGTGAATCAAAAATCTATTTGATCTTCTATCCAATAAATTGAACCGAATCACATTGTTTACCTTCAACTTTTCATGTGTTATATTTTTAACCATTTCATATTGTTCCTTTTCTTCCCCCTCGCCCTCATGGATTAAGGATGGTTGTGCTCGGATACCCATGTAGGTACTGAATCCACGCCACGTGATGTCTTCTGGTCATTGATAAAAAAAAAAAATTATATCTACGTTAAATTAAATGAATAATACATAAATGTCCCCTAATAGTGGAAGACACCGCTGGCACATACGAATTTTTTTTCCTACACTGTAGGTACCTGAATAAGGCCCGAATTAGGGGTTCCAGTCAGTGCCGTACCTGAGATTTTGGGGCCCTGAGTCGAAATACAAAAAAGGGCCCCTAAACTATAGTATAGACTAAAATTTTATCTTTAATAATATTGCATAACACCAGTGTACATCACATTACTTATTGATTTTTCTATGTAAAACAACAAAGAATACGTACTCTAAAAATATTATTATTATTATTATCATCATCATGAAATAATAAAATAAGAAACACACTAAATAATAACCTTAATATAATAATCACATAAAAAAAACTTTAGGATAAGACTTATTTTTCTATTAATGTTATTAATTTTTTATTGACATAAATATCACACGTCCTTTTGAAACACCAAAATTTGAAATAAAAGAATAATTAAAAAAATGCCAAATATTGATGCTATATAAATAATTTAGTAATAAAGATTGAAAATTATTAAAATGAGAATGCAAAAACTAAATCTATAAATTAAATATTTATTAAGATATGGTGTAAGTTGACCATAAAACAGATAAAATAAAATAAAACAATGTTACAAATTGTTTTTGTCTAGTGGCAATTAGCTTGGCCTTTTATACTCTTGGTCAACTGTTCGACACCCCACTCCAACATGACCATTGTAACATTAAAAAAATTAATTTTTAACCAAAACTAGAAAAGGAGAATTGCGTGCCTGAGGACTCGAACTCAAGTAAACGCCAAGATTTTCAAAAGCTACCACCACCCGGCCAGCCAGTCAATACAATAGCACATTTGCTCCGAAGATTTATACATAAAGTTATCGCTGCTTTTGGGCCCCCCAAAATTTCCGAAAAAGTTGGCCCCTGAGTCGGACGCCTCTTCCGCCTAATGAGAGGTCCGGCTCTGGGTTCCACTTTACACGATTTTTCAAAATTCAAATGGGGTGTTAGCATGCCAATTTTAATGCATTTTAATACATTTTTTTCAAATTTTAAATTTGGTCAAACAAATCACATCCATATATCTCCCCACTCATTAAATCTCTATCATTCAATTCCACTCATTCTCCTTCTTCCTACTCATAAAAATACATTACTCACCCATGACCCAACAAAAAGATATCCTCACATGAAGAAAGATTATTCGAGTCCAAATTTCTGTTTTTATATAATGAGATGCTGCCACGAAAAACCATATGCCATAGCTACCCGAATTTGAAATTTTCAAAGTCCGACCTTCATTGACCTGTAAATCAAAATAATAATAATAATAATAATAATAATAATAATAATAACAACAATCAATATTCCGTAGCATATTATAATTACATTAATTCTTATACAAAAATAAATTAATTAAATTAAATAATAGAAATGAAAAGGGAAATGATGAAAAGGCCCGCGGGGGGGGAGGAGGAGGGAGTAAATTCCTGTGTTGACCTCCAATGTGCTTTGGGTTAATGTACGACGAGCCGCAGTTCAAATGGAAAGCCCCATTTCGCGACGTGAACAACACGCAATGATGGTATGGACTCACAACTGAAAAACGTATTTATGGTCCATACGAAGGTCGTGGCGTGCAAGCGATGCAAAGAATAGCACCGGAACCTGACAAACGGTGCAGTATGCACCATACAGTAACGGGATGCAGGTAACAGTTTAACGCCGTTAATGGAACCCCATTCCAAAATCCAAACTGCGAAATCCATCGATTTGCAAACTGGAACCCCGTTCTCAAAGTCAAAATTGAAGTTCAGTCCACATCGCACCACAAATTATACTTCAATTTTAGTTTTTAATTCGAAATTTTTTGTATTTTCATGTGTAGATTTCGCAGTTTTCTGCATTCAATTTTCCCCAAATTTACAACCTCCAGACTACAGCTAATGAGAATGACAATAATTCCAGCGGGACACGCGATACAAATGTTGCCTCGCACTCCTGCTTTCGTAGTACCGTTGTTTTCCGACTGTGATAGGGTATCCAATCGCTGCTGCCGCCGTACACGGCGGAGGCGCGTAATAGGAAGGAGGCGGATTGACAGGAACTGCTTTACGCAATGCTTTGAATGTGGATGAGAAATCGAAACACGAAACGGGAGACGACGGAGGAGATATTTTCTTCGATTTGATCGGAAAAAGCAATGCTCTGATTTTTGTTCCAGGCGAAACTCTATCGTATTCTTCAATTACATTCTTAATGTCCTCATCCGATTTGATTGAAACCAACACATCCAGATCTTCGCTTGGTAACTTGCACTTCAAACTCATAGACGAACCACAACACTCTCCAAATTTCACCATCAAATCTGTATAAAATTGAAACAAATTTCTAAAAATTTCTAAAAAGATCTAGAAAAAGATACTAGAATAAAAGTAAATAAGTTTAAAATATAACAAACCTGTGAATGGGACGGAACGATCGACAGAGAGGACTCGAGTGTAGCCGCCGACGTAACGGAGCTCGCCGTCTGTGGGGCGGGGAATAATTTTCCCGCCATAACTGTAGAGGTACTTGACGGTTTTGGTGTTCGGATTACAATTCTGACTCATGCTAGTAAGGAGAAAAAAGGAGTCTCCAGAAGTTTTAGAGAGAAGATGCTTAAGATTTCATACCCCTTCAAGAACCTAATCATGGGGAAACTAGGCCCATTTATAGAGTTGGGGTGTATTAAGGTTTTGAAAAATATACTAATTACATTATTCCGAAATATTATTTACATTATTCGGATATTCCTTATCACATGTTTTCCGAATTTCAACATAATGGTCCAAGGGACATGTTTGGTAGCCAACGAGTTGGTACAACAATAAAAATTCTAATTTAATACTACTATCGCCCAAAAAATATAATTTACTATTTATTTTTCGTCGTTCCAAAATATAAGCCATATTCTTTTTAAAGATACTAGTTTTTCCACCCGTGCATTGCACGGGAAGACGTATGCCTAAAATATAACTTAGAATAAGTGTAAAAGAAAAATTGCAAAAGAATTTTTATAATATTTAGCAAGGTTTCCCCTATAATTTGCACAAATTCATCATGTTGACACCCATAGTAGAACTAAAAAGCAAAAAACTTTACATAATTTTAAGTTGTGCTCCAAACATCTTAGCGTCAATAGCGCGCATTCTAAAACTAATAAAATCCATTATTCTCCACAATGCAACTAAAAAACAAAATATACAAATGACATCAAGTTTTGTAACAATTAAAGAATCATATATACACTTAATTCAACAACACTATATATAATAATTTCAATCACAACTCTTCACATTTCCCAAGTCCTTCAATATCCTACAAAAAAAAAGGAGAGTATTATGTGATTGATTTATAAGCAAACCATTGAGACTCATTTCTTCGCTACTATTTTCATCCGTGCGTTACACAGGGGGATATATGTCCAAGATATTATTTAAAATCTATGTAAACGATGCAAAAGGCTTTTTAAATTTTTCGATAGAGTTTTTCTTATATTTCGTATAAATATATCATGTTAACACCCATAGTATAAGTAAAAAACTAACCAATTTTGCATAATTTTAAATTATCCCCAAACACCTTAGCGTCATTCAAAAGCTTTAACTTTACTATTAATTAAATGAAGGGGTATTGAGAGTAAAAAAGTTAAAAACACATGCTTTCCTGTCTGTAGAATGAAAAATGTCGCAGCTTCACTCATGACCCAAAATACAATATTTATCATTTACTTTTAGTTATACACACATGATTTTTGCATCTAATTTTTATATTTTTATATAATCTAAATTAATGCCTTCATTAACACGAGACAAAACAATTAAATCCATTTCCATTTAAAAAACCAATGGGCTTTGGCATAATGGCCTTAACTAATACAGCCTTGATGAAAAGAAATAAATTGGAGCTCCAGTTCCAAAACCATCATCTTCTTTCTAGACCAAAATAATCTCTTTTTTTGGAAGAGCCCAAGTTCTCATTCTTCTCAACAGATGCATTGCCTGCAAAATATACCAATGAAATAGAGGTACAATTGACCACAATTTACATATATATGACATTTCAACATTTAGTGAGTGAAAATAGGGCATTCAAGATTCCATGCTCTGCGCATTCAAACATCTTAGATATCACAATTGAGAACCACACTTAAATAGGGACGTAGTATATTTCATGTCAAGAGCTAAACCTTTTCAAAATGTATTGTAAACAAATGCTTCTTGCTACATATTCATAGCATTCAGTTCGTTTAATAGAGTGCCAATCCTTGAGAGATTTGACATAAGGATGTGATATGTCACGCTTCATGGGCAACTGGAAAACTGACTAATAAATGATAGAACATAAAGTCACAAACTCACAATTAATGTCTAATGAAGACAATTCTCAATTTTAAGAATATTCAGTGCCAAGATTACTCCTTCATAAGCTAATTTATAGAGTCAAAAGCAAAATTTTTGGTTTTTCTAAGGGTTGTAAAATGAGCGTCAATCTGAAGACACCGAGCAAGTCAATACATATATATTAAGCATTGATCCAACAAACCTCAATCTAAAGTGTTATCAAAATAAAAATCTAAAAGCTTATACATGACAAAGAAATCCAAAGAGCCATATTTTGCACAAATTAAATAGGAAACATAATGAAATATGAAAGTGTGCACGTGAGTGGATAAGATGGGGTGAAATCATAATTATAACAAAACAACATCAGCCTGCAAATAAGAAAAGTTACTGCAACGTACCCTCTATCTGGAACTCATCTTCTCTCACAAAGTTTTTTTTCTCCTTGTTGCAGCATCATGTCCTATTTTCTTAAATCATCTTTATGCTTCAAAAGAGTTGTCTCATGTGCTTCGCCCCTAATAACATATCATAAAGAAAAAATGTAATCAATGATAAGTCAATGCAACAAAAATAATTTTACTAATTTTTAACTATTCATACTCGGCACTAAAGGATTTCACTTCCTTATAATAGCACTTTCACGAGCCTCGACCTGGTGCCTTGGCAAGCTTTGCATCAGCAACTATCAATTTCTCTTGCACTACAGTTGACTTAAACACACCCAACGGTCTAAAGCATATCTTAAAGAGATCCAGTAAGATAACAATTGGTATACTTCGAACAATGCAAAAGAATAGCGAGCTAGAAGGAATATCTTACATCAAGAACACATTGCCTCTAAACATCTAGAGCTTTCTAAGATTGTCCTCCAACACAAAACAAGTGCTTTTTCACAAGATAAGTAAATGAAATCAACAATGGGAAGCCTCTATAGATGAAATAAAATGACATTAAAAAAAATGACGTGCATTACGTGTATAAAAGTGGTACACTTCAAATCGTTCAAAATCTCTAAGACAATGGGAAGCATCTTACCAATGCTTTGAGGATGTTTCAATATATCCAAATCTCTAAAACAATGGGAAGCTTCTTACCAATGCTTTGAGGATGTTTCGATATATCCAGATCAAGTGGCAATTCTTTGCTGTTTGCTATTTTTAACTGTGCACCTGAAAACAATTATTGGTTCTATAAATAATAAGATGTAGGATCAAAGAATTCAAAAATTGAAAATGGTTCATGAAGCAAATACTATTCAGATCTCACTGCATCTCCCTCCACCTTAACAATGTTCATACAAAAATAAACAAATACATAATAATCATACAACGCGTAACAATTTGATTGCAGATACTGGATTGACGAAAAAGAAATTACCCTAAATATTTCGATAGGATTGATCCAAAAGAGATCTAAATGCGGGGGAAGGACCAAGATCCAAATTATGTGAAGCAATTGAGTAGAGTAAATCCCCAAAAAATCCTCAAATCCTAACATGAAGAGAGACACCAAACGAATTTGAAGACATGAGATAGGAATCAGAGACAGGAAGGAGAGAGCGGAATCGGGTACAGTTGGAGGGAGTAATGCGTTCGAAGCAGATTTGCACAAATCCGAAATTAGAGTCGTGGAAATTAGGGGTCTCTAGCCGCAATTAGAGGCGTGATAGGATTGTAATTGAGATGAGATGAGATGATAATGAGAATTATTAAGAATCTATTACTTAAAATGAATTATCATTAAAATAATATTTTTTTAATTCAGAAAAATGATAAAATGAGCGGGAAACTGATCTCATTTTATTAATATATAGATATATATAGATATATATAGATAGTTACTACCTTTGTCCCAAAATTATAGCCCTTTCTTATCTTCACACAGATTAAGAAAAATACAATTAATGGTATTGGAAAAGTACAATTCAAAGTTATTTTCCTAATATATCCTCTCATTTATTAGATATTTTATTTTAACTACTCTATTTTGATGATAACAATGTATATCAAATGAGGGCATAAAAAATAAGTAATATTTTAAATACATCTTTAAAAGGAATGTGGCTTATATTTTGAGACGGACAAAAAAGGAATAGTGGACTATATTTTTTGGACAGATGTAGTAAAATATTATTTGTCTTTTATACCCTCATTTAATACACATTATTATTATCAAAATAGAATAGTTGAAATAAAACATCTAATAAATGATAGTGCACATTAGGAAAATAATCTTGAATTGTTCTTTTCCAATACCATTAATTATATTTTTCTTAATCTGTATGAAGATAAGAAAATGGCTATAATTTTAGGACGGAAGTAGTAAAGTAATTGACATATTACACCTTGTTAGTGTATGTGTATTTATGAGTTTTGATGTGAAATAGGAGACAGAATGAGTGAGATTGAGTGGTGGAGATTTATGTAGTATAGTGGGTCCCAGAAAATATGTGGATGTAATTGGTTTGAATTTTGATGTGAATGTATTAAAATGTGTAAAACTTTGTTAAAAGTTGTAGAAGAACGGGGGCTTAATTAACACAATAGATGTGAGGTATTAAAATTAAAATCGTATAATGTGAGATTATAATTATATGCATGCAGTATCTCATTTATAAGGCTTTGACGTACTATAATCGTGTTAACTAATGTATCAATGAAATATTTGGTAAATAAAATTACTCATTTAAAGAAATATAAAAGAAAATTCAAGGAGATCAATCGCATTTGCATTTTATATGGCAAGTTTTCTATTACTTTCACTTACTTTTTAGTCATGCATGTTTTCTTTCAAAAATCAATTACATTCTGCAGAAGTAATTAGACCAAACAAGCACTGAATTAAATGAATTATTTCTATTTGTTTTAAGAAATACCGAAAACATGTACTAAAAAAAGTTTGAAAAGAATATTTAGCAAGGTATTCATGCCCATAAATATTTTAGATTGTCAAAGCATTTCTGACCAAACCATTCCAAATTGAAATATATTTGCACCAAAATGGTATTTATTAGAATTCTATCATGCTTATTTGATCTATGCATTGCACAAAATATCATTTTTTTAATCTTTAAATACTCAACATTTAATCTATATCAAAATTAATTTTATTGCACATTTTACAATTGATTAAATTTATTAAACCACCGTTAATGTACTACTGAAAATATTTCTTTTATTGCCAAAACTTATGCAGTCTAGTGGCATCCAAGTTGACTTTCCATCAGCTAGATCTAGAGTTCGATTCTCATCCCTTACTCCTCTTGTAATTTTAAAAATAATAATAATAAAAAGGAAAAAGAAAATATTGCTTTTATTATTGCAATTGAATAAAGCATGACAATAGATAAACCGTTAAAAACTACCAAAAGGGCAAAAAAGGAACAGAAAAAGAATAAAGGACATGTGACATATAACGTAAAAACATTTGAGAAATAAACATACAATTTATTTTCACTGAACTTTTCCAAAACAAAGTTTCTAAAGATGCACTCATTGTAGAAATAGTCATCAAATGGAGTGTAATGACAACTTGGAGATGGTTATTGATGATTATTTATGACGAGCCATGTTCATCAAACAAAAATTTTCTCTCTAATTTTGAAGCGTTGGTAATGGAATGAATGTTTGTATGTAGATGATGTATTTATAGAACGAAGGGTGCCTCGACAGTTTGGCAAAAAAAATATTCTATAATATGATAATCGTCGAAGTTCGACATTGAACATTTATATATACCTTAATTTATTATCATCCCAATGCTTAAATAAGTGTTATTTTGGTATTTTGATTTGCTTTAACCTTACACTTGGAATCTTATAAATATAAATTTATGTAAAAATTAACAATATGCACAATTTTGTATTCCATCCCTCCATCTGTGATTTTTGGGACTAATTTATAACATTAACAAAATTATTGTCCCAATGTTGTATAGCAAAAGAAGTGGGTACAATGTGGCTCGATGGAGGAAGGATTAGAGCATCTCCATTGCATAACTTCCTCACATCCTCTATTTTTATCTACGTGGCGGAGAGATAAAGATATATAAAAAAATTACGGGTCCCACATTTTTTTCTATTTTTCTCACTTTCTTTACTTTTTCCCACTTTTTTCATCATAAATTCTCGTACCACCTCTACATCTAGAAGTTCAACTTCACATCCTCCATTATTATTTTTTTATTATTTTTAAATTTATTTCTACATCTCTCCTATTTTTTCACTTTTCCCTCTCTTTTACACTACACATCCTCTATTCTCTTTTCAATTAAAATAATCATATTTTCTCTATCTCTCCCCTTCAAATCATCCCTTAACATCACTACCCATTGAAAATGCTCTTAGTGGCACTGTGGCAGAGATCATGTGGATCGGTTACATGGGACCCAGTGCGGGGCACCAACTAACGGCCACGTGTAGCTATGATTCGTCTGGTCTGGGCCGGTTCCCAAGTCTTTAGTGTGTGATTGGACCCACAAGCCACCAGTTAAGCCGGTTGGTCGTACCGGAATCCATGCATCTGTCGACGTAATAAACGACTTTTGCTTTCTTTTATGATGATACGTGCATCTCTGATGCTCAAACAAGACCACAATAATTGGCAATTGTTTCTGTTTTCTTATTAATGAATTCTTTATTTTATGCATGTTGAAAGATTCTTCATTGAAAATACTCTCCCTCGGTCCTATTTTGATATCTAATTTATATTTTATTCGATTTAAATATTTTTCTTTATTAGATAATTTATTAGTATATTTATTTATATAGAAGGTATTTTTAAAAAGTTACAGAAAAAATTTACATTCTCAATTATAATAATTCTGTTTTATTAATCTATGTGAAAAAAAAATATACATATCAAAATGGGATAGAGGGAGTAATAGATATTGCTGATTCCAAACAATAAATAAATAATAATCATAATATCTCTTATGGTGCAATGTAGATTTTCGTTAATGTGACAAATAAAGAAAATATTTCCAATAATAGATATAGATTGAGAAAGTAATTGATTACGTATATACCATTTATTAGTTAGAAATAGAGAAGATAAGAAAAAATAATGTAAGTAAACCGTCTCTTTCTCTCTGCCTTCTCTCTACGAAATTTAGATCTGCTTCTCATCGCTGCCAGTGAGCTTCCATCAACTGTTGAGCCCTCTCACCGATTTCCTCTCTCTAGTCGAACGTTCTAGAGCGCCCCGGAATGGGTGTTTTTTTGGCCTTTTTGGGTACGAAATCACTCATTTGCATCTCTTTGTTTTTTCGTAAAACAAGTGGTTTGTCCACATTGCTCTGGGTTTTTCTTTGCCTGTTTGTGCTTTTCGTCATCTTGTTGTGGCGTTTGGTTTTTCATCGTCATGTGCAGTGCTATTTGTTCGTAATTCAGACTGGTACATCAACTTCAAGTCCTCATTGATTCAATCAAAATTTGGGTGTCAACGTTGTAGATCGGATGCATGGGTATTCCGGCCACTTTGAGTTTTTCACATTTGTAGGCATTTTGTCCTTTTACACTCTTACCCTGGGTACTGTGAGTTTGTTCACAAATTTATCTTTTTTAGTTTTTAGCGGTGTTGAACTTGTGTTGCTTCGATGTATTGTACCAATTTGAATGAATGAATAGTATGTTTTAAAAAAAAAAAAAGAAAAAATAATGTAAAATATTAAATAAATAGTGTTTAGCACACTGTCTGAATATAGATGATATACTGCACAATATTATCTTTTTCAATGTGTTTTGTAAATTTATTTTGACATATAAAACCACATTTTAAGAATTCAAAAGCTACTAGAGATGTTCTCATAGTATAGTAAGATAAACACTCTACATATTTTCTTTCAAATCACATTTTATACACACGTTTTTTGGATCATATTTTCACCACTTGTTTTATTTCATTTATAAAATAGATATTCTCGAGCACATTAATAAGCACTTTGTCTAAAACGCCCTAAAATTGAACGACTTCAACATCATGCAACTGTTTCAAATAGAGGTCTCATTAAGTACTACGGTGTTGGAATTTTTGTTTGTCAGCTATACTTAGGCGATAAATTTTATTTTGCTAAAAGTTAAAGTTCAAATGGTGAAGATTGTGGAATGTATCAGTAACAATAAATTTTATATATATATATATATATATATATATATATATATATTGTATTAGCCTTTAACTGTAATTGAATTGTCTCTCTCTCATATACACAACCTTATTTTGGCTCTAGGTTCCAACACAAGCTATTTAGCTCCACAATGTTCCATAATTGATCATGGCTAGCTATTAGTTGAGAATCTTTAGTAACCCTATGGTTTGTACTTGAACTTATATTGGATGATTTGTTTTTGTAAACGCATATCTAGTGGTGGGGCAAAAATATACAGGAAAGGCCGGGAAAAGGCGAGGGGAATAAATTTGGCCCCTCTTACATATTTAGTCCCCCTTAAATCAATTAAACAAATAAGTTTTCACTTCTACTATTATTTAGTTTGGCTTTTTGAAAGAAGTGTGAAAATACTCAAACTCTTCCACTAGAAATGCTTTAAAGAATTTTCTTTCCCATGTCTTACACTCTTTTTGCAATTAAAAAAAAAAAAGTGATTAACGAATCACTTTGTCACATCATGATAATGTACTTTGAAACTACATGAATAAATCAAATGACACGTAAAAGTCATAAAGTTTATAAACGCGAAAGTAGTCAAAAGACTTGTAACTTGTCATGTGCACTCCCAAGCCCCAAGGCAAGCAAGCGACCTCAACCCCGAAAGCGAGGCATAGCCCCTGTCTATGGCTCCATATTGTTTCCTTGATTTAAGAAATTGGACCTTGGTATACATTTAGTCATGAATTTTCAACTTTTATAGAATCAATTAACTTTTTTCTTTTGGAAACCATATATAATCTATTATTAGCTTAAGTTTAAGAATAAACAAGAAAATTTCAAAAATTAAAATACATACTATATAATTAAATAATAAATAGTTGTATATATTCAAACAAATTAAGAGAACTTAAAATTATTATTTTTATTTTACTTTCACACTTTAAAATTAAAATGATATATTAATGAAAAGAAGTTTGAAATATCATGTTAGGTTTTGAACCGTTGATTATAGTGTTTTCTATTAGGGATTTTGGCAAATAATTAAAAATTAAATTATATCATAGATTTACCAAATAATAAAAGGTAAGTAAATGGTCCCAAAAAATTTTGGTACAAGAAATGGTCCATTTGGATGGAATCTGGCCCATTTAATCATAGTCAAAGTCAATTTGAAAAACTTCAAAGATTTGGTCCATTTCATTTGAAATAAATTGCACAAAAGGTCATAACTTTAGATATTGTTACAATTAAGTCCAAAAGTTTGAAAAATGTATACTTTAGTCCCAAATTTAGTTAAATTGTATAATCTTTTATATTTTATTTTTTCTATAGGTGCATATTTGGTCCGTAATTAATTTTATTGAATTAAAATTAGTCCCAAATTTAGTTAAATTGTATAATGATTTATAATAAATATAATTATTGTACATATATAAAATTATTATTATGAATATAAAATTATTATATTTATTATTAGCAATTGGTTAAAATCAAAATGTGCGCATCTCTAATGCTAAAGAAAATTTTCAAAAGTTGTGATACTAGATTAATACGAACAAATGCTACTGTGTTGAAATTTTTTGATAAAAACCATTTAATCGACATCAAATTAATTCAATAAAATTAATTACGGACCAAATAAGCACTTATTTGGTCCGTAATTAATTTTATTGAATTAATTTGATATCGATTAAATGGTTTTTATCAAAAAATTTCAACACAGTAGCATTTGTTCGTATTAATAAATATGGGTGCTTATTTGATCCGTAATTAATTTTATTGAATTAATTTGATATCGATTAAATGGTTTTTATCAAAAAATTTCAACACAGTAGCATTTGTTCGTATTAATAAATATGGGTGCTTATTTGGTCCGTAATTAATTTTATTGAATTAATTTGATATCGATTAAATGGTTTTTATCAAAAATTTTCAACACAGTAGCATTTGTTCGTATTAATATAGTATCACAACTTTCGAAAATTTTCTTTAGCATTAGAGATGCGCACATTTTGATTTTAACCAATAGCTAATAATAAATATAATAATTTTATATATGTACAATAATTATATTTATTATAAATTATTATACAATTTAACTAAATTTGGGACTAATTTTAATTCAATAAAATTAATTACGGACCAAATAAGCACCCATAGAAAAAATAAAATATAAAAGATTATACAATTTAACTAAATTTGGGACTAAAATATACATTTTTCAAACTTTTGGACTTAATTGTAACAATATTTAAAGTTAGGATCTTTTGTGCAATTTATTTCAAATGAAATGGACTAAATACGCACCCAAGTTTTCAGCAGTTGACTTTGACTAACGGTTAAACGGACTGATTCCATCCAAATGGACCATTTGCGCACCAAAGTTTTTTTTTTGGGACCATTTGCGCTACCTTTTATTATTTGGGACTAAATCTGCAGTATGACTAATTTTTTGGGGCTATTTGCGCCAAAATCCCTTTCTATTACTAGTACTAGTATTAAAGTACGTGCATTGTTGGATGTCTTATGTAAATGACGATTGATATGTATTACATTTTTAAGTAAAATACCCTTTGAAAAGTAGGCAAAGCAAGAGTTAAACAAAATCTTGATCTAAGAATATATAAATAAATATTTTTTCGAAATTGTGGATATAATGTGAAATAAATGAATTAATATTCTGTAAGTAGAAAATTACTGATGTGACTTTACGGTTTTACCAGAGGTAATCAACATAGTATGAAACATTTCTCTAATGTAAATTCACCAGTATATATTTAATTGATTTTATGATTTCAATACCACATGTCATGACATATGAGTTCGTCCAATAAATAGTATCATTATTTTCAAGTTGGTGAATTTGAATAACACAATGTCTAGATAATGTTATGCTCTCTTCAAAGGTGAGTAAAAACCAAACAAAAGATCAAAGTTGAAGAGAAGAGGAGAAAGCGATAGTGTTTGAATTCTAACGAATCGTAGAGCTTTCTGATTTCATCGACTAAAAAGGTTTGTTTTCCTGTACGTTCATCACAAAATAATTCTAGATCCCAATAGATTCAATGCCAGACCAAAAAGCATAAGCCTAAAAACATAGAATATTTTATTTACAATTTTGGGAGATAGTGGAATATTTACTTATTTAGCATAGTGAAAATAATATTCATTGGTTGTCTATTTCAAAAAATTTAAAGTATTTATTTTTCATTATTTCTATTTCTTTTGTTTCTTGGTTTCAAATTTTTAATGTATGAATGACATTTCAAAAATAAATTGGATAAAATGATTCAAAAATCATCTACATCTCAAATCACTTTCAGTATGCCCCTCAAAAAAAGTATATATAATCACTTTTAGTATGAAATATTTCACATCTTACCTAAAGGATGATTAGCCTGTTTGATTTCCAAGTAGTGACACTATTTCAAAAGTATAATAATTGATATAGATAAGCAGAAAATTATAATTTTTCAAAAAATATCTATATGCATAAACATTTTTATGAAAACGTGGATATCATATGACAAGATAAATAGTAAAATTTGAAATGATTTAAGAAAATATAAAATAAATAAAAACAAATGTAAAATTAATTAAACTAGTATTTTCTCTCGTGCATTGCACGGGGAGATTTATGGGTAAGTTATAATTTAAAATATGTGTAAAATAAAAATTATAATAACATATTTTTATTTTTTTCATGGTAAAAAGATATAGATGGGAGATTTAAAAAAATCACACATGATAATAACCCGGATTTAAGGGATAAGGAGTGATTCTATCAAAAGATGAGGGGTGATAAGTCGAGTTGGAAAAGACATGTAGAAGGGGTAAAACTCGTTGCCATAATTAAAAATGAATTTTTTTATTCAGAAAATTAGGTGAAAGTTGCGGGAAAATGTGCTGGTTTTATTAATATATAGATATAGATGAGTAGAAAAAATTAAGTTCTTATATTGATACTTATACAACGTACACTAACACAATTATAAATATATTAAATAAATATCTTTATATATATAAAAGAAGATGTATCTGCAGTGGTCCCACTGAATTTTCCCACTCAAATTATTATCTTTTGGTTTGAAAAAATTTTTATTACAATAAATGTTTGTTGCGTGCATTAATGTAAATGCCTATAATCGTGTTCCGTGGAATGGGTAAGTTAGAGCATCTCCAATGCATTGAGTCTCATTGAAATGTCCAAAAGGGAGAGATGTAGATACAAAAAAAAAATTGAATGGGTCCCCTATTTTTCTATTTTTCATTTTCTTTAATCACTTTTATCTCATTTATCCCACTTTTTTTCTCACCTTTTCTACCTCGTTTCTTGAGCCATATCCAAAATCAAACATCAACCTACACATCGTCCACTACTATTTTATTATTATTATTTTTTAATTTGTTTCCATCTCGCTCCTCTTTTTTTACTTTTTCCTCTCTTTTTTTTCTACACTCCTCTCCATTTTACTCCAATTAAAATAATCATCATATCTCTATCTCTCTCTTCAATTTTTTATTTTGCACATGGACATTGCATTGGAGATGCCCTTAGCAATTACTTTCCTTTTATTCTTTTTGTTTTTTGTTTTTTTTTTCTTTTCCCTTTTTTATTTTTTTATTTTCCCTGAAATGGTTAGCAGTTATTTTTATTTTTTGATAATTTGTGAAAGGCAAACTCGTGCAGGCTTGTGTTTAGATTTGCCGTTTCAATTTTTTCTCTCACTCTCTCCTAAAAAAAAGAGAGAAAATTCTCCCTCCCCTTCTCTCTCTCTATTTGTTTTTTCGTAATTGTGCAAATGCAAATATTTGAAACATATATTAATTATTTACTATGTTTAAATTATTCTTCTTCCTAGATAGTGGTGTCCCTTTCAAGAGTGATTATCTATATCTGTATATATATAAAAAGAGCATTTTTCCCCCTCCCAAACCCATCATCAATTTTTCCCACCTATTAAATTTGCCTAATATAAAAAATGAGACTTTTTTTTTAATATATTTTTTATTGCCTTAAATTCGTTTTCCCATTTAAAACAAACTCTATTTTTTCCCTAATTCATATCAAATTCTCTTTTATTTTTTTATTTCCTAATATATTAATATTAATGTATATCAATTTTATTTGATTATTTCTACCCTACTTTACCCAATATCATAATATCTAAATACTCTATTTCTATCATTTTCTCTCCATTTTTTTTCATTTTCTACCTATAAAAAATTGTGATTCTATTTTGTTCGACTGAAGGAGAGCTATAAAATAAGTACACTATCGATATATAAAATTTTATTTTTAAAAAATTTAAAATTCGCTACAAATATATAAATTAGTGTCCAACCTAAATATAAATTGATATTAATATAGATTAATGAATACTAACATAATGAGATTAAAAAAATTGATAATTTGTTATGACATTTAATTAATATTTGTGCGTAAAATTAAAATATAATGAGATATAAAAATTATTTTAACTTTTAATTCTATTCCGTGTTTAATTTACCTTAAGACTAAATTGAATGAAAAATAAAGAATAACATAAGGAATAAAGGTGTAACATTAAAAACAAAAAATAAGATCAGACCAGTTACTAAATTTTAGAAATAATTAATTATTTTTATAAATAACTAGCTAAGAAATAAAAATTAATTAAAATTAACAATCCCGCTAAGATTCAATTTTTGTATGATGCAAAATTACGATTCATTAAAATTTTATATAAAAATAAAAAGAAACTTACCAGCAATTGGATCAAGTTTGAAACACTATCCCACCGCTACCATCCTTAATTTGTACTAAAAAACTTAAAAATTAGGTTGTTGCCATTAATTAATTTAAGAAACAATCAATCATTTTTATAAATAATTAGCTAAGAAACAAAACTTAATTAAAATTAGTAATTTCTCTAAGATTTAATTTTTTTGCGGTAAAAAATTACAATTCATTAAATTTTTACATAAAAATTAAAAAAAATGTGTAAGATGAAAATTTAAAACTTAGCTTGGACACTTTAATTAATTTTAGAAAGAATTTATTTTTTAAAAATTAATAATTATCTAACAAATGAAAATTAATTTCAATTAGCAATTTTCCTAAAATTTAATTTTGTTGTGATAAAGAAAATTACAATTCGTTTAATTCTTACAAAAAAATTAAAAGAAACGTGCAACATCAATTTTTCATTTTAATTAATCATTCAATTGTAATATTAATCAATTTTTTAATGAATTGAATCTCTATCCATATCTTTTCAACTATAAGATATCTTTAAAATTAGTTTAATATAATTATTAAAATTATGGCTATTAAGCAAATTATTTTTGAAATGAGTAATTTTTTACAAATAATTAGTGCAAATACAAAATAATTAGCTTAAATACAAAAATTAACTATAATTAATAAACTATAATTAAATAAAATAATAAATTCTATTGCTAATATTTAGTTTGGACATGAGTTCAGTGGATAAAAATTAATCAAAATTCATCGCATTGTGAAAATGGGAAACATAATTAATTTAAAAAATAAAAAAATCATTAGGGTGCTTCGATTTCTCCCTGAAAAATAAAAAAAACTTTTAAATTGCAATATATCTTTTAAATTACAATATATATTTTAAATTACAAGATTTTTTCAAAATTAGATTCATACAATTCTTAAAAGTGTAGATACTAAAATAATTATTTTAGAAATAATTAATTATTTTCCTAAATAATTAGCTAAAAATTAAAATTAATTAGAACTAATTATATTACAATTAATTAAAATTAATAATACTGTTACGATTTAGTTAGACTTGGTTTCAATGGACGAAAATTGGTATGGTTCCATCTGATGAAAATTAATCAAAATTAATTATATTTCTAAAAAATAAAAATAGTATTAATTAAAAAATAAATAATAATTAGAATTAATTAGATTGCCATGGTTGACTAGGTTTTTCCTTAAAAAATGAAAGACATCTTTTAATATGCAAGATATCTTTTGAATTAAAAACTATCTTTTAAAATTAGATTCATACAATTCTCAAAATTGAGGCTAAAAACTAATTATTATATAAATAATAAATTATTTTTATAAATAGTTAGCTAAAAACAAGAATTAATTATATTTCTTAGATTTAATTAGATATATTTTCATTGGATGAAAATTGAGATAGTCTCATTAGACGAGAATTAATCCATATTAATTAAATTGCTAAAATGGGGAAACATAATTATTTCAAAAAATGAAAATAATTAACATTAATTAAATTGTTAAGGGGAAGAAAAATGTACTTCCGAAATTAAATTATCTTTTTATATATTTTAAAATAAAGTTAACTTAACACGTATAAGATTTTGGATTCTTAGAATTATGGTGTTACATCTTATTGAAGAGTAAGCCGATTGATCATTAGTCCCTAATTAACTTGATTCACTTTTTCAGTATCATTGTTTTTTCAAAACATGCTTTTTTTTTTGTTCTCATATATTTTTGTATATACGACTCAATTAGAATATTTTAATTGGTTTTCGACTATGTTAAATATTTATCTAAGTCTCTATCTCCTAAATAAATATTAAGAATCCTAACTACTTTGAATTATTTCTTTTATGCCGAATTTTTTAAGTTGAGATTTCATTTAATTTTTAAGTATTATCAATTATGTTATATATTTTAAGTATTAATCATATATATTTCAATTTATTTATCTTAGCCAAATCAATTTAAATTTTATATCGAAACGTTCAATATTTTATATGCCGAATATGTTAAATTAGTGAGTTTTTATCTAATATATTATCGGTAACACATATATTAAAAAGTAGAAATAAAAGTTTTTGCTAAGGACGGGGAATGGAAGTTCCCATCCTATTATAATTTTTATATCATCCTCACTTGATCTAAATTAAATGAGGATGGGCCAAAACGAGGATAAGTGTTTCCCAATATGACAAGAACGAGATGTTAGAGTTTATCGGACTATGCTTACAAAATTAGTATTTTTATAATATTCTCTATGCTAATTATATTTAATAATTAAAATTTAAAAACCATTATTTACATATTAATTGTTAATAACATACATCACACTGATGTATAATTAATATCTCCTAAAATTCATAATTACATATAATAGAATATAAAATAATTTTAAAGAAAAAACATGAACTCTACCAATGTTAGTAGAGTTATTTTAGTATGGTTATTTTGATAACTATAACATTTAATGTTATTTTATTTTGGGTTTACATTAGTAGATTAATATTGTAATGATAAAATGTGATATATTATCACAATCTCTGCCATGAATTGTCATCATGTGCAAAGCACGGGTGTAAATATTAATTAAGTTACTATTCAATTGAGAATAATAATTATGTTGTGTTGATTTTCGTGAGTTGTTACTTGCATATTTGCGAGATGGATTAGTACGAAATATAGGGAAAACTCTATTAAAATTTTTATAGAATTGTTTTGAGTTAAATTAATTAAATTTATTGTTGTAACTCATTCTTTATTTTAATTATTTTTTTAGATTATATGTTAATATTATTAACATATATCAATATTGTTATTAATTGAAAATTCGTCCCCCGTGCAACGCACGGGTGAAATAACTAGTTTTTAGATAAAAGTATTATTTTTATGAGTATGTTTCTTACATCCTAACTAACGGGTGTTAGGATGTGTGCAAAAATAAGTTTTTATGTGATATAAGAGAGAGAATAAATGGAATTGAATAGTGGAGATTTGTGTAATATAGGTAGGTCCCACAAGATATGTGGATATGAAATAGAAGAGAGAATGAGTGTGGTTAAAAAAAATATATAAAAATATGTAGAATAACACCTGCTTGTCTAAATTAGATGTTCAAAATGTCTAAAATAAATTTATAGTTTTTTGGTCGAATTAACATTTGATGTCACACAAAACTCTAAAATAATTGGGTTTAGCCATTTTGTTGAGCTTCACATTATGGAATTTTTTAATTTAGTGAAGAAAAATGAATTTATCAATGCATTTATATGTGTAGCTATTTATTTAGCTCAATTAATAAGCTTCTTTCAATATAATCATTGCATTATTTTGAAATAAAAAACAACTTGATCAAAATTTTAATATGAGCAAGTCAGAGCAAATGATAAAACTTTCGTCCATAAAATCATTTCAAAATATTAATTGTAAAAGTTTAATTTATTATTTTTATTTTTCATCAATATAACAAAGGTTGTAAAATTATTGAAGTCCTAAAATAGAGATAAACTGTTTAAAACTATATGAAATATGGAAAAATTAAAAGCACATCATTTTTCCTCACACGGGCACACTCGACGACTATGCATAGTTTCATCAAAGTGTTGAATTTATCAAATCGCTTTTATGAATTTATTTCCTTTAGTTATGAGTGTTTGTACATAAGAATAACTAATTTTTTTTATCAGTTCTTTAAATGTATTTTATATATGAAACTTTAGGCACATTAATTTTATATCGTCAAACTTTCGTATGGTATAAATTTGCAAACAGAACGTGCATCGCACATGCACAATATACTAGTATAATTAGTGTTAAGATTAGCATTGGTAATAAGCATCCAAAGTTAATGGTAAAATAGGAAAACTAAAAATTTCTAAAACTATAATTAATGTTTAAGGTTAGCATTGGTAATAAGCATCAAAAGTTAATGATAAAATAGGAAAACTAAAAGTTTTTAAAAATATAATTAATGTTAAAATAAGAGTTGGTAATAAGCATAAAAAGTTAAGGTTAAATATAGAAAAACCGAAAGTTTCTAATCGTCCTTTTTTTCTTAAATATATTTTAGATGTTAGATTAGAGAACTTGCATTGTTGTGTGAGGAGAAAAAAAAATCCATGTAAATTATTTTACATGATCAAATTCACGTTATTGTATCCTAATTTTACACTTTGAGTAGCATGAAAACAAACCATTGTAAAGTTTTGGGTTAGTTGACACTGTGCTCTCTATTGTTTGAGTGGCATTGAATACGGATTTTCGACCTTCAAAAGTGAGATTCTAGTTCCGTTTGACCCTATGTGACATTGGAATGAGACTTTACGTCTGTTATTCTTGGGAAATGAAAGGCAGTGGTTGCTCCGGTGCCTTGTCTCATCCTCCTCCTCTGTCCTACATATTGACACAATGTGTTGGAGGCAAGGATCACCAACACTACAGGAATTGAGATGATTACATGCACTTTGATGATCAAGTCAGTCAAAAAGGCAAGTGATGGCAGCAATGGAAATGTATGAGTTAGTGGGGAGCATGAACCGAGACGTATGGGAGACCCTCTATTGTGGAGAAATCCAATTGAGAGAGTGATAATGAAAATGGGATAGAGTTACGTAGTTACCTTGAATTGAAGTTGAATCGAGTATATATATTTATGATGGAGTACGATTTATAAATAATTAACTGGGGGTTGATGCGTGATGTGTTACCATTGGTCCTTGCATCTTGTCCAATACACCACGTGCTGCCGTGAAATCTACCTTGATCATCGTGCGACGTGATTTATTGATTAGCGGCCTCAGAATTCATGGCACGTAACAACATTCAAATAACTTTACTTGACTTAATCGTATAACTGTAAATAGTTTGAATGACTCTTAAAGAGTAATGGTGATAGTTCAAGTGGCAATAGCAATGGCGAAGCCACGTAAAGGCTCAGTCCATAGACCGCACTGGCTTTCCAAGTTTTTTTTTTAATTAAAAAAAAGAATAACCCAATTCCCAAATTGAACCCAGATTTTAGAGAATTAAACCAGCAACACCATAGAAGGGTCTGATTCTTGTCTCCCAAATCTGAAATCCCTCATGCTCAGCCCAAGAACACCATCCGTCCGCTTGTGGCTCGTCTCTTTGCCCTTGCCACTTTGCTCGCCAGACACCAATAATTGCTCGTCCTCTTCCCTCTTGGTCCTTTTTCACCCGTTTTCTCTACTCAATGCTGTTTCTCCGCGGTAAGTTACCTGCTTCGTTAACCCTAATTTTTGGTATATTTACTAATTATTTTTGAAAATTGGATATACAATTGAAATAATATTTGAAACGAGATGTTCAATAAAAAATTAGGTTTTATTTGTGCAATTGAAAGTCAAATTTCATATTTGCTTTATTAACTATTGCTCATTTGCAATGAAATTAAGCTAGAAATTAGAAAATGTGAAATAGAAATTTTATTATTATTATTATTATTATTATTATTATTATTATTATTATTATTATTATTATTATTATTATTATTATTATTATTGCAATCGAATTATTTAATTACTTATTAATTATTAGTTATTACTAGCTAAGATGAGAATTTGGGTGGCTGCTTTGATAGTGTGTTCGGATGAACTTTTTTCTTTTAAAGCTAAAGAGTAACTTTTTAGGTGAATAGTGATGATAACCACAAAATATGTGGATACTCATTGATATTAATGTTTGACTTCACTGATAGCAAAAGATAATTTTTATGTAGAAAATAGTTAAATTTGAACTGAGGCTGATGCTTCATCTATTTGTAAATTAATTATGTTTCCATATTACACCCGACCTTAGAATAATTTATTTGATTTATATTTTACCATGAAGTATCTGTTCTTGTTAGCGGGAGTTGATTTTTAGGTAGAAAACAATTAATACGAACACACATGCACATATTTGCAAATTATGCTTCTATATTACACCCCACCTTAAAACGAATGTATTTGACTCATACTGTGCAATGAAGTATCCGTTATTGGTAGTAGAAGTGAATTTTTAGGTAGAAAACAGTTAATATGAACACAAGCCGAGTCCTGTAAATTCACCTACCCAATTAGTAATCACCTCAAGTATGGCCTATGGGTTTAGGTGAATATGGAAATAGCCATTTTCAGTTTTTCCCCTTTTTAGGTGATGTTATTTTGTTGGTACTTTGTTGAGTAGTTGTAATTTGTACATTTTTGTTTGTAGAAATTCAATGTTTCTGGTCATATATTTCGTATTCTATTTCCCTATGATAAATTGTTTTTGTTGGATATTTCAAATTATAGAGAGATATTTTAAAAAAAGAGTTGCTCAACAAAATGCTGTTGAGCAAAGCAAAAATAGGGTTTTGGAAAGCTCAAATAGAATTGAGGAGAGCTCAATACACTTGGAAAAAGCTCAAGTATGATTGATGTATTGGGTGTTGCACAACTTCCTTCGATCTTGGACTTAAGGATTCCAAATACAAACTACCATTCTAAAATTAGAGATCAAGTTTAAATTGCGTATTTGCAAAAAGGACCATGTCAACGTATGGACTACCCATTCTCACAATAGAGATTTAGAGAATTTGTGACCATACTAACTCGAAATCCTGATTACCCCCTTTGCCCAGTGAAAAGTCCTAAATTTGAGTCAATGTCCCTCTTTCAAGTTCCTTGAATTAGACTAAAAATAAAAAAATAAAAATAGAAAAAAGACATTTAAAGTTGTAGTTCCAGAAACAAGAAGAGTAACATGTCTTGACCATTCAAAGACACAAATCGATCTTGTGATGTGGTGTCACCAGGGCAAAGCAAAAAAGGGCTACCCCACCCCACCCTAATTCTAAGAGGACAATACACTACAAGAAATTAGACTTTTAGGGACGGTCTATCGTCCCTATAGTCTCCTCCCTGTAAAGCATTAGTGGCGATATGATAATATATCGCCACTAATCTTATAAGGGGCGAGATTATAGGGACGACATACCATCTCTAAAGGTCCAGTTTCTTATAATGATACTTTATATTTTATCCTCGATCATACGACGAAATTCGTTTGATTAACTCGGTTGTAGAAAAAAAAAATCCATCAACTCAATCACATCATGTATTAAGGGCGTCCTAATTCATCCTAATGGGCAACACGTAGATTTAGTTTGGACGCAACTGGTAAAGGGATAGAGAGTCATTGTAAGTAACCTCAATGTATCCACATCACAGCATACTGCTAGAAAATATTTATGAGGAGTGACGATACCATCTAGGCGTCAACTATCAAGTTGAGCTAAGGCCCAGATTCTTTTTGTATGGCCAATAAACGGGATTCATTGATTTTACATTGTATAACTCCTCTCCATGTGGTTTTGTTGCTTGTGAAATGGACGTTGGATTTTGATTTTATACATTCATACATGTTACGTTGTCATAGGATTATATTATATGTGCTCGCGTGTTTTTGCAAATTCACATGTAAGGTGGACCGACATGAGTGTATAAACATGCATAACCATTGTTCTTTATTGTGTCATAAGCGGGCAAGTGTAGTTTTTTCAACACGTAAGTCATGCATTATTATATTGCGGTCCTCGCCAATCTATGGGCGAAAAGTTGTTGGTATTCGAATTTTTTTCTTAAAAAGATCAATAGATTATAAAATATTATCTATATAGTTTAGAAATTCCATTTGTTAGAGGCAAACTCCAACATGGTCTATAGTATTTTGCAAAAAATATCGCTAAAAGCCAATGATAAACGTAGAATATTACAGAGCGTGTTCTTAACAAAAGTATGAGCAACTCTGAAAATAAAACTTTTAGTTTACGTTGAACCAAAATCTATATAAATTACAAACCACAGCAATAATAATTAGAGTATGTTTGATAGATAATTGAAAAAGCAAATTATTTTTAGATGTGTAGTAGAAAAGTAAAGAAAACAAAGGATTCATGATACAACTACTATCATTAATTCATCTAGAATTAAGTCTTCAACATCCTCATGTTCAACATTAGCAATTGTGTCCAACAAGTTAATCGAGAGAAAACTTGGCAACTTCAAATGTACTAGCATTTTCAAAAGAATCAAATGGATCACTGTCTAGATCTCACATCTAAGACTCTCATTGTAAGTGTTGCTGACTTCTGAAGAGACGAAAATTGTTATGAACAGACACTCGAGCATCAACATCCAATGTAGTTAACTCATTACACAACGAAAATTGCTATGAACAAATACTAAATCCTCGTGCAGTTGTATAGTTAAATTATTCCGTTTAAAAGGGTGCTTTAAAGAATAACTATTCCCACTCATTCATAAAATGATCAAGAAGATGCGTGCGCCAATATTTGATGGTAAAAGATTGAAGATTATGTTCACTAGTGCGATGAATGATCCACCACCGCTTGGATGCTTGGATCGGATCCAAGTGGTAGGGATCTTAGCTAGATAGAATATCACGCAAGTCTCCTTCCATTGTTTAGAATTTCAAATATTGTGAATTTACTGTGATACACTCATTTGAGCCATGTATATTTTGAGATATTTGAACATACATTTCTCGAGAAACTTGGTCCCATTGGAATCTTTATCAAAGCATTCTTTCTTAGTACTTCAACAAAGGATAAACAATTATAGTTGATAGATAGTCACTAACTATGAATAATAGAGATATGAAAAATGTAAATAAATATTAAAATTCTTATGTAGAGTAATTAATGTTGGATTCAAAAAGCGAAACAAGCAATGAAGAGGAAATTGTTTTATAATGGCATCATAAAATGATGATATATTATTATACTAATACTTTTCTTCATGTCTCTAAAGTTATAGCTGACGTGAATATTTTATGGAGTTCCATCAAAATTCATCAAGTAATTTTATGTTTACAAAATTTGTTTTTTGAGCATTGTCTTCTCGACAAGAATTTTCAAGCACCATCGAACGTTCTGTATCTTACGAAACGCTCGGGCCATTTTGATGGCTTGTTCAACCTCCGTTTTGAAATCCAGGACCAGATTTAGAATCAGCACGGCGAGAGTGAGTTCCAGGAATTTTCCGAATTTTTTCCGGCGACTCCGTAGTGGCCGTGACCGCCGGTCAAAGTTTTGACAATATTTTTGGCCAAAAATATGCCAAAACTTTGACCGGTGGTTACGGCGGCTACGGTGTCGCCGGAAAAAATTCGGAAAATTCATGGCACTCCCCCTCGCCATGCTGATTTCAGATCTGGTTCCGGATTTCAAAACGGAGGTCGAACGGGCCATCAAAATTGCCCGAGCGTTCCATATTTAAAAATCGCTCGATGGGACCGGAACGTTCCTGCTCTTCTCAATAAATTGACAATTTCTTCTTAATCACTATATTTTAAATATTTCTCATCAATCCATTACCGACCATCTCCACAAAAGTTACCTTTTAGACAAAAAAATACATCAATATTGATTTTCACACTATTGTACTTAAATATAGCACGAAGTGTTTTTTCTTTTTAAATATTTATGATAGTTGAAACTGTATAAGCATGAATGGATCCTCTTTTTCTCATTTTTTACCATTTTTTATCATTTTTTATCATTTTTTTTCAACTTTTTTCTCTCTCCTAAATCAATCACATCCACATATCTCATCACATCCATAAATCTCAACCACTCACCTCCACTCATTCTCTCTCTTCTTTCACATTAAAAACCATTAAAAATCATTAAAAGTTACTCCCATTCACCCTTTATACCTCTTTCATGAAAAAATGAAGTTCAAGATAACTAAAAAAATTGTACACGTAATTTTTCATTTTTTTAAATAGTTTTAGCTCCACTTAGTCGTTCTTAGATGTTTTTTATTAAAAAGATGGGGAAAGAGGAAAAAAAATCTTTAAGTTGTAAAAAAGCGCGTATTAGACTTTACAAGCAGACTATGCTTACATTCAACCACCCCAAGCTAAAACTTGGGGTGGAGCTTCATTTATGAGTATCAGGCATAACCCGCCAGGGCAAAGAAAACCCCAACCACTTTTTGGAGGGAGCTAAGTCCCGAGCTATGATCTCTAGCTCATTCTGATCCGTTGACGAGTCTAGTTTCACTTGACTTATTTTCTCTTTTTAAGACATTACTAATGCTAGGAGAAAAGAAACGTGAAAAATGTAAATTTAACCCCCACCCCCATATTTTTTACTCTAAAAGATAGAATTTGTCCTGCCTTTTATTTCTAATTACCTTTGGCTAAATGAGGAGCAAAAAAAATCCAAAATTTTTATTTTCTTCCCCAACCCAACATTGGAAATGCTATCATGCGTGATACCAGTGGGGGGAATTGGTTAATAGCAGACAATGACTTTGGGTTTGGGAATGAGGCCTGGCACTTCATTTGGGTATTGGTCTGGTTCTATTCTTGTTGGACTTAGTGTGAGATAATGGGCTTCAACTTTATTTGATTAGGTTATAAAATCCCCAAAACCCTAACTTCCATTTTCCTCACACCAGCCGCTCCCCATTCTCACCGCTCAGCGAACGCCCCCACTCCGATAATGACGACCCGATTCAAGAAGAACAGGAAGAAGCGCGGCCACGTCAGTGCCGGTCACGGCCGTATCGGAAAGCACCGCAAGCACCCTGGCGGTCGCGGAAACGCCGGTGGTCTGCACCACCACCGCATCCTCTTCGACAAGTACCATCCAGGTTACTTCGGCAAGGTCGGTATGCGATACTTCCACAAGCTCCGCAACAAATTCTTCTGCCCCACCGTTAACATCGACAAGCTCTGGTCCCTAGTCCCCGCCGATGTCCAGTCCGAAGCACAGAAGAGCAAGGATTCCGTTCCGTTGATCGACGTGACGCAACACGGATACTTTAAGGTGTTGGGTAAGGGTGTTTTGCCGCCTTCTCAGCCCGTTGTGGTGAAGGCGAAGCTGATCTCGAAGATCGCCGAGAAGAAGATTAAGGAGGCTGGTGGTTCCGTTGTGCTCACCGCTTAGGTTGGATTTGATAATTTTCTCGCCGTTGTTTTTAGTTGATTACTGCTTTGATTAATTAGTTGTGGTTTTGAACCTCTGGATTTATTACTGAATTTCTCCTTTGAATTCTGTGAGTTCTCGGTGTTATTGATGAATTCATGCGAATCTCTATATTGCCCAAGATGATTTTATTGTTCAAATGCTGGCCTGCTTATGGCGCTTAAATTTTTTAAAGATAGCGTTTTTAAATGCTCTATTTATAACTTTGATGGAAACTTGCATAAGCTTTTATCAGTTTCTGTTGGTATTAAAGCAATCTTCTTTCCTGGGAAGGATTTTTTAACTGCCATGATCCAATTTTTTGTAGGTTCTGTCAATGCTGGTTTTTAACATTGTGTGTCTTTTTAATAGATTTTCAAATGTCAACCATTCATGTTTGCTGCTTCATCTTATCATTCTTGATATAGTGGGAAAAATCCTCTTTGATTTTACATTGATAGGTTTGCAAAGTGGTTAATGGACATATTGCAGATATATGTTACCTTCTTAGTTCAATGTGAGGGTTTGTCTAGCTTTCCCTCAGCAAGATACACTGTTAAAATATATTCAAAACCGTTTTAAGATTAATGTTTGCTTGATCCTTGTAGTTTAATGTGTTTGAGTCACTCTAGGTAGGTTATGTTTGTGGCGTGCATATGGTTACTTCAAAAGGGATATCATCATGGAGCTAGTTTGGTCTAAGGTTGTTTATACCAAGAACTTATTCAGCACCACGCATAAGTATCTTATTGTATACCTCTTAAGGAGTGAATCATGCAGCATTCTGACTTGTGGTAAACACAATGCATAGTGATTTATAATGTGAGCCTGGGAATTCGTGTTTGAGTAAGTCTGATGCCTTAAGGGTGTGTATCGTCAAACTTTTGGCTAAATTGTTAGGTTAATAGTGGGGGTCATGGTATTTGTGGATAAAAATGAGCACTAGATATCAATTGATATTGATCATTGACTTTGATTTGAACTCCGACTCTTGGCTCCAATCTTTTCCTGCCTTAAGAAGTGAAGAAGCAACTTATGATCTCTTATAGTATGTTTGTTAGTTGGTTTGCACAAAAATGTTTCTAAATCAATATATATTACTTGCCTTTGCAAACGATCAAGTTCCCACATGTAGGCATTGGATCGGGGGCGGCCTCACCTTTGAGTCCCACATTTCACTGGAGTTTCAACTTTCAAGTAGAACTCACTTCTTTACAACTTGTCTATGTTTTTTACAAATTGGTTTTTCATGAATCAAACAAGACGTTAGTTTCTCTACTCCTCTGCCAAAAGCTATGATTTTGAAGGGGGGATCTCTACCGTCTGAAAAGGTCGTTACTCTGAGAGAAACTTATTGAAGATATGTCCGAGTGGTTATTGATTTTGAGACGAGCTCATCAAAATTGGAGGTGGATTATTTCATGGTTTGGAGAATGCTATATCTTCATCCAATTTTATACACTCCTTTGTAGTTGTGTGTGAGGTGTTAAGATCCCGTAGAGTGAGGCAAGAACGTAGTAGATGGTGGAGGTCCTCTTAACTTTCATAGCTTGAGACACTTAACATGCAGAAGAATTCTAGCTTTTGAGCTACTACCTTCGTCCCAAAATTATTTTCCCAATATGCCCCCTCATTTATTAGATATTTTATTTCAACTACTCTATTTAGATGATAATAATATATATTAAATGAGGCATAAAAGATAAGTAATATTTTAATCACATCTTTAAAAGGAATGTGGCTTATCTTGGGATGGACGAAAAGGAAATGGTGGATTATATTTTGGGACGGTAGTAGTACTTTTTATTGTCTTAGTATTAGTTTGGTGTCACGGCATAGTAAAACGACTTCAATAAATTTATTTATTTATTTATCATGTGGCTTTATTAAACTTGAAAAAAAAATCGTTTTCAAATGGAAGTGGGAAGGAGTTGTTCTCCCCATTTGCCATGTGTTAGCAGATGGGGGGAACGCATCATCAGGAACTGAGCCCTATGTTCTCCCCATCTGCAGATGGGGATAATAACTCTTCTCCATATGGGGAGGAGATCATTAGTGGATGCATCCTTTGCATTTAGGCGGGCTCGACCATGGCTGTAAAATATATGGCTTCATATAAAATTTTAGGCTTATTAGCACAAGAAGGATCTAATATTTTAGATCAGTGATGTTTGAAGATCTATCGTTTTTCTTGGTGTTTTGATTCTCACCTTAACGTTTTCTTACGAAATAAGGACTTCTAAATCGAATAGAAAATAATATTCTTCTATTTATATGAAATTAAATAAATATAATGCTTACAATTAAATACATAATATTTTAATAAGCACAAATTAGTCCCTAAAGCTTATTTATTATTAAAACATTCAAAATTTAATAGATAAATTGAAAAAAAAAAGGTTTAGATAAGCGAGTGTTCTTCTACATATTTTTATATATTTTTTCAATTACACTTATTCTCTCCCCTATTTCACATTCACATATCTCGTGAAACCTATGTATACTATATAAATCTTCAATATTCAATTTCACTCATTATCTCTCCTATATCACATAAAAATTTATATTTACACGCATTTTAACACTCGCTATTGAAAAATAATAAATTAATATAATTATTTTTCAAATTTTACAATTTAATCCTCATCTTCAATACATTCCCCTCGACCACCACCACCCTACACCACCACTAATGTTCTTTGGCGATGCTCAAAACCACCAAGTTCAGGTAGTTTTCAAACCAGCAACTATTCCCGGCCACGAGATGTTGCTGATGGTTCAAACCATTGCAATTGGTTGTTCAGGCCATTGCTCGTGAACACGCTGGGGCTGTGGTGGTGGTGGTAGGAAATGTGGTGAAGATGAGGACTAAATTATAAAATTTGAAAAGTAATTGTGTCAATGTATTTGAACTTTAAAATTTGAATTTTGTAATAATAAATAAACTTTATGGATTAATTTGTATTTATTGAAATGTTATGTACTCAATTTTAAATATTGTTTATTTAATTTAACGCAAATGAAGAAAAATAGATCAAAATTCCTTCAAACACGAAATGAACCAAGCGCATAGGATCAATAAATATTGTTTATTTTAAGTACGCTATTATTGATTTTTCGGTTTAAAAGGACTTGATTGCATAAGAAAATGTTAGGTTGATGACCAAAATATCAATAAAAAAATAATAGATTCTTGAACGACAGCGAACTAAAACGTTGAGTCCTTCTTATGCTGATAAGCCTAAAATTTAAACGCGTGACTTGGGTCTTAGCACGTGTGTAGCTATATCACTATAAAATTTTAACACTCACCTCGGGTCTAAGCTTGTGCGTAGCCCATAGTTCCATAAAAACTAAAACATTCTTTATGGTAGCACATGGCAAAAAAATCAATTTAATTCAAATATGTTAGATACTTGATGTGAATAGAGCGAAATTTTCTAGGTCCATTAATCCACGGGTCTCAAAAATCTGACACAATTTGATCCGCATGGATCAATTACAATTACAATTACTTCATTAAAAAAAATCCAAATTATATTTGTAACTTATCAATTTAATCCCTAAAAATCTTTTTATTTTTAAATTAACATCTCTACTTTATAAAAACAAATTCAATAAAGTCATAATTATTTTACATTTTAATCTCAAACAATTATATTTCTAAAAATGATGTTTTCATTTTCATTTTCATTATCATTTGTGAATTATTTTTCTTTAATGGTGTATTTTCTTTTTCAAGTTACAAATCTAACGAATAATCACATTATGTAATTTAACGATTATATATTATAGTTAACGTTATTTTCAAGTGTTAATTTATTTAATTTTTCAAAAAAAAAAAGAATAACAACCGCAAACCTAAGATCAAAATTATGAAGTTGATTGTTCTATGAAATAACGTTTAAATATGGATTTAATTGTTTAGATGAAATATATATATATTATTTATATATTAGTCAATATAATGGTAACAAAAACTTTTGAAATACACTATTTCAAACTCCAAATATTCGAGAGGGGAAATTTATTACGTTAATATATAAAAATCAAGTACCTACCAACAAGATTTTTCTTCATACACCTTTTGTTTAGTTTCTTTACTTATTGTATTTGCATACTACATTATTAAGCTTAATCCTTATTCAGGTTATATAAATTACAAAATATAAAATTATAGTAACTATCACTAATACTAATTTGATAACTAAGATTTTTTTCTGTAGGTTTATGTGCGATGGTACATTCAATTAAATATTTATTATTTTTTGTGTATTTATCCTTAGTCCAATTTATTGTAATTAATTTTTATTTTGGTAAAAAAAAAACTTAGTATAATATCACGTGTGAAGCACGTGCTTGTAATTAGTTAATTCAAATGTCTCTTTGTATTTCAATTAAGGTCAACTACAATATATTTTTTGGCCTATTGAATTTTTTTTATAATAGATTTGAATTTTCTAATATGCAATCCAAAGTCATTAGTGTTATATGATTGAATTAGACTTATGTTGTGGAAACTCGGATATAGTATATGTTATTTGTTTAAAGTCTTCTTTTCCTTTGATAAATAAAATGAGTTGAAATATTTGAATAAAAAATATCATAACGTCATCATAATACCTCAAGCAACGTATGTGTTTTATACTAGTTCCAGAAACATCCTCATATAATAACAAGGATAAAAAGACAATTATTTTTTGTCTTGATTAGGGAAAGAGTTGTCTTGATTAGGGAAAGAGGAAGCTCTAGTGCACTAACGTATGCAGCATCCAAGAAGCATACTATTAATCATTGCACGCATCATTACTGATGTGATAATTAACTAATAAACTTAACCCCCAAATTTTATTCAGTAAAACAAAAAAATTAAAATGGTTGTTTGTTCACCTCGTTACGAAAAATTATTTTACTTCTATAATTCAGCGCGGGTTCGTATTCATTTTTTTGTCTAAATATTGCCTAAAAGTGAACTTTTGGGATAGATAGTGGTAGGGACCACAAGATGTGTGGATAATAATGACTGATGATGTGAAACGTGTGATTGATATTGATGTTTGACTTTAATTTGTAGTAACAAATGATTTTTAGATAAAAAAAGTATACACAAACACATACTCAGAAACCTCTCAACCCTTATTGATTTTGTCAAAAAATTATCTTCTGCTATCAAATTACACCATAAAACACAATAAAGATTCAAAAATATATTGAAATGATGCATTTTGTAAATCGTGTTCCTAATTTATTTTTATTTAATGAATACATTTCAAAGTTAAGAGTTATAATTAAATATTAAATATGAATATATTAATAAATTGGTATAAATTAAATTTCTAAAAAAGACTTATATATTTGAGATATTAAAAAAAATAAATTTATATGTTTGAGACGGAGCGGGTATTTAAAATCCAATCAAAAAATACTATTTAAAATATCAAATTAATTGCGCAACTATGCTGACATGTATTCCACTATTCCTTTTCTGCTCCCACACAGTGGTTCAATCTTCTCCCTATATATTTTTGAATATCTAGGTGACGATAGAGACCCTTTTCTCATTATTACAGCAAACTCATAATCTTTCATTTTCAGTAAAGGCATCACTTCTCTCTATTCTAAACCAAATTACTATAAATACGCCGATCTGTATCTATCGGTAGCGCCGTGGTGAACAGTAAAGTTGTCACTGTATGTCAGTAAATTGCCATAGGCATTTCTACGGTGGATTGGGTGAGCTTGCAAACCAGTTACAATGGCCACAACTACGCAAAAAACGACGATTTTGTCTTCTCCTACTAAGAATTGGGTTCCCGGAGAAGATGGAGGCAAAGCCATTATCCGCCGTGAGGCAGCCTCTGCTGCCGCCCCCGATTGGACAGGCGAAGATCAGCAGAGGAAGAAAGATTCTTCCGTCGTGCCCTTGATCCGACCCGAACCTTCATCCAATCCCGCCACTAAAGGTATTAATCACTCACTTTCTTAAATGCCTAAGTGAATTGTTTGTTTGTGCTCCTAATTCTTCTCGTTGATTATTCGTAGTAGTTACAATTTCTTGATCAGGGATGTAGAACCTACTACTTATGATTCATCCTCTGGTAGGTGTGAATCTGCACTTGAACTGAACGCTCCATTGTGCTTTTATAGAACCCTAGACTGTTAGGGGGATATGGTTAAGTTGTGTTATGATTAGATGAAAATGTATAGTTGGAAGTACTTTAGATCCCATACAATTCTTTGGAGCAAAAAAACCCTTGGTCCCAAATTTTTAAGTAATCATTATGTTTTAGGCTTTACAATTGTAACACGTGCTAGTTGTGGGATTTTAACAATTGGTGAAATGAGGAGGGATTTAGTGGACCATAATTTTGTTTGACAGAAAGATCCTTATCCAATCATTTTTGCATATAGCAGAGAACATACATGTATGATTTGGAGAACATGAATGATCATTGTGCATAACATTGTTTAGTTGTGTTTATCGTCTATGCACTTCCGTTACAGGGTTGTCAAGAAGCATCTTTTAACTAGGTGAAGTACATACAAATGCTGAAACGAAACTTAGTTCTTAGCTAACTAGAATCTCTTTCTTCTAGGTGGAACAGTTTTGATCTAATGTTCGTTTATTATATCTCTGAAATAGCTCCATATGTAAACAACAGAATACATGCATAAATATATTCTCTTAGCTGATTAGTTTATGCATTGGTTTTTAGGGATCCAGATCATGACAAGGGCTCAGACGAGCCATCCTTTGGACCCTTTATCCGCTGCTGAAATATCTGTAGCTGTGGCGACTGTCAGAGCAGCTGGTTCCACCCCCGAGGTTTATTACTGCTCTTTAAATTCTTTCTCGCATATGGAATCATTATATTCTAACAATCAGAATATCAGTATCATTTTCCACAAATAGCAATCTTCTTCTCTTGTTTCAGGTTAGAGATAGCATGCGGTTTGTTGAAGTGGTTTTGTTGGAACCAGATAAGCAGGTAGTTGCACTAGCAGATGCCTATTTCTTTCCCCCTTTTCAACCATCATTGTTGCCTAGAACCAAAGGACCACCAACTATTCCTAGTAAGCTGCCTCCAAGGCGAGCAAGGCTTGTTGTATACAATAAGAAGTCAAATGAGACAAGTATCTGGGTTGTTGAGTTGACCCAAGTACATGCAACAACTCGAGGTGGTCATCATAGGGGAAAAGTCATTTCATCCACGGTCGTACCAGATGTACAACCTCCCATGGTATACAATCATTTCACATGTACACAATCATTGTAGTTCAATTTTTGGATTATATTTATGGGTTTTGAAGTTTCTTGTACACGGCGATTGTATTTGCTAATTCCTCTTTTCCATTTTCTCGATGTAGGATGCTGCAGAATATGCTGAATGTGAAGCTGTTGTCAAAGATTTTCCTCCATTTAGAGATGCAATGAAGAAGAGGGGCATTGAAGACATGGATTTAGTCATGGTTGACCCTTGGTTAGTTAATTATACATATTAACGCACTCTAATATGAATCTTGCTAAAATTTTCCATCACGTGAGTCTTACTTAGGTTGGATACCATTATCCCACAGGTGTGTAGGTTACCATGGTGAGGCAGATGCTCCTAGTCGCAGACTTGCAAAACCACTTATATTTTGCAGAACAGAGAGTGATTGTCCTTTGGAAAATGGTTATGCCCGACCAGTTGAAGGAATTCACGTACTTGTTGATATGCAAAATATGGTTGTAATTGAGTTCGAAGATCGTAAACTTGTCCCCTTACCTCCAGCTGATCCCTTGAGAAACTACACCCCTGGAGAAACAAGAGGAGGGGTAGATAGAAGTGATGTGAAACCCCTTCAAATTATTCAGTCCGAGGGTCCTAGTTTTCGAGTTAGAGGACATTATGTCGAGTGGCAAAAGGTATTTACTTTCACACCTCTATTAATTCATTTCCCAAATGTAAATTAGAAAGATTTATACCTCTGTGTTGACAGTGGAATTTTCGGGTTGGTTTCACTCCAAGAGAGGGTTTGGTTATTCACTCTGTTGCCTATATAGACGGTAATCGAGGTCGAAGACCTATAGCCCATAGGTTGAGTTTTGTGGAGATGGTTGTGCCCTATGGGGATCCCAATGATCCACATTACAGGAAGAATGCATTTGATGCTGGGGAAGATGGCCTCGGGAAGAATGCTCATTCTCTGAAAAAGGTAATCGTTCAAAACAGTGGTCATTTTTTATTGCTTAATGAAAGAACTCATTTGAATTTTAATGTGAAATAAATTAAATTTCAGGGATGTGATTGTTTGGGATATGTAAAATACTTTGATGCCCATTTTACAAATTTTACTGGAGGAGTTGAAACTATCGAAAACTGTGTGTGTTTGCATGAAGAAGATCATGGAATTCTATGGAAGCATCAAGATTGGAGAACTGGCCTGGCCGAAGTCCGAAGGTCAAGGCGGCTAACTGTTTCTTTTATCTGCACAGTTGCAAATTATGAATATGGGTTTTACTGGCACTTTTATCAGGCAAGTGGAATACATTTCATAGTTGGAGTTTGCATAAGTTTATCTCCCAATTAAAAGAAGCCAAATTTCCAAAATGCAGGATGGGAAAATTGAAGCAGAGGTCAGACTTACTGGAATCCTAAGTTTAGGAGCTCTACAACCTGGAGAATTTAGAAAATATGGGACAACAATTGCCCCAGGATTATACGCACCAGTACATCAGCATTTCTTTGTTGCTCGTATGGATATGGCAGTTGACTCTAAGCCTGGAGAAGCCAACAATCAGGTATGTGGTCTGAAAGTAGCATTTTCATTCATTCCCAATGTAGGCCTTGTTCTCCCCACCACTTTGTTTATTTACTCGAACCACGTGCTAAATATGTGGTTGAAAATTCGAGAAAATGTATTAAAATAATGTAACGTAATTGTATGAGTGGTTGAAAATAATGGGAGAGAAAAAGTTAGTGGAATCGAAGAACCACTTTGTTTATTTTTATTTTTTTGCCCTTCACTGTTTGCCTTCTCTTTAGGTTGTTGAAGTGAACGTGAGAATCGAAGAACCTGGAGAGGATAATGTTCACAGTAATGCATTCTATGCGGAGGAAACTTTACTCAGATCTGAACTAGAAGCCATGCGTGATTGTGATCCTTTATCAGCTCGCCATTGGATTGTAAGCTATTAAGCTTTCTTACCTGCCGTAGAAACCGTTATTTCGTAATTTTCAATTACCGGGTTTTACCTTATTTTTAATTATAAGCTGGGTTTTACCTTATTTTGGATTGTAAGCTATTAAGCTTTCTTACCTGCCGTAGAAACCGTTATTTCGTAATTTTCAATTACGGGTTTTACCTTATTTTTTAATTATGATTTCTGTTCAACTTTCTAGGTGAGGAACACGAGAACTGTGAACAGGAGTGGCCAACTGACAGGGTACAAACTGGTACCTGGTTCAAACTGTCTGCCATTGGCTGGTCCTGAGGCTAAGTTTCTGAGAAGAGCTGCGTTTCTGAAGCATAATTTGTGGGTTACACCCTATGCCCATGGGGAAAATTTTCCAGGAGGAGAGTTTCCTAACCAAAATCCACGCGTTGGAGAGGGTTTGGCTTCTTGGGTCAAGAAAAATCGTTCGCTTGAAGAAAATGATATTGTTCTTTGGTTAGTATTCTGCTTCTTTTGTGATGACCTGGTCAAATCTGATAACTATGCTTGTGGAAACTAAACATTGTACTCCTACATTATAAATTTTCTAAGCCGAAGCATTTCCTTTTGCTCCTTGCAGGTATGTTTTTGGAATTACACACGTTCCTCGACTGGAAGACTGGCCAGTTATGCCGGTGGAACACATTGGTTTTATGCTTCAGGTATGTTTACAACTCCACGTATTAATGCTACGAAAATGCTACTGATGCCAATAATGATGTACACAGGTGCACAACACACGCATGTGACCCCCACTTGATAACCAATAATTTAAAAGTGACGTGTTGTGTGAAAAAACAGTTTCGTATCAAGTGTTTATATTGTACACCTCGTTGTACCTATAGTATGGTCCTAGTTGCACTGTTGCGTCATTTATGAGAAGTGTTAAAATCTTGTGAAGTGAGATGTGTTTGTCCATCATTGCTATATCAGTAGACAAGATTTAAAGCCATTTATGATGTTGTGTTCATTTCGGTTGCAGCCACATGGATTCTTCAACTGCTCGCCTGCTGTGGATGTCCCCCCCAATGTCTGCGAAATGGATGCTAAAGAAAACGACGTAAAAGACAATGGAGTGGCAAAGCAAACTTCAACTGGTTTAATAGCAAAGCTCTGAAAAAAGAGATCTTTGCCGTTTATTCACCTCTCCTAGTTCATGGTTGATTCACTATTTGTTCTCACATTGAGTTGGATTGTGCATTTTCTTTGCTTCTAAGAAAGCAAACAATTTAACGATGAGTTCCTATAGTAACTAGGATTTTGTGCTGTAGTGTTTGTCATGCATCAACTGATGATATTCTAAATGAAACTAGTGAAAAATCATTTCCATGCATATATGTAAAATCTTTAGCTTGGTCCAGGGGGCTTGTGCTAATAAAGGCACACCAGTTCTCTTCTCAGCCGCCACCAATACCGTTGTGCTTCTGTAGTTTGTTCTCTGTTGGCTTTTTTCGATTCTTACACGATCACAAATTCAGCCAGCATGCCCCGTAGATACCAAAATTCTCCTTTCTTGATTTTGTTGCACTAGATACTAAAATTCTCCTTTCTTGATTGTATTGCACTTTAAGTTCTTACTGAAGGATTGCAATGTTTATTTTTTGATTTATGACTGTATATCAATTTCCCCCCTTTTAATCTATAAAAATTTTTGATAGTGTTGACTTTTTGTCTAGAATTGGATGTAGATAATGGGACTTGCTAGATATCCACACAAATCCACACTCTAATAGCGTGTAGGCCTCTCCACATTCGGGCGTAATATGGTAAATTTAGTCCACACTCTATTAGAACGTGAACTTGTGTGTGGACAGCTAGATTTATCCTTAGATAATACCCTATTCTTGTGACTTTTTGTATAACAGTCGTTGATTGACTTGTGTCAACCATTATAATCTAGCATAATCCTAAATTAAAACATTCAATTGGCCCTGATATACGGGCTCATGCAAGCTGCTCGCAAACCTGGCCCATTGGGATAGTCCACAATCTGAACCCGAACACTCCGGCTTTTAACTTTCCCTGTTCGGCTCAAGTCCAAGTCTATGTCCATGCTACTCAAACAGCCAAACCAAGCAAAATATATGAACCAACAAATTGTCCAGCCCATTTACTATCCCTAAGTCAACTGTAGCAGAACAGGTTCTCTCTAGTTTTAGAAAGAAAGAGAGTTATTTTTTGTTTATCATGCAAAATTAAACAAGATACAATATCCCTAGTGTTGGACAATGAACATGTTTTCTAAAGCGGACATTGTCAGAAATTGAAGGATCGTTACTATAATTTTTCAAATTGTTACAATAAAATTAGGAGCTCTCTCTCTCTCTCCGTCCCTCTCTCTCTCCAAGTAGTTTAAATGTAACCATACGATTGAAGATTTCACTTAAAGTCATATATAAATGCTCATTCTGGTGAGTCGCACAATTGAGACTCTTCCTCTCTTTATTTTTGCCAGTTTCAAAATGAGGAATGTGCTTTTAAAATTGTTACAGCTTACAACAAAATTAGGAGCGTGTTTTTGTTTAGCAACTCTTGATAGGTTCAACCGATTGCCCCACGTAGTTTAGTTGTAACCATTCGATTAAGGGTTTCATTTTGAGTTGTATATAAATGCTCCTCCTTCTTTTGGTGTGCCGTACAATTGAGACTCTTCTCTCTCTATTTTTGCTTTAGGTTCGAAATTGGGAGCTTATTTTTAAAATTGTTACAACAAAATTAGGGGCGTATTTTTGTTTTGCAACTCTTAATAGGTTCAATCGATTAAGCCATGCAGTTTAGTTGCAATTGGTTTGATTGAGGGCTTCATTTTGAGTTATATACAAATGTTCCTTCTTCTAGTACACCGCACAATTGAGATTGTTCTTCTCTCAGTTTCTGCTTTAGTTTTGAAATTGGGTGCGGTTAAATACACCCAACAATTTTCTAAATGCACTTAATATTTGCAAGTTTTCCAACCATGCCCTCGCCTTTAAAAAAAAAAAAATTCACTCCGCGTGGAGAGCGAACACCAAAACTGGGGGTTCGCTCATGTGGAGCGAACGCCGTTTTCAACGTTCGCTCCACGTGCAACGAATATATATATTTTTTTAAGGAAAAATGACAGACGAAAAAGTTTTGCTATCATTTTTTGTTCAAAATTTTTTTAACCACTTTAACGAGTAATTTTAAAATTTCTTTAAGTTTTTTCAACCATTCAAAGTTTGTTTTTAATAATTGTATTCAACACTAACCGGATAAAATCAATTACTATATAATTAAAAAAATTGAAATTCATCATCAGAGTAATTACACGAAACATAAAGAAATTTTAAAATTATTCATTAAAATGGTTGCAAAAAATTTGAACTTTTTAATAACTATATTCAACAATAAAGCCAATTATTGTATCATAAAAAAATTTGAAATTCATCATCAAAGTGGTTGCAAAAAACTTTAAAAATTTTTTAAATTACTCGCTAAAGTGGTTGTAAAAAATTTAAACAAAAAAATGATGGCAAAAATTGCATTCACGAACCAAAAATCAGATAAAAATTACTCATTTTTCTTCAATTTTTTTCTGTTTTTTTTCACTCTTGTTCGCTGTGTTCACAGCAAACACTGAAAAAAAAAGAAAGGAGAAGAGGCTGGTGCATGGGTATATTAGTCCTTCTATTATTATTATTATTATTTTTTAAAGTGGGTGCACCCAGTAAAATGCTGGGTTCATTTAGCCGCACCCTTTGAAATTAAGAGTATGATTTTATTTGTTACAACAAAATTAGATGTGTATTTTTGTTTTGCAACTCTTGATGGATTCAGCTGATTGCGCCACATACTTCAGTTTCAACCGTTCAATCGAAGGTTTTACTTTGAGTCGTATATAAATGCCCCTTCCGCTCTCTCTACTTTTGCTCCAATTACTTGGAATTCTCTTTCTTCTACCCCCACTTCTGTTTCATCGCTCTTTAATAATATAGTCTCTGTTTTGTTTTTTGGACAAAATATAATCTTTGGTTTTAGAGGAGAGTGGGGTTAAAAAAATTTAGTGACTAGTAATCTCTACTGTGTCTATGAGTAGGCTTCCAAGTTCCTTACCTTTTTTTTGCCATACACAAAAGAAAATGTTTTCAATTTTGAATCGTAAAATTGCATTGGTTTGTGATCGTTTTGGTGTCCGTAGATTTTTATGGTACTAACTTGTTTTTTTTTTTGGATGCTATGGGCATTCATTGGTTGAGTGTTAACCTTGGCAACCTTTTAGGTTGAAGATTTCTTTTGTCCGATCTATTTTTATTTTAGAGCTTCTTTGATACAATTTATGCTGGAATTTTATTTTTCACTTGTCCTTTTTCATCAATATTATATTGATATATGAATTTTTATGTTTCTTAATGAACAATAATTTTGAATTAGGCAATTATATAAAATAGTTACTTCGATTTTGGGTATGTTTGATCTAGATCATTATAAATAATAATTTTTAAATGTGTGGCTTAGAAATTAAAAGAATTATATTATTAAAATATAAAAATTATCAATGTATTAGATAGTTGAAAATTATTATAAAAAAGAAAAATAGTAATTGTTTTTTAATTTTGTTTTAGAACTGTATCAAACAGGCCATTTATTATATATATAAAAAAATCCATTAATAATACTTTATAGGCATTTAAAAAATAATAATAAATAAATAAAAATAAAAAATAACACAGAAACTTTATGGGCCATACCATAGAGCACCTTGGCATGTAAAATGCTAGTAATTTCGTCTATTTCTTCCTCGCTTAGAAATTAAATTAGAATTTGGACCTTTTTAATGCCGGGAGCCTTGGGGCGTGAGGGTTAATAGGCACTTCACAGTTGACATAGTGACAGACTAGCCGTTCTTCAGTTCACTTTTTCGTTCGCGGCTGTTTTCACCTAAAAGCACCGCGAAAAAATGGATACGGAAGGTGGTGCCTCGTTGCGTACGCCATGTTCCGACGCGCGAAAGCGGCGCGTGTCGTATTTCTACGAGCCGACGATCGGCGATTACTACTATGGCCAGGGCCATCCTATGAAGCCCCACCGCATCCGGATGGCCCACAATTTGATTGTTCACTACGCTCTCTACCGGCGGATGGAGATTAGCCGCCCTTTTCCTGCCGGTCCCGAAGACATCCGCCGCTTTCACTCCGATGAGTATGTTGATTTCCTCTCTTCCGTCACCCCTGACACCCTACACGACCACACCCATGCCCGCCACCTCAAGCGGTTCAATGTCGGCGAGGACTGCCCCGTTTTCGATGGGCTTTTTCCCTTTTGTCAGGCTTCCGCCGGTGGTTCCATCGGCGCCGCCGTTAAGCTGAATCGTCAGGACGCTGATATAGCTATCAATTGGGCTGGTGGGCTCCACCATGCCAAGAAGAGCGAGGCTTCCGGTTTCTGTTATGTCAATGATATCGTGTTGGGTATTCTCGAGCTACTCAAGGTCCATAGGGTAATGCATAAACTATTGGTCATTGAATTACTCATCTTTTTCATTTAGCGTTTTTTAATCTCATTTTAATTGTTCTGTTTCTTTGAATTCTAATGTCGCTATCAGTGCCAATTTTCCTCTAGTTTTTTGTTTTTATGTTATCTGCTTATATTAGAGTTTAGAACATAATTGTGTGATTGAATTAGTATTATTAACGGTTAATCTAAAAGATGGAGGGATGGGATAAATCATTGTTGATTTATCTTGATAGACGTGTATTTTTAAATTTTGTGTTGTCGAAAACAACAAAACAGGGTGGTTTTTAATGATTAGTCTTTCCTTCTTAGCCAGCGACCATGACAAGGCACTGGTTATATTTTAATCTCATATTGATTGCTTGTGGTTCATAGGCTGACTAATTTGATTTGAGTTATTTGGTTTTTACTGATTGCTTAGAACTAATGATTATATTTTATAAAATTCCAATATGTTTCTAGTGGGTTTATTTATTGTTTTGTGCTGAATGTTTTCTCCACGGCAGCGCGTGCTTTACATAGACATTGATGTTCACCATGGAGATGGTGTGGAGGAGGCTTTTTATGTCACCGACCGAGTAATGACGGTGTCTTTCCATAAATTTGGAGACTTTTTCCCTGGAACTGGGCATATTAAAGATGTTGGAGCTAATGAAGGAAAGAACTATGCTCTCAATGTTCCACTGAATGATGGAATAGATGATGATAGCTTTCGTAGCTTATTTCGTCCCATCATTCAAAAAGTCATGGAGGTCTACCAGCCAGATGCTGTTGTTCTTCAATGTGGGGCAGATTCATTGGCTGGTGACAGATTAGGGTGCTTCAATTTGTCAGTGAGAGGGCATGCAGACTGTCTTCGTTTTTTGAGATCTTTCAATGTTCCTCTCATGGTTTTGGGTGGTGGAGGGTATACAATGCGGAATGTTGCCCGCTGTTGGTGCTATGAGGTCTCTCTCTCTCTCTCTCATGTTTGCAAGAGCCGTATTTCTATTTGCTTGCAGTTTCTTTCGTTTTTCTCTCATTTCAAATTAACTATTCATATTGTTTCGGGAGCAGCCTCTGAGGTATGATTTGTTACTTTGTTGCAGACAGCAGTTGCAGTTGATGTGGAACCCGATAATAGATTACCTTACAATGAGTATTATGAATACTTTGGCCCAGATTATACTCTTCATCTGGAACCGAAGCCTACGGATAATCTGAACTCTCCAAGAGATCTGGAGAGGATCAGGTACATTATACTGCTTTTAGTTTAACCCTTACAAAGTTTAATGAAGATTCTAATTTTTACTACTTATTACAAAAGTGGCTGAAAGCACACTGGGACCTCTTGTTGCTAAAACTTAAGATATTTGTCCTCCTTTCAGCTTTTATATACCGTTCTATTGAATCTAATACGACCCGAGCTATTCTATTATTTTCACACCTTGGAGACATTGTTTCCCCTACGGTATTGCAGCACCTTTATTCTCCGCTGCTTACTACCAACCCTACCTCCCCCTCCTTTGAAGACCTCCTTTTTTCACCATCACTGTCCATGCTCAATCCATTATATCAGTACATGGCCTGCCTCTGTAATCTCCATCTTTCATTTTTGACGCCTTCGTTACAGAGCTCGGCCTTATAAATTGATCAAATGAATTTGAGTTTATGCTATATCATAATGGCTAAATTTCATTGGGTTAGTTTGTTGAAAGACATTTTTTAGCATGTACGAAGAGTAAACCTAATCAATACTTTTGTTCTGTATTAGTAAATTGGATTTAGTTTTATGGTCTGAGAGCTGTAAATTGGCAACTTTTTTTGAGGTCTTTGTCGTTATGGTATCTAAACTAACTGATGCATCCAGTGCCTAGTTAAAGCTTGAAAGTAGTTCAAATATCGTCAGATCATGGTACAATTTCAATCTCAAACTCCAGCATGGTATATTGTCTTCGTCAACCAGATATATCCTCTACTCTGTCTCGTCCTTCTTGGTTTTCCATCTTTCAATAACTATTTTCTTTGTTTAATTTAGCGTTCAACTGAAAGGAGATTAATTGAGAGCTGGACATTTACAATTTACAGGCCATGGCAGTATTTAAAGTGGCATCTAATTTCTGCCATTTATTTGTTAAGGCTGTTGATTTTATGAGAATTTGTTGGAGAACGTCGTATCTATTTTTGCATAGTTTCCTACATGAGAAATTTTGATGACTGTTGGAATTGCAGAAATTTCCTGCTCGATCAAGTTTCGAAACTACAACATGTGCCTAGTGTTCAATTTCAAACAACGCCTCCAACTACTGAAGTACCAGAGCAGGTGAGTATAGTGGTGCTAACGCTCTAAATTGTATTGAAATATTTCCTTGCATATATTCTGAGTTGCTGGGGGATTTCTAGTTTCAGAGAGAACAAGACATGGAAGGGAGGGCGAAACCCCGGATTTGGAATGGTGATGTTTACGAGTCTGATGATGATGAAGATGTGAACATGCTGCAGTGAAGTCTAGATAGACAACTAGACATGTAAGCCAGAAACTGAACTTAAGTGGCATCTTCAGCACATTGGTTTGGTCACTGTTTTCTAGAGCACCATTGTTTGAACAAGGTCATGGACTTTTGGACTTTTAAAACACGACATAGTAGTATCAATGTGTTTCTGCATTTGCTTATACTCGCCTTCACTTTGAAATCTTAAGAGTGAAGTTTTCAGTAATTTATGGAGCATTTATGTAGAGATTTAACTAATGTCAGTTTAAATCACTTGGACCCTCTCACAAAACTGGTGTATGAGTCCATCTAGACAATTTTTGAATAAGGACTTCATATCCACCACAGAGATTAAAAATTTAGTGATCATGATCTATAGTAACGTAAATTCTTTCATGAAGTTAGTCTTATGCTTCATGCTAATAATATTCCATATATTAGTTTCTACGGTATTGTATGGTGGTGTGGAAAATGTTCCTTAAAATTGTACAGCACCTCATGCCAGTTACTGTCACATGAAATTTTTTATGTTTCTTGAACAGTACACAAAAACTTTCCTTTTCGTATCAGTGGAAGCGTGCGAAAAGGTGACTTCTATATTATTTGTTAGATGAGAAATACAACTACGTTGTAGTATGACTTGTATACAAGAGTCTGTCTCGTGTTGACTGTCTATTAATCCTATGCACACATGACACATGTATGCATATGTTGTTTCACTTGTCATCCAATTGTCGTCCAATTAACATGTAAATAAATTGAGTGAAGAGAACTTGAGGCCGGAATTGGTAAAATATCATATGGTCTAGGTGCATGTAACCAATGCAGATGAATAGACACCCGAGTAAAATTTGAAGGTGTTTTCATAGTTTATTACAAGCGTAACTTACCATGTTTGGCATATGTTTGCTGCTGCTTTTTCAAAAAATCATTTTCAACCACGCATTGCACTCATTTGATCGTTTTTCCAATTTTTATCATACTTCAGTTTTTTCTACTTTATAATTACATATTCAAAATTTTATTTTTTGCAAAACTCTCTACCAAACAAACACACAACACTATTTGAATTGCATATTAGTTAAATGCTGACTCCTTGATCACAAGGCTTAAGCTTTCGATCATGGAAGAGAAATGCCTCAGTTACCAATTTAGCTTTTTCTATCACTGCATGTAAGTTCCTTTCATTGTTCATGGACATTAAGTTAGTTTAGGTGTAAGGGGGTTGACTTTCATTGTGTTGACTACGTTGCTTTCAATAATGTCTTTCATTCCTTGTGATTGGTATAGCACCCTGTAACGTGGTAAACTTTACTAGTAGATGCTAATGCTATGATAGAGCCACAATTTTCTGGAGAAAATGCCAGCCTTAAAAAGACATTTTTGGACTTTTTGAATTTAGAAAGAGTGGGGATATTGCACTCTATTAACACGCCTGTATTGAAATTATAGGCATTTTTATTTCAAGATATGTGTCATACTGTCATTTATCTCCTTATCAGAGACGGAGTACATTATTAAATTTGAATCAGATGCAACTCTGAACAAAGGTAGAAACTGATGATCTTCTCCTTGTTCTTTATCTAAAATACATTCCCATGTCTTTATTTGCATGTATTGTTACTTGAAGAGTATGCGATCAAAGTAGAAATATATTCTCAATCTGGCACTACACATTCTAATAGGAAAATCATTGGGGGCACTTGTTGCTTTTGCTTTAGTAGCCATGTACTATAGGAAATGCCATGGTGTGTGCATTCTCATCGGCGAAGAATATGTGTTCTTGGAGATGATCGAGAGTCTAAAACATCAATTTTTTATGCCATCATGACACATGGAGGATGTCTGACATAGGAACTGCCTCTCCGGGTTTTTAGTTGTTATATTCATTGGCACATATTACGTTCACAAACTCTTGACAACCCATGTCAGGGATGTTGCGGATGAAGGGATTCGACATTGTACATCATCAGATATGGGAATCCCTTAGGATGGTGAGACTTTCTAATGACTGTGGATGATGCTTCCACAGTCTTATCATAGATTATATTATTAGATACAGAAAGTATGGGCATTTGCTAGAGGCTATAGACACTGTAAAATCTTGAATGTAACTCAAGTTCTGTGTTGTAGCGGCAAGCGTATAAATTATAGTGCACAATTGCCCAATTCATTGTTGTGAATGGCTATATCTGGAGCCATAAAAGGGCTGTTTTATTAAACTTCTAAATTTCTGTACTACTGTTTCCATTGCTGATTTGGGGAAAATATAGTCGCATCTTTAAAGTTCAAAGGTTCCGCGAATTTTCGAAAGTTTTTGAACTTTTACTTGCCTATATTTTTGTTGCTTATTTAACATCTTTAGTTTATAATATAGAAGTTTTACTAGGCTAATTATTGTTATGAGATGTAATAGTTATCTCTTCACGAGTACATGTCCTAGAATTTTCTTTTATGTAATTTGAATGTTTCGTTTTTTGGGCAAGCAGTGACATTCACTTGCTGATTTATTAATTGAATTATTGAAAATGAAGTAATCAAGTATTGTTTTATTATATGAATTTGACCTTGTTGATTTTTTTTATATATTATTATATTATATTATTGAAGTTGTTTTTCGGTATTACGATTACGATGATATAAATCAATGTAAATATTGATAAAACAAGCAAAAAAATCTCATTTCTTTCTCTAATACTAGTCCTAAGAACACGCTTTGCAAATCGTATGCAAAATGAATGAAAAATATAAAAAATTTAAAGTACTAATATTCATAATGAAAATAATTGAAATAAATTGAGATTAGTGCTCTATTTAAAAAAAAGAAAAAACTCATTTGCCTAGAAATACTACTGCCATGGTGGCTAATTTATATATAGCTTCACGCTATAGAAACAACAAGACCGACGCTGTTGGGCCGGGGGGCGGGGGGACGTCGGGTAAAAGAGGGGCAAAATTTGGTGTCCCTTTTATCCTCCCCCCTTCCACTTTTTCTGCTAGACACTGGAATTACTCTTAGGTAGAATATTTGAAAAATAATCTACTTTATTATTATTATTATTATTATTATTTGTTTTAATGTGATAATGCTAGTGCTCTCCTGCACACTAGTGTGGAGGAGAGTATGCACACTCCTACACGTGGCGCCACGTGATGGTGCCACGTCATCTAAAAATTTTTTTTTTTAATTTTTTTTTTGGAATCTACGATAAGTGAGATGACTAATACATAACTATCCCCTGAAGGCGGAGGGTTATATGCCCCGCATGAATTTTTGAACGCGAATGTGCACGAGTGTGTGCATGTAAGAGTGTGTAGGAGAGCGGGAGCAGATGTGATATGCTAAATACACTTTTAAGGCATAAAAATATTGAAAGAATCATCACTTATGAGCTTTGACAATGTATTCGAGATACCAACACTAATAGCATGTCGATCGGAGAAGTTTGTAGTTTCGATTCTTGTATTTTAAGCTAATTTAATAATATAAATTACTTCAATTCGGATGAGATGTTTTAAGATATACGAATTGAGACAACAAACCTATAAAATTAAGTGATGAATGGTTAAAGTATCTCCAAGGATTAACTTTGTTGAATATTTTAATGTGATACAATTACGTGAATAGAAAATTTGAGTAATATTCTTTCTTTTTTCTTTTCTCTTTTCTTTTTCAATATAAATAGATTTGGAAAATCATCAGCTGTTCTAAATTTTGTGTGTAATATGTACCTCTCTCATAAAAAGGATGGAAAAGTTTGAGCTAATAAAATCTATTGTCTTCCAAAAAAAAAAACTCGCGTTTAGCTTAGACAAGAGATACTGTAAGACTTCCAAGTTGCAAATTGACAATAAAGGATAATTTCATAATAATAATAATAATAATAATAATAATAATAATAATAATAATAATAATAAAGTTAAAAAAAATAATTGACAGTATACGATTGCAATCTATCTAAACTCGGAACGGTGTGTTTGATTGAAAGATGTAAAATATTTGCGTGTAAAATATTTACATGTAAAACATTTACGTGCCTACCCCCCTAAGAAAACATTTACATGCAATTGGTCAAAAACCCGCTTTAAATGATTGTACTTTGCAAAATCAATTACATTTATAACGCTAATCAAACTACAAGACAGAAACGAATCCGCAGTGATTTCGACAATTACGTGTTTTAATCACAATCAAACACACCCGAAATGATTTCTTTGGGTTGACTTGGATTAAAAACATAGTGTTGTCTATATGGCCTTCTCAGTGTTCTCTTTCTTTGCTTCAACTTCAACTTGAATTTCCCTGTTTGAAAGGAAACTGCATCCAAAAACAAATCAAAGATTGATTCTAAGTTTCTTTTTTTTTTTTTTTTTTGACTGATTGATTCTAAGTTGATTAAAATAAAAATTTAAAATTTAAAGAAAAATATTTAGCGTACCTCAAAATCACCAAGAAACTTTATACATCCTGAAAGTATTGGGGCTAACATCATCACACTTTTGAAAAATATAACGAATACAGCTAATCTCGTGTGGATACGTCTGAGATTACGAGACCTTGAAGCATAAAACAAATATATCAATGATGTACTTAAAACAACAAAATCACTTACGAATGGTTGTGGGTTTTTGACGAAATCAGCTATCAAAGATTTCAATGCTCTCATTATTGCCATATTAAGTATTCAAAATCAAGAAACAAATAATAACTTTAGCTTAGGGAATTTCTAAATACTAGATTCCCCCCCTTTTGATTGTTGGAATGAGTAGTTGAGTTGTTACGACTCTAACAACATATATATATAGCACCGTTCCAAAACTATCGAGCGATTTGTAACTATGGTATCTTATCATTTTCGCATATATATAAGCTTCGATTCGTCAAATTAGACTATTTGCAATGGAATAAGGAAACCTAAAAGTCTTTGCCCAATTGGAGTAGGAGTTTCAACCAGATTACAACCTTTGTTTGGAAACAAACGTAAGCATAAATATAAATTTTATTTATTTATTTACTGGCCAAACTCTTTTCGTTAAAAAAAAAAAAAAAAAAGGGATTTTCATTTAATAATGGATATCGATAAAGGGTGAGGCTAAATGCACCCACTACAATTGCTGAGTGCACCCATACTTAAAAGAAAAAAGGCAAAATGACAAAATTATCCATATGAACCGTAAAATCTTAAAGAAAAAAAAGAACAAAAAATTTTGCTGCTCAACTGTTCGTCCCCTTCGGGACGAACATTCGAACCTTCAACTGAATGTTCGTCCCGAAGGGGACGAACACCACAAGGGGGGTTCGCCCCCACTGGGGCGAATGCCCTCAAAGGGGTTCGTCCTTGTGGGGACGAATCCCTTTCCTCGTCGTTATTGTCTCAGGTTTTTCATCATCATCGTCTGAGTTTTGGGCTAATTTGATGTTTCTGAGCTTTTTTGTTTACCTTCAGCAATTTTTAGATTGTAATGAACATCCAAATGCTTGATATTTTCTTCTTCTGATTGTAGAGTGCGAGCAATGTTCGTTGTTGAAATTTTAATTATCAACCGAGCTTGAAGGGGAAGCTGTACAACAATGGCGTTTCTCTTCTTTGAAGGTCGTACAACAATGGCAGCTTGAAGGCTGAAACTGTGGTTTTTTTTTTTTCTCTCTCTCGGGTTGAGGAAGGGTAAAATGGGGAAAAATGGAGAAAATGGGTGTGCTTAGGAATTGGGTTGGGTGCATTTAGCCTCACCCATCCATAAAATTTTGTGTAAAAATTTTCATTAAATAAACAAGCAACGCATTGCTACCGAACATTATTTCTTCTTCATGTTCTCCAGATGCCATCGGTTTCTTAGCCAGAAAATTTCAGTTACGCCCCCACTAAAACCCCAAATCTCATCTTTCTGTTTTGTAAAATTTTCGCCCCTCTATCAACCTTCGTAAATCCGTAAAATTTGGGGTTTTGGGCGTCTTCTACAATGGCTGCTCCGTACAGATCAAGGTAAATTCCGCGAATTTGGCATTCAACATCGATATTCGACAAACCTAATAGACAAGTTTGTTGATTTATGTTATTTCTTGTAAATAATTTCTGGACCTGACTGTCGATTATTTTGTGGTTGAAAACAGGGAAGGATTAAGCACAAGGTCTGCGGGAGGGGGTGGTAATTCTGGTGAAATCCAGCTTCGGATAGATCCGATGAACGCCGATTTCGATGAGGAGGTCACCGGTCTTCGCAAACAAGTTCGACAACTCAGAAATGTGAGATTCTTGTTTATGATCGCTTAAGCAATAACATATAAAACCAACTAACGAATATCGACTACTTTTTAGTGAAATCAGATAATTTTTTCTTTTTTCTTTTTTTTTTTTTGTTTTTTTGAATCTAAATCAGATTAAATAATTGTTCTGGAAAATTGGAAATTGGAATTGATTTTGTTTTGAAGCCAATTGGAATTGATTTTGTTTTGAAGCACAAGAGCGGGCGAGAGGAATATGATTGAGACATATTTTGGTTTGCTTTCCACATTGCTTTGCGTCCTGGTGCTTTGTGTTTTTTCTCTTAAATGTTTAGTAAACCTCTTGCACTAAGGAATGCTTTGGCTTAATCCAGAATGTAAATTGTTGTCACATGCGGAGCAAATCCTAGTTCATGCTCTAATTCCCGTGTAGTTGTAGGTTTATGCATTTAATTTTTCTCGTTTACACTTATAACTTGGCAGGTTGCTCAAGAGATTGAGACAGAAGCAAAGTTCCAAAATGACTTTCTCAATCAGCTGGTATGTCTAATCATGGGTTTGAATGAGTTAGAATTATGCCTTTTGATTCGCTTGTCAGTATGCTATGTGAACCATGCTTGCTATTGAACTTTCGTGCCTGTGGAACTTGGGTCAAGTACGTAGAATGAAATTCAAGAGTGGAAGTGCAACAAAGTTTTTGTCATAAAGCTAGTTCCATTACATGCATGATTCTGCTCTCCTCTGAACTTTTTGTCAAATTCTTCATCACTGTAAAAGCTTAGTGTAACTTGCTATGGTCAGAGGATTATTGAGCTTTCAAGATCGAACAAAATTGTGTGCGGCACACATGCTTTGTGGACAAGTGACAGGATAGGAGTTGAATGGACTCTCTTTTTCCAAAGAAAGAGTAAATAAAAGTTTGATGAGTGAAATCATTACTGGGATGGACTAGGGAAAGTAGAGAAAATAGGCATATGAAAGCTCCATTGAATCTATTAATATGATAATTCATGAAAGGTGACTTTAAGTATGGCATTGCATGGTTAGGGAAGGAGAAAGGAACTGATGCATATTCTTGCTTGATGGTTGATCACTTCCTTTGTTCAGCATGGCCGTCATAATTCTAATTTACAATTGCATTAGGTTTCCAAACATGGTGATAACAAGAAGTTAGATAGTTGCCACACGCACCATGAAATATTAGGAATTCCCAACTTTAGTGATTCAATAACTGTACATGTTCCAAAAGGAGTAGCACCATACAATGCTTTTGTTATCATTCATCTTCCAACTATTAGATGCTTACATATATCAGAAATGATCTTCTCAAATTCTGGTTGTGTGCAGCAAATGACAGTGATCAAAGCTCAGGCTGGACTGAAGAACAACGTGAGGCGGCTGAACAAAAGCATCATCCGCGAAGGATCAAACCATGTGATGCATGTGGTTCTCTTTGCACTATTGTGCTTCTTTGTGGTCTACTTGTGGTCTAAGTTTTCACGACGATGATCATCATGACCTAGTTGGAGACTGTAGAGTTGAGGTTGGCTTGAAAATGTTATATATGACATAAAAATACAATCCATTTTCTTGTAAAGCGTCCCAGTAGGAAACAAGCTTGTACTTTCTGTTTTTCTGTTTCGAAAGTTGTGTATGAAAAATGTTTCCTTGAGCCTACCATTGATGAGCTTCTTGCTTATTTGACAGAATTGCAAGGATCCAATACTGCAAACATTGACGCTTTAGTGTATTATGTTTATGAAAGATTTGGATAACATGTCATGGTTAATTGCACACATCTGCACTGGGTGTACAACGATTTGGATTTATTTATAAGTGGGCTTCTTGAACCTAAATTTTGAACTGAAGGTGGTACTTCTATTTACCCAATTTTGCCACAAAGCCCAGATACAAAAGATGCATCCAAGGACACGCGGCAAAAATCAGAATCGATTTTCCATGCCAAATTCCCTTCTTTTACCCAACTGGACTAATGTATCAACATATCCATCCGAAATTCAAATTCTATTTCAAATTCGAATTCGTTGGACCATCGCCCAATTCAGATGAGTGAGAAACTCCACTACTAGAAGTGAATCTTAATACCGTGCCACAACAAGACCAGACGCTTGTCAGTATTAAGGGTATGCTTGATTCACAATAATTAAAGAAAAAGTTTTGTTTATTCGAATTGCGTGTAGATTGTGCAGTATAAAATATAAGGTAGTGTATTAAAAAATAAAAAATAATTGTATGCATTGTTGAAAATTAGGAGAAAGAAATTATTTTGGAAATTTATTATGAATCAAACATATCCAAAAACACTAACATCCCTCTTTTATTGTTTGCTTTAATAAAACATAATTTTACTCTATTATAAAGTTCATTTTCATTTGTCGATTTGTATAAATTATTGCCCTCCATTCTATTTACCTTTTCATAAATTTGTATGAGTGAATATCGCGAGTCTCACATATAACAAAATAATCATTGATTATAAATATATATATATATATATATATATATATATATATATATTTATACACAATATTATAAATAATTTTTTCAACCATAACAGCCATAATGAATAAATATGTATACACATATTATACATTTTTAAATTTTCATTTCGGGAGTTATCATTTTTCTCATCCAAAAATTTCCCCCATTTACATGATATTGTGGTCGCAAGTCTTTATTGGGGTTCCAGAGCCATCGATCAGGCTACCTCTAGATGGGTGTATGAAACTCGTACATACACTGATACACGGAGATGAATGATGATAAACATAAGCCCTTAAATGGTCATTCAGATGATAATCAATTTTATTGACCAACATTATAGACTGGTTTTTAAAGAATTTTTGGCTCAATTCAAGGACGATCAAGAAACCCAACTCGGAATCCACGCTGTAAAAGAATAGAAGTTACCCAGTTATGGCTGGAGCTGAAGGAATACAGGAAACCGATTGCACCTTTCAGTGGGATGAAGATTCTCAGCTATACTACCATGCTAGGTTCCTTGATTGATTCTTTATCATTTCTTTTTCTGTTATTGGCTTCTAATTATTGTTAATCTCTCGTTTCAATACCTTTCTTTACAATTAAACTCGAATAAATGTGTCTTATAATGATTTGTACTCACGCTTTGATATTATTATATTTCTCTTTTTTGTAATTACTTTGATTCAGCACTGGTTTTTACCATGATCCACAAGCGGGGTGGTATTACAGTAGCGTAGATGGACTTTATTACAAATTCGATGATGGGAATTATGTTCTTCTCGAGTCCAATCAGGTATTGTTATTAGCCCGATTTCCCCCCCTAATTTGATCTGAAAAATTAGTTACCCCCGACCCTCCTTGTTTTTGTGGCTGGGGTGGGTGTTTAAGTCTTAGAACTATGAAGATAATTGTTTTATTATTTCTTTAACTCAAGGCTGGTGATCAATCTGAATTATCTAATACTAATTGTGAAGGCGAAGCCTCGGGAGCTGAAAACCAAGGAGCTTCACGTCCTGCTGAATCTTCCTTAGGTCAGCTATATACGCAGATATAAAACTTTTAAGTTCCATAGTTGAGATTTGAGTATGATTCATCCTTAAACCATTTTAGGCAAGTGTGCCATATGTTGTTTATGCATCACCTTTTCATCATCGAAAACTATGTACATGACATTGAAGTGCTGTGTAGATTTGTTTCTCCCATGTTCATGTTATTCTATTTATTTATGTTGCATAGACCACCCAGCGTGTAACGACAGTGACCAATCGGAGTATCCACCTCCAGCATCGGAATGGTAGGCTGAATCTTGACCTATTTTCTTATATTTGTATTCAACTAGTCTTGTTGCCTATGGTGATGGCTAAGCAACTTGCAATGTTAATCAGGCTTGAAGATACTCTTATCGATATGTACTTATCGGGTTATTCTGATCGATCCAAAACTAATGATACACAGGAGCCAAATCTTGCAGCAGATGGTATGTGTGAAATGTTTCTAATTTCTGGGTTTAAAATTTAAATTGAGTCTGTTGCCCAAGAGGCATCTTATTGTGTCTTCTTTGTAGATGATGACATAGAAGAACTGGAAGAAGGTGAATGGATTCCAGACGACCCCAACTTTTTGAGTGATTTAAGCAGCAGTGTAGCAGACGAAGGTACGTCTTGCATGTATAAAAAATTAGTATTGATAGATGCGGAAAAGGTGAGTGTTGATTTACCAAAACATTGGAGTTCGAATTGATGATTTCAAGAACGGTCTTCTGCACAGGTATATCTCCAGAGGAAGAGAATTGGAGAGCTCAATATGGTCAAGTTACTCTACCAAATGAAGAATGGATATCAGAATTGCAGATGGTGGATTTATGGGATTGGGGATTAGTTAAAGGGATTGGAAAAGATGGAAAAGGTGAGGTGGTTAGGCTGGTTGGCCGACTAAAAAAACGCTCTAGCAAGCTCCATCCATCTATATCTTCAGCTCGTGTGAAACTGAAAACTGCTCCAGTATGTGAAGTGTATCTTGATATGGTACGAGTGACTTCAGGTTTGCCATTTACTTAGTCGTCTTTCTTTTGTTGTTCTTATTATTATAGCTCTCTGAACAAGGTTCCCTTTGCTTTGCTTTCTTTGAATTTTGGAAAGCCCTTCACTGTAGAATATATATCATTAACTTACCTGAACGCATGAGAAACTAGAGATGATTTATTAGTCTCTGCAGTCATCGCTGCTTGCTTATTACAAACTTGTTTGGTTCAGCTTTTGTCGAAAATCATTTCTCTGCATCATTTTTCCTGACGTGACAACTTTGATTATTTTTCAAGCTAACGTTCAAAAATCATTTTTTTCGAAAAATCTCTCTCAAACAAACACCGAGTACCCTAAAAACAAAATTGTTGGAGAATTCTGAGACAACTTATGTAATGCATGTGTTAAGAATTGCAGTTTGGCAGTTCTTATCCTCTAGGAGAGTGCCATTATAGATACACAACAAGAAAACCCCTTTCTGCTGTCCTTAGTACCCACATTTCGGTTTCATTGGACTTGGCAAGTGTTTTGAAATTCGTTCAGATCTGCTCTGCTCATTATCTGAGGCCGAGAATTGCATAACTAATACATTATACTCCTGGAATACGAGTATTTGAATTTTCTCAATCTCAAAGCAGAATTTCATGGATGCAGTTCACTGAACGTCCTGATTATAATCTCACATTCATGTTTATGGAACCTCTGTGGCAGAAAAGCTTTTCCAATTTCTTTTCGTTTCTCCACCTCTAAATGTAACCACATGAACAATGATTAATTACCTTGACTCTTTCGACGGAGACGTTAATTTCGTTCTGTTGTGCTCATACTTTGCTGTCTCATTCTCAAAGTGCATGCTAAAACATTTTATGGTTTTCCATTCTTAATGCAAGCTTTACTCCACTTTCCCAATTTTCCAAAATTTTATTTTCCTTGTTATTTGAAAGCAGAAAGAAAGTCGGAGGCAGGGATGCCAATTCCAACACAACATTCCATAAAACTGAAAATTAGCTTTTCATAAATTTGATTCAACTTTCAGAAGATTTAGGCCTTGTTTGATGCACCTTTAACCAAAGAAAAAAGAAAAAAGAAATCTCTCTAATCATTTTCAACCACTCAGTAGATTGATTTGACCTTTTTTCTATTTTAATGCATTTTCTTTACTTTTCAATGACACATCTAAAAATCATTTTATCAATAATCTCTATGAAGCATTCCCTTAAGTCCTCATAATGATTGTGACTTGAGTGGGCATGTTGAAGAAGAGTTAAATATGCACAAGTTTGATAAACTTAACGCTCTCTGTGTTTTCCTTTTCTCTAAAAATTTACTTTTTATCTTGAATATTGGTGGTGGCCACAGAATGTGCCTCGTGGTAGCTTTACGGTGGAAGATAGTATATTAGTGGCTCTTCTTGCGCTGTTGTGATGTTCTTGTGGAAGTTTACTCCACATTTTAGGGGATCATTAATTACAGATGACCATTTGGAGCTGCTCTCTCTGATTTTCTTTTGTTCTCTTTTTCTGCTAGGAACTTTCTGAGGTTGTAGTGATGTAATTATGCAATTTTTATTAGCCTGCTGAGCCCTACCGCCATCATTGTTAGTCGAAATTAAAGGCTATCTTTCTCATGCATAAGCTTGCACACACAAAAATTTGTTCTTTGTTTGTGTCGAATAGATCAGTCATTCTAGTTTTTCCTTCCCCACAGGTCAGGTGTACAGATTGAGGATCCCTAGCTCACAATATTTGGCATCTTTATCTGTTTATGATGCCTCCAATCCAACAAAGGATTGGGGCTTTCCACAATTGTCGGTCGATAAACTTATGAATAAGACACCAAAATATAGTTCAAAGACTGAATCTAAAAGCTCGGAAATTCTTGCTATCCAAGAAGACCAGTCTTTGTCCTCACAGAAGCTCTGCTCATCTAAAAAGGTAACTCCGTCGCTCGACCTGTATGTTATCAGTAAGCACAATCCTCCTTATTAGAAAAACAATGATATTGATAAACTGGAAGGACTTATGCTGATTTTTTTAGGTTGAGTAGTGTGCACCCTAGTAGTTTTGTGGATAATAATGAGTGGTGATGTAAGATGTGATTGATATGGATTGTCGACTTTGACTAGCAGGAGTTAATTTTCGGTAGAAAAAAGTTAAAACGAACAAAGGCTAAATTTGGTTATTTCAGGATCATGTTTACAGGGACAGGGCTGCTGAGAGACGAGCTCTGCACGGTGGCTTTGGTATAGGCCCAGAACAGAAAACATCATTTAACAGTAGAGATTCTGGGTCCGTATCTCCATCCTCTTTACAGCCAGAAGAAGCTGCAGTTGAGGCGAGGAGCATTTCGTTTGGGGAAGGAAGTTATGCCAGAAAAATTCTTGAAAGCATGGGCTGGAAAGAGGTAATCTTCTCAAGACAAATAATGATGGTCAAGAATTTGGACATCTGAGCCGCGAGCTGAGGCTTGGCTTTTTGGCTTGGCTCATTGACATTCGATATGGTGATTGGCTAATGGTGTTAGTATTTTGGTACAGGGGGAGGCACTTGGGCGTGGCTCAAATGGTTTGATTGAACCGTTGCAAGTGATTGGAAACAAAGGAAGCGCTGGTTTGGGCTGGGCTGATGCCAGAAAGTAATCTTCTTACTGCATGGGTGGGTGGGGGGGTGGAGTAGAGTGCATCTCTCTCCATTTCTAGTGAGTGAGCTGTTTGACTAAACTTCTTTTCTTTTCTTTTGTTTTTTTTTTTTTTTTTTTTTTTCCGAAGAAAGCTTTTAGAAATATTTATACTTGGCCTTATTTGTAGAAATGACACTTTTGAAGTTGAGTGGTGCACATATATTACACTGAAAACACACATTCCACTTGGACATCAGGTATACCGTGTACGTACTTCATTCTGGTAAAAAGGGGAGAACAATCGTCACTTTTATGGTCCTTTTTAGTAAGTCGCACTTCTCTATTACAGCACAATTAATGTTGGGTGGAAAAACCCAAATTTGGATTTTTCCACCCAAGAAACCCAAACTTGGGGGGCTATTCTCTAAAGTTGGGGCCAACTTTGGCCCCAACTTCAGAGAATAGCCCCTCCCCCAAAATGCCCACAAATTTTTTAAATTTTTTTCTGACAAAAATGTGTATTGGTGTGTATTCAAGAAAATAAAAAAATTCAAACGTATTTTTAGTGGTGTGTCCAAATGTTCCACATAGTTTTTCTCTTTAAAATTATTTCAGAATAGGTTTTTTCCGTCTAGATTTTTTCCTTTGGTTTTTTCCCCCAACATTAATATTGCTCTTAGAGGTGCATATGTACACATAGTGCACACATCAATTTTGATGTGATGTACTTTAGAGCATACATTATGACGCATTATGATGCATTCTGAAATATGTAATACATGAGTCGAAGTGATTATAAATCGAGGTACGTCATAGCGAGTGTACACCAAATCAGTGTCATTTAACACGGGGCATGATTGTTTCGAAATATTTTCTTCCATACAAGCTCCAAAGTGACCTTGAAAATTGCTCCGAACAAATAATTGATTGATTCTAACAGTAACAGAATCCACCTCCTCGGACGACCATAACAGGGTCCATCTCCTCGGACGGCACCGGTGACGGCATCGTGTATTATCCAGATTCCAGGTTTGATTGGCGCAAAATGTTTTTCCAACGTGATCAATTTCAACTCATTTAGTTAGTAGCTTTTTAATTATCATATTGTATAACTAACGCTAGAATTTATAGGTTCACAAAATGATATCGGATTGTCAAATTTTACCTACCTATCTAGCTATCCATACGACTTCTAAAATTCGGTTACGTGGCGAAACAATTTCGGGTAGCCTCTCTCTCTCTCTCGGGGGTTTTTTTTTTTTAAATAAATATCTTATTTACCATTATTTCAATAAGTAATATACTTTTGACTATAACATTGTAGATCCGGCTGGAATATACCACTGCGCCAACCAGGCGATCTCTATGGTTTACATAATATTAGGTGGCGTATTTAATAACCACCTATCGAAAAGTGTTGTGATCGATAAAATTGTATGATTATGTCAAATATCCATTATATCAACAACTATAACATCCATTATGTTATTATAGCATCGTCCTAACAAGAAATTTAGCTCGTTTTTACTTTTCTTCCAAATACATTACTACGAAAGCTGTCATCTAATTAATGGTAAATTAAAGAGACATGTATGTAGGTGAGGATCTTTCTAAGAAAAAAAGAAAAAATGGCCGTCATTACACATAGTAATTAATTAAATTATCTTTTAATTTGTTAATTAGACCCTAGGTAGACATATATATATGTGTATATACGTGCGTGTATAAATATCCACTACAGATGCATTCGTTATTACGTAGGTGAACTTTGTGTAGAGGTGTCACGAATTGTGTCGATATGTCTATAATATGTTCATGGCTTTCTAGTATTTTCACTCTCTTCATCAATGGGATTTTGAGTTTGGGCATTAATATAAATGCAACAATTAAGTACTTGGTAGGAATTGAAGGGCCTAGTGGTTATGGTTCAAAATCCACAGCTGAACAAGTTGCTCAAGATTGCTTGCGTTGCATGCCAAAAATAACTCGTCTTACAACAATAATCACCGGTAAATATTCTATTTTCACACTTTGTGTTAGTCGTGTTATTTAAAAGTTACACACATATATCATACTGTAAAAAATCAAATGCCCATATGTGATCGAACAAATTAAGTTGTTCATATGCAGATCGATGATTGATATGTGGCCACCCGATGGTGGGGTGCATGTGGATCGGATCATTAGTGTGTATCATACATAGACAATGAATTTGTAGCTAGTTTAATTAATACTTAAAACGAGTGTTCTTGTTTTGAAGATTTTGGAAGATATATTTCCTAATTATTTGAATTGTTTTGTATGTAATAAGGTGCGACGTCTGGCATTGGTGCTGAGACGGCAAGAGTGCTAGCGAAAAATGGTGTGAGAATAATTATTCCGGCGAGGGATTTGAATAAGGCGACACAAGTTAAGGAATGCATTCTAAAGGAGTGTCCATTAGCAGAAATAATATTGCTAGAGATGAACTTGAGTTCATTTGCTTCCATCAAGAAATTTTGTGATGATTTCTTATCACTCGGACTACCTCTTCATGTCCTCATGTATGTGTTTTAATTTTCACTTTCTTTTGCGTTCTTTCTTGTTCACCATTCTTGTTTTATTGAGTGTGGATGAAGAGAGGGCTATACAGAGTAGACAAATATTCTAAATTAAATTAAGTGTCACGATTATCTATTTACAGAAATTGACAGTTGACAAAAAGGAAAAAAAAAAAGATGGATGCTCGAGGGTGCATTGAAAATAATTTTTTTGTATTTTTGTGTGTAGAAACAATGCAGGCAAATATTCTCACAGATTGGAGTACTCTGAAGACAAAATTGAGATGACATTTGCCACAAATTACATGGGTATATTTTCCTATTTCGTACACGTTATACCAAATTACCAAGCATTTCAAGGAAAAATAGATCAAGGAAAAAAAAAGAGTTTGCATAGTATTATTTACAGCTACAAATTAAATTTCATTCATTTTTTTAATTTTTAATTTTTAATTTTAAATTTTTTTATTTTTCCCCCTCCATTTCAGGTCCTTTTCTATTAACAGAAATACTGCTAGAGAAAATGGTGGAGACAGCAGTAGAGAGTGGCATTCAAGGAAGAATAGTAAATGTTTCTTCAGTAACACACAAATGGGTGAACAAAGAAGACTTTCATTTCACTAAGATGCTCAATCCAAAGAGGTAACCCATGCATATATATGTTAAATGAGAAATTAATACTCACGCAATTACTGATCCAATTAATGTCTTCTTGACTGTCTCATTTATCAAAACAGTTAGCGTTATTGAACTTGACTGTCTCATTTATCAAAACAGTTAGCGTTATTGAACTTATACTTGATAATGTATTTTAGCTGTTGTTGATTGGAGGAGACAATTAATGAAACAAAAATAAGAATTGAGATAACGCATTTCATCATGCATTCTAATAAAACTATCTGTCTATCTATTTTGACTTGTTTAAATATATTCATGCAGTTATAATGCAACTTGTGCTTATGCTCAATCAAAACTAGCCAACATTTTGCATGCCAAGGAATTGGCGAGACGGCTCAAGGTAAAAATTCAATTAATTAGTGTACACAAATCTAACTAATTTATGCTCAACGCGACCATAATAACATCTTTTTTCGACTTTTTATTTTTTGGTCTTGTCATACTTTTTATATATACTAGTATTTTTAAAATGCATTCTTGTGAGATTTATAATGAGATTATAATTTAAAATATATGTAAAATAAAAATTATAATAACATATTTTCATTTTTTATGGTAAAAAGATATGGATTGGAGATTTAAAAAAATCACACATGATAATAACCCGGATTTGAGGAATAATGAGTGATTCTATCAAAAGATGAGTGGTGATAAGTCGAGTTGGAAAAGACATGTAGAAGCGATAAAACTCGTTGCCATAATTAAAAATTGATTTTTTAATTCAGAAAAATAGGTAAAAGTGGCGGGAAAATGTGCTGGTTTTATTAATAATATATAGATATAGATTTATTTATTTGGTGGAAATTAATCTAACAGGCAAGAAGTGCAAATGTAACAGTCAATGCCTTGCACCCAGGAGTTGTCAAGACTGGAATTATTAGGGATTACAAAGGCTTTTTTTCAGGCATGCAATATTTGTCTTCTTCTCTTTTTTTCCTTTTTCTTTTTTTTTTCTCTCTTTTTTAAAACTATTTTTGTATATATTGCAATAAACCAAGCTAACACAAGTAACTAGAGTACTTTTGAAATTTGCAGATTCTATTTGTTTCATGATCTCCAAGTTCCTAAAGACACTGTCACAGGTTCTCTACATTCTCTTCTCCATCTTTGGTTGAAAATCCAATTATGCTCGGTTATATCTCCGCAGACAAATACGACTTACGAAATTAATACAATAAGGGTAGTTTATAAATGTTTTTAATGGATTTTAATGTAAAAGAGGAGAGAGAATGAGTCGAGTTGAGTGGTGGGGATTTGTGAATGTGATGAGATATGTGGATGTGATTGATTTAGAGTAAAGAAAGAATTAATAAAAAAATAATAAAAATTGGCAAAAAGCTTTAAAAAGAGTTGCGCTAAGAATTGATCTAATCCTGATGTAAGCCGAAAATGACTATATCTACATGACATGTGTCTTAAATGTAATAGAGTCGACATCATTATATAACGCTTTGCAACGTAATTTTCAGGGTGCAGCAACAACATGCTATGTTGCATTAAGCCCCAATATTTGTGGGGCAAGTGGCAATTACTTTGTAGATTGTAACGCGGGCCCGTGCTCAGCCTTAGCGAACGACGAAATTGAAGCACACAAGCTGTGGGAGCCAACTCGCCAGGCTTTCATAAAGGGGCAATTACTTTAAGCCCATAAGCTGAATATATATTGAAACCGAGTTGATTGGTAGATATTTGCATGACGATCTCGATTCTCGACACGTCTCGTTTGAATTGTGTATGACACAAATATGTAATATTCTTTAGAAAATAGAAGGGTAAATTAAATAGAAAGTCGTATGTAAAATAAAAGTATTACTAGCATGAAATAAAAAATTCCGATACCATGTATAAATGATAAAACGATAAAGTATGTATAAGAATTTAAGTAAGAAATCAAAATGAAATACAAAAACATAAATTTTGAAGAGGGTAATTTACACCTTATGCTCTCAATCTCCTCAATTTCACAATTTTGTCCCCAACCTTCTTTTTCCGTCGTTATGGATCCTAACCTTCAACCTTTTCGAAAATATCGTGACATTGGTACTCTTCTCTTTAAGTTATTTAGTACTTATTCAGGGGTAAATTTGTAAATAAATAAATACAAATTTACATTGAACATTCAATAAAAAGTGTGAAAAAAAATCAAAGGGGAACGCATAATGTGGGATTGAAAATAAACTTTTAGAAATTAGATGAACGAGTGTGTGAAAGATGGGCACTAAACAGGCACTTAAGCTTCTTAAAAAAAAAAAAAGAAAAGAAAAGAAAAGAAAGGAAAAAGAAAAAGAAAAAGAAAAAAGAGAAAAGGCACTTAAGCTTTAAGGTTGGCTTTCAAAAAAGAGTTAAGCTTTGTTAGAATCCCACATCGGGTTATGAGGATATGTAAGATCTAATTTATAAGGTGAGGGTAAACTTACCATAACAAACCGATTTTGTTAGGAGGAGTTAGGTCCAATATCCTAATATAGTATCAAAGTTAGGCCCAATTATACCTTATATCCTAATAATAAGCCTTAAGGTTAAGGGGGTGATAGCCTAACCTTTATTTTAATCTATTTTTATTTATTCTTTCTTTTGGTCAAACCAATTACATCTATATATCTCATGGGGCCTATATATATTAGTATTTTCTCCCGTGCGTGTACGGGGAAATTTATGACCAAATTATAATTTAAAATATGTGTAAAATAAAAATTATAATAACATATTTTCCTTTTTTTCATGTTAAAAATATATGGATGGAAGATTTAAAAAGATCACACATGATAATACCTGGATTGGAGGGATAATGAGTGATTCTATCAAAAGATCAGGGGTGATAATAACGGGAAATTATCTATGGATTGAAAATTAGGTATTTGTGCTTGAGTGAGAAATATAAATAAAATAGTATTTTTTAATTCTTAAAATTATAAGATTGAGCGGAACTGATCTCATTTTATTAATATATAGATTGGATAAATTTATACCATTCAATTCCACTCATCTTTTCTCCTCTTTTATATAAAAATTCATTAAAAATCATAAAAAAAAAAAAATTCAATCTTACCACCCTTTAAATAAACGGTTTTTACTGTGGTACACTTTTAAAAGTTTGAGGACGTATATGTAGCAAATGGTAAGTTAGAGATAATGGTGTCCCGCTTATAAAGATTGGGACCCTGTTAGAACTTCTGGTTTTTACTCTCAACTGTAAAATTAAAAACTGAAAACGAAGCCCACTGCTGAGCAAAATGTGCTGTAGATGATCACCGTAGAGGCTGACCGTGTTGGCGAGTGGAAAAATGGGTCTGAAAATCGAAGGCAAAGTGGAAAAGGTGGATGGGAAATTGCTGAGCTACACCGATTTTGTTGAAAAATACCTGGTTCAAAACCGGCCCGTAATTCTCACCGGGCTTATGGACGATTGGCGGGCTTGCAAAGACTGGGTTTTGGACAACGGCGACCCCAATCTGCGTTTCTTCTCCACTTACTTCGGAAATTCTAGGGTTCAGGTAATGAGAGCATACGACGCCGTTTCCGGTTCTTTGTTTTTTCTGTTGCTTATCGGATATAAAGACATGGTGTCGAATGTATGGATTTGTAGGTTGCGAATTGTGGGACGAAGGAATTTACGGACCAGAAAAGGGCAGAAATGTCGGTTTCGGAGTTTGTTGATCAATGGATTCAGCTTTCTGCTGCTAGGAAGGATAATGGCCCCGTTGGGGATTCACTCCTTTATTTAAAGGATTGGCATTTTGTTAAGGTGTGCAATAAAATTTCCTCTTTTCTTCTGAAAGCTATCGGGGAAGGGAGAAAGAAATCCCCAATTGAATGACATGGTTTCGCTTAATGTGACAGAGATTTAAAAATAATTACTTTTACTTAGTAATTTTCTACCATACATGGAAAATAAAAATTCACATTCTCCATAACATTTACTTACTTTGTAATTAGAAAATCACTTCTCTTCCACAAAGAGCTTCTCAAACAAGCTCCAAATAATATACAAGGCTAGGATGCCACTTTTAAGGGGATGAATATGGCGATTAGCATACTTGGGGTATATTCCATTGACAACATGATATGCCTATGATTTATGAACATTTTTAGAAATTGAAACTGGTATATTCTTGTTTAGTTGTGTCGAAATGTCTACCTTCTGTTTATTCTCTATGTAACTTGTGAATGTAGGTATGATGTATCTTTTATTAACGCAAAAGATCCAATGCCCACATGTAGGCAACTTAATTGCCCACATGTGGGCCAACGATTGACACTTGGCCACCCCATGACGCTGGTTTTCTCCCTGCACCCGAGAGAGCTAAGTCAATCATCGGCAACTTTGGACCATTAGTGCAGTTATTAAACGTATTCTTTTCCATTTTATTTGAAATTTTGTTGCTTTTGCTATATCCATCTTTCCAGTGGTGAAATATTTATCCCTGTAAAACCAGTATAATAAGGACTAAAATTAAAAACTGAGAAACATAAAATATTCTCTTTTACTCTTTTTTCCAGGTTCCATGTCCTTGATTCTAAAGATTAGACATATTCCAATTCTGGAGTTTTGGACTTAATATTCCTCATGGTACTGATGACCAAGTCTATCTAATAACTTAAACTAGTGTTATCACTAATCACATCAGACCTAAGATCGCCTAATTATGATGTTGACCTGTTGAGCTTATTTGACATTTGCAGGAGTATCCAGATTATGTTGCTTACAACACTCCGAAGTTCTTCTGTGATGATTGGTTGAATCTGTATCTTGACAAGTATCCCATGCATAGTGACCCCAATACTTGCCAAAACAGAAATGATATTATGTGCTCTGACTATCGGTTTGTATACATGGGAGCAAAAGGTTTGAGCATAAATGCGGTCAAACATTTTCATCAGATGATAGTATCATAGTTGATGATTCTTTCACAAACCGGATGTAACTTCTACATGGACATTTTAAAGTGATATTTTGAATTTGATGTGTCACTATTTCATCTCACTTTTTCATCTTTCAATTGAAAATGTCCGTTTAGAATTACTATAATGTTTCTCACTAGTTAACTTGAAAGCAATGTGATGCTGATGATTTGGCTTGCAGATACGTGGACCCCACTTCATGCTGATGTTTTCAGGTCGTACAGTTGGTCGGCTAATGTGTGTGGCAGGAAGCAGTGGTATTTTCTGCCTCCAAGTCAACATCACCTTGTGCTTGACAGGTATGGTTATATTTTATGTGATTGCTTGAATTTCTGAGCTGATAATAATAGTTGGCGTCTTTTGATGTAATGGATGAGAGGAAATGGAGGCTTAATAGAATGGGAGCAGAATAAAACTTTTAAATACAATGGCAGGAAATGAAAGGTTGAAATGGATGTACAATTTTTCGTACTGAGCATCTCGGAAATCACAGTCTTGTTAGCAAATAATTCTGTTTTGAAATAGAATTAGATTCTTTGAAAATAAGTGGTGGAGTTTTATGTAGTACACAGGGGTCCCATGAGATATGTGGACGTGATTAGTTTGACGAAATTCTATTTTGAAATAGATAGTTTGCTAGCAGGGGCATAATAAGCTATAAGTGGCTCTTGGAAATCGTCTTCTCATCCTTCCATTGCTGTATCTTTCTTAACCGGGTGTTTTTTCATGGTTAAAATAAGATTTACGCTTTTGTATGTTATTCAGGCATATGAAATCTTCAGTGTACAATATTTTCGAGGATGTCTGCAAAACAAAATTCACGGGTTTTGATCAGGTACTTGCTTGTTAAGTAATATTCACCTTTCGTCTCCTTTTCCATTTTGTTTTTCCTTGTTTAATGCAGAGTTAGTCATGCCGAGTTACTTTCTTTCTACCAATCCAGGCTACCTGGTGGGAATGCACTCAGGAGAAAAACGAAATAATCTTTGTGCCCAGTGGGTGGTATCATCAAGTTCATAATCTGGTAAAATTTTGCTTAGTGCAATAATTATTCTCACTCAAAAGAAACTTAGGTTGTATTGAAACATATATAAATGATGTATTAGATGATGGTTTTGTGAATGGATCATAATTTTTTCAGGAAGATACAATATCAATTAATCACAACTGGTTCAATGGTCACAATATTTCTTGGGTGGTAAGTGTAGAAATTTTTTACGCTATGCTGATCAAAATCCTTATAGTAATCAAAGATTCAAGCTGTTAAATTACGTTCTTATTTCATTTCATCAGTGGGATTTGCTTTTGAAAGAGTATCACGAGGCGAGGGAGTATATTGAAGACATCAAAGACATATGCGATGATTTCGAGGGGCTCTGCCAGCGAAATCTTGCAGCTAATGCAGGTACACCATAAACCTTACTAAAAAAAAATCCTTCCTAAGGTTACTTTTGACTTTGACTAGTAGTAAAACTGTAGAAGTTGATTTTTAGGTAAAAAAGGGTAAACTCAAATAGAGGATAAAGTTTACCATATTAAACCGCATGTCTTTTGTAGGAATGAATTTCTATGACTTCTTCACTTTCATGGTGCGGTTTTCCTTTGCGAACGTGGTATTACTTTGCAACCTTGCAAGTGACAGTAAAAATCTATGCTGGAGTTCATCACAAGTGGTTCCACTTGTGATTTTCAATCTTAAATCCATACAATGTATTGCTTTGAAGATGAAATCAACAGGCCAGTGGGAAAACTCTGGCGTCGCCATTGATCTGAGGGGATCCATGGAGGATCAAATATTTAAGGAATTTTGCACTCTTATGGCAAGAGCATACGGCACTCTGTGTGAGAAGTCTGAAATGAAGGCTGATTCGAACGGAGCCTCATTGGAAAACATGGAACTAAAATTTCCGGATTTTTCTGGTTCTCGAATTTGTACACCTGAAGATCTTGTTATGTTTATAGACTGTACTTTAAAACTTAGTTGAACTTAAACTGAATGGACATGGCACGATGGCATGCCATGCTATTGACCTTTTTCATTCGCCGATCAAACGATAAACCATGACTCGAGTTTCACAAACTATTAAAGGGGCTTTAAATCATTATTTTTTCAGGAAGTTACCAAAGGATCATGTTACAGATATAACATATATTCTTAGTAGGATCTCGTTTTTCCATACGTCACATCAGTTTAAAATTCATGGTTATCAAATGGCTTATATGTGCGTATGTATGTGTATAGTTTACAATTTTTTGTACGATCTCAAGTAAGGGTTCATGGAAATGTTATGTTCTCAGTGCTGGGATAATTTTTATTGTTTCAGCGTTGATGTGGCGTGCTAGGATTGGGCTTGCATTACTTAAACTATCAATCCTGCCCTTATTTAATGGGAACCAGAGAATGAGCTGTTCCTTAAGACATGGGCTGACTATTGTTGTTTGGATTCTTTGACTTTGACCAATTTCAATAACATTTTCCAAACCTAGCTGGTAAGAAGATTCTTTGATTTCCAATGACAGCATGTTTTAAGGAGGCAAAAAGTTACAGTTGTCTATGTAGATTGTCCCAAATTTACTCTCTGTAGAAAAAAGGAATTAGACCTCAAGTGGATGATAATTTTGCCATCTGACACAAAAAATATCATAAAAGTCAAAAATTACTGTCTGAGAGCATCACATTTCACACCAGAGCTATTAGCAACTCTTAAGACGACGATTATTTGACAGAACACAATATTACATGTTTTGATCAATACTTTTAGCGTGTTTAATTCAATTATTTTTTACAATATTATTATAAATTTTATTAGGCACTGTATGATGTCATTGAGTAACGACATCTCTGCAAAGTGAAAATAGAGCAAGTGAGAAGAACCAAATGAATCTATAAAACAATGTCAAGGCTAAACTTGATGATTATAATTTTAATTGTAAGTGCTGAGAAAACCCACGTTGTTGGTCAGACAAGTTTTGCATTTTTCAATTAATGATTATTGTTAATGATTATTGTTAATCGCAAACAAACAAATCTGCATTGGTGGCCTAACTGAGATACACTGATTGTTTTTATTTGCTTCTGTCTTTGTCTGCATGCTTCTTGATGTAATTGATCTTGCAATTTTACCCATAAAACCCTTTTGAAATTGTCTGGTTATGTGACAAATTACAATTTTAAATTGGGACACTTTGATTACTTCAATGATGGCTGACCCTATATGCATGGTTGCAAATAAAGATACGTATCATGGATAGTTTGTTTGTTAAAAATCACTGGTTCGATTCAGTGAAAATTAAACAGACATCTCAATTTTGCTACTTTTTATTATTCATATATTTCGTGATTCCGTAGCCTCTCAATTTAAAAGTTAATTTTTTAAAAAATAAAAATTTGACAGACGACAGCCTTAAATTCCAACGGATCAAGATCCTCGATGTACATACTAATAAAACACGGGAGTGGCAAGAGGTCAATCAATAACCTAAGAATATAGAACATAGTATTTAGTTAATTATAGCTCGCGACAGTAATATTAGATTTGTCATGAAACAAATAAAAATACTTAAGATGGAAAAGCAAACTCTGTTATATTATCAATTTCTGAAATAAAAAATTTACATCAGATCTGGAAGATCTAACAAGCAATGGATCTATTGAGAGGAAAACTATAAAGATGACCCACCTCATTACTCACTTCAAAGAATTGGACCCAAAAAGGAAGGGGAAAAAAAAGGGAAAAAAAGGACTAGAAGGGACCATAATTAGGTTATAACTCTACATTTTATGGACACCTAGAGTTCCTTCCAGGACCTCCATAATAAAAATAATTTCCCCAAACATTATTTTTTCCAGCTTTTATATCATAACAATTTGGATGATCAGCCAATAAATGAAGATTAGAAAGTGGGATCAAACTATTATCCCAATCAACAACTTGCAAATTTCTGAAATAAGATGCTTTCCCAAATCCTTCATCTGCAAAATGCCCACTTCCCATCTGTGTTGATGTGTGATATCCCATTGATCTTGTGTTCACTATTTCTCCTCCAAATTGTATCATGCTTGCATGGGTTTGTAGATGACTGAACAAGAACGACGGCCAGTACCCGACTAGCAGCCCCGACCCGAACTCCAGCCACCAGTGTCCATGCTTCGGGTCCTGCAAACGATGAATGAGACAAATCGCGTTACATTAAATGCCAACTAGGGGGCAAGTTTTGAAGCTGAATCACGGTGGAGACTGTGAGACATGTGGATAATAATGAGCAGTAATTTGATATGCATGGTTGATATTGAAATTTGACTTTGACTTTGACTGAACAGTAAATGTTAATTTGTAGGTAGAAAAAAGTTGGGACGTAAAGGAGATACTTGTTTTTGCGTAGACGTAAAAAGGCTTTGTGCATAAGTGTGATGTAATGCCAATAGAACCAGACTGAGCTCATGCTAATGCAATTGGAGCCAAGAGGTTTTTAGGTCAATTAGTAGCCAATAATTAATTATTAAGAAAGAAGAAGATAAACCAGACGACTCCATAGTCCATGCACTTAGGCAAAAGAAAGAGAATCTCACAATTTTATATTAGAAACAATGGTCAATCTCCTAAAATGTCATTTTCTGTGCATCAAACTTGTCCTTGTTGATTAAAGAATTAGTTTAACTAATGGCGAAATCTAAGCACGGTTGAATCCGAAAGTTGACATTTTTCGAGCATCACAATCCAAGAAACTGCCGAAAACACCAAGTTTACCTAATTGTGAGTTGTTGAAAGCCTGTTTTTCTTTTTCAGCTTTTTGTCAACTATTGTTTAGATTTGTTAGTATAGTACACATCTAGAACAACCTATGACGTACCTTCCAAATCATTATGCCGATATCGAACTGTCTCCCATGGTAGGACGACCGTGGAGAGATCGCTGCTCCAATAGCAATCTTGTTGTTGATTTGGACGAAGCCGGAGCATAACAAGTTGTAGCATCCCGTCGCTTGGTATGCGTCCGTCTGCACGTAATTTACAACAAACACATCAATAACTCGACTCCCATAATTAGTATTTGTTGAAGATAATATTAAATAATATAAATTGGAACCATTCTGTCAGTTTAAGCTTCTGGATTAAGTGGTTGTACGATATCATATTGAAAACACGAAAAGAAGTCTATATACTCACCGTCCAGTAAGTGAAGAACCTAGGATAGTTGTCTCCATACAACTCTGGGCTGATCTGAAGATAGGAAAAAAAGGGATTTTTTCAGATGTAAAGTTATTAGAGAAATTAAGAATTATACGCTAAATATTTATAGGGTAAATTTAATGAATGGTCATTGAACTTTCAAGATGTAACTAATTACTCACTGAACTTTGAAATGTAATTAAATACTCACTGAATTTTATTTAACTTCATTTATTCATCACTCGTTAACTCAATATTTATTCTATTAACGTATTGCACCAATTCCAATGACGATATCATACATGTGACTAATTAGATCAATTGCTAGTATAAAAAGCCTACTCAAATATGACGAAAAGTTATATAAACAATAAGAAACGCGACACAAGTATTGTTTCAGACATTGGTATTTCTAATAGTTTATTTAGTTTTTCTTTGATTTAAGTTCCAATAGATGAATTTATTTTGCCAATAATTAGTCTAACTGTCTCTACGAAGAATATTATTAGTCATATATACATAATTCTTAAATATATTTAAATATTGAGTTAAAGAGTGATTATTAGTTGACATTAAGTAAAGTTCGGTGAGTATTCAGTTATATTTTAAAGTTCAGTGAGTAATTAAGGACATCTTGAAAGTTTGGTGACCATTCATTAAATTTACCCAATATTTATTTATATACGTACCTGCCAACCGGCTTCAATGGTATTAAGATCATTGCCAAATGTACCAGAAATGACCCATAGCTGCGATAGACTGAATTCGTATTGGTCTGTTACTCGGGGTGTCCACACATTTATACTGGCCTTTGCTCCGAAATATTGATCTCCATTGACAAAAGCAACTGCATGCTAAACTCGCAAGCATAGTATAATACCAAGTTACATAATTTCAGAAGGCATTTCTGTGTTCTGGGAGTACTGAAACTCGGATACTCTAACTCACGTGTTGGTAGGGAAATATGCGACCCATTTGAACAAGATCAAAGTTTGATCCTGTACAAATGATCTTGTTCAAATGGGCCCTCATGGGCATGTTCCCATACCAACGCACGGGTAGGGGAACATTACTGCTCCACACAATTGACACTAACAACCTAAGGGCTTGTTTTATGTACAATAATTGTGTATGATGTAGATTTATTAGAACGATTTGTTAGATGTGTGGTTGAAAATTTGAAAAACTATATTAAAAAATATAAAATAATTATATGAGTAGTTGAACATGATGATAAAAAAAAAATTAATGGAAATTAATAAAAAATTTATTGTGTATAAAACAGGACATGAGAAGGGGAGTGACATTATGTTGACTCTATGTACACAGCCTGACATTTGTTGACTTAGATTATTGAGTTCTCAATGGTATCAAAACTTTTTTCTCCGGGTTGACTGGGGAGTTTGATAGATTAGACCTTTAGAATGATCCATATGGGTTGCTAATTAAAGAAAAAAATATATAGTTGCAAATTGCAATTTTATTGATCTTGATTTTGACATACTAACTAACCTCATGATCACTGCTCGTCGTGTCTCGTCGAACGCCTCGTCTGATTCTTCTTCGTCCGAATCTGCGAATCGAATTAGCCCTAAGAACATCTTTCTCCGTCGTCCTCCTGATCGGAACAGTACCTTCCGGGCATGTTTCGCCGGAATATTCTGCCCATAGTTGAAATCCTGTCGAGTTCATCGACTCGTGCCCCTTTGGCCTCTCCGGTGGGTCCTACATTACATTTGTTTACATGAACAAACTTCATTATGCTGTCCAGTTCTGTCTAGTACAGTATGTTAAATGTTTATGTTCGAAGAGAAAAAGATGAATCTTAGTAGGGTACCAATGGCTTCTGTCCTTTGAGAAGAGGATGATCAAATGCTGGTTGAAGATGAGATTCAACACAATCAATCAAATCCCCATCTGGGCTCTGTAAAATTTGAACAAAACAACAAAAGCCCCCATTAAACCTCGTACTCAATATCTACATTAACAAACAGACAAAGAAAAAACAAGGAAAAAGGAAAAAAGAAAAGAGAACAGTACCTTAATAGTCTTAATGGCAGGCTTGTTAATTTTGTTGAGGTAATTTCTGACTGTCTTCAATTTGAGGAGCTGGTGGCGTGGCCGGAAAGTCTGATTGCGGCCGTCGGAATCCGACGAGAGGGAATTGGACAAGACAGGAGAACATAAGAAAGCAACAAAAATGCAAATGATTGGGATAGTTCTGTAAGATTTGAAAGAAACAGAAGTAGTAGAAGAAGCAGGGGAAGAAGCCATTTTTGTTGTTGTTTTTTCTTGATTCAACTGGGTTGTGTTTGTATGTATTTCTGTTGTCTTGTTGTAATGAAATCCCATGTTTCATTCGAAAATTTTGTCCATGGAAACTCAAAATCCATACAAAATAACACAAGAATTCAGAGGAAAAGTTAAAGGACTTCAGAGTTTCACCATTTTTTAAAACAACTATTTCTCTCTCTCTCTCTCTATTATAGTCTACATATGTATAATCAATATATTATTACAGAGATTATCTGACATACAGAAACTTGAGGCCTGAGGACTCATTAAATTAAATATATATTAGTTGTGGTCCAAAGGTTTTTTTTAGGGTACAATTCAAATGGGCAGAGGGGTACTGAAATTTGCACCAAATTCATTTATTGTTTGTCGACGTCAAGGAAAATATGCTAGATTTTACACTAGTACCTGGTATACTATTTTCCCAATAAAATCAGATAGTAGATGGTAATTTTTATGATAAAATTAAGAAGATTAACGAGTTTTTCCATAGAGTAGGGCAGGAGAAGGTTTTCTTGAAGAAGATAAAGGCGGATAATTTATTTCACTTTTCGTTCCCATGAAGAAAACCTCCTCAAACGGACTGTGATAATATATTCCACAGTGATTAATTGTTATTTGTTTTACACATTTGTTGTTTGATTGCACACTGTAAAAGGAAATGGTTTTATAAGGTACAATAATTTTAAGCACAATTTAAATCAATTACAGGAAAATATTTTCTCAGGGGGTAAATAGTTTTTCATTTATCAGGCAAATATTTTCCAGATAAATGTTTTCAAACTTGCAATCAAACACACCCCAATAAAGACTTGATATGATGACGTATTCAAGTTATTCAATATATTACGGCCTTGTTCTTTTGGGTATAAAGTTGCTGTGCAAGATATTCCGTGTAAAATATATTGTTAATATTATATTAGAAAATGTGTATGGTCAAAAATAGAAGTGAGAAAATTTTTTGGTAACGTTATACCCCAAAAGGACAAGGCTGTATCATTTTTGAATCAATAACATTACAAATATCATTTATAAATTAACATAGTACCAAGTGTTATCATTTTCGAATTTATAAAGCTAAGAATAACATTTTATTTATAATTGGTTATCAATATAAAGTCGAAGAGTATTAACATGATATTTGCATTTCACCATATGGAAAAAAATTACAAATCTTTCTTGGAGATCTAGAATCTTGGGTATTAACCGTGAAGCAATCAATTCTGGCATAATGGGTGGCATTATTTATTAAATTGTCTTTTCTATGTGCGTGTGGAATGATTGATTGGCGCAAGTCTAATTGATCTTTCAAGAAATCTTAAATTTTTACCATATGATATGACTGTATAAGAGCTAACAACGAGTAGTTAACTCAGTACGGGCTCCATTCTTTTATCTATGCGTGTCCATATGAAATGATCATATGAAATGACTCATCATAAGCTGGAGATTTTTAAGTCTTCTTATATCCAGTTCTTATGCGCGACAATGAATCTGATATAATGGATATTGACATCTCAAGTTGTACTCATGCGTAAATTACATTAAAAAAAAAAAATTTAGAAGCCATTTAAACAATAAAATTATTGTTTTATTTGCATTTTAATTTTCAAATATCAATTTTTAATATCATTATGTTTTATATTTTCAACAAACGGAAAAAGATAATGCTGTTATGAATAATTGAGAATAATTTGGTGGTTATGAATTATGAGGAATAATTTGGTGGAGGAATAATTTGGTGGAGAAATAATTTGGTAAAATATGTAATTATTATATGTGAATGACTATTATACCCTTGATGAAATTATGTAATTACGATTGTCTTGAATTCGAAGTTTCACTATAAATAGGGCGGTTATTAATGAAATTAATTCTTGTGAATTCGTAGAATTCGTCTCTAAATTCTCTACATTGTTTGATACTTTTATATGCGTTATCAATGTAGTCTCAGCGAATTTGAGTAATATGAAGGGAGTATGCTTTCTGGTTGCATCTTATAGATGATCTACGTATCGAAGCGATTATTATAAATAACCTTAATCCATCTCCAATCAATACTTATCTTTCTTTTCTCTCTTATCTTTTTCCCACTTTCTCACGTCTCACTCTCTCTATCTTACGTCATTCACATGAAAACATTTATGCGAGAAAGAGTTGTGGGCAATTCAAGAATAGTGGAGGAAATACGTCGTGTTGATTCTTCCTCCACAGAAAAAGGAAAAGGTATATATATTATATTACTTTATAATATAATAATATATTAAACTATAATATTCGTTTTCGAGATATAATGAGCATACATTATCAAAATCAAATTTTCTCGACTCCATTATACTCGATTTAACGAGAGCTTGATTTGACACCAACATTGATAGGGTAATAACTTCGTTTTGAAATATGTTATTATCAAACTTTCAAAATTTACAAATCGATTACACTAACTTTTGAAAAAGTTACAAAATAGTCCTTGAACATTTTGATATTGATAAATTGAAGTAGAAAGGAGATAATTTTCAATCGTAAAACATTGATAAAATATTTTGACAATTTTACCTTTGCGAATTGGAATGGACAATTTTACCCTTAGGGTAAAGCGAGCCTAATTTTGACAGTGAAAAATGGATAGAATATTCATGAAGAAATTCTAAATCCATTGATTATATAAAATGGCTTGAAGTCCATTTGAGTTAAAAGATCGGAATATTATTTTAACTAGAAGAATTCAATTACATAATGTCTTATTAGAAGGATAAGTGTCTTTCTTGTAGAAGTAATGAGTATTTGTTCTAGAAGAACAAATTTGCTCCGTAGAAGCGATTGAATATTTAATTCTACTTTATTTCTTTGCAATACCTCCTACTTGATGATGGGTTCAGCGTCACTAAGCGGAAGGTTTATATATTTACTGCACTTTATATGCTAAGTGATGGGTAATACTTTCTACTAAGCAGATCCTACTCTGAAGAAGTAGTTAATCATTATGCAATTTAATTCTACTTAATTTAAATTCCGTAAATTTATATTTATTGTAATAATTCCCATAAGGTAGGTTCGACCACCTATTTGAGGAAATTTAATTTACGCAATTTAAATTTATACACTTTATAGTTTGAGTATATTTCCAATGTGGTGGGTAATACCACGATTGGTGTGCATATTTCAATGTGGTGGAGTTATACTACGATTGGTTATAGCGAATCCTACTCGGAAGAAGTAGTTGATCAAATATTCTAATCATACTCTAAAGTAGTAGGCGATGAGAATAAAATTACTTCTTCATATATACAGAATATGAATGGAGAAAATTGAGCAAGTGGTACTTGAAGTTACCATTGGATAAATAGGCGAAAGTAAAATCTTTGAATAGATCCCATGTTGATAAATTAAAGAAAATATATCGCATGGAAAGCTTATATGAAGTAATCTCATCGATGATATGAGATTGTATTAATATGAGAATAAAATGCTTTCTTGAAGAAGCAAAATCACTAGATATCGTATTTGAATAAAGCCAATATGATATTATTATTACTCGAGGAAGAAGTACAAAGCGATTCGAAGTGGAATATATTGAGAATATCAAAAGATGGCATTAAACATTGAAAATATAGAAATGCAAAAAGAATATACATCTTGAATCCATAAATGAGGGATGCGTCTCGAAGTATAAATACTTTCAAGTAACTCTGCCACCATCAACATTAGGATTCATAATGAAATATTTAAAGGATCCGAATTTCTTTTAAGACTTGACACATTGATGCAGTGGTGATGGACCAGGCTTCAGATTCTTGAACATATGCATGAAATTTGATGAGTAGTTCATCAACGGTACTAAGCGAGAGATAAGTATTTTCTCATTGAATGAGAGATAAACTTATTATTTACACACGATCTAGAAAGCAGCTAGTAAGCCATCAAAGAAATTATTAATATTCAACAAACCTATTGGTTTGACATGAAAGTTCTTTGTGCGAGGCTATATTGAATATTTCCTCCATTGTGTTGTAGCCACCTGGAAGGACAATGAAAGCATCACTATTATTCATCATATACATCATGCGATTGTGGATGGATTGCGCTTGTAGCCCCAACCTCTTTGGACCCATGGTAGAAGCGGCTCCAATTGAGGTATTAGATCAACTAGATGGAAAGGTATTACACTCGAAACTCTTATTCCCAATGATTGGCGGCCATTATAATTCTAGCTAAAAGTTTGTTGTTGGTTCCTCGTATAGTATATTGATTTCTTGTCTCTAACTCTTTTACAAGTCGGTTTGCCATATCCACATATTGGATATGGCCTACAATTAGATCCACCAAGAATACATCACGGTTTTAATATGGCGAGGTAAAGGTGACTTGTATGAGATGATTCTAAAATCTCCATATCCATCTCTACTCCTATCTTTTTTTTTACACTATACTTTTAATGTATGAACATGAGAGATATATGAATCCCTCTATTTAAAGAAAAATTTTCAAACCAATAATTGAGTGCACTATTTACTTTTTGACAAATATGAAAGAGAAAAATCTGAGAAAAAAAAATTTAAGTGAAAATGACATATATACATCGGTGATAGAAAATAAGCGGAAAAAATCGAAAATCAAAAGCGATATTTACAAATAAAAGAAAAATATTGATATTCTATATTACATAAATTTGTCTTACATAAATATGGGAAAATCATTATACTAAGTTATTCTACTAAATTTACAAACAGGATCTTCTAAAGTAAGTTTTTCAAGGCATGTAGCGTTTGTTGATCTTTGAATTTGGCCCATAAGGCCATTAGCTCACCTGTATGCGTGTCCACTAGGATGTGTCTCAAGAGCCTGTTGAATATCATCCAAAGGCTCCTTACTCAATCCATCCTTAATGAATGCTATTTTATTTTCTCGATTTCTGGACAAGTACCCCATAGATTTACATCGAGTGTCACATGTCCATCGAGCACACTTGTAGCATCCTCATAATTTTTTTGCTCTCCGTTTCTTTGAAAAACTACTTTTACCCATACGAGACATGTATTTAGAAGGAATTGAAACCTCACCAGATAATCGAACCTTTGCTTCAATCAAGCATCGGATATCTTGTGGGATACCCTTATTCATTAGCATCCTTAATCTTTCCAGCCTACATCGATAAATCCTTTTTAGGATTTTGATGGGTAGTGATGGATAGTATTTTCAAAGATTTGAGACCATATGATCCATTATAATGTATCGACCCTAGGATGAATTTTGCAATAATTTTGATGATTTATTTATAGAATAATCTGTAGCGTATGAAATAAGACTCGATTTTAAATAAATAATATGAAAGCGTAAAACTACGATTTGAATTAAATAATAGCGGATGTGATGCGTATGGTGTAACTCAGTGTTTGAGCGAGTAGACAATAATGTCACTAAAGATGATGGAATATGTTGGTGAATTGTTTCTATGATAAATCATATTGAGCAATATACTGATACTAGTGAAATCGATATAAGAATTTCTTGAACTAGAAGTTCAATAATACTCGTTTGCAAAGCTGGGTGACCATCGGTTTAAATAATTATTGAAATCAATATTTCAAGTGAAGAATTAAAGAATTCTTCAATGATTGTTCTCGATAAATGATGAAATCATTACTAGCCAATATTGGGAATAAATCCCAAATATATACGGAATAAAGGATGAGAAATATGGGCTACTCATCCTCCATGTGGACTACTAGATATTATGATATGGATCCACTAGATAGTCACATGTGTATATGATTCGTAATTTGAAATTTCTGAAATATTTGCTCATGATATGAGCATGATTTCCAGATTTAATGATAAAGCTAGTAAATATAAATGTATATCCCAATACTTGAATAAATCCCTGAAGGATTGAGTATGCATACAAGTGGGATATTATATGGCAAATTATTTAAAGTCCTCAAATAAATTGCAGATATCGAGAATAGAATGCAAGCAGTCTAAATTCCCATATTAAGGTTTGAATGATGAGAACATATATGATTAAAATCATACCAAGCTGTATGAGTTTTGGTGTTCTAAATTTTCTCGATGAGGGAGTATTAAGGTTGAAAATAATATGTGAAATGCATCATGTTATATCCTCGAAATTGAAATCTGAACTTGAAGTTCAAAGATGCATGAAAGGCTATGAACAATCACATATATAAACTACGATGCTTTGATAAGTTAAGCGCTTGGAAGCGTTGATATTTCCCAAACATATATATCAAAGCAAATTATAAAAGATGGTGCTTAATAGCGGAGGCATATGCTCTTGAAGAGTATATAGACATAACTATATTGTGTAATCCTACAAGAGGATTGATAATGAGATATCTCGATGAGTTATGTCGATATGGGGAAAGAAATGAAATTGAAAAGTGTCGACACGATATGAAAATGTAGCGCTACATATGATCAATGATAATGAAAATATTGCGATATATTGAAGATGATAAATGGTGAATGCGAAATCTTTAACTTATGAGATGATGAGATGATGATGACTAGTGCTCAAGTTTAAAGATGAGCATGGTGGTCATTATATGTTGCATGCTCATGAAAGTTAAATTACCGATCGTGTGTGTAGTAGAAAAGGAAATTAAAGGATCGGGTGAGCTAAGCCGATGTTTATGAGTACCCTAAAGGGTGAGCTAAGCCCACAGGAATGAAATAACCTATTAAGTGAGTATTAAATGTTAAATGATATATTTTAAGTGTTAATTAGTTATGAAGGTTTACTTATATGTTTACATGTTTTTACGATGAATTTATATGCTTTAAATTGTGTGTTTGGAGACATGTGTTCATAGTGAATGTTTTGTAGTTGTGTCACGAAAATTGATGCACTCTAAATGAGCAGAAGAGTATAAAACCAATGTATATGATACTCATACAAATGTATGAAAGATTTTGAAATGCTTGCGGCGTAATTGTATAAAATACGCGTTACTCTTTTTTTCCCTTAGTGAGGTTTTATCCCATTGGGTTTCCTAGTAAGGTTTTTAATGAGGCAACTTTAAAGGCGTATTCACATGAATAATGTCTCTTTTTCCTTTATTAGGGTTTTTCCCATTGGGTTTTTCTAATAAGGTTTTAACGAGCATATTCATGGTGTATTGAAAACGATAGGAGAAATTGATCTGATGTATCTATTGGATCAAGATTATAATGGAGCTAATGCTTTAGATCCAAGCGATGATGATATTGAAATCATTTACGAAGTAAAGATATCGATTCTCAAGATATGAAATCAAAGCGGAGCATTGTCTCTTTTCCTTGATCAAGTTTTTTTCCAGTTGGGTTTTCTTGTGAGGTTTGCGAGCGGCGTGTGAATACTCATATCATGGTGATAGGCGTCGGGGAGCTTGAATGTTTTGATGAAGCGATATATAACCATTCAAGCTATCATGTCGGTTTGGAAGTTTTTCATTTGGGTTTTTCTCAAGCAGTCAGGAAGGCATTTGTATTAATAGTCGTTCGAAGTGTTATGAATAATTGAGAATAATTTGGTGGTTATGAATTATGAGGAATAATTTGGTGGAGGAATAATTTGGTGGAGAAATAATTTGGTAAAATATGTAATTATTATATGTGAATGACTATTATACCCTTGATGAAATTATGTAATTACGATTGTGCCATTCGAAGTTTTCCTATAAATAGGGCTTCGGTTATTAATGAAATTCATTCCTGTGAATTCCTTAGAATTCATTCTCTCTAAATTCTAAGTATTGTTTCAATACTTTTATAACAAATGCTTTTTTCTTAATTTTAATATGTTGATAAGTCTCTTTGAGTTTTCTTTATGCATTTTTTTTTTGAATTTGCAAAGATATGAATGTAACTTTTAAATAAAATTGAAAGCAGCAAAAAGAATATGTCTTAAGAAATCAATTGACTAAAGAAGCGAAAATCCACTTTTATATATATTATTATATGATTATTATCAACTATATATGATTGATGTTTGAAGAATTACCTTTTTATGTCTAAGTCAGGATCAAATTGTAAAAGATTGCACTTTCAAAGACAGCAATTATTGTTTAAGACAAAATTATCATAATTAATTGGAGCATTATATTGTAATTTCATGCCACGGGCCCACAGCTAGACATTAGTTATGAAGGTGTTCCTAGCGATGAATTGTCCCCAATTTGGACCTAACGTCATGATCAAGGGTGATTGATGTCATTTTCTGGACTCTTACAGTAGTCACCGGTGCATGCAACTACCGGAATCAATTGATCGGAAATTGCATTCATGGTAAACAAAATGTCCAAAAATGCGCAAAGCGCCGTAAACCACGAGGCTATGCTTCAAGCCTTGAAAACCCAGGCGTTTTCAATTTTTAAAATTATTTTAATTATTTTAGAGTGATAAATAAGTAAAAAATTCATATTTGACAGATTTTATACAAACTTCAATATATTTTTCAGTTTTCAAATAAAACTATGTTATCTAAAGTATTAAAAACTGCGAATACTTAGTAAAATACTATTAATTCCTACGATTAAATTACAAAATAAATATAAGTGAAAAATATTTTTAATAACTTAGCAAAACTTCAAAAAAAAAAAAAAACAAATACAAATGATCTACTATTTAAAAAGAAAAATATATCTAACTAAAAGGCTCGCGTCTTTTCACGTTTAAACCTACTTAAGCGCGCCTTTTCATGTCTAGGCATGCATTATGGGATCAACTTAAAAGTTAACCACCTTTTTCCACACTTATCTACTACGTGAGGCATTTTCCCATTGCCTCACGCTGCGCCTAGGCGTGCATTTTACCGTCTTTTAAAACATTGATGGTAAGCACTAATTATTGCTCAATTCAATAACGGTTAGAGTAAAATTTTTGAGGACAATTTTTTTACTACCATTTTGAAGTGACTTAAAGCGTATTACTTTCTCTGATAAAATAATGATTAGGTATATTCTATCTATGTACTTCATAATTAACTAGATAATAGAAACTCTTCACACGTAGATGGATAATCTTAATTCACACAACACACAATACCAAAAAAAAATCTAATGCCATGGTTTCATCGATAAAACTAGTTCAGTCTTCATAAACATCTTTCATGGTATCAATCGTGCTCAAATTAATAAATATGTTTCCTATCATCATAACAAACTTGAGTGACATAGTGAAATCCTTACATTCTCGTTCATCCACAATGACTTGGACAACTTCATATAAGCTTAGTCATAACAAACTTTTATAGTGATTTATTGTCTCCACATCAACCCCACCCAACAAACAAGATTATAGAAGAAGCCCATAAATTTCAAAAGTTACTCATTTCAATCCCTTATAATCCAATTATCATGTGGTCTAGCGCTGAGGTATGGGCCATTAAAAAAGGTCATAGCAATGGTGCTTCCCACTTCCTTTAAGGACATACCCTTTTGCTAACACCATTAATTTATTTTTCTATTCTTTTCACAAAAGGTCACTCAGTATTGTCACCACACCCCACCCTACCCCTAACTACCCCTACCCCACCCCTTGTTCATCTGATAAAGAGGAATTGGAACTGTTTAAGGAATATAGGCCCCATAAGTTGTCACTCTCACTACCAACAATAAGCAGAGTATTTTTAAGTTCTTCAAGTGGAATCAATCACCTTTTTGTAAAGTTGGAAAGAATAGATTCCCACATCCATATACCATAGAAAATATTAATTAATTATAATTTTTGTTCAATAAAGATTATTGGGTTGGAGATCATCTTCTTAAAATTTGTGTTTGTAATAGAAAATTAGTGTTATGGAGGGCACGTGTGATCTATTAAAGCGTGGGGTTTTGTGGTATATTTTTTTCTCCATTACCTTCGTGATAAAGCAAAAAAAGCTGCCACCGATAATTGATTCTTGATGCTTAAATTAGAAAATTTCGATAAAAAAAGAAAGAAATATATACATATCCGACGGACTATATTGATTGAAGAAGCAAAAAACATAGGCACTCTATAACTTTGGTAATGCTACAAAAATGTGACTAATCGATCTATTCAACAAAGGCAAAATAATAAATATAATTTTCCTTTTTTTTAAAGTCATCTCAATTCAAAATTCAAATTTGAGATAGAGCAAATATAATTTTTCTTAATAATTGATTTTTGCATATATGGGTGCCTTCTTTTTGACTCTAACTTGAAAGTTGATCCCCTAAAACGTTTACCTTTTTGGGAGCGGGAGGAATAATTTTTTTTAGCAATTGATGATTGGAGGAATATGGGATCATGAAGGCAATTAGTTTCTTTGTATTGATGAGACAATGATTCATCATTCATGCATATTGCCTTGATTAATTGAATTCTAGATTATTACATACATACATATGCTAATGCTAGCTAGCTAGGTGGTGATATTGCAATCAAAGCAACGGTCTAAAACCTTATTCAAAATCTTGCACATTGTAATTTGTACAGCATGATTTTTATCAATTTGTTACTTTTATGCAACTTGGAATTCGAGTTCTATCCTCATCTTTAAATTCTCTACCTCCACTAGTGTTAGAACGATGTACAAATATCTCCTCTTATTTTATTTTATTTATTTTTATTTTTATTATTATTATTATTATTATTATTATTATTATTATTTTTATTTTTATATTTTTTAATATAGTTATACTTTTTTATTATAACAATTTAATAGTATTCAACAACACCAATTATATAAAAAATGTTTATGTTATAATGTATTAGTGTCAAATCACATTTTATAATGTTATTTGTATGAATACTCTATCGAAAGATTTACACAACTAATGTGAAGATTTTCTATTACTAATTTACATAAAAAAATTTATTGGAGATGCTCTTATACATTAGTTTGAAAATTTTCGAAAAATTACTTAATTATCACAGGTTGTTTATTTATAGAATTAGAAAAGAATGTCGTTAGGCAGAAATTCTCTTCCTCCCATAGTTGCTTCATACTGAATTGAAATGACTTAGCGTGTGTTTTCTGGGTAAGTTATTATAGGTTTTACTGATTTTGATGTGAAATATGAGAGATAATAAGTAAAATTGAATGATGGAGGTTTGTATAGTATATGTAAGTCTTACGAGATATGTAAATGTAAAATAGAAGAAAGAATGAGTGAAATTGAAAATAATATATAAAAATATGTAAAAATTTGTTAAAATTTATAAACTATATGCGCTAAATAAGCTGGGGGACTAAATAATTATGAGGCGTGATGCGAAAAACAAGCACGCGCAAATATGTAAGGATAAAGTGATTTATTTTGCTGGCAACCCACAAAGATTGCTGTCTGGGGCTCTCAGTTATTTAAGTGCCTGCACCACACCAAAGTCCAAAGACCCTACACTTTGTTTTCTACTTTTGAGGACTCTAAAATATATGAATATTTTTATATATTTACTCAATGATCAAATTTCACCTCATTTATACGTGGACACCATGTGACCTAGCGATCAGGAATGATTTATTTTAAACTCACTTCTACAAAATTCGCTTTGATATTGTTTAAGTGATACTCAAATTTAAAGTGATATTAAAAATAAGTGACAATATCAAGCTTTACGTTTGGGCATTGATCATTTAAGTAAAGATGTAGTTAATTCAATAAAAGTGAGAATTTTTATTTTATTTAATATCTGAAAAGTTAATTTTTCTAGGTGACGTGAACAAAAATTTTTGACACAAACCAAACGGCCTTTCACCTCTCCTAAACAAAAAAGAAGCGAAATGTACTTTAAGCACATTTTTTTTGGAATAATATCATCATTGCTAATTAGATTATTGGTGATGTGGTTATAATTGCTTATAAATAACAATACTGTAAAATGTCGGTATGGAACTGAATTTTGTTGGACAAATATTTGTAAATTTTATCATTTAGTTTGGTAATTGTTATTGATGGAATTAATTTGAAATAAAAAGAAATACAAAGGTAGGTGATAAAATTGAAATGACAAACATAGGCAAGTTGGAATGTTGGATGACCTCGAGAGATATTCCTTAGACAAAAACAAAAAAAAAAAAGAAAAATAAAAAACTAGCTTTAATCTTTACAGAAGAAAAGGGCACAAAATAATGTTTCCTTTAGAGAAGCTTGGGGTTAAGGGAACTTATGAGATGAGCTCTAAGGAACTTTTGCTTGTTTGGATTTTGAAATAAAGGGAACTTCTTATTATTACAAGTACCACTAAATATGTCTTTTTTAATTTTTATAGATTAACTTCCCAATAACTATATATTATTTAAATTATGTATTTGTTGACAAAATTTTTAAAAGTCACTCTAAGTACAAGAAATGATAGTAGTCACAGTGCACATGTAAACCAAGAATACATACACCCTTCTAAAATAAGATACGAAAAAAAATTACTTTTATCTTTTTATTAATATTAATATCACACCTATTAGAGGGATATATGAACACACTTATACACGAGGTTACACATTTCAATGCTTTAATCGTCATGGACCAATAAATTGGTACCCCCAATGTTCAATCAAGATAGATAATTCTACTTCCTCCAAAAAAAAAAAGCTACAACAGTCACATCAACATTTTTTTGGTGCTAATTCTGTCAATTTATAGTTCTTGTGTTACATTACATGGGCAGGCCACAAGCCCAATACGAAAAATGCCCAATGGTTATAAGCCTTTTTCCCGCTACTTTCTTGTCTATTTCCCACCCTTTTTTCGGCTACATTTCTCTCTGGCAGGGAGTGCGTGTTTGCTGTGTGAATCGTTGCAAATGATAACCTCTCGAGATTTAGTGCTGGTTTCAACCGCCACGATTTTTGGTGTGGGGGTATCCGCGTTTGCATTTCGTCGATTTTCCCTATTCAGTAGCAACTCGCCGGAGAGAGCTACTACTACCGGCTGCAAGCGAGAAAAAGCCGGAAGAGCTACCAACGGCGTCATCCATGAGAGGACATCCCGTCGACAGGATCCATATGATTCCACCAAACGGAGGGGGTGAGTCAATTACTTATACAGTAATCGTACTTTTCAGTGTCTGTTGTACTTTCTACTCTGAATGAACTCAAATCGCGGTAATAATGCGAAAATGTAGAACGGAAATTACTTATTAGGAAGCAGGTGTTTATATGCTTTCCAGTCTGTTTGTAAATACTGTTAACAAATGTTAAAGGGGCAACTGTAAAGCAACGTATAAGTAGCGATGCATAGTACTTGTTGAATTGAAGTTCTTCTCCTATTATTGCTTCAATAGAATAAATTAAAATGCAAAAACAGTTTTGTAGTCTGTTTATATATACTTACTGTTAAAAAAAAGGTTCAAACAGTAACTGTAAAGCAAGGTACAAGTACTGATGGATAAGGTACAAGTTGCAATGGATAGTACTTGTTGGACTGAAGTTCTTCCGCTATTATTTCTTCAACAGAATTATAGCAAAAAAAGAAAAAGAAAACAAGAGAAGCTTTGTTAATTTCTCCATGTTAAATTCTCTGTGGAATCCAGATATTTGTCATGGGATGATTACTTCATGGCTCTTGCATTTCTATCTGCTAAACGATCCAAGGATCCTAACAGGCAGGTAAATAAAATCATCTTAATTCTAAGGGTTTTCGTGTATTCGTTAGACAGAGTTACCTTGAGAAAAATTTCACTCTATGTGCTTCTGCGAGAGTTCAACTGTTTAAGTGAGGGGATGCACAAGTTGACCTTTTATAGTAACATTGCTGTATTTAACCTTACAGGTTGGTCTATCGAAGAGAGAAAGTTCTGGTCCATGGTTTACTTTATGGATTAGTACAACACAGTGACGTGGAGAATTAGAAACCATGAGTTGCAGTAGAAATCCTAAATAATGTATATATTGCTCTAGACATATTTTATGCAATGCAAAATCGTGAATTTTTTAGGAGTAATTGAAATATAAGTGGGTGTTAGTGTATAAATTATAATGTATTTTTATAAGTAGGAAGATAGAGAATTAGTAGAATTGGATGATGGAGATTTAATAGTATAAGTGGATCCTACGAGATACGTAGATATGATTTGTTTGACCAAATTTAAATTTTTAAAAATAGGAAAAAGGATGTATTAATATTAATAGTAGTATGCTAATATGCTCTAAATTTCACCAAGTAAAAATAAGGTATAGGGCCATGGCTGAATAAATAACTGAAAATAGGTTACCTGTTTTCAATTATTGGTATTGAGAAAATTGCTAATGGAAATAAATTGACGTAACTCAATTATGGTTAAAAATTGTCAAGAAAACAGTTGAGAAAGAATTTCCCCAAACATTTTTTCATTTTTTTGAGCTTCATCGACTCTTCAGTATTCACATGTTTGGAATCTCTTTTGTATCCATAATCCATATCCATGTTGCTGCTTCATGCAGTATCAGAATTACCGGGGGTGATCTGCATCTCTTGTGGCCATTCTGGCAGATGTCAGTGTCCTTGTCGCCCAAGTTGGCAAAGCAGATTTTGATATCAGAAATCATTATTCTTTATTTTATATGATCTTAATTTAACTGTTTATCGTTTTGTGAATTACATTTTATTCTCCTTTTCTCCATACCGGTTCTCTTGTAGGTTGGAGCCTGTTTGGTGAGTCAAAAGGGCATCATTCTTGGTAAGATAATAAGATTGCTTGCTAGTGATGCTACTAATTCATATGCAGGGTTTACTGTCCAAAACTGATTTGGTTTTAGATAAAATGAGTTTCTTGTGCCCAATTCCTTGCCAGCTTGCCAGCAAAAAAGTTCTATGACTTAACTTTTGTATATTTTGATTATTTCAGTTAAAAAAGCCTTGATAACTTCTATTACTATCACCTTGTGTTCATTAATCTTGGATCAGGGTTGTTCAATACGTGCAAGATTGTTGTCATCATATTTTGTTTTTGTTTATGTTTCTGTATTTGAGCATTTACTCCTCTGTGATCATTTAAATTTTATTCGGAACCCAATATTTTGGCACTGCCACCAAAATTCCCTAGGTACTCATTTATGTTATTAGCAACTTCTATGAATCTTGTCTTGCTTCAATCTCTTGTCCTGGTTGGACCTTCCCCCAGTCTGAGCCATCAGATGAATGAGGGACAAACCCCTTTATGGTGCTTCGATGGTCAAACATTAGAATGTGCTCCTTCCCTTATTTACCCGGAAATTATACATTTATTTCTAATCAATTGCATTGGTGGATAATTCACACTTATTTCTCATTAGAATTTTCCAACATGTTTCTGTATTGGCACACGTGCATATGTGCTTTTCGATCGTTGAACTCTGAAGTCCACAGATAGTTTTGATCAAGTGTTATATTGATGGATTGCAGATATGATCTGAATGTTACAGTACATGACAAAAGCAGCATGAATGCTGCTTATTAATGGAATGTAGATGTACTCCCCATTTTCATATTTGTCGCATAGACACATGAATTGAGCATGTAGTTTCTTACATGTGATCAATTGTGGGTATATAAAACTTCATTATGTTTTTGTTGTTCTACAATCAACTTTTGTTGTTCTACAATCACCCAAACTTATAATCACCAAACATTATTATTTACCCACTGATGGCTTATATTTCTCAAAATGTGCAGTTGTGCACAGCATTCGAAAGCAATCTTCCCCCAGCTTTAAAAAATTATACTGTCACCATGCTTACTTTTAGTGCTAAATAACAACGTGATGATAATAACGAAGTCACAATAAGGTAATAATTGTGTTTAGCATTGGTGCCAATATCCTAACCAGGCATTGGCTACAATGGATTTCCACGTGGGTGTTCAGATGACAAGCTTCCATGGGCTAAGGTTGGCTGATCTTCCTATAGCAACAAAGATTAAGAATTCAAAATTGAGTATTCTTAATTCATGCTTTGGTATTTCAGAAATCCAAGAACAATGATCCCCTGGCAACAAAATACCCGTAAGTTACCTGACTTCAGCATTGATTAATAGAAGTAATTTTCTTCCGATAATTCTTTTTCTGTTAGAGTCTAATTTACTTGATTCCTTTTCTCTATTCATTCCCCCAATTTGATGCTTGATCAATTCCACTTGTCGTCTGCAGTTATGTATGCCATGCTGAAGTCAACGCTATCTTGAATACAAATCATGCATCTGCCGCAGGACAAGTTAGTTCTAATTTAACATTCCCTTCATTTCATTTTTCTTTCTGGATTCAAGTCAACTTTTGCTAATATTTTGCTGTCCCTTTTCAGAAGCTTTACGTCACAATGTTTCCTTGCAATGAATGTGCAAAGATAATCATTCAGGTGAAGAAAGTCTGCTCTGTGTAAATCCTACTTGTATTGGCAAATATGTGGTTCCTGGACAACGTATATAATTGAGATTGATGCAGAAGAACACATAGTAATATGTTGATATTATTATAATTAGTATTGGATATTTGCATGTTGTGGGCACCCCTGGATGTAACCCATACCATTGGTGATGTACTCACTAATACTAAATACTAGTCTGATGTCTAACATTTTCCTGTTATTTACGAATACCTGTCTTGCTAGACATAACATGAAGTTTATACTTTTCAAGACGATCAAAAGTTCCTTCATAACTACTGGATATATTGACATCCTTGTGTGTATCTTTTCTTTTCCCATTACCTTTTTTCCGGTGTACTTGGTTGTGGCTATAATTTTTTTTTTCCAACCTTTCATCTCTGTCTATGGAACTGGTTTATTTTCTCCCTGAAATTGACAGTTCTATTTGCAGGCAGGTGTATCGGAAGTCATTTATTATGTGGAAAAGATGTTTGAAAATTCAGACACCACCTATGCTGCTTCTCGTGTACTTTTTACCCTTGCTAATATAAAAGTAAGTCAATTATCATTTGTTCAGAAAAGTTTTTCCTCGGAGTTGCTCCAAGAGATATATCTCAATGAGATGGCCCCTTTCTCTTGGAAAGGAAAGATTGACAGAGAAATAAAAAAGAGGAAAATGTTGGGAGAAAGGCTCTATACCTATTTTTGTATTTGCTTTTAGTAGTTTATATGGGAAAACACTAGTTTGGATATGGAAAGACATATATATATATATATATATATATATATATATATATATATCTACATTCACACACGCCTCTTGTTTTTTGGTAATGACTTGACTACTTGTTGTTTATTTGTTAGGTAAGGAGACATCAACCGGAGATGGATGAGCTTTTGATAAATTTCAGGGACTGCTAGATGTCGAAAGATGGCTGCAATCGTCTGATGTCTGGTTTGCTCTTTGTTTCTTATATTATTCATGTCATTCACTGCTCATTTGAATTAATGTGTCATCATAGTTTAAAGGGATCCTATGATGCACGGACACTCCAGTTAGGGTGGCATATTATTTCTACATCAAACAAACACCAACCCGTGAAACATATCTAGGACGTTACTTGACATGTCCTAATTGTAAATATTCTTCTGGGAATTTTAGATCAGAACCATGCATCTGCCTGTAGTTTTTAACAATACTCAGTAGATATTTATAAAAATGGACGTCATTCTTTAAAATGTGGGTATTGGGAAGCAATGCAGTTCAAATCAATTAATATGACTTCTTCAAATTTAGAGAAATCAAACATGGATGTCATTCTTAACACTTATTCTTCACGACACACTAATAAAGCACGGTATAATTGAAATATTTTAAAAGAAGGGATTTGTAATTAGTTTGATGAAAAAAATGTATGACCTAATTTCCACTATTTTATTTTTCTTGAATTTTTGGCACAGGATGGCAACTTCTGAATCCTCTTTGACACATGGCGTGAGTAATGCTATATGTCATCATATGTTAAATGATGACCATCGGCATCGAATGATGATATGTCCAATGACATGATAAAATGGGTGTGCATTTAATACCAATATGTTGACAGAGTAATGGTGGTCATTATTCATGGCAAGTAATATTACTCTTTGAAATTATACAGGCTATGCTAAACATATAAAATTTGATGTCATGAACTCTGGAATATTGAGTTAGTATGATTGATTTGACTATATTATTATCTAATTGTGTAGAAGAATCAAAGTAAGCTATAACAAATTGTAGGAAAGTCATATTTAATGTGTTTATACTTCAATTTTAGAGGCATGAATATTTTCACAGTAGTGATTTGAAATTATAAAGAAAAAGATGAATCCTTGTCTTCACAAGATTTCACCTCCACACTTCAAATTCAGAGTCTGAAAGATAATTAACTCTATAGAACAAGTAAAAATGTAGCGAACATAAATCAGTTTCGATCTGGTGTCCTGGCTTATGCGTGCTGCCTTCTTGAAAAATTATTACATATGAAGATGCCCATGCTTTCTGTGCATATCCGTGCTAAATATACAGTTCCTTCAACGCTACTATACATCTCATCACTCAAGTCCAGCAGAAAGACATGAAACCTTCATTTTATACAACTTTTTTTTCCCTATTTCTTTTTATCCATTTTTATTTATTTTTTCTTTTAGTCAAATCAATTACATCTACATATTTCATGGAACCTACATTTATTATACAAATCTTCATCATTCAATTCCATTTAGCCTTTCTCTTCTTTTACATGAAAATACATCAAAAAAATCATAAAAAATCCAATCCTATCACCCCTATAATCAGCTACAAAATCGTAAGGCATAAACGAAGTTGTTCCTAACGTCCTTTTGCTATATGTTTCTATTCAACAACAATATCAGAATCAATTGTGCAAGACCGAGAGTGAATGCTGCTTGCTCTGAAAGTGGGAACAGATGGCTAACAAAGTGCATACCACGTAGGATTTTTGGTACAATGGTTACTACTTCCGGAGTTTTTGAGGACTAAACCTCATCTGATGATGACGTAATAGTGTCTCTTGTAAGAACAATCAAGGAATTGAGATTCTATATTTTTCAGTGTCCTAAACGTGTATTGTTGTAAAGCATTTTAATGAAGGTAGTAGGGTTTGAGAAACATGAGTAATTTCAACTACACTTTGAAGAAAATATGAGGTACTTTAAGAATATGTTTCGGGCAATTGTGTTGATGTATTTGCTTTTGTATTTGACTAACTGGGTTAGTTGTTGTCAATATGCTGCAAGTTAATGCGCTGAGTGACCTATTATTGTAAGATAAAACCCCAATTTTATTTATATTTAGGAGGTTTTAGCTATAAAACAATGTCGTTAACAAGTTTACGTAACTTTAAACTACAATATATCATCATTCGTGGTTTGTCAAAATTACTTCCACAACTTTGGACACGTTATAAAAAATGAAGGAGAAAATCTATAGGTGTCATGAGAGTTTTTAATCTGTTAAAAGTTTTCGATGTATTCATCTATTGTGCGTTTAATTTTCTCTAGCATTTGTAAGCACTTGAGTCGGATGGTTGATAGATTGGGCATCAGTATAAAAGTCTTGACCCGATCTCTAATACGAAATGAGATGCAATTATGAATTCTACAAACTCACATAGGAAAAATCATCTAAAATATTACTTTGATGCCTTAGCTCTTAAATTTTTACAATAAGTAATTTTATGGCACAGCCATTACATGTTTGTTTTAATGATAAGTGGAACGTCGAATTATACTATCGCATCCCTCGAATAAAATAAAATGGTATAGTAATCGTCGATCGTAGGGAAGTTTTCTTTATGGGATATAAAAGTAAAATGATTATTTGTCTGCACTTTCTTCAAAGAACCTGTGTTTCTATGATTCACTCAAAAATTCGTCAACTTTCTTAATTTTACCAGTAAAATTGTCCTTATTAGAATCCACTACGAAAAAAAAGTATAGTATAAACTCAACCACGAGATATCTTATGCCAAAAATTTTCATTATTGGGCTTAACGAGCCAGACGAACCCCATTTCGTTGTGAATGTATATCGACCCAATTCAAATTGAAAGCCCATTGTTCTGGGGAAAAAAAGCATGGCCCATTTCCTTGATGTAATCCATTAGGTCCATCACCAACTCCAACAGAAGCCCGTTTTAAGCCTTACGGAGCAGTCGAAGAGGACGACGTTTGGTACGCAACCTAGGAACAATTTACTAAAGGGGGATTTTCGGCACCCAATTGTATTTTGCGCTGCAGTGATTCTACCAGGATAAGTCGTCATCTTCACCCTAATTGGAAGGTAATATCGGATTTAATTGGGTAAATACATGCTTGAAATCGATTGAGCTTTTGGCATTCGATTCGATTGCTGCGACTGATTTTATTTCTTCACAACCTAGATCTAAACCTGTTGAGTTACTATTAAACAGTTGCAGGGTAGGGGGCGATCCTCTATTAGGATTAATGATTTTGTCCAGCTTATCGCCATTCTGTTCTTCTAGGTCCTTGGAGTCTATTTATTTATTTTTGCCAAAATTGTGTTTTTTTGCCCGTAATCTTCCTTAAGAAATTGAGTGGATGTTTGATAGAGATTGTAGAAAAAATGTTTTTTGGATGTGTCATTGAAAAGTAAAGAATTTTTTTTTGTTTAAAAAATAAGAACAGCTGTCAAAGCAATACAATGAGTGATTGGAAACTATCCTGGAGGAAAATGATTTTTTTTTTTGAATAAGTTTTATCAAACAAGCTCTCAATTTTTGATGGGATGTTTACAGTTTTCTCCTTGCCTGAAGTGCAATCCATCAAATACTCTGGACTGAAATCCCACTAGACCCCTGGTGACTTGTGGCTGGACATATTGCGCGTAATATTATCAATATATATTCTGAGGTCTCTTTGTAGGTTGTTAAGGGTGCAGCTAGGGAGGGTGAACCATATATGGATGTATAAAAGATGACTTTAGCGATTTAAAACTCGGTTTGTGAGGGTAAATGTTCTATCTATTGCCAGTGTGGAAATAATTAGTCAAGTGTGTCTAGAATTTACGCGTGCAACTGTGTTTGAGCACAGCTGAACCGGGATGCCAAGCTAGAGCTCTGATTGAGAGAGTTGCCGGAGGTGAAGTTGGAGTAAAAGGAGTCGATAGAATTAGCTTATATAGACAAAAATAATCGAAAATTTTAATTCGAGAGAGTTTGCCTTCGTTAAACTTTTAGTTAACTAAAACTAACTTTCTCGGTTAAATCATGGTGGGACCATGATATGTGCTGATAATAATGAATGATGATTAGGTATAAATAAATTATTAAATCGAAAAAGGCTAAACAAATGAAAGGAACTATTAGTCTTAAAATAATTAACATAATATTATCAATAAGGGAACACCTTATTACCTCTATACTTTATAAGGCATACCCATGGTCGTAATGCTTAAGTTTTGAGTTTTGGCCTTATTAGGTTTTATGCCTTTTAGAACCTTGATATCAAATATTGTTTATTAGGCAACTTTTTACAATTTTATTACTCCTCTCATCCCGTGAAGATAGACCTGTATTTGTTAGCCGTCTATCCCAAATTTTAGTCTACTCACTTCATTCAAGGTGTATTTTATTTTCTCGTTTCATGCTATACCCTTATTTAATAGATTGATTTCATTACTTTTTTCCATAAAAATTTAATGACTATATAGATTTAAGACTATTGAATAAGAAGATATTGGGAAAAGGTGTAAAGTTTACTTTCTCAAATTACTTTATTTGACATTTCTTAATCTACGTGGAAATAGGAGCAAAACCTTTCTTCACAGGATTGAGTTCGATAGAACAAATTGTTTATTTTTCTGTTCCTTCCTAGAATAAGACACCACAGAATTGTCATTACGCTTTTAGTGGTAAGATTATTATTTTTTGCATAGTCTATTGCACTCAATCTCATTGCAACACTTCATTCTTGGAACAGTTGGCTGTTGATATGTCAGAAATTATATTTATACCCAGAGAAAAGCTATAAAACAAAAGAAACCATCGAAAGAGCCTTTGAGGAAGCTTTGTTTGACATTGGACTTTGAAAATGGTTTCTCAGGTTAATGGTGTGAGATGAATTTTTTCTCATGGATAGCCAAATTTCTTGAAAAATAAAAGTCATACAATATACCTAAAGGAATTTTAAAACAGCATATATGTTCTCCTGTATAGGACTCTTCGAAAAGTTATTCCCGAAAGGAAAGTCAAGGTTTGGGATCTCGTAGTTATGTGAATTCATTTAGCCAGTCTGAATTATGTGAGAGAATGTGTCGTGTGCGAATGAAAGATAATATTTGCTCCAGCTTAAAAAAATTATTCTATAAAAAGGTTCCTTCAGAAGTTTTCTAATTTTTCTTAGGATCATTACCATGAAATGCCTTGAAATAAACTTTGGGCTTCTCGTTAATGGTTGCAAGTAGAATCATCTTAATATTGGTTTCCATCAACACATTCAATACGCAGCAAAAAAAAAATCATCAACAATAGCTGAAGTGATTTTTTAAATTCAATTGTCTAGGTCCTATGAATTTTTACTTATAAATGTAGCCCCTTTCACATTGCTGCTGTTGTGTTTGGCCTTAGAAATAATTCTTTAACCTCGAAGTGCGCAAAGATATTTATCAATTGAGAAAACACTATGAGAAGAAGCCAACATGTAGCACCAGTGATTGAACTAGGTCTAATTAGCAATATCCTAGACATGTCTGTGTACACACGAGACCTATGAAGCCTTCAAGGAAGGTACTTTCAATTAAATTAGTACGAGTAATTCTAAGGAGGCATTTGAAATTGATATTTTTAATTGACACGGCCGAGTGACCCCTCTTTATTGGGTGATGAAGAGGTGCGTTGAGTGATAAATCACAAGTGGTTCCTCTTCATCACCCAGTAAATAGGCGTCGTTGATGCCTCACCTAAAAATGTTGCTGCAGAATTACTGAATCAGTAAATCTAGTGTTTTACCTGCATGCCATGATACATGGACATTTGTACTGGGGCACGTGTCTGTACAACATGTATCATCTCGTGTTGGACTAAGAGACTCCTTCAACACTCCCTGGCACGGGTTCGAGGAGCCATATGCTGTTTCTGCTATCTCTTGGAATTCTTCATCATGCAAAGCTGGAATATGGACATTTCTTCAATCTCTGGATAAGCAGGCATGGCCTGAGTACTTTCAGTATTGCTTCTTAATCATATGTTTTCAATCCAAGTTCTTATTGGCCTTGTCAAATACGCATCTAGAAATACCAATCTTACCTATCTCTTAGATTTCATTACTTTATATATCTTATTGTGGATTTATCAAAATTTTTATATCGATTCAAGGACTGAACCCTATAACAAGGTTATAGATCCAACACCATTTGGATCTGGGTTGTGGGTTTGACTTTTGAGGTTCAGAGCACTTGTCGTTTGCAAGTTTGGGTTTCATGGGAGTGGTGTGCCACTAGGATGGTTTACTAATAGGTGCATCTTTTGGTTCCTTAAAAGATTTATGTTCTTGTATTTTTCTACCATTTGGCATATTTCCATTTGTATCTTTTGTGGTCCGCAAGCCTTGAGGTAGTGTTGCGAGGCTTCTGCCTTACAAAACTGAGGCATATGCCTCCAAAATTTGCTGACAATCAGCTGGTTGGAATTTTTCTTTCACTTTCAATTTGAGGATAGAGTGAAGCTGGGACCAGCGAGTTTCTTAAACCGTGATGTGGGATTTATGAGTTATGACTTGACCAAACCATCTTCAACCTCCCATTCCTTATAAATCAGGGTATATCTGTTGGTGCAGCCTTTTGTCCTGTGATATGGCCTTGTATTCTTTCACATTGCAAGATATATGTCCATAATTGTAGACCACATTTGGTAGCTCAGTACCAACTAGGAAGAAGGCTCATAAACACCTTGATAACCTAGCGTGTGTTCGTGTAGGCCTAAAATTTGCCTAAAAATAAACTTTCGGGATAGATAGTGGTGGGGACCACCAAATGTGTGGATAATAATGAGTGATGATATGAGATGTGTGGTTGATATTGATGTTTGACTTTGATTTTTTAGTAATAGATGATTTTTAGGTAAAAAAAGATGACACGAACACACGCCTAATGTTTTAGTTGTGGATAGCAGCAACTACCTGGCAAAACAAGCAATAAGGATTTGTGCCAAATGGGATGATGGCCCCCTACAGGAGATGATGTGGGGAGTAGGATTTCTTTGCAATTGTGGGTTGAACAATTTTGGTTTTCTACAAATTAAGTTTGATTTCTGGAGGAGTTCATGAAATCAAACTAGTGTTTGTAATTAGGGCTCACTGCGAAACCTAATTTAAAGAAGGGTAGAGGGTTGTCAAAGTGAGAGTAGGTAGAGAATTTCTGAAGCACGTCAGAGGGTAAACGGTAGCCAGATGTAGAATTTCATTGAGATAAAGGATTCATCGTCAAAATTAGATTGTTAGTGAGGCTTAATTTGAAACCCTAATTTCAGAGGTGGCCCTAAATTTTGCCAAATGGATCTCTGATGTAAAATTGAAATTTAGACGGATGATTTTATTCAATCAAGGACATTAAACTGTGTTTATCACAGTGCAATCCAACCTATGTAAAGAAAGAAAAGACTGTTCCTAGATATAGAGGACAGAGGAAGCTCGTGTTTTTTCTTTTTTATTACTCCGTACTGGTAGAGTCTAGATGTAACAAAACTGTTTTCACTATTGCCACTCTGTTGCAAATTATGAAATGTTGTATTTGAATAAGTGGATTTCTTATAAACCTTGTAGCCCACAAATTGTGTGGATCAATATTCACTAAAGCTCGTTAGAAATCCACTGATGTGCCTAACATGTACAACATATGTCAATGCTTGATTGATAATATTATATTGATAGCCATAGGAAAGAGAGATTAATTCTTAACTAGAGTATAAGCTAGAAGGAAATATTTCCATGATATCATCTTCTTACACCAACTTTTCTATTCTAACTAGGTATTTTCACTATTCCAGGCCACTCGAAAGTATTTTGGATGAGATTGCGACTGCATTTCAATAATGGCTTCAAGTATGTTGGCTGGGGAGCGGAGGTAATTAATGATCCTCTCCTTTGTTGTGTCCCTTTTACTGTTATTGATATTGTTATTGCTATTATTTCTTCCTCTCTTCTGGAGTTACACTTTCTATTACCAGCCTTTGTTAACTGTTAAGTTCTGTCCGGCATTATGATACCTGTTACTTTTGTGTAGACATGATACTATAATTATTAACTAATACTATATTTTTATGTTGTTATAGGTGGGCGTCTGCCAGAAGGGGTGGCATGACTGTTCTGGGGAAAGTTGCTGTTCCTAAGCCCTTGAACTTACCCAGCCAAAGGTATCTGTTATCTTGCAGAGTTATTTTTGTTTTGACTGCTGATTTCGCAGGCAGAATCTGACATTTTTCTTGATTTCATTTTAAGGTTAGAAAATCACGGTTTGGACCCGAATGTGGAAATTGTGCCCAAGTGAGTGATGAGTAATTTTTGTTTCTCATTTATTATTAGTTGTTTTCTATTTGTTGTCTGTTGCACAGGAACTTGAGTGCAATGCTCTCTCAATGAGTTGTATTTGGAGTTCAAGTGCTACGTTTTCTTAATTCTGTATATTTTTTTTGTCGTTGCATTGGACTGAGACAGCGTTTTCTTTGGACATAGGGGTACACTTAGCTGGGGGAACCGCTCATCTTCTTCCACTTCAAATGCATGGAGTTCCTCTTTGCAGTCTCCAAATGCTGATGGTGGTACCAGTTCACCTAGCCATCTCAGTGCCCGTCCCTCGTCTAGTGGAAGTTGTACTCGACCATCGTCTGCTGGTAGTGATAGAGCACATGAACCTGCTGCCAATGCATGGAGTTCAAATTCTAGGCCTTCATCGGCTTCTGGAACCTTTGCATCAAATCAGACATCATCAAATTCATTGCGTCCTAGAAGTGCAGAAACAAGACCTAATAGCTCACAGCTCTCGAGGTTTGCAGAACCTACACCTGAAAGTTCAGTAGCATGGGGTCCAAGTAATGCTGCAGATAGACTGGTATGGTTCTGAACTGAGAAATATTTACTTCTTCTCTATCTTGCTCTTCAATTTTTCTTGTCTAAATTCTTTAGTACTATGTTATTTCATCAAAAGAAATTTACCGTATGATCACTCTTAAAAGTTATTGTTGATTGATAGGAATAAAATATGTTAATCAGAGATGCATCTGTGCCCGGAAAATTCTTTATTTCCTGAGCTCACCACGTTGAGGCTATTTTATATTCTCGACCTTCCTCTCCCTATCTTTTTCCTTTGTTCCGGCAATTTGAGTCCCAATTAATACATGCTTCATGACCTCTTTCTGCAGCTACTGGGGAATGAAAGGATGGAAAACATTTAACCTAATATATTTGCGTAGATATTAACATTGGAAAAAAATGTTTATTTTGGTTTAACAATTTTTAGAATATTTGCAGGGTATGAAACCTTCCAAGGAAGATGGGTTCTCTCTGAGTTCCGGGGATTTTCCTACTCTTGGTTCTGACAGGGACAATTCTGTGAAGAATGTTGAATTACCAGGTGACCATATGTGATTATTTAATTATTATACCTTGCTATTTATCCATACCTCTCTGCACATCCAATTGTTGGCTGTTTCTTAAATTTAAACTACTTTTTCAACATTCATTTGCAACCACTCATTAGACAATTGTTTTATTTTATTATACCAATTTCATTCGCTTTCAACTACACTTTTAGAACTCTTTCAAACTTAAATCAATTTTAATCCACATTTAATTAATAAAAGTGTTGTGTCACAACCTTTTCAAAAATCATTTGACCAACTCAATCGTGTAAGACACTCGTGCCGGTGTCGGTGCATCATAAGCTTGCCAGTCATTGGCTTTTGTAATGCGAAGACTGAGAGTATGCTTGCCAGTCATGTGCTTTTGTAATGCGAATACTAAGAGTATTCTTTGCTATCTCCATCTCTCATCGAATCTATCAAAATCATTTGCCTGCGTATGATGCAATGTTCAGGTTAAAAAATTTAGCTCCTGTTGGCATTCACATTTTTATGTGACATAGGAGAGATAATGTGTGGAATTGAATGGTGGAGATTTTGTGTAGTACATGCAGATCCCACGAGATACAATTCAAATTTGAAAGATAATGAATTAAAATGAGAAGAATAACACGGCCTAAGATCTTTTAGATGATTAATGGGGGTCGGATAGTGTACCTATAATTAGATGGTTCCGATGATAATCCATCGTCTATTTTATAACGAAGTCCTCCCAAAATTTTCTCTTATAATTCACGTTGTTTGCTGTTAAGACAATTGAATTTTGTCTGGCATATACTTTTAAAATGCATTTTGGGAAACTCTTGACACTTAGCAGGTGGGAGTAGAGTGTACCCTTTACTGATCCTTTGGTTGCAGTGCCTATAGATCATGGCCCTCACGACCATCCAAGCTCTGTTTCTGACAGAATGTCTCAGGCAGAAGGGAAGAACTCAGCACCTCATGACGGTTGGCATCACTCTTTATCTTTTTATGTCATGAAGTTACATTCAATTATAAATATTAGTTCTGGTTCCTGTAAAAATTCGTCTCAGGGGGTCCTTCTCTTAGTGCAGTTGCTCAGAGTGGAACAAATAGGTGGAATAGAGATGGTACCCGAAATGCAGCTGACATGGAGAAGTGGCAAGAGGAGCCCCAACAATATTACCACCCCAATGTTCCACCTCAGCATTTCGATTCATGGCGTGGTGTTCCTATGAATACTCCACCTGGCGTTTGGTATAGGGGACCGCCTGGCAGGGGACCTCCTAGTAGACCGTCATTTGGAGCCCCCGTTGGTCCTGGTGGCTTTCCAATGGAGCCATTCCCTTATCATCGTCCTCAAGTTGTACCTGTGCCTTTAGGTGGTTCACAACCAGTTCCTCCACCAGTTGTTGGCCCTAGAGGTCCCCATCCGAAAAATGGAGATTTATACAGGGCACAGATGCCCGATGCCTATGCACGCCCGGCTATGCCATTCAGGCCTGGATTTTACCCTGGACCAATGCCTTTCGACAATTATTATGGACCACCAATGGGCTACTGCAATGCTGGTGAACGTGAAATTCCATACATGGGAAGGGCAGCGGGCCCTCCTGTTTTCAATAGATTTCCTGCCCCAAATGCTCCCGATCCTAGTTATTCCCATGGAAGACCTGACGGGCGTGGTTCTATGGGCAAAACATTGTTGGAAAAAGTGGAAACTGATAATCTGAAGGGCGCTCAAGGATTCCATACTGTTCCGCTAAAGAATCAGAAAGAGTGGGACATGAGGGAGGAAGGAGAAAGTTGGGAACAAAATTTAAATGCCTCGTACCATGGCAAGGATGGTTTACCCTTGATATCATCACGGAAGTCTGAGTGGGGGGCTGATGATGGTGATGATGATGTGGAGAACGATATTTTTGGTAAACAAATGGCAGTTCATGAGAATGCTTCTCATAGTATTGAAGATCATTCTTCAAACACTCAGAACGTGAAGTCATTGAGAAGCATGGGCAATGTTAAAGCAGTTGACAACAATTGGACACAGACGGCAGAAACTGTGGCATCATTAGCTCCAGAAAACCCAAGGCGACCTTCAGAGAGTGAGAGAGATTCATCTTTGCTGGCGCCGACAAAAGATTCAGCCCTAATGCAGAGAATTGAAGTTTTAAATGCAAAAGCCCGTGCAACTGACGGACGAAATGATATTCCCTCTGCTTACAGCAGGGAAGAGCAGAGGCGCGTGTCTCATGTTGCTGAAGCCAAGGCTAATAATTCTACAATTGAAGCTCGTAGTACTGCTGGATCTTCTGAAAGGACTGCTTCCTTTGGAGATAATGCCCCTGCTTCCCACAAAGTGATAGCTCCAGCAGGGGATAAGATGTCTCAGTCAACAGCTCTTGTGTCTAGGTCTGATGAAGAAAAAAAATGTTCTGCTATCTTTCATGCTTACAATCTGTTTCTGAACAACTTCAAATTTACAGGAGAGCATATCATGGTGGGCAAGGCAGAGTTGATTATCGTGGTAAAGTAAACTTCGTCGGCCAGAATGATGATGGATCGCAGAAGAAGTTTGACGTGACTACAGCTTCAACTGTTGAATCTTCATCTGATAGTAATCCATGTGATACTGAGAACTTGGTTAAGGATGGAGGACAATCTTGTGCAGAGTCGTATGATTCAACCGATATCCAGGCACAGGTTTTATTATATTTAAATAACTGCTCAGTAGTTTTACTTCTCACTTAATTGAAGTCTATAATTTTCTACGTCTTGTGTTTATGTATTCAATCAGCGTACAAAGATGAGAGAGACAGCAAAACAACGGGCATTACAACTACAGAAGGAAGAAGAAGAAAGAACGAGAGAGCAGAAGGCGAAGGCTTTGGCTAAACTAGAAGAACTGAATCGACGAACACAAGCTAGTGAAGCCGGAATCCAGAAATCTGAGAGAAATCAAGGAACCCAGAAAGCTGAGGCTGCTCAGGGAAATGATGTCATTCTCATAGGCCAAGAAGTGCTACGCACATTTGGTGAACAAGTAACAGATGGCCTCAAGTTCCATGCTCCTTTGGCCCCTGTATCTGCCATCCTTTATAACGACAGAGAGAGTGGTGCTCCCCATACTAGAGAATTTGATAATATTTCCAGAGATTTACCTCCAGAGGCACCTCGTACTTCTCATGTGGAAGGCATTTCTCACGGTCAGTGTTCAATTTTTAAACATGATTCTTACAATACTGGTGCCTCAAATGCATTCGAACATACAGATGAAAAGCATAAATATCCATCATGGACGAATTTGAATGAAAAGTCATCTTCAATTGTCACAGGCGAGGCACCAAAAGATATTGCTGATGCATCTGTTAACGATGTTCCATTGATGGAGTCTGCTTCAGGTGTCAGAGCACATGGTGAGACAAATGCACCAAATGCCTCCAATATCATTGCTGAGCCCTCCACAAAGCAGAGAAGGAAGAATAATAGGAATAGCAAGAACAAAGAGAGACTGAATGAGGCAGCAGTAGTCTCTCCAATACCACCAGTAATGCTGGACGAAACTAATCCTGCAAAAGAGTTTGTTGAAAATGAAAAGTCCAAGGCTTTGTTGTTGGATTGGGATAGCTCAGTCTCACCAAAGATTGAGCCTGATGGAGGAGTGCGGGCTTTGGAGGTACAGCCTTCTTTACACGATGAAGAAGCCCATAGCAAAGTAAGCAAACATTTGAAACCTCATCCTCGAAGAATGCCACGAAGTCAGCAGGCCCATAGAAATGTGGATAAGCTTCACAGCAATGACACGGTTGTGTGGGCTCCTGTGCGACCACAAAGCAAAGTTGAGGGTGCAGATGATGCAATTAAGAAACCTGCTCCCAACTCTGCGACTCCAGCCAAGGTTGATAATCTGGTGCAGAATAGTTCAAAAGGTAAAAGGGCTGAAATGGAGAGATATGTTCCTAAACCTGTGGCTAAGGAGCTGGCACAGCAAGGAAGTACCCAACCAATGCCATTTTCGAGCAGTCCTACATGGGAAGAGGCTACTGATAAAGCACAACCTGAATCAGCTAGATCCGCTAGTCCACCGCCTAACCGCTCAGCCACTGGAATTGGTGGGTCTGGTTTAGATTCCAAGGATGGAGATGGCAGGCATAACAAGCAGGGAAGACCACCTGGAACATGGCGACAGCGGAATACAGAACAACTGAATAGGAAGAGTGCACATCATGGACCATCTGCTACTACTAACCCAAGCAAGGCGATTCAAGAATCCACAGACCAAAGTCAATTCGTGAAGCGTGAAGTCAATGCATCAAAATCTGAACCAAATACTTCCAGGGAGAACAACTTGCTAGTTAGCAGTAACATTTCCAATGATATTGTTGAATCTGCTGGAGGTGGAAATTCTCTTGCTGTTAAAGATCAGGTTGCAACAGGTAGAGGAAAGCGGTATCCACCCAAGGGTAATAAAAGCACGGGAAACAATCATGATCCTGATCACATGAATCTTGTTAGTAGTGATTCTGCAGCTACTGACGTAAAACAGACAGACATACCTATTCCTTCAAAAGAAAGTCACAGCTCTGGGGAGCGAATATCATCTCAATGGCAGCCCAAGTCTCACAGAGATTCAGATAATCAGAAACGAGGCAGAGCTTCCAGAACTGAAACTGTTGACACTGAAACTGATAGGTCTTCACATAGGGATCACCGCTCCCAGCGTAAGATGCATGTTCCACCTCAACATCCAGATGTCTCTGAAAGTAATATGGCCAATGGGCCAAATGTGGGCCACCATCAAGATTTGTTCAGCGGGAGGAAACATGGTCCAGTGAAAGATGTTGGGCCTCATCAAGATCCCAGAGAGAGGAAACCCGCCGCAGCGAAGGGACGTGCTAGGGGCCATGAATCTCATGGAGACTGGTCGTCAGGGTATGACAACCAGCAACACAATGCACCTGCATTTCGTGAAAGGCAGAGGCAGAATGTGCAGCATTATGAATACCAGCCAGTTCAGCATTATCGGAACAACCAAACTGACAAGCATGGAGAAGGATCTAATGACGCGGTCCCAAGATACAGAGAAAGGAATCAGAGTCACCCAAAGCGTGATGGAGGAAATTTTCAGAGGCGTCAAGGCGGCTCTACCCGGGTAGATTCTGGTCATGAGTAAATTGTGAAATTAGGAGTCTTTGTTTGTGAAGCCAGTCTTCCTAATATTGTATTAGTTTGATTGATCAAGTATTCAGATATTGCCAACATAGATTTGAGGTGTGTTTTAGTTTGGACAAGCACTTGTTTAAACTGTTGACCAAGTGGTATTATGAATCAGGTTAGGGCACACCGTTACGGCCGGATGTGTGTTAATGTCAGGAAGGAAATGGAGATGTGACATTATCTGTCTTTATTTTATAATTGTAGTAACTGATTTGGATATTGTAATCTTGTTACTTATTTTGTAGCCGGGGGAATGTTTTCAACACTCAACTTCTGTCAACTTGGTAGTAAGGAACGAATTTCATCCTTTTCTGAATGTGATTTGATGTTATGGTGATAGCACGGTTCGTGCCTGGAGGTTGCTTTCATTCGCATGATCTGTTGGTGATATTAATTGTTCGAATTTGTAAGATGATTGGTTTAACAAAAATTGACGATGTAGGTTCTGCGTGCGACTACGTGAAATTTTTGCCCGCCGCTATCCATGTCCAAATGTTGTGTTCGTTTCCACAATAAATACCAGTGATACAAGTTACAACTAGGATGAGAAAATAAACCAAAAAAGGCTGGGAACTTCATTGGATTATACATCCCTGGTTATCCCCAGAATTGCGAATGATACAGACTTGGCGTCGCATGCTGTTCAGCTGTATTTGCTTTGCTGATTTTTCAACTGATGCCTTACAGTATTGCACCTCGATATAGAGAGGAGAAACTCCGGGGTCCGGTATTCCCTTCAGATACTTGCACTATCTAACGATTAGAACTTCGAGATTAGAGAAATGCATATTTCTCCAAACCCGAAGATCAAGTTCTTCAAGTAGCAGATATTGCAATTTAGGAAAGGAGGTCCTATGCCACTCTGGTCCACTGAGGGCATTCTCTCTGACTTTGAGCACACGAAGATTGGGTAACATACCAAAAACCCTCATTTTAAGCCAAGGAAGCCCACAACCCTTTATAGTTAATCTTCTCCACCGAAGCTGCAAAAGGTTGGATCTGCCTGAAAGACGAGTGTGACAGACAAAAGAAGCAGCGATGTCGTTCCTCGTTAATAACAACTTTAAGGATGTCAATCGCCAAAGTTGTCATTCCTTTCCTTTTGTATCTGCTTTGCTGATGTTGTGAGTGAGTCTGCACAACAATGCAACTCGATTGATTGAAGAGTTGAAATTTCTGCAATACCGGTTGGAATCTCTTGCGGATCATAGCAGTTCTTGATGACTAAATGTTCAAGGATCTCGAAATGGGTTCTTTCTGCTACCCAATTCTCTAAAAAAATGTTATCGAGCAACAGAAATTTTAGTCGAACAAATTCCCCTTCATCTGGTTCCCAACATGGACCAGAGATGCCGTCGTCTTTGAGCTTGAGAACTTGAGGAAAGACAGTGATGGAACATCAAGTAAGCATTGTAATGCTTCAAGTTTCTGCAGATGAACCAGATCTTTGAGACAGTAATCTTCCCAATCATCCCAATTATCCGCATTGTAGATTCCCAATTTCTGCAGATTTTGAAGTCCTTTGACGACCCCTTCCGTACATTTAAACTTGTCTATAAACTAGAATGTTTGTAGGTTTTTGAGGAAAAGGGGAGAATCTTCCCCTTGAGGAGGATCAGGAAGAGTTCAGATTGCTTCACAGTGGAAATGTCTTGGTTGTGTCATCTCCCAAAACTCTGGGTCAAGACGAAGATGAAGGCCAATGGGAAGACTTAAAATATAAGACGGGACGACCTTTTGAATGAAAGACTGCAGGTTCTTACATTGGTATATTGAAAGAAGGGACTTTCCGGTAGAATCTGCAGTGAAGACGTACCTCAAATTCAGTGATACTGCTTCAGAAGAAAAGACCAGTGGTTTATTTTCATGCAGTATTCTGATATGCTCAGAACAATGAACATCATCTCTGTAATAACGAGATGTTTCAAACATAAAAATAGACCTTGTGAGTGATGTTGACAATGTACAGGCACTACGTGTCCATCGAATACTTAAGCGGCGGGCACAAGTTCCTTCCGGAATATCATTAAGACTCTTCTCAATGACATGAAAAAACGTCAGCCTTTTTGCTTCGCTGATGCATAAGTCCCTTAAAAGATCATGGATCTTGCACGTCTTATATCTTCCTGTGAAGCTACGCTCGGAAATCATAATCAGGCTTCTTTCCCGACAAGTAGTCTTGTGTCACTTGTTCTAAGTTTTTAGAACTCACAGGTTTGGTGAATCCTTTTGCGACCCACAACTTTGTAAGTATTGAGGCACAGATATCAAAATCTTCTGGGAAAACTCCCATGTAGAGGAAACACCCTTTCAAATTGTGAGGAAGGTTAGAATAACTCAAGATTCACGGCAAAAGTTCTCCACTCACTTGGCATTGTGTGTGATTTTGAGGCGAGCCCCTCAATCACAACTAGTGCAAGTGGACGTCCCCTACATTGTTGGACTATCCTCCTCCCCATTTCGACCAATTGAGGAGGCAAGGATCATTGCCAAACACCTTGTTACAAAATAATTCCCAACTACTATCTATCCTCATTGAGAAGGTCTATGTGATAAAGATGGGGATTAGGTTTGGGATAAGAAGCCACTTTCTCTAGTCTTGTCGTAAACATGATTCAACTGCCATTATAGTCATTTGGAAACAGGCACTTCACATCATCCCAAACCTCATTATCCCAAATGTCATCCATCACTATTAGATACTTCCTATGCTTGAGATGCTTATGCACAGTATCCTTCAATTTTCTAATGTCATCTGGATCCTCATTACTACTGGGCATTTGCTTGTCACCTAGAACATCTAGTCGAATTTTTTGCACAGTACAAACTTGAGATACTGTAATCCAAGCATGGTGATCAAAATGTTATTTAACATCTGCATCCTCATAAATTCTTTGAGCAAGTGTGGTCTTACCAATTCCGCCCACGCCGACAAGGGAGATTATTTGAAGTTTTGACGGTTCTCCAGTTAGCCTATCCTTGATCTTCATGAAGTCGTCAACATGACCCACCGGAGTACTATTAGCAGTTTTTGAAGGGTCAACAGGTATCGATGTCCTTGGTTGCTGCTGATCTTCTACCTATCTGTTGTCATCCATCACCTGAATCTTCAAAGCATCCATTTCTTCCATAACCTTGTCAATTGTTTGGCTGAAGATTGTGAAGTTCTCATCATGGTGACTTGCTGGTCCCGAAAGAAGACAATTTGAAAGAAGTCGATTTGTGGTGTGGGATTCAATGAAATCCTCTTCTTTGTAAGCCACATCTATAATTTCAAGCACCATTTCTCTTGTCTCGAAGTTTGTTTGTGGAGAATTGTCAAGAAAATCTAGAATGGGGCTAACTTTTTCAAGTAGGGATCTGATTTGCTGTTTCTCATCAGGAGTCAGATATTGATAATCAGGATGGAGGGATTGTTCAAGAGTGTAAGCAAGGGAAACAAGTGCAGCGTAAGCCATCTTGGGTCCACGTTGGCTTGCTCACACAGAAGTTTTTACAGAAAATTGAAGCACCGAGTAAGATGGTAAGAAAGAGTTACAGCAATGAATTTCCGTGTATATATATTGCCAAAGTTTGAGAGTACCTTGCTTAGGTATAGATTTTTACAAAATGGTTTTTTTTCCCCACAGATATTTATTTTTCTCTTCAATTAAAATAATCATCTCTTCTCTGTCTTTCCCTCTCTTTCACATCATCTCAAATAGACAATGTCTAAACATTTTGCATTGCAGATGCTCTAAGAATGCACAATAAGTGGAACCATCGATCGTTTCTTTAAATTTCTTAAATACAAGTGTTAGCAATTTGTGTATTTTAAATATATTGGCAGGCTGCCTCTGCTAAGATCATTGGAACACGAAATATAAAATTAACGTAAAAGTCAAGCTGTTGAGGATATATATATTCCATGGTGGAACTGTGGAAGTAAAATCATTTCGGATCTTGAATTAAACAGTTTGTAGGTGTTAGTTGTTTGATGTCGCGGCGCTCTCCTGTTGCATTTTATATGCGGTGAATTGAATTTTTTTCTGCTTTTCATTTTGTTCCAATTAATAGCTAGCTGACAGTGACTGAGTCATCAACAGCAGCAGATTTGTACCTTTTCATGACAAACAAGAAGGTAAACCAGACACATTGAATCAACAACTGAATACAAATTTCCTCAAGTTTCAATAGTTTATTTTATTCAAATGAATGCAACATGTCTGTGAACAGATGATATACGGTTTCTTGCATCAAAGCCTCACTTATTCAACATCATTGGGATCGTTACTGGTCGAATTATCTGCATGCACACATGGAAGTCAGAAGAATATATATATATTGGTACATTTATACCAAGTTATAAGAGCTAATAAATAAACATACACTAGTTACCTGTGAGGATCATTGACCATGATCTGGAGGAAAAATGGAAACCTTAAATTCCCTGCCATTGTTTGTTTTCTTATCTTTCTTGTGCTGCTGAATTTTCAGGGCAGAAATTGCTGCTAAATTGGTTGTCCGGTGGAGATCAATAATCTCAAGGCTCATAACATCAGCAAGGCCGAATGGGACAGCTTTGAGGTCACTGCAGTGTTTAAGATAAAGAGACTTGAGCATTGGGAAGTGATGAGAAGAAGCTTCCCAAGTAACTAAGTTTGTCTTCCCAATATGCAAAACTTTGAGAACCTGAAAACCTCCATCCTCGACCTCCCACCACGGTCCGTCGAATCCATTGTCTCTCAACTTGAGGATCTCCAAGAACTCCAACTTTCCAAGTGTAGACATGTGCTTCCAGTCGAGACGGGTGTTTTCAAGTGTAAGCTTATTTAGGAATTTGGGAAATTGGTCCTTTTGGGGAAGCCTAACTATTTTCCCTTTAGCAGCTGGTTCGGGGTATACGTCATTCAGTAGCTTCAAATTTTCAACGTGCTTTAGTGTTTTCACACAATCGAATGAGCCGAAGAGCTGGGCTATTCGGCCTCGAATACCCAGTTTCTTTAGGTTAGGTACCCTAGCAAAGATTTCTCGTGTACAACTATCAGGCGATATCATAGAAAGTGCTCTTACATTTCCATTTGCAGAACAATCCTCTGCTTCTTTACCTTTCTTGACCAGAGAAGGGGATGGCAAAGATGAGGATGTAGTGATATTTGTTTTTATTTGCCTCAGTTTCTTCATCTTCCATATATTTGCTTTGATTTCAAAAGTTCTTGACGGTGTATATACGATAAGAGTTTGGAGGTTCCAAAGGCTGGAAAAAGTTTGAGGAAGAATTTTAGAACGACACGAGAGGACAAGATACCTCAGATGAATGAGTTGAGTTATCTCCATAGCAAAATGAGGGAAAAACATAGGTTTACCATCTAACACCCTGAGTAGTTTAAATTCTTTAGGGATTGAAGAAATAAGGGAAGGATCCAATTGGAAATCATCAGCATAGAAACACAAGAAAGAACGAACATGTGGGCCGACTGGTTTCGAAGAGAGATAGCTCTCCACATTTGAATGAATGCAAAGGCGACGGTACTTTTGCCAATTCGAATCAGAAGGTGAGTACTTACTTGGATCAAACTGTTTAATTTCATGGAAAAGATCTTCTTTAGTAGCTTGATTCTTGCAAAACGCGTGTAACATGTCATGAACATGACATGTTTTTATTTTTCCATTCAATCTTCGCTCTCCAACCATCACCAAATTCCTATTGACAAGATCCTCCAAATATTCGTCTGCAACATCCTCTAAGCTTTGATCCTCTTGTTCCTCTATGAATCCTTCTGCGATCCATAGACAAGCTAGTTTCCACACTGGGATTTGGAAGTCTTCTGGAAAAATCCCGAAATGTAGGAAACATGCTCTCAAGTAATAAGGCAAGTGTTTGAAACTCATTTCTATGAAATTGGACATGGTTTTCACCCTATCGTTGACGATATATGCATCAACACTTTTAGCGACCTTTTTCCACCAATGACTTGCGTTATTGTTCTCTCTCAAAATACCTCCGACGACCACTATCGCGAGGGGTAATCCCTTACACTCTTTGGCAATATGCTTGCCATCCGCTTCCAAATCCGGTGGGCATTCCTTCGATTGGAGTGCCTTCCATTTCAGTAACTCCCAACTGTGATCATCATCTAGAAAGTCCATTTCATAGGGCTCCAAGCTCCGTCTTGCATGCCTAGCCACCGTCGCCAAACGGGTTGTTAGTAATATTCTACTACCGTTCTTGTTGTCCGGAAAAGCAACTTTGAGAACATTCCAATCTTCTTCAGACCACACATCGTCCATGAAAATTATATATTTTTCATCCTTCAAAACATTGCCAAGTTCTTGAGCTAATTCTTCCCCATCCATCTGCTTCATGTCATCGGTGACTGAAGCAAATTGCCTTAGAATTTTGAGGAACACGTCTTTTCTACTGCATTCTTGAGAGACATAAACCCACGCACGATTGTAGAATTCATATTGGATGGTAGGATCACGATATATCATTTTAGCCAGTGTTGTTTTTCCGAGACCAGGCATACCAACAATTGAGACGACTTCTAGGTCCTTTGGTTCACTTTTCAGAAGTTTCATTACTTTCTCCGCTTTATTTTTAAAGCCCACCACGTTTTCTTCCTCCACAACAGGACCCTGTGTTAAAAGTGGAAAATAAATAGTCATATTAAAAACTGTTAGTCAAAAGGCATCTGATAACTATAATCCAAGTGATTATAAATTGGGCCCTAATTATGGAATTGTTCTCTCTCGTCCTAGCAGCTGGGATTTGTCTATGTCCTCCATTAAATTAAACTCTCTTGTGCAATGCGATGGTCAACCCCAAAGATGAGAGGATGAACAGCTTTACCCTTTCGAATTGATCCATGTGCATCGCACACGGGAGTTTAACAGAAGAAATAGATAGATCTCTATTAAAAATTTTGGAAAATAGATCCTCAAATGCTAAACTCTTAAAAATGTTCGCAATTCGCATTAACGTCAAAATGTTAGGTATTTTTTTACGTCGATTAGTCATTTGTTCACTTGTTTTCTATTTTGATGAACATATATATTAATTGTTTCCTTTAAAACTAAGGGGCCGTTCTGTTTGTTTTGTATTTTCTGTTTTCATTTTCGAAAATATTTTGCTGTTTTCTGTTTTCAATTTTTGTTTTGAGAAAATTGAAAATGCGTTTGGTTTGTTGTTTTGAAAAATTATTTTTGAGAAGAGAAAATAGAAAACGTGTTTGGTTTATACTTTTTAAAAAATACAAATTGGTATAATAAAAATTACAAAAAAGTCTTCAAACTATTCAAAATGTTCAAACAAGCCCTCGTCTTCAACCCACCCCATCCCCACCCCACCCCACCCCACCCCACCCTCCCTCTCTTCAACAAGCCGCCATGATCGTGGTGGTGCAAACCACCAAGTCTTGGTGGTTCGCACCACCAGCAGGTGGTGGTGGTCGAACCACCATTAATGGTGGTCGCGAACCACCAGCAGGTGGTTCGCGACCACCTGCACAGGTGGTTTCGACCACCTGTTGGTGGTCGAACCACCTATACGGGTGGTTTCGACCACCAACAGGTGCTCGAAACCACCTGTTAATGGTGGTCCAACCACCATTAATGGTGGTCGACCACCATTAATGGTGGTTGGACCACCAGATCTGGTGGCCGGACGTTGCCGGCGGCGATGGGCAACGGTGGTCGACGGTGGACGGCGGTGGTCGGAGGTGGTTGGCGGTGGTCGGAGGTGGTTGGCGGTGCTCGGGGATTAAAATGTACGAAAAATAAAATTTGGAATTGAAATATAATAAATATAAAGTTTAAAATCTGAAAACGCGTTTCGTTGTTTTCGACATTTAACACTGAAAACGTTAAAAAGACGTTTTCGTGTTTCCTATAGAAATCTTGAAAACGTTTTCGAAAATGAATTTTCAAAACAACGATATTAACGCGTTTTGATATTTTCAAAATGAAAATAAGCGGGTTGAAACTAAACGAATGTTTCCTAAGTAATTAAGATGTATAAATAAAAAGGCTATAGGCACTTAATTTTCAGTTTACACCAATATATGTCAATCTAGTGATGTTTCATGCATAATGATTATTGATTTAAGAATAATATGATATATGTAAGAAATATGATGGTGTCAATTATAATAATGATTGTAATTCAGCGTATGAATTAATCAAGATGTACCAAAATCAATTTTCGGTATATCCATGTATGCGTATTCAAAGTCTTCTCTAAAAAAAATTATTAATAAATAAAAATAAATATAAAAATTAAGATATAGATTATTATTATATAGAAATCAAAAGACTAATGATATCATATTTATAATTTGTATATAATAATAATAAATGAAAATAATTACGTAAGTCTATAATTAATGTTGACCGGACTTTACCAATTTAAAAAATTAGTAAATATTTCAAAATAGCTTACAACGCTCATTCATAACATTACTAGTATAAAATATAAAAGGTATCCTTAAATCCACATTCTCATAAAAGTTTTATTCAGATAATTTCTCATTTCCAATTTTTTTTTTATTTTCTGTTTATTTTTCACTCCCAATTACCTCAACTTTCAAAATAATAATAATAATAATAATAATAATAATAATAATAATAATAGTCAATTTTAAGTTAGACTAGTGTTACCCTGTGTGTTGCACGAGACGAATAAGATGATATATTTACATAAAATAATATTATAAAATGAGATAATAAATTATTATGAATATATAACATGTAATATTATAGATTTCAATAACAGTTTACAAATTTTAGTGCGAAATATTATCTTATAAAAAATGTCACATCAATTGTGATGATTTTAGGTAAGAATATAATATTTGAAAAGAAAATTTAGATAATATATTTATTTGAAAAAAAAATAATCTAAACAACACGTTTTATGAGTCATACATAACCATTTCAACGTGTTTTAAATACGATTAACAATGATTTTATAATCGGCCTACATATAAATGTATAAATTTTATGAATATTGATTTGATTTTGTACCATATTTAGATCGAATTAAATTTTGAATATTGAATTGATTTTATATCACATTCAGCTCGAACTGAATAAAAAATGCGGTTAACTGATTTTATTCTCCTTTACGTGACAACTATAAAAAAATAGATTTTTTATTCAATTTTTTAAATATGTGAATTTTTTTCAAAAACAGATTATCATTGTCAACGTCACACTATGCTAAGTTGATATTTCGACTATATAATTACTTCAAAAATTAAAATGTATATAAAATAATTAAAATGCAATATCCAAAAATTAAGATGTAGATAGAAAATGATAATTCTCATTTTAACACTTAATTTCATAGGTATTGTACGTTGTAACTTTTATCTATTATCACATTTACATTAATGCATGTAATACTAAATATAAAAGAATTGAAAAATTTATAAATTAATTTGAAAATTAGAATACATATAAAAATGATAAAATACATATAAAAAAATAAAATAAGAAAAACAATACCAAATAAGTAAGACGTCATAAATTAAATAAAGAAAATAATTAATTCCTAAAAACTAATGCCAAATATAATACTACCACCTAAACACTTTGTCTAGATGACACTTATCTTATGATAATATAATAATATTAAAGATTCACTAGTCATTTTATTTGTCCTTATACACATCACAAGTACTTGTAGTATAATTCTAAAACTAGAGTTGTATTATAACTTGTTTAATTTATATCTAAAAATTAACTTTTGTTATTATTGTTGAATAACAATTAGAGTTACATATCAAATTATTGTTCATAATTGTCATTGTTTCCATAAGTATTTCTCCGACCCAAAACATAAGATAATTTTAGTAAAATCTATATCTATATATAAATAAGCCAAGGATATTGCGATGACGGATGTAGTTATAGAAGAGTCGCTGCCATAGGATTTCCAGTCTATTACAACGACATTTGTCATCACAATATATATCATCAACTACAACGACGATAAATGTTATTGCAATAGATAGAGAACCCTATTGCTACGGCAGAGTTTAATTGCAATAGAATTACAAGCACGCACATATTACAACGATATATTGCAACAACATTGTAGGTGTATTGAGACTAAAAAAAATTATCAAAGTAATTTTATATTGGACATATTTTCTCATGCAACGCACGGGTGGCATAGCAAGGAAATATAGGAAAAACTTTATCGCAAATTTTAGAAAATCTTTCATACACATTTTTCTCGTAAGTAGGTCCTAAATTATATCTTGAATATACATGCATCTTTCTTATGCAATGCACGGGGTAAGTCCTAGTAAAAATTTAATTTTAAAACGGTATGAAAGTCGATCGCAGATTTAATTAGAATAGTAATTAATGGCATCCATATCTTACCTCTCTGATCTTCGTCGCAATTGTGGAAGATTCCCCCCCTTCTTGCAGGGCTGGGAGTCCATATCCCCTAACCTTTTCGTGCAAATCCTTCACCTTCGTCTTGATGGCCTCGATCTGTTTCCCCACACTTTGAAGGTTTTTTCCATGACCAAATCCACCAAGAATCTTACTTCCGAAGTTGGGTCGCGATTTCTGCGAAGCTACATTGTAAACATAGGTGTCGATGATATCTTCTGCTTCGTATACAACTTCTCTGACTTGGCTCATTATTTCCCTTAGGAGATCATTCCTGTTGTGCTTTTTTGTAGCTTGCTTAAGAAATGCATTGAACAAACCAAGTTCATTGTACAAAGAATTCACCTCTTCCTTCACACCAAGAATCAGATTAACATTGTAAACAATCAGCTCGTTTAAATTTTCCAGCAGAAATTGAACAGCAGCTTCCGCCATATTGAGTGTACGTGGACTGTGGAGGGATCCTTGGGATATGATTATGTTATATAGGGGTGATGATACCCCTTTTTTTTTTTCTTTTATTATGTTATATAGGGGTGATGATACCCTTTTTTTCTTTTTCTTTTTTTTTAAATAGAATATAGGGGTGATGTTATTTCTGCAATTTAGTTAAAAATTTCTTGCAACTCAAGTGCTGTGACGAAATTTTGTGTAAATTAAGTTGTCAATTAAAATTGTGTAAATATCATTTTCCTTAGTTTATGGAGAAACTGCTTATGCAAAAATTGTAATCAATGTGATGTGTAAACTAGTTTATTTCTCAATTAATAGGATGCATAAGGCTATACTCTTTTTCTCATTTTGCATAACTTTAGAATAATTAATTTTTTGTGCGCCGGTCGAGTAGAACTCTTATAATTATATTTAAGTATATTATTATTATTCTTATTATTCTTATTATTATTATTATATAGAAACCATGCAGAATATATGGAGTGTTTGTTTAGTGGTAAGTATAGAGTGGATCCTCTTGTGGTGAAATTAGGTAGTGAGGTAGTACCGAAGAGAGATAGCTTTCGTTATTTAGGATCCGTGGTTCAAACCAATGCTGACATAAAAGGTGATGTAAATCACAGGATTAATGTTGGATGGATGAAGTGGAGAGGTGTACAGGATTTTATGTGATCGTCTATGCCTTTAAAATTAAAAGGAAAATTTATAGAAACAGTTGTAAGGCAGGCATTCTTATATGGCGTGAGTGTTGGCGATTAAGAAGGTAGATGAACACAAATTGAATGTTGCGAAATGCATTATCTGAGGTGGATGTGTGGTAAGACTAGGAAGGATAAAATTACCAATGAAGATATTCGTGGTAGATTAGAGTCGCCCGATTGAGGATAAGATGAGGAGAACCGATTGAGATGGTTTGGACACATACTGCGGAGACCTGAGAATGCACCCGTGAGAAAGAGTGAGAGTATTAGGGTAGGAAATATAAGGAAAGGTAGAGGAAGGCAGATTCAAGCGTGGATCTGCAGTCATTCGTGCAGGATATCTTTATTAAGCGGTAGATGGGCAACTAGCTTTGGATAGGAAGGCGTGGTATATCAAAACTCATACCTACGATCCGACGTAGTTCTCATATGGTTCCATACAGCCGACCCCTATCTGTAGAGAATAAGGCTTATTTGTTGTTTGTTGTTGTTGTAGAAACCATGCAATAAATTATGGAAAATGACAGATAAGCGGATTAGAATACTTTAATGACTTATGTCTCGTTTACTTTGATAAAATATTTTGAGCAAAAATAAAATAAATCAGTACTCTACACATCTCTAATATGCATTCAGATCTAGTCTAGTCAGTAATGAGTAATGACAAATAAATTTCTACATCTACAACCCTTTCCAGCCCATATGTTCTCATTGACATTTTCGAGTCAATGTTCGTAGATATATTCCATAATTTTTTTATTATTATTAATATTATTATTTTTTAAATATCAACTACTACTTCCCTCCAACTAAGTTGGAATTATTTTTTACATATATTAAAAATGCATCTTAAATATTCTTAAAATTATAAAATATTTCTATATTTTTCTTATTTTACTTTTATATTAAATGATTAAAAAATGATATGAAAATATTTAAGTATCTTAGATGATGGAACACCTATTTGATTGAATGCCTAGTACAAGATGGGTATATTTCAATTGACCACCGAAAGAGACAAAACCACAAAAAAAAAAAAAAGGACAATAAAACTGTACTCCCCTTTGGTCCTCTTTTATTGGAGTTCGGACGGCCACATTCTTCCGGGGGGTAAAAAAAAGAAGAGAGGGAGAGTTTATTATGGAGACTAACTAGTTAATTACTATAGTATATTTTATATGGTTCGTTATTTTTTTGGGATGTCCCACATATATAAATTTTTTTATATATTTATAATAATAATATGTTTTATATTTATTTATAATTATACTTCATCTATATTTTTGAAAATATAAAATACTTTTGACTTTTACTCATTTAATTTAATAATAACGGCATTACAGGAAGTTTGTTTATAAAACTTAATTTTTCAATACTATTCTTAATCCTTGTGAAAAAATAAAGTGAACCATATATGTGGGACGGAGGGAATATCTTTAAAACTATTTCCATTGACTTTAATTTTTAGTTTCAATGCCATGTTAAATTCAAGAGCTCGGTTGATAAAAAAAAAAATTATTATGTGACATTGTACATGTCTAGTGGGAGTAGTTTTAATTAGGTATCCAAATTTGGACACTTAATATATCAAAAATTGATGTATCACATTACATCAACTTTGGGTACATTAAAATACCCAAAATTGAAAACATTTTATGATTGTCTTTTGCAAAATGGTGTGGTTAAATACACCCCAAAAAATATTCTTCACACCCACCTATATTTTTTCTCAAAACTATGCTTCACACCCACGTATGTTTCTCAAGAATATTCTTCACACCCACCTATATTTTTTTCTCAAAAATACCCTTATGTCTAATTACCATCCTACCCTTTCCTTTAATTTTATGCCCCCACCAACTAAACACACCCCCTGTAATGCCCCCTCTAGTACCTCATCCCGTTTCTCAAATCGTATCATATTTCGTATACATTGCACGACAACTTATCGTATCATAGTGGGCTTGTTCACTTTCTTAATATCATAAGTGGAATACTTTTTTTTTTACGGGGATTAGAGACGGTGTCACACATACATTACATTACTATCCGAAATCCCAAGTCCATATCTTAAAAGTCATTAATATAAACTTTCATTACCTTGTCGAACTTTCACGCGTTCATACAATGATTCGAGATTTCGATACTTATCATTATGCAGGACCGTGACTCTTCCGTTCCCTCACACATTCATACACATCAAAACTTGAAGGATTCTCCGACATCTCCCTATCATTTGTTGTATCTGTGTCATAGAAAATCGAAACATACGCAACGTGAGTCATAAAGACTCAATGAGCAATAGATGCAATGCAATGCATGCCACATCCTTTCTTATGGGCCATGTTGAGAATCATGTGCTTATAATGGAGCCAACTTATCTCATTTCATTTTTCGGCCGTCGCCTATGGCTGAACTTGCCAATAGGCCACCATACGTAAGCTATCATAAATAAATCGTCATATCGGCCGTCACCTATGGGTTTAACTCACCTAATAGGTCGCCACAAGTAGGCCATCATAAATACATCGTCATAGGCCGTCACCTATGGGTTTAACTCACCCAATAGGCCGCCACATTAATATGTTGTAAACACATGACAGGCAACTTATATTCACATGCTTTCGTATTATGCAAATGCAAACATCTTACCATCGATCTTGCTTCTTAACATAATTTATAGCATAACATCATCTACCATCTATTGATTTATGTCAAGCTTTCACACAAACTAGTTCATAAATCTTCAAGCATAACTTCAAACAAACCACATAAATTACATATCATGATATAAATTTACATCTATTACTCACCTTAACATGCAGAGAACCCATTAATAAGATGTGTTAAAGCCTCATTCTTCTCTTTTCCTTTCTTTCCCTTCCACTTCATCCATTTTTACGGTAGAATTTGGAATATATGATCATAACATGGATTCATATCTTGATTTGAGAGTTAGATAGCATTTAGAAATGGCCTTAGGTGAGTTATGGTGAGTTATGAAGGAGATTTGGGTATATGAACATCACCAAATGGCTAGAAAATACTAGAAACATCAAACTGCCGACTTAATTAACATTACGGTCGTAACCTTATACCATACGTCCATAAACCATAGCAAACTGTCGTATCACACTGAGATACGGCCGTATCAAAGTCTCTGAAACTTCACATTCCTTTGTTATCAATGTTACGGCCGTATATTTCTGACCTACGAGCATAACTCACAATAATACGGCCGTATCTATACTATGTACGGCCGTACTAAACTTTCTAAAACATTTGCCCACTTCCATAATTTTCATATTACGGCCATATACTTATAATTACAGCCGTATCCTTTATACTTACGACTATAAAAATACTTCTATCCATAACTTCATGCCTTACCTATACGGCCGTAACTTATACATTTACGATTGTAACTTACCAATTACGGCCGTAAATCTCATTCTGTAGAATTTTTCTCTCATCGTGATAGTTATGGCCATATAACTTTTATACATCACTACACATACATACCGGCCGTACACATATCATAAACATATGTTACTTACGAAACTCATCAAAGACGTCAAATTCATCATCATCTTACGATAATAACTCGAAAATCATATACGAAATTATGGGCCGAACTTCGGTCAGGTATTACACCCCGGGATCTCTGCTAAATACACCCCTCATCCTCCATCTCCAACAAATATCTCACCTCACAACCCCCTGATGGACCGTCAAAGATCAATGTTCATCAACAATGTAAATAATTCTAGTAATTTACTTTGCATTGTTCATCTTTTGTTGTCGGAACACGGAATTAAACTGTGCAAAAGGTTCGGCCCTAGTTCGCCGAACATCCAATTGGATGTCCAGCCTAGGCTTGGTTCGCCAAACATGGCCAAGTATGACAAGGCCATGTTTGGCCAATTTTCTTTCCCTCTTCCTTTCTTTCTTTCTTTTTTTTTTCAATAATAGTAATTTGTTATTCATAATAAAATTTACTTATATTTAATAATAATCACATGCAAATAATATTAATTATTTATTTATGATAATAATTATTTCTATTTAATAGTAATAATTATTCATAATAGTTATTTATCTATATTAATAGTAATAATTATTTATAATAGTTATTTAGCATGTAGTCACATTAATATTTTAGTTATAATGATCAAATATATTTTATACAGTCAATATTTTTTGATACATTTGATAATAATATTAGTTTTATATAATTGGTCAAATAAAAAATGCTACCTTACCTAATATTCCTATGAAATATAATAATTTTTAAAACAAAACATTATTAGAACTAACAAATATTTTTTGAGACAAAGTTCAGACTTTGAAAGTACAAAAAAAACTAAAACAACATTAGTCATCGTCGCCTAATATCTTTGTTCTTTTCATCGGGATCTCCTTGATGTCTTGGTTCTTCATTGGAATCTCATCCATGATGTTTTCTTTCGGAAGTTGTTGATCTTTGGTGTGAATAAGTCAACATTACAATACAAAATAACAGCCAATTAATTATAAAACCAAGAATTGAAGCAAAAAATTATATGAAAATTATTATATGTAATTAATATTGATTACAATAATTTTCAGAGTTACAATTATTATTTTTATTTATTGTAAGTATCTAACGATGTATAAAAATAAAAGAGCCACCTAGACACTTTGCCTAGGTGGTAGTACCATGTTTGGCTCCATTGTGTTTTGGGGATAAATTGTTTTCATTATTTAATTTATTTTACTTTCCTTATTTGGTATTGTTTTCGTTATTTTATTTTTTATACGCATTATATTTTATTTATATGTATTCTAATTATAATTTTTGAATTAATTTTTATTTTTTTATATTTAGTGTTGCATGCATTAATAAAAATGTAATAAGATTTTCTGCTTTCGAAAAAAATATTTTTACATATTTAAAAAATAAGATAAAAAAAACCTCGGTTTTATTTTTACCGTTTTAAAAGGGAAGCTTTCATAGATAATGTGCATTGAGCGATTCAAATAATGGATAATTTTTCCAAGATGAAATATTGAATAATTAATTAATTAGAAAAGAAATAGAAAACGATAAATTTCATGTCTCATTTCATCATTTCGAGGGCCACTTAAAAAAATAAGTGTTAAAATTATCATTTAATCAACTCTTCATTTTTGTCAAAAAAATTACAAGAATAAAAAATTAATATTTTTTTATATTTAGCATTGCATGTATTAGTGATTTTTAAAATTTTTCTCAATTAATCTGCACAAATTTTTGTTATCAAAAAATCAACATGTAGAGTTTCACTTATAAATACTTTGTATAGATATTTTATCATTTCACAGTACATAATCCACATCGCATAAATTCTCCAAAACTTAATATTCAAAATCCATGTTAAAAAATATCGTTATGGCTTAATTACTTGAATGACGTTGATGATCAAAATTTGGCAACAATTTTAATAAGAGCATTTCTTTTTGTTCGAAAAAGTATTGTCTAAATTTTATTCCAAATATTTTGTTATTGTCTAAAATTATTAATTACGACAACCGATATGATATTTTTTTTATAAAATAATGGTTCAGATAAAAAATTTTAAATCATTATTGAAATTTGTAATACTATATATGCTTTTTTATTTCTTATATTAATATTATTTTATGTAAATAAAGCATCTTAAAACGTCTCATGCATCACATGAGGGAAATGCTAGTAAATATAAAATCTATTAATATGGATAAATAACTATTATAAATAATTATTATAATTAAATTTAAATAATTATTATCATAAATAAATAATTAATATGATTAATATGTTATTATTATTAAATATAAATAATTTTTTGCATGAATAACAGATTACTATAATTATTAAAACAAAAAAAGACAAGTTGGCCAAACATAGTTGAACATCAACAAGGATGTTCGGCCATGTTTGGTTGAGCACCATTTGTTGTGTTCTGCCAAACGTCGACGAACACCCTTTGAGGGTGTTCAGCCATGTTTGGCCGAACACTCCCAGATCTGTTCGACAAACCAGTGTCGAAGTTGAATAGGTTTGAGGGATGTGCAAAAAAATTGGGCAAAATTTGATTTGTGCATGAAAATTACTTAATTTTTGTACTATAACATCAACCTATCCATATACAATTCTTAATTTCAAGAAAAACCTTAAAATATGTGGCCAAAAATTCACATCAGCCGAAAAATTACACTAAAATTTCGGAAAAAAATAACAAGGTCAACTAACATGTGTCGATTGGTGTTGAATTCTCCTTGTTCGTACTTGCAAATGAGCTTGACCCTCAATTCTTGGACATGGTGTTTTGCAATGGAGTTTTGGCTTCTCCGCTCTTTTTCCTTGAGAAAGACGATAGAAATGTGGTGGCAGTAGAATGGTTTTTTTTTTTTGTGGGAATCGGGTGAAGGGTAAAATTGGAAAGAAGTCGGGTGTATTAAGCAAGATGGGGGTTAGAGAGAGAGAGAGAAAAAAAAGGAGGGTGGGTGTTTTTAGCACGTAGGTGTAAAAACAAAAAAATGGGGTGTGTTTAGCCACACCCTTTGCAAAATGTAGTTGAATTTGATGTGTTCTCTTTAATACCGGGTTTCCTCAATTGTTGTCTAACATCAAGGCTTTTTGAAAGGTTTATGGTGATTGCACTAAAAGAGAGAATGGTACCATATGAAACTATGGGAATTAACTTCACATTGCAGCAATTTCCATGCTACTAATCTACTGGATCCATGTAATTAATAATCATATTGTTGTTTGGTGACTATTGATGGGTCTAATAATTCAAAATAAACGCAATGAAGGACGTACGTTTTGATCACAAGTTGCATAATAGATGAACTAGTGTAACTAATGAAATGTTCACTAGTACACAATAGGGTTTGAGTGACGCCCATTAGGTGGAGTTTTTTATGAAAACGCCACCCAAAACTGCTATTGGGGGACAACGGGTGGCCTTTGTAGTAAAAAACGCCACCCAATACCGCTATTGGGGGACAACGGGTGGCCGTTGCACTACAAATCCACCACCCAAAGCAGATAAAAAATCAAAAATAAAATAAATAAAAACAAAGGGTGGCGGTTTAAGAGAAAAAATACCACCTTAAAGTGAAAAACAGGTGGCAATTGTTCTCTACAACCGCCACCCGTTGTTAGTTTAAAATAAATTATTTATAATATAATAATATTTATGGTGCCGGTTGTACTCTACAACCGCCATCCGTTTTGTAATTTAGTTTTTTTTTATTTGAAAAATTAAAAAAGTATTTGGGTGGCGGTTTTTACTACGGAACCACCACCCTAAACACCAACAAATCTATTTTCGTCCATGATAAATTTAATTGGCTTTATCTCCTTTCTCTCTCAAACTTTCTCCCTCTAAGGAAGTTCGGACAGAGAAGAGGAATAAAGAGGATGGCAGCGGCGGCGGTGGAGGTGGTTCTATAGTGAAGTGGGAGAGGTTTCGGTGTTGTTGGTTGAAATTGATGATTCAACTCACTAGATTATTGCTGCGTGCTTTTCTCAGGAAATGCAATTATAGATGTTTGTATCACAATTCGTGATTTAGATTTGATTATTTGAATCAATATTGGATTAATTTATTTAAATGTTCTTCAATTAATCAGAATTTTTCCAATTTATGTTTGATGATTTGTCTTTGTGAAATGCTCCATGTCCTTCAAATCACCATTTGTAATTCTTTTTTCTTCTTCTTCTAAGTTATTAGTAGCGATAGTACATCAAATTTCATTGGACTTTTTCAAGTTGTATAGATCTACATTTTTTAATTAACAAGTTGCTTTTGGTTGTATAGATCTATATTTTCGAAGTTGTTTTTCAAGTTGTATAGATCTGGATAGATCTTCATTTTTTGAAGCTATTTCGATTTGCATTTTTGGTTTTCTTTGTAGCGTTTTATGTATTTTTTTTATTTTTTTGTTTTATTTTAAAAGTGAAGCTTAGGTGGCAGTTCTTAACACTATAACCGCCACCCAAACATTTAAAAAAAAAGAATGGGGAACGGATGACGGTTCTTTGATTAAGAACTGCCACCACCGGTTGTTTTATAAAATAAAAAATATAAATTAAATATTTTGGGTGGCATTTTTGGAACCGCTACCCATTCTTGGTGACATTAGGTGTCACCATTTTGGGTGACAGTTCCAGAACAACCACCCCGTTCTCAGTTTTAACTGCCACCCAATCCCCCTTCTCTACTAGTGGTTTCAATGGAACGGGGTAAATTATGTTAATGGTTTTCAACCTTTAAATATGGACATTAGAACCATCTAATTTTCATAAATTAATGTCGCCTATCCAAATGGATCAATTCCGTCAAATCCTCCATTGTTAACCAACAACAGCGGGTAATTTGATAAGTTTTATCTTTTTATTATAACAATAAAGGTAATTTAGTAATTTGACATCTACTTAACCAGTATATTAAATATATAAAGCTTAACCCCTCCTTTTAATTACAATTTAGATTAGTATAAATATTGTATCGTGTGTTAAAACTTGAGAAGATCTATATTCAATCAAGACTCTGATTTTTGGTGTACGAAGATGAAAACTTCATTCTTGTTGTGGATTTATGGGATTTGCGACCATCTCAAAGGCAGCCTGTCAATACATTTAAAATACACAAATTGTTAACACTTACATAGATGAGCTGTCCGATTTCCTCTCTTGTTTGGTAGATCTTTTAGGAGATGTGAATGGATTCTTTTAATAAAACGTGCGGAAGTCATAAGTTATGAAGAACATAGGATATACATAAAAAATAATAATTTTTGTAAAAAGCTATAACTGTTATAAAAGTATAGAAACAATAGAGAGAATTTAGAGAGAATGAATTCTAAGGAATTCTCCGGAATGAATTTCATTAATAACTGAAGCCCTATTTATAGGAAAACTTCGAATGGTACAACCGTAATTACATAATTTCATCAAGGGTATAATAGTCATTCACATATAATAATTACATCTTTTACCAAATTATTCCTCCACCAAATTATTCCTCCACCAAATTATTCCTCATAATTCATAACCACCAAATTATTCTCAATTATTCATAACACTCCCCCTTGAATGACTATTAATACAAATGTCTTCCTGGACTTGTTTTGGAGAAAAACCCATGGAAAAACTTCCAAACCTATTGCAGATACTTGGAGTGGTTATATAACGCTTCATCAAAACATTGCTTCTCCTCGATGTTTTCCAACAGATAGGAGTATTCATGTGTCGCCTCGCTAAAACCTTGTCAAGAAAACCTGGGAAAAAACTTGATCAAGGAAAAGAGATACTGCCCCGCTTGATTTCATATCTTGAGAATCTGATATCTTTACTGCAAATGATTTCAATATCATCATCGCTTGATCTAAAGCATTAGCTCCATTATAATCTGATCCAATAGATACACCGTATCAATTTCTCATATCGTTTCAATATACCATGAATATGCCTGCTAAAAACCTTATTAGAAAAAACCCAAAGGGGAAAACCCTAATGAAGGAAAAAGAGTACATTATTCATGTGAATACGCCTCTTTAAAGTTGCCTCATTAAAAACCTTGCTAGGAAAACCCAATGGGATAAAACCTCACAAGGGAAAAAGAGTGCAATGCGTATTTTATACAAGATGTCCGCAAGCATTTCAAAATCTTTCATACATTTGTATGAGTATCATATACATTGGTTTTATACTCTTGTTCATTTAGAGTGCATCAATTTTCTTACACAACTATAAAACGCTCACCATGAACACATGTCTCAAAACACACAATTTAAAGCATATAAATTCATCATAAAACATGTAAACATATAAGTAAACCTTCATAACTAACTAACACTTAAAATATATCATTTAACATTTAATACTCATTTAATAGGTTATTTCATTCCTGTGGGCTTAGCTCCTTTAGGGTACTTATAAACACGAGCTTAGCTCACCCGATCCTTTAATTTTCTTTTCTGCACTACATACACGATCGGTAATTTTAACTTTCATGAGCATGCAACATATAATGACCACCATGTTTATCTTTAAACTTGAGCACCACCATCATCTCATCATCTCATAAATCAAGGATTTCACATTCACGAGTTATCATCTTCAATATATCTCAATATTTTCATTATCATTGATCATATGTAGCTATATTTTCATATCGTGGTCGACACTTTTCAATTCTCATTTCTTTTCCTATATCGACATAACTTATCGAGATATCTCATTATTAATCCTCTTGTAGGATTACACAATATAGTTATGTCTATATACTCTTCAAGAGCATATGCCTCCAAGTATTAAGACTATCTTTTATAATTTGCTTTGATATATATGTTTGGGGAAATCTCATAATATCAACGCTTCAAGCATAACTTATCAAAGCATCGTGAATCGATATATGTGATTGTTCATAGCATCTTTATGCATCTTTGAACTTCAAGTTCATATTTTAATTGTGAGGATATAACATGATGCATTTCACATATCATTTTCAACCTTTAATACTCCCCTCATGCCGAGAAAATTTAGAACACCAAAACTCATACGCTTGGTATGATTTTAATCATATATGTTTTCATCATTCAAATTTTAATATGGGAATTTAGACCGCTTTGCATTCTATTCTCGATATTGGCAATTTATTTGAGGACTTTAAATAATTTGCCATATAATATCCCACTTGTATACGCATACCAAATCCTTTCCATGATTTATTCAAGCATTGGGATATACATTTACTAGCTTTATCATTAAATTCTAAATCATGCTCATAACAGCAAATATTTCAGTGAAATTTCAAATTACGAATCATATACATGTGACTATCTAGTGGATCCATATCATAATATCTAGTAGTCCACATGGAGGATGAGTGGGCCCATATTTCTCATCCTTTATTCCGTATATATTTGGGATTTATTCTCAATATTGGCTAGTAATGATTTCATCATTTATCGAGAACAATCATTGAAGAATTCTTTAATTCTTCACTTGAAATATTGATTTCAATAATTATTTAAACCGATGGTCATCCGTTTGCAAAACGAGCATTATTGAACTTAGTTCAAGAAATTCTTATATCGATTTCACTAGTATCCAGATAGTGCTCAACATGATTTATCATAGAAACAATTCACCGACATATTCCATCATCTTTGGTGACATTATTGTCTACTACTGCTCAAACACTGAGTTACACCATACGCATCACATCCACTATTATTTAATTCCAAATCGAGTAGCTTACGCTTTATTTAAAATCTGAGTCTTATTTCATACGCCGTATTATTCTATAAATAAATCATCAAAATTATTGCAAAATTCATCCTAATAAGGGTCTATACATTATAATGGATCATATGCTCAAATCTTCGAAAAATACTATCCATCACTACCGATCAAAATCCTAAAAAGGATTTATCGATGTAGGTCGGAAAGATTAAGGATGCTAATGAATAAGGGTATCCTACAAGATATCCGATGCTTGATTGAAGCAAAGGTTCGATTATCCGTGAGGTTTCAATTCCTTCTAAATACATGCCTGGTATGGGTAAAAGTAGTTTTTCAAAGAAACGAGAGCAAAAGATTAGAGGATGCTACAAGTGTGCTCGTGGACATGTGACACTCGTAAATTGGGGTAAGACTTTGTCCGTAAATCGAGAAAGATAAAATAGCATTCATTAAGGATGGATTGAGTAAGGAGCCTTTGGATGATATTCACAGCTCTTGAGACACATCCTAGTGAACACGTGACAAGGTGAGCTAATGGCCTTATGGGCCAAATTCAAAGATCAACAAACGCTACATGCCTTGAAAACTTACTTTAGAAGATCCTGCTTGTAGAATTTAGTAGAAAATTTTAGTATAATAATTTTCTCATATTAATATAAGGAAGCTCGTGTAATAACGAAGATCAATGTTTTTCATGTAATTGTAAATATTGTTTTTCGATTTTAAGATATATATATGTATATATATATTATTTTTCAATCACCGATGATATATGTCATTTTTACTTAAAAATTTTTTCTCGCATTTTTTCTCTTTCATATTTGTCAAAAAGTAAATAGTGCACTCAATTATTGGTTTGAAAATTTTTCTTTAAATAGAGGAATTCATATATCTCTCATGTTCATACATTAAAAGTATAGTGCAAAAAGAGAGATAGGAGTAGAGATGGATATGGAGATTTTAGAATCATCTCATACAAGTCAGCCTTTACCTCGCCAGATTAAAACCGTATGTATTCTTGGTGGATCTAATCGCAGGCCATATCCAATATGTGGATATGGCAAACCAACTCGTAAAAGAGTTAGGGAGACAAGAAATCAATATACTATATGGAGGAACCAACAACAAACTTTTAGCTAGGACTTATAATGGCCGCACAATCATGGGGAATAAGAGTTTCGAGCGTAATACCTTTCCATCTAGTTGGGATCTAATACTCAATTGGAGCCGCTTCTACCATGGGTCCAAGCAGGTTGGGGCTAAGCAAGCAATCCATCCACAACCGCATGATGTATATGATGAATAATAGTGATGCTTTTCATTGTCCTTCCAGCGGCTACAACACACTGGAGGAAATATTCAATATAGCCTCGCTGCACAGTTGAATTTTTCTATGTCAAACCAATAGGTTTGTTGAATATTAATAATTTCTTTGATGGCTTACTAATGCTTTCTAGATCGGGTGTAAATAATAAGTTTATCTCTCATTCAACAGAAAATACTTATTTCATAGTACTATTGATGAACTACTCATCAAATTTCATGCATATGTTCAAGAATCAGGAAGCTCAGTCCGTTTCCAGTCACATGCATCATCGTGTCAAGCGCTTAAAAAGAAATTGATCCTTTAAATATTTCATTATAAATCCTAATGTTGATGGTGGCAGTGAGTTACGAGTATTTATACTCTCGAGACGCATCCTCATTTATGGATTCAAGATATATTTTCTTTCGTATTTCTATATTTTCGAGTGTTTATTGCTATCTTTGATATTCTCAATGCTCCACTTCTACTGCTTTGTACTTCTTCTCGAGTAATAATAATAATATCATATTGGCTTTATTCAAATACGTATATCTAGTGATTTTGCTTCTTCAAGAGCATTTTATTCTCATATTAATACAATCTCATATCATCGATGAGATTACTTCATATAAGCTTTCCATGCGATATATTTTCTTTTGATTTATCAACATGGGATCTATTGAGCATTTTACTTTCATCTATTTATCCAATGGTAACTTCAAGTACCACTTGCTCAATTTTCTCCATTAATATTCTAGATATATGGAGAAGTAATTTTATTCTCATCGCTCATCGTCGAGAGTATGATTAGAATATTTGATCAACACTTCTTCTCGAGTAGGATTCGCTATAACCAATCGTGTAGTATAACCCACCACATTGAAATATGCACACCAATCGTGGTGGTATTACCCACCACATTGAAATATACTAAACTATAAAGTGCATAAATTTAAATCATAGAAATTAAATTTCCTCCAATAGCTGGCTAACCTACCTTATGGGAATTATTGCAATAAATATAAATTTACGGAATTTAAATAGCAAGAATTAAATTGCATAATGTTTAACTACTTCTTTCTGAGTAGAGATCTCAAGAGAAGGTATTACCCATCACTTAGCATATAAAGTGTAAAAATATATAAAACCTTCCGTTTAGTGACGGAACCCATCATCAAGTAGGAGGTATTGCAAAGAATTAAATTGCAAAGAAATAAAGTGCGAGAATTAAATATTGAACTGCTTTGGAGCAAATTTGTTCTTCTAGAACAAATACTCATTACTTTACAAGAGCACACTTATCCTTCTGTAATAAGACATTATGTAATTGAACTCTTCTGAGTTAAAATAATATTTTCGATCTTTTAACTCAAATGGACTTCAAGCCATTTTATATAATCAATGCATTTAGAATTTCTTCATGAATATTCTATCCATTTTTCATCTGTCAGCCAAAATTAGGCTCTGCTTTTACCCTAAGAGTAAAATTGTCCATTCCAATTGTAGAAGGTGAAATTGTCAAAAATATTTTATCAATGTTTTACGATTGAAAATTATCTCCTTTCTACTTCAATTTATCAATATCAAAATATTCAAGGACTATTTTGTAACTTTTTCAAAAGTTAGTGTAATCGATTTGTAAATTTTGAAAGTTTGATAATAACATATTTCAAAACGAGTTATTACCCTATCAATGTTGGTGCCACAATCAAGCTCCGTTAAATCGAGTATAATGGAGTCCACAAAATATGATTTTTATAACGATGCTCCTTATATCTCGAGAAACGAATATTATAGTTTAATATATTATTATATTATAAAATCATATGATTTACCTTTTTTTCCTTTCTCTAATTATTCCATGGATGAGATTTACTTGCAATCCATTTACGTGATCGAAAATTCCTTGACTCCATTCTTCCAATTTTGGGATTTCTACATCTCAAAGGCCGCTGTAGAATTTATAATCATGTAGATAATAACAAAAGGAATTTTCAACGACGATTTGCAAAAGAGAGAGCTTATTTAGATTGATGAGGATGAATTAATTCATCGTAATTAATCCGCTGACAGAAGATCATCTATAAGATAACCTAGAAAGATACTTCTTTCATATTACTCCAAAGGGTTAGAGACTCGTACGATAACGCTTATAAAAGATGTAAACAATAGATAATTTAGAGAGAATGAATTCTAAGGAATTCTCTGAATTTAATTTCATTAATAATCGCTCTATTTATGTGAAAACTTCGAATTAGACAACCGTAATTACATAATTTCATCAAGGGTATAATAGTCATTCACATATAATAATTACATCTTTTACCAAATTATTCCTCCACCAAATTATTCCTCCACCAAATTATTCATCATAATTCATAACCACCAAATTATTCTCAATTATTCATAACAATAACAACGCAAAGTACTCTAATCAACGATGACAATATATACGTGGAAATTCATTGTTGTAACTCTTGTTTACCTTCTCACTCTTTGCTTCAATTCTCTGTCAAAACTTCCGTGCGAGCTAGCTAACAGAGATCCAAGATGGCTTATGCTGCACTTGTATCCCTTGCTCACATTCTTGAACAATCCCTTCATCCTGATTATCAACATCTGATTCCTGCTGAGAAACAAGTAGTCAGATCTCTACTTGAAAAACTTACCTCCCTACTAGATTTTCTTGACAATTCTCCACAAACAAACTTCAAATCAAGAGAAATGGAGCTTCAAATTATAGAGGTGGCTTACAAATCCGAAGATTTCATTGAATCCCACATTACAAATCGACTTCTTTCTGGACCAGCTGCAAGTCACCATGATGAGAGCTTACCAATCTTCAGCCAAGAAATTGTCAAGGTCATGGAAGAAATGGATGCTATAAAGATTCAGGTGATGGAGATGGACGACAACAGCGGGCCAAAAGATCAGCAGCGACCAAGGACATCGATACCGGTTGACTCATCAAAAACTGCTCAAAGCACTCTGGTGGGCCATGCTGACGAATTCACGCAGATCAAGGATAGGCTAACTGGAGAACCATCATATCTTCAAATAATCTCCCTTGTCGGCATGGGTGGAATTGGTAAGACCACACTAGCTCAAAGGATTTATGATGATGCATATGTGAAAGAACATTTTGATCACCGTGCTTGGATTACAGTATCTCAAGATTGTAGTTTGCAAAAAATTCTGCTCGGCATTCTAGGTGACAAGCAAATGGTCAATAGTAATGTGGATCTAGATCACATTGGAAAACTAAAAGATACAGTGCATAAGCATCTCAAGCATAGGAAGTATCTAATCGTGATGGATGACGTTTGGAATAATAAGGTTTGGGTTGATGTGAAGCTCTTGTTTCCAAATGACGATAATGGCAGTCGAATCATGTTTACGACAAGATTAGAGAAAGTGGCTTATTATCCCAAACCTAATCCCCATCTTTATCACATAGACCTTCTGAATCACGATAGTAGTTGGGAATTATTTCGTAACAAGGTGTTTGGCAATGATCCTTGCCCTCGTCATTTGGAGGGAATTGGGCGGAGGATTGTCCAAAAGTGTAGGGGACTTCCACTTGCAATAGTTGTAATTGGGGGGCTCATCTCAAAGTCCAACAGAACGCTAAATGAGTGGAGAAATCTTGCAGAGAATTTAGAAGATTCATTGTCCAATTCAAATGACGAGCACTACTCAAAGATATGGTCTTTGAGTTATTCTAATTTACCTTACCATTTGAAAGGCTGCTTCCTGTACATGGGAGTTTTCCCGGAAGATTTTGATATCCGTACTTCCATACTTACAAAATTATGGGCTGCGGAAGGATTCACCAAGAATGTGAGTTCTAAAAACTCGGAACAAGTGGCCCAACAGTACTTGTCGGATCTTGTTGAACGAAGTCTGATTGTGATCTCCGAATGTAGCTCCTTGGGAAGATATAAGATGTGCAGGATGCATGATCTCTTAAGGGACTTATGCGTCAACGAAGCAAGAAGGTTGACATTTTTCCATGTCGTTAAGAGGAGTCTGAATAATATCCCAGACGGAACTTGTGCCCGCCGTTTAAGTATTCATCACGAGACAGCAACACGCAGCAGCGCGAGTACATTCTCAACATCTCTCACAAGGTCTATTTTTAATTTTGATAGACCTGGACCCGGTTATAACGCAGAAGAGGTTCCTTATTCTGAGCATATCAGAATATTGCATAAATATGAGCCAGTGATCTTGTCATCTGAGACAGTATCACTAAATTTGAGGTACATCTTCACTATCAATTTTAGCACAAGCTCCCTTCAATCAATATACAGATTTCAGAACCTACAAACTTTTATTCTTGAACTACCATCTTCCTTTGGAAGTATTCCCGTTTATGTTCATCTTGACCAAGAATTTTGGGAGATGATGCAACTAAGACACTTCCAATGTGGACCAGCTGTAAATCTTCCTGATCCTCCGCAAGGGGAAAATTCTCTTGTTCGCAATAACCTACACACACTCTCGGTTATAAATGATTTTAGATGTACGGAAGAGGTCGTCAAAAGACTTCAAAATCTGCAGAAATTGGGAATCTATTATGGAGATAATTGGGATGATTGGGGACATTACTGTCTCAAAAATCTGGCTCATCTGAAGAAACTTGAAGCAGTGAAATGCTTACTTGATGCTCCATCACCGTCTTTCCTAAAGAACATTGTTTTTCCGCCATCTCTCAAAAGATTGACTTTGGTTGAAGGGGGCCTTCCTTGGGAAGATATGAAAGTTGTTGGTTCTTTACCCCATCTTCAAGTTCTCAAACTCAAGGATAATGCCTTCTGCGGTCCATGTTGGAAACCAAATGAAGGGGAATTTGTTCGATTAAAATTTCTACTACTCGACAACATTTTTCTGGAGAATTGGGTAGTAGAAATAACCCACTTCAAGAGCCTTGAGCGTTTAGTCATCAAGAACAGCTATGATCTGCGGGAGATTCCTAGCGTTGTTGCATTCATTTCAACTCTTCAATCAATCGAGTTGCATTGTTGCGCAGACTCACTCACAACATCAGCAAAGCAGATACAAAAGAAAAGGAATGACAACTTGGGCGACGACATCCTTAGAGTTGTTATTAACGAGGAACAACGTCGCTGCTTTTTTTGTCTGTCGCATTCGTCTTTCCCGGAGAACCAACCCTTTGCAGCTTCGTTGAAGAAGATAACTATAAAGGGTTGTGGGCTTCCTTGGATTAAAATGAGGGATTTTGGTATGTTGCCAAATCTTCGGGTGCTCAAGGTCAGAGAGAATGCCTTCAGTGGAGCAGAGTGGAAACCAGTGCAATGGGAATTTGAGAACTTGCAATATCTGCTACTTGAAGAAATTGATGTTAGGATTTGGAGAGCCTCCTCGTTCCATTTTCCTCGGCTTCTATTCCTGATCGTTAGAAAATGCAAGTATCTGGAGGAAATACCGGATATTCAAAGTGTTCACTATATCAAGGTGCACGACTGTAAAACATCACTTGTAGAATCAGCGAAGAAAATACAGGCGGGAAGACCGGATTGTCAAGTTCATAGCATCGGCATTTCTGAGAGTCGGGGTAACCTGGGATGTACCATCCATATTTTTGTTCAATGGATCATTATTATTATTTTTTTATTCTTAGCTGTACACATTGTTGTGTAATTAATTGAGATTTTTTATTTTTGTAGTTTTTACAGGGATTTTAATATATATTTGAATGAGGATTTTGTTATAAAAGTATAGAAACAATAGAGAGAATTTAGAGAGAATGAATTCTAAGGAATTCTCAGGAATGAATTTCATTAATAACTGCTCTATTTATAGGAAACTTGAATTCAAGACAATCGTAATTACATAATTTCAATCAGGGTATAATAGTCATTCACATATAATAATTACATCTTTTACCAAATTATTCCTCCACCAAATTATTCCTCATAATTCATAACCACCACATTATTCTCAATTATTCATAACACCTAATAATTATTCTTCAATTATTATTCATAACACTCATCGAACGACTATTAATACAAATGTCTTACGGGCCGTTTGGAAAAACACAAATGGGAAAAAACTTCCAAACCGATTGCAGGATAGCTTGGAGTGGTTATATCGCTTCATCAAAACATTGCTCCCCGATGTCTATCGCAGATATGAAGATTCACGTTACGCCTCGTTAAAACCTCACAAGAAAACCCAAAGTTTAAAAAACTTGATCAAGGAAAAAGAGTACACCGCTTCCTTTTTGATTTCATATCTTGAGAATCGATATCTTTACTCAGTAAATGATTTCAATATCATCATCGCTTGGATCTAAAGCATTAGCTCCATTATAACTTGATCCAATAGATACAACGTATCAATTTCTCATATCGTTCTCAATATACCATGAATATGCCTCTAAAACCTTATTAGGAAAAACCCAGTGGGAAAAACCCTAATGAAGGAAAAAGAGTACATTATTCATGTGAATACGCTTTTAAAGTTGCCTCATTAAAAACCTCGCTAGAAACCCAATGGGATAAAACCTCACTCGAGGAAAAGAGTGCAACGCGTATTTTATACAAGTATCTTTGCAAGCATTTCAAAATCTTTCATACATTTGTATGAGTATCATATACATTGATTTTATACTCTTCTGCTCATTTAGAGTGCATCAATTTTCTTACACAACTACAAGACATTCACCATGAACACATGTCTCCAAACACACAATTTAAAACATATAAATTCATCGTAAAAACATGTAAACATATAAGTAAACCTTCATAACTAACTAACATTTAAAATATATCATTTAACATTTAATACTCACTTAATAGGTTATTTCTCATTCATGTGGGCTTAGCTCACCCTTTAGGGTACTCATAAACACGGGTTTAGCTCATCCGATCCTTTAATTTCCTTTTGATTCTTACACACACGATCGGTAGATTTAACTTTCATGAGCATGCAACATATAATGACCACCATGCTTATCTTTAAACTTGAGCACTAGTCATCATCATCTCATCATCTCATAAGTTAAGGATTTCACATTCACCATTTATCATCTTCAATATATCTCAATATTTTCATTATCATTGATCATATGTAGCGCTACATTTTCATATCGTGTCGACACATTTCAATTTCATTTCTTTCCCCATATCGACATAACTTATCGAGATATCTCATTATCAATCCTCTTGTAGGATTACACAATATAGTTATGTCTATATACTCTTCAAGAGCATATGCCTCCGTTATTAAGACCATCTTTTATAATTTGCTTTGATATATATGTTTGGAGAAATTTCATAATATCAACGCTTACAGCGTGCTAACTTATCAAAGCATCTTAAGCGATATATGTGATTGTTCATAGCATCTTTATGCATCTTTGAACTTCAAGTTCATATTTTAATTGTGAGGATATAACATGATGTATTTCACATATCATTTTCAACCTTTAATACTCCCTCATGCCGAGAAAATTTAGAACACCAAAACTCATACAGCTGATTGATATGATTTTAATCATATATGTTCTCATCATTCACCTTTAATATGGGAATTTAGACCGTTTGCATTCTATTCTCGATATCGGCAATTTATTTGAGGACTTTAAATAATTGCCATATAATATCCCACTTGTATGCGCAAGATACTCAATCCTTCTTCGTGATTTATTCAAGTATTGGGATATACATTTACTAGCTTTATCATTAAACTGAAAATCATGCTCATACAGTGAGCAAATATTTAAATAAATTTCAAATTACGAATCATATACACATGTGACTATCTAGTGGATCCATATCATAATATCTAGTAGTCCACATGGAGGATGAGTGCCCATACTTCTCATCCTTTATTCCAGATATATTTGGGATTTATTTCAAATATTGGCTAGTAATGATTTCATCATTTATCGAGAACAATCATCAAGAATTCTTTTAATTCTTCACTTGAAATATTGATTTCAATAATTATTTAAGCTTAGGGATGGTCAGTCCGGTTTTGAGCAAAGCGAGTATTATTGAACTTCTAGTTCAAGAAATTCTTATATCGATTTCACTAGTATCGTGATAGTGCTCAATATGATTTATCATAGAAACAATTCACCGACATATTCCATCATCTTTTAGTGACATTATTGTCTACTCTGCTCAAACACTGAGTTACTGACTCATACGCATCACATCCGGCTATTATTTAATTCCAAATCGTAGCTCTTACGCTTCATATTATTTATTTAAAATCGAGTCTTATTTCATACGTCGTATTATTCTATAAATAAATCATCAAAATTATTGCAAAATTCATCCTAACAAGGATCTATACATTATAATGGATCATATGCTCTCAAATCTTCGAAAATACTATCCATCACTACTCGATTAAAATCCTAAAAAGGATTTATCGAGGTAGGTCGAAAGATTAAGGATGCTAATGAATAAGGGTATCCCACAAGATATCCGATACTTGATTGAAGCAAAGGTTCGATTATCCGGTGAGGTTTCAATTCCTTCTAAATACATGCCTGGTATGGGTAAAAGTAGTTTTTCAAAGAAACTGAGAGCAAAAAGATTAGGAGGATGCTACAAGTGTGCTCGGTGGACATGTGACACTCGATGTAAATCTGGGGTACTTGTCCGTAAATCGAGAAGATAAAATAGCATTCATTAAGGATGGATTGAGTAAGGAGCCTTTGGATGATATTCAACGGGCTCTTGAGACACATCCTAGTGGATACGTACAAAGGTGAGCTAATGGCCTTATGAGCCAAATTCAAAGATCAACAAACGCAGCATACTGCCTTGAAAAACTTACTTTAGAAGATCCTATTTGTAAATTTAGTAGAAAAATTTAGTATAATGATTTTTCCATATTTATGTAAGAAAGCTCGGTGTAATAATGAAGATCAATGTTTTTCTTGTAATTGTAAATATTGTTTTTCAATTTTAAGATATATATATGTATATATATATTATTTTTCAATCACCGACAGGTATATGTCATTTCACTAAAATTTTTCTACCATTTTCTCTTTCATATTTGTCAAAAAGTAAATAGTGCACTCAATTATTGGTTTGAAAATTTTTCTTTAAATAGAGGGTTTCATATATCTCTCATGTTCATACATTAAAAGTATAGTGTAAAAAGAGAGATAGGAGTAGAGATGGATATGGAGATTTTAGAATCATCTCATACAAGTCAGCCTTTACCTCGCCTTGATTAAAACCGTATGTATTCTTGGTGGATCTAAGCTGGTAGGTCATATCCAATATGTGGATATGGCAAACCGACTCAGAAAAGAGTTAGGGAGACAAGAAATCAATATACTATACTGAGGAGGAACCAACAACAAACTTTTAGCTAGACTTATAATGGCCGCACAATCATGGGGAATAAGAGTTTTGAGTGTAATACCTTTCCATCTAGTTGGATCTAATACTCGAATTAGAGCCGCTTCTACCATGGGTCCAAATTGGGGTTAGTGCTACAGCGCAATCCATCCACAACCGCATGATGTATATGATGAATAATAGTGATGCTTTCATTGTCCTTCCAGCGACTACAACACAATTGGAGGAAATATTCAATATAGCCTCGTTGGCACGATGGAATTTTCATGTCAAACCAATAGGTTTGTTGAATATTAATAATTTCTTTGATGGCTTACTAAGCGTTTCTAGATCGAGTGTAAATAATAAGTTTATCTCTCATTCAAATGAGAAAAATACTTATTTCTCGCTAAATCGTTGATGAACTACTCATCAAATTTCATGCATATGTTCAAGAATGCGTGGAAGCCCAAGTCAGTCGGTCACAGATCATCGTGTCAGCGAAAAAGAAATTCGGATCCTTTAAATATTTCATTATGAATCCTAATGTTGATGGTGGCAGAGTTACGGAGTATTTATACTCTCGAGACGCATCCCTCATTTATGGATTCAGTATGTATATTCTTTTTGCATTTCTATATTTTCGAGTGTTTAATGCCATCTTTTGATATTCTCAATATGTTCCACTTCGACTGTTTTGTACTTCTTCTTGAGTAATAATAATATCATATTGGCTTTATTCAAATACGAAAATCTAGTGATTATGCTTCTTCAAGAGCATTTTATTCTCATATTAATACAATCTCATATCATCGATGAGATTACTTCATATAAGCTTTCCATGCGATATATTTTCTTTGATTTATCAACATGGGATCTATTCAGCATTTTACTTTCGTCTATTTATCCAATGGTAACTTCAAGTACCACTTGCTCAATTTTCTCCATTAATATTCGGTATATATGGAGAAGTAATTTTATTCTCATCGTTTACTTCTTCGAGAGTAGGATTAGAATATTTGATCAACTACTTCTTACGGAGCGAGATTAGATTTATAACCAATCGTGTAGTATGACCCACCACATTGGAAATATGCACACCAATCGTGTGGTATTACCCACCACATTGGAAATATACTCAAACTATAAAGTGCATAAATTTAAATTGCAAAAATTAAATTTCCTCCAATAGGTGGTCGAACCTACCTTATGGGAATTATTGCAATAAATATAAATTTACGGAATTTAAATAGCAAGAATTAAATTGCATAATATTTAACTACTTCTTCAGGAGTAGGATCCGCTTAGTAGAAGGTATTACCCATCACTTAGCATATAAAGTGCGAAATATATAAAACCTTCCGCTTAGTGACTCGCTGAACCCATCATCAAGTAGGAGGTATTGGCAAAGAATTAAATTGCGATAAATAAAGTAGAATTAAATATTGAACTGCTTCTACGGGAGCAAATTTGTTCTTCTAGAACAAATAATCATTACTTCTACAAGAGCACACTTATCCTTCTAGAATAAGTACATTATGTAATTGAACTCTTGGGAGTTAAAATAATATTCGATCTTTTAACTCAAATGGACTTCAAGCCATTTTATATAATCAATGGATTTAGAATTTCTTCATGAATATTCTATCCATTTTCCTTGTCGTCAAAATTAGGTCGGTTTACCTAAGGGTAAAATTGTCCATTCCAATCCGCAATGGTTAAATTATCAAACATATTCTATCAATATTATACGATTGGAAAATCGTCTCCTTTTCACTTCCATTTATAAATATCAAAATATTTAATGACTATTTTGTAACATTTCAAAAGTTGGTGTACTAATTTGTAAATTTTGAAAGTTTGATAATAACATATTTCAAACAACGAGTTATTACCCTATTAATATTGGTGTCAAATCGAAGCTCTCGTTAAATCGAGTATAATGGAGTCTAGAAAATTTGATTTTGATAATGTATGCTCCTTATATCTCGATAAAACGAATATTATAGTTTAATATATTATTATATTATAAAGTAATATAATATATATACCTTTTCCTTTTTCTTAGGGAGAAGCAATTGAACATGCGCGTATTTCCTCCAGTTCGCTAATTCTTGAATTGCCTACAACTCTTTGTCTCTGCATAAATGTTTTTACGTGAGTGATTGGGAAGATAGAGAGAGTGAGACGTGAAAGTGGGAAAAAGATAAGAGAGAAAAGAAAGATAAGTATTGATTGGAGATGGATTAGGTTATTTATAATAATTCGGTTTACGTCTGAAGATCATCTATAAGATGCAACTGTAGAAAGATACTCCTTCATATTACTCAAATGGCTAGAGACTCGATCTTTGATAACGTGTTATAAAAGTATAGAAACAATAGAGAGAATTTAGAGAGAATGAATTCTAAGGAATTCCAGGAATGAATTTCATTAATAGCTGAAACCCTATTTATGTGAAAAACTTCTCGAATTCAAGCACAATCGTAATTACATAATTTCATCAAGGGTATAATAGTCATTCACATATAATAATTACATCTTTTACCAAATTATTCCTCCACCAAATTATTCCTCCACCAAATTATTCCTCATAATTCATAACCACCACATTATTCTCAATTATTCATAACACCTAATAATTATTCTTCAATTATTATTCATAACAGATTTTGATTTTTTCTTCACTCGAAAAATGGGTTTCAGGGTTCATCATTTCTACATATTCAATATTTTAAAATTGAATTCTCGATGGTACATTGCTTCATGTTTAGGATTGGGATTTTGCTACGGTAGTGCTTGGTACCTATCAAGTGCTTTAGTAATATTATTTTAAAGATGGGAGATTTCAAAATTGAGAAATACCAGGTAAATGTCAAAGATTCGAACAACGAAATATGAGAATTGAATTACCTCGTACATTTCGATATGTACTTAAAGATTTGAATTTAAATTGAAACAATGGGACGGTGGAATCTCGAGCTCGAATTTTGCTTGAATCTGAATTGGATCTAGACTTTAATTTTTATTTGAAATTGGAACGATAGAAGAAAACAATCTGTTTGGATATTCATTTTATTTTAACTAGCATTACCCACGTGCGATGCACGTGACGATTTAAATGGTCTATTTACATAAAATAATATTATAAAATAAGAAAATTATTTTTTATGAATATTTAATAAAAAAATATCTAATATTTTAGATTTCACTAACGATCTATATATTTTGGCCCGAATTATTATCTTGTAAGAAAAAATATCATATCAATTATCATAATTAATGATTTTAAGCAAGAATATAATATTTGGGAACAAAATTTAGATAATATACTTATTTCAATAAAAATGATCAAAGTTATTTCAAATCTATATATAAATAAAAACAGCCTTTTTTCCCTCCTAAACCCATCCTTAAATTTTCCCGCCTATTAAATTTTCTTAATATAAACTTCTATCTATATATAGAATAATTTATATATTATATATGGAAAATGAGGCTTTTTCTTATTATATTTGTTATTACCGTAAATCCGTTTTCCCATTTAAAACAAACTTTTTTTTTAATTTTTTCTTTCCTAATCCATAATCCATATCCAACTCTCTTTTATTTTTTCCCTAATATATTAATATTAATGTATATAGATTTTATTTAATTATTTCTACCCTATTTTACCAAATCTCATAATATCTAAATACTCTCTCTATCATTTCCTCTACTTTTTTTCATTTTCTACATATAAAAAATAATAATTTGTTATTCTATTTTACTTTACGAAACTTGATGAGAGAGCTTTAAAACAAGTATACTATCAATATATAAATTTTTATTTTTTAAAAATTAAATTTACATAAATATATAAATTAGTGTCCAAATGAAATATAAATTGATATTAATATAGATTAATGACTCTTGATGTAAAAGATTAAAAAATTTTGATAATTTGTTACGATACTTAATTGATGTTTGTGTACAGAAATTCAAATATAATGAGATGTCTCATTATATTTGCACTTTAACATCCAAACTTCAATAACAAATTACAAATTTAATTTTTTACCTCATTCGCTTTGGTTATTATCAGTTGTAATTTAATTTACCAGGAAAAATATTATATATTTACCTTTCAAATATTACAAATTTCAATTTATTTTTATTTGTTTCTTTCAAAATATTCAATTCAATTTATAGGTTTATGTATTTAACAATATAAGGGTGTTCCAAGAATTGGAATGAATTTTTAACTGATCATGTTTTCATAATTTTCGTATTTAAAAAAAATTATTTAAAATTAACAGTTTTCACTAAGATTTAACTTTTATGCCATACAAAATTACCATTGATTAAATTTTTACACAAAAGTTCAAATAAAAGTTTAACATTAAAATCAAAAATAAGATCGTAATCATTACTTAATTAATTTTAGAAATAATTAACTATTTTTCTAAATAATTAGCTAAGAAATAAAAATTAATTAAAATTAATAATCTCGCTAAGATTCAATTTTTTTTTTTTTTGCAATAGAAAATTAGAATTCGGTAAAATTTTACACAAAAATAACAAAAACTTACCAGCAGTTGGCCTGAGTTTGAGAAAAAATTTCACCGCTACGATCCCCAATTTGTACTAAAAAATTAAAAATTAGGTTGGACCCAATAATTAATTTTAGAAACAATCAATCATTTTTATAAATAATTAGCTAAAGAATAAAAGCAAATTAAAATTAACGATTTCTATAAAATTTAATTGTTTGTGTGATGAAAAATTACAATTCAATAAATTTTTACATAAAAATTAAAATAAATGTGTAACATGAAAATTTAAAACTTAGCTTGGACCCTTTTATTGATTTTAGAAACAATTTATTATTTTCAAAAATGATAATTAGTTAACAAATGAAAATTAATTAAAATTAGCGATTTCAGTAAGATCTAATTTTGGTAGGATAAAAAATTATAATTCATTTTATTTTTGCATAAAAATTCAACGAAACATATAAGATCAATTTTTTTAATTAATCATTCAATTATAAAATTCAATTGAATATATATTTATATCTTTTAAATTCCACGATATCTTTTTAATTATAAGATACTTTTAAAATTAGATTCATATAATTCTTAAAATCATGGCTATCAAGTAAATTATTTTGGCAATAAGTATTTTTTAGAAATAATTAACTAAATACAAAAAATTAAATATAATTATTTAAACTATTATTAATTAAAATAATAAATTTTATTTCCAATATTTAGCTAGACACGGGTTTAGTGGATAAAGATTAATCAAGATTAATTACATTATTAAAGGGGAAAATATAATTGATTTTAAAAATAAAAAATCATTAAATTGCTGTGGATTTTCCCTGAAAAATGAAAAAAAAAATCCTTTAAATTGTAATATATCTTTTAAATTGTAAGATTTCTTCAAAATTAAATTGATACAATTCTTAAAAGTGATGATATTAAAATGGTTATTTTATAAAAAAAATTAATTATTTTCATAAATAATTAGCTAAAAAATAATTAATTAAATATAATTCTATTACAATTAATTAAAATTAATGATATTGTTACGATTTAATCGGACTTGGTTTCAAATGGCGAAAATTGACATGGTTTCGTTGGATGAAAATTAATCAAAATTAATTATATTACTAAAACAGAAAAATAGCATTAATTAAAAAATAAATAAAAATAAAAATTAATTAGATTGCAATGGTTGACTAGATTTTTCCTAATTTTCCTAAAAAATGAAAGATATCTTTTGACATGCACGATATCTTGTGAATTATAAAATATCTTTAAAATTAGATTCATTCAATTCTTAAAAATGCGACTAAAAAATTAATTATTTAGAAGTAATAAATTATTTTTATAAATAATTAGCTTAAACAAGAATTGAGTATATTACAATTAATTATATTTTTTATATTTAATTGGGTATATTTTCAGTGGCGAAAATTGAGATAGTTTTATTACACAAAAAGTAATCAAAATTAATTAGATTGCTACAGGGGAACATCAATTGATTGCTAAAAGGGGGAACATAAATATTTCAAAAAATAAAAACTAATAAAAATTAATTCGATTGCTACAAGGAAGAAACATGTGCTTGCAAAATTAATTTAGCTTTTTACGTATTTTAAAATAAAGTTAAGTTAACACCTATAAGATTTTTAATTCTTAGAATTGGGGTGTTACATCTTATTGTAAAGTAAGTCGACCGATATTATAATGATTATTATAGAAATAATTAATTCTTTTCCTAAATAATTAGCTAAAAATAAAAATTAATTAAAAATAATTCTATCACAATTAACTAAAATTAATAATACTATTACAATTTAATTAGACTTGCTTTCAATGGGCAAAAATTGACAAAATTTCATTGGCCGAAAATTGATCAAAATTAATTATATTGCTAAAACAGAAACATAAAGTTAAGTTAACACCTATAAAATTTTAGAGTCTTAGAATTGGGGTGTTACATCTTATTATAAAATAATTCGAGTGATAATTAGTCCCTAATAAACTTTATTTGCTTTTTCAGTATCATTTTTTAAAACATGCTTTTCTTTTTATTCTCATATGTTTTTATATTTTGTATGACATTTCTTTTTAGTTATAGTTGGTGGCAAAACATTAATACTTCTTTTTGTATAATTATGGGGTATTTCAAAGGATCTGCTCCTTTTTTCTTTTTCTTTTTTAAAGTAACAAGCTCCAAAAATAGGTATTCAAATAGTAATGATTTTTTATTTTGACACTACTCGAACAAAAAATTATATAATAATTCTTTGGCTTAATCTATCACTTTCGCTAGGGCATAAGTTTAAGAATTCTTATTAAACAATTGGCTATCGACTCAATCAATTATTGAAATTATATGACTCAATTAGAATATTTTAATTGGCTTTCGACTATGTTAAATATTTATCTAAGTTTCTATCTCCTTAATAAATATTAAGAATCCTACATACTTTGAATTATTTATTTTATACCTAATTTTCCCTGTTGATATTTTATTTTATTTTTAAGTATAATAGGTTAGATTGTATATTTTAAGTATTAATCCTATATATTTCAATTTATTTGTTTTATCCAAATTAATTTAAATGTTATATCAAATCATTCAATATTTCATATGCTGAATATGTTAAATTAGTAAGTTTATTCCTAATATATTAATATACGTGTTTAATATATTTTGAAGGTATTTATTAAAGAAATAAAATGTCGAAACAAAAATCTTGGATTAAACTATCATGATGGGGCGTGGACGGAAATGAGAATTTTCTAGCGGGACGGGACAAGGACCGGAACGGGGACGGGGAATGGAAGTTTGTAATTCTTATATCATCCGCGTTCGGCCTAGAGTAAATAGGATAGGTCGAAATGAGGATAAGTGTTTCTGACATGGCGAGAATAGTTTAGGATTTATCGGACTATACTCACTACATTTTTAGTTTTATAATATATATGTTTATATTGATTATATTTCATAATTAAAATTAATTTAAAAATCATTATTTACATATTAATTGTTAATAACGTACATCATACTGAAGTATAATAATTAATATCTCCCAAAATTTATAATTGCATATAATAAAATGTAAAATAATTTTTAAGAAAAAACAATAAGCTCTACGAATGTTAGAAGAGTTATTTTGGTATGGTTATTTTGATAACTATAACATTTAATGTTATTTTATTTTCGGTTTAAATTAGTAGATTAATCTTGCAATGAGCAAAATATAATATATTACCATGATCGCTGCCACGAATTATCATTCCGTAGAAAGCATGGGTGTAAATGCTAATTAAGTTACTATTATATGGAGAATAGTAAATTAAATTGTGTGAATTTTCATGAGTTGTTCCTTACATATTTGCACGATAGATTAGTACAAAATATAGGGAATATTCTATCGAAATTTTTATAGAATTGTTTCAAGTTAAATTCTTTAAATTTATTATTGTAATTCATTCTTTATTTTAATTATTTTTTTAGATTTTATGTTAATATTATTAAGATCTATCAATGACATTATTGGTTGAAAAATTTGTCCACCGTGCAACGCACGGGTGAAACAGCTAGTAAGATTAAAAATAATCTTACGGCCAGCCTATACATACATATAAATGAGATATATATATATATATAGAGAGAGAGAGAGCGATCCAAATAAGACTCAAAAGGGATTATACAATATGCTAGATTTAGAAAAAAATAAATAAGTAATATCACTTGGTGAATCGATAAAACCCTAAAGAATATTCTTTTTTTAAAAAAAATACTACAAGCAAAGTATCTAGTTGGCATTTCAAGTCTTCTAATATATAGGTTTCAAAACTCAAATGTGTATAAAATAACTAAAATATAATATCCAAAAATTAAAATGTATATAGAAAATGATAATTCTCATTTTCAGAATTAATTTAATAAGTATTGTAAATTACAACTTTTATCTTATATCACATTTACATGAATGATGCAACACTAAATATAGAAGAAGTAAAAGAATTTATAAATTAATTTGAAAAATAGACTACACATGAAAATAATAAAATATATAAAAAATTAAATAAGGAAAACAATACTAAATAAGGAAAGCAAAATAAATTGAATAAGAAAAATAATTAATCCTAAAAACTAAACCAAACATGGCACTGCCACCTAGACACTTTGTCTAGGTGGCACTCCTCTTATTATTATATTAAGATAAAACAAATTCCACTTAGGCAATTCAATTGGGCTGAGGACATCATACATTGGAGGCCAATTTTATACCTCAATGTCTATTTATTGGACATTATGCAAAGTGGATTTGAAAGGCTTCTATTATTTGCCAAATGAAACAATTTACATTCTATGGACAATATTGCATTGGAGGTGCTCTTAGGATCTGAACTTTTATAGTTTTTAACGTGAAATAGGATATTAAATGAGTTGAGTTAAATTATGGAGATTTATATAGTATATATAAGTCTCAGATGAATTATGTGGATGTAATCAGTTTGATTAAGTTTAAATTTAAAAAAAATTAATATAAAAATTGTAAAGAATAATAACCTAATATGCACCTACTTACTATACAATTTAAATCCTTTAAATTTAAAGTAGTTTTTCAATATCCATTTGCAATTATTTAAACTGATTTAGTAATTATTTTATTTTCCTCCAACACTCTCACTCAATACACAAAAGTAAAAATGATATTTTTCACAATTCTCTATTAAAATTGCAACACATTTTCATATACAGAGTATTATATAGGAGTAAAGATCTCGTACACACAGTATGGAAAAAAAATTGTGTGGGCCCCACCAGTCCTCTACAATTAGAAGATAATTATGTAGTATTCATCTAACTTGATGTAGATACTAAAAAAACATATTGTCAAAAGCTTGACCGGTGGTCACGGCGGCTACGAAGCCGTCGGAAAAAATTTGAAAAATTCCTAAAACTTCCCATCGCCGTGCTAATTCTAAATCTGATCCCGAATTTCAAACGGGGGTCGAACGAGCCATCAAAATAGCTCGATAGTGCTATAGTTAAAAACCCATCGATGGGTTTGGAAACTTCCTGATGTGAATATAAGTAGGGGAGCGATCTACACAGGCATTTACAAATCCACCTCGCCTTTTCTTCGGGCCATTTTAAGCGTGTTTTTGTCCATATTTAAACCAATTGAGGCACTTGTAAATATCTTTAATATAATATTCACAATTTTAATATATGATTTATTTCCGAACATGTATACATATAAACTAATTAAATCCTCGGCATCCACATTGAGTTCTAAATTCTAACACAATGAGATCGATAGCATTATCAAGAGACACAATTTTGCCTCTCAACAAATGACGCCAACAATTTCCCATAAGGCCGCGAGAAATGGTTGAAAGACCAACTGGGCTAAAATTTTGGGAATCATCCTATCAATGGTGTTGTAATTACGACGCTATCGATCTGTTAGATCGTTTCTGTTATCACAGTCCTTCAATGACGACAGAACAAAAAGGAAAAAGTGAAAACAACCCGGGAAAAAAAATGAAAAAGATTTTGCCTGGCTTATCAGCAACGGCTCTTGAAAAAATTGAGGTCATAAATGCAAAAATATGTGAAAATTGAGGAGTTCCATTACAATTTAAATGTGACATAGTCATTAAAAATAGTAATGTGAATATCAAAAAGTTTCCAAAACCATCGATGGTTTTGGATCTTATGGCACCATCGGGCCATTTTGATGGTCCGTTTCTATTTTGAAATTCGAGACCAGATCTAGAATCAGCACGGCAAGGGGGAGTTCCAGAAATTTTCCGAATTTTTTCCGGCGGCTTCATAGCCATTGTGACTGCCGATCAAAGTTTTGACAATATTTTTGGCCAAAAATTGTGTAGAATTAGTTACTCTTAAATATTTTCAAGAGACAATGTGGTTTAAAAGAGGGAGAGAGAGAAGAAAGAAAGACTGACTTCTAGTTTAGTTTTTTAAATTTAACCTTGATACATGAAAATAGACTATAATAACTTCACCATTGTCATCTAGTTCCGTCAATTTGCATCTTCACGACTCACGTAAGATCAATGGTCATTCTTCTAAAGAAGATAAGTAATGTTATGGAACAGGAATGATATTATAACAGACTGAATAACTAATATTATTCTCACTTTTCATTAGAGTTATCAATAAATGCATTCCTGAATCGGATCCAACATGGACGATTTTTCAGTGGTAAAAAAACAGTCGTCTTCATAAAAGCTCTTCAACCAATGGGGCGACACAAGCATGTTGCCCCTATTGTACAACTCATTGCACCTATATCCCTATAGTTGAATAAGGTCATACAACAAAAAGCAACTATAGGAATGACGGTGTCATCTATTCCTTATTAATTTATAACATTATACTGCATTTAATGTATTCTAGAAATGCATTTTTATAGTTAAGCATGTTTTCCTATGAAAAGCCTTTTTTTTTTTTGAAAAATAAGTTATTTTCCGACCTAGCAATGGAAAGAAACCTAATTTTTCATATTTTGAGCTTTGTTTTTACTCATCACGGCAACATTATATTTAATTATATATTTTATTCAAAAAAATTATGGAAAAATAAGAATACTTTTTCCCCCCTTTTATGTATGGCTTTCTTAAAATAAAAACCGTCAACAAGTGGCTAGAAAGAATTAGTACCAAAATTTTTAGGCACACAAGAGCGGAGGCCATTGTTTTTATTTGCTAGCACCAACTAGGCCGGATGCAACATTGAGACTCTTGGGAGTACTTGATCTTTAAAAATAAAAAATAAAAAGCAGTTTGATTGTATTTAGTTGACTCTTTTAAACATCGAATCTAAATCAAACCATTTGGAGATCATAATTTTTTCAAACCAAAGAACCAAACCATTTTTACAATACAACGGTTTAACAATTTATTTGTTCAACCGTGAAATAGGACTCTCATATACTTTCCGATTTTTCAATCTTGTGGAAGTGAAATTTGTTCAATTAATAAATTACAAAATTAATTAAAATAAATATTTTCAAAACATATTTTTCCCACAAATGCATACTCAAAACTCAAAATTCAAGCTTGCCAACTTTAAAATGCATCTAACATAAACATAATTGTTATAAATATTATAACACACTCGAGGGAATCAAGGGTATTAGTTTATAATATTTTATTAATATGAATGACTATTATGTCCCTGATGAAATTATGTAATTACGATTATGCCATTTGAAGTTTTCGTATAAATAGGGCTTCAGTTATTAATGAAAATTATTCCTGTGAATTCCTTATAATTCATTCTCTCTAAATTCTCTCTATTATTTCTATACTTTTATAACACGTTATCAGCACGAGTCTCTAACCCTTTGAGTAATATGAAAGAAGTATGCTTTCTATGATTGCATCTTATAGATGATCTTTTGTATCAGAAACTGGATTATTACAATTTGAAATACTCAATTTTCTATAAAATCTCTCTCTGTCCCATTCTCTCTCTAAAGCATACAAGCACACCACAGCCTCCGTTATAAAATACCTACTCCTACAGATCAGTCACAATACCAATGTCAATTAGTGGAATTTTCCAAGCCAAACACGACGAATACTGGTTTCAAAAATTAAGTGACAAAATGGAAGCAAAAGGATGGAGAGGTATATATTATATATATTATTTTATTATTTTATAATATAATAATATATTAAACTATAACATTCGTTTTCTCGAGATATAAGGAGCATACATTATCAAAATCAAATTTTCTCGACTCCATTATACTCGATTTAACGAGATCTTCGATTTGACACCAATATTGATAAGGTAAACTTTCAAAATTTACAAATCAAGACTCCCAACTTTTGAAAAAGTTACAAAGGGTCCTTAGACTTGTGAATATTTACGATTAATGCTTATAATGTCAAAACTTTATAAAGAGATATGTGTATACACACGCACTTGCCAGGCGCGCCGCCAAGAATCGTAGCGATTGGCAGCGTGAGTATGTATTAATTTTTATAAAGAAATATGTGTAGCGCCACGCTTGGCCAGTAAGACCGCCACAGAATCGTAGAAGTTGGCAACAGCAGATATTTCGATTTACTATTTACTTTGACAATAATTATATTTTGAAAAAAATAGTTAGAACAAATTTGATTCTATAGATATTTAAGTCTCGACTTTATTTATTACAATTTAAATCTTGCAATACCTCCTACGATGATGGGTTCAACCATCACTAAACGGAAGATTTTATATATTTATGCAATTTATATGCTAAGTGAAGGGTAATACCTTCTACTAAGTAGACCCTACTCCCGAAGAAGTAGTTAATCATTATGCATTTTAATTACGCAATTTAAATTCCAAGTAAATTTATATTTATTGCAATAATTCCCATAAGGTAGGTTCGACCACCTATTGGAGGAAATTTAATTTCTCAATTTAAATTTACGCACTTTAAATTTTCGTGATATATTTCCAATGTGGTGAGTTATATCACACGATTGGTATGCATATTTTCAATGTGGTGGGTTATATCACACGTTACTTAATGCTTATTACAAATGTGGTTGGATTAAACCCACGATTGGATAAGTGATTTATATATATTTGATATGAGTATTCTATTGATATTAAAGAAGAGATTTGAGCAAGTGATTCCAAAATTTACCGTTGTATGTATTGATGAAGTGAAATTGCTCAAAGAATCCCATTGTGATAAAAGAGAAAGAAAATATAACGTGGTGAAAAATCTCATTATGAGATTAGTATATTGTGATATGATGAGAAATGCTCTTAAAGAAGCATTTAATAAAGGAATATTCACTTTCCACGTCTATTGAATATTGATGGAGAAAATTGAGTAAGTGGTACCTGAAGTTACCATTGGATAAATAGATGAAAGTAAAATGCTCAATAGATCCCATGTTGATAAATCAAAGAAAATATATCGCATGGAAAGATTATATGAAGTAATCTCATCGATGATATGAGATTGTATTAATATGAGAATAAAATGCTCTTGAAGAAGCATAATCACTAAGATTTCTGTATTTAAATAAAGCCAACATGATATTATTATTATTACTCCAGAAGAAGTACAAAACAGTCGAAGTGGAACATATTGAGAATATCAAAGATGGCAATAAACACTCGAAAATATAAAAATGCGAAAAAAAAATACATATTGAACCCATAAATGAAGGGTGCGTTTGAGAGTATAAATACTGCACTCGCCACCCTCAACATCGTGGTTCATAATGAGATATTTAAAGGATCCGAATTTCTTTTTCGCTTGACACCAAGTCTGTGACCGACGGATCTGCAGGCTTCCATGCATTCTTGAACATATGCATGAAATTTGATGAGTAGTTCATCATCAGCATTTCAGCGTAAATAAGTATTTTTCTCGCTAAATGAGAGATAAACTTATTATCTACACTCGATCTAGGAACGCTAGTAAGCCATCAAAGAAATTGTTAATATTCAACAAACCTATTGGTTTGACATGAAAGTTCCACTTGTGCTAACGAGGCTATATTGAATATTTCCTCCAAAGGTGTTGTAGCCGCTGGAAGGACAATGAAAGCATCACTATTATTCATCATATACATCATGCGATTGTGGATGGATTGCGCTTGTAGCACCAACCTGCTGGACCCATGGTAGAACTGCTCCAATTCAAGTATTAGATCCAACTAAATGGAAATGTATTACACTCAAACTCTTATTCCCCATGATGATGCGGCCATTATAAGTCTAGCTAAAAGTTTGTTGTTGGTTCCTCCATATAATATATTGATTTCTTGTCTCCCTAACTCTTTATTTAGTCGGTTTGCCATATCCACGTATTGGATATGACCTACCAATTTAGATCCACCAAGAATACATACGGTTTTAATCAATGAGGTAAAGGTCGACTTGTATGAGATGATTCTAAAATCTCCATATCCATCTCTACTCCTATCTCTCTTTTTGCACTATACTTTTAATGTATGAATATGAGAGATATATGAATCCCTCTATTTAAAGAAAATTTTTCAAACCAATAATTGATTGTACTATTTACTTTTTGACAAATATGAAAGAGAAAAAGGCAGAAAAATTTTAGTGAAATGACATACACCTATCGGTGATTGAAAAATAATATATATATATACATATATATATATATATCTTAAAAATTGAAAAACAATATTTACAATTACAAGAAAAACATTGATCTTCGTTATTACACCGAACTTCCTTACATTAATATGAGAAAATTATTATACTAAATTTTTCTACTAAATTTACAAACAGGATCTTCTAAAGTAAGTTTTTCAAGACTATAACGTGATTGTTCATCTTTGAATTTGGCCCATAAGGCCATCAGCTCACCTTGTACGTGTCCACTAGGATGTGTCTCAAGAGCCTGTTGAATATCATCCAAAGGCTCCTTACTCAATCCATCCTTAATGAATGCTATCTTATCTTCTCGGTTACTAGACACGTACCCCACAGATTTACATCGAGTGTCACATGTCCACCGAGCACATTTGTAGCACCCTCCTAATCTTTTTGCTCTCCGTTTCTTTGAAAAACTACTTTTACCCATACCAGGCATGTATTTAGAAGGAATCGAAACCTCACCAGATAATCGAACCTTTGCTTCAATTAAACATCGAACATCTCCTGGGATGCCCTTATTCATTAGCATCCTCAACCTTTCAAGCCTACTTGATAAATCCTTTTAGGATTTTGATCGATAGTGATGGATAGTATTTTCAAGATTTGAGAGCAAATTATCCATTATTATATATGGACCATTATTATGGTGAATCTTTGTAAAGTGCCAGGATAATTTATAAACGCCAGATGAGGTAAGGCTCTGCGTTGGAACGATATTGAAACATGAAGCGTATGTGCTAAGATTCCACGCTTGAACAGTGATGTGTAATAATGCTACCGAAACATGATGGAATATGTCGGTGAGCTATACATATGATGAAAGTAATAAATCATGTTGAGCACTATACAGATACTAGTGAAATCGATATAAGAATTTACTGAACTAAAAGTTCAATAATACTCGTTTGCAGAACCGGACTGACCATCCCGGTTTAAATAATTATTGAAATCAATATTTCAAGTGAAGAATTAAAAAAAAAAAAAAATCTTCAATGATTGTTCTCGATAAATGATGAAATCATTACTAGCCAATATTGGAAATAAATTCCAAATATATCTGGAATAAAGGATGAGAAATATGGGCCCACTCATCCTCCATGTGGACTACTAGATATTATGATATGGATCCACTAGATAGTCACATGTGTATATGATTCGTAATTTGAAATTTACGAAATATTTGCTCACGGTATGAACATGATTTCCAGATTTAATAAAGCTAGTAAATGTATATCCCAATACTTGAATAAATCCCTGAAGGATTGAGTATGCGCATACAAGTGGGATATTATGTGGCAAATTATTTAAAATCCTCCAATAAATTGCCAATATCGAGAATAGAATGCAAACTATATAAATTCTCATATTAAGGCTGAATGATGAGAACATATATGAGTTTTAGTGTTCTAAATTTTCTTAGCATGAGGGGGAGTATTAAAAGTGAAAATGATATGTGAAATGTATCATACTATATCCTCACAATTAAAATATGAACTTGAAGTTCAAAGATGTATAAAAGATGCTATGAACAATCACATATATCGAGTTAAGATGCTTTGATAAGTTAGCACGCTGTAAGCGTTGATATTATGAGATTTCCCAATCATATATATCGAAGCAAATTATTAAATATGGTCTTAATAACGGAGGCATATACTCTTGAAGAGTATATAGACATAACTATATTGTGTAATCCTACAAGAGGATTGATAATGAGATATCTCGATAAGTTATGTCGATATGGGGAAAGAAATAAAATTGAAAGTGTCGACACACTATGAAAAGATAGCGCTACATACTATCAATAATAGTGAGGATATTAAAATCCATCAAAAATGTCAATGCTGAAATATATGCCCTTATGATTAAAGTGTTCATGCACGGGTTTAATGAGAAATGAGAATGAAACTCTTGAAGAGGTTTCAAATGTATTATTGTATCAAGCATGCAACGGCTCAAAATATCTACATTGATATTGTTGAGAAATTCATATCTTTGTACTCTTTTCCTTGATTGATGTTTTTGTCCCAAAAGCGGGTTTTTCTCAAACAATGTTTTTAATGAGGCTGACTCAATCTCAACTACTATGAAATCTCGGAAGAGATTTAGGTATATATCTCGATATAGTGAGAAAATGAGATCAAGCTGTTGATTGCATATATACACTAAATATAACATGATATTGTATAACATCTAAAATTTCATTCACGTGGAAATGAATGAAGAGTATGAACCAATGTATATGATACTCATACAAATCTATGAAATATTTTGAAATGCTTAAAGCATACTTGTATAAAATACGGCGTTGCACTCTTTTTCCTCGAGTGAGGTTTTATCCCATTGGGTTTTCCTAGCAAGGTTTTTAATGAGGCAACATTAAAGGCGTATTCACATGAATAATGTACTCTTTTTCCTTCATTAGGATTTTTCCACCGGGTTTTTCCTAATAAGGTTTTAACGAGGCATATTCATGGTATATTGAGGACGACAAGAGAAATCGACCGCGATGTATCTATTGGATCAAGTTATAATAGAGGCAATGATTTAGATTCAAATAATGATGATATTGAAATCGCTTTACCGTAAGTAAGGATATCCGCCCTCAAGATATGAAATCGGATAGAGTAGTGTACTCTTTTCCTTCGATCAAGTTTTTTCCCACCGGGTTTTCTTGACAAAGTTTTAACGAGGCAAAGACGCATACTCTATATTGGTGATCGACATCGTGGGGAGAAATATTTCGACGAAGCAAAGATATGACCATTCTAAACTTTTAATCAGTTTGGAATTTTCATTGGGTTTTTCTCCAAACAAATCTAGAAGACAATCAAATAGTCATTCAAGGGGGAGTGTTATAAATATTATAACACACTCGAGGGAATCAAGGGTATTAGTTTATAACATTTTATTAATATGAATGACTATTATGTCCCTGATGAAATTATGTAATTACGATTATGCCATTTGAAGTTTTCCTATAAATAGGGCTTCAGTTATTAATGAAAATTATTCCTGTGAATTCCTTATAATTCATTCTCTCTAAATTCTCTCTATTATTTCTATACTTTTATAACAATAATAACTTTTTAAAAGTATTATTCATTTGTTCATTTCTTATTTTGGTTTGACTAATGGCTCTAGCTTCTTCAGTCCTTGATTTTGGACAAAGCTTCCGTATATAAATTCTTATGGTGAAGTTGTTCAATTGGGTCAAATGCTTATCAGCTCAAGGATGGAGAGTCAAAATCATATATGTTTCTTTTTCTTTTTAAATGCTTAAATTAAGAAAATTAAAACGGTTATGTCGCTGGCAAAATGAAGACGTTCTACTGAATGTCATTCATGCATTAAATATGGCAAAACCAAAATGCCCTTTTCTCTCTCTCTCTCCGTTTTTTTTTTTTTTTCGCAGTTGGCTATAAAAATTACATCATCACTGACGGAGCCAGAAACTTCGCAGAATATTCAACTAGAGAGATCACAGACATAAATATGATCACAAGGCAAATTTTATGCACATGATTTAATGAAATTTCAAAATTTACATATAAAATCAAAGAAATTTTAAACTATTGGAGGACTATTACCACCCTATATATGCTCCCTCTGATTCCGCCTCTGTTACATCAACTAATTGGCACGTCCTCCTGTATTATTTACTATCTCGTTTGTGCTAACCTTATCTTTTGTTGATCCCTAAGAAATTACGCAATAATTTATCCTATGATAAGTCAATAACATCTTATAAAACAAATTTTTCAAGGGCTAAAAACATTCGTCTTGCTGTCTTTCTTCGACGTTCCTTATTTGTAAGATATATATATATTTAAACGAAGTACTATTACTCAAAGATTGCTTGAGAGATATAGGAATAACTTTTTGTTTGTTTTTTTGCCATATAATATATTAGATGATCAATAATGTACCTTCTCCTTTGGATTTATGTCATATATATTCTCTCTAATTCTTTGATTTATTTGCTCAAGCATAAGCCAATCTCAATAATGCTTTCATATAGTTTTTTTAATTTCAGAGTTGGTACTCTCTCTGTATACATTCTGTTGGTTTTACTACAATAAGAACAATATCACACAAAATTCCTAGATTAGGTGGATACAAAAATTATTCTCTATGGTATGGCCAAAATGTCCCTCCTTGTCTGCAGCCCCATCGACAGAGATAATTCCTTTTGTTAATTTTTGCACCCAAAAAAATATAAAAAGGGGTTAACTAGAATGATTTATGATCATTTAAGTCACTCAACTTTATTTCGTTTTAAAGTGACTATTGGAGTTTGCTTAGCGTCTGCTTGATGTAGCTTTTCGAGAAGTAATTTTGTAGAAAGTAGTTTTTAAGATAAATGTGCGGTAAAAAAATTGAAAAAAAAAATACTGAAAGGTGGGGGAAAAACCCTACATGTAGAGTTCAAATTTGAAAGTAAGTACATAAGGGGAAAAAAAAAAAACCGCAACGGTATACAAAATTACTAATATTTATACATTTTTATCCATTATTTTGAAATTTAAATTTGGACAAACTAATCACATCCAAATATCTTGTGAAACCTATATATTACGCAAATCTCTACCATTCAACTTTACTCATTCTCTCTGCCATTTTACATAAAAATTGATTAAATATTCAATCCTATAGACTAAGGGTATGTTTGGTAAGCCAAATAAACTAGCCTATAGCTTATTCAGGAACTTATAAGTTCTTACTAATTAAATAAGCTCCATTTGATCGGAAGAGTTTATTTGAAAAGTTCGAGTTTATTTGAAAAGTTTATTTTACTAGCTTTTCAAATAAGTTCATGATTTTTCGCTTTTTATTCCATTTTTTACTCCTACAATTTTCTAGAAATATATTTTAAATATAACATTTTGTGTAATTTTCTATTTATGAGCTAATTTATATGTTATGTTGTTAAATATTTTTATTTATATCAGCTAGCAGCTATAAGTTAATTATAAGCTATCAGCTCTCAATCAGCTTATCAGCCATAAGCTAATTTATCAATTATAAAGTAATTTATCAGCTAATTCTACCAAATATATACTAATTGTCCTATGAACTTATATTCTAACTTTATGTCTCTCTCATTTGGCACCGTCTGATTTACAGTTTAGTGAAAAGTTTAAATTTTTAATTTTTAGATAACGTTATTTGACAAACAATCATTCTGTCACAACACAAAATAATTGAAATTAAGTATCAGCGCTTTTAATGTGATTCAAAAAGGACCAAAAAAAATTCACTCTCCTTTAATTTCATTTTAATTCCAAACATAACTTGTTCACTTGGCTTTTGTATGAATGTCGTATTGTCTTTAAACACACAAAATGAAAGTGTCAATAGAGGGGGTTTGCATACAAATTTTAATGTATTTTTATAAGTAGGGGAAGAGAGAGAATGAGTGGAATTGAATTGTGAAAATTTAATAGTACAAATGGACCATACGAGATATGTGGATGTGATTTATTTGACCAAATTGAAATTTTAAAAAATATGAGAAAGAATGTATTATAATTAGTATGCAAACAGGGGAATATAGACTACAACGCACACTAACTATTGATAATTGCAATAATGCTTTAAAAGCTCCAATAACTCACATCACTAACGTGTTTGTCTATGTACATAAAATGTTGTATATGTTAAAAATCGATTTTTTAAATACATGACACCAGTGCATTGATAGGTCATAAATTAAATTAAATATTTACATTAAATAAAATATACTTATCATGAACATTTGATATGCATAATTTTAGGAAAAGACACTATATTTTCACGACCATTTACCATAAAGCATATTGTATCAGACCCAAATTAAGAATATATAATGATATCATTTTATCTTGAATCCTTTGTAAGAGACAATAAACTCTACAATAATAATTAAATTAAATAGAAATATATGTATGACATTATCCATATTTCCAAAATCCAATCAAATTTCTGGCCCACAACTTGACTATGGGGTTGTTTTGCAAACGAAGTAACGAAGTTTGTGCTAAATGATATCCCATGACAAGTAACACATCAAACAATATTGAGATTCATTGTCACGGGGGGGTTTTTAGGACCAAGTTTATTGGATATTTTCCCTCACGAAGCATGCGTACGTGAGATATTGACAAGCTGTTAGTGCACGACTTTTTCAAGTACTATGATATCGACATGTCTTGATACATAAAATATAATTCTAAATTTATATAAATAAATAAATAATGATAATTAATATACCATATAAGTAAAATTCTAAGTATCTGAAAATTTAGAAGAAAATAACATAAAAAAGTGTGAGTTTTTAATTGTGTCTTTAATTTTGTGGTGATGTACTCATGATTCTTGTGTGGAAAATTAGAAATGATGTAAAATATATATATAGGATAATTGGATAAATCACTTGATGTACGTGTTGGAGACATGAATGTAAAGCATTGGCATATGCAAATATGTTTATGTCGAACACTAATTAACCCATTATTATTATCTCAATAGAATTAAGTTCATGTCCGCACTTCTTTGTCCACTATAATTAGTGCCGCGGATAATAAAAACCCTTAACTATATAGCTAATGCCATTTAATTCATTCCAATTGTAGATCGATGATCTTCATACGATGTAACACAAAATAACAAATTATATAAAATCCATCAAGTAAATCTCGTACTCACATAATATTTGATTAATTAATTAACGTTTTACTATGCATCACCTGGCTTGTCACATGCATTAATTTAAAACAATTAATTCTCACTGGGGACTAAGATGAAATATTTGCAATCGATGGATGCCTCTTTCAAAAATAATATATGCAGGGAGTGAGTTAGGAAATGGTTTAGGGAATGATGATTATGTTTACCAAACTGCCCTTAAATGCTTTATTTTGAAATTTCAAAATAAAGCATTTAAGGACAGTTTGATCAAAATACTTTCATTTTCTTAAATATTTCCTAATCCACTTCCTACCCGGCCCATATCATTATTCTGCATGTTTTCATTGTCAGAGGGAATTTCGCTATGTTGTCTTCATATGCTTGGTTTGTAATGCAATAGGAATCATCCGAAAAAAATATTGTTTCATTCTAGCTAGAACAATGATAGGCCAAGTTGGATAAGAAATTCCTTAATTACTATATTATACAATTAATAAACTTCACATGGTCTTTTGGTTCTATCTTTAGGTTATGAAATTTGAGTCTTATCTTGTGAAGAATTAGTGTAATGTGGTTGTTTTTGCTATTCTACTGTTTTTCTTAACTAAATTTTGTATTGTATAAGGTGGGATTTGGTTGAGAAATTAGATGACTATTTGTCAAATGTTGAATATGTACGTTAAATTAAACGAATTAAGGACATTTTGAATATAACTCCAATGAAAAAACGGAATGATAAAAATGATTTAAAGCAAATGAGATCTTCCTGGTAAATTAAAATTATTATTTACAATGTTATAATTTTGTTTTATGTCTCTCGTTCGATAAATTCTCATCATCTATATCAGCAGAATTTTTAACATTTTAAAGTACTCAAATAACACTAGCACGCAAATACTACAATCTACAGCACCAGGCCAATCAATATGTGTGTATCAAATCCTATCAAAGCTACCCGATGATATTAGAATTTAGGTAATATAATACGTACGTGGTCGCACTTAATTGTATTTATTATAGAATATATGATACTTCGGACGATGCCAAGCTGATTACATCTAATACTAGTGTAATATGTGCATGCTGATACAATAATCATATGTACGTTCACATGAATATTAGATCAACATTAATAGTGACATATAGCATTGTTTGACACGAATGGGTAAATAAGATAATGGTTTAATACCTGTTAAGTTGACAAATGCAGAAGATTATTTGACCTCATCTCTTGCAAGTCAGAATTAATGTAATCCTCGTAGATTATACAAATTAGTCAACTTTACGCAGTATTTATTGGAATTTTTGTTAGTATGGAGAAGATCCAATGTGAGAATGACACCAAGTAAAGATACAACCTCACCTAATTTCTTGATCTTTTATCTTGGCATGGCCTAGTGGCTAGTGGGGACTCTCCATTGCTCTTTTTTCTGCACAATCATAATGCTTTCTTATCTCTATACAACTCTTCACATCATAAGCTACTAAGACATGCTTGTTGCTCCCACGATTCGATGACGCCTAAAATTCCTCAGCCGTCTCTTTTCACTTTATGTCCTCAATCTTCCTCTTTTATTAAAATTGCTCTAGGCCCCGACATTCTATACCAATCGTTTTAACTTTAGGTTCTCCATCTTTTTTTTTTTTTTGGAACGCTGTTTTTAGGTTCCCGTAATTTGGTGGCACAACCAAAACGTTTTAAAGTTTTGGGACACTTTGGAAAGATTTTAAGAAGTTTGATATATAGCATTGACAATATTTATTTAATTTATTATATAGGAAAAGGAAAATATCATCTTCCTCAACCTTCTCCAACCCCCATGCAGGCTGCCCCCACCTTGCCTCGAGGAAACTAGAAAAGTGTCCCAGCTTTTTGCAAAAGGCATGAGAAAGGTTAGAAGTGAAACTAATCATAAAAAGTTAGCTTAAATTTAATAAATCTTTGTTACTTGTCTAAACATGCCTACGCATTAAATAAGAATATCAGCGGCACAAGTAACAAGAATCTATTTTTTCCCACATCACATTATAATTTACAAGTAAAAGCAATTATTATAAAATAATCACATCACTATTTATATAGCAATTGTAGTATATCTGTATAGACAGTTTGAACTGTCACATTTATCTGTACAAATATTTAAATTCTTAGTACAAGTAGGTTTTTCCTATTTAATACAAGGTTATACTATTAACTTAATTTGCATGCATATTAGATTTAACTTTCTTGGAAAGATGATTAGGCAGATAACCCCCATAAAACTATAAAGCCTCCAACTTTTCCCAATTTTGTCAGTTCAAAACTATGTTATTCTTAATCAGTCTTTATCCTTAAACACCAAAGATTTGCCCCAATTTTTCTTATTCATGCATGTTATCCACGATGAGAAGCCTTCATCTTTATCCTCATCTCATGCTTCTCTTTTCAGTTCTTGGTGCTCTTCTTGCTGACAATCTTCATCCTGTAAACAATTCATCTGATTCTTACTGGCTTCTATCAATAAAGTCAAAATTCGTCGACCCCTTTCGAGTTCTTGATAACTGGTCCACAGAAACCAGTTTATGTTCTTGGTATGGAGTCACGTGTACAGATGATCAAAACCACATTTTGTCCCTAAATCTTTCAGCTTGTGGCCTTAAAGGTTCAGTATCTCCAGAATTTTCACACCTCACTTTTCTCGAAGCCCTCGATCTATCCAGGAATTCACTTTCTGGCCCTATCCCACCGGATGTTATAAATCTTCGAAATCTGCAGGAATTAGCGCTATTCTCGAATTCTTTAGTCGGCATGATACCTGCAGAGATTGGTGGTTTAAAGAAGCTGCAAGTTCTGAGACTAGGAGACAACTTGTTAACAGGAGAAATTGTACCTAGCATTGGTAACTTGACAGAGTTGAGAGTACTAGGCCTCGCTTATTGCGACCTTCGTGGAAGTATACCAAAAGAGATTACAAATTTGAAGAAGCTGAAATTTCTCGACTTGCAGATGAACAACCTCCGTGGTGTAATCCCCGACGAGATTTCCGGCTGTATCGAGCTTCAAAACTTCGCAGCTTCCAATAATGCCCTCGAAGGGAACATCCCGCATTCTTTATCCAATCTCACATCGCTTCAAATCTTAAACTTGGCTAACAACAGCCTATCGGGATCAATCCCGGTTGAGTTGAGTCTACTCTCAAATCTGCAGTACTTAAACTTCCATGGAAATAAATTAGAAGGCGAAATCCCATCTGAGCTTAACCAATTAGGGCAACTTCAGAAGCTCGACTTGTCAAAAAACAAACTCTCGGGAGCGATAAAACTTAACAATGCTCAACTGATGAATCTTGAAGCTTTAGTACTATCGGAGAATTTTTTGACAGGTAGTTTTCCGGGGAACTTTTGCATCAGAAAGTCAAACATGACGCAAGTTTTTCTGGGCGATAACGAGCTTTCCGGCAAGTTCCCGGTGGGGCTTTTGAACTGTTTGTCTCTCGAGCAGCTAGATCTCTCGGGTAATGACTTTGCCGGAGCTCTTCCTGCTGACATCCACAAGCTAGAGAACCTCAAAGATCTCCTGCTCAACAACAACAGCTTTAGTGGAACTTTGCCTCCAGAGATTGGAAATATAAGCAGATTAGAGTCTCTTTTCCTCTTTGACAACATGATCACGGGACAAATCCCGGCAGAAATCGGGAAGCTTCAAAGATTAAGGTTTCTATACCTTTATGATAACCAAATGTACGGAAGCATCCCAAACGAGTTGACAAAGTGCTCTAACTTGGCAGAGATTGATTTCTTTGGGAACCGTTTTTCCGGCCCTATTCCTCTGGCAATTGGAAAGCTCCAAAACCTCGTTCTTCTTCAACTCAGACAGAATGAGTTTTCCGGTGAAATCCCATCCAGCCTCGGGTATTGCCGGAAGCTTTTACGCCTCGTCTTGGCTGATAACAAACTCTCGGGACCTTTGCCAGCAACGTTTCGTTTTCTCTCAGATTTGTTTCTCATAGGTCTTTACAACAATTCATTACAAGGTCCACTTCCTGAGGACCTCTTTCTTCTCAAGAACCTCAGCATTGTCAATTTCTCTCACAATAAGTTCACTGGTAGCATTTCGCCTCTTTTGGGTTCTGATTCTTTAACCCTTCTTGACTTAACGAACAATAGCTTCTCTGGCGAGATTCCTTCTCAACTGGCTGAGTCGAAAAAGTTGAAGCGTCTTCGACTGGCTCATAATCGTCTTTCCGGTGATATTCCGATGGAGTTTGGGGACCTGAAGGAGCTTAATCTTCTTGATTTGTCATTCAATGACTTGACGGGAGAGATTGTAGCTGAGATATCTGGGATAAAGAAACTCAATCATCTTCTTCTTAATAATAATCATTTGTCTGGTTTTATTCCTCCATGGCTGGGGAGCTTAAAGGAGCTCGGTGAACTCGATCTTTCATCCAATAATCTGAAAGGAACAGTGCCATTAGAGCTTGGAAATTGCTCAAAACTGCTCAAGCTCTCTCTCCATAGCAACAGATTAACGGGGCCTATTCCAAATGAAATTGGGAAACTCAATTCATTAAATGTTTTGAATCTTCAAAGCAACAATCTCTCTGGGACAATTCCTCGAACACTTGAGAGGTGCAAGAAGTTGTATGAACTCCGGCTGTCAGAAAACAGCCTAATTGGCCCCATTCCGCCGGAGATAGGAATGCTCAGCGAGCTACAAGTGATCTTAGACCTGAGTTTCAACCAACTCTCCGGCGAAATCCCTTCGTCTCTCGGAAATCTCGAGAAATTGGAAAGATTGAATCTTTCATTCAATCAACTGGAGGGAAGAGTCCCACCTTCACTTGGAAAACTATCGAGTCTCCATAGATTAAACCTGTCGAGTAATCACCTGAAGGGTCAACTTCCTTCGACATTTTCGGGATTCCCACTGAGTAGTTTCCGAGGTAATCGATGGCTATGTGGCCCACCATTAGCGTTCTGTTTGGAATCAACGAGACAGGGGAGAAAGTGGCTATCAGAATCATCAGTTGCGGGGATTATAGTGGCCATTGTGTTTACATCCACTTTGATTTGCCTGTTTTTGCTTTACATCATGCTGAAAATGTGGTGGACATGGAGAAAAGTTTCGATTGCATGCGCAGAAACGGGTAAATCAGAGGCCAAGAAGGAGGAAGCACGTGTGTGTAAAGAAGAGATGAAGAGTGATGAGTATTGGAATGTGAATACAATGGCGCTTTTGCCTTCACAAGACAAACAAATGTCTAGTTCTGCACGTGTTTTTCACCTGAAACTGAGCACAGACAGCAACAAAAATCGAGTGGTTTGATCAATTTTTTTCTTGGTGTTTTGTACTTTTCTTGGCGTCGTTTATATGCTTGTCTCTCATTTATGGATATGTATTACGAGGTTTAGTGATGAGATATAGATTTGCATTTGATACTGCATGCTTTAGGAGAGTTTTCATGAGGGATATTGAGATCGAAACCGTAGAGGATTCCGTGAATTTGAGTGGCTGATGGAAGAAGAAGCTGCCACCTCTTTGTTTGCATGTGAACAGCTTTAATAGAGAAATAGTGATCTTTCCCATGGGTGCATGGGATTTTCGATCGATTATATTATGGACCGATATGTTACTTGTACAATTTCAGTTGAATCAAATAGTGTGACAAAATCTTCTAAAACAAAAATGTCATACACAAGTGGAGTCTTGATTCAATGCTAACTAACTGGCATTACATAAGTAGAGTAACGCCACTAACGCAGGTCAATGACACTAACTGCAACATTATGTGACTTCCAAGTTCTAACCACATTTTCTATTATCTGGATCTTTTATTCTATATGTAAATTTTGAAAATTCGTTTGATATATATATAGGGCACTTGCCCGTGTCAAGCTAAATGGTTCAAATACATTCACTTCTCAAAGAAGTTACCAGTAGAGTAGCCTCTAATCCCTTGTATCATGCTCACACAAAATGCATAGAACTTGACGTATACTTTGTAAGGGATAAAGCTCTGGCCAAAGCAAAGAACTACAAATCAACTGCATTATGTATAAAACCTCATACGTGCTAACTAAGCCTCTGTCTTGTTCTAAATTCATGTACATAAGGACAAAGATCGTAATAATTGAAGAAAGGTTTTCAGCCTAAGAGCATTTCTAGTGTTGGGGTGGAAAAATTTTTTCCACCATTTCCCTATAAACCAAAATAATGTGAAGGGACAAAAACCTATATTTTGTTTGATTTGGGGTGAAAAAACCCAAAGGAGGTGCCAAATTTGACACCTCCTTTGGGTTTTTCCACCCTTATTTCCCGTTTTCCCCTTTCCCTTCCCCCTTTCCCCCCCGATATTAGAATTGCCCTAAGATGGATAGGGATGCCAGTCGAGCCAAGCCCGAGCTGAAAATTTAAGATGCGACTATGGGAGGGAGGTGTAGGCATGTGCCTATACATGATTGGTTGAGGTTTTCTTTTTCCTTTTTTTTTTCAATGGATTAAATCATGGTTTTGCAAAAGTGCTCAATGTGTTATGAATAATTGAGAATAATTTGGTGGTTATGAATTATGAAGAATAATTTGGTGGAGGAATAATTTGGTGGAGGAATAATTTGGTAAAAGATGTAATTATTATATGTGAATGACTATTATACCCTGTGACTTAAATTATGTAATTACGATTGCTATATTCGAAGTTTCACATAAATAGGGCTTGATTATTAATGAAATTCATTCAGAATTCCTTCAATTCATTCTCTCTAAATTCTCTATTGTTTCTATACTTTTATAACACGTTATCAAAGACAGTCTCTAACCCTTTGAGTAATATGAAAGAAGTATGCTCTACAGTTGCATCTTATAGATGATCTTCTATATCAGAAACTGGATTATTACCAATGAATTAATTCATCATCATCAATCCTAAATAACTCTCTCTTTGCAAATACATCATCGAAAATTCCCTTTGTTCATATTCTTCTCCCACAATTCCTCATTCTACACAACCTCGCTTTGGAGATGTACGAAATCCCAAAATTGGAAGAATGGAGTCCAAAGAATTTTCCGATCACATAAATGGATTGCAAGTAAATCTCATCCATGGAATAATTAGAGAAAGGGAAAAAGGTAAATCATATGATTTTATAATATAATAATATATTAAACTATAACATTCGCTTTTATCGAGATATAAGGAGTATACATTATCAAAATCAAATTTTCTCGACTCCATTATACTCGATTTAACGAGAGCTTCGATTTGACACCAACATTGATAGGGTAATAACTCGTTTTGAAATATGTTATTATCAAACTTTCAAAATTTACAAATCAAGACACCAACTTTTGAAAAAGTTACAAAATAGTCATTGAATATTTTGATATTGATAAATTGAAGTAGAAAGGAGATAATTTTCCAATTGTAAAACATTGATAAAATATTTTTGACAATTTTACCTTTGAATTGGAATGGACAATTTTACCCTTAGGGTAAAACCGGAGCCTAATTTTGACGACAGTGAAAAATGGATAGAATATTCATGAAGAAATTCTAAATCCATTGATTATATAAAATGGCTTGAAGTCAATTTGAGTTAAAAGATCGAAATATTAATGTAACTCCCAAGAGTTCAATTACATAATGTACTTATTACAGAAGGATAAAGTGTGCTCTTGTAGAAGTAATGAGTATTTGTTACAGAAGAACAACCGCTCCGTAGAGAAGCAGTTCAATATTTAATTCTCAGACTTTATTTTTGCAATTTAATTATCGCAATATCTCCTACTTGATGATGGGTTCCAACCACTAAGCGGAAGGTTTTATATATTTTTGCACTTTATATGCTAAGTGATGGGTAATACCTTCATCGAGGCATCCTACTCTGAAGAAGTAGTTAAACATTATGCAATTTAATTCTTGCTATTTAAATTCGTGAAATTTATATTTATTGCAATAATTCCCATAAGGTAGATTCGACCACCTATTGGAGGAAATTTAATTTCTGCAATTTAAATTTATGCACTTTATAGTTTGAGTATATTTCCAATGTGGTGGGTAATACCACACGATTGGTGTGCATATTTCCAATGTGGTGGGTTATACTACACGATTGGTTATAACGAATCCTACTCTAGAAGAAGTAGTTGATCAAATATTCTAATCATACTCTCGAAGAAGTAGAGGATGAGAATAAAATTACTTCTCCATATATACCGAATATTAATGGAGAAAATTGAGCAAGTGGTACTTGAAGTAAATCAAAGAAAATATATCGCATGGAGAGATTATATGAAGTAATCTCATCGATGATATGAGATTGTATTAATATGAGAATAAAATGCTCTTGAAGAAGCATAATCACTAGATTTCTGTATTTGAATAAAGCCAATATGATATTATTATTATTACTCCAGAAGAAGTACAAAACAGTCGAAGTGGAACATATTGAGAATATCAAAGATGGCAATAAATACTCGAAAATATAGAAATACGAAAAGAAAATATATATTGAACCCATTAAGGAAGGGTGCGTCTCCAGAGTATTAATACTCCGTAACTCTGCCACCATCAACATTAGGATTCATAATGAAATATTTAAAGGATCCGAATTTCTTTTTCGCTTGACACGATTAGTGCGTGAGCGACTAACCTGGGCTTTCATGCATTCTTGAACATATGCATGAAATTTGATGAGTAGCTCATCAGCGATCTTATAGCAGAAATAAGTATTTTTCTCACGAATGAGAGATAAACTTATTATTTACACTCGATCTAGAACGCTAGTAAGCCATCAAAGAAATTGTTAATATTCAACAAACCTATTGGTTTGACATGAAAGTTCCACTGTACAACGAGGCTATATTGAATATTTCCTCCAAAGGTGTGTTGTAGCGCTGGAAGGACAATGAAAGCATCACTATTATTCATCATATACATCATGCGGTTGTGGATGGATTGCGCTTTGTAGCCCCAACCTGCTGGACCCATAGTAGAAGCTGCTCCCATTCGAGTATTAGATCCAACTAGATGGAAAGGTATTACGCTCGAAACTCTTATTCCCCATGATGGTGCGGCCATTATAAGTCTAGCTAAAAGTTTGTTGTTGGTTCCTCCATATAGTATATTGATTTCTTGTCTCCCTAACTCTTTTATGAGTGGTTTGCCATATCCACATATTGGATATGGCCTACCGCTTTAGATCCACCAAGAATACATCTGACTTTAATATGGCGAGGTAAAAGTTCGACTTGTATGAGATGATTCTAAAATCTCCATATCCATCTCTACTCCTATCTCTCTTTTTGCACTATACTTTTAATGTATGAACATGAGATATATATGAATCCCTCTATTTAAAGAAAAATTTTCAAACCAATAATTGAGTGCACTATTTACTTTTTGACAAATATGAAAGAGAAAAAAAATGCAGAAAATTTTTTTTAAGTGAAAATGACATATATCTGTCGGTGATTGAAAAATAATATATATATACATATATATATATATCTTAAAATCGAAAAACAATATTTACAATTACAAGAAAAACATTGATCTTCGTTATTACACCGAGCTTCCTTATATTAATATGAGAAAATTATTATACTAAAATTTTCTACTAAATTTACAAACAGGATCTTCTAAAGTAAGTTTTTCAAGACTGTAACGCATTTGTTGATCTTTGAATTTGGCCCATAAGGCCATTAGCTCACCTTGTACGTGTCCACTGGGATGTGTCTCAAGAGCCTGTTGAATATCATCCAAAGGCTCCTTACTCAATCCATTCTTAATGAATGCTATTTTATCTTCTCGATTTCTGGACAAGTACTCCACAGATTTATATCGAGTGTCACATGTCCACCGAGCACACTTGTAGCATCCTCCTAATCTTTTTGCTCTCCGTTTCTTTGAAAAACTACTTTTACCCATACCAGGCATGTATTTATAAGGAATTGAAACCTCACCAGATAATCGAACATTTGCTTCTATCAAGCATCGGATATCTTGTGGGATACCCTTATTCATTAGCATCCTTAATCTTTCCAAATTTCCTACATCGATAAATCCTTTTTAGGATTTTGATCGTAGTGATGGATAGTATTTTCGAAGATTTGAGAGCATATGATCCATTATAATGTATAGACCCTTGTTAGGATGAATTTTGCAATAATTTTGATGATTTATTTATAGAATAATACGACGCGTATGAAATAAGACTCCGATTTTAAATAAATAATATGAAGCGTAAGAGCTACGATTTCGAATTAAATAATAGCCGGATGTGATGCGTATGAGTCAGAACTGTTTGAACAGTAGTAGACAATAATGTCACCAAAAGATGATGGAATATGTCGGTGAATTATTTCTATGATAAATCATATTGAGCACTATACAGATACTAGTGAAATCGATATAAGAATTTCATCGAACTAGAAGTTCAATAATACTCGTTGCAAAACCTGGATGACCATCCGGTTTAAATAATTATTGAAATCAATATTTCAAGTGAAGAATTAAAAGAATTCTTCAATGATTGTTCTCGATAAATGATGAAATCATTACTAGCCAATATTGAATAAATCCCAAATATATCGGAATAAAGGATGAGAAGTATGGGCCCACTCATCCTCCATGTGGACTACTAGATATTATGATATGGATCCACTAGATAGTCACATGTGTATATGATTCGTAATTTGAAATTTATTTAAATATTTGCTCACAGGTATGAGCATGATTTTCAGATTTAATGATAAAGCTAGTAAATGTATATCCCAATACTTGAATAAATCCTGAAGGATTTGAGTATGCTTATACAAGTGGGATATTATATGGCAAATTATTTAAAGTCCTCAAATAAATTGCCGATATCGAGAATAGAATGCAAACGGTCTAAATTCCCATATTAAGGCTGAATGATGAGAACATATATGATTAAAATCATACCAACTGTATGAGTTTTGGTGTTCTAAATTTTCTCAGCATGAGGGGTAGTATTAAAGGTTGAAAATAATATGTGAAATGCATCATGTTATATCATCGCAATTGAAATACGAACTTGAAGTTCAAAGATGCATGAAAGGCTATGAACAATCACATATATAGCTACGATGCTTTGATAAGTTAGCACGCTAGAAGCGTTGATATTTCCCCAATCATATATATCAAAGCAAATTATAAAAGATGGTCTTAATAACGGAGGCATATGCTCTTGAAGAGTATATAGACATAACTATATTGTGTAATCCTACAAGAGGATTGATAATGAGATATCTCGATAAGTTATGTCGATATGGGGAAAGAAATGAAATTGAAAAGTGTCGACACGATATGAAAATGTAGCGCTACATATGATCAATGATAATGAAAATATTGAGATATATTGAAGATGATAAATGGTGAATGTGAAATCCTTAACTTATGAGATGATGAGATGATGATGACTAATGCTCAAGTTTAAAGATAAGCACGGTGGTCATTATATGTTGCATGCTCATGAAAGTTAAATTACCGATCGTGTGTGTAGTACCGAAAAGGAAATTAAAGGATCGGATGAGCTAAACCCGTGTTTATGAGTACCCTAAAGGGTGAACTAAGCCCATGGGAATGAAATAACCTATTAAGTGAGTATTAAATGTTAAATGATATATTTTAAATGTTAGTTAGTTATGAAGGTTTACTTATATGTTTACATGTTTTTACAATGAATTTATATGTTTTAAATTGTGTATTTGGAGACATGTGTTCATGGTGAATGTTTTGTAGTTGTGTAAGAAAATTGATGCACTCTAAATGAGCAAAGAGTATAAAATCAATGTATATGATACTCATACAAATGTATGAAAGATTTTGAAATGCTTGCAACAGTATTTAGTATAAAATACGCGTTGCACTCTTTTTCCTTGACTGAGGTTTTATCCCATTGGGTTTTCCTAGCAAGGTTTTTAATGAGGCAACTTTAAAGGCGTATTCACATGAATAATGTACTCTTTTTCCTTCATTAGGCTTTTTCCCATGTGGTTTTTCCTAATAAGGTTTTAACGAGGCATATTCATGGTATATTGAGAACGATAGGAGAAATTGATGCAAAGTGTATCTATTGGATCAAGTTATAATGGAGCTAATGCTTTAGATCCAAACGATGATGATATTGAAATCATTTACGAAGTAAAGATATCGATTCTCAAGATATGAAATCGAACGAGCAAATTGTACTTTTTTTTCCTTCGATCAAGTTTTTTCCCACTGGGTTTTCTTGACAAGGTTTTAACGAGGCAAGACGTGAATACTCATATGCCGATAGACATCGTGGGAGCAATGTTTTGATGAAGCAAAGATATAACCACTCCAAGCTATCCCGCAATCGGTTTGGAAGTTTTTTCCCACTGGGTTTTTCTCCAAACAGTCAGGAAGACATTTGTATTAATAGTCATTCGAGGGGAATGTTATGAATAATAATTGAAGTGTTATGAATAATTGAGAATAATTTGGTGGTTATGAATTATGAGGAATAATTTGGTGGAGGAATAATTTGGTGGAGGAATAATTTGGTAAAAGATGTAATTATTATATGTGAATGACTATTATACCCTTGATGAAATTATGTAATTACGATTGTGCCATTCGAAGTTTTCCTATAAATAGGGCTTCAGTTATTAATGAAATTCATTCCTGAGAATTCCTTCGAATTCATTCTCTCTAAATTCTCTCTATTGTTTCTATACTTTTATAACACAATGCATTTTTTCCTCAATTTTAGATTTTTTTTCTTTCTTTCGAAAAATTTAGTATTGTTTTTAAATTAAAAAAAAGGCTATATGGATCTTGAATCGAAGATCTTTTTGTGAACTTTAATATGAGCTCAAAAATAAAATATAAAAAAAAAAGAACATATCATCCATAAAAAGACTTGAAGTCTAGAGATGAAAAAATAACATTTTAACTTTTAATTTTTTATGAAAGGTTCAAGATTCATGCTTAGTTTAATTAAGTCCTATATATAGAATTTTCAACCTTCTAATTTAATTCAATTCAATCCTTAATGATTAATTTTTACTTTTAAACTTTCACCAATGATTCATTCTCTCCAATTTTCTTTATTTCAGCCCTAACATAGCAAAAAAGGGTTAGTATAGTTCAATTTGATCCTTAGCGATTTTCACTTTCTAGAAGAGTCCCAAGCTAAAGGCGTGTTGTAGGTGCTTACGTTTTATATTATTCGAGCTTTTAAAATGTGAAATGGCATTTTGGAAGTAAGCTGTTTGGTTTTTAAATTTTTATATTCATCTTCGTCTTCAGCACCAGCGATACAGTAGAAAGATTCAGTGCGACGCACTCGGATTGTTTAGCAATGTGGTTCTTTCCTATTGGCTAGGGTTCCTTAATTGTGAGCCATAAATTGTATTTTGCTTCTCTCTCTCATATATAAAATACTGTAAGTGATGTACATAAAACATTGAAGAAATTATATACTCTTATTTTTTCAACTCTGACTCTTTCGTCCAGGTGCATTTCGCATTATATTTGTTTGTTAATGAAGAAGACGCGTTGTACGTGTCTTAAATCCACGTATCTGTACATATATTCTTTTAATTTTAGAAATTGCTCAGCAATTTCAAACATCAGTAACAAGAAGCATATCATTATTTTGTTTAATTCTTGTTTATTACTAACATATAATTTCAAATATAATCCTGATTAAATATAGACACTTGGTCAACCAATCTAAGATTTTGTATAGCAATTATCAAGAACCAATCTGTAGTGGAGAAGAAAGGAATTAAACAGAGGTTTATGGGTTGCTTTGATTATGGTGAAACCATGGATTGGAATGTATGTTGCAGCAGCTTCTGTGATCTGCTCCCTTGCAATGGCTGCTGATGTCTTTCATGGGTTTAAAACAAAAAGGCTGTGGCTCCCAGCCAAGTACTTCTCTCTTAATGCCACCACTTTGACACTATTAGCAGTCGCGATGAAACTTCCGGTCGATCTGACTACTATCATGGCCGGCAGTCTCGATAAAGTTGCAAGGGTTTGCAGCCTTTCTTTGATGTCAGCTGCAATGGGTAATATCATAACTTCCTTGGGATCGATGGACGATAAAGAGATTCTACTAAATGTAACCGCTGTAGGTATTCTGGTAATTACGGTGATTGTCAATGTCTGTGTACAACTATACCAAATGGCTGCTTTTATTTCTCAAGCTATCATGTTGGGCGAAGAAGTTAAAGCAACTGCTTATTTGTTCATTTCTCTGGTTAACGTCTGTTGTTCTGCTTTGACAGTTCCGACTACAGGGAGGTACATAGAATCAAGGTACCAAGAAATGCACAAAATAGCTTCGGATGAAGAAACATTGATTGGAGAAGATAAATTTGCAGTTGATAAGTTGAGTTTAGTAGTCAAGAAATACTGCGTAATGGCAGTAACTGGTAATGCACAGTTTGTAATGGCACGGTCGGTGATTTCCACTACTTCAGGGGTGGTGAGTGTGTTGATTCTTGTCAATTTGGTTGAAGCGCTTATCACAACCTTGGTATTCTACCCAGAAACGAATAAGCTTTGTTCTACTTATAAGTGGTCAATCAATTGGATTGTAATTGCTCAGACTATTGGAGTGGCAGTGGGTACCATTGCCCCTGCATTCAGATGGCTCACTGCTGCAAACTTCAACTCTTCAGAGCTCAGCCCAAAATGCTTCAAGAATGTGCTGAAAATCGAGAATTATTGGACTCAGAGACTTGTCCACTGGAGGGAAAGGCCATTGTGGTTGCAAGTTCAACATCGCAAGTGGAAAAAAATTCTTCATGCTGCCAGAAGCCTAATTCTAAATTGCTGCCTCGGAACACAGATTCTCCTTGTTTTGGCTAGCAAACTTGTTCTTCTCATTTCTGCCTTGTGTTTTGCCCTTGTCAAGAAGTTGACATTTTTTGTTCGTAGATCAGAATCCGGTGCTGCAGAACAGTTTGATCTTACACAGTATGTGCTTCTTCTTCCAGAAGAGCCAGGAATTCCTCAAACGATAGTTGCAAAAATCGGGAAGGAGGTGGATGAGCTTATCCAGATAGGTAGACGACAGCAACCAAGGAACCTAATTGCTCTTCTCCGCAGATCTAATGACTTCAGTGGCGTGATGGCCTTTGATAGTAAACGTGTTCCAAGTCTACACACTCGGGAGCCTTCTAATTACTGGTCTCTCCCGATCGTGACTCTTACAAGCATTGCAATTTCACTTCCCCGCATTCCAAGTGACAGTGTTAATGAGTTAGTAAGGAGCGTGAGCGAAGGCCTTTCATTGCTCAAACTGTTGGTCTGTGAAGCCAAATGTCCACAAAGTCAAAGAAAGAGGCTGCATGTGCTCAAAAGTCAAAAATTATGGCTCAATGTTTGTGGGCTGCACAAGTTCACATTTGCAGAGGAAGAAATTGGATGTAAAATTATAGCCGTCATTCTTGACAAAAGATAGCCGTAATTGTTGACAATTTGTGTAAGATTAGGTGGTAGTCGTAATTGTTGACAATTTGCGTAGGAGTAGGTGCATAGATTGCCTATAAATAGAGGCTCCATTCTGCATTGTAAATACACCACAACACCAGAATACACCAACACAATAGCCATTGTGTAGAGAGAGTGTGAAAGTTTCAGTGTAGAAGCTATACACGAGAGATAAAAGTGAGTGGAGTGATAAAGCCTTTGCGTAGGCAGAGAAAATACAGTGTGATATTTTTGTACTCCTCATTTTTGAGATAGTGAAATATATTGGTGTGGGTCCGTGGACGTAGGCAGTTTGGCCGAACCACGTTAAATCTCGGTGTTCCATATTTGTGCTTATTTTAGCGTCCATTATTTTTCTCAGTCGCATTTATTCGTCCCCACGATCTTGGCGGAATTAGCAAATACTAGTTCCCAACAACTGGTATCAGAGCTTTGTTTGTGATATCTCTTGAAATTCTTAGTATGCTCTGTGGTTGCAACGATAGACTGATCTTCCACATCAGAAACGATTTCTCGAAAAATCACATTTTGTTCGAGTGGGAGTAATGGCGACAGACGAGAAAATTTCCAAAATTGATAAGTTTGATGGCAAAAAATTTGGATATTGGAAGATGCAAATGGAGGACTATTTGTATCAGAAGGACCTATATAAGCCGTTGAAAGAAAAGCCAGAAGGCGAGAAAGACGACGAGTGGGAGGTGCTTGATCGAAAAGCACTCGGCGCAATTAGATTGACCCTATCAAAGTCGGTCGCTTTCAACATTAAAAATGAGAAGACAACGGCGTCTCTCATGGCGACTCTGGCCCAAAGATGTATGAACAAATTGCCTGCAGCAAATAAAGTTCATTTGATCAAGAAATTGTTCAATATGAAAATGACAGAAAGCGGGAGATTTGGAGAACACCTCAACGAATTCAATGAGGTAGTAGACCAATTGACCACGGTGGAAATCACTTTTAGTGATGAGGTTCGAGCTCTATTAATTCTTGGGCAGTTGCCTGAGAGCTGGAATGGCACAGTCACAGCCATCAGTAGCTCAGCCGGTAAGTCGAAATTGAAGTTCGATGACGTTGTGAGCATGATCTTGACTGAGGAGATCCGGAGACAGTCAGATGCAGCTTCAACTTCCGGGGCCGCTTTCAATGTAGATAGCAGAGGCAGAAGTTCAAACAGAGGGCACGGCGTGGACGGAGCAAGTCGAGGAATGGCAGACCGAGATCCAAAAATCACATAAATTCCAACAAGTCAAAGTCTGTTGAATGTTGGAATTGCGGTCAGGTTGGGCACTACAAAAATCAGTGTAGGGCAGCTCCAAAGGAAACGGAGAACAAGACCGAGGTCAATGTCGTGACCGAAGAAACGCGTGATGCGTTGATATGTTCCATGGAGAAGAAGGCCGACTATTGGGTAATAGACTCTGGAGCATCGTTCCATGCCACCGCAAATCGACACTTTTTTGCAAATTATGTATCGGGAAACTTCGGAGAAGTATATCTCGGAGACGATCATCCTTGCAGCGTGGTGGGCATAGGAGAAGTACAGATCAATGTCAATGGATCTGTATGAAAATTGAAGGACGTGAGACATATTTCAGATTTGAGGAAAAATTTGATCTCCGTCAAACAGTTGTCGAGAGAAGGATGTGACACAAGCTTCTCTGGTGATAATTGGAAAATCACCAAGGGGGCCATGATAATCGCACGTGGCAAGGATAGTGGCACCCTATACACGACGGCGAATGCGTGTATGACAATTGCAGTTGCTGATAGCAAGGATGCGAACCTGTGGCACCAAAGACTTGGGCATATGAGCCAGAAAGGGCTCAAGTACATGCATGCAAAAGGGAAACTACCAGGGCTTCAGTCTATTGATTTAGACTTTTGCGAAAGTTGTATTTTCGGGAAGCAGAAACGGGTGAGTTTCAATACAAGTGGCAGAACTCTGAAGAAGGAGAAGCTTGAACTTGTCCACACAGATGTGTGGGGTCCAACAGCAGTTTCATCGATTGGCGGAAAGTCATACTTCGTGACTTTCATTGATGACCACTCGAGAAAGGTGTGGGTTTACTTCTTGAGACACAAATCCGATGTGTTCGAGGCGTTCAAGAAGTGGAAGGCCATGGTGGAAAATGAAACTGGTTTGAGAGTAAAGAAGTTGAGATCTGACAATGGTGGAGAGTACGAAGATTTGGCGTTCAAGAAATTTTGTTACCAAAATGGCATCAAGTTGGAGAGAACATTGCCGTGAACACCGCAATGTAATGGAGTTGCGTAATCGCATGAATCGGACGTTGATGTAACGAGCTAGAAGCATGAGGATACATGCAGTGTCCGCCAAAACAGCTTGGGCGTAAGTCGCCAACACGGGCATACCTAATTAATCGTGGACCGTCGGTACCATTGGAGTACAGATATCCAAGAAGTTTGGAGCGAAAAGAAGTGAAACTTTCTCATTTGAAAGTATTTGGTTGTGTCGCGTATGTGCACATTAGTGACAATGCCAGGAATAAGTTAGACTCCAAATCACTAAAGTGTACTTTCGTTGGATATGGTGGAGACGAGTTCGCGTACCGCTTTTGGGATGATCAAAACAAAAAGCTCATCAGAAGCCGGGATGTCATATTCAATGAAAAGGTGATGTACAAGGACAGAAATGCAGTTCAGTCCAATGACATAACAAACGACGATCCAACATATGTTCCGGATGATACGCCAGAAGGCAGTATGCCGAAGTAGAAAGATGAAAGTCTGCAGACAGAGGAGCCCGTCTCGGAGGCTGATTCACCACAGTCTCCAGATCCGACCCCGATTGTGAGGAGGTCAGGTCGACCTCATGTTCCGAATCGGAAGTACATGAACTACATGTTGCTCACTGACGCCGGTGAACCTGAATGCTATGACGAGGCATGTCAGGTGGGAGATTCTGTTAAGTGGGAGTTTGCAATGAAAGATGAGATAAAGTCTCTCATCTCCAACCAGACGTGGGAACTAGCTGAGTTGCCCAGAGGGAAGAAAACTCTCAACAATAAATGGGTGTACAGAATCAAAGAAGAACATGATGGTTCGAAAAGGTATAAGGCGAGATTGGTAGTCAAAGGTTTCCAACAGAAAGAAGGAATTGACTACAAAGAGATATTTTCGCCAGTTGTGAAGCTGACAACAATTCGATCAGTGTTGAGCATTGTTGCAGGAGAGGCCTTGCACTTGGAGCAGTTAGACGTGAAAACTGCTTTCCTCCATCGTGACTTAGAGGAGGAAATATATATGCAGCAACCAGAAGGCTTCTCGGTGAAAGGAAAAGAGGAGTTGGTGTGCAAATTGAAGAAGAGCATATACGGCTTAAAGCAAGCGCCTAGACAGTGGTACAAGAAGTTTGACGGATTTATGCAGAAAAATGGCTACATGAAGTGTAATGCTGATCATTGTTGCTACTTCAGGCGGTTCGAGTCTAGCTATATCATTTTGCTACTTTATGTCGATGACATGTTAGTAGCCGGCTCGGACATAGACGAGATCAAAAAGTTGAAGAAGCAACTATCGGTGGAATTTGAAATGAAGGACTTGGGAGAAGCAAAACAAATTTTAGGAATGAGAATTTGCAGAGACAAGTAAAAAGGTATTTTGCAGTTGTCGCAGGCCAAGTATATTGATCAAATCCTACAAAGGTTCAACATGAGCAGTGCAAAGCCAGTCAGCACGCCATTAGCTAATTATTTCCGTCTATCCAACGACCAGTCTCCTAAGACAGAAGAGGAAAGAAACTTCATGGCTAAAATTCCATATGCCTCAGCCATTGGAAGTTTGATGTATGCCATGGTTTGTACCAGACCAGATATTGCTCATGCAGTGGGAGTTGTGAGCAGATATATGGCAAATCCTAGAAAACAGCATTGGGAAGCAGTAAAGTGGATATTGAGATATCTACGGGGAACTACTGAGAAATGCTTATGCTTTAGACGAGGCGAAGTGAAACTACGAGGTTTCGTAGATGCAGATTTTGCTGGCGAGGTAGATCGCAGGAGAAGTACTACAGGTTATGTCTTCACAGTTGGTGCTACTGCAGTTAGTTGGATTTCGCAGATACAGAAGATTGTTGCGTTATCAACAATAGAAGCAGAATACGTTGCAGTGATCGAGGCTAGCAAAGAGATGATATGGTTACAAGGTTTGTTGGCAGAATTGGGTTTCTACCAGGAGAAGAATGTCTTGCACAGTGATAGTCAGAGTGCGATACACCTGGCAAAGAATTCAGCATTTCATTCGAGGACCAAACATATTGGACTCCGTTATCATTTCATCAGATCACTTTTGGAAGATGGAGTGTTGATGTAACGCCCCGCCAGAATTCGTCCCAAATATGATGTGAAACTCCGAATATGATGTGAAACGATAAGAAAATGACTGGATGTCTACGTTATGTTTGCAAAGTGTTTGTCAGTATATGTGATATTTCGGGATCATAAATGGCCATTGAAAACATGAGAAATGGAAAATTTCAGCAAAAGCTAGGTTACGGCCGTAAATGTTATTATTACGGCCGTACAAGTTGAGTTACGGCCGTAAATGTGTAAGTTACGGCCGTAATATCAAACAGAGGGAAATTGAAGAATTACAGAAGCTTATTTACGGCCGTAAGTATGTGTGTTACGGCCGTAATTTGTGAGTTACGGCTGTAAATGATTTAGTTACGGCCGTAATTTTATGTCGGCAGATTTTATGTTCTAGACATTTTAAGTCGGTTGAGGGTTATATAAATACCCAAATCTCGGTCCTTCATGCATATAACACTCATAAGATGATTCTTGAACCCTCTTTAAGCCCCAATTCAAGAATTAAGTCTATGTAATGCATGTGTAATCCTCAATTGCAAAGAGCAAAGAGGGAGAAGAAAGAAGAAAGCATCGAGGTTCAAAACGACACATCTTTGCCACGAATTGGATTTTGAAGGTGATGTCTTCTTAAGAGTTGTAGTCCATGGAGTCTAGATTGCAACAAGCTTTGAATCACCTCATTTGGACATCGGACGCAAAAGTTATGACCAAAACATTGAAGGCCGCCAGTGCAGAAAATTTTCAGCAGAAGTAATTACGGCCGTAAGTCAATGACATACGGCCGTAATGTCATGTCGGCAAAGTGAGCTTTCTCGACTTTTCTTGATATTTTTGGGTATTTATTCCACTCTAATGTGTCTCTAAGATCCATAAGACCCCCAAGATCATGTCTAAATCCTCTCTAACTTCCAAACCAAGAAATAAGTCCATGTAATCTATTTGTAACCTTGATTACAAAGGGAAGTGAAGAGGAAGAAGGAGAAGGAAAGAGATGAAGAAGAAGGAAGGTTATCCATGGATGTTGAGCTTGATTTCTTCAATATAAGGTGAGTAATAGGTGTTTCTATGTGCTATGAAATGAGTATATGCTTGGAATGGAATTAGTGATCATATGGTAATCATTTGTTACATGTGAAGCTAGAGCATATGCTAGGACTTATTTGCCTTGTTATATGAATGTATTGGAATATGTAGGTTGCTATTGGACATATGTGATCCTACATGCTCGCTAAATGACTTGTTTAGTGACTAACATTTGAAGAGTAGAGAAAGATGGGAGTAGTGTGATGATTATGACTCTAGTAAAGGTGTAGAGATCCTTTAGTTCACTTGGTGACTATATTGTGGAAGAAACATGATACGTGTATGTTGAGTGTTATTAGGGGATCCTTTATGCTTGCTAAAAGAAGTAAAGTAGTAGAAGGCAAATGTGATAAATAAGAAGTGTAATGCGTTTATAGTAGCCGAGGAACCAAACTTGTTGTTTGGATTAGAAATGTGATCAAATGGAATGAATGTGCCTTAGCGTGTAACATCATGTGAACTTGTGTGATAAGAATATGAATGTGCATATGTGTTATATGAATATTGTGGCACAATGTGAGATTATATGTGAAATGCCTACACGTGAACATATGAGGCAAGAACGTGCAATGCTATGTGAACGAATTATATGTGAAATGTGAATGTGAAAGTGAAGCCTTGGTTATGTGTAACGAGCATGTGAAACGAAAGTGTGAAAGAAGACAAGGCTTCTAATGGTAAATGTGTTATACGAGCATTGCACGAGCATTGCATGAGCATGTGAATGTGTTATCGTTGCCGATCATGTATTCACCTCTGTGTATGTGTGAAGCCGAGGAGGGGAACCTAGGCCCCTATGTGTATATGTGGCCGTGGACCTTTCGAAAGAATTGGATATCCACGGGTTATTGTGATACGATGTGATGTGCAAAGACTTCGCTAATGTGCTATATGTGCGGCGCTGGTGAACACATTGATCAAAGAACGGGCCCGTAAAAGAAAGAAACGAATGTGACAGTGACATGTGTTCCGGGCATTTCATTGCATCGCATTGCATCTATTACTAATCGAGTCTTTATGACTCACTGTGTGTATGATTGTTTGTGTTATGATAGGTTACGGATGTGGAGAATGGCGAAAAGTCCTAAAGCTTGTTGGTGTGTAGGGAAAAGGAATCCAAAGATCCTGTATGTTGTGTAAGTGTTGGCCGAACCCTGGAGGATTTGTGTTTATGTAAGTGTTTTGAGAACGCCAAGTAAACCAGGGTATCGTGCAAGATTGTGTAAAGTAGCGTTCCTCTAGTTCAAATATGTTAAAAGATGTGAAAAGAGAAGCTTAATTCCGTACAATAGGACGTCGAGATGACGTATATTTGTGTGGAACTAGAGGGGGCGTTACAGGTGGTATCAGAGCTAGGATTCCTTCTTCCCCGCATATCACCGGGCTCTTTTCGCCACTCCACTATAAGGTATGATGCTATTATGCTAATATGTTATGTCCAAAATTTGTGAATAAGTATGGCAGAACAATGTATTGTGTCATGATGTAAGTGAAGTGGGCATAGGACAATCCTCAGTGACTTGGCTTGTGTGATTATGTGCTCTATATGTAATGATATGAATGTGTATAACCATATGTTATATGTGGATAATGAAAGAGCACATAAATTTCTTGTGATCAAAAAAATGTTATGACCTATGTGAAATGCATAAAAGTAACAATCTAAAGGAGATTATAAGCGTGTGTGATATGTTCTCTATTAGACGATGTGATTATATGCTACGTAGGTGTGCCAGAAAAGATTATTATATATTTCTTGTGTTATGAAAAAGTGTTGTATTACACTCCCTGTGAAATTGGAGCTGTGATAAAAATTGGATACGGAAGGAGAAAATGTGATACCTATAAAATGGAAGTGCAATACAAGCATACGAAATTATGTGAAGGTATGATCTGTGCTCGTATGATAAGAAAGTATAACATGCGCTGTGTAATATGTAATTCTATGTGATACACACTGTGTGAACGATTTGTAAGTGTAATAAGTTCTGTATAAGATAAACGAGCATGCTGCGATATGATAGTGAAGAAGAAATGTGGTACGGAAAGAATAGATACGATGCGAAGGAATAATATGATGTTCAGGGTATAAGAGCATGCTCGGTACGTATGATTTGATATGAAGGAGTAGGTGCAAACCCGGATAAGAATTTGACACTTTGGACGTCTCCTCTTTTCTTTTGTCTCCCTATATGTAAAGATGGTAATTAACGATCCGGTTATGGCTGTGGAAGTTCGATATAACCTATAGAGTGAAGGTAATGATGAATGCAACACATAACGAATGATCTGACTGTCAACGTAAGTACGAGTGATTTAACCAGTGTTGCATACTCTGCGAAGGCAGAAGAAAAGAAAAGACAAGAAGTTAGCGGATGATTGATCTGTTAAATTGACTTCGCCGACCTTTGAAATGGAAACTTCCAATTATTGTGGCGAAGCGAGTTTAAATGATGTGAAGAATGTATGTGAAAATGCTTAAATGGGTCGTATTCCGAAACCCGAGCAATATGATTGTGTGATTATTATGATGTGGCTCGGTTAGATTTTGTGTATTATGAGATAGTGGGATAACGGCCAATAGGGAAGAAGTTATACAAGTTTCTGAGCCAATGTTTGCACAAGACTCTGAAACTAATGTTTTCCTAAATGGCTCGTAATGAAATAGTAAGTGAATGCGCATAATTGCAATTGATCCCGGTGATGTTAGTCGGGAGGTATAGCACGAATTTGAGGATGATTATTGATATGCCATTTATATAGTGAATGTTTGGCCGCAATGGAAGGTTAGATTTGTAAATGTTACAACTAAAGGGCTTGTGTAATAAAAAGACCGATGATAAGAATTTTGAAATGATTTACACCTCAGTTGGTTGACTTCTCCAGTTGGAGGATGTCCCAAAATGTAGCTCAATTTCGTAAAAGTTTTGATATGGTAGTGAGGTGATGATTGAGGCAGGGAACCGAATTGATGAATGATCTTTAGCGAGCAGTTCCTTGCTTCGACTCCCAATAAAAGAGAAACGAAACGAAAAGTTCTTCGTCCGCTATGACATGAGGGTTTTGCGAATGGTTAGTGGCAGTTTATGATATGTTACGATTGTGTTTTGGCCAATGGTATATGGGTGAAACGAAAACAAAAGGGTAACATTTCGCTTGAATGATTATTTCTATATGAGGAACCGATAGAATGGTTCAATGGGAAGTCAAATACTTAAAGTAACAGGGGCTACAGTTTCGGGAAATGAAATATAGACGATAACAAAGGTATTATTTCTAGCTCCATTCCCTGCACATGTTTTAGTTAGTTTTGGAGTTGTGTACTCATTATATTTCGAATGTGTATATAATTTTGAATCGTCACGGCCTCTTTTTGATGTTATTGTGTTTCCGAGCCAAATTTATATGATGTGCTACGTTTGCTTGGTTACAAACTGAGTTTGAGAAAGATATGTAAGCCGATGTCAATTCGTTCGAAAGTTCGAGACCTTAAGAAAATAATTTGATTGTCCGGCGTGGATATAGAATTTCCGGTTTTTGAGACGGGATATTCGACTTATATGATGAACAGTTTCGGTACTAGAAGTTAAAGGATGGATCAATTCGCTATGTGATATAGAGTGGATCAATTTACGCTATGTGGTCACCGGGAAGTAAGTTCACTACCCTTTTGACGTTATAAGATGGGATTAGTAGGTATATCCGATCATGTGTGACCCCCTTATGTGAAGTTGTGTTTAACATATGTGTGATATGAAGGGTCTCATATAGTTAATATTCTCGACCTCAAAGAGTGTTAAATGAATTTGTGATTTCCGTAGCGACAAAGCTCGATTGTTATCCGAAGATTTGATTGTATAGATGTATTGGCTCAATATTGATGTGGATATTGAGTCTTTGTCTATGCTTAAGAATTCATATGTGTTTCGATAAGGTCTTTGCCTCATTCCCGGGAAAAGATATGAATCATGCCTCCATATCACGTTATGATCTCTTCGGGCGGTAAGGTTATACGAATGTTACTATCTATGCGTATTGTGAATTGAGAGTATTGAATAAGAAAGACTCAACGTATGCTTCAGAAAGATTCAACATATGATGCAAAATCGAGGTGATTGTATTTACATTGAAGAGAAAGACCTTAATATATGTGTATGTTCTGACCTGAAAGTGTGAAACTACGATTCTAAGATTCAGTATCATCTTCAGACGGTAAATGTGATATGCATATGTTGAGCTATTGAAATGGAAGTTATGTGTTATATGCCCCGAAATTCGGAATTCGATATGGAAAGATCATTAATTTGTTGTGAACGACTTAATTGGCGGAACTAGGAAATTATATGCCAGCCAATATGGATGATGTACATATGTGTCAATTTCAATGATATATGATGAGTTTTTGTATACAATCCGGAGCTATAATATGAATGAAAAGATAAGTGAATTACGATGTGGAATTGTGCAATAAGTCAGAAAAGGGAGACATAGGGAAAAGAGAAACGAATATGAGACGTCTATATGGAAGACATTTCCTGGTAAATTTCGAGAACGAAATTTATTGAAGGGGGGGAGAATGTAACGCCCCGCCCGAATTCGTCCCAAATATGATGTGAAACTCCGAATATGATGTGAAACGATAAGAAAATGACTGGATGTCTACGTTATGTTTGCAAAGTGTTTGTCAGTATATGTGATATTTCGGGATCATAAATGGCCATTGAAAACATGAGAAATGGAAAATTTCAGCAAAAGCTAGGTTACTACCAGAATGTTATTATTACGGCCGCACAGTTGAGTTACTACGTAAATGTGTAAGTTACGGGCCGTAATATCAAACAGAGGGAAATTGAAGAATTACAGAAGCTTATTTACGGTCAGAAGTATGTGTGTTACGGCCGTAATTTGTGAGTTACTACAGTAAATGATTTAGTTACTACCGTAATTTTATGTCGGCAGATTTTATGTTCTAGACATTTTAAGTCGGTTGAGGGTTATATAAATACCCAAATCTCGGTCCTTCATGCATATAACACTCATAAGATGATTCTTGAACCCTCTTTAAGCCCCAATTCAAGAATTAAGTCTATGTAATGCATGTGTAATCCTCAATTGCAAAGAGCAAAGAGGGAGAAGAAAGAAGAAAGCATCGAGGTTCAAAACGACACATCTTTGCCACGAATTGGATTTTGAAGGTGATGTCTTCTTAAGAGTTGTAGTCCATGGAGTCTAGATTGCAACAAGCTTTGAATCACCTCATTTGGACATCGGACGCAAAAGTTATGACCAAAACATTGAAGGCCGCCAGTGCAGAAAATTTTCAGCAGAAGTAATTACGGCCGTAAGTCAATGACATACGGCCGTAATGTCATGTCGGCAAAGTGAGCTTTCTCGACTTTTCTTGATATTTTTGGGTATTTATTCCACTCTAATGTGTCTCTAAGATCCATAAGACCCCAAGATCATGTCTAAATCCTCTCTAACTTCCAAACCAAGAAATAAGTCCATGTAATCTATTTGTAACCTTGATTACAAAGGGAAGTGAAGAGGAAGAAGGAGAAGGAAAGAGATGAAGAAGAAGGAAGGTTATCCATGGATGTTGAGCTTGATTTCTTCAATATAAGGTGAGTAATAGGTGTTTCTATGTGCTATGAAATGAGTATATGCTTGGAATGGAATTAGTGATCATATGGTAATCATTTGTTACATGTGAAGCTAGAGCATATGCTAGGACTTATTTGCCTTGTTATATGAATGTATTGGAATATGTAGGTTGCTATTGGACATATGTGATCCTACATGCTCGCTAAATGACTTGTTTAGTGACTAACATTTGAAGAGTAGAGAAAGATGGGAGTAGTGTGATGATTATGACTCTAGTAAAGGTGTAGAGATCCTTTAGTTCACTTGGTGACTATATTGTGGAAGAAACATGATACGTGTATGTTGAGTGTTATTAGGGATCCTTTATGCTTGCTAAAAGAAGTAAAGTAGTAGAAGGCAAATGTGATAAATAAGAAGTGTAATGCGTTTATAGTAGCCGAGGAACCAAACTTGTTGTTTGGATTAGAAATGTGATCAAATGGAATGAATGTGCCTTAGCGTGTAACATCATGTGAACTTGTGTGATAAGAATATGAATGTGCATATGTGTTATATGAATATTGTGGCACAATGTGAGATTATATGTGAAATGCCTACACGTGAACATATGAGGCAAGAACGTGCAATGCTATGTGAACGAATTATATGTGAAATGTGAATGTGAAAGTGAAGCCTTGGTTATGTGTAACGAGCATGTGAAACGAAAGTGTGAAAGAAGACAAGGCTTCTAATGGTAAATGTGTTATACGAGCATTGCACGAGCATTGCATGAGCATGTGAATGTGTTATCGTTGCCGATCATGTATTCACCTCTGTGTATGTGTGAAGCCGAGGAGGGGAACCTAGGCCCCTATGTGTATATGTGGCCGTGGACCTTTCGAAAGAATTGGATATCCACGGGTTATTGTGATACGATGTGATGTGCAAAGACTCGGCTAATGTGCTATATGTGTGCGGCGCCTGGTGAACACATTGATCAGCAACGGGGCCCAGAAAAGAAAGAAACGAATGTGACAGTGACATGTGTTCCAGGCATTTCATTGCATCGCATTGCATCTATTACTAACTGAGTCTTTATGACTCACTGTGTGTATGATTGTTTGTGTTATGATAGGTTACGGATGTGGAGAATGGCGAAAAGTCCTAAAGCTTGTTGGTGTGTAGGGAAAAGGAATCCAAAGATCCTGTATGTTGTGTAAGTGTTGGCCGAACCCTGGAGGATTTGTGTTTATGTAAGTGTTTTGAGAACGCCAAGTAAACCAGGGTATCGTGCAAGATTGTGTAAAGTAGTGTTCCTCTAGTTCAAATATGTTAAAAGATGTGAAAAGAGAAGCTTAATTCCGTACAATAGGACGTCGAGATGACGTATATTTGTGTGGAACTAGAGGGGGCGTTACAGTTGAAGCTTGAAAAGATTCAAGGTACTAAGAACCCGGCCGACATGATGACGAAGACAGTAACCAAGGAGAAATTGGAGCTGTGCTCAGCTTCAGTTGGTCTTTTTCAATGAAGACAGAGGAGATGACCCACACCACATTTCATAGAAGAGGAGATCCATTTGTCTTCAAGTGGGAGATTGTTGGTCTGTGAAGCCAAATGTCCACAAAGTCAAAGAAAGAGAGGCGTGTCTTTCAAAGTCAAAAATTATGGCTCAATGTTTGTGGGCTGCACAAGTTCACATTTGCAGAGGAAGAAATTGGATGTAAAATTATAGCCGTCATTCTTGACAAAAGACAGCCGTAATTGTTGACAATTTGTGTAAGATTAGGTGGTAGTCGTAATTGTTGACAATTTGCGTAGGAGTAGGTGCATAGATTGCCTATAAATAGAGGCTCCATTCTGCATTGTAAATACACCACAACACCAGAATACACCAACACAATAGCCATTGTGTAGAGAGAGTGTGAGAGCTTGAGTGTAGAAGCTATACACGAGAGATAAAAGTGAGTGGAGTGATAAAGCCTTTGCGTAGGCAAAGAAAATACAGTGTGATATTTTTGTACTCCTCATTTTTGAGATAGTGAAATATATTGGTGTGGGTCCGTGGACGTAGGCAGTTTGACCTAACCACGTTAAATCTCGGTGTTCCATATTTGTGCTTATTTTAGCGTCCATTATTTTTCTCAGTCGCATTTATTCGTCCCACTGATCTTGGGCGGAATTAGCAGCGCCTAGTTCCCCAACACAAACTTCTAGAGAAAAGCTTGGATAGAAATGGAGCTTTGGCAATCTCTAGAGATGCAGCAGATGTTGTATGGGTGGGAGTTGAATTGTACCGTAAGTGGCTAGATAAGGATCTAAGCAAAACAAGTCGCCATCACATAACGCCTAATGAAACAGTACTAGAGCTCTCGGATAAAGCTGAAAGCACTGTAACCGACTTCTTCAGAGCCTCGAATGATATACTCATGGAGAACCCTCTAAATTGGCCAGTTAAGGTTATAGCAGCTAACTCGATGTACAGAATTTGTCGAACTATCTTGCTGACCTACAATAATTACCATACAAACGATCAAAGACTGTTTGAAGATTTAACCGTTGTGATTGCAGATATATTTGCAGCTTGCTTTACCAACTTGCCACATGTTATAACTATGAAATGTCATCATAGTTCGATAAAGGAAAGGGAAATGAGTGTTTGTCAAGCAGCTCTTCTCCTTGGAGAAACCCAAGAAATTCTTGAAATTCTTCAGCGGCGAGAGCTACCGAACTTGCATACTGACAGTCACAGAGCAGTTTTTATTGAGGAGTGGCGAGCTTTTGTAGAGCCAGATGTTTAAATCTACTTGTTGTCATTTCAAGCAATAGAGAACGTGGCTATTGAACTACAGGCTGGCTGATATTGCTGGCTAGTCTTCTTATTAGAGAACGTCATCGAAAGTCCTATTCAACTATATATTTCTTTTGATGTGTGTTGCGTTGTGCATGTGACGTTGTCGATAATCCAATTACTAATGGTGGTGCTAAAGAATGGTTGGAGTTTAGAAGTTTCGAGCTCAAGGATCAAGAAGGTCAGAACAGCGCGAGGTTTCTACACAGGCAAGATGTAATCACGTATGCTACTCTGCTTTGCTTTATGTAATGCAATTACATACTTGGCTCCAATTAAATATTTGTCTTCAATCTTGGAATTTAACTTTGTTGTAATGCAATTAAATATTTGGCTTCAATCTTGGAATGTTTACATGTATTACTACATTTTTGTTATCGTCTAGTTCATACAATTAGGAATTTCGTCAGACCGCAATTTTATTTCTTGGTGATTTGTAATTTTCTTCGATTTGTTTGCATGTTTGTCTCTCAATTATGGATGTACGTATAATGAGGTTTAGTGATGAGATATAGAGTTTGATTCCATACTACTTTAGGAGAGTTTTCATGGCATATAATGAGATTCAAACTGTAAAGAATTCAGTGAAGAATTGAAGAAGCTGCTGATAAGTGCAATTTATGCACTTATTTAGGCCTCTTAAACTATATTTTTTCTTATTTTTAATTAATTTCGCATCTAATTTAGCGATATTTGTTTCTATTTTAGGGAAAACCGGAATTGAAGAAAATATTACAACTTTGGGTAAAAAGGGACACAAATCAAAATTTGAAGGACTTAATTGGAAGAAATAAAAGTTGGGGAGGTGAAGAAAAATCAAATGAGAGCCAAATTGAACAAATCAAAAGTTTGTGGACTCAATTGATCAAATTTAGAAGTCTAGGACTTGCCCTGCAATTAAACTGTGAGAACCAAAATGGAATCGGGCAAAAGTTGCATCTGGTAAACCATGCGGTCGCAATCGTGACCACATGACTTTGGAAATTTATAACCATGCGATCGCACGCGCGATAGCATGGTTATATCAGGCAGATCCATAGAAAACTTTCCGAAACTGATTTGGCCTATGATTTTTTGGGCTTTCTTGCATCTATTAATATCGATTTCGACCTAATTCGTGGGGAGGAGGTCAGAGAACACAGAGGCCACGAAATTGAGAGCAAAAATTAGGGGAATTCTTGGAGAATTGAGGAGGAAGTTCATCATTGAAGATCCAAATCAACTCCTCAAGTTCTATTGAGTTATGGCTTTCTTTCATTATTATTTTTGTTCTTACTTTTACAACATGTTAGGCTAGATTTTCAGTAGCATTAAGGTTAGATGAAGCTTTTCGATTGATTGTTGTTTTTGGATTATTGAATTGACGTTACGACGTATATTTACCATTGAGTTTTTAATATTGATTTATTCATTCATAATTGTTTGATCACCAGTTATTGAATACTTGTGACTTGTCTTGTGAATCGAGAGATCCTTGATAAGTTAGACCAATATATTAGAGACCATAGGGTCCGATCGGGGACGAGTACCCCGGTGCTTTATGTTACATTCCCACGTTTTCTTAATGCTTGTTAATGCATTTGTGTGTGTTGATCATTACCATAGAGATATAGGTAGTTTGCACACATGAATAGGTTGAGCTCTACTCGAGAGAGATTGCTCGATAAAATTGGAAAACGGTATTCAAAAGTAAATTACGTTGTCAATTTGATCATCCGGACAATAATTAGAAGAAAAGTAGATTCGAAGCCTTGATGCTCGTCTTTTCTCGTTCTATCAACTTTCGTCATCGTGTTTAGTTCAATTTAATTTTCTAATTTTCGCTTTTTATAATTTTAGCTTATTTTAATTGTTAGTTTAATTTTAGTATAAAAACCTTATCTTTAATTAGTTTCGGTTAAGGCTGGTTTAATTAAACGTGAAATACACAGTCCTCGTGGGTACGATACCCGGACTCTAAAAAGTCCACTTTATTACTTGTTGACGACTCGTGCACTTGCGGTGTGGATTCATAAGCAACAGCTGCCATCTTCTTGCTTGCATCTTGCTTGCATGTGATTAGTACTGGAATCAAACTGTAAAGAATTCGATTTATTTGCATGTTTCATCCACTTTGATATGCCTGTTTTTGCTTTATATCATGCTGAAAATGTCGTGCAAATGGAGAAAAGTTTCAATTGCATGTGCAGAAACAGGTAAATCAGAGGGCAAGAAGGAGGAAGCACGTGTGCGTAAAGCAGAGATGAAGAGTGATGAGTATTGGAATGTGAATACAATGGCGCTTTTGCCTTCACAAGACAAACAAATGTCTAGTTCTGCATGTGTTTTTGACCTGAAACTGAGCACAGACAGCAACAAAAATCGAGTGGTTTGATCAATTTTTTTCTTGGTGTTTTGTAATTTTGTTGGCGTCGTTTATATGTTTGTTTCTCATTTATGGATGTATGACGAGGTTTAGTGATGAGATATAGATTTGAATTTGATACTGCATGTTTTAGGAGGGTTTTCATGACTCATGAGGGATATTGAGATTGAAACTATAGAGGATTCAGTGAATTTGAGTGGCTGACGGAAGAACAAGCTGCCATCTTTCTTGTTTGAACGTGATCAGCGTTAATAGAGAAAAGTGGTGATCTCCTCCCCGTGCAGGGGGAATCCATGTCATCTATCAACATTAAAAAAAAAAAAAAAAGTTTCCATTGAAGGCTCCCCTCCAAAGGGGTGACACATGGCGTGAGTTTCCTTCCCACATAGGAAGGAGACCAAAACCGTAATAGAGAATATCAAAACCATAATAGTGATCTTTCTTTTGGCTACGTGGTGAAATTTTGTGAAGTCATATGTCACTAATTACAATATTATGTGACTTTCAAGTTCCAACTGCGATTTCTATTATGTAAATTTTTTATTCTATACGTAAATTTTGGACTTTCATTTAATATATATGCATATAACTTGTGGCGATGATATTCAACAAGTTAAATAAAATTATGGAGTTCAGTAAAGCCGAGTCCAAGCTCAAAATGTAGGGATCGTGCTGGGCCTGGCTCAGCTCGATATTTAGGTAGCTTTTCCCGATTCTAAGCCAAGTTTCCTTCATAAGAATGAAGCCCAACTTGGGCTTGGCCTCGGTCCTCATCGAGTCCAAGTCCGAACCGGCAGCCCTCTGTCAAAGTACAAAAGTATGTATTTTTCATCTCTGTCTTGCATATAGATACTTTATGTAAGTGATGTAAATTAAATGAAACATTGATGAAATATACACATATTTTCCTACTTTGACTCCTTCGTCCTACAGCATTTGGCATTTTATTTGTTTTCAAAGAAAGAAGACGCGTTTACGTGTCTTAAATCCATATATTGTGTACATAAATTTTTAATTTTAGAAGCTGCTGAGTAATTTCAAACATCAGTTGCAAGAAGCAGTCTCATTTGCCGTCGGAGAATCTAGAGGTCTATTATTATTATTTATTTATTTATTTATTATTTTTATTATTATTATAGTTAGAGTTTGATAGGGCTACCATTAATAGCAGTAGTATTATCAGAGGTTGATAGGATTATGGATTGCTATGATTATGGTGAAAGGGTACAAGATAAACTGGACTCTCCACTGCCATGGATTGGACTGTATATCACAGCGGCTTCTGTAATCTGCTCTCTTGCAATGGCTGCTGATCTCTTTCATGGGTTTAAAACAAAAATGTTGTGGTTCCCATCCAAGTACTTCTCTCTTAATGCCACCACTTTGACACTATTAGCCGTTGCGATGAAGCTGCCGGTTGATCTCACTAACATCATGGCAGGCACTCTCGATAAGGTTGCGCTGGTTTGTAGCCTTTCTCTGATGTCAGCCGCAATGGGTAATATCATAATTTCTTTGGGATCGATGGATGATAACGAGATTCTACTAAACGTAACCGCTTTAGGTATTCTGGTAATTACGGTGATTGTCAATGTCTGTGTCCAACTAAGCCAAATGACCACTTTTATTTATCAAGTTATAACGTTGGGCGAAGAAGTTGGAGCATCCGCTTGTTTGTTGATTTCTCTTGTTAACTTCTGTTCGTTGGCTTTGACAGTTCCGACTACCAGGAGGTATATAGAATCGAAGTACCATGAAATGCACAAAGTAGTTACGGGTGAAGAAACATCGATGGGAGAAGAGAAATTTGCTGTTGATAGGTTGAGTTTAGTAGTCAAGAAATACTACGTAATGGCAGTAACTGGTAGTGCGCAGTTCGTAATGGCACGGTCGGTGATTTGCACTACTTCAGGCTTAGTGAGTGTGTTGATTCTTGTCACTTTGGTCGAAGCTCATATTCGAACCTCCGTATTGTATCAAGAAATGGATAAGCTTTGTTCTACTTATAAGTGGTCAATCAATTGGATTGTAATTGCTCAAAGTGTTGGAGTGGGAGTGGGTACCATTGCCCCTGCATTCAGATGGTTCACCACTGCATACTTAAACTCTTTCGAACTCGACCGCAAAAGCTTCAAGAACTTCTTCAAAATCGAGACTTATTGGATTCAGAGGCTTCTCGACTGGAGGGAAAGGCCATTACCGTTGCAAGTTCGACACCAAAAGTGGAAAAAATTTCTTCATGGTGGGAGAAGGCTAATTCTAAATTGCTGCCTCGGAGCGCAGATTCTCCTTGTTTTGGCTAGCAAACTTGTTCTTCTCATTTCTGCCTCGTGCTTCCTCCAGATCAAGAAGTTGACATTATTTGTTCGTAGAGCATATAATAACACGGGAGGACAAGAACCCAGTGCTGATGAACAGCTAGATCTTCGGCGTTATGTTCTTTTACTTCCAGGAGAGCAAGGAATTCCTAAAATGTTGGTTGCAAAAATCCGAAAGAAGGTGGGTGAGCTGATCCAGATAGGTAAAAGACAGCAACCAAAGAACCTAATTGATCTTCTATGCAAATCTAACAACTTCAATGGCGTGAGAGACTTTGATAGTAATCTTGTCCCAAGTTTACATTCTCTGGAGCCGCCTAATTGCTGGTCTCTCCCCGTCGTGACTCTCACAAGCATCGCAATTTCACTTCCCAACATCCCAAGTAATGATGCTAATCAGTTAGTAAGGAGCATTAGCGAAGGCCTCTCTCTTTTAACGCTTATAGAGAAAATTTTGGATGGAAATGGAGCTTTAGCAATCATCAGAGATGCTGCAGATGTTGTCTGGGTCGGAGTTGAATTGTACCGTAAGTGGTTAGATAAGGATCTAACCAAAACAAGTCCCCATCACAGAATGTCTGAAAAATTGCTAGAAGATCTCTCAAATGAAGCTGAAGGGACTGTAACAGAGTTCCTCAGAGATGCGAACGATATACTTATGGAGAACCCTCTGAATTGGCCTGTTAAGATTATAGCGGCTAACTCGATGTACAGAATCAGCAGAACTATCTTGCTGGCCTATGATGATTACCAAACAGACGATCAAAGACTCTTTGAGTATCTAAACGTCGTGATTGCAGATATATTTTCAGCTTGCTTTACCAACTTGCCACATGTTATAACTATGAAATGTCATCATAGTTCGATAAAGGAAAGGGAAAATAGCGTTCGTCAAGCAGCGCTTCTCCTCGGAGAGACCCAAGAAATTCTTGAAATTCTTCAGCAACGAGAGCTACCGGGCCTGCATCCTGACAAAGCAGCTTTTAATGCAGAGTGGCAAGCTCTTTTTAGAGCAAGATATTTAGATCCACTCGTTGTCATTTCAAGCTTGTCTTTTTATTAACGTCGTAAGTCTTATTCAAGTATGTCTTTTGTTTGATGTGTATTTAGTTGTGTTGTTTTGTTCCATGAGCCATCGATAGTTCAATTACTAGTGATCATAATCAAGAAGGCTTGGGATCAAGAAGGTTGGAAGAAAGAGGCAACTACACGGGCAAAATGTAATCAGGTACCGTACGGAGGTGTTCCACTTCTTCTCTATGTAATATTGCAATTTGACACTTTCTATAGCGCAGTTAATTATATGACTTCGATCTTGGTATGTTTACATGTGATAATAGACTTTTGTTGACTTTATATTCTAGATACTGTATTCTAGCCAATAAACATCAGTCACCTATACGTAAGAATCACATTGTGTAGCTGAGCAGTTTTAATTGGCAGAATCAAACACGAGTATGTATTCCTGAGATATAGAAGCTGTCGCAATATAGAAACCAATCGCAAAACTGAAAGAGCAATTTTATAGTTCGGAGAATGCCTCCAATATCCACAAATGCGACCACGTGTACAAAACAAACATCCCACAATTCTCCCAAAAGCTCAATCACATAGTTCCAAGAATGCCCTTCATAACATGTTTACTTGCAGACTTGCAGTCTTCATCTCCTGGCAAATTGGACAAACATGAATCAACCCTTCACAATCTATACACAGACACAAGTGTCTACACGGCAATAACAAGACAGAAACTTCTTTCCCCTTGCAAGCTCTACACTTCAGCTGATTCTCAAAATGAACTTGATGGTTTACAGACGAGACTACATCTAACTCACTGTCCCCCGATCCTTCTTGAACTCGGGCATTGGCTTGTGCCATGAGATGCTGGATATTGCTTTTCAAGATATTTGTCACTGCTTCGTTGTATGTTGCTCTTTGACGCCAGGTTTCAGCTTCGTTTATGGACTGCTTTATTCTCTCGTCCAATTCCTTGTTCTTGCGCTTGATGTTCTCTAGTTCATTCTGCTTCTCTTGCAATTTCAAGTTTCCTCCGTTCTCTAAGGCACTCAGAATCGAAACCATATGCCTCTGGTTTAACTCTCTTACTCCCTTCACAAGGCTCTCTTCCTGTCAGACAAAGACCATCAAGAGGCCGTTATTCAATATGTTCGCTTTAAATTTTTACTGCCTAAAAATTAACTTGTGTAATTCAGTCAAACTGACCTGATGGTTCATATAACGGTCAAATTCTGCTGTTTGTCGATCTAGCTCAAGTTTCACACTATCCCCAAGGGAAAGAACACCACATGAGGTATTTCTTGTGTTTTCCCCAGGAGAAAAATAAGACGAATTCCATGCTTCCGGGCAAGAAAGTCTGAGCCCAGTTGATACGGGGCTATGAGTGAAAACAGTACCAATATGGCCCACACCATTGGAGCTGATATTGTTACTCATTGACATTGGGAGCTGGCTTTGCCTGTATATAGGTTCCACTTCACCAACACTTTTAATGGGGCAATTTGCAGCTAGGGGAGGTCCGTTGTTCAGATGGTTAGTGACACCAACGCTGTGGTCAGTTGGAACTGCAAACAGACGTCAAGAAACATGAGAAAAACAGGACTCTAGTTATGAAATATCAAGTAAAGACCTTCATCTTATCTTAGCATTGTCTTTATAAACATAGGAATATGAGAGGTATATAGGCTAACGTGTTTATAAGCACTTTCCACACAAAGGCTAAAGTCTATCATGAACAAGAAGATCATGCATACTGATGACCATGCTTCTGAAATTACATTGGATCGAAGGACTAACGAAAGAACTTTTGACTTGAGGAAAAAGAAAAGGGCGCTGAGTAGTTACACATAGTTCATATAGTGTCATGACCTAATTCACACGACCAATCAAAGATTTGAAGATCAAGGTCTACATTTGTCACAGAATATGTAGAGCAAATTTGATACATGACTTGTAAGTTATACATTTATTCTCATAGAACAAGATTTGATGAAAATGCCCTATGCCACACACGTGCTTGAAAAGAATGACACCAGCAATGCATATGAGAGAGCCAATCTAATATCACGTGGGCATAGCTTGTTGACGGGGTGATCAACTCAAGATCGTCCAATGGCAAAGTGACATGTGTCTTTTATACACAATAAACCCGTGCCAACATGTGCATTAGATCACTTCTAATGTATGTTAAACAAACAATATAAGAAGAAGAGAATATATCCACCACGTCCAAACAATTTGAATTGAGGCAACGAATTGCTATCATATCGGGCAGGATTCTCCTCCTCCAAAATGGGGAGTTTTGTATTGCCATTATTTCCTCCTCCAAACATCTTCCTGAGAATCATACACTATGCATTAGAGATCCAAATAACTTCATTGTTTAATGTTTATCCATGCATAACCCTAATCAACTAATCTTGACTTAATTGATGTAGGAAGGAAGAACATACAAAAGCAGTAATATTAGCTACATCCAGATCAAACAACCCATGAATTATGACAACCAATTTGGGCAAAAATCATCTTCTCTAGCAATGTGAGATTCAATTAGATCATTACATAAATCAAAGAACACATAGCATCTACTCTGATTTTATGATCCTCAAGAAAAATAAAGAAATACAACCATTTCAAGAAACCCAATACACTATATACATTAGAGATCCAAACAACTTCATTGTTTATCAATTATGACCCCGATCAACTAATCTTGACTTAATTGATGCAGGAAGAACATACAAAAGCAGTAATGGTAGCTACATTCAAATCAAACAACCCATCAATTATAACAACCAATTTGGGTAAAAATCACCCTTCATTAGCAATGTGCGATTCAATTAGATCATTACATCAATCAAAGAACACATAGCATCAGCATCTACTCTGATTTTACGATCGTCAAGAAAATAAATAAATACAACCATTTCAAGAATCCCAATGAGGAAATACCCAGAAAAGAAAAATACTTTCCTTCAATCAACTGAAAACCTAAAGTGATAAAAAGTCAAAAAATAGAAACCCCAAGAATCATAAAAACTTACAAGACCCAGCTCAGATCAAAAGGGATGATTCTAAGTTAGACTCTGAAATCTTATGCTCTGTTTTTCTTTTTCTTGTTTGAACAGAAACGGGCAAAAGGGACGGCGATAATATTGAAAACAGAGAGAGAATATGAGCACAAGAAGAGGAATAATGACAATAATGAAAGTCGATGGTGGTGGAGTTATTGTGGTTTCCGTTGAGAAATACGATTCCAATTGGAAGATTAAGAATGGGAAAAAGACTCGTTGAAAAATTAAAAATCTTCTTCTTCGTGATCTTCTTCATTTCTTGATAAATGTTTCTCTCTCTTTTTCTTCTCTGTCGGGCTGTCTGTCAGTTTTCTTTTCGTTTTCGGCACCAGTAATGTTTGTTTGTTCCCTTTAATTGGGCGTCTGTTACTGTTTATTATGGGTGGATTTCACTGCACTGCGCTCTCTACTTCCAATTCAATGCTTCTCCTTTTCTTCAGGGAAGTGTTTGTTACAACTTACAACATAAAATGATTTTTTTTTTTTCTCACATCATCTTGTTTTAGCCGTAAAATTCAGTTTTTGCACAAGTAAAAGGTTACAGATCTATTCAACAATATATATATCTTTATCTTTATATTATAAAGAGGAGTGCTACCTAGGCATATTGTCATGTTGGCACTCCTTTAGTTAATTTTTTTATTAAAAAAAATCTTATTTAGAAACAAACATTAAATGACATTTAATAATTTTATTTTTCTTATTTATTTTTTTGCTTTTCTTATTTAGTGTGTGTATATATATTTATATATATTTATATAAATTTTGATTTTTGGACTATGTATATAGTTGAAATGAATTAAATGCATGAATTAGTGAAATATGTTATGATGAAAAAATTATGAATTACAACAGAATTGAATTATTTCAAAAAATGAAAAAAAATCATACTATTAATCAAAATTGAAGCACCAATTAGGCACTGTGCCACGTTAGTAGTGCTAAGTTGGCACATATTTATTTAAAATTAAAATTAAAAAAAGAAAATCATATTTTGTAAGCAAACATTAGATATGCATTTTATTATTTTATTGTGCTCATTTAGTATATTTTTGCTTTCCTTATTTAGTATTTTTTCCCTTATTTTATTTTTCATATAAATTTTACTTTTTGAATTATATATATAATTGAAAACGAACTAAATGCAAGCATTAATCAAAATATGATATGAAGTCAAGGTTGTAAATTACAATTGCAGTTGAATTATTTCTAAAAATGAGAATTCACATTTTTCATATACATTGTAATTTTCACATATTACATTTTAATTTTTTGTGTACATTTTTTTTTGAATTATATATAGTGCCACCTAGGTAAAGGGGCCTAGGTTGGCAGAGCTACTTTTGCCACTATTTTTAAGGGCGTTACTTATTTTCCTTATTTAATTTTTCTACTTTCCTTATTTAACATTTTTGAATTAATTTATATAATTTTTTTAATTCCTTTATATTTATTATTGTGTGCATTAATGAAAATATGGCAAAAGATAAAAAATTACAACTTATAGTACCCACCAAATTAATTCTTAAAATGAGAATTAATATTTTCTATACATATTTTAAATTTAATTTCTGGATATTGCATTTTAATTTTTGAATTAATTTTATACACACAAATATATATATATATATATATATATATATTCTTATTAACAAAACTTGAAGTGTCAATTTGGCACAGTGCCACATTGATAGTGATTTTCTATTTTAGAGAATTTTTTATATTTAAAAAATTAAATAAAAAATTATTTTTTTATTTTTACCACATTAAAAGCATAGTTTTAGATAGTTTTCATAGATAATGTGTATTGAACAGTTCAAATAGTGGATAATGATTTTAAATCAAATATCGAGTAGTTAAACAATTAAATTTATAGTTAATAATTAACTAATTAGAAACTAAAATGAAAATTATAATTTCTATGTCTCATTTCCTCATTTCGTTAAGCCACTTAAAAAAGTAAGGACTAAAGTTATCATTTAATCATCTCTTCATCATTTGTAAATAAATTATAAGTATAAAAAATTAATTTTTAAAATTTTTTCATATTTAGTATTGCAAGCATTAATGAAAATACAATGAGAGATCAAAGTTACAACTGACAAATTACAATACCAATTAAATTAATTTTGAAAATGAACATTAACTATTTTTTGTATACATTTTAATATATATATATATATATATATATATATATATATATATATATAGTTTTGTTAGGGTACCCACACAGGGGTGGACAGGCTCCAACCTGCTCCATCCCACCATCAGAGAGGCATGTGTCGCGCAACAGAACGTTTGCCTAATAATGTCATGTCATCAATGTCACGTTGATACGCATTTTCTTTTAAAAAATCAAATTTAGAAATAAATTTTAAATATGATTTTCTTTTAATTAATTTGGCCCTATTTAAAAAGCGATTTTATACAAATTTTTTCAAAAAACAAACAAACAAAAAATAATTTTTAATTTAGAAATAAATATTAATTGTGTTATTCTTTTTAAAAGTTTATTCTATGTAAAAATGCGTTTAAATATATGATGTACTAATTGACATTATTTGTTATTAAATAAAAGATGAAGACTCAAATTGTAGCACGTGTTATTTAAAAAAAAATAAATTTTTTACTCGAATTGAAAAGTAAAATTCAAATTGAATATGACAAATAAACTATATTTTGTTGATTGATGTTGTTTAGTATTTGATTTTATTAATTTTGATTAATAGCGACATAAATAAAATATGAAAACTCAAGTTGAATATGGCTTGAATTCAATTCAATATTCAGTATCTGTATATTATAATAAAAAAAATTTCAAATAATAGTGGCCAAAAAAAAGGAAAACTTGAATTGGATATGGCTCAAATTCGATTCAAAATTCAGTATCAATCTTTATCTTTATATTATAAAAAAAAGGAGTGCCAACTAGGCACATTGCCATGTTGGCATTTCTTTAGTTAATTTTTTTTAAACCTTATTTGGAAACCAACATTAAATGACATTTAATAATTTCATTTTCTTATTTAATTTATTTTCATTTTCATATTTACTATTTTTTATTTATTTCCAAGTCGACACTCATTTATTGTTATAAATATATAAAAAAAATGACTCGCAAATAAACAGTAAATGTACATTTGGTAATTTTATTTTTCTTATTGAATTTATTTTGTTATTCTTATTTAGTGTGTTTGTATATATATATATATATATATATATATATATTAAATTTTGAACTATGTATATCGTTGAAATGATCTAAATGCATGAATTACTAAAAATCATACTATCAATAAAAAGTGAAGTGCCAACTAAACATTGTGCCAAGTTGGCAAGCATTTATTTAAATATAACTTCATTTTTTAAAATTTTAATTCAAAATATTAAATAATAAATATTTTTTGCTTATTTTTATCATGTTATAATTATTGGTTTTGATAGTTTTGCTTAGTTATATGAATTGGACCGTTCAAAAATAGTGGGTATTTTTTACTTTTTTTATTTTTTAAAATTAAATAGTGAGTAGTTATAAGTATAACTAGATTTATGTCGAATAATTTATTTATTTTTAAATAAATGATAATTTATTAATCTTTATATTATGATAATTGAAGTGATATATTTGGCGAATGCCCTGTTGGGGTGCCAACATGACACGCGGTTTCTAATTAAAAAAGTTAATTTATATTTTTCGATTTTAATATGGTTGATGTGATATGCTCATTAACTAAATTTTTCATTGCATGCGTTTTGCTTTTTGTAAGTATATAAAATTAAAAATAAAAAGGTTTTCTTTCTAAAATTAAAATACTTTTACGTAAAGAGAAAAAATCAAATAAATTATGCAGTGTAGAACATTATCTAGATATTCAGTAAATTTATGTTACATAAAATTAAGTATAATACTTCTTAAACAATAGAGTTAAAATTAAGTAACAATTACAGCTAGAGTTTAGAGTGTGAAATGTCCATTTTAGAAAGAAAAAATGTGTTCAATATAAATTTGATATGTACCAACGAGAAAGACACATTTGATAATCAAAGAATTTTTATATAGTTATTCCAATGATTTGTTTATAATTAATAAATTTCCACGAGCATTGTTGTGCAATTCGATACACGACAATTAGAATGAAAGTTATACGTTTTGATAAACTTCTTAATTATGCGATCCACGTGAAATTTTTTTACTTACAATTGTAATTTTCCTCCGTACTTTTTGCATGGACTATATAAATATAAAATATTATAGATTTCAATAATTATTTACAATTATACAATCTCTTATATATAAATTACATCAATTATGTAATTCAATATTTATATTCAATATATTTATAATGTTATATCAATTATTTATTATATATAAATTTAATCGTTCCCGTGCATCGCACGGGCGTAATACTAGTATATATATATATATATATATTGAAGAATGTATGATGTTAAAGGAATAATTTTCCAATTCAAACTATGCAGTGGAAACATAAAATTAAACTACGATGAAATAGAGACCCTCAATAATTACGAAAGAAAAAAAAACCTTTGTATTGATAAGAAAAGGTGAAAAAGGCTATTGCTCATTTTCTTCGTTCACACAACTCCTAAAATAAAAATACACAAGAAAATAATAACAATAGCAAACTGTTTTACTTTGTTATCGTGAATAATCGATTTAGACTTGAAACTGAATACCTCAGTAGAAACGAATCTCGATCAATCAGAGACATGATCATAGGTCTTTAAAAGGAAGAACTTAAATAAACAAAAAGAAAGAATTGACTGATTAAGGATGTAGCGATCACCATAATTGGAAACGTCTATTTTCTAACTAGAATTATGTTTCATCTCCGAGAGTTGAGGCTCCCACTATTGCAAACCCTTGCTTGATCATTATTTTATTTTTTTTCACTTCGATATCAAGATAAAATTAAAATTTACTGATCAATATTATTCGTAACCACATTACTAATTTTCATGGAAAATTCCACCAAGTAATAGTACAACAATGCTCTGACAGAAGGATTTCAATACATATATAGGGGGTACAACGGTTCATGGGAATTGAAAGACAAAATGGCTTTTATACAACTGGAAGGGCGTGCAGCGAGCCAGTGACTTTTCAGAATCACATTCATTTTCCACTTCCATTTTAACGAGATAAATAAATGATAATACTGCTTTTTCTTTTTCTTTTTTTTGTTTTTTTTGAAAGGAGCTTTTTCATTTTTAAAATAAGCAATTTTAATTTTAATTATATTTATTTAAAGAAACCAAAAATTTCAATTACTTTTTAATATTGTACACATAAAAGCTTTGACAACGTGAAAATATCTAAGAACAAGTTATATATTCATGGCTTTATAGAGTTTTCTATGTTGCGGATAAAATGACGAATGTAAGATCTTATTCCTATTTCACCCCAAAAATTAATGTTCTAAAAAGCATAAGGCGTGAAAAACGTCGACGTCAAACATTGAGCTTAAGCGTGCCTAAACGCACCAATCGTGATAAAAGCTCGATAGATGTGTGATAAAGCATCAGGCGTTGGAAAGCATGACACCAAAGCTTTGAACATAGGTGCCGCTTAGGCGTTGCCTACGCGGACTTTTTGGAACAGTGCCAAAAACACATCAATTTTTTATGTATTTTATAAAATCTTTTATTCTTATTCTTTAATTAGATAGCAATTTGTCATTTCCTTACTTTTAAAAATATTCAAATTTTGTAATTCGTTAATTCTTTGGCATTTATTCAACCATCACAGTAACTGCATAATTGCGACTATTAATTTGTTTCAAGAAAACATTATTATCTTCTGTTTGCAAAAATTATTTCTTACAACTAGATTCGCTTGCATGAACCAAAAAAATAAAAAAATAAGAGAAGTTTACGAGTACTAGGGCTTTTTTTTTTTTTAAGTTTACTAGTGCGAGTTAGAAAACTTGTGGAAGAGATCAAAATAAATAATAAATAATTAGATAAATGGTAGTGATGGACTTTGATATGATACTTATAGTGGGGAAAAAATTCGTGGGGTTCAATAGGGTCCCTCATTATTAGGAGTAGTTATATATTATTTATCTAATTTAACATAAATCTAATTTTTTTTTTAATTTTGATTAATAACTGATACCATGTGAAGGCGCTACGTGGGTATCCAAACAAAACCATAGGGATACATGGGTGGCTCAAAAACACTGTAGTTTTAACTACTTAAACTCCTCGGTGTTTTACGTTTATGACGACTGCTTTTTAATTGAGATGGATCCAGATTCAAGATGACGAGACGAGTAATTTTTCAAAAATTTTTGCGATCCCATTGTGTCAGGTTTGGCCGTCAACTTTACCAAAATTTTGGCCAAAAAGTTGACTAGCCACCACGATATTTAACGGGATCGTAAAAATTTTAAAAAAATTATTGGAGCTTCGTCTCATCATGCTGAATCTGGATCCGATCTCGAATTTAAAAACGGAGATCGTATGAACCCGTAAAATACTCGAGAATTTCATAGTTAAAAAATCCCCAGGTGTTTTTGAACACCCCTGCAGTGATTCATCAACAAATTCTTGCGTCACACATCTCACGTGACCTCGAAGACTAACAGGTAACAACCTACAGTCTGGAGGTAAAATTCCCAGAATATCCGTAATTTGTATCGTATTTCATATAACCTGCCAGCACGCTGTTCGCTCTCGACGGAGCCACCAACGTTCACCCACCCACCCAATACACACATTCACTGCACGTCTGTACCAAGCACCCCACCTCTTCTCTCACACAGCTTTGCGATCTGAATCTGCGAAAATGCAGAGCACAGCAGTTTCATTTTCGCCTTCCATTTCTATTTCAACTAACACTCGAAAACCCGCCTCTCTGTACAGATTTAATCCCATTTCTCTAGCCCCGTCGAAACAGGTCCGTTTTCCAAATGGTTTGGTTTCGACCCCTACTTCGGTTCATCGTAAAGTGGGTTCAGTTTGCTGTTCTTTGAGGCCGAATGGGTGGATTTCGAACCCGGCTCCACTGAACCAGGAGCCGCAGTACGAGGGTGTTGCGGTTCGGGCTGCGGCGGTGCCGGAGAGCTCGGGGGCTGCGGAGACTCCGAAATCTAGCAGTGCTGTCAATACTTTGGTGTTAGGTTCGCTTTTCGGGCTCTGGTACCTGTTTAACATCTACTTCAATATCTACAACAAGCAGGTACTTGCCATTTTTTAATTTATTCCTCTGTGCTTCGTAATTTCTAATGATCGGGTTTGGGTAGTTCTGTTGTTTAAGTGCTTATGCGTGTTTAAATGGCGACATATTGGGAAAACGATTATGGTCAATTTTGATGAGGTTGATTGGTAATGAATGTAATACCCTAGATGACTAATAAATCTATTGATGATGAAACAGGTAAAGCGTATATAAGAATAAGATTTTGATGTAAAAATTGGATTCAGCCTTCGTACTTATGATTGTATGAAGGGCTGGATAAATATAACATTTGAATAGCAATATAGCATGCACGTGACCATGTATTATAGCTTAGAGGAAGTTGTTCAATAATATTTTGGGCCGAACTGAAGTTTTATTTCGTCACACTCGAAACCCAAAATGCAGTTTTAGAAACTCATTTCTCTGTGATAGGAAGGTATGTTTTACTTACCCAGCAGGGCCAGCATGCGATTTGTTTGTTTTTCTCAGTCATGTATTTTTTAGGCTATTTGTGCTCATAGAAGTTTCTTAACAGGAAAGTTAATTTGTAAAATTTCATTTTGTGCAGAGATCATAAATTTTCAGTTCTTCTTCAGAAACACTTGGTGTGTGGTCTCATGTTACTCAGTTTGTTAGATTGTGTTTGGCTTGCAATTTCAGTGATAAACCTTAAAGTAATTCTGTAGCAGGATATTGCAGCTCCATTTTCATAAAACAATGGTGCTCTCTCAATGAATCTTCATTTATACCATCCTATGAAACGACATAAACACCCTCTTGAAGCACAGTCTCACACATAAGAAACCGTCATGACCAGTTACAGTGTATGCCCTGTTTCCCGTGAAAGAAAATGGTTGAAATGCTACTGGAGAGTAAGTTGGTTGAGTCCTCATTCTTTCTGATGAAAGTCAAAGCAAACTGCGTGAGACAGTTTTCTTTTTAAGGCTGATTTTTAAATTGTTCCTGATTTGGGGCATGTGCAGAAAATCACGTTCTTATTTTAGAAGTTACCCTATATGAAAGGCTGAAAGCTTTGTTTTGCCCTTGACTTTGGAAACACTGGTATTCTGTGCATGGCATAGGATAAAGGCCTTGGAATTAACTTATTATTGATATCCCATATGAGGTCTCAGTTCTGTGCTACTGATGTATTTAGCTATAGATAGTGGAAGTTAATGATGGTGTGAATTTTTTGCAGGTCCTTAAAGCTTTCCCATACCCAGTGACAGTCACCGTAGTTCAATTTGCTGTTGGGACTGTCCTTGCTATGTTCATGTGGATGTTCAATCTCTACAAACGTCCTAAAATCAGTGGCGCACAGGTACTCAATACTATTTTGGAAATGATTATGCTATAATACCATTTTCCCCCTACTTTGCTAATTATAAAGATCTTGAATTACCGTTTGCAGCTTGTAGCAATCCTTCCATTGGCTTTGGTTCATACCTTGGGTAACCTTTTCACCAACATGAGTCTTGGAAAAGTTGCTGTTTCATTCACACACACAATTAAAGCTATGGAGCCCTTCTTCTCTGTTGTCCTCTCAGCTATGTTCTTAGGGGAGGTGCTTGCTCCTACCTTCTCCATTTTTCTAGTGGCCATTCCTTCTATTGTTTAAGCTATGTTTTTAGATTTTTCATTGAGCGTCTAAAATGCTTGATGCTGATAGTATCATTATATATAATATTTCTGCAAGGTGAAGTAGCCTATGATTTAGCTTTGACAAATAAGTTATGATTTAGCTTTGTCTGACATGCAAAAAGTACTTAGGCTATTTTCTGATTCATTCAACTTTTATATTTATGTTCTCTACTCTATTTTCCACGTCGTGCAGTTTCCTTCAATATGGGTAGTTGCTTCTCTTCTACCAATTGTTGGTGGTGTTGGTCTGGCCTCAATTACAGAGGCTTCTTTTAACTGGTGAGACATGATAATGCTTCACTCTGATAAATGCTTATGCTTTGATTCTCCTTACCTAAGTTTTTTGTTTTGTTGTGTTGAGATATTTACGTGAAATTTTTACTGTCTGTTTTAAGGGCTGGTTTTTGGAGTGCCATGGCCTCAAATGTGACCAATCAATCTCGAAATGTCCTTAGCAAGAAGTTTATGGTCAAGAAAGAGGTATATTTACTCTCTAATTGTTTTTTCCCCTATCTAAGTCGATGCAGTATATATCAGGATTGAAGGTCTTGCTTATAGAATTTATTCGTTTCTTTGTTAATGTGAATTGGTTGTGGAATATGATTGCAGTAAATATTTGTCATTGTATATCTACTGACAATTTATCAAGTTACTTAGGAAAAACAGAAATTGAGAGGTTTTGTTTTCAATATTTTTTCGAGAATTGGTACATCATCTTCTCTGTTTTTTTCATTTTTCCTCGTAGGAATCTCTGGACAACATTACTCTGTTCTCAATAATCACAATCATGTCCTTCATCTTGCTGGCTCCTGCTGCTATCTTTATGGAAGGAGTTAAGTTTACCCCATCCTACCTTCAGGGCGCGGTAAGAAAATATCAAGATTTTCCATTTGATTAAACCCATCTTTCATCTGTGGGGTTGATTTTTCATCTCTGAAAAAATACAAAGAAGTGAAATTAATTATCATATTGTTTTCTTGCCAGGGTTTGAACGTGAAGCAACTTTACACAAGGTCTCTCATTGCTGCTCTGTGTTTCCATGCATATCAGCAAGTAAGCATCTCTAATGTCTTCAAGTGTTATAAAATCCATTCAAAAAGGTTATTATTATGCCATTGGTAATGCGGATTGTTAACTTGTTCCGCAGGTTTCATACATGATACTGCAGAGGGTGTCTCCAGTTACCCATTCTGTGGGCAATTGCGTTAAGAGGGTGGTGGTGATTGTAACCTCTGTTCTCTTCTTCCGCACACCAGTTACACCTATCAACGCCATGGGTAAAATACTTCACGCTTTTATTTTTTATTTTTTAAAATTTTTTTCATAAACTTATAGAGGATTTCAGACAGACCAACCAATTTCTGCAATTACTATAAATTCGAATCTCTTTGTCACTTGGTGCAGGTACTGGCATAGCCCTTGCCGGAGTATTCTTGTACTCGAGAGTGAAGCGCATTAAGCCAAAGACGGCTTGAAGTTATTCCAGACAATTTTGTCGGATGTTGTTAGATTGTAAAGTCTTGTCACAATCTTGGTCCTATGCTAGCGTTTTTTTCTTGTGAGATTCGCTTATTCTTTTCTCGCGACATCCAGAATTAGTGTTTTAAATATCGCGATTTACTTCAGAGTAAGTCTTTACTTCCTCCCTGTTATTATAGTTTCAATTCAAAACACTGATGAAGGTATTGGGAAGGGTGTGTTTACAGTGGTTAGATTGACTCGGTAGTAGGCTGTGGTTTAAGAAACCTCAGTTGTAACTTCTGTTTTAAAAAGATGGTTTGACCTCGCTCAAGTGATGTCTATGGCAAAGTTTGGTTTTACCGTTTCGTTACCTTTTAGGATATATGTATAGACTTATACTTTGTCTAAATTATGTGCATACTGTATAAGTTTGTAAAAACTCTAAGTTTGACATTGCTACGTAGTTACAATTTATGTACTTCTTAAAACATTGGTTATAAGTTATAACTAATTGGTAGCATGTCAAAAAATAGTCGAGTTATCACAGGTAAAAATATGGGTAAGTTTTAGTATTGAAATTTTTTACCCATTTTGTAATTTTAATGAAACACCATTAGCGAAAATAAAGACATGTTATTAATTAATGAAATTAAACCCATGTCATTTAAATTGTAATACTACTAATTGATAAGCATTCACTTCACAGACACCTCAAGGCTCAAATTTACTTTGACCATGACCATAACAATTAAGGGGTTGGTTGATACAATTTAAATTAAATTTACATTTTCTTTCTCATTATTTTTAGCAACTCAAGCATTAACTTAACAATTTTTTTTTAATATTTTTAGTGTCGCTTTTATACTATCCAACCACACATCTAAAATCTATTCTGTCATCAAACATCTCCTAAGGTGTGGATCAAAAAAGCTAAAAATAATGGTGAATTTGTACCACATCAGTGTGGCGGTATAACATAGGGACACATGGGTAGGGCATCAAGAGTGAGGTCAGTGCTTTCCTGCACACGCCGTGTGCAGGAGAGCCATGCACACTGATAACGTGGTGTCCTGACGCCGTGTGCAAGAGAGCCATGCATACTAATTACGTGGTGCCCTACCATTTTTTTTTGAATCTACGATAAATGAGATGAATAATACATAATTGTCTCTAGATAATTCCACAAATTTTTGAACCCGGATTGTGCACACAGTATGCAGGAGAGCAAGAGTGTCAAGAGTGATGCCATTGATTAATTAGTACATCTATAAGGCCATCCACAATGCAGTCCTCAATTGCTTGCCTTGTCAGATCGTATGCAGTGGAGAGAGACTAGAGAGATATAGGAACAAGGAAACCAAGTAGGACCCACGTTTTTTAAATTTTTTATTTTTTTAATCGCTTTTACCTCAATTATTCCACTTTTTCTCCACTTTTTCTTCATAGATACCCGTATCACGTCCAGATATAGACGCTGCCTGTAATTATTCCACTGCTATTTTATTATTATTTTTGAATTTATCTCTATCTCTCTCCTCTTTTTTACTTTTCCCTCTCTTTTTTTCCTACAATTCCTTCCATTCACTTTCCATTTACTTTATAATAAAATATTATTTCTATTCCTTTCTCTCTCCTCTCTCTCTCTACTGCACCTGCGTTGTAATTAAAGGTCCCATTGGAGATGGCCTTAAAAATATGTTAAAGTCTTCTCCAAATAAATTTTCTGAAGAAGAATAAAAATTTCCTCCAATAAAGAAGTTTAATAGGAGCTAACAGGAATGCATGTGGTACACATTATAAAGAGACTCACACAAAACCTAAATAAATAAAAGGACATTGTTTATCTAACATTGAAACACAAATTTTCAAATCTTAGGTTCCTTAAAAAAAATAAAATAAAATAAACCAAATGTTTGGGTGTGTGCTTGATTAACTAATATTTTCATGCACAAACATAATTATATATAGTAAGTTTTTCATGCAAAGTATCTCCTTTTCTATACCCTATCCAACCCGATCAAGCGCACCCTTAGAATTTTTTTTTTTTTTTTTTGAAATTTAGCATCTTCCATGAGAATAGTAAATACCATTAAATATTTATTGACCAGCAAATTGCTCTAGCACATTTGTATGGTAAATTTTTAGTGACATTAAATAGAATTTACCATACTTTCTACCAAAACAAAAATATGTTTACCCATGCACATAGGTTCCACCATGACAATTTGTTCGATGTACTAACGAAAATATAGAACACTACAAGAATCGGGGATTATTGGTGACGACTTTTAGAGACAACAAAAATGTTGTCACTATTGTTGTTGACTATTAGAGATGACAATCTTTGTTGTCTCTAAACTTCTCAAAAATTGTGAGCACCGATGCTTGATATTTGAAATACAAATAGTGACAACGGTGCATTGTCAGCATTAGATAAAACGTCGTCGCAAATGTTTAAAGACAACATTATGTCGACACTATTAATTGACACATTCGTCCCTAATAATTGTGTTCTTGGCGGTAATCTTTCCGCCAAAAAATAGATGTTTAGTGACGACGATTGTCGTCACTGAAAGGGAGGCCATGTCTTGGCGGCAAAATTGCCGCTAAAATGGACTCCTTTAGGGACAACTTTTGTCATCACCAAAGGGCAGAGTCCTTTAGAGACAACAGAAGTTGTCACTGAAGGAAGTATACATTTGGGCGCCAACTATTGGCGCCACTTTATACCTTTTGTGACGATATTTAACTATTTAGCGACGACTTATGTCGCCTCTGATGAACTAATATAATTTGTAGGTCAAAATTGCCATCTTCCACATTTTACACGCACTTGCAGCTGCATATTTCTCTTCTTCAACAGTATCAAACACCAGTCGTATATTGTAAGTTTTTTTTTTTAATTTCCTCATTCTTTTACTTGTTCTAATATCTATGTTTTCTTACATATCACTGCATGTATCACCAAACTTAGAATACCCGTTTGAAGATTGGTTTGTAAGTTACACACTTCCAAATATTTGGACAGTTTGAAATTTATAAACTAATCTTTGAATTGTCCCATTTTTGGACAGTTTATCATTGATTTGTGAATTATGCAATATGTTATCAAAATATGTTATGTAGTCTACTATAATTTCCCGCATAAAAAGTTTGGTAGTGTGATCTCTCTATTATTCTCCGGGTGTGGGCTACATGTAATGTGGATCACACACTTAGGAGAATATGGGGAGATGCTGCCGAAATTTATGCGCGAAATTAAAAATGATTACATAATATATTTTGATAGCATATTTCGCATAATTCATAAATCAATGATGAATGGGTTAGGACCCTTACCTATTAGTGTTGGAGTTATAAGGGGGCATTAGGACACCATCATAGCATTTGAATTTTTTCCTAATATATTTTTTGTAATTTACGTTTCGTGCAGTGCAGTGAAAATGGAAATTGATAAGAGCTGGACAAAAATTAGAAATCGAGGTAAATCTATGGAGTTTTGGAATGGTCTCCAGGCATTTATAAAACAGATCAGACCACTTGCAAACGATCGGGGGTATATTTTGTGTCCGTGCAGAAAATGTATAAATATGTTGGTACAATTAGTGGACCATGTCGAAGATCACATATTTAGATATGGATTCCTCGAGTCGTATGACATATGGGTACATCACGGAGAAAAAATGCCTCATCATAACCTTGATAATGACCCTAATGATGTGACGATAGGCAGAGATGAGATGAACGATTTATTGAATGACATGGTTAGAACTGACACTACGAGTACCGAAAACTATTTTGACAAATTGTTTGATGAATTGCAATCTGAATTGTACCCTGGAGTATCTTCTTTCTCATCCTTGAACTTCATAGTCAAGATCATGCATTTAAAAGTAATGAATAAGTGGACTAACAAATCAGTAGATGAATTGCTGAAGTTGTTAAAGTTGGCATTCCCGAACATAAACCTAGTGGACTCGCACTACGATGCTAAAAAACTTTTGAAGAAATTGGGTCTAGGATATGAGTCTATTCATGTATGCAAGAACGACTGTGCACTGTTTTGGAAAGAACATGCTTCTAAAGAGACTTGTCCAGTTTGCTCTGAAAGTCGTTGGAAACAAATAGCTAGCAAGAATTCAGTACGGAATGTGCCCCATAAAGTTCTTCGATATTTCCCTATTGCTCCACGACTAAAACGGTTGTTTGCCACAAAGGATGTTGCAAAACTAATGAGGTGGCACAGTAATGGACAGTCGAGAGACGAAGATCAGATGAATCACCCAGTAGATGGAAAGGCTTGGAAGGACTTTGATAAGAACCACCCTAAATTTGCTTGTGAACTAAGGAACGTTCGGTTGGGTTTAGCTACTGATGGCTTTAATCCTTTTGGGAACATGAGTTTATCTTACAGCATGTGGCCAGTAGTCTTAGCAACTTACAATTTGCCGCCTTGGTTGTGCATGAAACCAGATTACTTGATGTTGACTCTATTGATTCCGGGGCCCAAATCACCAGGGAAAGACATTGATGTATTTTTACGACCATTAGTGGATGAGCTGAAGGAATTATGGGATATAGGGATTGATGCTCGTGATGCTTCACTGAATAACAGTTTATTTAAATTGCGTGCAGCACTTCTTTGGACAATAAATGATTTTCCTGCAAGGAGCAGTCTTTCAGGGTGGAGTGGTCAAGGTTACAATGGTTGTCCTACTTGCGGTGATGAGACACCGTCCACACGTGTGATAGATAAAAGCGACTTATATCGGTCATCGGCGTTTTTACGCCCCTCTGGGCATAATCGCGGCGGTTGTCTTCAATTCAACGCATGTCTGAAAAAGACGCCACCACGCAGATTGTCCACTATTGATATACTAGAACAATTAAATCGGGTTCGCAACACTACTCCAGGGAAACATCCAAGTTATGGGGGGGTTAAGAGAAAACGGGATGCTTCTGAGCTTAATTGGAGAAAGAAATGCATTTTCTACGAGTTGCCATATTGGTCAACAAATGATTTGAAGCACAATATTGATGTAATGCATGTAGAAAAAAATGTTTGTGATAGTTTGTTAGGGACAATGTTGGACGACCCTTACAAATCGAAAGATACCGATAAAGCTAGGCGTGATTTGATGAATCTAGGAATTAAAAAAGAGTTGCACTTATATCAACAAGGATCCAGGTTGATGAAGCTTCATGCAGAGTACGTATTGACACCAGTAGGCCGTAGAAAGTTTTGTAGTTTCATCACATCGATTAAATTCCCGGATGGGTTTGCAGCAAACTTGAGAAAAAATGTTGCTCCGAGTGAAGCTCGATTGCACGACCTAAAGTCACATGACTGTCACGTCATCATGCAACGCGCAGTCAGCATGTCGAGCATACTTGAACAAAACAATTTCAGTCAACAATCATCGAGTTGTGTACCTTTTTTAAACAGTTGTGTGCAAAGTCACTGAAGGTTAGCGACATGTTAAAGGCTCAAGAGCAGCTAGTATTCATCCTCTGCAAGCTTGAAAGAATATTTCCTCCAGCATTTTTCGACATAATGATTCACCTTGTGATGCATTTGCCTGAGGAGGCAATTCTGGGAGGACCTGTTTACATGAGATGGATGTATCCTTTTGAGAGGTACATAAAGAAGCTAAAGGATTATGTTCGAAACCAAGCAAAGCGGAAGAATTCGATAAATTTGAAGGATATGTCGTTGATGAAGCCCTCACATTCTGTTCACGCTATTTCGAAGATGTTGAGACAAGATTCAATCGGGTAGAACGAAATGAAGATGTTGATGTTCCTAAAAGGCAAATTTCAGTATTCGAATCAAAATGTCGACCGTTGGGAAAGCGTAATTCAATTGTCCTTGATAATGTGTCTCGAACCCAAGCAGAGTTCTACATCCTCAACAATTGTCCTGAAATCGCCCCATACCTTGAGTACATACTTAAAAGCTTTTTTTTAATATGAATTTATATCTAATAAAACTTAGCTACTTGTATTTATCTTTTCTTATAGGGAACATAAGCAAGAACTACACCAACGAGGGTGCAAAAATGTCGACCAGGTGCACAAAATTGGCTTCCCAGCATGGTTTCACAAAGAAGGTAAGCGAGGCAATACTTGATATACATATATTTTCTCCTATAAGCGTTTTGAATTACCAACTTGGCGTTGTTTATTAGATTTATGTTCTACAACGAAATAGCCCTGCAGAGGTGACACATGAGTTGATGTCTTTGGCCTTTCGTTCTAATTCGCATGTCACTTCGTACACTGCATGTGTCGTGAATGGAGTTCGTTTCTTAACCATCGATCGCGATAGTCGCAGAAGGACTCAAAATAGTGGTGTTTCCGTACCTGGAATAGACGGAGACATATTTTATGGCCAGTTAAATGAGATATTGGAGCTATCTTACCTTGACGATTTCTCAGTTGTATTGTTTAGGTGCAAATGGTTTCGGACCGATGGAAAGCGAAAAGTAACAGAACACAATATTACTAGCATTGACATCAGTGCCGAGGCATACAAAGAGGACCAATTCATATTTGCAACTCAAGCAAAACAAGTGTTTTACATTGAAGATCCACTAAAAGGGCCAAATTGGCGAGTTGTGCAAGAAGTCAATCATCGTAGTTGCTGGGATATTCCAAAGAATGATACTGAGATTGATTTGCTGCATGATAGTGATTCATCCAACTTCTCGTTATTCGTTGATCTTGGTGATTTAGAGCACATTCCTTTGCAACGTCAGGATGAAGACTCTGTGCAAGTAGGTGTAACGACCAGTGATGATACATCATTTATTGACGATCATGTGATGGATGATGATTGGGAAGAAGAAGAAAATGAAATCGAGGTTCCAACAGATGAAGAAACTGACGAAGATGATGGTGATAATGACACTCAAATATATTATGATTCTGACTCAGAGTAGCGATCTGGTAAAATTTTTTATCATGTAATATTTCTTATAATTTTGGCACCTATAGTTGGGACCATTTTTTCTTATATAGATAATTATATTATCATTATTACTATTATACTACTAGTATTTTCCCCGTGCAATACATATGATGATGGTACACTTACACAAAATAATATTATGAAATAAGAAAATGTATTATTATCAATACACAACAAAATAACAACGCATATGTAATATTATAAATTTCAATAATGATTTATAAATTTTGATCATAACTATTATCTTGTAAGAAAATATCATATTAATTGTTATAATTGACGATTTTAGGAAAAAACGAATATTTAGGATCAAAATCTATATATATATATATATATAATATCGGAGTATTTCTCCCCATTTTTAATTTATTTTTAATATTTTTCCACCAAAAACCAATGCTTTTTTTCGCCTTTTTCTTTTTTAATATTATTATTACCACAACAAAAATCCTAAATCTCCTAAAATTTTACACATCAAAATCTCCTAAAACAATAGAGTTTCTATATTTAATGAGATTTCGACAATTTGCTTTACTATTCCCATTCTATCTGAATATTCCATCTCTTCACCTCTCTTTTTTCCATTTCTAACAATAAATTTAAATTAAAAAAATAAAATTTATTACTTTATTTTATTTAACTCAATAAGATTTTTAAAATAAGTATAGTATCAATATATAAATTTTTATTTTTAAAAATTTACAATCTAACTCAAATATATAAAATTAGTGTCCAATATAAATATAAATTGATACTAACAAGATTAATAAGATAAAAAAAATTTGCATATATATGTATATATAAGCATTCTTTTTTTCTACTTAAACACATTATTTTCTCTAATTTTTACTCACGTTTTTATTCCATATCATTTTTCCCCATGAATTTTACCTAATTATATATATATATATATATATATATATATATATATATATTAGTAATTCATTTTTTAAAATTAGTTATTTAATTAGTTAATGTTCTTCATATTTGCCCATGTTAGATAACTATCAATATTACAATTATTTAAATATTTTAATTTATATTGATCATTAAAATTAAATTTTCAATACATATTCAAGACTTGACAGCTGAAACTTCATAGTAATGTATTAAAATTGAATTGTTTGATTTTATAAGATAGTTTATTTGAAAATTTTTAAATAATCCGACAGGCAGTTATATTGTTACTATACATTTTTATTGATACATTACATTATATATATTTTAAATGTTCCCAGTGTTTACATCTTAATGTAATTACAAACTTAACTTTTTTCCCATCAATATTGATTATTTTTAATCTTTAACTAATTATAAATTTGGACTATAAAGATCTTTTTTTCTAAAAATGGTCCCATCACTATTGATTATTTTTAATCTTTAACTACTTAACTTTTTTTCCATCAAGACCCTTTTTTTCTAAAAAATTTATTTATTTAAATGTCAAATTACTTATTTATTCATCATACTTTTAAATATCGTAAAGTATAATGGATGTAAAATGTGAATATTTCTTTTAATTTAAATATCTATAACAAAATATCAAAACATAAATTAATATTTACGTACAAAGTAAGTTAATTACTAAAAATTATTAATTATGAAAATGTAACAAAAAATTGGAGAACATAATTGTTATCATAAACAAAATTAAGGGCCTTTTCACACAATTAAATTATGATGCACTCAATACATTTAATAGCATGAATATAATTAGCCTTATTCAAGTTATTCAATATTTTTTTTTATGTTGGATTATATAACATAATTATACTACTTACACACGATTTGATTAATCTTACTTAATTATTATAAGATTGTATATCAATTATAATAAGGTTAAAATTTTATTATTCACATATTCATTGTCAATACCGTATATCACACAGTGTATAATTAATATCTCTCGAAATTTGTAGTTGCCTATAATAGAATATAAAATAATTTTGTTAAAAAAAACCATGGGCGATAAGAAAATTAATAGAGTTTTTAGTATGGTCATTTTGATAACTATCGCATTTAGTTTTCTTAATTTTATTTTATGTTTATATATATTATTTAATAGATTTAATTTTACCATAACCAAAATGTGCTATATTAGCATAATCTCTATCACAAATTATAATCCCATATAATGTACAGGTGTAAATGCTATGTAAGAGTATGGTACGAATTGAAAACTAATCATAAATTAATTATTCCATTAAAATTTATCAAAATTATTATTTATTGAAAAATTAATCCCATATAATGTACGGGTGTAAATGCTAAGTAAGAGCACATGTGAAAAATATTAATCTTTTGATTTTAAATATATCACCCCATGCAACGCACGGGTAAAAATACTAGTGTAGATAATAGCACATAATAATAATAATAATAATAATAATAATAATAATAATAATTATTATTATTATTATTATTATTATTATTAAGTAAAAGTGATAAAATTAATATAAATAATAAAATTTTCAAATTAATGTGATAATTATAGTATTCAAAACAATATGCTAAAATACCAAATTTGTAATTAAAAAAACACCCATTTGATGATTTGGTATTTCGAAAAATTCTTGCGATATATTGGTATTTAAAAATTGAATTTTGGACAATTAAGCACTTTTCCTTAGTCGGCGGCGGAATCTTGATTGAAATAATAATATTTTTAAATTTTTGTATTTTTTAATCATTTTTCCATTTTTGCTAAAATACCAAATTGGTATTAAAAAAATACTTTTGACGATTTGATATTTTAAAAAATTTCGATGACACATTGGTATTTAAAAATTAATTTTTGGATAATTAAGTGCTTTTCCTTGGCCGATGGTAGAATCTTCATATTAAAATAATAACATTTGTAAATTTTGTATTTTTTTATTCATTTTCCAACTTTTGCTTAATATCTTTTGTATTTTTTACGACTTTTCTATTTTCCAAATTTTTTTATTTTTCCTTGGAATTTCCGCCATCTACAGGCTTATTGAAAACTCAACCATATTTATACTTCATCAATTGGGGAAATTCCACGGCAAAATATAAAAATTGGAAAAATAGAAAAGTTGGAAGAAATACAAAATAAACTAAGAAAAAATAGGAAAATGAATAAAAAATAAAAAAAAAAATTGAAATATTATTATTTTAATGAAGATTCCATCATAATAAGGAAAATCACTTAATTGTATGAAATTCGATTTTTAAATGCCAATGTGTCATTGAAATTTTTTAAAATACCAAATAGTCAAAAATATTTTTTAAAATACCGATTTGGTATTTTAGCAAAAATGGGAAAATGATTAAAAAAGCGAAAATTTAAGTATATTATTATTTTAATCAAGATTCCGCCTCTGGTCAAGAAAAAGTACATAAGTGTCCAAAATTCGATTTTTAAATACCAATATGTCACTTGAATTTTTTAAAATACCAAATCGTCTAAGGTATATTTTTTTAAATACCAAGCAAAGTTAATAATGGTTTCTTTTCTTTTTTTTTCCTTTTATTATTATTATTTTTTTTGAATACATGCCAACAATAATGTTCGTAATATAAAGTACCTTCAAAAATGTAAAAAATTAAAAAAATATCAAGAATAGAAAATTGCATCAAAATACAATAATTAATCAGCTGCCTAGATGAATTAATAAGCTGCCTAGATGTATAATCCAAGATTTCACGAAAATATGGGCGCGCATCTTGAACCGCCTAATTTGGGCTTTTTGTCTAGCATATTTTTGGGAAATTATTCACCTCTCAAAACACTTCCACCTGCTAGATCCTTCTACGCACCGCCCTCTTTCACCTTTTCCCTTTTCTAGTTTTCAAGCGAAATGTAGACCTTCATGAATCTTATTGCCACTAATTTCATCCCTATTTGAGAAACTCAACTTGGAAATCCTTCCTTGTTGCTCCGTTCATTGGCCGTCTTCAAAATTTGGTTTTGGACGATTGAGGTTTCTCGACTCGAGGTTCATTTTTCTCGACTCGTGCTGCAACGATTTCTACTGGACTTGCATCTACATCACCAAGCTCAGACTAACATTCGATTTCTACTGGTAATATCTGATTTATTTGATTTCAGGTGAAATGTAACCGTACTTTGATAATACCAGTCATAGGGCATGTTTGGCTAAACAATTTCCGTTTTTCATTTCGGTAACTAAGTAGGAAGGTTTCCCTAAACTTTTTCGCTTTACATATAATTTTAGAAATGAAATATTGCTTCATTGTTTTGGAAATGTGATATAATGCTTCAATCATGAGGCTACTGTAATTTAAGCTATTTTATTAGTAATTTTTTTTCCATTTGTCCCATAGAGACTTTTAGTAGAGTTCATAAATGCAAATCACATTCTCTGGGCATTCTACAATATCTTGTGTTTTGTTGTTTGTATCTAGGTGTTGAAACTTTCATGTATTATCATATTTAACTTTCTAATGTGTTGTTATTTGCATAGCAGAATGTATACAAAGTCTATTTTAAAAGTTGTTATAAGATGATGTCTCCTACAAAGTCATTATTTGTCAAATTACATTTTAGTTGTCATACTTTCCAACAATCTTTAGATACTACACTTTTCAACTTTATAATTCTTGGTTCATCTTATTAAATTCTTGGTTTAACCTCACCGTAATGAACATGATATAGTTGTTTTTGTTAGCTACGTTAAATAGATATTCGTCCCAACTCTAATGTGGATGTAATAACTTGTGCTAGAGTGCATGTGTTAGAAAGTAATAGTTTGGTTACAAGTGCACTAATTTATTTTGGCTAATCCTACTAGTGTTATAAAAAATCTTGTAAAATCTTATTTCGACTTAATTGTCGTGTTATTGCTTTAGTTATGGCTGATGTATTGGGTCAAAGAGGAGGCGGGGAACCAACCTCCTCATCAAGGTGAAATCGACTCCCAACTAATTAAGTAGTCGGGTAAAATAACATAACTTTTTCTGTTTAGAATTTTCTAATTTGAACATGGGTTTAGTTCTCATCATATGACACATAGCCAAAAACGATCTTTATTGTAGGAAATTAAATTTGACCCAATTTCCTACCTGGCATTTGCTGTTATTTTTTGTTTTTTGACTCAATTTTTTTGGAAGAGGTAGTGTGTTTAATATGAAATAGTGCATTTTCCCACAATGGTATTGTTGTGTTTTTCCGTTTGATATTGGACAATCATGTTCCAAATAGGATTTTATCCATTCTTCTTGTTTAGAATATGATTTACCTTTTAACTTCTTTGTGACTAGTTTTCCAATGTCATTAGGATAATGAAATTAATCTGCATGTATATACAAAAGCTTTTTGCATTTATCATATCGTCAATTTAACGCTATCAAATTGTCTTTTTACAACTATTTGAGTTCTCAAGCTTTGCTTTCCAAAGAAAAGTATATGCCATCTCACACCATTAATTTGTCATCTTGATTGCAAACAAACAATCTGTTTTTTTCTTGTAATTGAAACATAGATGCCATTATATCACACTCTAGCTTCTGCTGATGTCTCGAATTAGTAAATAGCTCTTGTACAGTTGGAATGTCAATAACTCGGTGTGGATATTTTCATATTTTTGACAAACATTTACTACAAGAAGATTGCATCAATAGTGCAACACGTGATTAGATTATTAAAAATTGTGATGTCTTTCCTTTCATCTATTTTAACATCGACTTATTACATAACAAAGACTTTGTCGAAAGGACGAGGTCCAACACAATGCAAGAAGCTATTGAAAGAGTGGGAGGAAAATGGAAGGAAGCCACTTTCCATTCTCTTTGATGTAGTTAATGGAACCCTAGCACCTTTAGGAGATCGCGGGAGCATGTTTTGAGCTTTTAGGGAACCAAGTCAGTACTTTATACCACCTTGTTATAAATCATGGGACAAGGTACCAGATGAGCTCATCAGCCGTTTGAAGACAAGTATACAGGTTTTAACAATGTATTTTATTAAATTATACAATTTCTATTATTTTATACAAGTGGCTTGCCTTATGTAAGGCATTTATTGTAGGAGAAATTTGACATTGCTGGTTCTCCGTCGCATTATAGCCTTACTGAAATGTTGACCATCATTGATGAGCACGGAGCCACTCTATATCGAGGCTATAAGTATAGAGTTTATCTTTGGCAACTAAAAAATCCTGGTAAAATTTTTCGTGGAGTTAGTGTTGAAGATTGGGAAAAGACACTTGAGTTATTTAATGGAGAAGAATATCAAGTAAGTTATAGAGGTTTTTTTTATTTAAATACTTAATTAAAAGTACGAAAAATTTCAAATTTAATATCTCGTGGGAATTTTAATATGTCTCTTAGGTCAGCTTTGAGAGAAATAAGTTGAATCGGAAGAATGTTAAATACCCTTCTCTTCAAGGATCCAAGAGTTTTATAGCCACGAGATATGCAAAGGTAAGTCTTCGCTAGTCTTCTAAATTGTAAGTTACTACAATGTGTTAAAAAAATTGCATCAGTTCGTGCTGTAGGAAAGTAAGTTACTAAAATGTGTGAAAAGAAAATTATTGCCTTAGTTCCTACATTTGGAAAGTAGAGATCATTCCTATAATAACATCATCCCATCATTAAGAAAGATTGTTAATACCTAACATCATTTGGGGATCATATAGTTGGCAGAGAGTAACTAGAGCAGTGCAATGAAAGTGGTTGAAATGTTCAAGTCCCAAATTCAAGTCTCGCCACCATTGGTTTAAATGCTAGATGTTATAGTTGCTTCAAATGTTATTTTGTTGTTCAGTTCCTTGAAAGTGTTTGAAATGATGTCACTACATTTATAAATTTATGTTTTATTTTTTATTTTAGAGAAATCCCGAGTCAGGAGAGTTGGCATCTAGTATAGACTCATTTGAGTGGTTTCGTAGAAGAAAGACCGGGGATTGGGTAAATGAGGCGGCAGAGAATGACTTTGTAAGTATTCCTTCAAATGATTTATCAAATTTTGTTATTTATCTTTTAATTAATGGTCTCGTGATTTATTCATTTTTCTCAATTGTAGATAAAATTGGTCGAGACACGAGAAACACAAACTCAATTGCTCGAAGCTAGTGAAAATGGAGGCGAGATTAATGAACGTACAATTATGAAAGAGGTGTTAGGTGAAAGACGGGGTCATGAATGTGGGGTTGGACGAATTCCAAAAATAGTATCTCGTGCTAAGCGACAGAATGTTGGCACATCTCGTTCTTCAACCGGGCAAAGTTATGAGCTTCCTCCCGAGATTAAGAAGGACATGGCGCGTTCACGACGTAAACAGTTGAAAATGGAAGCTTATATGGCACAGATGAATGCACAAATGAATGCTTTCATTCGAACCTTTATTCAAAGTAATTTTCCCGGACAATCTGTTCCGGAGTTCATTTCCCCGCCAAATTTTGAGGAAGATGGAAGTGACACTGAAGAAGATGACAATCTATGAGATCCTTAGTGAAATTTGTTTGTCAACTACTACATTTTGAAGTAACTAGTGCACCTTTTGTGTAGGTTCAAGTAATTAGTGCACATTTTGTATAGGTTCAAGTAATGAACTAGTGCACCTTTTGTACAGGTTCAAGTAATGAACTAGTGCACCTTTTGTGTAGATTCAAGTAATGAACTAGTGCACCTTCTGTATAGGTTCAAGTAATTAGTGCACCTTTTGTACAAGTTTAAGTAATTAAAGAAGTTTTTGTAGGTTTAAGTGCCTAATGCATTTTCCTATTATTATTATTATTATTATTATTATTATTATTGTAGTTAATGTTAATATATCTATATATGGATCTTTTATATATATTTTTAAAAAAATTTACTTATGGAGACGACATTTTGTTGTCTCTATTAACGTAATTTGGGAAAGTCCCAAGACACATTTAGTGACAGAGAAGATTTGTCACTGAAGACAGATAACATTAGTGACAACAAAGTTCTCACAAATACTTATCAGTAGCGATGACATATCGCTGGCACTGTGTAGCCATTTGTGACGACTGGTTGTCACCAAAGGTCGTCCCTAATGTTTTAGTGACGATGTGTCGTCTCTAAAAGGATTATTTGCGACGAATTATTGGCGATAACTATTAGTGACGACATCGTTGTCTCTAACTATTTTAGAGACGAGAATCCTATTATCCGTGATGACATTTGTCGTCTCTGAAACTTCCGATTTTTGTAGTGGAAAATTTCACTCATCCAAATATTTTTCAGAACAAGCTAAAAGGAATAATAAACAATTTTGCAATTATCGTACTGTCTAAATTTAACATATCAATTATATTTTAATACTATCTGGATTGTAATAAAAATATTAAGCATTATTTCAATATTTTCATAAAACAACGGTATATTCAGAAAATCAGAATCCAAAAACACTTAGACATTAACCTGAGAGATCATCTCCATCAAATCAAGCTCCTTCTTCCCTCCAAATTGCATCAATGGTGGCATATCAAATGGCAACCCTATATCAAAACATTTTTCGTCAATTTTCTCCGAACTGCCCGATAAATCCTCCATGAAACCATCAATGCTACTCCCTTCGAACAATTTATCCAATTCATAATCGGGCACGCGAAAATCCATAAAATCATGCTTTTCTTCAAATGCATTCGACGTCGAGGCGTTAGCAAATTTTTTCTCTGAATTCAAACTCTTTATGTAGTTTTGAAGTAGCGAACTCGGCCTTGGCCATTTCGTCCGGCATTTTCGCCGAAAGTTGCCTTCTTTTTGTTGCATTCCAGTGGTTCTTTATTGAGTTTTCAGTTCTTCCTGGAAGCCTTTTTGCTATTTCTGCCCATTTGTTTCCCACTTGTGCATGAGCCTCAATTAAAACCCTATCTTCTTCTTCACTCCATGCATCTTTCTGCCAAAAAAAAAAAAATTGAAAAAATCAATAAATTTGTCACAAGTTTTAATTTATTTCTCAATAAAACAATAAAATTCATAAATAATACAACTTTAATATCAGGCCTAAGATGATTATGCCATCTCTCTCTGCACTGCTTTCCAATCCTTCCCTTTAGCATTTGTGCTATATGTGACCATTTTCTCACCCCAAATTTATCCACCAGATGGATCAAAAGTCTGCAAAATTTATGAATTATAAAACAATAAAAAAACATATATGTCAAAAAATAAAAATAAGTGAAATCATCTTATATATACTTGTCTTCTTCTGTAGTCCACTGGCCCTTGGAGGATTTAGACTTCTTTGAAGCTCGACCGGAGTTTTTACCAGATGAAGATTCATCCTCGATTTTGAGATTATTACTAGCAACATTTTTCCTCTTTTTTGAGCCAAATTTTTTGTCAACATTACCAGGTGTTACACATGATGTCTCATCTGGAACAACAAAGTTTAGGAGATCAGAATCATGGCAATTTAAGGATAAAATGTTGTTATCAAAACTTTCATTTTTCTTCTCCAAGAATCCACCACCCTGGAAATTATTATGCATGATCACACCACCATTATCATCGAAATTGTAGGAATCGAAATCCATCGAAGGAGAAAGATCACAAAACAGGTTTTCTAATGGATCGAAGATATTCGTTTGGCTCGGGTTTAACGAATTTAACGATGATTTTGTTATGGGAAATGGATCAAAGTTAAACTGGGATTCTTGAAGGAAACCCTTTGATGAAAAATTCATCTGCATGGATAAATCATCATCTTCGAGTTCGATTTTCATGGTGGTGTTGAAGAATGTGTGATTTCCATAGTTGGAGTCCATGGCAGAAAGGATTGAGTGAGGTATAAAATAAAATTGTGGGAATGCAATGGTGCAAATCTTTGTCTTGGACTCTATTTTTCAGTTACCAAAGTAGTATTTATTGATGTAAGTAAAAGGCAATTAATGCAGTTTTCATGAGATTCATCAAGACCGTTGATTCATGTTTTGATCGGATGGTTTCAGTTTTATGAGCTCAAAATTTAGTCAAAGGCCTAATTAACAAAATTTTGTGGGAAAATGTTTGAAAAATTAGTAAAAGGTACTCAAATTTACAATTTGAATTAAGCAATTTAATAATAATTTAGTAAAAGGAGATGTAATATTTAATGGAAATTAATTAATTAATGGATTTAATGTGATTATTAATGGAATTTAATTTAGTAAAAGGAGACGTAATTAAGCTTAAAGCATTTTGACTCACAATCAAAAGCACAAACTAGATTTTGAAATTGATCTAAGATTTGAAAATTATTATTTTAATTCATTTTTTATCATTTTAGAAAACACACTCGCAACATCCTTCTGTAATTGTTCCTAGGGACATGCATTTGGGCATAGAAGATGATCTATTATTCAAAAATAAAAAATAAAAAATTGTGTGGTTAAAGAGGAAAAAAATTTATATATAAAAAGTGTGAAAGATAATGATTTTAAAGAATTTTTGATTCATGAGTAATTGAGTATTATAAAATTGAGTTATTTTATTTGCAAAATTTTAGTCGATAATTTTTTGATAGTTAAATTATGTGGCAAATCTCGTGAAGTTAACATCACTCCATAGGATTTTGCACGACTTTTGTAAGCTAAAGTTATACCAATATCATTTTCTCTATTTGAAAATTAAATTTCGTTATTCAATCAAAGTTAAATATTAATATCAATCGCGCATTTGATATTACCAATATTATTAACCACACATCTCATCAATCCTACCACCATTCAACTCATAATTTAATTAGTGTTCTCTTTGCACTTCTGGTTTAGTTTTTATTTTATTTTGTGTTTTGAGCTTCTGTTTTGAGCAAAATGAAAGTGTATTTGATTTGTTATTTGAAAAATTTCTTTATAGAAAAAACACGGTTAATTTGAAACTTTCGAAAGGTAACAATATGAAATGACAAATCACAAAAATCTTAAAATTTTAATTATATAATTTGACCATCATCTTTAACCTACTACGAAACCCCCTTTCCACCACTCACCTCCCCCCATGTCCCTCACTCTTTCTTCCTCTATTGGTTCGCTACCAAAGATTTGGTCTCACCAATGACAAACTAGAACCGGTTCGCCATTGGGGAAATTAGATGTCTCGTGGTTGGTTCCATCGAGGATCAAAATAAAATTTGAGACACTTCTATGACAATTTTTGAATGTTTTCAATTTTTAACACAAAATTTGTGTCAATTTTTTGTCGGTTTCGGTTTTTCTATTTAAAAAAAGTAGGCACGTTTTTCCAAAGACATGAAGGGAAAAATGTTTTCACTGCTTTGAAAACAAAAAACGTTGAGTAACAAAAGAAAAAGTTACACACAAAAAATAAAAAGAAAAAAGAAAAAAGAAAATATATAACTATAAATATAAATATATATAAAAAAGGGGCAGCGACGTGAAATACAACCGCCCCTTCCAGAAATATTGGTGGAAATTAATATCGATATCCTCCCCTATCTTTGTCCACTGCGTCCAAAATTTCAGTTTTTCATCAAGTTCACAAGAACCCTGAATTTTTTCTTAAAAACTATCAAATAATTTGGATTTGGATATTAGCCTTCGATTTCCAGTAGGTTTCGAATCAATCAAAGATGCTGAGGCACGCAAGCAAGATTATTCTGGGTCAAGGGCTGCGTTCGTCTTCTACGGGTGCGGTTGCCGTCGGAGCAGGTACGACGCGGATGTACCACCCGAAGGTTGTGGATCACTATGACAACCCGAGGAATGTCGGGTCCTTCGACAAGAACGATCCGAATGTTGGTACGGGTCTCGTGGGCGCCCCTGCTTGTGGTGACGTCATGAAGCTCCAGATTAGAGTCGATGACGAGAGCGGAAAAATTGTTGATGCTTGTTTCAAGACTTTCGGCTGCGGTTCTGCAATTGCTTCCTCGTCTGTTGGTTGGTTATCTATATCTATTTATAATTATAGGAGTATTTGGTTGTGATTTGTTTTGATGCACTAATTCGATATATAAATATAAATATACATATATACTTCTTGTTAAGGTGGATATCATATCAGGGATTATCGTCCTCTAGTTGGCTCAAACAATTTCTTAGCTAGTTAATGAGCGGGGAGGTTGATAAATGTGAAAATTCACATCTGTAAATCTGTAATTACTTTACTGCTTCTTTGCAAAACTCTCTTTTCATGAAGTCACAAAGGGAATGAAATAGTTTCACTTTTCCTGGTTTACCCCACCTTAGTTTGTATTCCAGCTTTGGCTATGACTATGACAATTGAGAATTGGCATTTGGTTTCTGAAAATTGATTTTATTCAGTCTGATGGAGTAGAATAATTATTTATTGGTTCATGCTGCTTGGATAAGTGATGGTTTGGAGCTGGTTTGATATAGATTTTTGAAGTGAAAACTGTTTTATGGACTGATGTGTGGTTAAGCAGCAACATTAACTTTTATTTATTTGTTTGTAACTTATGTCATCTTTGGTAGCAAAGCAATTCTGCTAACACAAAGGTCTCATTTTCAGCTACTGAATGGGTGAAAGGGAAACCAATGGAAGAAGTCCTGTCCATTAAGAATACGTAAGTTGGATTCCTTTTGTTGATTCTATCTAATAGTTCATGATCTCACCGAAATTTGTATTTGCGTTTTGGATCTTGTCAAGTAACTTAAGTTCTTGTGGTGGTTTTGGTTGCTTTTATTTGAGGTTTTTTTAATTTCACGCTTCTTTTGGTTTCAGTCAGATTCCTTTAACCTTAGGTGGTCTTAGCATTGGCAGTTCTGAAAAATGAAAAAGAAGAATTCTCATATTTCATGTGCTCCTCTGTTCTTCTGTTTATTTATTTGAAAGCTGCACTTAACATTTTGTTTCTTGTAAAACTTCTGGTGTCTATCTTGGGAATTCGTTAGCCTAGTGTGCTGCATTTTATAAGCTACTTGTTTTCTTTAAAATCAATAGTCCAAGCATACTTGTAGAAAATCTTGACTGGCAAGAATGATTGTAATATTCTCATTCTGCTTATGAGTGCTAGTTTTGAAGAGTCGGAGAAAGTTGGGTTATAACTCTATGTACGATTTAGCGTGTGTTCTTCTACACATTTTTGCACACTTTTTTCAACTCCACTTATTCTCTCTCCTATTTCACATTCACAGATCTCGTGGGACCTATCTGTAATGCGCAAATCTTTACCATTCAATTCCACTCATTTTCTCTCTTATATCATATAAAAACATATAAAAAAACTTTTTTTACACATATCTTAACACCCACTTATTGTCAGCTTGGCAGGAGAGTTGAAGGAAATTGTTGGCTACAATCTTTAGTTTCCATTTTTATTTTCTGTTTTGTATGCTTTCTCTTCTCTTTTGGTTCAGGGTCTCTGTTGGCCGAGAAATTTATGAATGAGAACCATACTGTTGCTTTTTATGGCTGTTGGTATATGGTGTAAGGAGCAAGGACATGGGGTATAAGAAAGCAATTTGAGGGTTGTGGGTTTTCCATTATGGGTTTGATTTTAATTGTGTAAGAATGAAAGTAGATAAATTGACCACAATATAGTTATGGGTAGCTTGTTGCTTGTGTATGTAAGTACTCTTGCTGTACTTTCAATCGGAAATTCCCTTGAAGAACTGATTTTGTGCATTGGAACATTTCTTGTTTATTTAATATGAAAATGCAGAAATTTTATTGTTCATATTTATATTTTGCCAGTATGTAATGTCCTAGATGGTTGTGTGGTCTATGCCTAAAATTATTCAATTCCATATGGAGCTTATGTATCTCCTTTTAGTTCCAATTTTCTTCTCCAGTGAACAATAGATTTTTTACTCAATGACATTGATATTGTAGGGAGATTGCAAAGCATCTTTCGCTTCCACCAGTGAAACTGCACTGCAGCATGCTTGCTGAGGATGCAATAAAAGCAGCTGTGAAAGATTACGAGTCGAAGCGTGCAAAAGCAAATGTCACTGAACAAGCTCCCCCACTGGAGAAAGCTGCTGATGCCTGATCATGTGTATGTGAGGGGTACCTCTGTAATTTGTTGAAATAATGGTTTGAGTCTGACTCTTTTTAAATGTCCTTTTTTTTTTTTCTTTTTTTCTGTGTCCCCTGTAATGTTTTCTGGAAGAATACGAGTTAATATTGATAAGATGTTTTTTTGGGAAGCACAGTGTGTACTCTTTGGTATGAGCTTCTCAGTGTTTCTGTCCTAAGTTTTCCTTAAGAGAGGAAAGACTAGGGGATAGATATATTTGTCTTTTCGTCAATCAAAGGATTATTATCACTAGCAAATATTAGTGGCATTCGTAAAAGATGTTTATTAATCATATAGATATATAAAGTTGAAACCGATTCTCAATAGAATTGGGGATACATACGAAGTTCGGCCCCGCCTGTTAAAAAGGCGTCAAAGTTCGGCCCCCTGGCTGAACTCCGTTTAGCCTGTTTGGGACACCAGCCGAACCGGCTGGGCTTGTGTCCCACATGAGGAGCTCGGTTCAGCCCATGATCCGTTTGGACCACGGGCCAGATCGACCTATCCATTGGCCAATCTAATCCTGTGGCCTTTTTTTTTATATATAATTTTCTTTATTTTTCTAGGATTCTAACAGTGGAAAATATTCTATATTATGAATCTGAAATATAAAGTTTCAAAGTTTTTCAAAATTGACGCCAGTATATTGTGGGTAAAAGTGGATGAGCCCATGAGCTGAGCTTGTGGATTGGCCCGTTGGGCCTGCCCACGAACATCACAAACTGAAGCCGAATGTCTAACTTTCAATTGTCGGTGTAATCCAAGTTCAAGTTCATATTTGCACGAGTCGAATTCAAACTTTTGATGAGTCATGTTGAATATATGAACTGAGGAATTGTCGAATTTGATTCTCTCTTGTATGATAGTACGATATGTGAAAATCGAATCATAATGTATTCTCACTTCAAAACAAAAATTCATCAATTTAAAATTGTCGAGGAGGTCTCAACCCAAATCTAGGTTTTATGTTGTCTCCTATTGCGACTGGTAATATCATTCAAAGGATTTTCCACTACTGAACATTATTTATTTCAGATAGTCAATATTGATACACATTGGCCCCCCTCAAGATACTCTATTTGAAAATTAGACCCCCCAAAAAAAAATAAAAATAAAACAGATAATAGAGTAATAGAAAATGGAAGTGATGGGGAAGTGACCTAAAAAACTATTCGTCTTTAGAAGTACAATAATTTAAAATATTACTATTTCCGTCCCAAAAATATAATTTATTATTTTTTTCTTCTGTCTCCAAATATATATCACATTTTTTTATGATATAGTTAAAATATTATTGTGTTTTACGCCCTCATTTAATATACATTGTTATTATCAAAATAAAATAGTTAAAATAAAATATTTAATAAATGAGAGGATATATTAAAAAAATAATTTTAAATTTATTTTTTTAATATTATTAATTATATATTTTTAATTTTTATAAAAATAAAAATAGACTATATTTATGGGACGGAGGTGATAGGTTGTTCTTGCGTCAATAAGCCTCTGATTGATACATCATAGTCACTCTGTGATCACTATTCATTAACGGACACGGATTATTCAAAAGGAAAAAAAAACTAAAAATAAATCCCAATCTAGAAGCCAAACAAAGGACTGACCGTTGTCTACACTCTCCACCTCGCACACGCGCAGCTGCATCGCGTATCATCGCACGCAGTGGATGGACGCATAAATGAGGATGCAGAAGAAAAAATGTATCGTCATTAACATCTCGTGCTCTCTCAAAAATCAACCTCAACAAACCAAAGTTAGTTTGATTTCACACTTCCCTATCACTTCCATTTTCTATTACTCTATTATCTTTAAATTTTTTTTCCCTTTTCTAAATTTTGTTATCTGGGTTTTTGTCATTTTCATGAATGATCATTCAAACATTCGTTTATTGGTTTGCTTCCGAAATTTCGGTTCTGTAATGGAAAAAACTAAGAAAAGTAGTATACTAATTGGGTTTGTAATTGCATTGTCGGTGACCTACTCTTATTTTCAGTTTATATCTTCGATTTTTCATTAATCCAGTTCTCAATAAGGTGTCCTTTTTCTCCATCTTTTTCAGATTTCATAAACCTTAATTTGGGCTATATTTCACTGCTGATTCTCTTGAATTTAATATCTGTGTATTCGCTGTGTTATATGGTAGGTAATTAATTGATGTGTAAGAATTCGGTTTGGTTTTGTACTTTGAATGTAGGACAACAGCAAATACCAAATTGGACTTTTGACTCGGTAAGAAAGAAACAGTTCAGGATTAGGCAGCAGGTGGGAGAGTAATTATAATGGCTAGACTAACAGAGGACCACCAAGATCTCGACTTTGGGATTGACGGAAATATAAATATTTGTGATGGAAAAACAAAGCATAATCCAGAAACCCAAACAGATACTAGTACTGCTGTAGAGAAAGGAGGAGAAGGAGAAGAAAAGGATATGGCTCCTCTGCCCGGCAGTTCAATTCACCGGTCATCATCCCGGCCGCAGCTTGACCTCAGTGGCGCAGCCATACAAGGGAATTTTGAGGAAAAGGATCCCACCATTCTGTTGCCGAATCAATCTGATGATATTTCTCATTTGGCTTTGGATATTGGAGGTGAGATTCTTTCATGCTGTTTGATAGTCAGTGGTGAATTTAGTGTTTAATTTCTTTGCTCTTTGGATTGTGAATTTTGTGGGTTTATTTGTTTGTTCTGTTTCTTGGTTTTGTGGTTTTCTGTTCACAGAGGAGGTTTGCTAGTTTATTATTTTTATTATCTTTGGGACATTTTGATACTTCCTCTCTTTGAAGTTATTATACAAGTAATATTCAGAAAGAACTTGTGGGTATTATGAATTCAAGTATGCTACTCATGGCATTGTATGTTTGTCAACTCCTAATATCATTAAAGTACTTCATTTTGCAATAAAATGTGATGTTTATGTTTTCACGTCATTAACGTTTGGATCGAAGTACAACTATCGTTTACTCAGTTTAGTATCTGTATATAAAGTGGAATAGATTTCATTTTGTAGGATCACTCATTAAGTTGGTATATTTCTCGAGACGCGAGGATCAAGCAATCAATGACAGGAGGAAAAAGACAATTGCTGTGAAATTGGGTATTTCTAACAACAACAGGAGGAGCTATCCTATTCTTGGTGGGAGACTTCATTTTGTGAAGTTTGAGACAATCAAGATTAAAGAATGCTTGGATTTCATCTACTCAAAGCAGCTTCATCGTGGTGGTATATTCCCAACTTCTGATGATGATTTAGTAAAATGCTATAGTTCCATTCATCTTGTGTATTTAGATGTGTAAGTTCAATGATCTAATGTTGCAATTTGAATGAAACTTTTTGTGGTTACAGTAATGTGTGTATTTGTGCTGTTTTATTATAGGATTGGATTCACACCGTTGGCAGTCCAAGGGTCCAAGCACTGAAAATACCGTAATTAAGGTAAATTAGTGATTTGGTAAATTAGTGATTTACTTTCTCAATCAGGTGAACGCAGCTCACTAGTGTAATTAAAAACTATTTGGAAAAGTTAGACAAAAGTTTGTTTAACGCTGATGCCCAATGCTATAAATCAATTGAAGACGAAAATTAAGAAACAAATATCGTGCCCACCTCTACCGGCATCTTCAGAATTTTCAATTTGGTTTTATTCTTAAGCAATGCCAAAGAGAATGTGGAAAAATTTCACCCTGAGGTAGAAGGAGTTTTTATTTGTATTTGTAAATTTGTGATGCAAAATGCCGAATAATTATATGAAGAACAAACTTAACAACGGCATTTCTTTTCCTGAAAAGTAGTCCATGGATAGCGTCTTACTAAATTGTGAATAAGAAGGCTCTGTTTTAATTACTATATCCCCAAATTTTCATTTCTTCTCTTGCTTCTGAACAAAACGACTCTTTTAGTAATATCAGAGTTCTCAATCTCTGATCTATAGTTGATTATCCTTCATATATTGTTGATCGTCATCGATAAGTAAGATGGCAGCCAAAGTTCATTGTCGGTACATGTCTACCTTGCTAACTGAGATCTATTGTATTCTTTGGCACATTTCTTTATTAATGAGTTACAATTTTGTGAAGGCCACAGGTGGTGGGGCGTACAAGTTTTCTGATCTCTTCAAGGAAAGACTTGGAATTAGCATAGAGAAAGAGGACGAAATGAATTGTCTTGTTTCCGGAGCAAATTTTTTGCTCAAGGTGCAGTCTGGAATTTGACTCTCTCTCTCTCTCTCTCTCTCTGTTTTTTTTTTTTTTTTTTTTTCGGTTAGAGTTTTTTTTTTTTTTTTTTCGGTTAGAGTTTCTTTCACCTAGTGTTATGGGAAAGATGCTCGAGGAAATGGTGGTCTTATTTCCTTTTATTCATCATGACCCTTTTTTAATAGATTGCTACTGCTGCGTACTGGTGGTTTTCATCATGTTATGTTGGTCTATTTTGATCTTTTCCCTGTTTATCATTATTGCTAAAAGTGCTGCAAACTATTTGAGCTTTTTGTAGGCAATTCGACATGAAGCTTTCACACATATTGAGGGTCAAAAAGAGTTTGTGCAGATTGATCAAAACGATTTATTTCCATATCTTCTCGTGAATATAGGATCTGGTGTTAGTATGATAAAGGTGAGAACAGTGAACATCCTTTCTATCACCATTTATTTTCTCTTTGATTGTTACTGTGACTCTATGGTTGTGACTTACATGGTTACAGGTTGATGGGGATGGGAAATTCCAGCGAGTTAGTGGAACAAATGTTGGTGGGGGAACATACTGGGGATTAGGGAAGCTATTAACAAAATGCAAAAGGTTTTTATTTTTTTTATTTATTTTTTTTTTATTTTTTTTATTTTTTGTTAATGTGATGGTTAACATTATACTGTTAGTGCTCATCGACTTTTGCTTGCGTTCAAGTTTCTAAACTTTGGCTTCAACTCTTCTCCATCAGTTTTGATGAATTATTGGAGCTGAGCCAACGCGGAGATAATAGAACCATTGATATGCTTGTTGGTGATATTTATGGTGGAATGGATTACTCAAAGGTATGTCCTATTATTTAAGATGTAAAAAGCATCTTGAAACCCGTCCTTATTAAATACAAGTTATAAGTTATACATACTCACAATTCATTTCCAATATCTCATAGATTGGTCTCTCTGCATCAACAATTGCATCTAGTTTTGGCAAGGCAATATCTGAAAATAAGGAGCTCAGTGACTATAGACCCGAAGATATATCGCTGTCCCTCTTGCGAATGATTTCCTATAATATTGGCCAGGTATGCACCATTGATATCCACATGTTTCTGTTTATTTTAGCTATGGAGAAAACAAAATTTTAGCTGGTAGTCGGTCATGAAACGGGACATGTAGAATAATGAAAGAAGACCACAGACTTAGCAATAATTTGTGAAAACAAACAAAATACCTAAACATTCCCACAAGTCATAGGTTCCTTATAAATGTCTTAAATGTCTTCAATTGTTAGTCTTTTGGGCACTGTTGCACTATCTAACTTTTCCTTTACTGCACTGGAAGTTCAGAATCAGGCGTGTAATGTTCCTTTTTGATTCTGAGATACTCATATGTAGCTGGAGAAAGTAAAAAGAATTGGCCTCCATTTGGAAAACTATAAATGGTTTATAAAGAGGAATACTGGCAATTCCAGTAAATTTATAGATAATAATGAGTAGTAGTTATGAATGTGTAGTTGAAATTGATGTCTTTCTTTAACTTATAAACCATTTATAAATTGGTTTGCCAAATGAAAGATAGATATAGTTTGAGTCAGTAGCCGGGTCATTATTCAGCCTTGTACTAAATTACTTGTCAAGAAGAGACGTCGATGTTGTATTTGTGAATGTTCCATGCCAACAATTAATTTTCTTCGGAGTTTCATCAAACTACCTTAGAACCAAGAAGATGCAATCACTTGTTCATTGATGTGAGTATCGCATTTTATACTTTATAGTGTCAGATGTCAGCTTCAATCATATAAACCCTTTGGTTTCTTGTTTGAACTTTTCCTCTGGTTTGGTTATATTTTTCCTTTCTTCTGTTATGTGATCTTTATAAGAAATATGACAATAGAGGTCGTGCATAAAATGACATCACTCAAAATTCTGTGATTGGACAAATAAGACTGCACAGCTCAATTTCACTGATCCTTCCATGTTTATATGCCTGACATCGTTTTCGATTTTCTGTAGATATCTTACTTAAATGCATTGCGGTTTGGACTTAAGAGGATATTTTTTGGAGGGTTTTTCATCAGAGGCCATGCCTACACTATGGACACCATTTCATTCGCAGTTCACTTCTGGTGCTTCTGAAATTTTTGAAATGAAGTTTCTACCTTGCAATAATTATCCAGGAATCTTGACTTTTAATACCTTGTATACAAATATTTTAAGTGGCATAGTATATTATGTTCGTTTCGTTTATCTTATGTTTTTTTACTTTTCTTTATATTAGGTCCCAAGGTGAAGCACAAGCAATGTTTTTACGACATGAAGGGTTTCTGGGAGCTTTAGGTGCATTTATGAGCTATGAAAAGCATGGTTTAGATGACCTTATGGTTCATCAGCTAGTGGAAAGGTTCCCAATGGGTGCACCTTATGTGGGAGGAAATATCCATGGTCCACCTTTAGGAGATTTAAATGAGAAGGCAAGTTTTGTCCAACACCATTATGATTTGGGCTGCTATTTAGATTTATATTGTTATCGAGTTAATTATAATAATGAAATCTGTATATTTTTATAGAGCTGTTCATTTTCACTCTAATTTTGTTTGCATAAACTATTCCGTATGTTTTTATGCACAGTGAGAACCGTTCATCTACTTGACCCCAAACTTATTTGTTATTTATTTACTTTGCAGTTGCTGGTATATGAGCATACTACACTATAGGCATTTAACTTTAGATCATTTGTGGTCTTTGGTAAATAGTCTAAATGGATGACCAGTAACCAGTCATACCTATTTAATAAATGGATAGACATTTATCCACTTCAGTCTCAAGAAAAAATCCCTTATACAACCACTCCCTGTATTCGAGTTCGAGGTTGCTAATGCCGACCCAACCAATTACTCCATTATTAATTAGTACCATTAATTCTCCCATTCTGTTCAGCACGTCTATTAGGTTTAGCGAAGCCTATTTGTGCCATCAACCTTGTATCAACGAAGGTTTTCTGTGCCATCGACCTTTCATCCCCAAATCATTGATTTAACAAGAGTATTAATTAGTAAGCATATAATATCTAGCTATTTTGGAAACTTATTTTATGTCATGGATTTTATGTTACTGTAGTATATGACCACAGGTCCACAACGCAGATTTTGTAGAGTTTTTAGTAGTAAGTCATTTATATTACTAGACAAGTGCGGTGAGTTTATTTGTTGGGAGAAGGATAGAATGAACTGGTCTCGTGTACTGGATTTTCTAAGCCATCAGGTGATATTAATTCATAAAAAAAGTCAGTAGTGAATGTAACTTTTTAGTGATGATTCCGTGCACTATATTGTTTACTAATATTAAAAAGAAAGGAGGAAATAGAATATATCCTTTATCATTAACAAAGAAATGAGACAGTTAATGTGCCATTTTCTGCTTTTCTTATTTGGGAAGGGAAAGATTCCTCAAGAAAAGGTATCTGTCCAGCAGCAGTATTCTGCTAATATGGGTGTGTTTGGGTAAATATTTTAGTTATGAAGTTTGTGAATAATGAACATTAGTTTCCAATTGAGGTCGATATTATAGCTTTTTCTTTGAATGGTTAAAAAAAAAAAAAGAATAAAAAAATAATGAATAATAGTTTTCAATTTGCAAGTACACATTCATAGGAACACCATTAACATGAAATGCACATATGATTGCAGATATCTTGGATGGAAAAGTTTGTGCAGAAGGGAACTGAAATCACTGCTCCTGTTCCAATGGCTCCTTCGGGAACCACTGGTCTTGGAGGCTTTGAAGTTCCATCATCCAAAGGAGATACCTTACGTTCTGACGCCAGTGAACTAAATGTCGGTGTTCTCCATCTTGTCCCAAGTTTAGAAGTGTTTCCCCTATTGGCAGATCCAAAAGCGTAAGTTGATTAACTGTGTACTTCGGTGTTTATTCAGTTATTCTCCCAGTTGTCGTATGACAATTATTCTTTCTGTTGCAGATATGAGCCCAACACAATAGATCTCTCGGATCACAGTGAACTAGAGTATTGGTTCACAGTCCTATCAGAACATTTGCCAGACCTTGTTGATAAGGTACACAATTCTTTCAGGATTTATTGAACTCACGTAACATCTCTTGAGTATGATTGAACTTGTGTAAGTACCGCAGGCTGTGGCAAGTGAAGGTGGTACTGATGATGCTAAGAGACGGGGTGATGCATTTGCACGTGCATTCTCTGCTCACTTAGCCAGGTATCCCTTTGAATGCTTATCTTCAATCTTTTTCATCTTTTCTTATTAAAAAAGTCAAAGAGACTGCATTTTACCAGTCATATAGCAAGTCAAGATTTGTAATATCGTTGTTTGTAATCTCTATTCTGTCTGACAAGGTTGATGGAGGAGCCTGCTGCATACGGGAAATTGGGGCTCGCCAATCTTTTGGAATTAAGAGAAGAGTGTTTGAGAGAGTTCAACTTTTTCGATGCTTATAGGAGCATAAAGCAGAGGTATTGTTGTTTTTACACCCAAAAAATAATGAATAATCGTTTCATTGAAATAGTGAAATATAGACAATAAGAATTTTTTTTTTTTAATAGGGAAAACGAAGCATCACTTGCAGTTCTACCTGATCTTTTAAAGGAGCTCGACGGCATGGATGAGGTATCTAACTTCCTATGCTCTTTTGGTCCCTCTGTTGTGATGCATTTTAGCTTCAATGTATGACAACCTTCTATATATTTCGGTTATAGTTTAATGTTTGACAATGAAATCTTTAGATAAGTATTTTCTTGCATATTGCCATCTTTTTCGGGACATTTGATAGCATATTCTTTCTTTCAGGAAACAAGAATGCTGACATTAATTGAAGGGGTACTTGCTGCAAACATCTTCGACTGGGGATCCCGTGCATGCGTTGATCTCTACCATAAGGGAACAATCATTGAAATATACAGAATGAGTCGTAACAAAATGCAAAGACCTTGGCGGGTGGATGATTTTGATGTTTTTAAGCAGAGAATGTTTGGCTCTGGAGACAAGAAGCCTCAACCTCATAAACGAGCTTTGCTTTTTGTTGACAACTCAGGTGCTGATATTGTATTAGGAATGCTTCCACTTGCCAGGGAACTTCTGAGACGTGGAACTGAAGTACGTTCGTCGTGAAATCTTTGACCGAGCAAAAGTCAACAATGATATTAAATATGTCAGAAACTGATAAAACGTCTTTTCAGGTCGTTTTGGTTGCCAACTCCCTTCCTGCGCTTAATGATGTTACGGCCATGGAGGTGCCTGATATTGTCGCCGAGGCTGCTAAGGTCTGTTTACTGGGCACCCTTCAACTTACAGAGAAGTTTCATATTAGTCAGTAAACTTACTTTGCAAGAATTGTGTTCAACAGCACTGTGACATTCTTCGGGGGGCAGCTGAAGCAGGAGGGCTACTTGTGGATGCCATGATTAATATCCAAGATTCTTCAAAAGAAAGGTCGTCATCAGTTCCCTTGATGGTCGTTGAAAATGGTTGTGGGAGTCCATGCATAGACTTGAGACAAGTCAGCTCGGAGTTGGCTGCTGCTGCTAAAGATGCTGATCTGGTAACATTCCACAACCCACCCCCACCCCCAAAAAAAATCCCCACCCACCAAAATGTTTTCATTGTCCATTCAATCAAAACAGGCCACACATATGATTAAGTGTATTATTTTGATTGAATGAGACAGTTTACAATACAAGAATTGAGAACATATTTAGGCTCATATTTAAAGCTTGTAGTATAATGGAAGTATGGAATGCACTAAACATGGTATTTTGGGACTTCTGGCTTTGTCTTGTGCAGGTTATTTTGGAAGGGATGGGACGAGCTTTGCATACAAACTTCAATGCGCGTTTCAAATCTGATGCTCTCAAGGTCAGTTTTTTACTATTCCCAATCTCTACATTCTGGCCGTAGAAGGATGTTAGTTAGTAATATTATATGAGTTCTCTGAAAGAATTAATCCCCACGAATTAGACCCTGAAAAAAGTCTCGTCATTGATTGTCAAAGAACAGATGTAAGTATTGATTCTGTGAACAATTTGATCTGCAGCTTGCCATGGTGAAGAATCAGAGACTTGCAGAAAAGCTTATTAAAGGAAATATATACGATTGTGTCTGCCGATTTGAACAAGCTCGCTGAAAATCCTATCATTTTGATGTGGAGCTCGGTTTTATTGTTTCAATGATTCATTTAGTGAGTAATGTTGTATCAATGGGTTGTGCGTTAAACTCTGTGCAATTTCAGAGTCGAACAGCTGGCTCATCGTCAAATTAATCTTTGAGATAATAGTAAGAATGTCAAAAAATAATTTATAAAATACTAAAAAATCAACTAAAACTTCTATTTGCAAGAATAATAAATTTTTTAAACCATATAAGAAAATACCAAAAACCCCTACCCACCCAACCCTCACTCTTCACCATGGTTGTCCATGGCCGGTGCCATGGAGAACCATGGAGAATTTCCGTCCATGGATGGGCGGTCGGTCCTCCATCCATGGAGAACCAGTCGGTCGGTCATGTGATGGAGAACCACGATTGGTCCTCCATCCATGGAGGCCAAATCTGGATTTGGCCTCCATAGATGGAGGACTAGTTTGGTTCTCCATCTTCACCGAGAACCAAATCTCTAGCAAAGATGGAGAATTTGGTTCACCAAAAAAAAAAAAAAAATCTGGCTGGGAAAATGGAGTTTGTCGGAGAAGACAATTAGAGTTTCTGGAAAAGATGATCGGAGTTCGTTAATTCACCAGAGAAGGTGACTAGAGAAGGCAAGAAGTAATGGAGTGAAGAGGAATTATGCGGAATTATGCATAACTTCAAGGGGAATTTGGGCATCTTCTAAACATTCTTGCTAATTTTACAAATTGAATTTTTATGCAAATATAAATCTAATTTTGTATATATATGCTAATGCCCCTTAATCTTTTGACAACATAAATGTATAATTGATCATTATTGAGTTGTTTTGTGTTTTGTGTTTTGTGTTTTCTGTGTTATATTCATGTCCGCAGTTAACACAATATATCTACTTTAATTTCCAGAAAATGTAACTATCAGCATAGATTTTCCAGATGTTTTGTTGCAATTAAGTTGATTGATTTGTCATTTTGATCATTTATTCCTACCGCAGTATTATATATGAAAAAGAAAATTAAGAAATGAAAAGATTAATTTTGTTATTATTTTACTTATTAGAATTGATTTACTTAAGATACTGAAAAATATCGCAAGTACAATAAAAATTTTAGAAGTGTCATTAAATTATTATTATAGGATTGTGATATTAAAACATTTGAAAAGTATTATAAAAGTGTGATATTTAAAAATTTATAATGGAAAATTACACAAATTCAAAACTTGAGAAATTAATTACTAAAATGGGGGTAAAATAAAATATATTATCAAATACCGAGAAGTAAATTATTTACAAGAATCAGCCTCGAGTAAAATCCAAAAGTTTTTCTATTCGTCACTTTAAAAAAAAAAAATTCTATTCAATTAAAAAAGAAGGAAAAAAAGGAGAAAACCCACAAGATTATAATAAAGTGTAATACATTGGACTGTGGTGAACACAAATTGATTATCACTTTTCAATTGTAATTCATCATCATTTAAGAATTTCGTTTCATTATCCAACATGCAATACCCGTGGATGGAAATCACTTGCAGGCTACGTTAAGGGGTTTATACATGTTTACATTGAAACTGAAACTGCCCATAGAAAAAAGTGAGTAATAGTCGTCACATTTATCGTTGACATTTTCTGCTGGGGCAGTTTGCATTAACACAATTTAATTCGACAATGAAAAGATACATACTATTAGAATTGAAATACATCGATACTCTTCATTACCCGATGTAGGAATTACACGTAACACATTGAAATGTCCATATACTGATATAATGCTTCAAAAAATTCGGTATTTATTGGTCCCACAAAATATAGTATTACTCTCACTTTTATTTTCACACGTATTAAAAAATTATAAATAACATTGTTAGAAATGCAAATTTTATTTGGATTCTGTTAAATAACCCCTACACAAAAAATTAAAAAATATATATGTATATATTTTTATTGATAATAATACCAATCCAATTCCCCTACACACGTGTGTAGGGGAAACTCGTGCTCACACTCAGAAAAAAATTCGTGTGGATCCCACCGACTTCCACCATTAGGGGACAATTATGTATTATTCATCTAATTTAACGTAAATACTAAAAAAAAATTTGTTTAAAAATAAAAATTTTGGACTGACGTGGCACCACCAGAGGACGCCATGTCAGTATGGGTTTTTGTTTTCCTCCGATCACTAACCATAATAATATATATTAAATATGGCGATATTATTAAGAAATGAATTAAGATATCCGTTAATATAAACCCAACCCAACCCAAACCCCACCCCCACCCCCCAACCCCGGGCGAAAAACACACACACACAACATGTATATTACCACCTCAAAAGCTACAATTCCGTAGGCTAAACAAATCTAGGTGCACTCACCCGGCCAAAACGTGAGGCGCTCATTTCTGTTGGACTTCCGTCCATTTCTGCTAGTATTTCTTCTATCCCATCCCTCTCCCGCCTCCTTCAAACTAAACTGTCTTTTTCTCTACTTAAGGATATATTCTTCATCTATACAATACACACACGTAAAACTCTCTTTACATATTCTTTGTTAGATAATGGAAACAATTGGATGCCTCAATTGTCAAAAAGGGTGTGCAAAGAAGTTGGTGCCAACCGCCATTTTTGAAGAAAAATTGAGACAAAATATGAACACACAAGTTTCAACAAAAGCGCAAATGTTTGAAATTGTGGGGATGGAATGGCTATAAATAGAGGCTTCATCCTACGTTCTTATACACCACCAAAAACACAAAACATCTTGTGTAGAGAGAAAGAGAGAGATCTTGTGTAGAGAGCTTGTGTAGAAGCTATACACTAGAGATAAAAGTGAAGAGAGTGATAAAGCCTTTGCACAGAGTAGAAAAAATCTGATGGTATTTTTGTACTCCTCATTTTTGAGATAGTGAAATATATTGGTGTGGGTCCGTGGACGTAGGCGATTTGGCCGAACCACGTTAAATCTCGGTGTTATTTTTGTGCTTATTTTAGTGTCAAATTATTTTTTCTCAGTGCATATTATTTTAGTGTCCCAATCGATCTTGGCGGAATTAAGCGCCTAATTCCTAACAACTGTATCGAGCTTTGTTTGTGATATCTCTTGAAATTCTTAGTATGCTCTGTGGTTGCATGGTGATCTTCCACATCGAAAGCGATTTCTGAAAATCACATTTTGTTCGGAGCGGGAGTAATGGCGACAGACGAGAGGATTTCAAAATCGATAAATTTGATGGCAAAAATTTTGGATATTGGAAAATGCAAATGGAGGACTATTTGTATCGTAAGGACCTATATAAGCCGTTGAAAGAAAAGCTGTAAGGCGAGAAAGGCGGCGAGTGGGAGGTGCTTGATCGAAAAGCACTCGGCGCAATTAGATTGACCCTATCAAAGTCGGTCGCTTTCAACATTAAAAATGAGAAGACAGCGGCGGTTTCTCATGGCGGCTCTATCCGAAAGATGTATGAACAAATTGATGCATAGAAATAAAGTTCATTTTGATCAAGAAATTGTTCAATATGAAGATGATGGAAAGCGGAGATTTGGAGAACACCTCAGAATTCAATGAGGTAGTAGACCAATTGACAGCGGTGGAAATCACTTTTAGTGATGAAGTTCGACTCTATTAATTCTGGGCATTGCCTGAGGAATGGAATAACGCGATCCACGGCCATCGTAGCTCGGCCGTAAGTCGAAATTAAAGTTCGATGGCGTTGTAGAGCATGATCTTGTGAGGAGATCCGAGAGCGATCGGATCACGCGCTTCAACTTCCGGGCGCTTTCAATGTAGATAGCAGAGGCGTAAGTTCAAGCGAGAGGGCATGGGCGTGGGACGGAGCAAGTCGAGGAATGGCGGCATCGAGATCCAAAATCACGTAAATTCCAACAAATGCGGCTGAATGTTGGAATTGCGGTCGTTGGGCACTACAAAAATCGCAGTGTAGGCACCCAAAAGAAGCGGAGAACAAGACCGAGGTCAATGTCGTGGACCAGGAAGAAACACGTGATGCTTTGATATGCTCCATGGAGAGGAAGGCGAGCTATTGGGTAATAGACTGCGGAGCATCGCTCCATGCCACCGCAAATCGACACTTTTTCGCAAATTATGTGTCGGGAAACTTCGAGAAGTATATCTTGGAGACGATCATCCTTGCAAACAGTGGTGGGCATAGGAGAAGTACAGATCAATGTCAATGGATCTGTATGGAAATTGAAAGACGTGAGACATATTCCGAGAGTTGAGGAAAATTTGATCTCCACAAACAATTGTCGAGAGAAGGATGTGACACAAGCTTCTCCGGTGATAATTGGAAAATCACCAAAGGAGCCATGATAATCGTGACGTGGCAAGGATAGTGGCACCCCTATACACGCGGCGGCGAATCGTGTATGACAATCGCAGATTGCCGATAGTAAGGATGCGAACTTGTGGCACCAAAGACTTGGGCATATGAGCCGTGAAGCGGCTCAAGTACATGCATGCAAAAGGGGAAACTACCAGGGGCTTGATCTATTGATTTAGACTTTTGCGAAAGTTGCGTTTTGGAAGCGAGAAAAGGGTGAGTTTCAATACAAGTGGCGAACTCAAGAAAGAGAAGCTTGAACTTGTCCCACGCAGACGTGTGGGGTCCAACCAGCGATTTCATCAATTGGCGGAAAGTCATGCCGTGACTTTCATTGATGACCACTTCGAGAAAGGTGTGGAGTTTACTTCTGAGACACAAATCCGATGTGTTCGGTATGGCGTTCAAGAAGTGGAAGGCCATGGTGGAGAATGAAAGCGGTTTGCAGTGAAGAAGTTGAGATCGACAATGGTGGAAATCACGAAAATTTGGCGTTCAAGAAATTTTGTTACCAAAATGGCATCAAGTTGAGAGAACGTTGCCAGTGAACACCGCAGAATGGAGTTGCGAGCATGAATCGGACTTTGACGAAAGAGCGAAGCATGAGAATACATGCGAACTGCCAGCTTGATTTAGGCGGAAGTTGTCAACACGGGCGGCATACCTAATTAATCGTGGACCGTCGGTACCATTGGAGTATAGGATCTGGAAGAAGTTTGGAGCGGGAAAGAAGTGAAACTTTCTCATTTGAAAGTATTCGGTTGTGTCACATATGTGCACATTAGTGATAATGCCAGGAGTAAGTTAGACTCCAAATCACTAAAGTGTACTTTCGTTGGATATGGTGGAGACGAGTTGGTACCGCTTTGGGATGACCAAAACAAAAACTCATCGAGGCCGGATGTCATATTCAATGAAAAGGTGATGTACAAGGACGTAAATGCGATTCGACAATGATACAACAAGCGATGATCCAACATATGTTGTTCCTGGACGACACTCGAAGATGAAGTACGCCAAAGCGCATGCATGAGGGTCTGCAGGCAGGAGCCCATCTCGAGGCTGATTCACTACGCGATCGGCTCGACCCCCATTGTGGAGGAGGTCAAGTCGACCTCATGTTCAATCGAAGTACATGAACTACATGTTGCTCATTGTGGCCGTGAACTGAATGCTATGACGAGGCATGTCGGTGGGAGATTCTACCAGTAAGTGGGAGCTTGCAATGAAAGATGAGATAAAGTCTCTCATCTCCAACCAGGCGATGGAACCAGTCAATTGCCCGGAGGGAAGAAAGCTCTCAATAATAAATGGGTGTCTGAGAATCAAAGAAGAACATGATGGCTCAAAGAGTACAAGGCGAGATTGGTAGTCAAAGGTTTCCAGAAAGAAGGAATTGATTACAGAGATATTTTCATTGCTGTGAAGGTGACAACAATTGATCGATGTTGAGCATTGTTGCAATGAGCTTGCACTTGGGCGATTAGGCGTGAAAACCGCTTTCCTCCATGGTGACTTAGAGGAGGAAATCTATATGCACGACAGAAAGGCTTCTCAAAGGAAAGGAAAGGAGAAGTCGGTATGCAAATTGAAGAAAAGCCTATACGGCTTAAAGCAAGCGCTTTGCGATGGTACAAGAAATTTGATGGATTATGCGAGAAAAATGGCTACATGAAGTGTAATCTTGACCATTATTTGCTATCAAAGTGTCGAGTCCACTATATCATTTTGCTACTTTATGTCGATGACATGTTAGTAGCGTGCCTCGGTTATGGACGAGATCAAGAAGTTGAAGAAGCAACTATCTCGGTGGAATTTGAAATGAAGGACTTGGGAGAAGCAAAGTGCCAAATTCTAGGGATGAGAATTTGTAGAGACAAGCAAAAGGGTGTTTTTGCGATTTGTCACAAAGCCAAGTATGTTGATCAAATCCTCGCAAAGGTTCAACATGAGCAAAGTGCAAAGCGATCGATACGCCATTAGCGAATCATTTACCATCTATCCAACGACGGTCTCCTAAGACGAAGAGGAGAGAAACTTCATGGCTAAAATTCCATATGCCTCACCATTGGAAGTTTGATGTATGCGCATGGTTTGTACCATCGGATATTGCTCATGCGTGGGAGTTGCGAGCGAGATATGGCAAATCCTCGAAAGCAAGACATTGGGATGCGAAAGTGGATATTGAGATATCTACGGGGAACCACCGATAAATGCTTATGCTTTAGGCGAGGCGGAGTGACACCACGAGGTTTCGTAGATGCGCATTTTCTTGGTGAGGTAGATCGCGGAAGAAGCACTACCGGTTATGTCTTCGATTGGTGCTCTCGCGATTAGTTGGATTTCGCAGATCTGTAAGATTGCTGCGTTATCAACTACGAAGCGGTAGCACGCGTGGCGAAAGAAATCGAGGCTAGCAAAGAGATGATATGGTTACAAGGTTTGTTAGTGCAGTGGGTTTTGAACAGAGAAGAATGTCTTGCACAAAGGAAATGAGTGCGATACATCGGCAAAGAATTCAAAGATTTCATTCAAGAACCAAACACATTGGCTCGTTATCACTTCATCGATCACTTTTTGGAAGATGGAGTATTAAAGCTTGAAAAGATTCAAGGTACCAAGAACCCGGCGACATGATGACGAAGACAAGAACTAAAGAAAAAGCCGGAGCTCAGCTCGATTGGTCTTCTAATGAAGACAGACGATGACCCACACCACATTTCACAGATCCACAAGGACATGACGTCTCAGGGTAAAGATCCATTTGTTTCAAGTGGGAGATTGTTAGATAATGGAAACAATTGGATGCCTCAATTGTCAAAAAGGGTGTGCAAAGAAGTTGGTGCCAACCGCCATTTTTGAAGAAAATTGAGACAAAATATGAACACACAGTTTCAACAAAGGCGGCGCAATGTTTGAAATTGTGGGGATGGAATGGCTATAAATAGAGGCTTCCATCCTCACGTTTATACACCACCAAAAACACAAAACATCTTGTGTAGAGAAAAGAAAGAGATCTTGTGTAGAGAGAGCAGTGTAGAAAGGTAAGCTATACACGAGAGATAAAAGTGAGTAGAGTGATAAAGCTGCGTAGGTAGAGAAAATACAGTGGTATTTTTGTACTCCTCATTTTTGAGATAGTGAAATATATTGTGAGTCGTGAGGCGTAGGCGATTTTAAGAACGCGTTAAATCTCGGTGTTCTATTTTTGTGCTTATTTTAGTGTCCATTATTTTTCTCAACATGCATATTATTTTTCGTTATCCCATCGATTCTTGGCGGAATTAGCAGCGCCTAATTCCCTAACATTCTTGTTCTTCATAATATCTCAATTCTCCAATTAATTAAATTCTAAGGTATATTGGACTATTTTTTTTTTTTTTTTCCTGATTAGTGTTAGAGCTTCAACAGGAAGCTGCCTTGCTGATGTTTTAATTTCTTCTTGTGCAGGTCACAATCCAAATTGATTGTCAACCAAGTTATCTATCTTTCATCACAAGGTTCAATAATTCAAATCTTCTCCCAACTATAACAACCCCACCTTGTTCAGCAAGCAACACCAAATATCTCTCATTCTCTCCCAATGGAATCACTATATGAAGGATTTTTTTACCCTTCGGGATCGAAAAATTCGAACTCCGAAGAACAAATTCATCAAGCTCCTTCGGTTTCAGATTCGGAAAGTGGAATTTCCGGTATTGAAACCGAGCAACGACGATACCGTGAGTTCAACAATGACCTCATCAAAGTTCATCGGGACGACAAACTCTACGAGGTTATTGAGAAGAAGTTGGTTTCGAGTTTGACTTGTGTAGGATTGAATGCTCAAATTGAAGCCCTTCATAGGATTGATTATAATTCTAGCATCATCAATCAAGCAAAATTTCAGTGTTTTTGTGTTTATGCTAGAGCCACGAAGGAAACCCGTCGGGGCGACCCGAATGTTAAATATGCTTGGTTTGGTGCCTCCAAGGATGACATTAACAACATTCTCGTACATGGTTTTGCTCAATCTTCGAATCGCGGGGTACATGGTCGTGGCATCTATCTCTCTCCGGCCGATCACCCTTCCGAAAGGTAATAGAGTCGTTTTTCTTTTTTATTTGTTTCCCTAGATGCTTAAATTACGGTGTGCACCCTAAAGTACGTCAAATCAGTTTCATCCCTATGTATAGGCAAAATTATATAGGGGTATACTTAGGGTATATATGTTCTATGGGGATGAAATTTGGAGTGGGATTTGTGGTTGAAATTGGATATGACGTATTAAAAAATATAAAGTAATTATCAAATCAATGAATGAATGGTTAAAAATAATGAGAGAGAAAAAGTAAATTTAATTTGTATAGAACAAGTACTTAGAATTTTAAATATAAACTTTATTTTTTCAACTATTTTTGTCAAATTTTTTTAATTTGTGTGAAAATCAAAACAAACTTCAGTGAGACGGAGGGAGTGTTATTGGTGTAAATTTTATGCTAATGGGAAATTTCCAATGTAACAGTATGCAATTGTCTGTTGCTGATGATGATGGCCTAAAGCACCTATTGCTTTGTCGAGTTATACTGGGAAGGTCGGAGGCCGTATGTCTTGGATCAGAACAGTGCAACCCGAGCTCGGAAGAATTCGATTCGGGATCGATGATTTAGCATCTCCAAGGAAGTACATTGTTTGGAGTAGTCGCATGAATACTCATATCTTGCCTGAATTTGTCATCAGCTTAAAAACCTCATCAAATTTTCAAGGCGAGGACAAATTCAAGACTTTTATCTGTCCTGATACCATAATTGAATCAGTTAATTCAAAAAGTTAAGCTAATAGATCAATTCACATCGATATCATTAGTTATCTTTGTTACTTTAAATTTTTAGATTGTAATTGAATGATTGTACTTGCAGCGAATGAAAAGACGTCGCGTCATCTAAGGATACCGAAATCAGCTTGGATGCCATTTTCGGATCTCATAATCGCACTTTCCCAATACTTGCCTGCTCCGACCGTCCAATTGATCGCCAAGCATCACCGTAACCTAAGAGTATGTATTTCCACTCTGCACGATGTAAATTTCGTCGTAGAATGCCTTTTCTCGTAGTTTATAGTTCTTGTTTGTTGGTACATAGGAAAAGAAAATAACACGGCGTGAACTGATTCAGATGGTGAGATCCGTTGCGGGAGACAAGCTGTTGGCTGAAATTATAAAATCTCATAGGAATAAGGTATCTTCCGGTCATGGTCCCACTACCATTCAATCTAACAACGTTAAATTTTTTTTTTTAAAATAATAAAAATTTACTCGAACAGATACTTTGTTATTGACACAGATCAAGATATAGCGAAGCAGCAGCTGAAGTTGTAACTAAGAGCAATAGAGGGAAGATACTGTTGTACCAAGTACTCGTTCCTACGATAGTACTGCAAATATTGAACAAGAGCTAGGTCGACGTCGAAGTAAATATCGCTTGTGTATAGCCATAGGTTTGAGGACGGCGTGTTAAAAGACTAAATAAACTCGTTGATGGCTTACTGTAGTTAGCGTGTGTTCTTCTACATGTTTACACATTTTTATATACTTTTTCCAACTCTGCTCATTCTTTCTCTTATTTTACATCTACATATCTCGTGGGACCTATCTGTACTACACAAATTTCCACCATTCAACTACACTTATTCTCTCTCCTATATCACATAAAAACACATAAAAATCTAGTTTTACACACATTATCCTAATGGTTCAACATGTGTAACGTTCTTGATTAATTAAGGTCTATAGTTAGCCAACATACCTCCACTTAAATATGCTTAAATCACATGAAATCCGAGATTGTGCAAATCATAAGTATCCTTTAATTTTATGCATCGATTTTTTTTTCCGCTCTAAATTTTATAGTGTTAAATTGGTGGTCTAGCTTTGGTTTAAGTGTCACAAACAAACCATTACAGCATTACTTGACTAAAATCAATGTTACATAAATCTATATGTTCCATAATTTTAGGTTTTAATTGAATTCCAATTAAAAAACAGTTATTTGGACAACAATTTAGTTACAATTTTATTGTACCACTAAGAATATATCATGCATACTGGTGGTTATATATGTTTCTTTATTTATTCATTTTTTTGTAATTCAATAATATGTTTTAATTTCTTGATTTTTGAAATATTGACAATTATTTTAGAAGTTATAAAAGTTATTGGAGAAGGTTTCATCTTTTAATTTTAAGTTGCAATCATGTGATTACTCATTTGAAAGTCATGTTGACAATAACCATTTTTTTTAAACTGTAGTCTCGATTTTACATGAGTTTGGTAATTAAAAAATATATTTTATAGATTTGCAAAATCATATGATATGTAGGAAATCTTAGCTTTTTATATTAAATTATGTTACCATTAATTAAGGATAATAGTGAATCATGTGCACAATAATTTTTTATTTATTTTTATTTACCACAGTATTTAATTTACACAGCTTTACTCTCGTGCAACGCATGGGCTGAAAACCAGTTTGGTACATTTCATGGTCTCCACAAACATATAGATGATAATATATTTATGTAACAAAATATTTGTGTAACAGAAATTATAAAGAGACAATCAAGTCATCAAGCCATGAACTGATAATTAGAGTTCCCCGACCCCGGAGCTTTATAGCCTTATAGGGGACCTAGCTAATTAGAAATTTCTAGAAACTATTGTCCTCAAATGTACTATTCTTGAAAGTTCAAGGACTAAACATGCAATCAAAAGAAACAGCTACAAGAATTAATCGCGAGCACACGACCAAAATGTTCAAGATGTTGAATTTGATAATTCCATAGTTGGATTTTCTTCTAGAAATAAGAAAGAATTTCATGTGAAAAGGATAAATAACTCCAAACACGTTATGGTTTTTCTAATAGATTTTAGGTGAAATAACTAAGACAGAACTCATTAATAATAATATGTAAACAAAAATCTCATTAATAGAAGACACGTGACGAGTTATATAATCACATATAATTAAAATCTCATTAATAATAGTATTAATAGGTTAATGATTTTCATTCATTACAATTACAATATTCATTTAAAGCGCAAAGAAATAGATTTGAAATATATTTTATTTTTCAAAAAATAATTCTCAAATTAGTGTGAATTTATCACCAAAGAATTGAACTCATGTTGTTGTTTCATCTATCATATAATGTGTTAGTTACACAGCATATCCAACATTTATGGAAGGCATATTCCACAAAGTTTGGTGAGGGTTCCTACATGATATATTTTGTTATTATCATCTCCCCTTTTTAATCTCATCTTTGGAAAATTGAGAATTCAAAAAACCTAATTATAAGCTTCCTTAACGGCACATTTTGTCCAATGTGTGACACTCCTTTTTATTATCATCACAACCCCATGTTAAAGAAGGAGTGCAAATAGGTTAAATTACATTAAATGGTAACATAGTGTCACGTTCCAAATATGCATAGAAATCATGTACCATAAGTGCATCGGTCGTAATCAAGTAATAAAGTGAATATTTTGAGTTTGGGTTGCCGGACTCAAAATGGGTAAACATATTTGCACACATGAAATTAATTAAACTAGGACATGAAATGGGTAAACAATAATTGATACTATAAATATATAAATTAATTAAACTATATATATTAAGATTCACCAATCATCCCAATATTATACAAATTTAGCTCATAGCGAAGAAATTAAAACATCAATTCATAAAAAGTGCTAATGGAAGAAATAAACACATGAACAAAGGACAAGAAATCTCCCTTTGAAGTGCTAAGTTGTGATGTACTTTTCACATTCATCCATCTTGTCCTCTTGATTTCATTATCTTCTCCTCCAAAAATTCATCTTCCAAAATAACCCAAAAAAGCTAAACTACAAACTAGAGAGGGGCAAAAAACAAAAAGAAACTAAGAAAATGGAGATGAAATGTGCCCTAAACTCCCATTTTTTCTCCAAGCCAAGATCCCCCATTTGAAGCGCTAGAATCCCTCTTATAAAGATGGCCTAGTTGTGGGAGAAAATAGAACAAAAAGGACCCCAAGAATTGGGGTAAAAGAAAATAAAAGAAAATCCCCGATTGCTAGTTTTTAAAGCTGTGCGGCCACACAGCACATTTTGAAAATGAGCCAATACACTCTGAACTTCAAATACATTAACTTTTGTTAGGAAATTCGGAATTAAGATCCGTAACAAGCTTTGGAATCCTCTTTCTGTTGACCACAAGAAAAGTTTCCAAAAAGCTCTTCAAAAATTACATCCAAGGTCCTCCATCTTTTGGTATGTTCCATTTTAATCCCCAAACTTTTGGATTTTTGGCATTCTTGATCCTTTTTGCTTTTCTTTTTTCTTGTTCTCTTCCACATTTGGGATATTTCACCTACAAACACAATATTTATATACAATGTAGTAGAAATCCACTTATTTAATTGATAAAATATCCATTTAAAAACAAAAATAAGTGTGTAAAATGCATACTTATCACATAGTAATTTCTTAGGCCTAGTGTTCTAATAACGACATGTGGGCATGAAAGCGGGAGCGAATTTCATAGTCATTATAAATGAGGAAAGCATGCATGAAAGATACTTTCAACATTGAAATATTACTCAATGTGGTGTCTTTGCTTGCTCGCAAAGTTTGCACTTCATGCGTGAATGAGTTATAGAATTTCAACTGTGTATATGTGATTGTTATTACTGTTTTCGAATTATCCCTTTGTATTACAAAAATTAATTATACGAGACGATAAGTCTTAAATTAGGGTTGTTCAAGGAAGTTTAGTTTGACAAATGAAGGATTAAAAACAGGGGTGATGCTACACGCACTTCAGGTTTCACATCGAAGTTTTCATCCCCCTCATATCGAGGGTGGAATCATTCATTGATGAGGATGGTCCTATCTCCTCATTGTTGGAACTCCTCATCTCCGTGCTGGACCTAAATTTGATTTTAAATTTCAAAATATAAGTCTTATCTGGTTGGAAAATACCCCGAGAACTCCTTAACTACAACACTCCCTAGAACATGAGAACAAAGACATTACTCTTCCTCCTATTAGTGCAGTGTATATACTCCTAGTGGCTAGTGTACACATAGTACTTATGAAAATATTATTAATTATTTTTTTATTATAATAACATGGAGTTTAACCTACATGATTATACTACTACAATAAATATGTGGTACAATCTTATTTTTCTACACATCACATGATATCATCTCGCCTCTAAAGTCGATTACCATGTTATTTCTTTGCCAACTTCTATATACAGTACATCGTCGAAATGGAAATTTCCATTATAGAACACAAGTGAGGCTTCGATTACGATTCCTTAAGGAAATATGAGTGGTGACACGTGTCACCAAATCCACGATAATCAAATGATTTTCCAAGTTGGAAGCGACAAAAGTGTCGGGTTTGGTAATGTTTCATTATTTAAGTTAATTAATGATCACTATATAATGTTTCAACGAGTTGTTAACGACTTTTTATTTTATTCCACTTAACTTTTATTTTTTCCCCCAAAGTGTAAAGTGCTTTGCTTTTGCTCATAATAATTTCAATTGTAAATTGAAATTAGGATGTGTTTGATTGTATGGAATTTGGTGAAAAGGAAAATATTTTTCATAAAAATTTTAATTTTCACTTTATATTTGATGCAAAAATGGAAATGAAATTTAAATTATATGATACAAACACTTTAAACTTGTTTTTTTTTTTTTTTTGTCAATTCCATGGAAAATGAATTCTTTGTGATAGGGTGGTTTTTGTGCTCCATCTTATATGGAAACTCTCTTTACAATCAAACACACCCTTATAGTTCGGACTCAACAATATTATCACTTTTGAGTCTATACAACCATCGATCAAATCAATTATAATGTTAGATGATGGGCGTTTATACACACGCAATAATATATCGCAAGCATACGTGTCGTACAAGTAATAAAATGGACTCAATGAATCCGGATATCGATCCCACGATGATTGGTATTTGTAATTGAATCACTTATTCTAATATAAAGAAAATGAAGAAGGAAGGAAAAGGGAAACATACAATTGATATGTGGAGGTGGATTAACTAAACTAAACTAAACTAATAAAGCAATTAAGCTACAACCTAGCTAGAATGACATGTATGGGGATGAATGGAGATATACTCGGATTAATGGATAGTTGGGATTCATGACTTCATTCAACCGTAATCTAATCAATTTCAATGCCTAACCTCTAGATTATGCACATTCTCAATTGTTAGACCCCAACTTTCCTATTTTAGCCCATTATCTCTCTTGAGCGTCAAACTCGCTCTAATTAGTTGATTCAACCTACTACATCTCTGTGTCGATATGTTATCAACTAACCACATTACTCGTTGTAAAAGTAGCTCAAATGGTTATTTAGGATTAGAGGTATATTTCCATCCTCTACAAAAACCTATAGTGATTACTTCGTGGTCTAATGTATGCACTTTCTCTCAAGTAGATACACAAATCACAAAGCATTCAAATGGTGATCAATTATTCAAATGAGATCAAGCTCAAAAATAATCATGCAATGGAATGAACAACCATTCTAAATCATAAACAAATTCATTGATCAAACTAGGTTAAAATCCATTGATCATCTCAACATATACAATATATACTAGCTCAACATGAAGATAATACAAGACATAAATAAATACAACACAAATGGAAGATAAAATGGAAAGAAATAAGATTTAAGGATTAGATTCCCCCTTAGAAGAAGTGAAGAACCCTCCATCTTGAATTCTCCAATCTCTTCCATCTCCTCTTGATATCTTCATCATTCTCCCCAAGTGGTAATCCCCAATCCAAACCCAAAAGAAAAGAAAAGGAAAAGAAAAGACGAAAAAAAGAAAAGAGAAGAGAAAAGATGGAAAGAGGAGAAAGGAAATAAAACCTAAATCTAATTCTAAAACTAAAGAGGTGGATCAAGAATGGGGCTTGAAATGGTTTGTATAAGCCCCCAATTTTGTGTCTCAATATATGCCCAAAAACCCCTTAAAATGGTGAAAGAAATGGCATTTTTGGGCATTTTTGGGTAGGAAAAATGCCCGTACGGCATAAAAATATCTCTTATGGATGTACAAAACAAACTGCTAAAAATCGATGCCCGAACTTCAAATGGCCAAACTTTTATCCGAAACTCGGAATTGAGATCCGTAAAAAGCTTTGGAATCCACTTTCAATGATCTTTTAGTTGAGCACAAGAAATGTTTCCAAAAAGTTCTTCAAAAATTGCATCCAAAGTCCTCCATCTTTTGATGCATTTCATTTTAGTCCCAATACTTTGGATTTTTTGACATTCTTATCCTTTTTTCTCTTCTTTTTCCTTTTTCTCTCCCACATTGAAGATATATGCCTACAAACACAATAAAAACATATAAATAAGTAGATATCCATTCGAACTAGTGATAAATAATTCGTTTAGAAATATAAATAAGTGTGTACAGTGCACACTTATCATTAGACATGCACTACAAGAAAGGTTTAGTTTCACTTTCTATAAAAAGTTCAAGGAGAAATTGTTGAAATTCGATCTCACAAAATTGAAACATAGGAACAAAATTGAGTCTCAAAGGGTTAGCAAAATCCACAATTACAAGATATACTAATTTACAATTGGAAAAGCAAATTACATGGAAATTAAGTACATAAATCGCAAGCTAAGTAAATGATAAACTAAATAATTATGTCATCATCAATGTCTTGATTTCTTTGTTTTACACATCTTGCTTTGGAAATGTTTACTTTCTCCATTGTGTAACCACACACTAACTTTCTCGACGGTTAAATTTCACATGCTAGATAGGGTGATAACCCTTATGTTGATAACTCCAAGATCATGGATATTAGAGTAGCTTTCTACCTACACTAGTACACAATTGATTTTGGGTGTCGCCCATTGGGTGGCGGTTATATGTGAAAACGCCACTCAAGAATAACGGGTGGCGGTTGTTAGAAAAATCCGCCACCCAAAATGCATTAAAACAAAAAAAAAAAATTGATCTTTAATAATAGGTGGCGGTTTTTAGACAGAACCGCCACCTATTATTTTCGGGTGGCGATTCTTACCTCACAACCGCCACCCAATATCCTAATTTCAAACTCCAACCTATTATTTTCGGGTGGCGGTTCTTACCTCATAACCGCCACCCAATATCCTAATTTCAGACTCCGCATAATTAGATTGTAGAAAACACGGTACCCTTTAACTTCTTTTCTCCCCTTTGCCCAAACACTCATCCCGACAACTCTCTCTCTGATACTTTTTTTGCCCAAAACCCTATCACTCTTTTTGCTGAAATTGTGTTTGGTTTTCAAAGGTGAAAGGGAGTGGCTTTTTTAGATAGATCAAGGAAAAGAATCAAGGATGAAAGTGAAGAGAAAATGAAGTATTCAAGGGCAAAGATAGTGGAAGCTCAAGAAGCAGTATAGTTGAAGAGAGCGAGAAGAAGTCATCGGTAAGGCCTTATGTCCGATCCAAGATGCCTCGGCTCCGGTGGATGCCAAATCTTCATCTCCGCTTTGTTAATGGCTGTTGAAAGGCTTGGGGGGTCAGATCTTTATCGTCATGTGAAGAGCCATTTGCAGGTATAATTTTGAACTATTTACAAAACTTAAAAAAGTATAAATGCACCTAAGTAAATTAAAAAGGGTAGAGTAGATATCTCTCATGTCTATTTTTGTTTTGTTTATCGTCACAGATGTATAGAAGCAAAAAGAACGATGATCCATCCAATTAGGTATTAGTTTATTTTTTTATACTTTTCACTAATTCTTTTCCTTATTTAATGTACAGATATGTAAGTTTAATGTATAGATCTTGATTTTTTATGTATAAATCTGCAAGTTTAATATAGAGATCTTACTCTTTTGCCTTCATCTTACTCTTTTGGTTTTATGTTATTTGCAGTAGTTAGATCCGACTGGTTCTTCTTTTTTTAAAAAAAAAAAGAAATTGGTTTTAGGTGGCGGTTGTTAGCAGTAGAACGGCCACCCGAAGGTGTTTTTTTTAAAAAAATTGGAATGGGTAGCGGTTCTTTGATTAACAACCGCCACCCGTTGTTTTCTAAAATAAAAAATATATATAAATTAAACATTTGGGTGGCCTTTTTTTGAACCGCCACCCTTTCTTCGACTTTGGGTGTCGCCAGTTTGGGTGACGGTCAAAGAACTGCCACCCGAAGTGCAAAACAACCGCCACCCAATACTGTTTCTGTACTAGTGCTAATGGGGTGTTCCTTGATGTCTCCATTCGCGAGACGTGTTTGCATAAGAAATCACTCAATAACTCATATTGTTTTCCTGTCTTAATTCTTATCTCTCTCATCCTAGCTAGGTGGTTTCCTATCTTCATGATCGATTATAAGCGCCACGCGACTTGTTTCCCTGACTTGATTGTTGAAACGTGGAATCTCATTTCATTAAAATTAAGTTTCTCTTTTATCTCTTCTCCTAGTACTTGTGTGTTGAGTCAACACATTCCCCGGCCATTTACTATTCTAGTAGGATACACATTCCTCACCAAAGAAGAAGATTTGTTATATAGATTAGAGCTCTACTTTATTTTTATTTTTATTTTTTTGTTAATACGAAAAATGTTCCACGCATCTAACTTTTGGAAAAAAAAAATGAATATCAACTTTCGTTTGTAAGTCCCAATATTTGAATGTTGACCCTGATCACCACTATACAGTATATGACCAATGACAAGGAATCGATAACTCGACAATGGTCCTTGCTAAAGCATTGTCTATTGACACGTTATGCAACAACCGAGTTGCTATCTTAATCACAAAGCACGGCCACCTGTATTAATTATAAAGATAATAATCCAATAACAACAACAATTGTATTTCCACGTGTGAACTCAAACAGTCACACACTTGCGAACACTACATGCACCTGCGTTACGTCTAAACCAAGTAATAATCCTGTGTGTGTACACACTATCACACACATTCATTAGGTGTAGTTAGGTTGTATTTCACACAGAACAACTGTAGAGAAACCAGCTCAAAAGCCCAGAGTTCAAAGTAAAGTACCTGTAACAACAAACTTGTGCTCCAGTAAATTTTTTAATTTAATTAAGAAATTGTGATAAGAATATTTAGTAAATTTAATGTTTATTTAGTAATGACTACAGAGATCACAAGATATATAGAATAGTGAAATGACATGAGGTTGATATAGAAGTTTGACACTAATTATACGTAGTAAAATCTAGTTTTTAAATAAAGAATATTAAATAAACACGTACAGGTATTGACACGGTAATGAAATTAAAGTATGACTTAGTACATGAATTAATGTAAAATTTTAATTGGAAAAAATCAAACCAAACATAAGCAAGTCATTGAATTTTTAGTGTATTTTAAAATTAATTTAGTGTATACTTTTTATTTTATTTTATTTTTGTTTTTGTGAAGTCATTAAGTACCTATTTGGTCTAACTACTTTAGTTATAATAATAAGTGCAATACGAGTTGAAAATTATTTTATTTTATGAACAATAATACCCGTACAATATCTTATACTCTTCCCATCTTACAAAGATAAATTCGTCTTCTATTTTTACTCATATGAAAAATATAGTCCTATATATGTCTATGCATGTGCATCTGATTTCTTGATTTTCTCATTATACTATCCCCTTGTTCAAAGTGCCTTTTATTGATAAAAATACAGTATCAACATTTAATGTAAATTGTAAATTTGCAAAAAGAACTAAAATTTATTTTCCTAAGAACATCTCCAACAATTTCTTTAAATGCAAAATATTCTTTATTATAAGAGAGAACGGGTAAAATTAAGCTCCAATAGATTCTTTATTTTAACATTTTAGAATAAATAGAGGGTTTGACTCTTCAAATTTGGAGAGCCAAACCCACTCTCTATTATTTAATGTTCACAAGTTTCAATACTCTTTTATTGATTTTGCTAAACTACAACTAATTTTATTGGTCAAATACAACTAAAATTATAAATATTGATTAAAAAAAAAAAGCATGCAATAATTGTTTATTGATTTAAGCAAAATAAAGAGTATAAATAGAGAGCTTGTTGGAGTTAGTTAAAATTTTTACTTTCTAAATCAAAATATACTCTCCATAATATGAAAGAAACTCTTTAAAAATAAAGAGATTGCTGGAGATGCTTTAACAATATTACTCCAATTAAAACTTCATAATCAATGTGAAAATTAAATTAGAAATATTTTTGTGGAAACGCGTAACTATTAATTCTACTCTTAATTACTTTTAAAAAATCTATTCTTAATTAATGTCTTCGTTAATAATCCCACACATTATTCAATAATAATAAAATTTTAATTATGTTGTTATAAATATTTAATAATTAAGTTCTTAACTTGCCTTCAATCTTTATATTAAGAAAACTGGAGTGCCAATGAGGCACATTGCCATGTTGGCACTCCTTTAGTCTTTAGTTAATTTTTTTTAAATCGTATTTAGAAACAAACATTAAATGATATTTAATAATTTCATTTTCTTATTTAATTTATTTTTAGTTCCATATTTTTTATTTTTTATTTATATTTCCAAGTTGACACTCATTTATTATAAATAGACGAAAAAACTGATTTGCAAACAAACATTAAATGTACATTTAATAATTTTATTTTTCTTATATAATTTATTTTTCTTTTCTTATTTAGTGTGTGTGTGTATATATATATATATATATATATATATCTCTCTCTCTCTCTATTAAAAAATTTAAAGTGCCAATTATGCACTTTGCCACATTGGCAGTGCCTAGCTGGCACATGATTTTTTTAGAAAAAATAATTAAACGAATTGGTAAGTACACTAATTGTCCATTCATTTTTGTCCAAAATTAAACATCCGTTAAGATATAAATTTTGTATAACTTATATAGGGATTAATTAAATAAATAAGGAAGATTTTTCTATTTTTATGGCACGCGCCTATTTAAAAAAGAAATTTCAATTGTTTAATGCGGATAACTTTTCTTTTGTATTAAACAAGTGATTTCATTATTTTCATTTAAATACAAAATGCGTTTAATTTTTTACTATTATTATTATCTAACTATATATAAACATAAATGAGCCATGTTGGATGTGATTTCATTATTTTAATTTAATTATAAATGCACTTATATTTTTTGTTATTATTATTATCTAACTATATATAAAAAGAAATGAATTACGGTGGACAGTTCCAACTTTGTGGATGTTATTATTATTTTTTAAATAAAATATTATTTCATATTCTATTTTTAAAAACAAAAATTTTTATGTTAAAAAAATGGAGTGCCAACTAGGCACTGTGCCAAGTTGGCACGCATTTATTTAAACTAAAAAAAAAAGTTTTATTTTGAAAACAAACATGAAATATACATTTATTATTTTATTTTCCTTATTTAATTTATTCTACTTTCTTTATTTAGTATTTTTTTCTCATTTTATTTTTATATATTTATTTTAATTTTTATATAAATTTTAATTTGGGAATTATAAATATATTTTAAAATGAATTATATACAAGCATTAATAAAAATGTGATATTATAAGATCAAAGTTGTAAATTACAATGGTGCTTGAATTATTTTAAAAAATAAAAATTAAATTTTTATATACATTTTAATTTTTGATATATATATATATATATATATATATATATATAATTAATAGAAGTTTGAATGTCAACTTGGTACAATGTCACCTTAACAGTTTATTTTTTGTTTAAAAAATAATTCTTATTGATTTAAAAATATTAAATAAAAAATATTTTTTATTAATTTTTACCATGTTAAAATGATAGTTTTAAATAACTTTTAATGGTAATGTGCATTAGGGGTTCAATTATTAGAAAATAAATTTTTTATTTAGTTCAAATTTTAATACATTTCCATAACCATTTTTTAGAACCTCTACCGATTATACCTGCACAGTAAGCCACATATGGTTTACAACAAAAGTCACACATATTTATGACAATGGTAAACTAAAAAATATGGTTGGGGATCGAAATATTTTCACATATTTCCATTGTCGAATTCGTAGTTTTAACATTTTTTTAATTCATAGTTTTAATATTTTTAAACAGATCATAATTTCTCCGTGCATCGCACAGGTGTAATACTAGTTAGTATTATTGTCGCTGACGAGATTTTCAATATTAATGTCCAATCATAATAATAAATGAGTATTTATTGATTTTTAATGACTTAAATAAATGAGTATTCATTTAATTCATTTAAATAAGAGAAAGGGCAAAAATAGTACTCTGTCTCCGTAGTTTAGAGTTCTTTTTTTTTTTTTTTTAAGTATAGATCTAGTTTTATTCATTTACTATTATATTCAATTTAATTTGTACGCTGAAAATCATTTAATAGTTTTCGACTTTCAACGATTGTTTAGGCTCATTAATAATAGTGAAATAGAGAAATTTGTATTGTTTATTTTCTCATTAGGTGTGAAAATTAAGAGACCCGTAAAATTGATATGGACAGATTAGTTTTTAGTACTATCTTTTTTTTTTAACCCTTTTTTTGTGGCGCGAGTTCATTTTCCACAACTATATAAACTCACGAACTGACTCCCACGCTTTCGGCTCGTTCAACCAAACTAACCCCCCTTCACCTTCCTCTTCCGCTTTCACACACACACACACAATCTGGAACCATCTCTAGCAAAAAGTGTTTCTTCTTTTCCCGTCCCGTTTCCACACTGTTGTCAACGATTATCATCTGATTTTGCGGGAAAAACTTCAGATAAACAGAGAATTTTGAGAGCGATTCTGAAGGGAATTTGAAGTTGCAGCTTAATCATGTCTACGCGTGAGGTGCTCTCGTCCTCCCGGAGTTTCAACAGCTACAGCAACAGCAATCTAACAGAAATCGCGGCTCGAGTCGTCGATGAATTGAAAGTAGAAGAAAATTCTGAAGATTTCTATGGAGAAGTTCACCACAACGAAGAATACGATAATTCCAGAATTGAATTAAAAGGAGACGATAACGAGAACGAAGATTTTGAGTTTGCGTTTCTGACAAGAGAATCTCAAATTTCTTCTCCGATTTCCGCTGATGAAATTTTCTGTAACGGAAAAATCCGAGCCGTTTCCCCATTTTCCAGTGGCGGTTTATTGATTGGAAACGGCAACACCGAGCGTGAAAATCACGGGGTAAATGGAACTGAACATGCGGGTTCAACAACGGGTCTGGGTGAGACGATTCGGATTCCATTGAGGAAGTTATTCATGGAGGAAAGGGAAACGGCGTCGTCTGGATCGTCTTCAGAAGCCGACGAGCTCGACGGCGTTCCGCCGGATACCTACTGCGTGTGGATGCCGAAAGCTCCGGCTAAGGATGCAGAGGCGGAGCGGTGTACGAAAAGTAATTCTACCGGCACTTCTAGACGGTGGCGGTTTAGAAACCTCTTGCACAGGAGCCACAGCGACGGCCGTAAGGACACTTTTGTCCTTTTCACTCCCAGTAAACAGAGAGAAAATGAGAAAATTGGAAAGGATAAAGAGACGCCGGTGGTTACAGGAAAACAGAAATCGACAGCGTTGGAGATGGCGGCGCAGTATTCTAAGAACAGAGCCGATCGTCGTAAATCGTATCTACCATACAGGCAAGATCTCATCGGGTTCTTCTCTAACGTAAATGGTTAGGAATCTGCAGCATTGTGTATTTGACAAAATTGCCATCTTTCATTTTTGTTTTCCCTTAAATTCGAATCAATTACTGATTTGCACATTATTAGTGGTGCTTTCAGTGAATTAGTAATTATTTTCTATGGAATCGATCAGTTTCTACTGTAATTGACAGAGTAATTTGTCTGGTGAGCATTGAGCTCACAGAAAATTGAAATTTTTGTTTCTCTGAAGTTATATGTACAAGTACAAATGGAGATGTGAAGTTGCTTTCATTAATATATGTTTTTCTTTTAAATTTTAATTTAATCTATTTCTGATTTAAATGTGGAATGAACTTTAATTTTTAATTCTAAGTACTTACGCCCTCCGTCCCACAAAAATAGGCTTATTGGCTTTTTCACATAGTTAAAAAAAAATCAATTAATATTGCTGAGAAGGTAAAACTTAAGGATATTTTTCTAAAATACTCTTCAATTTATTAATTATTACACTCTAGTAATTTTATTTTATGTTATTAATAATAGTGAACATTAAATAAGGACATATAAAACAACTAATAATTTAGAAGGAAATATGACTATTTTTGTTAGACAAATAAAAATAACTAAGCCTACCTTTATGGGACGATGGGATGGGAGTATTTACTATTTATTACTTAACCATTTCTGCTGTTAATAATGATCATCATTGTATATATTCAAAGCTCACTTAATGTATCGCATTGCGGTCCCAACCGGAGTAAAGGAGGGTTGCGATGGGTTGGCGGCGTAAAGCTTTGCCAAATCTATGAGATGGGCGAATGAGGAAAAAGCGTTAGGCGTTCCCTCTTTGGACAGCGTATTGCTGCAGGACAGGGTGTAGTGATAAATTGGCAGGAGTGCGAGCTAGAGTACCCCGGCAACGTCACATCACATCGGCGCCGGTGTGGCGAAAAATAGGCAAGGAGTTCTCAGCGTTTTCATGGGCGAGCGCCCGGGTAAAGAGATTAGTCAGTAAAGATAAGGTTCGTTTAGCCTCTTGGAACATAGGATCTTTGGCCGGTAGACTAGCGAGGGAATCGGAGGTGATGAATAGGAGAAAAGTTGATATTTTATGTCTCTGAGGAGACTAAATGGGTAGGAGAAAAGAAGCCAGAGAGGTAGTGCCTTGGGGGGATAAAATTATGGTATCTTGGTATGGATAGGAGCAGGAGCAGGGTGGGCGTCGTTGTTTCTAAGGATTTGGTAAAGAGCGTGGTCAAGTGGCGTAATGGCGATAAGTTTTTCTTGATTAAAATGGTAGTAGGAGGCGAGATTATAAATATATTTGGTGTATCACGCCTGCAAATAGGCTTGGATGATGCTACTAAGAAGAAGTGGAAGATTTAGATGAGGAAGTCAGCGTATACCTATTGGAAAAGAAATTTGCTCGGTGGGGACCTTAATGGGCGTATGTAGGTAAAGTCGAGATGGCTTTGATAGTGTGCATGGGGGTTATGGATTTGGGGATAGGAATATCATGGGAGATATTATTTTAGATTTTGCCATGGCGTATGATTTAAGGGTAGTGAATACTTGGTTTGATAAAGGAAACTCATTTGGTGACATATAGGAGTGGGACATGTGCCTTGATTGACTATTTCTTGACTCAGCATGAGATAAAAATATTTGTAAGGATTGCAAAGTTATTCAGGGAGAGAGTGTTGCCCACGCCAACATAGGCTCCTAGTCTTGGATATTCGCGAAAGGAGAGTGCGAAAAGAGATTGGTGAAAGTCGAGGAGAGAATTGGGTGAGTGGAGGTTAAAGGAAATTTGGTTGTCGGTTTTTAAAGATAGGTTGGCTAAGAGGTCAATTGGGGCGATGGCGAAAATGCTAATCTGACATGGGAGTCGATATCACATAGTGTAAAAGAGGGTGCTCTGAGATACTTGGGTGTCAAGCGTAGTGCACCCAGGAAAGGAATCTTGGTGGTGGGCCAGGAAGTAAAGGTAGCGGTTCAGAGCGAAGAGGGAGAGTTATAGAGAGCTTCTGAAATGCGAGGGGATAGTCGGGTGTATGATAGGTATAAAGATGCTAAAAGACAAGCGAAGAAAGTCATACGAGATGCTCGAGCAAGGTCCATGAAGGATTATATCGAGCTGGATACAAAGAGGAGAAAATGCCATTTTAACATTGCGAAAATGAGGGAGAGAAAGAGTAGAATTTGAATGGTGTAAGGTGTATTAAGGATATGGATGGGAATGTGTTGGTAAAAGGCAGGAGATTAAACAGCGGTGGAGAAAATTATTTTGATAAAGCTGTTTAATGGGGATAATACTACTTGACCTTGGTGATATTGATCCCCTTACATGACCAACCGGGTGTTCGCTCGAAGGATCGGTGAAAGCGAGGTTAGAAGGTTTTAAGAAGAATGAAAGTTAAGAAGAATTTTGTCGGTCAGGATGGTATACCAATTGAGGTTTGGAAGTGTATGGGGAGTTGGGTATAAGGTGGATAACCAAACTCTTTAACAAGATACTGGCGTAGTGGCCAAATGCACGAGGAATGGAGGAAAAATGCGGTGATACCATTATATAAGAATAAGGGTGATATCCAAAGTTCCAATTATAGAGGAATAAAACTTATGAGTCATACTATGAAGTTATGGGAGAGTAATTGGCGTAGGTTGAGCGCATTATCCCTATTCGGATAATCGAATTGGGTTTATGCGGGTCGATCGACTACGAAGCAATTCACCTATTGCGACAATTAATGGGAAAGTATAGGGCTAGCAAAAAAAGATTTACATATGGTTTTATCGATCTTGAAAAAGCATGATAGAGTATCTAGGGATGTGCTCACGGTGGGTTACGATAAAGAAGAATGTACCTCTTAAGTACATAAATATAGTCAGAGATATATGCGAGGAGTTATTTACGAATATTAGGGCGAGCGATGGGATGGCTGATAGCTTTCCAATTACGATAGGATTACATCGAGGCTCTGCACTTTCAGTCCTTTTTGTTTGCTATAGTTATGGATGAGCTTACGAGACATATTCAAAATGAGGGTACCATGGTGTATGTTATTTGCAAGCGATATAGTCTTAGTGGATGAAACAGGCGGTATAAATGATCGATTAGAACTATGGAGACATACTTTAGAGAGCTCGTGGTTTTAGGTTAAGCGAGATCAAGCAGAATATATGGAGTGTTTGTTTAGTAGTAAGCATAGAGTGGATCCTCTTGTGGGTGAAACTAGGTAGTGAGGTAGTGCACAGAAGAGAGATAGCTTTCGTTATTTAGGATGCGTAGTTTCAAACCAATCTTGACATAAAAGGTGATGTAAATCACGGGATTAATGTTGGATGGATGAAGTGGAGAGGTCTTACAGGATTCTATGTGATCGTACTATGCCTTTAAAATTAAAGGAAAATTTATAGAAGCAGTTGTAAAGCCAGGCATTACTATATGGTAGCGAGTGTTGGGCGATTAAGAAGGTAGATGAACACAAATTGAATGTTCTTGAGAAATCGTATCTTTGAGGTGGATGTGTGGTAAGACTAGGAAGGATAAAATTACCAATGAAGATATTACGTAGTAGATTAAGTCGCCCGATTGAGGAGATAAGATGAGGAGAAACGATTGAGATGGTTTGGACACATCACTTTGCGGAGACACGAGAATGCACCGTGAGAAAGAGTAGAGAGTATTAGGGTAGGAAATATAAGGAAGGTAGAGAAGGCCAGATTCTAAGCGTGGATGCAAGTCGTTCGTCTGGAATATCTTATTAAGCGGGTAGATGGGCAACTGGCTTTGGATAGGAAGGCGTGGTATAGCAAAGCTTCATACCGCGTCCAAGCGTAGTTCTCATATGGTTCCATACAGCCGACCCCTATCTGTAGGGAATAAGGCTTAGTTTGTTGTTGTTGTATTGTATATATTCCAAAAAAAAATGATCATTGCATTTTTTTTGAAGAATAATCATCATTGTATTAAGTAGGGATCCTGCATATAAAAGATCTACTCGAACACAAACATTGCCTAATAAATAAATATTTTAATATAATACTTACTTATTGCGTATGCCATAAAATTAGTACGGTCTGTATTTTTTCATTGAAAAATCCAATCCCGGAGCTGGCAATTTCCTTACTTTCCAATGTCTTGGTTAAATTTGCCACCAATAATAATAATAATAATAATAATAATAATAATAATAATAATAATAATAATAATAATAATAATAATAATAATAATCTATACATATATAACCAGTATATTTTCCCGCTCATTCTACCTATTTTCTAAATTAAATAATTAATAAAAAATCATATTCCCACGCAAAGGACAATAATCTTGATATTTACCTATTATCTGAATTACATTACATATCCATCTTCACGTGTTAGTCACTGTAACGACAAATTTTGTTTTTGTATTAATAAAAGAATAATACAAAGTGAAATTGTTACAAATTGGAATTTGGAAATTTAAAGTGGACTACATCCCTTGAATTGCGATCCTCTGATTAACGATCTACGGATTGGAGATGAGGGGCCATGCGGCTTGATCCTATGCACCAAGAGATATGATTTGACTTGACTGTTGATGGTTCGGATCTTAGACTCGAAGGCTTTGATCTTCAAGCTTTGATCTGGATCTGAGATTTGGTTGGAGTTTGAAGGTGGCTTTAATCTTCAATGCTTGACCTAAAATTGAGATTTAGATGGAACTTGAAAGCGACTTTGATCTTCAACCACTCCATTTGAATTTAAGATTTGACTGGAAGTTGAAGATGACTTTGATCTTCAAAACTCCACTTGGATTTGAGATTTGTGTTTAACTTAAAGATGACTTTGATCTTCAAGACTGCATTTGGATTTGAGATTTGGTTGGAACTTGAAGACGACTTTGATCTTCAAGACTCCACTTGGATTGATTTGAAGAATTGAAGGGATTTTGATCCCTTCTTTATTCTTCATTGGGTCTTGATTTGATTCAAAGAATTGAAGAGAATTTTAATTCTCTTCTTCTTCTTTGATTTGAAGAATTCAAGAGAATTTTATTCTCTTCTTCTTCATTTCTTCTTTGTAAGATTTCTCTACTGATTTTCCTCATCTTGACCCTTGTTAGGGTTTTTGAATTAGAGAAGACTGTGTTCTCTAATATCTTTCTTTGATTTTGGATTTTTGCCTTGAATCAGAGAAGACTGTGTTCTCTAATCCTTTTTCTTCTTTGATTTGATTTTGATTTGGAAAAGACTTTGTTTTCCAAGTCGTTGATTTGAGCTTTAGATTCAAGAAGATTTTGTTCCTCTTGACTGGTTTCGATTTGAGAGAGTTTGTTCTCTCAAAGTTTTAGAGAATTTCTAAGCTTTCTACTTAGGATTTTCTCTTCTCTCCTTCTTTCTTTTGACCCTTGTTAGGGGGTCCCTTCTACAATGGACCTCATGTCCTATTTATAGGCATTTTTGGATAGCCTTATAACCATTTAAAACTTATCCAAATGATTTGAATGTGTGTTAACAAACCCACTAATTATCTTAACTTAAATGATTTATTTAAATATAATATATTTTAATTATATTTAATAAATCAAATAAATATAAGTTAAGAAAAGTAGGATGGGCCTCGTGGGTTTCTAAATTAAAATTTGGGCTTTAAGTGGATATTTCACATTTGAAAGACTTATCGGGCTAATTAATTGAAATCAACCCAGGTTGGAATTTATTTATGTTAAAAAAAATTTCGATGTCTACAGTCACATTTACCATATCCCCTTCACAAGCTCTTAAGATTTCTACATATCTCATTATTCCCTTATATCTTAAATATATGTCTCCCCGTCCAACGCACGGGTAGAAACACGAGTAATAATAAAATCTACTAGTTTATAGTATTTCTTTCCTAGTGCTACCAATGGTTTTATTTTCTTGATATTATTGCTCGTTTATCCCAGAATTCTCAAGGTGAAGTAAACGTGTTAGAGAATCTATGGGAAACATAGTTAGTAAAATAGCGCCCCGCCCCCAAAAAAGAGAGTTAATTAGCATAAAAAAGTCGACATTTTTATTGAATATTTTAAGCTTATAAGAAAACATTTCGACCATTCACTAAACTAGGTCATTGGATAATGTATTTATCAATGAACAATTCTTTTAGGCAAAAAATCGATGGTAGGTTAATTTGCAGGGATAAGTATGTACATGGGATGCAATTGTCTAAGAATAAAGGGCCATTTGTATAAAGATGTCTAGAAAAAGCAACTTTTTGCTCCAATTACTCCCAAATTACGAGTGTAGCAAACAAGCAGAATAGTCGTAGAACCTTCTCCCCCCAAAAAAAGCTTATATTGCTATAATCATCGCTCATCCATCAACGCAAAAGTTAATTGAATTGTAATTAATAAATCATCTTAATTATTATATTTAATGTGAAATTTAAAATAACAAATTAATTAATATCATATTTTTTTAATTATAAATTAATTAATGTTACATTATTCACAATTGATAGATACAATTTATATGAATATCATTAATTTCTTCTTAAATCAATGTTTGGCATTCGTGTAGCTCATTTCTTTTTTAGTTGACTCTATAGTAAAAAAATATTTTATATTTTTATTCTTCATCTGCTACATCAACTCGTGCCGTGCCATTAGAAATAATGGAGTATATAGAAACTCCACTTTCCACACGAAATTAGAGGCATAATATTTTATTTGTTTCTCCATCAATTGGAAAACTTTTTCAAATTTTCTACCACCTCATCGCCTTTTTCTCCTTTTGGAAGAAACTTTGTGGTGGAGACCCAGATTTCAATGCTATATGATGTGAAATTGTGAATAACATGAAGTAATTTCAAAAGCTTTTGCTAGTGGGATCCTTTAAATAAGTCTCAAAACAGGAAATTGTCACTGATAGACATGCGTCAGAAGAATCATTGGAAGCTACAAATATTGTATTCAGATTAAGAAATTTCGATTAATGTATTTTAAAAAAATATAAATTTAATACTGTTATGTCTCAAAATTACGTGGCACATATGTGGCAGACGTAGGATCTATAATAGTATTTCATTAAAGTTATTGGGCCTCGATAATTGGATCGAGTATACTAGTTAAGCAACGCTTATTGTGCCTCAACCGAGCCCACTACACATTTCAGTCCATCAAGGCCATGTTCACCCATTATCTATATAGAGGTGAGCTCGTTTATTTGCAAACGTATGTCCACAAATAAAACTCTAACATTTCATACACGTCTTACACTTCTAATCGTTAATTTGGCCGTCAGAATCCCTGCAGTCGCTAGAGCCTCCCCTTTTCTAGCGGCCTAGGGCTCTAACGATTGTTACGTGTGCAGTAATACAGGGACGGATCGGGGATGATGATGTTCATTCTTTTGAGGGCAACAAATACTACACAATTTTCTTAAATATAGCCTTATTTAGTCAATTTATATACTTGTTAAATTACACCTTGTTAGTGTATGTGTATTTATGAGTATTTATGAGTTTTGATGTGAAATAGGAGAGAGAATGAGTGGGATTGAGTGGTGGAGATTTATGTAGTACAGTGGGTCCCAGAAAATATGTGGATGTAATTGGTTTGACTTTTGATGTGAATGTGTTAAAATGTGTAAAAATTTGTTAAAAGTTGTAGAAGAACGGGGGCTTATTGTTGAAAATAACAACAGCACAAATCCCTATATTAGTTCTACACTTTATTAGTCAATTTATATAAGTTTCAGTTATAACTGAACGGAAAGCAGGAATGTTCAAAACCTATCGATGGGTTTTTAAGTAAGGAACCATCGGTCATTTGATGGTCAGATTCGGTATTTTTGAAATCATCAGATTTAGAATCGATGGCGATGAAGAGTTACGAATTTTCAAATTTTTCGATTTCCGAGCGTGACGTGGTCAAAATTTTGACAATATTTTTAGCCTAAAAATATTGACAAAATTTTGACCGCGCACGGCTCTGCAGCAAAAATGAAAATTCTGAACTCTTCATCGCATCGATTCAGATCTTCGGATTTCAAAACGATATAACGCCATCAAATACCTTTGATAAGATAAGATCCGGAACCATCGATGGTTCCGGAAACTTTCAGGAACTGAAAGACCCACTTTTTATTATCACTGCAATCAAGTCAAATATAAATTGGGAAATATTTTTCATTTTATAGTGATAATAACTGATGCTTTTAGTACATACTATAGGGCCTATGGACTTTGTAACAGTTCCGGTCCATTTTACACCTACTGGGTACAAACGAGCCCAATTGTTCGCTTCCATTATTCTGAAAATGCTGCCCAGGGGTTCACAAGAGTCGGACCAATCCAGGACTGAGGCCCAATACTCTTCTAAGCTACACATTGCATTAACCAACTAAGGAAACACATCAATGCAATTTTATTACTTACAATTACAGATGATTTGATTGTCCATTACAAATTCTCGAGAGTCCATTTCCCTTATGTTACAATTTGCCCCAAACCCCCTAATCTATCAGCCAAAATTGCAACTTCCACACCTTCTCTTCAACAGCTCATACAAGAGCCGGACTCAACCCGGCTGAGGGCTGCAAACTGGCAGCATAGTCCCGGGCCCACAAGTCGTAATGTACAATTTCCTCAAGTGAAGGCGATGAGACCAATTCCGATCTGTGCTTATCGCAAGTTAGCTCCACAAACTTAAAGATGTCAAGATAACTTATTCTGCATAACACACGGACAGAAACCATTAGCTGTAATTACAATAATGTCTAAAATAAGACATCATCGTTTATCCAAGGCACTTACTTTTCATCGATAAATAGTTCTACGGCTTTTTCGTTAGCTGCGCTAAGAACCCCTGTCATGGTCCCACCTGCTCGTCCAGCAGCATAGGCAAGATCCATGGACGGATATTTCACGTTGTCTGGAGCCTTGAATGTTAGAGACCCAAGCCTGAAAAAAAAAAAAAAAAATACATGCATAGTTGATTGTCAACATTTAGATTATTAAGCCACTTAAAATTATATTGCTTCAAGCATGGATTGTGTCATTTACTTGCAAAGATCAAGACGAGGCCAAGTGATCTCAGAACAATAAATTCGGTCAGGCCAAGATAATGTGTAGAGAATTGGCAAACGCATATCAGGCCACCCCAGTTGTGCTAATATAGAAGAATCCTGAAAACATAAAGAACGTTGATAATGTAGAAGCAAAAGAGAGATCAAATGAGCTTTTTGGACAGCTGAAGTTATATTTAGTCGAAGACTCCAAGAAACTGGTAAAGATCATAGGAACAAGTGTACCTGTGTCTCAATCATTGAATGTATGATCGATTGTGGATGGATAACAATCTCAATGTCATCATACTCGGCTCCAAAGAGATAATGAGCTTCAATAACTTCTAGACCCTGTCAAGAAGAACTAAACAATTACACAACTCGACCCACATTGCATAAATGAAATATTACAAACGTGTCATCGTGTTTAACTTAGCCTGTGTTCACTTTTAACTTAAATGTTAACTTTTACTGCCTTCAAAAAAAATGTCAACTTTTACTACTCAATCAACTTCAAACATCAATGTTAATGACACAGTCAAAAATACTAGTTGTTATCGTAGAAAATTACCTTGTTGAAGAGGGTGGCTGAGTCCACTGTGATCTTTTTTCCCATATTCCAGTTGGGATGCTTTAAAGCATCAGCTACTTTCACGTCCTTCAATTTATCAACAGGCCAATCCCTGTAATTCACATAATTACAGTTTCTCAACTCTGATTTAACACACATGAAACAGAGAAATATACAGAGATAATAGAATCATGAAGAATGACAATATTATGAGAAATAAAGAAGTTCGATTTCACAGACCTGAATGAACCTCCAGAAGCAGTCAAAATTATGCGTCTGAGAGCAGCTTCTGGCAATCCTTGTATGCACTAAACAAAAAATGACAAATAGTTTATTTTTAACCCTTAGAATAGACAAATTTAAACCTTTTTCATTTTTCTAAAAATCATTTTCTGCAAATCCTTTCTCATATTATGTAAAACTTTTCTCCACTTTTCAACAGCGCATTTAAAACCCAATTTTTTAGAAAAATCTCTCCAAAAGGTACACTTAATTTCATGCTTAAGAGCATAGGAGTATAGAGAAAAATCCATGTAGAGACAAACCTGAAATATAGCAGAATGTTCGGAATCAGCAGGAAGAATCTTTACATTATGCTTGCGTGCAAGGGGGAGAACAAAAGGACCTCCAGCAATAAGTGTCTCTTTATTGGCCAAAGCAATGTCTTTTCCAGCTTCTATTGCAGCCACTGTAGGCTGATAAAACAAATGCACATCCAATCAAACCCTGTTTAGATTTATTTGTAAATTTTTGTTCCTGGAATAGCATAGGAAAAAAAAAAATGGGGAAATACCTTCAAACCTGCACAACCAACTATTCCAGTTACTACAGTCACTGCATCAGGGTGGCGTGCTACCTGAAACATGAATAGGTAACAGTGAGGTGAGAGTTAAATAAATTTTTACCAACTAGAAAAAATTTTACAGCAGAGGTAAAAGATAGATAACCTCAATGGTTCCTTGCTCTCCTGGAATAATTTCAGGCTTGTCTTCCATGTCAGCCAATGCCTCTTTCAGTTCATCGACTAATGACTCATTTCTAACAGCAACTAGTTCAGGGTGAAATCTCCTTACCTATATCATTAGGCAACTCACTTATTAGAGGTGTTTTAGAATTTTTTTTTTTTTTTTTCTGTAAGTGAACTTTTTTTTTTTTTAAATTAATCACCTGATCAGCAAGAAGAGTCACATTTGAACCAGCTGCAAGTGCAACAATATTAAACTTATCCGGATTTTCAGCAACTATGTCCAGTGTCTGCAAAACACAAACTTAGATAGTAAGCTACCAAATAATGTCACCATAAAAACAAAGCTTATCATTTACTCAATCAGGAAGCGTCAACGTTCCCAATGATCCAACGATGATATTAACAAGTAAGCAATATGACCGAGGGAATCTTTTCATGTGAATCTTTGAGACATTTGAGAACAAGGGCACGTTTGGATAATCTTCAAACGTTCTCTCATAAGCAAACCCATAAGAATAAGCTATTTACTAAGTTAATCTCACCTGGGTCCCAATGGAGCCAGTGGATCCAACGATGGAGATAGGCTTTGGACCATCCCAAGTTTTACGACCGGGCTCGACTACGGCCCGCCCAGGCCAAGCCGGAGGAGGCGAAAACTGCTGTGCAGAACAGTGGATTCTCTTAGCCATAGTAGTTCCATCCTTCCTTTTCAAGGCAAACACACCTAAACAAATCCACAAAATTCACTCTGAAATTAAAATTTCATAAATCTAACACCAAAATATTTCAGTTATAAGCTTAGATACAAGTGAATTAGCGAGATTAAGAATAAGTAATTTTTTAATTGATCAAATCTGTGAAGAAATTATCTACTTTGGCATGGATTTACTTTAAATATAATATCTTTACCTCAAAGTCAGAACAAAGTGATTCATCCAAACAATGAACAAAAGGTAACTTTTAGCCAGAGTCAAACAATGTTCCCACTATTTCTTCTTACATATGGAATAGAAAATGAATCAATTCAAAGAAAAAGGTTTTAATTGTAACAATCCAATTTATATATTGTCATTAACCAAAATGAGATAAAAATAATAATAATAAAAAATAACCACTACCTTCATATGATGCCCCATTATATTTATACGCAGAAAAAACCCAATTCCACTACTGAAAATTACATCCACAGCATAAAGCAATAAACTTCTAATTGAGCATAATTAACAATTCAAATTAAGAAAATTTATACACGTAAAACATTTTCTTAGACAAAGAAACAGAATTGTGGTGTGGAATTAATACCTTGGTGTTTGACGAAATTGTTAAGGTTGTAAGAAGATTTAGAAGTGTCCAAGAAAGAAAGGGACTTGATTTCAGTTGGGCAAAGAAAATTCAAAGCCATGGACTCCAACGCCGCCGCCGCCTATCTCCGCCGTGTGCGGCTGATATTTGAAGAATGAGGGATGAATACAAACAGAAAGGCTCTAGTTCGGCTGTTTAGGTAGAGGTTGGCAGTGGGGCTTAGGATGGAACAACAGCTAAGATAGTGTGAGCTTTGAAGATAGAGATTGGATAGAGAATGGGGTATGGGGCGATCACCAATGGCACGAAGATGTCTTATTATAGGAAAAGCGAAGGAAGGACGACACTATTAAAATATGAAAAATGGACTAAAATAAAGGAAATTATAAAACAATGCTACATAGTAATCACCATCTGGTTGGTTCACTAAAAAATTGTTTTATTTCCCCAAAAAAAAGTTTTATCCGGGAATACGATTGTTTAATTTTCTTAATTGTACCACAAAATTATTTCTGAATTCTACTGTGAACAAACAGTATAGTAATATTACCATATTCGAAAAATTTGGCAGTGTTTTATGTTTATGGTTTTGAGACATCTCAATTTATATAGTAGCCTAGTATATCAATTATGTATAATAGAGTTTTTTTTGTGGTGAAACGGAGATAAAGAATAAATAATGTTAGTTATTGTCCGAAATAATTATAAATTAGAGTGGACAATAGTTATAAGTTGGATATGACATATGTTTGTTAGAGATTTTCTCGAAAAAATATTTTTACATGTGTGATTAAAAAGTAAAAAATATATTATAAAAAAATTGAAATCAAATGAAAACTTAAAAAAAAATATATGGCTGAAAAGTAATTATGGTTTTACAATGTAACAAACACCCCTGAATAAAGAAACAGGAAACCCACCGCCACTTTAACAGGTGGCGATTGATCAGGGTGTTTACGGGTTTTTAATTTTTATTTTTTTTATGAGATAAGTCTTTCGGTGTTGTAGTTATTATGCTTTCGTGAATACGTAGAAACATAGACCATGTTTTTTTATTTGAAAATAACATAAATGCGTTCCGTGTGTCGTGTTCTATTTGAAAATTACAACGTTATCTCTACATAGACAAATAGCATTAAGAAAAAGGCCTTTTGCAATAAATGATATTGGTAATTCAAATTCTATTTACAATTACTTTACATATTCTTTACAATTTATTTATATCATTTAATTTAATATGTCATTGTAACATGGTCGTTCCTTTAAACAAACAAATACACACACATAATATACATATATATATGTATATTTTTTTTATGGTGGATCGAACTATCACTACAAGAAACAAAGCATACATGAAAAACCCAATCAATTTTTAGTGCTTTCGGGGTGATTTCAGATCACATACGACCTTCATTTTGAAATTCGAGACCAACGACCATAGTGTCGCAAGAAAAATTTTCAAATTGTTGGAGCTTCACCTCATCGTGCCGGACCTAGATCTGGTCTCGAATTTCAAAACGGATGTCGTATATTGCTGGAAATTGCCCGAGAGACTACAATTACGGTGCTCTCAGGAGTACTTGAACATTTCCAATGAACAGCCTATTGCCCCAACAATTTTCTATCTATAGAATAATAGTAACGACCTAATGCTATGTCATTATTATTACTCTACGGTACAACTGCACGAGATTGTGGGCCAACAAGCCACCCCTATAGGCCATGTTTCTTATAGTGTGTAAGGTCCTTTTCGCGCTATTGGGATAAAAATGACGGATTCTTAGGTGAAACACGATGATTTGGAATAATGGTGATTGAAAAATTATTTGTGCAGTAAAACATGTATGTGACTGTATTTTCTCTTCTATAGTCGTGCAAACGTATCTTAAATCCGCAATTATAAACATGCATCAAACAAACATGTGCTATAAAATTGCCTACTAGGTGATCAACATGCATGTGTTACGTGCCCAAAGATATTTCATGTGGAAGTGGAAGTGTAGCTAGATGAGAGTATTGGATGGCGACGACTCTTGGCATCTCCAATCGTAATTTTCGCATCTTATTTTTGTGCATAACGAGAGAGATAAAACGTAAAAAATTACTGGTCATATTTTTTCTCTTTTCTACTTTCCCTACTTTTCACTTTTCATAAATTAAACCTCCATGTCCCAAGTACAGAAGTCATCCTCACTATTATTTTATTATTATTTTGAATTTGTTTACTACATCTCTCCTCTTTTTCATTTTTTCCTCTCTTTTACATTTCTGCTATTCTCTTCAATCCAATAATGCCTATCCTATCTCTCTCTGTACATCGTCATGCAACGTCAGCATTCAGATGGAATCTTTCTTACAATATTTTAAAATTTCTTTAATTTTGTATATATTTTACAGTTCATTGACGCCCTCCCCAAATCTTTCAAATTTTCATTTTTCGCTTGCCTTCTTATATTTTCTGGTAAATATTCTTCTAAACTTATAATGGCTCATATTTGAAGAATATTGAAAAATCAACATCAAAACTAAAATCGAATTTGTTTTACTTCCTTAATTCGCAGCAGTTGCAATTGAGAGTGAAATCGATCGACTCAATCACGAATCTATGGGTCGAGAGAATGGGTCCAAAAGAAGAATGAGACAAGTGGGGAATAAACTTGCTCTCGTGGACCGCATGGCCTATTCTTTATGTTAATATCCTTTGGTTCCATCAAATTTTTTTATTTATTTACAGTTACAATAATTAATATCGAAATTTTGAACGAGGAATCATGTCGTATGAAACGTTCTATTTCTTGAATGATTCTCTCTTAGTGAGTCCAAAGCAAATAAGTAATAAATTATTTTTATTCCGTGTGATAATGACGGGTTTGATCAGACGCCCACGTGGGCATGTACCCACGCCCACGTGGGCGCGCCTGGTGACGCCACGTCACCAGGCAAAAAATTTTTATTTTTTTATTTTTAATTTTTTTGGAATCATATTAAGTTAGATGAATAATACATGCTTCTTTTTGATGGCGGAGTCTCACCGACCCCCATATTTTTCCCCAACTGTGGAGTCTGTAAAGGTACCCACAGTCAGTACCTGATCTTAACTGGTGATAATGAATTGTCATTGCTATGAGAAAACGTTTATAGGTATAATTTATTTTATTTTATTTTATTTTTTGATAAAAAATTTGAAATCTCATTCAAATTGTTGTTGTTACAAGAATTAATGTAAAACTAACCCTACCTTATTCCAAAGTCGGTTTTGAGGCTAGGTGATCAATCCGCTGGTTTAGGGCTACTTCGCCTTCCCCAGGCCCCCAATACAAAACCCTACCTTATTCCAAAGTCGGTTCTGAGGCTAGGTGATCAATCCGTTGGTTTAGGGGCTACTTCGCCTTCTCCCCCTCCTCCTCTTCTCTTCCCCACACCAAAAAAAAGACCTTACACATCAAGCTAGTTAAGAGGGGAGAGGGAAGAAGCGACAAATATTAGCTTTCACATAGGACTTTCAACATTTTAGGATCAATCATATCTTATTCACATAAAATAATGTTCAAATTTTGAGAGACGTGAAGGCCGCACACTATTTGCCAAAACTACAAGAGCGTTTAATCTTGTGACTTTATTACTTATGAGAAATTAAACATGATTACATGCAGTCTTCATAAAAATCTCACATGACCCGAGCCTCACTAAGTCATACAAAATCTACGTTGCTAAATTGGTCGATGTGAATTGATGCATTAATACTCTCCACAAGAATGTATTGGAGTTCCTTAATCCATAAATAAATTTGCGTCCAGGGATCGTTAAGTTGTGTGAGTTGGAGGTTGTAAAGGTTAAAATTTTTCGGTGTGAGGCTAGGGTTGGCTCAACCGTGGTCAGCGACTTGTGACCAGGAGGATGGCGAGTCTACTTGTCTTGTAGGAGTTTCCGTGCATCATGGACCCAGACTTTACGTCTTTATTTAAAAGACAAACTCTCACTTAATATATATGGTCTACTCTCAAGACCTGGTCGAAGCAAATACTTTGACTAAAGATCACATACTCACGAAATGCTTATATTGACTTCCAAAGTGTTGTAGCCATTGTATATCCACCTTTCAAAACATTGATCTATTATTTTCGCAAGTCAAGATTTCAAATGACTTCATATATCTTAATATCTACCTTTCAGTAACGTGATCCGACTTCTACTGCCAATATTTGTATTACTCCAGAAAATAGCAAAGATGATCAATTTCACTAATTAATAAATACTGACAAATTAACAGTTCAAAATCAACAACGAAAGTTTGAGGCTTAACTTATATATTGGAAACATTGTAAATTTTTTAGGGACTTTACAATTCAATAGCATAATTTCGGGAATTTATAGGTAGAGATTCATGTTTTTATTTGTAGTTTGTAGTTTCAAAAAAAAAAAAAACTTGTAGCAAGTAGCAAGTAGATATTCAGAAAGACTCTTTAACAATATAAAGATTGTTCAAATAATTAAGAATGATATTAATTCTCAGAAAAAAAAATGAAAAGAAAAGAAAAGAAAACAATGATATTGTTATCAAATGTAGAGTTAGAAGGTGCATGGGGTGGCGACGAGTCTTGTAATATTTTAAAATTTCTTTTATTTTGCATGTAAGTTTTTAAATTTCATTCAAATTATGTAATCAATATATCTCTCAACTCCTACAAATTAGCTTGTTTGGCTCCGCCACTGACTTTTACTACTAATTTTTCATAACAAACATTAGCATTGATTGTGAATGTATAATTGCAATAGTGATGAAAATGAAAATATATATATAAAAAATTGAAAAGATTTAAAAAGAGAGAAAAAAAAGGCATATAATCTGTTTTCACTTTTCTTAATTATCACTTATATGTACATTGAACATAGTCGCTTATTCCCAGATTGAATTCAGATATGATATCTCATTAATTAATTGTTCCATTAGTTGCTTCATACAATCACAATATTTCACACATGATATATCTATTGTAGAGTGTTCTAGTGGAATGAGATAGTTAGAAGAACATCATATCAATGTCTTAAGAATTATTATTATTATTATTATTAAGCATGAAACATGTGACCGTTGGCCCCATCCATACGTTCCCATGTTTGGCGTTGCATACTAGAAGAAGCTTTACCACAACATCATGATCCACGCTCCATGCATTCACACAGACATGTAGATATGAAATATAATATTAATGAAGGAGAAGCACGATACACGAGCGCCGAAAAGTAATTGTGGAAAATACATTTAGGACTTGTTTCCCCATAATAAATTTATACTGATATTCATTAATTTTTTTCTCTCATTATTTTCAATTACTCATACAACTATTTTATATTTTTAATGTGACATCTATCCCAAAAATATAGTTCACTTTTCCTTTTCCGCCCATCCCAAAATAGAAATCACGTTCTTTTTTAAAATATAGTTAAAATATTAATTGTCTTATATGTTCTCATTTAATATATATTGTGATCACTAAAATATATTAGTTAAAATAAAATATCTAATAAAGAATTTTTTTTAATTTTTCTAAAAATAGAAATAAATTATATTTATGGGACGGAGATAATATATTTTTCCCAATTTTCAATCACGTCTTATCATTTGAGTAAATAAATTAACTTACTTGTGGAGACCGAGGAGGACAGGTAAATAAACTTACTAAATGACAGCACATGCAGCTCAAATAATAAATACCCAAAAATGCCCTTTCAAAAAAAAAATGGATAGCCTAAAATACTACCTTCAATGGGAAATCAAATTTTACGATAACGACATTTATGGTGACCGAAGTAATGTCACAGTACTAATAGTACTACTCCATTCGTCCCAAAATAATAGATACATTTTATTTTTCACATAGTTTAAGAAATATCAATTAATGATATTGGAGAGATAAAATTTTCACATAATATTCCTAATATACCCATACATAATTACAAACTTCTATTCAAATAAGTTGAGAATTCTAAAAGTTATTTATTAAATTGGTCAAATTAATTAAAGGTATAATGGAAACATAAAAAATTAAATGCACTCCTAGTTTAGTAAGTGGGTTATACTTTGGCACAAATGAAAATGAAAAGTGAGTCTATTATTTTGGGACGGAGGGAGTAATTGATTTGTAGAACTGGTCCTGAGTCTAAACAGTTTAAGCAGCCGTTTAGAATCCCCAAAATTTGCAAGTCTATATGAGTAAGGGCCTCTAAATCTCTGTTGATTTGTCACTCGAAGCGCGTGTTCTTCTACGTATTTTTACACATTCTTTTCAACCCAACTAATTCTCTCTCCTATTTCACATCCACATATCTCGTGGGATCTACATGTACTATACAAATCTCCACCATTCAACTCCATTCATTCTCTCTCCTATATCACATAAAAATCCATTTTTACATATACACTAGCACCTGCTAAGCCCATGTTAGGGAACCTTTTTTAAAGATCTTTTCCACTTTTTTCAACTTTTTTATACATTCTTTCTTTTTCCTAAATCAATCACATCTACATATCTTATTACATTCATAAATCTCTACCATTCAACTCCACTCATTCTCTCTCCTCTTTTACATTAAAAACCATTAAAATTCATTATAAATGGTTCCCTAACAGGCTAAATATTATTTTAAATATAAGATTTTGATCCTTTCAAAAAAAAATACAAGATTTTAATATGATATATCAATTAATATCAAATTACCGACTATATATCCAATGGTTTATTGATTGTATGTATAGAAATGAATGATCTCCATAACTTGTACTATCTCCGTCCCATAAAGATAGACTTAGTTTGACTTTTACATAGTTTAAAAAATTATAATTAATATTATTGGAAAAGTAAATTTTAGTTGTATTTTTTCAAATATACCATTGCATTAAATAATGCTAATTGATAATAATGTATATTAAATAAGGGTACAATTGAAAATTAGAAGAAATTCAATGCAAACAAAATAAAAAATGATCTATATTTTGAAATGGACAAAAATGAAATACAAGCATACTTTTGTGGGACAGAGATAGTAATAAAAGTGTTTGAGCTAATCAATAGGCTGAAACTAAAAGAAAGGGACTTGGTAAGGCTCCGGACAGTTTCTTGATAAATTTACTTTACAAAATTACTTGGCCTATATTCTTCAATTCTATTTTGTTTCGTTTGAAAAGTACCGTCGATCGAAATTGTAGTAATCTCATTCTATTTATGAACGTTTTTGGTAACATAAACATGGGTATCATAAATTGTCAAGAGTCAAATTTTTATTTGCATTCATTACATCATAGTATTAAATGTCTCAAAACGTCTATGATCAAATCTGAATTCCAAAATTTATACAATTAGGTAAATACAAGGAAAATCTACTCTCTCTTGCCCAATTATTAATAATGGAATGAAGACCAAGCGTCAGATTGAAAAGTACCTGAACCAACTCTATATATATATGTATATATTTTTTATTGTAGTTTATATAAATAAATAAATTCAAGCTTTGATTGTTAATTAACTTATCCATATGAATTGACTGTTGAATATATTGCATAAATATATATTTTTTATTTTAATTTTTGTGGAACGGCACTACGGGCAGTCCATCATATCATTCATATGCATGTTAATCTTATATGGGTTGACTATTTGACTAATAATAAATAATTTTAAGGTTTGAAATCTTTATTTGTATGATCGAATCCTTCAGTTATTTTATCAAAATTATGCTGACAACAATAATTAGTTTTTTTGAGTTAGAACATCATTAATCCAATATTATCCATCGATACACGATCATCCTTTCTGTAGTCTATATTCACTTTAACATTTTCTATAAAAAAATAAATAAATTTTTTATATATTTGTTGCAGTCTTCCTCATTAGCCTAATTAGAGCACAAATAAAATTGGAAACAAGCGCATTACGAGTTTTGCTACTCTAACGTACAATTTAACGAATAATGTTATGTCCTCTAACATGTCAGAAATGTTGGACACAACCCAAACGTTTGTCACACCGGCAACAGTTGACCGACACGACCGAGGATGGAACTGTAAACTCGACCCTATGCAGCTACATAAGCCATTCTGTGGCGATGTCCTGGAAGGCATATGCTGTTACCATTAATTATAAATAAAAATAATAAAATAAAATCGCGAGGAATTAAAAACTCTCAAATTTATGATGTCGATATGATTACTTACTTTTTCTTCTACTGATGGACTCTCTTGAGTAGGTTCTCAACCATAATCGTTTGTTGTACAGGACTTAATGACTCCGCTTTCATGATCGAATTAGCAACAAGGATAACTATATTGGGAGACCCCGCATTCACCTAAAACAGTTTAAAACCCGAGAACGTTAGACAAGGACTCAAACGTTAAATAGAAAAATAAAAATAAAAATAAATTAATTAATTAATTAAAATAGTAATAACGTTTGGATACATTCATACCCAGACACGGCCATTTAAACCAACTGCAATCTCGAAAGCAAGCTTCTTCCCGAGAGTCTCAAGAAGTGGGCATGTTGGAGGGTTCAACAACCTAGAATGCAAGTTGAAAATTTGTTAGCATGAAATAAAAGAAAACTTCGTAGCAGACTCAAATAAATAAACTCGTTCTTTTAGGGAAAAATTATATTACATTCTTGATAACCCGGTTGTTGATTCAAACATGTAGCCATCTTTAAGGGGACCAAATTCTGCTGCTTTTCCACTTGCTATAATGCAGAAGAAATATTACATTAGAAAATTCAAGAAAAAGAGAGGTAAAAAATGACAAGTTAATACAAATTGATTGTTCTGGAAATGGCATGGAGGGGTAAGAAGAAAGAACAGACCATCCATGCATGCCAGCTCAGGGTTCATGCCAGGGTTTGCATTGACAACACGAGCATATAACAAAGTGCCCACCTGATGACAATGGGAGAAGGTAAAGGCGAATAAGAGACCAAACAGAAAAAAAAAAGAATCATATTACCATGAGTTTTCAGTCAAAACATAATAATAAATTTGCATTATGGGGAAAAAAACCGATTCCATAGTTATAGTCTGGAAATAAATCAGCTACTTCTTGTTATGAATGATAAAGAATGTCCCTAGTGTTTCAAAGCCCTTTTCTAATCCAAGGATGAAATGCAACTCTGATGAAGAAGCCACTATCTTCAGCTCCGAAATCAAGGATTATGATCTTGGGTCCAGGGAAACAAGACAACAAAGAAGCAGCAGCCAAATGGTGGAAAGAAGTGGGGGCATTTTGCTAGTTTTTATAGGTGTACGGCTTTTCTTTCATTTTCTTGGTTTTGGTTCCTAGGCTCACATTGTGCTTTCTTTGCCCATGGAAGATCAGGCATGTCACCCCTTCCTAAGGCAGCGTAAGGTGCTTTGTCATGTTCATAAATAAAATTCAAAGGTTCCATTGAAAAAGATAAACAAATAGAAACAAAGAATCCAGAATCTGAATGTTTATTGTTGTCAAAGAACACCAAAGATGAGTAAATTAGTAGTAAAGTGCAAAATGGTATTAGTATAGCCATCCCACTTCAACCCAGATATGAAAGAGAAATAAATAATGTAACGTATACAAAATACCACAAAGCATAAATTATTGGAAGCATCATTTTTTGAAAGTTGATATCAGATCTTGAGCATATCACATCTCGATAAGCATAATATCAGTGAAACAAGGAATTCACCTCAAACTTGGGAATGTTTCTCCGAGTCCCACCTTCAAAGGCAAGAACTGGCAGAAACGCTATTGTAGGACCTTTTATATCCACAAGAAAGTTCTGTTGCAATATCCGCAGAGATGATATTTAGTTAACAAAAGCATGAGCCATACACAAATACATATAAATTGGAATATAAAGATGGAAATTATTTTCAACTTAGAATGACCACCATCCCAAACAAGAATGTTTGCAACTGAACAGCAAAAGGTACTCACATCTGCTTTTGAGTCGACCACTATTCCAAGAACTGTATCCCCAGCACAAGGTACATACTGCAAAGAAGAATGTTTGTATCTGAGCATAAAATATTTCGCACTCAACAACCAAGAAAATAAAGAATTTCCTCACAAGGAATCAGAAAGTAAATTAGGCAAAAATAGAGAAGAAAGCAAAGCTCGAAATTAGATTAGTGACCAGTGGGATGTTACATTGTTATAGAGACCCCTATAGCCAATATCACTAGATAATGCAACTTAAGCACACACTAGTGACATCCTCCCAAAAATTTGTTTCATGTCTAGGCAAACATGTAACCAGTAAACAAATTTCCAAGAAAATGGTACAACGAACTATGAGGAGTCCCATACGCCCATATGCATATATTTTCCAAACTCAGCCAACTCCTAAAATACAATTGTATTTTCACATATAAGGTTTAGGATAAAAATTGATTTACAAACATAATACTCATTTAAGGTTTTAGAAGTATAGGAAGAAATTGAGCAATGAAAGTTCACAACTTGAATGTGTTAAAGAGAGATGAAGGAAAATAAAATCTTATTGCATAAAACTGGCCAAGAGAAGAATACCAAATAGTTAGCATGCTTCACTAAGTTAATAACAAATGCCCATCTCCAAATTAAGAAGAAATAGGTGAAGAAAATTGAGAGAGAGAGAGAGAAAGATCATGTCTGAAAATTGCAGAAAAGCCACGACACCCTAATGTGACACCAATTACAATACATCTAATGATCTTCAGATTTCAATGGGGCACGAAAACTTAAAGAGGATTCAAATTCTAGAGAAAGAGGGAATATTAACTTTGCAATTGGAGAATAAGGCCTTTTTCTTTGAAGCACAAATATTATTTACTCGAATTGCGTGTCGATTGTGTGGTTGAAAATGAGAGATAATTTATTAAAAAATATAAAGTAATTGTGTGTGTGATTGAAAAGGATGAGAGAGAAAAAATTTTGAATTTTATGGCGGAAAAATGGTGGAAAGAACAAGGCCTAAATCTACTCTATTGATAATCAGAACATATTCAATTGAAACACCTCTTGTTCTTATGTTTCATGACATATACAAAGAGAATTCAACAGAATTGTGATGTTCACATTGCTGCGCCAGAATCTGTTTACCAGTTGTGGGTGGTTTTGCAAGCAAAACGCCTTGTAGGCAACGTAGATTTGCCTTTCCTGAATTTCGGAATTTGAAAGTCATATTTAATTGTATCTTTTTCAATAAGAGCCTCAAAAGTCTTGTTTTTAATTTTTTTTATTTCTTCAGCATTTTTGTTTCCCATATCCGCTCAAAAGACCTTTGGATAAACTAATTGATTCATTATGCCAATCGTAACAATACAAAATTTAGAGTTCGTTCGATCGGATTTTTCTGTCCGAAGGAAAAGTGCTTTTTCTTTTTTTTCTTTTTTCCTTTCAAGAATGATTGGTTGAAAATTGAGAATAATTGTCTGAGAATATGGCTTTTCGAAAATAGATCCCGAACAAGCTCTGAAACAAAAGAAATGTAGATGTATGCTCGGAGACTAAGAGAGCAATACATAATGCCATAAATGTATAACAGGAAGACTCACGAAAACAAGAATAAAATAAAATAAACAGAGAGAAAGTGTATACAGAAAAATATCTATATTTTTTATGAGCATTATTTCGAGTAGCGAAATTCTGTATGTTCTTTCTGAAGGAAATAAGATTAAATATGATTTGTTAATAAATGGTTCATGAAATGGGTTATCAAGCTATTTTGTTTATAAAGCAATTTGAGCATCCAACTGACCCGTTTATGGGAGCTTTCAACCCAGTACTTATTTGGTTTTGCAAACTTGAGCTTTCCTGCTTTTGTAACAGAGATAACATCATTGTCCTGCAAATGTGGAACCAAGCCAATAATATTCCCGTGTTAGGCAAATGAATAACCATTTATATAATTCGAGGCACACAAAGTGTCATCAAAACAATTACAGTAATAATTCAAACCTAGAGCAGCACTTTAACCATTATACCCAAATTTGAAGAAGAATCAGAGAAACCCTAGGATCACATTTTTCACATCACTATCACCAAACACAATAAGACAACAAAAAATCCAAAACACACGTGTTCTCCCATTACAACTTATGTTTCATTGCACAATTCATCGACTATCTTTCTCTAAACCACCAACGCAATTGCCAGTTAGCACAGCACTAGAAATTTTGAAGTTGAACTCGAAAAGTATAATATGAAATTACTCATGCTAAAAATGGGGAACAGAGGAAGTAAAGTAAATTAACCTGACGAAGACCGCTCCCAAGCTTGATGGTTTGATTAGTCATTTTGGTGAGGTCTAACACTACATCCCCAGGAAACTAACGATAGAGAAGAATCAGGTTATCACCGAAAATTTGCAGCCACGGGTATCAGTAGAAACGAAAGCAATGAAAGGCATAGTACTTACAACATGCTGATCGATTAAGCTTGCTGGAGAACTTGAGGGTTTTGATTCCATTATTTACTCTGCTTGAATTGGCCAATAACATTTACATATGTATCTCTGTATCCGTAGAGATCGGTGCATAAAGAGGAGGACCGGGACGCGCAGGCGAAAGCTATGGGTAAAACAATGTCGATCCGGGTTAGGATGAGTAAAAAGCCCAGTTGTTAGGTTTGCAAAGACGTAGAGATCAGTATCAAGTAGGAGTGGGCCAAATACCCGGAGCCCATCTTTACATGTCTATGTTTGGTACTGGTTATGTATTACCCATCCTAGAGTAATCATACTGTTAATAAAATTTGAAATATCACGTTGGCAAAGTATCATATTGGCAGGGCTAACGTGGCATGCATTTAATGGCCAAAAAAATAAAAATCTAATTTTAGAACACAAACTATAAACATAAATTCATTTTCTAGATATTTAGTTAAGCACAAATATAACCATTAAATGGAAAAGCATTTTTCTGTGTAATATAAAAATCATTGTGATTATTCTTTTTTGATCATTTAATTTAATTTAGGAATATCAAACATTAATTGACAATGCAATTACTGTATAGCATTAATTGGCTAATTCTAAAATTAAGGGATATCTTTAGTTAAAAAATCTAATTTTGGGAACAAATTATAAATATAAATTTCTTTTTTAAACATCTAATTAAGCACGAATATAAGCATTAAACTAAAATGGGTTTTCTATGATAATTAAAATCTCGTGTGATCGCCATAACGTGCCTCTAATTTGTGATTAAAGGATACTTTTGTGGTTTTTAGCGGTAAATGAGACTGTTGACCTCATTTTTTCTAGCATAGGGTCTGAGGGGGTGTTTCTATAGTGGATTGCACTAGATGTTGCCGCGACACCTTTGTTTGCTTTTTAGAATATTATTAAGATGAGAAAAATAATACATTATTACGTGGTAAACAAAAAATGATTACAATTTTGTTCTCCTAAAGATTCAAAAAATGAATTTCATAACATTAAAACACCTTTTTTTATGCGGTAGGACTATGCTAATTATGTATGGACATTGTTAAGACTCGTATGATGTGATATGCATAAGTGAGTTTCTCACACCCTTAATCGATAATTTCATTTCATTTCTTTACCATCCCTGTGTATTATTTAAATAAAATATTATGTATCAATAGTTAAATTTTACTATTTTTTATCAAATAGATAATTGTAAGTTATATTTTCCGTACATCACATGAGAGCTACGCTCGTATCATAGAATTTGTGGAGTGATTTTTTGTTAGACTTGAAGACCTTCCTATGGACCAAGGAGTCCACCCAAACAACCTTAAACTTATTATGCATAGGTACAGTTAGGTCTACCCCCTATTTACAGAATTATTACGAGTGTAAGAATTGACCTATATACTATTCTTACTCTTTAGTTGCAAGTAAGAGAGCATTACACTGTTTCGTGAATGGTAATATACATTCAACTCCATCAGTTGGGAATCACATACTATCATAAAGTATTGCGCTTCCACATCGTAGGCAAACTTCAAACTGGCGAAAAGCGCATCATATTCTTCATGGAAATTTCCTCACTTGCCTACCAGATGTAAGTTTTTATGGAATTTGGCGTCATATGTGCGTTGGAAGCCATATCTAAAATAGAATTGCTTATATATTTTCGATGGAAAATATCTGTATTAAATACACAAATAGAAAAATAATTTTCTTAAATATTTTTCATGAAAATTACTGCACATCACACACACACCCCCTGATGACAAAAGTATGATAAGAGTTACTTTCCTGTGCTCGTCAACAATCAACCGAATCAAATTAAATTATTGTATTTTATTTCATCTCTAGTCTAGACTCTTTTTTTTTTTTTTTTTTGGAATAAATCTCTAGCCTAGACTTGTGTCCGTGTTTTTGCTGCATTATCACGTTGAATAAGTTAATAATTTTCCTTGTTCGACATACAAATTTTTGCCAAGTATGCACATATCCAGTAGAGTATCCACCCTCGTGTAAGAATCACCCTTAACTTGCAGACTGCAAATCTCACCCAACGAGCTCAATTTGGAAGGGGCCCAGATAGGTCTTATTCCACGCACACAGGTTATGAATTAGCGTAGAATAATCCTTCTTCTGATTCTATCCATAATAATTCATTTCACAGCCCCTATCTCAAAACCAGAAAAATTCACATCATTTCAATTCCACCATTCACAATTTCTCCGATTAACAAATGGCAGTGGCCGGCGGCTGGGCCACCAGACACTCCACCGTAAATCCACTTCCTCAATTTCGCCCTTCATCATCGTCTTCACCAGAAATCTGCTCGTTTACAAAGAAAAATGGCACCATCAGTCCCCCGAGGAAGTTGGGTTTTTGGAAGAACAAGAAATCGATGCTTGCTTGCCACTGCACCAGCAGTCATGATGGCAGTAGTGAGAGCAGCAGCAGTAGGAGCGATTACAGTTCATCATCTTCGACTTTTTCTTTATCCTCTGCTGATTGGGATTGGAACAGGTGGACACAGCATTTTTGTGAGATTGACCTGGATGAGAGCCATGTCTCTATTCTAAAGGTTCAGTCATTATATATATATATATTCACTTCTAATTGTGCTCGCTCTCTATAATAAATGGGCCCTCTATATGTTGTGCCTGATTGTCGATGGTATAAAAATATGAATCATTGTTGTTAAGATTGTTTTGGGACATAATACTTTGCCTGGTCATTTATGTGTTTTTTCTAATTGCTGATACTGTTGTGGATGCTCTATTTTAGATTCATATGCAATTATAAAGTTACCAAATTTCATGAAATAAGCATACGAGGAGTTGAATATGGCTCCATATTGCAAGTAATCTATGAACATAATTATTGGTTTTGGAGGAATTTGGAGGCTTTCTTGAGTTGTGCTTGTTCCAAAATTAGTCAATTATGCTCACCCGCATGTAATCATTTTTTCATTATGCAACGTTCTTTGTTTAAGTAAAGAAAACTCTAATTAATTTCACTTGCTTCAATATTCGTCCATGAGAAGTTTCACAGCGGTACTTTGATCATTAAACTAGAAAAAAGTTCTTTTAGTTTATATGCGTTGGCATTAGTTATTAGTAAGAACATCGAGACAAACTGACGTTACATGTTTATTTAACATGATATTTACATGTTTCTATGATTACCAGTTTCATTTAGAAGATGCTATAGCGAAGGAGGAATTCAGGGAAGCTGCAAAGTTGAAACTAGCTATCACAAAGGCAACGGCGAAAGATAGTATCGCTGAAATTATGTCTCAGTTGAATGTAAGTTTAAAAAAAAGTCAGTACAAGTTGTTTCTCATATACTTCTGGAGTTACTTATGTTTCTCTGTTTTCTGTAGAATGCAATCGCTGAAGAACGTTACAATGATGCTTCAAAATTGTGCCAGAGTACAGGAAGTGGGCTGGTAATTTTCTTTGTGTGCTAGCAGTTGAATGTTCTTCTCCTGTTAGTGCAACCATTCAGTTTTATTTGGATGATATTGTGTTTATGTCATTAATATTCATTACATTTATGCAGGTTGGTTGGTGGGTGGGCTTTTCGAAGGATTCTGATCCTTTTGGTAGATTAGTTCGAATTACTCCAGAACTAGGCAGATTTGTTGGTAGAATTTACAGTCCAAGGTAGTAACAGCTAACAAGAACATTTCAAAAAGGGGAAAAAGAGAAAAAAGATATGAGTCTGTTTCTCTTGACCTTCACAATTCACAAACTTGGTAGTTAATTAAAAGATAGTAATTGGTTAATTGGGGGTGATTGCAGACAGGTGGTAGATTCATCTCCTGGGAAACCGCTTTTTGAAATATTTGTGGTTAAGGATGCACATGAGACATATAACATGCAGGTGATGTTAAAGCATTTCTTTTTCAAGTTTTCTAGACTTGTAAATAATTTGTCTGCAAAAGAAATATGTAGTGCGCAAGCAATGTTAAAGTGCTTTCCTTTTTACCGGAGTCTAAGTAACTCATAATCTGGATTGGATAAGCTGTATATGTTTTCTTTTGAAGACTTTATAATTGATTAATTGTCGGTTCATGATTTTGAAAGACAGATTACTGTCTTCAGAACTCGACCGAAATAATTGGCATATGGACATAATCAAGCTATTTCCTATCTGTTTTTTTTTTTTTTTTTGAACAAGATCTACTTCCTATCTGTTAATTACATTTTAATTGGGGCGAAGTCTCTGAGGAAAAAATATAGATAATTTGTAAACTAATTTGGACAAATCAGACATCCCCAAGTGCTAATATGTAGTCTCTCAATGAATTTAATATTGTTTTTCATGATCTTTATGGAGATTATGCATGAGGTTAAATTTCCCATTTCAGAAGTCAAGTGAACATATTTTTGTACCTGTGAATAGACTGCCATCCATTTATTCAATCTATTGTGAAGATTCTGTCTTTCAAACTTCTGATATCTGACAGCCTTATAGGTCGTATTTCTGCAAAGAACCAAAGGAAGTTCCAATAATTCAAGATCATCATCTCATAAATCCTCAATGAAGCCTTCAGCAGCATCTGTAGTTGATGTTGAAGCAGAACAAAATGAAGCCAGCAAAAGCGATGACAAGAGCATTGATTTTGAAGAAGCCACTGAAGACGGAATAAAAGGCGTGATAAATTTTCTCAAAGAAAAGATTCCCAACTTGAATATTAAAGTGAAGGCTAATACCACCGAAGATATAACTAAAGATAGTGACTTTTTAAAGCGGATTGTAGAAGAAGACAGTGAAAATACAAGTAACACCAAAAATCCCGAAGATGACACTAGTGATTCAGATGACAGTCAGCTAGATCAGGCTTCTGTCCAAGGAGATAGTGACGCAGTAGAAGACGAATCTGATTCGGAGGGGAAACTTCTGTTTGGTGTGGTTTTGCATAATGAAGAAGATACTCCTAAAAAGGACGACTATGTTCGTGTGCCAGCTGATATCAAGGACATGGAAAGAGATTCTTTTGTGTTACACATCCCAAAGAGATATCAAGATCTGGATATGGAAGAGGACATTGCATCAATGGCTAAACTGGCTGCTGTAGCTGTGCAAGGTGTTTCTCAGCTCATGCCCCCAGATGTGGCCAAGGCATTCTTGGTTTCTGATAAAGAGTCTAAAGGTATTGATCGCACAAAGTATAAGCCAAGCCACTGCGTAAAAGAAACGTTTTTGAAGAATTCTTAATGTTTGTGCTATTACTGTTTGGTATGAATGAGGTTTGCACATTGCATGGACGAGCAATTGTTGAGACACGCCATTACATTTGATTTCTCCCTTTTGCCCCTGTTCCCCCTGGAAGGCATTGGTTTTCTAATCTCTCTCTCTCTCTCTCTCTTGTCCTAATACTGGTCTAAGCAGAGACGCCATGGATTTGTACAGTCTACTACTCTTCCCGAAAGGACCGTGCCTCAAATTTCTGTCACAATTAGGCAAATTTGAGAATTAGTTTTCCTGAAACACAATAGCATTTGTATGGGGCCAATTACCAAATGATGCTTCTCAAATAATTATCTTTGCTGTCCATGTTTTCTTTAAATCACTGAATTATCATGTGCAATCGTTGTAGATTTCCAGAGACCAAATGCGAGAAATACTGAAGCTTGCGATGAATCAGGCCAAGAGAGGAAATAGGTTATCTGAATACACTACTTTTAATCGTATTAAGACCCCCAAAGGTGATTTAGATCCCTTTGAAGGTAACTTTCTTCCATCTCTCTCATCCGCCCCCCCCCCTCCCCCCCCACCAAAAGCAAAAAAAAAAAAAAAAAAAAACTGTTGCATGTATATGAAATTTAAAACGAATTTCATATTTTTCTCGTTCGACCTATTCTTATTTGTGAAGGGCTATACTGTGGTGCATTTGGCCCTTACGGTACTGAAATAGTGCAATTGAGACGCAAGTATGGCAACTGGGATATGAATGCTGAAGAGAAATCTTCTAATGTCGAGTTCTTTGAGTATGTTGAGGCAGTCAAGCTGACAGGGGATTTGAATGTTCCTGCTGGCCAGGTTTCTAAATTTTGGTTTGTTGTTTATGCATAAATATTGAAGACCTAGTAATCATATGTGCAGTAATTACCATCTTCAGGTAACATTTCGTGCCAAAATTGGAAAAGGTAGTCGTGTCCCCAATCGAGGAATGTACCCAGAAGAACTAGGAGTGGTATGCACTTGACTCTCTCTCTCTCTCATGTTGAATGTTTTATATGCATGTGACCTTTCAGTTCTGTAGTTGATAAATACATCCCATTCAGAGGCAGGGAGAGAAGGGCAGGAGGAGGTTGGACTGGGCTCAAGGCCAGCCCAACCCACTTTTAATTTTTATATACTTTCCAGCTTTGAGAGTAGAAACTATGATTTGATTTATTTTTTAATTGTAATTTCTATGTGGTTTCAATAATCTGAACCACCAGAAAATTGACACACTGGTTAATTTCTATTGTAAAACTTCAATTTTATCTTTGGCTGCTCTAGTGGCAGTAAAGATTTCAGTGCTAGAATTGATTTCTTGCTCAGTTAATATGAGAAAGGTTTAGTTAATTGATTAATGCATTCATTCAGTCATTTTACTTTTGCTGGATTCTGGGTGTAGTATTTAAGAGTAGTATAACACAGCTATTCATTAAGCCACAATCTTTTGATTGGACTTTTGTTGGTGTTCTTTCAAGTATTTTTTTCCTGCTGAAATTTTCTTTAGTTTTCCCTGCTCAATTTTACGTTATGAAAGAGAACTCGGGATTCAATAGAAATTTCACCAGTTGATAAATTTGTGAATTGCATTGTCTCTCTATTCATTTGTTTCCAAGTAAATAGATTGAAATAAATTGGAATGGTGAACATGAAACTAAACCATAATTAGTATATATTTTTCTGGGATAGTTCTAAAACGAAAACATAAATAAAATATAATAGTACCGATGGACATATTAGTGAAAATGCTATCATGGGCTTGTTTGAGAAGGCGCAATTTTTTTTTTCCATTGGAAAGAAAAATGATCATTTGAGAGAATGTTTGTTTAAAAGCAATGAAATGTTAATAAATGATCTTTCTAGCGTAGGACTTATAGGTGTGAATGCGGCATTCTTTTTGCATTCTAACTTAGTTTTGTTATAAATGGAACTTATTCGTGTATCTTATTTTTAAAAAATCTTTTCACTTTAACCCCCTAATGTACAATTCTGGCTCCTCCTTGTTCCCATTCGCTGGCTATTTATAGTTTGAAGTGCATTAATTACAGAACAATATAACCTGTAATATTCAGTATTTTCTTCTTCCTTTTTCTCCATGCCTCTCCAACCACCCTGTAATTTTACTGCATCAATGAATTACGAGGATGTTTTTGTTCTATGCAAGAATATATGAGCCTTAATCCCTTTCCTGGAGTACAAACTCAATGAATGGGATTTTCCTGTGCAGATATGTTTCCCTTATCGACCCGTATTCTTTTTCTTTCTTACTAGGGTCTTGTGTCGTGATATCACTGGATCCACTTTACTAAACATGCCACTATTTGTGTTTAATTTCATTTGTCGTTTTTCACTTTAATGATGATGATTATTATTATTATTATTATTTGGGATTGCAACAGAAAATACAGAAATTTAGTTACAATGGAGTCTGTTGCTTCCAGGTTGCAAGTTACAGAGGTCAAGGGAGGATTGCAGATTCTGGATTCCAAAATCCAAAGTGGGTCGAGGGGGAACTTCTAAAACTTAATGGCAGGGTAATTAACATAGCAACAGGCATTGAGATCTGTTTTCAACCATTCATTGGTGTTGTGTTTTTACTAATATGTCAGTGTCGTGGACATATGTAGGGTATGGTCCCATACATCGACGGTGCAGATCTGGGTTTTCTTTATGTTGTTCCTGAGCAAAGTTTTCTTGTGCTCTTCAATCGCTTGAAACTACCCGAGTGACCCACGTTTACTGAGCAACATCAGACCTTTCTCTGATGGTTTCTCTTGTTTCTGCAGGTGAGAAGATATATTTTGACAGTGTAGCTATGGATTTTACATTTTTACAGTAGCATACAAGTTTTGTTGGAGAGTGATGGGAGATGATAGCTTGTTGTCTCAAAGTGACATATATTAAATTAGACAAGGTTAGCATGTTTATACCCCTAAATAGTATATTCAAGACTATGTCGAATATCATGTGAAGTGAGCTAATAATAATGGAGACATTTCACTAGTAGGATTTTGACATCTCATATAGGTGTAACCTTATGTGTAAACCTTTATGTACAAGTAGGGTTACTTCTAATTACCTGGTTGCACTATATTCAGTACCTTGATTGGGAAAACTGCGCCACTCTTCAATATAAGCTGCTTTATTGGGATCCAAACGTGGCACATCACGTTGCTCTAGAATCTGAAGAATTTCTTCAGTTTCACCGAGCAGTAGAGCAGCTTGACGAACACTGCTCTCTCTCTCTGACTCTCTTTTATGGAACTGTGGTGGCATTTCATAGTTATAATGCGCAGTAAATTGGTAAGCAAGCTGCCAATATATCTGCAGTCATCATAGATGAATGGTCAAAAAGACCCTCGTCCAGTTTCTTCCTTGGCAAAATAGTTCGACTCATGCGATACATTGAGTTAGCAGCTAATATATTAACTGGCCAGTTCAAAGGGTTGTCCATGAGGATATCATTTCTACCTCCAAGAAACTCGCTTACAGTTGTTTTAGCTACGTTAGAAAGCTCGTTTAGTATTTCCTTTGACGTTCTTAATCTGAGACTTGTTTTGCTTAGATCCTTATCTTGCCACTTGCGATATAATTCAAGTCCGACCCATATAACAGCTGCACCATTTTCTGATCCATTTCTGTCCAAGCTAAAGATCCATTTCTGTCCAAGCATTTCTCTATTAGTTTTGACAATGTAACACCTGCACTCACACTCCTCACCAACTGATTAGCACTGTTGTTAGTGGCGGTAGTCAGTGCGGCCGCAATGAATGTATGAGTCACCCAGGTGGGGACCAACAATTAGGTGGGTCCCGCGTATGCAAACGTTGAACACGTTCAGAGTCCAATTCTTGCACACCGTTGAAATTGTTGGATTTACGTAGAAGTTCAATTAGGTTCATTGTCTTGTCAACCACATTACATAAGCTTTTCCAGGGCATTTTAGGAACTTCCGGCTCTCCTTCATTGTCTTGTCAACCACATTATATAAGCTTTTCAGGGCCCTTTTAGGAACTTCCGGCTCTCCTAATAGAAGCAAAACGTAGCGTGTGAGATCTGGTTGTGTATCATGCGTTGCGGGTCCCACTCCTAGCCGATTGTTACAGGAAAAACTCATCGAGCGGTGGACGTGGTGGAAGCACGAGGCAGAGATGAGGAGAACGAGGTCGCTCATCCAGACGACTACAACTTATACCCAATGCAGAGGCTGAGAAATGATCTTCTTACAGCATGAAGTATTTTCTTCCACTTCTGGTGTTCAACTTATAAAGGTAAAGAGCTCTCTCTCCAATCCACAAGCCTGTTGAGTTCAAAAACTCTCTCCATTTCCTGTTTGAAGCTTCTCCTGCCTATTTGTGGACAATTTAAGGTGGCAGCAATGAACCATCTGAATGCAGGTGAAATAGTACCCACAGCAACTCCAATACTCTGAGCAACGATAAATCTATAAGCCATTTGATTGACAACCTGTAAGTTGAACAATTTTGCTCAATCTCTTCATAAAAAATCGAAGTTGGAGTATGAGCTTCGACCAAAGTGAGTGCTATCAACACGCAAATCAAACCCGAAGTTGCACAACAACACAAGTCACAGAATGCGCCATCATCCAATATCTCTTCGCCACCACTCTCAATCTCTCAACTGTAATTTTTTCTCCTTCAACCGTTTCCTCATCTGAAGCTGTTTTCTGCAACTCATTATACTTCGACTCGATATGACTTCTGGTAGTTGGAACTGTCAAAGCTGACGAACAGAAGATAACGGGGGAAACAAACATACAAACAGCAGCCCCAATTTCTTTGCCTAGTGTGGTCACAACGTGATGAAAATAACGTATTTTCGCTATTTGGATGCATACATTGATGATGACCGTTATTACCAAAATACCCAAAGCAGTAACCTTCAGTAGAATCTCATTATCATCCATGGATCCCACAGATGTGATTATATTACCCATGGCGGTTGACATTAGTAGAAGGCTAGTAACACGGGCGCCATTTATCATGAATGTCGATCATGCTGTTAGTGAGGTAAAGTGGTAACTTCATGGCGACGGCTAATAGGGTTAGAGAAGTGGCGTTGAGAGAGAAGTACTTACATGGGAACAATAGCGTTTTTCTGTGAATACTGCGAAATGCATCAGCAGCAACTGCAATGAAGCAGATGACAGATGCTGCTGCTGCTGCGATGTATGTGCCGATCCATGGCTTGGGTGAATCCAATCTCTCTTGTAGCCTTCGCCATGGTCATAGCAAGCAACCCATGATTGTGTGGTTGAAATTCTTTTTCCTTCTAGTTGCAAGGTAGCATTGTATATACTTTCATTCACCCATTATTTACTATATACTAGCAATGACATCAAACAAATGAGAATTGTTCTTATTGGTACATTCAAATCTATTGCCAATTTGCCATACCTACTTCTCATTATTTCAATTTAATTATTCAAAAATGTGGACCTCTAAAATCTAAATAGCTTATCCATGTGCTGAAGCTTTAATCATTTGGAAAATACGATAAACGGCGTCGCTTTGGGTCACATATCAGTACTAAAATGGTGTTAACAAATTGAATAATCAATTGAATAATCGAGATATCTGTTATGAATAATAATTGAAGAATAATTATTAGGTGTTATGAATAATTGAGAATAATGTGGTGGTTATGAATTATGAGGAATAATTTGGTGGAGGAATAATTTGGTAAAAGATGTAATTATTATATGTGAATGACTATTATACCCTTGATGAAATTATGTAATTACGATTGTGCCATTCGAAGTTTTTCACATAAATAGGGTTTTGATTATTAATGAAATTCATTCACGAGAATTCCTTAGAATTCATTCTCTCTAAATTCTCTCTATTGTTTACATCTTTTATAGCGTTATCAGTCTCTAGTTTGAGTAATATGAAGGGAGTATCTTTCTACAGTTGCATCTTATAGATGATCTTACATGTATCGGCTAGAATTATTATAAATAACCTAATCCATCTCCAATCAATACTTATCTTTCTTTTCTCTCTTATCTTTTCCCACTTTCTCACGTCTCACTCTCTCTTCCCAATCACTCACAGTAAAACATTTATGCGAGAGACAAAGAGTTGTGTAAGTGATTGAAATTGTAAATGGAGGAAATACGTGCATGTTCAAATTGCTTCTACCAAAGAAAAGGAAAGAGCGATATATAAATTATATTACTTTATAATATAATAATATGTTAAACTATAATATTCGTTTCTCGAGATATAAGGAGTATACGTTATCAAAATGAAATTTTCTCGACTCCATTATACTCGATTTAACGAGAGCTTGATTTGACACTAATATTGATAAGGTAAACTTTCAAAAATTTGCAAAACAAGACCCCAATTTTTGAAAAAGTTACAAAATAGTCCTTGACCATTTTGATATTGATAAATTAGTAGAAATGAGATAATTTTCAATCGTAAAACATTGATAAAATATTTTTGACAATTTTACCTTTGCGAATTGGAATGGACAATTTTACCTTTAGGGTAAAAGCAGGCCTAATTTTAACGACGATTGAAAAATGGATAGAATATTCATAAAGAAATTCTAAATCCATTGATTATATAAAATGGCTTGAAGTCCATTTGAGTTAAAAGATCGAAATATTAATGTAACTCAGAAGAGTTCAATTACATAATGTCTTATTACAGAAGGATAAGTGTCTTGACTTTGTAGAAGTAATGAGTATTTGTTCTAGAAGAACAAATTTGCTCCCGTAGAAGCGATTGATATTTAATTCTCGCACTTTATTTAGTGTAATTTAATTCGCAATACCTCCTACTTGATGATGGGTTCAACTGTCACTAAGCGGAAGGTTTTATATATTTACGCACTTTATATGCTAAGTGATGGGTATACCTTCTACTAGCGGATCCTACTCCTGAAGAAGTAGTTAAACATTATGCAATTTAATTCCATAATTTAAATTAGTAAATTTATATTTATTGCAATAATTCCCATAAGGTAGGTTCGACCACCTATTGGAGAAAATTTAATTTCTATGATTTAAATTTACGCACTTTATAGTTTGAGTATATTTCAATGTGGTGGGTAATACCACACGATTGGTGTGCATATTTCAATGTGGTGGGTTATACTTCTGCGATTGGTTATAACGAATCTACTTCAGGAAGAAGTAGTTGATCAAATATTCTAATCATACTCGAAGAAGTAGGCGATGAGAATAAAATTACTTCTTCATATATACCTAATATGAATGGAGAAAATTGAGCAAGTGGTACTTGAAGTTACCATTGGATAAATAGGCGAAAGTAAAATGTTGAATAGATCCCATGTTGATAAATCAAAGAAAATATATCGCATGGAAATCTTATATGAAGTAATCTTATCGATGATATGAGATTGTATTAATATGAGAATAAAATGCTCTTGAAGAAGCAAAATCACTAGATATACGTATTTGAATAAAGCCAATATGATATTATTATTATTACTCAGGAAGAAGTACAAAGCAGTCGAAGTGGAACACATTGAGAATATCAAAAGATGACAATAAACACTCGAAAATATAGAAATGCTAAAGAAAATATATATTGAATCCATAAATGAGGGATGCGTCTCGAGAGTATAAATACTCGTAACTCTGCCACCATCAACATTAGGATTCATAATGAAATATTTAAAGGATCCGAATTTCTTTTTAAACTGACACCGATGATGGTGTGGCCAAACGGACTGGGCTTCCGGATTCTTGAACATATGCATGAAATTTGATGAGTAGTTCATCAGCGAGTCTTAGCGAAATAAGTATTTTTCTCATTGTATGAGAGATAAACTTATTATTTACACCCCGATCTAGAAACGCTAGTAAGCCATCAAAGAAATTATTAATATTCAACAAACCTATTGGTTTGACATGAAAATTCCATGTGCAACGAGGCTATATTGAATATTTCCTCCAGGTGTGTTGTAGCCGCTGGAAGGACAATGAAAGCATCACTATTATTCATCATATACATCATGCGATTGTGGATGGATTGCGACTTGTAGCCCCAACCTGCTTTGGACCCATGGTAGAAGCTCCAATTCGAGTATTAGATCCAACTAGATGGAAAGGTATTATGCTCGAAACTCTTATTCCCATGATTGTGCGGCCATTATAAGTCTAGCTAAAAGTTTGTTGTTGGTTCCTCAGTATAGTATATTGATTTCTTGTCTCCCTAACTCTTTTACAAGTCGGTTTGCCATATCCACATATTGGATATGGCCTACCAGTTTAGATCCACCAAGAATACATACGGTTTTAATATGGCGAGGTAAAAGCTGACTTGTATGAGATGATTCTAAAATATCCATATCTATCTCTACTCCTATCTCTCTTTTTGCACTATACTTTTAATGTATGAACATGAGAGATATATGAATCCTCTATTTAAAGAAAAATTTTCAAACCAATAATTGAGTGCTTATTTACTTTTTGACAAATATGAAAGAGAAAAAAAAATCTGAGAAAAATTTTTTAAGTGAAAAATGACATATATCTGTCATGGTGATTGAAAAATAATATATATATATATATATATATATATATATATCTTAAAATCGAAAAACAATATTTACAATTACAAGAAAAACATTGATCTTCGTTATTACACCGAGCTTCCTTATATTAATATGAGAAAATTATTATACTAAAATTTTCTACTAAATTTACAAATGGATCTTCTAAAGTAAGTTTTTCAAGACGTAACGCTGCTTGTTGATCTTTGAATTTGGCCCATAAGGCCATTAGCTCACCTTGTGCGTGTCCACTAGGATGTGTCTCAAGAGCCCGTTGAATATCATCCAAAGGCTCCTTACTCAATCCATCCTTAATGAATGCTATTTTATCTTCTCGATTTCTGGACAAGTACCCCACAGATTTACATCGAGTGTCACATGTCCACCGAGCACACTTGTAGCATCCTCCTAATCTTTTTGCTCTCCGTTTCTTTGAAAAACTACTTACCCATACCAGGCATGTATTTAGAAGGAATTGAAACCTCACCAGATAATCGAACCTTTGCTTCAATCAAGCATCGGATATCTTGTGGGATACCCTTATTCATTAGCATCCTTAATCTTTCCAAATTTACATCGATAAATCCTTTTAGGATTTTGATCGATAGTGATGGATAGTATTTTCAAGATTTGAGAGCATATGATCCATTATAATGTATAGACCCTTGTTAGGATGCATTTTGCAATAATTTTGATGATTTATTTATAGAATAATACGACGCGTATGAAATAAGACTCGATTTTAAATAAATAATATGAAGCGTAAGAGCTACGATTTCGGGAATTAAATAATAGCGAGGATGTGATGCGTATGAGAACTTTCAGTGTTTGAACAAGAGTAGACAATAATGTCACCAAAAGATGATGGAATATGTCGGTGAATTATTTCTATGATAAATTATATTGAGCACTATCTGAATCTTAGTGAAATCGATATAAGAATTTCTTGAACTAGAAGTTCAATAATACTCGTTGCAAAACCGGATGACCATCCCGGTTTAAATAATTATTGAAATCAATATTTCAAGTGAAGAATTAAAGAATTCTTCAATGATTGTTCTCGATAAATGATGAAATCATTCTTAGCCAATATTGGGAATAAATCCCAAATATATACGGAATAAAGGATGAGAAGTATGGGCCCACTCATCCTCCATGTGGACTACTTAGATATTATGATATGGATCCACTAGATAGTCACATGTGTATATGATTAAGTAATTTGAAATTTCTGAAATATTTGCTCACGGTATGAGCATGATTTTCATTTAATGATAAAGGCTAGTAAATGTATATCCACAATACTTGAATAAATCACTGAAGGATTTGAGTATGCATACAAGTGGGATATTATATGGCAAATTATTTAAAGTCCTCAAATAAATTGCCGATATCGAGAATAGAATGCAAGCGGTCTAAATTCCCATATTAAAATTTGAATGATGAGAACATATATGATTAAAATCATACCAACTTGTATGAGTTTTGGTGTTCTAAATTTTCTCGACATGAGGGGGAGTATTAAAGGTTGAAAATGATATGTGAAATGCATCATGTTATATCCTCACAATTAAAATATGAACTTGAAGTTCAAAGATGCATAAAAGATGCTATGAATAATCACATATATCAGTTAAGATGCTTTGATAAGTTAGACGCTTGAGAAAGCGTTGATATTATGATATTTCCCAAACATATATATCAAAGCAAATTATAAAAGATGGTCTTAATAACGGAGGCATATGCTCTTGAAGAGTATATAGACATAACTATATTGTGTAATCCTACAAGAGGATTGATAATGAGATATCCCGATAAGTTATGTCGATATGGGGAAAGAAATGAAATTGAAAAGTGTCGACACGATATGAAAATGTAGCGCTACATATGATCAATGATAATGAAAATATTGAGATATATTGAAGATGATAAGCTGGTGAATGTGAAATCCTTGATTTATGAGATGATGAGATGATGATGGTGGTGCTCAAGTTTAAAGATAAGCATGGTGGTCATTATATGTTGCATGCTCATGAAAGTTAAATTACCGATCGTGTATGTAGTACCGAAAAGAAAATTAAATGATCGGGTGAGCTAAGCTCGTGTTTATAAGTACCCTAAAGGGTGAGCTAAGCCCCTGGGAGTGAAATAACCTATTAAGTGAGTATTAAATGTTAAATGATATATTTTAAGTGTTAGTTAGTTATGAAGGTTTACTTATATGTTTACATGTTTTTACTATGAATTTATATGCTTTAAATTGTGTGTTTGGAGACATGTGTTCATGGTGAATGTTTTGTAGTTGTGTAAGAAAATTGATGCACTCTAAATGAGCGAAGAGTATAAACCAATATATATGATACTCATACAAATGTATGAAAGATTTTGAAATCTTTGCAGCATACTTATATAAAATACGGCGTGCACTCTTTTTCCATGGTGAGGTTTTATCCCATTGGGTTTTCCTAGCAAGGTTTTTAATGAAGCAACTTTAAAGCGTATTCAGCATGAATAATGTCTTCTTTTTCCTTCATTAGGGTTTTTCCTTTGGGTTTTTCCTAATAAGGTTTTAACGGCATATTCATGGTATATTGAGAACGATAGGAGAAATTGATACTGATGTATCTATTGGATCGAGTTATAATGGAGCTAATGCTTTAGATCCAATGATGATGATATTGAAATCATTTCTGTAAGTAAAGATATCGATTCTCAAGATATGAAATCAAGCGGAGCATTTATACTCTTTTTCCTTGATCAAGTTTTTCATTGGGTTTTTCTTGTGAGGTTTTAACGAGGCGTGGCGTGAATCTTCGTATCTGTGATAGACATAAGGGGGCAATGTTTTTATGAAGCGGTATATAACCACTCATTTATCCTGCAATCGGTTTGGAAGTTTTTAAATTTGGGTTTTTAAAGCAGTCAGGAAGGCATTTGTATTAATAGTCGTTCGAGGAGTGTTATGAATAATAATTGAAGAATAATTATTAGGTGTTATGAATAATTGAGAATAATGTGGTGGTTATGAATTATGAGGAATAATTTGGTGGAGGAATAATTTGGTAAAAGATGTAATTATTATATGTGAATGGCTATTATACCCTGATGAAATTATGTAACGATTGTCTTGAATTCAAGCTTTCACATAAATAGGGTTTGATTATTAATGAAATTCATTCACGATAATTCCTTAATTCATACAAATTCTCTATTGTTTCTATACTTTTATAACAATATCCATGATATTGTTGACATTTATTATTTACAACAGAAAAAAAAGAGGAGAAAAGAAAAAAGAAAATCGCATTTTATATCAAGAAATTTCCTATAAATTGATCACTACATCTGTACTTGTCCAGAATTATTTGAAAAATTAAATTACTAATAAGAAAAAAAAAACAAAAAATTATATATTTGAGAAAGATGATCGATAATGTACAGATGTATAGCGATGAGGGGAATCAAGTGGAATGGCGGTAACAGAGGTTGTAACCAGAAATGAGAGAGCTTATGGCAAAAGCAATGAAAGCCAGGAAGGACATGGCAATAGATGCAGTCGCCATTGTAGTGAACTTGTCTTTCCCCCAGTTCAACACCCAGTCGTCCACCCTCGTAGCAGCCGAAGACGATGCTGACATTAGCAAATACGCCAGTATCTGTTCAACGTGAAAACAGAGACAAAGAAAGTCTTTTCAGAAACATGGGTCAATTCAATTGTTCAAGAATACGATATGATGCTTGATCACATTGTTGTCTAAGAGAACATGGAAAGTGAAATAAAGGTGAGAGATTATTTGCCTGATCAACTGAGAAATCGAAATGGTAACGTAGATGGTGGGAGATGACATGCTTTCCCGTTGCCAAATTGTAGGCGAGATCACATGCTTGAAATCCCGAGTACACGAATCCAATAACATTCATGGTTAAACAATACCTGCGCAAGAGTAAAAATAAAAATCACATAAACCATCTTTAGCAAATCACTACACATTATCATCCACACATTTTGTGTTTCCACCATTGTTCAGTAAACAAATAAACAGCATGCCGTTCGGATGAAACCCCCAACACCACCAATAGAAGCAAAATGAGATCACAAATGAAAATTTTTACCAAAAGATGTTAGAAACCATGATAACAAGAAATTGACATTATATCACAATGACAGTTTTTTGCCTTTGTCTATTATCAATCGGAAAATCCATCTCCGAGCAACTTCTTTTCTAGTCCCTCTTACCAAATTATCGCAATTATCACTTAACATAATTATCTGTAGACAAAGTAAGCTACTTGGCACTCATATACTAAACAGAAAAAGCTGCCTTTTTTGTGGCAACCAACCTTACAAGGGCTCATTTTCTTAAACAACTATAATCCACAACTAGGGGGTGAATTTTAGCAAGGTTTCTGCTGAGGATTGCGATAACCGGGATAACTTCCTCTAGAACTCTCAAGGGAGGCAAATACTTCCACAAATTATCCAAATATGTCCAAAAGCAACTTCTTAGGCTGAGTATCTATTGACTTTCCAAAAACTCAAGCAACGGGTCGTTACGGTCTTTTCTCAGAAGCCCTACAAACTAGCAGACTCAGTGGTTTGATTTTTTTCAATGAATGATATTCTCTATTCATTAGTTTAGGGTTCGATTGGGATCAAGGTGGAAGATTCCAGTATACATAGGTAAAGATACAAAGATTGGATTTGGAGACTCAGCTATATTTCCTTTGTTATGCAAGTGTATGTCTGAAGGCATTTCGAGACATAAGCCATACCATAAACCAGAAAATTTCAAAAAATTACTAAAACACAAAGTAAGCTCTATACATCATGAATAATCTTCAAAATTCAATAGAAACAAACCAAAGAAAATTCATCAATAAACCATTATAGTAGTTATTGGGTGGAATAGACTATTCCAAGTGGTATAGTAGTCGTTGGGTGGAATGAACTATTCCAAGTGGCCTGTGAGAAACACAATCTTTTATGCTTTGGTGTGCAGTTGATTATTCTCACGATGATTCCATTGAAGTACTATGTTTTGTAAGCCACGAGTCGCTAAACAAGACAACTCGGACAATAAAACAGGCAGTGACAACCCTTAAGCCATGCAGACTAGGCGTCCATCAATATAAAGTCGTTTTTGTCAACATAAAAATGCCTTTAAAAATCAACCTAATAGAAGAAATACGAAAAAAGGCTTCCATTACCAATTTCATACAAAGCCCCCGCATGTCACGGTCAGTTCTAATATCAGGCTCAAGTAGTCTTGTCACTTGTGGCAAATATGTTTACAAGCAAAGTAGCAAACTCACCCCCATTAGGATAGCGGGGCTGGCAATTACACGTCCTTATTCGATTTGTTACCACGATGAACAAGTCAACTTAAACCCAACCACGTTTTGTTACCACAGTTCTTTATTCACAAATCTATTGCTAAAATTAACAATGGATGAACGTTGTATGTCAAATAACAGCTCTTCCCCAATAGCATCCCCACACCCCACTGTATTTGGCAGCCACAATGGGGACTATACGACATAGATGTTTATCGAATCATAAAATCTTGCTGATAAACTTGAACATCTCCATGATACAAACTGATAACTCGATTGAGAAAGCTTTTCAAGAAAGAAAAGTGATTTTCTTGCGAGAATGGGCGTGTCAAAATTTTTGCAAGCCTTTACATAAAGAAGAAAGTATAACCAGTCGAATAGCGATCAGAAAATCGAGAACACCTAAGATAAAGGTAATAAGGTTCATCTGCAGAATTTAAAGACGCCATCTCAAAAGAAGAACCAATTATAAATGATTCACAGGAAAATTCAGCTACACTATCTGTGTGCATTCATAAAAGCAATTTCTATGGGGAAGGTAAGTAATATACCTGTACTCTTTGTAGCGATCAAAAGAATCACCACTCCATCCTTGAGTTTTATCAGCTGCCATTACTGAAAATGAAATCAAACAAACTATAACTTCAAATACTCTAAATCCCAAAGCCACCCTTTTCAAATTTGTTTCCCCTCTCAAACTCATCAACGTTGATCCCACAGCCGCCCTCGGCCGTCTCTCTCTGCCCACCTCCTCCGCACGGCCGCCATGACCCTCCTCCAACCCACGAACGTCACCCCCCGTCGGACCCACCTTAGTCACCGGAGCCGCCTCTTCCTTAACCGACTTGTTATAAACCACCACTGGAGACGGTATACCACTCTTTGCCTGAAAATCAAGATTCTCCGGAGTGGCCTTTTCAGAATGGGGCCATGGCTTCCGCTCCTTTCCACCGGCAATCGGAGAAACCGCCCTTAGATTGGGATTTCCCGGCGACGAAATCGAAGAGTAGTATCTATCAACAGCTTCGGAGCTTTTGATGTTCTTGTTACTAAAACCGATAGTTTCTGTCTGAAAACGTGGATCGTCGGAGCGGAGGGGTGACTCGGAGCGGAGTGGGGAGTGGAACGAATCCACCTGACTCGGTGTTGACTCGGTGTCTGATATTGATATGTGGCTGTTGCCACTTCTTCTCTGAACTTTCTTGTTGTGATTACTGGGGTCTGGATTTTCCATAACTGTTGTGGGGGAAAAATTATTGCTCTGCTATTGAAAATTGAAGAACTAGTAGAAGTGAATTGAATCGGAATTTAAGAAGTGAAGAGACGAAGAAGAAGAAGAAGGATTTACAGGGGCGATCAGAAAGAGGGTCTCCATGAAGCAATTCTTTACGTGTCATGATTAATATTACGATACGACGTCGTGAATTTGTGCGGACAATCTTCTCTTTGGGGTTTATTCAAGTCGGTACAACTTACAACTTTGATATATATTTCGCCAGTCTTATACAGCGTTGTTCCAGTGCACTGGGTGCCATAATTGGTTTTTTTGGTTATTTTTTCATCACATACGTATCAACTCCAAAATATGGTGAGACAAAATTTCACGAATTCAAAAAATTTTTTGATCATATTGTTTGTTCAAAATCAAAGTTTTTTGTCAAAGTCAAAATTTTTGGCCAAAAACTAACTTTAAACAAACGTCGTTGCCGAAAAATTTTTCAAATTATTAAAATTTTATTTCGTCTTGCTGGTTTTGAATCTAATTTCAATTTTTTTAATTTTTTTTAATGGGGATCGTATAACACCGAAAAACGGACAATGCTACAGTTTTATAATTTGATATTTTTGCCCTTTAGGTCGACATTTAGAATGATTTTATTTTGACCGTAGTTCATTCTTTTCGTCTTCTTTTCTTTTCTTTTTCAAATCATTTTGTTTTGAGTGCCTGGTGACAAGAGTTTGTTTTCTAATTATGTTTGGTCCACCCGTTAAACATTGAATGCTCGGTATTTTGCACGATAATGTCAATTATCTATTGTAGAGCAATTCTAATATTGGGATAAAAATTTAAATTTGAATTTTTACCTCCCTTCTCATGCAATCCTAAATAATAGTATGGAAAAAAAAAATCTATTTTTATATAAATTTTGGTGGGAAAAGCCTAAAGGAGGAGCTAAATTTGGCCCTCCTTTAGGTTTCAGCCCTTCCCTTTTTCACTTAGGTGTATTTGATTCAACTTGTTTTTCGAGAAAACTCATTTTTTTAGTCTTTTTTTCTATCCTTAACTGTTTGATTATACTTTTTTTTCCTACAAAAGGTTTTCTAATTTTTTTTCAATTTTCGTTCTTTTCCTTATTTTGAAGGAAAACATTTTTCTTATGGGAGGTGATTTTTATTTTTTGGAAAAATTTTGATTTTTTTTAATGGACAATTTACTTTAACCATAAAGATAAAGAAAAATAATCAAAATTCATGAGAAAAAAACATAAAAATAAGGAAAACAACATCATTTTCTAATTTTCAAATTAATTCAATCAAATACATGTGATTACTATTTTCCCTAAAAAAAATTTTTCCGAAATTCGTTTACCAGAAAAATATTTTCCTTCCAATTATTTTCCCGATTTACAATCAAACACACCTTTAAAATTTTTCCCCTACCTTTTCTACCAAACATTGGGATTGTTCTTAATTCAATCACATTTCCTTACTTTTTCACGTACATTCTTTAAAACAAGCGATTTTTTACATAAAATAATTTCAAACAAAAACCCTTTTTAGACGACTTTTTTGATACTGTATTTCAGTGACAAAAGTTTAATTAGGGGGTGATAGTGTGTAATACCCCATTCGTTTTTGTATGGGAATTATGATGATATGAATAGCTTGAAAATGACTTTATATCTGTTTGGTATGTTTATGATCCATTTATACTGGTATGTGATGTGTTTAGGGTTCGGTACTGCTTCCAAACCTAGGATGTAATGTAAAGAATTCAGCAGGTTGAGATTTACAGTCGTAAATTTTATATGTGCGGCCGTAAAAGTATGAGTTACGACCGTAATATTTTATGGTATTACCGTAAAAAATTATGAAGATGATCCAAAATTTTTAGAGAGTTTTATACAACCATATGTTTTATTAATACAGCCGTAAGTGTATGGTTACGACCGTAAACCACATTTATACGGCTGTAAATATGAAAGTGAAGGAAAAGTGGAAAAATTTCAAAAACATTTATACGGCCGTCAATTTAAATTATACGGCCGTATGTTTTATGTTATGGGCGTAAGATCAAGAGGGTTATATGGTAGATTTTCAGAGACTTTTATATAGCCGTAAGAAGTATTTTTACAATCTTAAAAGTATGAATTACGGCCGTTAACTTCAAGATTATGACTGTAAATTTAAGTCGGCAGAACTATTAAGATAAGTTTTTAACCTTTTGGAGTTGATTTTTCTATCATTTTTCGGCCCCCAAGTGACATTCTAAAATCCACTCTAAGGGTTTTGAAAAGTTTGTACACTAGAGAATCATTTATATCACCTATACACCCGTCATTGGCTAACGAGGGAAGAAGGAAAGAAGAAGAGGAAGCTTCCAATCCATTTCTTAGTTTGGTTTTTCTACTTTGAGGTAGGTTATAGATGTGATTTCTATGTAGAAGGTAAGAATATGCTTGAGTAAGCCTTAGGTATGAGATTTATGAAAGAAATATTGATTGTCTTCACTTGTAGATATGTTTAGTAAACTTATGATGTGCTATGCAATTCTTACCATCATAACATGCTATATGTGATGTTATGATGCCAATATGATATGGTACGAACATTATTGAAATCAAGGCTTATAAGATATTATTTGCATATCTATAAAGCGCAATGTGATTGAAGGTTGCCTATCATATGTTGTATATATGCGAAAGTTTCGATTGACCAATATGGGGGATCTAAGCCCCAATTATGATGTGTTGGCCTAATAGGGGATCTAAATCCCAACTATGATTGTAACGCCCTCTCTTAAAAGATACGTATATAACCATAACGGTAAGCAACGGAAGCTAAACAGCGTTACAAAACCTTTAACTTGTCCAAGCTCATGAGTATTTATTTACACATTTACATCAAAATATAGGCAAAATACAAGATATCATGGCCATTGGACACATTCAAAAGCGGCCTATACAGGATCAGGAGCTTCCTTTGGTTTCCCCTCCACGTCACGTCCTCGAGGATTCCCCTCCGTCTCCAAGTCCACGGTCTCGTCCCTGGTCACCTATCACATAACATAACACATCGTGAGCCACAAGGGCCCAGTGGGGAGCACAATCATATGCAATGCATGACATGTTCGTAATCGTGGGCCCGTTGCGAACCATATGTTTATATTGGCGCCGTAACATACATTCATACTTTAATTGGCCAGACCCCAATCCTTTGAGGGACCTCCCTTTGGGTCAATTGTCTCAAACCTTTGTGAGACGAACATTATATAAACATTTGGTTGGCAACCCTATTTCTCGTTTTTCATGCATGACCATGCTTCAATGTATACACATAAATAAACACATGTAGTATCATATGCATATTAACATAAAATAGGATCATAAACATCAAGATCCTACAAACCCCCAAATTGAGTATCTATATGCTATACCAACCCTATAGCCATATCTTACTCAACCAAAGCATCATCATCATTAATCCTACCCTAACAATTGTCTCTTTACCTATTTATTGCAACCCAACCAACATAAGGGCATGCTCTTACCTCAAAACACTTTAAGTGTTCTACTACCCACCTTAGGAAGATAGGACCACCAAGGAAAACTAGGTAGAGGATGGACTTGCTTGCTTCTTCACCTTGCTCCTTGGGGATTTGATTGATCTTCTAAATCAACACTTGATACAAGTATGATATGTGGATGGATTTCTAGAGATGGAGGACCTTCAAAATGTCTTAGATGTGTGCTTGGCTCGAAAATGAGGGTAACCATCAAGAAAAGTGACTTTTTGACCAAAAATCCATATCTGCCGACTTAAAATTACAGCCGTAAATATCCTGTTATGCCAGAACTTCAAAATTACGGCCGTAACTCAATACATTACGGCCAGAACTATCAAAATTACGGCCAGAACTCAATAAATTACGGCCAGTAACTAGAGCACACGCTGATCAGCGCTTTGGTCATGCGACCACAGAAAATCGACCCTTTAACCATCATTCTTAACTTACTAGTAACTATAAGCCTTCACGTAACGAGCCACATTTACGGTAGTAAATACCAAAATTACTAGTAAATCCCAGTTTTTCTGCATTTCTCTTCCGGCTCATTCCCGGCGACCATACCTAGTTCCAACATACATTGGGCAACCCAAAACACATCCTAAACATGTCATATCCATCAATACCATCTCACGACATATTCACATCATCACGAGCCATTCCCAAAAACACAAACGATAAACATACGAAATCATATAAAATCGTGACGAGATTTTAGCGGGGCGTGACAATATCCCTCCTTAAAAGAATTTCGCCCTCGAAATTTACTGAAAATAGTTGGGTAGTGTTGTCTCATCGCTTCCTCTCTCTCCCATGTCTCCTCTTCAATGGTCGCACTTCGCCACAAAAACACGCACAAGAGGCACTTGTTTCCTCGTAATTGCTTGGCGCTACGATCTATGATTTGCACGGGTTTCTCTTCATAGGACAGTCGGTTGAAGATCTAATGGAGGGTGCAGTAATACATGGGAGGGATGCAACATACTTCCTCAACATGGAGACATGAAATACATTGTGCATTCGATCCAAAGGAGTTGGCAACCTCAACTTATACGCTACTTCTCCAACTCGTTCAAGGATTTCGTAGGGACCAATATACCTTGGGGTCAACTTGCCACGCTTCCCAAACTGAAAGAGTCTCTTAATTGGCGAGATACGAACGAACACTTTGTCGCCAATCTCGAACTCTAGTGGTCGACGCCGATTATCGACATAACTTTTCGATCTTGAGCTATTCTCATCCGTTGCTTAATCTTTCCAGCCGACAAAGATGTCTTGTAGCATTTCCGTTCGCATCAACTTCATTTCTCCCACATCATCCCAATGAAGAGGAGATCTACACCTTCTACCGTAAAGAGCTTCGTAGGGAGGCATTCCAACCGAGGAATGATAGCTATTGTTATAAGCGAACTCAACTAACGGTAGGTAACGGTCCCAACTTTGGGAAACTCTAAAACACAAGCTCTCAACATATCTTGAGCGTTTGGATTGTTCGTTCCGTTTGTCCATCTGCTTGAGGATGAAATGCCGTCTTGAATTGAAGTTTAGTCCCCAAGGCTATATGTAATTCCTTCCAAAAATGTGATAGATATCTCTGATCTCTATCCGAGGTGATCGTGAATCGAACCCCATGTAATCGAACAATCTCCTGAATATACAGTTGAGCCAATTGCTCCATTCGATATGTCATCTTGATCGGGAGAAAATGGGCAGACTTGGTGAGTCGGTCGACTACCACCCAAATAGCATCGGATCCCTTACTCATTCTTGGTAACCCACTTACAAAATCCATGGTAACTTCATCCCATTTCCACTCTGGAATCGGGAGTTGTTGTAATAGCCCAGCCGGCCTATGGTGTTCTGCCTTGACTTGTTGACAGACCAAACATCTCGCTATAAACTCCGCTACACTCCGTTTCATGCCTGGCCACCAATACAATACCTTAATGTCCCGATACATCTTAGTCGAGCCTGGGTGGAGAGTATAGGGGGTCATATGAGCCTCGAGACAAATCTCTTGCCTTAACTCCTCTGTAGCCGGAACGTAGTATCTGTTCTTATACTTGAGAATCCCCTGTTGAACTTGAAAGTCCGGACTTGGCTTCTCCTGAAGCTTCTTCTTCGTCTTAGTAGCCCAGTCATCAGTTTCTTGCGCCTCCTTGATACGATCTATAAGCGTCGACCGGATTGACATAGCCATGAGTCGGGCTTCGTCCGGGTCTAACACCTCAAGATCCAACTTCATCATTTCATGTTGCAACTGACGGGATCTTTGTTTCGGCGACTTCTACTTAAAGCATCCGCTACTACGTTTGCTTTCAGGGGTGATAATGGATCGAACAATCATAATCCTTCACGAGCTCCAACCATCGTCTTTGTCTCATGTTGAGCTCCTTTTGAGTGAAGAAATACTTTAAACTTTTGTGATCCGTAAAAATTTCACATCGAACCCCGTAAAGGTAGTGGCGCCAAATTTTCAAAGCAAATACTATCGCGGCTAACTCCAAATCCTGTGTTGGATACTTCTCCTCATAACTCTTCAATTGGCGGGAGGCATAGGCTATCACTCTATCATTTTGCATCAAAACACACCCAAGTCCTTGTTGAGACGCATCACTATAAATGGCGAAAACACTTGAGTCGTCCGGGATTGCCAAAATAGGAGCTGTGGTGAGGCGAGTCTTTAACTCTTGAAAACTCCGCTCACACTCATCTGTCCATCGGAAAGGCACGTTTTTCCTCGTCAACCGTGTTAATGGAGAAGCAAGCTTGGCAAAATCCTTGACAAAACGTCGATAATACCCAGCCAAACCTACAAAACTTCGTATTTCCGTGGGCGTCGTTGGTTGAGACCACTTCAAGACGGCCTCCACTTTACTAGGATCAACGGAAATACCATCCTTCGTCACCACATGTCCTAGAAACACCACTTGTTTCGTCCAAAACTCACATTTCGAGAACTTTGCATATAACTTCTCATCTCGAAGAGTTTGCAAGACAATGCGGAGATGATTCTCGTGTTCCTCCCGGGATTTAGAGTAGATAAGAATATCGTCGATAAAAACAATAACGAACTTGTCGAGATAGGGCTTGAAAACTCGATTTATCAAATCCATGAAAGCGGCTGGAGCATTCGTAAGTCCGAAAGGCATAACCAAAAATTCGAAGTGGCCATACCGGGTGCTAAAAGCCGACTTCATCACATCCCCATCACTAATTCTTAACTGATGATATCCGGAACGAAGATCAATCTTCGAATAAATTGCCGAGCCTCGGAGTTGATCTAGTAATTCATCAATGCGGGGTAATGGATACTTATTCTTCACCGTAGCTTTATTGAGCTCTCGATAATCAATACATAGCCTCATAGATCCATCTTTCTTCTTCACAAATAACACCGGCGCACCCCATGGCGAAGTACTTGGTCGAATGAAGCCCTTTTCCAACAACTCATTCAATTGGATTCTAAGTTCTTTAAGTTCCGAGGGAGCCATACGGTAGGGAGCTTTAGAAATGGGCGACGCATCTTAACAACCTCAATAACAAATTTAATCTCCCGGGGCGGAGGCAAACCCGATAAATCTTCCGGAAATACATCTAAGAATTCACATACAACTGGGACTGCAGCTGGCGATACGGGTATCTCCGTCTTAGTACTATACAAGGTAACTACATAAGCTTGACATCCTTGACTAATCAATCTCTCGGCCCTCATAGCCGAAATCATAACTCGTTTGGAGCGCTCTAGCTTTGGAAACATAATTGGTTCACCATCCGAAAACCTCAAAGCACGGTTAGGGCAATCTAGCATAACCCTATGCTGAACTAACCAATCCATCCCGAGAATCACATCAAAATCTCGGAGTTCCAACGCTAGTAAATCAATGGATGTCTCATTCTCCTGAACCCGTATAGGGACATTAGGGAAATAACTCACGACGCACTGGTTCCGTCCCGAGGGCAAAATAACATCAAAAGTACACCACAATGGCTTCGGGACCATATCCATTCGTAGGGCATAGGATAATGATACAAAAGAGTGCGTAGCTCCAGAGTCAAACAAGGCATAAGCAGGTAATGCATAAACATAAACAATACCTGCAATAACATCAACCTTCTCGGGCACCTCAGGTTGTACCAACGCAAACACGCATCCGGATTGTCTCGGTGGAGGGAGTTGTTGAGGCGCTTGATTCCTCGCCTCCGGACAAGCTCTACTCATATGTCCCTCTTTACCGCAATTATAACATCGATTGGTGCCATAGTAGCACGGTCCTCCATGAGGCTTTCCACATGTTTGGCACGTCGGCGCGGGAGAAGAACTTGTTCCCTTCTTAGCCGGTGATCGGGAGGGGGGAGCATTACCCGCCGGCCTCTTGTTATTCCTCCCACGACCTCTATAATTAGAACCTCGTCCTTGACCGCTCGTAGATGAACCTTGGGAAGAAAAGGATTGTCCTTGAGCCGGTTGTGAAAATGGAACCGATTGGCTAGCGGCTTGACGAGCTTGAGCGATCCTCGCTTCGGCTCGTTCCGCGACATATGCCCGCTCTATCACCTTAGTGTAGCTCGTAGTCACCATACTGGCCAACTGTACATCTCGAGCTAACTCCGGCTTCAAGCCCATAATAAACCGAGCAACTTTGCGAGCCGGGGTATTCACCATATGCGTAGCAAATCGGGCGAGCTCATCAAACTTCTTACTATACTCACCCACCGTCATAGCACCCTGCTGAATTTGGATGAACTCATTCAACTTCTCATTTTGAGCCGCATCCGAGAAATACTTGGTCCGAAACCTAGTACAAAAATCCGTCCCATGCCAGAGTCACTTCCTCTTCTTGTCTCACGGTATCCCACCAAAAACCCGCCGAGCCTCGGAGCATAAAGGTCACACAATTCACCTGCTCCGACTCGGGAATGTGGGCATACTCAAACATCCGCTCTATCGTCTGAAGCCAATTCTCGGCGTCAATTGGATCTTTCGCATCCTCAAAGATAGGCGGATTAAGACGACGGAACCGATCGGATGAAAACTCCTTATCCCTATCTTCTCGGGTCTTCTCAACACCCGAAGCACTCACGGAATTGCTTCCATTAGCATTATGATTCCCACTCGCGTTCGTCATCATCTGCTGCATCATTTGGGACTGTTGCTCTACCAACCGAGTCAACCTTTCAATAACCGGTGCCTGATCATCAGCCATCTATCCATCACAACAAGGAAACATCTCAACTCACATCACCCTTCTCATCTCCTTCGTATAGAACACAGAGCATCATAACATAGCATATCATAACAATAAAGTATGCACACATAAAACACATTACCGACCATAACCTGGAGAGGCGAAGGGAGTCCTCAAATGTGTGGGGAAATGAAAGGAAGCCGGCTCTGATACCATCCTGTAACGCCCTCTCTTAAAAGATACGTATATAACCATAACGGTAAGCAACGGAAGCTAAACAGCGTTACAAAACCTTTAACTTGTCCAAGCTCATGAGTATTTATTTACACATTTACATCAAAATATAGGCAAAATACAAGATATCATGGCCATTGGACACATTCAAAAGCGGCCTATACAGGATCAGGAGCTTCCTTTGGTTTCCCCTCCACGTCACGTCCTCGAGGATTCCCCTCCGTCTCCAAGTCCACGGTCTCGTCCCTGGTCACCTATCACATAACATAACACATCGTGAGCCACAAGGGCCCAGTGGGGAGCACAATCATATGCAATGCATGACATGTTCGTAATCGTGGGCCCGTTGCGAACCATATGTTTATATTGGCGCCGTAACATACATTCATACTTTAATTGGCCAGACCCCAATCCTTTGAGGGACCTCCCTTTGGGCCAATTGTCTCAAACCTTTGTGAGACGAACATTATATAAACATTTGGTTGGCAACCCTATTTCTCGTTTTTCATGCATGACCATGCTTCAATGTATACACATAAATAAACACATGTAGTATCATATGCATATTAACATAAAATGGGATCATAAACATCAAGATCCTACAAACCCCCAAATTGAGTATCTATATGCTATACCAACCCTATAGCCATATCTTACTCAACCAAAGCATCATCATCATTAATCCTACCCTAACAATTGTCTCTTTACCTATTTATTGCAACCCAACCAACATAAGGGCATGCTCTTACCTCAAAACACTTTAAGTGTTCTACTACCCACCTTAGGAAGATAGGACCACCAAGGAAAATTAGGTAGAGGATGGACTTGCTTGCTTCTTCACCTTGCTCCTTGGGGATTTGATTGATCTTCTAAATCAACACTTGATACTTGGGGATTTGATTGATCTTCTAAATCAACACTTGATACAAGTATGATATGTGGATGGATTTCTAGAGATGGAGGACCTTCAAAATGTCTTAGATGTGTGCTTGGCTCGAAAATGAGGGTAACCATCAAGAAAATTGACTTTGACCAAAATCCATATCTGCGACTTAAAATTACTAGTAAATATCCTCGTTACAGTCAGAACTTCCAAAATTACAGTAGAACTCAATACATTACGGTAGTAACTACCAAATTACTACCAGTAACTCAATAAATTACGTAGTAACTAGGCACACGCGACCGCGCTTCCGATCACGCGACGTGAGAAAATCGACCCTTTAACCATCATTCTTAACTTACGGTAGAACTATAAGCCTTACGGCCGTAACGACCACATTTACGGCCGTAAATACCAAAATTACGGCCGTAAATCCCAGTTTTTATGCATTTCTCTTCCGGCTCATTCCCGGCGACCATACCTAGTTCCAACATACATTGGGCAACCCAAAACACATCCTAAACATGTCATATCCATCAATACCATCTCACGACATATTCACATTATCACGAGCCATTCCCAAAAACACAAACGATAAACATACGAAATCATATAAAATCGTGACGAGATTTTAGCGGGGCGTTACAATGATAATAGGCCCGACCAAATGTTATACAACGGCGCCAATACAAACACGTGATTCGCAATGGAGCCCTATTTGAAAATGTGATAGGCATGTGTATATGTATCTATTTCTACTGAGTCCTTATGATTCATTTTGAGTTTTTGTCTGTGTGTTTAGATGATACTGGGAGTAGGAGATAGCCGAGAGATGGCAGAGAATCCTCAAGAATTTGAGCTGAGCTGGTGTGCAGAAGAGGTGGATACTAAAGGTTTTGGGCAAATATGTTTTGTAATAAATGTTTTGTAATGTTTCGTAATAAGACTACCTTCATGCTTTTATGTTACAACTACCCAGACTTCAATAAGAAAAGCTAACTTTTTTAAATGAGCTAGTACTTGTAGGAATTTTTGTATATGTAATTCCGTTTCTCATATCGTCATCTATATGATATTACACGTCGTACTATGGAGGATGTTTCATAACGTCCACTTTTATCATTTTTTCCACTTTTTAAATTTATTTTTATCAATTATTTCTTTTGATCAAAACAATCACATCCACATATCTTGTTATATCTATATGTATTACAAAATCTTTACCATTCAACTTCACTCATTCTTTCTCAATTTTTACATAAAAATCCATAAAAGCACATAAAAAATTCAATCCTACCACCAAAAAAAAAAATAAAATTGTGCCGTTACTTTTTTATCACATCCTTTCAAGAAAATCAATTTTCTTGCGCAAAATAATTGTGTCAAACAAGCTCTAAGTATTCATTTTAGTATAGTTTCGATTATTAATCAATGTTATTAAGAACAAAAAATATTAATAATCTTGACTTAATAAACAACAAGAGGAGATTATTAATTTTCAAAATCTTGAGATGAGATATTGCAGTTGCCCAAAATCTGAAGGCGGGTATTAACAGTAATCCATTGTATGAAATTTTAATGTTTCTTTAACATTAGTGTAGACAATATTAAAAAAAATAAATAAATTTGCCTAAATTATAACTTCAAACAAGAACTTCACTAAATGGGAGAATTTTAATTTTGGAAAACAAAGATTCCATTATAAACAATATGTTGTAAACCCACCGAAAGTTAGGGAAAAGAAATAGTAATGTAATGATTATGTTTTTATTGTGTGAATGACTATTGTATACTAGATCAATATTTGTAATACGATGTGCCCCAATATTTTTCTATAAATAGGGGTCACTTGTAATGAATTCAATAACGAGAATTGAAGTGAAAATTTCTCTCGTTCACAACACGTTATCAGCACGATTCTCTACTCATTTTTCTAAGTTCTCTGCCCAAGTCCACAATCCAACAACTAGATCTAAAACTCAGATATCTCAATTTCTCCCGATTCTTCTCTGATTTCTGAGTTCAAATTGAACTATAATGGTTCATGGAAGAAGATAAAATAGAAATAGGAAAATTAGATCTCCTTCTCTCTACTAACTCTTCTCTGATCAATAATTTTCGCCTCTGAAAAATGTGTTCCCCTTGGCTTCTTTATAATCCCTAACATGTCTCCATCATCATAATAATTGGTCGAGATGCACATACATTTTCCCTTTTCAACCCAAGCATTTTTATATTAAATGATATATGGGTGCTGCAGTTTCACAATTAAATCCATCTCCCGACGTGTCTGTATGCCTCTAAGCTTGAATTAACCAAAAGGGAAGTGATCCTTGGTTTGACAGTACATTTAAAGCTTATGATAAAATTTCATGGAAATCCATCATCCTTGCACTATTTTTTTGGATATCTAATTCTCTTTCCTCCATAATTCATCTTCATAGGTCACATGGATGGAGAATATTCTCAAGCATATGGTTTTTTTTTTCAGGACTGCAGATTATTACCTTTCTGCTAGTATATTGAATCATGCATTTTCACGGTGGAGAAGCAATTTTGGTGCACAAGAAAATTATGATGGAGGAATTCTGGATCTTCAGTTGTGAAGCAATCAAAAGACTTGGATGCTAGATGGAATTGTGCCTAATTTTCTACGGTTCTCAAGCTCAAATGACAAAGGTACTTTATAATATAATAATATATTAAACTATAACATTCGTTTTCTTGAGATATAAGGAGCATACATGATCAAAATTAAATTTTCTCGACTCCATTATACTCGATTTAACGAGATCTTCGATTTAACACCAATATTGATAAGATAATAACTCATTTTGAAATATGTTATTATTACTCTTTCATAATTTGCAAAGTAATACCCCAACTTTGAGAAAATTACAAAATAGTCTTGGAACGCATTGATATTTACAAATTGGAATGGAAATGAAACAATTTCCCGATAGTATAATATTGCTAGAACATTTTCGACAATTTTACCTTTGCGGACTTGGAATGGACAATTTTACCTTTGCGGACTGGAGTGGATAATTTTACCTCTGCGGATTCGAATGGACGATTTCCATATGGTAGGTTCTACCACCTATTGGAATCTAAATTTACATTTATTACTATAATTTCCATATGGTCGGTTATACCACCTATTGAAATTTAAATTTGTGTTTATTGCGATAATTCCCATACGGTAGGTTCTACCACCTATTGGGGAGAATTTAATTTCTATTATTTATGTTTTTATACTTCAAATGTGGTGAGTTATACCACACAATTTGAGTAAGTATTTCTGATGTTGTACCACACGATTAGAATGTATATCACCAATGTGGTTGGATTAAACCCCACGATTGGTGCTAAATAATAGTAACCGATTTATATATATTCGACAAGAATATCATATTGATATTAACAAAGAGATTTGAGCAAATGATGATATATGTATTTTAAAAAAAATTGCTCAAAGAATTCCATGGTGATAAAAGAGAAAGAAGATATACTATGGTGAAAAATCTCATTATGAGATTAATATATTGATACATTGATACAATGACGAAATGCTCTCAAAGAAGTATTTAATAAAGAAATATTCATTCTCCATGCCTATTGAATATTGATGGAGAAAATTGAGCAAGAGGTACCAAAAGTTACCAAGTTGAATAAATATATAAAGAGAAATGCTCAATAGATCCCAATTGACAAATCAAATGAAATGAATCATATGGTGGGATCATTTGAAATAATCTTATTGATGATATGAGATCGTATTGATATGAGAAGAAAGCGATCTTGAAGAAGCATATAGTATGCTAATGGTACAATAGACATTTATATTCGAACAAAATATGATATTATTATTGCTCTAGAAGATGCACAAAAGCGGAACATATTGAGAATATCAAAGGGTGGAAATAAACACTCAAAAATATATAGAAATACAAAAGGAAATCGTATTGAACCCGTAAATGAGGGATGCGTCTCGAGAGTATAAATACTTCGTAACTCTGCCATCCCTAACATTCAGAGTTCATAATGAAAGATCCAAATGATCTCTTTTCCGCTTGACACCAATGGTGCATGTCGACGGGTTTGACTTCCACAGATTCTTGAACATATGATTGAATCTTGATGAGTAGATCAAGAACCGTATTAGCGAGAAACAAGTATATTTCTCATTGACGAGAAATAAATTTATAATCTACACTCGATCTAGAAATGCTAGCGGACCATCAAAGAAATAATTAATATTCAACAAACCTATGGGTTTGGTATGAAAATTCCACTAGCCCATGATGCTATATTGAATATTTCCTCCAGTGTATTATAGCCGCTGGAAGGACAATAAAAGCATCACTATTGTTCATCATGTACATCATGCGATCATGAATGAAGCTGCGTTTTTAGCATCGGCCAAATTTGAACCCATGATTATACTTTGGATCCAATACGATTGCTAGCTCCAACTTGATGAAAAGGTAATACGCTTGACACTCTTATCCCCCATAATTGTGCGACCATTGTAAGACTCTTTAAAAAGCTTGGTATTGGTCCCTCCATACAAGATATTGATGTTTTGTTTCCCTAACTCCTTTATAAGTTGGTTTCGCCATATCTATATATTGGATATCACCTATAAGTCTAGATCCACCAAGAACACATACAGTTTTAATCAGGTGAGGTGAAGATTGATTTGCATGAATTGATTCTAAAATTCCCATCGCCATCTCCATCTCCATCTCTCTCTTTGCACTAAAGTTTCAATGTATGAATGAGAGATACGTGAATCCCTCTATTTAAAGATAAATTTTCAAACCAATAAGTGATTTTACTATTTACCTTTTGACAATATGAAAAAAAGAGAATAGTAGAAAAATATTAGTGAAATGACATACACTTTCGGCGATTGAAATCTATATATATATATATATTTATTTATTTACATATATATATTTCGAAAGAAAAACAAAACAAATAAAATACGATATTTACAATTCACCTTGAAAATACATCGATCTACGCCGATTTGCTTTGAGAAAATCATAATACTATATTTTTCTACTAAATTTACAAGCAGTGATCTTTTAAAGTAAGATTTTCTAGACTGCACTGCTCTTGTTCATCTTTAAATTTGGCCCATAAGGCCATAAGCTCACATTGTGCGTGTCCACTAGGATGTGTCTCAAGAGCACATTGAATATCATCCAAAGACTCCTTACTCAATCCATCCTTAATGAATGCTATTTTATCCTCTCGATTTTGGACAAGTACCCACAGATTTACATCGAGTGTCACAAGTCCACCGAGCACATTTATAGCATCCTCCTAACCTTTTGCTCTGCGTTTCTTGAAAAACTACTTTTACCCATTCCAGGCATGTATTTAGAAGGAATCGAAACCTCACCAGATAACCTGGGACCTTTGCTTCAATCAACCATCGAATATCTTGTGGAATGCCCTTATTCATTAGTATCCTTAATCTTTCAAGTCTACATAGATAAATTCTCTTTAGAATTTTGATCGTGATGAGGGATAGTATTTACGAAGATTCGAGAGCACATGATCCATTATAATATCACTGACCCTTGTTAGGGTGAATATTGTAAGTGCTCGGATGATTTATAAACGCGTATGAGGTAAGACTCCGCGTTTTAACAGTGGCGTAACAGGAAACGTATGGGATAAGATTCCACGCTTCAATAGTAATCTTAATAATGCCACCGAAAGAATGACGTGATATGTCGGTTGGCTATGCATGTGATGAAGGTAATAAATTATGTTGAGCATTATATAGATTCCAGTTCGATGATGTAAATAATTTATTTGAAATCAGGAACTGGAAGAATTTTCAATGATTGTTCTCGATAAATGATTACTAGCCAATGATTGGGAATAAATCCCAAATATATCTGGAACATATATATAAGGGATGAGATATATGGGCCCACTCACCCTTTTATGTTGACTACTATATAATATGATGTGGATTTACTATGTAGTCATATATGTATATCATAAATGGAAATTGACGAGATTATTTGCTCACAATATGAGCATGAGTTTCAGATTTAATGATAAAGTTAGTAAATATATCCCAATTATTTGAATAAGGCCGTAAATGATTGATATCTTGCAAGATATAAGTGGGATATAATTGAAGTCCTCCAATCGATTTGCCAATATCGAGAATGAAGTATAGAATAAACCCCTCCATTAAAGCTAAATATTGAGAATATATACAAATTGTACTGAGTTTGGTTGCTAGCATGAGGGGGAGTATTAATAGTTGGAAATAATATATGAAATGCATCATGAATTTGAAATTCAAATATGAATAACGATCTCATATATCAATTATATATGTTTTGACAAATTAGCAAGCCCGAAATATTGATATTATTTAAATAAAAGTTCCCCAAATATGTAAATCAAAGCAAATGATAGAAGATGATTTTGATAAAGGAGGCATATATTTTGAAGAGAATATAGACTCAAGTATATTGTGCAATCCTAAAAGAGGATTGATAATGAGATATCTCAATAAGTTATATCATTATGAGGAAATAAATGAAAATGGAAAGTGTCGACACAATATGAAAATGTAGCGTTATATACGATCAACGATAATGAGGATATTGAGATATATCGAAGAATAATATTGAAATATACAAAATATTAATATACGGGCTTGATAAGAAAATTGAAGATAGAACTATTAAAATGATAACATTGTTTGTAATAGCTTAAAGCAATGATATTGTTGTACGCTGTACTCTTTTCCTTATTTGAGGTTTTTATCCCAAAGGGTTTTTCCTAAATAAGGTTTTTAATGAGACAGCCTAATCACAACTAATAGAAAATCTCGAGAGAATATTTGGATATATATATCTCGATACAATGAGAATATAAGATCGAGATTGTCGATTGCAAATAAGTCTTGAATATGACACCTTCGATAAATATGATACTTATTTGAAGGATTTTGATATAAGCATGAAAATATGCGTTGCACTCTTTTTCCTTGACTAGGTTTTATCCCCATTGGGTTTTCCTAGCAAGGTTTTTAACGAGGCAACTTTCATGGCATATTCACATGAACAATGAGAAATTGACTCAATGAATCATTGAATCAAAAGATATTACTTGAGTAAGATGATAGGCCTATAAATCTTTCGTAAAAAATGAATGTATCAGCCCCAAAATACGGAATCAAATGGAATAGTACTCTTTTTTCCTTCAAGTTTTTCTTGGGTTTTCTGTGACAAGGTTTTAACGAGGCAAAGATATAAAGTATTCTATAAGAATGATCGCCAAATCGGGGAAGCAACTTACCATTTATTTTTCGCGGGTTTTGTCCTCTACGAGTTTTCTGAAGCAAGATATGATCACTCCTACAATTAGTTTGGAAGTTTTTCTCCTCTTGGATTTTTCTCTAAACAAAGTTTAAAGATAATTATACAAATAGTCATTCAGGGAGTGTTGTAAACCCACCGAAAAGTTAGGGAAAAGAAATAGTAATGTAATGATTATGTTTTTATTGTGTGAATGACTATCAGATATCAGATCAATATTTGTAATACGATGTGCTCCAATATTTTTCTATAAATAGGGGTCACTTGTAATGAATTCAATAACGAGAATTGAAGTGAAAATTTCTCTCGTTCACAACACAATAAACAATATAAGATGATAATAACAAAGTGACAAATTTGAAATGCCCCAACAAAACCACCACCACTAACATATCATATGACCCATCACTTTTCAAATTAAAAATTATTATTATTATATTAATCGTACAACTTTCAAGGGTAACTTCGTTGACAAATCAAATATTATGACAAAACTACGTAACACTATCTGCACTTAAGATTCGATACCCATATATGAGTATCTTAAAATCTTTATATATGGATCGATAATTAACATATAATCACCACCCCCTATGGTAAAAGGTAGGAGACACGTATCAATGATTGATCCATACGTTGGCATCAAATTATTACCATCACTAGCAATCTATCACCTTGTCATATCATTGCTCATGATCTCCTATCCACAGTGTTGGTAAGAGATCATGCCAACACTACCATTTTGGGGGAAAATATGGAACCCACATGAACTCTCAATTATTAGGAGACAATTATATATTATTCATCTCATTTAATGCAAATACTACAAAAAAGTTTTGCCGATGGTGTGACGCCCTATGAGGACGCCATGTCACCCTGTTGGCTGGAGATCTTCAGCAGTCATACCATTTCACAAATTTTTAACTAAAAATCAAGTTGCCGACAAAACTTGTATGAGTACTATTTCCAAAACCTACTCGTGCATATGGTAACTTTACCAACGTCACAGTTTAACCAAGTATGGATTTAAGGATTCAAAGTTACATGCAACAAACTTCATTCGAATTTTAGCCTATTTTCGTGAGATTTTTAAGGGTTTTGTAAGATTCTCAATCAACAAAATTCTTGCTGGTCGGAGAAACAACAAATTAGAATGTTACCGTGATTTTAAATTTTTTAATGAACATGCTGATCCGAACAACAAAAATTTAAAATGTTACCGGGATACAAAGCTCGAATTTTCTGCATAACTCCACTCCCCAATTCCCATGGTTTTCTATTTTGCTCCAAGTGAAAACTGGACCAAAAACTATTAATCTACCGCAACTTTCTTCCCAAATTCTGGTATCTATTTATATTTTAAAATAAAAATCATGTGTGTCAACAAAATTAAAAGCCAGTTACCAGTCGATGATTCCTGAAAAGAAATAAAACCAAACCGCTTCATTCGCTGGCAACTTGTAACAACTCCTCCCAAGTGGCAAGCTTTTCCCTTGGTTTGTTTCTCAGATTTCCACGCTTTTTTTCTTCAGCGTCAAGTTTTTCCCAGTCATCAAATTTGATGACCCTGATATTCCTACCATCCAACAACTGCAGGAGTCCTTCTCTCCCAGGCTTTGGTGAGTTAGATGTTAGTACTCCTTTTGCTATGTCCTCAGAAATGCTCGCAACCTGCCAGCAAAAAATTTAACATATCATTCAATGATAAACATGAGCAAGTGGCTTCAACGAAATCACTGATAACGACCACCAAATGGTAGTAAACATGGGTATTTTGTCCATGGAATGAGATGTACACTTACAGTTTCTTCAGCACAATAAAGGTTGGTAGCAATGATCCCAGCTGGGCCTCTCTTCAACCACCCACACACATATAAGCCAGTCTCATGTTGTGAACGGTCTCCTGTAGAATCTGTCAAGACTCGACCTTCCTCATTTGGAACAATTCCTGGGAAACCAGCCAAGATAAAGCATATGAGGTAACGCAACTTTCAAGGCATTCTTCACTTGAGAATTATCGCTCCATGCAGCAAACTAATGGTGGCTGTGTCTGAAGGTACAGGATAAACTATAATCCAAAATTTCTTCAATGTACCTTTATAATGATCGAATGGTAAACCTTCAATAGGTACTGATTTATAACCAATGCTCTTCAGCACTAACCTGCAAGAAACAAGAGCACATACTAACTTCAAATACATAATCAAAATAATATAGCTAGTTAGTGAAGAAGTTTGAGTCTCTATTCAAGTTCATAAACATTCCTCTTCTCATTTTCTTGCAATATTTTCTTTTTCCTCCAAAGTTGAATGAAAGTCAAAATTCTAAAATGAACCCATCAAACTCAGCACAGATCAGTAAATAAGTAATTTTCCACAATTTCATTTCAAGAAAATGCTAGTGCATCCAGCATAAGCATAAATGGCAGTGGAAAACAGAGATGCAATGTTTATACTTGTACTTGAAAGTTAAGTTCCAAAGCATTTACCCACATGATATGTCCTCGAATAATCCTGTGCCAACTGCAATTCTATTTCCCAGATCATCTCCTACAAATAAGAGCACAGAGCACCTGAGTTAACTTTTGTAATACTTTTGCTGGATTTGCTCAGCTGCAAAATGTAATACATCGATACAAGGAACTCTGAACTGGAATGCACTTTTACCCAAAATAAAATAAATAGATGCAAGCCCGATATATTGCAATTTCAAAACCTGAATTTGCTTCAAAACCTGAATTTTCTTTCTTACACACCTGGCCACATTGAAATACATGAACAGTGTTTGTTCCATTGGCAAAAATATTTTTCCAAAAAATGAAAAAATGTGTAAATTTTGGTGTCATGTACAAATGGCAACTTAAGAACCCTTAAAATTCTTCAGAAAACCCTGTGATCTTTTATGTTTCCTAACATGTGCAGATAGAATGAACATAACATGTTCACACGAGGAGAACAAAAATTCTTTCTCCCAGCTTTGCATAACATGATCCACTCAAATTAATTCATCTACTTAGTCGCTGGGCCACATTTTAGTCCTGCCCTTGCCTTCCTTCACAAGGCTTGTAGTTAAGTAATAGTTGGAAATTGAATAATTCAAGGGTGATGAGATTGCAAGAGCTGCTTTTAGTTAAATATCAACCTCTTTGCATACCAACACAGCTTGAATCGAGAGCATAGTGTGCTATGATGTCTTATAAGCAATAAATAGAACAAAAAGGAAAAAGAAGAAAACAGTATTCTGGGACCTTCTAGAGAACAGTTATTGTAAACATTTACCTTGCACAGTTGTCTCCTCAAGGCGTACACCAGCTACATGGCCAGTTCTATCAACTGACTCTAGAAACCTATCTGGTTTACGGAAGAAGACAAAGTGGAGTTCACGTTGACCTGTAAGTGGGGGAGAACGTCCTGATGAGGCTGCCTTCGATATCAACTCGTAAACTCTCCTTCTGATCCTGTTGTTTTTCATTTCTACCTTGTTATGACATAAACCAAGATTAATAAATAACTAACAGCAGTACTATCACTACTATGGCCAAAATGCATAATTAGAAAACAAAGGTAGAGGATAAAAGACATACTCCAAATTAATAATAATCAACAAAACAAAATGCAGAGACATTATAGTACATAAAAATTACCTCGTCTGCTGGGGTGGTTAATAAATCAGCTTGTCTAACGTGAATCGAAATATTTTTCATGCCTGCAAGAAATTCCAGTTCACTAGTTAAATCTAGGCATTTTAGCAGTGTGAAAGGAACAGATTATCTAATGTTACGGGTTATAATGCCTAAAAAGAACTATGTCAATTTGAGATTCTGTAAAAACACTTTGTTACTGATTTTGAAGTCCCTTTCAATTGAGTGCTGTGATACCAAATATCAGACAAAATGCTAACAGACAGCATTACAATAGTTTCTTCTCTACCCCAACTCCAACATAAAAACCAAGTTATTGCTGAAACAAATCCACTCAAGATGACTTCAAATTGAAGTCATGGAAATTGTAACATGGTCAGGTGATATTGATCTAATGCATACACAATCATATATCAACTAAGATGTGAGTACCATAATAAAACTATCACATAAACTATTTCTTGCATTCGGATGCTGTTGGATACAAATATAAAGAAAACCCACCTAATGCACAAAATAAGGGGCACAAGTTCATTGATAAAGAGATAGTACTCCATCATTGCCTATACTATGGACAGGAAAAGGTAAAATAGTTTTACCAAGAACTTCACGTAGTTCTTTAGCTGTACAGGCTGCTTGTACTGGTCCACGTCTTCCAACTAAATACACTTTTCTGCAATATAATTGTGATATCAAGCTCTGCTAATTTTGCCAAACGTACTCAAGTAATACCATATGGCAGACATCATACCTTATAGAGCTCTCCTCTAAAGCAGCCAAAGCGTGATTTGCAATATCAGTTCTTGCCAATTCCTCTGTTGGCCGTAAAAGAATTCGAGCTACATCAAGAGCAACATTACCCTAAAACAAAGTACAGCTCATGGTCAAGAAGGCAGCAAATTCTTTGGCTGTGAAATGCCTGAGAACGGAAAATTCATTTTATTGCATTGCAAAACATAAGCTCTTATTCAAGGTGAAGAACGCCTGGGATTATAATTTATGCATCACGCTTGTGGTTGCCATAAAGGGGTAGACAGTAGTCCAATACCCACTCATGGAATAGGGAGTTGTTTTGTCCTAATTCCACATATATAGGTTGGATGGTATAATTAAACTTTGATGATTATTTATTTAAGTATAGTTAGAGCTTGTTTGATACAAGCTATTCAAAAAATCATTTTTTTCCGACTCTCGTTTTGAACCACTAATTACATTTAATAACTTTTTATATATATATATATATATATTTTTTTAATTTCTTTACTTCTCATTCGCACATCCAAAAGTTATTTTTTCTGTAATATCTATCAAATCCCTTAGTTAGCTCATGACAACAGGAATATGATTTTTGTAAATCTTACTAATCCTATGAAAGTTCTAAGTATGTTTCCAGAATGCAGTTTACTTTTAGAATTGTAAGTTCTTTTGGAAATATCTCACATAGGATAAAGCCACTTGACAGTTATTTAATCAGTTTTCTTAATGGCAGTCTTCAAGTAAGTAGCCTGATTCTCAGACAATCGCATTTGGATATACGTGATCATAAATCATGAGCAACTGATCAGCACATTTGTTGGTTATATAGGCTTCACATGGTCTCTGAAGGCCTGATCAATCATCATAAGCAACAATACTTTATACAGAATTGAAATGTGAATGTCACATGTCCATCAATTTGTAGCATATATTTCAAAATGTAATGTACCTGACCAAGAACAACAGCAGTATCAGTGCTTGTCAAATCTGGAGCTAAATTTGTACCGTCTGGATGTCCATTGTACCACCAAACAAATTCTCTGGCAGCGTAGATTCCACCCAACTCCTTGAGTAATTCAGAAAAGACAAAAATGAGAACTGATTCTTAAATTATATGACTTAAGTCACAAAACACTTCATTACTAGGAAGAGCAACATCCTAATCGAAAACAGCAAACAACATGCTAAGTGTATTTTTCAGTACCTCTCCTGGAATTCCAAGAGTCCTATCACTTTCAGCACCATACGCAAGTATTACCTAAAGAGAAATTTCATCTCCCGTTATCATATGTATTAGGAAACAACAGTTAAATCAAAGAAGCAAAGAGCTATCTTGATCAAATGTCCATTTCTGAAGCCAGAAACTTACTGCATCATACATCTCACGTAGCTCAGGCAAGGACACGGCAGATCCAACACACACGTTCCCAAGGAATGAGCAATTCTCATTTTTTGCAACTCGAGAGAACTGATTGATCACTACCTGTTGAGAATATTCTGGTAAATTAAGTCCAATTAAGAATATTATACAGGGACCAAACGAAAATGCATATAAGTGAACAAGTATAATGATATGGAAAATTTCACTTGTACATAATAATTGGCATTTGCTCAAGTGGCAGAAGAAGTGAAGTGTGAAAATGTGAAACCTTGATATTGAATGATGACTTTTCAGAGTTAGACTGAATCAAATATTTTCTCTTCTGTCTTTCTGGAATTTGAAACGTAATTTGAAACGTTACACGTTTAACCAGCTATGCATAATAGTTTGTACTAATCTAGTATCAATGCGGCTTTCCTCAGTTATGAAGGGGATTTCACATTTTCAATTTATCCAAGCATTTACTGTTAAAAGTAAAAAATACTTTGAAATTTAACCCAAAAAACTCTCATTTGGATAACAACACTAAACACATTCAGCACACATCGAACAATATAATAACAAAACTCGACATAGGTTTCATATCCAAACTCTACAGACACACTCAGCATTGCACACACAGACATCAATCTAGTGAAAGGAGAAGACCTTCGTTTCAGGATGATCAGGTGCAACACCTGACCGCACTAATCCAAAGGGCGTTGGTAATCTGTCAACTATATCAACTTCTACTCCTCTATGTGCCTTCAAAATCTATGCAAAAAGTAAGAAAAAGAAGCAGCACCGCTTAGATTACAGCAAACTGCATTTATTTATCTATATAACAAAAACTCCGAATGCGAATTCGGAAATTTCAACAGACGTACAAAAAGTTAAAGGAAAAAGCGAACCTTCTCTGCAGTGTAGAAGCCAGCAGGTCCACTACCAGCAACACATATGCGTAAAGGAGTCGCAGCAAGGGTGGTAAAGCTTCTTGAAATCCATCGTAATTTTCCGAAGATTGCCATTCTGACGGATCAAGACCTCTAGGTTTCCAATTGATTATTCAACAAATATTGATATTGTTGGATACAGCAGAAAATCGACTTTCCTTCGTTTTGGTTCGATCCAACAGAGTTCGTTCGGGAATTCTAGAAAAAGAGGTCCAACGATATTACAGTTTTCCAGTTTCCAAGGTTTTTTTTTTTTGGGTGATGATTTTGTGCGCGATTTTAATCACTATACATCTTTTTAAAAAATTATTTTAATTTTCAATTTTACCCTTTCAGAGGGTGGGTGTGGACGGATGAATTTGGATGCTCGGCCGGGGTGCCCTGGCCGAGGTCCTCATGGGGACCTCGGCCAAGGATGGCCGAGGTGTTTTTTGGATCCTCGGCCACCCCGGCCGAGCATCCAAATTTTTTTTTTTTAAAAAAATTGATTGATAGATAATATAATTAATTAATATTTTTTTGATATTATTTTTTGATTTGGGGAAGGAAGATGTGATGTATGAGTTGGATCGAACGGGATGAAAAATCGCACTTTATAGATTTAGTGACCGAACTCCGTTTTGGACAAATAATATACCGATTTAGGGCATAAAATAAAATAAAAAATAAAATAAAAATTGTGATGAAATAAAATTAAAAATAAATAAATGAAAAAAATTAAATTATTCGAAAAATAGAAAAACGCTCATTTCGCTGCCTAAACGGGTTCGGACTCGTGGCGTCGAGCTACCCCAAATCGATATATTATTTGTCCAAAACGGAGTTCGGTCACTAAATCTATAAAGTGCGATTTTTCGTCCCGTTCGATCCAATTTATACATCACATCTTCCTTCCTTCCCCAAATCAAAAAATAATATCAAAAAAATATTAATTAATTACATTATCTATCAATCAATTTTTTTAAAAAAAAAATAAAAAAATTTGGGCCAAGGGAGGCGAGGGTCCAAGAGGGACCTCGGCCATCCTTGGCGATGGTCGAGTCCCTCTTGGACCTCTACGAGGGTCCAAATTCATTCCCACACCCACCGTTTATTATTGAGGGTAAAATTAGAAATTAAAAAAATTTTAAAAAGTGGTGGGTGTAAGGATTAAATATGTGGGTGTGAGTAGCTCCACTCTTTTTTTTTTCACCATTCCAATTTATCCTTAAGGCAATTAGGCAATGTATTTAAAAAAAAAAAATGGAATCAATATACATTGGTTAAAAAAATGAGTGAGAAAAATGATTTTTTTTTTTTTTTGTTTGTTCACCGTTCCAATTCATCCATAAATAACACAAGTTTGGTATATCTGTAGGAATATGTGCTAAGCAGATTATACGAACACACAGATGATGTGAAAGACATTCAACATTCGAATAGCATGAATTAACAACAATGCACAACAATTAATAAAAGATAAGTGGAGGTAGCCGAGTCTTGCGTATTGCGCAATTTCCTTAAAGTGAAGCAGACATGTAATGCAGGCGTTTTCATCTCAATTTCGGTTGTGCAAAACTGAACTTGCACCCACCGGCCAAATCCGGTGCGACATTCGTGTCCGCAGTGTCGCTGAGCACGAATCCCAAAGCTCGTGATTTGCACCCCGGCGAATCGCGTAGGCCATGGAGTATTCTCAATGTAACAAGAGCTACACCTCACTTGAAGTCACCCACATATAAGTTGGTCTATGATTTTGTAAACTTCATATGTGGGATTCCAACTACTCCATGTGCTCCAATTTCTAATTTCCCTCCAATTTCCAATTTCCCTCCATTTTCCAATTTCCCATTCATACTCCTCATGCACCCATATATTTCCAACAATATCTTCCATGGAAAAGAAAAAAAAACACTCAGCATTTTCCATCATTGAGTTATAATACACTTTTTTCATTTTTCAATCATCTTCAAATAATTCTTTTCTGACATTATTTTTAATAACTCATTTATAATATTTAATACACTTTTTTCATTTCTCACACATATGTCTAATAAAGTATCTTATATTTGTTTAGTAGAATTCAAATTAAGATGATTTGTAAGTATGAAAAAGTATATTCTTTAAAAAAAAGTTTATTAAAACATAGAAAAATAGTTGAATCGTGTGATGAATAATTGAAAGTCACGATTAAAAATAATAATAATAATTTATTACTTAAAATTCTAACAAACGAGCTTAAATATTTTTTTTTCCAGTAATCTCTTCCATACTATATTTTTCTTATTAAATACTCCCTCCGTTCCATATATATAAATTTATCTTTCTTTTTTGAGTGTCCGAAATATAACTTATTTCACTTATTTCTTATTTAAAAACTTTAATTAATTTAAAATATTTCCCTTATATACTCTTCTTTAATACTTAATTATAACTATCCATTTTAAATTTTAGTAATTATTAAATTAAATAATGATAAATTGGAAACACAATTTACAAAATATATATTTCAATATTTTTTCTGAATTTTTATGAAAAGTCAAACAAATCAATACAAGAGGGAGTACATAATTCCTATTAGTTTTTGTGCTTTATGCATAACAACGTAATGCGTTCCAGGCTGAACGTGTGGGTTCGATCCGTACCCCCAACCTCTACAATCTCCCACTCCTCCATTATTCCCCAAGTCAGGAAAAAAAAATTCATTGAAATAATTTGGAACAATTGGTGACGGGAAACGATAGTTTTTGAACTTAAACATGCAAAGTTTAACCGTGTGTTCGTATCTACTTTTTTTGTCTAAAAATTTACTAAAAGTTGAGTTTTTGTATAAATAGTAATGAGAACCACGAAATGTGTTGATAATAATGAGTGATAATGTGAAACGCATATTTGATATTAATGTTTAACTTTGACTTTTAATAATTGGTGATTTTTAGGTGAAAATAAATGAAAACGAACACATGCTAAGAAATTGGAACCCTAAACGCCTAAACCGAACAACGTAAAGGATGGGTTAATGCGAGCGTCAAAGAGCCTAGTTTTTCCAAACAAGACCGCAGCGCACCGCAATGATGAAGATCACAGATTTAGGGATCAAGCATGCAATTCTGTTTCATAATTACATAGAGAAATCTCACCAAGGAAATTCCATTTTAAAGTTCAAGTTGGAGTTAAAGATGTTCAGCAATACAAGGTCATGAGATAACAACACTCGAAGTTTAGATCGAAAATCTATTGAGCATCAGCATCTGCTTACAACTACTGCCTTCATGTAGACTTGGCTTCATTCTTCTCGGTGTTGCCCTCGAGTTCCTTCCTAAGCTGCAGGGAGAAATCATCGTTCACATCATCATCATCCCATTCATCTTCCCATTGTTGAGTCACTTCCTTGCCTTCTTCTTTCTCGTCCCACTCTTACCAATTTCACGTGAATATAGTTAACAAAACAATCAAAGAAATGCAACAACGATCTTCAAATATGCACAACCTAAGTAGTATTGGAGAACACATGGCACTAAAGGAAATTTGAACTGCAATTTATGTTTTAGAAAACACTAATTGCTTGTTTTAGGATTGTTAATAATTTGCTTCAATTGTATGTTATAGAAATGATTAGAAGGAAACCCAAATATGCACTAATTCAATTGCATTTGGATTACACTTCGATTTCTTCTAAGGACACCTCATATTTCAAAAGGTTCGCATATACATATAACTAAACGGTGGTGACCTTCCTTTATTTAACAATCTTATTCACAGTGAACAAAAATTTCCTGTTATACTATGACAGTACATGTTGCATTATTAGGTACCAAAGCAATTATTTTATTTTATTTTATTATTATTATTTTTATTTTATTTTTTTTGGGGGGAGGCAATAGGCACCATTCTCATGACACTTCAAATCAATCTGTCTGCCTGCTCAGATAAGTAACCAGAATGCCTTTTCCCAACACAGCATTATGGAAAAAGTTCAATTAGGGTGCGTTTGATTGCCTTGTTTTTCCTTGGAAAATGTCAAATCACACCCCATTTTCCCACTTTATGGCTGTTTGATACCATTTATTTGCCAAAGAAAATTTTTTCCTGGGATAGGTCACGTGAGCCCATTTTCCCTCAAATTGAGGAAAACAATTTCTCTTGGGTTAGCTGTTTTTTCTTTTCCTAGAAAACACAATTGCCTTTTTATACATATTTCAAGAATTCCATGGCAAATGTTACCAATCAAACACAACAACAAGGCAAATGATACAATTTTCCGGCTTGCAAATTATTTCAATCAAACACCAACAACTACAATTTCCCTGAAAAATACTTTCCATGGAATTCAATTCCCTAGAAAATATTTTCTTTCCACCCATTTTCCACCATTGCAATCAAACACACCCTTAGTGTGTGTTCATTTCAACTTCCCTTTTATGATTGAAATGCACTTCTTCTCAGCCCAAGTCAAGCTTAATTTGATCCACACATAAAAAAATGCAACTCATTGTTATCCACATATTTCGAGTCCAAATCACTGTCCAAAGCAGAAAGCAAATTTTCAGCTAGAAAAAAGAAGTTTTAACCAAACGCATATACTTCCAAAGTAATGATATCTGGAAGAATTCATTTGAGCTTTAAGCTATACCAATGGGATGACTGGCCCACTTTATAAAGCATAGTTCGAGCGATCATCATGTGAAGAACCAGAAGTCAAAGGCACAAAGATTAAATATATATAACTATACTCAACTAAATGTTTATCACTGATTCTTTCATAAGCCACAAATATTTTCTAGAGAAACCTAGTAAATCCGTTCTGATTACAGCTTGTATGGCAAATCTCAAATAAAAATCACTTTTCCGTTACACTCAAGTTCAACCACAAAATTCCCGAAAGAACATATTCCACATTTCTCCCCAATCTTTCCCTTGGTACATTCTCCAAAATGAAAAATGAAAAAGGAAAAGAAAAACGTGAATCCAAAAAAGCCTCATCCCCAGATTTTCCTTTGCAAGGAAACGTTTTCAATGGTGAAAAATGTTATCACTAGTGATCAGTTTACTTATGTATTTCAATTAGTTGGACTGGTGTTCGCTTTGCAGCTAATTCATCCTCCGGACTTGAGAATCAATTCCACTACTTTGAAACATTTACAAGAACTCATAAAGCTTCGCTGGGTTGCATAATTTAGAGGAGAAAGGATGAACAGGTTTAATTTTTAGTCATATCAAGAAACTCCAGAATCCACAATTTATAAACATTCAAATCTATGTATACCTCGGATGAATCAGGGAATAAGATATTTCAGAGATCAATACAAATAAACACCCAACGTCATTTCCCAATCCAAATCCACAGACATAACACCTAAATTTTCGGGAGAAAGAAAAATGATAGTTACCTTGACCAATTTCGAACTCCTCGAACTCGTCATCGTCTTCAAAAAGATCGATCTTTGGGTCCTCAGTCGCCGGCTTTGGTTGTTCAGTCGCCATTCCTGGTCTCCAACACAGAATACCATATTCAGATAAACACGCACACAATATAGCATATAACAGCATAAATTAAATTTTCAAGTAAAATACTTAAACCTAGCTTCTAACAGACGCATTCCGTGCCCGGTGCGACTGCTTCTTCGATTACGTGAATTTAAAGAAAAAAGAATGCAAGCGTAGGAGTAAGAACTTACAGATGATTAGAAAAAGTAGCAATCGGCTAACTGTTTGGAATTTCACGAATCGGAGAATGATTTCTGAGTGTAGGTGAGTCTGGAACAGAGTTGTTTTATATACGATGGTAGGAATAGGTTGGACGACAAGTAAAAGGCGGTCTTGCAATACGACGTCGTGCTATCTGCTTTTAGCTTGAGAAAATTAGTCCTCAACTTTAAGGAAGGGCAAAATTGATCCCAACTTTTAATGTGGCTGCATAATCAATCCCGACTAACATGAAAGTGCATCTCTTTAAATGGATGATAGGGAATAAATTATAATGGATTTTAATGGATTTTAATATAAAATATGAGAGAAAATGAGTAGTGGAGTTGAGTGGTGGAGATTTGTGAATGTGATTGATTTAAGGTAAAGAAAGAATAGATAAAAAGTGGTAAAAATAGTTGGCTAAATGCTTCTGAAAACTTAAAAATAAGTGTTGGAAAAGTGATTTTAAAAATGCGTGTGCATAAAAGGTCATTAAGAAATTTTGCAAAAAACAATGACAATAAGTAACCCCCCAAAAAAAATTGATATATTCTATTTTCTATATATAAAATTTGTTCTCAATTTGGACCAGTTTGAAAGTTCGATTTGAGAGTGTATTTATGAGATTTATGTGAAATTTTAGAGATAACAGAAATGATATCAGATATATCTCAATGACATATGACCTAACTTCATGAAGACACGAGATCATTTTTAACCAGTTTACCCAATCACTCGTAGGCTTCACATCCATCAAGTCCAAGTCTCCAATCCAACCTACCGTTTACACCTTATGACAGCATTTTGACAGGTTTCGTACTCTTGCAACAGAGGCAACTTCCCAAATCGAACTATGCAATATCATGACATGATCAATACATTAGTTAATAATCTTGAATTACAGCAGTCAAAATCACACAGTTTTCACTTTTACAGGCTATCTAAAATACGACTAAAAGCATTGAACTCTTTCCATATGTTCAGGGAAAGCTTGACGAAGAAGAACCAAGGAGAGACTCAAAAGGAGTGTGTGTAAAGGTTAGTTACAAGAAACTTATACATGTTGCATCATGGCTGCTCATGTCATCCAAGATCAATTAAATCCAAGATCAATTAAGTCCACTGGCGCTTTATCATCTGAAGAAAAATCAGGCTCATCCGGTTTAAAAATCTTTGGCAAAGAATCAGTAGGCTCAACAAATGTGACCTTTTGAGCAGCCCCTCTCCTTGTATTTGCAGCAAATTTAGAAGCCAGGATGGTAGCTCCAAGGTGTTGTGTATTTTCAGAAACCTTACTTCCTTGTCCTTCAGCATAATCTTCCTCACTCTCATCCTCAGGCCATTGCATGTAATACAAGCTCTCTTGTCGTGATAATTCCTCGGCAAGCTTTCTCCTTTTCAGCCGTCTCCAAGCAGCTTGTATATAGCAAGCACCCCACGTCCTCCATTGGTGAGAATAATAGCGAAAAGCATGTTGTAGTTTCTTGCTGTGTAGACGTTTGAATTGATTTGCAACAAATTTGAGGTCCTCAGAGCGAAGTGCAAAGGCTTCAACTTCAGTAATTGCTTTAACTGTTCGAGTGGAAGCTGGAAGGTTGATGTTTGAAGTAGGCATTAAAGCCCATGTTAGCAACTCTTCACCACAAAAATCACCTGGTTTAAGAGTAATGGAATTGAAGAATCCAGATCGTCCACCATTAGTTGTTGAGCTTTCAAGCTGGCCTCTAATTATGAAAAGCATCTCGTTTACTGGATCTCCTTCACGTACAATGTATGTATCTTTGGTGTTCAAAGATGAAACCAGGCGTTCACATATTGCGTCCAATAGTTGATCATCCATTTGTGAGAAGAAAGGAACCTGGAAACAAAATCATGATGTACTGAGCAACAAAATAAGATATATCTGCGCACATAGCATAAATTACCTTCAAACCTGAAAGTTGAGAAATGAGAATTATGAAGAGATGCACATTGTTTCAAACTTGTACTCTTTCTCAGTGCATAATGGTGTATATTTAAAAATTATTTGACAAGCTAATAGGAGATAATAAGAAAATTAACTCACGCGGCGAACTAGGGCTAGACAAAGATGACTCTGAATTTGTCGTCTTAGATCTAAAGGTAGAGACTGCAAAATATCTTCTTCATCTACTCCTCTTGTAGCAAGCCATTTATATTGAACAAAACGACGAATACGATTCTGCAGATCTGGAGGTAGTTGGCGGTGCCTCATCCATTCCTCAGTATCTCGTCGTCTAATCCTCCATTCTTCGAGTCTTGCTGACATAGATTGCAGATAGGTCTTTACATACGAAAAAATAGATAAAATGTCAGAGATATATCACCACTGTCAGTCACCAGAGCAAGGCTTATGCCGATATATACAAATAAGATTTGGATTCAAGCAATTTCGTATTAAGCTAATATGTAGGATTTGCGAGAGCACTAGAAACTTGAAATTTTAGCATCCATAAGAATTTGTATAATAGTGAAGAGCCTGCTTCCAGCAAGCAACTAATGTTGTGATGTATTAATGATATTCAACGGTAGGGCATCATCATAGGAATCTTTTCACGATCTGAAATATGTAGATAGTTGGAAAAATACAATATGATTTATCTTTATATTAGAAAAAGAAAAAGAATGGAAAAACTGAAAAGCAGGAGAGTGCCGTTATGAGCACAATGCATGAAAATAACATTCCAAAAGTTAACGAGTATTACTTGGCCTCTGATTCTACAGTCACATTTAACAATCAATGAACAAATAGCTTCTGATTCTCATCTGCAACAATCAATTCTTCAAATCAATGAAACTTTGCCATCATTTTCTAACAGTTATTATTTTCCATCTCTACATAACAATAAGAGATTCTCTACACTGAGCTTGTTCGGAAAACCTCATAATCAGTTTTGCTTCCACTCATTTTAACCACACGTTCTCAATACACATACACCCTTATCATGTTTCTCTGCAACTGTATATCCTTCAGAAGAAATCACTTTTCTTTAACATAAAAGCTGTCATACAAACTCTTTTTAAAAGTCAGTACAATGATTTAAATAATGGCATATGACTTGCGAAAGGATATATATATATATATATATATATATATATATATATGTTAATCCAGCAGGGCAAAAAATACCTGCATGTTTCCTATCAGCAGCGAGAAGAAAACTAAACCCATTAGACAAATTATACTGCCAAAGATTGTCTCAATTACATAAGTTGTTGTATCCAAACTTTGTCCATATGAGCTGCAAACAAAGATTTGAATGTGCTGTGTAAGCATAAGGGGAGAAGGATTTAAGGAGTCACAAGAAAATCAATATATGATGCAGCTTTGAATATTACTTTGTTATGGCCAAATATAAATGTAAGCTATAAACCGAAGTGAAGAAGCAGGAGCGTGGCAGATGAGTAAGTGCATGTTTGTTAAGCTTAAATATTTAATACAAGAAACTAGTCACGTAACAAATAATTGCTTTTGTTCGCCTAATTCGGTATATAACTCACTTATGAATAACCTTTCATCTTACCTTATTATCAAAATAAAAAACTGATGTCACTTATAAGAAAGTTAATCCATACGTATGGGCATTGTTTTAAAAGGCGAGGTGGAGGTGTGCCTCGAGGCCCACCTCACACTGAGGCGCACCTCTAGCGCCATGAGGCACTGGTGTGGTACTATTTTCTTCAAAACTTATGCCCCAGTTTGTGAGGCGTTAGCCTCACACAATTTTTCATTTTTTAATAAATATCGAATTTTTTGGTCCTCTTTTTCAACAAAAATTAAAGTTGAGCCTTCAACCCTTCAATGCAAATATGAAAATCGACATCTAGTCCCTTCTTTTTGAAAAACACATAGGTGACCAATTTTTACCAAGACCCTCCTCTAAGAAAATATAGAAGCAACTTCATCTCTTTTCTTTCCCCTACCCTAATTCTTTGAAGTTCCTCGTCTTTGTTTTTCGCTTATTTGTTGATAAGAAACTGAACTTGCTATTGAAATAATAACTACAAACTATTATAATGAAAAGGGGTGGATGAGACTTCCACCAAAAACCAAACAGAAAGAATGCTAAGTCAGAGTCTAAACAAGGGCTTTATGAATTACTCGGAACTAAAGTACAAAGAGGGCTCACAAGGTCTAGGCAAAACAAAAAATTATCTAATTCACTAAATAATCCCGCAGCTCTAGCCCAAAGTCCAACAGTGAAGACAATGTTGTCCCAAATGTCGCCTATCAAACTCTCAAGATTGTAAAAAATCCTTCTATTTCCGTCAAACCAAATTGTACAACCTGCTCCCATAACGGTCAATTTCCACAACTCCTTTTGGTTCCTATCTCTCCCGAACCACAATTTGATAATAATCAAATCAACCCATCTTTTAGGCATAACACCCCATACTCCAAACATGTTCATAAATCTCCTCCAAATTCCTATTGCGAGTTCACAATGAATCAATAGGTGATCTATAGATTCATTTTCCCTTTTACACATAATGCAATATGATAGGGAAATGCACCAAAAAGGCATTTTCAATTGCAACAAATCATAAGTGTTAACCTTCCCCAGAGATACCAACCAAGAAAAGATTTTTACTTTTACTTATTTGAGACTTCAAAAAACATCTTTTCCCCCTTCAAAAGAATAACAACTAAAACAAGTTCAAAATTTACTTGTTATATTTTTAGTTAAATACGTTATAACAAATAATTTTCCTAAAATATATTCAAATACTAGGTAATTAACTTTAAGATGATTTAATTAATTAAAAAAACGTAGTATGACTAGTTTTGTACATTTTGCATCAAAATTTTTGTTTGCTTTGAAGCTTACGCCTCGCCTCACTGAAAAAAAACCACCTCAGTACCTAGTTTTGTCTTTGTAAACATTGCATACCGGGTCTAGAAACAAAAGTCACATAACAACATAGTTGACACCAAGACATGAGAATCACACTTGGGGTCCTGGGGATGAACTGGAACTCACTATAAGACTCATGATGGCTTAGATAAGTGGTCAGTTATTCCTTTCGGATATCTAATGTCCTAGTTCTTTCATAAACATCATGATTGATACATCATGATTGATATTATGTGTTTGCCATGTATTTCGATATTAATTTGTTGGTTTCAAAGAGCACGGCCAGATCATAGTAGGAAAGCTTCCATCATCTTTATGCTGAAAATTTATATGTTAGGAAATATTCCTGTATGCAGCCACAAGTCTTTTTCTTAGAGTACGTTAGACCTCATTAAGGGAATTCTGCCGGCTCTCACAAAGTTAATGCAACTCGAGAGGGCTGAAGATCATTCTCTGGCCTGTCCAGTATTCATGGAGGTTTATTAAGAGGACTTTGAACATGGAGCGTTCATCACTGAGCGTGTAACAATGGGTGAATTCTGTGGACCCCATTAATCCATGAAATAATCTTTAGGAAGATAGTTTTGCGGAGATTTTCTAATTGTAAAATGAGGCATTCTTAGGTGTAGCCCCAAGACCTCAACAATTATGGATCTTCTTTATCCCTGGCTTTCGTTTTTACTGAAGAAAACGTAGTCCATATCAGAGTTGCTATAATCTTCCGAACACCCACAAATTCCTGTCAGGTTCATATTTCAGAATCTAAGGGGGTGTATTCAATTGAGATTTTAAAGGAATTTTAAAGACTTTTAAAGAATTTGATGGATTTGGAAAAGTTAGGGTGTATTCAATTGAGATTTCTGAAAGTCAATTAAAATACTAGGGTATTCAATATAGATTTTTGTGGACTTTTTAAAAGTCCATCAAAATCATAAGGTATTAAATGATGACTTTTTAAAATCCTATGAAATTTTGAGGTATTCAAAGTTGTCTTTGATTTTTAAAGACTTTAATGGAATCCTTTAGGTATTCATTTTTTAACACAAAATACAAACATAATTTGTCAGATGAAATCTATCACTCACCCCTAAGATTTTGATGGACTTTTATTCATCACCATCACACTTCTACCACTTGTCATTGCCGCATTCGCAGCCACCACCGCACCACCATTGCCACCATCCAACGGCATTGCCATCTCCTCCACATAGCCGCATACCACCACCAATCTTTCATTACTTTTTCTTTTTTTTTTTTTTTTGGTTTTTTCTTAATTTCACCATAAGAATGATGTAAAAATATTCTTATAATATTTTTATCTTGTTTTTGTTCAACTTTTCATGAAAAAGAAAATTATTTACAAAAGTTTGTAAAAGTTTTAAAATTTATAATTAAATATTTTATATCTACTCCTTACTTTAATAATTTGATATACTAATTAAACATGTGATAGTTTTTTAGTTTTTCGAATTAAATTATATCAAAATATTGTGAAATCTCTATTTGTAATAATCATGTATTTTTGTAGTTATAAAATTATTAATTTTTATAAAAATATTGTATAGACAATAATTAATTATTACTAATTTCAGCTTTTGAAATAATAGTAATTTAATGAGAAAAATAATAAAATTCTAATCTCAATAAGTTTTATAACATTTATTTTATGAAATGAAAATATATATTGTCAAATGAATTCCAAAGAAATCCAGTGAAAGTTTTGAAATAAAAGTCCTTCCAAATCCATTGAAGATTTTTATGGATTTTGTGGAAATCCGTGAAATCCTATCAAAAATCAATAAAAGTTCATTAAATTTCATGAAAATCATTCAATTTAAAAGTCTATCAAAATCCTTACAAATCTAAATTAAATACAGCCCCCTAAATTGCCAAATCAGCAACCGGTGCCTTTCTAGATATAAATACCTTAGTCTGCACATTACTTACATTGCTTATTAATTGCTCCATGCTACAGTGTCAAATTTACCCATTCTAAACCCCAAATTTTCCTCACACTTTTGACACTCTCAAACATATACCCTGTATTTTCTAGAACCAGGAAATTGCAATTTCAACAAGATAATTTTTGAAATCTTTGCGGCTTCTGCACACCCTACCTCAAAGTAATGAAATATAGCTAGTCAAAGTACATGATACAAAATTCAATTTGTGAAACCAAATGATTCTTGTACGAGGTCATATGTTGCTATATCTTCCTTTTATATTCCTCCTGAGGAACATGAACATGAGCAGCATCAATGTCTTTTCAATGAAAATTAAACTTCACGTTCTGAAAGAGATATAAATTATAGGAACCACATTATCTTTTCGCTACTTAAGGATAGGAGGAAAACAAAAGGAGAAGAATGAAAAATGTATAAACTGTAATTTCAGGAACTTCTAAATTAGCTCTTCCAACACTTATGCCCATGTGTGGCAAATATTTACAAATTGTTTATAGTTGGTGAAATTACTTCTTATTGATACATTTTGTGTGACCTATAAGTACTAAACCATAAACCCATACTTATTACCTCCTGTTCTAACTATTTATCAGTTACATTGATTATAAAGACTTCCCAAACATGCTCGAAAGGAACATCAGGAAAAGACGTCCAAGTTTTAACTTATAAGTGCGTATCGAATATAACCGGAACATGTATGTCTTATATGTTCTTTGATGGGAGAAAGATGTCCGAAAAAACTCTCTCTCCATATTTTTTCAGTTTCAAATTGAAAAACCTTGAAAGAACTTTGAAACTGACTGCTGTTGGAGATACTTTTATATATGGCTTCAGTACTTTATTGTTCATATTTCTAAAAGCTACTACCAGAATATGCGAACTCGAGGGAATCTATTCTCTGGATGAGTACCTTAAATATTTTGTATAGCATGGCAAAGGATGAGATAGGTTGGTTGACATAACATCATTATTTGTCAGCTCCCAGAATGCAGCTACGCTACTTAGTTTTCATAGGAGTCAAAAAGAATTTACCTGAGATTTCTTAAACCCCACCAGAGACAGTAGAAATATTTCTCAAAGAACTTTGCTGAAGTAACTTGATCCTTGAAGGCATCAGCAAAGATTCCAAAATCAAAATCAGTTGACTTGACTCGAGCATTACAATATTTGTAGACTTTTGTATACTTCAACCAAGAAGTCGTCTTTGTATCGGGGGTATGTGTACAGTCAAAAAACTTAATGTCACAAGGAGCAAGGCCTTGTTTCTCCTTATCACATTGCTGCCTCCAGCATGAAAAATGCCTCTCCACGGACATCAAATACCATGCGGCTCCAATAACCTGCACTGACAATTTGGATAAAATGATTACTATAATTTGTTAATTCCTTAACACTGAAGTCTGGGATGTTGAAATGATCGCACATGAAATATGGAACAGAAGAGAGGATTAAATAATAACAGAAATTAGTTGGTTCTTACATGACTTGCTAACATATACAAAAGGAGATTGTATGCTGCTCCAGACCAAGCAGTCTTTGCAACAACCCCTGTGTTTTTTACAATTCGATTGTTCAAAGGGAAAATGACAACAAGCCGGGGCACATACTGGAGGATGATTACCAAAGAAATGGCATGACTGGTATGAGCAGCTGTTCTTGTGTGTGTCCGTATTAATGGCATCGATAAATAAACAAAAAACTGCCAAATGAAAACAGGAGACAAAAACACATGTCAATAACCAGAATCCATATAAGTGACCACCATTTTTAAAATAGAACACATAGATTTGAGGTTGTAAAAATAAATGAAGGAACATCCGCAGATTTGAAAAAGAGAAACAGTGACATCTAATTAACTCTTCAGATTATGCATCAATGAACTACATATGGATCAAAGGAAACAGACAAAAAGGAAGCAATCTTTTTCTCAGTACGATTCAAAGTCAAAACAGATAGACAGCAAGACCAACTACCTCCTTTAAATAGACTTTAACGTCTTCAAAATCATTGAAAAGTGGGCCACTTAATTAAAACTCAAGTCAAGACATCTTCCAAACAGCATCACAAGTTCAGCGTAGCATGCTTCTGGAAACTGAAGAACATAATTTTCATGTTTCTTTGGTTGGCAGATAAAATTAAAACCGCTACACAAGAAGTTCTGGAGAAGTATTTGCACTTGAGTGATTGACAGATGCAAGTTTTTTCGTGCTATCATGTTATTTTTTAGTTTAAATGTGGCACAGATCACAAGTGTGTGGATCATAACTGGTGGGAGGTTTGAATGTTTAAGTGAAACTAGAGTTGTGACTAGGCAATAGAAAATATTTTTTTAAATAAAAGAAGTTTAAAGGAACACAGGCGATGTCATGTGCTTTCCTTCCTTCTTGGTAACATAATGAACCAAAGTAGGATCAAGTAGAGTTATTATCCAATTCAAATTCAGAAAACCAAAAGAGAAAATCAAGTAGGCAAGAAAACGATTACCTGAGGGAGGGGAAGAGCAGCAGCTAGATCAATAATAAAATCAGTTTTCAAATACCTAATCGCTATCTTCCTGGGTTCCCTCACGAGCTCACCCTTCCCAAAAACCCTAGAACTCGGAGCCACATACGCAGTACGAAACTTCATCAAAATCTGAAGCACGGAGAACAGATCGACAATGGAACGCACAACAATAACACTAACGGCGAGTGCAAAGTCCGTGAACATACACCTTTCGCCCCTAATGTTAGGTAGGTAAAAGAACAGGGGATCTACAAACAGGGCGACTAACGATGTGCCCAAAAAGATATGATTCCATCTGGCAACGAATTCGCCATTGGGGTCGAGAATCTGGTGCCACCATGGTTGATTGTTGTCGTAGACGAGGGAGGGTTTTGGGAGGGGGAGATGGTCGAGGAGCTTCGCGGATTCCAGGTGGAAAGTGTTCATCATCGACATTGCTATGGCCGATCATTGGGAGCCAGAATGGATTAGGAGAAACCCTAGGAGAGAGAAAGTCCTGGTGGAGAGGAAAGCGGATGGCCATGAGAACTTGAAGAAAGCTATTGGCGCCAAATTCAACGGCCTTTATCGGGTCCCCCGGCCTCTCATCTCTCTCGTCAATTACATTATTACCCTTTATAGTATAAAGACAAACATGTTATATTGTTTCATTATATTAGATCAGTTTTGATATGGTACTCGCATGGTACCATACCCATGCCGACGTGGAGCTTTCTGGTAGCACCATGTCACCCTAAAAAAAAAAAAATTTCAATTTTTTTTTTAACATCAACGTTGAATCCGATGATTAATACACTCTCTGATGGTGAGGGGCCGGTGGGGTCTACAAAAATAATTTTCCTACGTGAATACCAAATCATTACTCTATGTTAGATATATATTTATGCAACTATGATCGGTTACCCACTATGGATACCTTATGGTACCTACATCAAAAAAAAACCGTGTGGGTCCCACCGCCTCCACCATTAGGAGACAATTACCCATTATTCATCTGATCTAACGTAGATACTATAAAAATAAATAAATAAATAAAAATTGGTGACATAGTGCCCTCAAAGGGCGTTACGTGGCATGGGATCCGAACAAAACCACATATTTATGATATGTTAATAATCACAGTAGGGCTATTTTTATACTTGCATAAAATGATCTTTTATTACTCTTGGAATCATGAATTAAGTTGTCAGCAATAAAATCCAGTCTTATGATTTATGTTACGAGACATTAATTAATTGATATCTTAATCTTACATTTGAAAGTTGAAACAACACTTAAGAAAATCAATTACTGGAACTAGAACTGTCAACAGACTCGCATGGTGTATGTATTTGAAGATTGATGAATACGACTACACGAGCAGAGTAGAAAGACGTCAAATGAAACAGATGATACAAGCAGTCGACTATCAATCTCCATTAAACCCCATTCGGATACATAGAAATTTCTATCATCAATTTGGATGAGAACAAGGAATCATACAACATCCTCTAGTACGACAAAAATTCAACATCTATTTCTCCTGCTGCCGCTGCTGCTTCATTCTTTTGATCCTCTCGAGAGCACCTAGATTCTCAACTGCATTATCACCCTCAACTGCTGCATCATCATCTCCTCTTTTGCGCACCAAGCCTCCAAATACTGCACTTGGAACATCTTTCTGTGCTATCTCAACCTCTTCCCCCTCCTTTTCATCATCACTTTCCTCTGGCAGCTCAATCTCCTCATTATTATTATTATTATTATTACTAGCAGCCCCACTTTGCACACCGGCACTCACAAATCCCAATTGCTTCCTCCCTTCTTTCTCTTTCTCAGGGATTAACTGCCTCTCCAGAGCTGCCATCTCATCTTCCGCAACCCCAGCTTTCTTCAACACATCTTTCGCTTCCTCCAGTGTCTGCACCTGATCCTTCTGCATCGCATACTCCGGAAGGATAAAGTGTGTCTGCAAAATGATAAGGAATATTGCATTAATTAGTATCATCACACCTATAGAAACAAGCGTTGATGTTCAAAGACGTCAATGAATGTATTTACCTGAGTGTAGTTAGCTGAAACTGTCCTTTTCACGCGAAGCATTTCTCTGAAGGTATCTTCGTTTCCATGCTGCACCTCAAACTCATGCCATTTGTTCCATAAATCGGGGTCAGATCTAGGGTCCGCAACTTGTGATGCGTATTTATATAATGCTCTAGCGCGATCGATTTCTCCTAGGCTCTTCTCAAGCTCAGCATACTTCCTACACATTGTCTTAACATCTTTGTCTGGAAGCTCGGATCCAATTGCCTGTTCGTATATTTCCCGAGTTTTTGGAACGCCGAAAATTTCAGCGGCTCTTGCAATGTAAATTTCATACATGCCTAATTTCTCATTGGGTGGGACAGCTTTTGTCGCTTGATTGTAAACACTCATGGCTCGTTTTGCCAGGCCATAGTCTTCCTCTAACTTAGCATACTGGAGATACAGCGGTTTCACAGCCTCAGCTGGGGACTGAAAACAATGTTTAAGTCAAAACCAACAGCAAAATATGATAGAGAATAAACATGTTTGTATTTCAAAATAATCAGTGTACTTACTCTAGAAAAGATGGGACTCCGAAGAAAGACAATTTAGTTTATGGCCATAATTTAGTCACAAGGGATACTACTACAGGTTTAAATACAGCTAAGGTGTCAACAAGAATACATGATTGCCTAATTAACAGGTATCCCTATATTTTGGAGGTACACGCTGACAATTTCAACTGTAATGTCATAAAACCTTTTACAGCTTTATTATTAAATTATGGGCATAAACTAAATAGTTGTGCTCGTTTTCTCATGGCCATGTGCAATTAAAGCTATTTTTATTCTTAATACAAGATAAAGTTTTAACAACTAAATCAAAATAGTTACGATAAATTACACACACAAGATTTGTGAAGCTTTTGCTACTGGGTCAGACAATATGTAATTTAGCCTACATAAACTAAATGAGGAGAACTTCAAACTGTTTGAGAACTCATTTATGGATGCAGCATGAAATGTCGACATTAAGATGATACCACAGGTTAATAGCAGTTTGGACTCAAAGGAAAGGTGATAAACAGAATCTACAATCATGTCATAATTATCTATTAGCAAATATGGTTACAAGTCCAGACCAAAAAATATTCCTTACGGTATCCAATATTGAGTATTGAAAGAGAAAATTTCCTTAGTAAAGATGAGGTAACATGTGAATAATATAATAATAATGTCCTCTGCGGCTACAATAGAACAGATAAATTAGAAGATGGGTAACATGCATGTATAGTCACTCATTCAAAAGATCCATGTCTAATAGAAGAAAATCCTGAAGAGACCTTTTATTTGGTACGTAATATTGATGAAGCTACAGCAAAGGCTATGAAGTTAGAAATGGAGAGCAATTTGAAGAAATTTCTTTTGAATCTTTGTTTATGAAAAGGATTCATGCTGTAAACCAAATGATGAAAAAAATATGGCATTTTTTCATTGTTACAGGCAAAGAAGTTGAAATCATACTGATAAAGGACGGATGGCATGGTAACTTTAGCAAATATGAAAAAGACCATGTAAAGATTAATACCTTAAACTAAAATTCTAGATGATGATAATGATAATAAAAATAATTTAAAAAAATTATAGAGCTTGTTGTGGGGGAGATTACTATATAAATCATTTTTCTTCATAATCATTTTCAACCACAATTTCATTGATGTGACAACTTTTCCCTATTTCTTAACCCCAATTTTTCCAGCCCCCATAACATTTTCACACATTCAAAAATCATTTTCACAAAAATCCCTTTCAACCACACACAAAAAGATAGACATTGACATTAGGACTGCAACATGAATTCGTCATATCTCTTTACTAAACACATGGTAAGTAAGTCCTCAAACCAACAAGACAACCCTCAAACTAGGTTTTTCTACTTTAATAATTCGCTTAGGTGGTTGTGAGCAAGTAATGCACATATTATTCACATAATATACAATAGTACAGGAAAAACAGAGCAACAGAGAAGGAGTGCATACCATCTCAACAGCATGCTCAAATAATTCTCGAGCCCGCTCTAATTTCGACTTCCCATATCTTTTGACAAACTTTGAGAGGTATGTTACCCAGATATCCTTTACATGTGGGTATTTGAATATCTTCACACCTCTCTCATAAACCTTGAAAGCATCCTCAAAGTATTTGTGATCCTGAACACATTAACGGGAAAAGCAGATCAGTCAATAATAAATAGGTATTAAACAATTGTCCTTTCTCATAATGAAAAAAGAAAAGGTATTGCATAGAGACAAGCAGAACAATACTAAAAGATCACGTCTCCTACTTACTTCCAGTAGCATTGCATAGTTTATTATGATTTGGGGAGTGGCTATTTTTAAATCTAATATTCTCTCATAAACCGCCCGAGTCGATTCCAGGGTACCCAAGCTCTCTTCCAAATCCACATAGAATGTCCAAAGCCTAAGGGACTTGTGAATTCTCATCTGCACAGGTTCATTTCCATCAGCAGCCACTGCATTTACAGAGAAACAGAGTTAATCTCCAAGCTGAAGTGATGAACAGAGAGTATCAAAAATATAGAAAGTTAGCTACACTACAGCAAATGCCAGTTACGAATGGTCAACAATATTCATGTCACGCCAAAATTATAGCAAAACAATAATGATATATGGCAGCTAGCAATGTCTAAGAAGGTATAATTGCAAACTAAGGTGTTTTCCTTAATAAGAGGAGGCTTAAGCTTCACTGTGAATAAACTAGAAAAGAACAGAAGTTGACTGAATAGTAAGCTCATCAAAAATCATTAACAAGCTTGAAATTCATTATACAACAAGTCAAAACATGCAAACATAGAAAAGAAAGGTGTATATGTACAAAAATGAACCTGCAGAGCAGTAATATGTACAAAAATGAAACTGCGGTGGGGCAGACTATCTCCTGAACCTGTCTACAAGAAGCACATTTCTTAAAATTTTATGTTCTATTCTCAAGATGGATCAATCATTTTTTTTTTTTTTCCTTTTTCGTGGGCACCTAAAGAAACAAAGTTTGGTGAATCAAAGAGCCCATGCCTCATAAGCATTGAGGTGTTTGCTTTTAAGCAAACTAAGGCATATGCCTCTGAATTTTTGCTCACCTTTTTTATGCCTGAAAGCATTCATTAACATGCACCCAATAAAAAAGAATGTTACCAAGTTTTAGGCTTCAGCACTCTCTTATAAAAATAAAAAATTTAAAAAAAATTAAAAAAAGTTAGATACAGCACTCATACTAACAATACAAGCATTCAATAAGCCCTTCAAAGAAAAATCATTTTCCCAAAAGCAGAACCAAAAAAATAAGTAAATAGAAAGCCTAACCATGACTATGATATCAAAGAGAAATAACCTATAGGGATCCAGCATTCATATCAAGAGACTGAAACAAATGCATGGAAAAAGAACATTTTGCTGATTAATATATTGCATACCCTGCAAGACTGCAAAACTTTCCGGAGGACGAGAGAATAAACAATAATAATTAAAGCCGGAACATGTGGCTAAAATACTTGAGCATCAAATTTCCTATAAACAAACAGAGTTGATGACACCCACGGAAGAGACCAATGAACATCCATTTCCACCTCTTAATTTTACATTCCACCTAGTCATGTAAATTTGCTTCACCAAGACTTCATACTTTCAGAAGCTTCCATGAAGCTATTTGGAGAAGTTAGATTGAAACAATCTCCATTCCCACTTTAACAACCACCAGATTTCTTATTATATAATACAATTCAAGTATAAATAGAATATAATTACCAAGCAACAATCAACTTGTCATAAGTACAAAACAGCAGCATGAAAAGGGAGGAGAAACTTTACCTCTGCGTTTGACCTCAACAGATGGCTCTGCAGTAGCACGCCTCATCAATTCCAGAGCTCCCTTGAAATTCTTATGTCTCAACTCCATCTCAGCCCATTCACACCAAACACTTGCCAGATGGTCCAGAGTCTTATAATTGACCTGCACTGCTTTGTCAAATATCACCCGTGCATTTGCAACATCTCTATGACTTTCATACAACTTTGCAAATGCTACCCACAAACTATGAGGCTTTCCCACTGCCTTCATTGGGTCCACTGTTCTCACTGCCTCTGTGTAGGTCAATATCTGCTTCGTGGGATTTCCCTCGAAAAGCTTCACCCTTCTGTGCCACTGTTCCACATTGTGTGGATTTTGTCTCAATAGGACGCTGTTGGCCAACTCAGGCCTCCTATCCATCAAGTATTCCAATCTCGCCAACCTCAAATCAACATCATTCTCGTCTTTTAACCAAAAGTTCTTCAACTTCTTCTCCAACTTTGCTATATTAAACCTATCATCATCCTCTTCCTCTTCCTCCCCTTCTTCCGCACCATTCTCTTCATCATTGTCACTCATCATTTCCATTTTTAACGACAACATACTCTCCTCAAACTGCGAGTAAGAGTCAAAAATCACGCTAAAATCCCTTACAGTGATGACAGTTGTCATACCTTCCTCAAAAATATCCCTAGCCTTCTCCATTAACCCCCTTCTTATATAATAATCTGCCAACGACGTCCAGAGCCTCCCCACCTCATCTGTGAACTTCCTAATCCCTCCCCTAATTATTGCATCCACATTTAACCCGGATATCTCCTTTGCATGCTGTGTCAATAAGTCACACAACTCCAACCACAAACTATGCTTCGTCTTCCCTTTAATTGAATAAAACTGATCATCATTCAAAACCCCCGCCAACCTCTCAGCTGCCTCCTGCCACAACTCCGAATTAACCAAAAACTCAATAAAATCCTCAATGTGGCTTGGATCATACTTCAAATATCTCCTGTAAACTCTCAAAGATGTTTCAATCGGTACTCCCTTCTGTGAAACAAAAACCAAGTAATGTTCCCATATCCTATCGTGCTGAGTAACAGGCAGTGCACATAGAGCCCGATCAAAAGTTCTTCGTGCTTTTGTAATCAATTTCTGCTGCGTCAAGGACTGCAAATACATGATCCAAATACGGGGCATCTTGTGCATTGTGACCAGCGAACGCTCGAAAGTGTTATTAAGAGCTTCATACTGCGAATGAGTAATAGGTAGATTTCTTACAATCTCAAGGCGTTCGCGGAGATACGCATGCCACAACTTGTAACTTCCTGGTAGAGCTTTCACAGCCCTTTCGTAAATAATGGACCTCTTCGTGAATGGAGATTCCGAGCGAGCAATTAAATACCGCCACCATAGCTTCAAACTGAATGGATTGCGCAGAAGCTCTTCCTCGTAAAGTAGATCATCTTGACTTGGGTAGAATTCCTGTGAGATTGACATGGCACTGGTGCGAACACGAATTTTACGGAGAAACTAGTATATGGCCGCAATTGAATGAAAAACTTACAAATTCGACATGGCGGAGTATGAACAAGGGCGTGGAGAAGCTTTGAACCAAAACAACAGGACAATCGTAGGATTCTGCTGGGATTTGGGGCAGATAGTTTTCTTTTCTGGGTTGAATACTTAGGCTTTGGTTTGGGCAACCAATGAAAGCCCAGTCATGTACCCAAATCTAAATCCCTCGAGAAAGAGTGGTGCTAGACACACCCACCTTTTTAATCCCCAAATCTATTTTTTTTCAAAATTTCATTTTTACCCTTTTATTAAATACCGATGGATGTGGGGAGCAATTTTTTTTTATGCTCGGCCGAGGACGGCCGAGCTCCTCAAAGGGAGCTCGACCCCTGTGAGGGCCTCGGCCAAGGATGGTAGGGTCCTGAACCTCGGCCATGGATGGCGAGCTCCTTTGAGGAGCTCGGCCCTCTTGAGAGCATAAAATTTTTTTTTTTAATTTTTTTAAAATGATAATATAATTAGTATTTTTTTGATTTGAGAAATGAACATGTGATGTATGAGTTGGATCGAAACCGTACTTTGAAGATTTTAGTGTCCGGATTCCATTTTAGACAAATAATATCCCGATTTGGAGTAGCTCGATGCGAGTCGAACTCATTGTTTTGCAATGATGTCGATGGATTTTGGGCATCTGAATGCGTTTAGGGATCAAAAATCAGCGTTTTTCTATTTTTCGAATAATTTTTAATTTTTTTATTTTATTAAATTAAAATGGTAATTAAATAAAATTAAAAAATAAAAAATTATTCGAAAAATAAAAAATTATTCGAAATAAAATAAAATAAAATAAAATTTTTTATTTTATTTAATTACCATTTTAATTTAATAAAATAAAAAAATTAAAAATTATTCGAAAAATAGAAAAACATTGATTTTCGGTGCCTAAACGCATTCAGATGCCCAAAATCCATCGTACATCATTGAAAAGCAATGAGTTCGACTCGTGGCATCGAGCTACCCCAAATCGGTATATTATTTGTCTAAAACGGACTCCAAATCGGGATATTATTTGTCTAAAACGGAATCCAGACACTAAATCTGCAAAATACGGTTTCGATCCAACTCATACATCACATGTTCATTCCCCAAATCAAAAAAATACTAATTATATTATCATTTTAAAAAAATTTAAAAAAAAAATTTTATGCTCGAAGAGAGGAGCTCCTCAAAGGAGCTCGGCCATCCTTGAGGCCCTTTGAGGGCCTCGGCGAGGATGGCGAGCTCCTTTGAGGAGCTTCAGCCCTCAGAGCATAAAAATTTGCTCCCTCACCCACCCGGTATTTAATAAAAGGGTAAAAATGAAATTTTGAAAAAAGTGGGTTTGGAGATTAAAAAGGTGGGTGTGTCTAGCACCACTCCTTGAGAAATTGGAGAGTTACTCTATATAAAGGATATTTCCGATGTCCACTCAAGAAAGGAATAATAAAATGACTGAGAAGAAAGTATAAAATAATAAATAATCTATAATCTATGATATATAAAGAGTTCTTCCACCAAAGCAAATTTTCCTGGCAAAAATCCAAATTATTTTATCTTATTTTTAATTTTTAGTTAGTAATAAAAGTTAATAATTAATCAATTAAGGAAACATCCATTTATAAAAAAGGAAATGTTTTTATAAAATTAAGGAAACAAGCGTTTCCTTAATAAGTGTTTATAAAAATAGCAGTGCAAGAATTTTTTTGTATTTTTAAATTCTAAAATATTTAAAAATAGAAATACAATAAAAATTAACTATCAATTCGTTAGGACAATTATTAATATTTAATTTAGAACAATATGAATAAAATAAAAATACAGAAAAATAAATTGGATTGTTTGTTTTATCTTTAAAGAAATTAAATTCACCATTCATTTTTAAAATTTGATTTATAATTTTTAATTAAATGTTTAAATTTCATTTATAATTTTTTTAATTAAATTCATATTTTTAATATAGAGATATTTTTTGGGGAAATTGAACACTAAATAAATTAATTTAGGAATTAATATATCACACAATTAATTACATTCCAAGTTAGTTAAATCTTTTTGAGTTGTAAAAATATTTATATATTTTGAAGGTCCTCCAAAAATAAAATTTTTAGTTTTTTTGGACAATAAAATCTAATATTGGCCCCATAATGCATACCTAATATGAGGTTAGAGTACACTTTTATGGCTCAAGTATTCAACAAGATAATTTGTTGTATTTTTGTTGCTAAAGTTTATAAATATAAAAAATTTGTACTTTATTTAAAATATAAATACAATAAAAAACCAACAATCAATTTTTTAGGACTATTATTGATTTTAATTTAGAACAATATGAACAAAATAAAAATAAAAAAAAAAAAGAAATTGGATTATTAGTTTAAGTAAATCAAATTCACCACTTATTTTTTAGATTCCATTTATAAATTTTTATTAAATTCATATTTTTAATATAGAAATACATTTTTTCTAAAACCGAACACTAAATAAATTAATAAAATTTATTAATTTTTTATTTTAATTTCATTACATAAAAATATATTAATTATTAAGAATATAATTTATGAATTAATATGTCACATAGTTAATTTTATGTCAAGCTAATTAAATCTTTTTGAGTTTTGCAAGTTCTTCCAAAATAAAATTCTCAACCTTTTCTCCAAAAATTTAACAAATGGATAAATTTCTGCACTATTGAAATAAATAAATATTCCACATCAGATATTATGAGAGAAGAATGTGTGTATTACCCTATAAAGCACGAATCATTATGCATCTAGAGGTTATAGCCAATGACTACTTGCGGAAATTGGTGATCGATTTTTATATAGTTTATAGTAATTTTTAGTTTATTTTTTAACTAATAACAATAAATGAAAATTTCATACTGGTCCCACAATGCCCTCCTAAAGTTAGGTTAAAGTACGTTTTTGTGACTCTAAGCCATAAATAAGATTGTTAACCATATTTTTCCTATAAAAACTTATACAATATGAAAAAAAACTTTTAGGATATTAAAAGTAAAAATACAATAAAAAAACCAAATATCAATTTTTTAGAACAACTATTAATTTTTAATTTAATACAATATAGATAATACAAAAATACAAAAAAGAAATCAAATTATTGCTTTTTTTTAATAGGAATTATTTCTTTTTAAGAAATCACGTTTAATTGAATTGGATAAATATGGGAAAATAATTTTAATGGGTATAAGTGAAATGTGATTTGAGTAAATTAAATGGGCTATAATTAGTGTTTTTGGGTAAGAAATTTGACTTTTATTTAATTAAAAATGTATGCTTGACTCATTTAATTGATTTGGGTGATGTATTTTATTACATTTGAGACGACGAATAGTTTATGTATAAGGGTAGATGTTAAAAATTTGTTAGTGGGTTATTGTCGTATATATTTTATACCATGTTTGTTAAATATATCGTTTTTAATCTTTTTAATCAAATAAAAGCTTTTTTTTAGCTTTTAAAAGGTTTTTTATTCTTAACAAACAAAGAATTTACTTTGTTCATAATAATCATATTGTATATTTTCTTTTTATTTGTTTCTTAATATAAAAAAGTTGATGAAAAATGTGACGCTTAATTAAAAAATTAAGAATAATAAAGCTCACAAGCGATGACAATCAACAAGAGTTACGGGCAATCACTTTCTAATGTTGGTATTTATTTGAGGAGTCCCATATTCAACCATCGGCAATTATATGTTGTTCTGGCCACAGTTATGAACGATAGCGGATTGAAGATTTTGATTTGTAATAAGAATGGCCAATATGAAAACACAACAACAAATGTGGTGTTTAAAAGGTGTTCAAAATTTAGAGTGAATTTTTTATTTATAATATTTACTTAGATCATATGCATACCACCATATCATCCAACAAACCGTGATCACTGATTCAAATACACTTGCATCCAATTTGTATTATGCTAAAACTGTTTTATTTCGATTGTAACACAATATTATTCAGCTATATATTTATATCTAATGTGATACATATTTTTAATATTTTACATTAATTGTCCACAATATATCTTTCTTTTTATTATCACAATTATTATATTTGCATCTATTGCATTTTACGTAAAAAGATTTGTATTTTGTATCTCTTTTAGAGGATTTTCATCCCGTGCAAAGCACGGGTTGAATACTAGTAAATATCAACGTCAATAAGACTTTCACATTATTTTTGTATTTCTTATTACTCATGTGGTTTTCGCTACTGTTAAATCTTTAAAATATAGATATATATATATATATATAGTTTTTAGTTAAAAAACCCAGACACATTACACACCTACGCACTAATATTTGGTAATTTTTTTACTTTTTATATTATTTTAAATTTTTTATGTTTTTTGCCATAATCAAGAAAGCATGCAAAGAATAGTTCTATTTTGTTTTCTATTTAATAAAACAATAATTGGTGAATTAGACAAATGGGATCATTTCAACTTTGTATCATCTAATTAGTACTCACCATCGAAAGAGTTGGTGAAATTTGTCCAACATGCCGCCCTTAATGATTCCATCAATCGTTGCACCTGTGACATTTGAGGTCTATTAAACATTTTGTACTCGATTTTATGGAACTCTTCTCGTGTGTCGTCGACAGCCTTTAATGTATCTACAATTGATATAGCACTGTCACATGTAAAAAATTAGCTACATCTAAATATGGAAATGCGACATATTTAAACTAATACTAGATACAATAAAAAGTGTCTTTTGTAAACAGTACAAGTGAATATAGCAAATTATGTATTTTGCTTTCGTCAAGTAAGCGCGATTATATGGTAAACCACGTAATCTAAAGATTAAGCCGCCACAACTGAGTTAGATCGTGTATTCGTTATTCGACACACATTCTCTCTCTCTCTCTCTATTCGATTTCTCATCACAGATTTGAGACGTCCACAATTTTCACAAACGAGTGACTAAAACTTGAGCAATAAACCGAAAAAGGAAACTTACAAAGAAAAGACTCTGCAATTAGATAAAAGTTGAAGCAAGAATCATTTGTCATGTGAAATTTCATGCCTCATAACCAAGGGATTTCTCTTCGTATTCCTTAATAGAGTTTATCACTACTACAATTTCCCTCACGCTTGGCCTTTCTTCTGGTGACGCATTTATACACTTTAGAGCTACTTGCAAAAGGTCCACCATCCTCTCTTCACTTGCACCCTCCGAAACCAACGTCTGGTCGAAAACCTCAACCGTCCACTCTTCACGTATAGCCGAATTGACCCACTGACCCAAGTCAAACCCATTGTTTTGAACGAGTTTCCCAGTCAACAGCTCGAGGAGTACGATCCCAAATCCATAAACATCGGCCTTAAACACGTTGGACGAGCCATATACGGTGGAAGTGATTTCTTGGATGCTGTCATCGCTAGCAAGAAATGGTGAATCTTGATTGTTATTGTTACCTATTGATAGACCATACTCACTTATGCAAGGCTCCATTTCACTGTTTAGCAAAATGTTTGAGGATTTTAGGTTTCCATGTGTAATCCTATCTCTTAGTAGTGCCTCATGCATGAATGCCAGTGCCTCTGCAATTCTTGATGCCATTCTTAATCTACTTCCCCAATCAAATACACCTCCATTTTGTGATCCTGAAATTGGCATAAAAAAGATATATATGAGAATCATTCTTGAGGTACACACACCTCAAGTACACACAAATACCACACCCTAATAGGGTGTGAGCCCCCCAACATTCGAGAGGCATTTTGGTCATTTTATCCCACACCCTATTAGAATGTGGTATTTGTGTATAGTTGAGGTGTGTGAACTCCAAACGCAATTCTATATATAATCATTTTCCAAATTAACTTTCAACACAAATAGTACAACTAAATAGCATTGGTCTTACTGTTTAGTCACGTTTTACGCTTTTTAAAATACTGCTAAAAAGAAATAACTTACCATGAATAAGGTTGAAGAGACTGCCATTCATTTGGAACTCATAAACAAGAAGTCGTTCTTGCCTTGAACAATAATAAGCAATAATAGGCATCACATTTAGATGCTTCACTTGGTCAATTCTATGCACTCTCTTCTTGAAATCATCTGTCGAAATATCCCAACCTCGGATTCTTTTCACCACCAGAGTCACACCGCCATTAATCGTGACCTTATATAGGCTTCCATGCCGTCCTCTACCAATCAACTCCGCCGGAGACCGTAGCAGATCCTCAAACTTCAGCCCATTAACCACTGGGCTAGAAAGAACTACAAGTGAAGACAACCCCATTCCACTCTCGACCAGCCGTTATCAGTACTCACCTCTTCTCAACTCACTAGACGTGCTGCCACTCAACTTGTCTTTAGTCACATCGCATTGCAGGCCCTCTTTTGCACTCTCCTTCTCTTTGTGCTTGTTTCGATGCATCACTTTAAGGGCAATGAGACTCACAAGAATTAGGCCAAGTAAAGCATATCCAAGATACATCACATACATCTTGGTCGACGAATGCTTCTTTTCAACCGGACGAGGAGGAGGAGGAGGAGGAGGAGGAGGAGGAGGAGGAGGACCAGGAGGAGGAAGAGGACAAGTATTAGGCAATGGCTTTCCACATAACCCCGGATTGCCTAAAAAGCTACTCACGTCAAAATAACCCTCAACATCAGGGTTAATACTCCCACTAAGATTGTTGTTAGAGACATTGAACTCTTCTAAACTAGAGAACTCAAACTCCGGTATACCTCCACGGAACCTATTGTTTTGAGCAAGAAAGGAAAGCAAACCCCAGACTCTTGAAATATTAGCTGGTATCATACCTGTGAAGCTATTGTCTGATACAACAAGTCTCTTCAAGCTACTTAGCCTTGAGATGGAAGTGGGGAGATTACCTGAGAAATTATTCCCATTTAGATACAAATGTGTCAAATTCGTGCAGTTTGATATGTCGTCTGGTAACACTCCGGTGAGGTGGTTGTTTTTTAGGCTGAGGACTGCAAGATTTCTAGCAGAACATACAGAAGCAGCATCGAGAACACCGATGAAATTGAGCTGCTCAAGTACTATTTTCTTGACAAATTGCATGCTTTGATCACAAGTGATCCCTTTCCAAGAAGCAATACAAGGATCAGAACTTATATTCCAACCCCAATTTTCTTGATTTCCAGGAGAAAGTTTCTCCATAAACTGGACTAATGCTTGTCTGACTTGTAGTGTTTCTCCACTTGTCACAGAGGACAACATGAAAAACGCGGCAAAAACTGTCCAGAAATGAATTCGACCACTCATCACGTCAATGATCAGAGCTTCAAACGAAAATGCAGTCCAAATAATCTCAGGTTACTGAAAATTTGGTGATGGATGATGAGAAGATATGTGGGTGATAACGAAACTCAAAAGGCTAAGAGAAAAGACACTGATAAATATGAATGAAGTAGCTTGAAGCCGGCAGATGGAAAGAGTCAACTGTTATTTTGGCGTTGGCTTCCGCTCAGTCCCAGGGTCGTGAATGTGTGAATACCGAATAGAATAAAATGGAATGCTATTATATTATAGAAGTGAAAGTTTTAATGGTAGTTGGTCAACAGGAAAATTGATTTATCAAAATGGACTCCATATGGATCATTTTGATTAAAAAAAAAAAAAAACCGTGTTTATCGTTTAAACTGGTTCAATTTGTATTAAAAATGGTGTTAGCTAATGTTTTGATACATATATAAGAAATTTCAGAGAGTAGACAAGCGCACAGACCAAGAATTGCGGGAATCCAATTAGGAAAATACTACTTGAACAAATAAGGTAACAAATCGATTGATAAACAAAGAATGCGAAAAGATTTGAAAATGATGTAATATGTAAAAAGACGGGATTGTCACCTAATTAACATGTAGGTTGGGAACCTCTCCAATTTCCCAACCAGAAAGTTAGTACAAGAAGCCATAAGAACACGCATTAGAGAAATTACAGAATTGAGAAAGCACAAACGGGTGGCTCAGTAATTTATTCCCCAAATTATAAAGGGGCCCCATGTATGATCCACAAACAAGATACCATCCTGTGAACGCCTTTCAAAGTTATCAAAATACATAATCTTTCAACCTGATTTTTTTCCTCCCCTATAACAGAGCCACCACATCCACGCAGAAGCCAAGAAATACCCTCCATGAGAAGGGTAAAAGAATGAGAAGAAACGAGGAGGTTTCGCTCCGACCCCTCTTAGCATCTGTATCACCCCCCCTTACTATGTCTACGAACACAGACACTCTCTCTCTCTCTCTCTCTCTCTCTCTCTCTCTCTCTCTCTCTCTCTCTCTCTCTTTTGTCTGTTAAGTAACCTAGCTGGGTAGCTGGGACTCTTCCTTGATTCCAAAAGGCCAATTTATCTCATGGCCTAGTTGTTACACCAATGGCGTCATAGGGTCACAGAAAAATATGATATGGGAAAATATATAACCATGAAAACAAAAATCACCGATCCAGCAAGAAATTCATTCATGGTGATATTATATTAGGTCTTCAGATCATCTGACATGGCAGATGGTATACAGTGCGTCGCGAGGATGTCCAGAGTTGCCGCTTTTGCAGTCTTTGTTTGAAGGACCACAATCTGCACAAGAATAATTGAGTTACCATATAGTAGGCAAGACGTAGTACACAAGTATGCATCAAAAAGGAAAGCCACCTGCTGGTATTCTAGATCGAACTTCAAGTATTCATCATTGCAGCTCTCTACCATGCTGGCCAAGCTCTTCAGATTCTTCACAGGATGGCCATTGAAAGCATGAACCTGAATAATGCCCAAACATATACTAACAGATTAATGAAAGAACACGTATAAAATGGTAAGTTGGTAACATTCAATTTTGGTATTAAGAGCTTGTTTGCATAGTGTTGAAAATTAGTTGAAAAGACCCAAAAAGTATGCAGCTGAAAATGAGTTTTTGGTAATTGACAAAATTTACTAGAACGTGTGGTAGAGAACGGTTTAAGAGCAGTTTCTTAAGAAATTTACCAAAGCTCTAAGTTATCGATAATGCAAGCACTAGCAGCTTTTACATACCTGAGTGTTGACAAGCTCCTCATACCCTATATTTATGTCAGCCACAAGTACCTTTGGAAATTTACAAAAGGAAAACAGGTAAGACAAACTGGTAAAAGGTTCATTCAATGCAAACAAATATTGCGTAATGGAAGCAAAGAAGAACCTGAGAAACTACAACGATCTGTTCATCTGGAGATTGTGGCATTTCATGCATGAGTTTGTCTAACAGCTTGACGGGAGCTTCAAACTCGTAATCCTTCCCATACTGATTTTGTTGGCAAATTGAAAAAAGGCATAAGAAAGAAAGCATGGATCTAAGTAGAAAGAAAGCATGGATCCAAGTAAATGGTCTGAGTTTTTTGAATAACATTTTGTCTTTCTTGTGTATTGAAGGAAAATTGTAACCCCTGTATAGCTGGAGTATCCAAGCCCGTAAAAGAGTGACGATGAAAATGCAACGAGAGAAAGAATGTCCAATAAACTTCTAAAACGCAGAGATAATTTTGAGGTCATACTAAAAATGTAGAAATCACAGTAAATTAGCAAAATGAGATTAGTCACACCAAATCCCTAACCCAACCACCCCCAACCCCAAAAAAAAAAACAGGGTGGTTGCTCCATTTATACAGTGAGCAGTAACTAATGAAAACCTACCAACACACTAATGAATATCTGAAATCAAAAAAATTTAACAATCACTACAACACTTCCCCATCCTTTCCCTCTTCGAACTTAATTTTGTAGCACATATATTTCCTTAAACCCAGCATTAATGGAAACATGACAATAATAGGTGCCTAAAATATGGTCAATGAGTTCTATATGGATTGAAATCTGTCATGAAAGCAAAAGGAAAAACCAAAGTGAAAGTCACATTGTTAGTTGAAGCATGCATGACAACAACCCAGCTAACCCAGCAGCAAAGCATAAAGACTAGTCTGCTAGGCTTACATCAAAGTTTAACTAGGATACCTTTAACAAAAATGGTTGTTCCCAAAAAATATCGTATACTAGTAAGTAAGAAGGCTTTTTAGCAATCTCAACATTTATTCCTTTTATTCTATGGCCTCCCTAACTCTAATATAGAGAGGAAAGAGAGTGACAAAAAAGTGCAAATCATACAAAAGAATGGCGTAAATCATATAAAATACCTTCGGTTTCAACAACACCAATGCAACAAATCTCATTTCCTTAATCGGCAATCTTACTCAAAAATAGTCAATAATATAGTAAATCTGGCTTAATCATTTGCAGTTAATAAAATTAATTACTATTGCAATCCAAAGAAGCTGATGTGTAGAGTGTTTAACTATTTCCCATTGGGCGAATTCTGTTACTTTAACACTCCAGTTTCTACTAACTAAAGTGACTGATCCATTGGGTAATATTTAGTATTTACGTGAGTGATTTAGAGCGAGCAAAAAAGAAACACCCTAAGCGGTCAAAATCTTATATACAACCATATTTTCCTTTTTACACAGAACAGAACAGGTTTCATATTTTAAGCACTGCCCATACAGCTGTCCACCAAGAACCTTAAATTGTAACAAATTTTAGTAAGAAGTGAAATGCACACCACACACAATAATTGTGAAGATATCAAAATGCATTAACATCTAAAGCAAAATGCTTACCTCGGAACGGAGATAAGGAACAGAGACAGTAGTGAAAACAAATCCGGCAACTATGTAATATGAGGGAGGTCTACCCTTGTTGTGAGCTGGAATGAGCCTCCGGTGAGATCCGAGTTCAATATTGAATTGCAGAGTTTTAGAATTACGAAGAACTTTTATTGCTGCACTATCTCCAGTATATTTCTGGGAGACAAGATAGCTAAAACCTATGCGCTCTCCATGCCTAAATGGCACTGCAAAATTACCGGAAAGGATACAGAATAACTTTCAGAAGATGGTATTGAATTACAATTTCTTTTTCCTTTTTTTTTCTTTAAGACTTTAAGAGACTTTAAAACAAAGAATTTTGGCCATTTGAATTTTTTTTCCTTTTTATGAGATATTATTATCTCAGAAATAAAAGGATTAAGCATAAATTCAAATTTTTTATTGTTTTAATTTTCTATTCAAAAAAAATAATAATAATAACATTAAATAAAAAAATCCCAATAAGGTGAGTAGATAAATAAAAAAATGCATTGCATGTAGAAGTGGAAAAGTGACTATAAGTGTAAAAGAATAGGGCCTGTGTAAGGTTTAGTTAATAATGAGTTAATGAAAATGATTGTGAAAGTAGCCAGACCAACCAAGCACTTGGTATAACTTCATATTTATATGTATTCTTCACTCTTTTTTCTTTTCTTTTCTTTTTTTTTTTCCTTTTTCGAAATCTTATGTTACAGGACATATTTGTCATATAATAATAACTTCGAGTTTTATATGTATTCTTCACTCTTTTTTCATTTTTTTTCTTTCCTTTTTTTTTCCTTTTTCGAAATCTTATGTTACAGCACACATCTGTCGTATAATAATAACTTTGAATTAAAACTCTATATTAGAAGTGCCAATGAAAGAAAAATTACTGTTTTTAAATGTCCAACGAGTGTCGAACTGTCGATAACCTAATTCAATAATTCCTACAAGACGTAGACTCTTTCCAAATACGGACATGCCATCTCTGTTGAACTCTCATGCACACAATTCAAAGCTTAAACAGAAAAATAGCAATCAGTTGTTGGTCTCTATTGATAAATCTCACCTAACGAAAATTCTCAGGCAGCATTTAAAATTTTCTATTCATGAAGATAAAGAACCAAATTTTTTAGCTGGAGATACAGTTTAAATGGCAGAATATTTATACTTGTCCTGACATACAAGAAGTATTCAGAGAGAGGATGGAGGAAACAAAATGGAACAGGAGAAGTATATCTGACTATCTATGCGTCATCAAACCATTTGACCCACTCACCTGTTCCATCATTGGCAATATCTACCCCATCAAAGCTTAGGATGACATCTGATGGCTTTAAAAATTTGAACTCTGGAGCCGTGGGATCAATTCTTCTTATGCGAACCCCTTTCTGATCAGGTTTCATTCCAATCGACAACCGCAAGTCGGGATTTTCCATTTTCTGCCACTCAACTCCTAGAATAGGGAATCCTGGTACGTAAACAAATAAATATGGCAATTAAATAACTAGAGAATCAGTGGAAACCTCGGAAATACTTGTCATACTTGGGGCCAAACTGAAACTGATATCTGGATGATAAATGTTGTTTTTATGCAGTAAGCACATCTATGATGCATAAAGTAATAATATGTGAACCTAATCATAAATAGGAAACACCTAATCCATCTTGGCTCAGGAGGCATGGAAACTACAGATTTTGAGCATCTTCAGAACATCCACATAAAGTTACTTTAACCAATAGCCCAATATCAATCACGTTAAAGCAATTGCCTGATTTGTTACAGAGATATTCTCTTACAAACAACTCACATGGTCTTAACTACCCAACACAAGAAAAGCAATAGAATATTCCCACCCCACCCCGCACCTCACCCCTTCAAGATGCGGTTAGTCAACAGCTCTTCAGCTAATGCCGGACTTAGCATCGATATAGGCTTTACCCACTATTATCATAGAATGAACTCATCAATAATATTTCAAAAAAATTGCATGCTTGCTCAGAATCTACATAATGGTGCAAAAAACTGGGAGTACATAATGGCCAGTCGAAGATTTCCATTAGTTATACCAACATCTCTTTTGAGATAGATATACAGTACAGTACACAATCAGCCGATTAGAAGAAATCCACAGACGCGATAGCATTCAATTAAAGTCTACCAAATGGATAACTCAGTACTAAATCACAGGAAAGTTGCATAAGTAATGACTGGAATATGAGACTATTGTCGCTCTTTCATTATACACTCTGCCAGGCATATATGCATAAGACATCTGGACAACAAGTCAGAATGATCTCTATATAACGACTTGCATATTCTCTCCTAGTTCCTCAAAATTCTGCCAATGACCTCTAAATCTGATGTCCATGTAACTGAGTTTCATATCAGCACATAAATCCTCAATGCAGAGAAAAGGTTGCACTCCAAAGACAATACCAGTATATGTTCCATTTCTTTCATAATCTTGGATGAAGTGCATGATGACTGGTGTTGGGATGACATAGCCAATATTCTCCGCATCCTCGTGTTTGAGGGATTGAAATGCGATACCGACACAATTACCCTTGTCATTAAAAGCAGGTCCACCAGAATTTCCAGAGTTTATAGCAGCATCTATCTGCAACAAGATACTCATTTTTCAAAGATATTTGTAAATTCAGCCGTGAGAAAAAAAAAAAAAAAAAAGAACTCAACGTCATCAAAGTATAAATCGAAGACCTGTAATCCCAGAAGCTCAGTAGACCCATGAACATATGAAAGAATCTCTATCCGCGAAACAACCCCACTTGTCACAGAAATTGTGTCGCCCCCAATTGGATAACCTACAACAGTCACCGCATCTTGCAATGCAGGTAAATCACCAAATTCTAGAGGAGACACCCCTTCCCAGAACTCATCATCGTCTACAGTAAGCATAGCTGCAATATTGTATGAACCAAAATCAACAATGCAAATAAAACATTATATAGATAGTCATCATCTATTCTTCTGCTGGTAAAGAAAGCTTCGATATCTGAGACAAGTTGACATCGGAGTACTGTGAGGTATTCTTAGAAATTGCATTATGTGCCTATTTGGTGTAGCTACTTTGAGAGAATGCGACAAAAACGTGTCATTGAAAATTGGTTAAAAATTACAAAAATAATAGCTCCCATACAAATGTGTGTTTCAATAGAAGTTTGAAAACAGTGAAGAAAAGTAGCTCGAACAAACATGCACTACGTATTGACGGCCATTTTTTGTTGGCCTCCAACACAAATGGAGCCACAAGTTTGGTTGAACAATCGCCACCAAGATACCCAGTCATAAAACACCACTAGCAGCAATATTTTACTTCATGCTCAGTATCAACAATCTTCAGCTCTTTTTGTTATGATCCCCTTCTCTTAACGGTACCCACTCATTGTACTACTGTCTCAACTTTCTCTCTCTGTCATTGTATCCATATAGACCCCGTTCTCCTACTCATTTTTACACATTTTTATACATTTTTACACATTTTTACACACAAATCTCGTGGGACCTACCTGTACTACACAAATCTCCACCATTCAATTCCACTTTTTCTCTCTCCTATATCACATCAAAACACATAAAAACGCATAAAAACACATACCCTAACACGCGCATAGTCAAAGAAAGCAACATAAAGATTCTAACTTTCAACTGTCAGGTATCAAATCTTGCTAAAATCAACAAGCCACATAAAGATTCAGACTTTCAACCACGGAGAATCAGACTTGCCAAAATCAACAAGGTGAGATCATACATAATCAACACGAGAAAGTCACAACTCGATTTTCTTTTCTAGAAAGTGCACTAAACATTCCCAAGAAATATATCATACTGAGAAAATAACTCCCTCAGACTGAATGAGCAGCCCATTAAAAGTCACCAAAAGAAGAAAGAGAAACAAAAGCCTTAGCCCCTATTTACAGTTTCACTCAACATCACATGTATAGTATAATATACTTCTAAACTGGGAATTACTATAGTCTTCTAATATTGTTCAACAGCTAATATTAAACTTCAATTTGACCAGATACCAAAATCAATATTCAGAAATTGAAATGGAAACACGCCTTAATTGAAATGCATGAATATTTTTAACACATAGGACAAATAATTCTGAACATACTCAAAGGACAAATAATTCTTCAGAAATTTCGATGAACAACTTGTTGCTTCCTCCCCTCATTAGCCATGAAAGGAGAAAAATTATCAAAGTTTAACCATATACAGTTATCGGCCATAGCATTCTCATCCAGTATCCAAGTAAATTTGAAAGAATTAAGTGCAAATATTCAAGTGCAGCAAATAACCCCCACAACAATATTAGATTTCATTATTATTCTACATACATCAACAAGGTAGAATCACCGAAACAAAACATTTTAAAGACAACTTCATAGCAGACAGCTAAAACCTCACCGATGTCACATTCAGTGCCGATGGCGAGCACTGTGGCAACGTATTTTGTATCAGAACCCCTTTTCTTCAACTTGACTTGAGTGTAATGCTCCACGGAGTGAGCGTTCGTCAAAACCCTCCGACCTTTAATAACAAACCCACTACTGCTCGAGCTGTACTGCCTTTTTCTCTGCCACGGTAAGGAAAAATTCGGCTCTGTATGAACGCAGAACACCTTAACCACAGCGTCCATCGATGGCACCACTCTCGCCGCTGCTGTATCCGCAGTAATCAAGGTAGATACAGCACATCCATTAGCGATAGGAGGAGCTGGAGCAGGTAGGGTTTTCGGGATAGGGCTGTCGGCTATAGGGTATTTGCGGGGGCGGCCGCGGCGGCGGCGAGTTTGGGGGGAGGAAGGAGGAGGAGGAGAGGGAATGGGGTCAATGAGCTCAACATTGTTGACGGAAAAGACGACGTTATCAGCAGTAGGCGATGATAAGTCGCTTGTCTCCGGCGATTGGTTTTTCGGCCGGCGGCCCCGCTTCCGCTTGCGCATGAATTGGGTGCGCATACTTGAATTGAATTGAGACGATTTTGGTCCCGAATTCAAGATGCCAAAACTGATTTTAGAGGGAAGACGAGTTGGGTTTTGCAGAGTACAACGCAACACATTGCCGTTTAAATGGCAAAGTCGAGTACGACCTCGTTCGTATACTGAGAGAGCGGGCAAACCGGCAAATCGGGTGATCAAATCGGATACCCTCCCAATGTGGGTCTTGAAATGTTTCAAAAAATGTATAAATAAAGTGTGATTAATTGGCAAATTCTAACTTCGAATGTGGAAGTTGGCTTTCTAGGATGAACATCTTAACCCTACACGGTAAATATTTATTTTGTTAAAAAATAATTTGTAGGCAAGTCATATAATTAAAATGTAATTAATGTTAAAGTTTGACTATAATAAATAGTGCAAGTTAATTTGTAAATTAAAAAAATAAAATCAATGTAAGTTTAAGATTTTTTTTTTTAAGTTTTTAACCGCATCTTTAAAATAATTCTAAATAAATCGTATGAGAGTGACAAAAGAAGGAAAATACTTTCGGTTTATGTTTGAAAGAAATTTATAAAAAAATTATTTTTAAAAGTGTGATTGAAAATTGATAACTATCCCTTTTAATATTCTAATTTGTTTCCAAGAGAATGGATGACCAAGTCTATTTATTTGGCTAAGATTGTTCGATATGAATTATTAAAAAAATTAAATAATAAGCAAAATGGAGATATTAAAAATTATTAAATCAATAATGAATTAGGTGAAAGTAATGAGAAAAGTAAACCAAATGTAACGTGTATCAAACAAGCCCTGATCTCATAATTGTGAGTCCAAAACTTTGAGGCTTGTTTGTTTTATATAGGCTCAAGGCCCAAGAAAGATTAGCTAAGCCTTTAGTCATTACAGCCCAAAACTGTAGAAAAGAAAGTTCATGAATCCCTTCGGCCCAAAAATTGGGATAGTGCAGGAATGTTAGCCCATGTTAGGATTGAATTTTTTTTACTCTATTTTTATGGGAAATAGGAAATAAATGAGTAGAGATGAATGGTAAAAATTTGTATAATAAATGCAGGTTTCACGAAATTCATATATATGATTGGTTTGACCAAATTCAAATTTAGTAATAATGAATAAAAATACATAAAATTTACATCCTAAGAACATATCCAATGTAACAGTATGCACGATGAACACGTAGCATGGGAGAGATAGAAGCATAAAAACTAATACATCAATTTTCTCTATCTTGTTTTCCACAATTTTCTCCTCTTTTGGCAATCTTTTCTCCACGTGGTCAAGAGCATATCCAAGGTATAAAGTACAATGTGGAGAAAAAATTACCAAATATAGAGAAAAATGTGAAAAAGAAGCAAGAAAAAAATTTAATGTATAAATTTTTATGTGTCTATCTCTCTTATATCACATGTGTATCGTTGTTGTATTGGAGATGTCCTCACACACTTGCACTTCATTTATTTGTACAACAGTACTCCACTAAGTTTATCAATTATCAATGAACTTGTAGGATTTTGCACATGAAAGTGGAAGCAAATTTTATTTTATGAGAAACATGAGTCCAAAGTTGGGAGTGCAATAGACCCAAGATTTCAGAATAATAGAATGCATCGATAATTTGGATGCTCAACATTTTGTCTGATGATAGGCAATTTCATCATTTCGCATGATGAAATGAATTCTGTCTGATACTGAATGGGTATAATGCACCTTTAGCACCATCGTTCTAACATAAGAGTGATCATTCGGACAAATTAGTCAAACAGATGGCTTTGAACAAAGATAGCTTGGTTCGGTCATATATGTTTCAAAGCTGCTCATGACATGTGTCGAGCAACTAGGACAACAGTTGCAAGCAATTATCTTGATAGGTCTTATAAATACAACATGTGTTACAGTGTGCAAAGGGTATTTCTTCTCTAATTTACTTTCTTATTATTTTTACTTTATCATGCAGATACTAATTTTCACACCGAAAGCCAAAAGGGGTGGGGGGAATAGCCCCGCCTTTTTTGTCACTTTCATTTTGCAGATTGCAAGTGAAGACTCAAATTTGGACTTCCAGGAGATCATCCGAAGTTATTTCAGATCACTATCATTTGTCGGACAAGTAGTGAGATGATCCATTCAACTTCTATCAAACCCAAAGTGCCCAATAGAGTTATCTTTATATTATAAAAAGAGAAGTGTCATGTTGGCAATAGTGCCAACATGGCACTCATTAATATTTTTTAAAAAATCATAAAAGTCAATTTTGTAGCTAAAAAAAAGAAAATTCTATTTTTGGAAATAAACTAACATTAATTAGTAGTTTTAAATAGGAAAATTCTTTAAATATAATTATTTTTTAATGAAACATAAATTTTTCATTAAATGTGATAAATAAAATTTAATAAGAAAAAATTAGTTTGGGAAAAACTTTAAATGTAATTTCATTTTTCAAACTTCTAATCGAAAATATTAAATAATAAGTATTTTATTTATTTATTTTCACCGTGTTAAAAAAATTAGAGTTTTAGATAGTTTTGATTTGTAATGTGCATTAGATTATATAAATAGTAGATTATTCTTAAATCAAATAGTGTGTTCTAAAATTATAATTGAATTTGCACTGAATAATTTATTTATTTTTAAATAAAGAGTAATTTATGAATCTTTATCTTTATATTTTGAATTATTAAATTATTATCATATCATTAATCTTTATATTATAGTTTGCAAAGTGTCATGTAGGCAAAGATGCCAACGCGGTACATATTAAATATTTTTTTAAAAATTATAAAATTAGTTATGAAAATAAACCAACATTCATTAGTAGTAATTAAAAATATAATTGAAAATAAACCAATATTTAAAACACACATTTAATGAGAAAAATTTATTTTGAAAAGGCTTTAAATATAAGTTCATTTTTTAAAGGTCTAATTCAAAATATTAAATAATAAATATTTTGTATTTTTTATTTAATTTTATCGCGATAAAATTATAGGTTTTGATAGTTTTGTTTGGTTACGTGAACTGGCCTGTTAAAAAAATAGTGGATATTTTTACTTTTTCCTTTTTAAATTAAATTGTGAGTGGTTAAAATTATAGCTGCATTTATATTGAATAATTTGTTTATTTTTAAGTAAAATAGTAATATATTAATCCTTAAATTATTATCATTGAAGTGCCACTTTTGATGAACGCTTTGTGTGATCTGCCAATATGACACATAGTTTCTAATTAAAAATTAATTGATATTTTTCCTTTTAATACAGATTGATGTGATATGCTCACTAATTGAATTTTACATTATACGTACGTTTTTGCCTTTTTCTAAGTATATAAAATTAAAAATAAAAAGTTTTTGTTTCTACAATTAACATACACTTTACGTAAATGGAAAAAAAATCAAATGAATTATGTAAATACAGAAAATTATCGGTATTATTACAAATTTAAGTTACTTAAAATTAACTATAATACTTCTTATACAATAGAGTTAAAATTAAAAATTAATTACAACTAATCACTAAAAGAACGCATAAAATCATAAAATTTAGAGTGCATAATGTCCATTTCAGAAAGAAAAAAGGTGTTCAATATAAATTTGATATGTAAAAACCAGAAAGACACGTTTTGATAATCAAAGAATTTTTATATATTCATTCCCCCATGGTTCGTTTACAATTAATTAATCTCCACGATCATTGTTGTGCATGCGATACAAGGCAATTAGAATTAAGGTTATACGTTTTGATAAATTTCTTAATTATGTGATACACGTGAATTTTTATAATTTATAATTGTAAATTTACTCCATATTTTTTGCATTGATTATAATATACAATATTATAGATTTTAATAATTATTTACAATTATGCAATCTCCTATGCATAAATTATATTAATTTTGTAATTCAACATTTATATTTATAATTTTATATCAATTATTTATCGTACATAAATTTAATTATTCTCGTGCATCGCACGAGCGTGATACTAGTAATTCTTAATAATAGAGTGATATTATTAAAGATGAAATAAAATCCACAAAAGAAGATAAAATTGATATCCTGTTGAATTGTTAGAACTTACACAACGTCGAGTTATCATTTAAAAACTAAATGATATTCAAAAAATCTTTCTTTTATCATACAACAAACTAAAAACTTATTTGGTAGAAATTATTCAAAAAAATCGTTTTGCTCTTCACTGATTTGATGAATTTTTATATTTTTACACTGAACTTCTTACTTTTATCTTTTAGTCTTTGGAAAGCTTTTCAATTTCATATTTTATTTGTTTTCTTTATATTAAAATAAATGGAGTGTCACGTTAGCAAAGATGCCAATGTGGCACACATTAAATATTTTTAAAAACTTGAAAAATTAGTTTTGAAAATGATCCAATATTAACTAATAGTAATTAAAAATATAATTAAAAATAAATCAATATTTAAAGCAATCATTTAATGAGAAAAAATTAATTTTGGAAAGACTTTAAATATAACTTTATTTTTAAAGTTCTAATTGAAAATATTAAATAATAAATATTTTTATTTATTTTCATTGTGTTCAAATTATAGGTTTTGAGAGTTTTGCTTAGTTACGTGAATTCGACTATTCAAAAATAGTGGGTATTTTTTATTATTTTTATTTTTTAAAATCAAATTGTGAGTAGTTAAAATTATAGCTAGATTCATGTTTAATAATTTATCCATTTTTAAGTAAATAGTATTTATTAATCTTTTTTGGTATTAAAAAAAATTGGAGCATCAAGTTAGCAAATATGTCAGCGTGGCACACATTAAATATTTTTAAAAAAATTATAAAATTAGTTTTGAAAATAATCCAATATTAATTAGTAGTAATTAAAAATAAACCAAAATTTAAACAAAACATTTAATAAGAAACGATTAGTTTTGGAAAGACTTTAAATATAATTTCATTTTTTAAAGTTCTAATTCAAAATATTAACTAATAAATATTTTTTATTTATTTTCATCGTCTTAGAATTGTAGATTTTGATTACATGAATTGGACTATTCAAAAATAATGGGTTTTTTTTATCTTTTTTCTTTTTAAAAATCAAATTATGAGTAGTTAGAATTATAACTAGATTTATGTTGACTAATTTATCGATTTTTAAATAAATAGTCATTTATTAATCTTTATATTATTACAATTGAAGTACCACATTTGACGAAGCCCTACTGGCGGTGCTAACGTAACACATAGTTTCTAATTAAAAAAGTTAATTGATATTTTTTGTTTTTAATATGGCTGATATGATATTATCACTAACTGAATTTTGCATGACATGTGTTTTTCCTTTTGTAAGTATATAAAATTAAAAATAAAAAGTTTTTTTCTAAAATTAAAATACAATTTACGTAAATGGAAATAAATCACATGAATTATGTAGATGCGAAAAATTATCGGAATTACTACAAATTAAAAAATGCATACATTCATAAAACTTACAGTCCTTAATATCCATTTTAGAAAGAAAAAAGTGTTCAATATAAATTTCATTTATACCAGCGAGAAAGACAATTTTTGATAATTAAAGAATTTGTATATATTCATTCTCAATGGTTCATTTACAATTAATTAATCTCCACTACCACTGTTATGCAATGCAATGCACGATAATTGGAATTAAAGTTACATGTTTTGATAAACTTTTTAATTATGCGATGCACATGATTTTTTTAATTTACAATTGCGAATTTACTCCGTATTTTTTGCATTAACTATAATATATAACATTGTAGATTTTAATAATTATTTCTAATTCTACAATCTCCTATGCATAAATTATATCAATTATGTAATTCAACATTCATATCCAATATATTTATAATATTATATCAATTATTTATTATGCATAAATTTAATTATTTTTGTGTATCGTACGAGTGTAATACTAATCTATATCTATATATTAATAAAACTAACACATTTTTCCACCACTTTCACCTATTTTTCTGAATTAAAAAATTAATTTTAATTATGGCAACCAGTTTTACCGCTTCTACATATCTTTTCCAACTCGACTTCTTTTTCAGCGTGTATACATATATACACGCATCGGGTCCACCTATTTTTCTGAATTAAAAAAATCACACCGTTAAAATAAGTCAATCCATGTGCAAGTTGGATCAACTCTAATATAATACATGCACCAGCACATTTTCCCACCACTTTCACCTATTTTTCTGAATTAAAAAATCAATTTTTAATTATGGCAACCAGTTTTACCGCTTCTACATGTCTTTTCCAACTCGACTTCTTTTTCAGCATGTATACATATATACACGCTAAGGGTCCACCTATTTTTCTGAATTAAAAAAATCACACCGTTAAAATAAGTCAATCCATGTGCAAGTTGGATCAACTCTAATATAATACATGCACCTAGTATTTATATTAGAAAAAATGACTAGTAGCACCTAAGATATAAACGCGAGATGAAAAGGCACAATGTTTTCACGTAGCATGACTTTGGTAATTAACGACAAAACATGAATCGCCGGATTTTTTCCTTTGAATATTATATTAATGGTCCTAAAAAGGATACTACAGATATCATCAACTTGGCAATGTTGATTCACACGATATTATCGTTCAGTTGGTCGGAAAATTACATCGAATTCTTCTTTGTCTTTTGTTAATTGACTATGCTTTATTTTAATTTTTTATTCGATTTGCAGGTCATGGATGAAATATTAGGCATAACTTCAAAATACATAATGGTTAGATTACTAAATGAAGTGAAGGGATATGAAGGAAACCCAATTGTTTGCTGTAAAAAATTGTGATAGAAATTATTAGACATGCTGTGGTCGATCAAGTGTTTCTATGATTATTTAATTATTATAAAATTTGATGTCATTTATATATTCTATAATTGGGTTGTGTGACGGAGAATAATACATTTTATCGGTGTTAAAATGCTATTGAATATAAGATGTTTCAACACAATATAAAATTATGTGAAATTTTTTTTTAGTCTTGCTATTTACTATAACATGATGTATTTGTGTAAAATATAGGCGAAAGTCTATTAAAAATTTTAGAAATTCTTTTGCACTTATCCCCTTATGTGGATTCTAATTTATTACATGTATATATATCTCCCCGTGCAACGCACGAGTAAAAACACTAATTTTAATAATCTCTATATAACATACCTTAAATACCCCTTTCACAAATATGCAAACATACAAAAACACACTTCTGCTTGTCAACCAGAGGGAAAAAATAATAATAAAAAAAAAATCTGAGGTCTAAAAAATTATTTGACTTTTCAAAACGCATGCCCAAAACTACAATAATACATATCAATGGAGTGATCTAAATTATAAATGACCATTTCTTCTACCTAATAGAATTGGGATAAGCGCAAGAGCAATAGAATATTGCCACCTTTTAATTGTTGTTGGGTTGCCTATTAAAGCTGACTGCGAACGATGAAACCCTACCATAAAAAATTGACTGCAAATAAAAAGAGTTAGCGCGCCACGAAGCCCTAGGGGGGCCCAACGGCAGTCGTCATCGGCACAATTTCGATTTTCTGGCCATACCAGCCGTTTCTTGCTGCACATGGTTTCTGGGGCCCACCACCAAATAGACTAATCATCCGTGAGCTCAAAAAAATAAATATAATAATAAAAATAAATAAAAGACTGTTTGACAACATGCGTTCATTTTAGAGAATGTTTGATTTATTCTCTCTCCTTAAGACGGTGTTAGCGGATGAGTTTTAATGTATTTTTATAAATAGGAAGAGTCAGAATGAGTAGAGTTGGATGATAAAAATTTAATGAGTTGAGAGATATGTGGATGTGATTTATTTGACTAAATTTAAAATTTGAAAAAATGCATTAAAATGCATTAAAATATTAATGCTAACACCCTCTTGAGTCATTACTCCTGGCAGTAATGTCCCAAAATCGTCGATGGCATTATAAGTGAAAAAAAATGTGTGCTATCATGGCCATAATAAAGGATGGCAAGTTTTGTAATGAGATTCCAATAGTAACCGTTGGCAATTGTTATGCGTAATAGTTCATATAGTTCTTTTTTTTTTTTTTTTGTATATTCATAGACCCTAGGAGGATCAACAGTGATTCCCCACCTGTACCCCACGTGACTCGAACCCACGACCTAATGGTTGTAGGCGAAGAGTTTTAGTTCATATAGTTGAATTTAAATATCTTTGAATTTTGCCTCCTTTTCTCTTAAGTGATCAACATCTTTCAAAATTTTCTACTACATATAATGCACAAGATTTTTACAGTGCGGCCTCGGGAAGAATTTTCATCTTCCAGACAAGACACACACCACCCCCCCCGAATGCGGGGTGGGTGGGGAGGCCCACCTGCTACAGTGAGAGAGGCCGAAGATTGGGCCAGGCTGTACCAGAAGATTGCTAATATAATGCAATGTAATTTTATAATGACAATCAACAACTATTAATAATAATGTTACTCTTTTCAAACAATTTACTAATAGCAACATACTAACATGAGCTAGGAATATCAGAAAATATAGCATGATCGATACTTATAGCTGGAGGTTTCTCTCATACATGACACATATATATATATATATATATATATAGCCTAATATATAATATATTTATGCTGTTCAATTATATATGGCGTTGTTTTAGAAAAATATTCGTAGAGTAGAGCATTTCAGAGACTCACAGACATTTTTTAGAAAGAAAAATGATAAAAGGACACCTAAATGCTCCAAAAGGTAGCATCACGATAGCTCATTTATGTGATAAATAAATATATATAAAGTAGGTTTGACACTTATTTAGAAATACGTACGGGTTGATATGATTGAATTTTTCATGCTTTTTTTAATGGATTTTTATGTAAAAGATGAAAGAGAATAAGTGGAGTTGAATAATTGAGATTTGTATAGTATATGTAAGTCACATGAGTATATGGATGTGACTAATTTGACCCAAAGAAAGAATAGATAAAAATAAAAAAAAATTGGAAAAAAGTAATAAAATTTCCAACCTATCACCTTGTTAATTATCAAATCAAATTGCCAGAAGAGAACACCAGTCAATATTGAAACTATATAAATATAACTTGCTTACCTTCCATGAGAAAAAGTACAATGCAACTAAACACATTCTTTCAAGAATAATGCCATATATATTTAGGGGTATTTGTTTGGTGAGGGTCCAGTCCAGGTAGCGCCGGTGGCTATTACAGTTGGATTTAATTAATTAATTAAAATTACACATTCTTTAAAGTTCATTGTTTTACAGAAGAAACAATAATAAAAAAAAAAAAAAATGAGACAAGGTCTAAGCAACTAAGCCTGATTAACATGTGTGCTTTGTGTTATTGTGGAAATTGTCAAAAGAGTGTGTTACATGATCCAATTAAAATCTTCTCAACACAACGAGGAATTCTGAAAAATATTTTACGACCATTTTAATAGTGTGGATAGAAAGCGAATTGCGCATTATTTTATCTCTAACGAGTAAATATAGATTTTTTATACTAATAACACCATTGTGAAAAATAACAATACTATAATAAACTACTTAATTTTATCCTCTCACCAACTTAAGTACTTATATTAACATGGAATTAATTCAAGTGAAATAGAAGTTAAAATTCCTAGTCATCCAAATTTTACAAGCAATATTATTTAGCACTTCAAGTTTACAGCTGTCACCTAATTCCACTAAACTCTAAAGGAAGGGAGGACTATTTACACTCTACCTATTACTAAACACACCCAAAAAAAATACCCATATTCGCAAAAATACCATCCCCATTTCTTGAAAAAAAGAAAGCAAATGAAGAAGCCGCCAGTGCAAGGTTGTTGCGATTTCCAACACCAATGATGCCAAAAACTGCAGTGATTGTGAGGGGTCCTCCCTCTTGTTTGTTGCAAAATTGCAGCAAAAAGGGGGGTGGGGGTTCTCCCACCCTTTTTTAACAGTCATTTCCGACAGTAAATGGTAGCAAAATCTCGCTATCTCATTGTCTCTTTTTTTTTTCCAATTTTTTAGGCCAACCATGGCCGAACAGCTCCCATGTTCTTTCATGTTCGGTTATATCCGGTTGAAAGAAATATTTTTTTTTAAGAGGGTATTTTGAGAAAGTTGAATATTTTTGGGGTGTGTGTAGTAAAGATGGGGCGTGAAACTGTGAATTGTCCCACCCCTAAAGGAAATGGCTCATTACCAATGAAAGGAAAGGGCAAAAGGAAAAGGTTAGTATAATTATGCTCATCAAGAATTCATGCTGGGCAGTAATTGCGGAGGAAACAGACAGTGAAGAAAACGTTAAACAAAACAATAAATAATTCTCTGCGTGAGATTCTTTCACACATTTTTCCTTTACAGAGAGAAACCTGAAATTTTTGACAGTCAGCGGCTCATCGCATTTTGCTCTAATTTTCTAAGTTGTTCTTCAAACTTCTTTTTCTTGTCTCTGTAAAGTTGTTCATTTCTCTCTTTCTCACACTAATTTTCTTTCTCAAACTTCTCTTTTTCAAATGGGTACTTTGATTTGATTATTTTGGATTTACTGCACTTCACTCTATTTCTTGATTCCGCATAACTAGGTATATTTTCCATTTGCTCTTTTGTGATTCTATAATTCACACTTTCTTGATGTTACAGTTTTTCATTTCCTTTGGCTTCCCCGCAACCCCACCACCCCAACCCGCCATAAAGCACCTTGGTTTGTGTTAATTAACTTTTAGTATAACAGGTGGGTTGAGCGGTGTCGCGTTGTACCTACATACATGTGGGCTGTTCTTTTGTTGTGATGTGATTTTTACTTATAATTTATAAGCTACTTTTTTTCTTTCTTTTTCTCCTTTTTTTGCATCTTGCTTTCTGGGTTTCGGGTTTCTAGAAATTTGTAGTTTGATTAAATTCCTGTAGCTTTTTCGTATCTTTCTATGGATTTCTGATCTGGGTTTTCTTGCAGATTTGATGCTTTCTTTTGCTCTTCAGAAAGTGTAGTGAAAATTGTATTTCAAGGGGAAAAAAAAAAAAGAATAGAAAAGGAAATATAAGAAATGTCAGCACCCAAGGCAGGAGCTGAACCAGCACCGCACCCACCGAAGGATCAGCTTCCCAATGTTTCCTTTTGCATTACCAGTCCTCCTCCATGGCGTTAGTATCTTTACTATCTCCTTTATTTTTATTTTTATTTTTGTGGGTAATTGTTTCAGTTTTTAGTATGAAGTGGTTGTGGATTCCGTGGGTCAATAATAACGATAAGTGATTATTTTTCACTTATATAAGTACTTTTGGATACACGAAGAATATTTGTTCAATTCTCTGCTGTGTGTTGTTATTCTTTCTGCCATTTATTATTGACACTTGCAGCTTGTTCCAGTATATCCAGGTTGTTTATCCATGGTTAATTTATGGGTCCTGCTTCTTGCAAACTTTGCCAATCTTCAACTGTTAAATCTGTACCACTTTTAAATTGGATTAAAGATTTTGAGGAAAAATTGGATAAAAGAATCAATTCAACGGTATTCCCAATTGATTCGTGGGTAATATGCTTTCTGTCTGGAATCTTGTGTCCTTTTCCTTTGAAATGATAGTGACTTTCAGAAGGTGGTTTTAGGTGGGGAAGAAAAAGAAACACAGTCACTTAAAGTGATTCCTTCTTCCATGATCACCCCAAACATCTCGGTCTAATGTCATCCCAATATATATTTTTTTATATAATTTATTTCTCAATATTATTCAATATCAGGGACGACGTCCTATTGAACGTTTTGTTCGTACAAGTTCTGATGATATGTGCATTTGCTTGCAGCTGAGGCTATTCTCCTCGGATTTCAGCATTATCTTGTGATGCTTGGCACAACGGTCATCATACCGTCTTCCCTGGTCCCACAAATGGGGGGAAGAAATGTGAGGAATTACAATGCTTAGTAGGAGTTTAACTCTTACAATGCTTAGTAGCAGTTTAACTCGTATACACTTTTCTTGTGTCTTGTTTGGATTCAGTGACCCACTCAACTATACTCTCTCTCTTTTCTTTCCAGGAGGAGAAAGCAAAAGTCATTCAGACTCTGCTATTTGTTGCTGGATTGAACACACTGTTGCAGACTTGGTTTGGAACAAGACTACCTGCTGTCATTGGGGGGTCGTACACGTTTGTTGCACCAACAATTTCAATTATCCTGTCTGGTCGTTGGAGTGACACCGACCCTGTGTCGGTGGGTCCCCCCTTTTAATATAAATCTCTAGCCCGATGTTTCAATGAATTAGAATAGTTTTGATGTGTTTTTCCTTTGATACCATGCAGAGATTCAAGAAGGTAATGCGGGCAACTCAGGGCGCTCTTATTATTGCCTCAACTATCCAAATAGTCCTAGGCTTCAGTGGGCTTTGGCGAAATGTTGCAAGGTTTTTTTTTTTTTTTTTTTACGTTCTTGAAAACGTACTTTAAATTAGTTCCATTCATGCTATAATATTTGAATTTGTCTATAGCTAAGTGAATATAGTGCAGGTTTCTGAGTCCACTTTCAGTTGTTCCTTTGGTTTCTCTCGTCGGTTTTGGACTCTATGAGTTTGGTTTCCCTGGGGTAAGTTTGGATCTTTATAGGGTTTTCGTCCTCTCTCTCTCTCTCTCCTAGTCAACTTTCCTCTCCACAGCTTTTGTGCACATTTTTTCCTTCAATTGTATAGTCACTAAAAGAACTTTCTGCTGGCTGTGTAGGTTGCCAAATGTGTTGAAATTGGATTGCCGCAGCTCATCATTCTGGTTCTCTTTTCTCAGGTAACATTCTTTATCACACTTCGCTATTCTTATCAAATGGAGCATGATTTCAGCATGTGTCTTGTATAATCACTTTTTACTTCTCAATTTAACATTAGCATTCTTCTGACTGCAGTACTTGGTCCACATAATACGCCCAGGAAAGAATATCTTTGATCGTTTTGCAGTAATATTCTCGGTGGCCATAGTATGGCTTTACGCCTATCTACTCACTGTTGGTGGGGCCTACAATGGAAAGTCACCAAAGACCCAAAATACCTGCAGAACAGATCGTGCTGGTCTTGTTGGTGCTGCTCCATGGTATGTCTTGTTTTTTAAACTCCTAATATTTGATCCTTTTTATGGATACTTTTGAGAACGATAAGCTTAACAGTGGTATGACATGTCGTTATGCAGGATAAGAGTTCCATATCCATTTCAGTGGGGAGCACCTTCGTTTGATGCGGGTGAAGCCTTTGCGATGATGATGGCTGCGTTTGTTGCTCTTGTGGAGGTTCGTTTTGTCTAATCATTGCTCAATACAACCCGCTAAAGGCTCTAATAGGGGGTCTTGAAAAATACCCTTTTCACCCCCCACCCCCGTATTGGTGGGCTAGCCCTCTATTGGTGGGTTGTACACTTAGCATTACTCTTGCTCAGAAATGTTGTTATCTCATGTTTCTTCACCAATTTTCCCAATTGTAAACGCAGTCGACGGGTGCTTTTATCGCTGTCTCAAGATATGCCAGTGCGACCATGATTCCACCATCTATTCTCAGCCGTGGCATAGGCTGGCAGGGTATTGCCATCTTATTATCTGGGGTGTTTGGAACTGGGAATGGGTCATCGGTTTCTGTGTAAGATTACTTAGTTTTCTCTTATTCATCATTCTTTTGTTCCCAATCTTTCGTATGGTGAGTGATTTTTTTGGCTTGCATTTGCCTATAGTGAGAACGCTGGTCTATTAGCTCTGACACGTGTTGGCAGTCGAAGAGTTGTGCAGATATCTGCTGGATTCATGATTTTCTTTTCCATTCTCGGTAATTTCTGTCAGATTTTTTGACCATTAAAGATACATTCATGTCTTTCTTGTGTCTTTATCGGATGAATATAACCATGCAGGAAAATTTGGAGCAGTATTCGCCTCCATCCCACCACCTATTGTAGCTGCTCTTTACTGCATCTTCTTTGCCTATGTCGGTATGTCCATATTATCTCAAGAACATAGAAAAATCAACCTCTTTTTAACCCTCATTTCCAACCACACTTTCTGTAATTGTGTGATTTGCAAGTGAATTTCGAATATAAATATGCAGGTTCGGCTGGTTTGAGTTTTCTTCAGTTTTGCAACCTCAATAGTTTCAGAACCAAATTCATACTGGGATTTTCCATTTTTATGGGTTTATCCGTGCCTCAATACTTCAACGAGTATACTGCTATTCGAGGCTTTGGTCCTGGTCCACACATCGGGAAGATGGGTAAGCACAATATTAACCCACTCACTAGAGAAAAATGCTATTCGTACACCCACTTTTACACAATTACACCATTTACACTTACCTACATTTACCTGATGTGGCCAAAATCCTGTAAAGTGAGTTCAGAACAGCTTTGATATCCCACGTCACTGAATTCTGTCAATCATGTAAAAGCAGATGTATGTTAAAACTGGTAACTAACAAAAATATCATTTGTTCGTTTTTCATGATCAGTTCAATGACATAGTGAATGTCCCTTTCTCGTCCGAGGCCTTTGTGGCGGGTTTAGTGGCATATTTTCTTGACAACACGTTGCACAAGAAGGATTCCCAGATAAGGAAAGACCGAGGCAAGCACTGGTGGGACAAGTTCCGTTCGTTCAAGACTGACTCGAGAAGTGAGGAATTCTATTCACTTCCGTTCAATCTCAACAAGTATTTCCCATCCGTCTAGTTCTTGCGAGAAGGTTTCCTTGGATTTTGCTATGTAGTTGCTGAACTAAATGCCTGAAAAGAGACTATGTTGACACTGGCAAAACATAAATAGCTTGACTTTTCTGAAGAAATATTTGGTGGTGTTTTGTATCTTTTGTTGCAAAGTATTGTATATATGGAGTTATGTCAAGTTTGCTGTTAAGTTTCCAGCTATGGGGAATGGAATTAGGTCTTGTGGCTTGGATTATAAGCTAAGCAGTTTGTAAGCTTGGCCAAACGCGTCTTTACCTTTGTCATTATGACTATCTTCTGAGTCTATGATCTTCCTACTCTGATATCAGTCCTCCAAAACTATGATCAACTATTACCACCAGTTGAAAAGGTTCTCCGGTGACCTCACGGCTGCAGATCAAACAGTCACCGACTTTGCTGGACTCATCCACCATGAAAATTGTTGTACCTGATTAGCGATCTCGACCCACTAAAGGTACACATCATACGACTACCTGATCTGAAGCTAACATCTTCAAACCGAGAGTCTGCCCTTTGACCAGCCACCAACTCGGTATTGACTTCGGAACCATTGAACCAACCTCTATTACTCAAAGGTCTTTCCGACCTAAAGACGATGATTTTCGGGCCTTGCTTACAAACTAAACCCAGAAACTTGTATCAACGTGAGCACATTATAACCTGGTTGTTTCAATCAAATTCAATTTGACTGTGTTGTTCAAAATTAAAGACTCGATTTGTGGCAAAGGATTTGAGACCTTCATTCAAATTAAAAACCCTACACTAGTAGTAGAGTTGTTCTTTATGTTGCAGTACCTCATAGTTGAGAATTGTTGCGGTCCTATGTAAAAAATGTATCTCAATTGCCAACTTTAGAGCTGGGGCAAAAACCAATCTAAACCGTTTAACCCACCCAACCCGTAAAAATTTTTCGAAAGTTGTGATACTATATTAATATGAACAAATGTTACTGTGTTGAAATTTTTTGATAAAAACCATTTAATCGGTATCAAATTAATTCAATAAAATTAATTACGGACCAAATAAGCACCCATAGAAAAAATAAAATATAAAATTATACAATTTAACTAAATTTGGAACTAAAGTATATATTTTTCAAACTTTGGGACTTGATTGTAACAATATCTAAAGTTAAGACATTTTCTGCAATTTATTTCAAGTGAAATGGATCAAATGTGCACCCAAGTTTTCAACAGTTGACTTTGACTAATGGTTAAACGGACGGATTCCATCCGATGGACTATTTGCGCATCAAAGTTTTTTTTTGGGACCATTTGTGCTACCTTTTATTATTTGAGACTAAATCTGCAATATGACTAATTTTTTGGAACCATTGCCCCAAAATCCCTATAAATAAAAATAAAAATGAAAAAAATCAATAAATTGTGAAAAAATGAGTAAATAAATTTAAAAAGGCACTCATAGTGTATGATTTTACAAAATCGTCAATGCACGATCTAGATTTGGATTGAACTAATAACCAATTTTACATCAATTAAAAAAATTATATTAAATTATTATTAGGGCGAATTTCAAACCAACCAATCCAAACCGACTTTAGTTGGATTGGTTTTAATCTTTGAATGGGTTGGATTGGGTTCACTTTTCATCAAACCGACTTAGTTGGGTTGGGGTTAGGATTGATCCCAAACCCAACCCAACCCAACCCAGCCCATGCCCAACCCTAGCCAACTTAACTAAATGAAATGAGATAGCTTACAGGCGACAATGGCCAAATAAATGAGACAGTGTATATATCCATAGGATCAATTCATTCATCTTGAAAACTCCAATCATGTGTGCTAATTACATAAAGCGTTTTTATAGTACAAATTGGAGATCGCAGGGATGGAGTGGTGTTTTCAACCTAGATCAAATGCCATTGGGAGGGAGTGTCTTTCCCATCAGGACAAACTCTATTGGGCAATTGGTTGTCTATTTGAAGACCTTTCAGTGTGTGTGTGTGTTTTTTTTTTTTTTGGGTTATTCCTAGTTTCTTTTATTTGCCAGGTATACATGAATGATATTTTTAAAATAAACAAGATATTTTGGTATACAAATGATCTCAATCTCAAGTTATTTTTAATATTAATACGTTGTACATCGTACTTAAAAAGAAAGATTATTGTGTATAATATTGAAGTAGGAATACTATTTAGAAGTGGTTTACTCAAGCAAGATTGGCAAACACAGAACTAAAACTTGTCAAACAAATTAATGAATAAATGTAATTTTTATAAAATTGTAGATATAATATAAAAAGATAAATGACTATGGTTACTGTCATATTATGGATAATGTATTTGTAAAGGAATGTTATTCTAGATAATAAAGTGGAAAAAGCAAAAGAGTAATATTATTTACAAACGATAATGATATATAAGTAGTAATGTGACATTAATGATTTGCCATCTTATAAAGTGTTTCTCAGAAACAATGAAAAATGGGAAGAAGCTGGTATGGCGGCTCTTATTTACTCGGTTTTGGATTCGGCGGAGAGCTTTAGAGAAGGCTTTTTCATGGCTTTGCTCAAGTGTGATAAAGAACATCAGAATAAATTTTCTATGATCCTTTGGAAGACCCGTAATGCGAAAATTTGGAGTCACAAAGTCCATTCTTCATCACAGGTTGTCCACTTGGCTGTACAAGCTCTCTGCGAATGGTTGCAAGCCAGAAGTCTAGTTGCTATTGTCTTACAAAAAACATGGGACTGGTTCGAATTGCTGTCAATTATGGCACCATCTTCCACCTGGTTTTTTGACCTGCAATATAGACGCATCACTCTCTTCTTCATCTTCTCATGTGGGACTCGGCATTGTTGTTCAAGACGAGGTAAGAGCTGTTCGTATTAGTAGAATGATATCCTTTTATGGCTTCTCCACCAGTTGCTGAAGCAGAGGCAGTTGGCCTTTCCCATGTTCTTGTTTGGATGCGAGAATTGGGCTTTGATAGTGTAATATTTGAGGTTGGATGCAAAGTAGGTTGTCGACACTATTCGTTCTAGTGGTAATTTCAAATTGCAACCAACTTCTTCGGATGAAGCAGAATTATTCGGTCTGCTAATATTAGGAGACAAACCAACGGGATCACTCACGTGTTAGCTAAAGAGACCCATTTATATGTTTGCTCTGTTATTTTTAATTCTATTCCAAATTGTATTTTGCATGCTTCAAACTCGGTTTGTAACGATTTACATCGTTAATGAAAGCTTTATTTGAAGAATAAATAAAAAAAAGAAGAAGCAATGTAAAAAAGTCGAGTAGTGAAAAAGTGTTTTGATAAATATTTATAGAAATTGTATAAAGAGTATCTTGAAATTTGTATAGATATAGTTCACAAATACATAACCAACAAGGTAGCATTTTGTCAAAGTAAAAATGTACTAAAATGGAAATTTGAAAGCATAAAACCTTTGGCATTCATATCCTGTCATGTTTGGTTCCATTATCTCCTCACATTCTTCCACTGTGTTTGACACTTCAACAGAGGATCCTTTCTTCTTCTTTTCACCTCTCTCTCCCTCCCTCCCTTTTATTTTATTTTTATTTTTTCAAACGTCAAATGGTATTTATTCGAATCCAAAAGTAATTGATGTACAACCAAGCCTGATGGATGTGTAGTTAAAAAGAATGATATACAAAATAAAAATATTATTAAACACTCAAATAAGTAATTGAACGCTTCAAAAAAAAAAAAAGTAATTGAAAATAATAATTAAAAATAATTTTTATGTTTCGTAATAAAAAAGTTCTAACTCTCTATCTCACGGCAATATAAATTATTATTTTCTGAATAGACAATATAAAAATTTTTAGAACTTCAAAAATACGATACTCCTAATAAATAAATATTTACTTTTTACCTTTAGAAAAAAATGCTAGGTTTCCTTCGACGGTTTGTTGTTTGGCCACATTAGAAAACTTCACCTTTGATAGTACGGTTTAACTTATGAGTAAATAATTTTCCCGTTAGTGAGAATGCGTCGAAGTAGAATTAAGCGCTCGTTCTTTTACAACTTTTAATAAGTTTTTACACATTCTAACTCATTTTCATCTAAAGTCAAACCAATTATATTCATATATTTTTTGGGACCCATTGTACTACACAAATCTCCACCACTCAACTCCACTCATTCTCTCTCCTATTTGATATCAAAACTTATAAATACTCATAAATACATGTAAAAGAACGGGGGCAAATACTTTCGCAAACATATATATATATATTTTGTTAATTAAAAAGAAAGATTTATGCGTTTACTTGTTTTCGTGCTTTTGCAGCTTCTTTCTTCAATATTTTTATTCTTCTCCGGTTCTCCTATTTCCTATTCTTCAAAAACCCCAACCTTCTCTTGTTTCTTTTGTTTTTCAACTTAAGATCTTGACAGAATCTATTCATTGCAATGCAATCCCATGAATTTGCTCGTCACTCCTCCGTAGACCCGGCAGCGACCGATCCTTCAAACATGTCTCAACCCTCTTCCCCGATCCACGCTCCGAAAAACCCCCAAAACAACGGTGCCCATGTCGAAAATACTCAGAATTTTAAGGAGAACGATCTAAAGAATTCTACTATTGATACGAATGGGAGTAATAATGTAGTGGGTAGGAGGGAAAGGCCGTCAAGGGCATGCACACAGCGAGCGGCAGCGAGGTTGCAGGCTGCTGCGGCGGCGGAGGCTGCTATGGCTGAGGCTGGTAGGAAGAGGAGAGAGGTGAAGAGGAAGGAGAGATTGAAAACCCGACTGCTGAAGGAGGAAGATGAGGCGGAGGAAGAGGAAGAGGAGGAGGAGGCGGGGTGGAGGAACAGGAGGATGGTTCCCCTGCTTCTTCGAGGCAACCTTACAGTAAGATAGTGACACCGTTGGTTGGGGAACCTGAGCCGTCGCAGCTGCCACGGTGGAAAATTCGGTCAATGTGGCAGTTGGCTTCTATACTTAATTTCTTGAATGTATGTGTTAAGCTTGAGAATATAATCTAGATGGTTAAAGATTCGAACTTTTTCGATTTTGGTGTTTAAAGGATGCTTCGTGTTTTTCTTGTGCTTTGGTATGTAGGTGTTTAGGCCTTTATTGAATGTTAAGGTGGAGTTCTCTGCAGAGGAGTTTGAGACAGCTTTGATCACACCAAATAATACCTTGGCGGATATACATATGCCATTGTTGAAGGTTAGGTCTTGTTTTATGTTTGAAGCTACTAAAGATTGTAGCTTTAGCTTTCTCGGAGCTTTCACATGTTACTTGCTGTCTTCTTTGCATTGAACATGTATGATATTTGCCGTTATTCTTGGTGTTTTGCTGAGTTGTTTCATAAATTTTGGTGAATTATGCTTCTATAAGTAAAGATGGTATGTTAAGTTATGTTGCTGAGATTGGTTTGGATTTCTAGAGCTTATAAAAGCTGCCTCTGTGGAGTTTCATTATTTTACTGCTGAAGAATTCTACTAACAAAATTTGTTGAATATTCTGCTTGAGTTTTTTTGCTGAAGCTGGGTGCATTCCCCCAAGACACTTATAGTGTTAGCAGTTGAGATGGTTAAGATTAGTATTTGGAATCTTTATTTTTCAGTTTCATGAAACTTACAATTAAAAGAACCTGCCATCATTATTTAGGTTAATTTTCTTTTACATGACTGCCAGATCTTTCTCATCTGCTGCAGTTGGCGGAGTCGGGATTAGTTCATGCGTGACTATACTGGTTTCTGTAGTGTGTGAATTGTGAGTAGTGTAGCCATCCCAGCAAGATCACAATATGAATAGAAAGGGAAATTAGGAGAGGGAACTCTCATCTGTCGATACATGTAAAGGAGTAAGATGTGTATGCCTTTAGTTTCTGCTAGTGGATAAGCAATGCTTCACAAGCTATCATTTCTTTGAATGCGGTTATAGAGACGCAAAAAACCTTGAGCAGTTTCTTGGACTTGCCTATGTTTGCAAGACATTTCAAAATCATCGCAATGTGGGTTCTTCTTAGTCAATCAGCTGGTAAATGGCAATGTCAATTAATAATTGAATTTTACAGAGAGCTTGTGACGAACACTCTTCTGCTAAAAAAGATGCACTAATACATGCAAAGCTTGAGCAAGGACTGTGCTTTTGAACATGTTATGTATGGACCTTAGGCAATGGGATTTGAGCTTGGGTGGAATAGAATCAAAGCCAACCAAGTATGAAATGTCTGGTATCTTAAAATGAAAATGCTCTGATACTTCATACTTACATTCTTGTGTGTCATTAGTGAGCTCTAGTTTAGGTATGGATACTTGATGCTAATCATAGCTCCTACGGAAATAGCAATTCCAAAATCACTTGTGATGTCTGAACTTCCCCTTCTCTGACTCAACCTTTCTGCACTCTTTGAATAATGTCTGCACTATTTTTCCTTGTGGAGCTGGATCCCTTGAGTTTTGATTATCTTCACAAATTCAGTCTTTGATTTGCATGAATGTAATTGAGGGGTGTGCTATATTTTTTGCTTGAAATGACAATTGCTTTATATTTTTTAATACCTCATCTCTAATTCTCAACCACACATCTAAAACCAAATTTAATTTCATCACATTAACGTGAATCAAACAAGCCCTAAATCACGAGTAGTCACTACTTGTGGGTAGTTGCTTTGAGTCAGTGGGGAACATTCTGCAACAAAAATCGAGATGCTGCTTGGAATTTATTTATTTCTCTTTTGGCTGATATACTGGATTTGGTAGAAGTTCTTTTATGATTTGAATTGAACTGAGATTTTTTTTTCTTCTTGGAAAGTTGAAAGCGGTAATCAATGTGGAAAAGAGGGGGAGTTCTTAAGGGTAGAACTTTATCTTATAAAGATTGTTTTCACCTTTACTTTTGTATACCTGTATCCCTTGAAAAGACCCTTAGGCCATTTAATTTTTGCGTAAAATTATTTATTGCAAGCAAGAATGATATTTTGGTAAAATAGACATGACGGTAAGTTGAAGTATAATTTCGTAAGGCCATTTGCAGAAGGTGAATGAAAAGAGACACTGAAATTTAAGCATCAAACTGGAATGATGGTTGACCATTTGACAAATGGTGACTTAGTTAAAGTAATTAGCGTAAAACTTATTCTATTGTCTTCTAGTGCCGCATTGTAGTTAGTAACATTAATGCACCTAGCTGAATATGGTTATCATTTGTCTCAACTAATGCAATGATTGTTGAGGGAATAAAAAAAAAAGATCCTGCAACACGTCCTTGATCTAGGGCTTGTCTGGTATAGCTTAATTTCTGCCAAAATGTCAAAGTTCATATTCAACCTTGAATTTTCTTTTAAGATAATACTTTTCATTTTCCTCTCTATCCTGGTCCTTATTTTTAACCATGTGTCCTCAAGTTAAAAAAGCAAAAAAAATGAAGTTACTTTTCAATAGATCCCCATCAAACAGGGGCATACTGACGTAAGCTTAACCCATGGTTAGAACTTTGAAGGAAACTTGCCTAATCCAAGTAATCAAAATAGCAGAGATAATGGGACCATCTTAAGGTAAGTGCAATTAAATGTCGTGGTGCCTTTTCCTATAAGGTGCTTTGAAGATGTTGATACTCCCAATTAGAAAGGATATACATGGAAAAGGTATGGCAAGAGAAATAGACACCTAAGAAATTGGAGAAATTTAGAAGGGGAATAGGTGTAGCATCCGAGAGACAGAACAATGAAGCACAATTGTAGAAACTAGGAAGAACATATATAAATTTGGTTCACTTCCATATCCAAAGTTGCGGTTCTCATAAAAACACCTTTAGATGGAACAATGATCAAGTCTTTTCATAATGGTTTTTTTTCCTCGTATTATTTTTATGATTGGTGAAGATGTTGATTTTATCCATTCATAAGAAAATTTTCCAGTTCACATGCAGACATTTTTATTTTCTTTGGAAAATCTTTTTTTTTTTTTTTTTTAATGTCTGTGTCTTTCTTTATGCCTCTATTATCTTTGAGAAGTTGCTGAATTATTTTCTTGTTTTGTATCCGTCTTCTACCATAACAGTTTGTCTTACACATCCACTGCTTCTCTTAGGCTATTCCTCCTGTAGCTAGAATGGCGCTCAGCCAAGGTACTTGGATTACTGTTTTGTGCAGAAAATTGAAGGATTGGTGGCATTGGGTAATTTAAGTACTAGACCTCAACAGATGTTTAAAACACAATATAAACAAAGTCAATCTTACTAATGATGCCCGCTTGGTTTCTTTTGCTTGGTGTTTCATTGCAGGTTGCAGAGGGGGATCTACCTATTGTTGCATCACATGGGTGAGTATACGTGCATCTCGAGAAATTCCAATATTTGCAAATTTTGTTGGGTTGCAATAGCAAGTTTGTTATGTCTTGAGTTTGACTGATTATTGTAGGACCGAAATTGATGCATACAATGCACTGGATCCTGGGGTTCGGGTGGCAATCTTGAAAGCATTGTGTGATATTCGTGTTGAGGTATCTACATTTTTAATGATATTTGCCTACTATAAAGCATAAGTTTTCTCTGTGATGCTTAATTGATTTGATGGTCTCATATTGCAGCAAGAAGATATTAGGAACTATATAGATAACTCAATAAAACATGGCGTCCACCTTTCAGCATTTCGTAGGGAACGAATTGGGGGTGATTCTCATGGAATCTCATATTGGTAATTTTCTTTTCCAGTTTGCATTTTAAGTGTTGTTTTCCCCTCCAGCATTAGTCTTGGGTTACACACACCTGTCATATTTGTTATCATATAGGTATGAGGATGATCCTATCATAGGACATCGACTGTACCGTGAAATCAGACAGGTTGAGGTTAAGAAAGGAAAAGGGAAGAATGTACCTCCTATTCCTCATTCGTCTTACCAGTGGGAAGCAGTTGCTACCAATTTTGATGAGTTTCAAACTGTTTCAGTAAGTCGTTATTGTGTTTGATTTTTCACGTCACACATTTAATGCTTATTGCGCAAATGCCAAATGCTTGTCCGCATTTGTTATTTAATTTTTTTATTTATTGACTTCCCTTTTTGGAGTAAACATAGTTTCTCTGTTTCTGCTATGAAACAACAAAGAACAAATAAGTTCAGCTTTCGGGGATGAAGAGCATTGGCCTGAAGCTATTTAGTGGTGTTATAGAAACAACCCAAATGTCGAAATCGTATGATATATTAAGTTTATTTTTGGATAAATAAAATGCTTGTGTTGATGTTGCAGGATAAGCTCTTTCCAAGCAAAAACAGAACAGAGGTTTCAGTTGCGAAGAAATTGAAAAAGGACATGCTTCCTGAAATAGAGAAGGTTCATAAGGTGGGCTCTTACTTGCGATTCTCTCTCTCTCTCTCTAAAAAAAATAATTATCACTTTCATGTTATACTGAGATGTGCTCCTTGCACAGAGGAAGGAGAAACTGTTGAAGAAACAGCACAGGCAAGCTCTAATGCTGGATAACATGATAAACATAGATGGTTTTGCTGCTGGGCGCTCTCTCCGTGATAGAAAACCCGTCACTTACACTTTTGGTAAGACCAAAGTAGTTTTCTCTATTTACATAATTGTCCCTGTCCATATCCTAGTGGCTCTAACTCCTCCAAATCAGAAAGCTTTTCCTGTAATTATACTGCACGTGTTTCTTCATTTCTAGTGTCTGTTTGTATATAGTCTTGGTGTGGGGGATGAAGTTTGTAGAAAAAGCCGTTATTCAATATCTGATTATCATATTATGCTGACGGTTTTGCAGATGATTACGACCGATCTATTAATGAAGCCATCAAGGTCACCAAGTATGAATCTTGCACCTTTAGAATCTCTCTTTCTCCTCTTATCTTCTATTCATCTTCTTCTTTTTGTTTTTAACATAACTATTTCTTTGCTCTCACATCAGGAAGAAAGAGTTATCCCCAGAACATTTTCTTGCGGGAGATACTATTGTGAAAGACGAAGTTGTGAAAGACGAAGTTCAGCCAAATGGAAGATTACGTCCTCCTCCACAATATCCTCAGCGTGAGTTCAGTGCAGTATCTCCAAACTCACCGGAGGATGAATTTTATGACGATCACGAAGCTGAGATATTAGAACGCGGGTACACCATTCATCTGTTCTTACTTCTTACCATTCAATTTTCTCTCCCCTCCATTGTTCCATAACCGACAAATCTTTTCATCACTTGCAGCAACCGTCGAAGACAAAGGCCACAGAGGTACTCCACAGGGGAGTTCGTTGAAAATGTCTCATACAACGAGGCGGATTTTGACACTGATGATGATGATGTTGTTGGAGAAGTTGTATATGATGATGAATATCTAAGGGGACGGAAGAAGAGGAAAATATCAAGTGGCTCCGAAGGAGACGAAGAATATCAATGGGATGGTGAAAATCTTGAGGAAGAAGACGAAGAAGAAGAAGAAGATGATGATGATGATGATGATGATCCCTTAAGCACGAGTGAGGAGAGTGAGAGGCCTCGTAGACACAGTACATACCGGGCGGGCCGTACTAGGCGGGAAACTAAACTGAGGTCAGTTGGTGAACTCCAGTCGGGCCTTAGACGCAGCAAACGAGCAACCAGAAACCGCATAAATTATAAGCAGTATGACATGTCAGAATCAGAAACTGAGTCAACAAAACCCGAAAAGTCAAAGGCTTTAGATGAACACTCTAATGCAAGTGATGACAATGAAGACGACTTTTCAATGGGAAGTCAAGATTCTGATAGAAATGGTGATAAACAAGAGTTGCACATTGATCAGCCTATGGAAGAGCATCTGGAGGAGGAGGGCAATTTCGAGAAAACACAAACGCATCTGCCTGAGAAATCAGATAGCTCTGATCAGAATGAAGTTGAAGGTGGACGCAAAAGGCGGTTTCTTGATCTAAATGAACTTGCTCCGGGTTCTGGGTTTGACGAGGGCCCCACCAACTCCATGAAAGACGAAGATACAGACAACTTCTAAAGTTTAACAAGAAGCAAATAATGTAGGTTTCTACCTTGTAATATTGAAGCAACATCGTGCGTGCTAATTTTATGGTTTTCCAGATGAGGCGCACGATGGTGAGAAAATTATATATACATCTAGCCGATTCTTTAGCGAATCTACATGTAACTGAGAACAAATGAGACATGGATGGGAGGTCTGTTGAGTTTTGATACTCTTTCTTTCTTATCCAGTCTCTGTATCATAACCCCTTTTGAACCGATATTGTAAGCAAAGATTTCTCTTACATGATGTAGACTCCTTTTGGCTGTACTTTTTCCATTGTACAAGTAGAAGATAATGGTATAAGTGAGCTATGTAAATGCAGCTCTTGGTTTTGCAAAATCTGGGTGAAATTTATAATTCTCTCTACAGGGGAGACTATTTTTATGATACAAAATTACAGATGAAGTGTAGATTAGTATGCTTAACAAGACAGAAAAAACCAAACAGAAAAAATCTGTCATGGTATACTTGTTTTCTCCTGCTGCTATGATTCTATGCTAAATTACGATCTACAAGATCACTGCAAAATTTGTTGGTCATTTTAATTTCTTGGTCCTATGATCTTTTTACAGTTTATTACAGTAGAACAGAGTCTTCAGGATCATCATCTCATGTTGCAGCATAGAGGGCGACCAAGATGATGTAATTTGTTCCACATACAGATCATCTGTCTTGGAGACTGGTAGTGAGCCGTAATATAATCTGGCACGCACCCAAAACTGACAGAACTTGAGCTATGGATGTACTCCACAGGCCTCGACCGGTTAAATTTCTCCACCCACATTCCCATGCTCACGTCCTCCATCTTAAACAACTGTGCATCAATGTTATCGCTTTCAAGAACGGTAATAACATTCAACTGATGGTAAATTCATGTGTATATGAAAATGAAATTATTTACCCTTAAATTTCGCTTCTCAAAGTCTGAAACTATGAAGCTTGCGATGTCAGATGAGATAATGTAACCTGGCCCGTTAGCATACGGTGGATAACTTTCCTCCGGCCATTCCTGAACCAATAAATGAGATTGGATAATAACCACTGCGACCGATCTGATGTAAGCTGCTTGGATTACATCTTATGCAAGTAGTTGATGTGGTGTGATTTCGACCTGCCACATGCGCTTCTTCCCAACTTGCAACATGGTCTAGATCAGGCAATATCAACTGCTTGCATGTAACAACATTCATAGACTTTTGTGCATAAATGAATAAGCGTGTGTTAGTTTACAACTTTTTACAAATTTTTACACATTTTAATTCATTTTCAATTTGGTCAAACCAACCCCATCCACATATTTCGTAGGACCTATATATATAATACACAAATTTCCACAATTCAACTTTATTCATTCTCTCCTATTTCACATAAAAATCCACACAAATCTCCACCCTAACACACGCTGAAACGCAAGATGTTGAAAAAGTACCTCATATGTCACAGCCCATTTACCACTGCGTAGGGGCTTATGATAGTAATTTATATTTCCGACGTAGAAGCTCTTTTTATCAGGTATTTTCCGTGCTTCCTCAACAATTGCATCGACTCTTGCAAAGGTGTCATCATCACCCTTCACAATGTACTCAGCCAAAACTGCTTTAACCTGCAATGCACTAAACCCAATCAATCCTGGATATGGAAACAATCGTGATCCTCGAGCACCTGAACTTCCCAGTTATTGCAATACTCACCCCATATTCGCAGATGGCAATAGTTTTCAAAATGACAAGGTCATAATTGTCCATGTATGGTACTGTGACAATATCTCCGAAGAACTCGGCTTCCTTTTTTACTTCCACATTCACTTCTTTTCTTGCATGCTGTTGAAAGATTAGTTTCAGTTTCAACAGTTTTCAAATCAAGAATTCAAGGAAAATGATGACATGTTCTAACTTTTAAAATGCAGCCCAATTAGGTCACCTACCAGTGCTACAAAGAAACGAACTACAACTTGGGAAGATTTGATTAGCTTATGCTGCATCCAAGACTTCCTCACGGCCATTCTTTCACCAAAATGGTTACCTGCTGAAAGAATTCCAACAAACAGCTCGACTGGCTCATCTGGAAGAGGTGGAGCCTTCCATGTCTCAGAGAAATCAAGAAGTCTTTGGGGAGCAAAACTGGGATGTGACAAGGGCAAGGAAGCAGCAAAAATAGAATGGACATCTATGTCCCCATTCAAGTATAATCCAGTCGCATCCTCAAGTGCAAATCCCTAAAACATATTAAGTAAATGCTTAAGAGGAAAAAAAAATCATAAACCGTAAACCAAGAAAATGGTAAATTACTCACAGTGCGATATGGAAACGAGGTGACATGCCTCCCATCAACATGGATGTGATAACCCTCTAAACCAGCGCTAAGTGTTAGGACAAATAACTTGTCTTCTTCAAACGGGAATGGCCAATCAAAAGAAACCTTTTTCGTTCGTCCTATTAATCGGTTTAACCACCATGTCGCCTTTTTTTGCTCTGAGCCATCATTGTCATCTCTATTCCACTTTTCACATTTTGGCAGGCCATCAACTACACAAGATTTATAGAATCCTTTATTATATCTAAACTTTCAAAAAAGAGACAAAAAGAACTGGGGATATTATGTAATTAGTATGCATCATACAAGCCCATTATCTAACACAAAATCAACTCATCACTCCCGATTTGGTGCAAATCTTGTGCAAGTTGGGAACTTCCCAACTTGCACCAGATTGGGAGTAATCAACTCATTCCAAACCAAACCTTATTACCATTATTTATCATCATCAAGCAACACGTATGATGAATAAAGTGATCCTTACTACTCACCAGTCTCCTCCTCAACCTGCGACTGCCATCCCTCGCACCGCTGAGCTGGGCCCCACTGCATCCTATAACAAGTATTATGCTCAATCACAGGTTTCCCACTCCAATCGCCCTTCAACCGTGGATTAAAATGCAGAATCCTAGGTGGATCCTCACCGTCCACCGTTTTCAACCCCTGCAACTCCATCATAAACTGTGAAACCATCAAATATTGCCCCTCCCTCAGGAGAGAAATCTTCGGGTTAGTCTCTGCGTGGGCCACCCTCGGCTTTCCAACGACGGTAATATGCGACCCTAATCTCAATCCACAGGGCAACACCAACACTCTCCCATTCTTCAAGAAATCACTACCGGATATGGACATAGATTGTGGGCAATCCTCACTTTTACTAATATCATCACTACCACTTGTATTATTACTAGCATTGGTGCTGTTTTTCGCTATCAAATCAAGCTCTTGCCAGATTTTGCCCCCAATTTTAACAGCCTCTCTAGCAGACTTCAAAAGCCCATTTTCCCAGATAGAACTTTCAGTCCCTGAGCTCAAATTCAAGCTCGACAACCTGGATATAGCTAAATCACTAATTCTTCTTTCGGGTTTCGACTGAATGGGAACATCAAGAGGACGAATTGGTGCATCTTTTTCTTCCAAAATTTCCCCACTTTCCAACACTAAAGCGTTGGATTTCGAGTCAGAGCTAGAAAGCCCATTGCTACTACCAGAAAACCCATCTTGATTAATAGAACTAAACCCATAATTTAAAACGAAGGGAAATTCGAAACTCACTAAGAGAACGTAAAATAGCCCAATTAATATCAGAAGCTGAACTGATCGTCGCCGGCTCAGAGAAAAGAATAAATCAATTTTTGCTCTTGTCATAACCTTTTTCTGTGTATACGAAGAAATGAAACAGAGAGAAATACAACCTGGTTTTGAGCTCAGTTGCTTGTGAATGATCGCCGAAAACGGCAAAACACCCACCGCTGAGAATCAAAGAGAGAATTTGGAGAAGACCAGTGAGGTCAGCAATCCAAAGTTGCAACCGCTTTCCCCAAAAGAGAGACAGAGGGCCACGTGTATGCACATAGATTACGGAGAGTGGACTAGCAGGCTAGTGGGTCACGCCAGGAACCAAGAAAAGACTTGAAGGAAAATATTGTCAAGGGAAAATGCTAATGATAATTCAGCTCCAAATGTGTACTTGTAGCATAGTAAAATACTCCTAAATGAGTGATATATATTGGAAATCTGTTTATTTCAACTTCTTTCTCTTGCAAGTGTTGGCATGTCTTTAGTGGCTCATTTCGGACGGGAGGTGAGTCGTGCTGTATCTTGCCATTCTGACAACATTAAATTTTCACTGTTTATTTATAAGTATTTTATCATACTGATAAGTCGATATTGGAGAACTAGCGACACTAATAATATGATAAAGATGTACTATAATTCTATAAATCTATAATAAAGTATATAACAGACTAAAAGTGATTAGAAGTATATAAAGTATGAAAAAACAAAAACATGAATTATTATACAATTTATTTATTGTATGCATTTATTGTACATATAGCATAATTCATTTTTAAGGTTTTTTGTTCATATATCTTGTGAGTACTCTAGAAATATTAAAATTTTTTCCGACCAAGTGAAAACAATAGTGGTGTTTAAAAACACCCGGGAGTTTTTTAACTACCAAACTCCCGGGTGTTTTATGGGTCCATACGACCTCCGTTTTTAAATTCGAGACCGGATCTAAATTCAGCACGACGAGACGGAGCTCCAATAATTTTTTCAAAATTTTTGCGATCCCATTAGATGCCGTGGCGGCCGGTCAACTTTTTGGCCAACTTTTTAGCCAAAATTTTGGCCAAAAAGTTGACCGGCCACCACGACATCCAACGGGCTCGTAAAAATTTTAAAAAAATTACTGGAACTTCGTCACATCATGCTGAATCTGAATCCGGTCTCAAATTTAAAAACGAAAATCGTATGAACCCGTAAAACACCCGGGAGTTTTGTAGTTAAAAAACTTCCTGGTGTTTTTGAACACCCCCGGTGAAAACAAACTACATCATATTTAGAAGACACCATACCAAACTTTAAAACAAATCTCCAGCCCAATTTTCTCTCTATATAAATCACGTCTCTCTAAAACAAAAAGAATTTATGTGGCTTCAAGGTTTGCTAGTTAAAGAAATTGGTTGTCCTTTTCAAACTACTATTATCAAATTAGGAGGGTGTTAGCACCCATTTGAAAATGCATTTTAATGCATTTATTTCAAATTTCAAATTTAGCCAAACAAATCACATTCATATATCTTCTCACTCATTAAATCTCCACCATCCAACTCCATTTATTCTGTCTCTTCCTACTCATAAAAATATATTAAAACTCATCCGCTAACACCCTCTAGATTTCTTATCTTACATGAAGTATTGTAAGATTAATAGACTTGTATATGAGTAAAGGCTTATATGACATGTGACTTTGTGGTCAAGAACTTTTGAAATTGCTCAGCTCGATTGGTACGGTCAACCTGAAACTAGAAGATGGTGGTGTTCCACATAGATTGGCCACAAGGTAATGCGGTTGATGTTGTGTCGGCATTGGGATGATAAGATGAGTAACGGCAACGCACTGGGTTGCCCGCTCCCTGTGCTACTTTGTGGGATTTTTTCCAACCCGCTTATGCGACGCACCCTCTACTTAAATTTAGGCCGGGTCTGGAGCAGCTACCGATCCTGTATAGTGACCCACATTTTTTTTTTTTTTGACAAAATATGTGAATGAGATTAGATATTTCAACTTATAGAGTTATAGTAAAGTTGATATAACTTTGTTTGAGAAACTTCAATTTTGATTTAAATTTAATAATGGATTCAAAGTTACAAACTTTAAATTGAGTCTCAAAATAAGTGAGAGAAGAATCAAATTCAATATTAAGATAGCTTTCAACTTTTTTTTTTTTCACATTATCTATAAAATTAAAAATTTGACTAAGAAAAAGGGGAAAAAAATTCAATCAAAGAAGTTATGGATTTCGTTATTTGTACAACTTTGATTAACAATTTATTGATAATTTAGTGATTTAACAACATCCTGTGAAGTTTTGTGTCACTATCATTGTACCATCATTTTACATGATTTTGCTATGTCATTTGGTCGTTGAAAGTTGTTAGTTAAAGTTTTACAAATATCATTTTCCAATAATTATATAGGGCAGTTCACCTGAAAACCCGCCTCCGCCAAGACCTGGCCTGGGTTACCTCATCCCGCCCCAAACGCACCCAGTCAGGTTTGGTACAATTGAGGAAGTAGGGCATTTTGTCATCTCTAGATAAGATGATTGTTATGACTATTGTAAATTTGTAAATACTCTTTTTTTAATAACTAAAAGACATATCGAATATTTTATTTGCAAGGGATACACTCATTACTAGCATTTCGCATCTAAAATTTAGCAAATTAATGTACAACTAAAATTGTAAGTGCCAGACGTAGGAGCAACAAATACTTATCCATCATGCATCAAGGGGTGTGATTATGTTGTGTTTATTCAAACGCAAGTTCGCTAATCATTGAATCACTACAGATACAGAGTGCAATAAAAAATTGACTCATCCGTTATATTGCTCCTCTCTGTATGTAATATATTTTTCACGTGATTTCAATCATATGGATTCTTTAGTCAGCTCATCACAAATTGCAGTCATAACATGAGTTTAGAAGTCCAGAATGTTCATAATCTTTTGTTGTATGGTCGAATATCAATCTTCAATTAATATCGTTTTTAAAAATGTAAACTTATATTATTCCAAAAAAAAAAAAGTACAACTTATAATACAACTTCTTAGACGAAGCCAAATTTGTTTATTGTATATATGTTTTGATAAATGTGGAGCAATGGAATGCTCAACAAAATTCTTAGTCCAAGTATGAGTTTTCGCATTATTTGATTCTCATTTTGAAGCCCATCAAGGTGTTCTACTATTTATAAAAGATGAATTATTATTTCTCAAATGTGTGGATTGCTCACAGGATACTATTCACTATATGTGGTGATGGTTGGTTCTGCAACGATGATCTTCTCAAAAATGAAAGTGAGAAAATTTTATTTTCGACAAATAATGTTTGAATACAGATTGAATGAATTGAAAATAGTGTCTATTAAAAATCACGTTGTAGAATATATTAATTGTAATAATAGCTTCTCATTCTCTATGTCATCAAAATGGTAGAAAATTAAATATAAACGAACTTAAAGTTTTACATTACCATTATTATTACTTTAGAATTTTTGTTTGGTATAAAGGTTAACTACGTTTATTCCAATATTGAGGGTCCAATATGCTCTCAATCATCAGTACATTAGTTAATATGTACGCTTGATGTGCCGCCATATTGTTGCTTTTATGCACATCACGTGTCAACAGTTCTTAACTGTTTAGTATTGACCCAGTCGATCTAAAAGTTTATATTGATTAGTCGATTCAAATGTGACCACAATTAGGAAAAGTCTCTGATCCTTGAAAGGATGTTAGACTGTCATGAAGAATTTCAATCGCATTAGGAGGGGGAAAAACCGTATTGGGTTTCTTGATAATGATAATATGATGAATGAAGGTGAGGACAACATACCGAAATCCGCAAGACAAACTTTTCTTTGATACATTTTGATTTATGATAATATGCAATGAATCAGCCATGAAGAATAAGAAGGAGGGAGTACGAATTCTTTATGAGTTCATGCGAAACCGAGATAATAGTATTACATATTTCATAGTAATCATCCAAAATTACTGGTGGTGCCATAACTAAACTATCGGTGGGTGTTTTTTGTCACATATAACTTCCGTTGGGGAAACCAAAACCAAAACTAAAATCAGATCTAGAGCCAACATAGTGAGGCGAAGTTCCAGCAATTAGAAAAATTTTTCAGCGACACTGTTTGCTCAAAGTCAAAGTTTTTAAAACTGAGATAAAAGTATGACACACACTCTAATAGTTTAAGACCACGATAGGCTTGTTATTTTAACTGATTTATATATATATATATATATATATATATATATATTTTTTTTAAATCGAAATTTGGTCAAATAAGTCATATTCATATATCTTGTATGGCCCATGTAGTATACGAATTACTATTATTAAACTCCACTTATTTTCTCTCTTTTTTCATATAAAAAATACATAAAAATTTAAAACTGATTTAGAATTTGTACCTGATACTTTCATTCTGTTATGTGTGATGATAGTTCATTGACAACGAATGATAGATATGGATTGTTGTACTTACAACTTCATCTTTCGAACCAATTTTAAACGTATGACATATATATATATGTATCAGGGGTGATCCGGTCCACTCGGGTGGATCGTAGCTTACGGTTCGCCCAGGTGATTTTCTCCCTCATCCGGACTCCATTTAATCCGAAAATTTTGTTGGATTCATTCATTAAGACGAGACGGAGCTCCAGCAATTTGGAAAAAAAATTTGGACACCGTGCGGCCCGTGGTGACCGGTCAAAGTTCGGTCAAAGTTTTTGACCAAAAATAAACGGAGCCCGAACGAGGGAGAAAATCACCTGAGCGGTGAACCAGATCAGTACCATATATATATATATATATATATATATATATATATGTATGTCAAAGCTGATCCGGTCCACCCAGGTGGACCGTAGTTCTGATTCAGCCTGAGGTGATTTTCTCGTCAAATGCTCAGTTTTGAAATTCAAAAATTTTGTTGGATTCATCATATTTTTGGCCAAAAACTTTGACCGATCTTTGGCTGTCATCACGGGCTGTCACGGTGTCTAAAATTTTTTTCCAAATTGCTGGAGCTCCGTTTCATCGTGATAAATCCAACAAAATTTTAGGATTTCAAAACGGAGTCCGAACGAGGGAGAAAATCACCCGGATGGGCTGAATCAAAACTGATATATATGTATGCATGTGTTACCATGGTCATACGAATCATTCATCCATTTATGGTCGAATATAATAAATGAATGCAATAGTCAATCAATTCTCTAAATTTCAAATCCTACCTACCGTGCTGTGCCGCGCTCTTCTATTGGAAATATTTTACTGTAGCCGTTGAACTATTATTGGAAGTACTATTATCATTTAACAAACAAATATCCTAAAAGTATGCTTGCTAAACTTTAAATGAAAAATAAAAATAATAATAATAATTCTTCGAGAGGACGTGTGATTAGATTATTCAAAAAATATAAATAAATAAAAGAGAAATAATTTTAAAGAATATTTAAAAATAAAAATAAAGAAAGAGAAAATCTAAATTTAAATTTTGACAGAGAATTAATTTCTATAGGACTATTCCATTACCAGTGATTAGAACTTTTTATTGTACCAGCCGTGACGGCCCCCCTTCCAACGGCCTCCCCTTCAGGAGGGCCTGTGAGTGTGCTGGAACATTTTAATGTTCCAGCCGCTGTAATGGAACAATTCCATAATTTCTATGGATTGAGGCCCTCCCCTTAATTAATTAATTAATCTTATTTTAATGTCTTGTCATTTTGCTTTGATTGGATATGTAAAATTCCTGCGGTCATTTGAGTATAGCCTCTGTTTCTGTGTAAATATAGGTTTCCAAATTGTAGTTTAGTGCTGTTTTCTCTAAATGCAAGAGATGGTTGATTGACTGATTCCATACAATTGTTGTGTATAGCGAAATGAATATATCGGAAAGAGGATTTAGATATTCATAAGGTTGAACGCATCGTGTCTTTTTTGGTATAAGCATGGGAAGTGCCGACGACGTGTGATGTATTAGTTTCATTGCATAGCTTTTGATTACATCTATCGTTTGAACTTTGAAGGGAGATCTCACGTTCTTATTAAGGATCTTAATTATGTCATGCAACGAGGAATTGACTATAAAAGCACTCACGGTAAGAAAAGGAGGCACTAATATTTATGAAACACGTGTTATGTATAGGGGCACTAGACATATTGAAACTCATTCTCGAGGATGAAGATGTTGGATACTTTTTAAGAAAAAAAATATTTTGAAATATAAAATTAGAAATAAAGTTCATGTTTATTGTGGATTATCGATTTCTTTGATCGCATCTTAATGATTATAATTTTTTTTGGTTGTTAGGGTACCAAAGTGCAATTAAACGCTATTGTACAACAAGGAAATATCTCGACTTGGGAAAAAAATGAAAAATATAAAAATTATTTTATCGAAAACGGAAATATTAAAATTGGGGTAAATTACAGCAAAGGTTCTCGGCATTTATTTTTACTTTCGTCCTTAACCTTTAAAGCTAGATGAGGAGGCTGCCTTTGAAAATTCGGCATTGTTCATCCAAGTGCACAATTTTACTTTCTACGCTAGCATTCCGTTGCCAATGTGGGCAACGTAATTGCTGTGCCTACACCGACATGGCGTCATTTCGTGGTCCCAAGTCATCGTTAAAATTAAAAAAAAATTAGTATTTATATGAAATTAGATGAATAATATATAATTGCTCTCTGATGGTTGGGAGGCCGATGGAACCCACACAATTTTTTTTCCCTGACTGTGGGCACCATAAGGTGCCCACATTGGGCATCAGAACATTCTAATACTCTCTATGTATCTTATTTCAGTCTTTTTGCCGTTTGCTACACATTAACATCTTAGGGTGTGTTTAATTCATTTCCGGGAAAACGAATTCCTGGAAAACGGATTCCTACCTTTTCCTCGGATTGAGTTTTCCAGGAAAACTATACTTTTTGTGCTTTAAACGTTTGTACCTGGAAAACGTTTTCCCGGAAAAAAAACGAATCAAACACCCTCGTATGGAAAAAACGGCTGGAAAACGAGTTTTCCAGGAAAAGCTTAAGCGAATCAAACACACCCTTAGTTCTTTGATGTGAAATGACCAATTATAGTTTAGTTCCCTCCTTGTGAACCTTACTATCAAATATTACCTCCGTTCCAAAAATATAGTCAACTATTCATTTTTCGTTCATTTCAAAATATAGGTCACATTCCTTTTAAAGATGTAGTTAAAATATTATTTGTCTTTTATACCCTTATTTAATATGTATTGTTATCATCAAAATAGAATAGTTAAAATAAAACATCTAATAAATGAGATGACATATTAGGAAAATAATCTTGAAATGTACCTTTTCAATATCATTAATTGTATTTTTCTTAATATGTGTGAAGATAAGAAAATGGCTATAATTTTGGAACGGAGGTAGTACTAGTCATTTTGGAAGGAGGCGAAAAGTTATTGCATTCCTCATTAGTGGAGTAATATTTTCGAACATTGTGATGACTCTTGATTATGCATGCCAACTACCAACATGAATTGTTATCTAGGATTGAAATTTATACTCCCTCAATCCCATAAATATGGACTTGTTGATTTTTTCACAATGAGTAATTAATATTCTTGAAAAAGTAAATGTAAAAGTGTTTTCCCAATATACTTTTTAACTTACTAATTATTACATTTTAATAATTGTATTTTGTTGATAATAATGGACATTAATTATGGATATATATGAACTTAATATTTTAATTACTCAATTTAGGAAAAGTGACATATTTTTATGGGACAAACCAAAATAGAATATAAGCCTATCTTTATGGGATTGTGAGAGTATAATGGTTTCACAATATGTTCAAGAATGGCGTGCAATGCACGTGTCACCCACTAGTTTCATCAAATGTGTTGACATATTATATAATATCACTAATTGAACTATCGTAGGATTCGATATGTTAATTTAGGAAAAGATGTTTATGTTACTTTCAACATGTTCTCAAACATGAAGTCGATTTATTTTTTCAGAGTATTTTTTATGGAGATTATAAGTTTTTTTTAAAAAAAATTAAATGTGTGCTTAAATTGAAAGTGAATGAAAGTAATATGAAGAAATAAAATAATTGCCAAATTAATCAAATAAGTGTTTAAAAATGAAAGTTAAAAATAATTTTAGTTTTAAATTGTAGTAAACATACCCTAAATTTAACACGTAAACAATTTCTTTGCTAGGTGGGGACGTGACTTGAACTGATATCATTAAATCAATATGACTTAGTTCTTACCACTTGAACAAGCACCAATATCATGAATTCAAACATTTAAATAAGTTTAGATTTATTGTCTTAAATTCTGTCTACTTAGTTATTCTATCTAATAACGCAAAAACGGCATTATTGAATTAATACAAGTAATGCTACTTACAAGAGGTGGTGTGATGCTATTTGATTTGTTATCTTTAAGCCTTACATTTATAATAATATTAAAAATGATAAATTAATTATTGTCAATTAACTATTACATTATCAATGGTCTTTATATAACTATAGTAAATGTCATTATTCTTGAACTAATATACTTAGGTCTTGTTCTTTACAAAAATAATTTTAGTTTACTCGAATTTTGTGTCGGCCGCGGGGTTGAGAATTAATATATATATATATATATATATTAAAAAATATGAACAAATTATCAAATCGATGTTTGAGTTGTTGAAAAAAATGAGAGAGAGAGAAAAAAAAGAGAAAAAAAATTAAAGTGGATGAAATTTGTTGTGCACAGAACAAGGCCTTAATTAGGATATATACATCGTTCTTTCAAAAAATTATGTATATATTGTTTTGAGTGGATATAACAATTCTATGAACATAAATTTGGGACTGGATTCCTTTCAAGTAATTTATTTATTTGACAATCAATTATCATTTAATGTATATAGTAATAATCTGATGCTTATACGTGGGCATCTTAAATCGATGATTGACACTATCCACTGTCCCCCACCATGTATCAATCATTGGCCGTATGTGAGCCACTTTAAGGTGTTCGTATGTAGACATCGAATCTTTGTTGTTAACATCATATACTCCATCCATCCCATGAAGATAGGTTGTGTTCATTTTATGTCTGTCCCAAATTATAATTCATTATCTTCATTGAATGTATATTTATCTCTTAGGCCTTGTTCTCCTCAACACAATTCAATACAAATTTTATCAATTTTTTTCTCTCATTATTTACAATCACTCATTCAATTATTTAATATACTTAATTTTCCAAAATTTAAATCACACATTCAACACATAGATTAAGAAAATTAATTTTATCACCCATCAAATATATCCTTAATTTTTTTAATATATCCTTATTTAATAGATTAAATTTATTATATTTTTTTATAATATGCTACGAGTAATCTATATCTATATATATTAATAAAACCAGCATATTTTCTCGCCACTTTTACCTATTTTTTTGAATTAAAAAATTAATTTTTAATTGTGGCAACGAGTTTTACCGCTTCTATATGTCTTTTCCAACTCGACTTCTTCAGCGTGTATACATATATACACGCATCGGGTCGACCTATTTTTCTGAATTAAAAAAATCACACCGTTAAAATAAGCTAATCCATGTGCAAGTTGGATCAACACAATATAAAATTATGTGAAATTTTTTTTGTTTTTAGTCCTACTATTTACTATAATAGGATGTATTTGTATAAAATATAGGCGAAAGCCTATTAAAAATTTTAGAAATTCTTTTTCAGTTATCCCCTTGTGTGAATTCTAATTTATTATATGTGTATATATCTTTCCGTATAACACACGAGTAAAAACACTAGTATAACTATAAAGAGCATATTGGATAAACAATTATAAAATTTACTTTTTAAAGTGTATTAATTATAATTTCTTAATCTTGAAAATAGGAGAAAGTTTATCTTCATGAGAAAGTTTATACTAGTGTTTATTAATTATAAACACTAGTATGCTAACAGGGTCTTAGTTCCAAAAAACATATTCCAAGTACGGCAATTAATACAGTCGGTACACATGCTCTCCCTAATTATGGTCAACTTTTGACTATCTGTCTGCTCCTCCTCCGCACTCGGCGCATTTTAGAACTTGGCCACGGCAGATCTCCCAGCAAGACAAATTTCCCACCCCAACCTCAACACTTTCACCCCATCCCTAGCCGTAAAAAATACCCTAGCTTTCTCCTCCTCCACCTCCGCCGCCGCCGCAACCACCACTACCAGTAGCACCACCGAACAAGGGACGCTACATCAACCACAGAAGCAAGCCAGCAGTTAGACACCCATGGATCCCACACACAAAATGCACCCCAAATCTACTACCCACTTAACAACCAACGCCACGAAGCCCCACCACCACCACCACCAATACCAAGACCACCACCACAGCCATCCTCAGCCAGATCCCACCATAACTCCACCGTCCTCTATCCAAAGCATATCTCATCAGTTCTCAAAGCTGTATGCAAATCACAAGAAACTAACTTCCTTAAAGAAATCTTCTGGGCATTCAAAATCTGACCCTCATCCGAAATCTTCTGGGCATTCAAAATCTGACCCTCATCCTCAACTGGACACAAATTTCCAAACCAGACCTGTTGCGATGTCCTCTGTTTTGGACATTTCATGTACCACTCTGACCAAGTCAAACAGCCAGCATCAGAGAAATAACGTGGCAACAAGAACCAAGGTGAAAACAAACGAAATCAAGAAGTCGTCATCCAAGAAATCTTATGAAGAATATGATGTGAAAAAGGCAGCGAATTTGATGTCAAAAAGTGCAGAGAGTGACCAAATCAAGAAGTTACAACAAGGGTGTGATATCACTAGTTCAATGAATGGAGGGAGAAGAAGGTCATTTTGCACTTCAGAGGCTGAATTGGCTGATTTCTTCACTTGCAGTGGAGTCAAAGTTGTTTCTGTTGATATGCCACCATTTATGCAGATTCATGCTGTGGATTGTGCAAGAAAGACTCGTGATAGCTTGGAAAAATTCACTTCCAAGACCCTTGCTTTGATACTCAAAAGGGTAATTAATCATCTTCCATACTCATTAAAGCTTTTTCTTTTTTTTTTTTCTGATCTATCGATATTAATTGTGGGTTTTTTAATGTGCGATGAAAGATTTAATTAATGAGGATTTTGTAATTTTTTGTAGGAGTTTGATGGGGTATATGGACCAGCATGGCATTGTATAGTGGGGACAAGTTTTGGGTCATTTGTAACCCATTCTGTGGGTGGTTTCATGTACTTCTCTATGGACAGCAAGCTACATGTCCTCTTGTTCAAGACTACTGTACACAAAGCACATTGAAATGTTAAAACATGGAGGAGGTGACATTCATTTCCTTTCAATATAGACAAAAGTTTAATGATATGTGTCTCCTCAATTGTTTGCACATGTTATTTGTTGACATGTTTTGTGAATTGATAGTACATCAAAAAGGGTCTAATGCTGTCCAATGAGAAGATGGGATAATGTTGAAATGTAGCTCAAGTGTATACATGTATATATGTGTGTAAGCTTGGGATTTTGAGAATGCAAATATGCTTTAGTAAAGCATTTGGATTTCCATGTAGCTTGAGTTGAGTAAATTGCTGGAAGTAAAAGTAAAAGTAAAAGTAATGATGCACAAGGGCTATTGATTGTGCCTCCTTCTATGATTTTGATATGGTGATAAAAACACAAGAGTCCAGAATCCATGGGAAGTTTAAAGGAAATGTCTTCTTTTGTTCCATAGAAAAATTTCTAGTACCCTTAATATGCTTGGTAGTTGTTGCTAAGTGCTGGTCACCTAGAACTATTCTAGGGGAGCTTTAATTAGTTAAATGATGTGAGTTTTATGCAGAGGTGGTCAGTGCTAAGTGCTTGCCACCTAGAGCTATTCTAGGGGAGCTTTAATCAGTTAAATGATGTGAGGTTTATGTATAGGTGGTCAGTGTTGATTATGTGTAATGGTGATCAGGGTTAATTGACTTTGAATACCGTACCTCTAGAGGACTAGAGAATTTTCATTTGCATTTAGCCCTTCACTTGTTTGGTTATATGTTCAAAAATCATTGTTATCCGAATCCTTTATCAACCATACATTTTTTGTTATCCATACAACAGTGTCCTGATCATATCATTTCGACTTGGATAAATCATTTATCTCTACCAAACAAGCTCTGAGAACGTTTGCTGAAAGAAAGAAAAATGTTAATTTGTCTGGATGTAAAACAAAAAGTGTTTTTGGTGCAATCACAGCAACTTTTTTGTTATTTCTAGAATTTAATTAATGCCAATTGCACCTTTTGGTGAAAACTAAATTAGAGGTTTTTTGTTTGAAGCTCAAAATGTGGGCTTCTCCAAAATATTTTTTTTGAAGTATTTGTTTTAGACACAAGTTGTTATGAATACTGTAGAACACACAAAGGCTTGATGAATGGATACAAACTTGAAGCACTTGAATTTAGGATATGGAAATGCTAGTTCCGTTCTGTTGCTCACATGTGGGTTTGTTATGATGCCTACACATGGGTGGATTGCAGCCACCTGTGCACCCCCACCATTAGGGGGGGGGGGGGGGATATGTGGCCTGCATCCGTCTATGTGTCGACATCATAACGTGTTCGCAGGCAACAGATCAAAATCAATGGAAATGAATTGCTACTTTCGCTCCTGAGCCGATGCTCACATGTGGGTGTCTTAAGGTGTCCACATGTGATCGGATGATGGACACATGTTTATCAGAGGGACACGTGTCCATTATTCGGCCATGTGGCCACTTGATCACTTATGCTGCTACTTTGTATCTTTATTTTTCTGTTCCCCAGAAATGTTTCAGAATCACTGGTAGTGTCATATTAATGGCACCACTGGGTGCTAGGTGGTGTAGTACTTTGTGATTGGGGCATTTAAGAACATTTGCACAAAGTATCCTTATTGAAAAACAAATATTCTTAAATGTTTCAATCACACAGTATCCCATCATCCGATGGTGTCACAATATAGCACTATCGGTGGTTCTGGGGACCCTCATTACTAGGTACTGTCAGACTGGGTACTATCATGCACACAGATGTAAGAAGGGAAGTCCAATTTACCGTGAGTGGCACGTTGAATTTCTTCGTCCAAAAGTTTAAAATGTTAAATAATGAATTATGATTTATGGAGCGTGCAAACGAGTGATTAACAATTAATAAAGATGGGGACCAATTATTGCTCATTTAAAAATTGGACTATTCAAACTAGTGTACCGCTATACCATAAAGATAACATCAAGTACTCATCATTGTAATTATTCGCTTGTCACTTCCAGCAATCCATTTGCTCCAATTTATTAAATTTTTTTCCTGTTACAGCTATCATCTAGTTGTGAAGAGGTGCATCTCATTGTGTAATCATGAAACAACTAAACAACCTTTAAAGCATTGATTACTTTTAATTTTAACAAGATTTGACTTTTCAAAATAGATCCCAATTGTTAATTTCGTATCAGAGCTTATTAAACTTTATACTAGTATGAGTTATTCGATTCGATTGACAAAATGAGAACACATAATTTGAGATCCATGCATTGGATACACATCATTATCTTGCCGATGGCATGTTAAGAGACAAATCCCCCATCGACGAATCATGAAGTAATTAAAAATTATGCAATACATGTGGATTATTCATCTTCACATAGATGACTTTTAAAGAATAAGTCAATCCCCAATGGTAGCATTCTATCCATGTGTGAAAGGTATAGTTTTTGCTCCAAAGAATTGAGGGGTCGAAGAGTACAAACAACGAATCAGAAGTTAAAATCTTATCTTTTATAGTCTGTAGTGTTGCAAATTTCATTTATTAATGTGTTGGTAAGATACATAAGAAATCTGCCTTATTTGAATCCCTCTATTTTCCTTTGTGACCTTAAAATAAAAAATAAAAAATAAAAAAAAGATGACTCTCATTCTCCTCCCTATGTAGGGAGAGTTGACTTCCTCCTTTGCTGATGTAAACCAATAAAATATCAAAATTAATACTTATGTACGACATCGACAATAAACAGAATAAAATATCCCTACATGCAGAGGAGAATGTGAGCGTAAAAAACACTATCAACCACCAAACTTGGATTTGATTTCATCAATGACACTTTCTTCAACTTGGAAAGCTTTTGTCAAAACTTTATCAGGAACAGAAGGCTTCGAACCAAACAGATTAAGCGAAACGACGACCGCCCCCGGCATTTGACTGTTAAAAGCAGTAAAAATCATAACCTTTTCTTCTCCAACATTCATCTGGAAATGCACCAGTCCCCTAGGAATCACAAACATTTCTCCAGGTCCCAAAGTCTTGGAATAGAACACATCCGACGTACTTATAAATCCCACGAGGATTTTCCCTTCAATCACTATACCTATCTCGGTTGCTCGTGGGTGGGAGTGGGGCGGGTTGAGTCCACCGGGGGCAATATCGACTCGATTCATTGCCATCCCGAGCGTGTTGAGCCCTGGGAATGAAACAACGTTGGCCGGTGTCACCATGCTCCCAAACATATTGCTTGTGTTCCCCTCTTTGGTTAGCCCATCGAAGAAGAAGTCGTTTGAGGTGACGTTTGTGACCGGCTTGCACGGGAATCCATTGATGGATAACGGGGTTCTCGTGTCGCCGACGCAGAAGTCCTGCAGAGGATCAGGATCTGAAGCATGAGAAGGCAATGGGAATAGAAACATGAACAAGCCTGCTATTAGGCACACTGTGACCCGCATGATAATGGCCTTGATTTCCGGTCTTTTAAGCTGAGAGGAGACGGATAAATGATAATAGCTTAATTCAAGTGTAAATAGCTGTTGTATGAATGTTTATATATAGGAGATTGTGCTCAAGAAAGTCCTTCAAGAAAATCAGGTCAATGTATTTTAGTGGTTTAATTTATTGATTGGAGTAGTTGGATGAGCTCATGGTGCACCGCAAGTCAATGATCATACTGAGTCATAGTTCAAATTTATTGTCTCAATTTCTGTCTATGTGATGTAATGATTAATGGGTAAAATACGATCATGTCAACTATCTATTATTAATATAAAATCCATTATATTATTGTAGCATAATCTAAAATTTATTATGTATGTAAATTATTTTGATTGGATGAGATAGTTAAAGAAATAGAAATTAAATAGTAGATCAAGGTCTAGAGACTCGAGGTAGTTTAGTGAGAGAGAGAAGAAATGGACAAGTTCAACCGATAGTTGCGTGGTATATTGCACAACTGGTCCGGTCAATATATGTTTTGTGGCAAGGGTGGATTTTTTCCAATAATGCATGGAAAATAATACGCTAAGAGCATCTTCAATAGTCTTTTTTTAATTTTTAAAGAGCATCTTTTATATTATAGAGAGCATATTTTAATTTAGAGACTGAAGTTTTTAATTCACTCCAACAATCTCTTTATTTATATTCTTTATTTTATTTATATTAAGAAACAATTATTATAATATTGTATTTTTAATCAATACTTATTTATTTTAATCGTCTTTGACCAATAAAATTAATTATGGCCTTATTGAATCAATAAAAAGGGTATTGAAATATATGACAATTGAATTATAAAGAGTGGGGTTGGCTCTCCAAATTTGGAGAGTCAAACTCACTCTCTATTTTCATGCCACATATCCATTATATCAATCATTATGGTATTTATTATGGTATTGTAGCATGGTCCATTTAAAATTATTAAATTAAATAGTATATTGGAGCTCATTTTTAACGTTTGACTCTTTAAAATAAAGAGTATTTTGCTTTTAAAGAGTTTAATTGGGATGGCTCTAACTAACGTTACTACAGAGACCGAAATACGATTAAATTTAAGCAAGGAAATTTCTCATGGGCCATAATTTTCTGTACTGTTACTATCATGACCAAGTCATGGTGCAAGTGGGATTATTTGGGTGGAAATTTTGTCACTTGCCCCGTTTGTTTCATATTATTTTTCAATGCACTGAGTTATTATTATTATTAGTTCAATGTTTTTCCGCTTTCAATTAATGGACTAAATCACACATACAGGGTCGTAATTGTTGTTGTATCTTGGTCCCAAAAATAAAAATAAAAAAATAAAAAAAAAAAAATAAAAAGAGAGAGAGAGAGAGTAATGGTTGTTATATCATGGGAGGAGTCAAGAGAAACTCATTTGACATGGCACTTCTTGCAGGTCCAGCGTGGCGCTCGAACAAATGCGCAACATCGTCATCGGTGCTTTTCAGTTTCAAAGAAAGTCGTCAATTAAGTTCTGGTCAAATAGACGAAAGATTTAGTCATCAAAATTGTCAGATACAGAGTGAATATTTATGAAAATAATTAATGGCTATTTCAGAAAAAAAAAGCAGGAAAAAAGGAAGACTAATTGACAAGATTGGAGAGGAAGAATATTAATTGCATTGCAAGTCGACAAGAACAACACAATTTGCCTTTAATCTTAGAATCCGAACTTGAAGATTTATGAAAATGGCTAATTTAGATCTTGTATGTACAAAGAAGATTTACAAAGCGAATGAATGTATGCAATGGGAATCAAAATGTTATGCATTAAGAAATACTTTAAACGCTTATAAAAAAATGGTAGAGATGTGGGTGAGGCTTCCTGCCCCACCGCATTCGTGGCCAAGTGGGTTGTGAAAGAAATTTTATAAATCTTTATAATAACGAATATAACATTTTCGTGGGAATCAAAGGCGAACTTTGAAACTATATGGTAAATGGTTCTCTATTAAAGTGAATAGAGAACCATATAGTTTTAAAGTGAATAAGCCAATCCAACGTTCCCTTCGGTTGGCTAGCATTCAGTATTTTCCATTGGCATGTATTGCGTGCGTTAGGATGTAAATTTGAATGGATTTTGATGTGAAATGGGAGAGAAAATAAGTGGAGTTAAATAATGAAAATTTTTATATTACATGTAGGTCTCACAAAATATATAGTATATAAATGTCTTTGATTTGATCAAAATTGAGAATGAATTAAAATATGTAAAAATTTGTAAACTAACATTTGCTTGATATAAAGATTAAATCTACAAACTTTTCTTAGACGTCCACAAATAGTAAACTCAATTTAAATTGCGCTATAACGGCAAGATTAATATGGGACAAAAAAATCCAAGTAAAAAAGCAAAGTCGGAAAAACTCATATCAAAAGAGGAAGAAAAAGTCAAGGGGGATAGTATATGTAAGTTCACGAGATATGTGGATGTGATTGATTTAGGATAAAAAATAATTGATAAAAATGAATAAAAAAAGTTGAAAAATTTTGTAAAATTTCAACCCTATCACATGCATATTTCTTGAGTACATCATTCACCATTCACTATTGAGTTCATGTCAACTCCTAACATATCGAGGTTTTAATTGTTCCAAATTGATCTCACTCATTGACGTATCTAAAAATTAAAATTGGGAAAATAACCAATAACTACAAAAAATAAAGAATTGCCCACTAAATCAAGTAGATCTTTTTTTTCTTACCACTAACTCATCTTTTACTCATTAAGGCCAAAATAGAAATAAAAAATTACAAATTTATAACAATTGCCACTCTAATAAAATAAATTTTCATAATAAAATAAAATAAAATAAATACACTTTCTCTTTCTAATCACCCGCGCAATCTCGATTAACATTCAATTTCTCGCTTCCCTCGTCTCCCACTTCCTTTATCTAGATTACCACTGTTGATAATCTCGATCAACATTCAATTTCTTGCTTCCCTCATCCCATATTTTCTCTTTCTATGCACTTTCTCTCTCCAAATTACTATCCCTATTAATCTCGCTTAACATTCAACTTCTCACTTCCTCGCCTTCCACTTTTTCTTTCTATATACTTTCTTTCTCTAAATTACTATCCCGATAATCTCAATCAATATTTAACTTTTCGCTTTCTTTATCTTCTACTTTCTTTCTCTAACTTACTACCCTAGTAATCTCGATAAAATTTAACTGTTCACTTTCCTTGTCTTTCATTCTCTCTGAGTACTTTCTCTCTTTAAATTACCGTCTCTGGTAATTCCCGATCAACATTCAACTTCTTACTTTCGTCGCACCCAGGGTTATCTCTCTATGCACTTTCTCTCTTTAGATTACCACCCTCGGTACTCTAAATCGACATTCAATTTATCGCTTCTTTTACCACCGGCTTTCTCTATTTACGTACTTTCTCTCTAGATTACTACCCCCTGTAATCTTGATTAACATTGAACTTTGCCTTTCCATCATCTCCCACTTTCTCTATAGGTTATTACCCTTGATAATCGCGATCAATATTCAACTTATGGCCTCCTTCATCTTCCTCTTTCGTTCTCTAGATTACCACTCCCTCGGTAATCTCGACAAATATTTAATTCTCGCTTCTCTTGTCTCTTACTTTTTCTCTACAAACTTTCTCTCTCTAGATTATCATGCCAAATAATCTATATCCCTATTCAACATCCTGCTTCTCGTCTCCTTCTTTCTCTCTTGATTACCACCCTTGGTGATCTCGATTGTTTACTCCGATAATTTTATTGCATACATCTGTAATAATATTATCTATCCCAATAATCATCATAACCAAAACACTAAAAATAAATTAGGGAAGTATTATTATTATTATTATTATTATTATTATTATTATTATTATTATTATTATGGGGGCTTCAAATCAGCGTCCCATTTAAGACCTCCTCCAATCAAGGAGACACGTGGTGGGGGGAGTCTCCCCACATGGGGAGGATCAATCTTCTATTATTATTATCATGTTATGTAGGCCTCGTTTGATTCATGATAAAATTTAATTTTTGTATTGTGTGTAGATTGTGTGATTGAAAATGAGATATGATGTATTAAAAATATAAAATATTTATGTGTGTAATTAAAAAAAGAGAGAATTTATTTTATTTTATTTTATTTTATTGTGAATCAAACAAGGCCCTAATTCACATCAACATGTCATGGCCATGAATGATTCTCCAAATAAGTATTTGAATCTATTCGACAGGTGAGCGTGTCCACACCGCACATATCCTCTGATGGTTGGGGGAGAGGGGGCACATGGCACCATTCAGATAATATTAACACCATAAGGTGCCAACATTATTGGCAACGAAACGAGAGCATTATTCGACATGTGTCAAGTTTCAAGAATGGGGTTGAGTTTGATGTCCAGCAACTCTCTCTGTGTAAAACAATAGAACGAAATAGCTCTTCGATACTTTGCTGCATATTGCTTCAATTTTCACAATTTTTTTATAGAATCTTGGGCAAAACACTGCTCAAATTACAGCCAACAATAGCGAAAAAGGTTGTAAATGAATAGGTGAAATAGGGATTAAGACAGACCCGATTAATACTGCGACCAACTACCCTAAAGAACCCAAAATCACTTGAGGAAAACATGTTTGATCTCATACGCTGATTGAGCTTACTATTTACAGAAGTGTACATTATCCCACCTATGAAAATACACGCTGCACAATTAATACCTAATATTTTAATTCGTTACGTATTAAGGACCTATCATTTTCTTCTTGGTATTTTCATCCTCAACGTAATATTTTATTAGAAGATAAGGACTTTAGAATAAAAAAATATTACCCTTTTATTTATATCATTTTCATTAAATTAAATAAAAATATTTACAATCGCGTCCATAACCTTTCAATAAATACAAATTAATCATCATTTTAGTATATTCTCCTCCACCCCCCTGAAGCTAAAATATAATCTGGTGGTCGAAAATCGCAAGATTTGGTGATTCAAAACCACGGGCACTTTGCTAGTGGTTTTCGACCACCAAATCTGCTTTTGGGTCTCGTGGGAGTTTTTGCTGGAGCAGGTGATGGTTGGGTTGGGGTGGTGGTGGTGGTGAAGGATAATGTGTTGAATATGAAAGACTAGTTTTTATATTAGGTTAAGGATGAAAATGCCAAAATAATAATAATAATAATATATTTTTAATGAATAAGAAATTAAAACGATAGGTCGTGACTGTATACCAATAAACTTTGATTAATTAATTTAACTTTTTACCATCCCATCAAACAACCCCACAACATTCACCATCCGAATGTCAGTAATTATGATAAAATGTGACAATATGGTTAAGATGAACCGATTCAGATCCACAATTTTTTGAACCTCTTGAACCTTTTACCAAAGGAGATGAAACGAACATGATACATCGAAACGAATAATGCTACTACTATTTACCATTTTGGGATATTCGATTATGGATGAAAGCACAATCATATGTGAGCCACCCAAAGCGACTTAAACAGCACTGAATTGAAAGCTCGCAAATGCATCTTTCACCATCCGCTAGTCCCTCTTTTCGGTATCGTCTTCCTCACAGGTTCACGCATATAGACGCAGTCTCAGATCCATTTCCCCATTTAAGATCTCATACTCCTTGTACAATTTCTGCTGCCACAAACTGTGAAATTTTATCTCCCATGGAAGCAATTTAGAGACGATAGATTGTATTTTGTCATGAAGAACGGCGACGTCATCTCTTCGACTAAATCCCACCAACAGAGGAAGTCTTTCCACTCAATTTTAGCCTCTAAGCTCACCCACCTCAACATCCCGTCCCCTTCTTCCCCCGCTGATCCTACGTCAGATTTTGATTTCTCCGAACTCTTCGTCTCTTCCACATCGCCTTCCTCCTCGTCAGCTTCGCTTTTTCTCGGGGACCCACAAGTCATCCACCATAGGTCCCACTCCTTTGTAGGTCCTTCCCCTCGTTTCACCCTCTCCAAGAACGTCCCCCCTTTCGCTAACGAAGAACAAGAAGAATTCTGCTATTCTTCGTCCGATGACAATACTGGGAATATCCGTGTGAAGGATACTGACGATAATGGTGTGGTGGAGAAAGAAGGCGGTGTGCAGGAGGTGGCGCCGAAATTGGGGCCGGCGGATTTTGAGATTATGAGGGTGATTGGGAAGGGTGCGTTTGGGAAGGTGTTTCAGGTAAGGAAGAAGGGTGGTAGTGGAACCGATGGAGATGGGAGTTTTGCGATGAAGGTGATGAGAAAGGAGACTATAATCAAGAACAATCATGTGGATTATATGCGGGCTGAGAGGGATATTCTCACCAAAGTGGTGCATCCATTCATTGTTCCGCTTAGATACTCCTTTCAGGCAAGTTTTACTCAATTCATTATCTTTATTTTGATTTTCTGATTGATTGATATTTGTTGGTACCGACTTGTATTTAGTTTATATTTGTAGAGAAATAGTGCCACTTGATTTTAATTTCATTGAATGAGATACGGATATGGATTCGATCGAGCATTGATGATGGAGTTCTATTCGTAAGGAAGTGAATAAGTTTATCAAATCTAAATATGTGGGGGATTTTGTTTCATAAGCTTGCACAATGGTGTTTTTGGAAGAATTTGAATGATGCAACTCAACTTTTTGAGGGATAAAGAAGTGTTCAGTTTAATTATTTCATGGATCTACAAAAAGAGTTACTATCTGCTTGTAAAAATGTGGTTCCAGATTATTCACTTTCTTTTCTAAATATTTTACTCTGACAGATTTGGTATATAAGTACATGATGAGAATTATTAGTTACCTTTTGTTTTTCCAGTTAGTAGAATTGGGGACATGCCCAATCGACCATAGAATCTAGTACAAGGTACTAATGCTTGAGTATATGGGAATATACAACTTAAGTAAAAATATTTCCCACATTGCTTGGTGACTAGTTGAACTTGGGTAGCAATCAAAGAACTTTTAAATCTAAGGACTAAAGGAAATAGAAATCAATATTTATGATATCTCTAGTTATCCAAAGTCGTCATTCAATAGCTATTTTGCTTCAAATTTTACAATCTTTTTTTTTGAAGAACAAATTTTACAATCTTAGTTGAAATTTGAACAAGTGGTTACAATTTGCAGTCAATTTTCCATCTACCGCCGTCTCTAGTACCCACTGCTAAAGCTTGCACTAATGCCATTTGTATCTCAAACAACTATGTTACCATCTTTAACTTCATCATAGTTATACTTCAATTTATGAACTGATTTTGGTGTAGAGCAGTGGTGTCAATATTTTGAGAGAATTAGTTCATAACATCTTTTATGGTCAACATCTTGTATGGTTTGTGGACATGAAACTCTTTAATGCTACGATAAACATCCCAAAGTTCTACTGAAAGAACCCTATAGCTGGCATCTTTAGTGATTATTCAATTGAAAAATTGATCTGTTATCGTGGCTAATGTCCCTTTTTCCTGTGGATTGGTGGTAATTAGTTCCTGTTTTCCGTTGGTCAACAAAACTTTTGGTTATTGACGCCTACCTTTGCTGTTGATACGTGTGGTTTCCTTTCAGTATTAAATGGTGAAACCTCTGAATATACGAAAAGATCTCGTCCCTTGCTTTTTCTGTGCAGTTACTAGTTAGCGGTCACATGTGTACATATCTTATCCTGGGCATCAGTTTTTGTTGTCTTCTTACTAGGTATTTTGTTGACATGCAGACCAAATCTAAGCTGTATCTAATCCTGGATTTCATAAATGGAGGACATCTATTCTATCATTTGTACAGACAAGGAATTTTCAGGTACCATTTTCCTATATTTTAACAACTAAATTTATATGGGTTCGTTTACTTAATTCCTGTTCGGCTATGTCTTGGTTAGCGAGGATCAGGCAAGGGTTTATACTGCTGAGATAGTATCTGCTGTTTCACATCTTCACAAGAACGGGATTATGCACCGAGATCTAAAACCTGAAAATGTCCTCATGGATGCTGATGGGCATGTATGGCTGTGCACTGACCTAATGTATTTGCAGGCATACATATCGTGCAGGATGTGATAATATATTCTCCCATCCTTCATGTTTAAGTAGATTTGCTTTATTATTAATTTTAATTCTTCCCGTCAGGTTATGCTGACTGATTTTGGGCTGGCCAAGGAGATTGATGAGTCAAGTAGATCAAATTCAATGTGTGGAACAACAGAGTACATGGCTCCAGAAATCTTACTCGCTAGAGGCCATGATAAAAATGCAGATTGGTGGAGTGTTGGAATCCTTTTGTATGAAATGCTTAGTGGCCAGGTAAAGTAATTTTTGAAGCAGTAAATATTTGCCACTTGTATTTTACTATTGTTGGTATCATTCGGCAATTCTTGACAAAGTTGCAAGTGCGCATATTATAAATCTCGGTTCACTCTGAAATCTGACAACGAGGAGGAAGTGCTTGATTTGTGTTTTGTTAAACTATTATTTTGCTAAAAGTTAACTTTTTAGGTTGAATAGTGACGGAGATTATGAAATGTATGGATACTAATAGTAGTGATTTGAGATGTGTGGTTTGCATTGAAGTTTTACTTTTAAGTCAGCAGTAGAAATTACTTTTTGGGTAGAAAAAAAGTTAAACCCCAGTTGTGGTGATTATGAACAGAATACTCTCTCTCTCTCTCTCTCTCTCTCTCACATTACTATTGTGTTCTTTTCAGCCGCCATTCACACATCCAAACAGAAAGAAGCTTCAGGAGAAAATCATCAATGAAAAAGTGAAGCTTCCTCCTCGACTGAGCAGTGAAGTTCATTCTTTGCTGAAAGGAGTACGTGACAACATCTCCACTCGTTATGCTGTTTTTCTTATCATTTGCATAGCTCTAAGAAGTTATTATCTCTGCAGTTGCTACACAAGGATCCATTGAAAAGGCTAGGAAGTGGGCCTAAAGGAGCAGATGAGATCAAACAACACAAATGGTTTCGAACAATTAACTGGGAAAAGATAGAGGCCCGAGAAATACAGCCCAAGTTCAAGCCAGACGTGAGTGGTGCAGATTGCACAGCCAATTTTGACAAATGTTGGACCACAATGCCACCAGACGACTCACCAGCTGCTACCCCAACCGCAGGGGAGCATTTTCAAGGGTATACTTATGTTGCGCCTAATCCTTGGCTTTCTTCTGAGTTCTGAATGAACAAAATGTTCAAAATCGACGCTTGGAAAACTTTGTAGAGATGCTTCTTGATCTTGTTAATTTATTTTTATCTTTCTTCAAACAAGAAACTAAATGTATGAAAAGCTTGCTGATCAGATATTTGTATTCTATATTACAGTGAGATTTTGGCTAAACTTGGATGTAATTGCACAATAGCAATTGGGAACCAAGGGATTATAATCTTGAATGCTTCTCACAAGTTTGCTGCAATCGCTCAATTGTTGAGCAATAGTTATTTTTTGTTATCAGTGTTAATGTAGCATGTGAAGTAATGCATGTGAAGTGTAAATGCACATTTTGGGATACGTTGATTATGCACATGGATGACAACACAGCTACTGATCTGAACCGGGTAGGGATTGGGAAGAGTCCCTAATTAAACTGCGATGGGCTTGGGAACGAGGGTAAGAGTTAAGAACTGAAGTGGGGATGGGGCAGGAGCGGGATCATGGTTCCACCCCAGACTCATGCCCTGTTTAAATTTCATTCATTGCAACTTATTTTGTGTTTTTGTTATTTTTGAGGAATAGTGTTATTAATTAATAATAAGAAAAGCATGAAGGCGCGAGATTATACAATGCGTTGGTGAATAACGGATGCGAAGAGATAACATGAATGACTTTCTCCTTGCATTGGCCTAACACTGCCCCTATGGCGTAATCACTGGCATCACACATAAGTTCAAAAGGAATAGACAAGTCTGGCGCCACAATAATTGGAGTTGAAATAAGCTTCTCCTTAAGAGTGGTGAATGCCGTCAAACATTCTTTTGAGAAAATAAAAGGCGTGTCCTTTTCAAGCAATGAACACAAGGGTTTTGTAATTTTCGAGAAATCCTTGATAAACCGCCGATAAAACCCTGCGTGGCCAAGAAAACTGCGAATCCCCTTTATTGAACTCGGAGGTGGTAACTTATCAATGATTTGTATCTTGGCTTTGTCAACTTCAATTCCCTTGTTGGACACCCGGTGACCAAGTACAATATCTTCACTTACCATGAAGTGACACTTTTTCCAATTGAGTACAAGGTTAGTTTCCTCACATCGGGTTAACACCTTTTCTAGATTATCTAGGCAATCATCAAAGGAGTGACCAAATACGAAGAAGTCATCCATGAAAACTTCTATAAATCTCTCGATCATATCTGAAAAAATGGCTATCATGCATCTTTGGAATGTTGCGGGAGCATTGCACAACCTGAAAGGCATCCTTGTATAAGCAAATGTACCATAGGAACATGTGAATGTAGTCTTTTCTTAATCTTCGGGAGTAATGGCAATTTGATTATACCCCGAATACCTATCCAGAAAACAATAATACGAATGGCCTGCCAATCGTTCTAGCATTTGATCCAATAAAGGAAGAGGAAAATGATCCTTGCGAGTGGCCTTATTGAGCTTTCTGTAATCAATACATACTCTCCATCCTGTTACAGGTCGAGTCGATATCAATTCATTGTTCTCATTTTCCACAACAGTTATTCCGCCATTTTTGGGCACCACTTATACCGGACTTACCCAACTATTATCCGAAATAGGGTAAATAATACCCGAATCAAGCAATTTAAGTATTTCGGATTTCACCACTTCTTTCATATTTGGGTTGAGTCAGCGTTGATGCTCAATAGAAGGCTTGTATTCATCCTCCATCAAGATTTTATGCATACACAGTGAAGGAGATATGCCTCTAATATCAGAGATTGTCCAAGTGATGGCCTTCTTATGATGCCTCAAAACCCTAAACAATTTCTCCTCTTCTAACTCATTCAATGTATTTGAAATAACCACGGGGAGTGTTGAAATATCTCCCAAGAAAGCATACCTTAAATGAGATGGGAGAGGTTTGTGCTCTAAGGTTGGAACTTGTTGAAGAGAAGGAAGTGGAGGAGACGAACTTGTTCCTAACTCTTCAAAGAATGACTTTCTTAGACGAAATAATGGTAGAGCCTCCAAATATCGGATCATTTCTTGCTTTTCACTATCTTCTTCATCCTTTGCAATGGATTGGGAAATGCAAGCCTCTAAAGGATCATGAGAAAACCGATTGGAGTTGGTTCGGACGACCATTGATCAATGGTGTCAATCCTCAAACAAGAGTCAGTTTCGGTGGGATACTTCAATGTTTTTAGGACATTGAATGTCACTTGTTCATCTTGGACTCTTAAAATGAGTTGACCCTCTTGTACATCAATTAGAGCTCGTCCCGTTGCTAGAAATGGTCTTCCCAAAATGATAGGAATATCTTCATCTTCGTCCATATCCAGAATAATAAAATCAACAGGGAAGATAATTTATCCACTTTAACTAATACATCTTCAACTACACCACGTGGATGTTTAATAGATCTATCTGCCAATTGAAGTGTAATTGTAGTGGCTTTTGCTTCGCCCACATCAAGCTTCCTGAAAATAGACAAAGACATGAGATTAACGCTTGCTCCCAAGTCACAAAGAGCTTTACCTATATTTAATTCACCAATGGTACAAGGTAAAGTAAAACTCCCTGGATCTTTGATTTTCGGGAGCAGCTTCCTTTATAGACTTGCATTACATTCTTCCGTCAACATAACAGTCTCGTGCTCCTCAAACTTCCTCTTGTTAGAAAGAATGTCTTTCATGAACTTTGCATGACTTGGCATTTGTGCAAGAGCATCGGCGAAAGGTATATTGATGTGAAGCTTCTTAAATATCTCAAGGAACTTGGCAAATTGTGCATCCAATTTCTTCTTCCTAAGCCTTTGAGGGAAGGGAATGGGGGGAACATAGGACTTGACTTGCGGTGGAGGGGTAGGAGTTGAAGTAGTTGTTCGCTCTTCCATTTGCTCTTCTTCAATCACCTCTAGTTCGTGAGTTTGTTTCTTTGCCTTTTCCCTTTTCTCCAAATATTCTTCCACGGTGATTTCTGGTAATTCCACTCCACTTCTAGTAGAAATGACTTTGACATTTTCCCGTGGATTCACAACTGTGTCACTTGGGAAAGCTCCTTGATGTCTTTCCGAAATAGTTTTGGCTAGCTGACCAATTTGATTTGACAAATTTTTAATCGCCGCATCATTTCTCTCTTGGTATTTCATTTGTTGGTCGGCTAGCTTTGCAATGGCTTTTTCCCATCCCGGCTTCTTCTCTTGTCTTGGAGGTTGTGGATTGAATACATTCCGATTTGCATATGAAAATTTCGGATGGTTCCTGTAGCCTGGGTTATATGTTGGTCCATATGGATTATAACTTGGACGTGGGAAGTTCTGAGCATAGGCTACTTGTTCTGGTGAAGAAGAAGTTCCTTATTGGACTAATGTGTAATGACCCGCCCGAATTCGTCCCGGAAACGTATATGAATACGTATATGATTCCGTATATGTACCGTATATGATATGAAATGACGTGATGATGTTTCGGCAGGATATACGTGTATATGTTATGTTCACAATCTGATTTGAAGTGTAGGATATGCCCCAGAATGCGAAACGGCCTTCGAAATGAGGAAAATGGGAAAATTCTGCGAGCGTAATTACTGACCGTAGAATGTCGATGATTACGGCAGAACGCCGACACGGCCGTAAGGGTTCAGTGTATTCTGACCAGTAAAAAGGATGGTTATGGCCGTGAGGTATAATAGTTACGGCCGTAAATGGTGAGCAGTGGAAAATGTCCAAAAGTTTCAGAGAGCAAATTACGGTCGTATGGTTCAGAGATACGGCCGTATGATCGAAGTTACGGCCGTAAGTAAGAAGGATACGGCCGTAAGTGAAAAACAGGGCAAGAGATGGGATTTTCAGAGAGGTTATTACGGCCGTATGATGGTATGATATGGCCGTATGGGTTAGGTTACGGCCGTAAGGTTATGGGGTTACGGCCGTAAGGTTATGGGTTACGGCCGTAAATGAGAAAGTTACGGCCGTAATTTTAAGTCGGCAGAAACTGGTTTTAAGGTCTTCTAGGTTATTTCTTGAGGATTAAGCAACCAAACTCGACTCCCATGATCCCAAAACCCTTCCAAGTCCCTCATGAACCTATGTGATCATCTCCAACCTCATCTCTCATGTATGTGATCTATGTTTGATCATCGATTGCAAGAAAGAAAGGAAGGAATGAAAGGAAGAAGAGGAAAGGAAGGAGGAAGGAAGAAGAGCTTCTCCATGCTTGTTGAGATTCTTTTATGGTGGGTAATACTTGATTTACATGCTTTATGATGCAATTGCATGCTTTATACTTGAATTAAACAAGACATGGAATGTGTATGATGATTATGGAACTTAGAAGCATGCTAGGATCCCTTGGTTTGGTGTTATGTTGTTGGCTTGAGATGTTGATGATATGTATGTGTTTACGTGCCTCGTATGACCCTCCATGCCATGTCTAAACGTTGTTTGGCCTTGAGTAGAAGAAACCTAGTTATTGGATGATATAGGCTATGAACAAAGAGGGTGATGAGCTTGACTTGATAGCATGCTTTGTGAGTGTGACGAGGTTTATATGATGTCAATCTCCCTATATGGTCTGTGTGAATGTTGTGGCGTTATATGAGTTATGTGTTAACGTCCACCTTATATTCATGTAATGTCCTTTGTTTATGAAACGTGTCAAGTGTTTACGTTACGATATGATCATCTAGCCTTGCTTATACGTCATGAATGGTGATGATGATGTGAAAAAGGAAACAAGGCTCAATGAGGTAATGTTGCATGATCATATCACGAGCATATGTGTGTGAAAGGTTACCAATCATGTGTTTATATATGGGGGACCTATGCCCCATAATGATATAAACTGGCTACATGGGGGATCTACGCCCCATAAAGACGTGGTCAGTCGGGGGATCTACGCCCGTATGTAAAAGAAAAGCGGGTCTTTAGGGATCTACATCCCGTATGAAAGATAAGGCCTAGCTAATGAATGAACGGCGCCAAGTATTCACATGATTTGTAATTGGGGCTTAAAGTAAACGTGTGACATGCATTGCATTGCATTTATTATCCACTGAGTCTTTATGACTCAATATGTGTGTATGTTCTATGTTTTACATAGGCGCTCGTGGGGAGTTGGCGAAAGGTCCCGTCGAATGCTATGATGTGGTGTGATCGGGAAAGGGAGTTAAAAGATCTTGTGGTATGTAATGAAAACCGAAACCCTAACTTTACGTTATATGTTTTAAAGAAAGGAATTTAGGGTTTCGTGTATACATAAATGAAGGATGCACGTCTAGTTCCACTTATGTTATGAAACGAAAAGGAAAATGAGAAGAATGATGTGCACGGCCCGAAGGCGACCCTATATGTAAGTGCACGGCCACACGATATTATGTATCCGCTGCGTATATATGACGTCATTAGGACGCATACGTATGTGGAATTGGACGGGGCGTTACATAATGGGCATGTAGAGTTTTGATGATTAGCTCCACATATTTCACATGGATTCGTGGAGTATGTTGGAGGTTGCGAATGCACCACATTAATGCTTTGAGCATTACCTAAAGATAGGTCATTCACCGTCTTGGTTAAGGCTTCCATCTTAGCTAACATCAAATTCATGGTCTCGACCTCATACATTCCACTCACCTTTTTTTGAGCATTTCTATCCGGTCATCTAGCACTTTGTTCACTCATCAACTCGAACAAATCATAAGCTTGACGCATAGTCTTGTTACCCAATGATGCATTGGATGAAGAGTCAACATTTGACCTACTAGACGGAAGTAGATCGAGTAGAAATAATTTACTTGAGCTGGCAAGTTAAACCCATGGTTAGTACAAGTCCGGAGCATTTCTTTGTATATTTCCCAAGCCTCGTGAAAGGACTCGGATTCCTTTTGCCTAAACGTAGAAATCTCATACTTGAGTTTAGCAATCTTGCTCGGAGGAAAATACTTTGTTGTAAATTTCTGAATAAATTCGGGCCAGGTCGTAATGCTCCTTGAAGGCAAGCTATCTAACCATTCTCCTGCTTTATCCTTTAACGTATACACAAACAACCTCATCTTTATCGCCTCATCACTCACCCCGTCATACTTGAAATTCCCAGCAGCTTCCAAGAATGGACTGAGATGTTGATAAGGATTCTCATCTGTTCGCCCATAAAACGAAAGGTTATTTGAGAACATGTTAATCACCTCCAAGCGAATTTGAAAATTAGCAACCCCAAATGTTAGATAAATAACACTCGGTTCAAGATTCAACGTAGGAGGGTTCATAAAGTCTCCAAAAAGCATATCATCCTCATTGATGTTTTCTGGACCCTCAAGCACACGTGGAGGAGACGGAGGACGATGTTCTTCAGCCATTTCTCTTGCTCTCCTCTTTCTTTCTTCTCTCTATCTTCTTATTCTTTTTCTAAACGTGCCTTCAATTTCGGGATCAAAAGCAACAATCTCTAGATTCCGAGCTCTTGGAATGCACTAGAAGGAACCTGCACAAAACACACACAATTAGTTGTCCAGGTTTAGGATAGAAGAGAAGTACAGACTTCGGATTAAACACAACTAGTTACTGTAACTAAACACTGAGTCCCCGGCAACGGCGCCAAAAACTTGTTAAGCGTTTAGACACACTCGCCAATTTACATCGCAAGCGCACGGGCCGTACAACTAGTAAAGTTTGGGACACAAAAGTCCGGATATCATTCCCTCAAACATTGAAGTGATGTCACACTAAATAGTTATGAAATGTAATATATTTTTATATAAACACATTCTAAGACTGGAAATTGTTTGGTTATAAACGTGAAAGCTTTAAAATACGTGGTTATCAAAGTAAGCGCAAATAACACGATAATAACTTAATCAATAAAATACAGTTGAGATTATTGGTTTCATTTGATCATTATGTAATTAATGCTCTGGTAGTTTCCACTTGAATTTCTTGTTGTTTATGTTAGGTCCTGTTTTTATTAACTAGGTGATCCCTCTCTCGAATGTCAAATCACCCATTTTTGATCAAATCAACCTACTATATTTCTATATCGATTGACGATTAATCAAAAGCATAAAACTTTGTCGAAAATTCCAAAGACCATCCAAGGTAGGAGGTATATTTCTATCCTCACAAAGCACTTGGAGTGACAAACCATGATGTCTAAATTAAATCTCCTTTTCTCAAATTCCATTCAACTTACAAGTTACAATCAAAACAAACACTTACTGGCCAAATAAGTGAAGACCATTAAAGGCAATGGAATACACACACAACAAGAAGTCATCAATGATTCAACTAGTTTAGCATCAATAACATGATCAACTTTTACCAACAATCTCAATTAAAGACTTTACCCCATAAAAGAGAGTGAAGAAATCATGGAAATAGATATTCAAATAGTAATTACAAGAAGGATGAAAGAGGCTCCCCTAGCTTTCCTTTGTTCTCTTCTCTTTTCTAGCCCTCCTCTTTCTTGTTAGATAATGCTCCAAAACCCTAGCTATTATCTTTTTTTAAAGAGATCAAAAACTGCCCAAAAGCCCCCCAAGTTAAAAGAGAAAAAAGGAAGAAAATAAATGAAATAGTAAAAACAGGCCAGCTCGCAGTTTTTGTGATCTGATATGGTTACGGCCGACTTGTTACGGCCGTATTTTCCAAGTTACGGCCGTAATTCCCAAGTTACGGCCGTAATTCCCAAGTGTACGGGCGTAACCAACATTCTGCACCAAGTATTGAATTTCCAAGGTCTGATCAATTACGGCCGTAATTTCCACACATACGGCCGTAAGTCACCATTTGCGGCCGTACTTGTCACACGTACGGCCGTATCCAACTCTCTGCATCAATTTGGCACTCGAGCTTCCCATTGTACGGCCGTAAATCTATGTGTACGGCCGTGTAGGTTAGTTACGGCCATAACTAACTAACTTACGGCCGTAATTTTGCCATACCTCCATTTCATTCAACTTTTTGCTCTCGGCTCATCTCCTTTAGCTGGTTTTTTCCTTTTCCTATCCATCTTTAAGTTGTTCACCTACATGGACCAAAAGATGAATTATGAGTAGAGATTTGATCATTTTATCTATTTACAGCATGTTAGACGTACCCGAAAAAAGCGTAAAAACACACCTATCAGTTGCCTCCTTGCTTAGTTGGGTTATTGTATTTTTTATCAAAAAATAAGAAATTTCTTAATTTTACCTATAGACTAGTTGCCATTGAGAACCTAATTGGAAAAGGAGAGTAATTTCTTGACAAGGGTTTGTTGCAAGCCTGCAATTAGCTTTTTTCCACTCTTCATCCATGTGATTCCTTGCAGCAGCAAACTAGAAAGTCAAAATGAAGGTTTTATTGATAATGGTTTAGATATTTAGCTCTTCTGTAGGTCTATGAGACTGGTGGCCATATATAGATTTTCCATATTTCGCTCTTCTTTGTAAGTCTATGAGACTGGCGGCCGTATATAGATTTTTCCATTTTACAGTTGATATTGTTGGGTTATTGGTTAATTACTTACACAAGAATGGCATATGCTAGTTGGTATTCACTGTGTTTATTTAGTTATAATGTCAGGAAGATTGGAGCGCATCTGCCATGTTTGTGGTGCTGTTGGTTTTAGGGACAGCGATGATGGCTTCTTCTACTGTGTGCATTGTGGGTCCCAAGCCGATGATGTAATTGCCACTGGTGTAGACGAGGAGGATCTTTTTGAAAACTATTCTGCCTTTAGCCGGCGTGGCCGTCCAATCTTTGCTGAGCCCGTATCTCAGGTAAAACTCACTCAGTCACGACATTTGGACCATCATGAAATCCCGGAAGAGAATCTTGATTATCATGATGAGGATGATGATGATGGGGTTGGACCTACTGGGCTGATTGATTTTGGCTCGAGTCAAAAGAATTTGAGTTATGATGATTATTATACTGAAATTAGGATGAGATACGTAATGGGGTTTCAGATTATGATCCAACTCCAATGCCGGGCTTTAGTTGAGAAGTTTAATGTCACCCCTTTGATCATGGGGATTGTCGGGCCTATTTGGTTGAGGTATTTGGCTTTTACGAGGATTATGGCTGATGAATGGGCAGATAAGGCCATTCATGAATCAGAAACCCAAACACAAGGTATGGTTTCACAGTTCTTTTAATACAATTTAGGTGGTGAGTTTGGCACCCAACCCGTTCTACAAACTAACCAAAAGAATGATCATGAGAAATGGATGTAAAGCCTCTGGAAATACAAAATGAGATCCTTGTGAAGAATATAACACCTATTAATTAAGCATTTAAACAAGAAATCTATATGAAATTTAGACAAGTCTCAATATGCTGCTGATTTTGCCTTGGACATTTACTCTGGCTGTGGACTCTTGCTTTATTCACTAAGAGTAATGAAATCGATCAAAGCTCGAGTCCTTGTAAACATATATTCATATATTAGTGGTTCAATCATAGTCTCCATGCTTAAACTTGGGTTAGAATCTTTCTTGTTATGCTCAAGCATTAGTTTATTACTACTGATATAAACAATTTGTTTGTCCTCTAATTCATACAATTCTACTCTCTAATGCTCATCTTTTGGCCTTAAACATTGTTTGCATTCCAGGGGAAGATGATGAATTTGTGGCTAGTTCTAAGCCTGGTGCAGAACCTGTTAATCTGCTGGGACGACGTGCAGTAATCATCTGGTATAGATCACTCAGCAGTACAATCCCTTTATCCTATTCTTTAGCCTTCTCTTTACTAGTTTGTCATGTGGCCAGAGAGGCAATTTTACCCACGGATGTTTTAAAGTGGACTGTTGAAGGAAAGCTTCCATATTTTACTGCTTCTGTTGAAATCAAGAAACAGCTTGGATCTCACTCCAAGGCATGTCCTATTAGCGTCAGTCGTATGTTCACACCAGTCCATGTTGTTTCACCACAGAAATTGGAATCAATGGCAGCTGATATTGCCTGCAAAATTCAGTTGGAATTGCCTCCTGTGAATTTTTACGCTTTAGCTTCTCGTTATTGTAGGGAATTATCTCTTCCTAGTAACAAAATACTTCCTGTGGCATGTCAAACTTGTGAATGGTCTATGCCTTCCGAGTTGTATTTGTCAGCTAATGAGTCTAGGCGACCCACTCGGGTATGTGTGATGTCGATACTCATTGTAGGAATGAGAATTCTTTTCGATGTAAACGGCTGCGGAATATGGGAATCAAGTTTGCCTTCAAATGATTTAGTTGTCTGATGAGGTCAAACCAGATGTGCAAGATGCTAGATTGGATGTGGTAGAGCTTATAAAGATTCTTGAAAGAAAATACAATGAGCTTGGTGATTCATATGGTAATGACTAAATTTCATAATTTAGATGAATTATTTATCTTCAATTTTGTTAACATGGATCCATCAGATAGTTAACTGACTTCTTTTTTTTGAGTCTACAGGGTATTCCAGTGACTTGTCTTCTTATCTTCGGTATTGTAATGATGTGGTTTTTTCGGACTTACAACCATCGTTTGAAGATCGTGAAGAAGAGAAGCTGATAAAGGAGTTATGGGAATATTATCAAAATTCAAAGGTATCCAAATTATTTAGGTCCCTTTGTCCTCATGCTTAGAGAAAATATCATATATCAATTTTTCAAAATTTTATGTTTATTAGGATGAGGTAAAAGTCTGTGGGTTGCCCAACAAGAATTCAGGGGATTTCAGCTCTAGTAGAGACAAAGAAATTAAAAGAGATTGGGACGACCCTATACCTTGTGAAACACCTCAAAGCGCTAGTACGGGACATCATCGATTTAAGGAGTTACAAAATAACATGGATCGAGTTCTGTCAAACTAAATAGATTCAATTTAATTCGATCGCTTTCTTCGTTGAGATATCAGCCTCTTTAAATAGGATTCTGTCAACTCAAAACCCTAATCGATAAACATAATTAATGACTTCTAACAATAATAACTAATAGTATATGAACAATTACAGTAAAGGCTCTAATTACAACTAATATACAAGTAGTAAATATCGTAACATCCCTCTCAAATTGATGCGGGAGGTCAGAAAGCATTAATTTGCCCACTAAGATGACGCTCTTGAGATAATGCTTTGGTGAATACATCACCGCTTGTAATTTGTAACTCCGCGTAGTGATGTGAGGAAGATTGATCACATGGTGATCAAATGCTACCGGATAGAATGACAATCAACCTCAATATGTTTTATGCGCTCATGGAAAAGCAGGATTCTCTGCAATTTGAATGGCACTAGTGTTGTCGGCATGTAGTGGAGTGGAAGAAGATTGAGGAATACCAAGCTCGCCTAACAAACCACGAAGCCACACAATCTCGGAGCAGGCTAAGGACAGCGCGGTGCTGGATTCAGAGAGGATTTAGAAACCGATCTTGTTTCTTACTTTTCCAAGAGATGAGAGCATCCCCAGAAAATATACACCATCCACCGTAATAGACCGTAGCAGATATCGAACGGCCCACCTAATCGGCATCACTATAACCCACCAATCGTAATGGATTCATCTTAGGGAAAAATAACCCACGGAAGTACCCTTAAGATAACGAAGAATCTGACGGTACGCCAAATGAGAATGCCGAGGGCCTTCATAAATTAGTGACTTCTTGAGCGGCAAAAAGAAATATCAGTCGCGCGGATAGTCAAATAATTCAAACTCCCCACAAGTTGTCGATATAACAAGGGATCTGGTAACAATTCACCATCTTCTTGACAAAGTTTCAAATTCACTTCCATTGGTGTAAGAACAGGATTCCCGGTGGAGACCGGCTAAAGTGAGAATATCTTGGGTGTATTTGTGTTGATGCAGAGAGATACGGTGGAAGGCGAATGAACTTCAAGACCAAGAAAGTCTTGAAGGGAGCCAAGATCTTTCATGTGGAAAAGAGGTGAAGATGTCTTTGGAGTTTGCTAATTGTTTGAACATCGAGATCAGAGTAATGACAACAATGTCATCCACATAAACTAAGAGCTGACACTATCCACGTAGGAGTCTTCTTGAGAAAAAGAGAGGAATCATATTGACTCCGAGTAAAGTGAAAACCGAGAAGTGTAGCGAAATTTCTCAAACCAAGCACGGGGTGCTGTTTAATCTGTATAGAGAGCGTTTTAAGCGAAACTTCACTTGATTGTGTAAGAAATAGCCCAGGGGGTGGGACCATATAAATCTCTTCCTTTAGATCCCCATGGAAGAAGGCATTCTTTACATCCATCGATGCAATGACCAACCTTTGGAAGCGAAATGGCCAAAGCTTGATCAGAGCTGTAGTCATCTTAGCAACCAGACAAAAAGTCTCTTCATAATCAAGTCCATATTCTTGGCACGTTGCCAAGTGCCACCAACCGAGCTTTATATCTATCAATAGTTCCATCGAAGCGGAGTTTGGTATACACCCACTTACAACCGATGAGTTTGACCCCTTGAGCGAGGACTATATCGAGTGTGATTCTCCGAGCGCCTGAAGTTCGTCTTTCATAACTTCTTCACCAGGCGACCATTGCTGCGTGAATAAGACTTAGGAATAACAAGAGTATCAGTAGTAGCACGATTAGCGGTATGAGAGAATCCATTACCGATCCGTCAGGTGGTCGGGATATACGAAGTCTCGTGGTGCATGTGAGCGAGAATCGGTTACTCGGTTCGAGGATCTGGAAGGCGTTGGTACGGAGGGCGTCTTTGATACACTATTCGCTCCAGCGATCAGTTGTAGAAGTATCATGATCAAGCGTAGGAAGGAAGTAATCTCATATGGTGGGGAATAAAGGGTTTGGAAGAAATCAGTTTCAAAGAAAATAACATTACACGAGAGATCACGAAGTTTATTAGCAAATGGAATCATAACATATATATCCCTTATGAAATCTTGTGCAGAAAAAGCGCACGCAAGCCGCTTAGGCGATGAGTTTGTTTAGTTACGTAGGAGGTAAGTGAACAAAGCAGGACACAACCAAAAATACGAAGAGAATTATAGTCAGAATGACATCAGAGACAAGCGATAATATGGAGAGTCAAATTGAAGAACTTGAGAAGGCAACCGATTAATCGGATAGACCGATGTAGACAACGCGACCCGAAGCGAGAAGGAACAAATGATTCGATCATGAGAGTCACGAACTACATCTAAGAGGTGTCGATTCTTACGCTCTGCTACTCCATTTTGTTGTGGAGAATATGGACAAGATCGTTGAGACAAAATACCCATAGAGCGTGAGAAAATTGTGAAACTTCGATAGACATGTATTCCCAGAATCGGATCGTGAAGATCTTAATCTGGCGAAAATTGAGTTTGAACAAGTGCAAGAAATTCTCGAAATTTGGAGAACACTTGATTTAGATCGTGAGAAAATATATCCACGTGATTAAACGACTTATAATCATCAATAAAAGTCACAAAATACTTATATTGAGCATGTGAAATATGAGGACTAATACCCCGAAACATCGGTATGCACAATCTCAAAACATGCGACATCGACTCCCATGAAAAGGAAATGGTAAGCATTTACTTTTACCCAACTTACAAGTAGTGCAACGAACATATATCGAGAAAATGAAATTTTATTGCCCAATTGACGATTTTGACAAGATGAGATAAAACAACTTGATTGGGATGGCCTAATTTCTTATGCCAAACATCACTATTGCTAATAACGTGAGAACAACCTATTGAATTAAAACGAATTAAATGAATTGGGCTGGAATTAGAAATGGAGAATTGAAGAGGAAAGCAGGGCGTCCCAACTTTAGGCCCCTTCATGATCACCTTCCAGATGTTTGATCTGCACAACAACCATTACGATCAAAGTGAATTTTGCAATTATTATCCACCAATTGTCCAACGAAATTAAATTTGAAGATAATCGTGGCGAAAGCGAGGACATTATCAAAGGTATTCCCAAGAGACCGATGCGATAATAGGAATAGTATTACCATTTGCTATTTGAATATCTTGACAATTACCGTATACTTACGAATATCACGCTAAAATAGCGAGATTTCTGTCATATGATTTGGAAGTCTTTGAATCAACCAACCAAGGGCTCACGAGAATGATTCGTACCTTGGATACTAAAGCGAGATAAAGCGAGAGACAATCATTTGTTGGACCATTTCTTGAGTCAAAAGGAGATGGGCAATTTGGGTGGAGCAATTTAGCTATGATGCATCTTGCTAAGAGTAACATCTGCAAGATTAGGCGAATGACGAATTAGAACTACGCCCTTGTCTATTTTGAGGCCGGATTCGACAATCTTTGATGAATGCCCCTCTTTCTTCTGAATTACGAACTTCTTAGTGCGGTGTCTTGCAATGTGCCCAAACTCCTTCTGACGATAGCATTGTATGCAGTACATCGGTTTTTCCTTTGGCTTGACGGCATAAGCAACATTCATCACCATTTCGATGAGGCGAGTCTTGATTAAGGCCCGATCGGAGTTGCTACTTGCATTCTTCACGCAATAGTGCACTTAAACAAGTGTCTAAGGGCGGTATAGGATGGCGATTAATTAACCCACGTGCGGTTTCAAACTGGCTAAGCTTCATGAAAGTGGTCTCTGTGTCATCATGAATTTTCTTTAAAGATTCTAATGCCTCTGTGGAACAGCGGAAGAAACAATTCCAGAATATTCACTCCAAGAATTAGAAATCGAGAATAAAAGCTGGCCGAATAGTGAGATTGCCTTGTCGATAATTAGAAATATCTAACTCCGGCCGATATTTTCTAGCAGGTATTATCACGATAATAGACGCAGTGAATATAATCCCACATCTCCTTTGCAATTGCAAAGGTCGCTTGAATCATTTATCATATATGGTTCAATTGAACCAAGCAACCAAGTTATAATACATTGCATCCTTAATCACACACGAGCACGCGCTCCTTAGGATCTGTAGGAGCCTTCGTAGTACCATCTAAAGTGACCCCATAAATCTTTTCCTTTAACATACATTGAGGTGAAATTCCCAAATACTATAATTCTTCCCGTTAAAGCGAACAATCAAATCTTGTCTTGACCATTTATGTGAAATCGAAAAATATCGATGGCGATACTCGATGAGCAGTCTGCGATGAACGATTACTCCAGATGAAGCAGTCGCGCGATGACGATACTCGATGAACAAGGTCGCGATGAAACGGTATCTCAGATGAGCAGTCTTGGCGATGAAACGATATCTCAGATGAAACGGTCGCGATGAAACGAAACTCCGATGAACAAATGCACGATCGTAAAATCGATCAATTCCTAGAACCTGGCTCTGATACCATGTCAAACTAAATAGATTCAATTTAATTCGATGCTCTTCATTGAGATATCAACCTCTTTAAATAGAGTTACAACATACACAACTCAAAACCCTAATGTACAATGGGCCTAATTAATGGGCCTAAATAATAACTAATAGTATATGGGCTCTAATTACAACTAAAGCTCTAATTACAACTAATATACAAGTAGTCAAATATCGTAACAAGTTCAACCTGCAATGGAATCCTATAAAGATAGAGCAATAAAAGAATTGAAGTCTGATATGGAAAACAATGGATTTTGCTATATCCCACCGAGAGTTAATATCAAGAATAGGGACTATGTTCACTATGTTAGAAAAAAGAAAGGTGTCTATGTATATGCTGTCCATGCAGACTACTATATCTTACTTCGATCTTGTGCAAAGGTTGCTCGGGTTGACATTAGGACGATGCATGATGGAGTGTTGAGTTTGGAGAGGAGACTGAAATGGCTGGAAACGTGGATCGATCGTTCCATGCATTTGAAACGAAATTCAAATGACTTTTGTGACTATTGCTGTGATGAGGATGTTAATGCTAATGCAGATGATTCTTGCCATTTACACAGCTTGAATACCTAAGTAATATTTGTATTAGTTTATTTTTAAGCAATTTTCTCTCTTTAGCTTATTTCATGGACTTGCGATTATTTTCTTACACGATTGCATATAATTTTAAGGATTATGGTAATGAGGTGAATAGACATACGATGATGTGGACTTATCACGTCAGCTCGAGATAATAATCAATGCCGTAACAGTGTCACATCACCATCCGATTGACATGATAGTGCCACAGCATCAATGGGTGTGCATTATCCTCCCCATTGGGTGGGGGTGGGTGGGGCGAGGGAGAGAATATTATTCCAATCTTATATTTTATATTTGCATTATTATGGATTCCTAAAAAATGATAGATACAAGAAGCAACGCTAGAAGTCTAGCTTTGATGATAAAAGAGAATACAAAAAGTTCAACTACCTAATTTGAAACTTGAAAGCATCAATTGTAGTTGTTTTAATCATGTTAATTACTCTATACTCAGAAATCTATTCCGATAAAATATTTTGGTAGAGCAGTGCACTGACGATTGACCCACGACCTTTACTTGTAATAGACAAGGCTAAAACTCAATTCTAAGCATCTTGGTGCATCAAGGACTTGTGGAGTTATTTGTGCGTGTGTGTGCAAAATTGAGGGAAAGGCGCTAGCGTTTCAATGCCAAAGAAAACAACGAGTCTCATTTTTTTGTTTTCTAAGTCTTTGAGCTTGTTCTTTCCACAATTTTACAACAAAAAATTTTTCTCTCTCCTCTTTTCAACCACACACTCATTCTCCAATACAATATTAATCAACACATTTTGTACGGAATATTGTGCACAGCAAACTACTTCCCAACCGAACAAGGCCTTTGTATGATTCTGAAATTGGTGTCGCATCCTATGTTGCTCGGACTCTTCATATTTGAAGAAGTACCCTTGTCGGACACTCGGGAATGGAATCCTTCTCAAATCCTTTAATTAAGTTAAAAGAAGATCCTTCGTACCATTCAAATGAAGAAAATATCATTTGTATTCCCCATGAATGCACATAAAACTATCAAAATATGCGTTTCCAAAATCAATTTTGAGTTTATAAGACAATTCGAGTACCTTTTTTTTAAAAAAAAAAAAAAAATAGACCCTTTTTAGCCGTGTTGCCATATCCTGATTTTTTTTTTAAATGAAGGATCTGATACTCGGATATGTACCCGTACCCAACACCCGTTCACTAGTCCAAGCATCATAGGTAACATCTACAGGCTCCAAAATTGATGAGAATATTGAGTATTCATGGTATGATTTTTCGTGCAAAAATAAATCTGAAATATTAGAGAAACAATGGGTAAAAACCAGTCTTGCACTTGAGCTTATTTTCTTTCCACAAAAATCCAAAACAAATAAATGAACCCATGTCATATCTTATATCTTATAATTCAAATTTAAATTGAATAAGTTTTTAATTGAATGGAATTGTATCTACTAATAGATCTAATTACATAATTAATAAATTTAAATTATGATAATGTTAGATTTATGATAAACATGAATAAGTAGAGTTACATCTTATAATATAATAAATAAATTATATTTTCAAATATATATATATATATAATACCGGAGTATTTCACCCTATTTTTTAATTCATTTTTTAATATTTTTTGGCCTAAAATCAAGGCTTTTTTGGTCTTTTTCATTTTTCTTTTTTAATATTATTATTACCAAAACAAAATTCTAAATCTTCTAAAATTTTACACATGAAAATCTCCTAAAATAATAGAGTTTCCATATTTAATGGGATTTCTACAACTTGCTTTATCAATCCCATTCTATCTAAATATTCTCTCTCTCTCTCTCCCTCTCTTTTTTTCCATTTTTTGATAATAAATTTAAATTAAAAAATAAAAATTATTACTTTATTTTATTTGACTTAACAAGAGCATAGTATTAATATATAAATTTTAAAAAATAAAAATTTAAAATTTAATGCAAATATATAAAATTAGTTTCCTATATAAATATAAATTGATATTAACATAGATTAATAAGATAAAAAGTTTTTGAAAATCTCTATATATATATATATATATATATTTGCAGTCTTTTTTTCCACTTAAATACATTATTTTCTCTAACTTTTACTCACTTTTTTATTCCAGATCATTTTTACCCTATGAATTTGACATAACATCATATATATATATATATATATATATATATATATTTAATAATTCATTTATTTTTTAAATTAGTTATTTAATCAGTTAATTATAGTTTCCACCCATGTCCTTTATAATTTTTTTACCCCTTAATATACTATTGCTTTAGTCAATATAATTAGCATTTCTAGTACAATGAGATATAATTAATGTTCTTCATATTTGCCTATTTTAGATAGTTATCAATATTACAATTATGTAAATATTTTAATTTATATTGATCATTAAAATGAAATTTCCAACAAACATTCAAGACTTGACAATTGGAACTTCACATTAATGTATGAAAATTTAATCGTTTGATTTTATAAAATAGTTTTTTTGAAAATTTTTAAATAATCCGATGGGCAATTATATTGCCACAACACATTTTTATTGATAATTTACACTATATTTATTTTAAATATTCCCAGTGTTTACATCTTAATGTAATTACAACCTTAATTTTTTTCCCATCAATACTGATTATTTTTAATCTTTAACTAATTATAAATTTGAGCTATAATGATCGTTTTTGTCTCAAAACTTTCCAATCAATATTGATTATTTTTAATCTTTAACTAATTATAACTTTTTTCCTATCAAGATCGTTTTTATCAAAAAAAGTTATTTATTTAAACGTCAAATTACTTATTTATTCATCATACTTTTAAATATTGTGAAATATAATGGACGTAAAATGTGAATATTTCTTTTAATTTCAATATCTCTAATAAAATATCAAAATATAAATTAATATTTACGTATAAAGTAAGTTAATTGCTAAAAATTATTAATCATGCATTTTGAGGACATAATTGTTATCATAAACAAAATTAAGACTTTTTCAAACAATTAAATTATGGTGTACTCAATATATTTTATAGCGTGAATATAATTAGTCTTATTTGAGTTATTCAGCAATTTTTTTTATCTTAGATTATATAACATAATTATACTACTTATACACGACTTGATTAATCATACTTAATTATTATAAGATTGTATATCAATTATAATAAGGTTCAAATTATTACAATACTCAGATATTATTTTTAGTTCCAAAGAAGATAATTTTTCTTGATAGTATCTTATATCATGATAATCAATAAGAGCCAAAAAAGTATTTTTATTTAAGGAATATTTATTAAATACACCTTGTGTTTTAGTGTATTTACAATTTACCTAACATGTTTTAAGATATTATTATATTTACACAGTGCATTTCATTAAGTCTTAACAAAACACATTTTATGTTGAACAAAAATTGGAAAAAAATTACTTACTAAAATGAAATTACCCATTTTCGAGACTGATAAATTACACCACGTATATTTTAGTATGTAACACTTTACATATCATTATTCTTCAAAATATTAATTAAAACTTATTTTATGAAAAATATTTTTTTCTTACTTTTATTCTAAAACATTTTTTCAAGTTAACTATATATTATATATAGAATATGATAAGTAAATTGAAGATAAGGAATCGTCTTCCTCATTGTTATGATCAGTTCTACCACCGCTACTACAATCAATTGCAATTTTCATAAGAAATAATTTCACTTAATTTTGAAGTTTTCCTTTTTAAAGAGATAAATATGTAAATTAAAAAATTAAAAGAGGAAAAAAACTGAGTTGCAAAATATTACTAAATATCGTGTACTATAATACTTGACATTTTCTTATTCATTGAATAAAAATTATTTATGAAACATTAAAAATAAATTAATATTTTTGTAATGTTATACATTTGAATAATTTTTAACGGGATTGATTTATCGTCTCTCCGAGTAGTATTATAAGAATCGGCAACAAACATTTTATTTCTTTTTTTTTTTGTGAAAGTAAACAAATAGTTGGTCAAGTATGACGGAAAATCATACTTCGAGGAAAAAATATATTTTTTCTTTATTACTCAATTAAGTGCAATGATTCTATCAAGTATATTGGTGTGAAATATTTGTTTTCATGAATGCCATGAGACATTATAATTGCAATATTTTTATTTATTCTTGACTCTATTATTACAATTAATTGTGCACATCATACTTACATTAATTGAGTTGTATTAATTAAATTGACGAATGTTAGAAATTTTAATTTAATGGTATAATTTTAGTGATAAGTAAATAAATATTTCAATTACACATTTAATGAATAAAGATTAAATAAGTTGATACGTAAATAAATATCTAAATTGCTTATTTTATAAATTACGTATTTAATAAATAATTGGCTATCGACCCAATCAAAGATTCAAATTATGCGATTCAATTGGAATTTCTTAATTGTCTCTCGACTATATTAAATATCTATTTAGGATTCTATTTTTAAATAAATATTTAAGAATCCCAACTAATTCAAATTATTCATTTTATAATGATTTTTATCTGTTTAGATTTTATTCAATTTTTAAAGATCATTGATTAACTCTTCTTTTTTAATTATGAATAATATATATTTCAAGTCATTTGTCTCATTCAAATTTATTTATCTCATTTAAATTAATTTAAATTTGATTATAGCATTAAATATGGTAAAAAAAAATATGATTAAATATCAATGTTTTTTTATCGACCACATTAAGAAACATATATAATTTAAATTATTTAAATAAACATCTAAATTGATGAGTTTAAAAAAATGATATTAATATGCTGAATAGATTAAATTGGTGAGTTTATGTCGAATATATTAATATACATGTTTACTATGTTTAGAAGGTATTTATTGAAATATATGTCATTAATACACATTTAAACAGTATAAATAAAAATCTTTGATTAAACGATCATGATAGAACATGGACGGGGATGAGCATTTTTTAGCAGAATGGGGACGGGGAATGAGAGTCTTCATCATGTTGCAATTCTTATAATATCCTCACTCAGATTTGATTAAATGAAAGTGGGTGGGGGTTTAGGTAAATGTTTCCTAGCGGTGGTAGAAATAGAGTGTTGGGGTTAGTACCCGCTATATTATCATTTCTATAATATAAATATATATTGGTTATATTTCATAATTAAACTCCAAAATTTTATTATTCATATATTCATTATCAATACCGTACGTCACACGAGTATGTAATTAATATCTCTCGAAATTTGGAGTTGTATATAATAGAATATAGAATAATTTTTTTAAAAAAACCATAGCCTTTAAGAAAATTGATAGAGTTTTTTTATTATATTTATTTTGATAACTATTGTATTTAATTTTATTAATTTAATTTTATGTTTATACATATTTAATAGATTTAATTTTACCATAAGTAAAATGTGATATATTAACATAATCTCTATCACTAATTATCATCTCATATAATGCACGGGTGTAAATGCTAGGTAAGAGTACGGTACAAATTGATAACTAATCATAAATTAATTATTCCATTAATATTTATCAAAATTATTATTTGTTAAAAAACTAATTACATAAAATGCATGGATGTAAATGTTGGGTAAGAGCATGGTAAAAAATATTAATCTTTTGATTTTATAATATTAATATCAGTAGGATTTACTAATATTTTAAATATATCACCCCGTTCAACGCACGGGTAAAAAATACTAGTGGAACCTAATAAAAAAAGAGTATAAAAATGAAAATCTAAAGATTATAGGAATATTTTTGTGATAATATTATCTCATAATTTGAATAAATATATATTCAAAAATTTGAATAAATGAAAATCTGAAGACTAAATCAATATTTTTGTGATAGTTTTATCTTTTGGAAAAATAATATAATAAATAATATAATATAATAAATAAATTATATTTTCAAAAATGGAACTAAATAAAAAAACGTGTATAAAAATGAAAATCTAAAGAATATAGGAATATTTTTGTGATAATTTTAATAAATATATTTTCAAAAATTTGAATAAATGAAAATCTGAAGATTATATCAATATTTATTGATAACCTTATCTTTTGGAAAAAAATAACATACTAAATAAAAATATATAATAAATGAATTATACTTTCAAAAAATGTAATAAAAAATCTAAAACAAAACAGAATTTGTATGATAGGAAAACGTGACCTAAGATAGGGAAGTGATTAAATTGGAATTAGGTAAATCCAAAATAGAATTAGGTAAAGATAAGGATAGTAAATAAACTTTGAATTAAATTTCGATAGGAGACTCATAGATTAGGACTAGTATTTTCTCTCGTGCGTTGCACGGGGAGATTTATGACCAAGTTATAATTTAAAATATGTGTAAAATAAAAATTATAATAACATATTTTCCTTTTTTATGGTAAATAGCATAGGAAACAAAATAATAAAACCAAGAACTGGATCAGAAATAATGTGTGATATAACATCCTTAAGGGAGATGACGAAACTATATAAAAGCACATTCGATCAAAAAAGTATAAAAGCACATTATTTGGTCCCCGTTTGGCTATAAATTTTTCCTTAATTTTGCGTGATTTAATGGGAGAGATATGGATGAGAGATTTAAAAAGATCACACACGATAATAACAAAGATTGGAGGGATAAGGAGTGATTCTGTCAAAAGATCAGGGGCGATAATAACGAGAGATTATGCATGGGTTGAAAATTAGATATTTGTGTTTGAGTTGGAAATATAAATAAAATATTATTTTTTAATTATGAAAATTATAAGATTGAGCGGAAACTAGCCTCATTTTATTAATATATAGAAGTATAAAAGCACATTATTTCGTCCCTTTGGCTATAAATTATTCCTTGATTTTGCGTGATTTAATGGAAGAGATATGGATGAGAGATTTAAAAAGATCACACACGATAATAACATGGATTGGAGGGATAAGGAGTGATTTTGTCAAAAGATCAGGGGCGATAATAACGGAAGATTATGCATGGGTTGAAAATTAGGTATTTGTATTTGAGTGAGAAATATAAATAAAATATTATTTTTTTAATTCTGAAAATTATAAGATTGAGCGGAAAACTAACCTCATTTTATTAATATATATATATAGATTAGAATTTCATCGTATCTAAGTAAATAAAATAAAATCTATTATTTTATCATATCTAACAAAACTCAACAAAGTAAAAATATACCAAATAATAAAAAATAGAATATGAGGGAAAACAGAAGCAAGATATTTCTATTTTTATATATTAAATAGATGGCTTATCGGCGATTACTAGCAATTCGTATTTCATGTAGGACATCAAGTGAATATTCCTGCACTATTTCTTGTTGGTCCCGAGGGACAGAGGAGGCTAGGTTATATATGTATATATATATATATATATATATATATATATATATATATATATGTATATATATAAAGAAATTGACGTCTCAAATACAATGTCATATGCATTCTAGTGATAAAGATCGATAGCATAACAACAAACTTGATGAAGCAAAGACTTCAAGGAATGAAAACTACTAATAACACAGTTGAATACGAGAGACAAGTGTGAAGAATTTAAAGTGTCTTTTATCTAACAAATACTTTTCTTCTGTTTAGATAAAGATGAGATATATTTTCATATCTCTTGTCAACGGCCGTCAAGAGATTCATTTCATGTCTTGTGTTAATAGAATAGCATTTCACAAAGTAAGATAATTTTAGTTGTGCAAAGATGATAGAATGCTCTTTTAATAGGGTTGTAATACTTAGTGCATGTTAGGAAACCAAATTTTATGCATCTTTAGTGATTCTCTTTCAAATTTAAATTTGGTCAAACTATCACATTCATATATTGCGTGAGACCTACATGTACTATACAAATCTCCATCATTCAATTCTACTCATTCTCTCTCTTATTTCACATCAAAATTCATAAAAATCCATGAAAATTTAATCCATAACATATTTTTATTTTTTATTTTTTATTTAGTTGTACAACTAGATAGTCCTTCACATGAAGGGAACTTACAAGTTCTTACCATGAAGGGTATGCAGCAGCTTAAAAAACTCCAGCCGTCCATGTTCCATCATCTAGTCAGCAACCAATGGCACAACAAATGCAAATGAACAGTGAAGAAATGGAATAGAGAATCATTATCTACTTATCTCATATGTCAAGTCCCCGATATTTTATGATATCCCCACCCACCTAAAGACAAGTAAAGGCCCTACCACAACTTATCATGATATTATTCATTGATGGCCTAATTCCATCCATATTCATAAAATAGCAAAAGATAATCTCCACAAGGACCTGGCCTACAATATCAGTCATATTCATGAAGAAGAAACTCTGCTAGAGCGCTAATGGGTTGGATTGAAATATTCTATGCATAAACCAATGGACAGATCAAAGGGGGTCACAAAAATTCCAACTTTATTTTCAATCACAAAGCAAGAATCTGAAATATAAGCACAAAACATGAGACACAGCAAAGCAAAGCAAGATATATTTCCGGTCTGTACAGTGACGAGAATCAAACTATAGTCAAATAGTAATTACGGCCTAAACTGTTTCTGATTTCTTAATTGAGTCTATAAAGTTATGATGAACCCATTTTCTTCAATTTTATTTTGTCAACTTCCCTCATTTCTTCAAGCAACACTTACTATGCTATCTCCATTTCCGATGCTTGTTATCACCTGGAATGCTGATTGCCTCGTTGATGACTGATCTTGATCAAATGAAAGCGATAGACCCAAAGAGAGTTGTGGTGACACAGTTGGCACATTCTGGTTTACACTTAGATCTTCCAATTTGTATGAAGAATGCATAGGAGGAACAGGAACTGGCAGAATGTGCATCAGCATGTCCGACGCGTTATTCATCTGATCGCCTTGACCTTGAGTTATATTTTCCATCGACTGCTCAGGTTGTAGATGTAAGAAAACAGGAGCAACTGTCATCGGGAAAGGCACAACCGAGAATCCACTGATATTGGAGTTCTCTGCAGGAGGCAGAGACGATGGTGGTAGGATTGTCTGGGCTGCACTTTCTTGATTGCTTGACCCCTCTTTGATTTGCATTGCAGAAACCTAGCCATGAAATTAGAGAATTTGTGAACCATCTATCAACTATCAAATTCAATACAATAACAAACCAAGTCTTGTTCACAGTAAATTTGGAGTGTTTCCAAACTATCAAATTGACAAAACTTTGAAAATCAGTCCCCAATCCAAAGGCCCCTTAGCTCTTTGATCTTCAAGATCTTTGACCTTTTGCTATGAAAAAGTTTTAAGAACACCACAATCGTCAGTGCTTAAAACTCAGACCAGTGTGTGCTTACTTTTAAAACATAAGGGGAAATCATCTCTGTTTAAATAGAATGGTAATGCTATCACAAACTTTCTGAAGATAGTTTTCAGTGAGAACTAAGATGAAATGTATAAACTTATGGTTATTGGTTCATTAACATGAGATAATCAAATTAGCAATTTACCACAGCGTGAAGATGATGAATCAAACTAATATAAGATTGAATGATTTGTTTATGCATAAGAAGACTGGAAGACAAAAATGCATAGATCTAATCAATAAACTTACCGAGTCAGTGGTGATGTCAAAGAGACTAGAACGGCGGCGGCGACGATTGAGATTGTTCCGGCGAAGGAAGTATTTCTGGGCATGGCTAGCAACTTGGGTTGGCGTACGAGTCTTAACATAATTTCTAGAGATCCCTCTCCAGTCTCCTTTGCCAACCTTCTCCAATCCAATGAGAAATAGCCTGTGTTCCTCCTCTGTCCATGGGACTCCTAGCAGAAGAAGACAAACCAATACTTACACAGATCAAAATTGATGCAGCTAATTTGATTTTATAAAATTTGAAAAAAGACTCCCATAAATTGGAAGACTACTTTGACTAGGCGTTTAATTAAGATTTCTCCCAAATATCAAAGGCACTGCACTACTTTTGAAGTTACCTGGAACAGCTAGAATTAAGATTTGAAATCAGATTAAAAAGTTCTACTATTGATATCAACAATCTTCATGACAGATCAATAATTCAACTATTGTGATTAAGCTACTGGCATACTTTAAGCAACGAAATTATCTAACAAGACATTTATTGGAAAGGAAAATCAACATATACATAACTTGTATTCAGGCAAGCAAAAGTTGCTCCAAGAATTAATTTTTGAAAGAGCATCAATTGTCATCCGACCGAAATTAGCAAATCAATCAATCACTCCGTAATGAACAAAATTCACAACACGATTACACAATCAATTAAAACAGATTATTAAAAAATGATAATTGAACAGACAAGTAGATGATCGTTGATCAGAGATCTGACCTCGCTTGCGTTCTCGACAACCGTTGCCTGGGTGTGGCACGGCGTCATCGGCCGATGCATAACCATTCTCCCCCGGCGTCTTCAACAACTCAGTATCATTGTTATCACTGTTAGTGTTGTTGTTAGTCACCGGCTCGTATTGCGATAGATTGTTCATACTCACACTTTTCTCATGGGATCAACTGTTACTCTTACCCCAAACAACATAATCTCATCAGAGCCACCACCAACGCAACCGTTTCCGCCGCCATCAACACCGGTGGACGCCGACTCGCCGCTTGGACAAGACATTTTTATTTAATGTTATATTTTTGGGGTCTGGGGAAATATATATATAGATGGATGGAATTGAGAGATGTGAAGTTTTTACACAGCGATAAAAAACGTGAGAGTCGTACAATGTGGTGCTGGAAATAATATTATAGGTTAATTTCACAAGTGGTCACTGAAGTTTCAGTAAACGTACAAAACAGTTATTAAAGTTCAAAATTTTCTTTTTTATTTTTTTTCAAATGAACCAAAAATTTTCAAAAATTTTTTTTTTCAAAAATTTCAGTCACTCTATTATATTTTTAAAATGTTTAGATAATATTTCATCTCTAATTGATTAATTGTACACGCTATGTCATATATACAAATATTATGATTAATTTATGTCATATAGATTTAAGAACTATTTTAAATGAATTCGGCTTTACTTTTTAATTGAAATAGGAACATAAAATTGTAAAAATTAAGTTCGATTTTATTCAAATAACTTTTTAGATCCACGTGGCATAAATTTAGCAACACTGTTAATACATTAAAATAATAGGATCTTTAAAATAAAAATAAAAATAGAAATGAGAGATATGAATGTTTGGGAGACGGAATACGTAATTAACAACGATTAGAAATTTAAAGGAAAAATATCTTCGCGTCAAGTTGGAAATTTTCAAATTAATTTTTTATTCATTTCAAAAATTAATATGGCATATTTTCATTGGATGATATAAATTTTCATTAAATCATTAAATGATAATCATATTAACATATATTCATCATCCAATGAAAAAGTGATACATTATAATATCACTTAATAATGTCAATTTGAAATATCTATTTAACATTATTCATTAATTTTTTATTGAATAATGGAGTTGATTCATCTCCTTTCTTAGAAAATAAATTAATAATGTTGACTCAATTGAGCATAACAGACTTCTTCATAATTCTTTAAACATCACATCTGTGCGAAGACATAAAAGAATATAATTAGATCACAAAAGATATCCATAAAGAACACAAATGGAACACTTGATTGCATACATTATATTCTAATCTCAGGACATGCTAAGGTGCTTCTAAAAGATAGGTGCCAACCATACGGGCACTATCTTTGATGAGCTCTCTAGAAAAGTTCAGGTGTCATCCTTGAACAAAAAGAGCGAGTGTCAACTACATTTGGGAAGTGGGAGATTATGATCGAAAAAGTAATAGAGAACCTTTTTACGGAAGTTTTATTGTGCTCAATTAAAGGGTGAATGAGAGTAAATTAAAAGTGTTTTAAAGTGTTTTAAAGTAAAAGAGAAGAGAGAATGAGTGGAGGTGAGTGGTTGAGATTTGCGGATGTGATTGATTTAGGAGAGAGAAAAAAGTTGAAAAAAATAGAAAAAAGTGGAAAAAGTTGTTCCCATTCAGGCTTTAAGACTTGAAATTTATCAATTTTTTACGATTACTATAACCATTATTTCACCGGTCTTTTGCAATAACCATAGTCTATTATTTTGAACAGCCAATGTTATGTACACTGTGGATGCAAGAATGAGATTCTATTTTCTAATGCCTACTCGGTCGTTATTTTTTAATTCCTTATTTTCCCAGATATCGAGTCACTTTGTACCGACATCTAAAAGCGTAGGTCACTTAGTATCATTTAGTACTAAATAACAAACAAAATGTACAAATAGTGATATAATAATTTTATGACGGTTAATTTTTCGAGTAATGTAATACGTCAAAAATAAATTTTTGCTCTATACCTATATGTACCTGAAGCATGGTCATGAATACGATTTTGTCTTTTTAAGTGCATAATAATAGTAATTGGTTTATAAACAAACCACGAATGATCCAGTACACCCGAGAGTTAAAGCACTCTCGGGTGTTTTCTGGTCACATTTGACATCTGTTGGGAAAATTGAGACAAGATCCGGAATCAATACGGCGAGAAGTACTAATACTTCGAAATATTTTCCGGCGACGCCATTGGCCACAATTCAACATTCGATCATTTTTTGATCGCAAAAGGTATCACCGAAAAATTTTTTCGAACTGCTAGAACTTCGCCTCGCTATAATGGTTATGGATCTAGTCTTGATTTTCTTAACGGAGATCGAATATGACCCAAAAACACCTGCTGTGAAACATTTCTAAAACAAACCAATGAAACAATCTCCCCTTGTATTTGTTTGTAATTTTGTCAAATCTCATTCGAAGGACAAATAGATGCCACTAGTCTAATTAATTAATCAACTTAATTATTACAAGTGGGTTGATGAAACGCATCTCATCAAAAAGAAACCATAATCCGATCAAAAAAGAAAAACAAAAAAGGAAAGAAAGAACCCATAATGTTTTATAATTAACTGACAACCTTGTCTTAGATAAAGTTTGGATGATACAATTAAATAACTAATCTTCGAGATTTAGAACATGATTATGAAATGTTGGTTATTTTGATTCGACATCAAGTTTAGCGCCCGTAAGCCTATAAATTTTTATTAATTTTTACATATTTTTATATATTTTTTTCAACCTCACACTCTGACACGCCCCGCACCAAATTATCTCTAATAACTTGACACGTGGCGTGCGCCAACGATGGATGACAACTACGTGCCGGATCCATCGCTAAAGCAAACTGTAATTGTTTGATTTTACCTTAATTTGAATAATAAGAAAATATTTTGCGAAAAATTTGACAGAGTTTCCTCTATATTTTGGACATATCCATCATGTGAGAGATTTATTCCAAGCTCCAGACACGCAACCCAACATTTGCACAAATCTCATTTCAAATCAAGAATATTGAAACCTTTAGAAACAAGCCCAACCACCATAATTCAATATCAGTGTCGCTTTCCAAAACTCAAATGAGAACGATGTCGAAAAGAATTAATGAATAACTAATGAATAAACCAATAGATCTCTTCTTAAAAACTCTTTCTCAAATGAATGCGAGGTTTCAACTAAACGCTAGTAAATGAATGAATAAATAAATGAACCTACTAGCTAAATGGAAAAGTAATGGTAGTGGTGGTCAACAGGCGATCCAAGTTCTCACGCTAACCGCTTCACGATAAGAGAAACATTAGAAAATACGTGAATTTTGTAACCCAGTAAGTGGATAAGTTCACAAATATATGTAGTTTTCAAGCTAAAATATCTTCATAAAAATCTCTTTATCCAAACGCATAAATATCATAAATAATTGGAAACCATCGAGATAATACTAATAATCTGAAATTATTCTAATCGAACAAACATCGATTATACTTGTTTCAAACGGATTTTGTTTTCTAAATCAATTCAGAATTACAAATAATTTACTAAAAATAACATCAAAAGCACCAACGAGCAACAACACACTTGTGTAGAATACTCTCAATACACGTGGTGTGTCGCCCAAAATGTCCATTCATGCGAATATCGGTCAAATACGGGCGAGAAGCGGCAAAGGCTAAACACTGCATACCCACCCAAAGCCTATGTGTGTGCGAAAGTGGGTCCCAAAGACCTTTGTAATTCTGGTCATATACTGTGGAACACATCACGACAGTGTAGAGCGGGTAAAACTAACGAGTACTTTATGATGGTTTTAAAAGAATATTCACTGATCTTTTGAAAAGAAAACACTACTTAACAAAATCCACGATCTTGAAATATTTATTTATAATAGCATATCGTAATAATCTGAAAAACAAAATGACATTAGAATTTAAAACATGCTACTTTATGAAAATATGAATTTTTTCCACTCACGTAATACGAAATTCTGGCTTGGTTGCAGGCTTTCCTAATCGTCGCCACCACCGAAATAATAACAATAACGCTTCTAATTAAAATCTACACACTTGGTTTACCAACCCAATGCCTATCCACATTCAAATACTACGCGCAACATTACTAACCAATCCCTAATTACTCTATTCCATTACCTCATTCCTCTTCTTTTATCGATTTCACAATATTTCACGCCATCGAATCACCTAATCAATCACAAAATAAATTCAAATTTTCAAAGATCTGCAGAATGTAAATTTCAATCCACTTCATCACCCACTACTCAATTACCATCAATTCCACTTCAAAAATAATTAATTATGCCAAATAACATCTTAATAACACCAAATCAATCCAAAATAATGATAAATTTGAATCCCCAATTTCTATCGCAGAAACCCTAAAATTACATTCACTATTTACCTCGAATTTGATGAGATAAAATTAAAGAAATACACTTACCACGCAAAACCACAACGAATCCAAGCTTCCTCCTTCCTTTTCCCCCTTTTTTCCTTCTTTTCTTTTCTTTTTCTTTTCTTTTCTTTTTCTTACGCGTGACGGCCTCTGGTTTTCTTTTCGCTGCTGTTGAATTCTCACGCCAATGCCTTTTTCGTTTCCCATGTGTATATATTTTATATATATATATATATATATATATATATATATATAATTGCAACTTAGGTCCCTTTCTTTTAATTATGAGATTTAAGTTGGTCATTTGGCCCTTATTTACGTCCATAGCCCCCAAACTTTCAATTAAATCAATTAAATCCATAAACTTTCAATACGCCAAATTAAATCTCTTTAATAATTTGACTTTGACCCATGATTAACGGCTTTGACCGAATATTAGCTGAAATTTAAATAAATGAAAATTCGGGTCGTAACACACTCTCTTTTATTTTACATTCATATATTTCGTGGAACTTACATATACTGCGCAAATCCCCACCATTTAACTCCACTCATTCTCTTTCATATATTATATCAAAATTCAAAAATTCATTTTTACACTTACACTAACACGCGCTTAGTACAAGGCATATTAGGTCGATCATGGTAATATATACTGAGCATCGCTGACACTATACTAATTCAAATTACATTTAATACATATATAATTTTTACTTAAATATATTAAATATATTGAGATTTGAAGCGATTGATGTGTGAAATATTCAACAAATAAAATAAAATCATGAAAACATAAGATTGATAATTCCATCCGCAGATATTGTCAAATCAACAGGGTTTGTTCCGGTACACCCGAACTACAGCGCACCCAGGGTGATTTATGGTTTCATTGACTTTTATTTTGAAATCCGATATCAGATTCAAATTGAGTGCCACGACGCGGAGTTCCAATAATTCGAAAAAAATTTTTGCGATATTATAGTGCCCGGTCAAAGCTTTTTGTCATAATTTTGATACACCCGGATGTACCGAAATATTTCTAGTCACTCTAATATGTATAATACATCTTTAATCAATAATAATAATCATTGCTTTCAAAATAATAATAATAATCCCCTCAGAAAATATTTTCACATCTAATTCTCATAAAGCCTAGAGAATAGTTTTTGACTGGACAATCAATAAAGCATCAGTGATTAAAGTTGGTAAAGTTAGGATAGGATTAAAGTGTAATAAGTGATAAGTTAAATGACGTATTAGAAAAATATTTTTATATTTTACTTTTCCAATAATATTAATTGATATTTTCTTAATTATTATGAGAAAATTAATAAGTCTATCTTTGTGGAACGGAGGGAGTATTACCTACGTCCAAAGTATAAGCCACATTCCTTTTAAAGATATAATTAAAATATTAATTATCTTATATACTCTTATTTAATGTATATTGTTATCACCAAAATATATTAGTTGAAATAAAAAATTTAATAAATGAAATAGCATATTAGTAAAATAATTTTAAGTTTTATTTTTCAACACAATATGAATATATTTTTCTTAATTTTTATGAAAATAAAAATGAATTATATTTATGAGACGAAAAGAGCAGAAGTTCTGTGACTCATCTATATATTAATAAAATGAGACCATTTTCCCTCCAAAAGTTTTATTTTTATGAATTAAAAAAATAAAATTTAATTGTAAAAGGATAATTACAAATTTGCAACTCAATCTTTCCTTCCTCTTCTAGAATTCGAACTCTTATATATCTCCCATATAATATGAGGTCATTTTTCCGCGAAAAGTTTCATTTTCTGAATTAAAAAAATAAAATTTAATTGTAAAATCACGCTTCGGATAATCACAAATCTGCAACTCAATCTTCCATTTCTCTTCTAGAATTTGAACTCTTATATATCTCCCCGTGCAACGCACGGGAGAAAATACTAGTATCCAAAAAACCACACTACTAAAAAAATTGAAATATATTGTAATTATTTTAAATAAAAAATGGAACACAAAGCTATTTATTAGTAATATTTGTTGATAATAAACAATTTTAGTTTCACTTTATTGGCATATTCTCACAAAATTGGATTGTGTTTTAATTTACTGCAGAAATTGATAATCATATATTTAACTGCCATAGGTACAACATTACACATCAACAATTATTTTCTTAGAATTCTTATATTGATCAACGTGATACAATCTATATCTATATATTAATAAAATAATGTCAGTTTCCCGCTCAATCTTATAATTTTCAGAATTAAAAAATACTATTTTATTTATATTTCTCACTCAAGCACAAATACCTAATTTTCAACCCATGCATAATCTCCCGTTATTATCACCCCTGATCTATTGATAGAATCACTCCTGGAAGTGGAGTCCCAATCTAATTAAATTATTCTTTCTTATACTATTTACCATGAAAAAAAGGAAAATATGTTATTATAATTTTTATTTTACACATATTTTAAATTATAACTTGGTCATAAATCTCTCCGTGTAGCACACGGGCACACGGGAGAAAATACTAATTTATATAATACTAACCTTATGCTTGTCTATTTTTTTCACACAAATTAAGAAATTTGTAATTAATATAATTTAAAAATAAGTCTTACAAATATTTTTAAAAAATTAAAAATTTTACTATGGGTGAGTAAATGTGGCTTATGGTCCAGTATTGGTTGAGCATATTCCCACTTGCTTCCATTAGTTTCAAGATAGAATAAGACAGCGGCCGTGCACATAAATATATTTTCTATTAAAGGGATAAACCAAAGATAATATATTTATTTTCTCGGCACAGTTTTTTATTTGTAAGTATCGAAATTAATTAATTAATTAATATCTCTTTCTTCAGAATAAGTTTGAATAACTTTTTATGTTGACGCGTTATTAATTTGGAAGTAACTAAAGTAGTGATCAAATAAATTTTTACGGACTTCATTAACTGAATTAATAATATTATTCAAAAAAAAGTGAATTAATAATAGGTAAAATATATTAACACTACATTTTTTTACTAAAGACACCACATTTTAATTCTATTAAGAGCTCGTAACTTTTAATTATTTTTGCATTTGAGTCCTAATTATTTTTCGTTGCATTTTTATCAACATTTTCATTATTTACAATGTTTGTTATTTCCACTTTTTCTTCAAGAGATTCATTAAATATTTAAAAGTATTGTAAAAATATAATATCATACTTTTTAAATCTTTATTCTTTTTCTTACTTATAATATATTTAGTAGTTGTTTTAGCTAAATTTTCAGAGAAAATTATGACTAGATATGATATTTATTAATATTGATGGAAGATTTGAGAACAAAATTTTAAGGAAGAAAATTTGGAATCAAAATGTAAATAGAAGAAAAGATGAAACAAAGTTAACAAAATTCAAATGTGATATGATTATCAAAAATTGTGGTGTCAATATAACCAAGGTTAATGATAATGTATATTGATAATTACTTTCTTGGAGTTTCACTTTTGCCGTGGACATTGACTGATTTTTAATTTTCCCTTTCCCCTTTTTTTTTTCTTTTTCTTTTTTTCGTAAGGTTTCTTTTTGTGATTTTGATGTAACATTTCATAATCGCATGCAAATATTTACTTTTCATATGTTCCTATAACAATAATAAAGCCCCTGACAATCAATTATTTTTATTATTTTTTATCATTTTTTATTCATTATTTCTTTGCTTTAAATCAATCACATCTACATATTTCGTCATATCCACAAATCTCCAACATTCAACTCTACTCATTTTTTCTCATTTTTTTAATATTAAAATCCATTAAAAACTATTAAAAATCAACCCCTATTATCCACAAAGATAAAAAAGGTATATCTTCCTCACGAAGAAATTAATTATACTTCAATCTTTTTATAGATTAGTTGATATTTGCATCGTTAAATTTAATTGAATATGCACAATGTAAGAAATAAATTGTGTTTTCTCAAAAAAAAAAATAAAAAGAAAAGAAAAGAAAACTATTAAAGTGTATAAAATTCTTGTTTATTGTGAAATTTAATCAAATGTGATTGTGAAATAAAAGTAAGATAGACTTTTTTATGCAAACATAATGCGGAAGAACTTTTCAAAAAGTATCTAATCGATTCAATTTCTTAATCTCAAAGGGTAATTGTAGGGAGATATTTTTTATTGGTATTTTTAAGTGATGTGGTAATCTGATATTTAATTATTAGGTGATAAAGATGTGTTTTGGATATACATTATTATTGTTAGTCACTGAAAAAAAATGACATTTCATAATATCATTTAAAAATACGAATAAAAAATATTTCCCCTATAAAAATTTACTTAAATGCCTATAAAAAATGTCTCCCTAAAAAGGTTTAAGTAACAATGCATGCTTTTATTTGTGGCTTCATCACTAACATTTGCAATTGAATATTTTGAAAAACGATGACCATTCTTCATTGACTTACAATGCAGTCCATTGAATTATCATGATTTATGTTATGAATATAGTAATAATATTAATATAATATAATTAATGAGGGAAGTGAGGAAATAAATTATTATATTTTATTTATGTGAATGACTATTATACCTTGATTTAAATTACGTAATTACGATTACGCTTAATTTGCTTCCTATAAATAGAACGATTATTAATGAAATTCATTCGTGAATTCCTTATAATTCATTCTCTCTAAATTCTACATTATTTCTATACTTTTATAACACGTTATCAAAGACGAGTCTCTAACCTTTTGAGTAATAAAAAGGAGTATGCCTACACTGATTGCATCTTATAGATGATCTTCAGACTAAACCTGATTATTACAATTTGAAATACTCAATTTTTAACGAAATCTATATAATTATAAGCCAAATTCTCTCCAATTTTCAAAAATATCAAGCATGATATTTTCTCTCTGCTTCAAATTTTCTATAACTCTATAACACTGCCTCTTGTATTATAGCTCCCATTTTACTCCCTGCTCTTGACCTCTCACATCTCACATCCCATTTTCACTCCTATATATATATATATATATACAGTATACATACAAAACACATAACATTAGAAGAATTTGAGAATGGTCATGTGGAGAAAGCCTTCAACATTAAAGTACATGTTCATCACACCACAAGGCCAGGTTAAAAATCCAAAGTTTGTAGAGGGAGTTTTGTCTCAGATTAACTGAGGAAGAACATATTGTTATGGGCTGTCAAAGTGGGGAGGTATATAATATATATATATATTATATTATATTATATTACTTTATAATATAATAATATATTAAATTATAACATTCGTTTTCTCGAGATATAAGGAGCATACATTATCAAAATCAAATTTTCTCGACTCCATTATACTGATTCAACGAGATCTTCGATTTGACACCAATATTGATAAGGTAAACTTTTCAAAATTTACAAATCAAGACTCAACTTTTGAAAAGCTACAAAAGGTCCTTAGACTTGTGAATATTTACTTATTAATGCTTATAATGTCAAAACTTTATAAAGAAATATGTGCAAATACGCACGCTGTGTAGCAGCGGCCACAAGAATAGCAGGCTGACGAGTATGTATTAATGTTTTATAAAGAAATATGTGTAGCGCCACGCACTGCGCTGCCGCAGAATGTATTTGGCGGCAGCAGATATTTCAATTTACGATCGTTACTTTGGCGATAATTATATTTTGAAGAAATAGTTAGAACAAATTTGATTCTATAGATATTTAAGCCTGCACTTTATTTATCATAATTTAAATATGCAATACCTCCTCTGCACGATTTATGGGTTCAACCATCACTAAACTAAGATTTTATATATTTATGCACTTTATATGCTAAGTGAAGAGTAATACCTTCTACTAAAGCATTGCACTTACCCACGAAGAAGTAGTTAAATGTTATGCAATTTAATTCTCGCGATTTAAATTCCAGTAAATTTATATTTATTGCAATAATTCCCATAAGGTATGTTCGAAGCCACCTATTGGAGGAAATTTAATTTCTACAATTTAAATTTACGACTTTAAATTCCAGATATATTTCCAATGTGGTGAGTTATATCACACGATTGGTATGAATATTTTCAATGTGGTGGGATATACTGTGCGTTTAGAATACTTATTACAAATGTGGTTGGATTAAACCCCACAATTGGATAACGATTTATATATGTTCGATATGAATATTCTATTGATATTAAAGAAGGATTTGAGCAAGTGATGCGAGAATTTAGCAGTTGTATGTATTGATGAAATGAAATTGCTCAAAGAATCCCATTGTAATAAAAGAGAAAGAAAATATACAGTGGTGAAAAATCTCATTATGAGATTAGTATATTGTAATTATGATGAGAAATGCTCTTAAAGAAGCATTTAATAAAGGAATATTCACTTTCCACGCCTATTGAATATTGATGGAGAAATTGAGTAAGTGGTATCTCAAGTTACCATTGGATAAATAAAATGCTCAATAGATCCTATGTTGATAAATCAAAGAAAATATATCGCATGGAGAGATTATATGAATAATCTCATCGATGATATGAGATTGTATTAATATGAGAATAAAATGCTCTTGAAGAAGCACATAATCACTAGATTTACGTATTTGAATAAAGCTGATATGATATTATTATTATTACTCGAGGAAGAAGTACAAAACAAACTGTGGAACATATTGAGAATATCAAAGATGGCAATAGACACTCGAAAATATAAAATGCGAAAAGAAAATACATATTGAACCCATAAATGAAGGGTGCGTTTCGAGTATAAATACCCGTAATTCTCGCCACCACCAACATCGTGGTTCATAGTGAGATATTTAAAAGGATCCGAATTTCTTTTTTCGCTTGACACCAAAGTGTCTGTGGCCGCGGACATGAGGCTTCCATGCATTCTTGAACATATGCATGAAATTTGATAAGTAGTTCATCAACAAAGACTAGCGAGAAATAAGTATTTTTCTTGCTAAATGAGAGATAAACTTATTATCTACACTCGATCTAGAACGCTAGTAAGCCATCAAAGAAATTGTTAATATTCAACAAACCTATTGGTTTGACATGAAAGTTCCTTGTACAACGCAGGCTATATTGAATATTTCCTCCAGTGTTGTAGCCGCTGGAAGGACAATGAAACCATCACTATTATTCATCATATACATCATGCAGATTGTGGATGGATTGCATGTAGCACCAACCTGCCGGACCCATGGTAGATGGGCTCCAATTCGGTATTAGATCCAACTAAATGGAAAGATATTCGAAACTCTTATTCCCATGATGATGCAGCCATTATAAGTCTAGCTAAAAGTTTGTTGTTGGTTCCTCCATATAGTATATTGATTTCTTGTCTCCTAACTCTTTTAAGTCGGGTTTGCCATATCCACATATTGGATATGACCTACCAATTTAGATCCACCAAGAATACATACGGTTTTAATCATGCGAGGTAAAGGCCGACTTTGTATGAGATGATTCTAAAATCTCCATATCCATCTCTACTCCTATCTCTCTTTTGCACTATACTTTTTAATGTATGAACATGAGAGATATATGAATCTCTCTATTTAAAGAAAAATTTTCAAACCAATAATTGATTGTACTATTTACTTTTGACAAATATGAAAGAGAAAAGGCAGAAAAATTTTAGTGAAATGACATATACCGTTTAAGTGATTGAAAATATAATATATATACATATATATATCTTAAAAATTGAAAAACAATATTTACAATTACAAGAAAAACATTGATCTTCGTTATTACACCGAGCTTCCTTACATTAATATGAGAAAATTATTATACTAAAATTTTCTACTAAATTTACAACCTGGATCTTTTAAAGTAAGTATTTCAAGATTATAAAGTATTTGTTGATCTTTAAATTTGGCCCGTATAAGGCCATCAACTCACATTGCACGTGTCCACTAGGATGTGTCTCAAGAGCATTGAATATCATCCAAATGCTCCTTACTCAATCCATCCTTAATGAATGCTATCTTATCTTCTCTACATTAGACACGCACTTCACAGATTTACATGAGTGTCACATGTCCACCGAAAGCACATTTGTAGCACCCTCCTAATCTTTTTTGCTCTCCGCTTTCTTTGAAAACTACTTTACCCATACTGTGCATGTATTTAGAAGGAATCGAAACCTCACGGATAATCGAACCTTTGCTTTCAATTAAACATCGAACATCTCCTGGGATGCCCTTATTCATTAGCATCCTCAACCTTTCGAGTCTACCTCGATAAATTCTTTTTAGAATTTTGACTCAGAATGATGGATAGTATTTTCAAGATTTGAGAGCATATGATCCATTATAAGATATGGACTCTTATTAGGATGAATTTTGCAATAATTTTGATGATCTATTTATAGAATACGACGGGTATGAGATACGACTCGCGTTAAAATAGTAACATGAAACGATGCAGTAAAGCGTAAGAGCTAAGACTCAGCTTGAACAGAGCGAGATATGATGCGTATGAAGCGTAGAATCAGTGTTTACAAAGAGAGTAGACAATAATTCCACCCAGAAACATGATGGAATATGTCGCATGAAGCTATACATATGATGAAAGTAATAAATCATGTTGAGCACTATACAGGATACTAGTGAAATCGATATAAGAATTTATTGAACTAAAAGTTCAATAATACTCGTTGCGAACCTGACCATCGGTTTAAATAATTATTGAAATCAATATTTCAAGTGAAGAATTAAAAGAATTCTTCAATGATTATTCTCGATAAATGATGAAATCATTACTAGCCAATATTGGGAATAAATCTCAAATATATCTGGAATAAAGGATGAGAAATATGGGCCCACTCATCCTCCATGTGACTACTAGATATTATGATATGGATCCACTAGATAGTCACATGTGTATATGATTCGTAATTTGAAATTTATTTAAATATTTGCTCACTGATATGAGCATGATTTCCAGATTTAATGATAAAGCTAAGAAATGCGATATCCCAATACTTGAATAAATCCACGAAGGATTGAGTATGCATACAAGTGGGATATTATGTGGCAAATTATTTACAAGTCCTCCAATAAATTGCCAATATCGAGAATAGAATCTGAAACTATATAAATTCCGATATTAAATTTGAATTTGAGAACATATATGAGTTTTAGTGTTCTAAATTTTCTTAGCATGAGGGGGAGTATTAAATGAAATGATATGTGAAATGCATCATACTATATCCTCGAATTAAAATATGAACTTGAAGTTCAAAGATGTATAAAGATGCTTTAACAATCACATATATCAGCTAAGATGCTTTGATAAGTTAGCACGCTGTTGAAGCTGATATATTATGAGATTTCCCAATCATATATATCAAGCAAATTATTAAAGATGGTCTTAATATCAGAGGCATATACTCTTGAAGAGTATATAGACATAACTATATTGTGTAATCCTACAAGAGGATTGATAATGAGATATCTCGATAAGTTATGTCGATATGGGGAAAGAAATAAAATTGAAAGTGTCGACACACTATGAAAAGATAGCGCTACATACTATCAATAATAAGTGAGGATATTAAAAATCCATAAAATGCCAATAAAAATATATGCCTTATGATTAAAGTGTTCATGCACGGGTTTAATGAGAAATGAGAATGAAACTCTTGAAGAGGTTTCAAATGTATTATTGTATCGGGCATGCACGCTCAAAAATATCTACATTTATATTGTTGAGAAATTCATATCCAGTACTCTTTTCCTCGATTGATGTTTTTGTCCCAAAGCCAGTTTTTCTCAAACAAAGTTTTTAATGAAAGGCAGCCCAATCTCAACTACTATGAAATCTCTAGAAGAGATTTAGGTATATATTTCGATATAGTGAGAAATGAGATCAAGCATTGATTGCATATATACACTAAATATAACATGATATTGTATAACATCTAAAATTTCATTCACGTGGAAATGAATGAAGAGTATGAACCAATGTATATGATACTCATACAAATCTATGAAATATTTGAAATGCTCAAAGATACTTGTATAAAATCGCGTTGCACTCTTTTTCCCTCGGAGAGTTTTATCCCATCGGTTTCTTAGCAAGGTTTTTAATGAGACAACATTAAAGGCGATTCACATGAATAACGACTCTTTTCCTTCATTGGATTTTTCCCCTTTGGGTTTTTCCTAATAAGGTTTTTAACGAGGCATATTCATGGTATATTGAGGACAACAAAAGAAATCGACATACGTTGTATCTATTGGATCAACTCATAATAGAGACAATGCTTTAGATCCAAACAATGATGATATTGAAATCCTTTACCGTAAAGGATATCGGTCCTCAAGATATGAAATCGACGAGTAATTGTACTCTTTTCCTTCGATCAGTTTTTTCCTCTTTGGGTTTTTTCTTGAAAGGTTTTAGAGCGACGTGAATACTCTTATACCGCTGATAGATATCGGAGCAATGTTTTGATTAAGAAGATATAACCACTCCAAACTATCCTGCACCTGGTTTGAAGTTTTTTTCCCACCGCTTTTTCTCCAAACAAGTTTGAAGACATTTGTATTAATAAATATCGTGAGGGAGTGTTATGAATATAGAATAATATTAATATAATATAATTAATGAGGGAAGTGAGGAAATAAATTATTATATTTTATTTATGTGAATGACTATTATACCCTTGATGAAATTATGTAATTACGATTGTCTTAATTCTAAGCTTCATATAAATAGAACTTCAGTTATTAATTAAATTAAATTCGCATAATTCCTTTATAATTCATTCTCTCTAAATTCTCTCTATTATTTCTATACTTTTATAACAATTTATAAATAATTTAAAGTATTCAAACATTAATGATTTTGTTAGTACTTTTCATTTATTTATTGCTATTAAACGTTGGTATTAATTTATATCAAGATATAATTAAAATTCTAAGAAAAACAAGATATTCATGTCAAGTCTAAAGAAAAGAATGTATATATGATGTAATTTTAACTTTTAACTTTTCACAAATCCACGTCGAAAGAGCTCAATCTATACTGTTTAGTATGTTATAACCTTTTTCTACTATAATTATACGTTCATCAAGACAATATATATATATATTTCTTTTCTACTAAAAAATGCTTTGCAAAATAAATTCAGGAGTGCAGCAATTTATGTAACACGACTCTTGTGTCAAAACGAACTTTCCGGTTATTCAAATTTTACAATAACATCACACAAGCCGAACAAATTCCCCCATCACCGAATTGATGCATATATGCTTAATTAATGACATTGTGATCATAGAATAGACAGGGACGATTACGCCAATCTTAATTGAAGATTCATCATAAATCATAATATGGTTATTAAAGTTCAAAAATTTTGTATAGATCATTCGAATATACTTAAACTTTCACTACAGTGATTTTGTAAGATTTCTAAGAGAAACAATGTTATGTCACCTTTATATGTACAAACTGCACATACGGTATTGTCTACGATTGTGATAAATTTATACCATGTGAACCTTACAAACAATTTAAATTGAATCACATCAGATACTACCCTCATATATTTAAACATTGTACAAGCAAGAACAAACAAATTTATTCCAAGATTCGTATGGCACAAATCTGATGCAATCGTAGATTGTGTGGGCGCCATAGATGCACTTAACACTGGCATGTAATCCTTGCCCCATTAGAAATCTTACAAAGAAAATGTTTCTGAAAATTCAAGCACATTTGAGTTACTATAAATTTCAAATGTATAAACTTCAATAACGCTATTTTGTAATTTTGTAGAAACAAAAATGTCTATAATTGAAATTAACATTAAAATATTGGTTCCAAAAAGCATGAGGTTGAACAAGCACCAAGATTGGGCTATCCCGCTGCACTTTGCATAAAAGGTGAATTGGGTCTCCATCCACCGATCCACTGAATCTAATCTTGTTACACAAAAAGACATTTCAAATGCATAAAACCTGTAAAGTTGTGAAATCAACCACAAGGAATTATATTATTATATTATTATTATTAGGTATGAGGATTGAGATAGATAATTAGCATACCTTTATGCGCACGCAAGATGCAGCCCACAAGATTCTAAAACGACACGTGGTACCATTAAATGATCTCATCAAAGGACAAAATAGGAATCTACAGAAATGATCAAGAGCGGTAGCCAGAATTCTGGCGCTATCACGCTATGTTTCTGTCGATTTCGATTGAAATCCGGGACAATCTGGATTATTGTGACGAGACGAAGCTCCGGTAATTTTTTCAAAAATTTTGTAATATCGTTGGATGCCGTGGGGCCGGTCAAACTTTTTGGCCAAATTTAAGCCTAAATTTTTGCCAAAAGTTTGACCGGACACCACGGTATCCAATTTTTTGCCAAAAATTATGAAAAAATTACTGGAGCTCCGTTTCGTCGTGCTGAATCCAGATCTGATCTCGGATTTCAAGAGGTCGTACGGGACCGAAAATGACGCGGTAGTGGCATAACTATGGCACTACTGTCTGCACTTGAACATTTCTGCAAAAATCTTTGGAATTTTACGTCTCAACAAAAATTTAAGCATTATATTTCAAAAATAATGTTATTTCAAGTTGATTACAAAAATCAAGTGATCAGGTTATGAAAATTATAAGAAATTAGGTGTCCGATTTTAGAGTTTAAGGTTTGAGTGTGTAGTAATTAGATCACATGGGTAAGGGATTCCATCACATGTGCAACGGATTCCGTTACACGTGTAACGGATTTCATTAATTATTCGTCGTGATGGATACTGTACAATAATCCACCATATATAAATGTAATGTTCGTTATAATATTGGACGATAATAATAGATTTAACGATAGTGGTCGAATTGATGACACGATTCAATGACTGTGAGTGAACTACACACCCCAACCGTAGACATGTGTTTTTGTAAATAATCTATAAACACTTAATTTTTTAATTTTAAAAATTAAAAATCATATTTTTCCTAACAACCTCAAAAACTCATAATACTTGTGTGCTCAGTTGCGAATGAGTCCAAGCCCACGGGAGCCCAATTCATGGATTGACAGTTCGCAAGTGGTGGTAGTGTTTCATTGGCCTGTTCAGACCCAATCACATGGTCGTTAGTATTTGGACATAAACATCAATCAAGACTCATAGGATGAATTTGTGATTTTTCAAAGTCAAAGTGATCAAACTAACTATGCCAGTCATGCTTAAACTGGCCCGATCCGTCGCCCATTACAGATTACACAAGCGCCAAAACAACCCTCTCACTCTCTCCTCTTATTCTCCGTCTTTCAATATGTGAAAACTAGAGATATCAATGAGTGGGATCTAACTCTATCAGTTTGGATTGAGCTTAATTGAGTTGAATCGGACTTTAAAAAAGACAGTACAGCCTCTTCGAAAACTAGGCTTAACTCACACTTTAGCGAGTTGGAAATTTCAATTTCTTCTCGATTTGCTTGTAAAATGTGTGGTTTGAGCATATTTTGTAAAGTAAATTAATTTTTTATAAAAAAATGTAATTATTAAGCTCCCCAAACTGCCTTGGACTCGGCTTGGGTCAAAGCCAAGCTTGAGGCTTGACCGTGAGCAAGGTTGTGTTTTTTAACAGCAAGCTGAGCCCGACTTGACTCATGCATGGTTATAAGTTTCATCTAGCTATTCAAGAGCATATTTAGGGTCCTAAATTAAGTGAGATTTGCACCTATCCGGGCAAAAGGGTGAGAAATTCTATTATCAAGAATATGGAACTTTCTGTATAGTCGTATAGATCATCTATGCAGATATGTGTATTTTCTAGACAGTTCATTTGTGCAGATAAACCTATCTGTCTAGACATGTCTATGTCTAAATATATTTATATATGCAATTATGTGTTAAAATGAGAGTAAAATGGAACTATCAATGAGATTATACTTGTCTAGATGAAAACCGTCAAGAGTTGCAAACTATCATATTTGTGTATTGAGAATATACCATCTTGACAACTCATATGTTCAATATGTGAAATGCCTAGATTGTATACTTTTACTAGATAGTTTAACTATGCATCTAGTGCAATTGGAAATGATAAATCCAATTTTTGGGTGATAAAAAGTACAAGTATTTATGTGTTGATAGTAACAGGGCATGAGAAATAATTAATGAGGTGAGATAGGATAAGGAGGATATTGTAGTCCAACTACATTAAAATGAGACAAATTGGTCATTAATATTATTTTGAGACATTTTTGGTATTAGGTATTTATAATTAGACATTTTAGTAAAAAAATCTTTAACCAAAGTTGTAACATGTAACAATTGTACCCTATATAGAGGCTCAACAAAAAAAGTACGTCATTTCATATAGAGCAATGCTAAAAGTATAATAAATTGATATAATCAATTAGTACAATCCTCTAATAATAATGGGGTGGACCCAATCACTATAAAAGGGGTAAAATGGTATTTTATCAATTTCTATTAGATATTGTACCTAGATATTGTACCAATTTGTTAAATCTTTAACATTATTCTTTTGTACATTATGCTACAATACTTAGGGTTTGCTTGATAGAGATTATCCAAAAAAGATTTTTCAAAGTAAATAAAATGTATTACAAAATATAAAAAAAAAATTATCAAAATTAATGTAAGTGCGAAAATGATGACGGCAAAAATAATTTTTTGTGTATAAATTCCATCCAAAGAACTCTTATTTAGGTGGGGAAATATGATTCCAAAAAGAATTTTTCTCATAAATTAATTCAACTACATGTTTTTTATGGGGAACTACAGTTTTATTAATGTGATAGTTTTTCTTTTTTTTTTTTTAAACCAACTTTACAAGACATTCACAAATTATTATTTTCTTAAGAATACCTTAAATTAAATAATATAAAAATAAAAAAATTAATTAAAAAAAAGAATTTCACATCAATAAAATTACAGTAAAAAATAAAAATCAGGCACAACTTCACTACTTCAGTCAAACTATTTAACACTATTCACCAACCGAACAGTGTGAATGTGTGAATAATGTGGCCAGGAAAACCCTCCGTGGGCCCATGTTATATTTTCCCTCCAAAAGCAGTTCCATGCACCTGACCACGTGTCACCACTCTGTTGCACCACGTCAGCTGTCCGCACGCCCCTGGTGGGCCCTTATTACTGGCGCAGTCGAAAACCAAACCGCCCCGAGAGTGATATATAGTGGCACTCTCGTAAATGAATTCCTCAGCAGGGTCAAATCAGTAGTCTCGACCAAACAGGCGTTTCAGTTTGTAACAGACAGCTGTTTTTTGGAAGAAAAACCAGAAATACAAGTCTTTTGTTCGAAAAAACCTTAAACGAACTTTTCTGGTTTTTGAGGAAATCAGTCAAATGGAAGCTGTCGAGGTAAATTTCGCCGCCTCATTCGATAAAATCCGCCGCCGATAACCACTATCTGACCGGCAGCATAGCTACTTCAAATTTTTAACGAACTACCTTGTGATTCCCTCTAATCGTTTTTCAGCATTTTACCCACCGTTTTTTGAAGGGTTCGATTTTGATGCTAAAATGGGTTTTATTTTTACTCGTTTTGAGCTATATCTGCGTCTTTTACTTCTGTTCTGCGTGTTTTCGTGAATGTATGTTTTTACTTGTTCGTCAGTGGTTTTTATTAAAATTTCGTGACGTCTTCTGTTGTTGAGGAAATCGGTGAATGGATACCATCGGGGTAAGTTTTCGCGACCCATTTGATGAATTCTGCCACCGATGACCACCGTCTCTGCGGCGGCTCAACCAGTTTATTTCCGAACAAACCACCAACTACCCAACTGATTCCGATTTTTTTATGGCTTTTTTCCCCCAACTTTTTCTTTGCCTCTAAATTCGATTTTACATAACAATGGGGTTTGATGGTAATCTTGTTTGAGCTGGTAGAATTCTGGTTCTCTCCGTTTTTCTAGAATGTACGTTTTATTTGGTTACTTTTGTGTATGTTGAAATTCCCTCACTTGGGTTCTTGTTAGAGAGATTGAATTTTGATTTCTAATCATCTTTCTTTACATCTTTAACTCTTGATTAACTTGATTATCACTGTATGCGGGCTATATGGTGTTTTGAAATTTCTCAAGAAGATTTAGGTTTTCAGAAGATGATGGTATATTTTGTTTTCATTTACTCCAATGTAGGAGACATAGTTATTTTCTGGTTGATGGTTTTTGTTGCTTACTTGCTGCTTTTAATGTTGAAGTCTGAAAAATGGGAGTACATTTTGTTATTTCTTGAGCATTGATTTGAGTTTCCATATAATTTGTTTTTTATCCTGTTGGGTGCAGAGATTGACGGCGTTGAAGAAGGTATATACAGATATGATGTTGAATACTGCAAAGGAAGCAGCTTCGAGGATCATGGCATCGGAGAGGAAGGCAGCCCAGTATAAGTACGAGCTGGAGTTTGCGAAAGGGGAGGGGGTGCGACTGCTGATGCGCCTCAAACAAATGATGGACTCTAAGGTAAATAAATGGTTTTTGAATTATGTGACTTAGTTGAGAATCAGTCTTAAAATATTCATATATTTGGATGCCCATGTATCTTTCTTTCTGCTTTCTGTTGGAGCTCCTGATTGGTTGATGGAATGTCTTCCAACTATTACAACATTATAGGACTGTTGAAAAGTTCATTATCTGTTTACATCTTTTGTTTTGTTGACTGATACTTGTTTCCTGGTGGCAACTCATTTGTTCAATTGTGTTTCTTCAACATTTGTTAGTGTGACGAGATTTTGAAATGGTGTAATATGCTTGCAAGAAACCTTTGTTATTTGTTCTGGCACCAAAAGAACTGCTATTGTACATTACTACATTTCTTTCCAGTGGTCATATTTGTATTGCCAAATAGCATGAACCTACTATAATTTTCATGGAACACGTGTTTTTTGGTATGTTGAGTTGATAGTTATTCATCAAAAGTTTTATTTTGTGAAACCATTGATTGTAATAATGGTAAACTAATCATGTTAAGCTGTACAATGGCATGAAGATGCTACGAACATGGATTATGGGTTTTTTGAATGTTGGTTTGACTGTTATTTGTCTATTATCTCATTCTGTGGAACCATATGGTGGAAATAATGGCGAACTAATCATAAGAAACTGTCATATGGCATGATTCGGTTATGAATTTACATGGGTCATATGCTCTTTTATTTTATTTTTTTAATTGACTGTTCTTTATCTGGCACCGCCTTTTGTGGAGTGGAGTGTTTTAGATGGGATTAATGGCTACCAATCATTTAAACTGAAAAATGCATGGTGCTGTTACAAATTTTCATTAACCCACGTGTATCTTCAATATGTTTTTCTGACCATGATTAATATAGTGTTGGCTTTCGTTGGAAGCTTTCAAGTGGAAGTAACGGCCTACTAATCAAATTAAATAGTCAAATGGCATGACTTTGGCTATTCATATTAAATAGTTAAATGTCATGACATTCAGCTACGGACAATGGCTGTGTTTTCTTTTCATGTTTTTTATGTTGGTTTGACCGTTATTTGTCTAGCGGGGTCTTTTTTGTAATTGAGCGGTGGAAATAATGGTCAACTGATCATATTAAACTGTTAAATTGCATGATACTTGTACGAATTTGCATGGACTATATGTATTTATTTTGTATGTTGGTTTGGCCATCATGCATCCAAAACTACCATTTATGAAACATGATTGGTGGAATTGTGGGTGGACTAATCATATAGAACTGACAACACGTGTTTTTTACGTTTTATGACCATTATTCATTTTGCACCGCCTTTTATGGAAGTGTGTGATGGAAATGACTATAAATTAAACATATTAATGGCCACATGGCATGACATGCTATGAATTTACATGGACCATGTGTTTGTTTTATACGTTGATTTTACCATATAATTCATCTAGCACAGCCTGGTGAAACATGTTTGCGGGAAGAAACAATTATCTAATCATACTAAAACTGTCAAATGCATGACACCGTTTCATATTTGCATGGACCGAATTTGTATTTAATATGTTGTTTTCACTATCACTCATCTAGTGTTTCCTTTAGTGGAACCGTGTAGTGGACTTATTGGTTAACTTATCATTGCATTCATCCTTATACGTAGTGTTTTTAAGTGATCATAATTGCTTCTCGTACATTTAATATGCTATAACGTGCTCATATTTGAAGCAATTTAGGTAGGTATAATACACAAATGGAAGTTATTTTAAGACATAAATCTACCCTCCAATCTCCATCTTTTGCAAAAACAAGATGTTATTGTTTCGCAATCTGTTATATTAGAAATCTTGGTATTAGTTCTATACATATTTTTAAATTCCTTCGTCGTAGTGAGTCATACCATGAAAATCTTTGGTCCATTGTCGTCATTTGCATTTCCTTGGGCCATAGGAGTGAGTAATCACTTCTATTGAGGATAATAGTTGAATGATAAAAAATAGAACTGATCTAAAAACTTAAACTTTTAGATCAGATGGTTCCACAACTCTAATATGGTATCAGAGCAGGCAAAAGTCATGAGTTTGAATCTCACCACTGTCCATTTAAAAATGAATTTTGCACATATTAGGCTTTGTTTGGGGGAAAAAAATCCCACTTATACGTGAGAGGGCTTGTTGAGAATAATAGTTAAATGACAAAAAAGGGAGCCGATCTAGTAGCTTAAACTTTTAGTTTATATGGTTCCACAACTTTAACAACTTCTAATGAACTCTTTCTCTTAGGTTAGAGAACGCTAGCAAATCGAGTCCTATAGCAGAATGTCAATTATGAAAGGAGTGATTTTGTCTCCTCTACCACTCATATAAGTGCAATCCTAATTAATCAACACTTTGGATAAATTCAGATCAAGTTTGGCTAGGCCGGAGAAAGTATACATCTGAGTAAACAAGTAAGTCCCAAAATGAACAATTTTTAAATTGATGAAAGTTGTAAGTAAGTAACTTGTGGTAATAGCAAGTTAAGGATTAAATTAAAGTAACTTCCAAAACTTTGGAGACAAAGAAAAATAGCAAAGAACAAAGAAAAACGGAAAAAGGTAATATCCGAATATGCTTAGGAACTGTGCTTGAAATCCATGTTTTGCAGAATTCGTCCATTCTTCTTGATCGTAACCTGCTCTTCGAGTAAGTCCCCGTTTTCTTCTTATGGGATTCCCAATTGTGGGCGTTAATATTAATTCTATACTTTTCCTTCCACATATAGAGTGATTGATAGTTAGCTTACATACCTGATCTTCATATTCCTAATAAATCACTAAAATTCTTGAACAAGAAGATCTTTTCTCTATTTATCTTTTCACCCCGTGTACGGGGACATGTTTACTGCTAAGCTTTAGCTTTGTTTGGTCTCTTTATACACACACACATGACACATGCACATATTGATATATTTTCTAATACCGCATTTCAATTAATATGTTGACATTTTGACCAATACAGTTAAGGGAAGCAGAAGCAACATCCTTGAATCAGCAGAAGAAGATTGAAGAAGTCGAAGCACAGCTCCAGGAAGCAGAAGATATTGTCGAAGATCTCAGAAATGAGTTGAGAGAAGTGAAGGCTGAGTTGGAGCGGTCAAAGGCTGAGCTTGAGCAGTTGAAAACCAAAAGCATGCCGCTAGTAGATGAAACCGATTGTGCTTGTCCAAGGGTACCAGATGAAAATACAAGAAATTCTGCTCGACCCATTACATTTGCTCAACCAAATTTACCCCATGAGTTTCATGTGGCATCTAATGTTAGGACAAAGAATCCATCTATTGGAAGCCCAGAGTTGCCTACTGTAAGAAATAAAGAGAATGGCTTGTACAGAAAGGGTTGTACATACAGAATTCATGCATGTGAAAGGAATCAGTTGGATAGAAAATCATGTATTCCTGGTAAATATAATAAATTGAAGCATACAAGTCGCAAAGAACACAAATTGGGTAAAGATACCTCCATAGAACCAGCTTATGGGACTAAAACTTTAAGATATCTTGAGAAGAATCTGACAGCGGATATCAAGGTTAGTCCTACATCTTTTGTTTCAAAAAGGAAAAGAGCTTTTAGGCAAAGGAAATCTAGGTCGCCTACTTGTGGGGAACCAGCTGATAAGCTTCTGAATCCTAATGATGTCCTTGATACTGATTGTGGTGAGAATCCATCCAAGATGACCCCAAAATTGTCCCCACGAAAACCTGAACCAGAAATTCAGCCAGGGTGCGTGGAGATGGAGTATTCAGAAAAGGAAGCAGTTCTTGTGGAAAACTCTGATGCTCAAAACGAAATGATCGAGGATCAAGAACTGATTGAGGGTTTATTGTTTTTGAGGCAGCAACCTCTACCTGCAGAGAGGTCAGGGACCCCCCGTGGTAAACTCGATGCTGAGAGTAATCTAGTGAATGATTCACAGTTGAAATCATCTCACGTCACTAGGATATATCCTGATCCAGCTTTAAGTGACAGAGTTTTTAAATATACATTTCAGAGGAAGCGAAAGAGACAGACTGAAAGTGGATCTGATGTGAATGCATCTCTTGAAACTGATACTTCAAAAAGACAATCGACTGAAAGTGGATCTAATGTGAATGCGTCTCTTGAAACTGATACTTTGAAAAGACAATCGACTGAAAGTGAATCTAATGTGAATGTGTCTCTTGGAACTGATAATTCAAAAAGACAATCAGAGAAGAAACAAAATGGTGATCAGAACCCAACTCTGCAAAACCCAAGCTTGGCAACAGGAGACTTCGAAGACGATATGCCATTAGCACAAGTCGCTCGTCAGGTTGGTAATTATTGTCCTTGTTTTGTGTGCGGTTTTTTGCATGAATATGTCTCTGCTCAAATAGAATCATCATTTCTTACACAAAACTGCAACATGCTTCTATGCTTGAATTCCTTTTTATACTCTTCTTTTGTGTGGCACTAGGCTATGTTCTTAGTTGATCCATGCTTGCAGGCTATGATGCCTCTTGTATATTTTTGACATCCTGTCTAGGAAATTAAATGGACAATTTAATGCTCATAGTAGCCAATTCCCTCTTCGTTTTGTGTGATATGAAAGGAAATAGGTTAGAAAGTCCTTTTTGGGCAATTCCATGATGAAATGTCCTTGTGAGTACACGACATCCATTTTTGTACTTTATTTTGTCCTTTGAGTGTAAAAACATCTTTTACTTTATTTTCCTTGTCTTCCTAACCTTTGATCAAAATATGGGAAAATGACCGTCTCCTCCATGGAGATTGCTTCAACATTTATTTCACATCCAATTTCCCTCTACAACCAAAACCATCTAAATAGCAATTCAATTTGCAAAAACAGATACTATAGTTGTAACCAGTCACCTCTGTCATCCAAGACAGGAAGGATTAAATGAATTAGGTAAATCAGGTTAACGGAGGATTACGACTAGGCACTCTAGGGAGAGCTGCTAGTGCTTTTAGGAACGTAGAGATTCGACAATCAATATGTTGATTCTAAAAATTTAGGAAGATAATATCTAGAAAATCGTTAATGTGATCCACGTACTCATACAGAATGATAGATTGCTTTTAAGAGGAGATTGGTAAATTATGAATGATGTAGACTAAGAAGAAAAGGGGAACACTAGTTGCATTTTCCAAGATAATTTAGAAATTATGTTAATTTTAGCTTCATGTAGGAAGATTCAGTCTTCGACGTGAAACTGGAGTAGCAATGTCTCATTTTGTTGATTCGGGTGTCTCTGTTGTGTTCATTTCTTCCAGTTATGGGGTTAAGTAATTGGCACTCTATCCATCGTTATTTATTGTTCAAACATCTCTGTGCATGATTATACCCGTGCACATCTGGAAATAAGAGTCACTTTTCTTAGACAAAGTTGCAACATGCTCGTATGCTTGAATTCTTTTTTTCTACTCTTCTTTGGGTTCTTGGTCAGTGGAGGAGTGTTGCTAGGGTAACTGGTCTGTTCTGTATGTAAGAAACTTGAAAATTTAATAGCAACGAGAGCTGACACAATTCCAAAGCTAGAACATCCTTGTCCATCACGTGTTGGACATCAATACGTGTGGACACGGGAAAAACATGCCTGGTGCTCTGTCCCTTTATTGTAAGAACCAGGCACTTTGCCAACATGGCACCGACAAGGACAATCCAAACGCCGGCTGAAAAAAGAAAAAAAGGATAATTAAATAGAAATTCTTAAAGCATTGGTTGATGGCACAAATATGAGGGGCCCAGGTCCACGACTATTTGAACAGATGAAGGGGCCTATTAAATTTTTTTTTTAAAAAAGCTGTAACCGGAAAATGCTTAAAAGGTGTCCACTGGCTAGGAATAGAAGAGTACTCAGAAACTCATGGTTAAGACAGGGAAATGAAGATGGACTATGACACTTCTTATCAATATATTTTTAAAATAATTTCTAGGAATTTAATGCTCAAAGAAGCCAAATGCAACAAAATCTTATTCTGTATCATAATGCTGATAACCCCAATTTGGTACAAAAGTTACCGGGCACTTTAGGGTGATCTGCTCATGTTTTTAGGAATGTAGATGCTCAAACATCGATCGATAGATTGCTCTTGAGTGGAGAGAGTGAATTCTGAACGATATAGCCTGGGAAAAAGAGGATCACAAGTAACATGTCCCAAGCAAATTAATCTATCGTTGATATTGTCTTCTAGTTGAAACTGCAGTTGCAATGTATCATTTTGTCAAGTTTCTATTTTGTGTTTATTTTCGGCCAGTTATGAGGTTCAGTAACAGGCGCTCTGTCTATCTGTCTATCTCTATGTCCATCCTTCTTTATTAATCTTTCAAGCATAGCTGTGAGCCATTCTTTAGTTATTTGTGTTGTGGGCCGTATATGTGTGAATTAACATACTTTTATTCCTTGATCTTATGAACTCAATGTTGACAGCTTCTATCTTTGTCTGAGAAGAAGTGTTGGCCCTAAAGGTTGTATTTCATTCCTTCGATGAAGACTGCTGAAGTAGAGGGAAAGCGACCGATAAATTATCAGAGATCTGAGCGTGAAGATAGTAGACAGCATGAAGTAGACAGAGGTTGTTCTAATATATTTAATAAAAGTTAAAGGCAAAATGCCATAAAGTCTTACAAATTACAATTGCTTGTAGTTTTCTAGCGTCTGAATTCACAGTACTTTAGATGTCTTACTCTTATGTTTGGGAGGTTATGATTTTTATTTATAGAGATATTTTCCATTTTATAAAATGGAATTGTAAATAACTGCTGTTGTCTTTCTCCTTCCTTTTGAGTTCTGGTTAATAGGCTCTGAAGATCGATAGCTTTGATCAATGTAAGTTCTGTTTGTGGAACTACAGTTATGTTTTCGAATCATTTCAAATGATTCAAGTACAGGTACCTTGAATGAGGAGAAAATTTTAGGTGGGGTGGCCCCACCATCCCATATGGTGTGACTGTCCAACCATAGGATGCCACTTCGTTGGATGGTCTATGACGACCCCCTAATAAGGTGCCACCATCTTAGGAACGAAATATTGAGAACAGTCTCATTGTTTTTGAGGTGACAACACTTTATTGGATGGTAATAGGCTGCATAATACAGTATCACATCTTCATTGCCTAATTGCACTACGTTTGATGATATGATTGCCCTTTTATGAAGGTCAGTTATTTTAATTGATGGACCAGGTATATCACATTTTTTCTACTCCAATGATGACAAATTTCAATTTTGAGGTTCCAAAACATTGTCAGTTTTATGTTTTGAATGGTTGTTTTTAACCTTTACCAAGAAAACATTTACAACGAAAATGTTGTTTTAAGTTTTCTTTCGGGAAAAAAAAAATGATCGTTGTTTTTGAACATGCATTTTTTAATACTCGAAACTTGAAAGAGGAAACATTTTTTCCGATTTGGAAAACATAAAACATAAAATAACCCAAAAACAATAAAAAGAAGGCAACCTAAAATTTGGAAGCTTTACTGAATTCCGAACCAAAAGAAACCAAATTACAGCAACAAAATTCATCCAACAGAAGAAAAAATGCCGTTTCACTAATTATCACTATTATCATCAAATCTTCAGTAGTCACTCTTCTCTTACAAAATATACTACTCCAGTGTAACATAAAGATTAGGTCACTTTCCCATTCTTTTGCTTTGAATCCGCTACCAATGGCCTAATGCTCAGCCGCGGTTTAGTATTAATTAGGGCTCGGGGAAGAACAGATACAGCCACCACGACAGAGCTGCCAGGGATCCCGGAGAGTGGCAATACCTCAACAAGCACAGCAACCTGCAGAGGAAAAATAAGTTCAGAAAAATGGAAAATAAGTCAAATGTAAAAAGGGCTATTGATACTCCAAACATGGCTCTACCTCAGGGCATTTTAGTTCAACGACTGAATCTGGGACGACATCTTTAACTGCAGCAGCCACAACCATAAAGCATTTAGTGCGGTCTAACATGGATAATTCTTCAGAACTCGAAGTATCTGCTTTTCTAGTTTTTATCGGCTTTGTCTCCTCAATCCCTCTTCTGTTATATCCAACTGCAAACTATAATGTCATTATTAGTTCTAAAAGTCTGTCCGTGAAATAAGTCATAATCACACTCAAAGTTGGGCAGCAAGTGGAAAGTGGAAAGTGGAAACTAGACGCGTTGGTTTTGAATAATTTGAAAACGATAACAAAAGAGTGTTATTGAAGAGCTCATATTTCCTCAACTGCTAACTAGGACTTCCGTTAGGTCACCACTTACCATCCATTCAGGCTGTTAGAGTCCCTCGTGTGACTCACATGACAATATGTGAAAGGGCAAAACCATCTTCACACTTTCTGTTAGGTTCTTTTACGTCAATTAGTAATTTAATGCAAAGATTTTTGTTCACCATTCCTCCTTTAGTTCATGCATCACACACACACACACACAAAATCATCATCAAGAGCAATCTTTATGAATCATGAGAAATAGATCACACCTTCAAAGGTTTTCCAAGTTCATTCTTTTTCTTTGTGACGAACTGATTGACAAGCTTCGAAACAGTGCTACGAATTTCATTCTCGTCCAAGCTACAAGTAGCTTCAATTGGGAAGATACGGTGACACCAACTGCATCACATGATCAATGCCTTATTAAGATATGAATCTGCCCAATATTAGATGATATTTAAAAAAAAAAAAAAAACCTACATATAACACAAAATTCAAGGAAGACTTACGATCGTAATAGACCACAAAAGAAAAAGACAGAAGAAAGTGCGATAAATGTAAGAACATCAGGGGAGACATCAAAATATAGACATGTGTAATCCTAAGAATGACAAGAATTAAAAACAAAAGCAATGAGAAAATTTAAGAAGCGAGCAACTTACAGAGGTGACTTCAAACTTCCAGATTCTAGAGATTTAAGGATGTTTGAAATAATATCCACAACAGGGGGAGATTTATTCCTAGGAAAGGTAAAGAGAAGTAAACCGCTTCTTGTCAACTTGACGAGAGAAAGATCATCAAGTTTACCAACAAAAATATCTGAGTCTGCCAGGGATAAAAATAAAGAAAAATTACAATTACTCAAAAGAGGTAAATATTCAAAACAATGCTGTTCACAAAATCATTACCAGATTCTCCACACCTATCAACATCACGTGTAATCTCCAAACTACTCAAGCTTTCCCCCTCAATGGCTCCTGTAAGTGTTTTTCTTCTCTTGGCAGCAGCATCTACATCTAACTTCTCTGCACTCTCAGAATGACCGTTATGGGATACAAGATACTGCATGTTTTGTTCAAAACTACATTGTCAGCCCTCACACCGGCATTAAATGCGGGAGTTAACATGAAACGTTGATTTCTATGACAGCTTTAGGAGCAAACAAAATCATCATCCGTAGAACAAGTAAATTTGCAAACTGGTACATTGTTATTCTGCATAAAATTTATAAAATTCAGTGAATATCAACAAGAAGATTCTAAAAATTACTTCTACTCATTTTCAATGGCACGTTCCATAGAAAAATATTCTTTCACGTTTCTCATAACCATTCTTACTTTTCAACCGTACATTTTGGTAAGAAATAACACATTTCTTCCTAAACAAAAGCTATGTCAAACAAGCTCTCCATGATAAAGAACAACATAATTCATTTAGAGGGGCATGATAATTCAACATCACGATTACACAAAGGAGAAACAAAGCAGCAGTTCTAATTGTAATATCAGATATCAAATTTGTGATGATACAAGTGTAACACTCTAGAAATGTAATATCAACAATAACAAACATAAATAAATAAGAGAAAAAGAAATTATAATTAAAAATAAAATAAAATAAAATAAAAAAGTACCTCTTCAAAGATAGACATGACTTCTTTTGTGGCACTTTTCTCCCTCTCTGAGACAACAGAAAACATTTTTTATCAGACAGCATTTCCAACTAGAAATAACATGGAAAAATGAATGATCACCTTAATGTTCCCAATCCTTATAAGCATTATGAATGAAACTATAATTTATTGGAAAAGCATACCTTCTACTTCAGAAAAGAATGGAAATTATAAACCTTAAAAAACAGCGTTTCTAATTTGAAACGAGCAAATTAAGGAACAGTAAAACAACAAACTACAAAATATATGTGAGGATTGAAGACTGACTTATGGGGCAGGTAATGAGGAAGCCAGAATGGGAATGTTGGAGAATAGCAGACGGTGCTTTGTAATCGTATCGAGGGATGCTTATTACAGCCGAATGCTGTTCCCATGGCTTCATCTCCTTCTTCTCTGCATCTTTCTCCTCTTTTACTTGTGAGTACTCTTCTTCTGGTTTTCTCGACAGCGGTGGCGGCGGCGGCGGCGACGGCGGTGGCTCCGCCTGGGTTTCGAGTTCCTCTTTTGAAGTCAATTTTTGTTCAGCCATTTTTCCTCGTTCGATGGTTGTCGTTGTGGCGGACTGGTGCGGTGGTATCATTGGAGAAATTATTCTTTTATTATTATTTTATTAAAAATTAGTGCTGCAATGTAGAGTTAGGTCTAAATTTTACTAAATTTTCCCGTGAAATAGGTAATTAAAGTAATAGAATTAAATAATAGAGATTTATATAGTAAATATAGGTTTGATATCAAATATATAATAAATGTAATTAATTTGATTAAATTTAAATTTAAAAAAGAATAATATAAAAATTATTAGTCTATTAAAAGTTAGTGTTGCAATGTAAGGTACGGGTATATTAGGATCTAAATTTTCATAGATTTTAATGTGAAATATGAGATTGAATGAGCGTAGTTATGATAGAAATTTGTGTATTATATATAAATTCCACAGAAAATATGTGGCTGTGAATCCTCCGATCAGCTTGATTAAATTTAAATTTAAAAAATAATATAAAAATTTGTAAAGAATAACAACCTAACATGCACGTACTTGCTATACAATTTAAATCCAATTTAAATTTAAAGTAGTTTTTCAATATTCATTTTCAATTATTTAAACTGATTTAGTAATTATTTTATTTTCCTCAACACTCTCACTCAATACACAAAAGTAAAAATGATATTTTTCACAACTTCCTATTAAGAGCTTGTTCGGTTCCAAAGAAAATAGCCATGCACGATATTTCGTAGAAAATGTGTGGTTAATATTATATTGGAGAATGTGTGTGTGGTTGAAAAAATGAGAGAATTTTTTTTTTGTTTACTCTCTGACCGAACAAGCTCTAAAATTGCAATACACATTTTGATATACAGATTATTGTATAGGAGTAAAGATGTAATACCCACAGTGTGGAAAAAAATTCATGTGGCCCCACCAATCATCCACCATTAGGGAGCAGTTATGTATTATTCATATAATTTAACATAGATTAAAAAGATGATGTGGCGCCCTCATACTATGCCCACTTTGGGAACAGAGCGGTGGCGTATTGTATAGATAGATTATTCTAAATTTAAATCTCTATCAGATGCATCCTCATAGTATTTGATTGCTGGTATTTGATGTGAGTTCAATACACCAATCATCTTTATGATCTCAAATCTATACTAAGGCCTTGTTTGATTGGGGGTTTAGTTGTTCCGTGCGGTATTCCGTGTAAAAATATATGGTTAATATTATTTTGGAAAATGTGTGTGTGGTTGAAAATGAGTATGAGATATATGGAATTGCGTGCGGATTTGGTTAACACCAAATAGAACAAGGCCTAAAAAAATAGATATATTTTTTTAACGAAAAATAAAAATAAGAATTGTAAATAAGTAAATTTATTTTAAAAGAATTTTAAAAAATGGGGACGTGCGGTCGAGCGTGGGGGCGAGGATTAAAGAAAGGCACTGCTTTCTGTCGTACAAATGGTACTAGCAGTAAATAATGGGGAAATTGAGGGGAAAATTGTGGCCTAAAGCTATATATATACGCGACTCCGAGTGGTGAAGCTATAAACCTTTTCTTTCTCTATTTTAATTTTTCTGTTTCTGCATTGTGAAGTCGAGAAGGGTAACAGAGTTTCCGTTATCTACATTTTCTCTGTATCAATATATATATCTCCGGCAAAGTTAGGGTTTTCTGAGTTGACTCAACCATGATGAACGATTCGATCCCCAGCGCTTCGATGCCTTTGGCTTCCGCTAACCCCCAAGATCATTCCGAGAAGAAAAGGGTAATTTTTTTTGTTTCTTTCTTTTTAAATTTTTTGTCAAATTAATGCATGCATTGTATTTGTATCTGCATGTGTTTGGATGTTTTCTCTTTCAATTATTCGCTGTGTGAATTTGAAAAACTTTTAATTTTTTTAAAGATGAGAACTGCAATGTAGTTGAGCCAATTTTGGCTTTATTTCTCGGCTTCAATTTGATTGAGTGAATTTCGTTACTTTCCAAGTTTTAGGGTTATTTAATTGGTTTGACAGATTATAATACACGGAATGTATCTGCCTGTTAGTTTTTGTCGGTAATTGATAATCGGAAAATTGATTTCGTTAATTTTGAAGAAATCTTGGAATGTGTTCGAGCTAATTTCGGGATTGTTTTTCCATTTTAATATGGTATAATACATTTATTTCCTTTTTAACGTTTGAGTTTGTTGAACTCTTTTGATTGAGAATTGTTGAATAATTTAATTCTCTTTGTTTTTGTGTCAGTAATATTCTAGTCTCGAGGTTTCTTGTTTTGATTTTGGATATTTCCTTTCGAAACTTCAGGTAAATCATTCCGCAAAATTGAAGAATCGCAAACTTGGTGCTCGCCGTGAACAATGGCTATCTCAAGGTTTCTTATGATCCCTGTTTGTTTTTGTACACCCATTTTTGTCATCTGTTTACTTATGCATGCTTGTGCTTGAGTTTTTTTTTATAATTTTCATTGTACTTCTTGATTTTATTACGTGTGGAGGGTTTCTTTTTTTTTTCGCTATGCACGTATGTATGGAATCCCATCATTAATTTAGGATTTTGGGATCTTTAAATTTTTGTAGTGAAGAATAATGGCGGCCAGAAGGATGACGTGATTGGAGAAACACGTGGTGGCCCATCAATGGGCAGCCAACGGATGGAGAAGTTAGAGATAAAGTCAACGAACGTGCAGGAGAATTATGGAGATGGATTATCAACGCTTCATTACAGTGATCTGGAAACGTCTGTCACCGACAGCCCCGCCAGCTACACCAGTAGTGCATTGTGCAGTAACGATTCGGGTATCAATTTCAGTGCTAGTGGAAGATCTAGCAGCCAATGCAGCATTGATAGTAACAGATCTTTTTCAAGTAGCATCAGTGAAGACAATGACAGGGATGAAGGTGATAATGGTTGCTTGGATGATTGGGAAGCCATGGCTGATGCCTTGGCTGCTACCTGTGACAAGCAAAAACAGCATACCCCTGAGTCACACTTGGGTTCTCAAAATCCGCAAAAATGCAAATCTCGCCGCATCAGGATCAGAATTTTCAAACCGGTCAAGATTGAGAGTTGACCTTACAAAGTCAAAGCCAGAGAGTTGGGTTAGGTCCCATGTAAATCGCCAGGCATGGCGTCCTGATGATGCTTTTCGTCCCCAGGGCTTACCCCATTTGTCAAAGCAGTATAGTTTGCCCAGTCATGGAGCTTCTGTTTGGCAACATGAGGTTGTTAGGCGAGTACCTATATCTTGTCCAATATGCTGTGAAGATTTGGACTCCACAGATGAAGCATTTAACCCATGTTTATGCGGGTTTCAGCTTTGCCTTTTCTGTTACAACAGGATTCTTGAACAGGACGGGCGTTGTCCAGCCTGTAGGAGCCAGTATAACCATGAGCTTGTTAAGGCTGAGGCAAGTGTAGATGGAGGTACCTTGACATTACGGTTAGGTCGTTCATGTAGCATGATAACTAGGTCTTAGGAAGCTAGTATGTTGGTATGGTATACTCTCTCTCTCTCTCTCATTGCATCTTTGGAGTATTTTTACCATCAGATGCTACTGATTTTAACTGCCATATGTTTCTATAGGATTGTGTTCTGATGCACAGTGGAGTTGATCTAGTTTCTTGTGAACTTGCTTCATATGTTTAGCATGGTGATTATGTTGATGTAGATGGCAGGTTATGTGAATATACAGAAATTGAGTACAATAAATGTGGTCCATTGGAGCTTATTGTTTCTTCTAGAAATTGATTCGTGGTGATGATGAAATACAAGGTAATAGTTCTTGTAATTGAATATAGAGATTAACTAATTGCCCAAGTAGACAGCCATACAAGAACTTGATTTATGTTGAACAGGAAGTAATCTCCACCACTTAGTAAAAGTAGATTCATCCGAGAGTATATCTTTGCCCAATATCCCATCTTGAATCCATGCAAATGCTTGTGCTTCTAACTTCAAAACTTCATCCTTCACTTGTAAATATGGTTTACATCTCAACTCTTCAACTTGAGCCCAGAAAGTAGTTTCCCAGCTTGATCCAACAGGCATCCTCTCTGCATGCTCCCTCCATCTTTGCGGAAACACATAACGATTCGGTCGAGCTTTCACCATGTAAGGTCCAGTATCCTCGTTCAGCAAGTGTCTGTAATAATTTGCTATGTCCAAAGGCTCCACAAGTCTGCGATACATAGTTCCAAGTTCTATCCACTCTTTACGGACCTCAAACCCGTCTGGCAATTCAAATCTTTTAAGCATTTCCTTGATCTCGTCCCATATTCCAGCTAGCTCTGATCTCTTTACATTAGCATTGAAGTCATTTGTATCTCTCTGGTTTTTGAAGGCATCATAGTAACCGATCTTGCGAATTTCACAGTTGATCTGATATTCTTGGATCCTTCTCAGTCCGTCACGAATGGTGTCTTTGTTAGAATCTACCTTCTTCTGGTTTTCCAGCTTCTGCTTCTCCAACTGGCCAGCAGCTCGCAGACACAGTCGAGCTATTGTACTCTGTTAAATCATATGTTAAAACATATGTTATTGAATTGAATCATAGAAAACATCAAATATTCTTACCAATCCCATATCATTCAAGGCTGAGTTTACTTCATCTGCTTCGTCTGAAGACAAGGGAACGCTGGCTAGATTTTCTAAACGGACCACATTTTGCATGTTTAGGCTTTCTTGCAATTCACTATCATAGACAAAATGTTGTTTAAACATCCCATAAAGAAACTCAGAATGTTCTTCTCCAGGCCCCAACTGAAGACAGTAGAATAGCATCTGCAAGATTGCTTCAGGGTTATCAACCACCACCAGCTTTCCATTTCCACTGCAGAAAATGTAAGTCCCAAAAGGTCTATAAGGGCTTAGGTCAATGAAGTTAGATACATTTTCGAGTAACAAATTTGTGCATCTCATGAGATTACACGCCTCGTGGCTTGCAACAGACGAAGCATTTCTCATGACAGACAATAAGAAAGCTGATGCAGCTCCTGATTGAAAAGGTTGAGATTTTGGATTTGTGAAATTATGCATTAGGTTTAATCCTTGTTCGGTCGAGGAGATTGGGGCGAGCATTAGTCGAGGGATAATATCACGTGTCATCACGAAATTTATGAAATAACAAGCCCAGTTTTCTCGTCTAAGAGCGTGAGAAAAAATCCGGTTGCCAACTAAAGGGGACCCAAAAGTCACACAGTAAGAAGGAGGATGATGAGGATTTGATCGGACGTATTTCTCGAAGTACCAAATGGCTGCCAGACTTGCCATTGGACCACCTGATGAATGCCCTGTAAATACTACTTGCTTCCTATCTGATACTGCTTTCTCCACCTGAAATACAGTTTACTGTTTAGCTCATCATCTTCAATCTCTCCAAGATAATCAAATCACTTCTCTAGAGTAATGAGAATGATTGCCACATCATCATTCTTCGCACGTTAAAAATATCACATTGTCATAGCACATGATGTGGCAGTGCCACGTCAGCAGGCAGTGTTTTCTGTTTCTCAAGTAAGCATGTAGATGAAAAGAAGAAGCCAATAATAATACCTCAATTGCAAGTGATGATTTGATCAGAAGTTGCTCAAATCTTGCGCTGAATGCTTCATTTACGAGGGCGATTTCATTGGGCCCAAGACTTTTGAGAGATGGAAAATTTGAGACATCAATCTTTGTTGCTCCGAAAGGCTTTCGACCGTACCAATGATCGACCGACCATGATCCAGGAAAGGCGAAAACAGCATCGGTCGAAGAGGAAACTCGATTCTTTTCGTAAAGATAAGGCTTCCCGGGATATTTTTCGTGGGCTTTAATGGCTAATTTACAAGATTTGAGTATAATCTCTTCCTTCAAACCTGTAATCTCCCCTATCCTCTCTCCCATCGTGGGAACTATTCAATCAATATCTCCTGAAACTGAGAAGGTCGGTTTGATAACAGAGAGTGCAATGATGAAAGATGGAAGTGGGATTTTCTTATCTTGTTTTCTTGGACAGCTGTAATTCGTTTCGAAGACTTGCTTGACTGAAACTGGAAATTATTGGTGGATTGGAAATATCATGGAAGATGCTTGCTTTCCTGTCCTGTTCTAGAAGTGGACATGAAATCCAAGTCAACCAAACAGTCTTCAAAGAATAATTATTAGTAATGGAAAATTGATTTTCCACCAACAAGAATCGTGTGGATCGAAACCTTAGAAAAGTAGTCATAGAAATTTTATTTTTCATTTTTTTAAAAAGTAGAATATCAATCATATTCTTCAATCAGACCCTCCCTTCCCCCACCCCGGGGTTTTTTTTGTTGGGGTTGGGGGATCAGGGGGAAGAAAAGTGGAAAACAATCAATCCATTTACGGGTGCGTGCATGAGAGTGAGCATAAGAAGCAAGAATATACGTGTGAGTATCGAAGGATTTTTACGGAGGGATTTTTTACGGAGGGATTTTTTTGTTAGCCTATCTGGTTCAAATGGACATTTTTATTGTTGTCATTATAAAATAAATAACAAAAGATCTGCTATATTACAAAAGAAAAAAAGATTCAACTAGATTCAATCCATATATCTGCCAAAAATTTGTAATTATTTACATCATTTCTAACCAAAGTGTCCACCCCTGTACTGCTGTACGCCATTTTTTCTATCAGAACAGCCTTTCTTCATACAATCAAAGCTATACCAACCCTCCAATAGATAAGTCATAACCGCTAATCACAACAAAATCGCAACCCCGATTCAAAAAGACTACACCACGTTAATCTGCATGTTCTATAGTCGTGGACGCTTCAAACAAGACGGTTGCGATACAGATTTCAGCGATGTGAGATCACGAGACACAGAGGATGTTGGAGACAAATCGAGCAGCTTCCGCTTCCGGGATCCTCTCTTTGCATCAGTCCCGTCCCCTCGTAAGATGATGTCTGTTAATCGCTTTACGTCTGAGAGCTTTACTGGCTTTACAAGGAACTCTTCAGCTCCTTCCTCCAAACACCTATAATCAGTCAAAAAGAAGGCATCCATCTAATGAGAAACTTCCGATAAAGCTTTTATTTTGGGTTGAATAGTTTCCTATGAATCTATATTCAAACGGGAGATCCGACATAGAAATGGATCGCTAACATTGGATTGAGAATATACCTATCGATGCGAGCCAAAACATTCTCAGACGACATGACCACCACCGGTATCTGTCGTAGCTTTGACGAGCTCTGATCCAAAAGCAAACAATTAAAGCATCAATAACCTTCATTTTAAGCCTCTCATCAATCAAGAATGGTACAATCAAGGATGGTTCAAAGATCACCACAAGGGCTTGTTTGACAAAACTTTTGCGCTCATTTTCAACCACACAATCACATTTTCCCCTTAAAAGCTTCATCAAACAAGCCCTTATTGCCCGGATTGAAAATTGAGTATAATGCAAAATGACTGACCTTTATCGTTTTTAGCAGTTCATATCCTGTCATCCCCGGCATCGAATAGTCTGTCATAATCAAATTCACCTTCATTCCCTAAATTGAAGGATCAAAAGAATGTCAATTTATAATCCATAGTGAAATCAATCAAGCTTTAATTTTTAACAGTTAATTCAAAATTATTCGAACTAAGAAGTTACTTTTCAGCTTGCTTACATCAAATCCAACAGAGCTTTTTTCTCCATCCAATCCCAGATACTGCAGAGCTCTCCTCCCACTTTCAACAGCAGTAACTGCAAACCAGAACTTCATTCAATTTTCACATTCCTAAACCTAAAATCAAAAAATCCCCAATTAAGAAGAAGATCCAAACCTTTGCAGCTAGAGATCTTCAACAACCGCTCAATGACCTTGCGGTCCACAAGGCTATCATCAACGGCCAGAACATGAAATTCCTCAACAGCAGTCGAAGAACAATCGCATTCGCTCCCCATTTCGCCCGATATTTTAGGAACCCGGAAAAGCTCAACAACGGCAGCAATTCTACAAATACCGATTAGTTTGTGTTTGTTGTACGATGTAGCAATCTAGAGAGCTACGAAAATAGTATATGTGATTCGCTCAGGTTCCGTATATATATACAGAGAGAGATACAGAGTGTGTGTAGGACGGTGAATGGGTTCAAGAGTAGGGGGACCCCGCGAGGGGGTGGTTCAGAAAGATTATAGAGAGAGAAAATCTACTTCAGGGAAGCCAAAAGGGTACAGAGAGATCTTTGCAAATCTACTAGCATTATTTTCAACTTGTCCTTTATCCGACAATATTATTATTTATATTCTGTGTTTCTTCATTTTGATCTCGTTTCTCGGGGGGACCCTGAATTTTTTAAAATCTGATGAAGATTTTTCTTAAAATGTCCCTTGTTTTTCTTTCTTTTTTAAATTATTAATTACTCAATTAGTAAAAAAAGAAAAAAGCTCGAAATTAATTATGAGAAAATATTCTCTAATTTTTTTATCAGTTAATTAAATATTAAGAAGAAGTCCTGTTCAAAAAATATTAAAAAGAAATCGGGTACAATTTTTGATATTATCTCCAAGGACGATTATAGATAGGTTCTCATTTTCTGAAAGAAGAAAAATATGCGTAAATCTCATCATATCATCATCTTTTTAGATTCTCTGTTTTTTTCTTCATTTTCTTTGATTTTCATTCCAGATAGCATAGCCTACTCTCGATTTCACTGCAAAAAGTGTATACTAGTTCTCTAGGGACGAACAATTTGATACGAACACCTATTGTTCGTGTGATTTGACGAACGCTTTTTTAAGGATAAAAGAAAGGACAACTTTTATAAAGAATTTCAAATTAAAACGTAATAAAGAATTAGACTTGTAAAGTTATAAGGCCGAATGGATACAACTTTTATCAAATTTTATCATTTTTTCTCACTTTTTACCACTTTTTTTCCACTTTTTTCTCTCTCATAAATCAATCACATCCACATATCTCATCACATCCATAAATCTCAACCACTCACCTCCACTCATTCTCTCTCTTCTTTCACATTAAAATCCATTAAAAATCATTAAAAGTTACTCCCATTCACCCTTTTATATTGGATTGTGATAAATAATATAGGAGATATTGTAGTTTAGATTTTCGAATAAAATCATTATGAATACAAAAGTTGATGTGATAATTTTATAATCACTGACGTTGGAGATGATGTGAAGGATAAACAAAAAAATTAATCACACGATTTGCATGAATTTTTCTATGCAACATAATTGTATTGCCCACAAAATTGATGTGGTAGTTTATCATTGATCTCGAGTGTAGCCTATATACTGACATGGACCATTTATAAATTATCATATTAACTTATGAGTATTATTAATCTATTCATATATGCGTAAAGCCTTATCTTTTTCATGAGTTTACGTATTTTCGTGTAACTTATACATATTTTCAATAACACATATATTTTTTAATACAATATTAACTACATATTTTATATAAAAATACGTGAACCCTTCAAAAGAGTAAGGCCAAGTGATCAAAACTATAATGACTTGTGTGTGAGGGAAGATGTTACCGTTTTGTTTGTGTTGGGTTGGTTGAGGGAATTTGCAACGTGGCATGGTGGATGGTGCAGTGTGGAATGAGGCAATTGTGATTCCGTTTGTCCAATACACCAAACAAAATCACTTGGATTGTAATTTGTAATCGAATCATGTATGTAGATTGCGTTGTATGAGTGGGTCAATCAAGTCACTGCTGCCTTACTTTGACTACTCCATTCTGCTGTCCCACTGGGATCTCGGATCCGGGGTTGATTGACTCCGCAATCCACACACGCCTCAAAAAATAATAATTAAAACCGACCTTTTTGTTTTATGAAGAAAATGCATACACCGAGTAATTTATGTAATAGTTTGTTTTTTCAGATATAAATATTCCAGTGTCAATACTGATAACATTTATAGCGTTACATGTGATTTCATATATTTTTACATAAAATCATTTGCCATTGTTTTAAGTTGTGAATTTAATTTTAGCTGTATGACTGAGAAGTAGAAAATAATATTAAAAAATATACAAACAATTATTAAGTTAATGTATAAATGAATACGAGAAATAAAATTTTGCAACACTGCTTTTTTAATGTTAAATGATCAAATAATTTGGACACAATAGAATTTTACCGCTAGTTTAACAATATGTTTTTTAGGTTACTTTTCAATTATTTTTTTTTTAAATTCATTTTTATTGGAGGAGATCTATGCCAAACAATCACTTGATATATATATATTTTTTTTAACAATCACGGGCTGAAAAGAGTGCCAATATAATGAAATGTCATAAATAAACTTTAAAAACTATTGTTGGCATCTTTCTATTTTTACAGGAAAAACACATGTATTTTTCGCTTTACTGTTGCTTTTTCGCCCTCTTTAGCAAGACTCCATATTTTAGATGATGTTCGGTAATATGATTGCGAGAAAGAAACTAGATTATTATTATTATTATTTTATTTTTATTTTTTTGGGAAAAAAGAAAGAAACTAGATTTAGGTAAAAGATTTGACATGCATCTTTTTTCAAAACTTCATGATGTTTTGAGAAATATGCCATTATACTTAGGCCGTGTTCTGCCGACATTAAATTTGAGTTATTAGAATTACGTGTCAGGTGTGTTGTTGAAAAATTGGGAAAAATATATTAAAGCAATTGAATGAATGGTTAAAAATGATGAAAGAAAAAAATTAGTGAAATTTAATGCATATAGAACAAGGCCTTAACCTCCAAATTTTATATTTTCTTTTAACCATCGGTCAAGGAATATTTTATTAAACTTTTTGGCTTATGTAATGTTAAAATGTATTTACAAGTCTTGTTGCATTTGCATGTAACCGAGAGTGTAGCACTCTTAGTTGGAGGAATTAATGAATACACGAATGATTATCACCACAAGATTGAGTTATTAGTTATAAATAGGGTTAGGATTTTGAAAAAGAGATTTAAGTTGAAGACGCGTTAATCTTATTTCGTACTGCTACTTCATGTCCTAGTTATAAATACTAATAAGGATTTCAGGTGCCGAGGTCCTTATGGCGAATCTCGTGGCACCACCGCACCAGGCTCCTTTTTAGATGAGGAACTCTTCCTATGAAGTTGAGGTACCCAAGTCAAAACTAATATAGTGCCCTTTAGTAGGTATGGACTTTTTACTACGACGATCCTTCTTTGGGTTATCATGAGATGTATGTGACTCTTTCTCAAGCGAATGCATTTTGGTATTAAAAGCATTTAGATCGTGCAAATTTTTTTTTTTTTATTGGGACACTTCGATTAGACAAGTGAAAGTGCTTTTAACTATACTAGCGACTTCATGAACCTTCAGTCAAGTTAGGGGTTTTTCTTGACAAAATCTTCAATCTTCCCAAATCTGAACAAGACTTCATAATATAGAAGAAGTGGGTTGTTACATCTATTAAATCCCTAAACACAAGGCCAACAATTGTGAGCTAAACATAGGGGGAGTGTAACGAGCCATTAAAAGGTTGGCATGAAGTTATTATGACTCACCAAACAAGGGCGAATTTTTCATAAATACTAATGTGTTGAGGTAAGATAAATATAAAAAGGAAAAAAAAAATCTAACTCTATTATTATATCTCGTTCTCCCACGTGTCTTTTTTTTTTTTTTTTTAAATTCTTGACAGCTGACATAACTATCAAAATACAAATCATCGGCGATTCATTTCTCTTTAGTGACCGGATATTGGTGGTGTAACAACAGATCTATTAATAGTTCAATCACATGGTGGTGTGATTTTTTATCATCAAACGAGACATCTTTTTCATCATCTTAATTACTATTTTCAAAATGGCTTATTGGCACTATAAGGACCCAACGTTTCATCTCACTGCACACTAAGGACCTATGGTTTATTTCTTAACATTTCAGTTCTCAAACTCAACTTTACTGTGCGTTAAAGACCCTCGTTAATATTCCACCGTTAAATGCCTCCATGTGTACCTCACGTGCTATTTCTTAATTGCAAAATGGTTCAAAATTTTGGGCATTGTTACAATCAAGCCAAAAAGTTTGAAAAATATATACTTTAGTCCCAAATTTAATTAAATTTAAATTTATTGAATTAATTTGATACTGATTAAATAGTTTTTATCAAAAATTTTCAACATAGTATTATTTGTTCGTATTAATATAATATCACAAATATCCAAAATTTTCTTCAACGCTAGAGATTCACACATTTTAATTTTAACCAACAGTTAATAATAAATATAATCATTGTACATAAATAAAATTTTATTAAGAATATATTATTGTAAAAAAATATACCAAATGTAAAGAATTAACCAAATCAAAAAAAAATACAAAAAAAGGAAAAGAATTCGAAAATTTTTTTTACCATTAAAGACAAACATTTTGAATTTAAACAATAATTAATAATAAACGCAATTATTATACCTATATAAAATTTTATTAGGAATACATTACCATAAAAAAATATACTGAATAAAAAGAACTAATTAAAAAATTTTAAAATTAAAAAAAACCCACAAAGAATTAATCAAAAAAAGTATTAAAAAAAAAACCCCACCCCATGCCTACCCCCACCCCAAACACTACCACCACCGCGCTGCTGGTGGTGGTCCAGGCTGGTGGTTTCGACTACCAAATATACTGGTGGTTTCGAACCACAACCACCACCACCACTACCGTGATGGTGGTGGTATTTGGGGTGGGGGGTGCGGAGGTGGGGGTGGGGTTTTTGTTTTTTACTTTTTTGATTAATTCTTTGGGAGTTTTTTTATTTTTGAATTTTTAAATTTTTCGATTAATTCTTTTTATTCAGTATATTTTTTACTGTAATGTATTCCGAATAAAATTTTATGTAGGTATAATAATTGAGTTTATTATTAATTATTATTTAAATTCAAAATATGTGTGTCTTTAATGCTAAAAAAAATTTTAATTCTTTTCCTTTTTTGTATTTTTTTTATTTGGTTAATTCTTTGTATTCGATATATTTTTTTGCAATAATATATTCCTAATAAAATTTTATTTATGTACAATAATTATATTTATTATTAACTATTTGTTAAAATCAAAATGTGTGAGTCTCTAATGTTGAAGAAAATTTTGGATATTTGTGATGTTATATTAATACCAGCAAATACTATTGTGTTGAAAATTTTTGATAAAAACTATTTAATTAGTATCAAATTAATTCAATAAATTTAAATTTAATTAAATTTGAGACTAAAGTATATATTTTTCAAACTTTTGGACTTAATTGCAACAATACCCAAAGTTTTGGACTATTTTGTAATTAGAAAATAGCACGTGAGGTGCACATGGAGGCATTTAACGATGGAATATTAACGGAGATCCTTAACGCGCAGCGGTTATTGAGTTTGAAGACTGAAATGTCAAGAAATAAATCATAAGCCCTTAATGGGCAGCGAAATGAAACGTTGGGCCCTTATAGCGCTAATAAGCCGTTTCAAAATAGAATAAAAAATAGAAAAGAAAAAGAATCTCATATCACCATTTATGAACAACATTACACTTTACTTTATTGCTTACTATATATCACAACCTGTTAGGGCTCCTTTGATAATTAAACATTAAGGGGTTGTTTGATTGAGTATAAAGTTAATGTGCGCGGTATTCCGTGTAAAAATATATGGTTAATATTATTTTGGAAAATATGTGTGTGGTTGAAAATGAGTATGAGGTATACGAAATTACGTACGGATAAATTATATACTAAATAAAATAATGCCTAAATTTAAATTATTTTTCCACTCATCATTTTAAACCCTATGCTTCTTCTCTATTTCTAAACCAATTCATATACTACTTTAAAAAAATAAAATAAAAAAATTCCTAAGGGAGCACCGCCCACAAGTCAAAACGGGAGTTGATCTCATTAATGGAGTCAACGAAGTCAAGACGTAGACCTCGTAATACTCCATTTGACAAAGTCGTGTAAAAGCGGCGGCGTGAAAACCAAAAGAGGAAACCGCAACGTGGACGCTGGCAAATGCAATGTCTGTTTTCATTAGCTGTCGTACGTATTGATTGGGGATCACCAAAAAGATTGTGGCAATCACTTCCATTTGCGTCAAGTTTCAGCTTCATCTTTTCCCATTTCTGTCAATCTCTTTCTCTCTCTCACACACAGAGGACAGAGAATATATGTGTCGATAGAATTGATCACACACTGACGCACATTAATGAAAACTTGAATTTGAAGGCCATCGAGTCATGTGCAACGGTCCATTAATTTTCGTACAACGTTGGTTACTTGTTGGCAATGACCATTGCTCGGAATGGCTTTTTCATAAAATTATTTTTTACCACAATTTTATTAAGAAAAAAGTCCAAGCATTGCAACTTTTACAAGTATAACACTCCCTCCATCTAATATAGAATTTATTTTTTATTTTTAGGTTGTTCCATATATATAGTCCTTATAGTCCTTTTTTTATATTTAATTAATACTCCCTCAATCCCATAAGTATAGATTTATTTTTTTTTAAGATGTCCCAAATATATAGTCTTATTTTTATATTAAAAAATATTATTTATTCTTTTACCAAAATAAGCTTATTTAATTTTTCTAGTTATAATCATTATTTTTAAGTATTATTCATTAAATGATGATAAATTAGGAAATTAGTTATAAAATTTACTTTTCCAATTATACCCCACATATATATCATTGAAAATACAAATATATTTATAACTTCTATTTATAAATAAGGGCATTGAAAGAAATTTGTTTGTAAATTTATTTTTCCAATACCATTTTTAATCCTTGTATAAAAACTAAAGTAAACTATATATATGGGATGGAGGAGTATCTAATTGGGCAAATAAAATTTATAATACCATGGATGACATAAAGTTTATCTTCAAAATGCTAAAATTACGTCTTGCCCAATTTATAAAAATTTAAAAAATAAAAAAGAAGAAGAAGAAAACCAACTTCCTCTTTCTGTACCACCACCCCTTTGCACGTCTCATCCCACCCCAAACCCGTCACCCCGCCACCCTGAAGAATCGGTTTCTATGGCTAGTTCTCTATTGATGGAGATGGAGAACCAATATCCATTGACGGAGAACTAATGTGTTCCATTAATGTAGAACCAAATTTGAAACTCAAAGTTTGGCCTGTCAAAAATGGCATGGACGATTGAAAACTCAAAGTTTAGCAGGAGAAAACATTCGATTTGTCAGAGAAGATGATTGCAGTTTGTAAGAGAAGATGACTAAAAACCTAAAACCTATAACCTATATTATAAAATATAGAATTAAAAAAGTAAAGGAGCAAAATAGGAACGTTAACTTGAAAATTCTATTACACCTAACTTTTGCCACAGTAAATTGACAAGCATGGAATTTCTTTTTTCTACCTAATATTTGTGTCATTGCCTCTTTTATTAATAAGGGCTTTTTCTTATCTATAATAAATTTTCACTAATTTTTTCACTCATATTATTTTCAACCATTTATATAATTATTTTATTTTTTTAATATATTTTTTTCAACTTTTAATCACATATTTAATATATTATTCGCATAAAATATTAATATTATGTATGGAACAAGCCTTTTTGATAATTTATTTCAGTTTACTCTCACAAATCTCTATCAGAGATCAATCTAAGCCGACGTGACAAGACTATTGTTCGGATCAAAACCATGGAAAGAAAAGTTGACAACTCATGTTGCACATCAGAAAACCGATTGAAAAAACAGATAATAAAATAATTAAAGTTGACAGGCTATAACGACTGAAGAAGAGAATATTTCGCATAGGAGACAGATTTGTATTAAATTATTAGTTTGCTTGCGAGTCTGTTTCGACGGTGAATCAACTTCGTGGGATTCTCCTCCTCTTATTTGGCTGCCCAAAAGTCGTATCAATGGCATTAAATAATTGATTAGATTTTGAGATCCAACTGAAAGAAACGATCTGATTCCACTGGATTTGATTTGATTTGATTTGCCTAAATTTCCCTGCCGCTGGGACATAAGATCTTCATTCTCTACATTTTTGTATAGTCGAAAAATAATTTTTAAGTATACCGTACCTTAGACGCATGGCGTATATGATAACTTTTCTCCTTCACCCATTTGAGGAAGAATTGTCAACTATACTATATATCCTATATTAAAATTATACTCCCTCCGTCCTATTTTGATAGGCATGATTTGATTTTCACACGGATTAAGAATTTGAAATTAATATTTATTAGAAAGGTTTCAATATACCCCTATATTAAATATGACAACTTACTTTTATTAATAACTATGCATAATAAATAGGGGTAGATTAGGAAATGAAGAAATTAAATTTATATCAATAAGGAAAGTAGCTTATATTTTTGGACGGATGAAAAAGGAAAACAAGCCTATCAAAATAGGACGGAGGGAGTATTATCATATGCATTTTAGGAGGGTGTTCTCAATATAAAATTCAGAAATCCATATAATTTCAGGAGTTCTTAATTTAGAATTCTGTGGATTCTATACAAATCTAGTATTCTGAATTTGGAATTCTGTGAATTCCATAAAAATCTGGGGTTCTCAATTACTCATGAAATCCTATGGATTTCATTAAATTGTGGAATTTTATAGATTTTTAAGTTAAAAATACACTAATCAAATTCTTCCCAAAATCCCACCTCTCACCCTCGGATTCTCACGGAATTCATGAATTTTCATTTTTTCTCTAAAAAGTCTTTTAAACCTATATAATCAACTAAATTATAATCATAAATGGGAAATTGGCGCAAATGGTCCAGAAAAAGTTGGCTAACTGCGCGTTTAGTCCAAAATAAAAAAAAGTAGCGCAAATGGTCAAAAAAAATTGGGTAGTTGCACGTTTGGTCCAATTGGATGATTTCCGTCCATTTTGTCCGTTAATTTCATCAAATTTTTGCTATTTTGTCCTTTTGTGAAGGGTATTTTGGTCATTATATTATGAAAAATTACATAAAAGGTCCTTATCTTTGAGAGTTATTAAAATTAAGTCCTCAAGTTTTAAATTTGTTTACATTAGTCCAAAATTTAAATTAAATTAAATTATTTAATATTTTATCTTTCTATAGGTGTGAATTTGGTTCATAATTAAGTTTATCTAATTAATTTCATACTAATTAGATAATTTTACCGAAAATTTTCAACTTAATAGTATTTCTCTCGCTACATAAAATTTTATTAATAATATATTCTGATAAAAAAATATTTGAACACGAAGAATTAACCAAATCGAATAAATTTTATGAAAAAAAAAAAGAAAACTCAAAACCCACCAACCCACCCACACCCCACACCCACGCCCCTTCCCCAACACCACCACCAAAAGGGGGTTGGGGTGGGCGTGGGGTTAAAATAGGTGGGTTACGAGTTTTCTTTTTTTTTTTTGATAAAATTTATTCGATTTGGTTAATTCTTCGTGTTTGAAATATTTTTTTACTGTAATATATTACTAATAAAATTTTATATAGGTATAATAATTGTTGTTTAAAATCAAAATGTGCGCGTCTATAATGCTAAAGAAATATTTTGAATTATTTTTCCTTTTGCTTATATTTTTTTGATTTGATTTGATTAATTCTTGTATTCGATATATTTTGAAATGTGATAGTAGCGTAGAGAAATACTATTAAGTTGAAAATTTTCGGTAAAATTATCTAATTAAGGACCAATTCACACCTGTAAAAAGATAAAATATTAAATAATTTAATTTAATTAAAATTTTAGACTAATGTAAACAAGTTTAAAATTTGAGGACTTAATTTTAATAACTCTCAAATATAAGGACCTTTTATGCAATTTTTCATAATATAACGACCAAAATACCCTTCACAAAAGGATAAAATAGCAAAAATTTGATGAAATTAACGGACAAAATGGACGGAAATCATCCAATTGGACCAAACGTGCAACTACCCAATTTTTTTGGACCATTTGCGCTATTTTTTTAAATTTTAGACTAAACGCACAGTTAGCCAACTTTTTCTGGACCATTTGCGCCAATTTCCCTATATATATATATATATAATAACAATAACACATATTTATTTATTGTTCATTACTCTAATTTTTGAAAAATTATATAATATCCAATCCATAAAAATGAAATTTAATGGATGAGATGCAATATAATTAATATTGATAATTTCATAATTGTTAGTAAATAAAATTATTAGTAAGTTTAAATAAACTGAAACTTGTGATTTTTCATACGTCGCTCAACTTTTAATGACCTTTTTTTAAAACTTTTTTCTTTTGTTTTTTTTTTTTTGTTTTTATTTTTATGATCTAGTAACAACCATCCAAATGAAATTTCCAGCCCCTTGATTATTCTACTCTAATGGCGAAAAAAATATATAACAAATTTCACTAAAATCCATGAAAATCTAAATTCAGTGACATAAAATTCCATAAGAATGTAAAGGATTCTATAGAATTCTATTAAAATCCATGAAATTCTATAAAGCAAAAAAAATCCATATAATTCCATGTTGAGAACACACTCCTTAGTAGTTACGTGTCTCTTTTTATGCCCGTTAGCCTATAAATTTTTGTAAATTTTTACATATTTTTATATATATATTTTTTAATTTTATTCATTCTCTCTCCTATTTCATATTCACATATTTCTTGGAATTTACATATACTATACAAATCTCGATCATTGAATTACATTCATTCTCTTTCGTATAAGGCATTTAAATTTAGAAAAATCAATTTTTACACATATGCTAACACGCACTTTATTTCAGTTAAATTCAGGCCTTGTTTTTCGAAGATATTATTATTTATTCGAATTGCATGTTAGATGTGTGATTGAAAATTTTAAAAAAATATGAAAAATTTTAAATAATTATATGAGTGGTTGAAATGATGAAAGAGAAAACATTATTGAAAATTAGTGAACGTTAGTGAAACATTATTGTAGGGAGAATAATGCCTCAATTACAGTTTTTTTTGGTAAATTGAAAATCTTTATTATAGATCTAAAATTTCAATCACCAACTACAACGAGATTTTCATTTTTATTGTAAAAATTTATTATTCTTTGTCTTTCCATTCGTCCATCGTCTTTGTAGTTGTTTTCTTCGGTTATTTCTTTCCAAACTTGCTATCGGTCTCTACATAAGAAAAAAAATGTATTCTAGTTATGTCTAAAGTCATAACGATTGTATGATTGAATTACATGTATGTTGTCGGAAAATAGAATATTTTATGGTGTACTTGATTGCAAAGTTAGAATTTGATTGCAAAGAAAATAAATTGCAGGTAATTGAATTCTAAAGAATTCTTTATACAAGAATTGGTAACTATAGGTGTTTAATTATATTATTTTTTACTTGAAAATTTGTGTCATTTTCAGACTTTTTGTGTTTGATTAGTAATATTTTACATAGAATTCAATCCCTTCTCCTTCTAATCCTTGTTTGATTGACATTTTTTCTCATGTAAAATAATAATCTTTTCCATGCAAAATGTACTATTTTCCATGAAAAATTGAGAAAATTCATTGGCATTTTATTTACGAACTATGTAATTATCACAAAATTATTTTATGTGGGTGGAACGCATGCAAATTTAGTACAAAAATTATATACACAAATCAAGTTACATATGAAATTAAGAAGGTATGCATAAACCTATCATGTGTTATAGTGTAATTTTTAGGGATTTTGATGTGAAATAAGAGAGTATGAATAGAGTTGAATGTTGGAGATTTATATAATACGTATAGCTCGTACGAGATATGTGGATATGATTGGTTTCACCATATTGAGAATGAATTAAAATTTGTAAAAATTTATAAACTAACACATGCATAATTACAACATGAGTTAATCAATTTTCTTTCATAGATTTTTTTGAATATTTATTTATTTATTTTTGAGGCTTCAATTTTGAATGAGTGTAATGTATGAGGGATTTGGCTTGGATTTAGAGCCCACCTTTTTCAATCTCCAAGAAAAATGAATACTTGGCTTGTAGATGGAAAAATGCTTTCCCTAATTAGGTATAAAATGGGATCACTTGACTACTTTTAAAGAAATTATTTTATAGGCAAAAAATGTCAATCAAACAGCGCAAAAGTAGAAAAATATGTGGGTTATCTCTATTGTGCAGGAAAAACTCCCTTATCAAACACACCCTAAATTTCCTTTTTCCTTTGAAAAATTAACGCAGCAAAAGATCGTAATAATACCACACGCGGCATGCTTTGTACCTGCACATCAAAACTAGATATATGGCAACTAGACTGTTTGTAACCGAGAACTTTAGGCCAAGGCTCAACTTAGTTCCTCTCCAGTGGCCATTTTAGCCCGCCCAAATTGAGCAAAACAATAGAGCTGGGCTCGGGCTTGCCCTCGGCCCCTCACTATCTTTTTCTTCTTTTTTGGGTGAGGATTTTAGCTATAGTTTGTGGACTGGAAATTAGTATGTTGGCACCCTAGTGACGTGGCACGGCTCACCCCAGGTCCTACGCCTAGCATGGATCCCTCGCTGACGTGTAAGGGGACCAGGTTGGCCGGTGACGTGTCCATTGGCCGAGGTCGGATTGACCCTGAAATTTACCTTACTAGAGAATAGGCGGAAGGTCCCAGTCCAGCTCGGCCAGGCCCGCCTAACTCGGCCAATGGCCCAGGTCGGCCGAGCTGTGGAGAACTGTTCCCATCGTAAATGTCTGACCGACGGTCCGAGGTCAACTCGGCCATGTGGGCATCCAGTCCCGCCGCTACAGTAGCCGACAATAAGGACAACCCACGTGTCACCTGACACCCTGACACCACCTGCAGCCGACAGACCATCCTTTCCCCATTAATGCAACGATGGCTGCACCCAAGTTTCGAGGTCAACGCCTTAAATGCGAGACTGCCTGAAGTACAACAGACATCATCATTGCATCTATTCTGGAGCATACCTAGCCGGCGCCATGATGACCTACTACCCTCCTACCAGATTGCACACTATAAATAGAACACTTAGCATTCATTTGACACACGAAAATCCTCTGTAATCTAGGACTAGCTCGAGCTCGGATATAAACACTTATTTACATTCTATATTTCTTCTGTTACTGCTAATCAGGTCCTAACACTCACTCCAGTTGATAATTAATCGGTCCTAACTGATTTCGACGTCAACAATTGGCGCTAGAATGAGGGCCTCCCCCTTATTCCACCCCAGCAACACATCCCAGCTCTACCGCAAGCATTCCTCCCTCACGACATGAGCCACAGTCGCACCTTCCTCGCCTCTATGGATGGAAGCACCTCCGACCCCAGCACGGAATACGTCCCCACGACAAGCCGAGGTCACTCCTCTGGCCCGAGGCACCACACCGTTGGCGAGGTCACCCCGGCCCAGATCCTGAAGCCGCTCGAGGACCTCACCCAGGCAGTAGCCACGTTCCAGCGCAACCCCAGGAAGCGCACCGCCGAGTCCAGCGTCATCTCACCCATAGGAGGGCGCTCAGCTCGACGCCGCGCTGAACCGCTCTCTCGGCCGACCACGAACCCGCGGTGCGCGCACCCCAACCTGCCGAGGCGGCTCATCTGAAAGGACCCGTAGTGTCTTCGACAGGCTCGGCCGGGACAACGAGCGGCGGCCGGCGGGCGAAAATGCGAACGACCCATCCCCACAGTCCAAGCTCGAGCTCCTGCGGAAGAGGGTAGCCGAGCTAGAAGCGAATGAGGCAGTCCCCAGCCCCTCGACCCGGGTGGGGAAGGCCTCCCCGCTGAGCCTGAAGATCCAAGCCGAGCCCATGCCTGCTAAGTTGAAGCTACCTCAACAGGGGAACTACGACAGAGTCAGTGACCCGACCGACCACATTGACAGGTACGCCGCCTTCATGGAGCTTCAAGGAGTTAGCGACGAGCTCATGTGCAAGGCCTTCCCACTGACACTGGGGGACAAGGCCATGAAGTGGTTCAAGAAACTCCCACCACATTCCATAAAGACTTGGGATGACATCGCGACCAGGTTCCAAGCGACCTTCATGGGATCTTGACTGCGGTCGACCCTGAAATAGAGGCTCGTAGACGTCAAACAGGGGAGAGACGAGTCCCTGAAAGACTACGTGGAACAGTTCAACAACCGATCTATAGAGGTTGGCAGCGTGTTAGATGAGACGGCCTTGGTGGCGCCTGGTGCCTCGTGCATGATCCAGGTTCGTGGTCGATCCACGAGAACAATCCCAGACGCCCACGAGTTCCTCACCAGCCGAAGTGCCACATTGGAGCCGAGGAAGCGTCCGGAGACCCCAGAGTCAAGTTCAGCTCGGCATGACATGCCTAGCTTGAACCCCAGTGCCCAGTTCGGACAGACGCTAGTGGGTCACCCGACTGGAGGATAGGGGCTGAGTCCAGTTCAGCTCGGCATGACTTGCCTAGCTCGACCCCAGTGTCCAGGTCGAATAGACGCTAGTGGGTCACCTCACTGAAGGATAGGGGCTGAGTCCTGTTCAGCTCGGATGACATGCCTAGCTCGACTCCAGTGCCCAAGTCGGATAAAACGCTAGTAGGTCACCCGACTGGAGGATAGCTGAGTCCAGTTCAGCCCGGCATGACTTGCCTAGCTCGACCCCAAAGTGCCCGTGCTGCCTGATAGACGCCAGTGGGTCACCCGACCGGGAGGATAGGTCGAGTCGGCCTCACCAAGATGACTTGCCTAGCTTGACTCCAGTGCCAAGGTCGGATAAACGCTAGTAGGTCACCTGACTGGAGGATAGCTGAGTCCAATTCAGCTTCGGATGCCATGCCTAGCTCCACTCCAAAGGCCTGTGCCTGATAGACGCTGTGGGTCTCACCACTGGCATCCATTTATCAAACAAAATCCTCAATCTCTTCAGACGGAAGCCTAGGTTCCGCCACGGCGACCCACCTCTCAAAAGCCGACTCCCATGCGCGGTCCGCCTGGGACAGATCCACCACTGGCATCTATCTATCAAACAAAATCCTCAATCTCTTCAGACGGAGCCTCAGGTTCCGCTACTACGACTCCACCCCTTGAAAACCGAATGCGCGTCCGCCTGGGACAGATCCACCACTATGGCATCCATCTATCAAACAAAATCCTCCATCTCTTCGTGACGGAGCTCAGGTTCCGCCACGCGGACTACTCCTTGAAAAGCCGAATCCCATGCGGTCTGGCACGGGACGAATCCACCACGGTGGCATCCATCTATCAAACAAAATCCTCCATCTCTTCAGATCGGAGCCTAGGTCTGCCACGGCGGACCCACCCCCTGAAAAGCCGACCCCATGCGGTCCGGCCTGGGGACAGATCCACCACGGTGGCATCCATCTATCAAACAAAATCCTCCATCTCTTTAGATCGAGCTGAAACCGCCACGGCAGACCCACCCCCTAAGAAAGCCGACCTACCTGGTCCGGCTAAGGGACAAGCCCACCAGGGCAACACTTACTAGCTCAAGTTGCTGTTAAGCTTAAAACTTTAATTACTCTACAAGTTTCAGGACTTCCAGGTCAGCTAAGCGGGTATGCAAACGAGATGAGCTAACTATGTGGGCCGACCCCCTGCGTATGACGACCTACGTTGTCCGACCTGGGGACAGATCCACCACGGTGGCATCCACTCATCATTCTCCATCTCTTCAGATCGGAGCCTAGGTCTGCCACGGCGGACCCCCCTATATATAGGCAAAGGCAGTGGAAGTTGAAAAGGCGCGACCTCCTCCAACGGCAGACCGACACGTGTTCTAGACTCACTCCCACGTGCCACGCGCGTGCCAGCCCAGGTCGGTGAAGCGTCAACCCCGACCTAGGTCGGCATTCACGCTGGGGACAATTGTTGGCACCCTAGTGACGTGGCACGGCTCACCCCAGGTCCTACGCCCAGCATGGATCCCTCGCTGACGTGTAAGGGGACCAGGTCGGCCGGTGACGTGTCCATTGGCCGAGGTCGGATTGACCCTGAAATTTACCTTACTAGAGAATAGGCGGAAGGTCCCAGTCCAGCTCGGCCAGGCCCGCCTAACTCGGCCAAGGGCCCAGGTCGGCCGAGCTGTGGAGAACTGTTCCCATCGTAAATGTCTGACCGACGGTCCGAGGTCAACTCGGCCATGTGGGCATCCAGCCCCGTCGCTACAGTAGCCGACAATAAGGACAACCCACGTGTCACCTGACACCCTGACACCACCTGCAGCCGACAGACCATCCTTTTCCCATTAATGCAATGACGGCTGCACCCAAGTTTCGAGGTCAACGCCTTAAATGCGAGACTGCCTGAAGTACAACAGACATCATCATTGCATCTATTCTGGAGCATACCTAGCCGGCGCCATGATGACCTACTACCCTCCTACTAGATTGCACACTATAAATAGAACACTTAGCATTCATTTGACACACGAAAATCCTCTGTAATCTAGGACTAGCTCGAGTTCGGATATAAACACTTATTTACATTCTATATTTCTTCTGTTACTGCTAATCAGGTCCTAACACTCACTCCAGTTGATAATTAATCGGTCCTAACTGATTTCGACGTCAACATAGTATATTATAATAAATTTTTTTATTCAAACATTTGAAAAATATGTCAAAGTAATCATAATTTAATATGTCAAATTAATCAGAAATTTAACATGTGGCTTGTTCTATACACAATAAAGGTGTGTTTAGTTGCAAATTCGGAAAATAGTTGGAAAGAAAACTTTTTTTGGATAAATAAATTCCGGAAAAGGATTTTCCAGGTAAATGGTAGTTGTAGGTGTTTGATTGCATTAATTTACAAGTTGAAAAATAGTGTTATTTTCCTTTTTTTTTTTTTATGAAATTTGAATATTTTCCTTATTTTTGTAGTTAAAGCAAATTGTACACTAAAAAAAAAAGAAAAAGAGGCAAATTTTTCTCGGAAAACAAATATCACCTTCCCCCAAGGAAAACGTTTTCCTTGAAAAATAGATGGAATCAAACAGACCAAAAGTCAAAAAAAGGTTGAAATTTTAGTTTTTCTTGGAAAAGTTTGCCTAATCAAACACACCATAAATTTCCACTAACTTCCATTAAATTTTTTCTCCAATCATTTTTAACCACTCATACGATTATTTCATATTTTAATATATATTTTTTTCAAATTTCAATCGTATATTTAATACATTATTTGAATAAATGAAAAATATTAGGTATAGAATAAGCCATTATTATTGAAAGCAACCAACAAAATATACGGATTTATTTCGATCGAATGGAAGTTTTCTCCCTTATTCTCTCAAAAAAGAACACGTCCATCTCTTATTTCTTCATTCTGTCTTCACCTCTTCTTTTTAGTTCTCTTGTAGTTGCTCTTTCAAATTTTCACAAACCCTTTAATTGGAATCACTGTTATAACCAGGGTTGGGCATCCGAACCACGGACCGCCGACCCTAATCAATCCAAACCGACCCGAATCGGTTCGGGTTGGAAAAATCCAACCCGAAACCAATCGATTCCTTAAAAAAAATAATAATAATAAATAAAAAATTTGTGCGGTACCCGACCCGATCCGATCTGAGTGGGTCGGGTCGGTTTCAGGCAACCTAACCGACCCGTGCCCATCCATACTTATAACAGCACACTAGTGAGCCAAATTCTCTTGCACAAAGGCGCTAGCCGAGTCTAACTTCTGAGCCGGCTCAAGCTCGCCAACTTTGCAAGTCGAGCTCGAGTGGGCTTGACTCTTATTTTTACAGCCCGGCTCACTCGGGTCATTGACGTCCCGTGGAAATACGGACTAGGCCCATCAGAGGCACGCTGGCTGCGAGGTCCTAATTGACAAATTCATAGCATTGGCGTCGGGTTCCCCCGTCGTAGTGTTGCCGTAGACCAATGGAGGACGACAAATTAGCAGCGTACTACGACGAGTTAACTCAGAAAGGCGGTGGTGCCGCCAGGTTCAAACAAGGTCTCGGATTCTCCTCCGCCACTTCCACCAACAACGCTGTTCAAACCAGAGGCTCTGCTCTCTCTACCTCCAAATCTTTTCTCAGTAGTTTCGTCAAAGCCTCCAGTCCCACCACATCCTCCAATTTCCAGAAACAAGCCGAGCTCGAGTCCATCCAAAATAAGCTCAACAAAGCACCAAAGGAAAAACCCCCAAATCGGGACGAAGGTAACAGAAATTCAAGCCGTCGGAGTCCAGATCGAGGTAATACTATACATAGACATTCCAGGCACCGTAGCCGTAGCAGGAGTCGAAGCCGAAGTCCAGTTAGATCTTCTAGGCGCCGTAGCGGAAGCCAGACCCCCGATGGTTACTCGAGGCGTCGTCACCGGAGCCGAGACAGGCGGTCAAAGCGAAGGAGCAGGAGCCGGAGCGGGGATGATTTTAGGTCAAGGCGCAAACATCAATCTAGGAGTAGGAGTAGGGAAAGAGAGAAGGAGAGGAGTAAGAGGAGATCGAGGAGTCGATCGCCTGGGAAAAGGAGGCCAGAGAATGGCAAAAGGAATGGGGAGAAGAAAAATCACGGAGAGGAGAGAGGCAAGATTGATTACACTAAGCTGATTGAAGGTTATAACAAGATGGTGAGTGTTGACTGTTGTTGTTTGGAATTATCACCTTTCAATTAATGATTTTGCGGGTTGCATGATATAGATCAATTAGTTTTCTGAACCCACAAAATTTGAGCTTTTCATGTGTTGATTCTGGTTGGTGGTTATGGTTCTAGACTAGAAACTGTATATGACTTTGAACTCAATGCTATGCAAATATCAGTATCGCTAGGATAAATAGTATAACTGGTGTTATGAATAATTTCGTGATATTTTGATCACAAGAATGGTGTACCCTTTGGATTTAGCGTGCAGTTGTCATTCATTCAAATTCTCTCTCCGCCTTCGTGCCTAAAGAGAGAGAGATCTTTGACTTTACAAGACCCTGGATATATGAGGCTTGTGTTATTCAATAGTGCAAAAATGAAACTTTGATGGATGTAAGCGAGGCTTGTTTAAGAGCGAATAGTTATAATGGTCTTTTAATAATCTTGAAAATGTGCATTATGAATTTCATGTTTATTGATTTCCAACTTTTCTTACTGGAGATATGGGATGGAGTTTGGGCTGCAAGGCTATAGCCATTCATTCATCTCAGTCCGTGTTCGTGCATGCTCTGTGCCGTTATATCACTCGTAGATACTCTTTGGCTTAGACATTAGAATTGTTGCTTCCATCTTGCTTGGAGTTGATCGAATTAATTCTGATTTGTCTAGAAAGATGCCCAGAATATGTACTTAAAAATTTCCTTATCTTTCTCTGTATAGAATCTAAAGATGGAAGCAAAAAGTGGTGGGCGCAATTAGATGCATTTGATTCTGACCTTATCATAATTTTTACAGACACCGGCTGAAAGGGTCAGAGCCAAGACGAAGCTACAGCTTTCACAAACTGGTAACTATCTTAATTTTTGTTTGCACTTGTATATGTTAGTGCATATCAGCATATCTTTAGCCCTTATGTTGTATTTCCTTCTGATACCATTTGCGTCTGCTTCTAAAGGTGTTAAAGGTTAGATTTTGTAGTTTATACGTTTAGCCATGCTAAGAACATGAACCCCTTTGATTTTGATCTGCTCCTTAATGTTCTCATTGGCATTGGTAACGGTAATTAAATTAAAACCTAAGACAGGCACTACATCTTAGGATGGAAACTAGATGTGGTCTAATATTGACCACTATTATACGGGGATTTGAAAGACAAGTACAACTATTACCAAATAAAAATATAAGAAGCTTCGAAAAATAAAAAGGTGTGGTCACACAAGTAGCCAAGTAGGCATCAAGTATGAGCCTGGCACAAGCATACAGCCATAAACCCACAGAAGGAGAAAATTAACGTAAATATATTGGTCCGTGTTGCTGATTGCATGAAGTAGCCACTGAGTTTAAGCTAACAGAAGACTCAAAGATTGCGGCTTAACGCGACACAAATATCCCAAACATGTCAGTTTATGAATGGTTAATCTACTTAGTTTAAGTGGATAAAAACATTTTGATACCGAATCTGATTTCATTTTGGGTTTAAGCTGTATAATTTTGAGGACATTGCTATCCAGGGGGAAGTTATAATTGCGAGCTATTAGATTATTGGGTTAGTGTGAAGTGCAGACCTGCTTTTTGGTGATAGAGACAACAGGTAACTTGCATATAGACGTGTAAGTAACTGATAAATCACAGGCTCCCACACTTGTGCAGGGATTCAACTAGAATTCATTTGAGTCGTCAATAGAAAGCAAAATAAACAAAAGGGGACAAAAAGAAAGCTAACCAAGATGATTTAGTACGGCTGAAGGACCTATGAATGGTTCATAAATAAGTCTTGAATTCATGTTCCAAGATATTTAATCTTTTGGAACTTGTTCTTCTTGCAGTCGAAAAGGATGAAACGATGGCAGCAGGATCTGGATGGGAGCGATTTGACTTCGATCAGGACGCCCCTCTAGATGATGAGGAAATTGAAGGTTAAAATGCTTTCTATATGGTCGTCTTGATCATTACTCCAGAATTGATTTTTAGGCATTCTTTTCCTGTCGCTGATAATTTGGGCTTTTTTTTTTTTTGGTTTTAATCCAAACATTGTGTTTTTTAACTTTCTGTATGGTCGTCTTAATCATTACTCCAGAATCGATGTTTTAGGCATTCTTTTCCTGTTGCTGATAATTTGAACCTTTTTCCATCTAAACATTGTGTTTTATGGTTGATGTTTGCAATTGAAGTTGCTGATGTATCTTTTATAATCCTAGCATGGTTCAGATATTCTTAATTCATCTAAGTTTCGGTACCGGCCATTCATGCCTATCCTTTTAAGATCATATGCTCCCTTTTTTTTTTCCTGCTGTAGTGTCGTTTTTGGAACAACCATGTGTTTTCTTGTTTATAGGTCATTGATGGCAACCAGGGCATGAAAGATAGTTTTTCCATTAACTCATTGTTCTTTCACTTAGATCTGATGAGGCATAAGCCAATTTCTGGCTTATGAAGCCCATTTAGTATTGTTTTTGCCTCGAAAATGTTAATTTATGCTTACTAAGAAGATTGTGGTCGTAGAAATCATTTAGAAACTATTAACACAACCTCTGTGCAGCTGCGGAGGATGATGCAGCATTAGTCAAGAACTTGGGTCAAAGCTTTCGGTTCTCTGCAGTGGAGGTACGTTGCACGTCCTTTGCCTCGTGGTGTTTTCTTTGCAGCTGATAGTCTGTTACGAGAAAGGCAAATCGACATTCAAAGAATTTTAACATATATAAATCTCTTTAAAAACATTTTTGTTTTGAAGGCAAAGAGAGAGGAAGATATCACGGCTGCTCACGATGAGGCGATGTTTGGAGCTTCTTCAGTTCCACCTCATGCAGAAACAGATGACGAAGAGGAAGCTAGTAATACAGAAGAGAAACTTGAAAGTTCTCCAGTCCAAAGTCTTCTAAGCGACCAGGTAAGGAGATTTCATATGACATGTTGAATGTAAACCAGGAGTCATATAACGACCATGCTTGTTAAATATTGTCAACTATAGGTAAAAGCAATGCAACAAGGCTCTTGGCGTGACAGGCTGAAGAAATCAAGTTGAAGTTTAGGAGCCTGTTAACAGAAGACGAGTTATTGACGTCGATGGGGGCTTTGATCAGATGAAAAATTACAGAATGCATGCAGCATAGAAGCCGGAGATTGTATTAAGCATATTTTATGTAAGATTTTACGCACTAAAACTTAAATTTTGAAGTCGAAGAGTGATGAGTGCCGTCCGGCAGCTCGATTGAATTGCTAACAAGGAAATACAGTACTGGAGGAAATCAGTACCCTGAGGTTATGTATAAATTATAATGAATAGTGTTTAATATGGTACTTTTGACGTGTGATTACAACCAAGATAATTTGTTGTGCGAAAAAGATAATTTTAGTTATATGATTATGTTGGTACAAGCTGTCTCATTCCAGCATATTGCGACGTGTTATAGTTGTAATGACCTTTCTCATTTCACTAGGTTGTGACACCTTATAATTGTAAGGTGATCCACAACTCTTTCGGCTGGTGAGGACACATAAGCATGATATCTGCTGTTATTGCATTATTACAATCATTTTACCCTGCACAGCACAACAAAAGAACAAGTATAATAGCCACACGCAGTGCCATCTTCCCGGATATGATGACTTCAGCACGCTCCTACTGAACAATTCTCCACTCTCTTTGTCCGCCAATTTCTTCAGCAAAATACTTTAACCTGTTAATCATATATAGCTTGTTACAAAACACTGCTAAAGGAATATATGCCTTAGAAAAGAAAAAAAAGGAAAAAACCTACCTTAGGTGCACATTGGATTGATCTCCTTGCCAAAACTCAAAATACTCTGGTATTAGTCTGTATCCTCCCCAGTGTTTAGGTCTAGGGATTGTACTTCTGAATATAACAGAGACGAAATATCTTATTCATAAAACTAGGGTTCAAATAATATTCAGAACATACGGCTCACTTTTAACTTATTGACTTTTATAAGTGAACTTATCTACTCAAAAGACTGAATTACTGACCCATCAGAGTGTTTCTCTTCTAATTCCTTGCATTTTTCATGGAGATACTGCCGTCCAGGAATTACAATGCTCTGAAGACAAACGGTCAAGAATTGAGTGACTTTCTTATACAGAACTATTGCATGACAAACAAGGCACGGAAATGAACACTAATAGAGGGAAAAACCTGCTCACTAACAGCAGGGGCAATCTTAATCTCTGGTGGACGACTATAAAAGTACTGCTCAGATTCTTCATCAGAAACTTTCACAACAGAACCTTCCACTCTTACCTGGAATTCAAACCAACATCTCAGTGTCGCCTTATTTAGAAGCTAGCCTCAAGTTTCGCCAATTGTTCTTCAAGATTTTCCTTCAAGGTAAAAGTTAAATGCATGGACGTGATAAGAGTAGAAATTAACAGTTTTACCTGTCGATTTAAACCACTCCAGTAGAAAAGAAGTGATGCATAAGGATTTTCTGACATTTCTTTACCTTTTCGACTTTCATAATTGCTGCACCTGCAAGATTGTAAAGATAACATGGTGTAAGATAACACGGTGCTGGTTTTATCTTCATCCTCTCTCTTAGATAAACAACGTTAATACCAGACAAATCCATCTCCTCTGATGCCTTTTAATTGGACCATCCGTGAAGAACTGCAAAAACAACACCATGTACAACATCATCAACTAGACTGTATATATTATTATTAATGGACCGTTAAATGCTGTTACAGTTGAATTTTTACTGATAAAATAAAACTGGTAACATACGGTTTCCCATCTTTGCTAGCAGTTGACAGGGCCATGGAATCTGGTTCCTTCAAGCCTGCTGCCACTGCATCATTAAACCATTTCTTGAACTGCAAAATGAGCAATGCTCTTATTGCACGATAATCAAGAATCATATAACTCAACAAATCCCATTTGATTATTACTCAAGAATGTGTAAGAACTTGTAAATTGTAATTCACACCTGAACAAAGGGGTCAGCCTCTGCATGCTTCTCAAGATTTTCATGAGGACTCTGAGCTTTCACATCAACTTGAGGAGATTGTCCGACTCGAACACACATAGAAGTCCCAGGATATGATGGAAGTTGAAGCTTAAATTTGTCCACAATAGATGGAGGCACAAATCGTCCACCCAGAAAGTGGTGTAAACCGCAAAATTTTTTAGCACACAGCTTAGGAGCTGTTAAAGAAACCTATGAAGCAATAAGGTTAGATGATTCAATATGAGAAGTTATTAAGTAGCATTATCTACCAAACTTTGATGAATCAGATCAACTTTACCAGCATGTCAGGTTTAATGCCTTGGCCAGTGATATCTCCTTCTTCGACATGCCAACCAGATGGTATATCCACAGAAACAATGACAGGTGATTTCTGATGTGTTTTATCACGTTCTTTAATAGACGCCAAACTGTGAATCAAACCATCAAATGGTGGTCTTGGAGTACCTAACAACATCTTAGATTCTTAGGCATTATATCCAAAATTTTACAGATAAAAATAAAACTTATCCAAATATAACTTTAGTTTCTCCGAGAATTTGAAAATAAAAGTTACCACTGAACGAGAAGCCAAATATTGCATCTACTATAATGTCAAACTTGTTTGATAACTCCTCGGCTAGACCTTCTACTGGAAGAAAAGGAACTGACAATGACTCAAGCTGCAAAATTACTCATGAATAAGCACTCCTGAGGTATGAAATGATCACAGTCCACGAACACGGTACTCACTACCTACCTGAGTGACCAAACCATTGTAAAGAGGTTTAGGAGTACGTTTGGGATAGCAAACGTATGGATTATATCCAAAGTGATGTAGATGACGAGCAGCTACGAGACCGTCACCACCATTATTTCCTGGACCGCAGATAACAAGTACACGGCTATATTCACTAGACCTGTAGAGCTGCCATAACTGGTAAAACTTAGTCCAAGAGGCAGCTCAAATAAAAGACATAGACATACCCAAACGCACATCAACCTGCCTGTTCAAGTAGATAACTATTGAGGTATACTTTTCATGTAATTTATGATTGTAATCACACAATGTTCAATTTGATAAGTCACAATTCCTGGACTTGATTATGTACCAAAAAGGGACAAGCACAATTAAAGATTTCAAACAAGCATGCTCCAAAACATTGAAGAAAAATTTGTCCCATGAGACTACAAATGAACAGAACGGCATAGAGAAATACTAACTTCAAAAGTGCATAATTACGATTGCGCACTCGAATAATCAAAGACCAAAGAAATCAATCGCAATTGTATTGTGTGCAGCAGAACGCTGACCTCTGCTATTGCAGATGCTACACTCAACCCAGCCAGTTCCTGCGTTAAGATTACCGAAGCATTTGAATTAATTTAACCCAATTAATGATCCATGAAATTAATTACAGAAGATGAATTAAAAAAACTGCGAAGATTAACCATGAGCTGATCGATGCTAAATCCCACAGGGCCCATGAGTAGTTGATCAATTTCCACAGCCTGTTGCTGCGTTAAGTAGGATACGTATTCAATTTGTGGTTCCTTCTCCATGATTTTCACTATTCTGAAACTCAGCAAAATATTACATATATTTTTCCAACACCGAACTAGCCAGCAAACTATGAACTCGGAGATGCTTATGAATATCATTCATAAAATGGGTAATATGTGTCTGCTATGTTCAAGAATACACTGGAAGAGACCACGAGTGTGACATTTGGGTGGTAACCTTATTGCTAGGAAGGTTAAAAGTAGCACTCAAGTAATATTCTCAACTTGGAAACATAAACTTGACATTTTTAAGGTGATGTATTGGTAGATAGTCTCTTGAAAAATAATACTTAGATGCAAGGTTAAACAGTAAAGAAATGTATTACAAAAAATAATAAAAACTGTGGGTGCAAATCAGAGAATTCTTTCACCCGCTTTTTTTAAAATTCCAACCATGCCCCAAAAAAAAAAAAAAATTGCTCCTCCAAATGGAGCGAACGCCGATGATGGCGTTGCTCCATCGAGCGAACTCCCAATGGGAGTTCGCTCCCAGCAGAACGCCTATTTTGCGTCGCTGTGTGGAAGCAACGCTTTTTTTTTTTTTTTTTAAATAAAAAATAATGTACCAAAAAATTTTTTGTTTAAAATTTTTATAACTATTTTCATGAGTAATTTCTTTAAGTTTTTTTAAACCATTTAAAGTTTTTAATAATTATATTTAATACGAATTGGATAAAATCAATTACTATGTAATAAAAAAAAATTAAAATTCATCATAGAGTAGTTATAAAAAACACAAAAATTCATCAAAATAGTTGTAAAAGTGGTAGAAAAAATTTTAAATTTTTTAATATTTGTATTCAATACTAATCAGATAAAAGGCAATTACTTTATCATTAAAAAATTTTAAAATTTATCGTCAAATGGAATGCCAAAACTTGTAGATGTAATTTTTATTATAATTTTTGTTCAAATTAGTCTGAGTAGTTTCAAATTTTTTCAAGTTTTTGCAATCCATTTGACGATAAATTTTAAAATTTTTTAATAATAAAATAATTGCATTTTATCTTATTAGTATTGAATACAATTATTAAAAATTTAAAATTTTTGGTACCACTTTTACAATTATTTTGTGAATTTTTGTGTTTTTGTAACTATTCTATGATGAATTTTAATTTTTTTATTACATAGTAATTGGTTTTATCCGATTCAGTATTGAATATAATTATTAAAAACTTTAAATGGTTTAAAAACTTAAAGAAATTACTCATGAAAATAGTTATAAAAATTTTTCATACATTATTTTTTATTTTTTAAAAAAAAAAAACGTTCGCTCCGTGTGGAGCGAATGCCGATTTGTCGGCGTTCGCTCCACTGGGAGCGAACTCCCAAATGGGAGTTCGCTCCATGTGGAGCGAACTCCCACAGTGGGAGTTCGCTCCATTTCGGAGCGAACGAAATTTTTTTTTTTTTTTTTTTTAACGAGGGCATGATTGGAATTTAAAAAAAAACTGGGTGCAGAAAGAAATTCATTGGGTGTATTTAGACGCACCCTAAATCAAATCAAATGATGAAAATGATCGTTAAAAAAAATTTATTTAACTGCTTAGTACAATTTATTTAAAAAATTATTTTTCTCAATGATCATTTTCAATCGCTTGCTATATTGTTCAACAAAATTTTAATTTTTTTTTTCACTTTTCAACCACACACTACAAAAATCAATAAACGAAACCATCCGTTCTCTGGGAGGCTTGGGATTTACTTAACCCAAGTCTGCTTTCTTGAGTGTGCGATAAAAGGAAGGAAAATTATTGAATTTTTGTTGGGTGCGCAAATAATTGCAGTAGAAAGAAGGAAAATTTTCAGTGGCCGACATACTCTGGCTAGGTTTTACCTTTGAACGTTGAAACGGGAATATGGTGCTCCATCACAAAGATGTAATGGAATTGAATGCAAGATTTTGTACTCACTGTATTAGCGGATAAATTTTAATATATTTGTATGAGTAGGAAGAGAGAGAATGAGTGGAGTTAGATGATAGAGATTTAACGAGTCGAGAGATATATGGATGTGATTTATTTGACCAAATTTAAATTTCAAAAAGAATAAATTAAAATATATTTTAATATACATGCTAACATGCTACCCACGATCCGACGTAGTTCTCATATGGTTCCATACAGCCGACCCCTATCTGTAGGGAATAAGGCTTAGTTTGTTGTTGTTGTTGTTGTTGTATGCTAACATGCTCTTAATCCCATAGTGTGGACTATCTTTGGTAATAATTGAATTCGAACCGATATAAATTTTCCCCATGAGTGTGTTAACGGATGAATTTTAATGAATTTTTATGAGTAGGAAGAGAGAGAATGAGTGGAGTTGGATGGTAGAGATTTAATGAGTGGAGAGATATATGGATGTGATTTATTTGATCAAATTAAAATTTTGAAAAAAATACATTAAAAAAGAGATGCTAACACTCGTTTTGTATACTAGTGTGCTAGCTTGGAGTATCTTAATTGCTTCTTGCATTCATTCTGATCGAAAGACCTGGGTTGTCTTTTTAGACATTTTTTTTTGTTAATACTTATTGCTCTCATCAAGCGTCCACAAAAATATCCTCTTAACTCATAGAACGTTTCTTTTTTTTTTTTTTTTTTTTTTTTGGCATTAGGACTAGCATCATAACTGTTTATAAATGTTTTTATTCACAAATATATAAGGATGAGTGGTATAAAATTAAATACTACATGTGATTAGTTCTATGGATGTGAAGAAGAAAAAAATGATTGCATCAAGATTGTTTAAAAACATAAACGTTTATAAAGATATTTGAAACAAAATCCTAAGGCTGTCCTTTCAAAAAGCTTGTAATGCAAGAGAGTTCTAAAAGCTTTGTAGACATTGTGAAGGAGTACTTTCAAAATCTTGTAGAGAGAAATCTTATTATGGTTTCGGGACGTACGTACAATGGGAAAATTTTCCGATGCAAGATTCGTAATCTTAGACAGGATTTGTGTGTCAAAGAAGCGAAAAGCGAGAAGTTTTTTGGCCTAATTGATAAGATTCTCTATCAAGAAAGACTTTTTAACGTTTATAAGAAAGACTTTTTAACGTTTATGGTCGTGTAGATGTTTCTCCACAGTCTCGGCCGCCGCTTAGAGCATTGTATTTGAAACATTGTGACCTGCCAACTATGGACACTAACATATGGTTCCTCTACCATGAAGGAGTGGATGGAAGGTTGTTTCACTGACACACAAATTTCTGTACCTACACACCATACATGTTGATAGTTACCCTCTTAAATTGAACATATGGGAAATGCCACAATTGAGGCATGTCATAAGTACATATGGTGTAATTGTGCCTGATCCTCTTGCTAGAAACCTCGATGGAGGAAATTCTGTTAGTGTTCTTGGAAAGCTACAAACTCTCCAATATGTAAGCAACCTTACTTTTACAAATGAGGTCCTCCGAAGGATTCAAAATATAAAGAAATTGGCAATCGAATATGCAGCAACCAATTCTAGAGACTTGGGTCTTAATAATCTCGAAAGTCTACGTAAAATTGAATCTCTACAACGTATTTTTTATGATGAGAGGCCACTTGTATCAATTCATGACGTGAGTTTCCCAGCTTCGATAAAAAACGTTAACTTTATCCGGGTCTAAATTTCCTTGGAAAGATATGACAGTTGGTGGTTCATTACCAAATCTTCAAATGCTCAAATTGAAAGAGAATGCCTTCAGAGGCAAAGTGTGGGAACCAAATGAAGTGGAATTTCTTAACCTTAAAAATCTTTTTCTAGGAAGTCTTGATTTGGTGAGCTGAAACTGATCATTTCACGGAACTTCAACATCTATTCATCCAATCCTACGAAAAATTGCAGGAGAGCCCCCTCAGTTTTGGAGAAAGTCCAACGCTTCAATTGATTAAGATTAATACCTGCAGAATATCAGTTGAAACTTCAGCAAGAGAAATTGAAGAAGAACAACATAACTTGGGGGACGAAGGCCTGTAGAATATCGGTCGAAGGTGGGCGAATATCATGCTTCTGTTCGGCGAATGACGGCCGAACATGGTGCATGACGTTCGGCCATCACTGGCAGAACGGCATGCCCTATGTTCGGCTGTCCCAAGCTGAACGTCATGCTTGATGTTCGGTCGTTGACAGCCGAACATGGTGCATGACGTTCGGCTATCACTAGCCGAATGTCATGGACTATGTTCGGCTGTCCCTGGCCGAACGTTTGCTGTCACTTCCGCTTTCCCTCAACCGAATATCTACATTAACGTTTGTCCCACTCGATTTCGACGAACATCCTTTCCTTAAATAGACCAACCATGGCCGAACATCACACAACTTACTCTTCATTTCATTTGGTTGTAAAAATAACGAATAAGGCTGAAAATTACTTACATTATTGATACAAATTGATTTTTCATGATCCATTAGGACGATGGGAGAGACTCGTTGTTGCAGATATGGGAGAACGTTGAGCGTGGTGAAAGAGTGACGTAGATGATTAAGAGATACAAGTTGAGACACGACGATGAAGATGATTACAGAGATATTTACTGTGGGTGTAGATACGAGTGGATTGTATTTACTGCGTAGTGGATGTATTTATTGCTAGGAGGTTAAAAGTAGCACTCAAGTAATATTCTCAACTTGGAAACATAAACTTGACATTTTTAAGGTCGGTGCATTGGTAGATAGTCTTTTGAAAAATGATATTTAGATGCGAGGCTAAATAGTGAAGAAATGCATTATAAAAAATAATAAAAACTGCTAAATCAAATCAAATGATGAAAATGATAGTTAAAAAAAAAATTATTTAACTGTTTAGTACAATTTATTTAAAAAATTATTTTTCTCAATGATCATTTTCAACCGCTTGCTATATTGTTCAACAAATTTTTAATTTTTTTCACTTTTCAACCACACACTACAAAAATCAATAAACGAAACCATCCGTTCTCTGCGAGGCTTGGGATTTACTTAACCCAAGTCTTCTTTTCTTGAGTGTGCAATGAAAGGAAGGAAAATTATTGAATTTTTGTTGGGTGCGCAAATAATTGCAATAGAAAGAAGGAAAATTTTCAATGCTTTTACCTTTGAACGTTGAAACGGGAATATGGTGCTCCATCACAAGATGTAATGGAATTGAATGCAAGATTTTGTACTCACTTAATCCCATAGTAAGTGATTGAATGCAAGGAATTCCCTGTCCCCGTCCTCTTCCTCATCATCGTCCCCATCCCGGTCCTCGTCCTCTTCCTCCGATATTGCACCCGAGACGATGATGACTTTAAGCTGTTCATTTCCTGCTTCTTCTTGTTCTTCTTGAATATGCCTAGCAAAGTTTCTTACATCTTCCGTACAATCAAGCACCTCAATCTTTTGCAGCGTTGGAATGTACCCCAAATCAAAAGGGATAAGTTTTAGACGACGGCAGTCTCTCAACACTAATTGCTCAAGCACAGGGAAATGATCTTCTGAGGTATTCCATTCGTCAAACACTACACAATCTAGTTTCAAGAATTTGAGAGCCTGGAACTCATCTTCGTTCGTGTTCCATCTCGTTTCCTCAAATTGAATGCAGTGTAATTTGAGAATCTCTAAGTGGGCCAATGTGCCAATGGATGACAGCATTGTGCAACTCAAAATCATTTGAGAAATTGAAAGCCTTTTTATATGAATGGGGAAGTTAGTCACCTTTAATTTAATCGGGAGGAATTTAGTGGAACTTATACTAAGAGATACAAGTTGAGTAAGGAAGGTAAAATCAAGAGAGCAAGGAGAGCATTCCTCCGTATATGATCCATATCTACATTTCAGGCGATGTAGTTGGGAAAAACGCCTCAAACTTTCTACGTCTTCCAAATCAGTTATTGCAAGACCTGAAAGAGTTTGTAGGCTATCGACCTGTGACATATCTAGTGCCTTCAAAGGGATATATTCTGGATTTGGACCCATCTGTAGATGTCTTAGCTTAGGCATATTCAATTGGAAATTCTCTCTCAATGAATGTCCTAGGCTAAGAAATTCTAGATTTACATGACTCTGAAAATCGAATATGGTCCCATCACTTTCCAAGTGCCTCAAATGAAAGAGGAATTCCAACGTCTTTCCACATGATATTCCAATATTGTTTGACAGCTTCAAGATCCGAAGACGTTTCATACTTGGTGTAATGAAAGAAAAATCACGGACATTACTAAACAACGAGCGAATGTGTGCTCCAAATGGTCTTGGAGTAAACTCATCAGAATTCCACTCGATATAAATGTGATGATGTTGCTCATGAGTTGAAGATTTCCTAAAACTCACGGATTAAAATTAGATAATCAGTCATATGTTCTTTAAAAAAGAACGTGACGGAAAATAAAATCAGAAGGACGGAAAAGGAATTGAACAGGTCAAAGAATTGAACTTACTCATTCATCACCTTGACAAACTTTCCCGTGTCGCCTAATCTCAAGCACATATCACGCATCAAATCATGCATGGTAAAACTTTTGACTCCATTGTCCGATCTTCTTGAGAGAACTTGTACCATGTTGCGGTTAATTAGCTCCAAAAGATATTTCTCTGCAATATCCTCTGGGATTTTGTGTTCATTTTTTGGTATTAGTCCCGCTGAAACCCATAGAAATAGCAACTCTCTCGCTACAATTTCCTTGTCTTCCTCAAACATACCAAGAAAAAGGAAGCATGGCTTTAAATCCGATGGTAAATGCCAGTAACTGAGTTCTAGTATGTCCCTGTCTTTGGAAATGTAAGAGCTTAACTTTGTTGCAATTTCTTTCCATAAACTCTCTTGCTTATCTGTTTTTGCAAGAACTGCAGCTATCCCAACAACTGCAAGAGGTAGCCCCTTACAATTTCTGGCAACTTCCTTTCCAACGTCTTCAAGTTCTTGAGGACAAAACGAATTTGGAAACACCGTCTTGTGCAATAAATTCCAACATTCGTCTGCCGATAGTACAGGAAGATCATGGATAATAGGTTGAGTCGAATCTTGTAAAGCAACATCCTTATTCCGGCTTGTGAATAGTATTCTACTTCCATTTGAGTCATCTGAAAAATATCTCTTCAAATCATCCCATGCTTGTTTCTCCCATATATCATCCATAACAAGGAGGTACCTAATCCCTTTCAAGCTCTTGTAAACACGTTCAGCCAACTGATGTTCTTCCATCTTCGAGATTTCATCTTTGTTAAGCATTGATACGGAACTCAAAATGACGTTCAACAACTTTCTCTTATTGTAAGTTTGAGAAACAGTACACCAACAACGCCTGTCAAAATGAAGGACAACATTGGGGTCATTGTATAACTTCCTTGCTATAGTTGTCTTACCTAATCCACCCATCCCGATGATAGCTATAATTTGTAAGCGGTTTGGTCCTCCAATAAGCTCGCTTGCAATATTTCTTCTCACCTCCTTGAAGCCGATGATAATGTCATCATCAGTTGTCGAAATGCCTTCAGAGGCAACTTGAGATGAAGATACTTTACTGGAATTTTCTGCAACTTGTACACCATTAATGCTTGAATTTAGCTTTAATGTTGTGAGTGAAATCCGTATGGGCTTACTTATTTGAATAAAACTAGCAAGCCTGGGAGCAAGATACCAAACCGGAAGGTCTCCAGCCGCAAAACATGCAATTAAATGTTCAGCTTGATATGCCACGCCTATGAGTTGCGTTTCACATTCTTCCAATTCTTTACTCTGCGGCAACTCTATATCCCTGAGCATCGACCTGCACGAATATAGTTCGTCATGGAGTGTTGTGATTTCAACAAGAAGATCAGCCTTGTGATTCAATAGATGATTGAGATCAGCAAGCACAGAATCAACGATGTCTATCCAAGTAGAAGGATAGTCTGAAGTTGTAAAGACCGGCTGCTCCAAGAACATTACGAAGCGATTCTTGACTGTTTCTTCCACTGCGTCAAGCTTCGATAACAGTACATAGAGTTCCAAATTCATTTCGGTCATGGAGACGTGATTTGTGGTGAAAAAGAAGGAATACAAGAACACTCCAACTTCGTTTGCCACACACTCGATCTCTCCCAAAATAATATTCTTTCTTTCTTTCAGTTCAGTGCACAATTGGAATGGTGTATCTTGAATCACGATGAGCAAAAACTGGATTCTCCGGCGAAGAATATTGATTTCTGTTGGGATGATAATCCAATCAAATGAACGACTTGATAATATTTCGAGTACTTGGACCAGGAATTCAATGAAACTTTCCGTAATTTCGACTGTGTTAGAATTCTGCACTGTGAAGAACTCTCCAATCCGGGTCAGAATATGGGCCATCAAACCTAAAATTGGATGTCCTTCATTCCTTGTCCACAAGTCAGATGGTAGCAGTTTCTCGAGGCTGATGTTGAATTCATCATTGTTGTTGGAGTCCAATTTTAGGGCATAACGGATAGCTACTAGAAAGTGAGGTCCATAGTATTGAAATTCCCCAAGAGGGGTTTTTTCACCAGCAAAAACTCCTGAGTCTATAAGATCTGGATAGGTTAGACAGGCTAGCAGGTACTGGAAAGAGGAAGCCATTTCTAGACCCATTTCAGTGATATTTATTTGGATTAGAACTCAGAAGGGAGGAGTTATATGTTTTCAGTAACTGAAGAAAAGAAAGAGGGTGAAAGAATGTAATCACACAATTCACGAACTTGTTAATGGCCTCCAGTCTTCTTGTTTTCCCATCTTCACCTACCTGCTCACGGAATATCTATATCTATATATTATATAAAATAGAGTTTAATTGACAGTTGTTAATTAGAAAACAGTTGTTAAGACATAATTTCTGTTACCACCTTACTTAACCAATTATGTATTGCCACATATACTATTTGTTGAGTTTTTTCCTCCCCACCTTTTATTTGTTTTTTCCATTTTGAATTTTCTGAAATTGAGGGAAGTTGTGACTCCTACTATTAAGGAACTCATATTCTTAACTAAACGTGGGCAATAATAACTAAGAATATGCTAACTGATTTTAGCACTAATATTTCTTTATATTTTGCTACATGTGTTTAACCATGTAATTAATATTTATTATTTAATAGTATTTATTTGTTAAGACATTAAAACAATGTGATATTTGCCACAATATTATTTTTTCCCTAAACTTTATTTGTTTGTGCTTGGCGATATAATATTTATTAATGTAAAAATTTATTACTATTTTTTTTGGTGTGAATTAATTTTCGATATCATTGTTCAATGACTTTGTAATTTTTTATATATTTAATTATTTCATATTTCTATTCTTTAAATCCAATATAGTTGTCTCAGTTGTGCATATGTACAAATTTAGGTTCATGAACAATTTAGTATATCTATGAAATTAAATAATTAATCACGTGTTGTATTAATTTTTATTATTGAAGAAAAAATTTATATTAATTTGTCGACTATTTCATTCAAAGAGACGAGATTGATTATGACAAGACTTTAACAACATGTTTGGAAAGCTTCGATTCTATCAAGGAATAATGTAGGGCATAATGTTTTAATTTCGAGAATGTCGCTGACTCCTCAAATATGATGTTACCTTTTCAATTGCAAGGAAAACAGTTCTCTTTAATTGTATCTTATGTCGTGACAATCAACAAGAACCAAGGACAATCACTATCAATTGGAAGGATCTGGTTAGCACTGGTACAATTTTATGGCACCAGCACTGGTCAACCGCATGTAATTTACCATATTTTAGCGTGAAACTACATGTAATTTACTCGTGGTTTTATGTGAAAACACGATAAACCACATGTGATTTACGGCATTAGTGCCATAAAATGGTTCCAATTCTAGAATAAGAATATTTTTGTCACTATCACACGTGAAACGTTTTCTTGATATATTTTTAGTGATTATGCTTATTTACTATATTTTTAATTCATGTATAATGTGACTTATGTATTGGTTTGTAAATATATTGAACTTTTGTAACTACGTTGTTCATAACATGTATAACTCCAAATTTTGAAATTGTTCAATATTAGTTTATACAAATTATTCATCAGTTGACATGAAAGCAATTACCAGTATGTTGAAATGTATAAACAAATCTTAAAATGAGAGCAAGCACCGGTGGTGGCAGAATTAAATTCATAAAGAGATCGATATACGAGCGAAATCAATTGAGTTACATCCACATAAAGATAATTAACTATGTACAATATCTATACTTAAACATGATGGATGGTTGGTGACTACAACTGTACAATGTACGCTATAAGATAACTTCTACTATTGTTTGCTACAAGATAACGTTACTATAATTTTTATTGTCTAATGTTAATAGAAAATATGCACCCCAGTAACTCATGTTTTTCATAGTATTAGTTTTACAATGACACGATGTCTTCGAGATGAAGATTATGTCATTAATCCTTTGTTCTTTTCCTCTTATTGTTTAATATATAGTTTCATTATGGTATGTTATTTTTATGGGTATTTATGTTGATTGGGATTTTTTCAGGTTTTAATATTTTTGCATAATTTCAATTTGTTTTTACCAATGGTGAAATGAATTGCATTCTATCATGAGACTATATTGTTCAATTGAATCAATATAATCATGAATCAGTTTCGAATCAATTGGCCATGGTTTTATCATTCCTTTTTCTATTCAAAGTTTACATGGTATGTAGCAAAAATTTGTTATATGTGCTTTTTTTCCGATTATTATTTTTCCATATATATGGAGAAATTTTAAATTTAATACATTATATATTATCTATTTGAAAATTCAGCACGGCTAATAGAAGATGGATGCAGGACAAAACAGTTAATTAACACTAATATAGTTGAAGTGCCTATATTTCAGGCAAATTATGTAGCCATAGATTATATTGCCGATCTATAGTATTCATTTTATATTTCAGGCAAACTAAGTATTTCGATGACAAATACTTTATTATATGTTTTGTATTTAATAGAATTTTAATTTTACATATGTTTGTACTTTAATTCATGATGGAAGGTAGGGTACGCAAATTAAGTTAGTGAACCATGATTCAAACAATGAAAAATTATGAATTATCTCTTCTATGATATTTCATCCTCACTATCGTTAGTGTTGCTTATGTGATTGTTTTGAATTGCATTTATTTTTCAATTGAAGATTGTCTTGATTCATTTTTAAGTTATTTAATTTTCAATTGAACGTTGTCTTGATTTATTTTTAATTAATGCAATTTTCCTATTAGTACATCATACAGTAATTATAATATACGAGTTATTCATGGCTAATAATTATTCTTTTATCATCTAACAAACTAATACCACAACCATCTACCTTAAATTTATATGCAAGAATTTTATTGATGATATTGTTGCTCATAGTGTTGATTCATTTTGATTAATCTATGTATGGTTTTTCCATTTTTCCCCTTATATATTTGTTATTAGGAGTGAGCGTCAGGTCTGTTAGGGCGGTTTTGGGCCTAACCAAAAATCGACCCAACTGTAGGCGGTTTGGACGTTTCCAAACTGCAACCGAATCGGTGGTTCAATTTCTCGAATTGAAACCGACTTGGGTTAGTTTAGGTTGGTTTGATTACTACATCCAATTCATTTTTAAAAAAAAAAATCTTCAACTTGGCTGAGTTTTCAGTTGGCAATTACAAACTCGAAAACAAACTGATGATGGGTCGGTTTTCGTTGGGTCAGGTTAGCGGGTTATCAGGCTAAATGCCCACTCATATTTCTTATGGGTCAAATTGTTTGAGATTTGTTCATATTTAAACAAATATTTCATCTGGTATGTGCCTTGTAAGGTCTACGATACGGTAACAGGTATGAAACATATTCAAAAAGTTTCATATTTTAATTTTAAGTTGTAATCATGTAATAACTCAATTGAGACTCATGTTAATAGTCACTAAGTTATTTAAAACGTAACCTCAACTCTAAATAACTTTATAATGCCATATGTTACAAAATATTCGCTTTTTAATGTTACATTATGTTACAATTAATTAAGCACAGTTGTAAATTATGTATCAAATGATAACTACATAAAAAGATCAAATTGCAAATATATTATTGTCATAATTTGATTGAAATTAGGTAATTGGTACATGATAGAATTATACAAATATGCAAATAAAAGATTAATAGTTAAAGGTAAATAGGTAATAGATAAAACAATTAGTAACAATGATTAAAGATGAACTACTAAATTGTAGAAGATGAAACTTAACAAAAATAAAGAAAAATGCATTTATAAAAACTTAAAGGTTAATAAAATTCACATATGAGAATGGACACTTGCCTTAGGGTGTGTTTGGCACTGGCGATACATGAATGCACATGAAAAGTGGCAAATTTGTGACGAAAACATAGCTTTTGAATAGCATGCTCTAATTAGGTATACTATCATCTTCAACAAAATCCTGGTCCTGACATTTCTCCTTGAGAATTATGAAATTTACTTGAAAATATTTGAAATAATAAAATTTATTATATTAATTAAAGATCTTAAAAAATTATAATAAGAGTGTATACTCATAATGAATATATTCGGAAAATTAAATATTTATAATAACAAAGAGTTTTTTATTACCGTGAAACTATGTCTTCAAATGAAAAAAATATGTCATTAATCTTCTGTTCTTTTTAAATTATCATTTAATAAATAGTTTCGCTATATATATTATGTTAGTTTTGTATAATTTTAATTTGCTTTCAGTGATACTAAAATGGAATGCCTTCTAATATAACACTATGATTTTTGATTTAATAAATATTATCAAATAATTTTGAATCAGTCAATTGTATTTATATTATTCATTTATCAAATTCATCGTTTAAATGATCCACACAAACCATTTATTACATATTTGTTTTTCAATTATTAGTTTTGCATTTATGGAGAATTTTTAAATGTAATACATTACGTATTACTTATTTGCAAGTTTGTAATAATTAATAGTAGATGATAATGAGACGAAATTGTAACTGACGTTGATATACTGGAGGTGTGAATATTTTGAGAAAATTAAGTAAGTATTTCGCTATATAAACTTTCTTTATATATATATATATATATATTTAATATATTTTCAATGTTATATATATTTTCTAATTTGGACTACACCCTAATTACTCGATCCATAAAAAAACAAGACTCACTTTGTCTTTCTTTTTTGAACATCGTTATCGTTAGCGTACTTTGTATAGTTGTTTTGAATTACATTTATTTTTAAATTCAACAATTCAATACTGCCTTCATATAGTTTTTAAAATAATTAATTTCAGTTGTACATTACGTTCATTTGTGATTATTTTTATTTGTCAAATAATTTTATTCATTTAACACATCTTTTCTCTAATGTATTATTTATTCTATATAGGAAGATAAGATTCTGCCATTCGTGAAAATCATGATAGGACAAGGTTTATCGAAAATGGATAAAATCAATTAAAATATGCTTTTCTTTCAAAGAAAACATGTAATTTTGTTTTTGTTATACATGTATTGTCATTGAACTATTATTATTGTTGTTGTTGTTGTTGTTTTCGTTGTTTTTAATTGTTCTATATATTTTCAAAGTGCACGTAGAATGTATATTTTTTCGGATGGTATTATATTTCAATTTTATTAGTTCTACTTATAAATGTTTTTGTAAAATAATTAATCCCTTTATGTAATTTAGATTGAAAATAAATTTTTGATATAGCAAAATAGTTATGTATATATTGTTTATTAATTTATACTCAATTATAAGATATGTATAACATATTTTCCATATAAACATTCCATTAATTAAAAATAATTGCGAATCATGGGTAAAATATTTTATTTTTCATTTAATTGACACAATTGTACTCCCGTGCAACGCGCGGGTGCGAAAACTAGTTCTTTACACCAATAATATTGTATTTTAATCTGAAGTCTTTATTAATTGATTATAATATATAATTAAAATGATTGTTGCCTATCCATCCAATCTTGTAGTTTTCCCATCTTCACGCACCTGCTCATGGAATATTCTTTACACCATTATAATGTATAGTATATTCTTTATTAATCCATATATAATTAAAATGATTGTTGGGATTTTAGACCAAGGGTATTTTCTAATTGGATAATATTACTCGTTGCCATCTTTGACTCACAAATAATTGCTTAAAGTACTATATATTAAATTAAACAACTCGAATTGTAGTATACGTGGTATTGATATGTGTTAAGAATAAAGTTAGATGTCCATATAAGCGTTCGTTCTTTTATAATTTTTAATAAATTTTTATATATTTTAATATATTCATATCAAAAGTTAAATCAATTACATTTATATATTTTCTGAAACTTACTGTATTATATAAATCTCCACCACTCAATTTCATTTTTTCTATCTCCTATATCACAGCAAAATACATAAAAACACACAAACTAACACACGCAAAATTTATGTGGGTATCTTCCACACCCTAATAGGAGTTTGTTTAAATATCTATTTTGCCCTGAAGGTGGGAGGACTCATATTCCTATTTGGGTGTGGATATCTCGATAGACAAAAATATGTTGAGATCTAACATTGCTCTTTTTCCTTTTTGCCTACATTTTCCTCCTTAATATTAGAGGTGCTCTTATGTAAAAACAAAATAATAGATTTTTCCATATTTAATTAAAGGCTTGTTGCATAGGCAATAAATTTTCATTAATTTTATTCTCTCATTACTTTTAATTAATCATACAATTATTTTATTTTTTAATATATTTTTCCTAATTTTCAGCCATACATATAATACATCGCTCGAATAAGTCCCTTATATTGTGTCCCGGAAATGATTTGGCTTTGACTGTAGATAGGCCTTTAAACGGATCAAATTCAGATCGGATCTACCTAAATCCATATCCGATCCAATAAGAAAATTCATTAATCCATTGGATTCGAATTATCCGTCGGAGATTTGATTAGTATATCCATATCCGAATCCATCGGATTTGGATAAAATCCAATCCATTCACGGTCTTAAACATCTTGATAAATTTTTTTGGCTTCGAAGGTTATAAACCATTGCAAGAATTTCAATACTTACAATTAAGCCCTATTAAAAGATAATAATGTATGAATATACTTTACTTGTTTGAAATAGAATGTTAGGCCTTGTTCTATCAGGGATAAAAATTATCCCAAACCTTTCTCCCTCTTCTTTTCAACCACATACACACTTTTCAATATAATATTGACTATACATTTTACATAGAATACCGCACATATCAATTTTATACCCAATCAAACATACCTGTATATACATTTAAAGAATTGTAGTTTGTTAAGTTCTATTTTAATCTAATTAAAAGTACATTATAATATGTATTAATGTATTGAAATTCGGTAGGTCTAAAAGATTTTCATTAAGATTTAAAAAATATGAAATTTAAAAATAAAAAAATATAAAAGAAATTAGGAAAATATAAAATCAGGTAAAAAAATAAAAAATAAGTGAAAAATAAGTAAAATAATATAATATAATTATATTATATTATCATAAAAAATCGAATTGAATTATTATCAGATCGAATTGGCCTACATCCATATTTACTACATTTACATAATGAATTATTATATTTAAATCTTTAATAAATTATCAGACTGATACTTTAAATTTATTCTCTATTAATATCACTAAATTCGAATACGAATCAAAATTCGATCTATTAACAGCCCTAGCCTGTACAGCACAGATTGGGACATATTTTATCAGAAACCTCATTCCAAAGCATGTGATCCGACGTCAGATGATTCCTTTATTTGCGGCCACAGTCATTTTCTCCTCTGCATTATCTCACTTTCTGCTCATTTTCCACCCACCGTCGACTTCAAAATTATTTCTTTTCTTATCATATGGGGCCCGCAAATTGTTTATTTTATTTTTTTAATCAATTTTCTCTAGACTTTAAGCACGATATGGCTGTTTATTTCCTTGTAGCTTCCGGTGAATGGGGGCAAATTTGTAAGTCTTTCTTTCAAGTCTTTCTCCGGCAAGCAATTATTTCTTTTGTAATCAATAAGAAATTAAGAATTACATATTTCTTCTGAATGATAAGATAAAATTTTTGGTCTAATTTTGCTCACACAGAAGTTTCTTCATTGCTGATTTCAGTATTGTGAGCAAAGTGGCTTATGCTTCTCCTGTCTGTCTTACTAACATTCTTGATGAAAACATTCAACTTAATCTCATCCCTCAAATTAGACAATATATCCACACTCTTTTCCAAGAAAGCTAGGTTTTTTCAAGATTTTCTTGAAAAATCTTCAAGGAAAAGTAGTGAGACTGTAAAATATTTGCAGTCTAATAAGAGATGCAGCGTATAAAGCACAAGGTATCATCGAATCCCACATTGCAGATCAACTAAAAAAACTGAAACTAGGGATGAAGTTTGTTTCAAATCAATTTGAAGAATCTTGATATCAATTTGCGGTTCAGTCCCACAGTCAAATCAGAGCTTCACAAGCTCATCTTTGTGATAACCAAGAACCTTGAACCTGGAATTACAAACTACCCCTACCTAATTTATGTACACTTCCCCACCAAGAATTAGTTAAGATGTGAAATTTGCATCGAGGAATTTGCAAGAGAGAGAAGCACATTGCGATTGTTTTCATTTGAAACCAAGAAGGCCTCACTACCAAAGTGGAGAAATTATGAAAAATAGTTAACCTGCAGACGAGATCAAACCAAACATTACACAAATGCATAATAAAGATATCAACATACTCTGAAATTGTCAAAAACATATAGTCAATAGTAAGTATCTCAACAAAAACAGTTGCATTATGTGCAACTGAAAAGTTGTTCCCCAAAAAAAATTCATTGAGTGGTAAGGATTATAGGTGATTAGAGCACAAATCTAGAAGCCCTTTACTCTCAAGAAATCATGTCAAAGTAGATTAAAACTTACCAATGACTGGATATTCTCAAAGCAGACAAGCCAAAAGGTAGCATGTGATACCCTGTATCAAGGTTAATTTTTTAAAAAAACATTCGTAATATGGGAGAGAAGTGCTGCACAAGAGACTAAATAGTCATGGTTGGCATATGGAAATTCGAAGCCGGAGTCATTTTCCGAAAGTCACATAGATCATCGATAACCAGATTCTCCTAATATTGTTTTCTATATCCTATATCATAGCACACTTGTATCACAATAGCAGTGCAATGCAGAACTTTGGGGTTGCAAAGAACTACTCTGTCTATTCATTTCAACAAAATTTCGTGCAAAATCAGTTATCTATCTTTCCTCATTACCAATGCAAAAGCATTTCTTGTTCAAGGTGTCCCGAAAGTTGAGACTTTTGACTGGAAACCTCACAATCTACTTCCTAGAGTCATCAACCAATCAAACTAGTGAAACCAACGGTCTTAACTTCAATGGTGCATAGACCATGTAAAAAACTTTGGGAGCTGTTTGGGCTAAAGGTAGATAATTCATTTTTTCCAAAATCATTTCCAACTATACAGTCAATGTGACAACTTTTCCAGCTATAAAACTTATCTCTACTTTTCACCTTCAATTAAAAAATTAAATCTCTCCCAAACAACACTTCCAGCAGTCAACTATGTTTCCATCATTCATCTATCTTATTATTTCACTGTTTATAGCTCATAAACTAAACAAGAATCAGCATTAAGAAACAAATAGTTTCAATAAATCGTTGCAAGACTTAGTTGGAATGAGAAACTCGACTGAGCAGAGCCTCAAACAAGAGTCATCCAAGAATGATACTATTCACAATATTGACAAGTTATGAGCTACTTGAATTTTGAACTGCCATTATAATATTTTCCAATTGTGAACAGAAATGAAAACATAAGAGGAAAAGAATAATCACAAAATTAAAAACATTGCGATAATATCCAAAAAGAAATTATAAAAATGGAAACCTAAGAAACACCTCAAATTAATTGTAAGCAAAAGAAAAAAATCCATAAATTTGTCTCAAAAACCTAAGGGTGTGTTTGATAGGATTTGGAAGGAATTCTAAAACGCTTTTCCTGAAAACTGATTCTATATTTTCCTTGGATTGAGTTTTCCAGGAAAACTATGATTTTTGTGCTTTAAACGCTTATACCTGGAAAACGTTTTCCTGGAAAAAAAAACCAATCAAACACCCAAAGCTGGAAAAAATGGCTAGAAAACTCATTTTCTAGAAAAACTTTTGTGCAATCAAACACACCCTAAATTATCTAAACCGGAATTTCTCATACTCAAAATGGAAACTTCGTACAGAATCGATTCCATTTTCAATTTATTAAGTTAGCATTAACCAATAAGGGTGTGTTTGATAGGATTTCGGGAAAGGGAATTCCGGGAAAACGTTTTCCTGGAAAACGGATTCCTACATTTTCCTTGGATTGAGTTTTCCAGGAAAACTATGATTTTTGTGCTTTAAACGCCAGCTTTAAAAAGCGTTTTCGCGGAAAAAGCCAATCAAACACCCAAAGTGGAAAAAATGGTTTGAAAAGCTTCATTTTAGGAAAAACTTTGTCTGATCAAACACAGCAAATTCCTTTGCACCCGTCAAGATACCTGGAAGCCAACCCACACAAATATTCCACATCAAACACTGTAAGTGCAGGCATAAATTAACTAATTCCCAAATCAGAAATGCCACCTTACAGAGAAATCAGCGAAATCAGGGGATTCTTGAAATTTGGACGCCGGACTTCAACTGATGAGGTGAATCAAATACTCCACCACCGGATTCCAACACAAGCAGTCTCCAACACTCCTCCGCCGGCGGAAATTCCCAAGAAGAAGAGAGCCGGACTTCAATTTCTGTTGGAATTGGAGGTCGGATTTCTTGAATTGGACATGGAAATGACCGTTGTTTAAGGGATTCCTTGAAAGTTTTGGGCTTTATCCATCGTACATGTATTGAGGTAGAGATTATTAGGGTGTTATGGAATAGATTATAATGGTTTTTAAAAGTTTTTAATGTGAAAGAGGAGAGAGAATTAGTGGAGTTGAATGGTTGAGATTTATGGATATAATAAGATATATGGATGTGATTGATTTAAGAGAGAGAAAAAGTGTTTAAAATATTTTTAATTGAAAGCCTATCACACCTTGTATTTTTATCTTTTTGGCCAACAGTTAACGTCAATTTTTTTTTTTATTTAATGGATATTATTAGGGACATAACTTTTAACTCTAAATAACAAGAGTTGGCAAGTGAGCAATATGAAAAAAATAGGGATTTTTACTCTAATTATTTATTAATAGGGACATGTAGAATATTTTATCCCTATTCCAATGTCCCTAATACTCACAAATTTAGTAGTGAGTGTAACCAAAAAATACTAAGTTGTTTATATTTACGTGTGGATCATTTATTACTTTAAGTTTATAGATACAAATTTTGATAAGATAAATCAATAGTTTTACTAAACCAAATAAAGTGGAGTGGGCATCGGGTCGGTCGGGTCGAACTTTGACCCAACCCGAAACTAAATTGCGATTTCGCGGTTTTGTTTTGAAGTTGGCCCGAACCGGTTTAGTTCAGGTTGGTTTATGCCTAGATTTTATTTTATTATTATTATTATTATTATTATTATTATTATTTTTGGTTGGAAATTTCCAACCCACAGACAGACCTGATGGGCTGCCAACCCAACCCAAACTGACCCGGTCGGCCGGTGGGTTGGATATATATATCCCAGAAAGTGGGTGAGAGCACTTCGAGAATAATAAAAGTTTGCTTTGATTTATTCGAAATGAGATTTAAAATAATAATAAATAATTTTTAAGATATAAAATAAATAATAATAATAAATAAGATATAAATAATTTTTTTTTAAAAAAGGGAAAGAAAGAAAAGAAAAACCACCCGACTTTCTGGTTATCAAAGCACCAATACAGCCACAAAGCGTGAGCTAATTGCCAAGACTTGAATTCCAGTCTTTCTTAATTTTTACACGCTGGTATGCTGCAAAATGCAAAATTTTAGTATAAATTGATAAACTCTCATGAATGAACTTTAATACTTTTTTAACACAATCATACCAAACGCATTGACACCAATAATCAATATATGCATTTCAAGAAATTGATAGTATACATAGGACCAGGGTGGTCTTGTAAGATTTCTTTTATTCAACCATGCTGATGTCATCTCAATTTACAATTCTTTCTCAAAAGAACGTTACAACTGCACTATTTAAATTTTAATAAAACTATAAGCTGCAACAGTACAAGGTATAAAATAAAACACACATAAAAACCAATCCACCTAAATGTACAGCTCCGATAGATCCAGATGTATCCGGTGGGTGGCACTACAGAATGATTTCTTCTTGAACGCTTACGTTAAGTGTCTTGTTTGGAAGGACAATGCTGTTGATTACCACGACTTCATCTTCTACGGTCACAGATTCACCTGATTCAAAATACGTTCATGAGGTTACGACTTTGTGAAAGTAACAGATAATATACAGAAAAGAGAATTCAGAAGTACCAAGAATTGTAACTCCAAGCTTTGCATTGTAATCTCCCGAAGCCTGAAATGGGCAGATTATTGAAAATGATTTTGGAGAAAAATGATTTGTGAAGAATCTGAAGCAAACGACCTCAATCTGGATAACTGTTGGCAAATAAGGATAACGAAGCATAGTCCTTGTACTTACTTGGACTCTCGACCATCTTCCAATGGAAGACTTCCATCCAACAATCGCATGAATGAGAACAGCATTTTCCTTTGCATTAACACAAGTACACCAATCTCAATTTTTCATACAATGTTAATATAAAGATAGACAATAGTATCCAGTAATTTGGGGAATTTAATACCTTGATTTCAACATCATCAAGAATGATACAACTTACAAGCCTCACCCCAGGGCCTATGCGAGCATTGGCAGAGATTGAAACATTAGGACCAATCTGGTGAACAATCATAACAAGTTGGTCGGTGAAAATGAAAAACTAAACCACAAAATTCGTGGAAATTTATGCAAAAAATTACGCATCAGTGGTTGTTAGTACCTTTGCAGTTGGATGAACTTTGGCAGATGGATGAATATAAACATCACCGGAGATTGTAGCATTTTTTGTACCATCTCCACTGGCCAATAGGTGGGGTGAAGTGACTCTAAACTGTGCAAGATACAAGCCAGAACTTTTCAGAGACATTCTGCAAAATAAACCCAAGTCAGATGGAAATTTGCAGATGTGGTTGAGGAAGAAGTTACTAATACATCCTTAGCTCACCCGGGATTCTTAATTTGTTCCCAGAAGTTCAAGGTTTCATATACGTATAACTGTTTTTTCCCAGCAAGTGGAGATAGAATGTCTTGATCTAGTCTTACGAAATCTGTAGGGAGGCTCCTGTTGATGAACTTGTGTCAGGATATGGGAAGTTGATAATTTGAAGAGTAAGAGTTTCTCTCAAACAAATACAGTGCAACGATGCAACTATATATACATATACATCATTATAAACAGTGAATAAAGTAGTTTTAGATCTAATAACTCGCTAGAAAATATTAACTAGCACACGCCAAAGCAATTCAACGTTCCCTAATAAGAATCAATCTGGCACCTCAGAATAAATGCCCATATCCCCAGAAAAGAAAGGTTTTTTCACTAGTATGTAATTAAAAATTTGAAAGGACAGTAAATACAATCAGGCAATTGTACAGTGGAGGTTTTACTTGTTTGCTGGCTGAAGGGCTTCGAAGCTTGATACACGCCTTAGGGTAGCTGCAAATATTAAGAAAAACCCATGCACTATTATCAGAAGTTGCACATTTTATTTCCAAATTGTCTCATAAAAATTCATAAATTTGGACAAAAGCCAGCATCATCAAGGAAAATAAAATTGAGAAAATGCAACTAACAAGCTAACATATTCACAATTCAGACTTATATTTTCATACAAATTCAGCTTCCAATGTTAAATAATTTGCAATAACCTATGAACAATCAAAAACTGAAATAAGGGCCATTTTTTGCAAGTAGGACAGGTGAGAAATAAATAATAATGGAGGGAGAAAAATCTTCTGCGATAGATTTAGCAATAAGCGGACGGGAAACAGAAATTTAATGTTTTAAAGCAACAATTCGCTTGCATCATCATTTGGATGGCCTTGCAGAAAATCAGAAACTTACAATTCAGATTCGCATCTTCCACTAAATTGATATCTATGAACTAAAGCAAGAAGAAACCAAAACAAGCAAGACGTGATTGAGTCACTTTGAAAGGCCTCTTATAGCTTACCTATATATTAAGCAGATTACTATGACAAAAATGTAGGACTATTTATTATGGCAGCATTCAAGTATATTTTTAATCCATGTATATGCAATAAATGAATAATGTACTATATTTTTAAAATTTCTCACTCAATAAATTATAGCCTCGGTAGTAGCAATCGAGCAAGACAGAGGTACTACTAACCTCTGTCTTTTCGTTGTGTAGATACCCCTTGAATGGCATTAAAGATATCAGGGGTAAATATGTAGACACCACAATTTATACGGTCACTCACCTGTTTCATACAGACAAACCAAATATAGCCAAGCATCAGCTGAAAACATAATGAAGCAGTAGGAAAACCAAATACAAGATAAATTTAAGAATGTTACGTACGAAAGTTTCTGGTTTCTCTGCATAGTGCAACAGTTCATTAGTAACAGGATCAGCCACGAGTTCCCCAAACTGGTATGCTGACTCAGGAGATACCTTCACGTGGAAAGAAATATGAAGGTCAACTCATAATAAATGGAAGTAAAGAAAATATCTTGGCGAACAATGGCAATGAACTGGATATTTCCATGACAGATGGCATAAAGATAGTGTTACCAACCTTGATGACCAAAATAGTTCCCATTCCACCATATCTTCTGTGAGCCTCTGTATATCGAAGGCATCAACCAACAATTTAATTTTCAGAAAAGGACTACATAGTGGAAATAGATAAAACTGTACAAATAATAAAGTATCATGGAAAATGAAGACAATTACCTAGCATCTCAGGCAATGGAAAACTACAACAAACGTCACAATTCAGCAAAACAATGTGCGACTGTCAAGTAAATTAAAACATTCTTCTTAGCACAAATGTCAAACAAGGGTTGGTTTTATTGAAATTTTAAATCAAATATGACAACAATGAGTAATTCAAACCGGGTTGTCTTCCATGATTAGATCCCTGAAGTTATAAAGACCACCAGCTGAACCATGTGGCTTATCCTCTCTCAAGTATCTAGCAGCACAAAGAACAACAGGAAAAAAATGCTGACATTCAATATTCAAACGCCATAATGTGGTAATCTTGAAAACAAGGGGAAAATATTTAATGAAGCAATATTATTACTTGACAGGAACTCTAAGCTCATTAGAAACCGAAGACACAAATAATGCAAATTCTCGCTCCTCGTAGAAACCAATTAGGTAGATCTGTGCCAGATTCGGGATCTGAAAATGAACACAATGGGAAAGTTATTTTATTGATCAGCACAGGACAAAGTTACGCAACTAGATCCACATATCATTGCAGATTTAAATTCTCTCTACCCAAATTTACACACTATAACATGAGAAACCCGAATTGCATTCTAAACTAGAGGCATTATCAAAGATGTCTGTAGAAATATTCAAAAAACCATTTCATACCCTTTTACAAGCAGAGATAGGATGATGAACCATAGCTTGTCCTGCTAATGGAAATAGTGGCTTCGGGATGTTCAACGACAGTGGTCTGAATCTAGTACCTGCATTCCGAAAATTCACAAATAAAACCACAAAATGCATAAACGGGTCTCATAATTCTAACAAATTTCCAACTTTAAGAGCAAAACGGTAAAATCGAGAGATATTTATCTTGTCCAATCAAAAGGATCCAAAATCTCAATACACAAGACCCAAATTTTAAATTTTGAAATCGACTGCGTCTAAGTGCCAATTAATTGAAATTGTGCCACAATCAAAGTCAAATACTTATCATAATTAGAGTACAATTACGCCAAGCGAAAACCAAAACAAGCATAATCGTACCTTTGGTTGGTCCGCCGACCATGATTACAGCTACAACTGTCTCTTCTGTGGTGCCCATGAATCACAGAAATCCAAAACCCAGATCTCAAATTTCACTATAACCACCTTCAAATGTACAGAATTTTAAGTCTACTTCAATGCCACAACATATGTACACAAGGACCTATATCGAGATACATAATACTGGCAGTTTCACAAAGAAACAGAGCACTGAAACAGATTGATGAACTTGCATACAATAATAATAAATGATTTTCCCAATTTATACCAAGCTGTGAGAATATGATATGAGAAACAGAATTCGAGTTTTATTTATTTATTTCGTAAGGTAAGATCGGGAGAGTGGATTTGAAGGGAAGACGGTGAGGAGTTTCAACCTCTGTTTCTGTTTTCCACATGGTGGGGTTGCCCCCAAAACAAATGTAAACCCCACGTGGAAATCTCATGGAAACGTACACTGATTTAATGATTGGCGTCTAGTGAGATGGATATCTGCATCAAAATTTTCCGAAGTGCTCCCAAATTTGTAACTTTTTACAGTCGTGTCACATTTGCTTATAGAACTTGAACTCTAGAGCATCTCTGTTGCACCAAGTTTCCACATTCTCTACTTTTGTTTATGTGTATGCGAGATAAAGAAGCACAAAAAATTTAAGGATCCCACATTTTTCTCTTTCTCTCACTTTTCCTATTTTTTCCCAACTTTTTCATCATAAATTCCCATATCACCTCTACGTCTAGAAGCTCAACTTCACATCCTCTATTATTATTTTATTATTATTTTTAAATTTGTTTCTACATCTTTTTTACTTTTCACTTTTTCCTATCTTTTACATTACACATCATCTATTCTTTTTTCAATCCACCTAATCATCTTCTCTCTATTTTCTCTCATCCACATCATCACTATGCATTGAAGATGCTCTTAGCTAAATTTTGCCAATCTTAATATAATAATAAGAGAAGTCAGTAGATTCTGTAGTGTTAGCGATCCAAGTTAAGACTCATTTATTTACTGATTAAAAAGGAAAATTTTATTTTGGAAACAAATATTAAATCTGTGACTTTATTATTTTATTTTTCTTATTTATTTTTATTTTATTTTCTTTATTTAGTATTTTTCTTATTTTAATATTTGAATTATTTATATAATTGAAAATGAACCACATGCAAGTATTAATAAAAATGTTACATGATGTCTGATGACAATTGAATTATTTTTAAAAACGAGACTTAAATTTTTTTATATTATATTTTAATTTTTAAATATTATATTTTAATTTTATATATATATTTTTAGTGTTTGAATCTGATGTTAAGCTTGTACAGTCTTTAGGTTAGCGTAGTTTTCTATTTTAAAAAGTATATTTTTATTTATTTATAAAAATTAAATAATAAAAATATTTTTTTATTTACTTAAGGCACAAAATCAATTCAAAATTCAATTCGAACAAAATGTGGTGCAAAATTAGTTTTTTTGCTAAAAAATATATTATCTAAATTTTATTCCCAAATATTATGTTCTTATCTAAAATCATCAATTACGATAATTAATATGAAAAATTTCTTATAAGATAATATTTGCAAAATTTATAAACCATTATTGAAATCTATAATATTACATATGTTTCTTTATTTTTGTTATATATTCATAATAATAATAATAATTTGTTATCTTATTTTATAATATTGTTTTATGTAAATATATATTAGTTGTCCCGTGCAACGCACGGGAGTAATACTAGTAAACTATTATATCGATTGAATTACGATGACGTGGAAATCAAGTATACTTAGAATTAGAAAATTTACTTTAAAAGTTTGAATGTAAGATTGAAAAACTTTAAAATATTATTGAGTAGCCGCTGGTAAAGGGAACAGATGCTCGTTGCAACTTAAACTTATGAATGCATACTCGTACAATTTTATCAAGTATGGTTATGTACTTATCTCGATCGTAAAGTTCAGAATTTATTCATAGCTTTCAAAAGAAATAGTGACTAATTTAGATTTTATTTTACTTGAGCGTCACCATGTTAAACTCAAATTTACCAAAAGTTTGGAGGCAATCGGAACATACTGGGAGAAAAAGGATTAAATCAAAATGGACTAAAGTAGTGCATTTGAGGATCAATTTCCAAGCTATCTTTTTGGTGAGCTACTCAAATGTGCAAGAGATGAAGGGCCAAAATGAAGAAACGAAATTTGGAGGACCAAAATAGACAAGCGAAATTGACAGACAATTGGAAATGGGGACCAAAAGAGACAACGCAGCGAGCTAGATCGTCGTGTTGCAACGGCGAGGCGTACGGACTACTAGAACTTTTTTTTTTTTTTCCCCTTGCAACTTGCAACAACTTTGGGCGTCGGTTGTTGTACTAGTTGGGATTATTAGACATTATACTATTAAGGTTATTGTTATCATTAGACTATTCATTTCCACGTCAGCTTACTTCACCGCTAATATTGTAATAACTAAAAATGGGACCAAGTCGAAATATTGATGCATCTTGCATAACCATTGTAAATCCTAACACTCATCACTTGAAATTCACCTTTTGGGTAGGTCAATAAATTAAGAACTTCCGTTATATAAAATATTCATAATACTGTACTTTAGTGGAGATTGTTGCGCACTCTAAAATGACGTGGCACATTAATCGAATTAAGTTGATACATCAATCTAAGATGCACTATCTGTTCTAAAAAACGCACTTAGACGTTCGTTTACGCACACCTAAACTTGAAACTTGGAATCCACACTTCATCACGCTTCGTGTTTTATAGCACATTGATGACAATTTTACAACGCATCGTCACGCTTAGGCCAAGGCGTAACCTCAACACTTTTCCACACCTTACACTTTTTAAAACACTGAATGTGCCATAGTATTTACCTCATGAGTGTGCAGTGAATTAGCTTCGTGGAGTGACCGAATAATACGAAAAGGGGAACGAGTTTGGTTTTCAAATCTTCCAAATTTCGAGGTAGACATCTCGAACTAGATGAAACATTTACTTCGTCGATCCTATTTGGCAAAACCATTTAAGCAACCAATCAACAAATCAAAACAAAAGACATATGGCAATGCCTACTTATATAAGATCACAGAATAAACATATGAAAGCTGCTATTTTCCTTTCATCGTCAGAACTCAGAAACAACCTGGTTCAACATAAGCAAAAGACATTCTTGTGCATTAAGAACTAGCGGTCGAACTCAGCAAGAAGCAAAGTACCAACGTCGAGAAGATTAATATAAGTGAAAATATGTGATCAAACAGCAGTAAAGAGGCAAAGGTCTTTACTCTTTAGTAAGGACGGGAATAAAAGACTTACTGTGTACGGAAGGAATTCAGAGATAACCGGTGTAGAAGATGGTAATAATAACCATATGATAATAATAAAGACGACTTTTATTCGAGGCTGTTTGTATGGTCTCTTTCTGAGTTGGTAACAACAGGTATCATTTCACTAAACCAAACCCGGTTACATGTTTATCAGATAGATGGTCACTGATGATGAGATAAACAACAGTTTTGATTTAGATCCAGGTGAAGGTTTCATAGCTTGGAAGGAGATGCATACCAGGCCCATGGATCATTAGACACATACTCTGTGACTTGCTTGATATTCAAATAGTTGTTGAGTCCCCTGTAAAAGAGAGTTATCTAGTTTAGCTATTAGCTATTTTCCTTTCACCTTTCTTTCTATAACTTGAAATTTGGTTTCTAATTACCACAAGTGATATCCCCTCCCCGTGTAGGGAGGCTCTCTACGCCACATGTCCCCCCTTGATTGGAGGGGGGCCTCAATCGGGGGGGACATGTGGCGTGGAAAGCCTCCCCACATGGGAAGGGGATATATCCTCTTTTAATTACAGGTGAAAAAAAAGATAAAAATTATATTACTGGGAAAAAGAAAAGGGAAAATAAAGCGTCTACACTGGGACTAGAAACGTTAGACAGAATTACCATTCTCCAAGTTCACGCCCAAAGCCACTGCGTTTTTTGCCTCCCCAAGGAGCTTGAGAGAAGCATGGCTGCGAGCAGTTGACCCAAACAATCCCTGCCTGAAAAGCCTGCAAAAACAGAAAAACGAAACATCAATCATTAGTTATCTCCAACGCCGCTTAATCTTCTAAGTTTGTTTTAGGAGGTTAAAAGTGTTGCTTGCTTGTAAAATTTCATAAACAGTGAATAGTCTGGAGTAACTAACATTTTTTTAAAACTGTCCCCAAACAAGCCCTTTAGACCAGACTAGCCAGGCCGGGTTTTATAATACTGCTAGTAAGTGAAAAAGATTCTCACCTTGGTCATGCGCCCACACCTTTCCAGATCTTGTGATACTACAGCAGCAGCCAAACCATAACTGTAAACAATTTTCAAGTCAATGAAAACGTAAAATTTACATGTCGTTCTTTCTGAGTCACAGTTTCCAATTTTGAGTTTTGAATATAATTTCAATTTCCAGTTTTCGAGGTACAGATAAAAGACAATCATGTGTTTCTTGGGTCTTCGATTTACTGCATTTTCACTGAAAACAATCAAACTAACTTTTTCTCGTTTTGCGTTTTATCTAAAATCATATTCATTGTTTCCAAATTGCATTTTCGAAGATACAGAAGTAAACAAGCTTTTCAACGTTTTGAAAGATTAAAACTGAAAACCACAAGTAGAATAGGCGACAAGCTGTTTAATGTTTTGAAAGATTAAAAACTGAAAACAGCAAATAGAACAGGAAGCCCTTAAAGTCTCATGGAACAGCAAAAGTAAGCATTAACAATAACAAAGAGTCGACTCACTGAGTGTCATTTGCCAGTTCGATGGCTTCTTCTTCAGTTTTGAATGTTTTAACACAAAGAACTGGTCCAAATACTTCCTCTCTCCATATTTGCATGGAAGTATTTACATCCGTTATTATGGCCGGTTCGATGAAGTAGCCCTTCTTTAAGTGCTGCAAATCAATCAGAAATCAAGGTCAATATCATTCTAAGCACCTCACAAGCTCTGCATAGGATGATTTAGTTGCAATACCTGAGGGCGTACACCCCCACACAAGATGGTAGCACCTTCATCCTTCGCAGTCGAGATGAACTTCTTAACTTTCTCATACTGCAACGGTACCATGTTTGAGTAATAAGTAATATAATTTCTGATATCTTCATTTCAATTAGGAACATAACTAATCTACTTACACGCCCATTTATACACCCTCTAATACAGGACCATGGTAAAAATACCATTTTTACCCCTGTAGGTGGGGTCCCTCCTCTCTATTAGAGGGTATACAAAAATGGTTATACACCAAACACCTTTCTCAGGAACAAAGGAGAGATTTAACAATTAATTGTTATGCACGAGCGTCATGTATTCAACAGTTTCTTTCTACATAAGTTTCTCATTATGTGTAAAGACTCCCCCTTGACATTTGATGAGTTTTTTGCAAAAATCTATGTTAATCTTTTGGCCATCTATCTTGTTCGATTTGGGGAAAACAGAGGAAAACAAAAGCTTTCTAACCTGTCCACTGTTAACCACAGGACCAAGCCTGCAACCTTCTTCCAAGGGGTCTGAAATTTTGATGTTCTTGCACCATTTTACAAGCTTGTCCAAGAATTCAGCAGCAATGCTTTCCTGAAATATTTGTAAAACTTCAATAGTTACAACATACCTTATTTCTGACAGAAATAACTTCAGTCAACAAAATGACAGCTTGTCGAAGAATTTGGTTGAAAATGGTGTTACAGAAAAATGATTTTTCCAAAAATCTGTGCCAAACAAGCTCTTAATAGTTAATTTGATATAAGTCGTTAGTTAAGGACTGATGATGATGTAAAAGCAAAAGGTTGGAGCTCTCCATGAGAAACTGCCCATGAAATCATACTACCCTAACTCAATTCAAGAAACCGCTGTTTACAGGTAGCAAGGTTCTTTTTTCTTTTGAATTACTATTTTCTTGAAGTTTTTATGGAACATACATTTTGTTTCCTTTTTAATGCAGGCTGCCCAGAAATTACCGGGAAAAAATAAAGAAATTATGCATACACTTCAATACTAATGAAATTTGTATGTAATGAACAAAAAAAGCTGATGTAACAGGGCATAAGTTATTAAGGCAATCACAGGGGCTTGTGTAGATAATGAACAAAAGTAAACAGCTATAGCTTGCCCGACAAAGAGGGTGAGGGACTTTACAAAAACATGGCTGACATCTGAATAGCAATATCAAAGATACGGTATTCACAGCATTGATTCTTACATGCACAAGAAGTCGAGAAGTGGCACTGCAAATCTGACCATTTGTCCAAAAGCAGCCGAAAAGAGACCACTCAGCAGCTGTTTTGAAACAGTAAAAGTGAACAAAGTTGCTAAGTCGTTCAGACATTCAGCATATTTCAAATTTTCAATATTAAACACCACAAAATGCAGATTCCATATGTATGGTTTCTTTTTTAAGGTTACTATTTGTTAGTTCTGCTCAGAAAACACTTTTTAATATTTATCAGAAGTTCTACACGAGTGACCAGTCACATTTCGATTAATTAATCAAACACAGATGTTCAATTGTGCAGTAATGCCTTCATTTTCAATCTAAAATTCGAGTCGATTCAAATGATAGCAAGGTAGGTTCTTTAAACCATGTAAATGGAAGTTAGGGATATCATTCATAATTGAAAAGGCTCAAACCTTTGTCGAGATCAACATCCTCAAATACTACTATTGGGCTTTTCCCGCCAAGCTCAAGTGTAACAGGCTGCAAGCAACATAAATTGAAAATAGTTTTTAGTACATATCTGTATAGTGGACAAGAACAACATGTAACTAGCCACCATTCTCAACCATACCTTGACAAGTTGAGCTGCAGCAGTCATAATTTTGCTTCCTGTAGCACTACTTCCGGTAAATGCTATCTGAAGATCAATTACACAATCAAGGTCACCCCACCTCATAGAAGTTACCAACCCAATCCAACTCAAAACAGAATTGAGAATCACAACATTTTACCTTGTCAACATGAGGATGAGAGGCCAAAGGAGCACCAGCTTCCGGGCCCACTCCTGTTAGAATATTGAGGACCCCAGGTGGAAGGCCTACCTCTTTACACACTTCACCCAACTCCAAACATGTACTGCAATAGAAAGTATAGGTGTAATTGTACAGACAAAAACATTAACAGATGGAGGCAAGAAATGGAAATCAATAAGGAGTTACACTGATGCCAACTCTGATGGCTTAAGTATTGCAGTACACCCAGCAGCTAGGGCCGGGGCAACTTTCCATGTGGCCATTAATAGAGGGTAATTCCTGCCAAATGATAAACAATATTCATCTGTCAATCACCATGATCCCAGTTACATCGTCTAACCTAGGTTGATGTGCTTAATTAATCACGGTCTATAACTAACTCATAAACATTGTGTAAGTCAGGAAGAATCAAATGCCAACTTCCACAACGCTATTTACTTGCAGCCTAATCTCTAGATATAAATTTCGAAAAACTCCAATTGGACCCAAAAAAAAAAAAAAAATTAATTGAGCATGACCAAGTTGCAATGCAATAGACTGATGCACAAACAATCTCAAAAGATCAGCAAACTTGATAGATAAGAAAAAGAATAAACCAGAGCATGTTTTCGTACACCATGTACATGTGATACAAAGCTATTCGCAAAGAAGAAAGACTTCCTTGAGAATTTCTTCAATAAGAACAAAATTATACTAAATAACGAGCACAAACCATGGGGTAATCAACCCAACAACCCCAATGGGTTCTTTCAAAACATGACACTTAAAGTTTTCCAATGGCAGAGAAACAGGAGTCTTTTGCTTTGAATCCAAAGCCTCAGCAAGCTCAGCATGATATTCAAAACATCCAGCAACATCATCCTGGATGACATGAATAATTATAAACTCAATGTGTAATATAGAGGTTCAAAAGAGATTAAAATAATAATAATAATAATAATAAAGGAAAAAAAATAAAATAAAAAATAATTCTCTAGGTATTACTAACATACTATATCCCAATCTGCTTCATCCAGTGGTTTTCCACAATCAATTGCTTCAAGTTTTGCTAGTTCTGATTTCCTTTCTGTAATCTACATGTAGTGGCAAGCGTAAGCTGATAAACAGTCAATAATGGTAATGGAACAGAAAAAATTAATTTCACGGATGCATGTAAAAGTAGAAAAACACATGGCAGTATATTTGAACTATGTACATGCAAAAAAGCCTAAATCGAATTACAGTCACAATACAGTAAGTTATGTGACGAGTTGCAAAAAAATATGTTAGGAATTGTAATTCCGATTATTAACAATTTGATAAATGTAAATCTATTGGTGAAAAGAAATCTGTTGCCTGACCATTAAATAGGTTCAAGGAGGTAAATTCACCGTCAACAAATTAAATAAATTAAAGACAATATCCAGCTGACATACATATGAAAATAATAGCAAATAGAAGAAAGATCATATGATATAGATACTACTTTCCCAGCTGGAAGATATGGGGGTTAGCTAATCGCCGTGCAATCATTAAAATATAGGTAGAAACACTGGCACTAGTAGACCTCTTACACTAAAGTATAACATTCATCATTACAAAAAAACAAGTACCCCCAATTTTTACAGTAGCAATAACATATACTGCAAAGTTTGTGGTGACGTAACTACATCGCAAGGTATCAATTCAACAAAATACAATTTAGAGCATGTTTGACAAAATTACTTTCAAAATCACTTTTTCTTACCATCATTTCAACTACATGATTGAACCCAATTAAAAAATTAGGAAAAAAAAAGAAAGAAAGAAAGAAAGAAAATTTGTTTTTCATGTTAATAATATTCTTTTACTCTATACAGAGATGTTCTTCCAAAAGATCACTTTTTTTCCTCAACAAGTTTGTGTCAAACAAGCATTGAAGATGAATGATCTAACATTAATCAGATGAAGTCCACAACTGCACGACCCCCAAGAAAACAAATTAAATTAAACCTTCGCTGCGATGGCCCGTAAATACTTAGCACGATGTGCCCCCGAAGCTGAAGCCCAGTCTTTGCCTCCATTTCTGAAAAGGGCTTTCCGGGCTGCTTCAACAGCTACATCTACATCTTCGGCCGTAGCTGCCGGAATATCCCCTGAAACCCATATATCATAATTGAGATCCATCGTTTGATACTTACTAAATTCGGTAGTTCTGCATATTCTTCTTCATCAAACCATGTTGCGTAAAACGCATTGCAATCAACTATATCTTACTCGTAATTCACAAGTCAGTGCCAATTAGGTTAAAAGAACAAAGATTATCTCATATTCTAAAAATTTATGTGACTTCTACTGTCGGTCTTCAAAATTCTCCATCTCAGAATTATTCAGTTTTATCTTATATTACTAAATTGATCAACAAACCTAGTATTAGCCCTATGTAAACGGTAAACAAGACTAATGAACAGAAGAAATTAGAACTTGAAAATGAAAAATTGCAAGAGAAGGGTTGAGATAGACCTATGATCTCTTCAGAGGCTGGATTGATGATGGGAATACGATTTTTCTTTATGGGCTCTCTCCAGTCGCCGTCGATAAAAAGTAGACGATGTGGAATTGAAGTTGCCATGGATTGTCGGACGATCTAATACTGTGCTGGTGTGGTGTATACTTTTCAGTGAGACTAATTGCACATTAGTTTTTTATTTAATAAGTAAATATAAATACCAGTGGAGTGATGACGTGCCCTGCACCTGTATCAGGAAAGGCATTGCAAGCGACAATGTGAAAGGTACGGGAATGTTATGTTAGGAGCGTTGGGAAACGCTGGGAGAAAAAATGTGAAGAGATGTGGGTGCGGATTCCACGCGTTTAGAAATTCTGAGAGTGAAATTTGTGAGATTTGGGAGAATACTTATTTGGGAATATAATATTTTCGGTGAAAGATAAGATAGAACTCACTCCACAAAGACAAGATAATAATTTACGTAGAACGAGTATACTTAGAGTATTCATATCCACACCCACTATTTTAGAGGGTGTTAGGATATGTGTAAAAATAAATTTTTATGTATTTTTATATGGTATAGAAGAGAGAATGAGTGGAGTTGAATGGTGGAGATTTATTAGGGATGGCAAAACAACCCGAAAAACCCGAAAAGCATGTAAGAATCGAGCAGTCGAAAAAACCTAACCGGCGGATCGGTGGAGTCGGATATGATTTTTGATAGTAAAACCTGAGAGCGGATATGGTTAGGATATGGATTTTAGTGTCATACCCAACCCAGAATAGAATATATATATTTTCCTAAAAAAAAAGTTAATAAAATGAAAAATTAATTTTCAAGTGTTGTGTTAGTGTGCATTCTAAATTTACCAATGAGACTTAAGTATTAACTATATTTGTCAATTGTGAACATATTGGTTAAAGTTCTATTTACAAAAAAAAAAAAAAAAAAGAAGTTTGATGGCAATTGCGTTCGGGTATAAAAGCGACTAACGGATATCAACCGACCGAATTACTCACGCGGTTCGGTTCGGGTATGGATTCGAGTTGACATCGCGGTTAGTTCTGGGTATGGCCGATCCGGGCCAACCCGACCGTTCCATCACTAAGATTTATATAAGATGCGGTAGGTTCACGAGATATGTGGATATGAAATATGAGAGAGAATTAGTGGGGTTGAAAAGAATTGATAAAAATATATAAAAACATGTAGAAGAACGCGCGCTAAATCTCATACACCCTTTTTTTTTTTTCAATTCCCATTTTACTCTTATTTGATAATGCGTGGGTGGGCGCAGGATGAATTTTGGATGCTCGGCCGAGGGTGGCCGAGCATCCAAAAAGCCTCATAGGAGCTCAGCCACCCTCGGCCAAGGATCCAAAATGGTTTTTTTTTTATTTTTTTTAAATTGATAATGTAATTAATATTTTTTTGATATTATTTTTTGATTTGGGGAAGGAACATGTGATGTATGAGTTGGATCGAAAAGGACGAAATCACACTTTTATAGATTTAGTGTCCAAACTCCGTTTTGGACAAATAATATACCGATTTGGGGTAGTTCGACGCCACGAGTCGAACTCACTGCTTTGCAATGACATACGATGGATTTTGGGCATCCGAACCCGTTTAGACAGTGAAATCAGCGTTTTTTAATTTTTCGAATAATTTTATTTTTTCCACTTATTTGTTTTTAATTTCATTTATTGGTTTTTAATTTTAGTGTACAATGGATTATCACCAGCCTTGGCCGAGCTCCCTCATAGGGAGTTCGGCCATCCTCGGCATCCCTGCACTCACCCATGCATTATCTAATGAGGGTAAAATGGAAATTGGAAAAAAAAGTAGGTGCATGTGATTAAAATAGTGGGTGTGGATATCAATACTTGTATAATTAATGGGGTAAATTTAATGAATGATCACAAAACTTTTAAAATGTCACTAATTACTCACTGAACTTTGAAATATAACTGAATATTCACTGAATTTTACTTAATGTCAACTAATCATCACTTCTTAACTCAATATTTAAATATATTTAAGAATTATGTGCATATGACTAATAATATTCTTCGTAGAGACAGTTAGACTAATTGCTGACAAAATAAATACATCTACTGGGACTTACATTAGAGACAAACTAAATAAACTATTAGAAATACCACTGTCTCAAACAATACTTGTGCGCATTTCTTACTGTTTATATAGCTTTTTGTCTTATTTAAGTGAGTTTTTTATATCAACAGTTGATCTAGTTAGTCACTTGTATGATATCGTCAGTCAAATTAGTGCAATACTCTAATAGCTAGAATAAATATTAAGTTAATGAGTGATCGATAAATGATGTTAAGTAAAGTTCAGTGAGTATTTAGTTATATTTCAAAGTTCAGTGAATAATTAATTACATCTTGAAAATTCAGTAACCATTCATTAAATTTACGCATAATTAATGAGATATAATATACGCTGGTGTTCACTTGTTGGCAGCAACAAGGGCAATGTGGTGCCCTATCAGGGCGCCACATCATCATCATTTTTTTAAAACAAAATTTTTTTTGGAATCTACGTTAAATTAAATGTATAATACATCACTGCCCCCTGATAGTATGAGGGATTGTAGGGACCCCATCTTTTTTTTTCCTCCCAAAAATAGCAGTGTTGGCATGATCCGTTGCCAACTTATTGGCAACGGATCACTACTGCTATAATATAGTGAGAACTTCTATACAAGCCCGTTTTCTTTATTTGGATGTCACAAATATATAGGCTTATTTCTTTTTTTAAAGGTTTAAATTATAATATTTTACTAATATACCTCATATTTAATGCTCAATTATAATTATTAATTTTAAATTTCACTTATTAAATAAGGGCAAACTTAGAATACGGTACACAAAATATATATTTCCAATATTTTTTTAATCTTTGTGAAAAATTAAATAAGCCTTTATATATGGGACGGAAGGAATACACTATAGCCTTGTTCTAGACAACAATAAATTTCGTCAATTTAAATTATTTTTTTCTCTTTTATTTTTTTTAATCACTCAAATATTAATTTAATAATTTATTTATATTTTAATATTTTTTTCAATTTTCAATCACACACAACACATAATTTGAGTAAACAAAAATTATTGTGTATAGAACAAGTCCTAAGTTTAGTGAAAATATTGATTTGTAGGAACGACGTGTTAGATTTGTGATTGAAAATTGAGAAAAATATATTAAAAAATATAAAATAAGGGTTATTTACGCAAACCCCCCAAACTATCGGTTTTGTAACAAATTCAACCTCATTCTTTTTTTTGGTCCTTACAGGACCCTAAACTTTAAATCTGTTTCACTACACCCCACTTGGATGGAAATCATCCATTTGCACCATTAAATGGCCATTTTTTTGTCTTTTGAATGTGTTAGCATGGAAAGAAAAATGCATTTTAATACATTTTTTTCAAATTTCAAATTTGGTCAAACAAATCACATCCATATATCTTTTAACTCATTAAATCTCCACCATCTAACTCCACTAATTCTCTCTCTTCCTACTCATAAAAATACATTAAAACTCATCCGCTAACACCCTCTTTAGTGTAAGGATAAACTAGTCCTAAATGTTAATTGAAAGATTTGGGGATAATGTTAAACTGATAGTTTGGGGTTCTGTTGCGTAAATGCCAATAATGAACCAATAGTTTGGGATCCTATTGCGAAAATACCAATAATTAACCGATAGTTTTGGGTCTTATTGCAAAAATACCAATAATTAACCGATAGTTTGGGGTCGTATTGTGAAAATATCAATAATTAACCGATAGTTTGTGATTTTGTTACTAAAATACCAATAAATCATAAATGGCAAAAGTACCATATAGGTATTTTTTGTTGGGTACTATTGCCACTTAGGTATTAAAATTTTTTTCGACGACACTTAAGTCCTTTTTTGAATTTTTTTACTATTTAGGTATTTTCTAGTTGCCAGAGATGAGAAATTGAATATAATATTAATTTACTATTTGACTTTGATTAAAATATTAATTTCTGGTTTTTAATCATTTCCCTTTTTTTCTTTTCTAATTCATTAACTTATTATTATTACACAAATTTTAATAATATTGACGTGCACATTTTAATTTTAATCAGAAGCTAATAATAAACGTAAGAATTATTGTACATACATAAAATTTTATTACGAATATATTGAATTAATTTGACATTAATTAAATATTTTTCACTAAAAATTTTTGATATGGTAGCATTTGTTCGCACTAATATCGTACTTTTTTACGATATAAAGACGCGCACATTTTGATATTAATCAACACTTAATAATACATGTAATTATTATACCTACATAAAATTATATTAAAAATATATCATTGCAAAAAATACACTAAATGTAAAAAAATAATAATATTAAAAAATTAAAAAAGTAAAAAAAAAAGAAGGAAAAAACCATTGCCCTCCCACGACCCCTACTTCATAGGGAGGTTCTTCCAGGAAATTAAAGCCAGGGTGATGCAGCGACCTCAGGTGGTTTTAATTTCCCAAGGAACCCCTCAAAGATATATAATGTCATGATTTAGGGTGGGGCGGGAGTGGGGTTGGCGGGGAAAGTGAGGGTTTTTTCCATTTTTTTACTTTTTTTAATTTTTTAATTTTATTATTTTTTTACATTTAGTATATTTTTTACTATAATAAATTCCTAATATAATTTTATGTAGATATAATAATTACATTTATTATTAAGTGTTGATTAATATCAATGTGCGCGTCTTTATATCGTAAAAAGTTACGATATTAATGCCAACAAATGCTACCGTATAAAACATTTTCGGTAAAAACTATTTAATTAGTGTCAAATTAATTCAATATATTCATAATAAAATTTTATATAAGTACAATAATTCTTACGTGTATTATTAACTTCTGATTCAAATTAAAATGTGCGCGTCAATATTATTAAAATTTGTGTAATAATAATAATAATGAAATAGAAAAGAAAAAAAGAGGAAAATGATTTAAAAATCATAAATTAATATTTTAATCAAAGTCAAACAGTAAATTAATATTTTATTCAATTTCTCGTCTCTGAAAACCGAAAGGTACTTAAATGGTCAAAAAAAATTCAAAAAAGGACGTAAGTGTCGCCGGAAAAAATTTTAATACCTAAGTTGCAATAGTTCCCAACAAAAAATACTTATATGTACTTTTGTCATTTAGGATTTATTGATATTTTCGTAATAGAATCCCAAACTATCTCGTTAATTATTGGTATTTTCGCAATAGGACCCCAAACTATCGGTTAATTATTAATATTTTCGCAATAGGACCCCAAACTATCGGCTAATTGTTGGTATTTTCGCAATAGGACCCCAAACTATTGGTTCATTATTGGCATTTACGCAACAGAACCCCAAACTATCAGTTTCACATTACCCCCAATCTTTCAGTTAATATTTAGGACTATTTTACCCTTACACTAAAAGATAAAAAATGGTCATTTAACGGTGTAAATGGATGATTTCCGTCTGAGGGGTGTGTAGTGAAACAGATTTAAAGTTTGGGGTCCTGTAAAGGCCAAAAAAAAGAATGAGGTCGGATTTGTTACAAAACCGATAGTTTGGGGGGGTTTTGCATAAATAACCCATAATAAAATAATTACATGAATGATTGAAAATAATAAAAAAATTATTGTATAAATAACAAGCCTTTAATTAGTCTATTATTAGCATGTTTTCGGGTAACTTTTTCTTTCCTATTTCTTGTTTTCACAAAAATAAATAAATGGACTGAATTTTCATTTGTTAATTGGTCTATTATTAGCACGTTTTCCGGTAACTTTTTCTTTCCTATTTCTTGTTTTCACCGAAAGAAAAAACAAAAGAAAAGAAAAAAAAGGGGGCGGGGGGGAGCGGGGGAGAGGGAGAGACAGAGAAACGTTTTGTAACGTTTTAGTTAAATGGAATAGAAAAAATTAAAAGAGATCCTATACGATTTATCAGTAATAGTAATAATAGTAAGTAGTGACATTGGTGACATTAATTATCACACTATTAATAAAATTTAAAGTGATGCTTTGGAAAAGTGATATGCTAGCAGCGCTAACATGACACGCATTTAGTGGAAAATTAAAAAAATAAAATCTAATTTTAGAAATAAATTATAAACATACTTTTTTTGGGACTCTTTGCTTGAATTTCCTTAAATTAATTAAACAACTCTTAATGAACGAAACTATCCGGTCATTTATCATATTTGAAAAGGAAACGTTTACGATAATTCTTGAATGATATACACTCATTTCAAAAAGATCTCGGTTGTTCAAAACGACTATGGTTCTTTTAATTAGAAAACAACTATGGTTCTTTTAATTAGAAAACTACCATGGTCATCTCTGAATGACTAGAACCACCATTGTCATATCTACAGTGATTTACAATAGAAAACACAATTTCCTTGAAAACAATGCTGTTTGCAATCATTTTCACACGAAACAAAAAGGCAATTTTTTCACACATACAATTACACAAACATGAAAGAAAAAAGAATCACCTTCCTTTTAACCTTTGCAGTTCGCATCTACTACTTCTTCTTCATACAATTTTGATGGTGTAAGGCGATGTAAAAATAAATTTGAGAAAGATGAAAGGTCATGAAGATAAGTAGTTTTCAAAATTAAAAAAATGAAGGAGAATTGGAGAAGAAGAAGAAAATTATGTTAAATACTCTCTATAGAGATTTTTCTCTCTTGCTTTCTTTTTTTCTTTCTTTCTTTCTTTTTTTCTTTTTTTTTTTTGGAAAGTATAAAGAAAATTAAACTAATATAGAATAACTATCGGTTAAATACTTTATATATATATCTTAATATAATAATAAGAGGAGTCTGCTAGACTGTGTCATTCTTGAGTCTAGAGTTGGCACTCATTTAATTACTTAAAATTAAAAAAGGAAAATCTTATTTTGGAAATAAATATTAAATACACACTTTATTATTTTATTTTTCTTATTTAATTTAATTTATTTTCTTTATTTAGTATTTTTTCCTTATTTTAATTTTTTATATAAATTTTAATTTTTCAATTATGTATATAATTGAAAATAAACAAAAAAAATACAAATATTAATGAAAATGTGATATGATATCAAAGTTGCAAACTGTAATATCAATTGAATTATTTTTAAAAATGATAATTAACTTTTTTAATATACATTTTAATTTTTGAATATTACATTTTAATTTTTTATATCTTTTTTAGTTTTTGAATTATAGTGTCAACTTGGTATAGTGCTAGGTTTGCAACGATTTGCTATTAAAAAAATCATTTTTATTTATTTAAAAAAGTAAATGAGAAAAACATTTTTTATTTACTTAATAATGTACAAAATCAGTTCAATATTCAAAATTCACTTCGAGCTAAATATGATATAAAATCAATTCAATATTCACAAAAATTATATACGTATCTGTAGGCCAACTATAACATCATTGCTAATCGTATTTGAAATATATATTTGAATAGTTATGTATGACTCATAAAACATAGTATTTAGTTTTTTTTCTTTGTTCAAAAAATATATTATCTAAATTTTCTCAAATATTATGTTTTTCCCTAAAATCACCAATTAGGATAATTGATATAATATTTTTTCTTGTAAGATAATATTTCGCACCAAATTTATTGTCTTATTTTATAATATTATTTTATGTTAATATATCATTTTAATCATCCCGTGCAACGCACTGGGGTAATACTAGTATATCTTAATATAATAATAAGACAAGTGCCACATAGGCAAAGTGCCTAGGTGGCAAGGCCATGTTTGTCATTAGCGTTTTAAGATTAATTACTTTCCTTATTTAATTTATTTTGCTTCCCTTATTTGATTTGATTTTTCTTATTTTACTTTTTTATAAATATTTTATTTTTTATATATATTTTATAATTTTATAATTAATTTATATAATTTTCAATTCTTTTATATAATTTAGTGTTGCATGCATTAATGAACATATGATAACTGATAAGAGATCAAGATTAAAACTTACACCTATTAAATTAATTCTGAAAATGAAGATTAACATTTTTTGTATACATTTTAATCTTTAAATTAATTATATCTTAATCTTCATCTTAATATTCTAATAAGAGAAGCGTGAACTAGGCATTGAGTTATGTTGGCAAGACTAAGTTGGAACTCATTTACTTAAAATTAAAAAAGGAAAATCTCATTTTGTAAATAAATAATAAATACACACTTTATTATTTTATTTTCCTTATTTAATTTATTTTTATTTATTTAGTATTTTGTCCTCATTTTAATTTTTATATAAATTTTAATTTTGAATTATGTATATAATTGAAAATGAACCAAATCCAAATATTAATGAAAATGTGATATGATGTCAAAGTTATAAACTACAATGACAATTGGATTATTTTTAAAAATGAGAATTACATTTTTTTATATATTTTTAATCTTTCAATATTAAATTTTAATTTTTTATATACATTTTAGTTTTTTAATTACAGTGTCAACATGGTACAGTGGTTGATTGGCAGCTCTTTTCTATTTAAAATTTTTTGTACTTATCTAAAAAAAGGCACAAAATTAATTCAATATTTAGAATTCAATTTGAGCTAAATGTAGTATAAAATCAATTCAATATTCATAGAATTTTTATATATATATATATATATATATATATATATATATAAGCCGACTATAAGATGATTATTAATCATATTTGAAATACCTTTTTACAGTCGTGCATATGACTCATAAAATATGTTATTTATATTTTTTATTCAAAAAAGTATATTACATAAATTTTGTTCGCAAATATTATGCTCTTACCTAAAATTAATAATTACGATAATTGATATGATATTTTTCTTATAAGACAATATTTTGCACCAAAATTTATAAACTACTGTCCATATCTATAATATTATATATGTTTCGTTATTTTTTTTTATATATTTATAATACTTTATGCCTTATTTTATAATATTATTTTATATAAATATGCCATCTTAATTATCCCGTGCAACGCACGGGAGTAATACTAGTATAGTATATATATATATATATATATATATATATATATATATAAATTAAATATCTCAAAAACCATTACGCAACTTTCTATCATATCATTTTCGAGATATATTAATCGATAGTTAATTGTAGTTGTGTTCATCACAACGTTCAGCCAAGCGAAAATCTAAATGCACATTCAAATGAGACTCGGAAGTTCTATCACCTTTTCTATGATGAAAATTATTGGAAAGAAAAGTGAAACTATAAGGGGTGTTTGATTGGGGGTGGAAAATAGGATCGAAAATGTTTTCCGCCCAAAATTTCTAGCTCCTTTCTCCGCCTCACATATATAGTCCACTTTGGCTTTTGCACAAGAATTAAGAATGATATTGGAAAAATAAATTTATAAACAAATTTCCTTTAATACCCTGATTTAAATGAATTGAAGCTATAAATATATTTGTATTTTCAATCATATAGGTGGGATATACTTGTAAATGAATATAAAAAATACTATTAAACATAGAAAGTAGACTATATATATGGGACAACCGAAAAAAGAAAAATGGACTATATATGTGGAATGGAGGGAGTGTCTTTCAATCTATCACAATTTATATTTCATGGAATTTGGTTTCCATATTAGGTTAAAAAGTAAGAATTTTCCTTCAAATCAAGGAATTGAAGTTCGTTGGAGGAGAAGTGGTGGAAATTAGAATTCCGTGAAATTGAAATTTCACCCATTTTTTACCCTCCGATGAAACACACCCTAGTGGCTCCACTACAAACCGCGGGAGTGCGGGACGGGGACATGGTCAAAAACTAGCTAGTATTATTATGTATTGGAAAATAATAGTCTCCATATAGTCCTGATATATTTGATACAAGAAGTACAAAAGAGAGGAAAATTTGAGTCTCTTTCTTTCTTTCTTTCTTTCTTTTTCTTTTTTCTTTTTTTTTTTTTTTGTTTAATACGACACACGAGATTGAGAGAGACGCTATTAAACTAGTTTGAAAAAAGGTTTTGATCTTGCAATATATATATATATATATATATATATATATATATATATCCATCTCGTCTCTCTATGGGACAAAGTCACGAAGGGGAGAAACAATACAAGTATGTTGTTTTAATGGGATTTGACCTATGTAAAAAAGAAAAAATGCATAGCATTTGAGTAAAAATAGACCATGTCGTTCGAATCAAGCCTTATCTTGCTTCAAACTTAAGCGTTTGATTAAGATGAATCCGTAGAGTTTAAAGGAAGACATTTAATTATAGATCAGTTCAAATCCTAAGATCTAATCTTTTTCTATTTGTAATATGTTTTATGCAAAATTTCAGCATCTGATGAAGATGAATTCATAGAGTTAGAAGACACATATACAAATGAGCTCAAATATATAGTAAAATCTAATCTTTTCTAATCGATAATATGCTTTATAAGTACTTTTATAAAAAAAAAAAATGCATCAACTTTTATTACCTAATATACAAAAAGATCAAAAATAATTATGTAATTATAAATTTGTAAAGTATTTTAAGTGGTAAGACATAAATACCCTTTAAAAAATCGTTATAACGAAATTAAAAGATCGAGGCCTCAATTGGGAAAACTATGTCTGGTCTTATGTATATAATAATTCGATGTTTGTCAAATAAATGAGGTTTGCAAGGGATTAAAGAATGAAATAAAACTCAAAACGCACAAGAAGAAGCTCTCCAAGACCTATAAGTGAGTTTCAGAAACTTTAATTTCGTTACTTGCCTATCTAAAGAAACATCGAATTTTCAAAAATGCAAAAGAAACTAGCACGGCACGTCACATATGTTAGAGATTTTATAGTTCAATTAACACAACAGTATATAGATCTATACGAAAAATAAATAGATCGGGATATATCTCTAGCCATTGATGTTTGATTTAACTTAGCTTCTTAGAGTTCTTCTAGTCGTACTCATGATGTACAACTTAATAAGAATCACCCTAATAATATCATCAGTATATAAATTTTATCTATCACAAAACCATAATACAATCTCATTCCAATATGTGGGAATAAAAAACTAACAACATATTTAATTTTTGCAGAATCATCAATGCTACTAATTAATGATATAGAGCACATTATTTGTTTCTCTATGGCCGTGACGTGTTTGTAAATATTGACTACTTCTATCTATTTATAAAATAATTGCTTTCCAACAATGGATATATATTTACAACCAACTTCAGATATCTTGAATGAGTCATAATTTTCTTTTGACCAGCAAGCGACTAAGCAATATATAAAATTGAAGAAATCTTACATTCACAGGAACAAGAGAAACATCAGAAATTAATTAAACCAATGAGATTATCATTCAAAACCAACCATCAATCAGAAAAAGGAAAAAAAATTACAAAAAAAAAAAAAAAGAAGAGGAAAAATAAACCTAGAAAGATTCGACGAGCGTGGGGCAGAAATCAGGATTTGTTAGTGGTTTTATTATATTTTTGCTTGATCCATTGAAGACCTACAGCGGTTCCTTCTTTAACCTTCTTCACGCCGGTCGAAGCCACTGCTTTCGTTTTCCCGAGCCCTTCTCCGACCTTCTTTCCATACTTGGCGGCCGCACCACCGCTGCTCTTCTTCTTCTCCGCCTCCGGTGATCGGTCCACCCGGCCGTTGTCCCATTGATCGGCCCACGAGTCGCCGTTCATCTTCAACGGTGGAGATTAGAATTTGAGAGATTTGTTGTGTGAAATATGGATTGATTGTGTGAATTTGGATCAACGCCGGCAGAATGAATATATAGGGAAATTGCATGTGGGCACGCAAAAGGATTCCATCGTTTGTAGGCAATATAATGGTTGCAAGGACAACAATGCCCTTATGCGTAATAAAGGTGATAATATTTCTAGTTGGCAATACTGTAATTTCAGTACGGTGTGCCACGCCCGCAATTGACATTTTGTTTCATTCTAGAAGATTCTCTAAAGTCTCCTATCATACTTTTTTAAAATCTTACATTAACCTTTCTTCTTTCGATTGGATTAGAACTTAGACTTGGCAGTAGGCTCGGTTAGAACCTAACCAAGGATTGATTGAAGAAGTATAGAGTTGGGATCAAATCGATAATAGATCCTGGACCACCCCACTGGCATATATTTTATGGAGTTAACTTATACAATCGACCCCAAATTATTTTTAATAATTTGACATACAGCGTGCGCCAACAATTGATACTAACTGAATATCGGATCCACCATTCAAGCCAATCATAACTAATCCTATAACAACGTGACTTTTGCCTCAATTTAAATAATAATAAAAATTTTATAAAAATTCAAACAAAATTTCCTCTATATTACAGATATAACCATCATGTAAGGATTCACAGCAGAATACAACACAACCAACATAATATAAATAAAATTTATTCCTCCAATTTCCCAATGTCAACATGCGATCAAGCTCAAGATCAACTGTTTCTTAAAAAAAAAATTAGAAATACGTGAGTTTTGTAGCCCAATGAGTGGACGAGCTAGAAAAAACATATGGATAGGGTTTTTCTTGTTATATAATTTCTAAACCAGAAGTGAGTCATGAAATCACGAGGAATACTGTAAATTGAATTTAAACGTTGTAATCGTGCACATAAGGATATGCTAAACATCACACCATGAGTACCAATGAGCAGTAACAACAATGTGCAGAGTAATCTAAATGCATAAGGAGAACTTACTCAAAAGTTGAGCTCGTAGATACATAACATAATCATACGCGTAGAGCAAAACTCAAAAGGTAAACACCATCATACACGGCCAGAAGACTGTGTGCATGTTGATGGATCCCAAAGACCTATACACAATATGGTCATACACTGTGGAATAGATCATATTAGTGCAAAGCGAGTAGCATCACATAGTATGGTCATATGCCGTGGAACACATCACATAGGTGCAAAGCGGGAAAGAATCACATGGGTACTTTGGTGGTTTTGAAACAGTCATCTATAGGGTGATAAGGGGTTAATTTTTAATGGTTTTAAAAGGTTTTTAATGTAAAGGAGGAGAGAAAATGAGTGGAGTTGAATGGTGGAGATTTGTGGATGTGATGTGATATGTGGATATGATTGATTTAGGGTAAAGAAATAATACATAAAAATAGTAAAAAAATGGTAAAAAAGTTTTTAAAGGGTTGCCTAACACCCTAATAATCGTTTTAAAAGTTACTTAATAAAATTCACATTTTTCTTAAAAATCAATATTTCATACTCATCATAATCCTAAAACATACTTAATATTAAAAACATGCTTAAAATAGTTCTAAAATAGCTTTAATATTAAAAAGAATATTTTTCCATTCACAGAACTATTGACTGCACTTAATTTGGCTGATAAGCTTCTCCAATAACCTTGTCACCACCTAAAATAGAAACGGTAGTCTAATTAAAACCTATGCACTTAAATTTCAATCCATTAGCATACGCATATTTAACACTTGATTCCAACTATTTCCACCATCCTCTCATATCCACCCCTTTGAATCTTTAATTACCATTCTTCTATTAACTTTACCGCAATCTTTACCATCAAAACCACCAATTATTCTACATATTAAAAGCCCTAAATTTTCAACATTTATATATGGTAAATTTCAATCCACTTTATCACATACTACTCAATTGACCGCAATTCCACTTTAAAATGGTTAATTTGGCTACGATAACATCTTAATAAAATCTAATTAATCCAGATCAGTGATAAATTTCGAATCCCCAATATTTATAGGCAAAACCAAAAAATTAACTACCCACTTGCCTCCAAATTATAGGGAAAAATTGATGCATGAAGTCTCATTTGCCACACAAAACCACGTTTTCTCCTTCCATTTTCCCTTTTCCTTTTCCCCTTTTCGTTTCTTTTTCTCTAGGGTTGTCGACTCTACTCTCCGTCCTCAGTTGTTGGTCGCGAAAAGAATTGGGCTAAGAGCATCTCCAATGTGGATCTAAATTGGAGGAATTCTTCTAAATTGGAGGAATTTCTCCTCTAACGTGACCCTAAATTGGTGCCAATTTAGTGAAAATGAACAGTACACCTCTAAATTTAGAGGTGCGCTGTTCATTTGGAACTAAGAGTTGGGTCCACTTTTGGGCTCAACTCTCTTATTTTATTATTATTATTGTTTTACTTTTTACCTATTTGTTTTTTTTTCAATTATATTTTGTACTTTTTTGTTAGATATTTCACTACTTACTACTTCCAATTTATTATGAAATGAGAATTTAATCTCGTGTATATTAATAAAATGATAATTTTCGATTTTAAATTATAGATAAATATTTATTGTCAAATAAATAATTTTATATAATTAATTAATTATTTTATTTAGTAAAATATTAGATTTTCTTTAAAATAAAGAGCAGACATGACATTCTAATTGTATTAAGTTAAACTTGTTGCCTTTAAAAAAAGGGTTCAACGCGTTGTAGAATATTATTTTTTATTATGTATAAAATATGTATTTATTCTTATATAATAATAATTTAGAGAAAAATTTATTTTAATAAATGAGAAAGAAAATAAAAATAATGAATAGTGTGAATTTGGAGTAAAATTTAGAGTTGATGGTTGGAGTAAAAATGGTAAAATACTGTAGCAATTACTCTATTCTGGAGAAAAATTTGGAGGAATTAGCTCTACCCATTGGAGATGCTCTGAGGGCAAGTTTGGTTTATATATAAGTTATGATTTATATGGAATTTGCAACTTAAGTCCCTCCAATCAAATAACTAGTATAATTTAGTCATTGTAAAGTTAATTTGCATAAGAGTCCTTTGAAAGTTAATTTATTCAATTGAACCCTTAAACTTCTAACTATTCCAACTAAAATCTTATAGGACTCGGTTTGACCCATAATTTCTGGATTTGATCAAATAGTAGTTCAAATTTAAATAGTTAAGTGAAAATTCAAGTCATAACATTAACATTTGGTATCTCAAGTGAATTGGAAATCGACATTTTTGTTTGATAAAAACAAAGTGTGTAATCAAAATGTAATATAATTTTCGATTCTTCCAACAATGTGTACAAAATATATGAGAATTTCATATTCTTCCGACATGTATCAAATAAACAAGAAATGAAAATAGCAGTTACACATTGTTCTTCTTGTTGTGATTATTTCCCGATCTTGACCATGAGACCCGAAGGAAAACATAGCGTAAAAGGAAAAAATAGGTAATCGAACATGTGGCGCTTGTTTTGTCCCACTGAGGGGTTTGAAAGTTCGTCAAAAAATGACACCTCCCCTGAGCGTCAGATAAACAAATTCTCGCTCAATTCACTTTAGAGAAATACAATCAAACAGTCGATTGAAGAGACGATCCCCCAAAATAATACATGTCCTTATTGCTATTGATCTATTATCTCCTCTCACCACAATGATCTATAATCAAGGACTGATCTACTTGTTAACTAAGGTGTGTTGTAATTAGGTCCTAGATAACTACGAGTCTTGTTTACAAAGTCCCGAGAAGAGTTATTAGTCCAGTCGGCCAGGTACTTGTCTTGCAACCTCTATGGTGCATGTTAGAATCAAGATTCTCTTACCTACATATTCAAGTTTTGCCATTTTTCATTTTTAACAATTTTATCCCCCCGTAGCCGCAATTAGCCATTTTTCATTTGCAAACAATTTTATTTTTATATAATTCTGGATTTGCAAAAATTTAGGTGATGTTATGTTATGCTATTATGCATGCAGCAGCATGCAAGAACCGCGCACCTATCTGCAAATATTTTTTTTTAGTTCTTTTTATTTCTTTTTGTTGTATGGTATGACGAAAGGCGTCCTATCAAACTGTCATATTGACATCATGCATTAATTCCAAAATATAGTGCAATCAAGGAATATCAGCAAAAGCATTCAAATTAGTGTATTCACAAACTCGTGATGTAGATGTAGGTTGTATTGCCATTCATAAAACGGCATGGATGATGCCGTGATGGGACACATTAATTAATCCATATGAAATTTCATGTGGTTGATATGAACAAGAGGAAACGTAAAAACTAAGAATTATTATATAGTCCATGACTCCATTCATTATATAATCATCACGGAGATAACTTGTTTGTACTCGATCAGCACTGCTTTGAAAGATAAGTTCAACAAACAAGTAGGTACGTACGTATCAAATATTAGTTTTGGAGAAGATTGATCAAGTATCCACTGTAGGTAACTTATGATATTTACAGTTTGGAAAAAAATTAATGTGGGCCGATGGGGTCTCTAACCATCAGGGGATAGTTATGTATTATTTATTTGACATAACATAGATACAAAAAAAAATTAAAAATTTTAATTAATAATGTGGCGCCACAAAAAAGTGCCACATGACGTAAGTTCGGTACCCCACGTGGGTATCCGAACAAAACCATAGTTTTGGAAACAAAGTTATCTGACTGTTGAGAACGTTCCATCTAATGATGTTGCGCATATTTGATTTCTAAAGTATAATAAAGTGCATACTTTCTCGCTCTATATATGATAAAAGTACATACTTTCTCGCTCTATATGTAATTATAAGGGTTGGTTTTAGTTATTATTATTTAAGGGTGTGTTTGATTGACACCATTTTCCATGGAAAATATCCCATCATGGAAGAAATTTTCTCACTTGATTGTTTAATTGACAAATTTTCCATGGCAAATATTTTCTAGGTATAATAGTTCAAAGCATGTTTTGGCCATTTTCCATGGAAAAGAAAATCCATCTCCCCCCCAAGAAAAAATTTTCCATGAAAGTGGGAAAATATTTTCTTTTCCACCATGTGCAATCAAACACACCCTACTGAATTTGATATCCAACACGAGCTTTGAAAGGTTGTGAAAAGTTAGGTATCAGTGTAGGGTGGTGATCGGTTTGTGGTCATGGTGACGGCAGTAGGTGGCGGTGGTTGCCGGCCGTACCCAGGAAGACGTGATCTTTAATTTTCTTGCGGTTTGATTTTTGGACATAAATTGCAAATTGCACTTTAGTTTTTTTAAATTTCATTTTGAATGAGTTGGACCCTCAATGACTATTTGAGGAATTAATTTGAATCTTAGTATCCGTGGGTGCAAGTTTGAAACTTGAGTAATCATTTTGTTATTTTTATATGACTTGAGTGATTGTTGGTAAAATAAATGTGTATATATATATATATATATATATATATTTGTTTGTGTGCACGTGTGTGTATATTATTTAGAATATATTCTATGGAGGTTAAATTTTTGAGTGAGATTAAAATGGTAGAAATATACGGGAAAAAGTAAAGGAAAGTTATATAAAAAATTAAAATAATTGTCAAATTAATAAAAAAAATGATTGAAAAAAGTGTTTAAAATTTGATTGGTTAAATCTGTATCCTGAAAAGTTGAAACATTGAGTTGTTACTTGTCATTATCAATAGCGTGTAGATGCATATCAATCGACAAAAAAGGAAAAATAATGTACATTGGAATGTACAAATAGTAATGTGACAGTTTTATGGTCGTTTATTTGTCAAATTATGTGATGTGTAAAATAAAAGATTTTTGCCACGTGTTATTAAAAATCTTTTTTATTTTTATTGAGATTGAGAGCGTAAAAGTGGGAAATTGGACTTTGGCGTTAAAAACCTTTTTCTTGTGCAATTTTTTATACATAAAGTTGACAAAACTGGAGAAAACTGGAAAAAGAATTGCCCATGATTCAAATCTAATCACTTAACTCGTTTTAAGACTATTTAGAGTGAGGACCATGTGATTCAAAAGCACGATTTCTTTTAAGGGACAACAAAATTTAATAACTGGCCTTATGAGTTATGACACAAATTTATACCTAAAATTACAAATCTTCCTAACAAAAGAATAACTTAGGAAAACTACAAAAATAAATAAATAAATAAGTAATGAGCATGCCTTTAAGGAAATTTTAATTTAATATATTAAAAAAGATGAGGCAAATTGACTTGACTTGTTCAACACTAGAGCTGTGCCAGTTTTTTCAACTAATTAATGTATTCTAGTAATTATTTATAAATATTACTTGTCAAAATATAACCTTATTCATATCTATGTTTGTTTCGTAAGTACTGTCTAGTTGTTCGCCACATGGTTGCCTGCATTCATTTAAACCTTTTTCTTCTGAAAATTATCTTTACTATTTGGTCAAAGTTCAACCACACATTGTACATAACTCTTTAAAAGTGTGTGCTTTGCAAGTAGTATTGTGACACGTGTTTTCCGCATGATATTGTATTAAATCTTTTTCAAAAAAATTAGAATAAAAAATTGACTAGAATAAATTAAGTTAAGAATAAATACACAAAGAATAATAAAATATTGGAATCAATGTACTATCAAATAAAAAAGAAAGCACTAAGCAAAAAGAAATTATTAGTTGCTAGTTCGTGCTTAACAAAAAGAAATTTTCAAAATTTTATGGAGATACAGTAAAATTATTTTTCGAACATTAATTAATTTCTTTCTTTTTCATTATCTTTATACACTCGGCATTAATATTTTATGGAGATACAATAATTACATTCATTGTAAATCATTGGTTCACATTAAAATATGCGTCCATCTGATTATAAAGAAATTTTAAAAAAATTTATGATATTAATAAGAACAAATGCTACTATGGGAAGAGGACACAATAGCCAAATTTCAAATAATTAACTATAAAAGTGGATGAATTTCATCCATTTGGATCAAATTCACAAAAAAAAAATTTTATTTGGACCAATCGAGCTATATTTTTATTTTGTATCAAAGTCACAGTTAAAATCCTTTTTTTAGACCATTTACGTCAATTTCCTAGAGAGCAAAAAAAAAAGGGATGAAGGATTAAGGTATGAAATTGAAAATTAAAAATTGAAAATGGCAAGAGTCAGTATTCCACTACAACAGTGCTGCTCAGCTATACGTAACGCGGTTCCCACACGGTGTGCGTGGGCCCCATTTCCTCCGCTGATTTACAGATTACGGTGCAATTTCCCCTTCACCCATGGCTACTACGACGCCTACACCTCGTGCTTCCCTTAAACCTCCCTGAGAAAATCTAAGCGCGTGTTAGGGTATGTGTTTTTATGTGTTTTTATGTGTTTTGATGTGATATAGGAGAGAGAAAAAGTGAAATTGAATGGTAGAGATTTGTGTAGTACAGGTAGGTCCCACGAAATTTGTGTGTAAAAATATGTAAAAATGAGTAGGAGAATGGGGTCTAAATCAATATACTGTGAAACAAATCGTGAGAAAAAAAAGGAGTGATGTAAACAGTTTTATCCCTATTGGACTCTACTAATTCAATTATTTTTGTACCCATTATATTCCAACGGATCATCATTCATCTCGGTCCCAGAAGACGTTACGAAATTCGCACACACCTGTATATAAATACAAAGTTTCGCATATAAATAAATATATAGTTTCATCGTTTGGGTTCTAGAATTATTATTTTATGGGATAGAGGATGTTGGTTTCTTTGTCCCCTCAACCAGCAGCAATTAGTCGTGGAGTGCTATGATCCGAAATCCTGGTTTTCATTTTCGTTGTTATATTGTGATTTTCAAAAATTTTAGTACTGTGAAAGCGTAGAGGCTTGCTTGCTCCTTTGTTACTTGTTTTGGGAGCTTTAGAAATGTCTCAGAAGCGGCAGCAGGAGGGTACTTCCATGGATGATGGTCGTCCTCGGAAATCGCCTAGTTTTAAAAGGTAGGATTATAATGATTCATAGTAATACTTTTCTGGATTTATTTACTTTTTCAGTTGTTGTTTCATGCTTTTGATTATTGTTCGTTAGTATGCAAAATGCATTAAACAGTTTAGGTTAGAATTTTTTTTTTTTTAAGTAATTGGGTATTTTCTTAAGAGAAATTTGATTTGGTTTGATTGGGAACTGATTTGGGTGAAGGGTCGAAAAGGGGAAGCAAAATTGCCTCTGAGAGTTGTGTCATGTGTGGACGCAGGAAAACTTTGGGAATTTCAGCATAATTAATTGGTTTTCTGTCAATGAGATTTTCTGGTCAGAGTTTTAAGTTACTTGATTGTGGTTTGCAGTTAATGGGATAACAATCAGAACTTTAATTCATGCTTATAGCTGTACGCAGCACAAGTGAACAATACTGAGATTATACATCTACTTGCTATAAACAATGGAAGCAAACCCTGTTTGCAACATGAAAAGAACAGAGAAGCCAAAGAAATAATTTTCTTCAACAAATTCCAAGTGGAATGGGAATACACCTTGTGGAAGTAATTTGATCCCAAGGGACGTGCTAAACTTTGTCTAGATGCCCAAAATAGATGTATGTAGAATTGTTTCCACGAATGTTTTATTTAGATGGTCATGGCTACTGGTTGAATGTTATTGATGGCCACTAGGGAAGAGTTGAGAATATTAATAGTAGATAATTCTAGTTAGTGTAGATTCAGAAGATTTTGTCACACTGCACTGATACTGATTTTCTCTGGGTATTTTTTTCGTAGTGTGGTTCTGGAGGTGATGAACTTGCAGAGATTGCAACATCTTATGGAACCAGTTTTGGAGCCCTTGATTCGCAGAGTTGTAAGTTTGTGGTCCTGATGTTATTGTTTTTGTGTCGGCTTTTGACACTCCTGATACATTGTTTTTTAATATTTTCACTGTGATTGAAATTAACTCTGATTTAGAAAAGAAGATAATTATGTTGTAAGATATCAAGTTTCCTACAACTTCTCTGTAGTTAATTCAGCTGTGAGCATACTTAAGCCAAATTCTGTCCAGATTTTTGTTTAGACTAACATGAGCACGATGCTATTAGAGAACCACCCATGTAATTTTTTTGGTAGTTGTTCTGTGTTTCTTAAGTGCAATAATAATTGATGGACTCCAATATGAGCTTACAGGTTAAAGAGGAAGTTGACTCGGCATTAAAGAAGTACCTGATCAGTATGAACAGGTCTGGAGTTTGGTTTCATTAGTAAAATCATTATCATGACTGAATACAGGAGACTGTTTCCTTATCGTCTTGCTAATTCGTTGCTGACATAGTCTTATTTTACATTTTCAGGAATTGTGGAAAAGATTTACATCCTTCTGAGTCAAGGAGTTTGCAGTTATGTTTCTTAAACGCTATATCTCTCCCAGTATTTACCGGAAGTCGTATTGAAGGAGAAGAATGTGGCTATCTCAAAGTAGCTTTAGTTGATGATCGCACAGGGAAAGTTGTTTCCAGTGGTCCAGAATGCTCCACCAAAGTAGAAATCATAGTTCTTGAGGGAGATTTTGATGGTGATGAAGGAGACAATTGGAAACTTGAAGAATTTAAGAACAATATAGTAAGAGAGCGTGAAGGCAGGAAACCCCTATTAAGTGGGGATACAGTTTTGACTCTTCGAGATGGCCAGGGTTCAGTAGGTGATATCTTGTTTACAGATAATTCAAGCTGGACAAGAAGTCGTAAATTCAGGCTGGGGGCTAGAGTTGTTGACAACTTTGATGGAGTCAGAATAAGAGAAGCGAAATCAGAGTCCTTTGTTGTCAGGGATCACCGTGGAGAATGTGAGTTCTTCTGTTTTTATACTTGCTTATTTAATTATAATGTGAGTACTTCTGTTTTTATACTTACCTACACTTTTATAATTTATTTCTTGAGAAGTCGAAAACTTATGGAGTATAATATTCCCCTTATTGTCAATCAGAGGATTTGGGGGGTACATGTTAGAGTAGACTTGTCTCATAATTTTGTTTCTGTCATAAATATTTCATTTCAAATTTATTTGAGCCCCTGTTGTTATGGGCAATACCTACATCTTTTCTGTCAACATGACTCATCATATGACTAGTGAACAAATTATTTCCCATTGAACATAAACTGATTCTGCTTTATCCATGCACGAACAGTGAGTGCTCACCCATTTTTATGTTAAATAGAAATTTGTACATCTTATCATTTTCTTGTGAGTTTGATCTATTTGGTCTTCAGATTTGGTATGCTAGAGGGTGTAATCTAGTGCCCAAATTGTGCGTGTCATGTCAGTGTTGGAGCTTGTCTGATATCAATCTTTTGAAAAATCATTTTCCTACCACGTGATGTCTAACCACCCTTCGTTTTTTCCTCTCACATGACAAGTGTACAAGAAGCACTACCCTCCATCCCTTTCAGATGAAGTATGGAGGCTGGAAAAAATTGGCAAAGATGGAGCTTTTCACAAGCGCTTGAGAAAGGAAAGAGTAAACACTGTTCGGGACTTTTTGATTTTACTCTTCCTAGATCCAACGAGGCTTCGAAATGTAAGTATTGGTTTCATGTTTTAATATGCCGTACCATAGGTGTGTTTTATAGAAGTAGGGAAAGGAAATGAAAAATGTTTTCCATGGAATTGAAAACAGTTTCTTGCGCCAGTGGGGCGTCTCCCGGTCAAAGTGCCAGGGCCTTGAGGGATTAGTGGTACTAGGGCCCCTGATATCCTCAGTTATCCCAAAAAAAAAAAAAAAAATGTTCCTATCACTCTCTAGATGCAATTTTCCCATGTAGTTGGCCTTATTTGTGCATTAAATTGATTGTACATGGAAAATGTTAACAAACAAGTTGGAGAAGAATTTTGCTTGATTGGACATTTTCCATAGAAAATGTTGCCAAGAACTTGTCAATTATGTGGGTACAAATTAAACTATTTTCATTGTACTTGGAAACATTGAAAATTCAATGTATGGTTTCCGTTGTAGAAAGATTGGTAGAGGATACATGGGATGACATAGTGTTTTCCACTGGTTTATGGGTAAGAGCAGCTGAAAAGTTCAATGATTTGGAGAATTTTTTGTTTCGTATAGATCCGTATAGTTTATTGTATTCTAACACGTTAAATGACTTGTAGATGTATTCACTTAGATTTTAAGTTGTTGACAGATGTCATTGTTTTGCATAGTAGATGGCTCATCCACTCTATTATTTTGTAACCTTTTTCTGGATATATTTAGATCTATAAAATGTGCGGTTTCTTATCAAAAAAAATGTATGGTTTCCGCTGCTTCTGTTGAAATCTTATCAGAAGATAATTAATTGCACCTTTTCCATTAAATTTTAGGAAATCTCATACAACACACCCTGTCAGTTGGGTCTATTTAAGCCGATCACATCCTCTAACTAATGTATTTTAACAAAACCTTGATTAAAAAAAGGATAGGAAAAAAAAAAAAAAAGTGGGGATCATAGCACATCTTCACTGTGAAAGGAAAAACGAAAACTTGATTCTTTACCTTATTTCATTTTTTCCCACACTTCTCATGCATCCAGTGTTGATTTGGATCCTAAATCAAGTATGGATTCTGATATTAGTTATCCTTGATGTTTCTATGCAGACATACATCTTTTAATGATTGATTTGGAAAATAAAAAATTGTTTATTTTCCCCCAAAATTCATGAAATGAGTTGCATAGATTCTATCATAAATTCGGTACTTCAATCATATTTAAAATATTACCGATGGTAAGGGTGTATTTTATAATTTTGGAAGTAAGAGTATTATATAATTCACATAATTTATAATGGCAGATTAGTGGAAGTCTAGTATGCCAATTGTAAATAAACCATATTTACCGGCCACATGTTTCAAATTTCCCAAAATTATATTTACAGATCACATGTTGAAAATCTTTCAGATTCTTGGGACTGGTATGTCTCCAAAAATGTGGGAAGTCACAGCGGAGCACGCTCGGACATGCATACTTGATAAGAAATTGTATTTATACAATGTTTCTGGATCTCAGCAGAAGAATGGTGTTGTTTTCAATGTAGTTGGACAAGTGCTGGGCCAGTTCTTGGGCTGCCAGTATATTCCTGCCGATAAGCTGTCTGAACCAGAACAGGCAGGCTCTCTCTCTCTCTCTCTCTCTCTCTCTCTCTCTCTCTGTGTGTGTGTGTTTAAAGCAAGATTATTGTGAGCAAAATTTTTTATTTTATCATTTCAGGCTGATGCACGTAACGTGGTAATTTCTGCATATAGAGATTGGGAGAAAGTTATTCCTTTCGATGATGAAGCTTGTCTCATGGATGCCTTAACGTGTTCATCCACTTTTCTGTCTTCTTCAAACCTAGCCCTCGATGGTAGTTTTGATGGTCATAAAGTTTTAACTTCATGTAACATTGACAGAAGACCCTACTCAATACAAAATCCCACTTCACCAGATATTACACCATCAGTATATTCCCTTGGAGGCTTGAGTAGCTTGGATGAGTACTTTCATGGTTTTGATCAACCTCCTTGTTCCATTGGTGAACTTCCGAACACCTTGACATGTGATGCAGATTCTATGAGTCAACCGTTCTCCACAGACGAGCCTTTTCCGTATCCCAGCGCGGGTTGTTCACTTCAGAGCTCAACAATGGAATCATCAAATGATTTATCTGACACTGTAATACCTATTGATAAAGCTCAGAGGAGATGGACCATGCTATTCAGTGTATTGAAATGGTTTCAGTTATTCAGATGTGTGGTGAAAAGAACTGGTGTTAAGAATATGAAGAGATGATGTTAACTATTATCGAGTAAGGTGGTTGAAGTTGTGTATATCTTTAAGCTGCTCGTTCGCGTATGAGTTGATCAGTGCACACAACTGTCAAAGGTGCGATTTGAGCTGTAAATTTTAGTTTGATTTCCAGTGCCCTTGTAGAACTCCATCATCATATACAAAATGTGTCCTTTCTTTTTCCTTTTTCCATTTTTTTTTTCAATGTGGGATTTTTTTTAATGTTATTATTATGCATTTGGTGGTACCACTGAAAAGATCTTTGGTCATTGATGGCCAACTAACGAAGGAGAGTCCAAGAAGGGGGAACAAAGGTCGCAAGATTCTCTTTTTAGAAGGTAAAGGACCACAGTGAATCCTACTACAAAGATATATATATATATATATATATATATATATATATATATTGTGAAATAAAAATATTATATGACTCTTTGTTTTTACTAAAACTCAAATTACTATAATCACGTGCTTCAATTGCACAACTCTTAACATCCAATTAGATTTTAAATCACCCCCAACGCTCAAGAGTAGCTTTGAAACGCTACACTTCTTTCTAGTGTTATTCGAAATGTTCCCACCGTGTGCTTAAATGCAAGTGTGAGCACAGTGAGTGAATTCGTACTGCAGGTAAGGCGCTGCTCGGCTTGTTATCAGTGTATCGTTTTCTGGGAAAAAAAAAACATAAAAATAATATTCTTACCATACACTGCACTAAAACAAATTTGTTATACCAGCCATTGTTTGGATCATCAATTACTCCACGTTGGGTAAACACTGTAATGAAGCATGTAAAACCCAACAAGTACAAACAGAGAAGTATTGAAAACAAACACACGTGAACTGGAGCTCGATTGTATTGTCAATTAGTATAGTCTTGAGATACAAATACCTTACCAGGTAACAACTAATGAGAGAGAGAGAGAGAGCATACTAGTGCATAATGTAATTATGTAAACATCTATCTCAAATGAGACAATGTGAGTGTAGTAATAAATCAAAAGCATCACAAAGCCAGCCGGATAGGGCAACAAGGAAATCAGCATAATGGATAATGAAGAATCACGGTAGCCAAAAGTAGCTTGCGAACCATCTCAACAGCCTGTACACAGAATCATCTCCATCATATGCAATCCGATAATCTCTATTGTGCTCCTATATCGGCAAAAGCAGGTCAACCATCAAGGGCACCAAGTGCTTTCATGTCCTCCAAGAATGCCATGTATGAGTCATCAATACTCTGTGGCTTTTGTGCAGAAGATGATGAGCCACTAGAATCTTGCTTCACAACTGGTGCAGTTCCAGCTGGCCTGCTAGTTGCCAAAGCAGTCGACGGCTTCGTCTTTGGTTTTGGGAGCACAGACTCTCTCCTGACTCGTACAGATGCTGGAACCTGCAAAACAAATACTGCTGTCTGAGTTTTCTTTTTTTGAAATTACTGATGTATGAGTTTTGAGAAGCTAATTTAAAAATCAGATACAAGATATCCAGGAAAGAATCCACAAAAGATAACTTGTAAAAGCCGTATTCTGTAATGACAAAGCAAAAATGTGGATGATCAGGGAATAGAAGTTTGCAGCACGTGAGGTACATGAAATTCCGGAGTGAAAATAGGTACTACTTCAAGTATTAAAAGTAGCTAGTCAATATGAGATAAAATGAAGTTTAACCCTTGGATCTTAAAAGTGAATGAACCTACAGTCTGATCATTTTAAGTAAGAGGGTGAACAGTTTACAACAATGTAAAACATAACCAGGAATGAGAAACTTACCATAGCTGTAAGCTCTGGAGTATGCTGTGCCAGAGGCCTCTTTACAACAGTTGATGCGGCTGATTTGATGTATGATGGCTTTGGAGGAGCAGGTTGTCTGAAATTAAGGTCACCTTGCGACATTGGCGATGGACCAGGCGGAAGGTATGGTATCATCATAGGAGGAGGTCCAAAAGGGGGTAACTGCATTGGTGGGACCATCATTCCTGGTGGGGGAATTTGCCCGGGAACTCCCGGAGGTGGTAATGGTGGCCTCATATCAGATGGAGGTGGAGGTGGCGGAAAATGTATAATGCCGGGAGGCAATACATCAGACTGCAAATTTGGGGCCATGGGTCGTCCAGGTGTTGGAGGCTGTTGCCTTAGTGGTGGCGGAGGAACCATTTTTGAAGAATCCTGGTCTTCGGAAGTTTTCAAATCAGATTCCTTAGCTGAGTCTTCAGGCTGATTACTGTGCACATTCGGTGGTAACCCTGGTGGTGGAGGGGGTGGTGGAGGAAGCATGGTTGGACCCTGTTGAGACCATGAACACGTTACTTTTAAAAAAAGATTTACCTTCACTATTTGAAAAGACTAGTTTAATCAGATGAACTGCACTACACTGCACTAATTTCCACAACATAACATTTATTTCCAGAATGCTCTCAAGTGGCTATCTAACTTTAGAATGGTTTCGACTTATAATTTACCCGCCCTTTCTGCAAATTTACATATTACTTGTAAATGGTCAAATTTCATTTCAACCACACATCCAAATGGACTCACAATCACTGTTAACCCATATTTTGTATTATTTAAAATCAATCTGTGTATGTTTTCTTTCCAAAATGAAGGCTTAAGTGTAGAGAATGAGAACCATACATGACTCGAATCTCCGGAGGTTGGATCATCTGACTTTGCCTGATGGTCAAATTTACATATTACTTGTAAATGGTCAAATTTCATTTCAACTACACATCCAAATGGACTCACAATCACTGTTAACCCACATTCGTATTATTTAAAATCAATCTGTGCATGCTTTCTTTCAAAAACGAAGGCTTAAGTGTAGAGAATGAGAACCATACATGACTCGAATCTCTGGAGGTTGGATCATCTGACTTTGCCTGACTTCTGTCCCTTTCGTTCCCAACAGTCCCTGGAGGTGGTGGTTGAACAGGCTGCTGAAGGGGTGGGGGCGGAGGCAGTGGAGGGCGATTCACAAGTAGTTCTTTTGGTGGGGGGCCAGGAGGAGGTGGTGGCAGTGGAGGCAATGGTGCAGAGAAATCTGTCGTCGCAGGCTTTGGAGGCATTGGAGGTGGAGGTGGTAAAGGCAAAGATGAAGGCATAATGGTGCCATCCCCAGCATCAAGGCCTACACCAGGCATAGGAGGTGGGGGAGGGGGTGGGGGTGGAGGAGGGACAGATAAACCAGCATCCTCAGATTCAGGTATCGATGATGATGCAGCATTACTCGATGAAGCTTCTGGTAGTGGTATCCTAGGACCTGTGTGAAACAAGAAGCAATAAGAGAGAGAGGCAGGGAGGGACGGTGAGCCCGCTGCTATAAATACAATATAGAAACAAACCCACCTATTGATGACTTGAACATAGGAGGTTTCCCAGGTGGTGGGGCCCCTGAAGGATTCAAAGTTGGGTGATAGTAGACTGAGTCCTGCATCAGTACATTGCTAAATGTGGGTCAAGGGATCGGTAGAGGAGTTCAATATCAGGAAGTGTAGAAGTTAAGAAGAACTTACTTCAGGTCTGGGATGCTTGACTCTTTCTTCCTCTTCTGCAGTAGCCCGCCTTTGGACGGGTCCCAAATGACTGTAGAAAAAGGTATTATGTTGGAACTTTGAAGTGAAATTTCAAAACATGTACATAGGCTAAAGTACCATATAGGTATTTTTTTAGGGGGTAATCGCCACATTGGTATTTTTTTCAATTCCGACGCCACATTGGTATTTTAAGTAACTCCGATCTGCACATCGACCCAAATTGTCGCCGGAATGAATTTTCTAGAATAAAAAATTAATTTCTTAATTAAAAGACAATAAAAAAACCTTTTATTCAAAAATAATAAGAATATCTTAATTATATCTTAATTAATTATAATAATATAATAATAATAATAATAATAATAATAATAATAATATAAATAAAGAAGAAAATAAAAATAGATCTCCACCATCTTCACCACCACCGCCACCGCCCGGCGCCACCGCTACCAACTCCGGCGAAGCTCCGGTGACATTCATAACGACCCTAATCGGCCAACACCGAGTAAAAGAAAAGGCAGGAAAAATCAAAGTATTTTCCCTTTCTCCATCTCTTCAACTTGGCTCGTATGTTTCAGCAAAATAGCAACCAAACAGAAACCCCAATGCTGGAAAAAGAAAAGAGGAGGAAACAAACAAACCCGAGGTCGCCGGAGGTAAAACAATCGACCTCAACTCATCGGTCCCAACCAACAAACGAAGGTAAATAACTCAATTATCAACGCAATCGAACATCTAACTGCGAGAAGTCAGTCAAATCGAGTCCAAAAGAGGAGGAAACAAACAAACCCGAGGTCGCCGGAGGTCACTACAGGTCTCCGGAGGTCGAGAGACAAGAAGCAGCCAAGAAATCTGGACTAAACAAGCAGAATAGTCATTCCTTACCCAAAAACGAAGAGAACCAGTTGAGCCCTAGCTTTACCGGAAGTTGCAGCAGGTTGTCGGAGGCTCACCGAAGCTCGGCAAGGTGAGAGGGGACCTGTGCGTGCGGAAATGGTTGGATAAAGGGTTGGAGATGGTGGTCGACCACTACATCTATTTTTGAATGTCACCGGAGTTTCGCCGGAGTCTGGTGGCGGTAGCGCAGGGGCGGTGGCGGTGGAGATATTGGTGATCTATTTTTATTTTGTGTTCTTTGTTTATATTATTATTATTTATTATTATTTATTAATTAAGATATGAAAATGAATGAAAATGATTAAAAATGAATAAATAATTTTTTTATTTTATTAATTAAAAATGGTTGGAAATTAATAAAATATTGGGAAATTAATTTTTTATTCCATAAAATAACTCCGGCAGCGAATTTGGGTCCATTTGCGTGTCGGAGATAGTTAAAATACTTAAGTGGCTCCGGAGTTAAAAAAAATACTAATGTGGCGATTACCCACTAAAAAAAATACCCATATGGTACTTTAGCCCATGTACATATATACAACAAAATTATATATAAAAAAAAAAAGTGACGCGTGTGCGAGAACAAGGGGCAACTTCCTCACCTGAACATTACCGGTGCTTCACCTTTCTCTTTAAGTTTATCTTCATACTCCTGCCATTACGGATAAAACATACTGTGAATCACTTTAGTTTCCACTTTCCTGACAAAGAAACTAATAGTGATGTACCTCACATCAATAAAGAGAAAATGTTAATCAAGTGAAAATGGGTGCACTGAAAATAATTGCATGGTTTAGTTGAGAAAAAAAAAAAAGAAAAGAAAATAATTGCAAGGAATTGATCGTATCAACAGAAAGTCAAAAAGAATTGAGTGCACCAAGACATAAGTAAATAAAGACAACGAACAGAAACCAAAACACAACCAATAATGAAAATGATTATCACAAGAAAATAAAGGTAGCCATTTCCCTCGAAATAAAAATAAAAAAAAAAATACAAAAAAAAATTTATCAAATCAAACTAAAATATAAAATAGTTATTAAAGTAACATAGCAATAATGCGAGCTTGGGTATAACACCATATAAATATATATATATATATATATATATATATATATATATATATATATATATATTTGATATGAGAGAGTCAGTATAACGCTATGCAAGACAAAAGTGTACTAAGAATTTGGACCACAATTGAACCAAGTCAGCACAATATATATAATGTACAGTAAACATGTTAGAGTTAAGTATGTTCATATTTCCATGTTCTATATTAGAACTTTTTTCCTGCAAAGCATTTTGCAGTATCGTCTACAATGTGTACAATTTGAAAAATATTTGAACTACTTCTACAAGGTGGCATTAAGCCGTCCAAGGACATCAAATGCTTTCAGGGAGGATATACTTTTTCATTCAAATGAAGAGAACAGGATCTACCTATCAATTACACACACACAAAAAAAAAAAGAGCCGTCGATATCAGCCGGAAATGGTCAATGTCTGCTGAATTAAAAAATGTTACCAACAAAATTCCAGTTGCATTTATTCAATATCATAGCACCACTAGTACAGTAGGTCATACTTTGTTTCCATCTTCCCAGCCCGACCACACAAAAAGAAATAGTTGAAATGAACAGTAAAAACATAGAAAAAAAAGGCACAACTTACAAAAGAGGAAGTAGCAATAAACTCAGAATACCAGAAAACAAAAGCATAGTTCTAATTGCACAAACATGCTAACTATCACTGCGTAAAAAGGAACACAGTATTTAACCTGAGATGATAACAATTCTACAATAAATAGACGCAGCCAAGAACTTCACCGTACCTTCCTTTTCTTGATTACAAGATTCAATGTATCCTCAAGCTGTCTCTTCTTGTGCTTCCTTGCTTTGTCCAGAGCACCATCCGCCTCTGCAATTAATACCAAGCATATTAGGATACACGAAGACACCAAATTTTCCTTATTAATGAATCACTCACACCTCTAGGGTTCTACCTCCATCAACCCCAACAAGGAGACGGAGAGAGAGGGAGAGAGAGAGAGAAGAAAAGTAAGGCAACTCCCCTAAGTTGTCCACAATATGTTAAGCAAACAGAGCAGTAGCTTGTTTGGAGCAACGCAGAGAAAGTTAACAAGTATACCATTTTCCGGCGGTGGAATCGACAGTAGGTACGGTGGTTGTGAAAAATGGAAGAGATTTGGGAGAGAGTGGAAAAAAAATACGAGACATTTGAAAGATTTCTGGAGTTTTGTTTGCTGTGAAATATGATGAAGCCAGCCGGATATTCTAAGTTTCAGGGAGACTCCCTCTGGTTGTGACTAGAGTAATGCATGCACAATATTGTGTCGTAAGGTCAGCTGAACGTCAAAAATTGTTTAGACCTTTTATTGCAAGTATCTGTGTTACTTGGACTAGGGCATAGGTAGATATCTAAGAGTTGGATCCCTTTTCTTCTACGATAGAGGAATATGGCCAAAAAGGTTCAAAACTTGGGATAAGGTACATAGTTGGGTAGTGCAAACATGAACTTTTTAAGAATATTTTGAATTATTGAATGAGATGTAATTTTCAGGGAGTATTAACATTAGATGAACTTAATTTCATGCCATACGTTCGTAATTAATTCGGGTTGGTTGTGTGGGTCCTGTTTTGTACTCCCTTCCGTACATTGCTATATCTACTGGCCACATTATCAACTTTCTCTATAAGTCAGCACAACATGTGCCAACCAATGAAGTCATCCTTCCATTAGTCTATCCTCAGTCATTATCGCCTACAATGTTTTAGATTCTGCTCTTTCAGTTTCCAAGTTCCATAGTTTTCAGATAAACTTTTATTTTGCTAAAATTATAAGAGCTTAATTGGTACAACTTATTCAAGAAATCATTTTCCTCAGCCATCAATTTCAACCACTCCTTTCATTCATTTAACAACTTTTCATATTTTATACATCATTTTCTTTACTTCTTAACCACGCATCCAAAAATCATTTTTTCGGTAATCTCTATCAAAAATACCCTAGGTTTTTAGGTTAGATAGTGGTGGCATCTACAAGACGGGTGAATAATAATAATTGGTGAATTAAGATGTGTGGTTAATGTTAAAGTTCCATTTTGACTAAGTAGTAGAAGATAATTTTTAGACAGAAGAAAGATAACACGGCCACAGTCTAGTTTAATCAGATCACATCAGAATTATCGTCAATGCAATCCTATTAAGACGAGGTGTTAAAACATCCTCACCAGAATCAACAGTGCTTATATATAGCAATAATAGCATTGAAAAAGGATACCAGAAAACTGTCATAAAGCAAGCAGTAGAAGTTGGCAATTCATTTAAGCTGCCAGATATAAACAACCAGGCAACCAGGGCTTCCCGACAAGCAAAAGGAAAAAATTCTGCAGCAATAAATAAACTGCTAAGATGAGCCAAATGATAGTTGGGTCTTTAAGAGAGTTTCAACCACCAAAAATATCATAGCAGTTCAACATTAGCTCAGAAAACAAGGTAATAGTGAAGTCATTCAATGTATTTTCAAGATAGCTTAAAGTCTTAAACATTGACAACATACAACGGCACCAGCTTCAGTGTGAATGAGAACGGCTAGATAATCCCCATGTACATAAAGCTTGGTTTGAGAAATTGGAATGCACCATCATCAGTATTAAAAATTAGCCATCGTCAAAAATCTATATCGCAATTAGAAATTGAATAGTCAGAAATCATATTCCAAATTAATAACAAAGGAAGGAGGATTTTGAAATTTGACTAACCAATACCTAGAAAATAACAGTAACATTCAGAAAGCTGCTGAAGTGTTTCATAATCAAAACGTCAGCCACCTCAACAGAGTTACACACATCAACCTGTAAGGTCTACCATGTTATGGAAAAGAAATATGTTCTGTCCATGAGATTCAAGAGTTCATTTGTCACTTAACAATAGTAGAAACGACCCTTTCTGTCCTAATGCAAGCAATTGACAGTCTTTCCATTTAACAATTGGTGATAGTCTTTCATTTCGAAATAAAATACGTTTATGACTTTATGTTAAATATTTCACTTCAAAATCCTCTAAAATTATGATTTGTCATGAATCACTAGTGTATTCTAGCTCAAAAACCAGAACATGAAACATTCCAATTGCATTCGATAACATGACAGTGCATCATAATAATATAAAATGAAACTGATTTCATGTTTTGTGAGCTAGAATCACTAGTGTGTTCTAGCTCAAAAACCAGAACATGAAACATTCCAATTGCATTCGATAACATGACAGTGCATCATAATAATATAAAATGAAACTCATTTCATGTTTGTGAGCACTTACTCATAGCTTCCAGCTTCTGTATCTGGTCTCTTAATGTCTCGGGATCCTTCTTCAAAATGCCAACTTCCCTCACCTTCTTCCTCTCCTTTTTATTCTGCATTACAAGATCAATGAAAGTCTCATAAACTTTACAGTACACAATCATACACCATGTTAGCTAACTAAATGTAAACAAGCCAACACCATTATTGTCATTGGAAAAATTACAAAAAAATAATAAATTAACAATAATAATAATAACAATAACACGACTGGCAAATAAATAACTGATTTAATTTCTGTAACCAAAATTACTCGCAACCTTACTTTAACTTATTTCCTAGAGAAATATATTAAATCTCAGAAGAAGGAGGTATTTCATCAACAGCTCCAATATCAAGTAAAAAGGGAGCTAATCCAAAATAGACAAAATTACATGCACCAAGGTGGAATTTCTGCACGAGCACACTTAAGACCGAAGGGGAAAAAATGCTACAATTATAAAAATTCAACAGGTGGACAATTGCTTAACATGAATAATTAAAAATTGAAATGAATGAATTTAGATATATTAAAAAAAAATACCCTTTTTAATTCCTTTTTCCGGAGTTCTTTCCGGTAAGCGTCGGTAGGGTTCATTGTTTTGCCTCCCTTCGTAGTCTTCACCATCTTGGCGTCTTTTTCTAATTCGCTAACACTTCTCTTCGGTTTGCTTCGTTCTTGAAAATCCGACTTCAAGATGGCGTTTCGCTTGTTCTGTGTGTTGCTGCGGATCGATTTGGGGGATGACGCTTTTGCGTTTGCGGAAGTTGAAAGGGGATTTTTATATCGCGTTGATCCAACTTGCACATGGATTGACTTGCTTTATTTTAACGGTATGATTTTTTTAATTCAGAAAAATAAGTCGATCCGATGCGTGTATATATATATATGCTGAAGAAGAAGTCGAGTTGGAAAAGACATCGTAGAAGCGGTAAAACTCGTTGTCATAATTAAAAATTAATTTTTTAATTCAGAAAAATAGATAAAAGTGGCGGGAAAATATGCTGGTTTCATTAATATAATAATAATATGCTGATTTTATTAATATATATAGATTAAAGGGAAAATTAGTTAACTACCTCTAGTTTCATTATAGCATGGTCGTTTCACTATTGAATTGATTATTTTTTTTTAGTATACTATTGGATTGATTTTTAACAAAAAAATAGTGAATATTAACCAGAAATTAAGTGGATTAAAAAATAATTTAAATAATTAAAAATGCATCATTAATAATATAACAATAATAATAATAATTATTATTATTATTATCATCATCATCATCATCATACAGTTATTTCCAACATTTGATCAAAATTACATTCAACCCACAAAGTTCACACATTGTATCACACATTTTACGGCCACTATCATCGCCTCTAGTCGCACAACCATCACTAGCTGTCACAGTAGCACTATCGACAGTCACAAATTGTGTTATGGTCACAATTATAATTATCATCGAGATTCAATTATTTCCATTTTCCAATAGCATGTCACTGCTAAATTTATTCAAATCACAATTCTAAATTTCTAACATATCATAATTTATTAAAGTCACAACATCGTCAACATCACCCCCGCCCTCTAATCACATAACCACCACCAACGGTCACACAACCACCGTTGGCCGTCACAATTTTTTATCCGCGTCACAAACACAGTCACATAGCCACGGTGACCACACAACCACCACTACCAACCACAGCCTGCAAACAAAACACTTCATAACCCCAGTGTTCATAATGACAAACTTAACCTTTACATACTTGAACTCGATCTTCAGTCACAAACCTAACAATCACAAATTGTGACCACCGAAATTGTAATAGCAACTCCTACCACCACAAAATGTGGCTATCGTGAGATAAATGTGAAATCAGTCTTTACATTAAATGATTAAAATCCATCTTTAGTCACAAACTGTGACCACTGAAACCGTATCAACTTCGACCACCATAATTACAATCACCAACGACAAATGTGACTGTGACTGCAATAGCTCCGATTACCATAATCACATGCGCTACCACTAACTATGACCATTGTGAGATGACTGTGACTCTGAGATGCAAAGATCCACTTCATTTGGTTGTTGATGATTGAGACTATGACCGCCAATGATTGCAATTGTGACCGCCGATCATTGCAATTGTGATTGTGACCATACAAATAAATAGAGGAAACCAAGATCTTTGTAGTCCAATGGCATCAAGTGGGTTTCCCATGCCCTTGATCAGAGTTAAATTCTCCTCCCCTAAAATTCCCTTGTAATGCTCAAACAGAGGAAGATCTCCCAAGCAGACTTGTAAGCAAAAGAATTCGGACACAAAGATGGTTGGATGGTCTTTATGTTTGCATTTAAATTTGTTCAAGAGTACTTGCTTGAATTCATAGTGTTTATATATATACACAATTGAGAGAATTTCAGGGAGAGGCATAGAATTGAAACCAAGATCTCCTCTTGGTAAAGGGTGCTCTTTACCACTAGAGCTTCTAGCTTTCTTTTTAATGGATATAGTACCCTCACAAGGATTGCTATTTTCTCCTTCTATTGTACTTTGAGAGGCTTCATCTCGCCGTCTCATGAGTATTAATTTAATTCCTACAAAATAAAAAAAAGTTTAAATTTGTGCCAAAATTAACAGCTTAGCAGTGTTAAAAAAGTGTGAGCCAAACCTTGTGTTTGAGCTTCTGAGGGCTTGTTCTATACACAATAAATTTCAACTAACTCTTTCTCTCTCATAATTTTCAACCACTTATATAATTACGTTATATTTTTTAATATATTTTTTTCAATTTTCAACCACATATCTAATACGTCGTTCAAATAAATTCTAAAAATTGTGTAAAGAATAAGCTCTGAATCATGAATAACTTTATTTGCCCATTCACCTTACATGTGTGTCCCATAAGAATGTGATTGTTTTCACCAATTTTGTTTTTCAAGAAAATGATAAATTTGCTGACATGGTATATTAAAGAAAAATAAAATGATATTTCCGAAGCGAAGTGCCTGCTAATTTACAAATTATAATAAAATTTTACACATTTTTAATCTATTTTCGTCTAAAGTCAAGCTAATCATATCCATATATCTCATGGGATACATTGTACTACATAAATCTCTACTATTTAATCATATTCATTCTATCTCATATTGTACATTAAAATCTATAAAAATCTATATCTTAACGCAAGCGAAGTTAAACATTGCGGTCACATGATTAAGACAAGATGTGACTGCACCAAGATCTTAGTGATTTTTGCGATCCTAAATATGATTCATAGAATTCTTTATATTTATGGTTTCTTGCCTTGTTTTTAATGATTGAGTATTTTTAACTGTGAAATTTGTATTATATCTTGTATTCAATAGCCGACAACATAAATTTGTTTGTAACATTTTTATGTTATTATTTTTTACCAGTTTCAAATTAATGTATTAACATTTCCTTTGTAATTTATTGTGTATTTTTCTTTATTGATAAATTTTTTTATATGAAACTTAATTAAAATTTAAAAAATTTTACAAAATAAACTTATGCATGGTATTTTGCTTTTAAGTCAATCTTCCTTCTACTTTGTATTTATAAAATAATTGCTACTTTAGTTATGTCATTTCAGTTTATAATTTATAGTTGGTTAAATCATGATTGAGGAATACTTATATATAATACTTATATATAATTATATTATATTATATTTCTATATTTCAAAACTTTAATTTTTATTAGACTTTATTTGATTCAAAAGACCTCACCAATTTGATCAAAAAATATGATTTTATCAACCTCCGCGCGACATTGCTTCTTAGGTGCTAACCACAATTAGGCCGTGTGGTCACACTACTTAAACTGACACACGACTTTCTTTTATTTTTTTTTTGAATGGTAGAATAGATTTTGACCAACAGGCTAATTTTGATGGTTCTTTCTTTTATCTTTTTTATTTCTTTTCTTGTGCAAATTGTATTCCTTTGTAAATTAGAATTAGAATTAGTCCTATATTAGAATTAGAATTAGAATTCTAATTCTGACATTAGTTGACTAGTTTCCATAAGTAAACCAAACCTAGTCCTATATCAAGGTCCTTCATTGTACATCCTAAATAAATCCTAACTGTCACGGACTTAGAGTTTTCACTAACTCCGTGCGGCCTTCACTACTCGAACCACTATTGTGATTACTAATGAAGCAGCCTTCGACTCGCGATGCACTACTAAAGTGCTAACTTAAGGAAAAATCGGCAAATACACATAGAGTAGAGTAATACAACCCTTTACATTAACTACAAAGATGATTACAATAACTTGTAACTACTCGAGCTCTCGAGCTCTCATACAAGTGTTCCTCACAATCTCTACCTCTAGAGATCACTCACAACAATGCTCACTCAAGCTCTCACTCTTGAACCACTCTTCCCGTGGATGGTTACAAGTGAAGGCTACCACCTATTTATAGGCAACCTCTTCCAGCTCCTTTGGAATGTACGGTGGAGATCAATCCTAATCAACGGCTATGATCGAGCTTCTAGAACATCCTAGACCTTCTAGACCATTCTATGCACTTCTATACATTTCCATACATTTCTACACTATACAAAGTATGTTCAATAATGTTCTAGACTTGCCTACTAATGCCTATCTCTTGGAAGTCTCTAGAATCCCAACTCGTCTCGTCACTTCCCGCAACGTCCTAGAAGCTTCCTCGAGTGCCCGACCTCGGATCCTTCCGGAATGTACTCGCTCGACCAAGCCTCGTAACCTTCGGAATCTTCCATTAGCCTCAATGCCTCATTGGATGATCTCGCCCTCGTCCATGATCGGCCCTTCTTGCACGATCCCTTGCCTTTGTCCCTCTGTGACTTAAGCGTCGTGTCCTGATCATGGTTCCGTCTATGCCTTTCGGGCACGCCTTGTGCCCCGTTGTGCCCATCCTTGCGCAAATGACTCGATCCATTGCAAGCCAAACTCCGGGGCGTGACATGACGCACCCTTCCTTCGTCTCGAAGGCATGCGTCATCTCTCTTCGTTTTTAATATAGTTTAATATAGAATTGAATACATATTCTCTCTTTGGTCTCACCGGATAACCGGCCGCGATAGGTGTGAGAGTCTCGATTGTGGTAAAGGTAACCCTTTTCTGTGCTGAATTGCGCTATCGAACTCAGCAATTAATTTATTCCAGATAAAAACGTGGAAATTTATTCCCTTTCTGCGAAGCGTTTCACGAAACTATGGATTTAGATTGTTCCTCGAAGCCTAAATCAATCCGGTGTTGCAACAGTAGAAAACATTTTCCCAATAATATTTTGATGGATATCCTATTCAGGTGGCCAGATAAGCCCCTGCTTAGACTGAAGTGCCTATCCAAAGTTTGGTATTATTTGATCTCTCGGCATTGCATTGCTGCAGCTCGTCCTAGGCCTATTGTGGGATTGTATTTTTATACTAAGAAGCTAATCCCGAAAAGGAAATTTATACTCCTCAACAGAGCTGCAGGCCACCAAGCTTTATACCATTTTGCTAGTGAGTTATTGCCGTCTAATAATGGTCGAAAAAGCATATTAGGTAATTATGCATCTTTGAGAGCAACTGGCGATGATGGAAAATGAAAGGGCTTTGAATGGGATGAATGCCTTAGCAATTATGTTTTACCCTTTGTGCACATCCAGACAATCTTCTTGACTGCTGTAATGGGTTGCTTTTATTTTTTCATCTCGATTCTTCTTAGTACTATGTTTCTAATCCATTGACAAGATCCCGATTCCTCGACCGAGTTGGGTTCAACAACAATTTTTTAATGCTGCCCTTGTGTTTGATCCTTGTAAATCTACCTCTTACAAAGTTGTTCGATATGATAGGAGTTCAACGGATACCATCCTATTTCTGGATATATACTCTTCGTGTAACATGAGTTGGTATAGACATTCTGTGGAAATAGGTCATCGTGTACGCGATATATGGCACCGAGCATCAACATATGTCAATGATGCATTATATCGATAATCTTTCTTATGGCGTATTGTACAGATTGATCTTGAAAAGATCACTGTTGACGTTACCGATCTTCCTTTGACATCTAAATAGTGCGAAGGACTGTTAGGATGCATTGGGGTGCTAATGGGACAACTTTGCTATGCCAGTGAAGACACAAACAACATGTTGCTCATATGGTCGTTTGAGAAAGATATTTGTTCTCACGATAGTAAGGGTAAATTGACTTTGAGACATAGCATTAATATTTATGATTTGACTCGTGATCTCATGCTATTTAGAGAATATTGTGATCCTCGATACTAAGTAGGTTGGACCTATTGCTTTTGATCCAAGTTCTAACACTGTCTTCCTAGGCACTCCACTTGTAATTCTGAGCTTCAATTTGGATACTAACATGCTACAAGAGTTGATCAAAATAAAGAGAGATGACGTCATTCTTCCTTGATGTTATTGCCCTACCTTCACTTGTGTTCGATATCTTGCCCCGTTTAATGAAGAAGGCAGCATTTGTCTGGGGTGCCTTTATTTGGAAATGTAATTTGCCTTGGCCTCCCATTGCGTGCTCCAAGTTTTAATAATTTGTTTATTGTTGTCATATATCTACTCCTCCCCATGACATGTTGGCTTGCAATTTTTAGTATTTTTGTTCTACCTCATAGCACTTATTGTACACTTAGCAAAGTATACTAATTATTTGTAGAACCAAAGTTTAATATTTTTGCTTGCATTGAGATTGTCAATCTGAATAAAAATTTTGATGTATTATCTAAAAAATTTTTCCCTTGTAGTATATAAGATTCTAGTAGTTGATGTCATTCTTTACTCTTGTACTCAATGTCATTCTTCTCTGATACATAAACTCTCTCTCACACAAAACTCAAAGCACCCAATCCGCATTCCTATTCTTTTAATTCTTCTTCTTCTTCTTCTTATACTATTGAAATCTTCTTTTATTGAAGCCTATTGGAAGAAGAATAATACCAGGCAATGGTAGGAAGAAACAGAGGTGCCCATTGCTGAATTCTACCAGAAACTATAACCCCAATCCAGAGCTTGAAATTCGATTTGGGCAATTACATTCCAGGACTGGTAGGTGAATTCCGTAGCCCAAACAATATGATTGTTTGTAGAAAAATTGAAAACTTCACAGCAAGTTTTTGTGTTTTAATCTATGAATGGGAATGGGAATTTAAACACTGTGGCCTGTAGGTTATTAAGAAAGGGCAAAATTAGGGTATAGGGCATATATATATATATATATATATATATATATATATATATGACGGTTAATACTGACCCACATCAAAAAGTTTTCTCCAGTTAATGCCCCCTCTTCATAACAAATCACAATATATCTCAACAATTCCAATTAATGTGTTTAGTCCACTCAGAATCTTGAAATAATGATAGGAACAGATTTAGGTGATTTAAGATTTGAAGTAGATGCATGGGCATTGTATTGAGGATATGCTTTTTGAGAATTGACCTCTCCTTGCAGATAGTAGTTAGTTTATTATCCCAAGCAAGAATCCAATTTTTGATCTTTCTCAACAAGTTATCATACATTCAAATTTTCTCTCCGCCTTTAGTGATACACCCAAGTAGAAACTAGTAGTTATTGGAAAGAGAATCCAGTGACTTGAGAAATTAATCTCTCTGTTGTTGCCCCTTTTTGGTATAAAAACTGCTGTTAGACTGGTCAAGACCTATCCAAAATATTTAAAATATCAACGAAGAAACTCCATGATTTTCTTGAGACTACCTTTTTGCCTATTCATAAAATAACATTATATCATCTACAAATGCGAAGTGAGAGACAATAATAGGGCCACCATATGTAAATTCTATGCCAAGATATTGGAGAAAGAGTCAATTTATGCCTCTGGACATCTGCAATGAGGATAAAAAGGCCTCTGGATGCCCCTTATTGGACTATAAAAAGAGAACCAGTTCCTCTCATATCCCATATTTGGGTAACCATATGAGATTATTGGAGCTTTTTACCACCTCTAGTCTTCTTTTTCCTTAATATCATTGGGAATCCTTTCTTTGGGGCAACATTAATTTCATCTTTGTCTTCACTTAGATGATCCATAGTCAGCCTTGGTAAAGGGAAGGGGAGAGGTGTCTTTTTTTATATGTTACAAGTCAAGATCATTATCAATAACTGGCGACTGGCTCGACTCCAGCAAAATCTGCTCCATTTGGTAAAGCTTCCAAAGGTTGAGGAGGAGCATCAATTGGAGTATCATCATTAGCGTGTGAGAGATTTTCACTAGTACCATCAGGTTGTCTTGCCTCAATTGTCTCCCCTTCTTTCACTATGTTTTGGTCCTCTTTAAATTGTTCCGTATTATATCTTTCATGAATAGCAGCCTCTAGACAAGACTGTGAAGAATCCCCATTATCATACATCAAGCCAACTGGATGTCAAGCACTTGTAGTTTTCACCAAGTGTCATGTGGCCTTAGCGTTTCACAAACTCCACGCCTTGCGATACTTCAGGCCGAGTAAGCCTTTATTGGACAAAGAAAGCTAAGTAAGAAAAGATTGATACACGAAAACTAGAATGCTAGCAAGAGAGTTTGAGAGAGTCTTTGAGAGCTTGATTGCTTTACAACTTTCTTGGATGGTTACAAATGAACGGCAAGACTCCTTATTTATAGTTCCACCTCATTTCAATGGACAGTGGTGATTGATTCGATTTAACGGTCTACATTTGCCATCTAGAATTTTCTACAATTCTCTACAAAAATATCTATAAAATATTTACATAATATTTGGAAAGGATTATTCTAGATACAAGGTCTAGAATACTCCATGTCTTGTGTAGAAGTTTTCTAGAGAAGTCTATCGATATTTTCAACAAGTTCGTCTCTAGAATCTTCCAAAAAGCTTCGTGCCATGACATGGAACAGTCATCTGCTTATGATTTAGGTCTTTATTTTCAACTTCTTATTCTTTTTCATCCTGGTGAATGTCTTCCTTCTTTCCGATTTCTGGATTGTCTCCACTATTTTATTACTATCTTGGTCACCACTGTTATTTAATTTGCTTATTTCCTCCCCCATTATCCACGGTTTTTTGAGAGTTTATTTCCTTTTAGAGTTTATTCCCTCCATATAGATTCATTGAATTCATTTACTAAACTATTGCGATTTTGTTAGAAAATGAAATAACATAAAATTTAAAAATAAAAGATTGATTGGACAGGTTTACTTAATGCTCAGTTTTATTCAATGCATTCGTTTATAAAGATGTATCATGATTTACTGAACTATTCAGTTTCGTAAAAATAAAAAACAAATTCATTGAATTGTTTTACTAATAGTTGGTTTTATGTAGATATCTATCATAAAATGCCTCGTCACAGGCGAGGTAGTTTGCACAATGTTCAAGCCAGAAGACTAGTCTGACCTCCGCTACCGCAGAGAGTTCATTAAATAGGTAATGTTTCTATTTATTAAATCTTGTTAGTTTTGAGCAAGAAAAGGGTTATTAGTCTCTGTGTTTTTTGGAAAGGAAAGAGAAAACTGAAAAAGTAGGGAAGCAGCATTACTTGTTCATTTCCAAAAGATTCCTGATAAATAATATACGCTGTTACTTGCTTTTGTCCAACCACTCCACTTACTACAAAAGACTTCACTTTTAGTACATATATTTATATTTATTTATCAATTATCAATAGTACGTAAAACTTTTTCTACAATTATTAAGACTCAAGACCATACATATCAGATTTTCTTCACAAGTCTTTAGCAAAATTATCACTGCATTAGATGTTTCTGAATATAATTGCAGGGGAACGTAGACAAGCAATCTTGGTAGCCTGCTGGACCAAAATAGACGGTAACCTTTATGCTATTAAACAGGTGTCACTGAAGCACGCCAAAATTCCATGGCTGAAATATCTAGGTACTAATACTAGAAAACATAATTATATTAAGGGTTAAAGACAAAGATGTCATATTCCTTTTTAGGAATCCCACTTATATCATGTTAATATTGTAAAAGACAAATATAGCATAATTTTCATTTCCAAGACCCGAAAATGCCCCTCACCACACTGTAGCCGTGTCAGCTAAATTCAGTACTTTGATGCAGCTTTTTGCTTTTTCCAACCTATCAACATCAATCCAGTTAATTCCTTTCTTGCAAAAAGTCATCTTCTTCATCTTCACGATGAACCAATACTTCTTTGAAATTTTACTAAAAAAAAAAAATTCCAGTGACTAACATACCGTCGAGCTCTCTTGTAATTTCTACATTCATGATTAATTGATAGAGGTATATGGAGCTCTAAGATGTCATTAATGAAGAATATTATAAACATTAAAGAGTTAATGGAGTAGATATGAAGTTGGGAGAAGTTGTCGGGGATAAACCAGTTCTCTCTGAAAAAGTTGAACAGTCGTAAGATCTATATCTTATGATATAGAATATAGGTATTTGTCTTTATTCCTTATTGGAAACTTGACCATATTTATAAAAAATTTCTATATCTTATAATATAGAATATAGAGTTAGCCACTGTTGTCTCATTTCGTTCTTCCTAGTTAGAATCCTATAAAATATCTGTTTGAGTTTGTTGGTGATAATGAAGCACTAGCCTCCCAATTTAGAATTGTACATCCTGATCCTGCTTTGGTTGCTACCTTCGATTTATGGTATAAGGTTGGTTTTAAATCCAGAGCAAGGTAAGTTGTTTGTGTTTGTCTTCATGTTGCTCTTCTTTTTGGGTTAATCCAGAATGTAATTGTTTTTTTTTTTTCATAAAATAATATCTAATTCACATTTTCTTTAAAATTAGGAAACACTTTTCCCCAGATGCGAAGGATTTTGTAATTTATTATGGTTTGAAGTTGAAATTGGCCGAGAGCAAAGACAAATATTGGTGGTGCAACCTAGTTCGTGATCACACAATCAGATGCTCGGTAATGATTTATTTTTCAAGAAGTCTTCTTTTTATCTCTCATTTTTTCCCTCACTACGGCATGTGATGTTGCACATGAACTGCAATGCACGTGCAATAAATAAGGTCTACTACATACATAGTGTAACACATTAGGTGAAATGTATACTTGCTTGGCAATGATATATTTTTCAAAAGTCTTCTTTTTATCTCCCATCCTTTTTCGTCACTATGCCATGCGATGTTGCACATGAATTGTAATGCATAAGGTCTACTACACACGTAGTGTAATAGATTAGGTGAAATGTGTAGTTGCTCGGTAATGGTTTATTTTTCAAAAGTCTTCTTTTTATCTCCTATTTTTTGGCATGTGATGTTGCACATGAATTGCAATGCACGTGTAATGCATAAGGTCGACTACACACGTAGTGTAACACATTAGTGAAATGTATAGTTGCTCGGTAATTGTTTATTTTTCAGAAGTCTTTTTTTATCTCCCATTCTTTTCCCTCACTATGATGTGTAATGTTGCGCATGAACTCCTGTGAGCTTGCACATGAACTGTAATGCATGTGTAATGCATAAGGTCTATTACACATGTAGTGTAAAATATTAGGTGAAATGTATTACACATGTAGTGTACTACATTATGTGAAATGAATAAATATCCATTATGGGCCTTTCTTGCCTCGTGTTTGCTTGTTGGTGTCCATAGATACGCAAGAAAACGAAGAGCTCACATTTAGCTATGGAGACGTTAGGCTTAGGCTGAATGGGCAGCCGTGCTTTTGTGAGAGTTCTTGTTGTGCTGGTGTCATGCCTTCTGAATATACATCAAGGTAGAATGCCATAGAATTCTTATTACTCATTAGTGTTGGTGTGTTGCCTTCCGAATCTTCTTGTGAGGTTGCACATGACCTGCAATGTATGTGTAATGCATAAAGTCTACTACACATGTAGACTTATACATTAGGTGAAATGTATTATAATCAGTGTGTAATATATTTGATTTTTATATTTTAAACCAAATCTAGCAAATTGCTTTTAACAAAGACACAAATGACAGAATTTTCAGAGTGGGCGGATAAAAATACGCTTGGCTAACTTGGATTTAGTTTTACTGAAATTTCAAAAACATACATGTATTCTATATTATAGGATATAGGAATGGGCAACTGTTCATCTTTTCAGACAACTGGTTCGTTTTCTCAGGCAACTGGTTCGTTTTTGGCACAACATATGCATAAACACTCCGGTGACCCCTAACTCATATAAGAGTCAAATTAAAAAACCTATTTTTGGGGAAACAAGATATGCGTCAGGAACTTATTCTTCCATCATTTCTGTACGAGAGTAAAATCCAGCCCAATGAGTCTACAAACCGCCAAGTCACTATCGTTGGAGGACGTTGAAGTTATAGCCAAAATCTCAGATTTTAGCCACGACTGAACAGAATAAGCACCGCCTACAGCAACACCCTTATCCCCAGTACAAGAAAATAGAACGATGGATGACTTTTGGAATGATTGCACCGCTTAGTCGAAGTTTGTGGTGAGTGATGAGGCAACAAACTAGGTTTTGGAATTTGAAACAAGTTGACAGGTGATATGATGAAGTGACGCTTGTACTTCAAGACTAGTTCATAAAAAATCGCAGAAGGGTTGTTTGGTCTATCCATTTTGAAATTTATGTTATTCTTGTCTTTTTCAAAAATAATTTGACATAAATGTCTATAGGATTTAAAACTAGCCAATTTTGGGATTCTTTCTTATATGAATTATTTGCATAACCGAAGTTTCGTATTTTTATTTGCAAATTTGGTATTGCGAGCGCGTGAAAATAATTTCTGACGTAGTCTATTCAAAATGTAAATAGCCTTATACATGTTATTTTGACCCTCTGATATTACTCTAAGCTCTTTGTCATTTCATTTTGAGAGAAGTAAAGATTTTATCATTTCTTTAGCACCTAGCCATCATCTGTTGCCATTTGGTATATATATTCTAAATACATAATCTATACTTGTTACAGTCTTTGATATATTTTATGCACTTGTTTACTCAATTTTATTTTTTAATTTTCAATCATAGGGCTGGCTTGAAACATCCGTTTCTTGGATACTATCCCGAATCTTGGACTGGAAAATGCCATGTCTCTATATTCTCATGGAGTAGTATAACATGTATGTATTTTAAGACTTTGATGATAAGGATTACGAGAATATGTCTAATAACAAGAGTCTAATTATGTTTGTTTTGTTTTTAGCAGTGGTTTGGACTACTTCCTTGAAAATCTTTCTATAAAGTGGAGCCAGCATGAGTCTCTCGATGTTTAGGCAAATAGTGGCTTACCTCCATGATGAGCTAATCAAAAACTTTAGAAGCACCATAAGGATGTCCTAAGCTCTGGAGTAGTAAGTTCAAAAATCTTTAACTGCCATAAGAGGAAAGATTGTCCTCCTTTAGTATCTGCGATGCACTAGGTTGACTCGCACTATTCTTTGACATCAACCAGCCAACCATGTCTTTCTTTTGTTCGTTCCACGTTTCCGGAAATGGTCTACGCTTCAGTTGATCAAAAACCCCGGTCCTTTCTCACTTGTCTTCAAAAGGATACGTTAACTCCTCGTAGATAAGGCCAAGGTTGTATATGTCACTCTTCTTTGGAACCATTCCAGTTGTCCTTTTAGCTGCATGTATAAAATAGATGCAAATCACATTGATTAGTACATACTTTTAGGGGGAAAAAATAATTTAAATAAACACTTACCGAGACTAAAATTTCCGATTTTTCATTTTCGTTTGAGTCTAATATATTTTTCTAGCACAAATCGCCGTGAACTATATCCTCATCGTCATGGAGGTAAGGCACTATTTGCCTAAAAATTGAGAGACTCTTATGCCGGCTCCACTCCGTAAAAAGAGTTCCGAGGAAGTAGTATTTTAAATGTAGTTATCATACTAGTTTAGAATTATACAGTAAAACTTCTCCCCAACTTATATTTTCAAACGTAAATAATAAGTTTATAATTAGATATTTAGTTTAGCGTCATTATCCATGATCATTCTTTACAACTAAGTTTATGATTGCAGTGGTTGATTTTGACTAATAAAATTATGATACTTTGGGTTTTCAATTTCTATCAAGTTCTTGATAATTGTACTCAAGCCTAGACCCGGTCACGGTTTCGGTTCAGAATCGAAACCCGTCGGTTTGGAACCAGTCAAACCCAAACCCAAATCGAAATCGGAATCGGTCGGAGGGTGGTTCCGGTTCAGTTCCAATTTTTTGGAACCGGAACCGGTACTTTTTTTAATTTCTATTTTATTATTTTATTTTATTTTTATGGGACAAATAAGCTCCAAGGAGGAAAAAAATGGAATCTCTCATCTTTCCAACATACACAGTGAAAAGTTTCAAAACAAATTTGCCCAGATGACACTAAGCGAATGGCCAAAAGATTAAGAAAGGTGGATTCTTTTTGCAGACCGTCTTCATACAAAAAAAATTAATAAATTGGGGTGAGGGAAGATTACGATTAAGACCTAAGATGGTTAAAAAATAAAAATAAAAACCGTGACCGGAACCGAACCGTGCTAGCACGGTTCGGTTTGATTCTGTTTTTCGGAACCGCGGCCGGGTCTACTCAAGCCAATGAGTTTTTGATGGCTGGCGGAGATAAATATGAATATGTTATCTTAATTGGTTTTATATTCATGTCAATAAGTTCCCTATGCTAGTTTACAATTAGTTCATGTTTATTTTGAATTGCTCATTTGATAATCATTTATATGTTAGTTTAGAATTCTTTATCCATGATTATTATTTATATATATATTCAATTCATTATTCAGATAGTTGATTGATTAAAAAATTAGAGAATTTTGAGTATTTCAAATTAATCATCTATTGTAGTGTTTCAGGCATTATATGATCAATTTTTATCTATGCTTTCTAAATTTGAATTTGGTCAAGTTAATCACATTCACATATTTTATGGGACTTATATATATTACATAAATCTCCACCATACTATTAAACTCTATTTATTTGCTCTCTTTTTTCATATAAAAATATATAAAAACTTATAAAAATGTCAATCCTAACATGGGCCCTTTAACTAATACTTTGTTGTCATCTAATTAAAAAAAAAAATGACAAGTCATGTCACGTTATCTAACAAGCACTTTCGTAATAATGATGTAATTGTTGCGCAATATAAAAAAGTCTATTCATATTATTTCTTTGAATCAACATCTTAACTCAAAGACGTTGTCATATCCTCCCTATAGCCTCGTATGTGTGGAGTAATAGTAGCGACATATTCATGCCTATAGAGCAATAACAACAACGTTGCTTCTATTATTCTATAGGCATGATTCATAAGGAGGACTTAACCATTCCTAAAGATCCAGTTTCATGTAGTGATCCTAAAAAATACTAAGCAGTTTAATTTGCAGAGTTTTGATGCATATCACTTTGAAAATATTCCCTCCATCCCACTAAAATAAGCATCCATCATTTTTCACACATATTAAAGAAATATTTTAAATATTATTAGAATTATAAAATATTTCTATATTATTCCTATTTTACTCTTGCATTAATTGATAAAAAAGTAGTGTAAACATTGTTAATATTTTTGAAAGATGGAATAACTAGTTGATTTTTAGTAGTTCAATAATATTAAATATGCACTAGTACAAAAAGGAGTTTGGGTGGCCGTTGTTTTATATTTTGGATGACGATTTTTTTATCACCACCCAAAAAGGTGACACCCAATATCGCCGAAAGGGTTGCGGTTCAAAAAATGCCACCCAAAAAATAAACGGTGGTGATTATTCTTTAAATAACCGCCACCCGTTCTATATTTTAACAAAAAAAATTAGAGTGGCGGTTCTTTATACAAAACCACTACCCCTTTTTTCCCCTTTCTTTTTTGTTAGTAGATGAACTAACTACCAACACAAGATTAATTAGGATTGCAACTAAGAACGAAATAATTAAGAATGAAATAACTTTTATTCAAAACCAATCGCCTCCAATTACAACAAAAGCTATTCTTAAATAATATAACCCTAAGATACTATAAAATGAAATAATGAAATGAACAACTATGAAGAATAAAAACACAAAACTACGAAATGAAAAAGTAAAAACTGCGTTTTGAGGCCTTAGATGACCTCAGATGGGCTTGGAACGTGGGATCATAGCAATAGCAGTGATTGTGGTAGATCTCGTCACAACGACTCCGGAATGAGGTAGTGGGCTGAAGACGGACATTGTATGCAAAAGTTATGGTCGTTTAAAGTTTGCATGCCCAAAACTCAAAAAAAATATGTTAATTATTAATTTTTTTAATTTCTCTTTTAAATTATTTATAATCCATAAAAATTTATTCATAACTTCAAAATTACCTATTTAACTAATAATTAATAACTAATCTCACTAAAATTATACCTCTAATTCAACAATAGGCGTATAAATAACTCAAGATTTAATTCAACAATATCCATATATAGCAAAAATAAAGATTTACAATAGAAAACATAATTCCAATCAAATTACACACAAGAAATATAATACATTAAATATGAAATCACAATATATAGGTATATTACAACAAACAAAAATCATAAAATCAAGATTTACCAAAAAAAAAAAAAATCTAATTTGGGTGTGTTAACTTATTAACCTCAAAAATAGGGAAATTTGGGACCAATTGAAAGAGGAAGACGACATTGCTATGTGTTGTGGCTCTAACTTGTGAATAAAATGCAATAAAATCTAATTTCAAGAAACTCTAGAATTCAGGGATGTTAAATTGTAACCTAAAAAATACATGAATTTGGGACCAAAAGATAGAGGAAACTTACATTGCTTAAATTGCGGCTCCAATTTGTGAAGAAATTGCACTTAAATCTGATTTAAAGTCATGAAAATCCATGAATTTTCGTAAAATTTTCAAAGAGGAAGAAAACACAGAAACCGCAATGCCTGCTTCGCGCACAAGTGTAATATTTAAAGGAAATGGTGGCGATTATAGTAAAGAACCGCCACCCAAAAGTATTTTTTAATAATAAAAAAAGGGTGGCGGTTCATTTGAGAAACCGCCACCCTAATGTTTTTTATATTTTTATTTTTTAATCCGGAAAAATGGTGGCGGTTGGTTGTAATAAGGAACCGCCACCCGTTATGCATTTAAAAAATAATAGTAATAACTTTGGGTGGCGGTTCTTTTCAAGAACTGCCACTTCGCCACCCAAAGTCAAATTTTTTTTTTAAATCTAGATAACAGGTGGCGGTTTTTTGTAACAATCACCACCCATTATTTTTTGGTGGCGTTTTTCTGTAGAGTCGCCACCTAATGGACGACACCCAATATCAATTGTGTACTAGATATGGGTATTTAGTTAATTAGAAAATAAACAATATCCTCAATTAGGAAACTGGGATATAATTTGAGATAAATGAAAATAGAATACAAGTCTATCTTAGTGGGACGAAGGGAGTGACACACATGAAATAAATAAAATATGATTTTATCCACAAAAAAAAATACATTTCAAACATAATAATTCATCATGCAACCTATATTAACCAAAGAAATATATATATATATATATATATATATATATATATATATATTGTTTTTTAAAAGTTTAAGATATTAATTAAATCAGGCCAGATATGTCTATGATCTCACAAAAATTCAATCCAAAAATCATATTTCTTGTCAAAATTTTTGAGAACTCTAAATGAAGATCACAAAAGATATTAAACAACTAATTCCCTAAATATTTGAAATGTCTATTTGTATCTCTAGGCTCTATCTAGCACACTAAAGTTCGAGTGGCTTTATCTGGATAAGCTATGCATGAGATGTTATTGCTATTTCATAATATCATCTCGAATTTGAACAAAGAAACGATAGTTTTCTCGTTCCCATTCGCGTTCCCATTGATGAACAAATTGGTTGGTAACGAAGAAGCTAGCTAGACGCAAAGAAGACAACGCTTAGATGAAGAAAACACATACTTTGGTGAAATCTACATGAAAATTAATTACAAAAATCGGATCACAATCACATTAAGCCGAGCTCCTCTACTAGTGTCTCCTTCAATTTGTTGCACCTTCATCAATTGACACTTGTAAGGCTAAAACATGCAGCGGCACTCTTCAATTCATTCTCCGCCATTTGCTCGATTGACTGTCTCGTGTCTTTCAGTGACGACTCCGAGCTACACATAAACACCCCAAATAAGTCAATCGAAAATTGATACCTTATAATAAATTTCAAAAAAATAGTGGCGTGATATAATGATAACGTACCTTGACTCGTACACTTCTTTGGAGTCCATGTAAGATTGTCTATCATCTATAGTGTCAAAAAATGGATATATTTCGTCGTAGTCTTGAGCCGTCTCTTGTTGGACACATAGAGTACTAGCATTACCCAAGGGAGGTTGCATCGCAATTGAATTGTTGTCATCGTTGTTGCTATTACTATAAGGTTGTTGAATCCACAAAGAATCAACAACATTATTTTCCTTAGCCTCCAAATATTCACCATTGTAACTAGGCTTACCATTATTTGAATAGGTAATAGGCAATGTTGTCACATGAGCATCATATTGAGGTGTATTATCTTGATGAATAAGTGCCAAAGCATTACCCGGAGGTGCCATGCCCAATTGTAACTGTGACAGAGAGTCAGTTGCTGATGAGATCTCTTGCTGCTGTTGTTGATGTCGTTGTCTGTAATATGCGAGTTGTGCAAGAACGGCATGAAGTTCCTCTTCTGCCATTTGAATTTGGTAAGAAAGTTGTTGTATTTCAACCAAACATCCATACACGGGGTACTTATCACGCATATTGGCTTGGTATTTGATAGATTTCATAGCTATAACTTTCTGACTCGGGTCAAGTTGTTTCAGTATTTTCAAGATATTACTCACGCCAAAAAGCTTATGTGCATTTTGGAACATTTTGGGTTGATCGGCAGGAAAGAAAGGTGCAAGTGGGCAATCAGAGGCGCACCGTCTCCTCTGATACTTGCACGCGGCGCAGGCTTGGCCGGTGCCACCCTTAAGGGTCATTCTCGAATATGAATGAGAAGAATGTACTCATGCAATTGTTAATTTTTGCATCAAAATCATGCGATTGTAGAGATGAAATGGATGAATTGTGATAAGAAAAAGAAATGGTTTTAGTTTCCTTTTTTCTTTGGGGTATTTGGAAAGACAAAAGCCAAATGGCATAGTTGATCTGAAAAATAGTGTGATAAGGTGCGGATTTTGCTCAAGAGAGTGAAAAGAACTGAGTAAAAGTGGATTGAGACCGTTGGGGACAAATGTAGCCACTGCACCAGAGTCCTATTTTCCTCCTATAAGTTAGGGACTCCTTATTTTCCTACCCGTGTTTGCCTAATCTTAAAACTAACTTGATTTTTACTTCAGAGCATGCACATATATGCTTCTAATTTCTAAAGGTAGTATTTTCTTATTAATAGTGTTAAAAAAAAAAAATTACCCTGAAATTGTAGGATTTTAAAATAAGCCATTTATTTATAATTTCGACGATCAAAATAATTATATATTCAAAAACTAACTTGTTAGACCTTTTCCATTTTATATGCATTTTGTCGCTTTCTTCATACTGTGCTGATGTACAATGTACTAACAACGGAAACAGTTATGTATTGCAAACTTCAACTTTGAAGGTAGTACCTATAGATTCGTTAATATATTAGTAACAAAGAAATGGAATATTCGCATAGAAATCACTCATACTTGCGTTAGCATTTGTAAATTGTACTCATGAAATATTTCGAGCTTAGATAGTTCAAAAATAAATAAATAAATTTGTTCTCATATGTGGATGGTATGAGTAAACTGGTCCAGCCTTAGGAATAAGGCTCCCATAGTTGGATTTAGTTGAGCTGTCTCATTCCTTGCCTTGCCTAAACTAGTTGGGGTTATCATGTTCTAATTAATAGTGTGGGGTTGATTCTTGAAAACTTTAGTTATCCATTATTCTCCGTAAACAAGTCAAGTAATTGAAATAAAAAATATGCTGGTAGGACTCTTTGATGAGAAGACTCTTCCTCCAACGCCAATTATTAACTTCGGAAAATGTGATTCCTAATGGCCGGTCCTTATCTTGAGGCAATTGAGGCTATTGCCTCAGGCGCCTAGGGCGCCTTTTGAATGGCCCACACGTGAAAAATGAGATTAGAGGTGTTGAAATCCAATAGAATAAAGATATACGATATTGTAAAGACAAAAAAATGAAGAAGAATAATAATACCAATCGTTGATTAGTGCCCAGCACGTGCACCTTCAAATAGGGATTAACCACTTTATAAATCAAATCTAGAAATTAACAAGAAGGCAGCTCAATATATATATTTTTATATTGTGTATATGTTTGAGGTTTGGGAGACTACTTAGTATTTTTTTTTTCAAAAGTTTTTTGAACATTACACTGGGAGTGTAGGAGAGGAGAGAGTAGAGACACTATTTAGTGAATTATTTGAAAATTACATGGTGAATTATTAATTTAAATTGAAGTGGGTGAAATTAAGGGTATGTTTGATAGAGATTATAGGAAAAATAAGTTTTAGGTGTCAGGTGAAGATGTAAGAAATATATATATTAGAAAATAGAAAAACATGTCATATCAATATAATGAGTGGGCGAGAATGAGAGAAAAAAAAGTTTAGCTTAAAATTGTTATCCAAAATTCATTGTCTAAGTGGTGAGATTGAGATTGAAATTGTTCGATTTGAATTTTAATGATATATTGTGTTTACTAAAATTGAAATTCCAACCTTGAGTTTGCAATGCATTATGTTGATTGCTATGCTATCAAGTTTCAAGTAATAAATTTTTTGGTTGTTTTTATTAGCACTCATAAAAAGATCTTCTATGTAGGATCGCTAAGGGTCTTAAGTCGTTTCTCAAATTTATCTAGTCTGAGTTGTATTCCTAATCAGCAATGAACTGTATGTGAAAATACTAAGGTATGAAAATGAGGGATGAATCCCAAGTGCCAAGTGAAATTCAATATGCTTCTAAGTATGTATTATTATAATTATTTCAATTGCTTAGAGATTGTATTCCCAAATTGAACCCCAATTCCTTCTATTTACAGGGCTTTGATAGTAGATTGTTTCGAAACTTTATAAGTGAACTTTTAGCTTGAGTCTTCACAATATAGAAAAGTAACCAACTTTACAAGTTTTCGTTCCATCTCTGAATAACTATGCCCATTTTCCATCCTCTTGCGGTGCCTAAGTGTTTCACGTCAGAAAATATCACGCTGATGGCCGAAGATGGTATAATTGTAACAAAAATGATCAAATGGCCACATGTGGGTAAATGAGCGACACATATCCACGCCTACCTGCCCCCTATTGGCTGGGGGGAAATGGCAGGGTTCGCCCAACCGCCTATATATGAACACCATAATGTGCACGTGTGTGGACCTTTAATCAACAGCTATAATCGTAGATAACCACCTCCCAAGAAACGATATAATTGTTGATAACCTCGGTTCAATAATGTAGGCTACACGTTCAGAATACTGGTTCTAGTGTACTAGAGACTTTTCTATGCTGCAATATGGAAGGAAAAACCAAAATAACTTCTAAATTATTACCTTCAATGTTTCTATTTTAAAAATAATAAATACATAAAAGGACATGAACTACATATATAATTGTATCCATCAAATTTCAGAATCATAACATTACTATATACCACCAAACTTACATAAGCTGGCTAACAAAAATTTTAATTAGCTACAAGCAATAAATAAGCTTAAGTAGCATTCTAACGCGAAGAAAGTTTGAGTACCTCACCCATATGAGAAGTCGATATCGCCGGAAAACCTCACAGCAAATGCATCCTCTCAACGCACGACTGCAGCAACCAACGGTTGAGCGACTCACCACACGCCACAAAGCATCCATAGTTACCATTCTCTGTAAAGAATGGAAATCTAAACACGTTTAGCAAATCTTGAACAGATTGTCTCACCAGAGACGATCCAGTCACCCTGCTCCGTCTACCCCAACCTGTGACAATATCAATCCTCTTTGGCCCAATTCCTGAGGCTAGCATTTGTTTACGGAACCACGCAAGCGTTCTTGACAACGCAGTCACAGCAGTTCCATCTGACATTACGTGCAGATTTATAAGCCAATAACATGAGCTTTTCTCTCTAACGGCATCGGGGTACACGTTCTTCTGTGCTGCCACCTCCCAGATGGACCCCGCGACCTCTTTAAGCCCCGATTTGTGAAAGAAATCTATAGCAGCATCAATGAGGCCTCTCTTACTTTCTCTATCTTCGCTGTGCATCATGTCCAAGAAATTGCTCACGTGGTTCCTCACGTTTTCACCGTTGGGCCCGGGAGTGGGCATCGACAATAGAAACGAGTGTACTGGGTGGCCAGTGACTGTCATAAGCTCACAACAAAATGACATGTCATATGGTGTTTGGGCATCCGTACAACAACTGAGTAGCAATGTGTAAGTCTGTAAAGATGGATTAAGACCCAAATTATGCATACTATGTAGCAAGTTATATGCGTCTGATAGACGATGCACTCTCAAGAAAGCACTTAACAGAGAATTGCATGTAGGAACATTCGGGCATAAATCAGCATTAAGCATCGCTTGATACCATTGCCAAGCCTTCTCCACATTTCCTGCCTTTCCCCACAAGTCAACCAGAAGACCATAAACGGGCTCATCTGGGACCCAGTTCTTCCTCTTCATCTCTGCAAAAACAGCCTCGGCTTCATCAAGATAGCCACAGTGGCCAAGAACCTCCATAACTATACTGTAAGTTACTTTATCAGGCTCAAATCCAGCATTCTGCATCTCACGATAAAGCTGCAGGGCACTCTCATAGTTTCTTGCTTTTGCTTGTAAATCAATCATAATGTTGTAAGTCACCAAGTTAGGTACACACCCGTGATTAACCATCTCGTGAAATAGCTTCTCGGCTGAAGCTAAGTGGCCCGCTTTTCCAAGACAGTTAATGATGACGCTATAAGTGAAAGTATCTGGTGAAAGTCCAGCTTCTTGCATCCTCTGATACATATCCATTGCAATGTCAAGATACCCAGCTTTTGCGTGGATGTCAATCAGTGTACAGTAGGTTACACGGTCGGGCTCACATCCTGCTTTCTTCATTTGCTTGAACACACCTAAAGCTTCGTTCAAGTAATTTGCTCTACCATAACTATGAATGAGACGATTGTATGTAACAACGTTTGGCGAACACCCCTCACTAACCATCTGATCAAGTAACTTGTTTATCGATCCAAACTGCCTTGCTCGACCGAGGATACCGACCATGGTAGTGTATGTGTGTCCATCGTGCTTGAATCCCGGTTGACTTTTCAGCCAGTAGAAAAATCCAAGGGCAACGTTGTAATCTTGTAATTTCTTGAGAATTTGGTTTGCTTGGTAGGCGTCTACCGAGCAGTTCAGATTTTGAAGCGCCTCTTTTGTTGCAAGAGTCCATCTGAACTTGTGTAGAACGTGAGATACACTTTCAACCACATTACTAGAACTTAAAAATTTCTTAGCCACTGGAGGAACTACTTTTATTACTTTTGTATCTCTTACGGGCCTGTTGAACTCCTGAGACCCGTCTGCCACAAAACAGCCTGAATGAGTACTTGATTTTTGAGGAAGAGAATTTTTTCTGTCACAAGCATCCTTGGAGATGACTACATGGGAATCTACGAAATTCTTTGTCCCATTACTTGGAATGCTCCTTACCGCTTTATCTGAACCCAATGTATTAGTTCGACCTTTGCTACTATAAGAGACATTTGTAAAGTTTGACTCAGACGATGATTTTCCATGGACTTTGTCCTTTCTAGAGGTATTCACATTTGTTGACCTGATGTTAGAGATTGGCGTTGAACGTTCAATCACAGTGTTCTGTGGTGTATTAAGCATTCCATCTAAAACTGGAATCCTATTATTTACCAAGTCGGATAAAACACCAACAGCCGCAAAACCTGCCTTTACAATTTGGTCCTTAATAGGAGGTGACGAATGTGTCATCTCGTTTGCGTCAACATCATCTGAATAACTGACACAATTTCCTCTGTCCGATGATTGGGATACTGGTATCACTTGTGGTGAAGAAAGAGAACTCCCTGCTGTAGAAGGTACTGCTTTTCCTACATCAGTTGAAACCAGCGAATCTACTCCTAGTGAAGCTTTTGATGCTTGCAAATGTTGGACATTTGTTCTTATAGGCCTTCTGGAAATACAAGTCTCGTCTTCAGAGCAAGTGCATGAACTCCCACTCCCATCTGCTGCACTGCATCGCCCACTTAGGAAAAAAGACCTGGCGGTCTGGGACAGTGTCCCAAGTTGCTTTGCTCGTAACATGGTCTGTAAATTCAGAGTTGAAAATTAGAGTTATATTCAACTTTAATGGTGGTAGAAAGGCATAATAAACACAGTACCATTATCTTTAAGTGGCTGACAGTCATGTAACAAAGATACCTGAAAGTTGAAACACATATTTTTGGCAAAAAGAATGAAGATTGTATAACGAGGCACAAAAAGCAATATTGGAACCTGTTTAAAATTAAGTACACAACCAGTGGCCCAATGGATATTAGTCCGAAGTATCTTTCCCTAGAGATTAAAGGATATATCTTCAAGGAAAACGGTATAAGAAACAAATCTTTCACAGTTACTTAACTGCCGGAAAACAATTAATATCTTGATATGCAAGCATAACGCCGTGCCCGGCAAAAGACACTGTTGAGGATCACCTTGCCAAAGGATGGGTACGGTGGTGGCCGATGAACGAAGGCTTGGCTGATGTATGCACCCTAAGTCACAAGGCAAGGGCAAGGATGTGTACATGGTGTAGCATAGACGAGACGAGGTGCCGAAGGCATGAAGCACTAGCAAGACACGATTGAGGGTCATAGAAGATTCCAGAAGCTTGTGGGCCTTAATTGAGGAAATGCACTCCAACAGTTTCGCGGTGGAGCACTGAAGCTCCAGTTTCGCGGTGGAGCACTGAAGCCTCTAGAATATTCAAGAGACTTGCAGGAAGACTTGAGATTCTACAAGGTATACCTACTAAGAAATTCTAGAAGGATCCATCATAAATATCTTGTAGGACATTTGAACAAAGAATTTTAAATATTTTAGAGAATTGTGAATGGGGGCTATTGCTCGTTAAATCAAGATAGATCTCCACCATCCATTCAAAGGAGGTGAATCAATTGTAAACAGGGACACTTAGTTATTCATTTGTAATCATTTGTAATCATCCAACCAATCTAATAAACCTATCAAGCATTCTGTCAATGTATTCTAGCTAAGTATGAGTATCATTATAAAGGTTGTTAGCGAAAGTGTTTCTGAGAGGGCTGGCGAGGACCAATAGAAACTACTCAACTAGCACTCGTGAAGCTGAATCAAGGAGTTAGCTGCAAGAAAGTTGGATAACTATGTTGAAATGCTAACACCAAGCACTAATGGAGAAAGAAAATCCACTGAAAGAAACATCTCTGACAATGGCAACTTCAACATTAACAATTGGTTTCAATGGACTAAATTATTAATGGATGGGCAAGCCGGTTAATCCAATTATAGAGTAGTATCACAAAATTATTTATTAAGGTCAGCAAATCATAATTTCATCTTTATTCGGCAAGGGATTTAGAGCCGTTGTAACAAATGGTAAATTACATCAAACTATTTCAATATAAATAAGAAAATAGTCTCCGCTATTAATCTTCTGCTGAAGCCAGGAAATATTTCCCATGAGCCACTAACAACATAAATAAACATGAATCACCATCATTTCCTCAGAAACTACAGCTAAACAAGTTAAAAACCATCAACCTAAATGCACAATTAACACTCCAAAATGCATGAAAAACCAAACATTCAAAAAAAGTTAAACCATTAACGGACAACATTATATATTATAACAAATCCCACAACACTCAACGGACTGCTTGGCCAACGATTCCAGCTGAAATCACCAAACCAAAACTCTAAGGAAAAAATTTTAGCAAGATCAAAGAACAAAGAAAGTACCTCTAATTGTAGTCTTCCCCAAACGTAGAAGAATCAGCAATTTTTTTTTAGAGAAAATGAAAGCAGAAAGAAATTTTGGAGGCGGAGACTGAGAGCGGCTGCCCAGTCAGTGCTGTGTGTCAACCTAATTCTTGGGAGGGATTCTGATTTTTGTTCTAGTATCTCTCTATTTTTATTCGTGGATATTTTATTCATTTATTGTGATTGTGATATTTGATTAGGTTACCACAAGGTTTATGGTTTGAGATTTGTGTGATGCATTAATATGCCACGTGTTCTGTTTTCCGCGGTTGACTTGGTGTTGTCGAATGCTTCTCGTCACAGCTCTCGTGTTCACGTTTTTTTCTTTTTCTTTTTCCATTTTTCTGATTTTAATTAATTAGTTTCTTTCTTTTACAATGGTTGCTTTTCGCATTTTTAATTTGTGGTGCCACGTGTGGACTGACATTCATTTACAGGTAACGTTTTCTAACTTTCGGAAAACGGACCGTGATTCTCTCGAAGCCGTATAGGAAGGTAGTCTATTAAAAATAAATAAATAAATAAATAAAAAATAATAATAATAATATTTAAATAATAATAATAATAATATTGTTCTTCGTACAAATATAATTTTAATAGTTTTACTTAAATATGGTTATGAGATTCAAAATATATTTGAGCAAGTATTCAAAAAATACAGCCCCTGTTTGTACATAAATTTTAATTTGAAATAGAATTGAATTGTTTTTAAAATAAGAAATGAAGATTTGTATGGCATATGTAAATCATATGAAATATATAAATAATAGCAGATATGATTAGTTTGACCAAATTCTATTGTAAAATAAAATTAATTGACTAAAAAGCCTATTCCCATGATAGGGTTGAAATTTTTATGATTTTTTATGAATTTTTATGTGAAAGAGGAAGAAAATAAATGAAATTAAATGATAGAGATTTGTGTAGTATATATAAATTCTACGAGATGTGATTTAAAATTTAAAAAAATAGATATATATATATATATATATATATATATATATATAAATATGTAAAAGAAGAAAAATTAATTCTAGCATGCCCTATAGTAGTCTCTAGGTTATATTGAGATGCCTCGTTTTCCTTGTCCCTAATAGCCTATAGACCACGTAAGTAGTGTCTAGATTATATATTGAGATGTCTTGTTTTCCTCGTCCCCAACAGCCTATAGACTAAGGGAGGTGTATTCAATTGAGATTTTAAAAGAGTTTTAAAGACTTTTAAGGAACTTGATGGATTTAGAAAAGTTTGGGTGTATTCAATTGAGATTTATGAAAGTCAATTAAAATTTAGGGGTATTTAATATAGATTTTTATGAATTTTTTAAAAGTTCATCAAAGTCATGAGGTATTAAATGATGACTTTTAAAAATCCTATGAAATTATGAGGTATTCAAAATTGTCTTGGATTTTTAAAGACTTTAATGTAATCCTTTAAGTACTCATCTTTTACCACAAAGTACAAACACAATTTGTCATATGAAATCCATCACTCACCCCTAAGATTTTGCTAGACTTTTATTCATCACCATACCATCGTCGCTGTCGCATCCCCCACCACCACCACATCACCGCCACCACTACACCACCATTGCCACCATCCCACCAACGGCACCGCCATCGCCGCCACCACCACCACCCTCCCGAGTCATCGCCACACATGCCACACGCTTGCCACCACCACCACCACCACCGTCTTTCATTAGTTTTTCTTCTTTATTTTTTTTTCATTTTTTCTTAATTTCACAATAAGAATGATGTAAAAATATTCTTATAATATTTTTATCTTCTTTTTGTTAACTTTTCATGAAAAAGAAAATTATTTACAAAAGTTTGTAAAAAGTTTTAAAATTTATAATTAAATATTTTATATCTACTCCTTACTTTAATAATTTGATATATATTTGACATACTGATTAAACAAGTGATAGTTTTTTAGTTTTTCTCGTTAAATTATATCAAAATACTATGAAATCTTTGTTTGCAATAGTCATGTATTTTTGTAGTTAAAAAATTATTATCTTTTTATAACAAATATTGTATAGACAATAATTAATTATTACTAATTTTAGCTTTTGAAATGATAATAATTTAATGAAAAAAGATAATAAAAGTCTAATCTCAATAAGTTTAATAATATTTATTTTATGAAATGAAAATATAAATTGTCAAATGAATTACAAAGAAATCCAGTAAAAATTTTGAAATAAAAGTCCTTCCAAATCCATTGAAGATTTTTGTGGTTTCTGTGGAAATCCATGAAAATCTATCAAAAATTAGCAAAAGTCCATTAAATTCCATGAAAATCATTCAATTTAAAAATCTATTAAAATCCTTACAAATCCAAATTAAATACAGACCCCTAAAGTAAGTAGTTACTTTTCTTGGTAGGTGTATTTGATTTCTATATATATAATAGTATCACGCCCGTGCGATGCACGGGAATAATTAAATTTATGTACGATAAATAATTGATATAAAATTATGAATATGAATGTTGAATTACATAATTTATGTAATTTGTGCATAAGAGATTGCATAATTGTAAAAAATTATTAAAATCTATAATATTGTATATTATAGTCAACGCAAAAATTGCGGAGTAAATTCACAATTGTAAATTATAAAAATTCACGTGCATCGCATAATTAAGAAGTTTATCAAAACGTGTAACTTTAATTCTAATTACCGTGCCTAACATTGCACAACAATGCTCGTGAAGATTAATTAATTGTAAATGAACAATTAGGAATGAATATATAAAAATTCTTTGATTATCAAAACATATCTTTTACGTTGGTACATATCAAATTTATATTGAACACCTTTTTCCTTTTGAAATGGACATTACACACTCTAAATTTTATGATTTTATACATTCTTTTAGTGATTAGCTGTAATTGCTACTTAATTTTAGTTTTATTGTATAAGAAATATTATACTTAATTTTATGTAACTTAAATTTGTAGTAACACCGATAATTTTCCTCATCTATATAATTCATTTGATTTCTTTTCAATTACATAAACTGTATGTTAATTGTAGAATAAAAAACTTTTTATTTGTAATTTTATATACTTAGAAAAGCGAAAAAATATGCAATGCAAAATTAGGTTAGTGAGCATATCACATCGAAGCATTAAAAACAAAAATATTATTTAATTTTTTAATTAGAAATAGTATGTCAAATTGGCTGCCAAATAGGGTGTTCACCAAGCGTGACACTTCAATTATAATAATATAAGGATTAATAAATTACTATTTTACTTAAAAATAAATAAATTATTCTACATAAATGTAGTTATAATTTTAACCACTCACGATTTGATTTTCAAAATGAGAAAAGTAAAAAATTCTCACTATTTTTTAATAGACCAATTCACGTAACGAAGCAAAAATATCAAAACCTACAATTTTATCACGATAAAATTAAATAAAATATAAAAAATTATTATTTAATATTTTGAATTATAACTTTAAAAAAATGAAATTATATATAAAGTCTTTCCAACATAATATTTTTTCATTAGATGTTTGTTTTAGATATTGGTTATTTTTAGTAATATTTTTAATTACTACTAATTAATGTTGGTTTATTTCCAAAAGTAATTTTATTATTTTCTTAAAATATTTAATATATGCCACATTTACATCTTTACCTACGTGGCACTTCACAAATTATAATATAAAGATTAATGGTATGATAATATAACAATTCAAAATATAAAAATAAAGATTAATAAATTACTCTTTATTTAAAAATAATAAATTATTCAATGCAAATTCAATTATAATTTTAGCACGCCCTATTTTATTTAAGAATAATCTACTATTTGAATAATCCATTGCACATTACAATCAAAACTATCGAAAACTATAACATTTTTTTAATGCGGTGAAAATAAGATACTTATTATTTAATGTTTTTAATTAAAAATTCGAAAAATGAAATTACATTTAAAGTTTTTCGAAAACTATTTTTTTCTTATTAAATTTTATTTATCACATTTAATGATAAATTTATATTTCATTAAAAAATAATTGCATTTAAAGAATTTTCCCTATTTATATCTACCAATTAATATTGGTTTATTTCCAAAAATAGAATTTCCTTTTTTTTTAACTACAAAATTAAATTTTATGTTTTTTTAATATTAATGAGTGCCACGTTGGCACTACACGCCAACGTGGCACTCAATTTTTATAATATAAAGATATATATATATATATATATTTCTTTTTTATGTAGGGGTATCTATTGTGCATTATCATTAACAATAATGCTAACATATTACATTCAACCAATTTCATGGAAAGATCTCAATTCTCAATAGTACATTTTAGCAAATCAGCATCAACAAGACCTGAACCATCGGTGGTAGAGTAATTGAAATCTTGACGGTAACTCAATGCTCCATCAAATAAAAAGACGAATCTGTAAGGTTTTAATCGAACATGTGGGCTAATATATGTAATTATTGTGTATTAATTAAAGACTATCATATTCGGCTAAGCCCGTTTAAAGTGATCTAATACGGTTTCGAATATTGGGCTTTTATGCATCAATTAAATTAAAATATGGGTTTTATATGTGTAGATAGTAGTAGGAGTTCCAATTACATGATGGGTGAATTAGTAGAGTCATAAATATATATGGTTATGATCAGTCATGGCGTGTGTTGTTCATATTCTTTCGACTCTCCATCATCGAGAGAGAAATAAGCGACCATTGTTGACTTGGAAGATCAAAACCATTCGATTCCAATATCCGCAAGCAATAGATCGATTCAGACGCTCGCAGCTTTATATATACTCTCAATAATTCAACGCGATAGATCCGGGTTTAAAGTGGAAATTTATTCCTACAGAATCAAGATATAATAAGAAATGAAAGCAAACAATACAATCCCATGAATTATCAGCCTATGTTTCATCACTTCTCTGCCTTCTCCATCTCATTCTTACTTTTGCACCAATGGTTTATTAAATGCTTGTATCGTAACTTCACAAGATCGAGGAGTACACTATGAGAAAGGAAAAAAAAAATTGCAAGCATCTAGCCGGTCATAGAACTTGCAGCCCCTAAAATCTGAGGAGCTCAAACATTCTCAATCTGAACAATTTTTGGGTTGTCAATTGCCCACAATGGGAAATAAAACCATCCAAATTAACCTTCTCTCTGTCATCATAAGGAACAATTTCGAATGTACCATTCTCAGGCTGGTTGAAAAGAGGGACCTCATATCTTCAAAATGTCGAGGAAATGATATAAGCTTTTTAGGGTTTCTTAATTGAGAACAAAGGGGGACGAAGTGCGACGTATAAATTTGGCTAAACAAAAGAGAAATCATGTTTAATGTTTCAATAGATCGTCCGATATCGTGAGATTGGATAGAGAAACTTGACATTTTGTTATTCACTTGAGTCATTCCGTCAAATACTACAAACGGTTGCGAAGTAATTTGTACACTAAAGTGAGGAGTCAAAATAATTTAAGGTCCGGGAGGAAAAGAGAGAAGAAGAGTAGACTTGACCTATTGACTAATTCCTTGATCTTTTTATTACTCGCATTTTCTCTGTCAGTTAGTGATGGCAATAGGACAGATCAGTAGCGGATCAGTGAAAATTATTATTACTCCGTGAAAAAATCTTATTACCAATATTGCCTCGTGATTCACGAACCACAGAACAGATCAGATAGGGGCAAACCGCAAAGTAAAGTAGATCGACTTCTGATCCATAAAATGATTTGCGAAATTTTTTCTCGACATAAATGATTTCCTCAACCACGTTACGTAATAATCACCTACAATATTTATAAAAAAATTGTAAAAACGGTAGAGCATAACTCTAACTTTAGTAATTCAACATTAACAAATCATTTAATAATATGAGTAAAAAGAAATTTGTAGATGGATTCATAGGCATCTGTGAGTTTTTATCCGATCGACTGGATTGCAAAATAGAGACGAGATGACAACAGTTCCGATGAGGATACCCAGAAGACGGTAGTGACTCCAATCACTTGATGACTGGTAAATTGTTAAAGAAGAGTATATTATTGATTGTAAAATAATGATAACTTAATAAGAATGGTACAAAAATGATACAAAAAAGGTACGATTAACAAATGATGAACGATGAGTGAGAGAGACGAAGGTTGTACATTTTATTTTATTATTATTTTTTGGCCAATGATTTGATTATATTTTTTAGCTGGACGGAGCAATCCCGATTTGTTATTACTCTAAGAACTTCATAGATCAGAAATTTGAAAATTTTTGTACCGTTTGAATAAATATTGGTCAAATTTGATGCAAATCGGATTTTTTTGCTATCCTTATTTGTCACCTGTGCTCCTGCTCCCCTACCTATTGTGTGGGCCGGGGAGATGCACACATTTGAAAAAGGGGAGGGGGAAGGGGGGATCATGGGGTTACATACATTTCTCTCTTATTAGAAGGTTATGTATTATTAAATGCCTCATTTAATATAAATATTAAAAAAAATTTAGATGATGTGACGCCCTATAAGAGTGCTACTTCGACGTTGCCTCCTGAGCAGAATCATTGTCACCTGTTGAAGCTAAAGAAGTCAATTCAACTCCCCAATATATCAGCCAAGAAATGACTAAAAATTATTCTTGTTCTTATTCAAGCCTCGTTTATCCCTAGACTAGATTCGCCCTTTTGGGGGGCTCCACTAAATCCCGTCGTAACCTACCTGTCGATCTCACTCCCACATCCTCACAAAATTCTAATTCTCATTCACATTCTCAATTCTCCTCCAATTTCCAGTTCGGTTTCTCCCCTTTACGTGCTCCAATTTCTTCAACCCCCACTCTTTCATTAACCTAATAATTATACATACATATTGATTGATATAGTCTGTTGTATCCAACTATCCAAGTACGATAGCGTAATTCAGAAGAAGAGAAGTTGATCACGCAAAAACGAAACCCAGAAATGGGAGTAGATTATTACAACATACTGAAGGTAAATCGGAACGCCAGCGAGGATGACTTGAAGAGGGCCTACAGGCGATTGGCCATGATTTGGCACCCTGATAAAAATGGCAACAAAATCGAGGCTGAAGCCAAATTCAAGCAAATTTCAGAAGCCTATGACGTTTTGAGCGATCCCCAGAAGCGGCAGATCTACGATCTTTACGGAGAAGAGAGTCTCAAATCGGGGCAAGTCCCACGGCCTTCGAGAAGCGCAAGAGCCAATCAGGGTTCGTATTACAATTACGGGCGTAATCAGCAGCATCCGAATCCGAATTTCCGGTTTAATCCGAGAGATGCGGATGATATATATGCGGAAGTTTTTGGGGAAAGTAGTAGCAATGGGAATGCTGGTGGTAGAAGTAATGGAAGTGGTGGGGCGAGGAGGGATGGGTATTTCAGGAGTTCGACGGCGAATGGTGGTGGGAGTAGCGAGCATTCAGGGGCTAGCGGAGGCGGTGGCGGCGGCGGTTCTGCAGCGGGGTTGAGGAAAGGGCCGCCGGTGGAGAATGTGTTATTGTGTAGCTTGGAGGAGTTGTATAGTGGTGCTGCCAAGAAAATGAAGATATCTAGAAGGATGCTTGATGTTCGAGGGTGGGTGCCATTTCTCATTTTTACCTTTTTCTTGATGATTGTTTGCTAATGGATAGTTTTTTCACATTTTTAGTATAATTACTGGGGATGAATCTTGGGTGTTAAGGTTTTATTTCGTTCGTTTTCTTTAAATTCATATATATGATTTTCACTGTTGTCATGATTATTGCCTTGCTTTATAAATTGCATGATTTGTTTTGATTTTCCTCTGCTTTGCTTGCATTCTAGTTTTGTCAAAGCTTCATGTTGATGTTATTGTGCACTGAATCTTCTATGTTCTATCTCTGGTCTTTGATGTTCTTTCCCAAAAATTTTGTAATTGAAATGAGGAAATATATTATGGGGAAGATATTGCGACCACCAAACAGGTAGACACAAAACAACACCACAAAACCTTAGAAGTGAAAAAAAGAAAGAACCTCTAAGGTTGTCCGTCGAAGATTCAGTTCACATCAACATAGAATATCAATTTAGAGCACGAGGTTTGAATTTTGATATGTCAATGATGTCTGAAAATGTTTTCTTCTTGTTGAATTAGTCAATATCAGAAACACTTCTAACAATTTCGAGCCTTTTCACTCCTTAAGTCTTGTTTGTGCGAGTTATTTTATTGGCTATTATATTGTTTGAATTGCTTGACTTCCAATATTAAAATTAGGCCTGAATTTGTAGCCCTTCAAGGATTATATTTCCCAGGAAAAATGTTTTTAATTGTAAACATTTTCTGGGTGAAAACTTGGTTTCTTGGATGGCATAGTTATTTTTTTAAGTTAAGTATAATACATATCCTTTATACTTCTTAACTATGATGCTCAGACTTGGGTACGCGTACATATCCTAGTGTCTGATCCTTCATTTTAAAAAATTTAGAATATGGCGACACGGCTAAAAAGAGTCCAAATTTTAGAAAAAGTACACAAATCCATCTTATAAACTTAAAATTGACTTTGGAAATGCATGTTTTGATAGTTTTATGTGCATTCTTGGGGAATAAAAATCATCTTCTCTTAATTTGAATGAAATAAAAGATTTTCTTTTGACTCAAAAGGATCCGATGAGGATCCCATACACTTTTGCAATTTTCATCATCACTTTCATTATCCATTTACATGTTGCTTTTAAATTATATGTATTTTCTTCGTGAAACATTTGATATGGCTTTACTCTCTTGACGTATGCTTCATTCTCTTGCAGCAAGTCCTACATGTTGGAGGAGATCTTAACTATTGACATAAAACCAGGTTGGAAAAAGGGCACAAAAATAACTTTCCCGAGAAGGGCAATGAAGAACCCGGTTTAATCCCTGCAGATATTATTTTCGTAGTGGACGAAAAGCCTCATCCAGTTTACACAAGGGACGGTAACAATTTGGTGGCGAAGAAGGAAGTATCATTACTCGAATCTCTTACAGGAAAAACTTTTGAACTGACAACACTAGATGGAAGAAACATCATGGTACCGGTATTAGAGATTATCAAACCTGGACACGAGGTAGTTGTCCCCAATGAAGGAATGCCAATCTCTAAAGACCCTAGGAAGAAGGGAAATCTCAGAATCCGGATTGACGTCCGGTACCCAACACGCCTCACTGAAACGCAGAAACATGAACTCAGGAGAGTTCTTGGAGGTAGCTCGTGACAATGGTGTTACCAGTTTTAGACATGACATATTAGCAAAGGTAGTTAATGCAGCTTTTGGGTGTAAATATGATATAACCATGCTTTCTAGTTGCTATTGAATATGTGAATAGTAGATTTTTGGGTTGTCTTCTTGGCAAAGCTCAAATACATGTTGCCGTGGTTGTATACAATACAAGGTTTAATGGAATATTCTGTTGCTGGAGTTCAGGGTGTTTTTTTTTTCATTTTTTTGTTTCATGATGTGGCTGGAGATTATTGCCCCTTTTGGTGTGGGGTGGGGTGGGGTGGGGGTTTTGGGGAGAGCGCTGAGCATATTATGAATATACTTTCAACTATGTATTTGAACAAAATTGATAGGGTGCGCACTACAACACACCCCTACTATTGTGGCACTCCAGTTGGACTTGTGTGGCAGTGGCACCATAGTTGATGTTCACATCACTCTAAGATGTGCCATATTGTCCACACCGTGAGCACCATATTTTTAACGTGATCACGGGCTCGGATAAGGGCATTATCGCCCCAAAAACTTCTTAACTCATCTAATACTAGTTCCATATCTTTGTGGATATTAAGTTACACCAAGTAGATTATTGCCTTTTTTGGGGAAGGGGTTTGGGGGTGGTGGGCGGCTTATTATGAATATGCTTTCAACTATATATTTTGAACAAAACTGATCAAGGGTGCGCACTATAGCATACCCCGACTGCTGTGGCATTCCAGTTGGACTTGTGTGGTGGTAGTGGCACCATAGTTGATATTCACGTTACTCTAAGGTGCGCCATATTTTCCACACTGTGAGCACCAAATCAATTTTGAATGTGATGATCACGGGCTCGGGCAAGGGCACTATCATCCAAAAAATATTCTTAACTCATCTAATACTAGTTCCATATACTGTGGTAAAAGGTAAAATATTCTTAACTCATCTAATATTAGTTCCATATACTGTGGTCTGTGGATATTAAGTTACATCCCGGTAGCCTTTTCTAAAATCATCATTGCTTACATTCCACGGTTGTGATTTTATCAAGAATCAGTGTGTGATTACATTACATTCTTTTGAAGAAAATTGCGCAATCCACCATGTGACGACTAGTATCTAGTTTGAAAGCCGCATTAATTTGATACGGAGTAATGGTAACCTCTGGAGTTGCCTGCTGGGTTCTTAGCTTGTTTGATTTGACTGAATCAGGTTTTCAATCCTGCTATCCTGGAAGAAAGTAACTCAATAGGGCTAGGAAGAGATGCGTCCCATTATAGGCAGATTGTCGGTCGAAGATTCATCCCTGACTCAGATTATTCAAAGCCAACCATAACGAAACAACCTCTCATCTATCAAAGCAGCAGCAGCTTCTCTATTCAAGTTGTCCTCGAGTCCACACCTCTTTCCTCCATCGCCACAATCTCCGTCGACACTGTTTCTCTAACCCCTACTGGCTCGACCGAGTTCTCTAACTGTGACTCTTCTGCAACTTTTATAGCCGTACCAGAAGGCACAAAACTTTTCGCAAAGAAGGTGAAGTATATCAAGTTGATAGCTCCTAAAGCAGCAATGAGGTAATAGTAGTAATCAAGCTTGTTCTCATTAAGATCATGTCCACCAAGCCATGCTGGTTTCCCATGTCCTCCGGTCACTTTGTGCATTATATTAACAATTAGTGAACTGAGATAGCTCGCTATTGATAGACTAAGAAAGAAGATTGAACCCGCAATACTTCTCATGCTCTCTGGCATTTGTACAGTAACAAACTCCATTATAGCAACATGCCCAAAAGCTTCTGTAAGGCCTGATAGGGCGAACTGAGGGACAAGGAGTAGGATGTGAATAGGTGAGATGAAAGAATTTTGCTTTATAGCCATTTTTCGGCGTTTACTTTCAACAACTCCAGCTACCACCATACAGAGGATTGACATCACAATGCCTATTTGAATCCTATGTTGTAGCGCTAACCTCGATGGCCTTTTCAAGATTTTCTTGGCACTGGGGATGTATATGCCTTCATAAATGTAAATCCAAACCGAGAGGGCAATCATCGATGATATAGTCAACCAAGCTGGTGGGATTTTGAAATGTTTACCAACTGATCTGTTCATCTGAATTGCTTGAAGTACTCCAAATGTGCTTTGTTGATCCACTACTAGGAAACCACAAATACCAGATAGCCAAACTGGTATAACCCCTACTAAGCACTTCAATTGATGGACTTGTTGCACACTACACAATTTCCAAGTATTTACGGGCATGCCTTGTGCATCCAATTCTGTGGGATCTGTTATTGCAGCAGCCTTGTCGAGACAGTCGAACATTTTCACTCTTATGGGCTTAGCCATTTCTGTGTCCTGTTCTTGAATAGGGTCGTAGAAAGAGTACTGATTATCGGCAAGTTTTATCTTTCGTTTTCTGAAAGATGCTGTCGCGACCTTTGCCATGTCAATGAAAACACTTCCTTGAGCTCTCTTGTAGATGTAAGTATGACGACCAATCAAGAAGATGGTGATGGAGATAGCGAGACAGGCGGTCGGAATAGCAAAGCCTATCGCCCAGCTGACGTTCGTCTGGACATAGACAACCCCTGTTAGGGCTATCAGGAGAGCTAATGTGAATAACAAGTACCACCAGTTGAAGAAGCTTTGGAGCTGGGCTCTTCCTTTTTCGGTGCTTGTGTCGAACTGATCGGCTCCAAAGGCGATGTTGCATGGCCGAATGCAACCGGCTCCGGCTGCGACCAGGCCGAGGGCGGCAAGGAGGAAAGCTAGTTGCGATTTTTGGGGCTGTATGCATTGAGATTGCTCATTGCATGCTGGCGGTCTTAGTTGAGGTATGCTTGCGGATACGGTCATTGCGGCCATGCCCTGCACACACACTGTGAGTGAAATGACTATTTTGTCCTTGAAAGACTGGTACACTCTATAGTACATAGGGGTGTGCAGATAACATTGTTCATTTATATATAGTACGGGTATAGCGCGCAGTTGGTCACGGTGGGGGCGATTTACTGAAATCACTGTTTTGCCCTTGAGAAAGCGGTACCCCCTATTGCATATAGGGGTGTACATACATAACATTGTTGGCTAATATATAGTATGTAATGCTAGGTGTATGCATTGATAGATCTATTTGTGGTAAAGGATAGGAGGTAAAGTAAATGATCATACCAAAAGTGAGCAAATGGTGCCAATGAGGAGAGTGAGAAATCTTCCAAGATAGGCATCGGAGACTATGGCGCCGACTATCGACGAAAGATTAGAGCTACCGGACCATATAGTGACCACATTAACAAGAAGTATCCCATTCATGTTGTATTTTGTACGTAGATACACTGTAATATTAGTCACAAGGCTCATCGAAGCCAATTTTTCAAATGATTCATTTCCTGAAAAAATAAAAATAAAATCAAACGAACAAATTAAAACAAGCATTTTTAGTTGGAGATTGAAATAAATTATTTATGTAGTATTAGTCTGGGTCGATGGTCGAGTCGGGTTTAGAACATTGATCTTAGTCTTACCAAGAATGTACTTGATGGCTCTCCATCCACCAGCAGGATTCCTGGATTCATGAGATTCAAGATCAGTAGAGTGAGAATGGCTTTCAATCTCCATCTCCCTCTTTCTCTCCCTTTCTCTCTCTGAACTCTTTTAACTCTATTTGTTTTGATCATACATATAAGAACTTCAAGATTTGTTACTAATTACTCGGACAGGTTTGGAAATGGTAGGATTGTGAACGAAAAATATGCTCCAAAATAATTTTTATTTTTATTTTTTTTTAATTAATGGTGTCTGATTAGTTTTAACTAATTCTATTCTACTATAAATAAATTACATAAATCTTTACTAAGCCCATATTATCAGCTATATGTTTATTTTTATTTATTTTTCTTCACTATTGTGTCTATTCTAAAGCAAATTAATCACCATTTTATTTCGTTGTTTCTTTTTATTTGCCAAGTCTACTAAAATGCACATTTACACGCTCTAACGTAATAGAATTTACAATGTGGGAATTGTAACAATATATATTAAGCTAATTGTATTTATTATTGTTAAGTGTCTTTATTACTATCTATTTTTGTAGTATAACCGTATAAGTATAAGAGCATCTACAATTTTTTTACTATTTTCAAAATTTCACTCTCATGTGACACTGAAAAGCCTACATGACACTTCACTATTTTTCTCGTTCTCTCTCTTCTAGGGCCAATAATTAATATACACGTGTTACACCACTATTTTAATTCACATTTACCATTGTGAATGTTTTATTTCATTCTTTCTTTTTATTTTCTAAGTCTACTATAATTCACATTTAGAACATCTTCAAGTGACTCTTCAATTGAAAGCTCTTTGATTTAAAGAATCATTGTATTTCAAAATTGATTCCAACAAGCTCTTTATTGTAGCTTTGCAATTTAGAGAATGAGTTTGACTCTTCAAATTCGAAGAATCAAACTCACTTTTTATTTGATCATTTATTACATTCACACGATTAACGAGTTTTAATTTATTTACTTTTTACAATTTTCAAGATTAATTGTGAAATTCAATGTTTATTTACATATCAATATAAAGAGCAGGTTGAAGGCTGTAGAGAAATTCAATCTTTAAATTTAAAAATTCTCTATATTTTACAAAAGATGCTCTTTAAATATAAAGAGTCTCTCGGAGATACTCTTACTTGCTCTTGTAACAATATTAGGCTAACCGTGAGTTCAGTATTTGTTACTATGTGAATCTGCATTAACAGACATGAGAAGTTTAAGGAGATGAGTGGTTTGGAGCACAATCGGCGTGATAGAGAATATTCCACGTCCACGGCTCTTCTGTTACTTGGAAAATTATAAAAAATTAAGTCATGAAAATTTTTTTTTATAAAAATGATGTATAATATTTTCTCTAGAAAGAATTTTTAAAAAATAAATAAATGGTGTCTACTAAACTTCCAAGCTGCGAATAAATATGATAGAAAATACTTTATGAAATATGGGGCCTACAATGCAAAAAAACAGTATAATGATTTTTTATACAATAGAAACATCAAGGATTTTGAATTTAGAAAATAAATGCTAATAAGTTATGCCTTTATTTTTATTTCTTAAAGGCGTCAAGAAGGCACAATTTCGATTTTTGCGGCATGACTGAATGGCAAGATGGGGGGAATGCAAGGCCTGAAAATGTATAAAAATTTTGGTACTAAATTGCAACATGATTTGTAGTTCAGTTCCCAGCCGCTCAATTTGAACTCAAGTGATCAAAATAGTTGTTTTTTGAAGTTAGTGACCAAAATAGTTGTTAGATGCTTCTTAATGTGTCTAGGCTTTTTGATTATATGTATATAGAAATGAAAGCCAAGGGCTATAATAAGAGTAATTCTATGTGGGCATTTTAAATTGACATTTTGACGTGTTATTAATTGTTTCACTGGATAATACGTTATTCGATAATATATATGTGCACTTTTTCATCATCGAATGGAAAAATGACATGTCAGAATGACATTTTTAAATGTCAAATTAAAATATCAACCTAAAATTATTCTTTCAATTAATATATTAACGAACGGTGAGGAAAGTAGTTAAGTACAAAAAGGTCGACAAAAACTTGTTGGACAGGGTCCAAGAGTCCAAAATTTACTCTTCGGTTTGATACCAAGTTCTTTTCATACTGTGGACCTTAACTTCTTCTTTGCAATATATTAGTATATCTCAATTGTCACCATTTTCTGTTTTCTTAGTCGTGTCGTCCAATTGAAAGAACTCACATCATTGAAATAGTACACTTAGCTAAGTATGTGTTTTCTTTTCTTTTCTTTTCTTTTTTATTTTATTTTTTTATTATTATTATTTTTTAATTGGATGAAACAGATGAACAGGAAATAAAACAGCATAATCCTTGCCTCAGCAGGTTTGATGCTTGTTAAGGAGATGAGGATGATGCCTCAAGTGGAAACTTTGTCATTGTACTATCAACATGTCTAGAATGGGACAAATCATCCAAATACTATAACGCATATAATACTTTTTTGTCTTGGCTTGTACCTCTTGGAAAGAATAATCTATGTGGTATCTTTCAAGGCTTTGTATATAACTACGTAATACACGTGACCAGACCGACTTATTAACTAACCCAAAAAGATGGAAGTGTCGATGTTTAGCGTATGGACAGCGGTGGTGTTACCCTTATTCGGTCGCTATTGTGGTGGTGGAATGATATATGGTACTCATTACCAGTGAGATGCCGGTGTTTGGCCGGGGGCACAAAGCTCCCTCCGGGATACATGGGATTTCCCTTTCTTGGAGAGATGCTCTCATTTTTGTGGTATTTTAAGGTTGCTCGTAAACCAGACGACTACATCAATTCTAAACGTCAAAAGTAAATACTTCTTTCTTGTTTTAAATCATCATACTCAAAAGATTAAGTAGTTATGATACAGTGATATATATATATATACTTCAGGAATATTTAAGCTTAGTACTGATATGATCAGTCACCACTAATTTTGTCAGAAGTATTAATGTTCAATTTTTGGTGAATAGGTATGGAGATAGAGTTGAATTGTTCAGAACACATCTCTTTGGATCCCCATCCGTCATAGTGTACACTCCATCGGCTAACAAATTTGTACTTCAAAACACTAATAATTTTTCGCCGGGATGGCCTTCTAACGAAATTGTTGGAAAAACTTGCCTTGTAGCTGTGGATGGAGAATCACACACTAGGGTTAGAAGCTTCGTTGTAGGGGCCATCAATCAACCTGATTCTCTCCGGATGATCACCCTTACAATCCAACCCCGAGTAACTGCTGCCCTCCAGTCATGGGCGGAGAAGGGTCGAGTAACTATGTTGAAGGAAGCCAAGAAGGTATAAATTGTTTTCGATTATTTTTTAGTTTGAGTAGCATTTGACATTATGAAATGTGTCGATGATAATAAGTAATGGTTATTTTGATTTATAGCTTAAATTGTTGTATGACATTGGTGGAACCACATGAGTGAGTTTTTAGGTATTTAAAAAAAGGAATTAAGCACAATTAATCATTGGATCAAGAAATTGATAACTTTTTAAATTTTATCAATTAAAAATCCCTAATAACTTGTATTTGATTAAACTGTTTTTAATTAAAAAAATTCTCTTCCACTGCTCTATAAAAATCAAAGATTAATGGCAACCACATTCAACATACTAATTAGTATGGAATAATTTCAAATACTTCTAATCAGCGTATAGTATTTCAAGTCAACTAATATTACCACGTATATGTAAGCTACATATTTAGTTATTTTTTGCACGAAGTGGTAAGGGCTACTGGTTACTGAGTACATCAACACTATTAACAACTCAGTTTCGATCTCCTCCCCACTGTGGTTACTGAGTACATCAACACTATTAACAACTCAGTTTCGATCTCCTCCCCACTGTGGGGAGGAGATCTTAACTGATTAACAACTTTCCGTTTATTATCTATACATTTTGTCATGTCAACCGAAATTAGTAGTTAGTGATTTGTTTCTAATTTTTGTAGGTAACATTTGAAAACATTGGCAAGTATTTTGCAAGCTTTGAGCCTGGGCCAGTATTGGATAAGCTTGATGTGTTGTTTGAGGGAATGCTTAGTGGATTAAGAGTTCCACCCATCAATTTACCTGGAACTAAGTTCCATCATGCTCTCCAGGTACTACTAAACTCACTCATGCTCCAAAAATCTTGGAGCCCCGTAATGTATGACTATTCTTGGTTAATAGACAATCTTGTTCGATTAAACAGGGCTAACATTGGCAGTGTCGGAAGAAGATAATGGAAATATTTAGAGAAGAGTTGGAGAAGAGGAAAATGGGAGGTGAAAATGGCAGAGGTGACCTAATGGAAGGTTTGATGCAAATGAAAGATGAACAAGGGAATCCACTAAGAGATATTGAGGTACTCGATAATATTGCGAGCCTCGTCGTTGCGGGATATGAGTCCACTTCTATTACTATTATGTGGGCTTTTTATTTTGTTGCCAAGTATCCATAGGTCCTTTGGAAACTTCAGGTACCTATGTGTGTATAACTATGTACTTAGTCATACTTTACGCTTTTTAGAATACTATTTACATATGCCCAAACATAAATATTGATTTAACACATGTAATTAATGTGTCAATCAACTAATGGAAGGAAGAGAACTTGCCGATTAGCAAGAAACTAAATGGAGAGTTTATTACATACGATGATATCATGTCGTGCAAGTATACTAGTAAGGTACATTCCAAACTAAAATTCACTACATATCTCTTGGATATATAGTCATCTTGTTTTTTATGAGTCTAAATCTACTGACTCAGTTTTGTTCATTTGGTTGTTTCATCTAATCAAAACAATGGATAGCCAAGGAAACAAATATTGAGATAGTATATCTAAGCTTGATTCTAATCACACTTTGTTTCTTGTTTGGCTTATATCTAGGTGGTTGAAGAGATAATAAGATTGGGAAATGTTGCAGTCTCTGTTTTTAGAACAGCTAAAAATGATGTCCACTACAAAGGTACATCTATTATTATTTGTTTTGTTACAAAATCTTCCCAAACATGCCTATCTATATAATTATGTGAACCGCTATTGTTGCAAATAGGTTACAAAATTCCCAAAGGTTGGAAGGTTATCTGCTGGATTCGATATGTTCACACACAGCCAGAAAACTTTGAGGATCCAAAGCACTTTAACCCGGATAGATGGGATGTATGCAAAAACATATCTATACAAAGCTAATGATATACATGAAACATTTTCTTGGACTTAATTTCATTAAAAATTAAATCTTTGACTTAATTAGGAACAACCAAAGGCAGGAACACATCTAGTCTTCGGGGGAGGAACAAGAATGTGCGCGGGTAACATGCTTGCTCGACTACAAGTCGCAGTCATGCTTCATCATCTGGTTGTAGGATATCGGTATGATTCTACCTTTCTATTTGTTTGAATCTTAACCTTGCTAAATAGTTCCATTTGATTGTGGCAGTAGCCGATTGATTGTTGCAGTGTCAACATTACAACTATTAAAATATTTTGATGGAGAGTAGAGATCTGTTATTTTATTCCTTGTCTCCTTTAACTATCTCATCCAATCAAAACAATTGACATAGTTGAATTAATACACTTGATTGTGTATTTGTGTATATTGACTATTTTGATTGGGCAGGACACTTAAAAGAGCATTAAATTAGATAGCAAATCCAAGCTCATGGAAAGAAGGCAATGGAGCTAACATCATGTGTTTTGATTAATTCTCAGATGGGAACTGGTGAATCCTAATGCAGAAATGGTTTATCTGCCTCATCCAAAGCCAGAAGACGGAGTCGAGATTAACATCAGAAAAATTTAAGGGGTGAAACATATATGTAACCTAAATTTTGAAAATGTAATTAGGCTTAATTTCAGTAACCACAGTCCACACTGCTCCTTGGCAGTTGGTTCATTTTGTCAATTTTGCCTTCCCCTAATAAGTTATGTACATGATTTATATGTTACCAGCGCTAGGACAACTAAACTGTCCCAACAAATCCAATCTCAGCATGTCACATCAGCGTTGGGATAATAAAAATTGTCTCAGCGCTTGTAATATATCAATTTCAAAGTTATGTAATGTATTAATCATTTCCAATAGTTGATTTCCTACCAACAATTGTACACTTATGGGCAAACACTCAACCGTTGAACTGGCTGCGATATTTAGTTATCACATGTTCTAGTGTTTTATACGTGTCAATTTAAGATCATAATTAAACGTGACAACTACTTATACGAAATCAAAATCAAAGAAAATGAGATCTTCAAAGACAGTATGAGGCAATACGAGTCCGTGGTCTAGAAATAACCGGAAGATTATGCTAAGAAAGTGACTTCTAGCTAGAGTGCCCCATTTCCAAAGTAAGAGAATGCCACAGGGCATTTATTACCTGTATTTTGTACAGCATAACCATTCTTTGTCTTGTTTTCTTTCCTTGAGAGGAAGAAATCACCATCACCATTTACACTCACGGTGCAAACCATCATTTTGACCACTCTTTCGATCGTCCTGATAATTAAATCAATTCCTATGATCACCGACTACAAGAAGGTTTTGAAAATCTTTCCTATAAGTTGGATGAATTTATGCATAGCTTAAGGTGATCTTTTTGAGGTTAATCTTCATATAGCGAAGATGTTTCATCGTAAACTGATGTAGACACACTTACAAGCTAATGAACAATCACAAATGAGTTTACTGCTTAAATGAAGTAACATCCTTTCTTATTCAAACCCAACAAAGAAACCAAATGACCAAAATAAGGATTAAATAGCAGCCCCTAATGAGCTGAAAACTCTTAAATGGATTGGACTTAAGAAATAACAATGAACAACCCGAAAATATCAACAACTACACACATGAAAGTACATTTAGAAATAAATAAATGAATTCAAATCCCCAAAATCCATCACATACAATGGTGAAGCAGCTGGTCTTATGATGTGAATTCTAAGCTTGTATGCAAATTCTACATCGATTTCTAAAAAAACATCGAATTGAACTTCTCCAAATGGTTAAGGGTTATTTCAACTTCATTGCTATCCTGTGCTTCATCATTCTCACCCAAGTAAATACAACTCAACCTTAAGTCGGCAAAAAAGTCATCTGGAATGTGCCATTAGCATGAGGTAGTAGATGTCAAACATTAAACACGTCCATTATACAAGCACAATTTTTTTTTCATTTTAAAATATAAAGAAGAAAATTCAGGAGCGAAACCTAATGGCTAGGTTTTTATGTTTATTTTTATTTTTTTTGTGCCCTTGTAATCTCTAAAATCAAAGAATTGTGAGCAGATACACTAATTAGCAAGGGAGAAAACACTTTAAAAAGTTGGAAACCTCATGCTTTCATAATGAGGTTCCACTAAGATAGGCTATTACAGTTCCAGCTATTGAATCCAATAGAGAGAATATCCCATTGAAGTTGCCTTGCCTTATCTGCTTAATTTGGTAAAGATTAAAGGGCAGCTGGTGGAGGTTGACAAGCTAATTATGGATAAGAACTGGATCGATAAACTTCTAGCCCTTTCAATCAACCCAAAAGCCAAAGAAACCAACTTCTGTATTACGTGTGTTACATTTGTACCAAGTGTCAACAGTGAAATTGCAGCCTGGAGTGGGCCCATGAATTGACAATAATCCTTCACACATATAAATAAGTCCAAACCTTCACTTTTGTCTTATAATTACTAAAATATATATATATATTTTTTTTCAAAGCATGCAACTTGTATGGTGAAGTGAATGCTATTCTGACGTTTAGAGGGATCCTAACCATGCAATTTTGCTGTTAGATCAGATCAGGCAGTTCACAAGTTCATCTGATCCACACATTTTATTGATCAAAGAAAACAAGAATCCAATGGCAAAATGAAAACAATACTAAATTAATTCACACGTGATGGATGGCAATTTATCAAATGACCTCAGCACCATGAATAAAATTTAGTTTTTCAGCTGAAACCTACAAGAGATCGTGGTGAGGAACAAAATATCTGAACATTAAAACAATATTTGGTATTGATAATAGTATGAACCCTCATAAGCAAGATAGAGTAGCAATTATGTAAAAGTTGGATTATAAGTAATAATGTGGATTATATCCTAGCATGAAGGATGGGCAGTGAACACATAAAATATCAGCACAAATGGTGAAAAGTTTGTCCAAGCACACACAAACAAGGGTGTGTCAGTAGATGCTTGCGTGCAAGCTCATTCTACATTCACATTTGCTATCCAATTTCCTATCGCTTTAGACGTCTCATCCAATCAGAAGAGTTCAAATACTTAATTTAATCATGTTGATTTCTTGTGACTCAAAAATTCGCCATATAGAAAAAGCTTCAATTTACACCATGAGATAATAAAATGATGCAATTCAAAGATATATGAATGGTTGTGTGTCTATTCATACTTACTCATTCTAATTTTAATTTCGATTACACATTTAGAACTAATACTAATTATTATCTACCACTATTTTTTCCAAGAAAGTTCCTGAAAGCAAATTACTAATAATTTATTCCGAGGTGAGGCTTTATATAGATTTCGTATTTCCAATTGATATAACGTTTGGATAAGGATATTATCATTTCAATAAACACAGTGTTTTTTGAGGACATCTACTGAAACCACAAGACAAGGCAAATGACATTAGAATTTCATTTTTCTTGAAGATATGCCACCAACACAAAAGGTCAACATCGGGTTCACACTTTCAAGAAGCACCTACCAAGAAAAGAATGCCCCAAAAATTAGGATAACTCCATATTGTTATGTCTGACGGGAAAAGGTCAAAGGAGGAGTACAATACAGGGCAGGACACGACAAAGTTGTATGCATTCGGATTGATAACAATGTGGTCTCACCACTGCACAAGGAGTGACTTTGGACTTCAATTAGTGGCTCCAAGCCTCCAAATCAGTTAATGCAATCGGAAAAAAGTAAAAATAAAAATAAAAAATAAAAAATAAACACACAGAGAGAGAGAGAGAGAGAGAGAGAGAGAGAGAGAGAGAGAGGCAAAATAATAATAATAATAATAAAATTAAAAAAAAAAATTCACCTACACAGGAGTATCTTGCCAACTATCCTACCTAACAAGCCCGCTTGCAACAAGGGTTATTGACTAAAAATGAACTCTCTTTTCTACTCATTCAACCTTAGGTCCCGTTTGGGCTTGTCACGTAAGATGGTTGACAAAATATTCTTACTCGCCATGAGTAAGAGAATAGTCTATAATAGGATATATGAAAAAAATAAAAATAAACAAATAAACAAATAAAAAATCTAAAGAGTATAGACCAACCATATTACCAATTAAGGCAATGGACATCTGAGAATGTCAAGTCACTTCCAAAGCATGTCCAGAATTTTCCACTAAGAACCGACTACCAAATCCTCTAAGTATTTAAATGCTACTCCTAGCACAGAGATGTAACTTGTCTAAGCTTTCTTTAATCAACTTCATAAAGCTAAAGATCCCATAGCAGTTTTAAAAAAATTAAAAAGATGGTTCACTCCTTTACCCTTTTCTGCTTTTCATTAAGGCTCTTCATCATCAAATTCGATTCACCTTAACAGTTATGTTGTTGCATTGCTATGTAGGATAATGAGCAGCAGTTAACTAAATGGCAAGGCTACACAGACTGGAGAAACAGGCCAGCCGTTAAAGGCCGTCATGGTGGCATACTCGCCAGCTCCTTCGTCTTAGGTCCGTGAAATTTTAAAACATTGTTCGATGTATTCTCCAGATGTGGATAATTTCATAAAACATTCTTAAAATATAGGAATCTGATTGTTAATTATACTTTGTTTTTGCATCCTTCAGTAGTGGAAGTGTTAGAGAACTTAGCGTACCTGGCAAACGCAAGCAATTTGGTTCTTTATCTATCGAAATTCATGCATTTTTCACCGTCAAGTTCGGCTAACATTGTAACCAACTTCATGGGCACTGCCTTTCTCCTTGCTCTCCTCGGTGGCTTCTTATCTGATGCCTACATTACCACATACTGCATCTATCTGATAAGTGCGATAACCGAAATTATTGTAAGAATGTTACTGGCATTCTATCTTTTAGTCTTCAAAATTCAAATTACATATATATAACATACTGGGAGTAAATTTGAAACAGGGTCTGTTGATACTCACGATTCAAGCTCAGATACCTTCATTGAAGCCTCCAATCTGCACGTCAGTTAACAGAAACGTTAAATGTGAAGAAGTTGATGGAGGAACATCAGTAATGTTATTTGCAGGCCTCTATTTGGTGGCATTAGGTGTTGGAGGGATAAAAGGGTCACTTCCTCCACATGGAGCCGAGCAATTCGAGGAGCAAACCCCGCAGGGAAGGAAGCAAAGATCGATGTTCTTCAATTACTATGTTTTTTGCCTCTCTTGTGGAGCTCTAATTGCCGTCACATTTGTTGTGTGGATCGAAGATAATAAGGGCTGGCAATGGGGTTTTGGGATTGCCACTGCTGCTATCTTATTCTCTATACCGGTTTTCCTCCTCGGCTCGCCTTGTTACAGAATTAGAATCCCTAGTGGTAGCCCCATCACAACAATTTTTAAGGTATAGTTAAGAATAGTACTAAGTTTCATGATTGCTTACATTGACATCAGTCATATTGGCAGTAACCTATTAGCTACAAAAGAAAATTTTAATCTTGTTCATTATACTGTACAGTCTTTTCTAGTACTATGTACCAAACAAGTCCATAATGAATAATAGTGTACTAGACGATCGTAAAAAATAACCTTTTCATGTTATCGTTCAACAGGTTTTCATGGCTGCAATTTACAACATTCGAGCTCCAAGTACCTCAAGCGATGCTATAGCAAACATCAGCACAACCTTGTCATCTCCAACCGAGATCAACAATGGCGGACAAAATAGCATGAGAGGAGTCGAAATCCACAGTGTATCACAAGACCTCAAGTTTCTTAACAAAGCATTAACAAACACATCCACAACACCAACATGGCTTTTATGTACCCCAAAACAAGTGGAAGAAGTGAAAACCGTCCTTAAAATCCTGCCAATATTCATGTCTACCATAATGCTTAACTGCTGTCTTGCTCAGCTTTCCACTTTCTCAGTCCAACAAGCAGCCACAATGAACACCAAAATTGGATCTTTATGGGTCCCACCAGCTTCTCTCCCGGTATTCCCCGTGCTGTTTATGATGATCCTCGCACCAGTATACAACCATATCATAGTCCCAATTTCCCAAAAGCTGACCAGGGACGAAACGGGAATTACGCATTTACAACGAATCGGGACGGGGCTAATTCTGTCAATAGTGGCAATGGCGGTGGCAGCTCTAGTCGAGATGAAGCGAAAAACAGTCGCAATGCAAAGTAGGCTAATGGATTCAACAGAGCCACTGCCCATTACGTTCCTTTGGGTGGCACTTCAATACCTGTTCCTTGGTTCGGCTGATCTTTTCAGCTTGGCTGGTATGATGGATTTCTTCTTCACAGAGGCTCCATTTAGCATGAGATCATTGGCGACGTCTCTCTCTTGGGCTTCATTGGCAATGGGTTATTATCTTAGCTCTGTGCTTGTAGCTATAGCGAACAATGTCACTGAGGCATTTTGTCGAACACCTTGGCTGTATGGGAGAAATTTGAACCATTACCACCTGGAAAGATTTTACTGGTTGATGTGTGTGTTGAGTGGGGTGAACTTCTTGCACTATTTCTTGTGGGCTCGACGCTACAATTATGCATCATCAGCGGTTGATGATAAGAGGGAAATTCAAATGCACTGAGTCACTGTACTGGAGAGCTTGTTTTCCTTTAATTATTATTATTATTATTATTACTTCTTCACACTTTTTCCCCATCTGTCGAATATCGTTAGTTGTAAGACTACTAGTAATCATTTATCAAGAAAATTCAGTGTGCAGCTACTCGCTTTCAAACTGATTTTGCTTTACTGTGTTCACCTTTAGAGGCATGGACCGATTCGTCGCTTCAAGTTTCCAGTTCACCTTTATAAAATTTATAAATAGGAATCTCGACCATAAAAGCACCACTCAGCTTCTAAACACTTCAAACTCAATTACACTGAAATTGTACTAACCAGAAGTTGATGAATGATGAGAATTTTAATTGGGAGGTTAAGGTTTATTATGATATATGTATAAATCTTAGGAGTTAGAAATTAGCGGGAATGTTATGTTAAGAAATTTGAAACGCTTTTGGGAGAAAATATGAGAGAGATGTGGGTGGCTTCACGCAGAGGCTGTAGTGGGTTGTGAGTAGGAGAAATCTTTGGGAGAATATATTTGGGAATATAATATTTTCGTAGAAATTAGGGTGCGGCTAAACACACCCATCAATTTACTTTCTACACCTATTTTTATTTAATATTTCAATTCTACCCTACTCCTGTGTAATTTAAAAAAAAAAAAATATTCGCGTGCTCGAAAACAAACACCCGAAAGAGTGTTTGCTTCAAATGGGGTGAATATCACATAATTTAAAAAAATAATAAGGAAGAATTGCCGATGAAAAATTTTTATTATTATTTTTTGTTTAAATTTTTTGCAATCATTCAAAAATTTTTTTAATAATTGTATTCAATATTAACCAGATAAAATTAATTACTGTATCATTAAAAAAATTTCGAAATTCATCGTCAAAATAGTTGTAAAAAATTACACTAACCGGATAAAACTAATTACTGTATCATAAAAAATTCGAAATTCATCGTCAAAGTAGTTGCAAAAAACTTAAAAGAAATTTCAAAATTACCTGTCAAAATAATTGCAAAAAATTATAATAAAAATTGCATCTTCCAACAAAAAATCAGATAAAAATTCTCATATTTTCTTCAATTTTTTAGTCTTGTTCGCGCATTCACGGGGAACAAGGGGGAAAAAAAAAGAAGGGGGTGCACTTAGTGTGGGTAACTTAGTCTTTTTAATTTTTTTTAATTGGTGCACTCAAGATTTAGCTGGGTGCATTTAGTCCCACCCTAGAATTTATTGTGATGTACACAGAGTGAAGATGATTAAGAGGTCGTTTAAGTAATTTTGACAGTCTATTTTAGTACAAAAAAAAAAGGAAAATTATTATAAAGTGTGGTGTATCAAAAAGTTTGTGTGGTATATATATAATTACCCTTAATTTAAAGATACAATGAAGAAATAATTCTAAATTAATATTTTAAATGGACACTTTTAACTTGTAAGTAACACATGATTAGATGATGAAGAAGTATGCATATGTTTATCTTTTAATGTACACTTTAATCATTTAGGCCTTGTTTTTGTAGCACAAATATTATTTACTCGAATTAAGTATAAATTATGTGGTTGAAAATGAAAGATAATGTATTAAAAATGTGAAGTAATTGTGTGTGTGATTGAAAATGAAGAGAGAAATTTTTTTTTTTGAATTATATTGTGAATCAAATAAAGCCTTAATAAAAGTATATTATGTGTGTTTCGAATATAGTACAGTAGTTAAAGACTCTAAATCTTTAGCGTGTGATCAGGTTCGATCCACACACCACCCCCATATATCCCTATTCGATAATAATAATAATAATAATAATAATAATAATAATAATATTAATATTATTATTATTATTATTATTATTATTATTAAGAATGTTAAATTATAGTATAGAATTACTCCGTGGAACAAATTCTATTCTATTTTATGGAAGGAAATTAAATGAGTGGTTAAAAATAATGAGAGAAAAAAAATTAATGGAAGTTAGTGGAAATTGGTGGGAAAAAATTGTGGAGAGAACATGGCCGATTTTCCAGACTTTTTAATTACAACAGTTGTCCTGGTACATGAAGGACCAACTTTGCGAAATTTCCTTGAAAGCTCAAATAACTTCCAAACCAGATGTCATTTTGTCGTGCCCTCGTATATCTCAAAGGATAATAAGTAGTTGCCAATAGGAAATCACGAATCATACCAACTATTTCCTCAAAGTCTTCGTCCACACCCAATTACTAGGTCCTTCATGTTTATCCAAAAAATAAAAAATAAAAAATAAAAATTCTATTCGGATCAGAGTCTTCTTTCTTTTGTAATTATTTAAATTATTTTATGTTGACTTCAATTTTTCATACTTCCATTTAATTTTAATCGTTTTCTTGTTTGAATTAACATTAATAATAGATTAAAAAAATCTTGGTTTCAACTATATCACTACATTTGATACGTTGCACAACTACATGTAACTAACTTCGAAGTTTCTTTATTGCAAGTAAATCTTCAGAAATCAGGTCATGTCCTCACTCATTGAATAAACAGCATATCTTCATTTTAGTAGTATAATCCTTCTGAAAATTAGTTCTATGATTAATATTTCTGTCGGCCTTTTGACAAGTTTAAGGAGTCAATGTCAATGTTATGCTCAATATTTTATCAATAGAAACAGGTTTATATATACGAATAGCGTTTGTGTAACGCAAGGAACCTCGTTGATATGATTGAAAATGATTGCATCTTAGATTATTATTACTGTTATTATCATTAAAACATGGACTTCACAAATGGCAATGCGACAAGGCGTTTTGCGGCCCTATATAAATCATGCCGATTCACAACTCTCACACACCTCTCCCCCTTTCTCCCTCATTTTCTTTTGTTGACACTGTAAGTCTCTCTCTTCCCCACCGCCCCCGAAAAAACCCCCACACACACTCATTGTTGTTTTGAATGAATGATGTTGTATTTACAAGTAATCAATGATCAGTAAGCAGTAATGTGATATTAATTCATTTGTCATCTTTTATCATATATTTAAGATAGCATTTAAGATATATACTGCCAGTTCAGTTCTGCATCACGGATAATAGCAAGCTATCATAGTAAATGTCATTGTTCTAAAAGATATATGGCACATGTGAAAGAAGCTTGATTGAACCAAATTGAAAGAGGTTAATTTAGTTATACAAAACAGAAATAAAGGTTTACTAATATATAGTTTGCTGCAACCAGAGTAGGAGATGGGAAATCTATTCTGTTGTGTAAAAGTGGACCAATCTAAAGTTGCAATCAAGGAGCGGTTCGGCAAGTTTAATGAAGTCCTCGAGCCTGGGTGCCACTGCATGCCTTGGATTATCGGTAGCCAACTAGCCGGTCATCTCACCCTCCGTCTACAGCAATTGGACGTGCGCTGTGAAACTAAGACAAAGGTTACATTCTTTCACAATAAAACATCCTTAATTATACGACATGTTAAATTGACTTGTCCCAAAAATCTGGTCATCAGGACAATGTATTCGTCAATGTTGTGGCATCAATACAGTACCGTGCCCTGGCAGACAAGGCAAGTGATGCTTTCTACAAACTAAGCAACACAAGAACCCAAATTCAAGCCTATGTATTTGATGGTACAATCCTAAGCTCAAACCTAAAATTCATATGCAACAGTGTGTAGTATCTATATGTTAATTGTGTTTTGTTATAGTTTGATCCGAATCTTATTTGGGGCTTTGGTTTGGACAGTGATTAGAGCAAGCGTTCCGAAACTCAATGTTGATGATGTTTTTGAGCAGAAAAACGAAATTGCAAAGGCAGTTGAAGAACAACTTGAGAAGGTCAGAATCATTACCTTAACCACACTCTTAATCAGGTACCCACATGTGGGTATCTTAATGTGTGCCGCGTCAGTGTGTGGACTGATGTGGACCCTACTATGGTCATGCCACGTCAGCGTGTGGGTATGTTAAGGTACCCGCATGTGGGTACTCACTGTTACCAATTTTTGTATTTGAAATGTTGTTTTGATGATGTTGATTCCTGGTTGGTTGGTTGCAGGCAATGTCTGCTTATGGGTACGAAATAGTTCAAACATTGATCGTCGACATAGAACCAGATGAGCATGTCAAGAGAGCAATGAATGAAATCAATGCTGCAGCAAGACTGAGACTGGCTGCTAATGAGAAGGCAGAAGCTGAAAAAATCTTGCAAATCAAGAGAGCCGAAGGTGAAGCTGAGGCTAAATATCTCTCTGGATTGGGTATTGCTCGCCAGCGTCAAGCAATTGTGGATGGTTTAAGGGATAGTGTACTAGGTTTCTCAGTTAATGTACCTGGAACAACTGCAAAGGACGTCATGGACATGGTCCTTGTTACTCAGTACTTTGATACGATGAAAGAAATTGGTGCTGCCTCAAAATCTTCTGCTGTGTTCATCCCTCACGGACCGGGTGCAGTTCGTGATGTGGCAACTCAGATTCGTGATGGACTTCTTCAGGCTTCTCAAGGATGATCTCCCTTAATATCTCCGGTTGTAAACTGTTATGGAATTATTTTATCATACATTTCCTACTTTGTGTGTGTGATTTCAAATTTGTTTTGGGCTTTTTCTTCCCCCTTCCTGTGTACAAATACTGGATGGTTTTCTAAATTACTGAAAGTTTTGTCTATTCTTTTGTGTCTGTGCTTGTAGGCAAAATGTGAATGACCATTCTTAGATCTATTTATAGATTAAGTCCACCCCTTTCTGTGGTTAGCTCAGTGGCGAGTCATAGGTTGCTTTGTCTAGCTATTTTGAGGTGAAAATTGATTATTTGACAGAATTTCTAGTTGATCCATGACTCCATTACAATGCAACTTCTTGTTGAGCAACTAGGCAGAGCTGCAGATAGGGTGGTTGACGTTGGGGTTGGACTCATGATTTGTGCTGGGCTCTGGTGCGTGGACTGCATCATCAGGTGGCCATAGTCGATTGGTATTTTAATTCTAATATTAAAGATAACAAGAAGTGGCAAGTGAATGACAATCAACTAACTGTCACACACTCATAAATGACTACAATGGATTTGGTAGCCCAAAGCAATCATCAACATAAATCTGTTAGTACGATCAACAATTACGTGGAACAAAATCTATATGTAGATGGAGATTTTCTTCGACATATCCACCCTACTCCGTTTCGTGTGATTTTTCAGATTTTTTTACACAGTTGTCTCGACCAATGACACATAACCCATCGACTTTGGTAATTTCGTAGGGAACCCAAATAACTTCCTTCCAAACCAGATGTCAGTTTCATTTCCTGTCGTGTATCTCAAAGAATACTACAGTGTTACCAATGGCAAAACGCGATTACATGAATCAAACCATCTATTTTCGCAGAAGTATTCGCCCATACCCAAATTGCTTGTTTTATGTTATTTTAAATCGGTGGAAATGATCTCTTAGCGGACGCACCACGCTGATTGCTCGTATCATGCAAGGAAAAACTTCAATTTACGGAGGGCTTGTTCAATACAATTTAAACAAAAAATCTTTTTCCTTTTCATAATTTTCGACCACTCATTACATTAATTTGACAAGACAATTTGCTACCATGTATAAATTATGCCGATTCGCAACACAAACACACCTCCCTCTCTTTCTCTGGCATTTCCCTTTGTTGACGAACTGTAAGTCTCTCTCTCTCTCTCTCTCTCTCTCTCTCTCTCTCTCTCTCTCTCTCACGCGTATCCATTCTTCTGAATTTAACTTAAAGTGGATTCATTAGTAAATGGGTTGGCTACCACTAACTGGAAGAACGTAGAGTTGACGATCATTCGCACATGTGATAGAGTTTGAATCAAATTGAAGAGGATTAGTCATACAACTTAGAAGTGAAGGTTTAGTAATAATTTGCAGCAACCGGAGTAGGAGATGGGAAATCTACTATGTTGTGTAAAAGTGGCGCAATCTAAAGTTGTTATCAAGGAGTGGTTTGGCAAGTTTGATGAAGTCCTGGAGCCCGGGTGCCATTGCATGCCTTGGTTTCTCGGAAGCTAACTGGCAGGCCATCTCTCCCTCCATCAGCAGCAATTTTGAATGTGCGCTGTGAAACCAAGACAAAGGTCACATTCTTCCACAAAATGACACACCTCCTTAATTATAAACTACATGATATCTTATAGCCCCCGTTAGTGTATGTGTATTTATGAGTATTTATGAGTTTTGATGTGAAATAGGAGAGAGAATGAGTGAGATTGAGTGGTGGAGATTTATGTAGTACTGTGGGTCCCAGAAAATATGTGGATGTAATTTGTTTGACTTTTGATGTGAATGTGTTAAAATGTGTAAAAATTTGTTAAAAGTTGTAAAAGAACGGGTTGTTAAACTTCTGAACAAGGTGGTTAAACAATATGATTCAAATTAACCTGAATAAAAAAAAAAAAAAACTGTTCATCAGGACAATGTATTCATCAAGGTTGTGGCATCAGTACAGTACCGTGCCCTCGCAGACAAGGCAAGTGATGCTTTCTACAAACTAGGCAACTGATGCTTTCTACAAACTAAGCAATGCCAGAGGTCAAATTCTGATCTATGTATTTGATGGTACAACCATAAACTAAAACCTAGAGTTAATATGCAACAGTGTGAATCAACATGTTTAATTAAGTAATATTATAGTTTGACCTGGATTTAGTTTGGGGCTTTGTTTTGGCTAGTAATTAGATCAAGTGTTCCAGAACTCAACCTTGTTGACATTTTTTAGCAGAAAACAAAATTGCAAAGGCTGTTGAAGAAGAACTTGAGAAGGCCGAGTCACTTATTTAACTAATTATCAATTTTTGCAATTAAAATGTTGTTCTGATGATGTTAATTCACGGTTGGTTGGTTCCAGGAAATGTCTGCTTATGGGTATGAAATTATTCAAACACTGATTGTCGACATAGAACCAGACGAGCATGTCAAGAGAGCAATGAATGAAATCAATGCTGCTGCAAGGCTAGGACTGGCTGCTAATGAGAAGGCAGAAGCTGAAAAAATCTTACAAATCAAGAGAGCCGAGGGTGAGGCTGAGGCTGAGGCTGAGGCCAAGTATCTCTCTGGATTGGGTATTGCTCGCCAGTGTCAAGCAACTGTGGATGGTTTAAGGAACAGTGTACGAGGTTTCTCGGTTAATGTACCTGGAACCACTGCAAAGGATGTTATGGACATGGTCCTTGTTACACAGTACTTTGATACGATGAAAGAAATTGGTGCTACCTCAAAATCTTCTACTGTGTTCATCCCTCTCAGATCAGGTACAGTTCGTGATGTGGCAACTCAGATTCGTGATGGCCTTCTTCAGTCAGGCTTCTCAACCATGATCTCCTTTAATATCTCCGACTGTTATCTAAATATTTTATCATAGATTTCCTACCATATGTGTGATTTCAATTTTGTTTTATGCTTTTTCTTCCCCTTTCCCGTGTACAAATAATGGTTGGTATTAACAAAATTACTAAAAAGTTTTGTTCATTCCTCTGTGTCGGTGCTTGTACACTAAATGTCAACAGCCATCCTTAGATCTATTTATAGAGAAGTTCACTCTTTTCTATGGTTAGCTCAGTGGCAAGTAATAGGTTGATTTGTGTAGCTATTTTGCGGTGAAAATCGATTGTTTGAGAGAAGTTCTAGTTGATTAGCGAATTAAATGTGTGAAACTTAAGGCTCCAAACAAGCTCAATTCATGTGAGTGATGATGAGCCAGACCCACTACCATTCTTCTTGATATCAGTAACCTCGCCCCCCCAAAAAATTAATAACATGGACATTCGTCATTTAAGTTCTTTTCCTCCAACTTTTTACTCTTGTAATATTAGAAATATACATTGGCCACTGGTTGACTAGAGATAAGCATCTTTTGTGTGAAATTGGCATTTGTTGGATATGCCTTATGGCATAATGTTGCTGGTGCTAAAATTGTCTTGTTTTGTTTATATAATAACTTTGTTGACTTATGTGGCGTTGTAGATGTTAATTGAAGGATGATCAAAGTATTTGGTTAGTTTTGATAAATGGATAGAAATAAGTGGAGGAGAAGTGGTTAGTTTGCAGGTGCTATGGTATATGAGATGATAAGTGGTTTGCCTTCAACTCCATTGTTAGGAGCTGATTGCCTAATATTTCCACACAGTTAAATCTAAACAAAGTTTTGTTTTGTTCCTTTTTTTTTTTTTTTTTTTGTGGCAACACCAACATTAAACGATAGTCTAAAGTAGAACATGATATAATTTAGGATAAAGGGGCAGGGAGGGAGCAAGGATGGGGGAGGGAGAGAGAAAGAGAAAAGAAATTACATTTCAGCGTTCATATTCCTTCAAAAACCTTTAGTGAGGGCAAAAACTCGTCCTGCCAAAGGTGGAGGCAACGCAGAAATGGCATCTTCAATGACCTGACCATGAAATAACAGGTTTAGCGATGTCCTCGGTGACTGAATACAGTAAAGTTTATAGTCCCTAGGTGCAATCATCATTATTTAAGCAATCTATTCATTTAAACAAAAAAAGGGTTCTAGGACACAATGGTTTGTGTTCCCAAATAGGCTAGCAATGGGAACTTTATACTGTCTGATACATTAAACCATGGTACGTCCCAAGGATGCCGCAAAAGCCAAAAAGGTGTCTTTCAAATATATCATGCTAACTTATGGCACCATATCCAGAAAAACGATGTTGATGATGACACTAATACTGCTTGCCATAACAATTTAGAAAATGAAGAACAAGAACAAAGAATATTGATCTGTTCTAAACCATATGCACTGCAACATATACAGCAATTTCAAATTGATGTTCTCTACAACAAGATAGAATATGTTAACTGTACCAACTCAGATCATAAAAAGGGGAATAAGGTAAGAAATAAATTACATACATGGTCTATGTATATCCCCTACTTCAAAGAACAGTTGATGAAGTTATTTATTAAGCATTCTTGCAACACAAAGATGTAGGCCTTGAGTTGGACAAAACAACTTACATCTAACTGATAACGAGCTGAAAAGTGGATTAGAAGAATTGCTTTATTCTGAAACCTGTCTGCATGACTGACAATCTGGTTGTGTAATGGTGTATATGTGCAATAGAAACAGTAGTCAGTAATGTGAAAAATAAATAGAGTGGCCAGAAGTTGATAAATAAAATCCAAGGGCATTACAACATCTACCTCTGACAAATGAGTGTGTCCATATTCTCTTGCATCTGACACTGTTGTTGAATTTTCAACATAGGTGCTCTAAATTAGAAAATCAGAAATAAGAGAAACTGCATCAGAAATTCATCTAGGCAGATAAAGCAGCATGCACACATGCTATTATCAGCATTATGCTCTAATGTGCATAGCAAACCCCACTTTTATGATGGTGGTCTTGGGTCAAGTCGCTAGTTAAGAAATAAAAGTGGGCGCATTCATGAATTTGGAAAGAAATTTATATTTTTAATAAAAGAAACTCTGTAGCATCTAGTGCACGTGTCTTTCATTTTCAAAGCATACATAAATGCACATGACTGAACATAATCATGCATAAATGCACAAATTGACATGAAACAGTATTTCAGATAACCACATTTCAATGCCTTTCGATTTTGACTCAACTAAATCTAACCAAGGCCCCAAGCTTTGGCTCTTTCCACTGATTCCATTCAGGAACTCATTATTTATGTAAGAATCAAATTATATGAGTTACAAGAAATGAGTACGTGCATTGATGAAGGTAAATGAAATATCCATTTATTTTGAGCACCATCAGTTCGTCATCACTTTCACCTCACATCCTGATTGTGTATAGAAATACAAGGGATAGTCATGGAATTTACCTCCATAATGAGGATCTTTGTCCTTAGAATATCAACATTGTCAGGATCAGTAATGAAGTCCGACATAGTATCTCCTGTGAAAGCAATTTCAGGTGACGTAGTTGTATTTGTGATCTGATAAAATATCGAAGTTAGCCATGTCAAATACAAGTCAATATTTCATTGCAAAAAATAAAAATAAAAAAATAAAAAAAAAAAGAACCAATTTCGACATAATCCAGAGAAGAGAACAACAAATACATATAAAATAATTAGTCATGCTTCCAGCTTTCTAATTGACACTGCACAATGCACCAGTTTTGGTTTCTGGTATCTTGGAAAGATGGGCAATGGAGAATGGTATGAAGCAGATTAGACATCTGAAAAGTACATTAGTTACACATTGAATGTAAATTACGGTATGGAAATTGTGGTAACCAAATGACGACATGAATTTTCAGCACACTCCAGAGGAAGAGAGGAAGAAATTTACTTGATTGCACTTCTCATTTTAAACATTTGCCAGTTGATGTAGAGGTGCTGAAAAGGATTTCATGTAACCCAACAGAATCTGTTGGGAATAAGTCCTGTTATTGTTGCGGTAGCAAAGCTTAGGAAGGTTAACATTAGATATTTTTGTTTCCATGTCAACAATTGTTGGACAAGTATGATCACCCAATATGTGGATTTGTCCCACAATATCAGTTCATCCTATGTCGTGGCAGGGAGTAAGAAAAATCCATCCCCAGGGCCAGGGAATGGATACAAAAATGATAAATCATTCAACAAATAAAATAGTCTAAAAATTACAAATAGGTATCCTCATGCAAAATTCATCTCCCACAGTCAAATAATCAAATTGGTCTCTAAAAAGAATTCCTTCTACACCTCAAAATTATAGAATCAATATGTAATCGTTGTGATAATACGTGAATATTCTCTGTCATTCTGTTACTTGATTGGTGTGAAGTAAAAATAGATAAGGCAATATTTGATGCAAAAATAAAATCAAAGCCACAAATGAATACATGGAAACCACTCGGTCAAACCAAGGCAGGATCTATCTTACATCCCAAACACAGAGATAAACTATGTCACGACACAAATTGTAGTCCATGCCTTGGGTTGGAACGAAAACACACAATCAGAACATAAAATTTTACCATATCCAGCACAATACTAGTATAGCAGCTTTTCTGTACTATATCATACGATTTCTCAAGAAGAAATTATCAAGATATACCTCCACGCCTGAGAACTTCAATTTTTTAATTTCTTCCGCTGGTAGTCCAACATATTCCTGCTTAAGTTTCTTTCTCACAGAATAAACTATGTAACCCTGCCATCAATCAAAGTCCTCAGTTACCGCTTCATTTAATTAAATATTTAAATAATTATAATAATAAAATGTAAAATGAACAACAGCAAAGATAATTACTACCTGGCTAGGAATGGCATGGTAAGTCCTAAATGCTCTCACTTTAAGGTCGTTTCTTATGTAATATTCTTCACCTACAAATCACAATTAAGTCTCTTTTGTGGCGAGATTCAAGAATTTGCAAAGTACAAGAAAAGGAATTTAGTATTACCCACATCCAAGCCAATAAGAGTGTGGTTAAGGTCAGAGTGGTCCATTTCCCGGTGGGCTTCAAAAATCTTTTCCACACTTTCTTTTACGCCTTTTGGCACAACTACTATTGGGGGCGCCATTCGGTATAATCCACGGGTTGCAACATACATGGGCAGTCCTCCCTATGAAATAAAAGCAAATATATTAGCAGCATATTCTTGTAATTAAGAGGAAGCTGGTGAATATCCCATAAGGGTATAAGTGCAACCAGATGTTTGCAAGAAGTACAACCACACCACTTACAGAAACCGCAAATGAAATACACCTATGAAGCTGTATCAGACTTTAACAAGGAAACCATGGAATGGGCACCTATGAAAGCATTGCCAAAAGTATGGGCACGTTATACATTTTACCAAAGCGGGGGAGACGGGATGTCGTGTGCACTTGAGACGCACAAGGTAATAGAGCAGCAGCTAGTTTCATTTTTCATAAGTAGAGCACTCTACATATGATTTCCAGGCTTAAGCTGAATATCTAAATGGCATTGAGGCTAAACTTTAACATCTGTTACTACCATACAAACCAATAAATGTACATTGCATACGTGTTAGATATATTGTGCCTAATATTGTTGAAACCTTGTTTTTCTCAATGATTTATAAGCTCCGCCAAAAAATGTAACACTGCATACACTGGCAACTACAAGTTGGATACAAAATGTGGAATATATAGTAAAGAGAAAATGCAGCTGTAGAGTAGAAGTACTTTTTGCAGCTGTAGTGCTCAAGTTTATTCTTGATCAAAACTCAGGAATTTTTTCTTTGCATTCAAATGATTTTCCATTTAATATGTCTACATTTCATTGCAATGAACTGTGTCATTTAATACCCTGCACAATTCAAGAAGAAACACTCTGTGATTCAACGCATATGTCTCCAACATATAATTAGCAAATTAATTCAGATATAAAATATTTGATGCTTTTAGAAAATATGTACGAGGGAATGAAATTACAATGTGGTCCATGTGGCCATGGGAGATGAAGAGGAACTGCTGGGAGACGGCACGTTGAGGACACTTGCCAACATCAAATGCTAAGTTGAGCGAGGGAAGTATTACGCACGTTTCGTGTCCAGCTATTGATATCCCATCAATTGGGTACCCCAGCAAGTTCAACTCTCCGTCCTTCATCTTCTTCTTCTTCAAAATCTTATTTTGCTGCTCCCCTCTATCTTGCGAATTCAGAGTTTCACTTGTGTTGGTCGACTCCATTTTTATTTGAAAGCAAAGGGTAAATTCTTGTGGACTCAAAGGCTTATGATATAACAACAGAGTGCTGCAAAGAGATTAAGCTTCCACAGACTTTCCTGCTCTCTTTGTGCTTGTCAAATGGTGGCACAGCATCGGCCAACCGGGAATTTACCTTGGGCAAATTGCAAAACTTTTCAAACACAATATATGAATAACATCATTTTTAACCCCCCAAAACAATAAAAATAAACTAACCTACTAAAAAGTCACAAATTTAATATAATCTACAAATAAATAATTAACATATATTCTCGAATTCACAGTTCACTTGTAATTAAAACAGAATTGGCTGATAATAATTCACTTAAATTTAAATCCTAACATTACCGATCATAATTAATTCACTCGTAATAACAAATTCACAATTCGACATAATCACAAATGAAAATTCACAGAATAATCACAGAATATACATTTCAGTACCTATGGCAGACTGAAGAGTGCGTGCGACTGGTGCGCGAGGATAGAATGAGTGCGAGTCCAACTATGGCGTGCGACTGAGGGTTGAGGCAGATATAAAAATGTTAAATGGGTGCGACCGAAGCAGAGAACAGTTAAGCGCGGAGACCGTCGAGGGAGAGGGGAGGAAATACTGAAGCGAGGGATTTTAGAGGGAGCAATATTATATATGAGGTGAGTAGGTGACGCTTTTAGCTTTTAGCTCGAAATTGAGTTTTACCCGAAGTAACCTCTTTCAAAACCCTCCCCAAATACAGCTAAACCCTTCGAGAAAAGAATGTAGCGATAAGAGAGACTAGCGAAAAGAGCAATATGTTCACTAATAAATTTCTTCCATCTCACTTTGTGAGTTTTTTTTTTTTTTTATGGAAGAGGGAAATTATTTTGTTGGCAGCCCTTTTTTTTCTGGATAAAATAAGACCTAGTAGAATCTATTTTTTTTTTTTTAAATCTAATTACAATATACATGTTAGGAAACCGAAAAATAGAAAAGATTGTAAATGATATATTTGTGGAGACCCCAAATATTTTGCTAATAAATGTGATAATAGAAACAAAAATAAAGAGACAATTTTAAAAGCTTTAATTTTTGATGGCTTACAATCTAATGCTATAGTGGCAGTAGTTCAAAACGACTTGTGTTTTATTTTACAACAAAATAAAAAAGCCTTTGTCTTTTAGTTTGATTGGAATTGGTTTTGCAAGCAAAGGTCAAATCGTGTAAAACATTTTACACTTTCACTGTTTGATTGCAAATTGTAAAAAGAAATGGTTTTACAAGGTACAACCGTTTTAAGCACGATTTCCACCAAAAGCATGAAAACGTTTTCTTAAGGGGGTAAGTGGTATTTCGTTTACCACGCAAACGTTTTCCCGCTTTTCTTTTGCAACCCGTCAATCAAACACACTCAAGTTATAAAGAGATAAGTCTTTATCCAATAAGTCCATCATTTTTACTTTTACTTTTTTCACGTCAACTTGATATGAACCCTATCATATGTTATTGGGGATAGTTGTTAACACAATGTCCATTTAGATTGATATTTCAATTAATTTAAGAAACAATTGAATCATTAGAAATACTCTAGTATCAGCATACAATTAAACTTATTTTCTTCTTTTTGGAGAAAATGGATTGTGTTTTTGTGATTTGAAAGAAATCATGCATACGCAAAATGCAATTGTACATAGGAGGGTTAAATTAGTAATTGATACATCTCTAAATTTGCTGTCCACTTATTAAATTTTGACACGTTATCAATTAGTCATTAAACTTTGAATCTTGTAAATTTCTATTGACGGAACATCGTATACATGGCTAATGGATAGCCACCCTACACAAACTTTAGAGCTCACACATACCCAATGTCACGCATTTATCATATACTATAGGCCTTGTTCTATTTGGTGTTAACCAAATCCGCACGCAATTTCGTATATCTCATACTCATTTTCAACCACATACACATTTCCCAAAATAATATTAACCACACATTTTTACACGGAATACCACGGAACAACTAAACCCCCAATCAAACAAGACCATAGTATTGCTATTTCATCCAATCCAAAAAACTTCTTGTCATTCCCTACAAGCTGTCATATTGTTGCCTCTAAATAAATTTCTATCCATGACAATATGTGTGTGACACAAAGGGTGTGTTTGATTGCATTCCTAAAAAACAATTATTGGGGAATTAGGACGCTACTAATTCCGCCCAAGATCAGTGGGACGAATAAATGCGACTGAGAAAAATAATGGACGCTAAAATAAGCACAAAATAAAACACCGAGATTTAACGTGGTTCGGCCAAACTGCCTACGTCCACGGACCCACACCAAAATATTTCACTATCACAAAAGGAGGAGTACAAAAATACCACACTGTATTTTCTCTACCTACGCAAAGGTTTTAACACTCCACTCACTTTTATCTCTCGTGTATAGCTTCTACACTGAAGCTCTCACACTCTCTCTACACAATTACTATTGTGTTGATGTATTCTGGTGTGTTGTGGTGTGATTACAATGCAAATGAGAGCTCTATTTATAGGCAAGCTTGGGGGTTGTTGGCACCTACCAAAACTGCATGCGTAATTCTCTCAATCAAACTTTCTCCATTGCAATATGTTGGGTCAACATTTATCTCCTACTAAGAGCCCCTCATTTTTGACTTTGAACTTGCAAATTCTTCAAATATTGTGTGCCACCAACCCACTAACAACAATTTCCCACCTCTCATTTGGATTCCTAAAAAACAATTTCCCACCTCTCATTTGGATTACATTTTCCATGAAAAATAGCTCATTTTGTGTTTAAAAGGATTGTGTATATGGAAAATATTTTCTATGAAAAGTTTTTTCTATTAAACAACAAAATAAGAAAACTCTTTCCTAGATTTGATATTTTACTAAAAAAATTTTGGCAATCAAACACACCCTAAGGGAAACATTTGAGGCAGATGTTTTGATTTCATCACAAAGGTAGATACATGATAATTAGTCAAAAGAAATAACACTTTGACAATCATGAGTTTTGCTGCATGAACAAAATACATAACGGTTTGACAAAATAAATATGACATAATCTTTATGTTTTCACACATAAGATCATTTTCATAATCAGCAACCACCAAAATTCCAAGCAAAAGAACTTGTCTTCAAGACATAATGCAGGCACTTGACATGGTTCTTAACCCTTAGGATTGTCCTTTGCTGCCTTATGGCTCTTGATCCACATCAACCGTGTAGTGTCATCTTTCAAGGCCATGAAAACCTCCCTGTTCCCTTCATTCTGCGCAAACACATTGAGTATGACAACGTACGTTGTGAGATCGAACATATCCTTTTCCAACATTGCATTGAGTACTTTCATGCATCGTGTGATTGACGGTACTACTGGTTTGTTCGACTCAATCTCTTTCGTATACTGAATTAACTTGTCAATACCAGCCGCGAAAGCCATGCCATAGTTCATCTTCTCCATTTCTCTGCATTGCGATTCAACTCGCTTCCTTTTACTACCTCCATTCCCACTGCTATCAATGCTCAACCCTGCTTGCAACAACAATGGTTCAATAACTTCCATAAACATCAGTTTTACAGTTTCTGCTATAACTTGGTCTTCACCTTCGCCAGAGACTGAATGCTCGGGATTTGAATCACTTTCAGGATTGAAATGTTGCATGTCTTCTCCCTCTCCATCAGGGACAGGCTCATAACTTCCCTGAGATGAATATTGGATGGGGATCTTAGGGCGGTAACGAGGAGCCAAAAAAGAATCAAACAATTCTTTCCCGTATTCATGGAAGACATACAAATCCTTTCCCATAAAATTTTGCAGTTCTTTCTTTGCCTGCAGACAATGAACAAAAAGAAAAGATTACATAGCTGAAACAAATAATTTGTTCATACCACTGTCGACTTACATGAGTGCTTAAAGAATACTCAACATAGGTGTAATATCTCTCTCCGAATGCTGCAGTATTTATGTATATGATATATAGAAGCTGGATGAACAAGATTTGATTTTGTGAACCTTTGCCTGGATTGCTAAACCAGCACTATGCATTTTCAAAATTTGTATAGCAGCATGAAATCATTGAAACTTTATTAACAGGCATGCTATTTTTCATTCCATAGCAATTAGCCATATGTAGAGCAAACAATGGAAATGCGATGAAAATTTAACAGGGAACATGACATGGAAAGTCGTTGGTACCGCGATTGCGTCTCTCCACCAGCGGCCATCCATACAAATCCGGCGGCGACCGTCGTCACTCCACCGTATATCAGTTTGGCCTCTAATGTAATTTTTGTATAGAAGCCACTGCTTTTTCAAAATTTGAATTTGGCTCTTAATTTGCTTCACCGTGTAGTTATTGCCAGTACGACGGTTGAATTGTTCAGTGACATGCCTCCAGCCGGTGGCGGTGAAGGAGTTGTTTCTGCTATACGTCGCACGATCCACTTGAACACAAATTGCTGCAAGAATTTCTGGATTCTTGTTATAAGCCCATTTAGCCCTTGCAGAAGCGGGGGAACTCTTAGCCGGAGATTGTTGAGCACAGGGCAAAATATCGTCAAAACTCGAATCCATCTCTTCAAAACATTCGGAAAACAATAACAGTCAACAACAACTGCATTAAACCGCATAAAGCTTGTTCTGTAGCGGTAATCCCAAGTTCCTCATCTATTAGTTCCACTTTAATATTTTTCAAACATCTCAAAGTAAGAAAAAATTACAGTCGAACAATTGAATTTTTATCTATTCGGTGAAAAAGGAAAATAACAAAACCAGCATCAGATTGCCTCATAAAGGAGATTATAAGTTTCAAATATACTTCTCCACTAATTATGAACATTGCCTAAATTTTCTAACTGCAGGTCAAGCTCATAGATATTCAGCGTGTAAAGACAAACCTTCAAGATCTAAAAATACTTCAATAGAATATTTATTTGTCGAGTTTGATGTCGTATTTTCAACTATATACCTGGTATGTTGAAACTTTTAGCAAGTTCCCTTGGCCATCTCAGAAAGAAATTTTGCTTTCAAAGGTTATCACAATGCAGCTTGCTACACGAAAATATCATTCACACTTTCACAGCAAATTCGAGAAAATCACGTACCTCAGGGCAATAATGGGGATTGGCGTGGAGAGATTCTCTTAGCAGAGGAAGAGTACTATTGGTAGGTTTCCCGCGCAATATGTTAGCCGCGATTTTGAGAAAGAGGGTAATGGAGTGATGGTACCTCTGGTTTGAAATTTGAAAATTGGGTCATTTTGTGCGGTAAATAATTGAAACCGGGAAGCGTCCACGGTACACTTGCTTGCTTGATACACTTTTAGTAATTTGTACCAGTAACTTTCTTGTTTGTTTTGTTTGATACAAATTAATATATTTCACATAAGTAAATTGGAGTGTAATATAGAGGGTGTTAGCGGATAAATTTTAATGTATTTTTATGAGTAAGAAGAGAGAGAATGAGTGGAGTTAGATGATCTTTATATTATAAAACTTAAAGTGCCACCTAGGCAAAGATGCCTGGAGTGGCAGTCATGTTTGGGTACTATTCTTAAGGAATTAATGGTGGTTTCTAATTTAATTTTCTACTGCGCTTTATTTAGTGTTGATTTTCTTATTTTATTTTTTTATATGTATTTTATTTTTACATATATTAAAATTTTATTAATAAAAATGTGACAAAACCAAAATCACAATTTAGAGTATCTATCAAATTAATTAAAATGAGAATTAATATTTTCTATATATTTTTAATTTTAATTTTTGTGTCTATATATATATATTTTATTAATAAAAGTTGAAGCGCCAACTTGGCATAATACCACATTGGCAGTGGCTTTTCATTTTAGAAATTTTTTTTACATATTTAAAAAATTAAATAAAAAATCTGTTTTTTACTTTTACCGCGTTAAAATATAGTTTTAAATAGTTTTCACAGATAATATACATTGAGAAGTTCAAATAGTGGGTGATTATTTTAGACCAACTATTGAGTAGCTAGCTAAATAATTAAATTAATAATTAATAATTAGTTAATTAGAAAAGAAATAGAAAACAATCACTTCCATGTCCCATTTCCTCATTTCGCAAGCCACTTTAAAAAATAATTATTAAAATTATCATTTAATTATCTCTTCATTTTTTGTAAAAATTACAAGTATAAAAATCAAGTTTTTCAAATTTTTATATTGATGTTGCAAACATTAATGAAAATATGATAAGAGATCAAAATTACAACTTACAATCCCAATTAAATTAATTCTAAAGATGATAATTAATTTTTTTTAATACATTTTAATTTTTGAATTTATTATATATTATAAGTTGTGCTAACATGGCGTTGTGCTAACTTGGTACAATGCCATGTTAGTAGTAACATATGTGCAGCATTTTCTTTAAAAAAATCAAATTTACAAATAAATCCTAAATCTTAGTTTATTTTTAAGAGGAATGATCCCCACCCCACATGGGGAGGTTCCCACGTGGCCACATGAGGCCCCCCTTCAATGAGGGGCGCCATGTGTATGTGAACCTCCCATGTTGGGAGGAATCATTTTGTTATTTTTAATTCGATCGCTTTTTAAAAAAATGATTCTATACAATTGTTTTTGAAAAAGAACAAACAAACAAAAAATAATTTTGAATTCGAAATAAATGTTGATTGTTTATTCTTTTCAAATTTTGATTCTATATAAAAATTCATTTAAGCTATATGATTTATCGATTGATCTTTGTTTATTCTAAATAAAAGGAGAAAACTTCGAATTGTATACGTGTTTATTTAAAAAAGATTTTTGACGCAAATTGAATATAACAAATGGACTATATTTTGTTGATTGTTATTATTTGGTATGTTATTTTATTAATTATTGACTAACTGCATCAATAAAATAAAAACTTGATTTGGATATGATCGAAATTCAATTCAATATTCAACATCGTATATTATAATAACAAAAATTCCAATAATAGTCACGAAAAAGAAAACTTGAGTTGGATATGGTTGAATTGATTGATATTCAATATCAATATATCATAGTAACAAAATCGGGGCAATCACTTTTGCATATTGGTATTTTATTAAAAAGCGATATTCATTCGTAGTGGGTTATGCGACACAGTATCTAGAGTTAACAGGCATGCAAATTTGAAGGTTCTTATATATGATAGAGACGAAAAAACAACAAAAAAATGATGAATGTTTTCAAAAAATATTTCAAAAATTTTACTTTTTTACTTACTTTGATTCTTCTCTTTTTATTTTTTTTAAAGTAGCGGCAATATGAGCTGTGGCTAAGGCCACGCAATTCAACATGCAGTTAGTGGGACTTAAACATGAGACTTTTAGGTCCTTAACCTTTATCCTCCTAATTAATTGGACAAGGTCTAATTGATAATTTACTTTACTTCTTAATAAATTTACATTGTTTAATTCGTATATTTTAATTTTATTTGAAATACATTGAATTCTTCCCGTGCAACGCACGGGTGTAATACTAGTAAGATTTAATGAGTTGAGAGATATATGAATGTGATTTATTTGACCAAATTTGAATTTCAAAAAGAATGAATTAAAATGTATTTTAATATGTATGCTAATATGCTCTACCTCCTGGTAATAATAGCGTGTTAGCATTCTCACTTTAGTTCATGTTCTTGAAATTTTGATTGCTGAAACCAATTACATACATATATATATATATATATATATCTCATAAAATTTATATGTACTATACAAATTTTTACCATTTGGCTCAACTCATTATCTTTTTTATTTTCACGTAAAAATGAATCTTTCAAAAACTAGAATACCATTGTTGGATCAAGGCAATTCATGTTGATTCGGTCACAATTGATATGGATGCCAAGCTCATGTTTAATGCCCTCCACAGCCCCGCCATTGATCGTACTCCTTTTAGTGAAGTTACATTTTTAGAGAATTTAATAATGTCAGTCTCTCTTGGGTTCGTTGATCAGCGAATTACATTGCTCATTGTTTACCAAGGGCAGCGAGTTCTTTCTCAATGTCTATGGAGTGGCTTGTCCCTCGTACTATTATTATTTTTAATGTAATAACGATTGATGTTATGAATGAATAAGATTTTTCGATTAAAAAATAATAATAAAATAAATACAAGAACACCATTGTTGGAATCACGGCCTTTTGTTTCCATCTTTGGAATTGCCACTTTGATTTTTCTCCATTAAGGCCTTGTTTGGTTCATAATAACAATAAAAAAAATTTCTCTCTCCTCATTTTCAATCACACACGCAATTATTTTATTTTTTTAATACAATATCTCTTATTTTCAACCACACAATTCGCGTAAATAAAATTTAGCCCCCGTTCTTCTACAACTTTTAACAAATTTTTACATATTTTAACTCATTCTTATCTAAAGTCAAACCAATTATATCCACATATTTTGTGGAACCCACTGTACTACACAAATATCCACCACTCAATCCCACTCATTCTCTCTCATATTTCACATCAAAACTCATAAATACTCATAAATACACATACACTAACACCCTGTTACTCTACAAAAAACAAGGTATGAATACCAACTTTCTACTTTCTTTGTTTCGTCTAATATTCAAAAACTTCTCTTTTAAGGGTATGTTCTATACAACTTAAATTTCACCAAATTAAATCTATTTTTTCTCTCTCATCATTTTCAATAATTTATTTATTGACTTTACAATTACTTTATATTTTTTTAATACTTCATCTCTAATTTTTAACCACACATTCTCACAAACTTTCCCACCAACTTAATCTACACCAAATTAATCTGTAAAGAACATACCCTTAAAATGACTTTATTAATTTAATCATATTTAAATAATTTTCAAAATCTTTATTAACTTTTTAGTTTTTAAACATCCATTCAAAAATCATTTTTCAAAACTCTCAAACCAAACAATCTAGAGTAGGGATAGTCCGGCTCCATTCCCCACTCTGGATACCTTACGGTACCCACAGTAGGGGAAAAAAAATTTATGGGGGTCGGGTAAGTCCCCTCGCCATCAGGAAGCAGTTATGTATTATTCATCTAACTTAACGTAAATACAAAAAAAATAAAAAAAAAATTTGTATGATGATGTGGCGCCACCAGCCACATAGGCGTGAGAATTGACTTATGTTCCCCACTGTAGGCAACAGAGCCAATCCGAGAGTGGGGATGGCATATTTCCAAGGACACTTTTGTCTAAAGACTAAGGCCTTGTTCAATAAGATTTTGTTTATTCGGATTCTGCATAAATTGTATGATTGAAAATAAGAGATAGTATATTAAAAAATGTAAAATAATTTTGTGTGTGGTTGAAAATGAAGAGTGAGAAAATTGTTTTGAAAATTATTGTAAATCAAACAAGGCCTAAAAAGAAAATGACCTCTCCCCGGATCGAGCATTGTCTTGATGTCTTCCCAACAAACATATAATGATGTGAAAATATGACATCATCGCCTGTAGCATTGTGAAAATACTACATCGTCGCTCGTAGCATTGCGACCAACCGAAAATTGTCTTTTAACAAACATACAATAATGTGAAAATGCTACAATTTCCATATACCTGCTGGACGCAACTGGTACATAATATTGGAAAAATAAGCTTTAAAAAATGGCTAACAGATTAAAAAGACAGTCTTACAAAATTTTGATGAAAAACATATCATATTGTTACAAACATCCAAGCAATCTTGACATTGATCTACTGATTCAAGCCCGCAATCTCCAGCCAAACGTGGCTTATACCCATTGCAGATATATAAAGGACAGTCCATCTTCAAGAAGCCAAAACATCACTATGGCTGGCCTGCAAAAATGCATGTACCCATATATATTAGAGGAGAGAATAATTACTCTCTTTTAAGAAAAGCAAGAACCACCCACAAGAGCACACAACTTATGTTCCCTCATACCTATATTCTAAAAAGCTCACTTTGACCTCAGTTAAGTAACAATTAAACTTGAAATTTCACCTAACTTCTTTGTATGCTTTAAGCTTTTTGACATTACTTCACTTTGCATACACTTACACCAACTTAAACTTGAAACTTGACAGTAATGCTTAACTTCTCTTTCTCAGTCTGCTCATGCCTTATTGCTCCAATTTCTACTCATCCCAGTTTATCTAAAGCCATTACAACCCCAATATTGCAACATCATTTCAGCATCTACAATGCCCGAAATTGTAATTGGATTACAGGTAGAACTGGAGAGGTGCAATGAGTCTACAAAAACTTGGGGGTTAATAAGTGGTTAGTAGTTGCAAATGTGAAGTTAAAGTTAATGGTTGACACATTGACTTCAAGCTAAAAGGAGCATCAATTTTCTCATCAACAAGCATGGATTAAACACAGAAACCTTCTAAACATAGAGGTGAAGAAGGCAACCTCGCACACTACAATTATGTATAATTTACACACTAACTGGCCGTGAGCATTTTGGTTGCAGATATTTTTTTATGTATGTTTGCTACAGCTTGAAACTAAAATCATTTTTCAACTTTCATTTTCAACGACTTATTCAACTGATTTGATAATTACTTTGTTTTTTCACCCCACTTCCTGCTGCTCTAAACCACACATTTAAAACTCTTTTAATCTATACTCTCTATCAAACATGCTCTTACTATCCGAATGCATTTGACTCACCTCAGAAGCTAAAGGTTTCTTTAAGAAATAATGCAATACACTCATACTAGCTTCAAATGAAAGAACAAATTATACCTTCAAACAAAAGATGAAGTTCAGTTACATATCCTGGTGTTCACCTCTCAATCTTTCAGTCAAAGTTGCCAAAGAACCACAAAGTCGTGCTTCAGAAGCCAAGGAACTAACCACTTCCTCCAAAGCTCTCAACTCCTGACTTAACTCCAAATGTAAAACCACAGTCGAGAAATGCTCGTCCACAATTAATCCAACGCATTTCACCACGTTTTCAAGACTCGGGACCCAATCGCAAGCCTCCAAACCCAACAAAGATGACGCCTTAGGACAAGGAATCACTTGAGGAAACCTCTCATATTTTCTCAACCACTTCCCCAAGTACGTAATCAAAGCCATAATCTCATCACCATTCAACTTACTAACACAAGCTGAGAAGACAACCTCGTCAAGATTCCTAGACGCAAGCAAATAATGCAAGCACAATTCTGAGACTGTGAATTCATCGTGAGCCAACATAAGTAATAAAGACGCATTTTTCGCCAAGCTCTTTCGTTTCCCACTAAGTCCTCTATCACCCACCTTCTCAATGGCTAACAATGCTTGGTTCTCCCACTCTTTCCTCACAGTTACTAGACTCTTATATCCATCACTGGGGGGCAATAAGAAATACTTCAAAATGCACATTAAATCATATGTTTGCAGATCAGATATATGCTTAACACAAAAAACAAGTAAATCTGATTGACGTTTTTCTATCAAATTGTGAACCAGATTGGATGTGCAAAGGTGTTCAACAAGCCCATTGATTATTAGAGACGGCAAAATATCCCAAACTTCCAAAGACACACAGGCATCCAAAATTAAGCTTTTCACATCCCTACCCATTACAAACCCAAGCTTCTCAATCAACTTAAAAGCATATCCTTCGTCTGACTTGTCAATAGAAATGGGAACCCCGACTTTCTTCTCAATTTTCTCCAAGTATGAAGTTAAAATTCCCAGGAATTCAGCTTTACCGAATGTGTTTGGGGTTTTCAACTTCCTTTTCAGTTTCTTCAAAGTTTTTTGCCCTGCTTCGATTATTTCAGCGTCCGTTTGCGATATATCCCATCCAGAAACTCGTTTAACATGCCACTCCTCTTTCAGTTCATCGGTTTCAGGCTTCAGTTTGAGGAGAATGGGGTCCGGGTTGAGCACAATCGGGTAATTGGAATCTGGGTCGGGATGGGTCGCGGCAGTGGATGAAGCTTTTGTAATTACTTCCAGCAAAGACATTGGAGATGCTGGTGGTGCTGCCTCTGCGGCGGCGCAGGCAAGAGCAGGAGAAGGCGACAAGCTCAAAAATGATGGAGATGGGTGGCAACTCCAATTAGGGGCTTGACTGAGTTGCTGGTAATTGGGTGTGCTCTATGTAAATTGGGCCAAACATAACTTGTGGTCCATTAAGCACGTTAGGAATGAAATCAGGATTCCTCAACCCAAAGGTCCAAAGGAGCACAATGCCCGCTAATTCGTTACATGTCGAATTGTCGATGTTCGATTTATGAACAAATATTAGGGGAAAAAATTGTAAAATGATATATTGAGGATGACTTTTGTGAATAAAGTTATCCTCCTCAAATGGGGAGGAGCTATTCTCCCCACTATTATTGTATCAGTAGATGAGGAATAACACATCAACAGTGAGGTCCAACTTGATTAATCTACTTGCTAATACATCAGTAGATAGGGATAATAATTCATCCCCACATAGGGAGGAGATCATTTGTGTGACTTTTGTAAGGTATCACGTTGGTGCTATGAAAGCAAAATGGTGCTCCATAATGAAATTTGGGTTATTTAGTTAAAATGAAAGAACTATGTTAATCAGTTATAAGTTGATATTCGGTTTGTGAATAAATAACAGGTAGAGTAAAATTCCAAAACGATAGTTGAGCATGATGTCTGTAAATTACCACTTACTAGGCTGATGTTATGAATGCAAAACTTTCATTCATAAATTATAAATGAATGAAATTAGCGTTCCTTAGCCACGAAGGATGAAGTATACTAATCGGTTATAGGTTTATGCGGTTATGTTCTAATGCCCACAGTGGGCACCATAAAGTGCCCACACTTCGGGGAAAAATTCGTAAAGGTTTTTTGGGCCCCCACCATCAGGGGGCAATTATGTATTATCCATATGACCTAACGTAGATATAAAAAATAAAAAAAAACTAATTTTTTTTTGTCGCTGATGTGGCACCACGAAATGGCGCCATGTCAGCGTGGGTTTTATCTTATGTTGGTCACTGTGAGCAACAGATCGGTAGCCTAAGTTTATGTTCCATTTGCAACAAAATAAAGGTGAGGGGCAAAATTGCAAAACAACAGTTGAGGACCACATGTTTGTAAATTATACCCTTCCAATGTTCATACTAATCGTGTTTAATGCGACGAGAATTGAAATCGCATCAAAGTGGATTGCCAAAGAAAGTGGGGACTGCCGACGAAGTGGCATATGCGAACACCCAATCTATACATACATTTTCCATACGCACATACATAAATCCAACTTTATAAAATTCTTTTGAATCGCGAGCTCCACACGCTGGACCTAAAGGTCTTCTCTTTGAGCCCTCACAGGTAACGCAAAAATCCTTGTAAACCTATGTAAAATGTATGTATGTGTCGCTCAAGGGATTACTTTATCTTTGATCTTGATTTGGGAAATAGTTCATCGGGATCTTGATTGTTGCGGTAACAAATCCCCAATTTTTGCATTTTCTTTTTCCGTTTCGGGTTTATCTAATTGATGATTAATATTCCATCTTCTGGAAATTAATCATTGTCTGATAATTGTTTAGCTAGATTGTTTTAGCTGTCTTTATTCTGGAAACGGGGAACCCTAATTATTGTTTTTAAATAGTTTTTAATTTTGGTGGAAATTAGTTTGCATTTATTGATCTGTTATTGTCAATTGTATCCACGCTGCATGATTGCGAATCAAACTTGCATAGATTGCCGATGAAAATTTGTTTGAACGTTTTGCTGCTGTTTTTAAAATTAAATACTTCTAATTGTGTTTGATTCTCTGATTAAGGCTGTTTGTTGTTCTGATATGTGGATGAGTAGGATGTCGGTTCCGTCTCGAAAGAGACTTATGAGGGATTTCAAGAGGTTGCAGCAGGACCCACCGACGGGTATAAATGGTGTGCCCCTCAAGACAACAATATTATGCTTTGTAATGCTGTTATATTTGGGTGGGCTTCAAAGATTCCTATGTTCATTAATAGCACGAAAATTGATCTAGCACCCGCGCCAATAATTTGTTTTAGAGTCAGCATGCCTATTTTGGTGAGAAACCTACATTGACCAACCAAAATCAATGTTGGTCAATGTTGGTTTCTTACCAAATAGGCATGCTGGTGCCATAACAAAATGCCAGTGGTGTTTCTATATCAAACCCTTTAATAACACTTTGTGCTTTCATAATCGTTGTCGGAATTTGTTTGCTCATTTCTCAATATACTTTTCACTATAACTTTTTAAGTATGGCTGGATAACTTGTTAATCTGTTCTATGGTTTGTTTTCTAGTGTGCATGTGCAGTCCTGATGATACACCCTGGGATGGAGGTGAGTCTTCTTACAATTATTTTGTATAGAATTTTTTTTATCATTTTTGTATTCATGTCTTTTGCCCTTTTTTTGCATTAGATTCATAGTGTTTTTGTTTATGCTTTTTATTATATGAAACATGCTTCTCAATCACAACCTTGTCCTTGCACATTTTACTGGAGAGATAGTCCTCATGCAACATGACACCACTATTTTCCTTCTTGTATTTCCAAGATAATAATCACTTATAAGGCTTAAGCATTGCTGATTTCTCATTCCCTATATGAATTATTTTGGTCCTAAATGTGGAACTCTAATTTTTAGAGGACAGAGAATTGATTTGGACACTTTAAATTTTGTAAAATATTTTGGGAGTGGTTCATACTTCATGGTCCTATAGTTTCTACTCATAGGTTGGTCAATGCATTGGCTGTGTGACTAGCTCCTGGCTTTTTATTAATAACTCCTTGAAGTATACTGCAACATGTACAAATTTCAATAAAAAGGAAAATGCCAAGCTGCTTGGCATGAATTCAGATAGTTTACCTTACTGTTTAGCGATGGCGATTAGGCTGCATATGTAGACTACTTGGTTTTTTATTGAGCGGTTGCCCATGGAAAATGCCTTCTTTACTCTGTAGTCCGCAAGAACTTCAAGATCACCCCAAGGACGCCTTGGGTCTTGTAGCTACAGGTATAACATACAAGTAGTAAGATCAACTATGCAGTTCTAGACTTCTAGTCTCAGTCTATATTTTTGAATACTGCATCCGTCTCATGGAGAAAGGCTTTATTTATCAACCCAAGTTATAGTCCACTTGCATTGTTGAAAAAGTATTCTTCATTTCTTGAATATGCCTCTATTCAAGTACCAACATTTAAACAAAGGTTATATTTGAAAATTGTAGGTGAATTTTACTTTACAGCTATGCTTGTGTTGTGGTAAACTTTTTTTCTTTTCCCTAAAAGAGTTACGTTTTGTTTGAATAGTGATGGGGATGGCAAAATACGTGGAAAATAATGAGTAGTAACTTTGAACATGTTGGTTGAATATAAAGTTTAACTTCGACTCAGTAGTTGAAGTTAGCAAAAGTTAGTCGGTAGTTGAAAAAAAGTTGAAATGAACACGGGCTATATTAGTCACAGTTTTCTTTGTGTGTGAAAACTAGAGTCTATCTTCATCAATGGGCGGAGGAAGTAATAGAAGTCAATGCTTTGATCATTTGGATTGGTTGGACATAGTATTGAACATCTTCACGACAACAGTGTACTAGTATCAAAACCAAAAATATCTTTTATAATTGCTGCATTGGATGCAACAAATATAAATGGAGCTTTTCATTGGAAATATTTTCCTACATATTATTAAAACATAACAAACTGTAAAAAACTTGACAATTTCAATTGAAACCTCATTTGCTTGCAATTATAAGGTAACGAGACATCAAATTCTCAATATATTTAATCAAATGCATGGTAGGCACATCCATATTTACTACACAGCATACTTACCAATCTAGATCGTACAATTTTTATTCGTATTGTTTAACAAGAATGGGCAAAGTAGTAACATCAGAATTATTTTAGTAGTATATTCAAATATTTCCGGCAGTGTGGGCAGCTGCCCCCACACTGGCCAGTGGATATGTGGAAGGAGTATCTGAACTATGACTATGATTCTATGAATCTATTATAAAATGATACAACAAATGAACGAAGTTGAAGCTGTGTAGGATGATGTACAGATATGGGGATGCTCAAACTAGTGATAAGGTTGCATGTCCATGTCCAAGTCTCACAAATGTTGTGTTGTTGTGACCTCAATAATGCTCAGATACTTAAGAGCATACATGGTCTTATTCCCATTTGTTATATATCCTTTAAATTGCAGACAGTGAGTGAACACTTTAGAATTAGCTCTCAAGCAAATTTCCATGACGTTTTGTGCTGTTTTCAGCAAGAAACATTTAAAAAATAATGATATGATGTATGAATTTAATTTTCCAATGACTCTAAATTATCCCGTATGTTTCAGATTCTAGCTTTTCAAATGTTAGGTATATTCTTGTTGTGTTCCTGCAGGATAAATTTGATCATCATTCCTTCCCGAGTCGTTTAACCAAATAGTTAAACAATTATCTTTTATAGAACCAAAACTCCTATATATATATATATATATATATATATATATATATATATATATAGGCTAGAGGTAATTATTTAAGTAAAAAGAATATTTGAATCAAAATCATGTCTCAGTGTGGGATTTTAATTTCACAACTCCCATATTTGCACAATGAAAATGATACATAATATTGAGAAAGAAGGAAATATACTAAACAAGCCATGATATTTTATTGACTGTTTTCTGATCACATTCCATGCTCGAAAGAATTGGGATGTAGAGCGTAGTACCTAGCTGTAATTTTGAGCTGTAGTACACCCACAAACCAAGCTGTTGAAGCGAGGTAAAAAGTGATGATATTAGCAAAAGGCCATTTATCTAATTAGTTCCAATAAGAGTGAGTTTCGTCCGTTTAGTCTTCTTGTTATTCGATATGTTCATACCAATCTGCGAATCATATCAGAAAGGTTTGGCATTTCAATCGTAGCATAAAAGAATTGCAATCTATTTACAGCAAGAAGGCATTCTTACTCTCTTTTAAGTGTGATGTTTGCTTTTATTTCTTAAAGCAGCATTTTCTTTTTTAATAATTTTATAATGTTTTTTCTACACAAATGTCATAAAATATGTTTGATGATGTCGGGTACGTTCAAGTTAACACTTTAGTTCACTGAAGATTACCCAAACAAGCCTTCCACAGTGCGATTTGTTTCACGAATGTTCCATCCCAATAGTAAGATCCATACACCCCAATTTATGCAGTTAACACGCGCTTTAAGAATAACCCATAGCTTAAGTGACCATTTTCCTTTGAAAGAATTACACAGACTAAAACTTACATGTAGCTTTATTTGATTACTGATTTGGAATTTTATCTCTGGATCAGTTTATGCGGATGCTAGTATATGTTTGGAAATCCTTCAAAATAAGTAGAGTCTAATATATGATGTTGCGGCTATTTTCACTTCTATCCAGGTATATTCCTATAATTGAATTGCATGTTATTTACTGCTTCAGTGGATCTACATAAGAAGATATAGATTGGCAACCTTATGTGGAGATGGCACTTTTTATTGTTTGGAACTATAGATGGATTGTACAACATGGTGCTTCTTTTTCCATGACAGTTTGTGTTTCTTCACCACAACTTAATTGAAAATCATTTTTCCTCTTAACACATCACCGGCCTCACATTCTCCTAACTAAATAGTTTTGTTTGGGACTAGTAACATTTTCCTAATTCTTAATCACACATTCTCCAAAATAAAGTAATTATAATAGAAAATTCACTATTTTCTTCAAAAGAAGGTTCCAAGTTCTATACTGGAAACAATCAAGGGTGTGTTTGATTGGGAAAGGTGGAAAGGAAACCTTGCATGGAAAATAAAATCTGCCTTGGATGTGGATTTTGTTTTGCATGGAAAATGAGGCAAAAAAAGCTTTAGAAGGTTGTACCTAGAATTGAATTTCTTGGAAAATTTTGTGTCAAACAACAAACATGGAGTTGAATTACATTTTCCATGCAAATTAGAGGCAATCAAACATACGCTAATAGATAGCTAGCTAATTGACGCCAGATCGAACTGATGTAACAAAGGATAGTTATATTGAGTAAAGTTTCTCCTAAGTTATCTCTAATATTCAAAGAGAAATGAAATGATGAAAGATAGGAGTTGCCGCTACTAAAGAAAAACACACATTCAAATAGGATAACATACGTCATTTTAAATTAACTTACAATTGTTTATTTACGAACAGCTTGTTATTTATTGTTGTTATTGCAGTCTTTGTTGTGTGATCCAAACCTAAACACTCCGGCAAACTCTGAAGCTGCTCGATGTTCAGTGAAAATAAACGAGAATACAATTGCAAGGTTCGGGAAATTGTGGAGCAGAGTTGGACTGCTGATTGGCCCTCGACCGCGATGCTTAGCAATAGCTGAAGAATCAATGAATGAACTTGAATACCTGTTTATTTATAAGTGCAATGTATCAATGAACCAACCTTTGACTTGGATGCAAAGTTCAAGAAGTCCTGTTATTATAATTTATAATGTAGAAGACATTGAGTTGTGTTGCCTTGTCATGTAATATTAGATTGTTCTGCATTCATTTTCCTTCAACTCAGAATCTAATGTTTATTTTTAAATGTGTTTTAATACTTGTGTTTCACTTTTGTGGCTCAAATCTTTTGTAGTGGTTTGTTAAGGAAATAAGGTACATAGAAGTCAAAGGAAACATGATGAGTAGTCAAATTGGAAGAAAGGCTTTTGGGCTTCAAAGAAAAGTTCATAATACTCGAGTGGTCACTGGAAACTCGTTTAATAGGGTATTCCTCTTTTAGTTCATCTGTTTCATGCTTTAGTTTCTGGAGAATAGGGTCCAGGTTGAGCGCAATCAGGTAGTTGGATTCTGGGTTTGGAGAATAGGATCCAGGTTAAGCGCAATCTCTGCGACAGCGGAGGCAGGAGGAGAAGGCGAGAAGCTCAAAAATGATGGACATGACAACTCCAATTTGGCGCTTGACCGAGGCCTTGTTCTTTTCACAATTTTTTAGTTTACTCGAATTTCGTGTTAGATATGTGGTTGAGAATTGAATAAGATGTATTAAAAAATATAAATAAATTGTTAAATTAATATTTGAATGATCGAAAAAAATGAAATAAAAAATAAATATAAACTAATGAAATTTATTGTGTATAGAATAAGGTTGGGACTGCTTTTGACACTTTTCTATTTATATTCAAAAAAATATAAATAAGGTGGAATCGACTAATCATAAAAATCAAATGTATTGTATTATTAGCACTATTCGTCGGACATTTGATTGCCCAAATTTCACCCACGTGATTAATATATATATATATATATGGGGAAAATTTCATCTAATATTCATTAAATATTATTTATAATCCATTACCAACTCTTTGTAATGCATTACAGAATTTCTATAATGTATTTCAAAAGCACAATTTATAAAAGGGTGTGGCTAAATGCACCCAACATTTTGCTGGGTGAACCCACTTTAAAAAAAATAATAGACGGACTAATATACCCATGCACCCATCCTCTGCTCTTCTCTTCTCTTCTCTCTTTTTTATTTTTTATAGTGTTCACTATGAACACACAACGAACAAGAGCAAAAAAAAAAAAATTGAAGCAAAATGAGCAATTTTTATTTTATTTTTTATTCACAAATGTAATTTTTGCCATCATTTTTTTGTTTAAATTTTTTGCAACCACTTTGGATAGTAATTTCAAAATTTTTTAAAGTTTTTTGCAACCACGTTGTTAGTAATTTCAAAATTTTTTTACATTTTTTGTAACTACTCTGATGATGAATTTTGATTTTTTTATTATTATATAATAATTGGCTTTATTTGGTTAGTGTTCCATACAATTATTAAAAAAACTTTGAGTAGTTGAAAAAATTTAAAGAAATTTTAAAATTATTCGTCAAAGTGATTACAAAAAATTTGAATAAAAAATAATAGCACTCATTTTTCCTTCCTTTTTTTTTTTAAATGTTTGCTCCATGTGGAGCGAACTCCCATCCATGCCCCTTTTGGGGGTTCGCTCCATGCGGAGAGAACGTTTTTGTTTTTATTTCCTGGGCGAGGGCATGCTTGGAATACTTGGAAAAATTGGGTGCATTTAGAAAATTGTTGAGTGTATTTAGCCGCACCCTTTATAAAAACAAAAGAAAATTGTCCCAATGAGATTTGGGTGAAGCCCATATTTTGAACTGTGAGACCATATTTGATTTTTGAACTGCACACACTTAATTTGGCTACTTAAGGTAATTTGACTTGATTTTTCAATTAACAATCTTTAGACTCAAATTTGTAGGATATTTGCAAATTTCTAAAATATATTTGTAGGAGTAATGAGGGAGATAAATGAAGTCAAATAATGAAGCAGACAGAGTCTATAAGATATATGGATATGATTTATTTGATCAAATTTAAATTTAAAAGAACAAGAGAAAGTAAGAATAAAAAATATTTTGCACACACACTTAAAAAATATTTTGCAAACACTAATTTTACCTAATTATTATGTGACATAGGAGAGAGCTTGCTAACTGTTGTGAAAGCACTGAAAGCCACCGAAAGGAAAAGTGAAAAGTATAGAAAATATAATGATTATGTTTTATTGTGTGAATGACCATTATGTATTATATCAATATTTATAATACGATGTGCGCCAATATTTTCCTATAAATAGGGGTCATTTGTAATGAATTCAATAACGAGAATTAAAAATGAAAACTCTCTTGTTCACAACACGTTATCAGCACGATAACTCTCCCCCTCTCTCTCTCGATATCAACTATCTCTCCCTTTCTCTCATCATCATCCCAATCACGGATCTCTCTTCCAACCACACTGCACGACTTCTTGGTGACATTTCTCTTCTATGACAAAGCAGGCAAATAACATATCTCTCCACATATCCAAACAATTATTAGTCTCTTAACCTCTCTCTACTCTAGCCCATACTTTGGATATGCTAGAGCCAACAGATAGACCCAAGGACATGAATATACTACCACATTAGTGGCCAATTTTATACTACCACATATACTCCCACCTATTTTTTTTATCTCTCTCTTTTGTTTGATATTTTTGAGAAATTCAGACATTTCTAGTTGAATTACTCTTGCCACTTCATATTCTCTGGCTAACCGTGTAAGAGTAAAGAAAAAAAATACAGAATTTTGAGAGCTATAGCTTCAATTCGGCAAAATCATTTTATCTATCACGAGACGATGTGAGATCTAATTCTGAAAATGAACCTCTTTTGATCTCTTCATCGTCGATATCTGAATAATTCCATCTCGATCCCCAATCCTACTCGCCAAAACAGCTAATACTGAGCTCCCATGATTTGATATTCTCCTCTTCTTCCTACATTAGATCGGATTTTCTTCCTCATCCATACCAGTAAACTAAAGGGCCAAAAGGCGCCTCAAAAGGGTCAAGCTATCCGCAAGCTCTTTCACGTTTTCTTTGGCAATTCTAAGATACGGGTACACAATTCTTTTCTCATAATTCCCAAAGTTTTTATGCTATTATGTTGTGGATTATTGACATTTTCTATTTAGAGTTTACAAGTTAATTTTGCAGCTCTTTGACAAACTAGACAATAAATAGCCGCTTCTCGTTTTTAATTGGTCAAATTAAGCTAGTTATTTTGTGAAATTTTAGTGTGAATAGATATATATATATATATATATATATATATATATATAATATAATAATAAGAAAATTATGGTGTCTATAGATATCACTATGGTTACAATCACTTATTAGCATTGTTTGATGACGGATTCGGACGGCCAATTATAACAATGGACGGATGAAATAACTCCCAATTGTTTAGTAGTTTGTGCAATTAAAAACAAATTAATAAGTAACCATAAATTGAGATTAAAATAATATTATTTTAATTCTAAAATTGAAGAAAATCATTGAAAAATAGAAAGGAGAAATATGATGATTATATTTTGGTAAATGATTTTACAATCTTGACAATCAAAGTGTTATAGATGATTGGATGATTTTACCTTTTGCGAACTGGAATGGACAATTTTATACTTGTGGACTAGAATGGACAATTTTATCATTGCGGATTGGAATGGATAATTTTACTCTTATGGACTGTGAAGGACATGTGTACTTCTAAATGAGTAGTAAATTATTATGCAATTTAATTATTACAATTTAAATTTATATTTATTACAATAATTTTCATATGGTAGGTTATACCACCTATTGGAATTTAAATTTATATTTCCATATGGTCGGTTATACCCCGTATTGAAATTTAAATTCATATTTATTGCGATAATTCCCATATGGTAGGTCCTACCACCTATTGGGGATAATTTAATTTCTATAATTTAAGTTTATGCACTTTTTACTTCCAATGTGGTGGGCTATATCACACGATTAGAGTGAATATTTCAAATGTGGTGGGTTATACCACACATTTGGAATAAATAGCACCAATGTGGTTGGATTAAACCTCACGATTGGTACTAAATAAGAATAATCGATTTATATATTTTCGATAAGAATGTTATATTGATATTCACAAAGGGATTTGAGCAAGTGACGTCGGAATTACCGTTATATGTATTGATAAAATAAAATTGCTAAAAGAAATCCATGGTGATGAAAGAGGAAGAAAATATACCATGGTGAAAAATCTCATTATGAGATTAGTATATTGTGATATATTAACAAGAAAATATACTATGGTGAAAAATTCATTATGAGATTAGTGTATTGTAATATATCGATACGATGAGAAATGCTCTTAAAGAAGTATTTGATAAAGAAAAATTTGTTCTCTACATTTATTGAATATTGATGGAGAAAATTGAGTAAGAGGTACCACAAGTTATCGTTGAATAAATAGATGAAAGTTAAATACTCAATAGATCCTCATTGACAAATCGAAGAAAATATATCGTATGATGGGATCATATGAAATAATTGATGATATGAGATCGTATTAATATGAGAATAAAATGCTCATGAAGAAGCATAATCACTAGAATTTTGTATTTGAATAAAACCAATATAGTATCATTATTATTACTCTAGAAGAAACACAAAACAAGTTAAAGTGAAACATATTGAGAATATCAAAAGGAGGCAATACACATTCAAAAATATAGAAATACGAAAACAAAATGCATATTGAACCCATAAAGAAGGGATGCGCCTCGAGAGTATAAATACTCCATAACTCTGTCACCCCTAACATCCGGGTTCATAATAAGAGATCCAAAGGATCCGAATTTTTTTTCGCTTGACACCGATGGTTTGTGACCGACGGGCTTGAGTTTCTACAGACTCTTGAATATATGATTGAATCTTTATAAGTAATTCAGTAACCGTACTTACGAAAATAAGTATTTTTCTTACTGAATGAGAAATAAATTTATGTTCTATACTCCGATCTAGAAATACTAGCAAGTCATCAAAGAAATAGTTAATATTCAACAAACTTATGGGTTTAGTATGAAAGTTCCACTGTACCCATGACACTATATTGAATATTTCCTCCAACTTGTTATAGCCACCTGGAAAGATAATAAAAGCATCACTATTACTCATCATGTACATTATGCAGTCGTTGATAGATTATGTTTGTAGCATCAATCCAATTGGACAAATGACATTCCTAACTCCAATTCGATTATTGCTTCCAAGTCGATGAAAATGTATTACACTTGACACTCTTATACCCCATGATTGTGCGGCCATTGTAAGACTCCTTAAAAGTTTGTTGTTGGTCCCTTCATACAGTATATTGATATTTTATCTTCCTAACTCTCTTACGAGCTGATTTTCCATATCCACATATTGGATATGACTTACCAGTTTAGACCCACCAAGAATACAAATGGTTTTAATCTGGCGAGGTGGAGATTAATTAGCATGAGATGATTCTGAAATCTCCATCTCCACCTCCATCTTTCTTTTTATACTACAATTTCAACGTATGAACGAGAAATACATGAATCCCTCTATTTAAAGATAAAATTTTCAAACCAATAAATGATTTTACTATTTATTTTTTGACAAAAGAAGAATGACAAAAACTTTTAAGTAAAATGACATATACCTTCCGGTGATTAAATATACATATACATATACATATATATATATATATATATATATATATAAATTTTAAAAATGGAAAAAATGATATTTACAATTACGAGAAATACATTGATTTTCGTTAATACGTCGATTTACCTTGTATCAATGTGGGAATGTTATAATACTAAGTTTTTCTACTAAATTTATAAACAAGATCTTTTAAAGTAAGTGTTTCAAGACTATAACGTGTTTGTTCATCTTTGAATTTGGTCCATAAGGCCATAAGCTCACCTTGTACGTGTTCACTAGGATGTATCTCAAGAGCCTGTTAAATATCATCCTCCTTACTCAATCCATCCTTAATGAATGCTATTTTACATTCTCGATTTCTGCACAAGTACCCCATATATTTACATCGAGTTTCATATGCTCATGGACCACATTTGTAGCATCCTCCTAACCTTTTTACTCTCCGTTTCTTCGAAAAACTATTTTTACCCATACCAGGCATGTATTTAGAAGGAATTGAAATTTCACCAGGTAATCGAACCCGTATTTCAATCAATCATCAGATATCTTGTGGGATACCTTTATTTATTAGCATCTTTCAACCTTTCGAGCCTACCTCGATAAATTCTTTTTAGGATCTTGATCGACAGTGATGGATAGTATTTACGAAGATTTGAGAGCACATGATCAATTGTAATGTATGAACCCTTATTAGGGTAAATATCGTGATTGCCGAACTGATTTATAAACGCGTCTGATGTACGACTCCACGTTTAAATAGTGCCCTAGCTTAAAACGTATGGGTTAAGATTTCGCGTCTAAACAGTAATGTGTAATAATGCCGCCGAAAGATAATGGAATATGTCAGTGAGTTGTGATGAAAGTAGCAAATCATGTTGGGCACTATATAAACCCGATTCGATTGATATAAATAATTTATTGAAATCAATAACCGAAAGAATTATTGAAATGATTGTTCTCGATAAATGATGAAATCATTACTAGTCAATGTTGGGAATAAATCCCAAATATATTTGTAGCATATATAAGGGATGAGATATATGGGCACACTCACCCTTTATGTGGACTACTAGATAATATAATATGGATCCACTATGTAGTCACATGTGTATATCGTAATTGAAAATTTACGAAATGATTTGCTTACGATATGAGTATGAGTTCCAGATCTAATGATAAAGTTAGTAAATATATATCCCAATAATTTGAAAAAGGCCGTAAATAATTGGATATGAGCATACGAGTGGGATATAATTGGCAAAATATTTAAAGTCCTCCAATCGATTTGCCAATATCGAGAACAAAATACAGACTGAACAAATTTTCCCATTAAAGTTAAATATTGAGGATATATATGATGAAAACAATACAAATTGTATTGAGTTTGGTTCTTAGCGTCATGAGGAGTATTAATAGGTGGAAATGATATATAAAATATATAATGATGGAAATATGCATTTGAAATTCAAGGATGCACGAAAGATTATAACGATCCCATATACCAGTTACATATACTTTGATAAATTAGTAAGCCCGAAGCATTGATATTATTTAAATAAAAATTCCCCAAATATGTATATCAAAGCAAATGATAAAAGATAATTTTAATAAATGAAGCATACACTCTTAAAGAATATATAAACTCAAGTATGTTGTGTAACCCAAAAATAGGATCGATAATGAGATATTTCGATAAGTTATATTGTTATGGGAAAAGAAATGAAATTGGAAAGTGTCGACACGGTATGAAAATGTAGCGCTACATACGATCAATGATAATAAAGATATTGAGATATATCAAAGAATAATATTGGAATATACACTCTTATAATAAAGGTATTAATATACGGGCTTGATAAGAAAAATGAGGATAGAAATCGTGAAAAGATAACAGTGCTTGTAATGGCTCAAAGCAATGATATTGTTGTGAATAAAAATTTCTACGCTGTACTTTTTTCCTTATTTGAGATTTTATCCAAAAGGATTTTTCCTAAACAAAATTTTTAATGAGGCAACCTAATCATAACTAATATAAAATCTCGAAAGGAGATTTGGGTATATATATCTTGATACAGCGAGAATATGAGAGTGAGATTATTGATTGTAAATAAATACTGAATATGACACAGTGATAAATATGATTCTTATATAAATACATGAAAGATTTGATACGCTTGGAACATACTTATATAAAATATGCATTGCACTCTTTTTTCCTTGGTTAAGATTTTATCCCATTGAGTTTTCCTAACAAGGTTTTTAATAGGGTAACTTTTTATGGTATATTCACATGGATAAAGTACTTTTTTTCTTTTATTAGGATCTTCCCATTAAATTTTTCCTAATAAGATTTGAACGAGGTATATTAATGATATATTGTGAATTACAAAAGAAATCGACTCAAAGAATCTATTGGATCAGTTTATAATGAAAACATTACTTGAAGTCATATGATAACGTCAAAATCTTTTGCCAGAAGTGAATATATCAGTCCTCATGATACCAAATCAAATGGAGTAGTTGTACTCTTTTTCCTTCGATCAAGTTTTGTCCCATTAGATTTTCTTGACAAGGTTTTAACGAGATAGCGCATGAGTACTCCTATAAGAATGATCGTCATCAAGGAGAGCAACTTACCTTTTTCTCTTTGCTCAAGTTTTGTCCTACAAAGTTTTCCTGAAGTAATATATAATCACTCAAACATTCCTACAAGTTTAGAAGATTTTCTCTCACTGAATTTTTCTCCAAATAAGTTTAAACACAGTTATATAAATAGTCATTTAAGGGGGAGTGTTGTGAAAGCACCGAATGCCACTGAAAGGAAAAGTAAAAAGTATAGAAAATATAATGATTATGTTTTATTGTGTGAATAATTATTACGTATTGGATCAAAATTTATAATACGACGTGCCCCAATATTTTCCTATAAATAGAGATCATTTGTATTGAATTCAATAACGAGAGTTGAAAATAAAAACTCTTTCATTCACAACACTAACAGTTACAGATTGGTATTCGATTTGCAACAAAATAAAGGTGGGGCCAAAATTGCAAAACGACAATTGAGGACCATGTTTGTAAATTAGCCCATGATGGCCTTCTTTTTTCTTTTTTTTTTTTAAATATTTTTATCAATTCTTTCTTTTAATCAAATTAATTATATCCACATATATTTTATATAATCTATGTATATTATAAATTTCAGAATTCAGTTCGACTCATTCTCTTCTCTCTTTTATATAAAAAAATCTATGAAAAAATGATGAAAAATTCAGTCGTGTCTGTACCCTTCCAATATTCCTACTAATCGTGTTTCGTTTGATCGGTTTTGTTCCATTACCCATTGTGGGTACGAACCCACGCCACGTGGCGCCACGTCACCTCTCCAAAATTTTTTTTTAATTTTTTAAAATATTTTTTGGTATCTATACTAAATTAAACGAATAATACATAACTATCCATTGATAATGGATGGCTCACCCGATTCTCTACGAATTTTTTTCCCCACTTATAGGTACAGTAACGTATCCCACAAGTGGGTAATAACATTACCGTTCGTTTGATATATCGCGTGCAAGTGGATCGGCATAGACGGTGGGGACTGCCGATGAAGTGACATACGCCAGCCCAATCTATACATACATTTTCTATACACACATACGTAGATCCAGCTATATAAAAATTCTTTTGAATCACGAGCTCGACACCCTCAATCTGAAGGTCTTCTCTTTGAACGCCCTCACAGGTAACGCTAAAATCCATGTAAACCTGCGTAAATCTATGTGAGTTTGTTGCCCAAAGGATTGGATTAGCGTCGATCCTGATTTTGGGAAAAAGTTCATCTGGATCTTGATTGTTACTGCACAAACCCTCATTTTTTCCCCTTTCGCTGTTTATCTAATTGATGATTGATATTCCGTCTTCTGGAAATGAATAAAAATCCGATAATTGGTTTACCTAGATTGTTTTAGCTGTCAGCTGTCTATATTCTGGAAATGGGTAACCCTAATTTTTGCTTTTTTAAATAGTTTTTCATTTTGGGGGAAATTATTTTAGATTTAATTGTTCTGTTATTGGCAATTGTATCTGAGCTGCATGATTGCGAATCAAACTCAGATAGATTGCCGATGAAAATTTGTTATGACGTTTTTCTGCTCTTTTTAAAATTAGATACTTTTAATTGTGTTTGATTCTCAGATGAATGCTGTTTGTTGTTCTGATATGTGGATGGGTAGGATGTCAACCCCGTCTCGGAAGAGACTTATGAGGGATTTCAAGAGGTTGCAGCAGGATCCCCCTGCGGGTATTAGTGGTGCCCCTCAAGACAATAATATTATGCTTTGGAATGCTGTCATATTCGGGTGAGATTCAAAGATACTGATGTTCATTTACCACACTTTGTCTTCTCGTAGTTCATTGTTGTAATTTGTTTGCTCTATCTCAATGTACTTTTCATTGTGATTTTTAAGTATGGCTGGATAACTTGTTATATGGTTTCTTTCTGGTGTGCATTTGCAGTCCTGATGATACACCTTGGGATGGAGGTGAGTCCTCTTGCTATAGAATTTCTTTATCACTCGTGTTCACGTCTTTTGCTGTTTTGTTTGCATTAGATTCAGTGTTTTTTTTTATATTTTTTATTATATGAAACATGCTTCTCATCGCCTGCTTGTCCTTGCATAATTTGCTGGGTAGATAGTCCTTGTGCAACACGAAACCATTATTTTCTTTCTTGTATTTCCAAGATAATAAGCACTGATAAGACTTAACAATTGCTGATTTCTCATTTCCTAAATGAATCTTATGGTCCTAAATGCTCTAATATTTATCAGATGGCATAGAATCAAACAGCAGATAATGCAAATAGTTTTTGATTTTTACACTTTAAAATTTGTGAAATATTCTGGTAGTGGTTCATACTACAGGGCCCTATAGTTTTAACTCGGAGAATGGTCAATGCATTGGCTGCTTGACCAACTCCTGGCTCTTTATTGATAATTCCTTGAAGTATATTACAACATATTCAAATTTCAATGAACAGGAAAATGGTACCAAGCGGCTTCTCATGATTCGCATGAATTCAGATAGTTCAGTCTTATCCTTTTGCTGTTTAGCTGTGGTGATTATAGTGCATAGGTAGACTATTTGGTTTTTTATTAAGTGGTTGCCAATGGAAAATGCTTGGTTTACCTTGTTTCAGATTAATTTTGTGGAAGATAGGACTTCATTAATTACTTGTGGTGCAAGGTTGAGTTTCATTAGTAAGTAACTGCATAATGTTGTGGCGATTTTCGGATTTTGTGGCTGCGGGTATAATACATGAGTAGAAAGATTCACGGAACAGTGTAGTCTCTGTCTATATTATTGAAATACTCCATCCGTTCCATGAAGACAGGCCTACGTTCTTTTCACTGACCCAAGTTATAGTTGACTTGCCTTGTTGAAGGGGCATCTTCATTATGTAAATTCTACTTCTACACTTATGCTTGTGTTTGGGTAGCCCCCCCACCCAAAAAAAAATTTGGATAGTGGTGATGATGATGATGAAATATGTGGAAAATAGTGAGTAGTAACTTTGACACTGTTGGTTGAATTTAAAATTCGATGTTGAGTAATTAGTAGAAGTTAACATTTCGCCTGAAAAAGTCTAAACAAACAGAGGCTATATTAGTTAAAAATTTCTTAGTGTGAGTGAATACGAGAGTTTCATCACAGGATGGAGGACGTAATAGGAATCAATGCATGATTGTTGGATTGGTTGGATATACTTATATAATTGAAACCTTGACTTCTTACAGTTATAAGGTAAAGAAACATCAACCACGGTAAGCACATACATAATTATTACTTGGTATACTTACCAAGTTAGACTGTTGAGTTATATTTGCATTTGTTTAAAAAGAAGGGGGAAGAATTATAAAATCGGAATTATTTTAGTACATTCAGATATTTCACACAGTGTGGGCAGCTTCCCCCGCTATCCCCAGACCAGCCAGTAAAAACATCCATGCTTCTCATTTCTCAACTAGTCTCTCGACTGATTGTGGATATGGAAAGTGTATATGAACAATTGCTATGATCAAATGATACAACAAATAAAAGGAGTTGAAGTGCTGTGTAGGATGATGTACAGACATGGATGCTCTAACTAGTGATAGGGCTTCATGTCCGTGTCCAACGAGTGTTGGGTTGTTGTGACCTCAACAATGCTCGGATGCTGAATAACATACTTGCTATTATTCCCATTTGTTATATATCTTTTAAATTGCTGACAATGAATGGATATACTTTAGAAAATATGCTTTAGAAACACCTCTCCAGCAATTGTCAGTCATGTCTTGAGGCATGTTTGATAAGAAAAAAAATTAGAAAATAATGATATGTTGAATGCATTTAAATATCCAAAGAATTTGAATTAAGTATTTAAGTGTACGTGTCAGTGTTCTAGTTTTTTCAAGGAAAAAAAAAATAATAATGATAAAATCACATGTTCATATTGTTGTCGTGCTTATGCAGGATAAACAAGAGCATCATACTTACCTGAGTCCTTGAACCAAATAGTTAAACCTTCCCCATAATTATGTTTTATAGAACCAAAACTGCTATAGGCTAGAGATAATTATTTACGTAAAAGAATATTTGAATCAAAAGCATGTCTCAGTGTGAGATTTTAATTTCCTAACTCCTTCCATATCTATGAGAACGATACATGATGTTGATAAAGAAGGAGATATACTGAACAAGGCATGATATTCTATTGACAGTTTTGGAATTCCATTCCACCCTCAAAAGACATCACGTGTAAGGCTTAGTATCTAGCTGTAATTTTGGGTTGTAGTACACCCACAAACCAAAGCTGTTGAAGGGGGTAAAAAATGTTGATATAAGCAGATGGCCATTTAGCTCTAACAGAGCTAGTTCGTGTGTTTGTGTGTGCTTTCCAGTCTGTAAATCATATTCAGAAAGGTTTGGTATCTCATTCCTAGCACAAAAGAATTGCAAGCTATTTACATCAAGAAGACATTCTTAATCTTTTGAAGTGTGATGTTTTCTTTTGTTTCTTAAAGCAGCATTTTGTTTTTTATTTTTTCTATTATAATGTTGTTTCTACACAAACATCATAAAATATGTTTGAGTATGTCAGGTACGTTCAAGTTAACACTTCAGTTCACTGAAGATTACCCAAACAAGCCTCCAACAGTGCGATTCGTTTCGCGGATGTTCCATCCCAATAGTAAGATCTATACACCCCAATTTATGCAGTTAAAACTCAGTTTTTAAAATAACTCATAGCTTAAATGAGCTTTTGCCTTCCAAAGATTTCCACGGGCGGAAACTTACGTGTAGCTAAATGTGATTTTTGACTCGGAATTTTATCTCTTGGTCAGTTTATGCCGATGGCAGTATATGTTTGGATATCCTTCAAAATCAGTGGAGTCCCATATATGATGTTGCGGCCATTCTTACTTCGATCCAGGTATATTCCTATAATTGACTTTAGCATGTGATTTACTGCTCCATTGGAGATATAAATTAGCCACTTTCTGTGGAGATCACGATGCTTATTTTTCTATAACATTTAGTGTTTCTTTGCCACAACTTATTTGAAAATCATTTTTCCTCTTAACACACTACCGGCCACACATTCTCCTAATAAAACAGTTTTGTACAGGACCTATTAACTCTTTCCTAATTCTTAATCACACTTCCTCCGAATAATCATAATTCATAAACTGAAAATTCACTGTTTTCTTCAAAAGAAGGTTCCAAATTCTATACCGGAAACAATTAATAGATAGCTAGAAAGGATGTTACAAAGGATAGTTACGTCGAGTGAAGTTTATATGTAATATTTGAAGATCTAAAGGATGAAATGGTGAAAGGTAGGAATTGCCGCTACTAGAAGACACACCACACAGAGAATAGCAGACGCCGTTTTTAATTAATGTTACTGTTACTATGGTTTCTTTAAGACCAGTTTGTGTGTTTATTTAATGGCATGCCATTTATTGTTGTTGCAGTCTTTGTTGTGTGATCCAAACCCAAATTCTCCTGCGAATTCTGAAGCTGCTCGGATGTTCAGTGAAAACAAGCGAGAATACAATCGCAGGGTTAGGGAGATAGTGGAGCAGAGTTGGACTGCTGATTGACCCTCGACCTCGATGCTTAGCAGCAGTTGAAGACTCTGAATGAGCTTGAAAACCTGTTTACTTATAAGTAAAATGTATCAATGAACCAACTTTTGACTTGGATGCAAAGTTCAAGAATTCCTGTTATAGCTTATAATCTCGAAGACATTGAGTTGTGCCTTGTCATGTAATATTAGATTGTTGTGCATTCATTTTCCTTCAACACAGAATCTATTGTTTATTTTTCAGTGTGTTTATATATATATATATATATGAGCAGTTCAAATTGGAGCAAAGGTACTGATGGATTGTAATGAAAAGTTCATAATGATACACCATTGAACTTGGTATTTTCTCTACGCGTAAAGTTTAGTTAAATTTGATCCTTTATATGTGTAATGTGATGAGCATTTTTATGGTCAATGCTACTTTATAATTGGTACACAGTATTATACCGGTGCCTCACTGTTGTCGGCTTGTCGCTCAAATTTTTCATAGCAGTTTAAGGAAGTGAGTAAGATAATTAGTCAAATTGGAGTATAGGTATCTAGCAGATGGACTTGGTGAGTTTGATGAGTACGGAACTTGGCATTCCCCACCTATACCTGAGGATTTATATTATTTAGTTAATTGTGACTCTTTATATGTAGATCATCAGAATTTAACAGTCAAGTCTTGGATACTTGGTGCCCTAGGAGTATGAACTTTTCTGGATTTGAGAAAGGGTATATTGGAAATAACTATGAGCATATAAGTTCATGACTTTCTTTCACTAAATACAATTCAATATAACTTATAAATCTGTAATGGTTGAGAACATTAACTCAGTCCCAAAACAAAGACAACAAAATTACCAAATTCACACGTAAAACCTTTGTAATGTAATGTGAATGAAGAGGCTCCAACTAAAACCATGAAGACCACACCAAAGAATACTCGGTAAACTATAAACACTGTGTAGGATATAGGATGTAGTTTAAACATCAGTCAAACCGATCTGTCCGTCTGAGAAGCAGCCTACAAAGGAAGGTGCAAAGTTACACACTAACAAATCTAACTAAGCAAGAAACAAAAATTGCACCGAAATTTCAAAAGAATTATGTCTGAAATCAAAAATCAGGATCATTTATGATTACCAAACTAATCCAGTTTCTTAGAATAGATTACAGCCTAGCAGAAATCTTTACCATGTTGTTCTCTTTGTTTTCTTGAATTGATCCCTCCGGTGGAGCCTTAAGAAGATCTGCAACAGTACAAGGTAAGGTTAATCAGAAGAAGCAAATTATTCATGTAAATGAGAATTGCCCCACTTTACCTTCTCCAACAGCAGATTTCTTCACCTGGTTCATCACCTTCCCCTTTTTACCAACATCTTGCTTCATTGGTTTCCAAGATTTCTTCTGGGTGCTGCGATTTTGAACTTCTGAAGCAGACTTAGCACTTGTGACATTCTTGTTCTTGTTCACTAATCGTCTGCTCCTCTTCACAGAGTCATTCACTTGAGCTGATTCTTTTTCCGGTTTTTTAACTTGGCAAGCTATATCCAACGCCTTCGTTTTTCTCTTTTCAGCATCCGTTACAGAAGGAGACGATCTAGCATCTCCATCAGACAAGTTATTTCCCTCTCCGGGCATTTGAGAACCCATATCAGAAACATTTGACTGCTCAAATTTCTCCGATATTTCATAGCTCTCATACAGTTCTTTCACAGTTTCTTCAAGTTTGCAGAGGTTATGGGATTGCACATACAATTTTAGCTCGTCCTTCAATCGCTGCATAGGCTGAGTACAAAGTTTGAAGCAATTAATGCACATTTAATAATCTCCTTTGAACCTCAAATTGATGGAAAAATGAATACCTCAGATCCAGCTTCTAAGGCAAGTTTAAAGAAACCTAATGATATCGAATGCTTAGCGGCAGATTCAGAGAGCTTAATCTGCGACAGCCAATAAGATGCTGATGATAGAACACTGAATCTCTTTCGACTTGACTGCATATCACTGGTTTTTTCTTGTTTTCCAGCTGATCTCCTGGCCCTTGTCTCAGGAATTGGGGCGATGTTTCCTATAGTTCTTGAAGCAGCGGTTGGAGTTGGCTTGGAAGGAACAGACAGCCTTCTTGGTGGCTTGGAAGCCTTCTTTTCAGATAGTTCAAGAACACTAACACTCTTGCTCACATTTGATCCAAGCTTTCCCCTAAGCATATACACCAGCAAAATCTTAATTTTGTGCAATTAAGCACTTGTTTGGTACAATCTGTTAAAAAAAAAAAAAAATCCATTTTTCAATTTTCTCGCGTACCACTCATCATCTCGTTGATTTGACAATTGAATATATTTTTTAAATATTTTCCTCTGTTCACAACCACACATCCAAAAAAGCATTCTTCCAGTGATCTCTATCAAACATATTGATACCCTAAATCTAGTATCAACTATCCAATTTGGGGGTGGTGGACACCACAAATTGCAGAACAATAAGAACCGAAATACAATTTTTTTTTCTTATCAGGATATTACATATGCATTCAAAATACTGTACTTGTAAATATACAGAAAGCAATAGAAGATAAACAGAGTGAACCATAAGTACCTCTTCTGAGCTGATGAGTTTGTGGAATCAACAAGAGGTGGCTTCTCTTCATTGGGTTTGGTGGCCGATCGAAGTGGATACCGCAGAAGCCTTGAAGTTGATTTGCCTGCATTCACATCGCAGCCGAAAAAGAAGATCTCCATCAATTGGAACATATATGACCTGATTACATACTATATACAACTAGATTAAGCTTCATTTTCATCGTCATTATCAACGTCAAGTGCGATCTAATAATCTATGGCGACTTAAGGTTTACCAGATGCAGTAGATTGATCTTTGGCAGCAGAATCGCCCATAGCTAAAGAGATTTGGGAGAATAAACGAATGAGAAGATGAAGAAAGAAAATCAGAGAGATTTGTATATTTATAGCGGGAAAAGTCTCAAAGCAAAGTGAGTGCGTGGAATATTAATTTGGAACGGCTATCTGGATTTGGGTCCCACAATTAGCGAAAGCGCTCTCATTAATTACACTTTCGAATTTCGAAATTCAAATTGCTTAAGCTGCTTTTGTCACTATTTCAATACCCGTTCGAATTTGCTACTCCAATTGGTACAGTTAGGTTATAAATTAGCGTTGGAAGAGATTTTATCCTCCCCAGCAAAACATAGTCCTCCGGGCCCCATTGCATTCAAGGGTTGTGAGAAACCCAGCGTTAAGTTTATAACATTTTCGCCAGTTGGAAAATTTGCAATCCGGATAAAAAATCGGTGATGATCACCGAGCAGTGATGATGTGATATTAATTCAATTGTCATTCTAAATTCTACATTTAAGATAACATTTAAGATGACAAATCACTTGTTTCCAATTAATTATCATCGATATTGGTGAGCTATCATAATAAATATTATTATTCGAATTACATAAATAAGAAAAGATGCAAATCTATCTTTGCTTTGTAAATAATATAAATTAAAGAGAATTCATATCATCTAATTTCATTCTATTTTGTTCTTCTAATCAATGTCGTGTTGTAAACCCTTTGTTTACTTGCTATCTCCATTCTCATTGTGCTTGTCATGAAGGTACAAGTGATTATGCAACCAAACCTCTTTGTTTTAACTTTTAAAGCGAAAAGTGGTACATCCCCAGCCCCAAACTGTTGGTGTTGTTCGAAAAATTCTATATTTAAAAAAAAGTGCTATACAAACTCTCTGGCCAATTGACACATAAGAAACATGTTGGCACAATTGTGCTATTTATAAACAATGATGCGGCATTAATTAATTAGTTAGTTATTTTACATTTTACATTTAAGACAACATTTAAAATACCAAATTAATTAATTATTGTCCATTAATTATTATATTAACAATGACGGTTAAGTACCCTAAAAAAAATGACGGTTATAAAGTCGTCATTGTAAGTATCATAATTCAAATTATGCATATATAGATGAAGATTAATTTGAAAATCTATCCCAAGATTACAGAAATGAGAGGATTTAAAAATCTATATTGGGTTTCCAAACGAACACGGATGTCGTCTAAACCCAAAAACAATAAGAAATTTATTGTGTGAATTTTGACCAGGCTGTCAAAATGTATATGATTTATATATTAATTAGAGATTAATAACATGGACAATTTATTTTTTCAAATGGGTAGCAGTGATGTTCAACTTGAACACGAAACCTCTGGTACCATATTGAACTATTTAGTCTAAAAGTTTTAAGGTGTTAGATTGGTCCAAATATATATGTTTAAATATGTCTCTTCATGTATTCATGAATAGCTGAATTTTTTATTTTATTTTATTTTTTTCAAACAAAAAGCTATCATGTGGACAATTTATTTGAATGAATCGCGATGAAATTTGAACACATGCAAGACCGATCTCCTTACTCTAATAACATGTTGAATCACTTGATCTGAAAACTTGTGGTTCAACATACGCAGTATATATGTGGTGCAACCTAGCTAGTATAAGAAGCCATTAAGTTCCAATCAGCAACCGATTAAAACTCACAATGAGCGTACAAATTTTTTGAAAAAGTTCTTATCTACTTCACGTGAAACTTTTCTAGTAAAAATTACCAATAAAAAACTAGGTAATTGACGCACTATTGGTGGGAAGTCAGTTGTCGGGCCTGTAAATCGACGATTGGTCCCATTCAACATTTGTCAAAACCAATATTTGACAAAAAAGTTCAACAACAATTATTTGGTAATACTGATTTTAAGGTATTGTTCTATCCAGGATAATTTTTATCTCACACCATTCTCTCTCCTCTTTTCAACCACATACACACTTTTCAATATAATATTAACAACATATTTTATACGGAATACCGCGCAAATAACTTTTATCCCCAATCAAACAACCCCTAGTTTTCAAAATAACAATTAAATGACGTGACATATAATAAAAAATTCTAGAACATATTGCAAGAGATTTCAAAATTCCTATCCCAGAGTTTTGTATATACTAGGATGAAGATTTGTAGAAATCTATCCCATGATTTTTTTTAATGTAAATCTATCGCAAGAGTTAAGTAATAAAAAAGGTTTTAGATTTTATTGGATCTATAAATTATTAAGAATTAATTCATGTTGTGTGATCCATTCTAATTTCATTCTTCTCCGAATCAATGGCGTATTGTAAAACACTTGTTTATTTCACTATCTCCACTCTCGTGGTTCTTGTCATGTGCACTCCTCATGAAGGTAAGCCGGCTTTATCCATTTTCAAATCACCTTGATATGATCTCATGCATTACAAAATTTTACAATATAGTCCAAGCGAGTTCTGATATACTGAAAATCCTAAGCAAAACTTGATATTTGGAACATAGTTTTCCATGAATTCGATATTTAAATTAAGTGCCCTAATCGCAAAACTCTCCTAACCTCAGTTTTGGCTCTAGTCTTGTTATTTGATATAGTATATTATATATCAGATTACACGAACTCAGTCTAGATTAGCTGTTTCGAATCTTGTCCAAACTGTTCCATCGAATGAAAACATGCCACATACGTAACTGATTGTTAGCGTGTTTGGCAAGTATTTTAAAGTGTTTTAAAGTTTTTTGACGTAAACGAGGAGAAAAAATGAGTGGAGTTTAATGGTTGAGATATGTGGATGTGATGAGATATGTGGATGTGATTAATTTAGGAGAGAGAAAAAAGTTTAAAAAGGTTTTAAAAACACTTTTAAAGTGCTCACGAACAGGCCCTATATTAAATCAATGATGTGACATGAATTTATTGGCAGTGACAGTCAATGGAACAGGATTTAAAATAGTAGATCTGAAGTGGAAATAAACTAGTCAAAATTAATATCAATAATATGGTTTTTGTTTTGAACAAAAGCAGGTGGAAATGACGTAACGAGAGATTCAAAAATCCCAATATATGGTTGTATAAGGCCATCTCTGGAGATGTGGATTGTAGATGATGTGGAGGAGAGAGATAGAAAGAAAGTGATTATTTTATTTAAAAGTGAATAGGAAGAAATGTAGGGAAAAAAAGCGGAAAAATGAAAAAGTATGAGAGAGATAGAGATAAATTCAAAAATAATAATAAAATAATAGTGGAATAATTCTAGACGGGGGTCCAAATCTAGACGGGACACGGGTATCTATGAAGAAAAAGTGAATGAAAAGTGGGATAATTAATAAAAAAGTGATGAAAAAAAAGAAAAAGAAAAGCCACATGTGTAAAATCCGGGACCCACTTACACCTCTTGTTCCTATCTCTCTCCTCTCTCTCTCCTGACACGGCACTGTAGATGGGGGCAATGGACTGCCCCCATTGGAGATGGCCTAAGTTCTAAATGTGGTCCACTAGTGCCAAGTTGCTGGTGTTGCGTTGGAATACACCTTGTTGGATGCACAGTTACTGAGTATATGTGCAACCAGTACTGCCCTTTTACCTGGTTGCATCCACCCCCACCCCCGCCTTCGCCGTGACTTTTTCTCTATTTGGATCTTTTTGTCCGTGCGGTGCGCACTATATACTTCGATACTACATTCAATTCAAATAATAAATAAAACTAATCCTTTTATATCTGTTTTATTATTACTTTTAAATATGATTCGAATCGAGAAGTTGATAAAGCTTAGTTTTGAGTTTTTAATACTTGGTTTTATAGAAATAAACATGCCCTCATTTTCTCATGTAGCTTCTAAACTCAAATTAAAATGCTCTAAACAATTTCGTTCTTAATTAGTAACTCATAGATTTGAAAATCAACTCAATTGAATTCATGTTATTTTATCTTATCACATGTTGTATGCTTCAAATATTGTAACTCACGGGGTTGGTGCATGCGATTAAGTGGGTTAGAAACTTGGGGTTGAAGAAAGTTATTTTTGAGATGGACGCACAAATGGTTGTAGTGGTTGTTAGGAGAAACGATGTCGACATCTCGGAATTTGGCTCGTTGGTTTTGGAGTGTAAGAACCTGCTTAGTTTGGAGGATGGGTTTTCGATCCAATATGTGCAAAGGAAAGCTAACGCCGTCGCCCATATCCTTGCTAGGGAGGCGCGTTTTCAAGCTAGTCCAATAACATTTTTTGATGTACCTAATTTCATTGTCAATTACTTGAACTTCTATTGTAAAATTATTCACTAATAGTAAGTTTCATTCAAAAAAAAAAATTGTAACTCAACAACTTCTATGCTTTCAATTAACGTCCCGACTTTTGTTTTAAAAAAAGTACTAGTATATTTTACTAAGCATTTACTTTGAATCTAAGGAGGGTGTTCTCAACATAGAATTTCATGGAATTCAGAAATCCATATAATTCCAGGAGTTCTCAATTTAGAATTCTGTGGATTCTATACAAATCAGTGTTCTTAATTTGGAATTCTGTGAATTCCATAAAAATCTAGGGTTCTCAATTGCTCATGGAATCCTATGGATTTCATTAAATTGTGGAATTCTATGGATTTTTATGGATTTTTAAGTTAAAAATACACTAACCAAATTCTTCCCAAAATCCCACCTCCCACCCTCGGATTCTCATGGAATTCATGAATTTTCATTTTTTCTCTAAAAAGTCTTTTAGACCTACATAATCAGCTAAATTATAATCATAAATTGAAAAAATATATTTTGCATTACCATTATAATTTCAAAACAGTTGCACCATAATTATCTTCTGCAAATATACAAATATATATATATATATATATATATATATATATATATATATATAAAATAACAATAACACATATTTATTTATTGTTCATTGCTCTAATTTTTGAAAAATTATATAATATCCAATCCATAAAAATGAAATTTAATGGATGAGATGCAATATAATTAATATTGATAATTTCATAATTGTTAGTAAATAAAATTATTAGTAAGTCTAAATAAACTGAAACTTGTGATTTTTCATACGTCGCTCAACTTTTAATGGCCTTTTTTTTTTTACTTTTTTCTTTTGTTTTTTTTTTTTTTATTTTTATGATCTAGTAACAACCATCCAAAGGAACTTTCCAACCCCTTGATTATTCTACTCTAATGGTGAAAAAAATATATAACAAATTCCATTAAAATCCATGAAAATCTAAATTCAGTGACATAGAATTCCATAAGAATGTAAAGGATTCTATAGAATTCTATTAAAATCCATGAAATTCTATAAAGCCACAAAAATTCATATAATTCCATATTGAGAACACCCTCCTAAATATCTAATGATAAAATTGAAAAACTATTGCCATTAAAGAATATAATATACATACGGGCACACACATCTCACTAATAGATTTGGAGACGTCACAGACAAAAAAGTCACAAAACAACAAAAAAATCACGTGCAAATTAAAAAAGGGCAAAAATACATATTTAAAAAGGACGGATAGTTTAAAAAGAAAAGTCAAAATGGGCATAAACGGGAAAAAAATGTGACAATGCTTTAAGGAAAATAACAAGCAAGTTTGAAAAGTCACAAAAACAATAAAAAAGTTGCACATAAAAAAGCAAGGAAAAGTCACAAACATATTAAAAAGTCACAAATAATTAAAAAAAAGCGACAACACAAGTTTAAAAGTAAAAGTCATACACAAAAAATCACAAAAAATACACATATTTTATAAATGTAACAAATGTTAAAAGGTGACAAAGTGCATTTAAAAAAGACACATCCAAAAAAGTCACAAAAGAGAAAAAATTTTGGTAAAGCTGTGTGCGCGATGGTGCAGGCAAAATCTGGAAATCGCACAGATTTTGCCTGCTTAATCATACAAGCAAAATCTATGTGACCGCTCAGGTGTCTCGTGTGCTAGGGTATTTTTCCAAAACCAAAAGTTTAATGAGGTATATATGTAGCCTAATTTTCCCTTTTGAAAATCGCATCTCTAAATAATTAACTAGACTCATGCTATTTACAAATAGAGTGATGACAAGTAAGCTGTGATGCGATATTAGCTAATTTTTCATCTTAAATTCTATATTTAAAATAGTGTTTAATATGATGAATCAATTGTTGTCAATTCACTATCATATCACCAATCAACGCTTGATAAGCTGGTATAATAAATATCATTATCCAAATTACACAAGGATGAGATTTCAGAAATCTATCCCATGAATCACATAAATAAGAGGAGCTGCAAATCAAATTAAAGAGAATTCATAGCATGCAATTCATTCTAATTTGTTGTCAAGGGTAATGGAGTGCTACAGAGCCTTTGTTTATTTTTCGATCTTCACTCTTGACTGTTCTTGACATAAGCACTCCTCATGAAGGAAGAAACTACTATGCAATAGAGGTTTGCTATGAATCGCAATGTGATCCATTACCAGACTGTTGGTGCTGTTACACATCTCGCACTATTACTGGACTTGGGTCAAGATAAGGAGACGTCTCTGTTTGGATCATTTTGTATGTGGGCTGTGTACTAAGAATGTCTATAAATTTTAATGACAAATCAAAGTGATGAGGTGATTTTCTCGATGATATGTGCATGGTTAAATTAAGAATCTTACAAAAAGTGTAAAAGATAATAATAATTATATAAAGACATAAAAACCGCATAAAAAGAGTGGTTGTTGACTAGCTTTTCCAAAATTATTATTATTATTATTGTTGTTATTATTATTATTGTTATTATTATTTTATTTTATTTTTTAACCGGTATCCATTCAGCTCCAAACCCTTTGTTTTGCACCTATTTTATTTTATTATTATTTATATACCTAAAATTCTTAAATTGGTTTTTTTGACTGAGATTGAGAGTCAAAAACTATTCTATAGAACCGTAGTGCTAGCTCTTTGAAATCAACCTAGAATTATCTACACCACCTCAGTCCATGATTACTTGCTTGGATTAAATCCGAATAAAACACCCAAAAACCCAAATCCTCTATCAATTAAGGTTAGTTCTGAAGATTGGTGAGGAAGCTAGAGTTCCAACTAGAGAAGAATGAGGTACTTCAGTTGGCAGATTCAGTTGGGAAAAAAAGAACTAGAGTTGCCAATGGGTATGGGTCGCATAACGAGGTTTGCAATTAGGACGAACACATAAAGAGTCTTGAAATCCTAGAAAACATAGGAAAAGTGCAAAAAGACCAAAATGGACCAAAAATAAAAACAAATTGATAAAAATAGCGGTTAACTTAAAAAAAAAAATTGGGTTTCCCATCGAACTTGGATGCCGAGCTCTAAAACAATAAATTTATATGATTTATATATCAGAGGTATTAACTATTGAGATACAAATATCCCACATTGAAAAATTACTAAAGATAGTACTGATTAATTAAGGGTTTGGATTATTCCCCTAAATAGAGTAACCTTTTTAAGGTGGAATCCAAAACCTTGATATGATATTAGAGCCATAAGTATTCAAATGAGTCAACACGCTCCTAAGATTTTCCAATTGCCCTCTCACTTCCTCAAGCATTGCGCTCCTTTTCATATGTTCTAACGAGTCACCATCTTGAGGGGTACTGAGATACAAATATCTCACATTGAGAAAATGCTAAACATAGTACTAATTAATAAGGGTTTGAACTATTCCCTTTAATGGGTTAACTTTTTAAAGTTGAACCCAAACTTTGACACTAATTAACATGGATAATTTATTTAAATGGATAGTAGTGAGATTCAAATTCAGGACCTTTATTTGTTCTAATACCATATTGAATTATTTGATCTAAAAACTTTAAGGTGTTAGATTGATCCAAATGTATATGTTCAATATGTCTCTTCATGTGTACATGACAGTTATTTTTCCAATAAAAAATTAACTCGTTGAAAATTTATTAAAATTAGTGGCAGCGAAATTGGAACTAAAAATCACTCCTTATTCTGATATACCATGCTGAATTACTTGATTTAAAAACTTGTCCTGTCAAAAAACAAAAAAAAAACACTTGTGATTCAACACATAGCATGTGGTTTAATATATTATGAGACATCATTAAACTCCAATGAGCAATAGATCCGACCCTCCCGCAAAGGGCCTGCCCGCATTCGTAGTAACCCATGGTATTAGAGCCTTGCACTGCTGGAAACCTTTATCTGCTCTAATACCATATTGAATTATTTGATCTAAAAACTTTAAGGTGTTAGATTGATCCAAATGTATATGTTCAATATGTCTCTTCATGTGTACATGATGCCAGTTATTTTCAATAAAAATTAACTCGTTGAAAATTTATTAAAATTAGTGGCAGCGAAATTGGAACTAAAAATCACTCCTTATTCTGATATACCATGCTGAATTACTTGATTTAAAAACTTGTCCTGTCAAAAAAAAAAACACTTGTGATTCAACACATAGCATGTGGTTTAATATATTATGAGACATCATTAAACTCCAATGAGCAATAGATCCGACCCTCCCCCAAAGGGCCCGCCCGCATTCGTAGTAACCCATGGTATTAGAGCCTTGCACTGCTGGAAACCTTTATTTGCTCTAATACCATATTGAATTATTTGATCTAAAAACTTTAAGGTGTTAGATTGATCCAAATGTATATGTTCAATATGTCTCTTCATGTGTACATGACAGTTATTTTTCCAATAAAAAATTAACTCGTTGAAAATTTATTAAAATTAGTGGCAGCGAAATTGGAACTAAAAATCACTCCTTATTCTGATATACCATGCTGAATTACTTGATTTAAAAACTTGTCCTGTCAAAAAAAAAAAAAACACTTGTGATTCAACACATAGCATGTGGTTTAATATATTATGAGACATCATTAAACTCCAATGAGCAATAGATCCGACCCTCCCGCAAAGGGCCCGCCCGCATTCGTAGTAACCCATGGTATTAGAGCCTTGCACTGCTGGAACGGGGTGCGACTTGCACAGTGAAACTTGTTCACCCTCTAAAATTTTATAACCGACCATCGGTTCAGGTCAACATTCGTGAAAATGACAAGGAAAATAAAAAAAAATAACAACAATTAAACGACATATATAATAATTGTTATGAATATAATAATAATATTAATATAATATAATTAATGAGGGAAGTGAGGGAAATAAATTATTATATTTTATTTATGTGAATGACTATTATACCCTTGATGAAATTATGTAATTACGATTGTGCCATTCGAAGTTTCCCTATAAATAGAGTTTCAGTTATTAATGAAATTCATTCCTGTGAATTCCTTATAATTCATTCTCTCTATTATTTCTATACTTTTATAACACGTTATCAGCACGAGTCTCTAACCCTTTGAGTAATATGAAAGAAGTATGCTCTACAGTTGCATCTTATAGATGATCTTCTGTATCAGAAACTGGATTATTACCAATGAATTAATTTATTAGCAGACTATCTGTAATTATTTTGTCATCAGAGTCGTATAGCCATCAAATACTCAAATAATACGTGCAAATAATACATACAATAATTCCTTCCTATCTCTAACTTTTGTCTATCTCTTTCTCTCACCTTGTTTCTCTCTCTCTCTCTCTCTATCTCTCTATCACACACACACAAAGAGACATACTGCCACCAGGTTTTAGGTTTTATCCAAGCGATGAAGAGCTTGTTTGCAAAATGAACAACTTCTTAAAGGAAAGTAAGCTAGGATGATCTGCCATAACGGTCTATTCTTCTCTCTCTAGTTTTCATGATATATACATATACACATCATATACTCATGAACGCATAACAGAGCATTATCATATATTTGATATTTAAATCTATCTTTTCTTTGGATTGATCACTTAAATTATTTTGAAAAACAATATTCTAAAACATACACAAGTTGCCATCTATGCACAGACTTTGATGATGTGTAGTGTTTTCTAAAGTCTTTATTTCCTAGCAGAATAATAATTGAACTTTAATTCAAAGAATAAAAAATAATAAATTAGTGCTTTTGAAATCAACACGTAATCAACAAAGTTGGCATCTTTGCACTATTTATCTTATTTTTTTATTTGTTAATTGTCATTATTATGAATTATGTGATATGATTAATGCCTGATTGTTCTTTGATAATTGTGTAACTAATTTTATTATTTGACAAGTGGTTTAGTTAGTTTTGATGGCTCAATTATCATCACTCCTGCATTGAAGATATGAATATATGGAATGATTCGAGAAAGAGAAAAAGGTAAATCATATTATTTTATAATATAATAATATATTAAATTATAACATTCGTTTTCTCGAGATATAAGGAGCATACATTATCAAAATCAAATTTTCTCGACTTCATTATACTCGATTTAACGAGATCTTCAATTTGACACAAATATTGATAATATAACAGTTCATTTTGAAATATATCAAAATTTATAAAGTAGTATCCAAACTTTGAAAAATTAAAAGATGGTCATTGAACTTGTGAATATTTACGTATTAATCCTTATACTATTAAAATTTTATAAAGAAATATGTGTAGCGCCACGCACTTTCAGCGGCGCTATGCACAGCTAATAGCGGTTGGCGGCGGCAGTATGTATTAATGTTTTATAAAGAAATATGTGTGGCACGCACTTTTGCCAGCAGATCGCCGTGCAGTAGCGGTTGGCGGCAGATATTTCGATTTACGGCTGTTTACTTTGACAATAATTATATTTTGAAGAAATAGTTAGAACAAATTTGATTCTATAGATATTTAAGTCTCGCACTTTATTTATTGCAATTTAAATACTGCAATACCTCCTACCTGATGATGGGTTCAACCATCACTAAACGGAAGATTTTATCTATTTATGCACTTTATATGCTAAGTGAAGAGTAATACCTTCTACTAAGCGGACTCTACTCTGAAGAAGTAGTTAAATGTTATGCAATTTAATTCTTAATTTAAATTCCGTAAATTTATATTTATTGCAATAATTCCCATAAGGTAGGTTCGACCACCTATTGGAGGAAATTTAATTTCTGCAATTTAAATTTACGCACTTTAAATTCCGCATATATTTCCAATGTGGTGAGTTATATCACACGATTGGTATGAATATTTTCAATGTGGTGGGATATACCACACGTTTAGAATACTTATTACAAATGTGGTTGGATTAAACCCCACAATTGGATAACCGATTTATATATGTTCGATATGAATATTCTATTGATATTAAAGAAGGGATTTGAGCAAGTGATGCCAGAATTTACCGTTGTATGTATTGATGAAATGAAATTGCTCAAAGAATCCCATTGTAATAAAAGAGAAAGAAAATATACAGTGGTGAAAAATCTCATTATGAGATTAGTATATTGTAATATGATGAGAAATGCTCTTAAAGAAGCATTTAATAAAGGAATGTTCACTTTCCACGTCTATTGAATATTGATGGAGAAAATTGAGTAAGTGGTATCTGAAGTTACCATTGGATAAATAAAATGCTCAATAGATCCCATGTTGATATATCAAAGAAAATATATCGCATGGAGAGATTATATGAAGTAATCTCATCGATGATATGAGATTGTATTAATATGAGAATAAAATGCTCTTGAAGAAGCATAATCACTAGATTTCTGTATTTGAATAAAGCCAATATGATATTATTATTATTACTCAAGAAGAAGTACAAAACAGTCGAAGTGGAACATATTGAGAATATCAAAGATGGCAATAGACACTCGAAAATATAAAAATGCGAAAAGAAAATACATATTGAACCCATAAATGAAGGGTGCGTTTCGAGAGTATAAATACTCCATAATTCTGCCACCCTCAACATCAGGGTTCATAATGAGATATTTAAAGGATCCGAATTTCTTTTTCGCTTGACACGATGATGCATGGCCAAGCGGACTGGGCTTCCACATTCTTGAACATATGCATGAAATTTGATAAGTAGTTCATCAACGGTACTAGCGAAATAAGTATTTTTCGCTAAATGAGAGATAAACTTATTATCTACACTCGATCTAGAACGCTAGTAAGCCATCAAAGAAATTGTTAATATTCAACAAACCTATTGGTTTGACATGAAAGTTCCACTGTGCAGCGAGGCTATATTGAATATTTCCTCCAGTGTGTTGTAGCGCTGGAAGGACAATGAAAGCATCACTATTATTCATCATATACATCATGCGATTGTGGATGGATTGCGCTTGTAGCACCAACCTGCTTTGGACCCATGGTAGAAGCGGCTCCAATTGAGTATTAGATCCAACTAAATGGAAAGGTATTACACTCGAAACTCTTATTCCCCATGATGATGCGGCCATTATAAGTCTAGCTAAAAGTTTGTTGTTGGTTCCTCCATATAGTATATTGATTTCTTGTCTCCCTAACTCTTTTACGAGTCGGTTTGCCATATCCACGTATTGGATATGACCTACCAATTTAGATCCACCAAGAATACATACGGTTTTAATCTGGCGAGGTAAAGGCTGACTTGTATGAGATGATTCTAAAATCTCCATATCCATCTCTACTCCTATCTCTCTTTTTGCACTATACTTTTAATGTATGAATATGAGAGATATATGAATCCTCTATTTAAAGAAAAATTTTCAAACCAATAATTGATTGTACTATTTACTTTTTGATAAATATGAAAGAGAAAAAGGCAGAAAAATTTTAGTGAAATGACATATACCTATCGGTGATTGAAAAATAATATATATATACATATATATATATCTTAAAAATTGAAAAACAATATTTACAATTACAAGAAAAACATTGATCTTCGTTATTACACCGAACTTCCTTACATTAATATGAGAAAATTATTATACTAAATTTTTCTACTAAATTTACAAGCAGGATCTTCTAAAGTAAGTTTTTCAAGACTATAACGTGATTGTTCATCTTTGAATTTGGCCCATAAGGCCATCACTCACCTTATGCGTGTCCACTAGGATGTGTCTCAAGAGCTGTTGAATATCATCCAAAGGCTCCTTTCTCAATCCATCCTTAATGAATGCTATCTTATCTTCTCGGTTACTAGACACGTACCCCTCAGATTTACATCGAGTGTCACATGTCCACCGAGCACATTTGTAGCACCCTCCTAATCTTTTTGCTCTCCGTTTCTTTGAAAAACTACTTTTACCGATACCAGGCATGTATTTAGAAGGAATCGAAACCTCACCAGATAATCGAACCTTTGCTTCAATTAAACATCGAACATCTCTGGGATGCCCTTATTCATTAGCATCCTCAACCTTTCAAGCCTACTTGATAAATCCTTTTTAGGATTTTGATCAGTAGTGATGGATAGTATTTTCGAAGATTTGAGAGCAAATTATCCATTATTATATATGGACCATTATTATGGTGAATACTTGTAAGTGCGGATAATTTATAAGCAGCGTATGAGGTAAGGCTCGCGTTGGAGCGATATTGAAACATGAAGCGTATGTGCTAAGATTCCACGCTTGAGCGGTGATGTGTAATAATGCTACCAAACATGATGGAATATGTCGGTGAGCTATACATATGATGAAAGTAATAAATCATGTTGAGCACTATCTGAGATACTAGTGAAATCGATATAAGAATTTCTTGAACTAAAAGTTCAATAATACTCGTTGCGACCGATGACCATCCCGATTTAAATAATTATTGAAATCAATATTTCAAGTGAAGAATCAAAAGAATTCTTCAATGATTGTTCTCGATAAATGATGAAATCATTACTAGCCAATATTGGAAATAAATTCCAAATATATCTGGAATAAAGGATGAGAAATATGGGCCCACTCATCCTCCATGTGGACTACTAGATATTATGATATGGATCCACTAGATAGTCACATGTGTATATGATTCGTAATTTGAAATTTACGAAATATTTGCTCACGGTATAAGCATGATTTCCAGATTTAATGATAAAGCTAGTAAATGTATATCCCAATACTTGAATAAATCCCTGAAGGATTGAGTATGGGCATACAAGTGGGATATTATGTGGAAAATTATTTAAAGTCCTCCAATAAATTGCCAATATCGAGAATAGAATGCAAACTATATAAATTCTCATATTAAGGCTGAATGATGAGAACATATATGAGTTTTAGTGTTCTAAATTTTCTTAGCATGAGGGGGAGTATTAAATTTGAAAATGATATGTTAAATGCATCATACTATATCCTCACAATTAAAATATGAACTTGAAGTTCAAAGATGTATAAAAGATGCTATGAACAATCACATATATCAGTTAAGATACTTTGATAAGTTAGCACGCCAGAAGCGTTGATATTATGAGATTTCCCCAATCATATATATCGAAGCAAATTATTAAAGATGGTCTTAATAACAGGCATATACTCTTGAAGAGTATATAGACATAACTATATTGTGTAATCCTACAAGAGGATTGATAATGAGATATCTCGATAAGTTATGTCGATATGGGGAAAGAAATAAAATTGAAAGTGTCGACACACTATGAAAAGATAGCGCTACATACTATCAATAATAGTGAGGATATTAAAATCCATCGAAAATGCCGATCTTTGAAATATATGCCCTTATGATTAAAGTGTTCATGTACGGGTTTAAGGAGAAATGAGAATGAAACTCTTGAAGAGGTTTCAAATGTATTATTGTATCAGTGCATGCAACGGCTCAAAATATCTACATTGATATTGTTGAGAAATTCATATGCTGTACTCTTTTCCTTGATTGATGTTTTTGTCCCAAAACGGGGTTTTTCTCAAACAAGGTTTTTAATGAGGCAGCCCAATCTCAACTACTATGAAATCTCCAGAAGAGATTTAGGTATATATCTCGATATAGTGAGAAAATGAGATCGAAGCTGTTGATTGCATATATACACTAAATATAACATGATATTGTATAACATCTAAAATTTCATTCACGTGGAAATGAATGAAGAGTATGAACCAATGTATATGATACTCATACAAATCTATGAAATATTTTGAAATGCTTGCAGCATACTTGTATAAAATACGCGTTGCACTCTTTTTCCCTTGACTGAGGTTTTATCCCATTGGGTTTTCCTAGCAAGGTTTTTAATGAGGCAACATTAAAGGCGTATTCACATGAATAATGTACTCTTTTTCCTTCATTAGGATTTTTCCCACTGGGTTTTTCCTAATAAGGTTTTAACGAGGCATATCCATGGTATATTGAGGACAACAAGAGAAATCGACACAGTGTATCTATTGGATCAAGTTATAATAGAGACAATGCTTTAGATCCAAACAATGATGATATTGAAATCCTTTACCAGAAGTAAGGATATCGGTCCTCAAGATATGAAATCAGATGGAGTATCTGTACTCTTTTTCCTTCGATCAAGTTTTTTCCCACTAGGTTTTCTTGACAAGGTTTTAACGAGGCAGCACGTGAATACTCTTATACCGTTGATAGATATCAGGGGGAGCAATGTTTTGATGAAGCAGTATATAACCACTCCAAGCTATCCTGCAATCGGTTTGGAAGTTTTTTCCCAGGGTTTTTCTCCAAACAAGTTTAGAAGACATTTGTATTAATAGTCATTCAAGGGGGAGTGTTATGAATATAATAATAATATTAATATAATATAATTAATGAGGGAAGTGAGGGAAATAAATTATTATATTTTATTTATGTGAATGACTATTATACCCTTGATGAAATTATGTAATTACGATTGTGCCATTCGAAGTTTCCCTATAAATAGGGCTTCAGTTATTAATGAAATTCATTCCTGTGAATTCCTTATAATTCATTCTCTCTAAATTCTCTCTATTATTTCTATACTTTTATAACAATAATCAAAATTCTAGAACATATTCAGTGAGATTTCAAAAATCCTATCCGTGAGTTATCTCTACAACGATGAAGACTGTAGAAATCTAGCCCACGAATTAGTAAATTACAGTAATAAAAGGAGTTCCAATTTTATATTGGATCTATCAATTGGAGAGAATTCGTGTTATGTAATTCACTCTGATTTCTTCTCCAAATCAATGGCGTATTGTAAAACCATTTTTCATTTTACTATGATCTTCACTCTTATGGTTCTCGCCACGTGCACTCATGAAGGTAAGCCGAGTTTATCCATTTTCAGATCACCTTGTTATAGTCCAGCGGTGTGAGGATGGCGACACATTCCCCCACCAACAGGGGGGACACGTATCGGAAATCCGCCCACATGTGGGCAATGAAGCACCAGTCCACCTTGATATGATCTCATACATTACAAAATGTTACTCCAGTTCACGCCAATTTGACATATTGGGAATCCTATGCAAAACTTGATATTGGAAACAGATTTTTTCTGCAAGTTCAATATTTAAATGCCCTTTTTCTATTAACAAAAAAAAAGGAAGAATTAATTAAGTGCTCTAACGATCACATAACTTGTCTAACCTCAAGTCTGACGACTCAGGGATCTAGTTATTTGATATAATAGATCATATATATGTGACGTGCTTTCGTTGTCTGTGAGATGACGAGATGGGATTTCAAAGAGTAAATCTGAACTTGATATGAACTAATCAAATTAATATCAAATAATAGTGTTTGTCTTTTGAAAAAAAAGTGGAAATGATGTTGGAGTGAGAGATTCAAAAATCCAAATTTTTGGTTGCTTTAGAGTTAAATGCAGTCCAATACCATTTTGCTGGTGTTGCCAAGGATTACGACGTATGGGATGCTATGAGACTAAGGAGGAATGCCAAAAACACTGCCCTTATGCACGTTCATCCGCGCTGCCGTGACTTTTTTTCTCTATTTAGATCGTTTTGTTCATGCCGGGGTGCTCTATAAACCTCGATACATTTAAATAATAAATAAAATTGATCTTTCTATATATTTTATTTTATTATGTTATTATGATTGAAAAGTTGATAAAATTGACTTTTACTTTGTTTCACAATACAAATATGTTGTCACTTTGTTGTGTAGATTAATCTAAACTCAAATTTAAATGCTCTAAACAATTTCGTTTCTAAATCAGTCAAGTTAATTTGGTTGAAACCTCAACAATGCGATGTTGCAGTCAATTAGATTATCTCTAATGTAACAATGTCTATTATGCTTACGCGACAAAAGACATTGACATTACAAAATAATAATAATAATAATAATAATAATAATAATAATAATAATAATAATAATAATAATAGTAGAGAGAGAGAGAGATAAAATGATTGGATAGTAATTTTTAAATTAATAGTAGACATTGTCAAGTATAATCTAGAATTAGACATTGCTCTTGACAATTTATAGCAATTACTGTGCCACATAATAAAATTTTTGCCATTTGTCAAGTTTTTTTCCTTGACATTGTTGAATTGGAGATGATGCATAATCTTGGTCGTACATTGCATCCTTATCAATTACTATGGTTGAAAAATGTACTAGTTGTTATTTTGTGTGTGTGTGTGTATATATATATATATATACATATACACACAAAATAACAATTATTCTTCCATCTAAATTTGATAGGCTTATTTTCATTTTTAGTTTGTCCTAAATTATATGCAAGTTTTCATATTGAGAATCTACTTTATATTTGATTTGACTTAAGTACCCATATTTATTAAGTAGATGGATAGTGTATTTATTTAAAAAAATTACTTTATAAGAGTGTGTTTTAGGAAGATTATAGAAAAAGTGTGCATTTTCAATAATAATAATTGTGTCTTCTTAATTTTTGTAAAAAAAACAAATAAGCCTATGAATTTGGGACGGAGGGAGTAGTACATTTTTCAACCATCGTGCATGTATCCTTTTGAAGAAATCACCATGCATTTATTAATATGAGGGTAAATTTCATGAACAATGATTGAACTTTGAAAATTAATTATTTTCTCTCTATGTTTAGAAAAGTATAAAAATGTCACCAAACTTTCCTTAAAGTCAATGGCCGATCACTCATACTCAACACCCCTTCCCTGCTATTTTGGTAGGCTTGATGCTTTTTTTTCGTCCGTCCTAAAATATATATTATTTTTTTATTAGTATAAATATAACTCTTTCATTTTCAAATCTACCCTCATTTATTATGTATAGTTACTAATAAAAATAAATTGTCATATTTAATATAGGGGTATATTGAGAAATATATAAGTAAAATTTATCTTTCCAACAAATATTAATTTCAAAATTTTAATCTGTGTAAAAATCAAATCATGCCTATTCAAATGGGATGGAGTGAGTATTTAATTCTATATATTAACGGATTGCACCATGTGTTTGACAATATCCCATAACTAACTATACCAATTGCAGGTAAAAAAAAAATTGGTCAAATCAGACAAACAACTACATAAACCATAAAAATAAGATGAAACCATTATTTTGGAAATTGTTGTTTCTAATGGGTTATTCAAGATGGCGTCCATATACATAGATATTTTCTATCAACCCAATTGGTTCTAGTAGACAATATCGATGCGTGACAATTCCTTAATATAATAATTATTGGGTTAACTAGCTAATGCTTGATCATTGACATTAAACAAAGTTTGGCGAGTGTTCAGTTACATTACTTTGGGAGAATTGCGAGCAATTGGTTGTGACTTTGAAATTCATTGAGTGTTGCTTTAATTTTGGAATTACCTCAAGTCAAGGCTCAAGCCCAACAACCAAATGCGTTGAGCCCATCAGTCAGCTCAGTCCAGTAAAAGGCCCACAATCAGCACACTATTTATCATCTAGAAGCTCTAAAGGAGACATGCCAGAATTGAAGAATAATATCAGCAAAAATGATCGTTGCACTCATGCTCCTATCATCCATCTCTGCGTATAGCTTGTTAGGAATTTGTTATCAGGTGTGTAGTAGTTATTGTGCCACGTGTATAGGTTTGTTATAGAATGATTCCTTCATTGCTGTATATATAGGGCTCACACTGAACTGGATAATTAATTCGATTTAGAAAAATGCTTGCTCATCAAGTTTAAATTCCAAAATTCTTGTTCTTAACTTGGTATCAGAGCCTTAATGGCGTCGGCCACTGGTTCATCAACTGCTTCAAACCAGCTCTCTATGAGCTTAACTCATGTACCTTTCGTGAAGCTTGAAAAATGAGAACTATCTTCTCTGGAGGAATGTGATCCTGCCGGTCATCAAAGGTCATAACCTGGAGGATTTCCCACTAGGAACCTCCATCTGCCCACCTCAGTACACCATCTCCACTGGAGATGAAGGTATAGTGGTCAAAACCCCAAATCCTAAATACAGCAAGTGGATCTCCACTGATCAACTGCTGAAGGGATGGCTCTATTCATCCATGACACCTGAGATTGCTGTTAAGGTCATGGGAGCCACCACCTCCTCTGGGCACTAGAAAGCTATCTAGGAAATCTTTGGAGTCGAAAGCAAAGCAAGGATCTTCTTCCTTAGTGGAGAACTTTCTCCTTTGGGCACTAGAAAGCTATCTAGGAAATCTTTGGAGTCGAAAGCAAAGCAAGGATCTTCTTCCTTAGTGGAGAACTTCAGAGGGTAAGAAAAGGTAACAAAACCATAAAGATCTTGCTAGGATTGTGCTCTCTGGACTGGATCAGGATTACATGCCCATTTCTGTGCCTCTTGGCAATATGAAATACATTTCGTTGACTGATCTACAGTCCAGCCCGATGACCTGTAAGAGCCAACTGAATTATATAGATGAGATCAACAATGGAGTATCCAATGTGAACCTGAGTGAGGCTTCAACCAACTTCACTCAAAGGTCTGGAAATACTAGTAACAGAGGAAGATCAAATGCTGGAGGAAAGAACTCTAGAGGAGGCAGAGGCAAGGGCAAAGGAAGGAATGATACCTCAAAGACCCTTTGCCAAATCTGTGGTCTAACTAATTGTAACGCCTCGTCCAGTTCCACGTACACATACGTCATAAATAACGTCATAATCAGAGCGCGCTGTGCACGTGACATAAACATTGGCCACCTTCGGGCCCGTGCACGTCATTCTTTTCGTTTCATAACATTATGGAACTAGACGTGCGTCCGTCATTCATATATATACGAAACCCTAATTTCCTTTCTTTAAAACATATAACGTAAAGCTAGGGTTTCGGTTTTCATTACATACCGCAAGATCTTTTGATTCTTCCCCCACGCACCACATCATAGCATCATGTGACCTTTCGCCCACTCTCCACGCTCAGTACCTTCAACACACATACAACATACGCACATAATGAGTCATCAAGACTCAGTGGATAATAGATGCAATGCAATGCATGTCACACGTTTACTTTGGGCCCCAATTACAAATCATGTGAATACGTGGCGCCGTTCATTCATTAGCTAGGCCTTTTCTTTACAGGGCGTAGATCCCCTGAAGACCTGCTTTTCATAACATACGGGGCGTAGTTCCCCCGACTGACCACGTCTTTATGGGCGTAGATCCCCCATGTAGCCAGTTTACATCATTATGGGGCGTAGGTCCCCCATATGTAAACACATGATTGGTAACTGTTTCACACACATATGCTCGTGATACAATTACATAAACGTTACCTTTTCCACGCCTTGTTCCTTTCACATCGTCATCATTCATACGTAACATATAAACAAGGCTTCATGATCATATCGTGAGCACAAGCATAAACATTACATATTCGTGCATTGAATGTTGGCACTTTACTTTGCAAAACGTCACGACATACCACATATGATATACGTATTCATTTTGGTCCACGTTGGTTCACGTAAGCACAAGCCACATATCAGCATCACATAACACGCATAATACGTCATATTGAACCACGTAAACATATATGAACGCCAAGCTTAACCTTCTAGTTGTTCCATTACATATAGCTTCCTACACATGGCTTCACTTCCTTGGTTCATTACATATAGTTTCCTATAGCCACATAAGTCATATAAGTTGGCACGAAGGTCACATAGGCCACGTAAACATATACATATCATCATCATATCATATCATAACCATAACACAAGGCCAAGAGATCCTAGCATGCTTCTAAGGTCTCTAATCATCATAATCATGCCATATCTTGTTTCTATCAAGTATATACGTGCAAATACATCATATAGCATGGAAAGCAACCATTACCCACCATAAATGAAGCTCAAACAAGCATGGAGATCATCTTCTTCCTCCTCTTCTTCCTTTCCTCTTTTTCCTTCTCTTCGTCTTTCCTCTTCTTCCTTGTAATCATAGATTACACAAGTATTACATGGATCATATATGGAGTTGGAGATGATCACATGGGTTCTTGGGAGTCTTGATAGGGTTTTGGGGTCATGAGAACCGAGCTTGGGTGAGAAATGTCCAAGAAATGGCTAGAATCTTCTAAAATAACACTTCTGCCGACTTAAAATTACGGCCGTAACTTACACATTTACGGCCGTAACCCTTGACTTAAGGCCGTAACCCTATATCCTTACGGTCGTAACCTGATTCATACGGCCGTATCGTACCATCATACGGCCGTAATAAACTCTCTGTAAATCCCATTTCTTGCCCTTCTTTGACCTTACGGCCGTATCCTTCCTTCCTTACGGCCGTAACCTCGACCATAACGGCCGTATCTCTGAACCATACGACCGTAATTTGCTCTCTGAAACTTTTGGACATTTTCCACTGTTCACCATTTACGGCCGTAACCTTCGACCCTTACGGCCGTAACCTGACATTTACGGCCGTAATCCTGACATTTACGCCCGTAATTCTGCCTCTGCAGAATTTTCCCATTTCCATCTTTTCGAAGGCCGTTTCGCATTCCGGGACATATCCTGTACTTCAACTCATATCGTGACCATATCATATACATGTACATCATATCGAAACATCATCACGTCATTTCACATCATATACAGGATCCTATACGGACTTATATACGAAATCATATACGTATTCATATACGTTTCCGGGACGAATTCGGGCGGGCCATTACATCAATCATTCAGCTGCTTATTGCTACAATCAATATGATAAAAGGTACATGGGACAGAAACCCAACTTTGATGGAAGATCAATTGGTTCCCCTTCAGCAATGATTGTATCACAGGCTGGACCAGAGTGGTTTGCTGATTCAGGAGCCAACACTCACGTCATTGCCTCTCCAGATCAACACTTAGAGTCCCATGAGTATTTTGGTAAGGAAACACTTACTGTAGGTAATGGTAACAAAGCTAAGATCACACATATAGGTCTAACTTATATTGATACACATCATAAAGTGCCATTGATTCTTAATCAAGCGCTTTATGTTCCTGACATTAAGAAAGACTTACTGAGCATTTCTAAATGGACTGCTGATAACAATGTTATTGTGGCTTTTGACTCAAATTGCTATGTTGTTAAGGACAAGAAAATAGGGGAAGCATTGCTGCCAGGGAAGCTCAAAAGGGTCTCTATCAATTCCAACCACCAGCCTCTCCAGCTCACCCTCCAAAACCACCTCCCAAGTCCACTCTTCAAGATCTCAATAAAGGGTCAAGTGTCCAGAAAAAATCCTTCTTGTCTAAGTACTATAACGAGTCTAGTTTTTTGAATTTTGCTGCGCCAAAGTCTAAGTCCTTAGAGTCAGTTTTGAGGAAATGGCATATAAAGCTTGGCCATCCCTCAGAGTCAGCCCTTTCTACCATTCTAAAGCAATGTAATGAGAGTCTTGAATTGAATAAAATGAATATCTTTGTGATGCTTGCAAGCTTGGTAAATCACATGCCCTGTCCTTTAAATAATCCACATCACAAGCCAAGAAACCCTTTGAATTAATTCATTCTGATCTTTGGGAACCAGCACCCATAACCTCCATAAATGGCTTCAAATACCATATGCTACTGCTAGATGATCACTCTAGATTTTGCTGGCATATCCTTTAAACAAAGTCTGATGCATTCCATTCTTTTAAGCACTTTAAACTACTTGTTGAAAAATAATACAATTGTAAAATCAAGTCCTTTCAATGTGATGGAGGAGGTGAGTTCAAGAGTCTTTTTCCTTTACTCCAAGAAAATGGAATTGAACTCAGACTCAGCTGTCCCTATACATTAGCTCAAAATGGAAGAGCTGAAAGGCAGCATAGGCACCTCACTAAAACAACTTTAACCACCCTCCTAGCACAAGCCAAAGTTCCTATTTGCTACTGATGGGATGCCATCTCCACAGCTACTCAATTTATAAACTACATGCCTTCACCTATTATTGATATGAAAACTCCATTTGAACTACTGCATCACAAAAACCTAGATTATAAGTCACTTAAAATGTTTGGATGTGCTTGCTTTCCATGTTTAAAACCGTATCAAAAACATAAATTTGACTATCACTCCGTCAAATGTGTTTACCTAGGGTGTGCAAGCGATCACCAAGGGCTTGAGTCCAACTGGAAAAATCTACATATCTATACATGTTATCTTCGATAAATTTCCTCTTGAATCTTCCTTCCTTAATAGAAAACTACCATCCAAAGATTTAGAAGTCACAGTAAGCTCGTATCCTCTCCATACTAATCCAGAGTTCTCCACCTCACACAATCTCACAAATGATAACTCAATCTCTCCTCAAACAGAACATCCCTTAGAGACTACCATTGAAGCTTCCCTTGCAGCCACAATAGATCATGTACAAAGTAATTCTCACACTGCAAGTCCTAGTGAAATGGACAGCAATGAAGAGCATACTGGTAATCAGTTTGAGCAAACAATAGTCTCTGAGCAAGGGAACATTACAGAAGGAGATAGCAAGGAAAACATTAAAGAACATGATGCTGTGATAACAACTCAAAGGGAAAGTTTGGCCTATCCCACCCATCCCATTATAACAAGGTCTAAGTTAGGTATATTCAAACCCAAAACCTACATTGCGAATGTTGAGAAATGTGGTGGAGAACCTGTGAATTTTGTAGAGGTTGTATCTGATGAAAATTGGAAAACTTCCATGTTTGAGGAATATAATGCCTTGATGAGAAACAAAAGTTGGACCTTTGTTCCACTACCCAAGAGTCACAAGATGATAGGAAGCAAGTGGGTGTATAGAATAAAGTGTGGCTAGGAAGGGAATATACAAAAGTACAAGGCCAGGCTAGTGGCCAAAGGTTTTTTGCAGAAGGCAGGGATTGATTAAAGTGAGGCATTCAGTCTAGTTCTAAAATCATCTACCTTGAAGGTTGTGTTGAGCATAGCAGTATCTAAAAACTGGTCTATTAGACAGATTGATATCAACAATGCATTCTTAAATGGGAAATTGACTGAGACAGTGTACTTAAGGCAACCTGGGGGACTTGTCGATGAAAGTAGACCAAACTATGTATACAAGCTCAATAAAGCTCTTTATGGACTTAAACAAGCCCCAAGGGCTCGGTATGAGGAATTGAAGAAACATCTACTCAACTAGAAATTTAAGCAGTCGAGAGCAGATAATTCATGCTTCTTTTTCATGAATAAATCACAAGTCCTGTTTGCATTAGTGTATGTTGATAATATAATAGTAACTAGAAATGATGTGAAATTTTTGCAAAGTTTTATCCACTAGCTTAACATGAAATTTGCCTTGAAAGATTTGGGTAAACTTCATCATTTTTTTGGGATGGAAGTAAGAAGAGACAAATGTGGGCTACATATCATACAAAATAACTATCTTTGAGAATTGCTAAGCAGGTTTGGCTTTCAACACTTGAAGCCTTGCCTTACTCCTCTAGTGGTGGGAAACCAACTGTCTAAGGATGAAGGAGAAATAATGCAAGATCCAAGAACCTATAGGAGTGCAATATGAACACTTCAATATCTGTCACATACAAGACCTGACATACAATTTACTGTAAACAAATTAAGTCAATTTCTAAAGTGTCCTAGGGAACCTCATTGGAAGCATATAAAGAGACTATTCAGGTATCTCAAGGAGACCTATAAACTTGGACTTCTGTTTCAAAGCACTGATCCTTTGAGAATTACTAGTTATGCTAACTCTGATTGGGCTTCTTGCCAAGATGACAGAAAGTCAACTTCGGGGTACTGCATCTATCTTTGAGAAAATCTGGTAGCCTAGTCATAAAAAAATGGTGTTGTGTCAAGATCAAGTACAGAATCTGAATATAGAGCTTCAGCCAATGCAGCAGTTGAAGTAACTCAGATTAGATCTTTCCTTAAAGAGATTAATCTCAAACCAAGTTCCATTCCTCTGATATGGTGTGACAGCCTAAGTGCTATTGCAGTAGCCTCCAACCCAGTATACCATGCCAGAGTAAAACACATTGAACTTGATACGCATTTTATAAGAGACAAAATCTTGGATAGAAGCTTGGAAGTGAGGTTTGTACTGACTGCTAATCAAACAGCTAATTTGCTAACCATACCATTGCCAGTAACAAGATTTTAGTATCTCAGGGAAAAGCTTGGAGTGATGGTGCTCCACCTTGAGAGGGGGTGTTAAGACAATAGCCAAAGTGGACACCTCAAGTCAAGGCTCAAGCCCAACAACCAAATGCGTTGAGCCCATCAGTTAGTTCAATCCAGTAAAAGGCCCATTGTCAGCACACTGTTTATCATCTAGAAGCTTTGAGGGAGACATACCAGAATTGAAGAATAATATCAGCAAAAATGATCGTTGCACTTATGCTCCTATCATCCATCTTTGTGGATAGCTTGCAAGGAATTTGTTATCATATGTATAGTAGTTATTGTGCCACGTGTATAGGTTGTTATAGAACGATTCCTTCGTTGCTGTATATATAGGGCTCACAACATTGGATAATTAATTCGATTTAGAATAATTCTTGCTCATCAAGTTTAAATTCCAAAATTCTTGTACTTAACTACGTGCTTAGTAAAATTCCAAAACAATAGTTGAGGATGATGTTTATAAATTACCACTTACTAGGTTGATGTTATGAATGTAAAACTTTCATTCATTAATTAAAAATGAATGAAATTAGCGTTCCTTAGCCACGAAGGATGGAGCATACTAATCGGTTATAGGTTTATGTTCGATTTGCAACAAAATAAAGGTGAGGGGCAAAATTGCAAAACGACAATTCAGGACCATGTTTGTAAATTATACCCTTCCAATGTTCGTACTAATCGTTTTTAATGCGACGAGAATTGAAATCGCATCAAAGTGGATTGCCAAAGACAGTGGAGACTGCCGACGAAGTGGCATACGCCAACACCCAATCTATACATACATTTTCTATACGTACATATATAAATCCGGCTTTATAAAATTCTTTTGAATCACGAGCTCCACATCACAGGTAACGCAAAAATCCTTGTAAACCTACGTAAAATGTATGTATGTATGTTTCGCTCAAAGAATTACTTTATCTTTGATCTTGATTTGGGAAATAGTTCATCGGGATCTTGATTGCTGCAGTAACAAATCCCCAATTTTTGTATTTTCTTTGTTCGTTTCGGTTTATCTAATTGATGACTAATATTCCGTCTTTTGGAAATTAATCACTGTCCGATAATTGTTTAGCTAGATTGTTTTAGCTGGTCTGTATTCGGAAATGGAGAACCTTAATTTTTGTTTTTAAATAGTTTTTCATTTTGGTGGAAATTAGTTTACATTTATTGATCTGTTATTTTCAATTGTATCTAAGCTACATGATTACGAATCAAACTTGCATAGATTGCCGATGAAAATTTGTTGGAACGTTTTGCTGTTGTTTTTAAAATTAAATACTTCTAATTGTGTTTGATTCTTTGATTAAGGCTGTTTGTTGTTCTGATATGTGGATAAGTAGGATGTCGACTCCGTCTCGACAGAGACTTATGAGGGATTTCAAGAGGTTGCAGCAGGAGCCACCGGTGGGTATAAGTGTTGCCCCTCAAGACAACAATATTATGCTTTGGAATGTTGTTATATTTGGGTGGGCTTCAAGGATTCCTATGTTCATTAATAGCATCGAAATTGATTTAGCACCGGCACCAATAATTTGTTTTAGAGCCTGCATGTCTATTTTGGAGAGAAACCAACATTGACCAACCAAAATCAGTGTTGGTCAGTGTTGGTCAATGTTGGTTTCTTACCAAAATAGGCATGATGGTGCCATAGCAAAATACTAGTGTTATTACTATATCAAACCCTTTAATAGCACTTTGTGTTTTCATAATTGTTGTCGGAATTTGTTTGCTCATTTCTCAATATTCTTTTCACTGTAACTTTTTAAGTATGACTGGATAACCTGTTAATCTGTTATATGGTTTGTTTTCTGGTGTACATGCGCAATCCTGATAATACACCCTGGGATGGAGGTGAGTTTTCTTGCTATTATTTTGTATAGAATTTTTTTGTTATCATTTTGTATTCATGTTTTTTGCCATTTTGTTTGCATTAGATTCATAGAGTTTTTGTTTATACTTTTTATTATATGAAACATGTTTCTCAATCACAACTTTGTCCTTGCACATTTAACTGGAGAGATAGTCCTCATGCAACATGACACCACTACTTTCCTTCTTATATTTCCAAGATAATAATCAATTATAAGGCTTAAGAATGGCTGATTTCTCATTCCCTAGATGAATTCTTTTGGTCCTAAATGTAGAACTCTAATCGTCAAAGGACAGAGAATTGATTTGAACACTTTAAATTTTGTAAAATATTTGGGAAATGGTTCATACTTTAAGGCCCTATAGTTTCTACTCAGAGGTTGGTCAATGCATTGGCTGTGACTAGCTCCTGGCTTTTTATTGATAACTCATTGAAGTATACGGCAACATATACAAATTTCAATAAAAAGGAAAATGCCAAGTTGCTTGGCATGAATTCAGATAATTTATCTTACTGTTTAGCGATTGCGATTAGGCTGCATAGGTAGACTACTTGGTTTTTTATTAAGTGGTTGCCCACGGAAAATGCCTTCTTTACTCTGTAGTCCGTAAAAACTCCGAGATCACCCCAATGGTGCCTTGGGTCTTCTTGGCAGTATAACATACAAGTATTAAGATTCACTACACAGTTCTGGACTTCTAGTCTCTGTCTATATTTTTGAATACCGCATCCGTCTCATGAAGAAAGGCTTTATTTATCAACCCAAGTTATAGTCCATTTGCATTGTTGAAAAAGTATTCTTCTATTCAAGTACCAACAAATAACCAAGGTTATATTTGAAAATTGTAGGTGAGTTTTACTTTGCAGCTATGCTTGTGTTCTGGTAAACATTTTTATTTTTCCTTAAAAGAGTTATATTTTGTTTGAATAGTGATGGGGATGGCGACATATGTGGAAAATAATGAGTAGTAACTTTGAATATGTTGGTTGAATATAAAGTTTAACTTTGACTCAATAGTTAAAGTTAGCAAAAGTTAGCAGGTAGCTGAAAAAAAGTTGAAATGAACACAGGCTATATTAGTCACAATTTTCTTTGTGTGTGTGAAAACAAGAGTCTATCTTCATCATGGGATGGAGGAAGTAATAGAAGTCAATGCTTGATCATTTGGATTGCTTGGACATAGTATTGAACATCTTCAAGACAATAGCGTACTAGTATCAAAACCAAAAATATCTTTTATAATTGCTGCATATGTATGCAACAAATAGAAATGGACCTTTTCATTGGAAATATTTTCCTACATATTATTAAAACATAACAAACTGTGAAAAACTTGACAATTTCAATTGAAACCTTATTTGCTTGCAGTTATAATGTAAAGAGACATCAAATTCTCAATATATTTAATCATTTAATCAAATGCATGGTAGGCACATACATATTTACTACACAGCATATTTACCAATCAAGATCGTAAAATTTTTATCCGTATTGTTTAACAAGAGTGGGCAAAGTTGTAATATCATAATTATTTTAGTAGTATATTCAAATATTTTAGGCAGTGTGGGCAGCTGCCCCCACACTAGCTAGTGGAAACATCCATGCTTCTCAACTAGTCTATTGAGTGATTGTGGATATGTGGAAGGAGTATCTGAACTATGACTATGATTCTATGAATCTATTATCAAATGATACAACAAATGAACGGAGTTGAAGCTGTGTAGGATGATGTACAGATATGGGGATGCTCATGTCCATGTCCATGTCTATGTCCATGTCCGACAAATGTTGTGTTGTTGTGACCTCGTTAATGCTCAGATACTTAAGAGCATGCATGGTCTTATTCCTACTTGTTATATATCCTTTAAATTGCAGACAATGAGTGGATACTTTAGAAACGCCTCTCAAGCAAATTTCCATGACGTTTTGTGCTGTTTTCAGCAAGAAACATTTAGAAAATCATGATATGATGTATGAATTTAATTTTCCAACGAATTTGAATTAACCCGTACATTTCAGTGTTCTAGTTCTTCAAATGTTAGGCATATTCTTGTTGTGTTCCTGCAGGATAAACTAGATCATCATTCCTTCCTAAGTCGTTTAACCAAATAGTTAAACCTTCCTCATAATTATCTTTTATAGAACCAAAACTCCTATATATATATATAGGCTAGATATAATTATTTAAGTAAAAAGAATATTTGATTCAAAATCATGTCTCAGTATGGATTTTAATTTCACAACTCCCATATTTGCACAATGAGAATGATACATCATATTGAGAAAGAAGGAAATATACTAAACAAGCCATGATATTCTATTGATTGTTTTCTGATCACATTCCACGCTCGAAAGAATTGGGATGTAGAGCTTAGTATCTAGTTGTAATTTTGAGCTGTGGTACACCCACAAACCAAGCTGTTGAAGCGGGTAAAAAGTGATGATATTAGCAAAAGGCCATTTACCTAATTCCCTCCAATAAGAGTGAGTTCTTGTCCTTTCAGTCTTCTGTTATTCGATATGTTCATGCCAGTTTGTGAATCATATCAGAAAGGTTTGGCATTTCAATCGTAGCATAAAAGAATTACAAACTATTTACAGCAAGAAGGCATTCTTACTCTCTTTTAAGTGTGATGTTTGCTTTTATTTCTTAAAGCAGCATTTTCCTTTTTAATAATTTTATCATGTTTTTTTCTGCACAAATGTCATAAAATATGTTTGATGATATTAGGTACGTTCAAGTTAACACTTCAGTTCACTTAAGATTACCCAAACAAGCCTCCAACACTGTGATTTGTTTCGTGGATGTTCCATCCCAATAGTAAGATCCACACACCCCAATTTATGCAGTTAACACGCCCTATAAGAATAACCCATAGCTTAAGTGGCCATTTTCCTCCGAAAGAATTACACAATCTAAAACTTACATGTAGCTTTATTTGATTACTGACTTAGGATTTTATCTCTGGATCAGTTTATGCGGATGGTAGTATATGTTTGGATATCCTTCAAAATCAGTGAAGTCCAATATATGATGTTGCGGCTATTCTCACTTCTATCCAGGTATATTCTTATAATTGAATTGCATGTTATTTACTGCTTCAGTGGATCTACATTACCAAAGAAAATATAGGTTAGTAACCTTCTGGGGAGATGGAACTTTTTATTGTTTGGAACTATAGATGGATTGTAAAACATGGTGCTTCTTTTGCCGTGATAGTTTGTGTTTCTTCGCTACAACTTACTTGAAAATAATTTTTCCTCTTAACACATCACCGGCCACACATTCTCCTAACTAAATAGTTTTGTTTGGGACCGATGACATTTTCCTAATTCTTAATCACACATTCTCCAAAAAAAAAAATAATAATAACTGAAAATTCACTCTTTTCTTAAAAGAAGGTTCCAAATTCTATACTGGAAACAATCAAGGGTGTGTTTGATTGAAAGGTGGAAAGGAAATTCATTTCTACCTTACATGGAAAATAAAATCTGCTTTGGAGGTGGGTTTTGTTTTGCATGGAAAATGAGGCAAAAAAAAGCTTTAGAAGTTTGTACCTAGAATTGAATTTCTTGGAAAATTTTGTGTCAAACAAAGATGGAGTTGAATTACATTTTCTGTCCAAACTAGAGGCAGTCAAACATACCCTAATAGATAGCTAGCTAATTGACGCCAAATCGAAATGATGTAACAAAGGATAGTTATATTGAGTGAAGTTTCTCCCAAGTTATCTCTAATATTTGAATAGAAAAAAGATGAAATGATGAAAGATAGGAGTTGCCGCTACTAGAAGAAAAACACAATTCAAATAGAATAACAGACGTCGTTTTAAATTAACTTACTATTGTTTATTTACGAACAACTTGTTATTTATTGTTGTTATTGCAGTCTTTGTTGTGTGATCCAAACCCAAACTCTCCGGCAAATTCTGAAGCTGCTTGGATGTTCTGTGAAAATAAGTGAGAATACAATCGCAGGGTTCGGGAGATTGTGGAGCAGAGTTGGACTGCTGATTGACCGTCGACATCGATGCTTAGCAATAGTTGAAGAATCAATGAATGAACTTGAAAACCTATTTATTTATAAGTGAAATGTATCAATGAACCAACTTTTGACTTGGATGCAAATTTCAAGAAGTCCTGTTATTATAGTTTATAATCTAGAAGACACTGAGTTGTGCTGCCTTGACATGTAATATTAGATTGTTCTCCGTTCATTTTCCTTGAACTCAGAATCTAATTAATGTTTATATTTAAATGTGTTTTAATACTCGTGTTTCACTTTTGTGGCTCAAATCTTTTGTAGTGGTTTGTTAAGGAAATAAGGTACGTAGAATGGTAGAAGTCAAGGAAATAAGATGGGCAGTCAAATTGGAACAAAGGCTTATGGGTTTCAAAGAAAAGTTCATAATACTCGAGTAGTCATTGGAAACTCTTTTAATAGGGTATTCCTTTATCATTTCATCGGTTTCAGGCAATAGTTTCTGGAGAATAGGGTCTGGGTTGAGCGCAATCAGGTAGTTGGATTCTGGGTTTGGAGAATAAGGTCCAGGTTGAGCGCAATTGGGCAATTGGACTCTGGGTCGGGATGACTTGTAGCAGTGGATGAAGCTTTCGTGATTACTTTGGGCAAAGATAATGGAGATGATGGTGGTGGTGGTGCCTCCGCAGCAGCAGAGGTAAGAGGAGGCGAATGAGAGAAGCGCAAAAATGATGGAGATGGCAACTCCAATTTGGTGCTTGATCAAGGCCTTGTTCTTTTCACAATTTTTTAGTTTACTCGAATTTCGTGTTAGATATGCAGTTGAGTATTAAAGAAGATGTATTAAAAAATATAAATAAATTGTCAAATTAATATTTGAATAATTAAAAAAATAAATATAAATTAATGAAATTTATTGTGTGTAGAACAAGGTTTGGATTGCTTTATATTCAAAAAAATATAAATAAGGTGAAATCGACTAATCATAAAAATCAAATGTCCTGTATTATTAACATTATTCGACGGGCATTTGATTGCCCAAATTTCACCCACACGATTATATATATATATATATATATATAAATATATATGGGGGGAAAATTTGTCTAATATATTCATTAAATATTATTTATAATCCATTACCAACTCTTTGTAATGCATTACAGAATTGCTACAATCCATTTCAAAAACACAACTTATAAAAACAAAATAAAATTGTCCCATTGAAATTTGGGCTAAGCCCATATTTTGAACTGTGAGACTATATTGGATTTTTGAACTGCGCACACTTAATTTGGGTACTTAGCGCGTGTTAGGGTATGTGTTTTTATGTGTTTTGATGTGATATAAGAGAGAGAAAAAATGGAATTGAATGATGGAGATTTGTATAGTACAGGTAGGTCCCATGAGATTTGTGTGTAAAAATGTGTAAAAATGAGTAGGAGAACGGGATCTTAAGGTAATTTGATTTGATTTTTCAATTGTCAATCTTTAGACTCAAATTTGTAGGATATTTGCAAATTTCCAAAAATATATTTGTAGGAGTAAGGAGGGAGATAAATGGAGTCAAATGGCGAAGAAGATGGTGTTTATGAGATATATGAATATGATTTATTTTATCAAATTTAAATTTAAAAGAACAAGAGAAAGTAAAGGGTGTTAGGATATGTATAAAAATGGATTTTTATGTGTTTTTATGTAATATAGGAGAGAGAATGAGTGGAATTGAATGGTGAAGATTTGTGTAGTACAGGTAGGTCCCACGAGATATGTGGATGTGAAATAGGAGATATAATTAATAAGATTGAAAAGAATGTGTGAAAATATATAAAAATGTATAGAAGAACAGGCTTAAGAACAAAAAATATGTTGCAAACACTATTTTCACCTAATTATTATGTGACATAAGAGAAAGCCTGCTAATCAATTACATATTGATGTTCGATTTGCGACAAAATAAAGGTGAGGGGCAAAATTGTAAAATGACAGTTGAGGACCATGTTTGTAAATTAAGCAATGATGCATCCTTTTTATTTTTATTAATTTTTTATTCTGATCAAACCAATCAGATTCTATTTCGTATAACTTATATATATATATGTATTATAAAATTTTACAATTCAATTCGACTCTCCTCCCCTCTTTTACAAAAGTCTATAAAAAAAAATGATGAAAAATTCAGTCCAGTCTGTACCCATCCAATATTCGTACTAATCGTGTTTCGTTTGACAGCGCGTGCAAGTGGATCGCCAGGGACAGTGGGGACTGCCGATGAAGTGACATACGCCAACCCAATCTATACATACATTTTCTATACACACACATACATAAATCCAGCTATATAAAAATTCTTTTGAATCACGAGCTCCACACCCTCGACCTCAACCTGAAGGTCTTCTCTTTGAACGCCCTCTCAGGTAACGCAAAAATCCATGTAAACCTGCGTAAATCTATGTGAGTTTCTTGCTCAAAGGATTGATTAGCCTCGATCCTGATTTTGGGAAAAAGTTCATCTGGATCTTGATTGTTACTGCAACAAACCCTCATTTTTTTCCCCTTTCGGGGTTTTATCTAATTGATGCTTGATATTCCGTCTTCTGGAAATGAATAAAAACCCGATAATTGGTTTAGCTAGATTGTTTTAGCTGTCAGCTGTCTATATTCTGGAAATGGGTAACCCTAATTTTTGCTTTTTTAAATAGTTTTTCATTTTGTGGAAAATTAGTTTAGATTTAATTGTTCTGTTATTGGCAATTGTATCTGAGCTGCATGATTGCGAATCAAACTCATATAGATTGCCGATGAAAATTCGTTATGGCGTTTTTCTGCTCTTTTTAAAATTAAATACTTTTAATTGTGTTTGATTCTCTGATTAATGCTGTTTGTTGTTCTGATATGTGGATGAGTAGGATGTCAACTCCGTCTCGGAAGAGACTTATGAGGGATTTCAAGAGGTTGCAGCAGGACCCCCCTGCGGGTATTAGTGGTGCCCCTCAAGACAATAATATTATGCTTTGGAATGCTGTTATATTCGGGTGAGATTCAAAGATAATGATGTTCATTAGCCACACTTTGTCTTCTCGTAGTTCATTGCTGTAATTTGTTTGCTCATATCTCAATATACTTTTAATTGTGATTTTTAAGTATGGCTGGATAACTTGTTTTGTGGTTTCTTTCTGGTGTGCATTTGCAGTCCTGATGATACACCTTGGGATGGAGGTGAGTCCTCTTGCTATAGAATTTCTTTATCACTTTTTCGTTCTCGTCTTTTGCTGTTTTATTTGCATTAGATTCAGTGTTTTTGTTTATATTGTTTATTATATGAAACATGCTTCTCATCGCACGCTTGTCCTTGCATAATTTACCGGGTAGATAGTCGTTGTGGAACACGACACCATTATTTTCTTTCTTGTATTTCCAAGATAATAAGCACTTATAAGACTTAACAATTGCTGATTTCTCATTTCCTAAATGAATCTTATGGTCCTAAATGCTCTAATATTTATCAGATGGCATAGAATCAAACAGCAGATAATGCAAATAGTTTTTGATTTTTACACTGTAAAATTCGTGAAATATTCTGGTAGTGGTTCATGCTACAGGGCCCTATAGTTTTAACTCGGAGAATGGTCAATGCATTGGCTGCTTGACCAGCTCCTGGCTCTTTGTTGATAATTCCTTGAGTATAGTATGACATATTCAAATTTCAATGAACAGGACAATGGTACTAAGCGGCTTCTCATGATTCGCATGAATTCTGATAGTTCAGTCTTATCCTTTTGCTGTTTAGCTATGGTGATTATACTGCATAGGTAGACTATTTGGTTTTTGATTAAGTGGTTGCCCATGGAAAATGCCTGGTTTACCTTGTTTCAGATTAATTTTGTGGAAGATAGGACTTAATTAATTACTTGTGGTGAAAGGTTGAGTTTCATTAGGAAGTAACTGCATAATGTTGTGGCGATTTTCGGATTTTGTGGCTGCGGGTATAGTACATGAGTAGAAAGATTCACGGAACAGTTCTAGTCTCTGTCTATATTATTGAAATACTCCATCCGTTCCATGAAGGCAGCCCTACATTCTTTTCACTGACCCAAGTTATAGTTGACTTGCCTTGTTGAAAGGGCATCTTCATTATGTAAATTCTACTTCTACGCCTATTCTTGTGCTTGGGTAGGTCTCCCCCCCAAACCCAACCCCCAAAAAGTTTGGATAGTGGTGATGATGATGATGAAATATGTGGAAAATAATTAGGAATTTTGACACTGTTGGTTGAATTTAAAATTCGATGTTGAGTAATTAGTAGAAGTTAACATTTAGCTGACAAACGTCTAAATAAACAGAGGCTATATTAGTTAAAAATTTCTTAGTGTGAGTGAATACGAGAGTTTCATCGCAGGATGGAAGACGTAATAGGAATCAATGCATGATTGTTGGATTGGTTGGATATACTTATATAATTGAAACCTTGTCTTCTTACAGTTATAAGGTAAAGAAACATCAACCATGGTAAGACATACAGAATTATTACTTGGTATACTTACCAAGTTAGACTGTTAAGTTATATTTGTATTTGTTTAAGGAAGGGGGAAGAATTATAAAATCGGAATTATTTTAGTACATTCAGATATTTCACAGTGTGGGTAGCTGCCCCCATTACCCCACACCAGCCAGTAGAAACATCCATGCTTCTCCTTTCTCAACTAGTCTCTCGACTGATTGTGGATATGGAAAGTGGATATGAACAATTGCTATGATCAAATGATAGAACAAATAAAAGGAGTCGAAGTGCTGTGTAGGATGATGTACGGACACGGATGCTCAAACTAGTGATAGGGTTTCGTGTCCGTGTCCAACGAGTGTTGGGTTGTTGTGACCTCAACAATGCTCAGATTCTGAAGAACATACTTGCTATTATTCCCATTTGTCATACATCTTTTAAATTGCTGACAATGAATGGATATACTTTAGAAAATATACTTTAGAAACACCTCTCAAGCAACTGTTAGTCATATCTTGAGCCGTGTTTTATAAGAAAAAAAATTAGAAAATAATGATATGTTGTATGAATTTAAATATCCAAAGAATTTGAATTAAGTATTTAAGTGTATGTGTCAGTGTTCTAGTTTTTTCCCAAAAAAATAAAAAAATAAAAATAAAAAATAATAATAATAATAATAATAAAAATCACATGTTCTTATTGTTGTCGTGTTTGTGTAGGATAAACTAGAGCATCATACTTATCTGAGAGTCCTTGAACCAAATAATTAAACCTTCCCCATAACTATGTTTTATAGAACCAAAACTCCTATAGGCTAGAGATAATTATGTAGGTAAAAGAATATTTGAATCAAAAGCATGTCTCAGTGTGAGATTTTAATTTCCTAACTCCTTCCATATCTGCAAAATGAGAATGATACATGATGTTGATAAAGAAGGAGATATACTGAACAAGGCATGATATTCTATTGACAGTATTGGAATTCCATTCCACCCTCAAAAGACATCACATGTAAGGCTTAGTATCTAGCTGTAATTTGTGGTTGTAGTACACCCACAAACCAAAGCTGTTGAAGGGGGTAAAAAATGTTGATATAAGCAGAAGACCATTTAGCTCTAATAGAGCTAGTTTGTGTGTTTGTGTGTTTTGTGTGTGCTTACCAGTCTGCAAATCATATTCAGAAAGGCTTGATATCTCATTCCTAGTATAAAAGAATTGCAAGCTATTTACATCAAGAAGACATTCGTAATCTTTTGAAGTGTGATGTTTTCTTTTGTTTCTTAAAGCAGCATTTTGTTTTTTATTTTTTCTTTTATAATGTTGTTTCTACACAAACATCATAAAATATGTGTGAGTATGTCAGGTACGTTCAAGTTAACACTTCAGTTCACTGAAGATTACCCAAACAAGCCTCCAACAGTGCGATTCATTTCGCGGATGTTCCATCCCAATAGTAAGATCCGTACACCCCAATTTACGCAGTTAAAACTCAGTTTTTAAAATAACTCATAGCTTAAGTGACCTTTTGCCTTCCAAAGATTTCCACAGGCGGAAACTTACATGTAGCTAAATGTGATTTTTGACTCGGAATTTTATCTCTTGGTCAGTTTATGCCGATGGCAGTATATGTTTGGATATCCTTCAAAATCAATGGAGTCCCATATATGATGTTGCGGCCATTCTTACTTCTATCCAGGTATATTCCTATAATTGACTTTAGCATGTGATTTTACTGCTCCAGTGGAGATATAAATTAGCCACGTTCTGTGGAGATGGCTCTTTTTACAGCATGATGCTTATTTTTCTATAACATTTAGTGTTTCTTCGCCACAACTTATGTGAAAATCATTTTTCCTCTTAACACACTACCGGCCACACATTCTCCTAATAAAACAGTTTTGTACAGGACCTATTCACTGTTTCCTAATTCTTAATCACACATAATCATAAACTGAAAATTCACTGTTTTCTTCAAAAGAAGCTTCCAAATTCTATACCGGAAACAATTAATAGATAGCTAGAAAGGATGTTACAAAGGATAGTTACGTCGAGTGAAGTTTCGCCCATTTTATATGTAATATTTGAAGATCTAAAGGATGAAATGGTGAGAGGTAGGAATTGCCGCTACTAGAAGACACCACACACAGAATAGACGACGCCATTTTAAATTAATGTTACTGTTACTATGGTTTCTTTAAGACCAGTTTGTGTGTTTATTTAATTGCATGCCATTTATTGTTGTTGCAGTCTTTGTTGTGTGATCCGAACCCAAATTCTCCTGCGAATTCTGAAGCTGCTCGGATGTTCAGTGAAAACAAGCGAGAATACAATCGCAGGGTTAGGGAGATAGTGGAGCAGAGTTGGACTGCTGATTGACCCTCGACCTCGATGCTTAGCAACAGTTGAAGACTCTGAATGAGCTTGAAAACCTGTTTACTTATAAGTAAAATGTATCAATGAACCAGCTTTTGACTTGGATGCAAAGTTCAAGAATTCCTGTTATAGCTTATATAATCTCGAAGATATTGAGTTGTGCCTTGTCATGTAATATTAGATTGTTGTGCATTCATTTTCCTTCAACACAGAATCTATTGTTTATTTTCAGTGTGTTTATATATATATATGTGAGCAAGTTCATATTGGAGCAAAGGTATGCAACTGATGGATTATAAAGAAAAGTTCATAATGATATACTATTAAAGTTGGTATTTTCTCTTTGTCCTAAAAAAAATTTTTAAATTCATTGCCAAAACTGTTGCAAAAATTTAGCCCCCGTTAGTGTATGTATATTTATGAGTATTTATGAGTTTTGATGTTAAATAGGAGAGAGAATGAGTGGGATTGAGCGGTGGAGATTTATGTAGTACAGTGGGTCCCAGAAAATATGTGGATGTAATTGGTTTGACTTTTGATGTGAATGTGTTAAAATGTGTAAAAATTTGTTAAAAGTTGTAAAAGAACGGGCTGTTAGGGAAATTTTGAAATTAGGCGTTAAAGTGGTAGCAAGAAAATTGAATTTTTTAATAATTGTATTCAACACTAATCGGATAAGCCAATTATTTTATCATCAAAAAAATTTCGAAATTCGTGGTTGCAAAATACTTTCGAAATTACTCATGAAAGTGGTTGTAAATCATTTAAACAAAAATTATAGCAAAAATTACATCAAAAAATCATATAAAAATTACTCTTTTTTCTTTTTTCTTTTAAATTTTTTTACTTTTGTTCGCTGCATTAACAATCAACGGGAAAAAGCCTGTTCGCTATGAACGAAGCGAACAAGCTTTAGCATGTTCTTTGTGAACACAGCGAGCAGCGAACATCATGAAGAATAAAAAAAAGAAAGATAAAGGGAGGAAGGCATACCAGTCTCTTTGATTTTTTTTTCTTTCCAAAAGGTGGGTGTACTGAGCAAATAGATGGGCGTATTTAGCCACAGCAATGTAAAAGTCCCAATCCCTAATTCACTATTTCCATCGTCTCAAGCGCCAAATCCCTTTCGATATGTCAATCCACCGTCAATTCGTTCACTGTTCATCTCAGTCTTTTATTTAGCCACAGCCAATGTAAAAGTCCCAATCCCTAATTCACTATATATTTCCAATTTCCATCGTCTCAAACGTCAAATCGCTTTCAATATCTCAATTCCACCATAAATGTCTCTCAGTGGTAATCTCAATCTTTTAGGGTCCAACCCCAAAAGTTACACCAAATTCATTGATGATATTCGCAAGAGGGTATCGATCAAATATGATATATACCAGAACATAAGAATAGCTTCAGGCTTTATGGAGATTGCGGTGTGCTTACACCGCAAGCAAGAACCTTCAAAGATAAGAAGGACATGGTGTTTGAGGTGAGTGTGATAGATTTCAAGAAAGGCGGGGATGAACTTGTATGGGTAGATGTATATATCAGAAAAGATAATCTCTACATAGTCGGTTACTCCAATGGCAATAGCATTTACGAATTTTTGGAAGGGGAAAATTCGAAGAAAGAGGAACATTTGGTCGAGAATTCAAGCTTCCTTGGTTATCGTAGTGGTTATTCTGATTTAGAGAGGGGCGGCATAAGCAGGGAAGACTTGAGCGTTGGAAGGCAATCAATAAAGAATGCCGTTCGTGAACTACTGGGGGAACCAACTATTCAAAAGCAGAAAAGCTCTCTTTTATCGTTGATCTTCCATATTTCAGAATCTGTGAGATTTGGCTACATCTCCACGTACATAATAAAAAATTTTGAAAGACTAGATGTTAAATTTTCTAAATGCCGCAAATTCACCAGGATGGGCTAACGTGAAGGTAAAGGGACAGATCATAACAAATTTGACACTGGCAAAAGAATATATTAAAATAGTTTTGAATGTGCCAATGGAAGAAAATCAGAGCACAAGCACCACACGAAGGGTTTGTTGAAGGGTTTGTTGAGTATCTGGGAGATATAATAGGAAGTGACAAATATGTGAGAAGATAGATGAATAGGAACTGACAAATATGTGAGAAGATAGATGAATCTTTTAAATAGAAAGTATCATGCTGGATTTTGAAAGCCCCTTATTGACTCAGTTATACACGTTTTGGTAAATCTTGATTTTAATTTTACTATGTCTTTAGTAAATGCTTGTTGCCTTCTAACTATTCCTTTGTTTTGGAGTACTAGGAAGAGTTATGCCTTTTCTCATTTAATTGTTTTGTTTCATATTATTATTATTATTATTATTATTATCTATTTATTCTTTGAAGAAAATTTCAAATCTGCACTAAATATGGAAGCGAGCATGGCTTGGTTGGTTTTAATGTTTTATGTGGTCAATATGTAATACAATATTGATGGTTTCGCGATATTAAAGATGAAGTGTGTGAAGTGTGAATGAGGAAGATGGCCTAATGTTTAATTGCTCCATCTTTTGAACACCATCTTGAGAATATGTACGCTCCATTGTCTTCAAAATGTTGATTTTGGTGATTGATAAGTGCCTGTACACATTTTTTGAGAAGCACCGTTTTGAAAGAAAGATTGTACTGTGGATGTTTTTTAAGTTTCAATAAAGTTTTAACAGTTCATCTAAGTGAAAAGAGCATTTACTATTGATATATAAGTGAGTGGATCACTTGGCGTTTGTTTGAAAACTCTTTTTTCTTAGCATCTCCAACGTGCCTCCAAATTGGAGGAATTCCTCCGGAGGAATTTTGGAGGAATTCGAGCTCCAACGTGGGTACCAAATTGACTCCAATTTAGTGCCCATGAACAGTTATCCTCTAAATTTAGAGGATAACTCTTCATTTGGAGGTATTTTTGGTCCCACTTTTGCTTTTATTTTATTACTTTTTATAATTTTTCACCTTTTTCTTTTTTTTCTTTTACACTTTGCGTATTTTGTGTTTAATTTTTCATTCTTCAAAATTTTAAATTTGTTATAAAGAGAATTTAAAAAAAAAATTCCATCGAATTTGTGTAGTTAATTATGATTCAACGTATTGTAGAATATTTTTTGGTGTTAAGTATAAAATATTCCATTGATTTTTTTTAGTTAATTAAGGTTAAACTTGTTGCCTTAAAAAAAAATTGTTCAACATTGTAAAATATTATTTATTATCATGTATAAAATATATATTTATTCTTGTATAATAATAATTTATAAGAGAAAAGTCTATTTTAATAAATGAGAAAGAAAATGAAAATATTGAATAGTATGAATTTAGAGTAAAATTTAGACTTGATGGTTGGAGTAGAAATGGTAAAATACTGTAGCAATTATTCTATTCTGAAGGAAAGTTTAGAAGAATGGCTTTTATACATTGGAGATGCTCATGTGACAGTACTCCCCCCCACCCCACCCCACCCCACCTTGTTCATTGTTTTCTCAAATTCTTTGTGATTAATAAGTAGATGCTAGTTGATGTGAGAGATGAGCTTGTTTCGTTGAGTCTTCAGAAGGAACTTTGTACAATTGGGCGAATTTCTTAGATTATCAAATTGCATTCAAGTCTTAAGTTCACTAAAGTGGAGCAGAAGCACTAAAGTGGAGCAGAAGTAGCCCATGATTAGGCGAACTTGGGCCTCGGGCAAAATTTTCATGTGTTCTTTTGTATTTGTTGCAGTGAGCTATGAGTTTCTTGTGGATAAAATGATAGAATGTCTTGAAAACAAAATCATAAAAACACGACAAATGTCTTAGCATATTTTGGTTCTCATTTTTGGTAAACTAGTCTACAACACGTGCATTGCACGTGGTATTGCAGTTTGCTTTTGATTTTTCTTGAATTTTTTTTTTTTTTTTCATGTATTTTACCTAATAGGCCACAAAAACTCATATGGGGAAGATGAACCACTTGAAAAAGTGGACTGATATTATAGAAATAATGTAGTATGAAGAGGTTAAAGTAGCCAAAAATTGACTTGTAATTTTTTTTTTTCTTTTTGATAACGGGGGTATCGGGGGCCCCACCCCCACTAATCCCACGAGGCCCTTGGCGCTCGACCGGACCTCGTGGGATTAGTATTGGAATGACTGTGTTAGAGAAATTATGAAAGAATTGACCTTTTGAATGTGTAAAAATATCAATAAGCAATGGAATAAGAACATACAAAAAGGAATTGCGATTTGCACAAAATTATATAAAAATGTTGAACTAATATTTTACAAAATGTAATGCCACCCGAAGTTTGAGTAGAAGGGAAAAAAACCATGCGTAAATCATGTATTATCAAAAAAGTATGAAATGTGTATATAATGTGAGAAGCCTCGAATGTAATAATATGTTACTTTGATATTAAAATAACACTTATTTGTAGATAATGTTAATTTGTGAATGTGCCACATCACGAAATATGTTTAGAAAAATATGTTTAGAAAGATATGCTCCAACATGAGGCACTCTCAAGACAAACAGGATCGCCCAGAATAGTCATAAGATGAGAAACATGCCACTTGTACATTGATTGACATGTAACATTAGCCTCTATATCAAAATGCAGATAAACTTCCTCAAAAAGCACTATACAACTAAAAAGTTACTTATCATTCTCCTCTATCTTCTTCCTGTTTATGGGGAAAATTCATATATCTAAACAACATAGGGGCAAAGAAAACGAAACAAAAACTCACATATGGTTGGGACCCAAAACTTTTCTCTGTCATCCCATTATCTATTAGTCACGATATCATTAAATTCCTCTTTTCAAAGAACAACCCAGATGCTTCTTTTTCTTATCTCCTACTTCAGTGTTATCAACTTCATTCTGCAATTCAGCATCATCTTCAGCTGATTGCTGCTTCTTCTTTTCCTTTTTTGAAACTGCCTCACTATTAGTTTCTGCATCAACATTCTTCTTCTTTCATTTTTTTTCCTGATTCTCTTCATTTATACCATGGACTTCATCCTTATTCTGAGATGGTGGCTAAGTCAATTCAAGAATGGAGTCGGCTGAAGGATTGTGAGTCGCAGAGATATTATGCCAAGTAGTCAATTAGAAACTGCAAAAGACAATCATCTCATAGCATCAACAAAATAGAATTAATGGCAGACCTTGGCTAGTGTGATCAATTCTAGCGATCCCTTCTTATGGTCTTTGTCATAGAATTCTATCTTTGGTTTGCCTTTTGGCAAATCCAGCAGACAGACCCAAGTCTCTCCCTTCAAAGTTCTTCAGTCAAGCTTCAGGCTACAAAAATTAATTAAGTGTGAGAAAACTCCTAACAGGAAACAAAAATGATAAAAGAAAACACAAATATCGGTGCTTCTACCTTCAATCTATTTTCCATTCTCAATAATCTTGGCCATCTCCAAGAGCATCACATCGAATAGCTAAAACAGATTTGGCAGCAAGAGACCTAGAAATTTTACCCTTGTGTTTGTGTGGGTGTCCAATTAAAGACGCGTGGTGTATAAAACCGTATTTAGAGGTTGCGTGCCTCATTTTTAAAGCTCCAAAAAGAGCCTTTATCTGAAATGTGCTCCCAGGTTGCCTGGTGAGATTCAACAGACTGCCACCATGAGCTATAAGGCGAGCACCAACTAAATCAATATATTACATAAATATATACCATCTCATCACACCGCTCGTGATCAGCTCTGTTTGTGTGAAACTCACACCTAAAAACTTGCCATCTATTCTATTTCTAGAGAAATCATCCTAGGGAAAACCAATTTGCAAACAAAAATTATCGAAAGATAAATATATGGATAAACACCCAGCAATAAACATGTATTTCCAATATAAACATATTAAGATGTCAAAGTAGATGTCTTTAAGAACTTAGGGTGTGTTTGATTGCAAAGCCGGAAAATTGTTAGAAGGAAAACGTTTTCCGGGTAAATGAATTCCGGGAAAAGGTTTTCCAGGGAAATGGTAATTGTAGGTGTTTGATTGGGTTAATTTGAAAGTTGGAAAATGATGTTATTTTCCTTATTTTTGAGGTTTTTTTTAATAAAATTTGATCATTTTCCTTATCTTTATGGTTAAAATAAATTGTCTATTAAAAAAAAAAGAAAAAAAGTCTTTTCCTAGGAAAAAAAACCACCTCCACCCCAGGAAAAGCGTTTTCTCCAAAACAAAGGAAAAGAACGGAAATCGAGAAAAAAGGCTGGAAACGTTTTCAGGGAAAAAAGTCAATCAAATCCGATGATGGAAAAAAAGCGAAAAATGAGTTTTCCTGGAAAAAGTTGGTTGAATCAAACACACCCTTAGTGTCTATGTACCACATCTGTCCATCAATTTTCGATTCGTGTCTTTCCAGCTTCGGTTTTCCCGGTTTCGAAAGGCCCAATTTTTCCTTGGCTTACTTATAGATCTGCACAGCAAAGAACAACGAACTGAAGGCCACCATTTGTAGAACTTCCAAATAAAAATGAATGTACGCTGTTTCCGGTTAATTAAAACATGGGAAAGCGGAATTAAAACCCACAAGGAAAAAAAAAAAAATTGAAACATATTCTTCCAAACGATTCATCTACAGAAGTTCTCTCTCCCTGTCCATTGACAATGAAGGAACGTCGTTTTGGGCGAATTAATTAAATTAAGAACAGGAAAAAAATAAAAATAAAAGATAGATTAAAAAATTGAATGACGGACAATTGAAGCCGCGTTCTGCCATTGACGGACAATTGAAGCCGGGTTCTTCCCAACAATTGAATGAAATGGCGAGAGAAATTCACAATTTCGAGTTCAGATGTAGGATTCACTTCTTCTATTTCCCATGAATTGAAACTAGTGGTGCTTAGGCTTGTCAAAACGGCTCGCGAGCCGTTTCGGCTCGCGAGCCGGCTCGAGCTCGCCGAGCCGGCTCGAGCTCGCCGAGCCGGCTCGAGCTCGCCGAGCCAGGCTCGGCTCGGGCTCGTACAGTATACGAGCCACGAGCCGAGCCCGAACACGATTTGACGAGCCGGCTCGGCTCGAACCCGAGCCGGCTCGCGAGCCAGAACGAGCCGGCTCGTATTTTCGCGAGCCGAGCTCGGCTCGGCTCGTACAGTGTAAGAGCCACGAGCCGAGCCCGAACACGGCTCGGGCGAGCCGGCTCGCCGAGCCGTTTTGACAAGCCTAGTGGTGCTAGATACACCCACCTTTTTAATCCCAAAACCCACTTTTTTTGAAAATTCCATGTTTACCCTTTTATTAAATACCGGTGGGTGTGCGGGGAGTAAATGTTTTTTAATGGTCGGCCGAGGACGGCCGAGCTCCTCAAAGGGAGCTCGGCCATCCTTGGCCGAGGCGGCTCCTGTGAGGGCTTCGGCCATGGAGGGCCGAGCTCCCTCAAAGGGAGCTCGGCCCTCTTCGGCCGAGCATAAAAATTTTTTTTTTTAAATTTTTTTCTTAATTTTTTTAAAATTTTTTTAAATGATAATATAATTAGAATTTTTTTGATTTGAGGAATGAACATGTGATGTATGAGTTAGATCGAAACCGTACTTTGCAGATTTTAGTGTTCGGATTCCGTTTTAGACAAATAATATCCCGATTTGGAGTAGCTCGATGCCACGAGTCGAACTCATTGTTTTGCAATGATGTACGATCGATTTTGGATGATAAAAAAATTAAAAATTATTCGAAAAATTAAAAATTATTCGAAATAAAATAATTTATTTTATTTAATTACCATTTTAATTTAATAAAATAAAAAAATTAAAAATTATTCGAAAAATAGAAAAATGCTGATTTTCGGTGCCTCCTAAAATTGTTTGTAGATGCCCAAAATCCATCGTACATCATTGCAAAACAATGAGTTCGACTCGGCATCGAGCTACTCCAAATCGGGATATTATTTGTCTAAAATCTAATCAGGACACTAAAATCAAGAAATGCGGTTTCGATCCAACTCATACATCACATGTTCATTCCTCAAATCAAAAAAATACTAATTATATTATCATTTAAAAAAAATTTTAAGAAAAAAATTTAAGAGAAAAATAAAAAAAAAAATTTTTTATGCTCGGCCGAAGAGGGCCGAGCTCCCTCAAAGGGAGCTCGGCTCTCTATGGCCGAGGCCCTCACAGGAGCCTCGGCCATCCTTGGCTGAGGCCCCTGTGAGGGCCTCGGCCATCCTTGGCCGAGGCCCCTCAAAGGGGCCTCGGCCAAGGATGGCCGAGCATAAAAAAAATTTTCTTCCCGCACCCACCGATATTTAATAAAAGGATAAAAACGGAATTTTCAGAAAAAATGGGTTTTGGAATTAAAAAAGTGGGTGTATCTAGCACCACTCTTGAAACTATTTACCCGTGAATTGAAAAGGTCGTTTCCTCAGCAATTGAATGGAAAGGTTAAAGCCCAGAGATGGTTTGGGTCAGTACATTAATGGGTTAGTCATCAGTGGCAGAATATATGAAATAAAAGGGAAATTTTGATGGTAAAATTGGAACTTCAAAAGTTTCCAACACATTATTATTATCTTCAAAAGTTTCCAACACATTATTATTATTATTATTATTATTATTATTATTATTATTATTATTATTATTATTATTATTATAGGGAAATTGAGGCATTTGATCCCAAAAAACTGGTTCTTGTGCCTTTTTTGTTCAAAATAAAAATAGGTAACCCATTTGATCCAAAAAAAGTAGTTCGGGTGCGTATTTGATCCATTTGGATGGAATCCGTCCAAATGACCATTAGTCAAAGCCAACTTTTGAACAATTGGGTGCACATTTGATCCATTTGATTTTAAATAAATTGCATGAAAGGTCCTAACCTTTCGGTATTATTATAATCAAGTTCCAAAGTTTGAAAATGTGTACTTTAGCCCAAATTTTAGTTAAATTGCATAATTTTACCTTTTATTTTTTTTAGAATGCTTATTTGGTCCATAATTAATTTTATTGAATTAATTCGATACTCATTAAATAGTTTTATCAAAAATTTTCGACACACTATGATTTATTCATATTAATATAATATCATAATTTTCAAAAATTTTGTTTACCATAAAAGACGCGCACATTTTGATTTTATCCAATACTTAGCAATAATTATTGTACCTACATAAAATTTACTTATGAATATGTTGCTAAAAAAAATATATCGAATGCAAAGAATTAATAAAATAAAATAAAATAATACAAAAAAAGAGAAAAATTTCAAAATTTTTTAAAACATTAGAGACATGCACATTTTGATTTTAAATAATCTATATCTATATATTTATAAAATCAGGACACTTTCCCGCCATTTTCACCAATTTTTCTTAATTAAAAAATTATTTTTTTATTCTACAACTATAAACTACCACACACTTCTCCCCATGCAACGCACGGGTAGAAACACTATTAATTAATAATAAATATAGTTATTGCACATACCTAAAATTTTTATCATGAATATACTACTGCAAGAAAAAATATAGAATATAAAGAATTAATAAAACCAAATAAATTTTATAAAAATAAATAAAAATAAAAAACAAAAAACCAAAACCCACCCCACCACCCCCCATGCCACCCATACAGTCTTCTCCTCTCCCTCAACATACCAACCCACGCCCACCCCCAAGCCATGTTTGGTTTCAACCGGGCATGGTTTTTTTTTTTTTCTTTTTGTTCTGGGTTGTTGGAGAGGGGTGGTGGTGGAGTGGGGGTGGTTTTTTTTTCATTTTTTGTTTTTGAGAAAATTTATTTGGTTTTATTAATGCTTTGTATTCGATATTTTTCTTACAGTAGTATATTCGTAATAAAAATTTTATGTAGGTACAATAATTATATTTATTATTAATTATTATTTAAAATCAAAATGTGCATGTCTCTATTGTTTAAAAAAAATTTCAAAATTTTTTTTTGTATTTTTTGATTTGATTTTATTAATTCTTTACATTCGATATTTTTTTTTTCAGTAATATATTCTTAATAAAATTTTATGTAATCTATATATTTATAAAATTAGGACACTTTCCCGCCATTTTCACCAATTTTTCTTAATTAAAAAATTAATTTTTTATTCTGCAACTATAAACTACCACACGCTTCTCCCCATACAACGCACGGGTAGAAACACTAGTAATTAATAATAAATATAGTTATTGCACATACCTAAAATTTTTATCATGAATATACTACTGCAAGAAAAAATATAGAATATAAAGAATTAATAAAACCAAATAAATTTTATAGAAAAAATAAAAATAAAAACAAAAACCAAAACCCACCCCACCCCGCCCCCATGCCACCCTCAAGCACAATCTTCTCCTCTCCCCTCAACACACCAACCCACGCCACCCCCCAAGCTAGTGTTGGCAATGGATCGGGTTCGGATCGGATCGGCCTAATCCAAATTCAAATCCAAATCCAAATTTCTCGGATCGGATTCGGATTGGATCTGATCGGATCAAGAAAAAAATCCAAATATGATCCATATTGGTATAGGTTTTTATAAAAAAAAATAAATAAAAAATAAAAAATCAATTAGGATCGGATCAGGCCGATCCAAATCCAAATCCAAATCCGTCTCGGATCGGCCGATCCACGGATCTTCGGATCGGCAAAAAATTGCTCTATTCGGATCGGGTATTCATCGGATTTGGATCGGATCGGATTTTTCTACCATCACTACCCCAAGCCATGGCTGGTTTCAACCGGGCATGGTTTTTTTTTCTTTTTTGTTTTGGGTTGTTGGGGAGGGGGTTGGGGGTGGAGTGGGGGTGGTTTTTTTTCATTTTTTGTTTTTGAGAAAATTTATTTGGTTTTATTAATGCTTTGTATTCGATATTTTTCTTGTAGTAGTATATTCGTAATAAAAATTTTATGTAGGTACAATAATTATATTTATTATTAATTATTATTTAAAATCAAAATGTGCATGTCTCTATTGTTTAAAACAAATTTCAAATTTTTTTGGTATTTTTTGATTTGATTTTATTAATTCTTTACATTCGATATTTTTTTTCAAGAATATATTCTTAATAAAATTTTATGTAAGTATAATAATTATTGTTAAGTGTTTGATAAAATTAAAATGTGCGCGTCTCTAATGCTAAACAAAATTTTCGAAAATTGTGATATTACATTAATACGAATAAATTATAGTGTGTCAAAATTTTTTGATAAAAACTATTTAATCAATATCAAATTAATTCAATAAAATTAATTATGGACCAAATAAGCACCCATAAAAAAATAAAAGGTAAAATCGTGTAATTTAACTAAAATTGAGGCTAAAGTACATTTTCAAACTTTGGGATCTGATTATTATTATAATAATACTCAAAGGTTAGGACATTTTGTACAATTTATTTCAAGTCAAATGGACCAAATACGCATCCAATTTTTCAGAAGTTGACTTTGACTAGACGGATTCCATTCAAATAGATCAAATGCACACCCAGTTACTTTTTTTTGGATCAAATAGGCTATCTTTTTTTTATTTTAGACAAAAAAGCACCAGTGCCACCTTTTTTTTTTTTTTTTTTGATTAAATGTGCTAATTTCCCTTTATTTTATATTTTATATATTGTAGATGAGCAGATTTTGGTTCTTTATAGGTAGCAATGTTAGACAAAATGTGTGTAACTTATTTATCTCGACCTTCGAATTGCCACTTAATGAAGCTGAGCTGGTACTAATTGTGATATGATTTGTATTGATAGATAATTGCTAAAAAATTTCAAAAATCTGGTTACACTATTAGAAAATTTTCTCCGCAGTTAAAATATTGGCGTCAGAAATCTTTTGAAACAATAGGGAACATATTTTATGCTTGAGAACTTTATAAAATTAGGGTGCGGCTAAATGCACCCAGCCAAATGTTATGTGCACCCATCTTTTTGAAAAAATAAAAAAATAAAAAAAATAAAAAGACTAAGGGTGTGTTTGATAGGATTCCAGGAAAAGGAATTCCCGGAAAACGAATTCTCAGAAAATCGATTCCCACCCTTTTTTTGGATTGAGTTTTCGAGGAAAATCATTGTTTTTGTGCTTTAAGGACTTGTACCTGGAAAACGAATTCCCGGAAAACATTTGCAATCAAACACACAAGGTTGAAAATGATTTTTTTGATTTGACATTTTCCTGGAAAATGTTTACCAATCAAACACACCCTAAGTTATCCATATTAAGTGCACTCAATCTTCTTCTTCTTTTTTATTTTTTATTTTTTATTTTTATTTTTTCAATGCTCGCTGTGAACACAATGAACAAGCAAAAGTTCGTTCGCTGTGAATGCAGCGAACAAGAGTAAAAATAAAAAATAAAAAAATTAAAGCAAAAATAAGCAATTTTTATCTGATTTTCGTTTATGGATGCAATTTTTGCTATAATTTTTTGCAACAACTTTGATGAGTAATTTTAGAATCTCTTTAAGTTTTTGCAACTATTTTGACGATGAATTTCAAAATTTTTTTTATGATACATCAATTTAGTTTTATCCAGTTAGTGTTGGATACAATTATAAAAAAAAAAAAAAGAACTTTGAAGGGTTGCAAAAAAATGAACAAACAATGATAGCAAAAAATTTTCATCCGTATTTCTTCATTTATTTTTATTTTTTAAATTATGTGGGTGTTCACTACAATTGGAGCGAATACCCACACCCCACAGGGGTGTTCGTTTGGTGTTCGTTTTCGAACACGCGCGTAAATTTTTTTTTTATAAGTTACATGAGGGTAAGGATATAATTGGAATATTGAATAAAATGGGTGTAGAAAATAAGTTGGGTGGGTGTATTTAGCCTTACCCATAAAATTATTCAGAGTTGTCTCATTTGCAAGAATTTTCAAAAGAGTTTACATTTTACTAGTGGTTTCCCCCGTGAGTTGCACGGGGAGACGTATATCCAAAATACAATTTAGAATTTGTGTAACAGAAAAAGTCCAAAAGAACTCTGGTACACACATGTACATGAAACGAATAAGATTTTATAAATAACACCCGTCCATTACACACACTACAATTTTTGTTTAAAAAAATTTATTGTCTTCCATAAGAATTACGCTAAGCATTTTACACGTGAACAAAAATGGAAAATAATAATTCACGTGGTAAATATTTAAGTTGAGTTGAATGTGTTTCTTTTTACACTTGTTGCCAATGTCAACAGGTGTGGGCATCAGTCGATTTTCAACCCAACCCGTCACCAATCGACCGACGGTTGGTCGATTTTAAAAAAACCAAACGGTTGGTTTTCGGTTTTAAAAATTGACCCGAATCCTTCAATTTAGGTTGATTTATCGGTTAACCGACATTTTCATGTACAAAATTTTTAATAACCTATTAGTTTTTCGGGTTGGATTTTCCAACCTGATAACCGAACCAACTGGCTGTAAAAACCTTACTGAATCGATTGACTTGATCAATTTGATCAGTTTTGTGAATTCTTTTTTTATTTTTTAATTTTTTTTGCCCAATGTGATTTCCTGACAGTTCTGTTATCATTCCCAAAGTAATGGCCACAAGTATTAAGTAATTGCATATGGCAGTTTGCATGTACTAAATTACTATTTAAGGCCAGTTAGAATCGGCTCCAAAGTATAAAGAGAGATGCATACTTGCAGAGATAACGATATTTCATCGGAGTTCTAATGGAAATTAAGTACTGATATATTTTTATTTTTCACATCGAAGAATATGGAAATTCAGAATGCTGAAACTGATGAAATCTTATAAATGAAGAAGGTTCTCAACAGTTCATATCTTTCTTACAGCCAATGAATGCTTTTCCTTCAGTTCTCAAAACCTCCCGAAATGAACTAATATTTCCTAAGCAGTCCTAGACACCGAGGAATTGCGAAATTGGCCGTGGGTGCAATTGACGACAGCATTTAATGTCATCAAACATTAGACATTAATTTTACACACAAGTAACCCACAAAAAAAAGACGATAACCTACTGGCAAGTGACAGGGATTTCAATAAACGGTATCGGCGGCGGAGCATCGCCTTTTCTACTCTGCCTGCTCTCCGCAACTCGAAACTCCATCGCAGCACACAATCTCCGTGAGCGACCGATTCTAGAAACCCCAGCTCCATACCCATTAACACAAGAACATTCACCACATTTCTGCTTCTCATTCTTGCCTTGTCTTCTAGCTAAAGGCAAGAACGAGAAGGAGAAATGTGGTGAATGTTTTGAGAATTTTGATACTTGTTTTTTCTTAAATTTTACAGAAATAGGTGTTCCGTGCATGACCCCCTCATAAGGAGGCATTCTTGAGCAATACGATTCTGAGATTGAACGCACATTCAGAACTAGATGCAAACTAATAATGGAACGCACTACAGAGGAAGAAGCAAGGCTAAGGGAAGAAGAAGAGGCCCGCAGAAGATTCATTTTACTTAATAGTGGAGATCCAAAACCCGAAGATAAGATGGGCGCAGATGAATGTGATGAGGGTGGAAATTTTTCCATGGCTCAATTTTTGACCCCACCTACAGCTCCTACGCGGTCTAGTATCGTATATCCTCCATTTGGGAAAACTGATTTCCAGCTAAGAGCAGATATCATCAACCTATTCAGCACTAGCCATCAATTCCATGGATTAGCACATGAAGATTTGAACACTCACCTTACAAAATTTTTGAGGACATGCCAGGATTTTAAATTCGAAGGAATAGATGATGGCTGTTTAAGGCTCCGCCTTTTCCCCTATACTTTGAGAGATGGTGCAATGGAATGGCTTGAGTCAGAACCAGATGCTAGTATAAGAACATGGGAAGATTTGCCTAGAAAATTTAGCAACCGGTATTTTTCTCCTGGCAAACTAGCTAAAATGAAGTTTGATATCTCAATATTTCAACAATACGATGGAAAAAGCTTTTGTGAGGCATGGGATAGATACAAGGTACGTTGAGAAAATGCCCTAATCATGGATTTGAAAAAGGGATGCAAGTTCAATATTTCTATTTGGGTTTAGCTCCACAATTCAAATCTATTGTGGATGCCTCATCGAAGGGGTCAATCACGAATAAGAGAGTGAATGAAGCATGGGAACTGTTGGAATTGATTGCAAAGACACATACGATGTTTCCATCAGATATAGTAATGTTGAAGAAGAAACCCAAGGTATATGGAAATGATTCACAAGCAGTCACAGATGCTCGATAGGCTGCTTTAACCAAACAAGTAGGACTGCTAGTGAGAACACAAACTCAAGGTGCGCATTCTATTCAGGCAAGTCCGGTATGTGGACATTGTAGAGCGAAACATCATGTTTCAGAGTGCTTGCTATTGGGAGCTCAAAGTGAACAAGTGAACTTTGTGGGGGACAATCGACAGAAATTCAATCCCTATTCACAGACGTACAACCTGGGTGGAAATTTCACCCAAATCTCAAATATGGGGACAACTCTAACCATCCACCACCTGAGAACAAGCCAAGTTTGGGGGATATGTTCCAACAATACATGCAGAAGACAGATAATGTATTGGAACAAATTGAGTTGAACTATCAGAATCAATATGCCTCCATAAAAAATTAGAGGGCCAAATTGGATAGATGACATTACAATTAGCAGAAAGACCTCGTGGGACATTCTCGAGTAATACAGAAACAAATCCAAGAGAACAAGCAAATGCCATCTACACTGTGAGAGAGGAGCCAAAAGTTTAGCTCGTTGCAATAGATACCGCGCAATATATTCCCCCAAGATCTTACATTCCCCCAATCCCATTCCCTCAAAGGCTAAGTGCACTTTTTAAACAAGCTGAGGTACAAGCAATAACAACGAGAAGTGGGGTTCAGTTACTTGAAATTCATGTGAAGAGACCGGGGAAAAAGATGAAGTCAGTGTTGAAGAGAAAATTGAAGAAGTGGAGAAAAAGGCTCCAACTCCGGTGAAAGCCTACGTGCCACCTATTCTATTTCCCCAAAGGCTACAAAAGAGCAAGCTCGAGAAACAATTTGCCAAATTTCTAGATATTTTTAAAAAACTGCACATCAACATCCTATTTGCAGATGCTCTAACTCAAATGCCATTGCATTTGAAGTTCATAAAGGAGATGCTTTCAAAGAAAAGAAGGTTGAAGGAGTCCGGAACAGTGGCATTGACAGAAGAGTGTAGCGTAATTTTGTAGAATAAGCTGCCATCTAAATTGAGTGATCCAAGAAGTTTTTCTATCCCGTGTAACATTGGTAATTTAAATTTTGATAGACCTTTATTTGATTTAGGTGCTAGTGTAAATTTAATGCCGTTGTCTGTTTACAGAAAACTTGGATTAGGTGAGCCAAAGTAGATGACAATGACATTACAGCTAGCTAATCTAACAATCAAGCGTCCATATGGCATAATTGAGGATGTTCTGGTAAAAGTGGGAAAATTTATTTTCCCAATAGACTTCATGATAATTGAGTTTGAAGAGGATATTAAAATGTCACTCATTCTTGGACGACCATTCCTAACTACCGCAAGGGCCTTAATCGATGTAGAAAAATGAGAAGTGATTTTTAGGGTTGACGAGGAAAGGGTAACATTCAACATCCTTCAACAAGAAATTAAAACTCAAAGTGAAAGTTGTTTCGAGCTCAAGATAGCTAGAAGAAAGGATGCTGAGCTAGACTACCAGGATAGAGGAGCTTAAAGCAACCCGCGTGAATTGTGGATGCCTAAATAGAAGAAAAAAAAGATGGAACAGTGTTGGGAACGCAAAGTCAATAAATTTGAGGCTTCCAGAATCCGTTTCAAACCTCCATGACCAGTGTCACGAAAAGTCGAGCTTTAGACTATAAATAACGCGCTTATTGGGAGGCAACCCAATATTTCTTCCATTTTCTTTATTTATCTCTATGTGTGCTTGGCTTTATTTTTCTTATCTTTTTGTTAGTGTGCATGCATTTTTTTAATAAAATAATTGCTTCTCATGAGGTGTGTTTTTTGCATAATTGATATCATAGACCAAACCACATTACACAAGGACCCGACTCTCCTTGATGCCACAATTAATCCGCTGGGACACTTAGTAACTTTTCTCTTCTTTTATCTTAGTTTTTTACATTGAGGACAATGTTGGTTTTAAGTTTGGGGGTGTGATTTTAATTTTTGCATGTGTGTTTAACTATGAGTCATAATGTTTGTGTCATTTCTATGACTAAAAAAAAAAAAATTCTTGTGTATATTTGTCAAGTAGCTTATCGCCAATGATTATTTCTTTTGGGCAAAAAAAAAGGATAAGATGGCAGTTGGACTTTTGAACATCATGTGATCTTTAAAAATTTTCATATAACTTATTGGTGCACGGCTGACCTTATATGAGCATGGTCATTGTGTGACTATGATTTGTGTTGGGGGTATAATCTAGATGTTGCATCCCCTATTATTACATTTAATGAACTATTTCGACCTTTAGAAATAAGTAATCTTCCCCAAACTAAATTTTAGGACCAAATTAGCTAAAAGGCCAAGTTTGTGAGTGATAAGATTAGTGACTTTATGTTGGGGGAAGTGTTGTTTAATGTCTTGATGTTTGTGCTTGAAGTTGAAGGATTTTTGGTTTGCGAGTTTATACCGGAACTGACCAATGCTATCAATCTCCCGTAATTAAAAGAAGGGTAAATTTGCATTCATTCCATTTATGCCCTATTCTCTTGCCTCATTGACTCGAGTGATTAAGTTTGAGGGGTATTTTACCTGGTGCCTTGAGTGATGAGCTTAGGAGTTATAGACCTAAAGCTCGCTACACGAGTCCTTGAGAAAGCATTATTGTTGGGGCATTACACTTGCATATTATATTAAAAAAAAAAGAAAAAACCCAAAAAAGAGGAAAAAATTAGGAAATAAAGATTGATAGGGTTTGAAATGCCAGGAATAAACTCAAAGGCTAAAAGTTTGGAAACTTGGAGTAGAGATAGATGGATGGAAAGTGGTAGTTCCTTTAATATCTAGTCATTTTTACTTAACATCTAGTGTGGCAAAATGTATTGAAATATTTTTAGAACACCCCGGGGTTTGAGAGAAAAGCATGAGGAGTGAATTCTACGGGCGAGGTGAGGAAAATCTTACCACATGGGAATTACATAGGCATGGTTTTGATTGAGTATTCTTTGATTACATTCTGACATGGATTTGAGTTGAGCAATGATTAGCGCACACACACACACACACACACACACACACAGAAGGATCGAGCACATGGTAAGTGAATAGTTTGGTGGTTGTTCTTTGTCCAGCTGGAGTTCTGTTACAACTTTATTTACCTGAGGCTTATGGTACAATACTTACTTGACTTGTTCTTGAGTCGTATTTGTTGTTAGTGTTGAGTGCGTTATTTTACCCTTTGTTTTGTTTTAGTTTTCTTGTTCGGGGAAGAACAAGAGTTTAAGTTTGGGGGAAGTTTGATAGCTACTTTATTAGCACCTAAATAACTCTTTAATATCGTTGTTATTATGTCTTAAATGTTTTATAAGTTCATTTTTATGTACATTTTTTAAATTCGATGTTTAGGGTCGAGTTGCAGCTTAAACGGATGAAAAGAAGTGAAAAAGGAATAAAAAGAGCAGAGAAATGAAGTTTGAGAAGTCCGTTTGATTCAAAGGAGCACATTTTCAGTGATGATACAAGTTGAATTTGTTGAGTCTAGTCTCCAATGCAATTCGAATTGGCTCAATTAGACATCGGACGAAGAAATTATGCTCAAAATACTGAAGAGCGTATGTGGTAAAAAAACTGAAAAACATGTGCGGGCGCACGAGTCAATCTGAAGAGCATGTGCCGGCGCACGCTGCGCGATCCCAATTTCGCTAATTTGATTAGAACTCTATTTTAGGTGGTTTCTGGTGCACGAATTTTGGGCTTGATGTAAGATCTACTTTTTCTTCTCAATTTTTCTTCCACACCGGTGATGAATACTTTAATTTCTGCAATTTATTTACTTTTTAGTATGAACAACTAAACCCTTTAATTGGGAAGAACGACGTAATTTAGATTTGATGATTTGATTTCACTTCTCAATTTTTGGGCTTTTATTATTATGTGTTGATTTTACTTCTAAGTTTAATGCTTGAATTACTTGGCCACTAGTTCATATATTTGTGAATTCTAACAAAACAAGAGGTGAGTTAGATATTTAGACTACGTAGTAAAATTCAGAAATTTACATAAAAGCCAGAGATAGACTTTTATAATTGTTCTGATCATCCGTATGATAGGCGAGTATTGAATTCCTATGCATGTTAATGCATTTAATTAAGACTTATTCAAACTATATATAGAGATATGGTAGTTGATTTAATTAAATAGGATTGCTTTGAACTTGAGAGAGGTAAATTAAAATATTTTCGTGAATTCGATCTAAAACAACTAGAGAATAGAAATTGAGAGGAGAAATCAAATTGGATATCTAAAGATAAATCGGGATTCTCAACTTCACTCTCTATTAATTCAAACAACTCTTTTTATTTTTGCAGTTTATTTATGCGTATTTTATAATCTTTTCGTTAAAAATCTAGTCTTTGATCTTCATATTTGTTTTCGTTGAGATTAGTTTAAACCAATATCGTGTAAATTAGTCCTCGTAGGTACGATACCCGAACTCTAAAAGGTCCACTCTACTACTTGTTTACAACATCGTACACTTGCGATTCATATTTGGATAACAACGCACTTGAAAGGTCCCTTTAGAGGTTGTATGGTAGCTGCTATAGCAATTGATGACAATAAAGGTTTGTACCCTTAGTATATGCTTTTGTAAAGGGAAAGATTTATATCAGACAAGCAAAAGGTACTTTGTCACATTGTATCTATTTAAGACAATTTCATCAAATTACTCAACTGTGAAAACTACTATGCCACATGCATGTATTTGATTAATTATATGAATGCGTATAACTACATGCTTTTGATATGCTTGCTTTCAGGGTTTAATCAATGCAATTGAGAAAAACTTTCTAGAAGCTATTCACAGACATTGTGCAAGACATATATATATATATATATATATATGCCAATTTTAGATCAAATGGCAAGATTTGGAGATGAGGAACTTGTTCTGGAAAGCATGTAGGTCATGTCTTGTTATTGATTTTAAAAAAAGCTTTGTGGGAGATGGATTTAGCTGCAAATGATGACAAAAAACCAAGTACTTGGTTGAAAAAGACAGATACAAAATGGTGCAGATAGGTGTTTGATACAGAAGTGAAGAGTAAGTACATTACCAACAATATGACAGGGTCATTTAATAATTGGATTGGAAAATTCAAAATGAAGCCCATTCTTTCTTTGCTAGAGAACATTTGACTGAAGTTAATGGTAAGAATGCATAATGGGTATGCAAAAGATGCAACTTGGGAAGGAAAAGTAACACCCAACATAAAAGAAGAACTTCTCATGTCATTGCATGCTAGATCATGGAAAATTATAGTTGCAAGCAAGGAAGAGTTCCAAGTGATGGAGGGGTTGGAAAAGTTTTATGTGAATTTAGGACAAAGAACTTGTAGTTGTAGAGTGTGGATGGTTTCAGGTATACCATGCAAATATGTTGTTGGTTGTATGAATCACACTAGAGGTAACTTGGAAGAATATCTAACTATATATAAATATATAAAATTAAAAGAATCACTTAGTCAAAGTCCCTAGGTGGCAGTGCCACGTTTGGTTCCATTGTATTTTAGTAATTAATTGTTTTCATTATTTAATTTATTTTACTTTCCTTATTTAATGTTATTTTCCTTATTTTACTTTTTTATACGTATTATATTTTATTTATATGTATTCTAATTCTAATTTTTGAATTAATTTATATAATTTATATAATTATTTTATATTTACTACTACATGCATTAATAAAAATGTGATAAGATTTTCTGTTTTAGAAAAAAAAACCTTTTTAGATACTTAAAAAATTAGATAAAAACCTCTCTTTTTATTTTGACCATTTTAAAAGGGTAGTTTTGGATAGTTTTCATAAGTAATAGACATTGAGTGGTTCAAAACTTCAAATAGTGGATAATTTTTTAAAGATGAAATAGTGAATATTTAAATAATTAAATTTATAATGAATAATGAATTAATTAATTATAAAATAAATATAAAACGATAAATTTCATGTCTCATCATTGCGCAAGCCACTTGAAAAAATAGTTAATAAAATTATCATTTAATCACCTTTTCATTTTTGTCAAAAAAATTAAAAGTATCGAAAAGTATTTTTTTATGTTTAGTATTGCGTGCCTTAGTGATTTTTTTTTCCAATTATTTTACACAAATTTTTGTAACCAAAAAATCAATATGTAGAGTTGCATCTATAAATACTTTGTATAGATATCTTGTCATTTCATACCGTACACAATCTATATCACATAAATTTTCCAAAACTTACTATTCAAAAATCTGTGCCAAAAAATGTCGTCATGGTTTAATTACTTGAATGATGTTGATGATAAAAATTTGATAAAAAATTTAATAAGAGCATTTCTTTTTGTTGAAAAAAGTACTGTCTAAATTTTGGTCCCAAATATTATATTATTGCCTAAAATCATCAACTACGATAACTGATATGACATTTTTCTTACACGATAATGGTTCAGATCAAAATTTGTAAACTGTTGTTAAAATTTATAATATTATATGTGTTTTTTTGTAATAATATTGTTCTATGTAAATAAATCATTTTAAAACGTCCTGGGCATCGCACGAGGGAAATACTAACGCGATAATTACTATACTTGACAGAATATAATGTTGCTATCCATTTGCTGCCGGAAGCCGATTTAGATCCAGATGATAAGGATAAACAGATACAACCTCCTAAAGTAATGAGGTTACCAGGGAGATGGAAACAAGCAGAAGAAGAGAAAAAGGAGAAGCATGACTGGGAACCAAAAAAAAATAATCTTGTATAGTAAAGTGCACCAAATGCAAGAAATTTTGACATAATTCAAGGACTTGTTCTCAGGTATAATAATATTAATATTTGATTACTTTTTAAACAGTTATATGTATTCGTTGACAATTTTTCTCATTATCTCAGTTGAATGGTGAATTTGCTACATTAACAAAGAATAAGAAAAGAAAAAGTGCTGACAAAGCAGATGAATGACACTGTCTCCAGTAAGAAACACAATACTACAGGAAAAAAGGTAAATGTAGTTTTTTCTCATAATTGTTCAGTGATTAGAGTAAGCTTTAAAATTAATTTTATTTATTGATTTTATTTACTTACTTATTTATTTATTTATTTATTATTATTATTATTATTATTATTATTATTATTATTTGAAGAAAGAAAAGGAAATTGCATCATAGTGAGAAACTTGGACTCAACAATCTCAACTAGGAGTGGGCAAAAAAAGGGAAACTGAACAGATAGAACCAGAACCGAAACCGAATGGTTCTTTTAAAAAAATTAAGAACTTGAACCAAAAAATATGAAATTGAAAACTAAATAGTTCATTTCTCAAAACTGGGAATCGAACCGAACCGAAAATCAAGAAATTTAGATTTCAAAATCTAGCTCACATATATTTTCTAATAAATTAATTGTCATGTAAATATTTTTGTCACTAATTCAACCGAACCGAGCCAAACTTCCTTCTTTGCATTGCTGTTACTCAACAGTTTGCAAACTGCTCAAGCAAGCAGTTTGTATTTGCTACTGCTGCAAAGGTAGCAACAAGCTGCTATAGCGACTTTATACCTTTGTAGCGACCGATTCTTCTGCAAAGTAGCAAACACTTTACTCTTGAACAACATGCGTGACAAAGCTGCTGCTTTTAAGCAGTTAAATTTTGTTTCGTCCGACCTTTGCAAGTGCCAAGTAAAAAAATAATCTTAAAATAATGGGACACCGAACCGGAAGAATCGAAACCGGAAGGAATTGGAAATGGACGGGTACTTCATTTGAACAGAACCGAATGGTTCCATTTTTCAACGAACCGAAATTTACGATTTGGTTCCGGTAGACGGTTCGGTTCCGGGTAGACGGTTCGGTTCCGGGTAATGAACTACCCGGAACCGAACCAGGAACGCCCACTCCTAATCTCAACCACAAGTTTTGGAGGCTAAGAGTGGGCAAAAAAATCGAAATCGAACCGATAGAACCGGAGCCGCATCGAAAGAACCGAAACCGAATGGTTCTTTTAAAAAAAAATTAAGAACTGGAACCGAAAACTGAATGATTGCTTTCTCAAAACCGGGAACCAAACCGAAAATTAAGAAATTTAGATTTCAAAATTTAGCTCACATATATTTTCTAATAAATTAATTGTCATGTAAATATTTTTGTCACTAATTCAACCTAACCGAGCCAAACTTCCTTCTTTGCACTATTGCTGCTCAACAGTTTGTGCTGCAAAGCGGTAACTGTCGCTATCGCCTTTGCGGCGGCTATCTTCTGCGACAAAGCGACAACGACATTTTGTTCTCGCTTTGCAACAAATTGCTCTTGCAAAGTAGCGGCAAACTCTTCTTTGTACAACAACGGTGGCTTGTTCTTTGCAAGCTCTGCTTGTTGTGCGGCAGCATTTATCTTGAGCGACATCCGGCCGCAAATTCTTCTTTGTTTTAAGCGATTAAATTTTTTTCGTTCGACTTTTGTAAGTGCCAAGTAAAAAAATAATCTTAAAATAACGGGAACCGAATCGTAAGAACCAGAACCGGATAGGTACTTCGTTTGAAAAGAACCAAATGGTTCCATTGTTCAAGGAATCGGAATTTACTGTTCGATTCTGGGTAATAAACTACCCGGAATCGAGCCCGAAACGCCCACTCCTATTGGAGGCTGTCTAGTGATCATTTCATGTTAGCATGGAGCTTGGTTTTTTTTTATTAAACTATATTTTTGCTTGTTGTTCTCTTCCTTTTTTTCTTTTTTTTTTCTTTTTGCTTGTTTTTTTGGGGAGATGTCAATACTCTTTTCTTGTATTGTTTTTTTAGTTTGTTAGAAGCTATTCAATTTTCAGATCGTGTATTCAATCAGTTGTTTTACTAAACTGGAGTTGGTTTATTCTTGGATTGTTTATTATGTATTATTTGTGCATTACTAGTCATTTTGTTTGATTTGACAACTATTCAGTATATTTTAATTATAATATTTAAGAATGAAAATAATTTAGTTGATGGTAAAAAGGGGAAAAAATTTGTTTGTTGGAAAAAATTGTATCTTTTAATTGATGTAGCTAACTAATTTTTTCAATCTCTTCAACCTATGATCAAGTCCGAAACATTTGGAACTAGAATTGTAGATGACCCCAAAAATGTAAATTTTCTCAAGCTAAAGTATGTAAATTGTTTCCAAATGTAATATGTAGGTTGTGTTTTGCAAGTAAGGGTATTCTAATCTATTCATGTCATTTATAGTGGCATATTTGTTATTTTAAGTTCTTTACTTAATGGAAAGTTAATAGCAAGTTAATAGAGTAGGTTTTTCATTATCAATTACAAAATCTCAATATGTAATTAGTAAATATTGAAATGATGGTATGGAAATTATAAATACACCCAAATTACAGGGTGTGTTTTGTAAAATCCCCTTGATTCAAAGGTTGAATACTAGAAGCAAAACAGTGCCTTGTGATCCTTAAAATGAATTTTTCTCATGGGCACATAGCTGTGGTACCTTCATGAATCGTGATCTTGTGCCTTAAAAACAGATTAGTTACATGTGCTCTTTATTGTAAGATTCTTATGGCATATTTTATTGAATCGTATTGTAGGGCTGCTCGATCAAAATTTTTTTCCATGTGGGTTTGAGAATAAAGAATGATAAGACACGTTAAAATCTCTTCCAATTTTCTTTGATGATAAGATTCTTATGGTAATATTCTCTATTACATCCAGATTACAACTACTGGTTTTCAATTAGTTAGGATTATTTGATTATTTTCTATAAATCTAATTGTACGACCGCTACGGGTCCATTAATTAATTTAGTGTAGGGTAATATTGTTATGGCAACATGCTTATGGCATAGAGTGAAAAGTTAATCTGATCAATTAATTTCTTTTTCCCATACAGGCTTGAAATAAAAAACCTTCACGACATCAATATCACTTCTAATTAGCTTTGATAGCAATCTGCTGTTAATCTATCTCTGTAATTATTTGACATATTTTCTTTAAATCTAATTGTATTATTATTTTACCTTGCAAATACACAGGTAATTTAAATCTAACCATTTAAGCAACTAGTATTACACCCGTATAATACATGGTGAGATTATAATCTATTTCAAATAAAATAAAAATCTCCAAAGTAGACAATCCAAATCTATTAAGAAGTGAAGTAAACTGCTCATAAGATCTTATCCGATTGATTAGGAGGATAAATGGTGAGGCCCTTAGATTTGAGTTCTACCAACTGCATGTTGCATTATGTGGCTTTAGTCGCCGCCTATAGGGTAGCTACCTCCAAAAAAAAAAAGAGTTCAAGTAAATAAAAAATTAAAAATTTTGAAATATTTTTTTAAAACAACATTTATCATTGGTTTTGTTGGCCTTCCATTTTTGTCACATATAAGAAACTTCAAATATGCACGACTTGTAACTCTGGATACTCTATCATACAACTGACCATGACTGAATATCGGCTTCTTTAACAAAATACTAATATGCAAAAGCAATTGTCCTTGACTTTTGTTATAATGATATATTGATACTAATACTGAATAGAATTCGAGCCATATCCAATTCAAGTTTTCATTTTCATTTTTTTTTGTCCACACTATTACTCAATTTTTTTTATTATAATATAAAGATACTGAATATTAACTTTTGTCCACGCATATCACATTCTTTCTTTGGGTCCTGTTGTGAATCATGTGCTTACATTGGCTCCAACTTATCACATATAACATATGGCCGGGCCTCGTATCACATTGAGCTTAAATCTCTCATTAGGCCAATATATCATATTCGGGGGTTTAAACCCCTCACTAGGCCATTCTTATGATAGGCAACTTCACATACGTATGCTTTCATGACATGATTGTGCAAACGTCTTACCTTCAAGCCTTTACTTCATTTATACAAAAGTTCATCCTCAAAGATTCATATCACAATTGCAAGGCTTCACAATCATGTTTTCATCATATACACAAAGGCATTACTCTTCCAATGTATTGAAAATATCACATAGAACATATCGTGATGCCAATATCAACCGAACATGTCATATATTCACACACTTCCACTAATTTAGTATAAACTTGTAAACAAGAGAACGTAAGCTTTCAAATACATCTCTTATTCTTTCAACGTACTCGACATATCAATTATACTGTATCATAATGCCAAAATCATCGAAACATATCATATATCCAATACTTCGAATAATTCCTATTGAACATGCTAACACTTGATGTTATCTCTTTGTATTCATAAATTCCTTCACAAGTACTTAGCTTATGAGGGTACTAAGGATCACATAAGTCATATAAACACATTCAACCCATAGGAAACACAACATATTCACAAAACATGTAGGATAGTTAAATCATGCTTTCAATCTTAAGAAAGACATATACTTTCAATCATAATTCCAAACTAGAACTCACAAAAGCATATACTTACCTCTTAACACATATAAATACATCTATTACCCACCTTTTGATAGAAGAAATCAAGCACAAAAGACTTTGGTAGCTTCTCCATCCTCTTCCATTTCCTTTTCTCTTCTTTTTTCTTAACACAACAATGAAAATACATGGTTGAATCTTGATAAATGATTCTTAAATCATGTTTGGAAAGCTTAGGGATGTTTGGAAATGTTGGTGGGTGAGTTATGAAGCCTTAGGACCGAATTTCGGTATTTATACATCTGCCATGTACTAGGAAATGCCTGCCGACTTGAAATTACGGCCGTAAACTTTACCATTACGGCCGTATCAATATAATGTATGTGAAAACTTTGGTTGTCTTACGAGAACACTTCTCTGGTCTAAAATAAAACATGATATTGAGAAAATTTGTGCTAATTGTGTTACTTGTAAGAAAGCCAAATCTAGGGTTTTACCCTAAGGATTATACATACCTCTACTAGCACCACAAGCGCCTTTGGAGGATATTTCTATAGACTTCGTGTTGGGGTTACCTAGAACTAGGAATGGGAGAGATTTAGTCTTTGTTGTGGTTGATAGATTTAGTAAAATGGCTCATTTTATACCTTGCGACAAGGGCGGTGTTCTAAGCATATTGCCAACTTGTTCTTTAGGGAGGTTGTGCGTTTACATGAAGTGCCTAGGACAATTGTGTTGGATATGAATGTGAAATTTGTTAGCTACTTTTGGAAAACTTTGGGGGGAAAGTTGGGAACAAGACTTTTGTTTTCCACCACCTATCATCCCCAAACGGATGGATAAACTGAAATCATTAATAGAACACTATCATAATTGTTGAGCACTATAATTGGTAAGAATTTGAAAAGTTGCGAAGAATGTTTGCCTTATGTTGAAAAGTTGGGAAGAATGTTTCGCCTTTTGAGGTTATATATGGCTTTAATCCATTAATCCCGTTGGATTTAATTCATTTACCTGTGAGTGGAAGGGGTAATATAGATGGCAAAAAGAAACCGACCTTGTTCAATCGATGCATTAGAAGGTAAGATTGCAAATCGAAAAGAAAAATCAGTAAGAGTCGACTCGAGTGAACAAAGTGCAAAAAGAAGTCATATTCGAGCCGGGACATTGGGTGTGGCTACACCTAAGAATGGAGAGATTTCCCCAATCACGGGGGTCGGAGTTACTTCCAAGAGGTGATGGCCCGTTTCAAGTGGTCGAAAGAGTTAATAACAAGGCCTACAAACTAGACCTACTAGGTAAGTATAATGTATCCGCTACATTTAACCTCTTTGATCTCATTTCGTTTGATGCAGGAATTGATTCGTGGACGAATCTGCCCGAAGATGAAGGGAATGATATGAATTCGGATAGCTCCACAATGATCGAGACATGCCATGTGCCAATCGGACCACGTACAAGAAGTCAAACCAGGAAAGTGGGTCGTGCAATGACGACATTGGTTGATAAAGTATGTCAAAATGCCTCTAAAGAGTCACCTCGAAGCTTGGGTCATCCATTGGGAGTTCATGAAGTCAAAGATATCATCTACTTAAACATTAGAGATGAGGGGGATTAAGAATGAAGAAGCATGGTACATAATATTTTTATGGTCGTAACTGAAGACTTATAGCCGTACTCTAGTTCATACGATCGTAAAAGATGGAGCCAAGGAAGTAAAATTTTCGAAGAGTAAATTACGACCGTACTTTTATAATTTACGGGTGTAAAACAAGATAATATGACCGTAACTATGGTCATACAGCCATAACAGAAGATCCCAGCTTTTTGGCGAGAAAACTACAGAGAGTTTTGTACAACCGTACACTTTGTTTTACGGCCGTAACTAAGGATTTGACGGCCGTAACCATAATATTTACGGCCACAATTTTAGCCGACTTAAGGCTTTTTTTGTATACTGTTAGGGTATTTTGCTTTATTATTATTTTAATCCTTTCATACGTGGTGAATGTATAAGTATGAACTCTTCCTCATTTGTACATGTCCTGCATCAATATATAAAAAAAACTCTGTGCTTGTGAATGAGTTTCTCTTCATGTTGTTCTCATTGAACAATCCCGAACTTATCATGAAGCTGATCATTTCGCGTGGTGATCGAGTTTACGAATCATTTCACCGGATTCTTGGCTTTTCTAGCTAGGAGCCTCAGTGTCTGGGTCACGCTATTAGTCAAAATTAATAAACTCAAATACCAAATAGCATCAATAAGCAAAACATAATCCATTTCTCATATTCGATCCAAATTTTACTTTTCAATTTGAGTCAAAAATTTATTTTTTAGATAAACATGTGCCACAATTAGAATTTTCCTCTTTTATTTAGTAACAAATAGCATCAACTAGTAAATTATATATTTAAACGTGTTTTTATAAGTAATCAAATTTGAAAAAGAATAAACAATTAACATTTGTTTCTAAATTCAAAACAGTTTTTTGTTTGTTTGTTCTTTACTAAAAAAAATTCTATAGAATCTTTTTTTAAATATGACCGAATTAAAAAGAAAATCAGATTTAAAATTATTTCTAGATTTGAATTTTTCCTAAGAAAATGCGAACCAATGTGATATTACTAACGTGACATTGTGCTGAGTTGGCAATATATATATGTAATAAATTCAAAAGTTAAAATATGTATAAAAAAGTTAATTCTCATTTTAAGAATTAATTTTATTAGTATTATTATAAGTTGTAACTTTGATTTCTTATTACATTTTCATTAGTACTTACAACACTAAATATAAAAAAAAATTGAAAATTTCGATTTCTTGTACTTGTAATTTTTTCTACAAAAATGAAGAAATTACCAAATGATAATTTTAGCAATTACTTTTTTAAGTGACCGAAGAAGTGAGGAAATGGAACATAGAAGTTATTGTTTTCTATTTCGTTCCAAATTAATAAATTATTTATTATAAACTTAACTATTTAACTAATCAATATTTGATCTAAAATAATTACCCACTATTTGAACCGCTCAATGCACGTAACTTATGAAACTTATTTAGAACTATCATTTTAATGTGATAAAAATACAAAAGATGATTTTTTATGTAATTTTTAATATAAGTAAAAATATTTTTCTAAAATAGAAAACTGCCGCCAACGTGGCACTGTGCTAAGTCTTTGTCTCTTATCACATTTTCATTAATATATATATGCAACACCGAATATAAAGGAATTAAAAAATTTTATATAAATTAATTCGAAAATTTTGATGCATGTAAAAAAATAAACTACGTATAAAAAAGTAAAATAAGAAAATCAATACTAAATAAGGTAAGTAGAAAAATTAAATAAGGAAAGTAGAAAAATTAAGGGAAAATGCTCAATAACTATACATTTTTAAAAAAATTACCCAACTAATCATAACATCTTATTTTTTTACTACTAACTCTATTTTTCACTAATAAGACACAAATACCATATCCACCTCAATTAATTTACCACTATGCCATTGGTTAAACCCAAAACTCAAATAACCTAGATTATCACTAATACACGAGGTTCGGTATCTCTCAAATTGCAAAGTAGGTCTTCCAACTTTCAAATTTTACACTTTAATCCTCAATTTTTCAAATTTGTTTCAAAAATACTCCAAAATATTTGCACCCAAGGTCCTCCATCTTTTGGCTTGTTTCATTTTGGTGTTCAAACGTTTGGATTTTTGATACTTTTAGTTCTTTTTGATCATTTTTTTCCTTTTTTTTTCTACATTTGGAAAATTCACATACAAACACTTTATTTAAGATAACATAAATAAATAAATTTGTCATATCTTCCACAATACGCACACTAAACTTCTTCCTTCCCTTGTCTCCGACTTTTCCTCTCTACGCACCATAAGAAAAATGTTACCTACCCCGAATAATTTTATTACCTACCCAAATAATAATATGACATACTCCGACTAACATTCAACTCTCGCTTTTCCCATCCCCGACTTTTTCTCTAGATTACCACCACGACCATAACTCCCCTACCACCAACATTCTCCCATCACCACCACAACCATAACCATAACTCTACCACCACCAACATTCCACCAACATTCTCCCACCATTGTTATATATTTTGTAAATATAGAATAAAACAAGGAAAAAGATAAGAAAAAAGGACTAAAAGTGTAAAAAATTTAAAAGTTTGAGGATCAAAATGAAACAATCCGAAAGATATATGACCTTGGATGTAAATATTTTGGGGTATTTTTGAAAAAATTAAAAAGTTGAGGACTAAAATACAAAATTTGAAAGTTTGAGGGCCTCTTGTGTGATTTAAAAGATAGAGAGAAAATGAAAATGTGGAAAAAGAAAGATAGATGGCAAAAATGTCCATAAACACTTAAAAATAGTAATTGGTAAAATCAATTTTTATAAATTATAGTTAGTGGTTAACAAATAAGATGTATTGATTTAGTGGATAAAGACTAACTTTTATCTATAGTTATTATGCATTTTCTCAAAAATTAAACCAGGAAAATAATTAATCCCTTAAAAATAGTATCACCGTGACACTGCCAAAATGGAAACTAAGCATGTGTTCTCCTACAAGTTTTAACGTATTTTTACACATTTTTATACATAAATCTCGTGGGATCTACCTGTATTACATAAATCTCCACCATTCAATTCCACTCATTCTCTCTCCTATGTCACATCAAATCACATAAAAATACATAAAAATACACATCCAAACACCCTAGGCATACGTGCAGCCACATGTCTGTTCACCATGAAAAACAAATTGCAATGGGGGGAAGCAGTATGCAAAAACACACATTGGGATCCAACTTTTACTAGACTAAAGATTAAAGATTAAAGACGTGGAAAAAACGAGGCCAACAAATTGTCCCAAACCAACAAACCCACGAGACACAATGTGGACCAAGGCAAATTTCGAGTCGGTTGCGGGGCCGGCCCAAGGCCCAACTACACTGGACTCGCTATAAGTTTCGGTGCCACTCGGTCATAAACCCTATCTCGAGACCATTCCTTTCCTTCATTCGGCTTCTACCTGAATCAATTGAATTGAAGGTATGCGTTCATGTACATTATTATTTGTTATAAAAGTATAGAAACAATAGAGAGAATTTAGAGAGAATGAATTCTAAGGAATTCTCAGGAATGAATTTCATTAATAACTGAAGCCCTATTTATAGGAAAACTTCGAATGGCACAATCGTAATTACATAATTTCATCAAGGGTATAATAGTCATTCACATATAATAATTACATCTTTTACCAAATTATTCCTCCACCAAATTATTCCTCCACCAAATTATTCCTCATAATTCATAACCACCAAATTATTTTCAATTATTCATAACACTTCAATTATTATTCATAACACTCCCCCTTGAATGACTATTAATACAAATGTCTTGGACTGTTTGGAGAAAAACCCGTGGGAAAAAACTTCCAAAGCGATTGCGGGATAGCTTGGAGTGGTTATATCTTTGTTTCATCAAAACATTGCTCCCCACGATGTCTATCGCATATGAGTATTCACGTCTTTGCCTCGTTAAAACCTTGTCAAGAAAACCCGGTGGGAAAAAACTTGATCGAAGGAAAAAGAGTACAATTGCAGTTTGATTTCATATCTTGAGAATCGATATATTTACTGTAAATGATTTCAATATCATCATTGTTTGGATCTAAAGCATTAGCTCCATTATAACTTGATCCAATAGATACACGTATCAATTTATCCTATCGTTCTCAATATACCATGAATATGCCTCGTTAAAACCTTATTAGGAAAAACCCAAAGTGGGAAAAACCCTAATGAAGGAAAAAGAGTACATTATTCATGTGAATACGCCTTTAAAGTTGCCTCATTAAAAACCTTGCTAGAAAACCCAATGGGATAAAACCTCATCAAGGGAAAAAGAGTGCAACGCGTATTTTATACAAGTATCTTGCAAGCATTTCAAAATCTTTCATACATTTATATGAGTATCATATACATTGATTTTATACTCCGTTCATTTAGAGTGCATCAATTTTCTTACACAACTACAAAACATTCACCATGAACACATGTCTCCAAATACACAATTTAAAGCATATAAATTCATCGTAAAAACATGTAAACATATAAGTAAACCTTCATAACTAACTAACACTTAAAATATATCATTTAACATTTAATACTCACTTAATAGGTTATTTCATTCCCAGGGGCTTAGCTCACCCTTTAGGGTGCTCATAAACACGGGTTTAGCTCACCCGATCCTTTAATTTCCTTTTCGGTACTACACACATGATCGGTAATTTAACTTTCATGAGCATGCAACATATAATGACCACCATGCTTATCTTTAAACTTGAGCATTAGTCATCATCATCTCATCATCTCATAAGTTAAGGATTTCACATTCACCATTTATCATCTTCAATATATCTCAATATTTTCATTATCATTGATCATATGTAGCGCTACATTTTCATATCGTGTCGACACTTTTCAATTTCATTTCTTTCCCCATATCGACATAACTTATCGAGATATCTCATTATCAATCCTCTTGTAGGATTACACAATATAGTTATGTCTATATACTCTTCAAGAGCATATGCCTCCGTTATTAAGACCATCTTTTATAATTTGCTTTGATATATATGATTGAGGAAATATCAACGCTTCTGGCGTGCTAACTTATCAAAGCATCGTAGCTGTTATATGTGATTGTTCATAGCCTTTCATGCATCTTTGAACTTCAAGTTCGTATTTCAATTTCGAGGATATAACATGATGCATTTCACATATTATTTTCAACCTTTAATACTCCCCCTCATGCTGAGAAAATTTAGAACACCAAAACTCATACAGTTGGTATGATTTTAATCATATATGTTCTCATCATTCAAATTAATATGGGAATTTAGACCGTTTGCATTCTATTCTCGATATCGACAATTTATTTGAGGACTTTAAATAATTTGCAATATAATATCCCACTTGTATGCGCACACTCAAATCCTTCAGGGATTTATTCAAGTATTGGGATATACATTTACTAGCTTTATCATTAAATCTGGAAATCATGCTCATCCCGAAAGCAAATATTTCGTAAATTTCAAATTACGAATCATATACACATGTGACTATCTAGTGGATCCATATCATAATATCTAGTAGTCCACATGTAGGATGAGTGGGCCCATACTTCTCATCCTTTATTCCAAATATATTTGGGATTTATTCCCAATATTGGCTAGTAATGATTTCATCATTTATCGAGAACAATCATTGAAGAATTCTTTTAATTCTTCACTTGAAATATTGATTTCAATAATTATTTAAACCGGGATGGTCGATCAGGTTTTGCAAGCAGTATTATTGAACTTCTAGTTCAAGAAATTCTTATATCGATTTCACTAGTATCGTATAGTGCTCAACATGATTTATCATAGAAACAATTCACCGACATATTCCATCATCTTTTGGTGACATTATTGTCTACTATCGTTCAAACACGAGTTACTGACTCATACGCATCACATCCGACTATTATTTAATTCAAATCGTAGCTCTTACGCTTTATTTAAAATCGAGTCTTATTTCATACGGCGTATTATTCTATAAATAAATCATCAAAATTATTGCAAAATTCATCGTAACAAGGGTCTATACATTATAATGGATCATATGCTCTCAAATCTTCGAAAATACTATCCATCACTACCGATCAAAATCCTAAAAAGGATTTATCGATGTAGGCTGGAAAGATTAAGGATGCTAATGAATAAGGGTATCCCACAAGATATCCGATGCTTGATTGAAGTAAAGGTTCGATTATCTGGTGAGGTTTCAATTCCTTCTAAATACATGCCTGGTATGGGTAAAAGTAGTTTTTCAAAGAAACGGAGAGCAAAAAGATTAGGAGGATGCTACAAGTGTGCTCGGTGGACATGTGACACTCGATGTAAATGTGGGGTACTTGTCCGTAAATCGAGAAGATAAAATAGCATTCATTAAGGATGGATTGAGTAAGGAGCCTTTGGATGATATTCAACAGGCTCTTGAGACACATCCTAGTGGACACGTACAAGGTGAGCTAATGGCCTTATGGGCCAAATTCAAAGATCAACAAACGCGCTACAGTCTTGAAAAACTTACTTTAGAAGATCCTGTTTGTAAATTTAGTAGAAAAATTTAGCATAATGATTTTCCCATATTTATGTAAGAAAGCTTGGTGTAATAATAAAGATCAATATATTTCTTTTATTTGTAAATATCGTTTTTCAATTTTAAGATATATATTATTTTTCAATCACTGACAGCTATATGTCATATCACTAAAGAAAAATTTACTCGCTTTTTCTTTCATATTTGTCAAAAAGTAAATAGTGCACTCAATTATTGGTTTTAAAATTTTTCTTTAAATAGAGGGATTCATATATCTCTCATGTTGAAAATATAGTGCAAAAAGAGAGATAGGAGTAGAGATGGATATGGAGATTTTAGAATCATCTCATACAAGTCAGCTTTTACCTCGCCATATTAAAACCGTATGTATTCTTGGTGGATCTAAACTGGTAGGCTATATCCAATATGTGGATATGGCAAACCGACTCGTAAAAGAGTTAGGGAGATAAGAAATCAATATACTATACGGAAGAACCAACAACAAACTTTTAGCTAGACTTATAATGGCCGCACAATCATGGGGAATAAGAGTTTCGAGTGTATTACCTTTCCATCTAGTTGGATCTAATACTCGAATTAGAGCCGCTTCTACCATGGGTCCAAAGCAGGTTGGTGCTACAAGCGCAATCCATCCACAACTACATGATGTATATGATGAATAATAGTGATGCTTTCATTGTCCTTCCAGCGCTACAACACCTTTGGAGGAAATATTCAATATAGCATCGTTGGCACGATGGAATTTTCATGTCAAACCAATAGGTTTGTTGAATATTAATAATTTCTTTGATGGCTTACTAGCGTTTCTAGATCAGGTGTAAATAATAAGTTTATCTCTCATTCAATGAGAAAATACTTATTTCTCGCTTAGTACTTGTTGATGAACTACTCATCAAATTTCATGCATATGTTCAAGAATTTGTGGAAGCCAGTCCGTCGGTCACACCATCGGTGTCAGCGAAAAAGAAATTCGGATCCTTTAAATATTTCATTATGAATCCTAATGTTGATGGTGGCAGAGTTACGGAGTATTTATACTCTGGAGACGCATCCCTCATTTATGGATTCAGTATGTATATTCTTTTTGCATTTCTATATTTTCGAGTGTTTAATGCCATCTTTTGATATTCTCAATATGTTCCACTTCGGCTGTTTTGTACTTCTTCTGGAGTAATAATAATAATATCATATTGGCTTTATTCAAATACAGATATCTAGTGATTTTGCTTCTTCAAGAGCATTTTATTCTCATATTAATACAATCTCATATCATCGATGAGATTACTTCATATAAGCTTTTGATGCGATATATTTTCTTTGATTTATCAACATGGGATCTATTCAGCATTTTACTTTCGTCTATTTATCCAATGGTAACTTCAAGTACCACTTACTCAATTTTCTCCATTAATATTCGGTATATATGGGGAAGTAATTTTATTCTCATCGTCTACTACTTCGAGAGTATGATTAGAATATTTGATCAACTACTTCTTCTGGAGTAGGATTCGTTATAACCAATCGTGTAGTATAACCCACCACATTGGAAATATGCACACCAATCGTGTGGTATTACCCACCACATTGGAAATATACTCAAACTATAAAGTGCATAAATTTAAATTGCAGAAATTAAATTTCCTCCAATAGGTGGTCAAACCTACCTTATGGGAATTATTGCAATAAATATAAATCTTCGGAATTTAAATAGCAAGAATTAAATTGCATAATATTTAACTACTTCTTCAGGAGTAGGATCTGCTTAGTAGAAGGTATTACCCATCACTTAGCATATAAAGTGCAGAAATATATAAAACCTTCCGTTTAGTGACGGTTTGAACCCATCATCAAGTAGGAGGTATTGCAGTAATTAAATTGCAGTAAATAAAGTGCGAGAATTAAATATTGAACTGCTTCTACGGGAGCAAATTTGTTCTTACTAGAACAAATACTCATTACTTCTACAAGAAAGACACTTATCCTTCTAGAATAAGTACATTATGTAATTGAACTCTTCGAGAGTTACATTAATATTTCGATCTATTAACTCAAATGGACTTCAGGTCATAATTAATGGATTTAGAATTTCTTCATGAATATTCTATCCATTTTTCATTGTCGTCAAAATTAGGTCGGTTTTACCCTAAGGGTAAAATTGTCCATTCCAATTCGCAAAGGTAAAATTGTCAAAAATATTTTATCAATGTTTTACGATTGGAAAATTATCTCCTTTCTACTTCAATTTATTAATATCAAAATATTCAATGACTATTTTGTAACTTTTTCAAAAGTTGGTGTACTGATTTGTAAATTTTAAAAGTTTGATAATAACATATTTCAAAACGAGTTATTACCCTATCAATGTTTGTGTTAAATCGAAGCTCTCGTTAAATCGAGTATAATGGAGTCGAGAAAATTTGATTTTGATAATGTATACTCCTTATATCTCGATAAAACGAATGTTATAGTTTAATATATTATTATATTATAAAATCATATGATTTACCTTTTTCCCTTTCTCTAATTATTCTATGGATGAGATTTATTTGCAATCCATTTACGTGATCGGAAAATTCTGACTCCATTCTTCCGATTTTGGAATTTGACATCTCAAGCGAGGTTGTGTAGAATGAGGAATTGTGGGAGAAGAATATGAGCAAAGGGAATTTTCGATGATGTATTTGCAAAAGAGAGAGTTATTTAGGATTGATGAGGATGAATTAATTCATTGGTAATAATCAGGTTCGATACTGTAAGATCATCTATAAGATGCAACTGTAGAAAGATACTTCTTTCATATTACTCAAATGGCAGAGACTCTTGATAACGTGTTATAAAAGTATAGAAACAATAGAGAGAATTTAGAGAGATGAATTCTAAAGCATTCTCGGAATGAATTTCATTAATAACTGAGCCCTATTTATAGGAAAAACTGAATTAAGACAATCGTAATTACATAATTTCATCGATAATAGTCATTCACATATAATAATTACATCTTTTACCAAATTATTCCTCCACCAAATTATTCCTCCACCAAATTATTCCTCATAATTCATAACCACCAAATTATTTTCAATTATTCATAACACTTCAATTATTATTCATAACATTATTATTATTATTATTATTATTATTATTATTATTATTATTATTATTTGTTTTCTGTGATTGAGATTATTCTTTGTTCTTCTTTTTGGGTGCCCTTTGTTCTTCGTCAATTGTTGCTTCGTCAATTCTTCTTGGTCTTCAAGCGATGAACCCTAATTCCCCCGTGAAGATGCTTCCTCTGGTACTACCTGTTGTTAATTCCATCAGATTAGTTGTTCAAATTTATTCCGCGCAATTTTTGTTTTGTTTCTAATTACTGTGACTTTGATTTGTCCGCCTTTTATTGTTATCTTAGTTTAAGCTTGATTGATTTCCTGTGTACCTTTGTTAAGGATGGATTTTCAAGGGTTATTTTGAATCTGATTGTTGCCATATTGGAGTTTTCTCTCTCTCTCTCTCTCTTCCTTCCTTATAAGTTCAATTCAATTTGATGCGATTGGTTCCTTATTTCTTTATCGGTAGCATTTAATTGAAAGATTTAAATGAATGAATGAATTTTCAGGAAGTGAAAACTCCTCTCGTCCCTGACAGTGAAATGTGTACCGAGTCTTCAACCATGGGCTTTGCAGGATATAAGAGAAAAGAAGGGCCTGATGCATTATCCGCTCCAGATGCCAAGAAAGGCGCAACCTCTGATGCCAGTACTGGGCTTCCTAAAGTATGTACAGCTTCTTTTCTTTCGTTTTCCTTGACCTCCTTGCATTAAGCACTCTTGCTGTTTTATGATATGGATTAACTTAATGTGGTTCCTGATGATTTATTTATATGTTGATTTTGACCGTTCAATTCAGGAAAACAAGACTCCTGTGGTGGGTTCCGATCTGCTGCGTTCCTCTGCCAATATTGCACGTAAAAAAGTATGTACATCTTCTTTTCTTTCCCTTTCGTTTGAGTGTAGAATCATCAGGTTATTTCCATTAAATGCGATCGTGTCATTATGATATGGAACAAACTAACTGGATTAGCAAGATGTTCGGTACTATTCGTATTGTTACTTTAATTGGGGCACTAGAATGATAAAGATGTTCTGCAGGAGATTGTTCGCATTATGTGTGAAGGAGACCTTACTCCAATGTCTGAGGACGAGGATCCAGAGGAGGTGGCTTATGATACTACCGGTTATGATGATGTGACGGTAGAGTCCCAAGCATATTAATGCTGATTTTAAAATAAAAAAAATGTACCGGATGCGTTAAAATTTTCCTCCCCGTCTCATACATTTTATCTGTCTGCTTAGAAATACAGTCTTGGAAGTGTTTGAATCCTTGTTTATCACTATTATTATTTTCAATGATATAACCAGACTTTGGGGAATGTGTTGGCTGTTGCTCATGATCGTGAGTCTGACGCATATCGTACGCGATTTGACGTGGTAAGTGAGACGCTGTAATCAGCTAGCAATTTTGGCACTTACGTTTCCATCGGAATTGAATACTATGTTGTTACTCAAACTTCTGAAGAAGTTGTTTGTGTCTTTCATTTCTACAAGCTGCTCCCCCCTCTGGCACCATGCTCAGTCGTTTCTTTGTTCGCTTTTTTCCCCCACTCTCTCTCTAAATATATATATATGCTTTATCGTGTTTCCAAATTTTTATTATTTTGTTAGAAACTAAATCATCCTTTAGTACTTAATGGTTCCTGATAGCTTCATATATGAACGTGAGTTTGTACGCTCATTCTATTGCAGACTAAGAGAATACAAGATCTTTTTGAGGCGGCGGCTATTGAAAGTGGTCATCCTACTGGGAAGATGCGTGTGCTATTTCTATTGACTCAAAGGGGCTGCGTAGTGTATGCATCTTATGATATGGTGAATTAAAAATTGTCCGCTTCTAGATATCGTTTGTAGAAGTTGTTGCAACTTGGTATCAAGTCACATGATGATTTTGTGGTGCAATGTGTTGCTTGTTTGTAACTACTTAATTGGGTTTATCATGTCAATTTTAATTCATTTTATCATGTTCAACAGGTTATTGTTCTTGTGGTATTATTTGTTTTAGGCAGATATCGGATGGCCATGAGATATGACACGCGGATAATGGTTAATTAATTAATGGTTTTTGTAATAATAAGAATGAAGCGGATAATATTTTTGTTTGTTACTGCATAACCGATATATGAATTGAAAGAAGACGTTGCATGAAAATGGTTAAGAAAGTGAGTAACAGAAAGTTTTGTCAACTTTTGAAAAAGAGGAAGGCACTGAAATTTCCTGTGATCGACAACTGAACATTCTAGCTTTATATACAATTAACATATATTTTACATATATTGTACGCAGACACGGGTATTATCTGTTATAAAAGTATAGAAATAATAGAGAGAGTTTAGAGAGAATGAATTCTAAGGAATTCACAGGAATGAATTTCATTAATAACTGAAGCCTTATTTATAGGGAAACTTCGAATGGCACAATCGTAATTACATAATTTCATCAGGGACATAATAGTCATTCACATCATTAAAATATATATAAATTCTTTCCTCGTGGCTCGCGAGTTCATAACACTCCCCCTTGAATGACTATTAATACAAATGTCTTCTAAACTTGTTTGGAAAAAAAAACCCAGTGGGAAAAACTTCCAAACCGATTGCAGGATAGCTTGGAGTGGTTATATACTGCTTCATCAAAACATTGCTCCCCCTTGATATCTATCAACGGTATAAGAGTATTCACGTGCTGCCTCGTTAAAACCTTGTCAAGAAAACCCAGTGGGAAAAAACTTGATCGAAGGAAAAAGAGTACAGCTACTCCATCTGATTTCATATCTTGAGGACCGATATCCTTACTTCTGGTAAAGGATTTCAATATCATCATTGTTTGGATCTAAAGCATTGTCTCTATTATAACTTGATCCAATAGATACACTGTGTCGATTTCTCTTGTTGTCCTCAATATACCATGAATATGTCTCGTTAAAACCTTATTAGGAAAAACCCAGTGGGAAAAATCCTAATGAAGGAAAAAGAGTACATTATTCATGTGAATACGCCTTTAATGTTGCCTCATTAAAAACCTTGCTAGGAAAACCCAATGGGATAAAACCTCGATCAAGGAAAAAGAGTGCAACGCGTATTTTATACAAGTATCTTGTAAGCATTTCAAAATATTTCATAGATTTGTATGAGTATCATATACATTGGTTCATACTCTTCATTCATTTCCACGTGAATGAAATTTTAGATGTTATACCATATCATGTTATATTTAGTGTATATATGCAATCAACAGCTTCGATTTCATTTTCTCACTATATCGAGATATATACCTAAATCTCTTCTGGAGATTTCATAATAGTTGAGATTGGGCTGCCTCATTAAAAACATTGTTTGAGAAAAACCCCGTTTTGGGACAAAAACATCAATCAAGGAAAAGAGTACAGCATATGAATTTCTCAACAATATCAATGTAGATATTTTGAGCCATTGCATGCACTGACACAATAATACATTTGAAACCTCTTCAAGAGTTTCATTCTCATTTCTCATTAAACCCGTGCATGAACACTTTAATCATAAGGGCATATATTTCAGCATCGGCATTTTCGATAGATTTTAATGTCCTCACTATTATTGATAGTATGTAGCGCTATCTTTTCATAGTGTGTCGACACTTTTAATTTTATTTCTTTTCCCATATCGACATAACTTATCGAGATATCTCATTATTAATCCTCTTGTAGGATTACACAATATAGTTATGTTTATATACTCTTCAAGAGTATATGCCTCCGTTATTAAGACCATCTTTAATAATTTGCTTCGATATATATGATTGGAGAAATCTCATAATATCAACGCTTCTGGCGTGCTAACTTATCAAAGCATCTTAACTGATATATGTGATTGTTCATAGCATCTTTTATACATCTTTGAACTTCAAGTTCATATTTTAATTGTGAGGATATAGTATGATGCATTTCACATATCATTTTCAGCTTTTAATACTCCCCCTCATGCTAAGAAAATTTAGAACACTAAAACTCATATATGTTCTCATCATTCAGCCTTAATATGAGAATTTATATAGTTTGCATTCTATTCTCGATATTGGCAATTTATTGGAGGATTTTAAATAATTTGCCACATAATATCCCACTTGTATGCGCATACTCAATCCTTCAGGGATTTATTCAAGTATTGGGATATACATTTACTAGCTTTATTAAATCTGGAAATCATGCTCATACCGTGAGCAAATATTTCGTAAATTTCAAATTACGAATCATATATACATATGACTATCTAGTGGATCCATATCATAATATCTAGTAGTCCACATGGAGGATGAGTGGGCCCATATTTCTCATCCTTTATTCCAGATATATTTGGAATTTATTTCCAATATTGGCAAGTAATGATTTCATCGTTTATCGAGAACAATCATTGAAGAATTCTTTTAATTCTTCACTTGAAATATTGATTTCAATAATTATTTAAACCGGGATGGTCAGTCCGGTTCTGCAAACAAGTATTATTGAACTTTTAGTTCAGTAAATTCTTATATCGATTTCACTAGTATCTGTATAGTGCTCAACATGATTTATTACTTTCATCATATGTATAGCTCACCGACATATTCCATCATGTTTCGGTAGCATTATTACACATCACTGTTCAAGCGTGGAATCTTAGCACATACGCTTCATGTTTCAATATTGTTCCAACGCTGAGCCTTACCTCATCTGGCGTTTATAAATTATCCGGCACTTTACAAAGATTCACCATAATAATGGTCCATATATAATAATGGATAATTTGCTCTCAAATCTTCGAAAATACTATCCATCACTACCGATCAAAATCCTAAAAAGGATTTATCGAAGTAGGTTTGAAAGGTTGAGGATGCTAATGAATAAGGGCATCCCAGGAGATGTTCGATGTTTAATTGAAGTAAAGGTTCGATTATCTGGTGAGGTTTCGATTCCTTCTAAATACATGCCTGGTATGGGTAAAAGTAGTTTTTCAAAGAAACGGAGAGCAAAAAGATTAGGAGGGTGCTACAAATGTGCTCGGTGGACATGTGACACTCGATGTAAATCTGTAATGCGTGTCTAGTAACCGAGAAGATAAGATAGCATTCATTAAGGATGGATTGAGTAAGGAGCCTTTGGATGATATTCAACAGGCTCTTGAGACACATCCTAGTGGACACGTACAAGGTGAGCTGATGGCCTTATGGGCCAAATTCAAAGATGAACAATCACGTTATAGTCTTGAAAAACTTACTTTAGAAGATCCTGTTTGTAAATTTAGTAGAAAAATTTAGTATAATAATTTTCTCATATTAATGTAAGGAAGTTCGGTGTAATAACGAAGATCAATGTTTTTCTTGTAATTATAAATATTGTTTTTCAATTTTAAGATATATATATGTATATATATTATCTTTCAATCACCGATAGGTATATGTCATTTTACTAAAATTTTTCTGCCTTTTTCTCTTTCATATTTGTCAAAAAGTAAATAGTACAATCAATTATTGGTTTGAAAATTTTTCTTTAAATAGAGGGATTCATATATCTCTCATATTCATACATTAAAAGTATAGTGCAAAAAGAGAGATAGGAGTATAGATGGATATGGAGATTTTAGAATCATCTCATACAAGTCAGCCTTTACCTCGCCAGATTAAAACCGTATGTATTCTTGGTGGATCTAAATTGGTAGGTCATATCCAATACGTGGATATGGCAAACCGACTCGTAAAAGAGTTAGGGAGACAAGAAATCAATATACTATATGGAGGAACCAACAACAAACTTTTAGCTAGACTTATAATGGCCGCATCATCATGGGGAATAAGAGTTTCGAGTGTAATACCTTTCCATTTAGTTGGATCTAATACTCGAATTGGAGCCAGTTCTACCATGAGTCCAGCAGGGTTGGTGCTACAAGCGCAATCCATCCACAACTGCATGATGTATATGATGAATAATAGTGATGCTTTCATTGTCCTTCCAGGCGGCTACAACACACTGGAGGAAATATTCAATATAGCCTCGTTACGCAGTGGAACTTTCATGTCAAACCAATAGGTTTGTTGAATATTAACAATTTCTTTGATGGCTTACTAGCGTTCATAGATCGAGTGTAGATAATAAGTTTATCTCTCATTTAGCGAGAAAAATACTTATTTACGCTAGTAAATGCGTTGATGAACTACTCATCAAATTTCATGCATATGTTCAAGAATCTGTGGAAGCCAGATCCGTCGGTCATGAACCTGGTGTCAAGCGAAAAAGAAATTCGGATCCTTTAAATATCTCATTATGAACCCTGATGTTGAGGGTGGCAGAATTACGGAGTATTTATACTCTCGAAACGCACCCTTCATTTATGGGTTCAATATGTATTTTCTTTTCGCATTTTTATATTTTAGTGTCTATTGCCATCTTTGATATTCTCAATATGTTCCACTTAATTTGTTTTGTACTTCTTACGGAGTAATAATAATAATATCATATTGGCTTTATTCAAATACAGAAATATAGTGATTATGCTTCTTCAAGAGCATTTTATTCTCATATTAATACAATCTCATATCATCGATGAGATTACTTCATATAATCTCTCCATGCGATATATTTTCTTTGATTTATCAACATGGGATCTATTGAGCATTTTATTTATCCAACGGTAACTTCAGGTACCACTTACTCAATTTTCTCCATCAATATTCAATAGACATGGAAAGTGAATATTCCTTTATTAAATGCTTCTTTAAGAGCATTTCTCATCATATCACAATATACTAATCTCATAATGAGATTTTTCACCACATTATATTTTCTTTCTCTTTTATCACAATGAGATTCTTTGAGCAATTTCATTTCATCAATACATACAACGGTAAATTCTGGCATCACTTGCTCAAATCCCTTCTTTAATATCAATAGAATATTCATATCGAACATATATAAATCAGTTATCCAATTGTGGGGTTTAATCCAACCATATTTGTAATAAGTATTCTAAACGTGTGGTATATCCCACCACATTGAAAATATTCATACCAATCGTGTGATATAACTCACCACGTTGGAAATATATGCGAAATTTAAAGTGCGTAAATTTAAATTGCAGAAATTAAATTTCCTCCAATAGGTGGTCGAACCTACCTTATGGGAATTATTGCAATAAATATAAATTTACGGAATTTAAATTGCGAGAATTAAAATGCATAATAATTAACTACTTCTTCGGGAGTAGGGTCTGCTTAGTAGAAGGTATTACCCTTCACTTAGCATATAAATTGCATAAATATATAAAATCTTCCGTTTAGTGATGGTTGGACCCATCATCAGGTAGGAGGTGTTGCAGTATTTAAATTGCAATAAATAAAGTGCGAGACTTAAATATCTATAGAATCAAATTTGTTCTAACTATTTCTTCAAAATATAATTATTGTCAAAGTAAACGGCCGTAAATCGAAATATCTGCTGCTGCCAACCGCTACCAGTTGCCGGCGGCAGTGCCGCCTGGCAGGTGCGTGGCGCTACACATATTTCTCTATAAAACATTAATACATACTCGGCTGCTGCCAACCGCTACCAGTTGCCGGCGGCAGTGCCGCCTGGCAAGTGCGTGGCGCTACACATATCTCTTTATAAAGTTTTGACATTATAAGCATTAATACGTAAATATTCACAAGTCCAAGGACCCTTTTGTAACTTTTTGAAAAGTTGGGGTACTGATTTATAAATTTTTTGAAAGTTTACCTTATCAATATTGGTGTCAAATCGAAGATCTCGTTAAATCGAGTATAATGGAGTCGAGAAAATTTGATTTTGATAATCTATGCTCCTTATATCTCGACAAAACGAATGTTATAGTTTAATATATTATTATATTATAAAATAATAATATAATATATATAATATATACCTCTCCGTCTTTTTGCTTGCATTTTGTCACTTAATCTTTGAAACCAGTATTCGTCGTGTTTGGCTTGGAAAATTCCACTAATTGACATTGGTATTGTGACTGCTCTGTAGGAATAGGTATTTTATAACGGAGGCTGTGGTGTGCTTGTCTGCTTTAGAGAGAGAATGAGACAGAGAGAGATTTTATAGAAAATTGAGTATTTCAAATTGTAATAATCCAGTTTCTGATACATACAGAAGATCATCTATAAGATGCAACTGTAGAGCATACTTCTTTCATATTACTCAAAGGGTTAGAGACTCGTGCTGATAACGTGTTATAAAAGTATAGAAATAATAGAGAGAGTTTAGAGAGAATGAATTCTAAGGAATTCACAGGAATGAATTTCATTAATAACTGAAGCCTTATTTATAGGGAAACTTTGAATGGCACAATCGTAATTACATAATTTCATCAGGGACATAATAGTCATTCACATCATTAAAATATATATAAATTCTTTCCTCGTGGCTCGCGAGTTCATAACATTATCTATATTTATATCTATATATAGAGAAATGCACAGAATTTTTAACTTATTTTTTAATTAAACTAATTAGTTTTCCATCAAAAAATCAAGCTCTTTTTTGTCTTTCAATTTTTTTTCTTTTTTATTAATTAATAATCAATCCCTAATAAACAAATTAACTAATTATTATCTATATTAAATCTTATTCCCACAAAAATAATAGAATATGTATAGTCAAAATTAGAATTTTTTTTCAAATCTCCACTGATTCTAATTTATCTTCTACGAGTTTTTTGTTTTTTAATTTTTTCCTTTTTTATTAATTAATTAATATCAATCCTAAAAAAAAATTAATAAACCATTATTCGTATTAGATACTAGTATTAAATATTAATTTTGTTTCCCTGCATAAGTATTGATAATTATTAGTATATTATTTTTCTAATGTAAATCTAAAGATTTATATCTATATAGAGAGTAAGAGCCTTGTTATAAATAATTAACTATGAAACTAAATTCTTCAAAAAAATAAAATTAATAAGAATTAACAATTTTGATTAAGATTTGACTATTGTGTCACACAAAATTAGCATTTATTAAATTTTTACAAAAATTAAAAGAAAAATATAACATTAAAATGAGGAAATTAGGCTAAATATTGGTTTTAAGTTTTATTTTTGAAAAGTCCAATGATTTTAAACTAATTGCTCAAACCCGGTAATCCCGGCTTAATTGGCCAGTCCTAAATTTTCCTTCAAGCCACCCAGTTCACAGGGGGAAGAGGAAACGGGAACACAACATCAAGCATGTTGGGTTTGCGCCGTGAAGAAGACATCAGACAACTCCCACACTTGAGGCTATGCAATTTTGAATTCCATTTGGAATATTGAAATCTGACTTTGATTATGAAATCGGTTGAAAAACTTCTAGAAAAAAAAACCATCCTTAAGGATCTACTTCTCTGGTAATTTCTGTTAGCTTTAATTGAGGAGTGTGGGCTATAGGAACGGTTAGTTGATCAAATTGAGATGTTTGGGTGAAAATATTGGATAGTCACTTGCACAAGTTTTGCTTCAATTTTTTATAAACTTTCTATGCACGCCAAGTGTTCGATGAAATGTGTCTAAGGTTTCATGCTACTTTTCGGATTTTCAAGTTATGACATGCTTGTTCATGAGTTATTGATCACATTTGTGAAAAACAAGTTTATTTTTTCACTTCCAATCAGGCACTAGTTGCTTGTAGGTGGGATTTTGCTTATTGATTATGTCATTTTTTAGAATCTAAGTTATTAGTTCATTTGCATTATTTCTATAGCAAACAGTTATAGAAAGTATTGTGGAACTTATTTACCTAATTTCATTAGTTTGGATCTTGAGATTTCACATGTTCAACTAATATGTTATGTATTTAGTCAGATTTTTGTTGCTAACATGCATTTCAAATCAGATCTACCGTTGGGATCCACTGCGGGCAAGCGGTATACTAGTAACTTTTATTGTAATTCATAATTTATTGCTAACACGCATTTAAGTGTAATTCAAGTGTATTAAGCTCCAATTTATGTCTAATTCAATATGCACTGATGAATTACACATTCTAGTGCATTACACTTTATGTGTAAGACGTGCAAAGAGTTATATATTTTGTATGAAAAAGGAGATAATAATTTTTTAAGAAGTTTAACATAGAGTAATTATTCTGCACTATGTTTTCACGTTACACATTCTGTGTAATTCATTTGTAATGTGCAACATAATACACACTAATAGATTACACATTCTTTATACTTCATGTGTAATGAATTACACATTATGTGTAACTAATCATTAATTTATTAGTGCGTTACACTTTATATGTAAGCATGTGTAATGCACTTCATATTTTGTGTGAACGAGAAATAATAATTTTTAAAAGTTATATTAGAGAAATTAAGTGTTAAAATTCCATATTATGTTTGATGCAAGAGAGGAATGATATGATGTGAATAATTGAGTGATTGTGTGTGGTTTGTGATTATGAGGATTACATAGCCATGGTCAAATGCAGTTACGATTGTGAATTGGAGATCGAACCCTTCTGTAATTATTTTGCTTATTTTCGGTGAATGGTAGTATTTTTATAAATAAATAAAAAAATGGTGATATGCAATGGATTTTTTTAGGCTTATGATTTCTTGAAGAATGTTGTTTCTTGATTGAGATTATTTTTAATATTTTCAGAGTGAAGGATGAAGAAATTGGTAATGGAAGATCAGTTGATGAGATTTTGGGTAAAATTTGATAAGATTTTGGATTAAACTTGGATGAAAGGGACTGGGAAATGGGCTGACATTATGTATTACCAAAATGTGTAATACATTGTAGATAATTTATAATTAACTACAAAGAATATTTCATTAATTACAAATAATTTGTAGTTTATTTATAATGAATCATAGAGAATATCTAATAAATTACACATGAACTACAAAGAATATGTAATGCTTATAGATAATCTTTAATTAATTACAAAGAATACGAATATATAATGCATTACAGAAAATGTGTAATGCATTGCAGATATATTTGAGACAATAAAAAATGAAGTGATACAAATAATTACACAGCCTGTGTAATTCATTTGTAATGTGTGATAGAATAGAAACTAATGAATTACACATTATGTGTAACGAATGTGTAATAAATTACACCTACGTAATTAATATTTTAATTATATGTCCATTACACTTTATCTGCAAGGCATGTGAAACGGGCATGTGAAGAGGTGGAAAAAAATATTTAAAATGAAAATAACAAAATATAAAAGAATTATGAGAAAATGAAAAAGAAATGAATGAAAATAGAAAAGGAATGAATTAAAACCTTTAAAATGCACACGTGAGGATTTCAACCCGGGCAAATAAGTTAGTCATGTGGTTTACTAGCTGCTTTAAGCCACAGCAATATTTACTCTCTGTCTTTGCGTAATATATGCTTGCAACCGATCCGGTCTACAAACACTAGATTTTACTAATTATCCCACAATGTTTGTGTCTTTTGTGTAATTAATCTTGATTTACCTGATTTTGAAAATTTAAACTTAAAGATTGGTATTAATGTAAAGGTCCCCATTAAAATTTAAAAATTAGGTTCGACCCATTAATTAATTTCTGAAATAATTAATTGTTTTTATTATAAATAATTACCAAAAGAACAAACATTAATCTAAATTAGCAATTTCGCTAAGATTTAATTTTTGTGTGATACAAAATTAGAAATTATTAAAATTTTAAACAAAATTTGAGATTAGAAAGTTGTTACATCATTAGATTAATCCATTTATTTAATTTTAGAAAAAATTATCTATTTTCAAAAATAAAATTAGCTAAAAAATGAAAATTAATTAAATTAGCAATTTTTTAGGATTTAATTTTGGTGTGGTAAAAAATTACAATTCGTCAAATTTGTACCCAAAAAAAAAAAAAGAAACATGTAAAATTATTTTTTCTTAATTAATCGTTCAATTGTAACATTAATCCAATATTTTTATTTAATTAAATCTATATCTATTCCTATATCTATATCCTTTAAATTGTAGATATAATTTAGTGGAAATTATTAATTGACATCTTTTAATAAGTGATTTCGGCCCAATTTTTTTAACTTTAATATTGCACTTTTGTTTTAATTTAAAGAAAAAAGAATTGCAAATTCACTTGAGAAAGATTAAACTAATTATTTTAGAAATAATTAATTATTTTTAATAAAAAATAGTTATTTTTAACAATAATTAGCCAAAAATTTTAGATTAATTATAATTAATTTTAATGCAATTAACTAAAATTAGCTATTTTGCGAAGATTTAATTCAATATGTTTCAATGCACAAAGAGTAATCAAAATTAATTATATTGATAAAGGGAAAAGGTATAATTAATTTTTAAAAAATAGTTACAATTTAATTCCTACGTTCGGCAAGATTTTCCCCAAAAAATTAAAGAAATTTTTTAAATTACAACACATCTTTTAAAATAAGATATCTTGAGATTTATATTCACACAATTCCCGGAAGTACATATACCAAACAAATTATGATATAAAAAATAAGCTAAAAATGAAAATTAATGAAAATCAATTATGTTGCAATTAATTAAAATTTATTATATTGTTAAGATTTAATTGGATATGATTACAGTGGGCATAGATTAATCAAAATTAATAATATTTTTCGTATGAGAAAGTGTAATTAATTTTCAAATAAAAAGAAATTAAAATTCATTAGATTGCTACGGTTTGGCAAATTTCTCTTGAAAAATTAAAGAAATATTTTAAATTACATGATATCTTTTAAATTACAAAATATATTTAAAATTAGATTTATACAAATTTTGAAACTGCAGATATTAAGCTAATTATTTTTTAAATAATTATCTAAAAATAATTAAAATTAATTATTTTGTAAGTATAAAATGTTTTATACTGCTAAGATTTAATTGGACTCGGTTTCACTATATGTAAATTTGCACTGTTTCATTGGATGAAAATTAATCAAAATTAATTATATATATTGTTGAAACAGGAAAAATAGAATTAATTAAACAAACTATATTGCAATGGATTGGCAAGATGAAAAATGAATGATATCTTTTAGCTTTCAAAATATCTTTTAAATTATAAGACATTTTTTAAATTACAAGATATCTTTAAAGTTAGATTCATATAATTCTTATAACTACAGCTATTAAACTAATAATTTTAGAAAATAATTAATTCCTTTTCGCAATAATTTTCTGAAAATAAAAATTAATTAAAATAATTATATTGAATTTAACTAGAAGTAATTATATTGCTAAGATTTAATTAGATAAGATTTCATTTGACAAATATTTATTAAAATTAATTATATTACTAACAGGAAGTAATATGATCAGTTAAAGAACAAAAAATAATTAAAATTAAATAGAATGCTATGGATTGGTAAGATTTCTCCTAAAAAATTAAAGATAAATTTTAGATTGCAATATACCTTTTAAATTATAAAATATTTTTAACAAACAGTTGTTCAAATTATGGTTATTAAGCTCATTATTTAAGAAATAGTTAGATATAATTAACTAAACATTAAAATTTAATTATTTTTAAATTAATTTAATTTAATTTAATTATATTGCTAAAATTTAATTAAAGACAATTTCATTTGATGAAAATTGACATGGTTTCAACGTAGGAAAATTATCAAAATTAGTTATTATATTGCTTGGAGGGGAACTACATAATTAATTTTTAAAAAAGGAAATAATGAAAATTAATTAGACTGTGACGAGTTGACATGATTACCTTTTCAAAAATGAAAGATATCTTCAAAATTGGAAGATGTCTTTTGAATTCCAAAATATCTCAAAATTAGATTCATATAAGCTTAGTTTAGTATTGAAATTGAATAAACAATGTTGAAATTGAATAAACAATTTCGATTGTTTATTGATTAATTTTGTTTACCTAGGGTTTAGTTTAGTATTGAAATTTAACAAACAGTTTCAACCTAAACGAAAGCGTCAATATAGTGGGTTTCTTCTAGTTGAGTACAAAAAGATAACTCAAGTGGTAGGTAACGGTCAATAAAACAATTTTTTAGTATGAAAACATACAAAAAAATAATTGAAAGGTATTATATTTGTATTGGATCCTAGCAAGGGCCATGTCTAGTCCTTTGGTCCCTTTTCCAGTCCAACCATGCTTTCGAGGAAGAAGTGAAACTCCAGCAAAATTTGTGACCACATTCACTAGAAATCCTGGCTATGCCCCTATTTTTCACCTATTTTATTATTTATATACCTAAAATTCCTAAATTGGTTTTTTGAACTGACATTGAGAGTCAAAAACTATTCTAAAGAACCCTTGTGCTCTTTGAAATCAATCTAGAATTATCCACATCGCCTCAGTCCATGACTACTTGCTTGGATTAAATCCGAATAAAAGACCCAAAAACCCAAAGCCTCTATCAATTAAGGCTAGTTCTGAAGATTGGTGAAGATGCTGGAGTTCCAACTAGAGAAGAGTGAAGTACTTCACTTGGCGGATTCAGTTGGGAGAAAAATTAATTAGAGTTGCCAACGGTGTGGATCGCATAACGAGGCTTGCTGTTAGGACGAACAGATAAATAGTCTCGAAATCCTAAAAAACATAAGAAAAGTGCAAAAAGACCAAAGTGGACAAAAAATAAAAACAAATTGATAAAAATAGCGGTTAACTTAGAAAAAAAAATATTTTGGGTTTCCAATCAAACTTGGATGTCGAACCCTAAAACAATAAAGAAATTTACAATGATAATTTTGAACAAGCCGTTAAAATGTATATGATTTATATATTAGAGGTATTAACTATTGAGATACAAATATCGCACATAAAAAAATTACTACATATAGTACTAATTAATTAGGGGTTTGGATTATTATTCCCCTAAATGGATTAACCTTTTTAAGGTGAATCCAAAGTCTTGACATGATATTAGAGCCACAAGTATTCAAACGACTAAAACGATTCTGCACATTTATGATATTTTCCAATTGCCCCCGCTTTCTCAAGCATCACGCTCCTTCTCATATGCTCTAACGAGTTTACCATCTTGAGGGATTTATTGAGATACAAATATCCCACATTAAGAAAATGAGTGGCGGCGAGATTTGAACTCAAAACCCCTCTTTGCTCTGATGTTATGCTGAACCACTTTTGATCTAAAAACTTGTGATTCAATCTATTATGAGAGATCATTAAACTCCAATGAGCAATATATCAAATTAAGATTGGAAATGAGCACACAAATTTAAATTTTTTTTTTTTTTTTTTATCTACTCGCCCGGGTCAGGCCTGCAGACCCGGCATTTTAGCGGCTTGCATTGTGACGGGGTGCGACTTGTACAGTGAAACATGTTCGGCCTCTAAAATTTTATAACAGACCATCGGTTCAGGTCGCCATTGGTGAAAATAACCAAGAAAAGACAAAAAATCAACAACAATTATTTGATTTTAAGTTTTCAAAAGCACAATTAAACGACATATATAATAATCAAAATTCTAGAACATATTCAGTGAGATTTCGAAAATCCTATTCGTGAGTTATCTATACAAGGATAAAGATTGTAGAAATCTAGCCCACGAATTACAGTAATAAAAGGAGTTCGAATTTTATATTGGATCTATAAATTAGAGAGAATTCAAGTTATGTAATTCATTCTAATTTCTTCTTCAAATCAATGGCGAATTGTAAAACCCTTTTTTATTGTACTATGATCTTCACTCTCATGGTTTTCGCCATGTGCACTCCTCATGAAGGTAAGCCGGGTTTTTCCATTTTCAGATCACCTTGTTATAGTCGTGGAGTGTGCGGTTGGGGACACGTTCCCTCCTGCCTACAGAGGGGACACGTGTCGAAAACCCGCTCACATGTGGGTAATAAATTAAAGCACCTGCCCACCTTGATATAATCTCATACATTACAAAATTTTATAGTCTAGTTCACGCTAGTTTTGATATATTAAGAATTCTAAGCAAAACTTGATATTTGAAACATATTTTTTTTTATGAGTTCAATATTTAAATGCCTTTTTGGCAATAATTAACAAAAAAAAGAATTAATTAAGTGCTCTAATTAACGATCGCATAACTTGCCTAAGCTTAGGTCCAACGACTATGGGATCTAGTTATTTGATATAGAAGGTCATATACATGTGACATGCTTTCATTGTCTGTGAGATGACGAGATAGGATTTCAGACAGTAAATCTGAACTCGATATGAACTAATAAAATTAATATCAAATAATAGTGTTTTTCTTTAAAAAAAAAAAGCAGGTGGAAATGATGTCAGAGTGAGAGATGCAAAAATCCATATTTTTGGTTGCTTTAGAGTTAAATGCAGTCCAATACCATTTTGCTGGTGTTGCCAAGGATTACGACGTATGGGATGCTATGAGACTAAGGAAGAGTGCCAAAAACACTGCCCTTATGCACATTCACCTGCGCTGCTGTGAGTTTTTCTCTATTTAGATCTTTTTGTTCGTGCCGGGGTGCACTATAAACCTCGATACATTTAAATAGTAAATAAAATTGATCTTTCTATATATATATGTTTTATTTTATTTTGTTAATATGATTGAAAAGTTGATAAAATTGACTGTTTACTTCGTTTACAACAGAAACATGTCGTCATTTTCTCATGTAGATTAATCTAAACTCAAATTTGAATGCTCTAAACAATTTCGTTTCTAAATCAGTCTAGTTAATTTGGTTGAACCTCAACAATGCAATGCTACAGTCAATCAGACCATCTCTAATGTAACAATGTCTATTCTGCTTACATGACAAAAGACATTGACACTACATAATAATAATAATAATAATAATAATAATAATAATAATAATAAAATGATTGGATAGTAATTTTTAAATTAATAGTAGACATTGTTAATCACAATCTAGAACTAGATATTGCTCTTGACAAATTATAGCAATTATAATGTGCCACATAATGAACTTTTTGCCATTTGTCAAGGTTTTTTCCTTGACATTATTGTATTGGAGATGCATAATCCTAATTATACATTGCATCCTTACCAATTACGATGGTTGAAAAATGTATTAATTGTTATTTTGTGTATATATATATATATATATATATATATATATATTAATATATATATATATATATATACACAAAATAACAATTAATACATTTTTCAACCATCATGCATTTATCCTTTTCAAGAAATCGCCATGCATTTATTAATATGAGGGTAAATTTAATGAACTATTATGGAACTTTGAAAATGTAATTATTTTCTCCCTATCTATACTACTATTAAAAGTCTAGAAAGGATGGGAAACTTTTTTTCCCATTTTTACCCTCACATTTTAAATTAAATTACATTTGCATCATGCCTTGAAATTGTTAAACACCCTTTCAATTGCCCTTTTAAATTGTAATTATGAACAATTCTTAATTAAAAAAAAACAATTTGACACTAATATAAAATGATTTATTTTGTCACTCTATTTTCCATTTTCTCATTGTGTGTGTTCTTTTTTGGTTTATCATTCGTTATTTTTCCTCTACGTTTTGACGATAGCTTCCAGTTCCCTAACTTGTTTTCAAATATATGTGTGACGTCATTATTTAATGAAAAAGTATAGAGTTGATTGCATGCACTAATTCTATCAAATGTTAACGAAATGAAATGAAAAAGTACATAACTTTAAAATTGAAATAAGCGGAAAACAAATCCTAAAGAATGATTTTTTCCTATCTTTTTAACTATCAAATAGAAGTCTCTTAATATCAATTCCTTCTTGAAAAGGAAGTTATTGATGAAGTTTGATTAATTATGATGCAAGTAAGTTATTGATGAAGTTTGATTAATTATCATGCAAGTAAGTTATTGATAAAGTTTGACTAATTATCATGCAATGAAGTTGTATAAAGAAATTCAAATAGTATGTAATAATTAAGATATCTAACACAAATAGCCATCTCAAATTTGTGCCATGTTTTTGAATGAAAATTTATACCATCCAAAAGAAATTGCAGACTATTTTAAGTAATAAACTTTAACTCGGAAAAATCTTATTGAAATTTACTAAGGCATGAGAATACTACGAGTTCTTTTAAACGTGTTAACATTTCTCACAAACTAAATTTATCTTTTCCAAAATCTTTCTCTTACAAATTAAATTATATACTGAATCGAATAATTAATATATAAGTAGAAAATATATTATAAGTAAAATATATTTTGATTAAATTTATCTAATTTAAAAATATTTTAGAATGTATTTTAAAATAACGTGCAAAGCACGTTTACAAGAACTAGTATTTTGAAAAGTACCAAACATTCACCAAACTTTCCTTAAAGTCAATTGTCGATCACTCATACTCAATATTTAATTCTATATATTAACAGATTGCACCATGTGGTTGACAATATCCCATAACCAACTATACCAATTGCAGGCAAAAAAAAAAAAAAAATCGCTCAAATCAGACAAACAACTACATAAACCATAAAAACAAGACGAAACCATTATTTTGGACATTCTTGTTTCTGATAGGTTGCTCAAGATGTGGTCCACTGGTCCATATAGATAAATATTTTGTATCAACCCAATTGGTTCTAGTAGACAATACCAATGCGTGACGATCCTTAATATAATAATTATCGGGTTAACTACCTAATGCTTAATGCTTGATCATTGACATTAAGCAAAGTTTGGCGAGTGTTCAGTTACATTACCTTGGGAGAATTGCGAGCAATTTGTTGTGACTTTGGAATTCAATGTGTTGCTTTTTAGAATCACAATGAGTGTATACTGTGACCAAGTACTAAATTTCTAACACAGATTTCGTGAGATTTATAAAATCCTATCCCTTGGTCAACGATGAATCACAATGAGTGTATACTGTGACCAAGTACTAAATTTTTAACACAGATTTCGTGAGATTTATAAAATCCTATCCCTGGGTCAACGATGAAGATTTTAGAAACCTGTCCCATGAGTTGAATTACAAGAATAAGAGTAGTTCCAAATTTATGTTGACTCTATAAATTATAGAGAATTCATGTTATGGACTTCATTCTAATTTGTTATCCAAATCAATGGCGTGTTCTAAAACCACTCTTTATTTTACCGTCTCCACTCTCATGGTTCTTGCCATGTGCAATCCTCAAGAGGGTAAGCTACGTCTATCCGTTTTCTGATCATGTTGATATGAAACTGATTCGGTGCACTCTAAGGTGTATACTATCACTCACCCATGTCCAACTGATGTGCGTGGCATCCCGATTGATGGTGACATCACTCCAAGTGCACCAAATCAGCCTTGCATATGAAGCTGATTCAGTGCATCTTGGGATACACACTATGGCACATCCTATTGATGTGGCACCCAAACCCAATAGATGTGGCATCTGGGATGATGTGTTTTATCACTTCAAGGTGCATCATAGTGTGCACCCTGAGGTGCACTCCTTCCTATATGAAATTGATCTAGTGCATCTTGGGGTGCACACTGTGGCACATCCTATTGATGAGACACCCAAATTAGACTGATGTCGCGTCTAGGCTACTTTAGTGTGCACTGGATTATCCTTGCATATAAAGTTGATCTGGTGCATCTTAAGATACACGCTATAATGCACTTTGCTGATGTGACACTTCAACTGATGTTTCACGTCACCCCAATATATATCATAGTGTATTTTGTGGAGTGCCCAAGATCAGCTTCACACCTTCATATAATCTATACTCACAAAATTACATTACAAACTTTTTATTGACATGAACTAATCAAAAGTAATATCTGCATGTATGGTCTTTGTTTTGAACAAAAACAGGTGGAAATGACATTGTAATGGGAGATGTGAAAACAAATAGTACTACTTCAGGTTGTATGAAAAAGGTATGCAAGCCAGTGCCAGTGACTTGCTGGTGTTGCAAAGGAGATAGATCAAGTGAATGCTATCCTGGTGGGGGGACGTGCTGCTATATTAGTGAGGAGATCTGCCAAAGCAAATGTCCTCCGCCGGCGCAACGTCATTCGCCAGCTTTGTCATGATTTTTTCTCTATTTCGATCGTTTTCTCTATGCTATGAGTGTTACTATCGGTCGATACATTTAAATAAGAAATCAAAACAAATGGTTATACAATTTTCGTTTTGTTAAGTGCAATTCGAAAAAGTTTAGAAATAACATTTGTCATTAATTTTTGCACCTAGTTTTTAAACTCAACTATAAAAGCTCTAAACATTTTGGTAGTCATTATAAGTTTTAATTTGATTAAAACTTCGATGATAGTCTAATTACATTTGTCATATTTGATAGCATTGATTATTAAAAATGAGGTAATAATGAAATATTATCAAAGTGTAAAAACGTGTAGATTATTAATTTTTTTTGCTTGGCAACTTAATTAATTGTACCCCTCAACTAAAAATGTTTCGCTCCTGGCCACTTGAGATAAACTCTCCATCTTTTTGTTATCTCCAATAATAATAATAATAATAATAATAATAATAATAATAATAATAATAATAATAATAATAATAATAATAATCTATACCATAAAAAAAAAAGTGAGAATAAGTGTAAACCATTGTTTGATTGAAGGGTGAAAACGTGGGTGGAATTTCAATTTTACGGACTTCAAATTCTCACCTCTATAGGAATTTCAATTCTATGATTTCAAGGAAAATAACCACTTTTTAGTCTAAAGTGAAAAATGAATTTCATGGTAAATAAAAAGTGTTTGATTGGAAAGTGGAAATTCGAAATTTGGGTGGAAATCATTTTCAATCCTATTTTCCACCCCCAATCAAACATATGGTTGCCCCCTCACACTTTATATTTATTTGTTTATTTATTTTTTGTCTTTTATTGTCTTAATTAATTAACCTATTTAATTTGTATTTGTCATATATACAAAAGTATTAATTGTTTCAACGGTATATATTAAAGTTTATTGAATGTCTTCACATTTAATTTCTTTTTTTCTATTTTGCTCTTAATTAACCTACTTTTTTGGGGTTTAATTAACCTATTTAATTTATATCTTTCATTTAAAAAATATTTATTGCAACGGAGGTCAGCAAATTTAAACTTTCTATATTCTATTTTTTTATTTTAAATGTAATAATTATTTAAAATTTTGAATTAGATTGTATGGGATAATATATTAAATCAAATTTTCTACACTACGAGCACTCGTAAATCGTAATAAAACATGCTAAGACAAAGTACCCTCCACGGTAAATATATAAAATAATCAGGGGATAATGAGTGATAATAATAATTAATATTATGATGTGAAATTAAATAATTGTAAAATATGTATATATCTTGAACTCAAAGTTATGTTTATTTCACTTTTAGAAAAATTAATCAAACAATTTCTATTTAAAGCGGTATCATTACTTATAACATTTTGATACTAGTAATTTACGTTTTGTGTAACTGTGTTTCGTCCACTATGTCCATAACTAAATAAATTATTTTATAAATAAATGTTGAGTGACTCTGTATTCTACTTCTAGGCAATTAAGGATATTGCAACAATTTTATTATTATTATTATTACTGGTATTTTCTCCCGTGCGTTGCACGGGGAGATTTATGGCCAAGTTATAATTTAAAATATATGTAAAATTAAAATTATAATAATATATTTTCCTTTTTTCATGGTAAAAAGATATGTATGGGAGATTTAAAAAGATCATACATGATAATAACCCGGATTGGAGGAATAAGGAGTGATTGTATCAATAGATCAGGGGTGATAATAACGAGAGATTATCCACGGGTTGAAAATTAGGTATTTGTGCTTGAGTGAGAAATTTAAAAAAAAGAGTATTTTTTAATTCTGAAAATTATAAGATTGAGCGGGAAACTGATCTCATTTTATTAATAGATAGATTGTGTTTATATTATTTTTATTTTCTATAGTGTTTATATTATTTTTCACTAGTGTTTCTACCCGTGCGTTGCACGGGGAGACATATATTTAAAATATAATTTAATTAGAATCCGTGGGTGTATTTTGTATTTTGCAAACTTTTTTTTAAAAAAAAAATTTGCACCCGAAGGCGGAAAGGAGGATAGTGATGAACGGTATTGAGTTTGTGATAAGGGAATGATGGGATCTGTAGAAATCTAAATAGGTAAATATCAAGATTATTATCCTTTGCGTGGGAACATGATTTTTTTATTAATTATTTAATTCAGAAAATAGGTAGAATGAGCGGGAAAATGTGCTTTAGTTATATATATATATATATATATATATATATATATATAGATTATTATTATTATTATTATTATTATTATTATTATTATTATTTTAACCTCTATGGCTAAAAACAATATTAAGAGTGGTAACCGAAGCAAATACATTGAGATTTAGTATTTGACCGCAAGGGAACATGTTAGGAACATTAAAAAAAAAAATTGTGGCCATTGATCATGATGGTCAATATGCAACTTTGACTTATCTTTATCACCTAAAGACACTCATCGAAGTACGTTCACTCTATTTTCTCCATCATCTAGAGTCGCTTACTCTACCCAACTTTTGTGTCTATAAAAAGGAGAATTGGGGAGACTAGGGATTAGACATGGCAAGTTGGCTCGCGAGCCAGCTTGGGCTAGCCTAAAGGCGAGCTCGAGCTCGAGCTCAAACCAAAACACCAATTAGACAAGCTGCTCGGCTCGAGCTCGCCCGTCTCGCAAGCGGCTCGGCTAAATGATGAGCCGAGCTCGGCTAAATGACGAGCGGAACTCAACTCGAGCTCATACAGTACACAACCTCGAGCCGAGCTCGAACAAGCTTTCGGCGAGCCGAGCTAGCTCGCCGAGCTTGTTTGACAAGTCTACTAGGGATCGAAATTGTTCAATAATATGAAGCACCCGGATGACGTGGTTGAATGTGGCACTGATGTCCCCCAATTGTCCGTGTTTGGGGGCACTTTCAATCATCCAGGAGTACTAGAACATCCCTGGACAAAGGATTTTTCACTCTCTCTCTTATGATGTTTTCTCATATATGCGTGCACTATTAACTAATATTGTCACACAAAGTATAATGCTGAGAAATACATCACTGCAATAAACGTGAAAGATAATACTCATCATATAGAAAGAAAGAACGAGGCTAAAATAGAAAATTTAGAAGAGAATGCTAGTGAACTTACAAAGAAAATACAAACATAAAATATGGTTTATCAAAAGCCTGTTAAATTCCTAATAACATCGAAGGTGAGCTACTTGGCCGAGATAGAGAGAGTGAATGTACAAGCTAACAACAACAGTATGATACAACTTAGCATAACCGTAAACATCTATGGCCAGACGAGAGCTGCCATATGAATTTACAGAGATGTCCTCAGCCCATAAAACTGCATCCGAAGTTACGATCAGTTTACCGGCTTTCCAAAGAGAGGCGTAAGCTGTTTCTCCAAACCTACCAAACTGAAAGAAACACATAGAGGTAAGTATTCAAATTGTTCAATAGGTTTTGTTGCTTTAAAGACAAAGTCGAAAGATTGATACAACTATAGACTTACATCTCATATTTTAGCAAAGCTTCGCTTTGTTTTGCTTTGTAAAGCTCGCTATCTTTAGGTAAGCTGCTCAAATTGGTGCCTGTAAGGTTGACATCGAATTGATAATCTTAAAGCAACAAAATTGAAAGCATCATCAACTAAACAAGGCGTGATTATCTAGACCACGGCCTAATGATCAGATACCATGAATATGAAATACGTCACATAAAAACATCGCAACTATGTAGTATTTGATGTTGTACTAAAGCGAAAGGAATTGTTTACCATTACAATGAAGTGATCCCTTTCTCTGATCCGTCTTTCTGACTATCAGTCCCTATACAATGGTCGAATGGAAAATGGAGTATAAATAAACTACGTTCATGCTTAAAACAATCGTCATTGCTAGATAACTTCACATGATAAATAAAGAATTAATAATCCGTCAGTGGCATCTTGGTCAAGAATGCTACAACAGTTACCAAATGAACTGCAACCAGAAACACAATCAGAACAGAATCATCAGACAAAACATCTCACATCTTATGTGATCCAAATATTTGTAATGAAATCATCCCGGAATTTCGGCTTTGTCTCTTCCCCAAACGAACATAACCTAAGATGCTAAACATAGAATTTAAGAAAAACGGGGGAAGAAAATTGTCCCGTGCCATGAACATAAAAGGGTTGATCACACCTGCATTAGGTTTTTGAGTTGTATATTTGGTATATGATCACAATGAAGCTTTTAATTCCCAAGACAGTAGCAAGAGCGCAATTTCCAAACTCAAGAGTAAAAAATAACAACCCTTCTTGTAAAGAAAACAACTAAACATGAAACTCGAATAACACAGATGGATCAAAGCAATATTTAGAAACAAGTTACATTAGTAGCAGAAGCAAACTGTCATTATTGTTCTTGAGAACAACAGAAATCGAAATTCAAACTGCACCATGTTATCAGCATTGCCTGACGAGCAAGGAATAGTCAATCCAACCGTCCAAGGTGGTTTGTTCAATCTTTCTTAATCTTTTTATATCTTTCAAAGGAAAACAGTTTTATAACTGCTAAATGTGCACTAGATCAGAGTCCATATATGCAGCGTCTTAAGATAAATACCTTACATGCGACTTCAACAAATATCCATTATTAAATTCTATTTTGAGATATCGCGTATCCAACACGCATTGTGTCAAACACACCTGTCCACAGCTCAACTCCATTTTAATTACCTAGTCTTACATGATCGGAGTATGATTGTACTTTACTTCAAGAACTATACCATAGTCAACTTCACAACAACTAAGGTACCCCAAGACAAAGCAATATAAGGAATCCAACAATGTGTCAAAACATTCAATAGAAAATATCTTTTCAAGAACTTATAGTAACATCTAATTTATTTAGACAGAGAGTTAATGAGTTTGCAGAATTCAAAGAATTATTATTATTATTATTTTTGAACTAATTTTGCAAATCAAAATGAACCTTTCAATTAGGAGCTTCCCATTCATTCAAAATTGAAAAAAAAAAAAAAGGCCCTCAAACATTCAACAGAAACCAAATAAACAAAGCCCATTAACTCTAAGGGGGAAAATATGAAATGATAATAAAAGCAATGCAAATCACCATCAAAGAATCACAGTTACCAGTAACACTAGAATGACCAGATTTACCTTCCGCTTCAAAATTTTGGCATGGCATATCTTGATATAATGAAGCAAATGGTGACGCGCATGCTTAGAATGAAGTTTCTCACTGATTTCTGGGTTCTCACTCAGCCAATTTAATACATCATCGGACTTAATTAGCTCAATTGTGTCAAGTGATTCCAGCCAAGAATAAACTGGCTTCCATTGTTCAGTTCGCTGGAATCTATGATCAAACTCTTTTCTCATCTATTCAAAAAAATTAAAAAATAGGAAATTACAGAAAATTAGTAATGATACAGAATACCTTCAGAAAGGGAAATGGAACTAAAAATGGGAAATGGAATTAACCGGAGATTGCTGATCTTTGTTGGGCATCGTCTAGTGAGTGAGCTGCACACAGCGAATCAAAATGCAATTGGAAAATTGGTCGCTGTTTTGCTTCTACATAGCGAAGAGGGAAAAAGGAAACGATATTTCCTATGCAAGATTACATGAATTATTTGGTAAATAAATATTACTACCCCTCCACAAAATAGCTTTATTTTATTTTTTTTATAATTTAATTTGTATAGGAACATGGTGTCAAAAAAAATAATAAATAAAAAATAAATTGCATAGGAATATATTATAAAATGTGCAAACAAAATTTATTTTATTCTAAATTTTTTATTAAGTGTCACAATTAGAATATTATTATGCGATAAATCTCGTTTTCGTTTATTACATAATAACTTACTGTATGTATTTTGAGTTAGCATTTGTCATCAGTCGCTCTGGTATAGTATGTCATAGTTGTCTGCATAAACACAAAAAATATATTCATAGCATTTTGATCAAGAAGTACCTTTGACTTAAAATCAGATTTATAGAGGTCGATACTATTTAGATCCATGAGATCAATTACTTTGTCACTCAAGTAAGACAATTTATCTTAATTGTGCCAATAGATTTTTGGGAGACGTAATGGACTAGACCACATAAATGTTTAGTAGCAAGTGGTCGATAAAGAATTAATCAAATCTTGATTTTATTGTGGATTATCTAAACCCTTAATGGTCTAGTGTTTTGTTATTTGTTAACTATAGGCTCTTTAATATGTCAGCAAGTGAGCTCTATATCGTAAGATCAATACGTAGGCATGGTGGGAGTCATGTAGATCGAATAGTAAATATTCTTCTCATGCATGGGGAATTTGTTGTCTTGTTGAGATAGTTTAAGAATCTTTTGTTTAAGGAACAATTTAAATCTGAGCTCAATATTCATAATGGTCTTTGGTTAGGTTATTTTTACCGAGGCTTTGACTTTGATCTATCTAACTCTGCTATTATGTATTTAAGTCTTCCTTGCCTTCTCAACCAAAAAAAAAAAAAAAGTCTTCCTTGCCTAGTTGACATTAGTCCAATAAGGCAAATCTCTCATTTATAGAAAGGATAGGGATTGAGTGCAGACATCTGTTGTCTTGTTGAGATAGGTCAAGAATCATTTCCTTTAAGGAGCAATTTAAATATGAGCTCAATATTCTTAATCGTCTTTTGCTAGATTATTTTTACTGAGGCTTCAACTTCGATATATTTTGTGAAGCTATCTAATTCCACCACTATTGTGTATTTAACTCTTCCTCGCCTGGTGGACATTGGTCCAGTAAGACAAATCTCTCATTTGAGGAAAGGCTAGGGATGCCTTTCTTGAGGAGCTTTCAGCATCTTGGCAAATCACTTGCATTGTTCACATCTCTTCATGAAGTTGGTGACATTTTTTCATCGATATATGGCTAATAATACCCTTTCCTTGGGACATAAATGCATTGTGTGAGTTAGCAAATTAAGTAATCTACAAATGCATTGAGTTTATGTCTGTAAAAAGCAGTTTCAACTTTCAATCATACATAATAGTTGGATACATGCACCAAAATAAAACAATTGCTTGCCTTTGCATACATTGAGCAATAATGTTAGTCTTATGTCACATCTTAGATTCTCCACTCCATTTTTTGTTTACAGTCAAATACTTGATTACTTTCCATTTTTTATTTTATTTTATTTTATTTATTTATTTTTTCCCCTGAGAATGTGCATTTGTTTCCCTTAGTCATAACTGGAGACACCTTTCAGGTTCTAATTATTTCAAATTGCTCATCGGTGGCAATATTCTTATTATTCCTAATTGTGGGTTAGGAGACTAAGTCAAAGTCATCAATGAATTCAAAAATTAATCGGAAGATAAAACAATATTGGAAACAAATTCAATGTCAACTCACAAAACAATTTCAAAGTCAACTCACACACAAAACTTCCCAGTTGAAATTATAAAATGTTTTATAATAATAATAACAATAATTAAAACACTTGATCTAAAAATTTAAGATGGAAATTGAACTATTATCTTAATCATGCTCTGTCACGTGTGTTGGTTGGATTTTCCCCGTCGAAGCCAGGACATTGACAATAAATTTAAATTGGTGCCGGTGATATTAATCGAACTATAGATCAACTGTGTTTGTTCTAATTCCATAGTGAACCACTTATCTAAAAGTTTAAGCAGATACATAGATCTGTTCATATCTAACTATTATCCCTAACAATAATTATTTCTTAATAGTCAATATTTGAACTGGCTCAAGAGTAACATGCATGATTGACAATTTAACATATAAATGATGATAATCATTCTGGCAACTACTTGGTTTCAAGAACAGTATTGCTACAAGTCTACAAATATTTATAACCAAGTTGCTAAAAACAATCTGCTAAAACTCACACACACACACACACATAAAGTCATTCTCATCAACAAACTTCACCCTCAATTGATTAGCCTCCTCCACGTCCCCAGCTGCGAAAGCTATGGCTACGACGAGCTTCCATATTTCTCTTTTCTTCGTCTTCGCATCCTGTCTTCATTTCGTATCCGTATTCTCTGAATACACAGGTAAATTCCTATCCATGCAATCATATATATGTATATACATTCACGAACCGTTAGAGACGTTTTCTCAAAAAAAAAAAAAAAAAAGAAAGTATGAAATGACTGTCTGTCTCCATCTTCTTCAAAAACATTCTTTTCTTTTTCTTGAGTCTCCAAAAAACTCTTCAATCTTACGATTTCGTCAGAAAAAATATCTCGATTTCTACAGCAGAAAGCACCATACTAGTATATTTATACCCCCCCCCCAATAAAATGTAATACTAAGAATTATATTAAGCAGGTCCTTCTGAAAGTGCATCAATCAAGCCTACCTTTAATTCAACAGCAACAAGACCAGTTTCTTTAGCTACAACAGCAACCAATCCTCTTGATGGTAACTAATTTGTCTTTTAAAATTTTTTTTCCTTAATAAATAAAACTATTATTAAGATCTCTTGTAAAGGTATTCAGTTCACTTGTTCAGTATTAGGTATATATGCATTATCTGGGAGCCTTCAGCCATTTCCATCGACAGAGCTGCTCGCTGACCCCTGTTTTCCACAACAATGGAGCTGGGTCGAATGTAATAATGACCCCATTCCGCGAGTAACTGCACTGTAAGAATGATACATTACAATTTCGACGACCGAAATTTATTTATTTATTTATTTAAGTAAAGTATTATTTATATATCGATTTGTTAAAGTTTGAAGTAAATGCAAAATTCAGGTATCTTGGTGGGAAAGGCCTCTCTGGATCTATTCCTGATATCAGTTACATGGATGCCCTTGTAACAATGTAATTATTCTGTTGCATATGCTGGCTTATATATATATATATATATATATATATATATATATTTAATTCATAATATATAATTGAAAATTTTATTTTTATTGGGAAATTCATTCATGCATAAGACCTTAAACTGCAGAGATTTGCAGAAAAATAGGATTTCTGGAATTATTCCTTCATTTCTTGGAACAATGCCAAATCTACAAGAACTGTGAGTCAACTATAAAAATTTTATGCTTGGATGATATATATATTTGTTATACAAAAAAGTCTGATGTAATGCTTCATAATAATTAAATATTAATATGTTTCTTTTTTCTTTACGTAGGTATTTAGCAAATAATCTTTTTAGTGGATCAGTGCCAGATTCAGTGGCATGTAATAAGGACTTGAAATTAAGGTAAGTATATATATATTAGCTGAATTTTGTTAATTGTTTTAAGAATCTTTGTTAATTACTTTTTATTGCAGTTTAAGTGGTAACCCTTATTTATCCACAAAGACCAATGAATGTGATCAGAGCCCAGATCCTGAATCTCCTTCAACAATAACAAATGCTGATCCCACTGTATCAGGTGGTACATTTGAATATGAAAATAAAAATAAGAAAAAGAAGAACAAGAAGTTGCCTATAATACTTGGGAGCATAGGATCTGTAGTTGGTGTTTTTTGGATTATTGTTGGTATTTTTGCGACATTTCGCCACAAGGCTAAAGTAGCCGCCGCATTGGCTGCCGCCTCCAAACAAGGTTTGTTAGCTAAACTAGTTGCCAACTATTTGAAACTGCCATATCGATCATCTCATCTGAAAACTATATAAATTAGGGTACGGCCAAATACACCCACCACTTTACTTCATACAACCACATTTTCCTTATTTTTCCCACTCTACCCCCTTTCTTTTCCATCTTTTTTTAAAGCTTGTTCGGCCTGAACCGTCCAGTTTAGGCCGAATAGCCATTAAAAAAAAATTGCAGAAGGAAGAATCTTCTTCAAGCTTGAAGAAGCTGACGGAAAAAAATAGAAAAACCAACTTCCTCTTCAAGCTTGAAGAAGAAGCCGTTATTTATTAAAAAAAAAAAGTCACATCAACTTCTTGAAGAAGCTGTCATAGCTTCATCTTCTCCCCTTTTTTTTTGTTGGTTCACTGTGAACACATCGAACAAGCTTGTATGTTGTGTTCACAGCGAACACCGAATATATATATATATATATATATATATATATATATATATATATCAGAAACGGGTGTATTTAGTATGTGTATATTAGCCTTTTTCTTTTTTAAAAAATGGGTGCACTCAGTAAAATCATGGGTGCATTTAGTTGTACCCTATAAATTATTTAGATGTATTATTTTTCTTATATATGTTTCGAGTCATATATAGTAAGTAATGGCTACAGTCTTTATACATTTTTTACAAATTTTTATATATTCTTTTTTAAACTTGAATTTGCTTAAACTAATCACATCGTCATATCTCATAGAACCTACGTGTGTTATACAAATCTCCACAATTTAACTCCACTCATTCTCTCCCCTATTTCATGTTAAAATCCATAAAAATTTACATCATAATACATGCTAATGTCAAACTCTAATTTTTACAATAATATATGTTAAATTCAATGCAGGACCAGATGGTGTACCCAACAACTCGATGCCGAACCCAAATGCATCTCCGTCGGAGGAGACACCTATGAATCCCCATGGTAGTGACAGTGTGTAGAACACATACTTCGTAAAGAATATTGTCATTCATAAAGGAGCTATTGACTTGACTTATTTGTTTAATATGATTATTATGTAATTACAAAAGAATAATATCTCATTCATAAAAGGTATTTCCATTTAGCCCATATTAGGATTGACATTTTTATAAATTTTTATCCATTTGTATTCATTTTTTTAAATTTTAATTTGGTCAAACCAATCACATCTATATAACTCGTGGAACCTATATGTTTATACAAATCTTTATCATTCAACTCCATTCATTCTCTTTCCTATTTCACATAAAAATCTATAAAATTCCCAATTCTAACATGGGTTAAGTACTTCTTCCAGTCACCTACTAGTAAATACAAAAATCACCAGTTATTACTCGATTACGGCACCATCGATGGTTTTGGAGCAATTCTGAGTTATTACTATAGTCGATAAATAATGTGGAATAATAAACTGCTATATCAATGTTGAGTAATTATAAATATTACTTGCGAATATATTTTTCCCTTACAAAACGTGTGATTCATACCTAAAATATTGTAAAAAACTGATCTAATCACTGGTAGCAATGTATTATGATACCACATAGTCGAATGCAAGATAATGAGTTGGAGGGTTTGGGGATTTGTATTTGCAAATTTGAATAATTTTGGGATTTGAATGCATTATTTACAATATATTTTAAATTATAAATGAGAACTTAATTTGAATTTATTAATAAAATGATGAAAGTAGATATTAAATTACCAAATTATACTTATTTTATTAACTATTGAAAATGATCTAACAACCTACTATTACAGATTAACTAGGTTAATAGGGACCGATGTTGCTAATTTTTGAAAATTTGGGAGTTGTGTAATAAAAAAAAGATTAGGAACCAAAATACAAATGAAGTGAAAAGCTAAGGACCATTTGTGTAATTTACCTAGCCAATAATTAAGCAAACAATTCAAATTTGAAATCAACTTGTAAAAAAAATAAAATTGCTCTCATCTCCTAATAACCCTCCCACTTACAAAGAATAATGTTAAAGTAACAATAAACTTGGTACAACCACTAATAGAGGGGTCGAGAAAATACAAATTTTATCCCCTTGTACTGATAGGATTCAACCCTCTATCAATAATTGTATTGCTTATTATACCAATATTATTGTATTTCTTGCATTGTTCGTCTACAAATTGTCGTCTTTGTATAATATTGATATTAGATCAGGTAGAATCCTTAGAATGGCGAGTGGAGTGGTCGCGCCAAGTTACTTGACTTGATACAAGCTACTATATATGAAAATAGAGCATCAAAATAATATAAGAAATTGTGTGAGGTCACAAACAACATATAAAATCAACGAGTTGAGACTATTTTATCTTAAGTTCAAAGCAATAATATGAAAGATAATGCAAGAAAAAGATGATGGTGAAATTGTAAAAACGATATTGCTAAATAGATTCATACACAAATATAAGACAATTTATAATATATATAATTGCACAATAAAATTAGACAAAGATACAAGATCGAATGAGTCAAGGCTTGTGTTCGACGTAATCTCCTTAAAGCAGATCGATTCACCCTCCTCACGCTATCGAGTGTCTGTTTCCCATAATACAACTATTTGAATTGTGTTGTCATTGTAGTCAAACTGAATCGAATGCCCGAACTTGACCACCAAGATAATTGGAAGAAGGACTCGGAATATAGTGGAAGGAGACAATTTTGAGTACTTTATGATTTGCTTTGCTTGTGGTATTTCCTATATTCCATCTGTGGGAATGAGAATGGAATATATATAGGCACGTAAAAGCATTGTCCATTATTCCAACCATTAAAATGGCGGTTGCAAAATTGATGACCATTATGCTAGCACTAATGGTTGAGGTTTCATTTGAGTTTCAAAATGAAAGTAACAAAAAATTCCCAAAATGTGGCTTGCACTTTTTAACTAATTCGTGTATGGCAACTAAGCTTGTACATGAATCCTAAAGCTTGTGTTGAATCGGTCCGTGATTTTTAATACAACAATTGGTGGTTACACTTGACAAAGTGTTAACCATATTTAAGTTGAATCGATTTCACTCATTTTCCATTTGTGCTTCCCCATAACTGGTTCTCCTTTAAAGCTCATCTCAAAATCACACCCCATTTTTCACTGTGGGGATCAATTTCACGTTCACACATGAAAATACTATATAATTTCCAACAAAAGAGACAATAAAACAGCAATCCATCTCATATCAAGCAATCGATGATGATGGATTTGAGAAGATACATCAAGTGCGACCAAGTGAAGAAGTTTCATTTACAAATTTTAAGAGATGAGTTTGACTCTCGATAAATAAAAGACTTTGAATCTATTTCGGACTATTTTAATTTCTATATTTTTAAGGTAGTTAGCCAACTAAAGGGAAATGAAGTTTTGATAATGTTAGAATACAAAGTTTAGAAAGTGTAAGACATAAAAGACTTCGGGATTAAACATTGAATCAAAACGATATATTTAAGCGCCCTGAATACGTAATAAAGTGTAAGATATAATATGACAAAGCATGGAGTCCAAATTTTGAGCACAATCATCCCTCCAGATTCAAAACTTGAGCATATGATCACCATTGGAAAAATTAAAGATTTGAAGGGCCATCAGCATTGAAGAACTCGCATTGACTTTTCATTCATATGAATAAAGACACAAAAAGCAGACCAATTATTTTTGTCATCGCCAGCGTCGGCAAGGACCGCAGGGTTGGAATGTGAGAATTGTGATCACGAGGAGAGATTGGGGATTAAAATAAAGATTGAAATAAAAGTCAGAGACTTGAATATAATAATTTTAAAATTTAAAATTTGAATAGGCATTTTTTACATTTTCCGTTTTCTTTGAAAAAAAAAATTGAGTTTTTGAAAATGTGATCTCAAAGTAAATATGTGTTTTACGATTTTGAAAAATTGAAGACAAGAAACAACAAAGAAAACAATTAAAATTTTCAAATCATACATTAAATTTTACTTTGCCAAGCTAACACTTTAGAATTTATCCACTTAACAAAAACTCGAGTAGTAGTATACTAATACATACCACCATGGTATGAAGACATCAATAAACACATATATATGTTTCTATAAAAATTCGGATTCTAGAAGGAAGAGGCTCGCGCTAGTGTGGACAACCTCCTTCTTTCCCGGGAATGCTAGATCTTTGACATATTCCTCTCCGGGGTCTTGAACCTGCAACAGAGGCGGCGAGTGATAGCTAAGTAAATGTACGGAGAGAGAATGCAAAAATATCCATTCGAATGAATGATGGGTGCCTTATTTGTACATGATGAAGGTGTCTATCTCTTGATGATGGGAGTAGGGAATTCGAATTGCGGTGTGCATCTAATGCTTACGAATTCATGTAGAAGAAGAAATTATCTTTTAGTTAGAGTTATCATCTATATCAAGTTGCTTATACGTGGATTTCTAGCGTGGCTGGAATTGTGAGTGGGACCCACGTCCAATTTTCATCGCCTTTCGGAGGTGGATCCAGTTGGATCCAAAGTAGAATTTGGGTCGGAGCTAGGACCATTTAGGAGGAGGAGATCGATATATATTTTTAGGATTCAGCTTGCAAATTGCATCTAGAGTACCACAATTTTCGCTTATGCATTTCAATTGCAACATATCATGCTGTGACTGAACTTCCTTTTTTTTTTTCTTTTTTTTGTTTAATACCAAAATTCCAACATATACACGTCACATTGCATGATCATATCTAATTATAGCCTTCATAGTTCATAGTTTTATAGCCTAATCAGTGGTTAAGCTTTAGCTCATATGGATTATTAATGATACATAGCTATTTAAAGCTGTCAATGAGTTCCAACTCATCTACACTAGTTTTAGGTTGTCCAACTTTTATCCATTTAAAAAAATATCTGGATTTATAGAAATCAAGATTTCATGAAATTTGAAGTGGAGATTTATCTGAATTTAATAACGGTAAAATTGAAAAGTCAAATTTCGCAAATGTCATTTAAGCTATATCAAATGTGAGTTTTTTTTTTAAGAACAACAAAGTTATATATTCAAAATATTACGCATTATTATTCATATTGTGGGGTCCCAAAATCACTGTCCAAATTAAAGAGAATTTTTTGAAAATAAAATTTTTCTATATATATATACGGTTGTTACTGATTAGCCATATAAAAGCAATATTTGTTTATTATCTTTTCGAATGTACTAAGTGTGTTTCGCATGATGATAAATATAAATAAACTATTTAATAAAATTAAATCAGTTTTTATTTCTAGTTTTCTGTAAAATTCGCAAGTGCTATTTCTTTTCCACCTTTAATTTTTATATATATAATTATTGTTTTAGAAAAAGGAAAAAAAAATACCCTGTGAAAACAAGTGATTGTAAGATTTATAAAAAGGCTCAGCAAATAGGAAGTAAAGGCAAATTCCAGCAAAAGCGCCAAAGGCAAAGTAAAATGATTGCACGAATTAGATGGGAACCACTTGTCCTTTGGTTAAAATTTCTTTCCTTTCTAGTCTTTCGATTTTTTGACTTGGAATTGGGACCCACACTGACCCCCACTGTCTTTATGGACTGAATTATATAAAGAGCACCTCACGTGGAGTCTGAACCAAGGCTCTTTCCAACCACAATTCAATCAAACCACTCCAATATTTCTATTTCCGTAACGCAATAAATAAATAAATAAAAATAATAATGAAAAAATAAAAATTTATTGTGTGGGATCCCAAAACCTTTACAGAATCGTCCCTCAAATGTTACAATGTGACTGTGACACTTCACTTTTGTTTCAACTCCCATCTGTGAATATAACGTGTGTATGTGTAGGTCCAAAATTTAATTAGAAATAAACTTTTGAAATAGATAGTGGTGAGGGTCATGAAATATGTGGATAATAATTAGTGATGATGTGAAATACGTAATTAGTATTGATGTTTGATTTTGACTTTTAACAGTAGATGATTTTTAGGTAAAAAAATAAGACGAACACACTGATAATATAATATTTACAAGTTGGCAGATTAATTAGACCATATGTCCCTCCCACAACATGATATAATGCCTACAAGTGGGGATATTGGGGCACTTATTTTCCCACATACCCCAATATTTACTTGTGGGCATTGTACCATACTCATAAATGGACATTAATATTCGAGCGTCACTACTAACACTTTGAGTTCTTTTATATTGTGAAATTGATCTTTGGACCAGAATTCACTTTTTTTGTTTGGCTCTCTTAATTAGAAACAATTAAGATTTCTTTTTACTCATCAATTAGTTTAACAGTATGTTTACTATGAATTATTGAAAATTTGTATTTTAGATATTTAGTTAAGAAGTAAAGAAAATGACTTTTTAAAAAGAGAATTAAAAAAATATATTTAAAAATATAAAAAAATTATCAAATCAATATATACTCTTTGAAAATGATGAGAAAGAAAAAAAGTGAATTAAATTTAATTTGTGAGCCCTAAGTCTCACATGGATTTTAACTATACATTTATAAATAGTATTGTAATATCAATTTAATATCTCATATATCTACATGAGATATATATATGCATTGCTATTTTTCTTAAATAATTATTAAGAATTTGAACTTTCACATAGTCCATTAGATATGTTGCATATATATATAGGTTCGAAAGTCAGAATTTAACTTTGTAAGTAGTAAGGAAGTAGGAAGAAAAATGTTGTCCCAATAAATTTATCACAAAATATAGCACATCATTTATATGAAAGATCAAATGATTATTTTTCCTAATTATGAGTGAGTGGTAAATTCTACGATATTTGGGGTGGTATCAGTGGCATTAGTACTTAATAATAAGCCCTCATTAATGTTTCCACAAGAATTCACAAATTTTCGTTTCTTTTATTTTGATTTCATTCTATGGTTTATAATTATCTTTTCTTTAAAAAAAAAAAAAGAAACAAAAAAGCTAATAGCCCAACAAAAGCACTTATTTTCTTTTCCTTTATACTTATTTCCTTCCCTTTTTTTTTTTTTTTTTAAAGCTCACCCATATAATTTCCACTCATTATCTTTGTTGCTTAAAGCTTGTCTCCACCCTTATCCTCTCTCTCTCTCTCCCCCTCCCCCCTTCTCTCTCTCTCTTCCATAGCTCAAGTGGGAAAGGAATTACAGAGCACCAATCCAAAGAAGAAGCAGTAGCAGAGAGAGAAGAAAAAGAATCAGACCCACAGAGAATTAAATCAAGGCCCTATCACGATTTTGATAGAATAATTGAAAGAGAGAGTGAAAGCTGCTCTAAGATTGGTTAATTTGTTTTTTTCTTGATCTTCAGTTCATATAATCATCATGGAAGGAGGAGATGATGATCACCACCACCACCACCACCACAACCACCGCCCTAACTTCCCTTTCCAATTGCTTGAGAAGAAAGAAGACGAGGCCAGTTGCTCCACCAGCTCCGCCGCCTACCCTTCCGGCGATGCCACAAACCCTAGCACCACCACTAGATCAATAACAACCTCCACCACCCTCGACATATCAACAACGGAGCCGTCAAAGAAGCCACCGGTGAAACGAACATCGACAAAAGATCGCCACACGAAGGTTGACGGACGTGGGCGGCGCATCCGCATGCCTGCCCTGTGTGCCGCTAGGGTTTTTCAGCTCACTCGGGAACTCGGCCACAAGTCCGACGGAGAAACCATAGAATGGCTGCTCCAACAGGCGGAGCCGTCCGTAATCGCCGCCACCGGAACCGGTACAATCCCGGCAAACTTCACTTCACTCAATATAAGCTTACGTAGTTCAGGTTCTAGCATGTCAATACCATCTCAATTAAGGTCCTCTTACTTTAATAATCCGAGCTTTTCGACCCCACAACGCCGGGGATATGTTGGGCTGTCGTCGGAGGGCTCTCCGGCGACTTTGCTGAATTTTCAGACCGCAAACCTAAACCCTAGCTCCGGCATGAAGCAAGAAATGCACGAAAACTCGACCGACTTAACAGAGACAGAGGAGAGTGTTGGCCGGAAGCGTAGGGCCGAGCAAGAATTATTACAACCTCAGAATTACCAAATGAACAGTTATTTACTCCAGTCGAGCACCGGGACGATGCCGTCAAGCCATGCTTCAGTTCCGGCGAATTTTTGGATGGTGGCCAATTCGAGTAGCCAAGTAATGGGTGGTGGTGATCCAATATGGACATTTCCTACAGTTAATAACAATGCTAGTGCTTTGTATAGAGGGACTATGTCTAGTGGGCTACATTTTATGAATTTTCCAACTCCGGTAGCCGTTTTGCCTAGTCAGCAATTTGCCACCGGTATTGGCGGAGGCAGCGGTGGTGGTGGTAATGGTTATGGAGAAGGACAATTGGCATTGCTAGCGGGGTTGAATTCATATCGACCTGTCAGTGCCATATCAGAATCTCGGGCAAGTGGTTCGCATTCGCATCAAGGTGGAGACGAGAGGCACGATACAACCAGCCACCATTCGTGATTGATCATAGTTTTGTGCATGTTCTCTCATTTTTGCAATACGAGTGAAGTTTGATTTAATTTGTTCAAATTTGAGTTTTTGCTTTTTTTTATATTGTCAAACATATATGGCTAGATTATTGTTTTAATTTTATTTTGTATTTTTGGTGTGATCAATTTGGAGGAATATATTAGTTAGGGTTTGGGAAAGGAATACGTTTTTTTTTTTTTTATTCTTTTAATGTGGGTGATTTTCTCATAAGTCACATTTGAGACCTTTTCCCCTTCCACATGATAATGTAGTTCTACGATTGATGTGCTAGCTCTACGTATGATCGTGTTGATTGCACCGCATATACAGGAGGAGTATGTACTCTTACTGTATGAAACTAAAATGAATTTAGTGTTATAATTTGAACCGTGCATTTATGAGGATACATCTGTCAATGGGGTCACTGAATGATTAATAATCAATTGAGAGAAACGTGTAGAATCTAAAGTTTGAAAGCCAAGTATTCTAGTAATAATTTAGATATTGAAAAAAGTTACACAAAAACATGGAGAAAAGAAAATAAAATAGAAGTTTTACTCTCAAGTACTCAAATTTCTTGCATTTTCGAAGTAGGGGAAATTTAGTCTTAACTCCTATGAATATGTCTTTTTGGATATATAGTTGAATTGCACAAAGTAAACACAAATCATTATTCTTGGCTTGTTTGCATTTATATGTAATGCGGGAATTTTTGTGTACTTTGATTTTTCTTAGATTTTATAGTTCGCATATTGTTGGTTTATAATTTTGCAAGAATTGTTACTTGCCTATCCATCGAGACAATTCTATGCTTGTTATGTGTCTATCTCTCTGTGACATTTTTCCTCCGGGAGTACATATGCAGCTTTGGGGATGCCCAAAGTCGTATCGAAGCACTAGTGCCACTCTCGAGGGATACTCATATATGCATTTCATTTTCATCGCAAACACCAATACTGTTGAAAAACTGACAAAGTATTAAATGAGTGTGATTGATGTGACAATTATGTGGTGATAGGAACTAGGGCAATATCCTAATCACATCGCACGAATGGCACAATTAATAGTGTAAGCGCTCCCAAACTAGTATACGTTGCCGCTAGGTCCTCGACTAGATCAAAGACCAATGAACATGCGACATGTGTCAGACACTCATTTGCCTAGCTAATGTCCATTCACCACTATGAATGCCCACGTCATCAGCGTTCAGGGTAAGTACGAATGTGCACTCATCACATACTGACACATAAAACTTCTCTAATCGAGCGCCGTCCCCTTTACGCACACTTTATATTCCATCTCTATCAAACTTTATATGGTCGTAAATCGTAATTGACTTGACCGTAAGAGGGAATTCGTGGTTAGCGCCCCCATAATGAGTAATCTTAGAGTATGGGTGGAAGACAAGAAAGATAGGAGCCCAGGAGCAACTATTGACTTCATTTCCAGAAGTAGTCAACGGGAATGCTAATCTTTCAACTCTGTGAATTTGTTTAGATTATTTTTATTTGAAGTCGTTTCGATTCTTTGGTTTTATTAAAATTAAGAAAAGGTCGCTCAATGCGGTGGAGTCTCACCCCGGGCGCCCAATTTAAGTGCTTCTTAGTTAGGGCGGCCTCTAAGAAGCTTTGAAATATATTAATAACCAATTTATTTCCCGACGTTACTTTCGGACAGCAAACTTGTATCTAAACTAACGACAAATGCAATATGAGGTCTTGTACAAATCAAATCATACACCACACAAGTGAGTCAATTTGCATTAGACTATATATAATTCACTCATATACATTACGGGGTCCATGTATTTGTAATTTAATTCACAAATTTTCCTGGGAAAACGTCACATCATGAAAAATATTTTCCTTTTTTTTTTGATTGTAAGATGGAAAATGAATTGATTTTTCAGGTACGGTACAATTATTTTATGCATATTTTTGGCCGATTCCAATAGTACGTACTCAATTCTGTTTAATTAAAATGATTCCCTAAAGCAACAATGTTAACATCTTTAGCCTCTTCTATTCTAAACTACTACTACCTTTGCAAGAAATTAAAATGATAATAGACAATTATTTTAGTGAAGTGTTAAATCCAAAATTATGCATGTGGTGCAACCTCCAAAAAGGTCATTTTCAAAGGACCAGGGATCTAATTTACCTGCCTTTTATTGTGCAATTTTGTTGTGGGTACAAGATTGTTAATTGTCACAACATCATAATATTGATGCAGAAAAATCATATGGTCGTACCAAAATGGCACATGGGCCTTAAACCTTTCAATGGTCCCAGGTGACCAAATCTTGTGTTCAAAAATTACTACCTTTTCGAAATTTGTCTTGTTTTTTTAAGGTAATCAAACAAGTCGGTGTCTAATTAGGGAGCAAAATGTCAAGGCACCAGATTATAAGTCCATTGCGCGTACAGAATTTGCTTATTTTGGCGTCGTTAATTATATATCAGGATGCTAATTATTTTGACTAGATGTAGCTCTAATTACTGTTTCATCACTAATTAAAGTGCAACAAATGACCCACACCTAGGGACGGTTGTATCTCTTATTTATTTCCAAGTAAATTTAATAATAATGAAACAAATAAGCTATATATATATATATTCTATGGGAGTGATCAGATTGAGTTTTTTATGATTTTTTATGGATTTTTATATAAAATGGGAAAAAGAATGAATGGAGTTGAATTGTGGATATTTGTATAGTACATGTAGATCCCGAAAGAAGTTGATGTGATTGATTTGACAAAAATAATTGATAAAAATGGATTAAAAAAAGTGGAAAAAGGGTAAAATTTCAATCCTATCACCCGCTATATAATAATGAATTTTTTTGCTTTTGAAAAAAAATTAAATTAAATTAAATTTATATTAGCAACTTTGATTCTATTGACTCTGTTTTAGAAATAAGAGTTTTTAAAATTATACTAGTACTAGAGTTTTTGTTAAACATTATATAGAATTCTTTTTTTTTTTTTTGATAGAATTCTTTATTGGCAACATTTTATCTTTTTTTAAAAAATTCGATTATTTATCTTTTATATATGTTTCATCATATTGATTATGAACTAAACAATTATATTGCTTTTCAAAATTTATTGGAAAAATATTTGTTTTTATTTTATTATGTTGATATAATATTCCATTAATTAATTTTTGTGGTAATCAAGTTCGAATCCAGCCCGTGAGAGCCCAAAATTTTTTCAAATTTTACATTGAAATTTTATTTTTTTTCAACATAATATTAGTCAAAACAATTTTTTTTTTTTTTTATTATGAGGGTGATAGGATTGAATTTTTTATGGATTTTTATATGAAAAATAAGAGAGAATGAGTGGAGTTGAATAATGAAAATTTGTGTAATATATATAGATCACGACATATATTAATATGATTGATTTATGATTAAAAAAAAATTGATAAAAATAGATAAAAAAAGTTGAAAAAGTTGAAAAATTTCAAACCTAACATGGGCATAACCTGTGTCAGTAAAATTTCTAGATCTAGCTAGCAGAAACTTGCCAAAGGTTAAATTAGTTTTGTAAAAATATTGTTTGAGTACAATTATATTTTAGTTGTGCGGTAACGTGTTTTTATCAATTATCCCCTGATATATACTAACACCACCCAAAACAAATATCCCATTCGACTCCCTAATTCGACCAACGAGAATCGAGATGCCCTTATTTCTCCTGCACTCGCCTTTATTCCTCTCGCACTCACCATGCATCTCTGAAAAAGTGCTACGTTTGCATATACTCTTTGCTACCAAAATATATAGGTTTTTATCATATTTTATACGGATCAAAACTCTCATTGGAAAAGCAGGTAATACAAGTATTTTTCTCATTTTATCCTTATTAATGAGTTTAAAATTTGTTGGAACTAACCAATGACTTTAATGGATGCCTATTAAATGAAGGTATAATAGCAAAAGAATAGAGAATGAGCAATATAATTGGATGTTTATAATGATGTAGAGGAGAGAGATAGCGAGAAGAAAATTATTTTAATTGAAGTAGTGGAAAGGATGATAGAGAAAAAAGAGAGGGAAAAGTGAAAATGATGAGAGAGATAGAAATAAATTTAAAAAAAAATAATCAAATAATAATAGAAAGTATGTAGATGAATATGTGATTTTGGAAAGTGCACGGGAAGCGACGAAGAAAGAATGAGGAAAAAATATGGCAAATGAGATAAAAGTAATTTTAAAAAGAGAAAATTAGAGAAAATGTGGGACCCATGTAATTTTTTGTGTCTATGTCTCTCATTTTTGGACTTCCAGATGGATATTTGCATTGGAGTTGCTCTAATTAAGATGGAGGGAGCGTCTCGTAGACATAGTAAAAATGATAAATTCTCTTCTCAATTTGAAAGTGCTCAACAAACGACTCTATCTTGGGATTGAGTTAGGGTATAACAGAGGCTAAATTGGGAGTGAAATGAGATATTTATTTGGTGGATGGCATATTGGGTAGAAGGTGTTATCGGGGATCGTTACATCCAGGTCCCGAACATTTAAAAACTCGTATTCCGAATTCTTAATCGATCAAGAGTTAGTGTTGAAAGTCTTTCCATCGAAAAACGGATTATTTGACCGTCAAATGGTCAAACATTTTGTAAAATGACAAAATTAACTATTCTATAAATAAATAATAATTGCAATTGAATGTGTAACTTTAAAACAAGTATAAATTTGTCCAAAATTTTAATTGAGTTGAAAATTTTTGACTTTAATTTTTTATATATTTATTTGGTCCATAATAAATTCTATCGAATTAATTTGATATTAATTAAATAGTTTTTAACAAAAAATTTCAACGCAATAGCATTTGTTCGTGTTAATATTATATTATATTTTTTTCAAATTTCTTTTAACAGTAAATATTCGCACGCACTACCAAAAATAACACTTTTACAATGGAAAAAGGAAGGTTTTATAAAGAACAGTTCACATAATACATGAGTTGGATGAGAGACAGAGAGAGATCAACCGTCTATAAATAAGCAGTTGAGTCTCAAGTCTCAACATTGGATAAAGGAGAATTTAAGAGCTCAATTTGGAAAATGGAAAGACAATAAATACGTGTAATTAAATAATGCACATTAGAAGATCAAAAGTCATTTTTTTTTCCAAAACGTCATGGCGGAAGAAACAGAATTTTGTACGGTACCGTACATATTTTCGATACCGTACAAATGAATGTTATTGATTTCCATAAAACTATATGACACTATCGAAAATATGCCGAATGTAAGGAAAGATTATAAAAATTAAAAAAAAAAAATCAAAGAAACTTTTTGTTTTTGGTTGAAAATTATATTTGAAAGAGACTTGGTAATTATTTTATGAGCATTTTTTACCCTTTAATCATTTGTACGGTACCACAAAATTCTCTTGGAATCTCAATTGAAATTTCAATTGTTTTTCTACCGCTCAATCAAACACACCCATAGAATAATGAATATCAAACAAGCGCTAAAGGCACTTCAACAAAATCTATTGAAAAGAACGCAAAGACGTTTATGCACGTGTAATGCATAGGCCAGAAACAACTCCAAACTTCAAACTTCGACACTTAAAAGAACTAACCACTAAGCCACATTTATATACATATACATGCATATTGTTAGGAGGATTAATGAGCACGGGATTTAGTAATAAACATCATTAATCCACATCAAAACTAGTCTTACTGCTTGATTCAAGCTTGGTGAACTCCTGAACTCCGTTTTGGATTTGACTTGGTCTTTCTAGAAACTTTTAGCATGCATTTATCGACGTCGATAAACTTGAAAACGCAGATGTCTCCAACCTTGAGTCCTTTTTCCCTCACAAGTCTCATCCATCCTTTACCCAAAAACTTCCTCTCATTTTCTTGTCCACTGACATACACCACCCACTTCTTACCATCAGAATCATGAAGTCCCAAATGCTCTCCATCAACTGGGAAATACTTAGAGTATGCTCTTGGCACATACTTCGAAAAATAAAAATAAATAAATAATCCCGATAATTTTATATCAAAATAAAATTACGGAGAAGTACATGTCTCAAATTATGTCACATTCAATGAAAAATGTCACATACGATCACATATTATTAAATTAATATACTTAATTATGTATGTGACATGTTCTCGTTGAATGTGACAGCTGATGGTAAAAGACTCGAGACAATTGATCTTGAAAAAATGCAAGAGCTTACCAACTGAGACATGTTGTATGGTTTCAACCTAATTCTGAACGAAGGATTGTTTCGCGTAGTGGGGACGGATTCGACAATTTGAACAGAGTTGTCGTCACTATTCTCTTCCATTTTAGTATTCTCGTCCGCGTTAAGATTACAATGATTAGTACGATAGTCGACTTCAGTGGCAGTCAAGTCAAATACATGCACGTTGAAGCTCGAATTCCCAGAGTATTCAAAGATCAAAAAGTAGCCATAACGAATAGAGTGATCATCGACGAACTTTTTCCAGCCGTCGTTTAGCCAAAGTGTCTTTTGGGCCTTTTCTAACTTCACATACCAAGTGGCATTCACAAGATCGATAAGCTTGACAACGTTAGAGAGTTCATCTCCGTACTTATCGAAAAAATTGGGCGGGATTCTCTAAAATTTACCCCAAAAGAAAATTAAAAAGTGAAACATAGTATTTGATAACTCCATTGTTGTATCTGTGGAAATTAAGAACATAAATTTTCATGTTACTTACCAGTTTGTGCTGAGTAATGGTCGAAGGCAAAATAACCTTGAAAAATCTTCTAGTTACATGAGATCTCACTTCCATTTTTATTTCGTTTTGCGCATGTTAGAGAGATCTCGTGGAAAAGAAATGAAGGAATTTAAGGACTCAATTGGGAAAAGGGGAGACACAAATATCGAAACCAGTGAACATAATTAATACGGTGAGAAGTTCAAGAGTGTATCTTTATAGTATACCATTTAACTATTTAAATAGCTGTTGGCCTTGTAATCTTACAGAATATTACTCCCACCCTCCCACACAAATAGTGATTGCAATTTTACACATCGAATTCGAAATTCGCGGGTATTTATCCCTAATGGAGCGGACCTACACTAACTAAATGGACAATAGAAGCGGATTGGGGCCTACTTTGCGACCAGTGAATATTCTAGGGGTAAGTTCAAATCGGCATGCACATTCTCCTAACCACCCATATTACTCACAAATATATTTATATTTTCTAAATTAATATGAAAAGTTAATATAACTAAAAATATTCTAAATTTGCAAATATAAAATTTGAACTCGTCAAACTACACACACGATCGAGTGTGTGATCCCTGCTCTATTTACAATTTCTATAAGAAAAATCCAAGATAAAAATAATAAAAAAATAATTTTATGCATCAACTCGTGGGTCTAAAGATTGATCCGCCTTGATCCCACCCGCTCCAAGAACTCGTGGGTCTAAGGGCGAATCCGAAGCACTCTATAGTTCGTGGGTCCAAGGGAAGGTCTCCCAAACCCCATCTATTGCCACTCCTACCCACAAAGTCCATTATTTCTTTTTTGTTCCGTCCCAAAATAATAGTCTATTTTCCTTGTATTGTATAAACAATGAAGTTGAATAATTATTAAGTGTAAGGATAAATTAGAAAAATTATTCTTAAATTATACTTTTCCAATAATATTGATTAAACTTTTTTAATCTATGTGAATATAAAATTAATTGGTACAGGACAGATCTAACGTTTGATGCCATTGCAGATCAAGGACCCATTCTTTAAATCTTGGCATTTTGATCCTTATTTCGATATTTCTAAGCAAAAGCAGGACTTTTGATGCCAAAAATACCATGTCACCCTGCCTTCTAATTATGTAACTATTACATTTGAGCACACAACGTAACTTTTCAACATGCACAAATTGATCTCCATTTTTCTTAATATCACATCTTCAACCCCAATTTGATAAATTATTAATAAAAAAACAAAAACAAGAAGCAGAGATAATAACAAATAATAAAGAGATTAAACAATAATAAATAAAGAGTATTGAATAGGAAAAAAAAAGAATGGAAGAGGATTGCAGATCTAATACGGGAGCGTGTGTGAGTATAGCACGGCAATTTACTCTGGTCCCATGCACAAATGGTCAACGTGGTTTGATTTCTTTTTCTTTTTCCTTTTTCCTTTTCAATACTCTTCATTTTTTTATTATTTAATTTGTTACATGTAAGAGTTGAAAAGGTATTAAGAAACTATGAGGACCAATTTGTACTTGTTGAAAAGGTGTGTGTTCAAGTATAATTGTTATTTTAATGATATATTGTAGCTTTAGTTTAACTACTACACGAAATATCTTTATAAAATTACTACTGTGTAAAATATTGAATTTATTAAACTAAAATATATGACATTGTACATATCATATATTAAAATATTACCATAGTTTAAAATTATGACATTTTAGAACAGGAAAACTTTTACATATCGTATTTTACTAATTATCAGAATTGGTATATTCTTCCACATATATTCAATTATGGCATTTGGAGCGTAATATGAACCTACTTATCCTTTATTTGTAGGTGGCAAGTAAAGAATTCTTGAAAACGGAGTATACTTGCCTAATTTTGACTCTCTATTGTCAAAACTATTACAAGTTTGACTTCTCTTCAGCGAATTTAATTATCCGTTGGGTTCTTTCTTTCGTATTCTCCATATGCTTGGTCCAACTCATTGATTGAATTGTATATCCACTGAAACACTGTTTTCTTGATTTCATTTATTGAATCTTCAATGATATTTTGATGAACAATATTATATGAGTTTCAATTCTACTTTAGTTGCCTTCAATCATCTCCATTCGTAATCTCGACGATTCTACCTATTCTAGAATCGGGATCCTCAACATCAAATTTATCCTCTATGGACTTCTTGGCTTAGCCTCATTCTCGAATCGTATGTTGATATCGTCGTCACTAAATATATCAACTTTGGAATAATTGGAAGGTCCTCGGTGTTGTTGAAATTCATAAAAGATTTTGGTAATAATTTTGGCAAAGATCTGAATTTCGATTCTGGAGCTTGGAATGATGATCCACAGTACTAGTAACTTGCCTTTTTATCATTGCAAATGCAGAGATGTTATCCGTTTGCGTAAACTAAATCCAACCATCAAGCAAATTACATTTATTTCTTACCTTTAGATGTGATTCTCTTTTCTCATTATTTCCATTTTTTCAAACTAATTCCCACAACTACTCAAATTACATATATTTCTGACCTAGTTGAGATTATCTAATCTAATCTTATATATGATAAAAAAAATCTCACCAATCTTATACTACTTCCGTCCCATAAATATAGCCCACTTTCTAAACTTATTTTCCTAATATGTCTTTTCATTTATTGAATATTTTATTTCAACTAATATATTTTGATAATAATAATAATATACATTAAATGAGGGTAGTTTTGATCCAGTGTCTAATTTGGGTACCTTAATGTGCCCAAATCGTAGTGTGGCAATATATCACACCATAATTTAATCCACAATCAGCATGCCACATTATGATTTGAGCACCTTAAAGTGTCCAAATTGGGCATTGGATCAATAGTGTAAATGAGTGTATATAAGACAACTAATATTTTAACTACATCTCTAAAAAGAATGTCGCCTATATTTTGGAACGGATAAAAAATGAATAATGAACTATATTTATGGGACGAAGCTAGTACATGATAAAAATCTCACAAATTTGTATAAAAATCAAGAGTTGATATCAAATTACATATATTTATGACCGTAGATTAGATTTTATCATAAGACATGCATCTCATTGATTTTTATAACCTAGCCCCTACGCCATTCAAAAAAAAAAAAAAAAAAACCCAAACCTAGCCCTTACGATTGTTGAGATTACATCTATCCGTCCGTTCTTTTACAACTTTTAACAAATTTTTACACATTTTAACACATTCACACCAAAAGTCAAACCAATTACATCCACATATTTTCTGGGACCCACTGTACTACATAAATCTCCACCACTCAATCCCACTCATTCTCTCTCCTATTTCACACTAACAAGGTGTATATCTATATTTTTGACTGTTAAATGGAGTTCGCTTACCTATCATCAAAAACATCCATTTGCGTAAACTAATCTCAATTGTTAATCTGATAATATTAATTTATCTCTGACCGTTAAATGAGATTTTCTTATCTTATTATCAGACATTCATTTTAATAAACAATCGCAACAATTAATAATATTGCATACGATTCAGTGTAAATTTGGACATCAATATAAACTTCATGGGGGAAAAAACTTCAATCTTTAACAGCTTAAGAACTTTCAACATTTTCATGGATTCGAACGTGGACTCCTAGGACATGAAACTTAACAAAAGACCTCACAAGGTAGGAGGACTAATGAACATACACAAAAGTTAGCTATAGAGTCCTGAGATAATTAATCCGCATCAAAATTAGTCTTCTCCTTGATTCAAGAATCAAGCTTGTTCAACTCCGTTTTGGATTTTACCTGTATTTCTCAGAACTTTTAGCATGCATTTGTTGACGTCGATAAACTCAAAGATGCAGGTGTCACCAATCTTGAGCCCTTTTTCTTTCAAAACTTCCCTCCATCCTTTACCCAAATATTTCTTGCCACTTTTTAGTCCAATGACATAGATCAGCCACTTCTTACCATCAGAATCATGAAGTTCAAAACGCTCTCGACCGCGTGGGAGATACTTACGGAATGCATTTGGCACATACTTCACGAAAAAAATAAAAAAAATTGAACCCCAAAACTAAAGTGAAGAAGCCAGATTTATCTCGTTGGCTGTGTCATCCAATGAAAAACAATCACATTATTGAATTGATATACTTAGTTGTGTGTTAGACGTGTTTTCACCAGATGACACAGCTAACAAGACAACACGCAAGGCAGTAGATCTAGACTCAAAATCAAGCGCTTACCAATTGAGACCTTGAAGAAAAAGTGTATGGTTTCAAGCTAATACTGAATGAAGGATTCTTTGGCTTAGTGGCTAAGGATTTGACAATTTGATCGGAGTCGTCATCACTATTCTCTTCCATTTTACTATTCTCATCCACTTTAATGTTACGATTATTTGTAGGATAGTTGACTTCAGTGGCGGTCAAGTCGAATATATGCACGTTGAAGCTTGAATTGCCTATGTACTCAAAGAGCAAAAAGTAGAAATAATCAATAGAGTGGTCGTCGACGAATGTTTTCCAGCCATCGTTAAGCCAAAGCGTCTTATCCACCTTTTCTAACTTCACATCCCAAGTTGCATCAACAATATCAATAAGCTTGACAACATTAGAGAGTTCATTTCCGTACTTATTGACAAAATTGTTCGGAATCCTCTGCAAAAAAAAAAAAAAAAAAAAAAAAACATAGTATTTGATAATACCTTTGTTGCATCATTAAAAAGAAGAAGTTTTAATTTCATATGTACCTAATAGTTACCAGTTTGTGTGGAGTCATGGTACTGGAACGTAGGATAATCTTGAAAAATCTTGCAGTTACATGGGATCTCACCTCCATTTTTGTTTCTATTAGTTTGTGTGGACATGCATGAAAGAGATCTCATGGCAGTATTTGATCAGAGAGATGAGTGAATTTAAGAATTTAATTTGGAAACTGGAGAGATAAATATTGAAATCAATTAACATAAAGAAGATGAGAAGTTCATGCTTTATTTGTTACTAACAGAATCGTCGTTATTGTAAAAGAGATTGTCGAAGACATGCTAAATCCCACGGGATCTGCAACTTATCAGTATATATTCACGCTACAATATGTACACCATGATTTTTACCATAAAATGTGCCATAATAGACGTAAAAGTCTTGTTTTGCCATTAATAAAAGTTATTTTTTGAAAGAAGAGTAAGGGTAAGTAAGGTCATTTTTTCTTATTAGTAGTATTATGTTATTCTTTATTTAATTCCCAATAGCATTGTGGTATGATAATATTTAATTGGATAGGAAGGTTTTCAACCTTTTTTTTATAATAATTATTATGCACTCAAATTTTTGGTTGGTTACATTTTTGAAAGTCTTAATCACCGCACCACATTAATTCAAAACCACAGAATATGGTGTATTGAACAATATTTGTGGTGTCAAAATAATTACCTATTGAGAATCATTTTGTGGCCAATTTTGGCCAACACATATGTAAATTGTGACCTTACTACTGGTTTAGTCCAATCTTTTTCTTTATTATGTAATGTAATGTAATTTGACTAATTTCTACTATGCATTGTATCTAAAGAATGTAATTTGAACAATGCATTCATGTAAGGCTCATTTATGTAATTAATTCTTAGGTAGCATTAAAAGACTTTCATTCTGTACGACTTCTCATACTTTGAAAACGTCGTATAATTAGTAGTCAAATCTTTTTCGCATTCATCTTTTAATTGATTTGAGTATTTTGTTGGGCACGGGAGCTAATGATAGCCAGGTAGAATGCTTCAAAATTTATTTTATTTTATTTTTCTCCCTCTTCTAAAATATGGTCCAAATTGGGCTGAGTTTTTCAAAAGTTGACTAGGGGCAATTGCACCCATTGGCCCTTGAAAAACTCCACCCCCGGATATGAGGGGGTAAAATTGGGGATGACAAAAAAACCCGATTTGTATTCCTAAACCAGTAGTAATTGCCTTCGTTAGGCAAATATATTAACTTGTTATACATGTCAAACATTCCGTAAAAATTGTTTTTCATATGTTATAAAATTGTTGATTATTATCAACGTTAGTGATTATATTCCTGTGTACCACATGCACATGTATGAAAAACTAGTTGATACAAAAAAGAAAGACGTTATATATAAACTATTACAATGTGTTTTATTTATACGTGTGGCGTGCGTAATAATACTTTAACCACATTGTAACTCGTAACTAGTTCAAATCTTTTTTTCTCAATTCATATTTTTCGGACTCTCAAACCCAAAATAAAATAATCCATGTTATTGAATAAAGTGAACTATTTATAGTATTCACAACAGATTTGAACAACAATGCAAAAGACATCCATTTAAACTTCATGGGGAAAAAAACTTCAATCTTCCACAACCTAAGAACTGATTACACCAAAAACGAGAGAGAGAGACGATTCCGAGGACATGAAACTAAACAAATTAAAGACTACATAAACTAGGAAGCTACAAATGAACATACACAAAAGTTAGTTATAGAGATCATTAATCCACATCAAAACTAGTCGATCTCCTTGATTCAAGCTTGTTCAACTCCGTTTTGGATTTGACTTAGTACGCATTTCTCAAAACTTTTAGCATGCATTTATTGAGGTGGATAAACTTAAAAACGCAGGTGTCTCCAACCTTGAGCCCTTTTTCCTTCACAAGTGTCCTCCATCCTCTACCCAAATATGTCCTATCATCATTTTCTCCACTCATATAGATCACCCAATTCTTACCATCGGAATCGTGAAGTTCAAAGTGCTCTCCAACAAGTGGGAAATACTTAGAGAATGCTTTTGGCAACATTAGAGAGTTCATTTCCGTACTTATTGACAAAATTGTTCGGAATCCTCTGCAAAAAAAAAAAAAAAAACATAGTATTTGATAATACCTTTGTTGCATCATTAAAAAGAAGAAGTTTTAATTTCATATGTACCTAATAGTTACCAGTTTGTGTGGAGTCATGGTACTGGAAGGTAGGATAATCTTGAAAAATCTTGCCGTTACATGGGATCTCACCTCCATTTTTGTTTCTATTAGTTTGTGTGGACATGAAAGAGATCTCATGGCAGTATTTGATCAGAGAGATGAGTGAATTTAAGAATTTAATTTGGAAACTGGAGAGATAAATATTGAAATCAATTAACATAAAGAAGATGAGAAGTTCATGCTTTATTTGTTACGTTATTGTAAAAGAGATTATCGAAGATATGCTAAATCCCACGGGATTTGCAACTTATCAGTGTATATTCCGATCACGCTACGGTGACATACTAAATGCCATAGAGAATACCATAATAGAATAAAATGACTTCAATATCTTTTAAAGCAATATCAATTCAGCAATTCATTAATGGCAAGATAGGAATTTTACTATTATTATGTCACTAATTATGTTAATGGCTATGTCACGCTACAATTTGTACACCATGATTTTTACCATAAAAGATGACATAACAGACGTAAAAGTCTTATTTTGCCATTAATGAAAGTTATTTTTTAAAAGAAGAAAAAGGGTAAAGAAGGTCATTTTATCTTGTTATGTTATTTTTTATTTAATTAATTCCCAATAGCATTGTAGCATGATAATATTTAATTGGATTGGAAGGTTTTCAACTTTTTTTTTTTAATAATAATTATGCACACAAATTTTTGGTTGGTTACATTTTTGAAGGTCTTAATCACCGCACCACATTCAAAACCACAAAATATGGTGCATTGAACAGCTTTTGTAGTATCAAAATAATTAGCCATTGAGAATCATTTTGCGGCCAATTTTGGCCAACTCATATGTAAATTATTATCTTAATACTGTTTTAAGTTTTTAGTCCAATCTTCCTCTTTATTATGTACTAATGTAATTTCTACGATGCATTGTATCTAAAGAATGTAATTTGAACAATGCATTCAGGTAAGGCTCATTTATCCAATTAATTCTTAGGTAACATTAAAAGATTTTCGTTCTTTACGACTTCTCATACTTTGAAAACGTCGTATAATTAATAATCAAATCTTTTTCTCATACATCTTTTAATTGATTTGGGTATTTTGTTGGGCACGGGAGCTACTGATGGCCAGGTAGAATGCTTCAAAATTTATTTTATTTTACTTTACCCTTTTTCCCCTCTTCTGAAATAGGCTTCAAATTGGGCTGATGTTTTGAAGAGTTGAGTGGGCCCAATTGCACCCATTGGCCCTTGAACAAGTCCGCCCCGAATACAGGTGGTAAAATTGTACTCCCGAGCTCATCAGCAATTGCCTACATTAGGCAAATATATTAACATGTTATACACGTCTGACATTCCGTAAAATTTTTTGTCATATGTGATAAAATTGTTGATTATTATCAACATTAGTGATTATATCCCTATCTATCAAATAAGCACGAAAACTAGTTGATACTATCTAGGATGACGTTATAAAATATTACAATGTGTTTTATGTATACGTGCAGCATGTGTAATACTTTAGCCACGTTGTAACTCTTAACTAATTCAAATCTTTTTTTTTATTTCTACTCCCAAACCCAAGATAAAATAATCCATATGATTGAATAAGTGAACTATTTATATCGAAAGAGACAGCTTAGGGGACAAAATTGACGCAGATTTCAACAACAGTGCAAAAGACATCCATTTAAACTTCACTGGGAAAAAAAACTTCAATCTTCCACAACTTAAGGACTGATTAAAAAAGAAAAAAGAAAGAAAAAAACGAAAAGAACTGATTGCAACAAGTTGATACATTGAACCACGATTCCGAGGACATGAAACTAAACAAATTAAAGACTACATAAACTAGGAAGCTACAAATGAACATACACAAGAGTTAGTTATAGAGATCATTAATCCACGTACATCAAAACTAGTCGATCTCCTTGATTCAAGCTTGTTCAACTCCGTTTTGGATTTGACTTAGTAGTCCCTATTTCTCAAAACTTTTAGCATGCATTTATTGAGGTGGATAAACTTAAAAACGCAGGTGTCTCCAACCTTGAGCCCTTTTTCCTTCACAAGTGTCCTCCATCCTCTGCCCAAATATGTCCTATCATTTTCTCCACTCATATAGATCACCCACTTCTTACCATCGGAATCGTGAAGTTCAAAGTGCTCTCCAACAAGTGGGAAATACTTAGAGAACGCTTTTGGCACATACTTCAAAAATAAATAAATAAATAAATGATAAAAAAATTCCCTATAGGGTTAAACCAAAATAGAATTAAAAATAAGTAGTACTTTGTAAGTACGTAACGTATGTAAAGTCAAAGAATTCAGAGCTGTTGTCTCGAATCGCATCCCGTCCAACGAAAAAATGTTCCATTAATTATTGAAGCATTTAATTGTGTATGTATATGACATGTTCTCCTTGGATGGGATGGTATAGGAGTCATGACATTAGATCAAGGTCAAATTCAAGTGCTTACCATATAAAACCTTGTCGAAAAATTATATGGTTTCAATCTAATTCTCAATGAAGGATTCTTTGGCTTAGCAGCAACGGAATCGATAATTTGAACCGAGTCCTCATCACAATTGTCTTCGATTTTGGTATTCTCGTCCGCTTCTATAGGACGTCTATTGATAGGATAGTCGACTTCAGTGGCAGTCAAGTCAAATACATGCACATTGAAGCTTGAATTCCCAATGTATTCAAAGAGCAAAAAGTAGCCATAACCAATGGAGTGGTCGTCGACAAATTTTTTCCAGCCATCGTTTAGCCAAAGTGTCTTTTCCGCCTTTTCTAACTTCACATACCAAGTTGCATTCACAACATCAATAAGCTTGACAACATTAGAGAGTTCGTCTCCGTACTTATTGAGAAATTTAGGTGGAATCCTCTACACACACAAAAAAAAAAAAAATAATAATAATAATAATAATAATAATAATAATAATAACAACAATAAAGAAGAGTATTTTGATAACTCCTTTGGAGTATTAAGTGAAAAGGAGGAGATGTTTCCATGTTACTTACAAATTTGTGCTGAGTAATGATGGAAGGCAAAATGATCTTGAAAAATCTTGCACTTACATGGGATCTCACTTCCATTTTTATTTCTATTTGTGCACATGAAAGAGATCTCGTACAAACATTTGAGAAAAGAAATTGAGGTAATTTAAAGGGCTCAATTTGGAAAATAGTGAGACGAATACTGAAATCGATGAGAGGTTAGTGAGTATAATTATTTATATTTATTACTAATTAAATGAAGTAGTTGTTGTTGCTTCTTGTCTTTAGTCTGCAAAATGCACGTCAAATCAAATCAAGAGAGACAAAAAGCGTTGGTAAGTCCCTTAGCTGTTACGTATTTCGAGGGACTTCAGTCGTTCTGGTCAATTTTGAGATTGTAAAACTTGTTTTCGTGTATAAGTGTGTGTTAATTGATGGCATCACATGCAAAGGATTATAAATTCGGAAATACATAAAAGAAACTATCTACATTAACTTTCAAATAATAAAAACTCACAACATTTTAAAAATATGTTTAATATAATTATAAATGATTTCTGTTGAAGATATTAATCGAATTTTCGAAATGATCTTATTAAATTTTGAAAGTCTTGTAAATAACCAAGAAAAATGGATGAATCATATATACATAAACACAGTTTTGCTCCAATGTCAACTGTTGGCATGCCCACACTCCGGAAAAAAATTCGTGGGGTCTACAATCACGGAGCAGTTATGTATTATTCATCTCATCTAACATAGATACCAAAAAAATTTTAAAAAAAAATTTTACCGAATGACGTGGCACCCTATGAGAGTATCACGTGGGGGTGTAGGCATGCCCACAGTGGGCAGGAGAACAAAAGCATACATAAACAATATGGAAAAAGAAGTTCATAGTATTGGGTTTTTGAATTTGTTGGGAGTTTCAAGGAATTAAGTAAATAAAACAGACTCCCCCTGTCTCGCAAAGATAGTATTATTTTCTATTTTGGTCCGTTTGAAAATATAGTCCCATTTCTATATTATTGGATTTCAAACCATTTTGTAGTTGAAAGACACTGAGTTACCATTTTCTTTTACTGAATGGAGGGTTCTCTGGCTTAGTGTCAGTCAAGTCAAATATATGCACGTTGAAGTCCAAATTTCCTATGCATTCAAAGAGCAAAAAGTAGCCATAACCAATGGAGTGATCGTCGACGAACTTCCGGCCATCGGTAAGCCAAAGTGTCTCTTTCACCTTTTCTAACTTCACATCCCAAGTGGCATCGACAATATCAATGAGCTTGACAACATTCGAGAGGTCAACCCTTATTTATCGACAAACGTGCCTGGAATCCTTTGTACAAATAATAATAATAATAATAATAATAATAATAATAATAATAATAATATTTATATATATATATTATTTGATAATTCCATTGTTATATCCGTTGAAAAAATTTTTTTTTTAAAAGAGAAGTTTTCGTGTAACGTACCAATTTGTGCTGAGTAATATAATGGTCGAAGGGAAAATGATCTTGAAAAATCTTGCAGTTAATTGTCATCCCACTTCCATTTTTATTTCTATTATAGTTTGTGCGCACATGATAGAGATCTCGTGCCAACATTTGGGAAAAGAAATGAGCGAATTTAAGAATGCAATTTGGAAACTGGAGAGACAAAAAATTGAAATCAGCGAAAATAATTAAGAGAGTGAGAATTTCATGATATATTTTTTACTAATTAAATAGTTATGCACTCCTTCATTCAAAAAAAAGAAAAAAGAAAAAGAAAAAACGTTATGGAGTATGAACTAATAGACTTCGTGTCGTAGTCTAAAAAATTTTACTCCCTCGGTCCCATATATAAAAGCTTGTTTTCCTTTGTCTTATTTTTATATTAATGGGTGTACTTTTTTATTTATTTACCAAAACAAACTTATCTAATTTGTCTAGTTAGAGCATCTCCAACAAACCCTTTAAATATGAGATTTTTTATAATTTAAAGAATTAAGTTCTAAAATTTTACTCCAACAAACTCTTTAAATTAACAATTTAGTTTAAAAAGTGAATTTGACTCTCCAAATTTGGAGAGTCAAACTCATTCTTTATAATTGAATGACTACAAGTTTCAAGATCTTACTTCTTGAACAATGTAATCCACAATTAATTCTATTGGTCATTAAGACTTAAAAATATTATTATTAATTAAATTTGAGATAAATCAATAATTTTTCTTGAAAAGAGTAAAATAAAGAGTTAAAATTAGAGAGCTTGTTGGAACATTTAAAAATTTTCGCACTTTAAATTTAAAGATGCTCTTTATTTAATAGAATATGCTTTTTAAAAATAGAGAGACTGCTGAAGATGCTCTTATAATCATTATTTTTAAATAGTGTTTGTTAAACGAGGGTAGATTGGGAAATTAGTTACAAAATTTACTTTTCCAAGAATTTTTCTTAGTTTTTATGGAAAAAATCAATAATCGTATATAATCGGAACAAAAACAGTAACAAAATAGGCATTTCATCTTACAAGATTGTTAAACATTTTCATAATACTACTTTTTTAATCATTTTATATAAGGGTGACATAAGAAAAAAATATAAAAATAATTTACATTCTAATAGTAATATATTTTCTTAATCTGTGTGAAAATTTGTGATTCTCTATTTTAGTGAGAGGGAGGAAGTATAAACTATTTAATATCTGGTACAACGCAAGAAGTAAACAACCATTTATTATATCATGACTTTTCATTATCTCTTGTCGGTCCAATATTTGTCTCTTCGGCTTCCAAATTGCTCCTAAATTCGTCATTTCCTTTACTAAATATTGCCTTGAGATCTCTTTAATTTACACACAAATAGAGATGAATACTTGCTTGCAAACTTTACCATTAATCTAACACTCAAAAGTAATGTATGTGAACTTATGAAATAGAAAAAAAAAAATGGAAGTTAGATCCCATCAAAATGCAAGGTTTTTCAAGATTATTTTGCCTTCGACCATTACACGACACAAACTCATAAGCAATATGCATGAATACTTATTTTCTTTCTCTATCTGTGTGTGTGCTTTTTTTTTTTTTTTTTTTTTCGCACCGAGACTACAAATTAAGGAGTTCTCGAATACTTGTATACTATGCCTTTTTGTAGAAGATTCCACCCAAATTTTCCCATAAGTACGGAGGCGAACTCTCTAACGTTGTCAAGCTTATTGATCTTGTTGGTGCCACTTGGTACGTACGTGAAGTTAGAACGATCACTCTATTCGTTATGGCTGCTTCTTAATCTTTGAATACATAGGAAATTCAAGTTTCAACGTGCATATATTTGACGTGACTGCCACTGAAGTCGAGTATCGTAATCATTGTAATTTTAAAGCGGATGAGGACCCTAAACTGGAAGAAAATAGTGACGACTCTGTTCAAATTATCAATTCATTTGTCACTAAGACAGATGTATATGACATGAAAGCAAAGAATTTTACTACAACATCAATTAGGCAAGTTAGTTTCATTAATAAATGCTACGAAATTTTAATCTTTTCTACCTTTATTACATGTTGCAGGCAAATTACACCATGAAAATCCTTCATTTAGAATTAGTTTGAAACCATACAATCTTTTTAGAAGGTTTTTGATGGTAAGCTCCCAAAGCATTTTTGGTACTCCTCTAGTATCTAGTTTTGCTGATATGTATCAATTAAAATTATTCATCGAAATATAGGTTACCACATTATTCACTCGACTGTTATCCCTTATATATAAATGAACAGTTTTTATTGGGTAGATATATTGCTTGTCTACTCCAATGAATAGTACTAGAAATTTTTTCCTTTAGTTTATGCTACCCACTACTTATTGAGGGAAAATTTTCTAAATTGAATTGTGGCGTTTGATGTTTAGGTGACAATATGTTTATTGATTAGAAGTAACTATTGTTACGTACTCTAGGAGTGCTTAAATTTTTTGCACAATGCACTTGGTTTGAATCTATCATGGTTAAAAATTTCTTCTTCGTCCTTTTTTTTTTTTTTTTTTTTGGAGCATATGCCAGCCGCATTCGCTAAGTATCTTCCAAGTCCTCCAGAGCATTTTGAACTTCATGATTCTGATGGTAAGAAGTGAATGCTCGATGGTAGGATGCTTTTCAGTAGATGAGGGAAGACAGTTGTGAAGGAAAAAACCTACGCTCGAGCTTGGAGATACTTGTGTTTTCGAGTTGATCGACATCAACAAATGTATGCTAAAGGTTTTAAAAATGAAACGGGAAGTAAACTAGTTTTGATATGGACTAATCGTCTGTATAATGTGCTCATTAGTCCTCCAAAAATGTCCACTTATGCACATGTGGTTTGTTTTTTAATCTGTCGTATGTAGACTTACTCCCTTCGTATGCATGTTACATGGATGTCTTTGTGACGTAATTCAGAAGGCTTTGCTCGAGAGTATAAGCTGCATTTTATGCAGTTGATACTTCTTTGTTGGTGAATTATCCTACTCATATGTATTCGATTAGTTCTCTTCATTATTTACCCTTTCTCTTCCTTGCAAACATATAAGTGATTTTGAAGCAGGAAAACATTAAGTGCGTCTTCTGTTTGGCGTTTTCACCACATTTTCTATTTTTAATTTTGAAAACGATGAAAACGTATTCTGTTCATTATTTTCGAAAACACATTTTCGAAATCGTTTTCAAGATTTGTATAGAAAACACGAAAACGTCTTTTTAACATTTTCGACGTTTTCTATATTAAATGTCGAAAACAAGAAAAACGCGTTTTCGGATTTTAAACTTTATATTTATTGCATTTGAATCCCAAATTTTATTTTTTGTACACTTCAATCCTAACCACCGGCCGGATACTGCCGGAAAAGTCAAACCACCAGATCTGGTGGTTTGATCACCACCGGAGAACCAACCACCAAGGTGGTTCTCAGCTAGAGAACCACCTGCGAAGGTGGTTCTCCACCTCTGCGAATGTGGAGGACCACCCTCGCCGAAGGTGGTCCTCCACTTTCGCAAAGGTGGTTCGCAGAGGTGGAGAACCACCTTCGGGTGGTTCTCGAAGGTGGAGAATTACCTACGAAAGTGGTTCTCCACCTTCATCAGTCGCCCACAACTCCACCATAAAGAGGACGAAAGGGGTGGGGTGGGGGTGGGGTTGATGAAGAAGATGAGGATCTCTTTTGACATGTTGAAAAGTTTAGAACCTTTTTGTAATTTTTATTATACCAAATTGTATTTTTCCTAAAAATATAAATCAAATACGTTTTCTATTTTCTCTTCTCAAAAATAATTTCTCAAAACAACAAACCAAACGCATTTTCAATTTTCTCAAAGTAATAATTGAGAACAGAAAACACTAAAATATTTTCGAAAATGAAGACAGAAAATAAAAACAAACAGAACGCCCCTAATTTTTTCAACATAAAGAAGATTAATCTTATCTACAGAGATTGCATCCATCTGCCTAAATTAAACTTATAATGACCTCAATAGGGGGCTTTTTTTGTTTAATTTTTAATTTTAATTAGGGACAAATTAAAGGGGCTGGAATGGGATAATAGTTTAGATGAGGTTCTTTTATTTTAGGATAAAGCTAGACATCCATAATAATCGCCATAATAGGTAATATATTCAAGGTGAATGTCTTATTTTACCCTTAATAATTATTTAATATTGTATAAAAAAATAAGGGTAATACAATCATTTTACTTGATTATGTTACTCTTTATGTAATGCTCTATGTTTCTGTAGTATCACCGTTTATTTTATAATAAGACATATATCTCGTCGATTTACATAAACTAAGCCTTACTATTGATTAGATTACATCTATTTGGTACTGTTAGATGAGATTCTTTTATCTTATCATCAAACATCTATTTGCTTAAACTAATCTCAACCGTTGATCATATTACATTTATTTCCGACATTAGATGAGTTTCTCTTATCTTATCAAATAGTATCCATTACTTAATTTTATTTATTAACCTTCTATAATTTTTATTTATCATTAATTAACAATTAACACACAAGAGACTGACTTACAAGTAGGTCCTTGTGGGCCCATGGGTTGGTAGGGAAGCATTACGGTTACTACTAGTACTAGTACTACTGTAATTTACAAGAAGAAGTCAACCACCATTCGGCTAATCGGCTGGTAATAAATTTTACATCACGATTTCTATTCTTCTTAATTATCTCCTCTCATCCCAATATTCGGGTCTCCAGTTTCCAAAATTGAGCTCATAATTAAATTCGCTCATTTCCTTAACCAAATGCTGCGACCAGATCTCTTTCATGCACACGCCAGTAGAGATATATATGTTGGGCTAGTATTATCCAGCCCATGTCCAAAAATGAATTGAGCCAACCATGATTAGGCCCATTAAATGACCTACTATGTTTCAATTACTATCTATATATGAATTGGAAGGCTATTGACGTAGGTGACTTCTGGGCAGCAACTGGAAACGAAAAGAAAGCCTTGGTTTTTGTCTTCAAAGCTATAAAACACACGCAGCCAACAATTTTTGGTAGAAACCGATTGATAGTCTATTTTACCTTTGGAGAAGAAAGTGGTGTTTCTAGTGGGGTTCTCTTCTTCAAGGGTTAGTATTGATTTCTCCAAGTTTTATCTTGGAACGGCTATCTTTGATGCTATTGATTTATCATCTCTATTGTTGTTTGTTTATTTGGTGATTTCCATCTAATGTTTAGATGAGATGTATTGTGGAGGCCAAGATTATATCTTGAAGGTGTGTTAGGGTTACCTCTTGATTTAGGGCAAAAATCTTGAGAAGAACATTGTACTATTATTATTGGTGATAGTGGATTTGTCGGTTTGCCCCGTCGATTTTTCCCTTCGCATTGGAGGGTTTTTACGACGTTAAATAAGTTTTGGTGTCCCTTTTGGTTTTTTTTTATTCCGTTATTTTCTGATTGCTTGTGCTGAGTTGAATTCCTATTTTAACCACACGTGGAAGGGGAAATTATTCTAGTTTGATATTAGCTCTAATTTCCCAACAAAGTGGTATCAGAGCGAGGTTGATTTGTGTGGATTAAAATGGATGATCCTGTTGGTAGTGCTATGATTAGGCTCACTAATCATAATTGGGTAACTTGGAAGCCAAGAATGGAGGATATCCTTTATTGTAAGGATTTGCATGATCCTATTGAGGGCGATAGTGCTAAGCCTGATGATATGTCAGATACTGATTGGTATAAGCAGCAGAGAAAGGCAATCGGAACAATCAGACAGTGGGTTGACAATAGTGTGTTTCATCATGTGGCGCAAGAAACTGATGCACATAAGTTGTGGTCAAAATTGGAGGCTATGTTTGAAAAGAAAACCGCATCTAGAAAATCGTTTCTGATTAGAGACTTGGTCAACATGAAATATAAGGACACTGTGGGTGTGACGGAGCATTTGAACAATTTTCAGAATATTATAAATCAGTTAGAGACAATGGGTATGACTCTAGAAGATGAATTGCAGGCTTTGTTGCTCTTGAGTTCTTTGCCAGATAGTTGGGAGACCTTTGTTGTGACTATTAGTAACTCAGCTCCTGACGGTGTATTGACTATGGATTCTGTGAAAGACAGTATGCAGAATGAAGAAACAAGAAGAAAATCTTCAGGCATGCGCACAGGATCAGATCAGACACAGGCTCTTGTTGTAGAGGATAGAGGTAGAAGCAAGAACAGATGGCAGAAGGGTCGCAGCAAGTCTAAAGGTCGATCAAAGTCAAAAGACAAAAGGCCAGTGTGTTACTATTGTGACAAGGTGGGTCATATCAAAAGAAATTGTCGTTTTTGGTTAAGAGATCAAAAAGAAGGCAAAAATCAAAAGAAAGAGGATGACAAGAATTCTACAGATGTTGTATCCATCAGTGAGGATGTACTTTCCTGTGTAGAAGGCCATTGCCTACATGGCTACAATCCTGGCACTGAGTGGATTATTGATAGTGGTGCCTCGTCTCATGTTTGTTCAAATTTGGATTTGTTTGCCAACTATAAAGCAGGTGATTTTGGTACATCAAAGATGGGCAATACTAGCCAATCTAAGATTGTTGGGATTGGTGACATCTACTTGCAAACAAATCTTGGTTGCACTTTGCTGTTGAAGGATGTGAAGCATATTGCTGATATGCGCCTCAATCTTATTTCAGTTATGGCTCTTGACAAATCTGGTTATCATAATAACTTTGGTGATTCGAAATGGAGATTGTCGAAAGGTAATTTCACAATTGCTAAAGGAAGAGCTTGCTGCACTCTTTACAAGACTTTTGCAAAAGCTTGTAAGCATGAGACGAATGTAGTTGAAGATGCCTCTCCAGAACTATGGCACAAGAGACTCGGCCACATGAGTGAAAAGGGGTTCTGATTCTTGCTAAGAAGAAAAATATTCCCTTGGCCAATGGTATGTCTCTAAACCAATGCGATCATTGTTTATATGGTAAACAACACAGAGTTTCATTCAGTGGCACCTTTAAGAGAAAATATGATATTTTGGGACTTGTGCATTCTCGATGTATGTTCTCCGGTGATGTAGCCTCCTTGGGAGGAAATAGATACTTTGTCACTTTTGTTGATGACGCTTCTAGAAAGCTATGGGTATATATCTTTGAAATCAAAAAGTGAAGTACTTAAGAGCTTTTCAAGAGTTCCATGTTCTTGTAGAACGAGAATCGGGAAGGATCCTGAAAATGCTTGAGGACCGAGCAATAATGGTGGGAATACACCTCACATGAGTTCAGAAATATTGTTCAAATTTGGGATTAGGCAGATGAATTTACGTGTATGTACTCCTCAACATAATGGAGTGGCAGAGAGAATTAACCGTGACTATTCTTGATATAATGATGCATGTTAAAACTTGACTAAGTTATCAAAAGAGTTTTGGGGTGAAGGCTTCAAGCAGCTTGCTATCTAATAAACAGATCTCCATCTGTTCCTTTGGACCATGATATTCCAGAAAGAGTTTGGACTGGTAAAGATATTTCATACTCTCATCTGAAGGTGTTCGGTTGTAAAGCGTTCGTACACATTCCGAAAGAACAGAGATCGAAACTTGATGACAGGGCGACTGCATGTATATTCATTGGCTATGGAGATGAGCAATTTGGTTATAAGCTTTGGGATCCAGTGAAAAGTAAGATGGTGAGAAGTAGAGATGTGATTTTTCACGAGGACCAGACAATTGAAGATATTGATAAGGTTGAGCAATTTGAGAGAGTGGCTTCACCTACTTTTGATCCTATATCTACTAGGTCCTCTTCAGTACAGCCTATAGTCAGAGGAGATGTGGCTCCAGTTAATGATAATGCAAATGATGATAGTGTTGATGAAAATGCCCATGATGATCTATCACCGATGAGATTACTAATCGGGGAGCAGACTTTGGATAGGGGAGGACAATGAAGGACCTGAACTCGTAGGTCTACTAGAGAACATGCAGACCATCCTCCAGTATCCTACTCAATATGTCTTACTTACTATCGATGGAGAGCCGTAAAATTTTATTGAAGTAAAGAGTGATAGTAATAAAGACAATTGATGAAAGCAATGATTGAAGAAATGAACTCTTTGAGAAAGAATAATACTTATGAGTTGGTGGATCTCCCTAAAGGTAGAAAGGCACTGAAAAACAAATGGGTGTACAAAATCAAGAGAGACAACAATGGTAAGTTGATGAAATATAAGGCTCGTCTGGTTGTTAAAGGTTTTGGGGCGTAAACAGTGGTGTTGATTTTGATGAGATCTTCTCTCTGCTAGAAAATGACATCCATCGTGAGTTGTTTTGGGGTTGGTAGCCAGCCTAAACTTAGAAATGGAGCAACTTGATGTGAAGACTGCCTTCTTACATGGTGATTTGGAGGAAGAGATTTATATGGTACAGCCAGAAGGTTTTGAACAAAAGGGGAAAGAACATCTTGTATGCAAACTAAAGAAAGTTTGTATGGGCTCAAGCAAAGCGCCAAGACGGGAATAAAAAGTTTGACACCTTTATGACGAGTCAAGGGTACACGAATCAGCTTGCAGATCCGTGTGTCTATATCGACATTTTCAGGTCAAAGTTTCATTATTTTACTATCTATGTAGACGACATGCTCATTGTTGGTCGTGGATGCGGGTTTGATTAAGAAATTGAAGGATGCCTTGCATAAGTCATTCGATATGAAGGGATTTGGGACCACTAAGGATATTGGGCATGGAGATAGTTCGAGATAGAAAGTCTAAGAAAGCTGTGGGTTATCACAAGAAAAATATATTGAACGAGTACTTGAAAGATTTAGCATGAAAGGAGCTAAGCCGCTTAGCTTACCTCTTGGCGGTCATTTTCAAACTTACCAAAGGATCATGTCCTTCCACTAGTGAAGAGAAGAAGAAGATGGAACTAGTACCCTATTCTTCACAGCTTGGTAAAGCCTGATGTATGCTATGGTACTGCCATCAGGATATTGCACATGCGATTGGCGTGGTTAGTAGATTTCCTGTCCTAATCGGGCAAAGATCATTGGGAAGCATGAAAATGGATCCTTTCGTTATCTCAAAGGAACTGTTATGTTTGAGCTTTGGTGGAGATCATCCAGTTTGAAAGGGTATACAGATCTGAGATATGGCAGGTGACTTAGATAGTCGAAAATCTACATCCGGGTACTTGTTTACTTTGCGTGGGAGTCAAGCTTTCATGGCAAATTCAAATCGCAAAAACGCGTGTGGCTTTATCTACCACAGAGGCGGAATATATTGCGCAAGAATGAAGCTGGAAAGAAATGGTGTGGATGAAAAAGTTTCTTGAGGAGCTCAATCAAGCAAGGTGAGTACATCATTTATTGTGATAGTCGAGTGCTCTTGAGCTAAGCAAGAATTCTACCTACCACTCTCGCACAAAGCACATTGATGTGAGATATCATTGGATTCGTGGAGCAATGGAGGAGAATATTCTTCAGCTGGAGAAAATACATACAGACAAGAATATTTCTGATATGTTGACTAAGGTTGTTACAAAGCAAAAGCTTGAGTCTTGTATGAGATGGCGAATGAGCTCCAACCGATTGGAGTCGCTGTACCCCCTCATGGGTGGAGGGGGAGATTGTTGGGCTAGTATTATCCAGCCCATGTCCAAAAATGAATTGAGCCAACCATGATTAGGCCCATTAAATGACCTACTATGTTTCAATTACTATCTATATATGAATTGGAAGGCTATTGACGTAGGTGACTTCTGGGCAGCAACTGGAAACGAAAAGAAAGCCTTGGTTTTTGTCTTCAAAGCTATAAAACACACGCAGCCAACAATTTTTGGTAGAAACCGATTGATAGTCTATTTTACCTTTGGAGAAGAAAGTGGTGTTTCTAGTGGGGTTCTCTTCTTCAAGGGTTAGTATTGATTTCTCCAAGTTTTATCTTGGAACGGCTATCTTTGATGCTATTGATTTATCATCTCTATTGTTGTTTGTTTATTTGGTGATTTCCATCTAATGTTTAGATGAGATGTATTGTGGAGGCCAAGATTATATCTTGAAGGTGTGTTAGGGTTACCTCTTGATTTAGGGCAAAAATCTTGAGAAGAACATTGTACTATTATTATTGGTGATAGTGGATTTGTCGGTTTGCCCCGTCGATTTTTCCCTTCGCATTGGAGGGTTTCTGACGTTAAATAAGTTTTGGTGTCCCTTTTGGTTTTTTTTTATTCCGTTATTTCCTGATTGCTTGTGCTGAGTTGAATTCCTATTTTAACCACACGTGGAAGGGGAAATTATTCTAATTTGATATTAGCTCTAATTTCCCAACAATATATGCATGGTGTTGTATGTGAACTTATTAAACAGAAATACTAACGAAAATGGCTGTGAAATCCCATCTACCTGCAAGATTCTTCAAGATTATTTTGCCTTCCACCATTACTCGACACAAACTTGTAAGTAACATCAACACTTCTTTTCTTTTCCTATTTTTTAAATTTTATTTTATTATTATTTATTATTGTTATTATTATTTTTTTTATATAGAGGATTCCGTCCAAATTTGTCGGTAAGTACGGAGATGAACTCTCTAACGTCGTCAAACTTACCGATATCGTTGATGGCACTTGGTATGTGAAGCTAGAAAAAGAGGAAAAGACCATTTGGCTTAACGACGGCTGGAAAAAGTTTGTCAATGATCACTCTATTCGTTATGGCTACTTTTTGATATTTGAATACATAGGGAATTCGAGCTTCAACGTGCATATATTTGATTTAACCGCCACTGAAGTCAACTATCCTACTAATAAATGTAACTTCGGAGGGGATGATATGATAATATTACAATGGAAGAGAGTAGTGACGGCGATTCTGTTCAAATTATCGATTCATTCGTCACTACAAAGAATTGTACTACAACATCGAGTAAGTGTACGTCATTATCTTTTACGAAATACTAATTTTTTCAACTTTAATTTCCAAATGATGTCATCAATCATCATATATATGGGAAGGTAATTGATGAAGTACAGATAATAAATTAAATTTGATTATATATGTATCCTCTTTTATCACTGATAGTTGTAGTTTACATGTTGCAGCGAAATTAAGGCATGACAATCCTTCATTTAGAACTAGCTTGAAACAACACAATCTTTTCAAAAGGCGTCCATTGGTAAGCACATTGTTCACTTAATTGTTACCCTTTCTATATGTCAATAGATAGTTTTTATTGGCTATAAATTTTTTCCTCTTGACCCCACTATATTTTGGTTTAAAATGTTCGCTCTCTCTCAAATCTTTTTTTTTATTTATTTGAAGTATGTGCCAGCCGCATTCGCAAAGTGTCTTCCAGGTCGACAAAAGCATTTAGAACTTCATGATTCCGATGGTAAGAAGTGGCTGCTCGATGTTAGTCGAGGGACAAGAGGTGATGAGATGTATATCGGTAGAGGATGGTATACAGTTGTGAAGGAAAAAGGGCTCAAGGCTGGAGATTCTTGTGTTTTTGAGTTGATCGACGTCAACAAATGTATGTTAAAGGTTAATTTGTAGAGTGAAATGAGAAGAGTAGCTAGTTTTGATATGGAGGAGTAATAATCTGTATCATGTGCTCATTAATTAGTCCTCCAAAACTATGCACTTATGCACATGCATGTGGTCAGTTCTTTAACTTGTCCAAGACTTGCTCCTCTCGTATGCATTTTACATGCATGGATGCCTTTGTAATGTCATTCTCGAAACGCTTTTGCTCGAAGTATTTTATTTTTTTAGAGTAAGGTGCATTTTTTTATTAATACCTCTTTGTTGAGTCTTCAACAGACTAGTACATACTAGCTAGTACTAGTATATTGCCTTTAATTTGTACGGTGAAATTGGATCGATTTGCATGAACTAATCGCAACAACTGATCAAAGGGTTTCTCTTATTTTATCATCAAAGATCTAAAAATGATTTGAGTAAACTAATTCTACGAGTTGATCAAATTATATTTATTTACGATCTCTAGATGAGATTCTCTTGTATTATAATAACAAGACATGTTATATCTCATCGATTTGCATAAACTAATCCTCACCACTGATCAAGTTACATTTTTATTTATTTATTTTTTTTGTGAACCCGATCAGATTACGTTTATTTGTGACTAACCCCTCTTTTAATTTTATTACGTCGCTTTCTTTCTCTTCTTTTACTATGCAAATCTCACCCCTCTTATTTCCTCGATCTCTCTTTCTCTTGTAGCTAGTATTGAAAGTGTGGATTAGTCTTTCTTATCTTATGTATCTATTTGGTTACTTAACTTTGTCGTCAAATGTCAACACATGTAAGCTTCATTAACAAAATAACATACAAATGAATGAAATGATAAATGATTTTATGCATTCCTTAAATCATTTTCTTTACAATATTATATGACTATAATAATAATAATATCAATAATATTTACTTAACATTAACTTCAATGTAATTAAACTCTCTAACATTGTCAAACTTATTAATCTTGTTGATGCCACTTGGTACGTGAATTAAGTTAGAAAAGGAGGAAAAGACACTTTGCCTTAACAATGTCTGCAAAAAAGTTGGTCGACGATCACTCTATTCATTATGGCTACTTTTTGCTCGTTGAGGGAATTCGAGCTTCAACATATATATATATATATATATATATATATATATATATATATATATATATATATATATGACTTGACTCCCACTAAGTCGATTATCCTATTGATAATTGTAATATTGAAGTGGACGAGAATACTAAAACCAAAGAGCGTAGTGATGATGCCTTTGTTCAAGTTATGGCTTCTTTTGACACATCAAGGTTAAAATTGTAAAATTTAATAAATTTTAGGACTCATAATGAAGGATATGTTTCGATATGGAGTTTTATGCGCAAACTTGATGGAATAAGGAGGTTGCGTGTAATTTTCATACCAATACTTAAATTGCAAAAGAAGGATTTCATCTTTTCTTTTTTTTTTTTTTTTAATGAGTTAAGTAGATACTAAATTACCAAAATACTCTTCATTTATTAAATAATTTTTTTTTTAGAATGGGTAATGGTAAAGGGATGGAATTGTGAGTTTTGGACGAACGTTGTCAATATTTTGAAGTTTGAGAGTTTGCCAGCTCCCGGAAAAAAAAAAAAAAAAAGTTGTTTAGGGATGTGAGTGCAAATGAATGTAAATATTGTAGACTAAATTTGCAAATGATTATAAGGTAGAAAGTTAAACTTTAAACTATGTAGTTTTAGAAAATTTAGGACAAATAATGAAGGGTTTGTATGGATATGGAGTTTTGTGTGAAATTTTATGAATTAAGAGGCTTGAGTGAAATTTTCATATTAGTACTTAAATTGCAAAAGGACATCATTACTATTTTTCATCAAATGAGTAAAAATAAATGTTGCATTACAAATACACTTTATTTATTAAATATAAAATTTAAAAAATTGACTAACAATCAAATAGATAGAATACTAAGTTTTTGATGTACATTTCCAACATTTCAAGATTAGGGGCCTGCCAATGCAAAAAAGTTGGGAACAAGAGTGCAAATCAGTGCGAATATTGGAGGCTAAATTTGCAATCTAATATTAATATAAATGTTAAATTACAAAAATACCCTTAATTTATTAAATATAAAAATTTTAAAAACTTTGACTAAGGGTCAAACGAATGGATTAACGAGTTTTGGATGAATGTTATTAACGTTTCGAAGGTTGGGACCTGCCAACTCAAAAACAAAAGGTTGAGGATGAGACTGCAAATAAATGTAAAGATTGGGAAAGAAACAGAAAAAGTGTAAAGGTTGGGGACTAAATTTGCAATTTACCATATCTAATTGAGCATAAACTAATTGAGCCTAACTAACGGCTAACTGAACTAAACCTCTAACCAACTCAGTAGCCATCAACAAAACTAATTAGTTTGATAAACCTCTTTTCTCGTCAGACATTTCATTGTTTCTTTTGCTAGGGTTTTCAGAGTCTCCTTCTTCTCCGGTCTTCATCTCTCACTGGTAAGTTGAATTCATACGCACATCTCCAACGTTGTCTCTCGAAAATGATCACATTGATGCTATAGTACTGTGGTGATTTCTGTGTTTTTTGTTTTCCTTGGTTTTCTCGAACCATGTCTCCCCGATTGCTAGTGTGGGTGTACGGCGGTGCGATTGGTGATAGCTCTAGTACTTTTCCTGTTTCTTCTTCTTCCCCCATGTTTGACCGTACACATATTAGGCATTCTTTCCCATGTTTGACCGTACTGTCCGTACACATATTAGGCAGCGTTTTTGAAGGTTTGTGTTTAGATTCGTTTTTGGGGCAATTTCACTGTTTTTCTTTTCTTTTTCTTGTTATTTTTTTGGTTACTTGTGTGATTATTGATGCTTTGAAGTCCAGATTTGATTGTGTTCAAATTTAAAGCCCACAACTTGCAACCTAACCCCTGAACTCGTTAATCCATTATCCATAATTCCACATTCCACATCTCGCTTACGTAGATTCGACTCTCGTCCTCACCGTGTGCTTGGTTGCTTGTTGTCTGTTTGCTGTCACCTCCGGTCCGGCTAGGGGTAGTGGCTAGGGGTAGTGACGCTCCGGCCTCCAACGGCCAGTGGCCAGTGCTCCTCCACCTCGCCTGCTCCACTAGCTGTCTGCCTCATTCTCAAGTCTCTGACAAATCAAATCTCTACACACTATTTTGCTATTTATTTTTTATTTTTAGGTGTATTATGTTTGAATTTTGAGTAGGTAAGGTAAGAATTAGAAAAGCCCTAATTTTTTGTTTGATATCTAATGAGGATTTAGGGTAAATGGTCAATTGAATTATTGCAATTACATTTGAGAAATGAGAATTGAATTTTAATGGGTATGTTAAACATTTACCCATAGATTCATTTGATATTTATTGCTTATATATTTTATTAGTTTGTAAAAATGGGTTGTAGAAGAAGGGTTCAATACTTTTAAGTAATCAATTTGGAGTCTTTGATTTCTTTGATGTGTTCCACTGTTCTAGGTTATAAAAATAAAATCTGCTCAGGTAGAAGTTATTAAAGTTACTTTGATTCGCCTTAAAAATGAGAAAGAAATTTATTCATTCGCCGTACTTGAAATTTGGAAAAAAAGAATTACTCAAAATTACTTTCATTCATCCAAGTAATTGATTTCTTGGATGTGTTCTACTGTTCGAGGTTTAACTGGTTTGTTCGAGTAATTAGGTGGCTTCTTGTCTGTGATGTATGTATTTCATATTTGGGAGATGTTGCTTTGGTACTTTGGGTGTTTGAGTATGTTTAGATTTGTGACCGCACTTACCTGAAATCCTGGCTACATCACTACATTTCATGATTAATTTTTGCCTTCTGTTTTGTGTTTTCCATGTATTGTGTGTGAAATCCTATTTCTTAATGGAGATGGCATCCTATCAAAATGCAAGATTTTTCAAGATTACTTTGCCTAACACCATTGCTGCACACAAACTCGTAAGTAAAATCATCACTTGTTTTCTTTTCATTTTACTGATATTACAACAAAGTTATCGAATTCCCTTTTTTTTTTTTTTTTAAATAGAGGATTCCAGCCAAATTTGTTGATAAGTACAGAGATGAACTCTCAAACGTTGTCAAACTGATTGATCTTGTTGGTGCCACTTGGTATGTGAAGTTGGAAAAGGCCGAAAAGGCAGTTTGGTTTAACGATGGCTGGAAAAAGTTCGTCGATGGCCACTCCATTGGTTTATTCTACTTTTTGCTCTTTGAATACACAGGGAACTCAAGCTTCAATGTGCATATATTTAACTCGACCGCCATTGAAGTCAACTGTCCTTCTAATCATCGTATTTTGAAATTGGACGAGGCTATTAAAATGGAAGAGAATGCTGATGACAACTCTGTTCAAATGATGGATTCTCCCGTTGCTAAGCCAAATGGTATACGGCACGAAATTGGTGAAGTACAGATAAAAAATTGATTATCCTTTTCTATTATTGATAGTCATAGACTCATAGTTTACATGTTGCAGGAAAATTACAGCATAAATTGTCTTCATTCAATACTAGGTTGAAAGAATACAACGTTGTTACCAGAAAGCTTCCGTTGGTAAGCTCGAGTTTGAAAGCATTTTTATCATCTACCCTTGCTTATATGCATTAATTAAAACTTAGAATCTATACACAGGGACCACATTATTAACTTAATTGTGGCCCCTACATATAAATAGACAGTTTTTATTGGCTTGAGTTTATGCTAGCAATAAATACTTTAGTTTGACTTCATTTTGGTTTAATTTTTTCCCTCTTTTTTTTCCTTTCTTTTTCGATTTGAAGTACGTCCCAGTCAAAGTCGTTAAGCATCTTCCAAGTGTACCGCATCATTTTGAAGTTCATGATGCTGATGGTAAGAAATGGCTATTCGATGTTATTCGAAGGGACAATAAGAAGGTGTATTTCGGTAGTGAGGGATGGAAGAGACTTGTAGAGGAAAAAGGGCTCAAGCCTGGAGATACTTGTGTTTTCGAGTTGATCGACCCCAACAACTGGATGCTAAAGGTTTTAACAAGGGCAGTAAACTAGTTTAGATATGGATTAATCGTCTGTGTAATGTGATCACTAGTCCACCAAAAACATGAACTTATGCATATGTGGTTAGCTCTTTAAGTGGCCATTTCCAATGTATGTTACATGGATGTCTTTGTGATGTCATTCGAATGGCTTTGTTCTTGAAGTATTACAATTTATTTAGAGTATGGTTTCTTTTATGCAGTTAATACCTCTTTGTTGGGGATATCATACTCATGACAATTATTGCCCAAATGTTACATGTAGTTCAATTCAATATACTTTTCTTCTTTGTGGACCTTGTCTTGTCCAATAATATTGTCACACCCCAACGCGAACAAGCATGACCTAACCAAGATACCACAAAGAAATGCAGACAAGACTGGATCCAACAAAAGCCAACTGAAACCATTTAGGGTCCCTTGAGTCCATGGCCCTTTCACTATATATGCAGTGGAATTGTTCGCTGAACCATGCTAGAAGTATACACATTTTTTATTTGGTAAAACACCACACACTAATAGGGGTATGGGCCCCCACATTCAGGAGGGTATTTTGATCTTTTCGTATTTTATGTATTAAGGTGTGGTAGTGTGTGGCAGTGGATTTGTGTGTACACCTAGAATTATTCTTGTTCGCTTTGGATACCTTGTTACTTGGGCAGAAGTGAGCTGTGGTGGGGTCCAACAAAAAAGCAAGAGAATAAGGAATATGTGAGTGCTTTGAGACCTGTAAAAGGCCCCGCATCCAACAAAACCCATTTGTCCCATTTTAAGACATTATTGCATCACTATTAAATTAAAAAAAAATAATATTACAAGGGAATACACTCTTCTTAAAAAATATTATTGCAAGAGACTACACTATGGTCACACGTGGCGCCACACATTGGTAAATTAGATAAAACAATTCGAGAAATGCCATAAGTAAATCCTACTTACAAATGTATTGTACTGAAAATGACTATTTTGTCATTCCCATATACTAAATATATCGATATCATGATGATCCAATTAGCATTATTGATTAACAGTGTTATTCTTCAGAAGTATGCCATTTCTCAATACCCCAGCGAGTTATATCGGCGCAGATAAATCACATGTGGTTTATAACAAAATCACACATCTTCTCAATAGATCACATATAATTTCGAGGTTTCTTTCACAGATTTATGTTGAGAATATATACCTGCGGGGGCAACATAAAATTTCCAATAGTTCACAATTGCACTTATTATTACATTGTCATTGAAAATTGAAAGTTCTTTTAAAATATTATGCCTTAAATAATTAAATTTGGTCAAAGAAAATTGACTTCAGTGGATATGATTTGAAGTAAGTTATAATTTTTTCTCCTGGAAGCAAAAGGATGCGGATGAATAAATAAATACTTTACGAGTATAGTCTATCTCACTGACGTTAAACCGTTAAAGTAACGGCTAAAGCTACCTGGTCTCGCGATTTCTCTCTGTTTTTTCCCTTGTGCTCTTGTGCTTTTCTCCAACCAGATCTCCCCAGTTGCGAGTTTGGGTGTAAAGCGGTGCAATTGGCTCTGTTTCCACTTTCCTGCCTCAACAATTGTGGTCTCTGTTCTTGAAGGTTTGTGTTTAGGTTCGTTTCTGGGCAAAAACAAGTTAGGTTTTTTACTTTTCTACTTTTTTTTGTTTGCTTGAATTGTGTGATTACTGATGCTCAGAACTCCATTCTTGCAGATCTGATTGTTCTTCTGGGTCTCTGCTTGTAGTTATAGTCAAATTATTACTCCCCTCTATCCATACAGATAGGTTTGTATTTCATTTTTTTCCGTCCCACAAAGATAGTCCAATTTCCTTAAATAGAGTAATTGAAATATTATGTTGTTTATATACTTTTATTTAATGTGCATTGTTATCAATAAAATAGAATTATTGAAGTGTAATAATTAGTAAATTAAATGGTATATTAGAAAAATACTCTCATATTTTATTTTTCCAATAATATTAATTGATTTTTTTAATCCTTGTGAAAATAGCAACAAGCCTATCTTTATAGGACGGATGGAGTACATTTTTTCCTTAGTCACTTTTGGTTAATTTGATCATTTGATGATTAATTTTTGCCCTCTTTTTTGTGTTTTCAAGTCATTGTGTGTGAAAAACAATGGAAGTGATATCCGATGTAAATGCAAGATTTTTCAAGATTATTTTGCCTTCGACTGTGGCTCGACAGAAACTCGTAAGTAAGATCAACACTTGTTTTCGTTTCTTTTTACTGATACTACAAAGGAGTGATTCGAATGCATTTATTTTCTTGGTTTTGTAGAGGATTCCAACAAAATTTGTTATTGAGTATGGAGATGAACTCTCTAACGTTGTCAAACTTATTGATCTTGTAAATGCCACTTGGTGTGTGAAGTTAGAAAAGGCCGAAAACGCACTTTGGTTCAATGATGGCTGGAAAAAGTTTGTCGACGACCACTCTATTGGTTATTTCTACTTTTTGCTCTTCGAATACATAGGGAATTCAAGCTTTAACGTGCATATATTTGACTTGACCGCCACTGAAGTCGACTATGCTACTAATGATTGTAATTTTGGAGGGGACGAGAATATTACAATGGAAGATAATAGTGATGATGAGTCTGTTCAAATTATTGATTCTTTCGTCGCTAAGCCAGATGGTATAAGACATGGAAGCGAAAGAGTTGACTTGACGACCACTGAAGTTGACTATCCCGCTGATAATCCTAATTTTGGAGGGGATGGGAATGTTGAAATGGAAGAGAGTAGTAATGACGACTCGGTCCAAGTTATAGCTTCTTTTCCCATGTCTAAACCAGGCAGTAAAAGTTATAGTCGTAGTTTACATGTTGCAGGTGAATTACGGCATGAAATTCCTTCATTTAGAGCTAGCTTGAAGCCATACAATGTTTTCCAAAGGCTTCCGTTGGTAAGCTCTTGAGAATTTTTGTTATCTGCTCTTGCTTATATGCATTAATTAAAACTGACGATCTATACATAGGGACCACATTATTCACTTGATTGTGACACCTTATATGTAAATAGACATTATTTATTGGCGAGCTTGTTTATATTCCTAGTGCTGGGAGGCGCGTAGCCTCCCAGCGCTGGCGGGCCCCCCGCATTCAGAAAGGGGGGTGGCTGAGTGTGGTGGGGCTTGTGCTGGGAGAAAAAATTTCTCCCAGCGCGGGCAACTTAACAAGCTCGATTTATTGGCTAGAGAATTTTTCCTTCAATTTATGCTAGCAATAAGATACTTTTAGTTTGACTCCATTTTGGTTTAAATTTTTCAGTCTTTTGTCTTTCTTTTTTGATTTGAAGTACGTGCCAACCGCAGTCGTTAAGCGTCTTCCAAGTTTGCCGCATCATTTTGAACTTCATGATTCCAATGGTAAGAAGTGGCTGCTCCATGTTAGCCGACGAAAAAATGGTATGACGTATTTCAATTGTAGTGGATGGAAGAGAGTTGTGGAGGAAAAAAGGCTCAAGCTTGGAGATACTTGTGTTTTCGAGTTGATCAACGTCAACAAATGGATGCTAAAGGTTTTAAGAATGAAACGACGAGCATTGTGAACTAGTTTCGATATCGATTTAACATCTGTATAATGTACTCATTAGTCCTACAAAAACATGCGCTTATGCACATGTAGTTTGTTCTTCAAGTTGTCCAAGACTTTTGCTCCCTTTTCCTATGTATGTTTCATGGATGTCTTTGTGATTTCATTCCAACGGCCTTGTTGGAGAAGTATTGTTTATTTAAAGTGAGGTGTATTTAAAGACATGAGACGGAGGGAATTATTTTATGTGTATTATTCACCAACACCAAACGTGTTAATTTATAGTACAAAGGATACCAAAAATACACTAACCTACCACACAAGGAATTCTAAACCATAAGAACTCTAGATATAAAAGGAAACTAAATATTTACAATAATAACTTATTTCGATTATTTCCACACCCCCCCTCAAGTTGGATCGTATATATTGATCAGATCCAACTTGCGGATAAGATAATCGAAATCTTGCTTGGGAAGTCCTTTGGTGAAGATATCTGCTACTTGTTCTTTGGTTGGAATGTATATCATGCAGATTGTACCATTCTCCACCTTCTCTTTGATGAAGTGTCTATCCACTTCTACATGTTTAGTCCTATCGTGTTGGACTGGGTTGTGGGAGATGCTTATCGCTGCTTTGTTATCACAGTAGAGTTTGACCGGAAGTGTCACTACCACTTGTAGCTCGTCCAGAGCTTCTTTAACCACAGGGTCTCACACATCCCTTGCGCTACAGCCCTAAATTCTGCCTCAGCGGTGCTGCGGGCCACCACATCTTGCTTCTTGCTTCTCCAAGTTACCAAATTCCCCCATACAGTTGTGCAATAACCTGTGGTGGATTTTCTATCCTCACTTGATCCTGCCCAATCTGCATCTGTAAACACTTCTACTGTCCTGCAATTGGTTTTCTTAAAAAACAATCCCTTCCCAGGAGAGCCTTTGAGATATCTGAGAATTTTATATACCGCCTCGAGATGTGGTTCCAACGGTGAGTGCATATGTTGACTTACTATGCTCACAGCGAATGCAATATCAGGTCTGGTGTGAGATAAGTAGATTAGTTTGCCAACTAACCTTTGGTACCTCTCCTTGTCCACTGGTTGTCCATCGTCCTTTACGTTCTTCTTTGGGTCAATAGGTGTATGACTTGGTCTACACCCCAACATTCCCGTTTCTATCAAGAGATCGATAATGTACTTCCGCTGGGAGACGCTGATCCCCTTCTTTGAGCGCGCAACCTCCATTCCTAAGAAGTATTTCATCTGACCTAAATCCTTTATCACGAATTCTGTTGCCAATACGCGTTTCAGCCTCCTAATCGCATCCATATCATCTCCGGTTAAGATGATATCGTCTACATACACAATTAGAATTGCCCTCTTGCTACCTTCTGTTTGTTTGAAGAACATGGTATGGTCTGATTGTGCTTGCTGGTAACCTTGTCCCCGTATTACCTTAGCAAATCTATCGAACCAAGCCCTTGGCGACTGCTTGAGGCCATAGAGTGACTTTCTCAATTTGCACACCCTGTCATCCCCCTTGACGAACCCTGGTGGAGTTTCCATGTAAACCTCTTCATCCAACTTGCCATTTAAAAAAGCGTTTTTAATGTCAAGCTGTTCGAGAGGCCAATCCAAATTCGCAGCCAAAGATAGAAGTACCCGGACTGTGTTCAGCTTTGCTACTGGGGCAAACGTTTCTGTGTAGTCAATCCCATATGTTTGTGTAAAGCCTTTAGCCACCGTAGTGCTTTATACCTCGCTTCTGACCCATCTGCTTTAAACTTTATGGTGAATACCCACTTACAGCCAACTGCCTTTTTTCCTCTAGGTAGTGTTACTAGCTCCCATGTCCCATTTTCCTCCAATGCCCTCATTTCCTCCATTACGGCTTGCCTCCATTCTGGAATTTCCAGAGCATCATGAACGTCTTGGGGTATTCGTGTACTGTCAAGGTTAGAGGTGAAGGCACGAAAAGCAAAGGAAAGATGATTATATGATACAAACTTAGAAATGGGATGAAGAGTACAGGACCTAGGTGCTTTCCTGAGTGCAATTGGTAGGTCGCTATCAGAGGATGAAGGAATACCTGACTGAGAGGTTGGCTCATCGAGACTTGGAGCTATCATCGGGTCTGACTCTCTGGGTGCTTCAGCTATGAGGTCTGTCCTTGTCTTTGATTTCGGCCTCCTGGAATAAACAATAAGTTTTTCACCATTTGTGATCGCTCCCCCCCCTGTATGCAAATCATCTCGTGTATGTGAACCATTTGGGTGTACAGGAGAGGTGGTTTCCGAATTTGGGACAGGAACGATATGATCAGTGACCAGGAAATCCTCTAAGGGTGAAACCTCAGGAATCTCAAGCATCCCCTCCCCTTGAGGTGAGGCCTTGGGAAAGAAAGGGGTGTCCTCGAAAAAGGTAACATCACTGCTTACGATAACCCGTTTTGTCGAGGGATCGTAACATTTGTAGCCCTTCTGTGTCGGGGAATACCCAAGGAAGACGCACTTAGTTGCCCTGGGATCAAGTTTGCTCCTAGCATTAGAGTGTATATGCACAAATACTGTACAACCAAAGACTCTTAGCGGGAGGTTCGAATACAACCGTGAGTGAGGAAAGTGACCGGATAGTGTTTCTAAGGGGGTTTTAAAAGATAAGACTCGACTAGGCATCCGGTTGATGAGGTAGGCGGACGTGAGAATGGCATCACCCCAGAAAGTTTTTGGCATATTAGTGGTGAACATAAGAGAACGGGCAACCTCAAGTAAGTGCCGATTTTTATGCTCACTATCCCATTTTGTTGGGGTATGAGCACATGAGCTTTGGTGGATTATCCGTGTTTGCGGAGGTAATCTACCATGGTAGAGTTAAAATATTGATCTGGTTGTCTGCTCAGAATTTGTATTTGGGCATTGAACGTGTTTGAATCATTGAATGAAAATTTTGAAATATGTTTTTGACTTCATGTTTTTCTTTGAGCAGATAAACCCAACAGACCCGGGTGTGATCGTCGATAAAGGTGACGAACCACTTTGTGTGGTTACGATTGGGAGTACGAGAAGGACCCCACACATCACTGTGGATTATGGCGAAGGGTTTGGATGGTTGATAATTAGACTTCAAATACGATGTACGTTGGTGTTTGGCTAATTGACAAATATCACAACGTAATTGAGAAATATCTGTATTGAAAAAAAGATGAGGAAACAATCGTTGTAAATATTGAAAACTAGAATGGCCCATCCGAAAATGCCACAACATGATATCACTATTACTGGAAAGAAAAACGGAATCACAAATGGCAGGTTTATTCTTGGAAACGTCATCAAAGTAGTAGAGCCCTTCATATTCCTTAGCACGACCAATCGTCTTCCCCGATGATAGGTCCTGAATAACACAATGAGAGGGGAAGAAATTAACTGAGCAGTTTTGGTGTTTTGTTAATTGACTAACAGATAAAAGATTGCAAGTTAAATTGGGAACATGAAGTACAGAATTTAAACTAATAGAATTGGAGAGGGGAATATTCCCTTTTCCAGCAACAGACGAGAAGGACCCATCTGCAATTTTCACCTTCATGTTACCAGCACAGGGGAAATATGTGGAAAATTTTTTATGTGACCCGGTCATGTGATCTGACGCACCGGAGTCAAATATCCAAGGGGGGTCAGTTTGTGAAGTGAGGAGGGCTTTAGAAATATTACCTGTATGAGCTAATGTACCTGAGGAGATATTTGGAGGCTTACTGGAATTTTGGAAGCTAGTAAACACTTTGTAAAGCTGCTCCATTTGTTCTTGATTGAACATAAAATTTGTTTGTTCAATTTGGCTGCTCTGATTGTCAACTGAAGCTTGGTAGCTACGAGTTTTCCTGATGCTTTGGACTTCCGCCGGTTGGTTTCCCATATAACTCCCAACACTCGCTCTTTTCTATGTCCGTGTTTTTACAATGGTCGCACCACTCGCCTTTTTTCGTCGATTAGGGCCTCAGATACTTTCCATTCCCTTTGGCCCAATTAGCCTCTGAAGCATTAGGAGACCCATTTAAAGGCCCGTTTTGAGTACCACCTTTAGCCTGTCCACTCGGTCCATTAAGGCTTCTTTCTCGGTTGACCACAAGCCCAGACTCCATCGCCCACTGTTCTCGGCCTCCTTCAACATCACAGACCGGCGGTTCTCCTCTCGTCTAACCTCTGCGAAGGCTTCTCTAGTCGACGGTAATGGTTTTCTTCCGAGGATCCTCCCTCTAACGTCGTCGAGTGACTAATTTAGACCAAAGAAGAAACTTCGAATACTCGTTCGTTCTCAAGCCTCTTCTTGAACTTTGCGCTGTCGTTCGCGGACTCCCAGGTTTCTTCGCAGTTGAGGTCCAGTTCCTGCCACAGCGATTTCATCTCCAGGTAATATTCAGTGACATCTCTATCACCTTGCTTCAGATTCCACAAACGAGTCTTCAAATCGAAGAGGTAGGAGAAATTTTCTGTGTCTGAATACGTCTCTTTCAGTGCATCCCAGATGTCCTTCGCCGTTGGAAGAAATAGGTATGTTTTCGCGATTGAGGGGACCATTGAGTTGATTAGCCACGCCATCACCATCGAATTTTCGGACTTCCATCGCTGCTGTTGTGCACCCTCTGTCAGCGGTCTCTTTGTCTCGCCGGTAAGGTACCCCAAACGCCTTTACCGTCGATAACCAACTTGATGGATCTGTGCCCATTCAAGAAAGTTTTTCCCGCTGAATTTCTCAACTACAAATTGGAAAGAGGAGTCAAGGCCAGCGTGTGTTACGGACCTCTTTAGCGTCAGATTTTTCCCTTAAATGTCATGGTTGGCTAGATGAACCCTAGCTCTGATACCATAAAGACATGAGACGGAGGGAATTATTTTATGTGTATTATTCACCAACACCAAACGTGTTAATTTATAGTACAAAGGATACCAAAAATACACTAACCTACCACACAAGGAATTCTAAACCATAAGAACTCTAGATATAAAAGGAAACTAAATATTTACAATAATAACTTATTTCGATTATTTCCACAGTATTTATGAAGTTAATAGCTCTTTGTTGGGGTAATATCCTACTCATATGTATTCAATTAGTTCAATTTTTTATTTTTTTTTTATTTTTTATTTTTTGGAAAATACACGTTTTGTTGTTTTAGTCTTCAAACATGCTAGTTTGTTGCTTTGGTATTGTGAAATCGGACCATAGGAGGCAATTGTTTTTCTAACCGAAGGGTAAGACTAATCCGTGTTTTGTGAAGCAAGGTGGAAGCTTTTCAAGAATAATGAACACAAACGTTGGTATGACTATTGGGACTAAGGCCTTGTTCGGTTTAGTACAATATCCATCTTCATGAGGGTCCCACGGGTAGAAAAAGTTAAATATGTCATACTGTTTCCAAAAATTACACTGAAATGGGAGCTGCATATGTAGAAATCAAACATGTCACACTGAAATGGAGATTATACTGAACCGAACAAGGCCTAATTCTGTGGAGATATTTTTTATTGATATATTTAAGTGATATGGTGATGTATCAGTTTTATCATTATTGGGTGATACTGATAGTGATAATGATAATGATAATGTCCACTTGATGTATATCTAAAGCACATCTTTACTTTATAATCCAATAATAAAATGTTACATTATCACATTATTTAAAAATATCAATATAAAATATCCCTCTAGAATTATTCTTAAAAAATATAAAAATTTTGTTCAATTAATATATGTAAGTGATTAAAAATAATAAAAAAAATAAGCATTAAATTTAATTTGATGAAATTTATGGGAATGGACCAAGCTACATTTTCCAATTTCCAAGTTTGTTTTGTAGTAGTTTTGTTCCAAATTCCAATGCCAACGGTTGATATGCTCACACTCCCAAAAAAAATTATGGGGTCCATACGGATCTCCCAATGAATAATTATGTATTATTTATCTCATATTACATAAATACCAAAAAATAAATTTTAAACAATTTTTTCATTGAATGACGTGGCAGTCTGTAAGAGCCCCACGTGGAGTCGTGGGCATGTCCCGGTGAACAAAGGCCTGGTTTGTAGTAGTTTTTAGGAGTGGGCAAAAAAATCGGAACCGAACGGGTAGAATCGGAACCGAACCGAAAGAACCGGAACCGAACCGTTCTTTAAAAAAAAAAATTAGGAACCGGAACCGGAATGAGAACCGAACGGATCCTTTTCTAAAAACCCGGAACCGGAACCGGAATAGGATAAGAAATAGCATTATTTCTTCTATTTGATTGCCAACTTTTGTGAATTCTTTTAGTAAATTTAATATTTGGTGCTAATCCTAGTAAATTTTGGTGTTAATTCTTGTAAAATTCTACTAGAATTTTACTAGAATTCTAGATTTCTAGTCGACTTTTGCGGACTTTTGCCGAGCTGCTGCCGAGCAGCAGCACCTACTGTTGCCAGCAGTAGCTGCTGCCGCCCAGCAGCTGAGCAGCAGCAGCAGCTTCTTGGTGGAACCGGAATCAAAATTTTTTCGAGTTATATTTATGTTCGAATCAAAATTTTTATTTTTATCTTGTACTTTTCGAGTAATAAAAAATGAATCGTAAATAATCGGAACCGAACGGGTAAAATCGGAACCGGAAGGAATCGGAATCGGACGGATACTTCATTTGAAAAGAACCGAACGGATCCATTTTTCAAGGAACCGAAATTTACGATTTGGTTCCGGATAGTTCACTACCCGGGAACCGTACCCGAAACGCCGACCCCTAGTAGTTTCATTCATACTTTTCTTCATTGTCCACGTTGTTGTTGTTTGTCCAACGAAGATACTGAAGAAAAAATAGACATTAGCTCTGGCTCCGAATAAAGCCAGCTGAAGCTATTTAACTCTGTACGAAATTTACATCTGGTTTTGAAGTGAAAATCACGTCGCGTGAAATGACGCTTGTGTTATTCAGGTGGAGAAGCATTCACTTCACAGGAAAATCTTTTCCTAATAAATCAATCAGCAGTAGAAAATGAAATCGTCGGCGTTTCGATTAGCGATTGATAACGGAGAATTTTGTACCAGGAACTGATGGCGAGGGGGTTTATTAAGAACTGGTGTTCTCGATCTGTAAAAGTTGCAGCTTTTTGGTCCATCTGTGCAATTATTTTTTACTGCCTCTTTCAAATGGCCCTCCGTAATTCTAGTTCTCCCCAATCTACTGCTGTTTCAGGTAATTGTCAGTTTTATTTTATTAATATCCCCCTTTTTAGTTCATTAATTATTGGATTGTCGATAGTTCTGAATAGATTTTGTGAGTTTTTGAGTTGAATGTTTGTTTAATTACTTTTTGGGCCTGCAGCGGATCGTGAACGAATTTATCGAATTTAATGTAAATTTAAGTAACGGTTTGTTTTATCGCTTCGTTCTTACTTTTTTGGTATCTAATTTTTGGATTCTAATTGACTTATTTAATGATTCCGAACGCATTAATTGGTGAGTGCTTCACAAATAAAGAACTACAATGAATTTAGAAGCTTAAATCCTGGAATTCAAGTTTGAACAAGCTTTCATTCATTAGTATCAAGTGGATTCTCAAAAAACAGGGGGGGGGGAGTGAAAGTTCAAGTGAGCCATACCAGTTGTGTCATTCGATTGGTTTATCTTTCAGTGTAATTTCCATTACTTGTTTGCTGGTTGTGTTAAACTATTATTTATCCAGTGCAAGGAATTTGATTATCTTGTGATCAATTTTCTAAATTAACTGTTCTAATAAGTAATAAGTGAGTGAGATTGTACGATGTAAAAGAATTCTTAAGCAGATTGTCAATTTCAAAGAGAATGAGTAATTGGCATTTGTATTTGCACAGAGTCTTCTATCTCTAATGCTGAGCAGAGGTCAAGACTGTATGCAAAAATGGAAAAAGATTTGCAGGAGAATGGAGCTGCTTTTCTGAAACAAGGAGAAACTTCCCAGTCGTTATCGCTTTCAGATCTTTTTACTCTTAAGGATGGAACTGTAACGCCTGTGCTCAAGGTAATTATTAAAAACTTTGAGTAACATTAGGCATTTCAATGTCATGTCATCTGTACTTGGGCTAGATGATGAATGATTTCCTCTTTCGTGTAGGCTGCAAATCCTCCCGTGCGAGCAAATGTCTTGTATATGAGCCCGGAGTACTCTGTTCCAATCTCGTGAGTTCTTTTTCAGCTTTACATCTTCATCAATTGCTGCGTCGTAGAATGAAGCAAGATATTTTTTCTCCATTAGATGCCTGTTTGTGACAGATGAATTTTGGAAGCTGAATATACCATCAGATTTGATCTAGGTTATCCTAATGAAGGCTGGGGATTTTGGGTTCAGTTCTTGAAACATGTCTGTTGAGTAAATTTGAAGTCGCGGTTAATAATAACTTTAGGCCCTTAGGTGACTGTGAGGATTTCAGTGATGAAATGGGATCTCAAAACTAAATGTATATGAGCAGCGTAACTCCAGGCTCTCACACTAGATAAGGAAAAGATCTAATAGTTCCTCATATGTTCAGCCATTGTCTTTAGAAGTAGGAACGATCAGACAAAGGAACTTGAACACACACAAGAATTGTAAAACAATTGCGGCACAAATCCAAATAAGGTGCAATAATTGCAGAAACATAGGAGATAAACCTGAAAGCTGGTTGGAGTTGGTATTCACATGATCTGATAACATCAAAGCATTCGTCTCAAAAGCAAAGTTTGCATGAGGGGCAGGGTATTCAAGCTCTCTTTTGGCATTTTTATGGACTTAAGAATCCCAACATGCGTGGTAAATATTGCACTTCTGCTAGTTAGGGGTTGTTTGTGAAGCGATTTAAACAAAAATATGTTAAAACACTTTGTACTATTGCATATGTACTTCCTACTTTGCCACCATTCGTTTCGATATGTTTTTAAGCAAAAATGTGTGTTTTCCCCCAGACAAGCCCCTTACATTTTAGGACAAAATTAAAATACTATCCTATTGAGACATCAAGCATGTCTGCAGTAATGACCCCCAGAGATTGCTGTAGCACAGTGAATATGTGAGGTTTCGATCGTATTAAATTTGGACCCTTGCCCATGAAACTATTCTTGTAATACCAGATTTAGTGTGTTTTTGCAAGAGTATCACATGTCATCTTGTTACTTTTTTTTTTTAATTATTTCATTTGGAATGATTGAATTTTCTGCTTCTCTTGAACTTTATGCAGAGAAGCTGTGAAAACTGTGTTCTCTCCATACTTTGATAAAGGTAAAGACATCAATGCTTCACAGCTACCTGTCCCCATCAATATTTTCTTTTCTCCATGTGGTTTGACCTTGAGCGACAACAATATTCTCAGAAGCTGTTTTGCTGAAGCAGAAAAATCTTTACTACTGTCATGAAAAAGAAAATACTTGGTTTTGCATCTTTTTCCGTTATTTGGATAGCTAACTGTTCCTTGCTTTTAGCAATCTGGTTTCAGAACTCAAGCATGTACCATTTTAGCATGTTTCACGCATCAAATCACAGATCTCCCATACCTGCCACGGAGGAGGAGGTGATCATACTGTCAGCCCAAATCTTCAAATTTCTTTCTTTTACTCTTACCATATCACAACTCTCACTTAGACGTTAACCCTTTTGATTCCCAGATTGAAGTCGAGGCTAGTGCTGTTAAGGCTGTCGCAAAGGATGTCTGCCCATTACATATTATCCTAGATCGTGTGGTTTTGACTTCGACTGGTGTGCTACTAGGTTGTTGGCAGGTATGTTATTGATCTCTCCCGATTGTATCCGCCATCATAGCATACACTGTTCTTACCATAGTGGAATTTAATAGGGGATGTAGTCCAAACGTCTTCAGATACTTTGCTCACTTTACATGAAAAAAATAATAATAATAAAATAAAATAAATCAGGAGGAAGAGAGAAGGAAGGGTAATAGATATGAGTTGCAATTGAGGGATTTAGGCTGCTTATGTAATAGCTAAGTAGCTCGCGGGGAATGTGTTCATATCTGTCAATGACTGAATTTCTTGAATTTTGAGGGCATAAATGATAATCAAATTTCTCACTGCTGGTTTCTTTCCCGTTCTTATTCTGTGTAGGTGGTCTCTGGAACTGATCCAGTAACAATTCGTGATAAACTAAGAACTGCTCTCCCACGTGCTCCAGAAAAACAGCTCGTAAGACTAGATGGGTTGCTTTGCATAGTAGTTCCAGTAGTTCATTGATAAATGTAAAGAATTGCAGTTTCCAACAATTTCCACGAGTATTTTGGGTTCTAATCTTGCATGAATTTCTTCTGCAGTATGATAAGGCAATGCTGCACACTTCATTCGCAAGGCTTCTCAGTTATCCCAACAATTTATCTGAGGTATCGCTCAAAATACTCGGTGTCAAGAGATTCTTGCTATATGTTATTTTCGTTACACTCGCATGTAACCAAGATATTGGGATATCTCAATGATAGCATGACATCAATGGTTATATGTGTTCACTCTTCTTGTGTAGGCGGGAAATAAAAGTTCGGCAATCCAAATTTTTCACGAGCTTGTTAGAAAACTGAACGACCAAATTCGTGGATATAAGGTACATTGCTACTTAGCGGTAACATTTCGACCAAACATATGTTAAATTCAGCCATTTGATCTTTCATGATGCTTTTGATAGGCTACAATCTCAGAGCTTTGGTACGTGGAGGAGTATGACTTGCTTGCACTTGCACTGAACGGAAGAATGAAGGCTCGCAAGTTCCCACTTGGCTGCTCAAAAACTTGAAGGTTTGACCATTACACAAGCCTTGTATTACATAGATGACCACACGCTTAAAGTAGACTGTAGATATCCCTTTTCTTCGTCTGAGTTCTGTTTTCAGGTTCTCATAATATAAGAAGCAATATGAGTCTTATAGCTAAAATCAAAAGTTTTAACTTTATGTATAGTGATTATGATGTCTATTTGCATACTTCAATTTATTTTATTTAAATTCTTCAGTTTTTGAAAATATTTGTGACATATATAAAACACGAATTTGAACTATCCATTTGAGCATTGCAAATTTTTCATAATGAGACACATGTAATGCGAAGAATTTTGAAGTCTCCATCTGTAATTTGAACTTCAGAATTTTGTTCAATTTTTCACAACGAAGCCTTCCTAATGAATCCTGTTAGAAATAGGTTTTGTTAATCCCAGTCGTAATCGACAAAAAATTTGATATGATTTTTGTTATCTGAGATATTTATCTCAACGAAATTAATTTCATAAAACTTTCCATAAATTGATATATGATATATCCTTCTCCAAATCGGGTTTAGTAAATTAAATCCTACAAGCCCTAAAACTCCTTCAAAGTACTATTTATAAAATCACACTCGAGCCCTTTCATCAAATCATGTAACGGAAATTTTAAAATATTCTCTCTGCTAAAACCCTCGAATTACGACATTCCTAGTCTGAAATATTAGTTACAAAGAAAAGAAAGATGTCAAATTGTTCCGTTAAAAAATTCAGCGTGTTGCCACCGATCATAGTTAGACAAGTTTGGCATCACAACATCATAGACGAATTTCTTCTCATTCGATCAGCTCTTCCATGGTTTCCGTACGTTGCCATGGATACTGAATTTCCAGGGACGATTTACAATCATCCACCACATCTTTCTGCGGAGGAAAATTACTCGATCATGAAGAAGAACGTCGATGCTACAAAACTGATTCAACTTGGTCTTACTTTGTCCGACGCAGAAGGAAATTTGCCTCATTTCGGGACTGGATTTTGCTACATATGGGAGTTCAACTTCAGGGATTTCGACGTTGACCAAGATCTCCAGAACCTGCAATCCATTGACTTGCTTAAGCGTCAAGGGATCGATTTCTTGACGAACAAGAAATTCGGTATCTTGTCTTTTGATTTCGCCATGTATTATCACTTATCTAGGCTTGCATGGGCACACAATAATCACACATGGGTTACTTTTCATAGTTCGTATGACTTTGGTTTCTTGATCAAGATGTTGTGCCAACGTCAACTGCCTGATAATCTATCTGAGTTTATGGATTTGATGAAACTGTTTTTTGGGAGGAGAGTGTTTGACATGAAGCATATGATGGGATTTCGTGGACTCAAAGGTGGCCTCGAGCAAATGGCAAAGAGTTTGAACGTCAATAGAGTTGCTGGAAAAAAACATCACGCGGGTTCGGACAGCCTTCTTATGATGCAAGCTTTTATCGAGTTGAACAACAATTGCATTAATGGTTCAACCACCATGTCCTTGGACGAGTTCAACTATGTATTATTTGGATTAGCCACTGTGTATTAGAAAGTCTCAAGTTCGCGTTAATACTAGATTTAGTTGTGGTTTGAATATACTGCAGTAGTCCAAATCCCTTGCATCTGATCAGGATTCGAACACTCGATTTTTTGAGGGGGCGCGGGTGTTTAGATGTGGTTTATTGGGCTTCAAATGTGATATCAACAAATATATCGGAGTTCTGCCAGTATCCAACCAAAACAATAGCTTTTGGCAAAACAAATTTTTACATGAAGACACTTTCAGTTTTAAAAATCATATCCAACATTTGTTCGAGCAAATTTTTATTTAGTTGAAAGGTAATACTTTAATTGAATAGTTATGAAGACCATAAAATATATTGATAATATTAGACTAATAATAAATTTTTGATAACAATAAATCATGTGTATGCATAACACATATTTTTCAAACATCGTAGTATATCCATACAAATATTGGGGATCATACACATATTTTTCAAATATCGTAGTATATCCATATAAATATTGGGGATCAAGGTATACGTAATCCCAAAAAATTAGATGCGTTTGAATTCAATGATGTAACCTTTTTCTCTTTTTTTCTTTATTGAAGTACAATTGGACAAAGAATAGCTTCATCAAGTAATTTTCATTATTCTTGTAATATGCACAATTAAATTAGTAGAGATTTTAAGTATACAATATTATATATGATGGAGTAATATGACACAAAAATCAAAATATCACATCAGCAAAATTAAGATACCATGTTAATCGAATTACATTATTGTCTATCTCTTCGTAGATGCATCGAATTAACCTCAGACAATCATCGAATTAACCTCAGACAATCGGAACGGGACTATCATCCATATATTGTTCATTGTTGGATCTAAATATCTAATGATTTTTAAGCGTGTGGACGACTTGACACTGCAAGCACGTGTAATATTGCGCACACCACGCCCAAGTACTACGTGGGCCGAATATACGGACATTTTACCCATGTTGCCCATCTGTGGATGCCACACGCCTCATTTACCTGTAAATTTGATTCTAAATAAAATATTATAATTAGTTAGGTACATAGCAATAGCCAAGGCAGGTACATGGAATTGATCCCAATTGTCACACGACTCATTTCTCAAGTGTTGATTTCACAAAATGTCATTAAAATTTTATTAAATTTCAACAACGGTTAATTAAAATCGAGAATTCCGATCACACTTATCCAAATTACAAGTGATTTCGATATTAGTCAATGCTATCGAAAATTCCCCCAAATAATAAATTCGAAATTCAAAATATAAATTTTATTCTTATTTATAATTTTTTATCCACTCCTTTTTAGATATGAAATTGATGTGGGTATATACGTGCAATGATAATAGTTGGAGAAGCGACTCAAGCAGAAAGGGGACAACACTCATAACTCTACAATTTTTAAATTTGAACTCGTTCTTAAAATTTTAAATGTCATTAAAATTTTTATTGCATTCTTTATAATTTTCCGCAAGGATCGCATTTATACTTTTTTCAAAAAGACTGAACTACGTATCGATCAATACATTTTTTATATTATTGCTTATACTTAAATCTAAATTAATTAATTAACTTTTGTATGAGAATTCAAGAACAATTTAAGACGAAATAATACTTTCAAATTCGTAACAATAGAATAGCAAGTTAGCAACCGCAAGTGATATATTGCGAGTGCCTAATGGCCTAAAAGGTAGAACAAGGGAGTAGAGCGTGTGGCGAAATGAAGGGTGAACGTGCGTGCTTGTGAAAAACATCCTGCGTGGCATCGAAACTACCTTGTCCCAATTGGGTGTTTTCGACTTGTGGGTGTTGGCCACACGCCCCTCTTCTCATTTCATCGTCTTTCTCAAATCTTAATCCCGTCAAACAATTCCCACAATCTGTTCTCATCGAGCACACAGACTCCTCTTTCAATTATGTACGTAATACCGTAGATTTTCTTGAAGTATTTCTTCGCGATATCCTTTTAGTTTTGTTCAATTTTGAAGTGTCGCCATGTGGGGTTTCTCTATAGATGATTTAGAATGTGAGAATGGAAACTCAAAATTGTTTGATTATTGTTGTCCTTATTGTTTGAATGTATAGCATAAATCAATAGATCCCTTTTTCTGTTTCTTGGTATACTTTTGCAATTTTTATTTTGTTCATTAGTTTGTATTAATCAGAAATTAATCCTTGGGCTCTAGAATTTGTTATCTAGCTCCATATCGGTTATTGGATTGAAAATTATCAATTATGGGTTTTCGATTAGCGGGGATGAGGATTTCGGGTAAGGATAGCAAGTCAATAACTTGTAGTTCTTATATTTATATGTTTGACAGAAATGGTTGAAGAAATGATATTCAAATGTGTGGTTGAGAAGTGAAAAAATGTTTTGAAATATGAAATAGTCGTCAAATCAATGTAATGAGTGGTTGAAAACGATGGTGGAGAATAATGATTGTTTGATAAGTTGTATCAAACAAGCTCTTAATTCTAGTAAACGGTTTTTGCTATGAATTTAGCTGTAGGGTATTGATTTGGACAAGAAATTAGATCGAAAAGTGTAGAAATCCAGTTGTAAAACAAAAGAGTTAGGGAAAATTAAGGCTGAGAAAAAGTTCGGGAAGATTGATGTGTCTTTGCCTTTTTGTTCCATCTCAGTGAAAACCTTTCTTGAAAGAAGCACTTAGCTAAAGATATGCTAAATGGATTAATTATCACTAAATTTAATGGTTTTATATGTCTCATCTTTTGCAGTGCCGAAGGTAGCAGTGAATTGCAGATGAATTCAGGGATCTCTCCGGTGGCTAAGTCTAGCATGGCGGTGGAAAAATCACCCAGTCGGTTAGTATTTTGAGTTTTTAACGCCCTTCTTATACCTCTTCAATGTGGAAATAACAAGATTCATTTTCTTATATATCATTAGAAATTCACGATAAGCCAAGTTTCTAGAATTTCAAGCCTTTGGAAGTGAGGTGTTGTTAATAATGTTGTTATGCTGCATCATCGACGAAATTTTCAATAAGAAGTTGGGTATGATGCAATATGCATTATGCAGAGTGTCAAGATTCAAGTACTCAAAAAAAAAAAAAAAAAAAAGAAAGTGCAAAGCTTATAATAATTGCTTTTAGGTTCATCAAACTCTGCTTTTATTCAAACATTCCATACAATCCACAACTTTTACCCACTTATTATTGGCACATTACATAAGACCTACAACTTATAATCTAGTAGAAGCTTTGCCAAACACGAGCTCTCTTGTTATTCCAAGAAGAAAGAGTTGATTACACAAAAGCTTTGTTTGCTGATTTTTTCACATGGCCTGCGTGGTAAATACGCTGTCCATTTGGGAGGTCTCCATTTGTAAATCATCTTGTCCATTCAATGCATTTATTTCTAAATTGACGATTAAAGAAATAATTTTTTCTGCTGCTGTCTTGGTGAATTGATTTAGCGTCCTGTCAAAAATGTCAGGGTATAGTTTGATGTCTACACGTGTTTTTGCCTTTGTGTTTTTGGTTGCTGAGGTTGATGTCTTAATCTCTCTGCTAACAGGGTGCACTCTAGTAAGAAAAAGCAGGGCCAAGTTCCTAAAAGAATCCACAAAGCCGAGAGAGAGAAAATGAAGCGCGAACATTTGAACGACCTCTTCCTCGCATTGGCTAATTCTTTAGGTATAATTAGTTCTAGCAATTATCGATCTCCCCTTTTTTTTTCGGTGATTTCTTCAACAACGTCAATCTTGCAGAAGTATCAGACCAGAACAATGGCAAGGCATTTTTATTGAACGAAGCAACTCGTGTGGTCACTGAGACACTCACCCATATCAAATCTCTGAGAAAAGAAAATACTGCTCTATTGTCTGAATCTCAATATGTAAGTCCCTTTGCATTAGTTGATTGGTCGAAAGGGTTATTTCACGTTATCGAAATAACGTCAGACAATTATCTCACCGTCTCCCATGATATCTTTATGTTAGATTACTATGGAGAAAAAAGAGCTACAAGATGAAAACTCTGCTTTAGAGGCTCAAATCATGAACTTGCAAAGTGAGCTCAATGCACGTGCCTCTCAGTCACAGCTCGACCTGAATGTGGCCCCACCAAGTAACAATAATCCCGGATTTCCATCCGTGATAGCTGAAGGGGAGCAAGTACAAACTGTAAATCCAGTATATATCGTTCCTATATGCTCGAACATGCAAGCGTGTGTGGATCCCACTTCGGCTCAGCTTGCATCAAAGCCGACCAAGCCGCATGCCCGATATCCTACTCCAGCGGACACATGGCCGTCCCAGGTTCTTGAAAAGCAGCTTGAGTTAGGGAAGGAAATTCAAGAACGAGGTAGAAGTGGCAGCGACGATTGTTAGAGAGTAGGGCCTTAAAGCTTCAAGAAATTGTGTATTTTGGTTAAGATGTATGATTTTAGTGTTGGTTTAGTGGACAATTTTGGAGAAATAATTTTTGAACTTGTGGCTTAAAGTAGAAAAATGTTGTGGAGAATGGTGAACTTGTGTTTGAAAAATAGGTTAAAAAGTTCACTTTAATAGAATGTGTTTCAAGAGGATTGTCCCCAAGAGCCGAAGCACAAAAAATGGCATTTTCAGCTCCAAAACGCTAGAAATTTTCCAATCCCCACCGGGAATTGTATGTCCAAATGTTTTACAAATCAAATCAGCGGGTACAAACCTGCACGCATACTAGAAAATGCCTACCAAAACACTGTTGTACCATGTACCATTATAGGAGCATTTTGGTGCTTCAGGAGTATATACACCAATTAAACTGTTCATTTATATACAAAGGATTATATTATTGATTTAATTGTAGTTTCTTGTGTGTAAGTGTATTGCTTTCATCGGTCAAGAGAGTCAAGTTCTCGATAGTCCACGAATAGAAGAAATTTTTACGATCACATAAAATCATTATGATTAGTAGCTCATTCTTTCCAATCCAAGCCTTTTTAGAAGATGAAACCATCTTAGGGTAAATCATCATCTCGTTCAAGAGACTAACTAGATTCGCTAAGGCTCTAACGCGAGATGTGGTGTCTTGATTGTTGTTTCCAACCAACTTTTTACACCTAGGTGTACCGTGGGCATAACTCAAAGTTTTGGGGAGCTTTACTCTTACAGATTTAGAGGAGGCAAGAGGCATGTGAGTGGTTTTGGATGGGTTGACAACTTAGGAATTAGATTCCTTGGATCCTAAACATTCCATATTTCCTACTTGTTCACTCCTAAGATATTGTCTAGCTTCTTGGATCTTTCAGAGACGGGAACAGATCAAATCCGTGCCCAAGCCGATGTGGCGAGCGCCACATCAGCTTAAAAAAAAATTTTAATAGTATTCACTTTGGGTCAAATATATGAATCACACATACCCCCTGATTGTGGGGGGCCGGTGGGGAACCCACAAAATTTTATTTTATTTTTTTCCCCGGTGTGGGTATATGGGTACCGGATCATTACCCCTTTTAGAGAAAGATCTAATTTGACATTGGCTACCTCAAGTTCGTTTTCTAAACATCTTGTCATATTCTTTAGGCATTTTTCTCACTTTTCAAATCATCTAAACATCTATGGATTTCACCAACTTTAGAGAAAATTTCTCTTCTTTGGTATTGATCTATTAACTTTTTTCATCCTTCAACATTTCTCAAATAATTTATCAAATATTTCACATATATCATCATCATTGTCTCCAGGATCTTCTTCTAAAGTCCCATGGTTTCTAAATCCTTAACCTTCTCAGTTTCAATATTAATTAGCCGTAGAAGGTAAGAGCCATGCATATAGTTAGATCTATACTCAGAAGGAGAAGAATTACATTAACTATACTTAGATTGTCGACAAGAGACGCATTACTTATATTATTTTTAAGTTCATAACATATATGACAATTGTACTAGCCGCATTAACTTTTATATATTATATTTTTTAAGTTTTAAAAAATATTGATTGAAATTCATACAATTTATTTTACTAATTTTAGTTTTCTTCAACAATCTTGATTATTTTGATTATTATTGTCATAAAGAGTGCTAGTGAATTTTAAAATCACAACGTGTACCATTCATTTTTGCCACAGATGTGCACACATAATTAATACTGGCTACTGCTATGTAGAAGTACAAATAAATGTAGGTCAATACTACACATACATTGTGATTGTGTCTAGTGCAATACACAAAAGTGCGTGTATAAATAGAATTATTCATAAATTAATTTTCAGTTAATGGATAGTTGAAGTAGTTGTTGCAATTTTCCCTAAAATTTTATGGGTCTCACAGCATCCCGTGTAGAAATAAAAGCTTGGCATAAGGGTTTCAACTACTACTTCCCTCGTTGCATTAATAATGGCATGTTGTGCAATTAAAGAGCCGAAAACAGAGATGATATGCTTCAAGTTGCAACTTCTAACCCACAACTACCCGTAACTCTTGTAAGGTCAAGAGAATTTGAAAAATAGGCTAAAAATAAATAAATTCGTTGCCCATCTAATAAGTATTACTAGCCTTTTTCAATTGCACCACATTTTAATGCTTCTAAAGCTCCTCAACTTTTGCTTGTTTTTAGTAGTTGTGTACCAGAATATTTCTAGTCTTTTTTTTCTCCTTCTACCAATCTTTGGTTGCATGGAATATCTTATTTTTAATAACTTCTAACTAAAATAAAAAAATGCATTTAGCCGAAGAAAGCAAAAGAAGCAATAAATTGACACAATGTAACAAGAATGATTTGTATAGAAAAGATCCAGTACCCACTGGTGGTGATATGGCGCTAGCGTGGTCCATGGGCAGTCCACATCAGCACCGTGACACCATATGTGGCACCACAATCAACGTCAGCACCATGTCATAAGATGTCCACTAGTGAGCACTAGATCTTTTCTGATTATTTGTAATTTATCTTAGTGTCCAATTCTTTGTCGCTCCATGCTGCCATCCGTTATGCGTCATGGCATGACAAATAAAATTTTCTTCAATTTCCAAAAGATGCAAAGTGGACAAAAACTATTGTGAAACACTTTATATAATTTTTGATAGAATGTCAAGTATTAGAATTTGATAAAGCACAAAAAAGTTTTGACTACCGCAATTTGTTCACGAGGTTGGTAGAATGGGTTACACTAAATGTGAAGTGTGAAATCCAATAGAATAAGATGTATTCATCCTCTTATTTTACAGGATTTCAAAACATAACCAATTATGTCAATTTTGGTTTGTAGATAACATTACTCAAAAATATTTTGTAAATATAATCGGTCCTCTCCAATTACTTCAATTGTTTTGCACCAAAATGTACAAATAACATTTAAAGGACCGTGAATTGTAGTTGAAATATAAGTGCACCGGACCGAACTATTTAATCACATACCTTGGTTTTATTGCACAACCAGTTTCAGGAAACGAATTCAGGAAACGAAATTCACCTAAAATGTCTCAAGTCATTTACACCGATCATGTTATTTATACAAATTGAATGACAGATACACACTTGACAAAATTCGAGCATTATTTTAGTCATCACATCATCTCCTCTATAATAGTAGCAAGTAGCAATTACGAATTTGTCAAGTTTTTATCTGTAAATCCATCTGTATATTTTATCTTTATCCTTTAAAAGTGATTGATTTCAGTAAAGCACAGAAATATTTCTCTTAGAACATCGAGTTAGATCAGTATGGAAGAAAAAACATATGGATCTTACATGTTATGTGTCCCTATTTAATATAATACTTGAAATTTTAAAATATCAGATGTGCCTACTTGTATTCAAATTCGGACTTCGACATAGACCCAAAAACGGCCACTTGAGCTCTGAGTTGTGAGAGCCCGTTTCTAAATTTATGATATTCTTTTTTGAAATAAAAACATAAGCTCTCAGGGCACAGGCCCCTTGTATCAACTAAATTGTCCACCAACATATAGAGAACATTATTATAGACTTAGTTATGACCCCTTATGTGTAGATATTCCAAGAGTGCCAGTAGAAATTATTTGGGCATTGCATATGCATTTTTAGTTACAAATATATTTTGACATGTATCAAGTATGTGTCATGCAATAGAGGATGAGAGAGAGACCGGTTGGTAACAAACCATATTTAATGACTCAGGTTGTCACAATCCATCCCGAATCATCCCAAGAGACGGAGAAGTGGTGTGCACAAATGGCAGGTGCCAGCTAGATGCAGGACCCACCACCAAGACATCTTGACTTTCCTTATTCCTCAAAAACAGCTTTTACATAAATTTATTCCCATGCAAGTTTTCAAAAGAATTGGTACCTGTCATCGGCGCACACTACGTCTTGAGCTAATAGGATGATTTGGGACGGATCGTGACAACCTCTCAGTCATTAAATATGGTTAGTTACCAACCGGTCTCTCTCTCACACTCAATTGCATGACAGATACTCTTTACATGTCAAACTATATTTGCAATCTTTCAATAAACCCATAAACAACTGCGCCTATATAAGTAGGCTTCTCCTACTGTGCTATTCACTCAACTCATATCTTGCATCTCTCTTATTCTTCCTGTGATTTCTCATCTTGTGCAACAACAATGGCAGCTGCTCAGAAGCTTGAAGTCGAAGTGGAAGTGAAATCTGATGCAGGAAAGTTCTGGAATGCCATAAGGGACTCAAACAATCTCTTCCCCAAAGCCTTCCCTGAGCAGTATGAGAGCATTGAAGTTCTTGAAGGCGATGGCAAATCTGTTGGCTCCGTTCGTTTGGTTAAGTTCGCACCTGGTAAAAAGTAGTCCTTTTTTACAATTTCTCATTAATTACCGTTGATGTGCGGTGACGTTTGTACACGATTTTCGCTTTGGAGTGGGGCCCACAAGGCTTTGTGTATTCCCTATAGGAATCGGGCCCCTCAACCTTGGCCTCATTGGTCTCATGATTTTTGCTGAACTTGATAAGCTAGGTCAATTAATACTGTCCACTTGCATATAAGAAGTCACTATCTGATAAATAATGACTCTTATGGCTTAGGCAGACAATGCACATTGGCATGTGCTACTAAGTAGTACTAGAAATTTTTCTATCAATTTGGTACTGGGAAACGCAATCCGTGTGGGGCCCATTTCAAAACAGACAAAATCGTATATTGACGTCACTAACGGGTTAACAAAAACAAGTTAAGGTCAACGGTGAATATGAAATTTTACCACAACTCATTAATTCAAATTGGCATATTTTCGAATGTATACATTGTCGTATAATACAGGATTGTCAGTAATTTCGACTACCAAAGAGAAGGTTGAATTTGTGGACGAAGAAAAGAAGTCATTGAGTTACACTGTGATCGATGGTGACATGCTCAAATATTACAAGAACTTTAAAGCCAACCTTGCTATAACGCCCAAGGGGGATGGAAGCTTGGTGAAATGGTGGTGTGAATTCGAGAAGGCAAGTGCAGAGATCCCTAATCCAGATGTCATGAGAGACTTTGCTGTGAAAAACTTCAATGACTTGGATGCATATCTTCTCAAAGGTTGAGGATCTGGTTCAGCAAATTAATTAATAAAACCCACATAAATATGGGTTAATATCTTATTATGTTTGAAATATTAAATGTTGTATGTTACTATTATCAATGTCTCTTTATTATGGAGGCAATGATTAAGCTAAATAAAATCATATTGTTGCTCATATTGATGCTTTTATTATTAATACTTGTCCCTACAACATCATGGATAACATCCATTGCCAAGAAAAATAGTTAATTATGACATCAAGATATAGGTCTAAAAAAATATAGGAAAAACACATACGATTTTATTTCAATCAAGTCCACAGAGGACAAGTTTACACAATGTTTAGGCTCAAATTGCATAATGTGTAATGTGGATAACATCCTCTGGTTTTGATGGTGGATGTGTCTTGTTTCTCAGTCTCAAAGCTTGATAATCCTTGTATAAGAATCCTCTGTATTTTGGTGCCTCCCCTGTTTCTTCACTAAATTGTGCCAATGGTTCAACCCACTTATCTCCCTGCAAGTTGTAGAAAAATGCGAATGAATGACGCCTTCTCTCCTTCGACCTCACCACTCTATGAGTCGCACTCTTAAATTTGTTATTTGTCAACACCTAAAAATTTCACAGGAGGAGAAAAAGTCATTATTCAAAAAATTCTATCATAGTTTATAAACACGGGTTTCTTTCATAACAAACTCAGTCAATCATATATGTTAACTAAATCGCGTTCTCACATAAAGGGTGTGAGGACGAGGTGTTATCACTCCCATTCTGTTGCAAGTTGCTTGCACCAAATCTTGTGCAAGCAACTCATGTGGTGTGATCTAAATCTACCACATCAACTACTTATACCAAATCTAGTGCAAGCAGCTTGTACCAAATCGAGTTCTGTTGCAAGTTGCTTGCACCAGATCTTGTGCAAGCAACTCATGTGGGGTGATCTAGATCTACCACATCAACTATTTATACCAAATCTAGTGCAAGCAGCTTATACCAAATCGAGATTAGAGGTGTTTTGAGAAACAAGAGTTTGGCGATGAACCTGAATAACGTCGCCGACGTTAACAACTATTGTGCCTTGGGCTGGAATGACGGGAATCCATTCTCCGTCTTTTTGAACCTCAAGCCCGCCAACATCGTCCTGAGTCACGAAGGTGATGCAGTTTCCATCTTCATGCTCAGATAAGCCATTGTTTTCGGTTTCTGTTGCAAGGAAGTATCGTAAGGCCACCATGAAATCCCAGCTTCTATCTTTGTTGTATTCTTTCAAGAAATTGGGAGGTAAACCCAAACAATCATTCAATATCCTCTCTAGAAGTTCACCTGTCCTAACAAAATAGGTGAACACCTCTTCAAGTACTTCCCTAGAGACCAAAAACATCTAGCCGCTGAGTTCATACAGATTAAGAAATTGTAACTAACACTGTTTTTTCAGTATGTGACAATATCAACAAAGAAAATAAGCATATCTTTATAGAACTCATCAAGCCATATTAAAAACAGAACGACCCTATTTATTGGACGTTACTGACCTGAGCTCGGGTGGATTAGTGGGCAAAACATTGAAGCCCGACTGGGGTGGGAACATGAGTAAGTATTCATTCTTGTCGGCCGAGTTCTCTGGCTGCTTGCTGTAACCTGCCGGAAGAGGTGCAGCTGATGCCGGGCTATATTTGAGCTTCTCCTCATCGGAAAAGGCGAAAAATGTCTCTAAAAGCTTAAGGGCTTGGTTGATCAGGTCGAGAGGTACGCCGTGATTCACAACTTGGAAGAAGCCATAGTTTGAACAGGCTTGCTTGATGATTTCTTTTGCATTCTTCTCGCCATCTTCATCGCTGTCTTTGAAGAAAGGTGAAAGGTCAACTGTGGGAATAGCTAAATTGGCCATTTCAGTTATCATCACTTGATCTGTTTCGGATACAGCCTTATAAATAATTGTTTACCTATGTCAGCATTGATAGGTTAAGTTTGTCTTTTTCTTGTTACTCATGTGAAATAATTGTAGTCGTTGCAGTATATTATATACTATATACGGAGATTCGTAGGACGACAGAGACAGACAAACTAAGCCCGTGTGAGTTGGATTCTGATTCAAATTTATTTTGTATGTCATGAAAGACAAATTAAGAAAAATTAAAATTGAAAACGCCAGAGTGTTGCAGTGGTAACAATCCAATCGAACCGGACAATCGAACCTCGGGATAAACTCCGGTTCGATTCTCACCCCCACCCCACAAAATGACTTTGTACTTGTGGATTTCCATCCGCACCAACACCCCCCCCCCCCCGGGCCAAAAAAAAGGACAAATTCAGATTATGTCATGTCATTATCCAATCTAATGTGAAAGTAACACATCAGTTGTCATATATTTTACCCTATAAAAGATCCATTCTTGTAGTGATTGACTTAAATTCTTCACGCGCGGGTGATGGACGACACATGTCCACATGTGGAACCCCCGATAGTTTTTTTTGGTTGGGGAAGGGGTTGGGGAGAAGGAGGTTTGTCGCCCATCTGCCTTGCCACATTGGGCAACAGATCATGAGTGTGCTTTATCCTTCTTCCAAAGGACAGGCGATCATTACTCATTACTCAGAATTGATTAATTTAAATTACATTGTAATATAGCTCAGCAACACCATTCACAATGGCTAATAATAATAACATAATATAATAGACACTAAACCACAACACAGCATCCTAGTAAATGCAAAACGAAAATCATTATACTTGAAACCTGGAGCCACCATCAACATATTCTTACTTTAAAACCTCCCAACCCCTTTACAAGATACTAAATAAACTGTGAAATAACATAATACAAAACGTGCTAGAGGGTTCAGTTGTCCTCATCATCGTCATCGTCTTCATCATCTTGGTCATCATCTTCCGAGCCATCACTGCCCTTTTCCTGCAGATATTATTTTTAGGATTTAGAAGAACTGAAAATTAAAAAATTAAGCCTCACGATCAAATGTTACTGCAGCTTCAAGCAGGCACCCAAAGTCTGAAAAAGCTATTCTAACGACCAAAAGATGGCCCTTAGAGTAATCATAGCTTGGCTAAGTATTTCCTTCAGGATAAATGCTCGAAATAAAACATATTTTCATGTTAGGCTTATTATCAAAAACTTTTGACCATGCTTCTCGAGTTATAATCCTATTTTGTACATTTGGCAAGTGCTAATTTCCATTACTTCGAATCATTTGCTTAATCATGACATTCCATTCACATACGCGAAACCATGTACAATTCTTATAGGAACACTTATAGCCCTATGTAGCCTCCATGCAAGTTCCATGATGAAAAGTATTCATTTTCTCCCGGTAATTGTCATTCTACGGATGATTTTGAATATACTTCTATACTAGGGATCTTGACTCAAAACAATGAGAGTTTGATGGTTATTCTGGTACTTTAAATTGCACCACACTTATCTCATCTTGTATTAATGCTGCAAAATACTCGGAAGGGTTGCCCAAGAAATGTTGGTTATCTCTAGCGCACAAAATAGCGCGTGTTAGGGTGTGTATTTTTATGTGTTTTTATGTGATATAGGAGAGAGAAAAAGTGAAATTGAATGGTGGAGATTTGTGTAATACAGGTAGGTCCCACGAAATGGATAGCATAAATATGTGTAAAAATGTGTAAAAATTGGTAGGAAAACAGGCGCATAGTGTTTAGGGGAGCATCATATCCGTGCATGGCGGAGATGAAACCAATGCTAAGCAACTACTGTTAACGATTATGAGTTATTATTATACATTTATACTGTCGAGGATTCACATCCTCTAACTTCTAAGTTTGTCAATATGTTAATCCCTGGGCTTGTTATTTCCAATTCACATAATTTGTTGGACGAAGATTACAACTTTGCTTTACACTTTGTAAAATATCCTTGGCCTAATTGCAAAAAGCCATTGAAAGCATATCCTCCTACCTGACAGACATTTTCTTGGCATTACCTCAACTAATTGACACTCCGGAGTTGCTCTCATGGTCTCCGAAGGACATTGGACTTTTACATAACGAATTGCCATCACATGTTTCCAGTTTCTACCTTTCTTGACCCAAATCATAGTTTTCAAGCTTAAGATAAAATGCAACTTGATTTTAAGTAATGGAAATCATGCACTTGCTTTCCATATGCATGGTAGGCACACGGATTTTATGGAAGAAGTGTATATCTTGAATCTTGTTTCATTGTCAACTAATCTGTTTGATTGATCGTCTACTTGAATGAAAGTTCTGTTTTCACTACATAGAACTGTTTCCTAATTGGGCACATTCGAGCCACCAATGTTGCAATCATTTGTTTCTACAGTGCATAGTTGATATTTGGTTAAAAGATCAACCGTGTTAGCTTGAGTTCCATTTTTTTTTAGGACAAAAGGTTGACTTCTTATCTTTACATTATTTCTTAGTTCGGCCTTGTTCTCCCAAACTTATATTTCATTTACTCGAAGTACGTGTTAGATGTGTGGTTGAAAATTGGAGAAATTGTATTAAAAAATATAAAGTAATTGTATGAGTGGTTAAATGATGAGAGAGAAAAGTTAGTGAAATTTTTTTTTTTTTTTTTTTATAACCGTGGGTGTCGGGGACCCCGCTTTAACAGTCACCCCACTACTCCCACGAGGCCCTGGCGACTCGACTGGGAGACTGCCCCAGTGGCCCCAAGAAGTTTTCTGCTCTCGCGGGGAATCGAACCGGGGATTGGTGAGATCCCAAGCACCGCCCTTACGGCTTGAGCAACCCCTTGGGGTTAGAAAAGTTAGTGAAATTTAATGTGTACAGAACACGACCTTCATTTTCTTAGCTTAAATTAGCACTAATACACCCTATAGAAAGAGAGTTAAGATTTTGTATCATTCAAACTTGATTATTTAATAAAAGATATTTATTTCTTTCCCAGTTCCTACTTCTCTCTCACTATTATTTCTTTTCTATCTCCCATCTTCTTCTCTTTCCTTTTTCTACTATTTGATGTTCTTCGTCTCTTTTGTTTTCCATTCCTTCTAATTCTCCTATTCGCTTTAATCACGTTCTGCATCATTTTGTCTTGATCGAGAGTATAAAAGACTCTACTGTAGTGCATATTGCCTAAAATAAGTGTTAAGCCTTTCTATAACCATATACTGATGGGACACTTTCTCTATCCTTCAGACACGTAGGCACATAAGACGCACACTAAGAGTCGACATAGAGAATAATATTTACCTCATCACCATCATCCATGTCAGAATCCTCTTCATCTGCCTCCTGTAGAGTATAAAACAGATCAAATCAGAAACTCTTTAACATAGGTAATTAAATTTCATCAACACATCATGGACACATACAAAAGATAGTTTTCTTAGCAGAGGCTTACATCAAAGAAGTATGTAAGAGGATTTGGCCAGATATCATCCTTGATTAATTCAGCAATCTGCTAAGAAACATTTGGTTCAAAATGTTAGAATATTTCAACACATAAAAGAACACTTATGGTCCACATTAGTGAAATGGAACCGCAAGCTCGTGAAACAATTGGTGTGTGGCCGATTTTACCTCATCGTGAATGTCATCCATGCCATCTTTTTGTTGGTTATCGCTAAACCAGGTAAAAAAGCTGTAGAGCAGCATAAAAAACAGTCATCCCAGAATGCCATATAGAATTTACAGCGAGTTTTGGTTCAAAACTATTGTAGCTAAAAAAAGGATGAATATCCAGATTATCCAGCTTAAGCAAATAATCATTGTGACAGCATGAGAGAGAGAGAGAGAGAGAGAGAGAGAGAGAGAGCCATCAAATACATGTTAGGCTCATGGCATGATTCAACCATAGTCCTGATAATAAATAATACTAACAATGACAATAAATCAGCACCAATATTTTTAAGGCCTTGTTTGATCCACCATAAATTTCAAAAAAAAAATTCTCTATCTTCTTTTTCAACCACACACATTATTACTTTACATTTTTTAATACACCATCTTCCATTTCCAACCACACAATCTACACGCCATTCTAAAATTTTAATTTTGTCGTGAATCAAACAAGGCCTAAATCCATCTTCTCTTTTAAGAGGAAGAAACAACTAAAGAAAAAGGAAAAAAGAAAAAAAGGAAAGTGAAAAAAAAAAGAAAAAGAAAAGAAAGAAAGGAAAAACACAGAAATGCAACTCTATGCTACCAATGACGGTCATCAAGGAAACATAAATAGAAGCAGACTGTATGAGTTCCCCAAAAAAAGCCTACAAAATTCACGTTGAAAGGAAATGGAACAAAATGATGCCATGAAATTTGGACAACAATGACACCCTTTGCTCTTTGGTGAGCATGACTAAAAGAAACAACTCGTTCAACATAAACAAAACAGTGGAAGCCCAAGACAGAGATGATCCCGACTACATCACAGCAAAACAAAATATGGCATTTAAATACATATTTGGACTATCAATAACCAACCAAGAAAGAATGAGAACTTAAGAAATTATTTTAACTGCCAATGTCATATACATCAGAATAATACTTTTAATACGTTGTATGCATAGCTAACACGTCATGTGATTGCTGGAAGACCTTTAAAAGCATTCAGTATGTTCCAGGGTTGAAGCCAACTAATCAAGTAACGAGGCTAATCTACTATCATATCTTATTGTAGTCCTATCATATTTTTCTTTCCTTCCCCCCCACCCCGAAAGTGCACTGCTCTAGTTTTGTATCATAGCCAAGTACAAATGTTAAGTAAGTAAAATCTATAAAGCCTTGACAATGTAATCAAAGGGGTTATATTTACAAATCCGTTAACAAAGGCCTCGGGAAATTGTAAAGCTGCATTCAACCAAACGCTGTTAAACAATATGAACCAACCTTTCCTCGACATGAGATCGCTTGTTCCCCTTCTTATCTTCCGCAACAGTATTAGAAATGGACTTCACAATCCAGAAATGCAAATTTCTTTCAATCACATAGCGCAAGCTGCACAACAAAGTCATTATCAAGGTACAACGATATGAAAACTTACCATTCCTTCTTTCCATTTTATTGATGTGGCACTGATTTTTGTTGTCCCTTCTTCGAGGAATGTAAAGGTTTTTGTAAGCTTTGTATCTTCAAAATATGGATTTGGACTGAAAATCTGTAGAAAATACAAAAGATGTTAAGAAACTATTAAAGTGAAAATACTATAATGCATCAAAAAATCTCGTGAGGAAAGAACAAAAGAAAAAACTCACAAATGAAATAGAGTAACCCGATTTCACATCTTTGGAGTCTTCCACTTCCAGGGAACTTAAATACTTGAAAATCTAACACGATAAAAAAAAAAAAAAAAAAAAAAAGGCAATAGATTAATCGTATTAGTGAACAAACAAAAGCTTTGAATTTATCAATAACCGAACGACTTGAGGAACTTCATGAGTAAATGAATATTAAAATAACTGGGAATTTGTTAGGACAACAAAGATTGGATCATAACACGAACATTTCAGCATATACTTAATCTTAGATGAAGTGAAGGAAATGGAGAAAACCTTTTGGTCTTCCTCGGTCAACAGTTCACTAAAGGCAGGATGACTCAAAAACTGCAAGAAAAAGTTTGATTGTTATTTCTTTCTCTTCGTTTCCAATTTTGGTGCATGTGTTGTCTTTGTGGAGGATGGGTGTAAATATGCATTCTTTAAAAGCAGCTAGGTATAATAAATCACTAACTGCAGTCATCCAGAAGTCCGGAATAGATTTTATGACGTCGCTTCTCTTATCATAGATGGGCTTGCGTATCTCATTGTACTTCTGTTCTACTTCCAAAACCTTTTCACTTGCTTCTTCATTGATCTGCAAGCAACAAATTAAAATTAAAAAAAAAAACGCGTATATGATATAATGACACCTCTGCATCTTTGCATCTGTGTTTCTAGATAAGACAAATTCGCTTCTAATCATGAATGACGTAGAGATATAACGACAAATGAATGCAAATATGACAAATTCAAAATATTCCCATGTATAGTCAACATACAAATTTTGAATTCTTTATAATTCCTCCCAAGGTGCAAAATTATTTTCTCATTGTTTGATTGGCTCTTCCTAATTGAATCAATAAATAAGAACATGTCTATAAGTCAAGCTAACCACTTTCGATTGCATCTCTGGAAATTTTACCTGCACTTGAAATAATAAACCAAAAAGAATACAAGTATTGCACTTTTTCTCTCAAATATAAAAAAGCAAAAGAAAAAGGAAAGATGTTGTATTTTGTTTCATTTTGAGAAAGAAAAGGAACAAACTATATTTCTTTATTCCTTACACAACCCAAATACAAAGGAAAATTCTAATGCTATTGTCCCTTAGAAAATTACTTACGACTAGTACATATTTCCCAGCAATAATTTGATATATTTTAACGATTCCCAGAAGAAGCCAGCAATAAAAATTGAACCTTTTTTTTTTTTTCCTGTTTTGCGTTGCAATTAAAATTGAATTACTTCCAATACTTGCCCTCACAGAATAATCAAAACCAGCAAACAACAATGTATCTCTGAAAAGACACTAATGAGCAATCTCCTTGTTACTTGACAGAAGCCAATAAAAAATAAATAAAAACTAAAGGAGTGTAAAGAAAAAAATTTATGGGTCCTGTCAAGAAACCCTCAAACCATTATTGGTGGACAAGACATTAACTTTTAAGGGAAAAAATTTTGAAAAAGAATAGCAAGGAGGAGAAGAAATAAATTACCTTTTCAAGCTCGTCCTGTATTTCTTGAAGCTTTTCAATGGAAAGAACAAGCTCTCCATCAATCTGCTCGGACCCATTGTTTTCTCCCTTTGCTTCTCCCAATTTCGGCTTTTTCCCTTTGTCCAATCCCATTTTTCAGAGATTTTTGTTGGTTCTGATCGTTGTGTGAGTTTCTCTTAAACCCTATGTTGTTATAAAACCCTTCTCTCGGTGAGAGAGACCGGAAAAAGATCAGTGGGGCTTGAGGTCCGAATTAACGAAGTAAGAGGCTCTTTGCTGCAATTACTTGCTTTTTTTTTTTTTTCCTTTTTTTTTTAATTTTATGTAACAAACTTCTATGTTTAATTGATGAAAATTTTGAGAAAATGATTTTGCATTCGTTTTTTTTTTTTTTTTTTTTTTAATGTGGGTGGGGTCATGAACCAAGCCTAACCAAAGTAAGATAGAATCAGTTTTATTCCCTAAATAGATACAAGATAAAAAAGTGTGTTAACGGATAAATTTTAATGTATTTTTATGAGTAGGAAGAAAGAGAATGAGTGGAGTTGAATGGTGGAAATTTAATGAGTGAAGAGATATATGGATGTGATTTATTTGACCAAATTTGAAATTTGAAAAAAATTACATTAAAATTTGGATGCTAACACCCTCCAAAAGTTAAAAACCACATGTCACTAGAAATTGGACAATCTTAGCCCCAAATGCGCCCAGGAGCACTTTATTATCATTGAGGAGGCATGCACACATTTGGATCGAAAGAGAAGTCCGAACTCAAGCTTTGAACCACAAAGAAGCAATCATACTCAACACATTGCACACAAATGTCTTGTGGCAAGGCAAACTAGAGTCCCACACCGATTGCCACAGCTTCCGCACCCTCCACCGTTACCCCATCGTGGACCTGCTCAGTAATAGCATCCAAAACCCACCCTTTATAGTTACGGATGACTCTATTGATCACCACTATGTTCCCACCTTCTTGAACCGAAGATCCACTTTCAGCTCCAACATCTCACATGACGGAGGAATCCACCGAGTAGGAGGCTGGGGCACCATCCTCCGATCCCACCAGCGAACATGTTGCCATTCTTGCAAAAAATTTGACCCCGGAGACGCAACCAAAGTCATGGGAGTTTGAATACTGCTATGTACTACCTTGTTACACTCAAGCCAGATGGACCGCCCCCTACCACGATCAAGTCCAGCATCCAACCCTTACAAGTACTAACTAGGCCTCAAATAATTAACATCTCTAAGATCGATGCATCGGCGATATTGTTTGATGATAAACCACAAGCCAAGCTCTTACCAAACCCGATGCGTTTGAGTTCCACCATTCTTGCTATCGCGTTTTGCACTCATTTAGCTCTGCACTCAATGAGTGCAGAATGAGATAGCATGAATGGTGGACTCTGGGAGGTCACATGCCAGTCAGAGTGGGTTATTCGTATTAATATCTTTAATGTCTGTCCAATAGTGATTTTGAAATGTGCTATTGAAAAGTAAAAGAAAAGTATTTAAGAATATTAAAAAAAAAGCCATGTTGATAAAATGTATGATTAAAAATGATGTTAGGAAAAAAATAATAATTTTTAAAATAATGTGCATCAAATAAGCTCTCAAATGCATGGATCGGTCTTAAAGTTAGCAATAGGATGAGACAATCATTGGTTCATATATTCCGCTCAATTCAATTTGGCTAAGCTCGTGCGTACACAAACTTGGACCTAGACGGAGCAAAAAATTGGACAACGAAAAATACGAGTTTGACTTGTGAAGTTTGCAACAAACCATTATATAAAATATATGCGATTGAGTATGATGTTATGAAAAAAATGGTTTTCTAAGAATTTGCATCAAACAAGCTCTTGATTGAATATTTGTGGTAGAGTTGGCATTGGAACCGGACAATTGGTAATTTTGTGCATTCAACTCGGCTCAATTCAGCACAAGCCTGTTGGTCTGTGAAGCCAAATGTCCACAAAGTCAAAGAAAGAGGCTGCATGTGCTCAAAAGTCAAAAATTATGGCTCAATGTTTGTGGGCTGTACGAGTTCACATTTGCAGATGAAGAAAATGGATGCAAAATTATAGCCGTCATTCTTGACAAAAGACAGCCGTAATTGTTGACAATTTGTGTAAGATTAGGTGGCAATCGTAATTGTTGACAATTTGCGTAGGAGTAGGTGCATGGATCGCCTATAAATAGAGGCTCCATTCTGCATTGTAAACACACCACAATCAACACCACAATACCAGAATACACCAACACAATAGCCATTGTGTAGAGAGAGTGTAAGAGCTTCAGTGTAGAAGCTATACACGAGAGATAAAAGTGAGTGGAGTGATAAAGTCTTTGCGTAGGCAGAGAAAATACAGTGTGGTATTTTTGTACTCCTCATTTTTGAGATAGTGAAATATATTGGTGTGGGTCCGTGGACGTAGGCAGTTTGGCCGAACCACGTTAAATCTCGGTGTTCCATATTTGTGCTTATTTTAGTGTCCATTATTTTCTCAGTCGCATATTATTTTTGTGTCCCACTGATCTTGGGCGGAATTAGCAGCGTCCTAATTCCCCAACAATTGGTATCAGAGCCGTGTTCGTGATATCTCTTGAAATTCTTAGTATGCTCTGTGGGTTTGCAGCGTGGACTGATCTTCCACATCAAAAACGATTTCTCGAAAAATCACATCTTGTTCGAGTGGGAGTAATGGCGACAGACGAGAGAATTTCCAAAATTGATAAATTTGATGACAAAAATTTTGGATATTGGAAAATACAAATGGAGGACTATTTGTATCGAAGGACCTATATAAGCCGTTGAAAGAAAAGCCGTAAGGCGAGAAAGGCGGCGAGTGGGAGGTGCTTGATCGAAAAGCACTCGGCGCAATTAGATTGACCCTATCAAAGTCGGTCGCTTTCAACATTAAAAATGAGAAGACAACGGCGTCTCTCATGGCAGCTCTATCCAGCATGTATGAACAGCCGTCTGCAGCAAATAAAGTTCATTTGATCAAGAAATTGTTCAATATGAAGATGACAGAAAGCGGGAGATTTGGAGAACACCTCATGAATTAAATGAGGTAGTAGACCAATTGACCACGGTGGAAATCACTTTTAGTGATGAGGTTCGAGCTCTATTAATTCTTGGCGATTGCACGAGAGCTGAATGGCACGATCCTGACCATCGATGCTCGGCCAGAAATCGAAATTGAAGTTCGATGGCGTTGTGAGCATGATCTTGGTGAGGAGATCGGAGGCAGTCAGAATGCGACTTCAACCAGGGCGCTTTCAATGTAGATAGCAGAGGCAGAAGTTCAAACAGAGGGCACGCGCCTGGACGAGCAAGTCGAGGAATGGCAGACCGAGATCCAAAAATCACATAAATTCCAACAAGTCAAAGTCTGTTGAATGTTGGAATTGCGGTCAGGTTGGGCACTACAAAAATCAGTGTAGGGCAGCTCCAAAGGAAACGGAGAACAAGACCGAGGTCAATGTCGTGACCGAAGAAGCACGTGATGCTTTGATATGCTCCATGGAGAAGAAGGCCGACTATTGGGTAATAGACTCTGGAGCATCGTTCCATGCCACCGCAAATCGACACTTTTTTGCAAATTATGTGTCGGGAAACTTCGGAGAAGTATATCTCGGAGACGATCATCCTTGCAACGTGGTGGGCATAGGAGAAGTGCGGATCAATGTCAATGGATGCGTATGGAAATTGAAGGGCGTGAGACATATTCAGTCAGAAACATTTGATCTCCGTCAAACAATTGTCGAGAGAAGGATGTGACACAAACTTCTCTGGTGATAATTGGAAAATCACCAAGGGGGCCATGATAATCGCACGTGGCAAGGATAGTGGCACCCTATACACGACGGCGAATGCGTGTATGACAATTGCAATTGCTGATAGTAAGGACGCGAACATGTGGCACCAAAGACTTGGGCATATGAGCCAGAAAGGGCTCAAGTACATGTATGTAAAAGGGAAACTACCAGGACTTCAGTCTATTGATTTAGACTTTTGCGAAAGTTGTATTTTCGGGAAGCAGAAACGGGTGAGTTTCAATACAAGTGGCAGAACTCAAGAAGGAGAAGCTTGAACTTGTCCACCGGATGTGTGGGTCCAGCAGCCGAGTTTCATCGATTGGCGGAAAGTCATACTTCGTGACTTTCATTGATGACCACTCGAGAAAGGTGTGGGTTTACTTCTTGAGACACAAATCCGATGTGTTCGAGGCGTTCAAGAAGTGGAAAGCCATGGTGGAGAATGAAACTGGTTTGAGAGTAAAGAAGTTGAGATCTGACAATGGTGGAGAGTACGAAGACATGGCGTTCAAGAAATTTTGTTACCAAAATGGCATCAAACTGGAGAGAACGTTGCCAGGAACACCGCAACAGAATGGAGTTGCAGAACGCATGAATCGGACATTGACAGAAAGAGCTAGAAGCATGAGAATACATGCCAGGCACGCAAAAGCGATTTTGGCGGAAAAGTATCAATCTGGCGACATACCTAGTTAATCGTGGACCGTCGGTACCATTGGAGTCTGAGGATCTGAGGAAGAAGTTTGGAGCGGGGAAGAAGTGAAACTTTCTCATTTGAAAGTATTTGGTTGTGTCGCGTATGTGCACATTAGTGATAATGCGAGTAAGTTAGACTCCAAATCACTAAAGTGTACTTTCGTTGGATATGGTGGAGACGAGTTCGGTACCGCTTTTGGGATGATCGAACAAAAAGCTCATCGAAGTCGGGATGTCATATTCAATGAAAAGGTGATGTACAAGGACAGAAATGCAATGCAGTCCAATGACACAACAAACGACGATCTAACATATGTTCCGGACGATACTGCGGAAGGCAGTATGTCGAAGCAGATAGATGAGAGTCTGCCGACAGAGGAGCCCATCTCGGAGGCTGATTCACCACAGTCTCCAGCTCCAACCCCTATTGTGAGGAGGTCAAGTCGACCTCATGTTCCGAATCGAAAGTACATGAACTACATGTTGCTCATTAGCCGGTGAACTGAATGCTATGACGAGGCATGTCGGTGGGAGATTACATTAAGTGGGAGCTTGCAATGAAAGATGAGATAAAGTCTCTCATCTCCAACCAGACGTGGGAACTAGCTGAGTTGCCCAGAGGGAAGAAAGCTCTCAACAATAAATGGGTGTACAGAATCAAAGAAGAACATGATGGTTCGAAAAGGTACAAGGCGAGATTGGTAGTCAAAGGTTTCCAGCAGAAAGAAGGAATTGACTACACAGAGATTTTTTCGCCACTTGTTAAGTGACAACAATTCGATCGCTGTTGAGCATTGTTGCGGCGGAAGGCTTGCACTTGAGCGATTAGGCGTGGCGCTTTCCTCCATGGTGACTTAGAGGAGGAAATCTATATGCAACAACCGGAAGGCTTCTCGGTGAAAGGAAAAGAGAAGGTGGTATGCAAATTGAAGAAGAGCCTATCGGCTTAAAGCAAGCGCCTGAAACAGTGGTACAAGAAGTTTGCGGATTTATGCAAAAAATGGCTACATGAAGTGTAATGTCGACCATTTTTGCTACTTCAGCGATTCGAGTCGGCTATATCATTTTGCTACTTTATGTCGATGACATGTTAGTAGCCGGCTCGGACATGGGCGAGATCAAGAAGTTGAAGAAGCAACTATCGGCGAATTGAAATGAAGGACTTGGGTGAAGCAAAGCAAATTCTAGGGATGAGAATTTGTAGAGACAAGCAAAAGGGTGTTTTGCAGTTGTCACAGGCCAAGTATGTTGATCAAATCCTGCAAAGGTTCAACATGAGCAGTGCAAAGCCAGTCGACACGCCATTAGCGAATCATTTCCGTCTATCCAACGACCGGTCTCCTAAGACAGAAGAGGAGAGAAACTTCATGGCTAAAATTCCATATGCCTCAGCCATTGGAAGTTTGATGTATGCCATGGTTTGTACCAGACCAGATATTGCTCATGCAGTGGGAGTTGTGAGCAGATATATGGCAAATCTTGGAAAGCAGCATTGGGATGCAGTAAAGTGGATATTGAGATATCTACGGAACTCGATAAAAGCTTATGCTTTAGGCGAGGCGAAGTGAAACTACGAGGTTTCGTAGATGCAGATTTTGCTGGTGAGGTAGATCGCAGAAGAAGCACTACCGGTTATGTCTTCACCGTTGGTGTTACTGCAGTAAGTTGGATTTAGCAGATCTGAGTAAGATTGTTGCGTTATCAACTACGTAAGGTAATCACGTGGCAAGAACCGAGGCTAGCAAAGAGATGATATGGTTACAAGGTTTGTTGGCGGGAGTGGGTTTTGAGCGGAGAAGAATGTCTTGCATGTGGCGGTCAGTCACGATACATCGGCAAAGAATTGGCATTTCATTCCGAACCAAACATATTGGATTCCGTTATCACTTCATCGGATCACTTTTGGAAGATGGAGTGTTGAAGCTTGAAAAGATTCAAGGTACTAAGAACCCTACCGACATGATGATGAAGACAAAGAACTAAGGAGAAATTGAGTGTGCTCGGCTTGATTGGTCTTCTTCAATGAAGGCAGAGGAGATGACCCACACCACATTTCATAGAAGAGGAGATCCATTTGTCTTCAAGTGGGAGATTGTTGATGCAGTGAAGCCAAATGTCCACAAAGTCAAAGAAAGAGGCTGCGTGTCTTCAAAAGTCAAAAATTATGGCTCAATGTTTGTGGGTCATGCGAGTTCACATTTGCAGATGAAGAAAATGGATGCAAAATTATAGCCGTCATTCTTGACAAAAGACAGCCGTAATTGTTGACAATTTGTGTAAGATTAGATGGCAGTCGTAATTGTTGACAATTTGCGTAGGAGTAGGTGCATGGATCGCCTATAAATAGAGGCTCCATTCTGCATTGTAAACACACCACAATCAACACCACAATACCAGAATACACCAACACAATAGCCATTGTGTAGAGAGAGTGTAAGAGCTTCAGTGTAGAAGCTATACACGAGAGATAAAAGTGAGTGGAGTGATAAAGCCTTTGCGTAGGCAGAGAAAATACAGTGTGGTATTTTTGTACTCCTCATTTTTGAGATAGTGAAATATATTGGTGTGGGTCCGTGGACGTAGGCAGTTTGGCCGAACCACGTTAAATCTCGGTGTTCCATATTTGTGCTTATTTTAGTGTCCATTATTTTCTCAGTCGCATATTATTTTTGTGTCCCACTGATCTTTGGCGGAATTAGCAGCGTCCTAATTCCCCAACAAAGCCCGTATTTGGCTGCCGCACAAACTTGAGCTTCGATCAAACTAACAAGTTGGATGCGGGATTTTGTTTGGATTTGGTTGATTAAGGGCCAAATAGGGCCAATTGCCCTTTATGCTTGGGAGCTTTATAAGAATACACTAGTTTAGGTTTAAAATTAGAAAAATGCGTCATTCCCAAATTATCTTCCCAAAAATACACTATTCAGGTTTAAGATTAAAACAAGAGAGATTTGTGTTTGATAACAAGCGCTAGGTATTTTTGATGTTTGAGAATTCTATAAAATGATATTTTAGACATTTTATGAGATTGGAGCTAGGAATGTCGACTTGGAAAATTTCAAGCTTGGGTTTGACATTTAGCTAGTCTTTTTGGAACTCCAGCGGTGTGTGTTGTCTAAAAAGAGGCTCATATCAAGCTCAAATAGTGTAATAAATTTTATTTTATTTTTTAATAAAGAGTATAAAAACTGGTCAAACTATCATTTCTTTGCCGTTCACAAAAAAACTGCTATTTCTTCGGGAAAAAAAAGGTGGTTAAACCACCCACATATGTAGGTGAATCGTTGAAGTTCAATTTTTTAAAGTTTGAACATGAACAATTATTTTATCTAGTCTAGATTAAAAAAAAAAAGAAGATAAATTTATATGGACAAAAATTTAGAAATTTGTACGCTTATTGTTGAAACTGACAGCCAAATGTGGATTTTTACAAGCGAATTGTCCAGCTTGCAAAAGTGTTAGTCGAGCCTAATTTCTGAGCCAATGCGGTAATACTTGCTGGGCTCGGCCAAGGTGCCTCAATTACTACTTTCATGGCTAGACTTAGTTCATGGCCTGCTTTATAGGAGCTGCGTGCCTAGCTGAATTTGAACTTAGGGTGCGTTTGATTGAAAAGCTGGAATTTGATTGCATGTAAAATGAATTGCAGGTAATTGAATTACAGGGAATTCATTTTACAGGAATTGATAATTGTAGGCGTTTGATTGCATTAGTTTTTACATGTAAAAGGGTATTATTTTTCTACTTTTTGTGTTTGATTGGTAATATTTTACATGCAATTGGATCCCTTTTCCTTACAATCCTTGTTTGATTGACATTTTTTACATGGAAAATAATGACATTTTGCTTGCAAAATGTGCTATTTTGAATGAAAAAGTTGGGAAAATTCATTGGCATTTTAATTATCAACTATGTAATTATCAATTTTTTTCAAAGATTTTTAAATTTTTTTTTTTAAATAAACTTCAAAGCCAAACTGAGTATTGATATCTACAATGATTTTAAACACCAGTTGGCCAGGAAGGACGACGGTGGAATTGCAATTGGATTTTCTGAAATTTAGGGCAGTAAAAAATTGCTGTGTGCGGTAGGTCTTCGGTATTGATAAGAGAGATTTCGGCTTGGATTCACACGCCACCCTTTTCAATTATAGGGAAAATGAATACACGGGTTCTAGCCAAGAAAATGAATTCCTTGTTTTGCTGCAAAATGTGGTCACGTGGCCTATTTGCAGGAAAATGAATTGCAGGCAAATATTGGTAATCAAACAGTCCAAAAATTACAAAAGATGTGGGCCATTTGTATTTTACATGTAAAAAGTGCCTAATCAAACACACCTTTATTTCTAATCCAAACTTTTTCACCCGACTTTCCAAGCGGAATCGACAAAACTTGCTGAGCTCGATCGAGTTGCTTCAATTACCATTTTCAAGGCCCGAGTTGTTCATGGCCTGCCTTAAAGGAGCCACGAGCCAAGCAAAATTTGAACTTTTTAGACTAAAATCAAACTTATAATATCAGCCTGATTCAATTAGCAACTTTTACAATAAGTGTGAAAAAAGTGAAATAGTTGTTTTTCTTTACTTTCTTAATAAATTCTTGATTTACTAAAAAAATTTTCAATTTTACTGATTTTTGTATAAAAATTGTTTCTACCTAGAATTTCACCGTGAACATGCGAAGACATTAGCGATGCGACTTCCGAGTAGCAATGGGATGATTGAGTGTGTGTTCGTTTCCACTTATTTTCACCTAAAAATTACATACTACTAAAAGTCAAAGTCAAACATCAATATCAACCACACATTTCACATCATCATTCATTATTATCCACACATCTCATGGTTCCCACCACTTCTGCTCACTTTTACTCAAATTTTAGGCAAAAATAAGCACGCACGAACAGAGGCTGAAAGAAGAAAAAAATGCAGTGAAGGCTTTTTATTTTTCTATTTTTATATTTTAACTTGAAGTCCTCAAGTATGACCAATTGCAAAAAACGCCCCGCTAACACTGCCGAAATCTCATCACCGCATTGAAAACAGAATTTCCGACCAATTTTCGTCTTCATCGTAGACGCGTCTCTGCTGCAATCCACAGGAACTTACCAGTTGAGGTACTTCTATCCCCATATAAACAACTTTTGCATCACAAAAATTATCGGGTACAATAGTCAAGAATGTTTAGTTTCTGAAGCAAGTGAGAGTATCACAGCCCGACAATGAAAAGAATGGTCTTTTCGTGCAATTTATATTAGAATGAATATAATTCCGAGTTTAATTTTCAACTGGGTTTGATGGGGTTCGCCGGAAATATCGATTAGAATTCCGATTGCTCTGTAATGGGTGTTGCTGTCCTTCCTAAACATGTAGCGGCTGTTTTGAAATACCAAAAAAACCCCTTAAGGGCTCTGGAGATATTTCATTCAGTTAAAGAAAAAGATAGGTTTAAGCATACAATATTAACTTACAAATCAATGATTGAAAAGCTCAGTTACCACGGGGAGTTTGAAGCCATGGAAAGCGTCTTAGCTGAAATGAGGGGAAATGTGGATAACAGCTTGTTAGAAGGAGTGTACATTAGTGTAATGAGAAGTTATGGGAAGAAACACAAAATTCAGGAGGCGGTTAATGTGTTTGAAAGGATGGATTTTTACAATTGCGAGCCAACGGTATTATCCTATAATGCGGTGATGAATATATTGGTCGAAAATGGGTATTTTAATCAGGCTCATAAAATTTATATGAGAATGAGAGACAAAGGGATTTCTCCTGATGTATATACATTTACCATAAGGATAAAGTCATTCTGTAAAACGAATCGACCTAATGCTGCTTTAAGGCTTCTCAATAACATGCATATTCAGGGGTGTGAATTTAACGCAGTTGCGTATTGTACAGTAGTTGGTGGATTTTATGAAGATGACTGCCAGAAAGAGGCTTCTGAATTGTTTGATCATATGCTTGGGCTTGGAATTATTCCTGATGTTGCTGCTTTCAATAAGCTTGTACATATGCTTTGCAAGAAGGGTAATGTTGAAGAGAGTGAAAGATTACTTGACAAGGTTTTTAAAAGAGGTGTATCTCCAAATTTGTTTACGTTTAATATCTTCATTCAAGGCCTTTGTAAGAAAGGTGGTCTTGATGAGGCTTCTAGAATGTTGGATAGTGTGATAAAGGATGGTCTAACACCTGATGTTGTCACTTATAACACACTCATATGCGGTTTTTGCAAGATCTTGAAAGTCACTACTGCTGAGTTGTACATGCATAAAATGGTTAATAGCGGATTGGAGCCTGATAGTTTCACTTATAACACAATCATTGATGGATATTGCAAACTTAATATGGTACAAAAAGCAGATGAGATTCTCAAGGATGCGGTTTTTAGAGGTTTTGTGCCAGACGAGTTTACTTACTGCTCGTTATTGTGTGGACTTTGTAATAATGATGACATTGACAGGGCAATGGATGTCTTTAATGAAGCTACGGGTAGAGGTATAAAGCCTAACTTGTTTCTCTACAATGCGTTAATTCAGGGTTTGTCAAAACAGGGACTCATTCTTGAAGCTTTGCAGCTGATAAATGAGATGCAGCAAAATGGTTGCAATCCCAATATATCAACCTACAATTTAGTTATAAATGGCTTGTGCAAGATGGGTTGTGTAGCTGATGCAAGCAATCTTGTCAATGATGCAATCACTAAAGGGTTTCTTCCTGACATATTCACCTTCAATACATTGATTGATGGCTACTGCAAGCAGTTAAAGATAGACGAAGCACTTGATGTTGTCAATGCCATTTGGGATTATGGTGTAACTCCAGATGTCATTACATATAACACTTTATTAAATGGACTCTGTAAGACTTCGAAATACAATGATGTTATGGAAACTTTCAAAATGATGTTGGAGAAGGGTTGTGCTCCAAATATAATCACGTATAATATACTCATAGATAGCTTGTGCAAAGCTAGAAAATTAGATGAAGCTGTGGAGTTGCTTGAAGAAATCAAGAAATATGGTTTGAGTGCTGATGTTGTAAGTTTTAGCACATTGATCAATGGTTTTTGTGAAAATGGGGATCTTGAAGGAGCTTTTAAGCTGTTCAGAAGAATGGAGAAAGAATATAAACTTTCTCATACAACTGCGATGTACAATATCATGATCAGCACGTTTTGTGAGAGATTAGATGCTGACATGTCAGAAAAGCTCTTTTCTGAAATGTGCAACAATGGCGTCCAACCTGATAATTATACTTACCGTTGCATGATTGAGGGTTTCTGTAAGATGGGAAAATTTGATTCTGGGTACAACTATCTGCTTCAAAGTATCAAGAATGGGTTAACTCAGTCGCTAACAACGATTGGACGAGTACTAAATTGCCTCTGTGTGAAGCATAAACTGCGTGAGGCTGTTTATATAGTCCACCTTATGGTGCAGAAGGGGATTGTTCCTGATGTTGTGAACTCAATTTTTGAAGCAGATAAAAGGGCAGTGGCTGCACCAAAGATAGTTGTGGAAGACTTGTTGAAAAAGAGTCATATTACTTATTATGCATATGAACTCTTATATGATGCCATCAGAGAGAAAAAGCTGTCAAAGAAGAAAATTCCAAGACTTGCATAGTTTTAAAAATTGATAATCTCATTCGACTTATATACCCTTTAGTTGGAAGGACAGTATGCAACATAAAGCTTCTGTTGTGATCATGGTGGATGTTGAATCTTTGGCACTCCTAATGAAGAGTCACTGCTAATATCATGGTATGTCCTTAACTAGTTCTTTTAGTTCACTATATTCAGACAACTATGTGCGATTTTGTGGACGCAATACGGCTGGGGCTAGGGAGAAGTTCATCAATTGTTCTCCCGAGCATATAGTCTTGTTTCGTAAATGCTTAAAATCGTATTTTTTTTTAAAGTTACAGAATTGAATGGTTGAGAAGTAGATACTTCATGTGGGCCCCATGAAATGTGTGGGATAAAATAAAAGGGGTTTGACCAAGAGTGTCTGACAAAAACACATTATAATCACTTTCCAAACAAGGATTTGGCATTAGGAAAGTAGAGCAGCAAGCCTCAATCTTCACCCACATATCCGTACCCTTGATATGGATCAAGTCCAGTGTTTTTTTAATGGAATTTTCAGATTTTTTAAAATTCTTATTATACTTTTATGGACTTTCGAGAACTTGTGATGGATAATATTTTGCCAGAAAGCTTAAAAAATATCTTTACCAAATTGTTCTGCTCACAATTTCCCTGTCAGATCCCTGGGTAGCAGAGAGCCGATATTTATTTGATGTGATTACCACATACCCAACAATTATGTATAACATAAATTTAGGTATAAATGCTAATTAGGAAATGGTAAATGTAGTAGCTGATACCATTTCGTTTTGTGAGGGGTCAAGTTCATAAGATGGTGGATACATTCATGTTGCTTATCAGGATCTGATGTACATAAGATTTTTCCTACTTGAATTGTGTGATTTGATGCTCAAGTAGCAGCTGTGGAATCGGCATATCACTAATTTTTTATTAAATCCCAGTTACAGCTGTACTAATTTTGTTCAGATTCACCTCCAGATTCAAGCAAATAAGAAATTGAGAGAAGCTGACAGGAGGCAGTTAATTTTCAGCAACAGTGCAAACTATTGAGTACAGAAGCTGTTAATTTCAGAGGCAAAAATCTTGGTGGTAGTCACTTGGGTATGTGCATTCTTTTCTTTGCATTGTCATAGAAAATTCACCTTTTTACAATAATAAATTTCTTTTGTTGTTTTAGGTAATTGGACACTTGAAAACAATGGACTTGCTATCCAATTACGGTGGGCTGCCAATCCCATAACGTAAGTAACTTTTCAAGTTAAAAAATAAATATCTATGCAGTTTTTGAAATTTCCTTCAGCATTATTTGTGAGGGGTGCTTTTGGAAGTTCACTTCGTTGTTCAAGATAAACGATTGAATATTGAGTATTGATTGTGAAGTCAGTTTTACAGACTCACGTAAAAGCTTGCAGAGTTAAGGCATGCAATTCAATATCATATGTACAAATGGTTTCATTAAACGGATTCAATCCAATTTCACCTGTTTTTGTTCATTTGTGGAGTTTCATTCGCAGTTATGAAGATAGGTCGAGGAAGTCAGAGAGTAATCTAGCATGGGAGTCACAGGCCCTGGCAATCCTTGTAAGTTTTCTTATCCTTCAAGGTCAGTTGTGTTAAATTGTTGTCTGTTCTTTTTTGGAAGACTTGAGAGAAGTGTGTGTTGTTACCTGAAGGGTAGAAGAGCATTAACAGTTTCGGTAGAATATATAAGAGGCTTTGCGATGATGACATCTTCACTATGGTATTTAGTTAATTGTAGTGGCTTTTGAGTAGATAACTAACATTGAGTAGATTGATAGTTTAAGAATATTAGTAGTTTTTCCTCTAAAATTACCCCCAATTCTATCCAGTGTCCAAGTTGAATTTCAACAAAAGTAAAGATTTTGAACATCGGTTGTCCGGAAAATAAGAGTCACAGAAAGTCAATACAAACTTATATGAAGAAATTTGATAAATAATTACAAAATATAATTTCCACTTTATTTTTCGTCTCAAAACTAAAGAGATTATGCCTCATATATGTTACTTTGCGGTTTAGTGCTTGTTTGATAGAAATTATACAAAATAAAAATTAAAAAAATAAAGAATAAAGAAGAAATTTCAAAATGTGGTTGAGAATGAATAAAATGTTTTAAAATATATAAAATGAAGAAAATGTTTGAAAAATATGTTTTTAAAAAAAAAAAAAAAGCTTGCCAAATTAATATACTGAGTGATTGAAAACAATTGTGAAGAAAATTGATTTTTTGCATAAGATAAGTTGTATCAAACAAGTCCTTAGAATATGAAGAATAAATGAACTTTACTAATATTCAGTGTAATTTTAATTTTAGTTCCATATAGAGTTCAGAAGATATATAGTTCAACGGCTTGTCAGCAAAGTTTAATTCTAAACACCTTTTTTTTTTCCCCGTTCTAACTTTCACTTTCAACCACATACAAATCTTGTTTTTCATATTTTTTATTACCTATCGTATTTTTTTACTATTTGTTTATCACATATTCATTTAGAAAACAATTTTCTTCTCATTTAAGCTCATTCTGTGACCTACAAAACGACAAAAAAAGAAGGTTAATATTTATGAAGCGGTGGGATTGAACGTAGATTATGAGGTAGTTGAAATAGTAGGAGCGATGTTGTTGACATAAAAAACTAACGTCCAAATTGGGGATCAGACTAATGTGTGATAAAGTACCAAACACCCCACGTGTATCGTTCTTTCTCTACCGAAGTTAATTCATTTTAATCTATTGTAACAAGTTAGGTGGAAAAAAGTCTTATATAAACGAAAACTTGAACTCACTCCAATATACAACTTCTTCGTCTTGCATTGTGATAATTATATGTGTGTATCAAGAGAGAGGAGGAGAATTGAAGAGATCCCTTTGGTCCAAATGAAGGGCTGAGGAGTGATTAGAGCTGCCATCTCATGCGTTAGGTTATGCTTATCATCTATAGATAATGATAATTTTAACTAATGCATGATGTGGAGCAACTCTTTCCACTTGCTTCGCCCACTATTTGAACTGAAGGGACCTCTAACTTCAACTTCCAAGGATCAATCGATGCCTATATATTCCATCCGAAACTAGCACATACTATATAGAATCATTGAAGATTCTTTTATCGTTTTTATCTCCCCATTTGGTTCTTCTTCGATTTTTGGTATTTTTAGAGTTCATATCTATTGTTTCATTTCTGTTCACCAAGCTGTTACATCTAATCAAAACAGTTTACGTACATAACCCAATGTATTACTTCAATGTCATGAATTATTGTGATCAAATGAGACAATTTAAGTGGCAAAAAATGAGATAGCAGATCTGAACTTGTACTTTTCGAAAATAATGATTTATGATTTTTCTTAAATGTTTGCAGAAAGTTGTAAAGAAAAGGGATGGACGGAATTTCACGGTGGGAGACCCAACTCACAAGCCTGGGGAGTTGAAGTCTATGGATATGCTCATGTGCGAGGGAAATGAACTTGTTCCGTTTGTGCTCAATTTATTTTTTGAATCGATTATGTTAAATTTTGTAGGTTGATCGTACGATATAAACACGCACTTATATGAGTGGATAGAAATGTCTTGTGTGATTGAGATCGTGAGTGATGTTTGATCAATGATCAATGACAGTTTGGTGCTTGAAAAGAATTTGTTGTGTTTAGGTATGATGAATTTCGAATGAATGAATAAACTTGTATTTTTTAATCTTTGGTGAGTAAGTGATACATCTTTCCTGTTCGATAGATACAATCCCCAACCCCCCACACCCCCAAGCCGCAAAAGATTAAGAAATTTCGATTAATAACCTTGGAAAAGTAATATTTTAAAACACATTTATTAATATGCCTGTTCATTTATTTATTATTCCACTTTAATAGTTTTTATACGTTTATCACGATGCACATTAAATATGGATATATAAGAAAATTAAGAAATTAACTATGGAAATGAGATTATATTTTGGAACGGACAAAAATAAAAAAATGTGAATATCTTTGCAGGATGGAGGAAGTACAATTTTCAAAATTCAATAAGTAGATGCTTTTGTAAAGTTATCAAAAGCATTTCTAATATAGGGGTAGAAAATATAGGGAAAAATGGAAGGGGAAAAACGAGAGGGAAAAGAGTCAAATGGTTGGCCCTCCTTTGGCTTTTTTCCCCAACACGAAATAGGTTTTTAGCTTGTAGGGCTATTTGATATCGTAGGAAGGGGAAAAACCTAAATTTAGATTTTTACCCCCCACCATTTAAAAATGCACTAAGGCATTCAATATGCCATGTGGCACATGAGATTTAAATCAGCCACATCATATAGAAGGGTAAAAACCAAAATTTAGATTTTTATCCCCACCATTAAAAATGCACTAAGGCATTCAGTATGCCATGTGGCACATGGGATTTAAATCAGCCACATCATATAGAACGGAAAATTTACTCCCCAACATTAGAAATGCACTAAGGCATTCAATATGGCACATATGGCACATGGGATTTAAATCAGCTACATCACATAAAACAGAAAACTTGACAAGTAGTGAACGAGGTGGACTTATGAAAGCGAGCATTCAGATACCTCTTAAAGTTAAGTTGAGTAAGCATTCAAAAACTCATTCAAAGTTTAGCAACAATTAGCTTATTTTAACACTTAAATTAAATAAACAAATTGATTAGACTTTAGTTAATAAAAAGTAAAAATTATGAAGACAATTGTATGTACATTTTAACGCTTACCGACAACTTCTAAAGAATGATGAACTTAAGGCTAATTGGGGCAATAAAGACCTAACGTTTTAATTCGTTGCGCACTCGGGATCTATTCTTTTTTCTTTGGCATTTCTGTACCCAAAGTCCAAATTCACTGCGTAATAAGAATTTTTGTTAGCTTTCTGTTAAAGTCCACCGTTAAATCAACTTGTGCGTGTCATGTACTGTAACTTAAGGGTAAAATTGTTCTCACACCACCCCCATTTTCAATTCTCGCCAAGTTGAGTGTCAGAAAATAAATATTAACTAATTAATTAATGAAATTAAATTAAATTCAAACTGTTAGAAAATTAAATAAATAATTTAAAATTCAAAATTCTTAATTTTTTTCCTTTATATATTGGTCCATCTTGGAGTCAAAAGGGATGATAGGATTGAATATTTTACGGTCTTTTATGAATTTTTATATTTTATATAAAAAATGAGGGAGAATAAATGGAATTGAATGGTGAATATTTATATAGTATATATAGGTCCCACGAGATATGTGAATATGATTGGTTTGACCAAAAGAAAGAATGGATAAAAAATAGAAAAAATGGAGGCTAAAGCATTTTGTGATTTTGAAAATTTATAACTTGAACAAAAGGCTGATTTAAATGTAGAATTCAATAGAAGGCTAATATAAGGTGCGGTTCACAAGTATTATTCTTCATGTTGTTTATTACCTATCTTATTTATTATTATTATTATTATTATTATTATTTTATTTCATATTCTTTCAGAAAACAGTTTTCTTCTTACTTAGGCTCATTTCATGACCCTACAAAATGACAAATAAAGGTTAATATCTGTGATGCGGTGGGATTCACTGTAGACTAACGAGGTAGTTGAAATATTAGGAGCGAGGTTGACTAAAAAACTAAAGTCCAAATTGGGGATCAGACTGATGTTTGATATAGTAACAAACACACCTCGTGTACGTATTGGGACCATGCTACAACACCATAATAAATACCATAATAGTTGACATAATGGATATGTGGCATGATCCTACAATTTCAACCACTCAATCACTTTTAGATGGACGGTTATTAAATATGCCAACAATCATTATGATATTCATTATGGTAGTCTAGCATTTCCCATACGTATTGCTCTTCTTTTTACGGAAGTTTAGTCATTCTAATCTATTACCGTACTTCTGTAACAAGTTAGGTGGAAAAAAGTCGTGTATATAAACGAAAACTTGAAGTCACCCCAGTATACAAAACTTTCCTCTCGTTCTAGCACTCAGATAATTATGTGTGTATCGAGACTCGAGAGAGAGCTAGGGAGGAGAATTCAAGAGGTCCCTTTGGTCCAAATGAGGGGCTGAGGAGTGATTAGTGCTGCCATCTCATGCATTAGGTTATACTTATCATCTATAAGTAACGATACTTTTAACCAATGCATGATGTGGGAGCAACTCTTTCCACTTTGCTTCATCCGAAAGTAGCACATATATACTATATAGAATCATTGAAGATTCTTTTATCATTTTTATCTCCCCATTTGGTTCTTCTTCAATTTTTGGTATTTTTAGATTTCAGATCTACTGTCTCATTTCCTGTTGACTGAGCCATTACATCCAATCAAAACAGTTTACATACATAACGAAGCATAATAATCCAATGATATAGATTCTTTTGATCGAATGAAACAATTAAGGGACAAGATAGCAGATCTGAACTTGTACTTTTTGGTAATAATAATGGTTGATGAATTTCTCTTGAATGTTTGCATAATGTTGTGAAGAAATGAGGCTGATGGAATTTCATTACGGGAGACCCAACTCACAAGCTTGGGGAGTTGATGAAGTCAATGGATATGCTCATGCTCATGTGCGAAAGCGATGTTTGATGATTGATCAATGACACTCAAAAGGTTTGGTACTTGAAAAGAATTTGTTGGGTTTGAGTATGATGAATATCACTAAATATATGAAAATTGAAAGAAGTGTGAAACATTCATTTTACCACAGTACTCTTATTTGATGAAAGTCGATGAGTAATTACAAGATATAATTTTCACATTATTTTCCCTCACAAAACGAAAAGGATTGTGCCTCATGCATAGATGTTAGTTTATAATATTCAACATGATTCCTTTTCTTTTCTTTTCTTTTCTTTTTTTTTGAAGTAACATATCTAGTTTTAATACCATAATAGAGTTGAGCTAGAACATATAATGTAACAGTTTGTTATCAAAGTTTAAAATGTAATCCTTTTTTTTCCAACTTTAAGTTAATTTCAACCACACACAAGTATTATTTTCCGTGTTTTTCCATAATTTTTTTAAAATTTTTTTATCGTACATTCTTTCAGAAAATAGTTTTCTTCTTATTTAAAGTACTCATTTCGTGATCTTACAAAACGACAGATAAAGAAGGTTAATAATATTTATGAAGCAGTGGGATTCATCGTAAATTAATGAGGTTGACATGAAAAACTAACGTCAAACTCGAGATGGGGAAAAATCAATCGTCTACTGATGTGCTATATTACCATGTTTTTGTAACAATGTAGAAAACTCAAAGTCAATCCAGTACACAACTTTCCTAGATCTCTCGTGATCTCCTCTAGCACTGAGATAATTACATGTATGTGGAGTGAGGAACGAGAGTCGAGGAGCTTTCTTTGGTCCAACTGAAGGGCTGAGGAGTGATTGGAAGTGCCATCTCATGCATTACGTTATCACTTTTATCTTCCCATTTGATTCTTCTTTGCATTCTTGACCTCAAAGAACTGCGATCTCATTTTCTGTCTATTGAGCTGTGACATCCAATCAAAACAATTCACATAAACATCCAAGTGTATTAATTCAATGACATGAATTGTTTTAATTGGATGAAACAATTTAGAAGACAAGGAATAGGATAGAAATCTCATTCTCGTCTCATTCGTTTTAGGTGTTGCTCATATGGAACAGAAATTAAATGAACTAATTTATTCCTTCCGTTTGATCTCTTGTCCGTTGCTTGAATCAATCATCCTAAACTTTGTAGTTTAATCTAGAAATACGATATATATGCACTAAATCACGAATACCAGTAGAAATGTTTTGTACGTGTCAACTGCAGAAAAATCAGATCCGATCCAAATTCAATGGATACCCGATCCGAACCCGATCCATTGCCATCACTAATTGCCAATGATATCGAACAAATGATGTTATTAAAGTTTGGCATTGAAAAGGACTTGTTTAGGATTTAGTTTTATAGGCAAGTGGATACATTTAATATCCAAGTTCGATGAGTAAGTAAAGATACTTTTGGACGGAGAAGTTAACGACTAGTAGATGCCATATATTTATGAAAGCGACCATTCAAATACTTGTGCGAAAGTTAGCAACGCTTAGCTTATTTACTAATTAGAGAAAGAAATTGATCGCACTGCAGTAAGAAATACAAAAGACGAAGACAGACATATATACATTTCGTTGTCCATGTAGGCGTAGAAAACTTGTAAAGAATGATTAAATACTAAAATTTAATCCTTCAATCAAAATTGTTCTATGTCTAATTAACACCAGAAAGTTTTCCTCTGTTCTAACAAAGAATCAAGCTACTAAGATAATAGTCAATGTCTAAAGCCAAAATGTTCCATATGTTTTATCATCCAAGAACTGAATGAACATACAGATCAGGGTCCCAAACAACGTTGTCACCGTTATTAACCCAGTTGTCGTTTTCATAATACACATTCTGATTCTGGTCCATAGTCGAAACCCAAGATGTTTGCACAATATCCACTTTCCTCTTGTCATTTCTAAGCAATTCACCCAACGGATTACTCGAGTAAGACAAATCTTGAACAGTTTGACTTATGTGGGTTTGTGGCCATTCAAAATTATGACCACTATTGATCATGGATAGATCTTCTTGAACAAGATTAGTAGTCATCTCATTAGCCCACGTCGGAGTAGTAGTCGTGCTTATTTGACACTCTTGTGGCCCACTATTTTCAACTCGATCATGCGTGTAATGATGGTGTTGATGATGACCATGATCAAAAACAGGCATGGTAGGTGCTTGTGTACTTGTGGACGAATTTGGGAGAAAAATTCCCGGGAGGGTAAATTGGGTATTAAAAGACATGTTAAAAGACGAACTTTCTTGATTGAGCAGTACTGTACGATTGGCCTTTTGTTTAAATAGCTTGGCCTTTAGGGCACCTATTAAACCATCGGGCTCTTCGGTCCTACACATTGCATCGAAGGAGAAGGGCTCGGAATTTTCAAGCATGCCAGTGTCAGATGGTAATTCAAAGTTTGTTCGTGCATTCGCCCCTCTAAGCTGACGAGCAGCATTGTCATACGCTCTTGCTGCTTCTTCGGCCGTGTCGAACGTCCCTAACCAAAGCCTCACCTTTTGTAAAGAGTCTTTGATTTCAGCCACCCATCTACCCGACGGCCTTTGGCGTACGCCCACAAACTTGTGGTGCCCCCTAGACGTGGCCTTCCGTCTACCCCGAAACCCTTCCTCATGACTTCTTGGTGGTTGCTTCATGTATTCACTACTATTATATTCCTACTAATGTTCTAGGTAAAATTGCACACATTGTGGTGAAGAAGAAATATATTATTGGCATGAAGAAGAGGAATCTACCAACATTTACAACAAGACATAATACTAAAATCCAAATGCAAATTTGTGAGCCGTATATTATACAATAATTTTGATATCACTAATGCAGGCCCTCTTGTTTGTATCGTGAAGGGCCATAACGTGTATCTATCAGAAGAATTAATTAATAGTGTGATTATTTGATTATAATTTAGAAATACACAAATGTTGGGCTGCTATATGAAAGAGTCAAATCAAATGGAAGCATAGACTAAGCAAATGTCTTGGCATGGCCAATAATATTCCGACAAAGTGTAACACATGAAAAATAAAGATCCACTCGGCGTATGTTATTATTTCCCATGTTGACAAGTTCCTCAAGATAAAAAATTTCTTCTAGGGAGAAAACAATTTGTAGATCAGTGATTGAACAATAAATTTTTCGATTCTAAATTTTGTATGCGTTTTTCATGTGCCCTGTTGCACTCATTAACATTGTGAAGAGTTATGCTACAAAGACATAATAGATGACATAAAGTGTCATATACTATACATTAAAAATATCGTATTTTTTGTATATTATATTTCTTTTATATAAACGTGTCCCTACTATACATTAAAAATATTGTGTTTTTTTTTACATATTATATCACATTTAAATCAATGATTATCAAATAAGCTGCTTAACATTATATCAATTGTTGTGTTGTTCATTATATATGTTGATTTAGAATTTTTTTCTTTTTCACCATGAAAATGTCAGGAGAGTCTTGCCAAAAGAGTCAGTACTTACGTATTTAAAAAAACACTTTAAGCTGATTAAGTAATGCAGTCACTAGCGTGAAATGAATTACAGACTCGAATCAATCCATTAGATCGAATTTTTTTTAAATTATATATATATATATATATATATATTTGAGTACAAATTGAGAATCGTAGGAGTGTGGTGATGCTCGAACCATTGCCGGAGCTAGAAATTTTAGCTCGCGGGGGCAAAAAAAAAAAATTCAATACAAAACATAAAAGAAAAATTTTTTAAGACCAATTTTGCGGGGGCAACAAACAGAGTTTCACATCGTGGCAAAGGGGCGATTGCCACCCCCGCCCCCCATAGCTCCTCCAGTGGCTCGAACTAAAGCCAAAGTAACTGCCAATAAGGGAATGCCTCTACCACTAGGCCAAACTCCTTGGATAAAATGGATCAGATTGAATAACATAAAGCTTAGAAGATATCGATCACTATAATAATGAATTGAAAACAATATAAATAAGCTGTAACTAGCTTGTATTAAAAAATTAAAAAGAAAAAAAAAAAAGGAGGAAGTCCACACTCCACGTCTTATTCAATGTAGCCGAAAATGTTTTTCCAGTTAGCACAACAAACTGATCAGCAATCTGATGGTTTTGTTCTGTTAGAATTTTACTAATATGTAGAACTCTCCATCTCCAAAATTTCGTGATCAAGTTCTTCGTCAAAAAGATAGATGGCGGGAGTCGTAATAGTAGACATAGAAATGTTTTAGCAACTTCTTACTTATCCCAGTTTGACTCTATTTCTATATATGTTGAGCATGTCAGCAATGGACCTTGCTTGAAGCCCACACAAATTTTGTATGGCAAAACCCCTTCCAGATGGATGTTAAGATTTTTTCTCACCATCCCTGTTGGGGTGTAGTAAATGCAGGAATGATAAGGCACCATCGATGGCGTCATAGTGGCACCATTGATGGCATTTTGGGGGTCGATTCGACTTAGTTTTGAAGTCGGGATCGATCCGGAATCGCTGCGATGGGAGTTCCAGAATATTCAATTTTTTCTGTAGCGCCGTGGCGGTCAAAATTTTGCACTATTTTGGGCAAAAATAGTACCAAAACTTTTGGGTGGGCCCACGATGTTGTCGGAAAAATTCGAAAAATTCCTAAACTCTCAATCGCCGTACGATTTCAAATCTACCTGATTTTAAAACGGAGGTCGAATCAACTCAACGCCATCGATGGCCAGAACTACAAAGACCATCAATGACACCTGGAACATTTCCTAGTAAATGTATTGAAATTTTGTACAGACATCTAAATTTAATCCATCAGCAATAGTATTGGGGCCCCTCCTACTAATGATAGGTTTAAGAAAATATGGGCCATATGGTAGGGTGTGGCCCGCCATAATGTAAACTCAATAGCATAGAGTGTCTTGAATCTCGATTGACCTGAAAAGCTGGGCTTGACACCTTAACGGATTGGTGTTGGATACTATCCATTCTCAATTGGGCCTACACAGACATCAGTTTAGTTAGATGTAGAAATATGAGGTTGACCTAACTTTGAGGCATGCATTGGAACAAATATATAAACTCTCAACTCTATAGCTTACGTGTCTTCATCACTACATCATCAGCGTCGATAATTCGTGGGGAGAGACTAATGTGGGATAATTTTGTAATCTTCATCCAATACGGTAATGTTATGTTAAGAGCGTGGGGAGAGACTAATGTGGGATAATTTTGTAATCTTCATCCAATACTGGTAATGCATGCTACGAAACGCTTAGAAAAATATGAGAAGATGTGGAGTCCACCCGCCCACCGCATTCTGCCGCGGCCAGTTGTGAAAGTTTGGGAGAATAAAGTTGGGAACATAACATTTTCGTTATCCAATCGGTAATATTATGTTAAGAGCGCTGGGAAACGCTGAGAGAAAAAATGTGAGAGTCTGCTGACTGAGCTAAAGAAATGACAAGTGAATAAAATATTCATTTTCAGATGAAAAAATGCCACAGCATAATCTGACAACAAAAGGTGTTCCGTATCCACCTGAATTTCGTTCGATTTAGACATCAAAATCATCATCCTTGTCAACAAAACGGAAAAGTAGACAATATAAAAACCAGAAATTAAACCTAATGCAAAATGATTTTAACCAAAAAAAAAAAAAACTCGAATCCCTCACGGTTCATAATCACGTAACGATCCAGTCGCGCTCTCAAGCACCAGGAGCTGCATCCTTGGCTTTTCCATGCCAGTACTCACCATACTCTCTCGCATAATCCTTCACATGACTCGCCGTATCAGCAATTCGGCTCCTCGCATAATCGACCCGATCCGACCCGGGCGGGTGGAATCCCCTGAAATACCTGTACAGCCACGAAACCACCGCCACCGATCCGATTCCAAGCCCTAGAAAGGACAGAAATCCGGCGACCACTACAAACGCGATTGCTCCAGCCGGAATCCAGATCGGACTCGAAATTAGGATCAGCGGCGTGAAGAAGATGAACCCGAGGACGGTGGCGGTCAGCGTCACGCCGGTGAGGAGGAGCAAAATGCCGCCGGAGATTACGAGGGTCATGAATCCGATGAGCTGCGTTGAGTTTGGGGAATGCGTTTGGAGTTTGTGGATAAATGATCTGGTGGCTCCGGTTCGAGCCTGCTGCGGCCTGCGTGATTGATCCGCCATTTTTGCTTCCAGAGCGTGGAGTGGGAGGGAGAGAGAGAGAGAGGGTGGGGGGATTTGGTTTGATGAAGAAGAAGGTGCAATGCGGTGCGGGAGAAAAGAAGAGAGGGGAAAAGGGACGCGTGTGGTTTTGATGTCATGCAGTGGGACACGTGGAGGGATGAAGGAGATTTGGTGTTTTTGGCGACTTTTTCCTTTCGAGATTTGTTGGATAAATCGACGGTAACCCGGGTGTGGTGAGTATTCTTGGCGTTTCTCTGCCGTTGGATCAGAGATGCTGGAATTTGGAATCTTCTTCATTGGTTCATCCACCATCAAAATTTGAGTAATCGACACAGCCCCGTTTATCCCTTCCATTTTTGGCACGATTAAGAATAAAATCGAATTAAATAATTGTATCTAGGCCTCGTTGTTTTCAAAATAATTTTAGGGTGTGTTTAATTGCAAAGTTAGAAAATGATTGAAAGAAAAATATTTTTCGGGTAAATAAATTTTGAAAAAATATTTTCTAGGCAAAATTATAGTGATAGGTGTTTAATTGGATTAATTTGAAAATTGAAAAATGGTATTATTTTTCTTATTTTTGTATTTTTTCATAAAATTTGATCATTTTTCTTATCTTTATGGTTAAAGTAAATTGTCCATTTAAAAAAAAGAGCCAAAATTTTCCCGAAAAACAAAAATCATCTCCCCCCAAGGAAAACGTTTTCCTTCAAAATAAGAAAAAGAACGGAAATCGAAAAAAGTTAGAAAATCTTTTCCGAGAAATAAAAGTGCAATCAAACCGTCAAAAAAATAGAAAAGGGTGGAAAATCTTATTTTTTCCTAGAAAGCATACCCAATCAAACACACCCTTAGTGTACTAGAATTTTATATCGAGTGTTTAGCTGAGAATTGAAAAATAATATATTAAAAAATATAAATAAATTATCGAATCAATTAAAAAGAATGAGAGAAAAAAATAAATTAAAGCAGATAAAATTTATTGTGTTGAAAACCAGGCCTAAATTGCAGTAAATTAAAAAAATAATAAATATTATTTGGGCCCACAAAATAAAGAGATTGAAATATTGGACTGTGTGACAAGCAAAATTTTAAAAAGTGCAGCTAAATGCACCCAGTGTATTCCTAAGTGCACCCATAAAAAAGAAAAAAACAAAAATCAAAATCAAAAGACTAATATGCCCTCTTTTTTTTTTTAATGTTCGCTGTGTTGACAGCGAACAAGCAAACATACTGTTCGCTGCATTTGCAGAGAACAAGCTTTTGCTTGTTCACTGTGAATGCAGCGAACATTTAAAAAAAAAAGAAGTAAAAATGAGTAATTTTTTTCTTATTTTTCATTCGTGGATGTAATTTTTATTATAATTTTTTTTTCAAATTTTTTACAACCACTTTGTCACTTTGATGAGTAATTTCGAAAATTTCTTGCAATCGCTTTGACTATGAATTTGAAAATTTTATTGATGATATAGTAATTGGCTTTATCCGGTTAGTGTTGAATAGAATTAGCAAAAAATTCAATTTTCTTGCTACCACTTTGACGACTAACTTCGAAATTTCTATAAGTTTTTTGCAACCACTTTGACGATGAATTTCAAATTTTTTTATGATAAAATAATTATCTTTATCCAATTAGTGTTAAATATAATTATTAAAAAAAATTTGAGTGGTTGTAAAAAATTTCAACAAAAAATGATACTAAAAATTTTTTATCCATAATTCTTCATTTCTTTTTTTTATTATTTTTATTATTTTTATTATGTGGTGTTCCCCCCATTTGGGGGGAACACCCAAAAGGGTGTTCGCCTCCCATATGGCGACCATTTTTTTTAAGGTTAGAGGGTAAATTCGAAATATTGTACAAAATGGGTGTACTCAGAAATTCGGTGTATTTAGCCGTACCCTTCAAAAAATTATTTTTACTATGTCCTGTTTATAACAATAGGCAGTAAATGAATGGGAACCTTCTTTTTATGTGACAAATCCATAAAAGGGGTATGTAAAAAATGCAGCTAATAAATTAGACATCAAATAACTCGTCTGTTTACATTTTCTAATACATTTTTCCTAATCAAATATCTTATAGAAAATTTGAGTAGTAAATAGTGTGTGTAGAACAAGGCCAAAAAGAATGTTAAAGCTGCAATTAATAAATTAGATGTCGGATGACCCATCCGAAACAATGTTTAATATTCAATATTTAAACTATTCAAAAAAAAATTTGTCAATATTTAAAATATTTTATACAAAAATAATAACCAAGGTAAGTGAAAAAATCTAGAGCGTGAAAGCTAGAAAATAATTGAAAATGATATATTATCGATGCTGAGATAATTTTTATTATCTTAATGCTAATATGACGTGCTACCCAGTATGTTATGTGGGGCGCAATATCACCGCTAAGATAATAAATTTGTCTCATAATTGGTAACATATCAATTCTCATAAAATAATTATGGTAAGTAAAAGTTAGAATTGCTAGAAAAATCCGAAGTCTTTATAACAGAATATTTCAGGATTGTTCAAGTGCTCCCACCAGTCCCATGGCACTAGCGCCCTATATGACCCCACCTTTGATTGTCGATTCCGATCACATACGATCTCCGTTGGAAAAAATCGATATCAGATCCAAAACCAGCACGGCGAAACAACGCCTCAGTAGTTTGTAAAATTTTTTGGTGATCCCCGAACTTTGACCCGCTATCAACATAGGCAAATCATCTTTTTGTTTCGGTAAGACATAAACTATATCTCTATATAATATACATGCATGTATATTTAAAATATTATTAAAATAAATTTTTTATAAATTTAAAGATTAGCTATTGTCACCATAATTTTGAAAAACAATGATAAAATTAATAAGAATTTTAACTAATATTTCATTGACAAAATACGACGGTAATTTATTTTAATTAATTTAAAAAGTGCGTGGCATCCGATGGTAGGCGTCTGGGCTGGCAGTTGTGTTCGTTCTGTGTCTAGAGATGCACGAAACTAGAAATTTTGAATCTGTGAAGCTGGTTCTTCATAGACTTTCTCCCTGTTGTTTCTGTTGTGTGTTGTCTTTTAATGAATCCGCCATGTTTGTCAAACTTGCAGCTTCTAAACTTTGGGTCCTGTCGAGGGATGACTGCTAGCTGAAGTTACGTACGTTGAATATTAGGCTCGATTTGGAAACCTAGAGACGAGTTCAAGCAACGAGCAATGCTTGTGTTGATGAGATTAATTTCGCATACTTGTGTTCTAATTAACAAGACAGTTCAATTAAACATGAGTCTAAAATATCATTTCCTCAATGCAATGCAGCTTGACCAAAGAGACTCTTACCACCGCGACTGGTACAAGAGATTAAGTGCCCATTAGCAAACAAATCTAAATGCATTTTAATGCATTCTTTTCAAATTTGGTCAAACAATTCACATCCATATATCTCTCCACTTATTAAACTTTCACCATCCAACTTTACTCATTCTCTCTCTTCCTACTCATAAAAATATATTAAAATTTATCCACTAACACCCTGGAAGGCTAGAGCTAAAATTTGTAACAAAAAATTTTCAAAATACCTGTGTGATTGTGTCACTCTTATAAATAGTTAAGGGTTGTTTGATTTCGAGGAAAAAAGTATATATATTTACAAGGGGGAGATTGCAAAAACTCCACACTTTAATCTTAATCTTAATATAAATAAAGAAAAATCCAGTCCGTTCAAAACAATTTTAGTTGACCACTTCGCAATTTGGAGTGGATGTTTGTTATATCACAAACATTATCATATCATCACTATTATATTATAACACTTTATTATCGATTACAAAGAGTCTAAGATAAATTACTAAATACACTTTCTGTTAAATTAACAGGAGTGCACTAATTACACTAATTTACAATTAGTAATCACAGTTCTATCATTAAAAAAGTCAGGATAAATTGCTATAAATATAATATTTGCAAAAAAAATAAAAATAAAAATAAATAACTGGTAGTTTCACTTTTGCATCACATGTTGGCCCTTTGTTGAAGAAATCTGTGTATACTGTATAGTCATTGGGGGTGTTAGCATATTGCTCATAATGCATTTTAATCCATTTTTTTCAAATTTTAAATTTGGTCAAACAAATCACATTCATATATCTCCCAACTCATTAAATCTCCACCATTCAACTTCACTCATTCTCTCTCTTCTTATTCATAAAAATATATTAAAACTCATCCGCTAACACACTCATAGATAGTTGCACTGTACATTATTATTATAATTTCAGGAGTCACAAGTGTCGTCGGGTTGAAAATGCTTGCGTGTGATAGCGGTAGGAAGCCTACTTCAAGAATGTTGTTTTTAATAAAATGTTTGAGAATTTGTAATATCATATTTGGTGCCAATTATCAGTATAATGTATATTTCTCCTTCTGTATTATGTAAATAAGTATACACTTTACCCTCTTTTGGAAAAGAGGGGGTATATTTTTACCCAACAATTACAAACGTCTTCGTGCAGCGCACTAGTTCCATATATACTAGGAAGATGGCAAATTTCAGAGCATTATCCAGAGTTTAGCAATGAAGTCTCAAATTTTTATTATTTTTATTTTTAATAATCTCAATTTTGACCTTAATTATTGCATTGTATTATTTTTATTTCTTTTTTTAAAATACTGTTAGGTTTTGCTACCTAATAAACCCGGGGCAATAATGATCAAACGAGACCCGATTGGACAGATACAAAATCCATAGGCTTTGCCCGTGATTGGAAATAAAATAAAGGCCAGATATGTCACCCCAATTAGTCGCCCAAAATTAGTGAGGACCCAAGAACATGTTGCACCTATTCTTGGAGTAACTTAATTTAGTTGCAAGAATAGAGTTTAGCCAAACATGGCCCAAGTCCTATTGTGAAAAGAGTGCACTCATTTGGTAAAGTCAATGTTTCTCTCGGCTGAATATTTTGTTTGAGAAATTAGTGATTCTTGATCAAATCAGAGATCTTCCTTCCTTGTGGATGACCTAAATTTGTCTCTATTAAAGGAGTATCAATCCTTCACAAAAAGCACCACCATCACAACCGAGACCTTTGTTGCTTGTGAAGTTTCTTGAGCATCGGCCATTTTTCTTGAAATCGTGAGACGGGTTTGGGGCTAGTTTGGGGGTGTTCTTGGGTCCAAATCGAGGAGTGACCATTGGTTGGTGACTATTTGGCGATTAACACTAGAAGATCTGAGCCCCGATCGATTCGTTTTCACCACATCGCCGGATGAAGATTGAGAAGAAGACGAAGATTTTTCTTCATCTTTTATTTTCTTTGTTCTTCAAATTTCTTGTATTAATTTTAATTGCAATTGTTTTCTTTTGCAAGGAAGAAATCGCTACAAGTACAAATTGTGAATCGTGTGGGTGAGACGGCGTGGGGGTGTCTCGAACTTAGACCAAATCGGTAAGGGGGTGTTTTACCACTAAATTAAACCTCTTTGACATTTTTATTTCGTTTAATGTTCCTTGTGATGTTTAATTGTGTATAGTTAATTAATCCATGAAATTCTATTATTTCCGTTAATAAAATTTACTTTTTGTAATTGTCTTATATTAACAGTAAACTATGTTATTTTGATTGGGTTTTTTTTTTTTTTTTTGTTAGTTTGATTAACTTTTTTATCTTTTGCTAAAATATTTGGTCAATTTATCATGGAGTAGTACCTACGTGAAAATTTAACTCCGTAAAATATTTTTTTAATAATTAAAATTTGAGTATCAAATAAATTTAATGAATTATAAAAGACTTAATTATATAATTGTCAATATAAATGAATTGTTGTTAAAAAAAATACAAATAATTCATTTCGTCTGCCCTTTAGAGTTTCAGGTTGGAGATGAGATGTATTTCCAAAAAAAAAAAAAAAAAGGTCGCAGATGGATGTGTAAGTCTGTAAGATAGAGTTTTTGAAACTACAAAAATAGAGGGATTTTTTATTTTTAATTTTTTTTAAGCAAGTTGTGGGGGCTATCTTAAGCAATCATAACAATAAGATTGATTTTACATGAACATTTTAAGCTAAAAATTTTCGCTTCTCCCTGCGTCACTTGTCATTATCATTAAGGGTGTATTTGATTGGGGTGGAAAATGGGGAGGAAAATATTTTCCATCCAAATTTTTTATTTTTCAATCAAATATATTTTATTTTTCTTAAAATTTATTTTTCGTCTTAGATCAAAAAAAAAGATATTTTCCTTGAAAGAATTTGAATTCTTTAGAAGAGGAGTGGGAAATTTCATATCATTTTCCAACCTCCAATCAAACACGCGCTGAGATCTATAATTAAGATCTGGAAAACGGACTACAACACAACCAGGGGCTCTCTTGCCCATCCGACTACAACCAACGCTCGCTTTGAACCCTAATCGCCTGCTTTAAAAGCCATACCAAGTTTTTTTCCAATTGATTTTGTTTGCAAATTTATACAGTTGATAAAATCGCAATGTCGGATTTCATCCCTATGGATGTATTGGTCGAGATCTTGTTGAGATCGTCTGTGAAAGCCTTGCTCCGTTTCACTACCGTCTGCAAATCATGGCGCTCAATCATCACCAGTTCCAAATTCATCTTCTCGCACCATTCATTCCAGGAAGAAAGCGTTCTTCTTTTTAACAGGAAACGTCATTCCATACAGCGCTACCCATTGAATGCTAATGAAGGCAAGAAGGAGATTCCAGAGCAGGATTTTCCCCTGTTCTTATCGCAACTTTTTGACCCCCGACTAGTTGGCAGCTCAAAAGGCTGGATATGCGTACTGGATCAATGCATCAATGGTGCTATTATTTTGTGGAATCCTAGCATCCGAAAGCATATCACTCTACCGGACTCAACCTCCATGGATAATTTCGAAGTTCTCGGACTTTATGTCACCAATCAGAACGATTTCAATTTCAAGGTCCTCAAAGTATCAAATTCTTCTGTTTGGGGTCAGAAAGACGTCGAGATTTACGCCCATAATTTGGGCACATGGCGACGCCTAAACTCTCGCTATGCCTACATTTTCCCCCGGAATCCCCAAACTTCCTTAATAAAAGGTACTCTGTATTGGCCTATCTTTTTCCTTTCCAATGAAGGATGCATAATTGCATTTGACATGGATGACGAGATTTTTCGGCAAATTACTTTACCGGTTGATCATTTAGAATATAATCGTAGTATCCTAGATGTTTCTGTTACTACAATTGAGGGATCACTTGGGGTCATCATGTATGGTAAAAAATGGTGTGGTGTTAGTACTTGTTCAGTTTGGGTGAGCAAAGATTATGGTTTTACAAATTCTTGGACTAAATTATACAAATTGCATTTTCCAATTGTGCCGCAAAATGTATTTGGATTTACCAAGAATGGGGAACTTTTATTTAGATCATCAGGGGGTATGATCTTCACCTATAATTTAGAGACTATGGTGACTGAGGATATAGCCGCTATTGGATACTACAGCTTTAGAAAGTCATTTTATATTTATAACTACATCGAAAGCCTTATTATGTTCACAGGTAAGAATGTTGTTTCAGATTGAACCTTTCATTCGTCAGACTTCAAAAAGTCGCAAGTTTTATAATTTAGTCTCGTCTTTTGGTTTACGTTTCAATTTTTAGTCTTGTCTTTGCATTATATATTCATCATTTGTTTTTAACTTTACTCCTAAATTGTTAAAGATATATAATGATGTATTTTTGCGTATTTCCAATATTTTGGCTTGATTTTGTGTTTCTTTTGTTGAGATTTTTCATTGTTCTACAAAGAAGCAGCATGAACAACAAAGAGGGCATGCCCTTGAGAATGCAAGTCCCTCGAGAAGGATATTTTCGCTTAATCTATTTATCTGGTCTTGGTTCACTTAAATCATAAGTCTATGCAACTTTTTTTTTTTTTTTTTTTGGGAAAAGTATATATAAGTGTGTGCATGTATTTCTTACTAGTATGGCCTCTGTGCATCGGGTTCCTATAGGTCATATTGATTTCAATTAGAATATCGAATATTAAATAATCTTAAAAAGAATATCTTATGATCAGTAATTTTTAAGGGTTAATTTCACAAACGGTCACTCAAGTTATACAAAAATAATGAAAAGGTCATTGAAGTTCTAATATTTCACCTACGAGCACTGAAGTGCATTTTAGTTTTAGTAATTGTCACTAAAGGTCTAAACCGTTATAAATAAAATTTTAAAAATTGAATGTGTAATTTTATATTAAAAAAAAAGGAAATTGCAAAGAAGCACCAGCCTTCATTGTTCCAACCACCATCACTGCCGCCTTCCCCGACCGCTAAATCCTACTACCACATTGCGATCCCAAAGCTTCCTTTTCGTATGAAATGCACATTCTTAGCACTAGACCTAGAGCAATTTCACTCCACAAACTGGTGCTAAAAACACACCAACTAGAAAAGGCAAGATTCAACAGGACGAGATTAAGTTTGATCTTGAATTATTGGATGGTATTGCTATTGTTTTCTCTGGATTTGTTCAAGTACCCACAGTGAGTACATATCCACACCACGTGCTGCCCTATAGTGGCACCACGTCACCCCCTAAAATTAAAAAAAATGTAGTATCTACGTTGGGTGAGATGAATAATACATATCTGCCCCAGATGGTAGAGGGGCTCCACCCAACCCCATAAAGTTTTTTTCCCGACTATGGGTACCAGATCATACCTCTGTTTTCCAAATTCGTTGGGCTGTTGCATGTTAATAATTTGTCTAAAATCAATGAACATCTTATGCGCTGGTCCAGGGCCTTTATTTGTTACCATGGAAATGCTATGGTTGCATTTTTTGGAGCTCGTGAAAATACATGGATCTGTCCAATTTTCATTGTACAATTGCATTAGGGTTTTCTCTTCGTATCTCGAACTCTATCGGTGAAAAGAAAGATTATAGGGTGGGGACCACGTTGTGACGGTCGGATTTAGCAGTCCGAGAAGGCAATTGCGATGGTAGCTGGAACGATGAAGGCATGTGCTTCTTTGCACTTTTATTTTTAATATAAAATAATACTTTTGATCCTTTAAGTTTTATTTGTAACAGTTTGGATTGCTGGTTAATATTCCATCAAAGTTTTTGATCAGCGATTAATAGTGTCGCCGAAAAATTTTCCGATCTGTTAGAGTTTTCCCTCGCCGTGCTAGTTCTGGATCTAACATTAATTTTCTCAATGGAGATATTATGTAATCAGAAAACACCAAGGAGTGCCATAAATATGATGCACCCGAATACACTTGATCATTTCTATCATACAATCAATCAACTTTTTCCTTCTTTTTTTTTTTTGAAATAAAACTCTAGTTCTAACAATATTATTACCATTATACTTCCGACTGAAAACATTTTAATGAATCAAATATATGATAATTAATAAACTATGTATGAGACAAAACGAAAAATAGAGAATTAATCATGTTTACGAAAAATTTTAGACCAATGTTGAAAAATTTTGTATTCGATTTCAATTGTTATTTATTTATTTATTTATTTATTATTAGCATTATCCTTTTTGTTCCAAAAAGTCATGATTTTACTAAAAGAGAAGGCGGAAATAAACATCAAAATACATAATTGAATGATGAGTTCAGTGCAATTATGCTACAACGTTTTAAGGTAAAAAGAGTAATATAGTTATATGAGTTTCATAATGAGAAGTAAAACTGTAAAATCCTCTATTTTATATGTAAACAGCTAAGGCCAGCGATCCATACTGATCATTCACTCGCAACAATTTAATTTAATAATAATAGGTCCCCACTACCTAATCTTAACCACCAAGTAGCAAACACACTGTAAAATAAGTCGAGAAGAAAAAGATCCTATTATTGATGTTTCGCTTTCTTGTATAGATCTGTTATGTGAATCAAATCTAAAGACTACAGGGCCGTCTTTGTACATCAATCTATTGAGATAAAAGTTGTCGTCACACTTGTTTTTTAGATAAAAATATGAGACATACTTTCATGAAATTCTTGTTCGTCTTGACTGCCCTGATCTCCATATAATAGCAGAAGGATCTGGACATATTTGGTATTGGATTTTCGGAGGAGGAACTTCGGGGACACTGCAAACACCATTCGTCGAGTCAAACAGTTTACACTCTTTTATCATTGGAACTTCATCTCGTTTTAAACAGTGGCCTTATTTAGCATATATCAGTATTTTATGCAGTAGCTTTAAGAAAACAGTCAAAAACTCACCTCAATGTAGCTATTTCAATCTGTGAGAAGTCCATCGTAATTGAACTATCTTGTAAAGAAATTGTTTTCGCCGTTGGTGGTGATGGTTGCTTGATGGCAAGAACCTTACAGTTCAAATTTAATGTAACACCGTTTTGGGCCATTACCAACCTATACAAACACAGAGGGTGAAGTTCATTAGAAACTAACATTGTTGGCGGATCATAAAATTTGCATCACCAAATGTGAATTGTCTAATAATGAGTGATGAGTGATGTCTGGTTGATATCGATGTTTGACTTTAATGGGATAATAATTGAGTAATAGAGGTCAATCTTTAGTTAGAAAACATTTAAGACGAACACAATGTAAGTCAGGCAATATAGTTTCCCTTAACTTTCAACTGTCCTTAAATACCTTAATTCCAAAGTAGAAGTATGCCAAAGCTTACGTTCATTAAGATGGGAATCTTTGTTTAGTATAGACAAAATTCCGGTTCTAACCAAAAAGTACAGGTACCACCATTATCAATTCCCTTAGCGAAGTTGATCAATCTAGAATACTTAAAAACATATTCCTTTTGACATATTCCTTTTGTTCCACAAAAGATGCATGGAGTATCATGAATGACAATGTTAAAATTCCAGCATTGATGTGGCGTGTCCTAGCGCTGCCATGCAACAACAAAGGGGATTGGTTAAGTGGACCCTGCTATCATGTAACAGCAAATGACAATCGCCACGTCAAGCGCTGGATTCGAGCTAGGAATGTATCATTTTCACAAAGAGTACACATATAAGTAATGTTAATTTTTTCACCTTCAGTTGCTTCAAGTTGCCCAAAAACAATATTCGATTACGTCTTTCTTGGATAGAAAATTTTTATACTTCAACTAGCAAATTAGTCATCTATCTTGAATTTTGGATCTTCATGAGACTGAAACTAAAAATTAGTATAACCAATCAAGACCACAAGATATCGAGGTCAAGCAAAGCATATTTGACTTGACTTCAAGTCAAGAATGGAATTTTCTAATTACTGCCAAATACCACAGACCACAGGAACTTTCCAAAACCATCGAGCAATCCGTAACTTACGGAACGCTCAGGCCATTTCAGGACACATTCGACCTCCGTTTTGAAATTCGAGACCAAATTTAGGTCCAGCACGCCGATGGGGAGCTCCAACAATTTTGAAAATTTTTCGGCAATACCCTAGCAGCCAGTCAAAGTGTTGCCCATAATTTTGGCCTTGGATGATTGCCAAAACTTTGACCGGTCACCACGGTGTCGCCGGAAAAATTTCCAAATTGTTGGAGCTTCCCCTCGCGATACTGATTCTAATCTAATCTCGAATTTCAAAACAAAGATGAGATGAACCCTCAAAATGGCACAGTGACTCCATAATTAAAAACCCGCCGATGGGTTTTGAACTTTTCTGCCAAACCAACTAATATTAACCTAAAATTTATACACGCTTCACCAGTCCATTTCTTGAAATTAAGCTAACATAAATATAAAATGCACAGAAAAATGTTGTTTCGCCAACTATAATTAACAAACTTTTCTGTTCACCTATCAATAAACAATAAACAATAAGTTACAGTGGCTTAGTTTTCTTGGTGTGTTGTGTGCGAAGAACAAAAATAAAAACGTTGACCAATCTGATAAAGTTCGATAAGTCCAAAGCAAATGTTCGATAAAATTACCTGTACAGAAAACTCCGCTCGTGAAGCCCCACAACGAGAGTGGAGGCCCCAATCTCCCTCACCATAGCCGCAATTCTCCTCCCATCTCTATCCCCTTCCGTCACAACAATCTCCGTCTTTGTCTGCAATCAAATCCTAATAATCAATCATAGCGCAAGATATACATACGAGTAACTAAATCGGTAACAGAGATTATTAACATATCATACATTGGGAAATGAATTGCATATTTCTCTGAAAGAGAGAGCCAATTGAAAGCCTTCCAATCGGAGTAGTCTGAGTTTCTTCCTGCTTTTGGACGATGTGGTTGAATATACGTGAAGAAGAGTAATCAAATCGCCTAATCGAAGGATATTGTGAAGTGCCCAACGGAGTGCGATTCTTGCGACCTCCTCGTCTTCCACCACCACCACTATTTTCCGAGCATCCATTCCCACCTCAGCCGCCTATCAGACTCTTCTTCCTCAATCGCCAAATTGAGTCAACTGGTTTTGAATAACAGAATCGAATCGAATGAATTTATAATTTATTGGTCTACAGTAGTGGTACAAACAATTGCGGGAGGAGATCAACTGTAATTTGTTATTATGTTACTAGTGGATGAAACAGAAGAAATGGTTATAATAACATAATAGTGTATTTCATCGGAGTGGATGGAAGAGAGTAGAAATATCAAATATGAACTTGACTTTTTCTGCATTTTTTCATTAGCGTCCACTTTTGGAAAAAAAAAAAATAATCTTTATATTAAAATAACTAGAGTGCTACGTTATATGCCACCATTGCACATATTAAATATTCTTTTTAATTATAAAATTAGTTTTGAAAATAATTCAACATTAATTAGTAGTAATTAAAAACATATTTAAAAATAAAATAATATTTAAAGCAATCATTTAATTAGAAAAAATTGATTTTGGAAAGGCTTTAAATATAATTTAATTTTTTAAATTTATAATTAAATATATTAAATAATAAATATTTCTTATTTATTTTCATTATGTTAAAATTATAGATTTTGATAGTTTTGCTTGGTTACGTAAATTGGACTATTCAAAAATAGTAACTATTTTTTATTTTTTATAATTTAAAATCAAATTATGAATAGTTACAATTATAATTGGATTTCTATTTAATAATTTATCGATTTTTAAATAAATAATAATTTATTAATCTTTCTTTATATTAAAAAAATGGAGTGTCGCGTTGACAAAGATGTGAACGTGGCACACATTTTAAAAAATTATGAAATTAGTTTTGGAAATAATCCAATATTAATTAATAGCAATTAAAAACATAATTGAAAATAAACCAATATTTAAAGAAAAAAATTAATGAGAAAAAATCGGTTTTGGAAAGACTTTAAATATAATTTCATTTTTCAAAGGTCTAATTTAAAAAATTAAATAATAAATATTTTGTATTCATTTTCATCGTGTTAAAATTATAGGTTTTGATTGTTTTGCTTGGTTATGTGAATTGGACTATTAAAAAATAGTGGGTATTTTTTACTTTTTTTAAATCAAATTGTGAGTAGTTAAAATTATAATTAGATTTATGTTGAATAATTTATTAATTTTTAAGTAAATAGTAATTTATTAATCTTTATATTATTATAATTGAAGTATCACGTTTGACAGATACCTTATTGGTAGTGCTAACATGATACACAGTTTCTAATTAAAAAAGTGAATTGATATTTTTTATTTTTAATACGGTTGATGTGATATGTTCACTAATTGAATTTAGCATTGCATGCATTTTTCCTTTTCTAAGTATATAAAATTATAAAAAATTCTTTCAAAAATTAAAATATAGTTTATGTAAATGGAAAGAAATCAAATGAATCATGTAGATGCAAAAAATTATCGGTATTATTACAAATTTAAGTTACATAAAACTAAGTATAATACTTCTTATACAATAGAACTAAAATTAAGTGGCAATTACAGTTAATCATTAAATGAACACATGAAATCATAAAATTTAGAGTGCGTAATATCCATTTCCGAAAAAAAAAGTGTTCAATATAAATTTCATTTGTATCAACGCGAAAGACAAGTTTTCATAATCAAAGAATTTGTATATATTCATTCCTTATGGTTCGTTTACAATTAATTAATATCCGCGATCACTGTTGTGTAATGCAATGCACGACAATTGGAATTAAAGTTACACGTTTTGATAAACTTCTTAATTATGCGATGCACGCGAATTTTTTAATTTACAATTGTGAATTTACTTCGCATTTTTTACAATTGACTATAATATTTAATATTATAGATTTTAATAATTATTTACAATTATGCAATCTCCCATGCATAAATTATATCAATTATGTAATTCATCAATTATGTAATTTAACATTCATATTCAATATATTTATAATGTTATATCAATTATTTATTTTACATAAATTTAATTTTTCTCGTACATCACACGGGTATACTACTAGTAATAATAATTTGGATAGTAACATGTAACCCCTCATTTACTAGTTTTGTTTTTGTTGATACTCTTGGGTCACGATAGGAAAGATTGGAGAAGATGAAAATTACTCTCCCGTCCAACAAATATAGTCACACTTTAATTTTCAGAAGGATTAAAAAATTATAATTAGTTTTACTGAAAAAATAGCATTTAATTATATATTTTCAAATATACTCCTACAATAAATGATGATAATTAATTTAATTTGTAATAACCTATATTAAATTAAATAGGAGTATAGTAAGAAGTGAAAGATTTTAGTACACTCTAAAAAGGTGGACTATAGTTTGGGACGGACAAAAAAAAAATGAAATTATTTTTATCGGACATAGAGAGTATTATTTTTTATCTTTATGTATCTAATGCAGTACAATTCACTGTAAATTGAATAGAAGGTATACCGTTGTTCAGATTTGTCAACTTGTCTTACAAAATTGTTTATTGATGAATGCCTGTTATTTCTTTTTCTTTCTTTTTTTTTAAGGGAATACATGTTATTTTCAATATTGAATAATATCGATATGGTAACATCTAAGAGCATCTCCAACAGTCTCTTTATTTTTAAAGAGTATATTTCATTAAATAAGGCGCATCTTTAAATTTAAAGTATGAAAATTTTTAAATACTTCAATAAGCTCTCTAATTTTAACTCTTTATTTTACTCTTTAAAAAAAAATATTATTTTATCTCAACTTTAATTAGTAATAATATGTTTAAATATTAATGACCAATAAAATTAATTATGGATTACATTATTCAAGAAGTAGAACCTTGAAACTTGTAATCATTTAATTATAAAGAATGAGTTTGGCTCTCCAAATTTGGAGAGTCAAACTCACTCTCTAAATTAAATTGTTAATTTAAAGAGCTTGTTGGAGTAAAATTTTAGGACTCAACTCTTTAAATTATAAAGAAACTTATGTTTAAAGAGTTTGTTGGAGATGCTCTAATATCAAAGTGATAAGTGTTCTAATAAGTCTTTGTTTATGTACTCCCTCAATCCCATAAAGATAATCCAGTATTCTATTTTTATCCATCTCAAAAAGATAATCCATTTATCATATTAAGCACATCCTTAATGTTTCATTTACATATATATCCCTAATTAATGCACTTTATTAATTCTATATCAGCTACTTATACATTGAAAGTATTTTCAAACATTAATGATACATAAGGGTGTATATGGAAAATAAGGTAACATTTAACGTTTCAACCTCATTAACTACCATTTCCATAAGTTATGTGAAAATCACTATCGGATTATCTTTGTGGGGGAAATCTGTTTGATATGATAGAAATAAATGGCCAGAAAAATGAGGAAAAAATATTACTATAATTGTACTTCTATTTTCAACATTTGGAAAATAGAAACGAAAAACTAAACTAATTTTCGTCATCCTAACTCCTTACTATTATCCATACCATTAACTTAATTTAAAAAAACAAAAAAGAAAGAAAGAAAGAAAAAAAACCACCATAACATTAAGCCGCAATCCAAGAACAATTAATGGTCTTCTGAAAATATATATATATATATAGAAAAGTAAGAATGTGATTATTAGCAAGAGTCCCAAGGACCGTTAACAAAATTATGGCTTTGTTCTCCCCACATTAAAATGTTGTTACTCGAACAACGTGTAATTGGGAAATATATATATTAAAAAATAATATAAAGTAGTTAATATGAATCTTGAAAATGATGAAAAAGAAAAAGTTGGTGAGATTTAATGGTGTATAGAACAAGGCCTATATTTCTTTTCTTTTTTTTTTGGAGGAACAACATTATGGGCTTGTTCTCCCCACAATAAATTTTTAGGAAATTCCATTAATTTTTTCTCATTCACATTTTCAATCACTCATATAATTATTTTATATTTTTTAAATATATTTTTCTTAATTTTAAACTATATATCTAACACGTTGTTTGAGTAAATCAATAAAATTGTGTATAAAACATACCCTATATTTCTTGAAATAACTCTATGTGGACATTGTTTATTGAACTTTAGTGATACACTGATTTATTACTCTTTCTTTAAGTGATAAAGAGGTGTTATCATTGAATGCACTTTATATCTAATAAAAATGTGATACGCTAATCCTTCTAAAAATGTTAAATTTGAATATGGATCTAAAATTATTATTCTTTGGCCTATGCGGGGAGTTGGAGGAGGGGTCATGTGGCGTGGGGAGTCTCTCCACTATGGGGAGGGGATCAATCCTCCACTCTTTATATGGAGGTAGCAATTATTTTGTTATCTCGTATTCAAGTTTTATGGTAACAGAGAGTTTTTATTTTTTTTTTATTTTTTGAATTTATTGGAAAACAATAACAACATTTTTTTGAAACAGGTAAACAATAACTTAAAAATAAAAAAATAATAAAAAAAAGGTCGGCTTTTTTCTGGAAAGAATGTTGAGTTCATTGGACAATCCACGCAATAATAGTTTTTTTTCTTTTTTTGAAACAGGAAAACAATAACAACTTAAAAAATAAAAAATAAAAAAGGACGGCTTTTTTCTGGAAAGAATGTTGAGTTCATTCACGATTCCACGCAATAATAGGATTCATCCATAAAACACGCTAAAAGAGAAAAACCACAACATACGTCCAAATGCTGAAGTCATGCTGGCGTAGTGCCGATCGATTTGGATAATATTCTTTAACATACCACATCATCCAATAATTTAATTAAAATTGTTTAAAAAAGGTTACTTCACTGCAATTCCTGGTCCACGCAATTATTTTATTTGGAAAGACCACCTCGTATTCGTCATTCACCTTTAGGCCTTGTTCTTTTGGTATTTACCAAATTCGTACGTAATTTCGTATACCTCATACTCATTTTCAATCACACACATTTCTCAAACTAATATTAACCATACATTTTTACACGAAATACGAACAACTAAACTCCCAATCAAACAAGACCTAATTGTGATGATCTTTCATTACAAAGAGAAATTAAAAACAAAATGATTGATGGAGGTAAATATTAAATTGGGATGTCATGTACATAAAACTTGAAAATGTTTTGACTCAAATTATTCTTCAGTTTTGCGTATTCTATGCAATAGAGTGAACAGACCCTTAATTTGTTTATTTGTATATACAAATTTTCAGACATATAAAAATAGACTCTTCTCCATTATAGCGTGAGTTAAGGAGTAAATTATTATAGATTTTTTATAGATTTTAATATAAAATATAAAAGAGAAAAAATGATCTTAAATGATAGAAATTTACGTAATACATATAAATTTTATAAGATATGTGGATAAAAAATAAAAGAGAGAGCCTGTTCTTTTACAACTTTTAACAAATTTTTATACATTTTAACACATTCACATCAAAAGTCAAACTAATTACATCCACATATTTTCTGGGACCCACTGTACTACATAAATCTCCACTCATTCTCTTTCCTATTTCATATTAAAACTCATAAATACTAATAAATACACATACACTAATGGGGGCTAAATTGAATTAAAAGAATATATAAAAATTTGTTAAAACCTATAGACTAGCATGCACATATTTCATTGAACTTGTACCATAAGTCCATAACAAGAAATTTATGAAGGCAAGACATTGTTCAAATTCTTGTACGTGTCACGTTCATGTAAATTGAGTAATCTTCAATGATTTCAAATTATTGGGTGATGAATTATATTTGAAATAAAAACAACAGACAGACCTCGCTTAGATAAATATACGTGCACGATTTTAAATATTTGAATAGGTGTCATGTATTTTTGTTAATATTTAAGTCCCAAGTGACGAGGAAAAAGCGAGAAAGCATTAAGAGGATCGATGTAAGGTTTTGGGCTTTTGTACTTGTCTTCCTGAGGATTTTGTTTTGTATGTCCAAATCGAATTAGAAGCATTGTATTATGTACATATTCAATTTGAAAATAGACAACAAAGGCTACGTGGGTAATGGGAGTTATATTTTTATGGTTTTTCATGAATTTTAATATAAAAGAGGAGAGAGAAAGAACGGAATTGAATGGTAGAGATGTGTGTAGTACCACCACCATTCAACTCCACTCATTCTCTCTTCACTTTTACATAAAAATCCATTAAAATAAAAAAAAATGCAATCCTATCACCCTTTAAACCATCATTTCTACTACCAATCAAATATATCAAAACAAGGCTATTTCGTGTCTATAATACCAGTGGGGGATCGTGCGTTGCAAGATCTTTGTTGTAATTGTCTAAATGATTTTATTGCTATTCATGTATAATTTTAGACATTTCGCGCCCGTTAGTTTATATGTATTTATGAGTTTTAACGTGAAATAAGAGAGAGAATGAGTGGGATTGAGTGGTGGAGATTTGTATAGTACAGTGGGTCCTAAAAAATATGTAGAAATAATTGGTTTGACTTTAGATGAAAATGAATTAAAATATGTAAAAAATTATTAAAAATTGTAAAAGAACGAACGCTTCATCTTTGTTTCAATATAAAAATAAAGAAATGGAATGGTCCTTGCATAGTTGTTGGATAGACCATCATTAATGACATGCTCTTAGCATGTAAAATCTAAAATACATATATATTAATTTATTTTGGGGGGAAAATGTTAGAATATATGTAATAAATCATATGAAGAAAAATTTGTTATTGTTATAAATAATTCAAAAGTTGGATGCATTATTGTGAATGAGTTGTGAATGACTATGAAATCATGTGAGGATGAAAATAATTCATGAATAATTGTACAACTTGATTGATAATCATGTGTAATATGACTCATCATTTTTGTTTTGATTCTACACTTGATGGTCTATAAATAGACCTCAATTCATGAATTGATAAATGAAGAAGAAGGAAGAAAGTTCAATATATTTCCTCTCTATTCTCTTGTAGCATTTAAGGTATTTTTTTACTTTGATTTTATAACACGTTATCAGCACGAGTCTCTACACTAGAGCTCACTCTTGTAGTAAAAGGGAATATGCTCTACAGTTGCATCTTATAGATGACCCTCTGTATCAGAAACCTAATTATTACAAGATAATCACGATTTTTTTTACAAGAAATTTTATTTTGTTATTGTTGTGCGCACGAGTACTAATTCAAATTTCAAAACAAAATATACTAGCTCATCTAAATTTTTGAAAATGTCGCTTGCAAAACTTGATTTTGTCGCTCTTGATATTTCTGGTGATAATTATTCATCATGGACACTTGATGCTGAGATTCACTTGATCTCAAAAGGGTTAGGTGAAACAATAATCGAAGGAAATGAAAGATCCCAGCAGGATCGTGCAACAGCGTTAATTTTCCTTCGACGACACCTACATGCATCTCTGATGGTAGAATACCTCACGATCAAAGATCCATCTGTTCTGTGGAAAAATTTAAAGGACAGATTCGATCACCAAAGGGCTGTCGTCCTGCCCAAGGCCAGATATCAGTGGATGCACTTGCGCCTGCAAGATTTTAAATCTGTAAAAGATTACAATTCCGAATTATTCAGAATACGTTCTGAATTACTTTTCTGTGGTGAAGAAATTACTGAGCAAGATATGTTAGAAAAAACTTTTTCAACATTCCATGCCTCGAGCGTGCTCTGCAGCTGATGATCGAGCGTAGATTTCAAACGTATTGAACTTGTATCTTGCTTATTAGTAGCGTAACAAAATAATGAACTACTCATGAAAAACCATGGGATACGTCCAACAGGATCCACAGTGATACCAGAAACAAATGGAACTATATGGCCTGAGGTAAATGCAACGTTCCGGAAAAATAATTACGGACGTGGACGTGGACGTGGACGTGGGCCACGTGGACGTGGACGTGGGCCACGTGGGCGTGGACGAGGGTTTAGACGTGAATTCCAACATGATAATGGAAAAGCTCATTTACGATATAATGAGCAGAATCAGCAACACAATAGCAGGTTCAAATTTCAGAAAAATAATGGAAATGATTCATTTGATAAAGGCAGTAATGACAGATGCTATCGATGTGGAATACACGGGCATTGGTCCCGTACATGTCGTACACCAAAGCATTTGGTGGACTTATATATAAACTCGACCAAGGGAAAAGAGAAAGGAAAAGAAAAAGTTGAAACCAATTTTCTTGATTGGGATGACGGAGTCAATGGAACTCATTTTGATACTCCTGACTTTTTCCCAGATCCCGCAGATCATACAAACATTGGAAGTTTGATGGAAAATATCGATTAAATAATTCTCTAATGAAGTATTATTATATTTATGGTGTATTATGTGTGAAATATTTTTCTATAATGCTTTTGTGTGATAAGTGTGGAATTGTTATCTTTATATTTGTATTGTTATTTTCCATTAAGTGTTATATGTAATTGTTGTTTGTTAACTGGTATGAATTTTATATTTTAAATTTCTTTTGTAGACCATGACAAATTGCCAAGATATTTGCCTAGGTGATAAGCGCAACTAGCATACTATTTTACAAGATAAGAAATTTTTCTTGGATTTGACAATACGAGAAAATTATGTCTATACAATTTCTGGTGCATCAAATATTATTGAAGGCTCCGGAAGAGCTCGTATTATCCTGCCAAATGATACACAATTGAATATAGATGATGCACTTTATTCTAGCAAATCCAAGAAATTTGCTTAGTTTTAAGGATATCCAAAAATGGATATCACATTGAAACAATGGAAGAAAATAATAAAGAATATCTTTACATAAACTCATTTCTATCTGGGCATAAGCAGATTAAAGAAAAACTTCCATCGCTTCCATCTGGAATGTATTATACATTCATAAGAACGATTGAGTCTAACAACATCATAAAACCAAAATTTATTGACTCAAAGGTTCTTAAACTTTGGCATGATAGATTTGGGCACCCAGAACGACTATGATGCAACGAATAATTAAAAGCTCACATGGACATCCTTTTAAGAACCTTAAGACTATTTTACCAAATGAGTGTCCATGTGAAGCTTGTTCACAAGGTAAATTAGTCATCGACCCTCTAAAACAAAGGTAAATGTTGAATCGCCAACTTTTAGAAAAGAATTCAAGGTGATATTTGTGGACCTATACACCCACCTTGTGGACCATTTCGTTATTTTCTGGTCTTAGTTGATGCATCTACTAGATGGTCACATGTTTGCCTACTTTCAACTAGAAACGATGCATTTGCTAAACTATTAGCCCAAATTATAAAATTGCGAGTTCATTTCCCTGATTATTCGATCCAGTCCATTCGATTTGATAATGCTGGTGAATTTAGATCAAAAGCATTTGATGATTATTGTACAGCTATGGGAATTGAAGTTGAATATTACATTGCTTATGTCCATACACAAAATGGATTGGCAGAATCATTTATTAAACGCCTCCAATTTATTGCTAGGCCTATGCTTATGAGGTCAAAACTCCCAACTTCTACTTGGGGACATGCTATATTACATGCTGCGGCATTGATACGTCTCAGACCAACTGCATATCATCAATACTCCCTTTACAATTAGCATTTGGTCAAGAACCTAATGTTTCTCATCTTCGAATTTTGGTTGTGAAGTCACAGTACCAATTGCACCCCCACTTGTACCAAAATGGGTCCCCAACGAAGGCTTGGAATTTATGTTGGGTTTAATTCACCGTCAATCATCAGTGTACCTAGAACCTTTAACAAGTGATCTATTTAATGCATGCTTTAATGATTGTCATTTTAATGAAATGAATTTTCCAACACTGGGGTACAAAACTACATCTGAAAGAAAAATGAACTTTCCTGGAATGAGAAGACTCTAGCTCACTTTGATCCCCAAGCAATAAATGTGAGAGAGAAATTGAAAATCTTATTCATTTGCAAAGAATTGCATATGAACCGCACGATGCATTTGTGAATACAAGGAAAGTCACCAAGTCGCATATCTGGTAGAGAATACACCGGCAAAAATTGATGTCCCCATAGACAACTCTATTCTGACAAATGAATCTAAAATACGCCGAGCGTGGTCGACCCGCTGGTTCCAAGGATTACGTACCTAGAAAGAGAAGGGTACAAGACAAAAACCAACAAAAGAATCTTTGAAGTAATGATAAAAGCGATTGATCAATCAAATAAAATATTTAAAGTTCCAAGAGAACCGAAGCATCCAAGAAGATTGAGGTTCCCGCAGAACTGTAAGTATTCGAAAACCATGAGATATCAATAGATTATTTACTATCTAATAACTTATGGGAGCAGGAAAGCAATCGTTGTAGATGATATATTCTCCTTTAATGTTGCCGGTAAAATTGTGCAAAGTGAGGATTGAACCACAATCTGTTAAAGATTGCGAAATAGAAATGATTGGCCAAAATGGAAGGAAGCCATACAGTGAATTAAATTCTTTGTATAAACGCCAAGTATTCGGACTGTAGTTCAAACACCAAAAATGTAATCCCTGAGGATACAAATGGGTTTTCGTAAGAAAGAGAAATGAGAAGAACGAAATTACAAGGTATAAAGCAAGGCTTGTAGCGCAAGGATTCTCTCAAAGACCAGGAATTGACTATGAAGAAACGTATTCTCCGTAATGGATGCTATTACTTTTAGATTTTTGATAAGTGTATGAGAAAAACTTGACATGCGTCTTATGGATGTAATGCTTGCATATTTATATGGTTCACTTGTGATGATATATATATGAGAATTCAGAAGGAATAAAAGTGCCGAAGCACTTAGTGCATGCCCAAATAATGTGTTATCAATTAAATTGCAAAGATCACTATATGGTTTGAAGCAATCCGGAAGAATGTGGTTCAATTGCTTAAGTAATTACCTGTTAAAAAGGGGATACAAAAATGATGACATTTGTCCTTGTGTCTTCATAAAGAAAACGGATGCTGGATTTGTAATCATAGCAGTCTATGTTGATGATTTAAATCTCATTGAAACTCCTGAAGAGATTAATGAAGCAGTGAAGTACTTGAAAACTGAATTTGAGATGAAAGATTTAGGCAAAACCAAATTTTGTCTAGGTTTACAAATTGAACATTTCCCAGAAGGAGTTTTTGTTCATCAATCTTCATATACTGAAAAGGTTTTGAAACGATTTGGTATGGATAAAGCACACCCTCTAACATCACCTATGGTCGTTCGAACACTTGATGTTGAAAGGGACGCGTTCCGACCACCTGAAGATGGGGAAGAAATCCTTGGTCCAGAAGTACCGTATCTTAGTGCAATTGGAGCATTACATTATCTGACAAATTGCACTCGACCAGACATAGCTTTTTCTGTAAATCTCCTGGCAAGATATAGTCATACACCTACCAAAAGATATTGGAATGGTATTAAACACATTCTCCGTTATCTAAAAGGTACGTCTGATTTAGGTTTATTTTATTCACATAATTCTCGATCTACTTTAGTTGGATATGCAGACGCAGGATACTTATCAGATCCCCATAAAGGCAAGTCCCAAACAGGATATGTATTCTACGGCGTGGAGGAAGCTGCTATATCTTGAAATCTACAAAACAAACTTTGAGCGCAACATCATCAAATAATCTTTGAACTCATTGCAATTCATGAGACAAGTCGGAATGTATGTGGTTAAGGAATATGACTCATCATATACAAACATCATGTGGGTTATCCTCAATAAAAGAAAAATCAACTGTGTTGTATGAGGATAATGCAGCTTGCATCACACAACTCAACAAAGGTTACATCAAGGGAGATAGAACGAAGCATATCTCTCCAAAATTCTTTTATACACATGACCTTAAAAGTGGTGAAATTGATGTTCAACAAATTCGCTCAATTGACAATTTAGCGGATTTGTTCACAAATGCGTTACCAACATCAACCTTTAGAAAATTGGTGTACCAAATTGGCATGCGGCGACTTAAGGACCTTGAACAATGTCATTATGAGGGGGAGTAGCTGTACTCTTTTTCCTTCGATCAGGTTTTATCCCATTGGGTTTTCCTGACAAGGTTTTAATGAGGCAGCATATTTATACTCCTGTGGTGAACATCAGGGGAAGCGGTTGTACTCTTTTTCCTTCGATCAGGTTTTATCCTTTGGGTTTTCTGACAAGGTTTTAACGAGGCAACACATGGGCACCCCACAATCAATTTTATTGTATAAATAGTCATTCAAGGGGGAGTGTTATAAATAATTCAAAAGTTGGATGCATTATTGTGAATGAGTTGTGAATGACTATGAAATCATGTGAGGATGAAAATAATTCATGAATAATTGTACAACTTGATTGATAATCATGTGTAATATGACTCATCATTTTTGTTTTGATTCTACACTTGATGGTCTATAAATAGACCTCAATTCATGAATTGATAAATGAAGAAGAAGGAAGAAAGTTCAATATATTTCCTCTCTATTCTCTTGTAGCATTTAAGGTATTTTTTACTTTGATTTTATAACAGTTATTATCTTATCTTATATTGACATTTTAATGTAGAGGCCATCAGGTCACAAATATCTTTCAGTTACATCCCTAAACAATGGTGCAACTATTATACCACCACTATCCACAATGATCTTCACATTGGATCACCAAGGAAATAAAACTTGGAACATGCTAAGCGAATATAATAAATGATGCAAAGGTTGTCATAATGCTAAGGTGATGATGCAATACGCAGAGAAAAGGGGGATATTATGAAATTGTATAATATGTGAAGATAGGTGTCGTATATTATATCGTTAATACATAATTGTCAAATTTTATGAGTTGTATTTATTTGTCCGATGAAGGATTAAAATGTTACGTGGAGTGTAATAGAATATGCCATCACGATATTCTTGCACAATAAAATTTTAGACAAGCACAAATTTGATTTAATGATTGATTTGTTCTAATAAAACTTAAACACGTGAAAAAAAAAGTTTAGAGATTAATCTCTTCAAATTAAATTTGGTTTACGCGAATTTTGTATTGGATGTCTGGTATTGAGAGTTGGAGAAGATGTATTAAAAATATAAATAAATTATCAACTCAATATTTGAGTAATTGAAAGAGAAAAAACTAGATTTAAGCTAATGAAATTTAATGTGTATAGAACAAGATATATAATCCAACAAAATATTTTTTTATTTTTAAATTTTTTACTACTTAGAAGAGGAAAATATTATGGCAACAACAAAATTGAAAACACCAACCATGACATGTATGAACACACGATACATGAACAAAACAACAATGCTTCTTTACTAATTTACGTATTTGTGTAGAAATTTTCTCAATTCTGTGATCTTGAAACGTGGAACCTTTGAAATTCTTAACAAATTGAACCAACAAGTCGAGAAGCAAAATCTTCACATGGAATATTGTGTGTTTGATTGGAATTATTTTCCACGGAAAAAGTCATTTACCATCCCAATTTTCAAGTTTCTAATCAAACAAGTTTTATTCTCTATGGAATTGAGATCCCATCTTATGTCAAAAAGTGAACATTTTTCTTAAAATCAAGGAATTTGGAATTCTTATAGAGGGGGAAAAAATTAAACAAAATGATTGGAAAGTGAATTTTAAATTAATGGTGGACACTGTAATGCATAATGTCTGGAGGTAGGCATTGCGCTTAACAATATATAACATTTGATGTGCTACTATAACAGTAATCAATTTTTTGTCAATTGTCAAATTATGTTGTAGTTCTAGAAATACTCTAAACCACTATCGCTACCTTTAAGATATTTTTGAAAGAAAAGGTTAGAATTGGGATTTGTAAAACCACCTTCTCAGTCATTCATCTTGGTTATTAGATTTGTAAACCACAAAAGGAATCATTCATATGTGAAGAATTGAAATCTTGATCAATATGTAACCGAGGAGTAAAATTTTGAAGAATTGAAATCTTGGTAATTTGGATCGAATGGAAACAACAGGGCAGATATGGAAATAAAAATCAAGACCTGGTTCGGATTGGCCGGGTACCATTTTAATAAAGGGTAATTATATTGTTATTATACTTTTTGTTTAACCCCACCACATTTTAACTACACCACACTTGGATGATAGTTTTTATAATTGCACCACTTTAATTTGACAAATTTCCCCTTATAAAATATATATGCTAGTGCATCACACTTCTTCTTTCGATGAAACACATCATTTTCTCCTGCAACTAAATTCTTTTTGCTGTAATTATAGATTAGCATCAAGAACAAGTGATGGAGTCCATCTATTAAAGAAAACAATTGTAAAAGTAAAGCATCACTATTCTCTCTGAATGAGGGAAAAAAGGAAAGATAGCATCACTATTAATTGAAAATTATATTATATACTTCAACATGATATTTGCTGACTCTTTAATAACAAGAAAAAAAATTCAGGTCACAGAGAGTCGGGTGGCTTCGGCTGGGGTGTTGCTCATTGTAATTCCAAGTTTCTAATAGGTGGTGTCTATGGCAGATTCCATTTGAGGGTGGCTGGTTTGGGTTACCTTGAGAATGATGATTAAAAAAAAAAAAAGAAAATTCCCAGATTGTTCATCTAGATAAAGTTTTTAAGGGGAAAAAAAATGAAAGAAACGAAAAGGGAGCCGGAGAAAGGAAATAGATTAAAGCTTATGTGGTTATTATGTCATTTTACACATATCTAGTTATGTTTTAGTTGTGTTTAGTAATATGGACAATTGGATGCATATATATGCCAAGTGATTATTTTTGTCAAAAAAATTGGGTCATAAAATGGCTAAGCATTTGAACTGAACAAAACGATGTGGGCCACAAATTACCGATCGGTTTGGATTCGACCTAATTGTACTTGTTAACGACTGGTTACCATTAGTGATTAGATCTTCTGGAAAATATTAAAAGTAAAGATTTCTTCTTACTTTTGCCCGACTGCTATGCGTCTCAGATGGTGGAGGCATCGCTCGTGTGCCCTATTGTGGGCGATTGTGAACTCAAGACCTATCATTAGAAGAATTGTCACTCCATGGAGACGATGGATCTAGGTTGCAGAAGTAGTAGCGAAGAGGAATAATAGCTCATTTAAGACTAATGTCTTCTTTTATTTTTGTGTTACTAATTATTTTCTTTTTAGTTATTATTAAGTATATTGCTTTTCAAACTTCTAGGTTCAAAGAGTTACTTTTGTTGGCACCCTGATGACGTGGCACGAGCGCGTCCCAGACCCTACACCCAACACGGATCCTCGCTGACGTGTAGGAGTGCCAGGTCGGCCGGTGACGTGTCCATTGTCCCAGGTCGGATTGATACTGGGACTCACCCCACTAGGGAATCAGCAGAGTGTCCCAGTTCAGCTCGGCCGAGCCGCCTAATTCCACCTTGGCCCAGGTCGGCAAACCTACGGAGGACTGTTCCCATTACGGAGGGCCACCCGGCGGGTCGAGGTCAGCTCGGCCATGCACGCCGCCGAGTCCGCCGCCACTGAGTCGACAAGAAGGACAATCCACGTGTCACCCGACACACCTGACATCCCGACACCACGCAGCAACCGAGCATCTTGTCCCCATTAATGCATTGGCGGCTCCACCCAATTTCCGAGGTCAACGCTTTAAATGCAAGACGGCTTGTAGGTGCCACAGAGACATCAATACACCTATTCTGGGTCTAGGTCGAGCCGAGTGATGATGACCTACGGCCCCCTATCTGATTTTGCACTATAAATAGAACACTTAACATTCATTTGAGGAGAGGAGAAAAAACTCTGTAAACAGGAACTAGCTCGGACACTACATTTATATATAGTTTACTCCTTCAGTTACTACCTCTCAGGTCCTGACACCCACCCCAGTTGATAAGTGATTAGTCCTTACTGATTTCGACATCAACAATTGGCGCTAGAAGGAGGGTCTTCCCCTTTGTATTTCAACAACACATCCCAGCTCTACCAAAGCATACCGATGAGTCACAGCCGGACCGTCCGCACTTAGGTGATCGACAAGATTCCGACCCCAAAGACGGAATACGTCCCTTGGTCGAGTGGGCGACCCCAATCGGATGCAGGGCATCGCGCAACCGGCGAGGCCACTCCGGCCAAGGTCCTGAGGCAGTTGGACGACCTCACCCAGGCTGTGGCCGATCTCCAGCGCAGGTCGGACAAGCACACTGCCGAGGCAAGCGTCATATCCCCCTCCAGAGGGCGCTCAGCTCGACGCCGCGCCAGACGCCGTCTCAGGTTCAGCCGATCCTCAAGACCGACCCTGACCCCACTAAACACCCCGAGCTCAGCACCAGATCATCCGGAAGACTCGATGTTTCGACCGCCTCGCTCTCACCACAAACTAAGCGGACGGACGAGGGGCAGGGTGAAAACGGGCACGGCCCCCCGCCTCCGCGCGGTCCCCCACCTCCGCAGTCCGAGCTCGAGCTCCTGCGGAAAAGGGTCGCCGAGCTTGAGGCCCGGGAGAAGGCCCCCAGTCCCTCGGCCGGGGTAGGAAAGGCCTCCCCGCTGAGCCTTAGGATCCAGGCCGAGCTCATGCAAGCCAAACTGAAGTTACCTCAGCAAGGGAACTATGACGGAGTCAGCGATCCGACAAGTCACGTCGACAGGTACACCGCCTTCATGGAGTTACAGGGGGTGAGCGACGAGCTCATGTGCAAGGCCTTCCCTCTGACACTAGGGGATAAGGCCATGAAGTGGTTCAAGAAGCTTCCCCCACATTCCCTAAAGACGTGGGGAGACCTCGCGACCAGGTTCCAAGCAGCTTTTATGGGGTCCCGTCTGAGGTCGACCCCAAAGCAGAGACTAGTGGACGTCAAGCAGGGGAAGGACGAGTCCCTGAAGAACTATGTTGAGCGGTTCAACAACCGATACATTGAGATCGGAAGCGTGTCAGATGAAATAGCCCTGGTGGCAGCGTTAGCCGGCCTCAGGTACAGGTCCAGATTCTGGTGGTCGGTCCACGAGAACAGTCCAGAGACATATCATGAGTTCCTCAGTAGAGCTGAGTGCCATATCGGGGCTGAGGAGGGGTCCGGGGACCTCGAGACGAAGCCCCAGGACCCCCGGCCGGAGAAAGGCAATGAGAGGGACACCAGCTCGGCCCAGGCGCCACGTATCAAAGATCGCCCCAACGCGGCGCGAGGTCGCTCGACCGGCTCCCAGAGGTTCCAGTCCTTCCACGTCCTCAACACCAGCCTGGAAGGCGTACTGATGCATGTGAAGGATCGGGGGTTCCTACCACCCCCGGCGCCGATGAGAACCCCCTCTTCAAGCCAGAACCAGGAGAGGTATTGCCGCTACCACCGGTCAGCCGGGCATGACACCGATGACTGTAGGGACCTGAAGAATGAGATTGAGGGCCTGATTCGGCGAGGACAGCTTCGCGAGTTCGTCGCCCCACAGCCCGATCACGGCCGACCTCAGTCGGGGGCCCCCCACCGGCCTCCACCGCCTGCGGGGCCACGGAACGAGGTCCATACGTTGGTCATGGGCAACCAACACTTTGTCGGGTCGAGGAACCAGCGGAAAAGGCTTGCGAGGAGGCTGACCGACTACCGATTCGCGCAGAAGATCGGGACGATTCGACCGTCAGAGGCCAGGAGGTGATCACCTTACAGGTCGACGCGACTCACGTCCGCCACCCTCACCAGGGCGCCCTGGTCATCGATATGGTCCTCAGCGATGCGTCGTGCCGGACACTCATCGACAATGGGAGCGGGGTCAACTCGCTATACCTCCGGACCTTACTCCACATGGGCCTCGATGAGCGGCACCTGAGCCCGTGCCCCCTTGGCCCTGTGGTTGGAGTCACTGGTCACGCTACTGAGCCAATCGGGTAAATATCAATGATGGTGGAGCTAGGGGAAAAGCCATGCGTGCGGGCCGTCATGGCCACCTTCATCGTGGTAGACCTCCCAGGCAATTATAATGCCCTCCTAGGTCGGCCCCTCCTGTACGAGCTCAGGGCCTCGACCTCCATTTACCATTATGCGATGAAGTTCCCCACGCCCGGCGAGATATAGCAACGATCGGGGAGATCGGTCGCGGCCGGCGGTGCGGCGTCACCCGACCCGTCGAGGTGGTCCCAGGGGGCTGGTCGTCGCCATGGCCGAGCTCGACGACCCCCGTAGCCGACCTGAGGACCGAAGTGCATAGCCCATGGAAGAACTCGATAGCGTCGAGGTCGAGCCAGTAATAACTGGAAGGGTCACTGAAGATTGGAAAATGGCCTGAGCCCACACGCTCGCCCTTGTTGAGTTCCTCCGCGGCGATTCGGCGTCTTCGGCAGGAGCCCTGCGCACATGGTCGGCATACCGCCTCGGTGGCTTGCCACCGACGTCGACCCGCGGTAGAGCTTCGACAGCGGCCGACGACGTCCGCTGAACCAAGAACGCTATGAGGCCCTGGGAAGGAAGTGGATAAGTTACTCGAAATTGGGTTCATCAGGGAAGCCAAATACCCGACCTGGGTCGCGAACCCAGTCCTCGTCAAGAAAAACAACGGTAGCTGGAGGGTCTGCATAGATTTTACCGACCTCAACAAGGCCACCCCCAAGGACTCGTTCCCCCTACCTCGGATAGATCAGATGGTAGACGCGACGGCCGGGCACGAGCTCCTCAGTATGATGGACGCCTACTCCGGCTATAACCAGATCCCAATGTATCCCCCAGATCAGGAGCACACGGCCTTTGTAACAGACCGAGGTCTTTACTGTTACCAGGTCATGCCTTTAGAAATTTGAAGAATGCCGGAGAACGCGATACAAAGGCCTGGTCAACAAGATGTTCTCGTCCCAGATAGGGGTCATAATGGAGATATACGTCGATGACATGTTGGTAAAGAGCGTCAGGGCCGCTGACCACATCCAGCACCTGGGTAACATGTTCCAGGTCCTGCGGGAATATAGAATGAAGCTAAACCCGGCAAAATGTGCCTTCGGGGTAGAGTCCGGAAAATTCCTCGGCTATGTGGTGAGCTCGAGAGGTATTGAGGCCAACCCGGAGAAGATCGGCGTCTTGAACGAGACCTCCCACCAGGGTTAAAGAGGTCCAGAGTCTCACCGGCCGGACAGCGGCCCTGAACCGGTTCGTGTCCAAGGCCACGGACAGGTGCCGCCCCTTTCTCGAGGCCTTGAAGAAAGGGAAGGATTTCGGATGGACTCCCGAGTGCCAGGAAGCTTTCGAGGAGCTCAAGAAACACCTAGCCCAACCTCCTCTCCTGTCGAAGCCTAGGGCGGAGGACGTCCTCTCCCTCTACCTCGCCGTCTCTGAGCATGCAGTGAGCTCAGTCCTTACCGTGTCGAGGGGATGTCCGATGCAGGTTTATTACACAAGCGGTCCTTAAATCGACGCCAAAGCGCTACACCCCAATGGAGAAGTTAGCCCTCGCGCTCATCACCAGTTCGAAAAGCTTCGGCCTTACTTCCTCGAACATCCCATCGAAGTGGTCACGAACTACCCCTTGCGGCAGGTACTCCGAGCGGACTCTTGGTCGGCTCGCCAAATGGCGATGGAGCTCGGACAGTTCGACATCTCTTACCGACCTCGGCTAGCAGTCAAGGGTCAGGCCCTGGCGGATTTCATAGCCGAGTTCAGCCCAACCCTACAGGGCTCGATGCAGGAGTCGAGCCCTGGACGCTCTACGTAGATGGCTCATCGACGGACATACACTCGGGAGCTGGGCTCGTGCTCTTGAGCCCCTCCTTGGAGTCTTTCTGCCAATCCTTGCGGTTCTCCTTTCCGGCCTCCAACAATGAAGCTGAATACGAGGTCCTGATTGCAGGCCTTAGATACGCCCAGGCGATGGGTATCTCCCACCTCTACTGATAAGTGCTAGAAAAGCACTTAAATAACTCTTCTATTTTATGTATTTGTGTATTTTATTAATGTTATATGTTCCGTTTTATGTGTTTTTCCTTTATTGTGGTGTTTAGGGTCACAAAGAATAAAAAGGAGTCAAAATGGATGAAAATCGAATGAAAAGGAAACTCGGGACCAAAAAGGCAAGCGAATCAAAGATGGAGGACCTCCGATGTAATTTTATGAAAAGTTGTTTTTACAATTTTTCTTGTGCTAAAGTCGAAGAACATCAAAAGAGGATTCCTACACTCTTTTCGGATCGCAAATCGGAGTTTCCTAGTGAAAGTTATGGCCGTTTGAAGAAAAAGGACTAAAAGCGTCACTTCCAAAACTGTTGGGACCAAAGTGCAACTTTTCAAAAGTTGGGGGACCAAAGTGAAACTTTTCAAAAAGTGGGAGGACCAAAATGCAATTTCTCAAGGACCAAAATGAACAACATTCAAAAGTTGAGGGACTTGGTGTGCAATTTCTGGGTGACTCGGGTGACTCGAGTCACCGCCGCGTGATCAGTCGTGCCAAGTGACTCGAGTCACGCCCGATCATCTTTCGATCAGCGCCGCAAGTGACTCGAGTCACCGCTGCAAGTGATCGAGTCACGCCGCAACCGTCCCCTGGCCTCCCGTTCGGCGCCGCGACTAAGCGAGAATCGCGCGTGACTCGAGTCGTGTGGCGACTGTCACGCCGACGCCATTGCAGATTTTGACCAGCGGACTCCACCTACCATAAAGCGTGTTTTTGGTATTTTCTTGACTTCTTAGAAATAAAACAATCTGAAGACACCACAATAGACTCATGAAGGAAGACTTTTATGATTTTTAATATTTTTGGTGTAATATTTTGCCTATAAATAGAGGCATTTCCAAGCTTGAATCACACAACTTGTAGAGAGAATTAGCTTGTGATTCTCTCCAACTTTCTCCTCAATAAATTTCTCTTCATCATTTGTTCTTAGTTGTAGCTTGAAAGCTCTTAGTTTTTCATATTGGTGAAGTAAGAACCTAAATATAGGTTCGAAAAATCAATCGGCGATACTTGGTAGTGAATATGATTAGCGGAGCATTTCTTCACTAATTTCTCTTCTTCTTTTATTTTTCATGTTTGAGAAAGATAATTTCTCATATATTGCAGAGGTGATACGGCGTTCTGATTATAAATATTTAACCCGCATATATGAGTAGTTAGACTTCTCTATTTAATTCTTAGCATTATTTACGTGATTTCTATAGTTTTTATATATTACTTGAGATAGTGAAGTATAATCTATCATATAGCAGTGGTGATACCCGCTAATATGAGTAGTTAGACTTCTCTATCTAGTTCGAGGGGGAAGTTGTGTTCAATTATCATGTTGTTATCTTTTCTAACTCTTTGCTAACGTTTTATCTATTCCTCTACTTCAATTTGTTGATTTGTTATGCTTTTAAACCCGTTTTGAATTTATGTGATTATTGCATTCACTTTGGCCAATTGAATCAATTAATCTTTAAGTTCAAGTTATGTGTTAGGATTGGAACTTTTGATCCGTAATTGTCACTAGATTCCAATCCACGATGTAAGCGAATGTATCGTGCATATTTGTTAATAAATCAACTTAGATGTATTAATTCAAGTTTGTGAAATTGATCATCTAATTCAACTCATTCTTCTTGTTCATTTCACACTAGCATTGCATTAAATCCTAAGAACTTGTTTAGGATTATCCAATAGTTAGATGTTAAGTTAAAGAACTCACTTTAATTTAATACACTTAAGGAAGAATTCGTTAATCAGAGCTTCTTGGTTAATTGAGAGTTGATAAATTGAAGAAGGGATAGTACACGTTGCATGGGAAAGATAAACACAAGATGTTGACACAACCGAACCCGAGAACTAGATATATCTTCAATTGTTGCATTTTCATCTCTTTTATTTTGTCATTTTATTTTCAAATTTCATCCAACTTCACAAAACCCTCATTTCTAGATTAATTGATAAGAACAACTAGATTAAACACCGTTCCTCTTGGGTTCGACCCTTACTTACCACTTCTACATTAATTTGTAGTTTTGAAACCGAGTAAGGAAATAAAATAAATTTTGGCGTACTGCGACAACACGCCCAAGTTTTTGGCGCCGTTGCCGGGGAACGGTTAACAAATTTAGTTGCTTTTATTAATTAATTTTTTTAAAAAAAAAAATTCTTCTTCACTTGTATGCATAATACCCGATCTACTAATCGAATTCTTGAAAGTTTCGATCCAGAAATCGAGAAATTCATTCGAAGAAGAATAAGACAAGCAAAACAAACCGAACGAGAAATGGCTGATAACAACAATGACACCTACCTTGCTAAGGACGAGCGGATGACCAGCTCAACGACACCTACCTTGCTAAGGACGAGCGGATGACCAGTTATTCCGACCTAGCTGCTGCCGAAATGAAAAATTTCGAAGAGGTCATCCTTCAGCAGATTCCCCGGACTCAGAACAACCTGGCTGACGCCCTGGCACGGTTCGCCACCAGTGAGGGGATAGAGGAACTGGAATTTGTACCTATCAACCAACTGACGAGGTCGGCAATAGCCCAACCCTCCCATGTGGCGGCGGTAGACCTGGCCCCCCTTCATGGACGGACGAAATTTTGTCCTTTTTAAAGGATGGCAGGGCCCCGGAGGACCCCCAGGCTGGCCAGACAGTTGCGCATCAGAGCTGCTCGCTACACCATCATCGACAACACTCTCTACAAACGCAGCTTCTCAGGCCCTCTGTTACGGTGCTTGACCGAGAGAGAGGCGGCCTTTTTGCTCGACGAGGTACACTCGGGGACGTGTGGGAACCACTCTGGTGGTCAGGCCCTGGCACATAAGGTCCTGAGGCAGGGCTATTTCTGGCCTACCCTGATACGGACCTCGTTGGTCTCGATGCCAACGCAACCCAATCCAGATTGGATTAGATCCCAGAAAAGCCAATCACTGGTCACGATCGAGAACATGACGACCTTCTACTCACGAAGTGACAACAATAGGCTAAAACCTATCACCTTCGACTGTGCGTAGTAGACAACCGGCAGGGGTGAATGCCACAAGAGTTGATCACGCTCTTGATAAGTTCGATTTGTTCAAAAGAACAACAAGAGAAGATAAATTCTCTCAACAAGCATAAAGCTCTCTATTTTCATATATCCACCAAGTTATGTTCTTACAATGAGGGGGTTTTGTACATATACAAGTCTCAATTGGAAATAATGATAAAATAATAAAATATCCAAAAAGTAGACACAAAAATGACTAAGTCGGCCAAAATTACGGCCGTGCAGTGCAGGTTACTGGTAGTAAATTCCAAAGTTACGGCCGTAAGTCCTAAAAATACGGCCGTAATAAACTCTCTGCCTCAAACCCGTCCAAACTGGATTCTTGAGTTACGGCCGTATCATGAAATGATACGGGCGTAATTAGCTCTCTGCATATTTTGGGCCAAAAAGTGGGGATTGCCGATACAGCCGTAACTATAAGCAGTAGGGCCGTAAAAGTTATGTTACGGCCGTATTTCTCAAGGTACGGCCGTATTTTACTCTGTAAAAATCTTTGTTCTTCAACCCATGGAGTTCTGGCCGTATGGAAAGCGGAGTTCTGGCCGTAAAAATTGGGTTACGGCCGTAAAGTTATGGGATTACGGCCGTAACTTTGGTCTGCCTTTTTCCCTTTGATCTCTAACATCTCCAACCTGTAATTGGATGACTTCTTTCAACTTATGATCTCCCGTGAACTGATCCAAGTGTGGAAATGACCTATTCTGGACTTGTTGACATACATTTTCGACCCAGGTCATCAAGGCTCGTCCCATTCTTTTGGCTCGACTTCTCGTGATCGGTCCAGTCGGCCAATGGGGCGGTTCGTCCGACGTGGAGGCTTCCGGGTTCGTATCATACCCTCAAGAAAGATTCCATCGCCTACGTCAGGCGCTGCGACAAGTGCCAGCACCACGCCCAGGTCGGTGGGGCTCCTCCTGCCGAAATCACTCATGTGCTCAGCCCCTGGCCCTTTTGCAAGTGGGGAATTGAACTCATAGGACCCATGCCAACTGGTCGTGAAGGAGTGAAGTACGCGATAGTGGCCGTGGACTACTTCACCAAATGGGCAGAGGCCGAGGCCCTAGCTCGGATCACGGAACAGAAGACCACAGACTTCATCTGGAGGGCAATCATCTGCCGGTTTGGCATACCCGAGTCCATCGTAACAGACAATGGCCGGTAATTCGACAACCGTCGACTAAGGTCCTTCTGCGAGGACCTGGGGATCAAGAAGCACTACTCTACACCAAACCATCCCGATCCAGCGGTCGGTGGAGGCCGTGAACAAGATCATCAAGCACACACTCAAGACCCATTTGGAGGACTTGAAAGGAGGGTGGGCGACGAGCTCCGGCCAGTCTGTGGTCCTCTGAACAACTTGCGGGACCAGCACGGAGAGACCCCTTCGCCATGTGGCCTATGGGGTAGACGCCGTTGTTCCAGCCGAGGTCAAGCTACCATCATTCCGAACTCGGCACTCCTCTGAGCACACAAATGACCAGGGACTTATGCTCGAGGTCGACTTGCTGGAGGAAAAGCGAATTGAAGCCGACCTTCGGACTGAGCTATACAAACTCCGCAGTGCTCGGTACTTCAACCAAAGAGTGAGGAAGCGAAGTTTCCAGGTCGGAGATCTAGTACTCAGGAAGGGCTTCCTCGCCACCCGAGATCAGGCCGCAGGAGCCCTGGCTGAGAAATGGGAAGGACCCTTCGTAGTCCTCAGAGCCCTCTGCAACGGCTCTTACTGCCTCGGAACTGCCGAAGGAGCTGAGCTCCCCCACCCCTGGAACATTGAGCACCTGAAGAAATACTTCCAGTAGCTATCAAGTTGTAAAATGTTTCGAGTTGTAAGATGTTTCAAGTTGTAAATGATCGAAAGCCGATTGTAATATCTCTACTCTAGTAAAGAATGGAAGTTTTTGAATTGTTGTTTGAATCCGGTGTTCAGTACTTAACTATCATGCCTAAGCTCGCGCGTAATCCGCCCGGCGACGATCTGCTCGGTCAAAGTGAGGATAGGCCTACCAAGGTGGCAAAAAAAAAAATCTAGGTCCACCACGGCGGACCCACCCCCTGAAACAGCCGACCTACGTGGTCCGGCCTGGGGACAGATCCACCACGGTGGCATCCAAAAAAAAAAAAAAATCTAGGTCCACCACGGCGGACCCACTCCCTGAAATAGCCGACCTACGTGGTCCGGCCTGGGGACAGATCCACCACGGTGGCATCCAAAAAAAAAAAAATCTAGGTCGCCACAGTGACCACCCCTGGCTTGACCCAACCTCGTGGTTCGGCACGAGGGCAGAACCATACGGTGGTATCCAAAAAAAAAAAAGAAAAATATAATACAAACAAAGACGGATCGATCTTGAGCGACCGATCTACGACCATGTATCCCCCACCGAGCTGATTACTTCAATAATTATCGTATGAAATGGGGAGACTGAGCTGGACTCGTTCATTACTCGAATGAAAGCAAGTCATCAGGTCGATCACCGGACCTGCAGGTGGATCCCTAACTAGCAGGTGACGATAGGTGCGGGTGAATCTGAACCCAGGGTGGGACCATACATTTGTTTAAAATTATATGGTTTTTAAGTTTTTATTCCTATGACCCCAGCGCGGGGACGACCTAGCCAGGTGGGCCGACCTAGAGCGCGGATGAACAAACAAGCATATATCGCGAGCTACTTAAGAATTGTAAACATTGAACAAAAAAAAAAGAAGAACTGAACTGAAAATGAAATTACTATTACTGGATACCCGAAGTGGTGTTACAAAATCCCAGTTCGGTATGGCCGAGCTGGGCGATGTTCATTACATAAAAAAAGAAGGGAAAAAATTACAAGTACAAAAAAAAAAGGGAAGCAGTCCTGAGGCCCCTTGCCGCCATCGAGCTAGTTCTCCGGCAAGCCGTACTGAACCCTGAGCCGTTTGACCTCGTCCATAAGAAAGCCGACGTCCCACTCCGGATGCTTCTCAGTGATGTCCCCGATGACATCCTCGGCAGCAGAGACGAAGGTTAAGTTCAGCTCGGAGGTATGCTCGTCGGGCTTGTAGAATCGATCACTTCTAGCGAGGCGGTCGGCGGGTCGACGCCGCTCTTGCCTTTAGCTCGGTTGGAGGACTCGACCTCGCGAGAATGCACCCTCTTGGCGTCCTCCGGCTCAGCGCCTCCTTGGCCTTCATTGGGCCTCCTTGAGTTCGGATCGGGATTTGGCGCTGCTCCCTCGCCTCCACCGGTAGCGAGTCACACTCCTTGAGCTCCCTGCGGCTCGCCTTTGAAGCGGCTGGATTGCTTCGGCTCGAATGAGGTGGATCGAGCTCGGCTTGCGGTGGGCGGCGCCATGAGGTGTTGTCCGTGGCGTCCATCTTGGAGAGGTATTCTTCTGGTGAGGTCAGGACCTCTCCATGGCGAAGTGAGCATTCGCACCGAGATCGGTGGGGCGAGGAGCTCTGCGACTGATCGGCGGGTGGGCGGTAGAAATCGGGAGTGGCCGGGAGGGTCCTCACTCTCGGCGTGGCGGCCTCCTTGAACTCAGAAGTCCCAAGGTAGGCGAGTCACCCCTCGAGGTCCGAGGTCATCATACCGGGCTCGCTCTACCCGCACTTGTCATTAGCCCATTTCCGGCCGTCTTTGAGGTGGGCGCCTGGTGAGCTGCGATGAGTTGAGGTTGGAGGTCGGAGGTTGAGAGCCCGGCCCCTCAACTCGAGGCCTCTTTGCGACTGGGGCAGCGGACTGACGTCCCTTCATTGTTTGTTGAGATGAAGAGTGAGGCTGCGAGATCGGAGCTTGATTAGCATGAGAAAGCGGCGAGGTCGGAAATAAGCGGATGTAGGGCGATTCGAATATCACCTGAGGAAGAAGATCGCTGAGGGCGAGCCCGCGAGAGCCGCGAAAGGAACAAGTTCTCTTCGGTGAGTAAGGAACGGCAATCGCGATGCAAGATCTACCTCGCGGTAGCAGCTTGTTCAGCCCAGCCTTCTACCGGTCTAACCTCTTTGAAATTTGCAAAAGAAAACGAGTTGGCTCAGTTCGAAATAAAATAATGCCAAGATCGGAAGAATAATTACCGAGCTCGTGGTAGTTCACGGGAATGGCGACCTCCCCCTCCCAGTCATCCGGACTGACCAGGCACCCCTCCGCCCAGAACCAGCTCTGCTTCCAGGCCTTTACCGAGTCCGGAAGTTCGGTAATGAAAGCATCCCCGGAGTTCGGCCGGATTGAGCAGTAGTACCAGCCCGAGTACTGCCCATCCGACTTGAAGGAATACCAGTGGTTGAACTCCCATACCGTCAACTCGCTCGGCCGACGCACGTGCCACAACACCATCATCCCGAGGACGGTCCTCCACGTGTTGGGGGTGAGCTGGGTAGGCGCCACCCCCCAAGCACTGAGAAAGTGTTTCACCGCCCTGGGAAATGGTAGTCTTACCCTGGACTCGAGTAAGGCCTGGCTCACCGCCACGCGCCCTGCGGATGGGCAGTCAGCCCGCTCATTGGCCTCAGGCACCACGAACTTCACCCGAGGTGAGACCTGGTACTGGGAATGCAACGAGCCCAGCACCTCCTCGGTCACCACTGACGTGAACTGAGAGCATCCCCACGACCTCGACCGGTCGCGCTTGGCCAACTTCTTCTTCCTCCTTTTGAGGAACGTCGGCGGTAATGAGACCGGTTCGGAGGGGAAGGACGTGCCCACATCGGAGGCCGGCTCGGCGGACTCCCGAGGCACGGCGATGCAAGAACCTTTGCCTCTATGACCTCCTCGTGGGGGGAATTTTCTCGGTGCGGAGAGGGGAGGGCCCTGGAGATCGGTTTCCCATATCGTGTCGTATACTTCCTCTGAACCCAGCGACATTTCGAAAATTGGCTAAGTTTTGAGATCGAAATCTACGAACACGAGGCGATGCGAGCTCGGGGTCGACACGGTTCGAACTTGGTTTGAGATCGAGAGAAATTTTCACAAGTGTAGAGAGCGGAAAGGTGGGCGAAGAAATGAGGGGGTATATATAGGCAATGGCGGTGGAAGATGAGAAGACGTGACCTCCCCCAATCGTTGACCGACACGTGGTCCCGCCTCGAGCCCACGTGCCGCGCGCGTGCTAGCCCAGGCCGGTTAAGCGTCAACCCCAACCGAGGTCGGCATTCACGCTGGGGACAATTGTTGGCACCCTGATGACGTGGCACGAGCGCGTCCCAGGCCCTACGCCCAACACGGACCCTCGCTGACGTGTAGGAGTGCCAGGTCGGCCGGTGACGTGTCCATTGTCCCAGGTCGGATTGATACTGGGACTCACCCCACTAGGGAATCAGCAGAGTGTCCCAGTTCAGCTCGGCCGAGCCGCCTAATTCCACCTTGACCCAGGTCGGCAAACCCACGGAGGATTGTTCCCATTACGAAGGGACACTACGCTTATATATAGTTTACTCCTTCAGTTACTATCCCTCAGGTCCTGACACCCAACCCAATTGATAAGTGATTAGTTCTTACTGATTTCGACATCAACAACTTTACTTGGAAGAATAATAACTTTTGGTTATTATTAATTATTTTCTTTTTGGTGATTCGCACCCAAAATTTTCCTAAACATGCCCCAATCAAATTTTTCTCAAAAATACCCCCAAATCAAATAACAAAAAGCCCCTCTTGCAAAAAACAAAAAAAAAAAAAACCACCCCATCCCATTCCATTGCACCCCACACCCCTGTCCCATCTTCTTATACTTTTTCTTTACTACACCTCCAAACACACCCCAAAACTCACAACTCTCGACATTATCTTTCTCAAGTGTTTCTCTTCAAATTATAGCCGTACAATCACAATGGAGTATGAAAATGTGGTATTGTAGAGTAATATGAGTACTTTCTACCATTTATTTTTCTAGAAAGTGGCATTTCAAAAAATACTTTTCGAATTTTTTTCTCAAACTCCGTTTAGCCAATGTTGGCCAAACAATGCTAGATAGGTTCGGCCTGGTCAGCCGAACCCATTAGCCTTGTGCGGTCAATGTTGGCCAAACAGCGCACAGATTGTCTCTAACTTCGCGCAAATCGGTAAAAAAAATCATCATTCATATGCTATAACAACAACCAACTCTTAACTTCGAAAATTTACTAAAAAAAGACACAAAAATGGGAATATACTGGTTTGGAGTGTTGGTGTGGTAGGTAGGATTGTATATTGTCTTTTTTTTTTTTTTTAGGGAAAGGATGAAATAGCGAAATAGAAGGCTGTGTTTAGCAATTTGCCTTTTTTTTAATTAATTTTAAATAGTGGAGTGTGTTAAAGCAAAAATTGTTGTGTAAATAGTCCCAAGTTACTTGGAACGTTACTTGGAAATTGACTTTCTTATGTTCAATTCATGTTTCCTCATAAAAGGATTTTAGGGTAACATGTAAAATGTTTAGGACTTCACCACTAAAAATTAAACGTTCGAGAACTCATCCTCACAAGTCACAACATCTAACTCTAGTGATAATGTTAGGTCTTGTGAGAGTCTTATAGACATAAGCACCTGGGTGATTTTCTCACTCGTTTGGATTATCAAAATTTTGACCAATCTTTGGCCAGAGTCACGCAGGCATACGGTGTCAAATTTTTTCCAAATTCTTTGGAGTTTCATCTCGTCGTGATGAATCCAACAAAATTTTTAAATTTCAAAATGGAATCAGAGCAGGAGAAAATCACGGGTGTGCCATAATATCTTTACCGATCTGCCAGCTGTCTTTATAACTCTAGAGGCATATTTTCCATATATTTAGGGCTTGTTCTATACACAATCTTTTTCCACTAATTTCCATTAACTTTTTGACTTTTTCTCTCTTGTCATTTTCACCCATTTATACAATTACCTTATATTTTTTAATATATTTTTTTCATTTTTCAACCATATATCTAACACGTCGTTCAAGTAAATCAACAACATCTTCAATTGAACAAACCCTCACTCTTGCATATTTTCGCCTTCAACTTTCCGTTTTTCCCAAACTTTTGCATCGGGGTAATGGGCGACCGCTTGCCACCTTTTTTTTGCAAGTTCAAGTTCAAGTTCAATTTTCAATTTTTGCGATTAAATGCCGAAATAAAATTAAAATTTCCATTCACCATTCAATTAATTTGCTGTTGTCAAAATAAATTAATAAATCATTAAATGGAGATTTTAATTAATAATTAATAACCTACATTATTGGCAACAATATAATGGGTTAATTAAAGCATTGAGTTTTATGTTAGTCGAGTACAAAAATATTCCACTTCCGAGTACATAAATACCTAACATAATAATCTTATATCAATCAGCAATAAGTTTCTATCTAAGAATGCAGAAGCATATGCGATATTTATCACTTTAAAAAATAAATATGCCTCAAATATCTAGAAGTTGCAATAGGCTCTACTGAAATTTTATAATAAACTTCATCACGGAAGAATACGCCCAAATATTTCATATAAGTCAACTAATAAAAAAATTGAAAAATTGAAAACATATATATTTATATATTTCAGAATCTTCAACAGGTAAATTTTCTATGAAAATGCCAATTAAATTTATGAGTTTAGAAAATCACAAATGATTTGGGATGTGTTTTTCCCATTAAGCGAGAGAGAGAGAGAGGGAGAGACCGATGTAGTTGGATTTTAGGAGATGAAAATGAGCGTGATTTTAGGGATGGCAAATAAATTTTGAAAGAAATAGATAGTAGTTATTATGAGTAAAAGAATGAGTGGGAAATATGAAATAAATAAAATAATAATTTTTTAATTCTGAAAAATACAAATTTGAACTGAAACATATCATCGATTTATTTATAAATATAAATATAAATAATAATAATAAAATAAAATAAAATAAAATAAAATAATAATAATAATGACAAATTTTAAAACAAAATGAAAATTTTAAGATCTTAAGAATCACTCCAAGCTTTAACAAAGGAGGGAATAGTTACATGTACTCGATCGAGAATCCAGATCCATCAATTCGGAAAAAATCCTCGGCAACGATTAATTTGCAATTACAAATTCCTGGGGATTGGATTTAGCATCCGATATTTGTTTATACGGGCAGTGAATCGAAGCAGAGGTGGAGGCTGCTGTAGTTAGATCAACAATGGAAGCGTCGCAAGGCGGAGGATCGGAGAGAGACATTTCAAACTCTTCGTCATCTTCAACTCCTGTCTCTGCCGTCGCTACTTTCTGGAAAGGTAGAAGTTCTCACTTCTCGCTTTTCCTTTTTGCTCTCATTTTCTGAAATTCCATAGATTTCCCGCTATTGCTTCTTATAATCGCCCAGTCAATGTTTTAGAAATTGGAGTACTTATGATTTAATTCAGTGTGTTTAAGCATAATAAAAAATGGAAGCAATTTGCAAGTTGGTTCATTTGTAATCTTATAATTCTTATTTTATTTCTTTTACTACAAAGTAATGATATGAAAGCGTATTTGCCGTTGAACTAAATGAAGTAGCTTATTCGAATTAATTATGTATTACAAATGAAGGCTGTATTTATTCATCAAGGTTGTTTTTGGGTGTTTCCAATCCAGTGAGAATATTTGATTTACATTGTGCCTACCACGATTGATCATGGATCGGTTTCACTTGGCAAATAGATTTGGAGCTCCAATCTTGACAGTTTCTTGATGAGTCTACACTAAATTGAATTTTGAACCGAGTGATTGAACAGATGTGTAAGAGACACATCATCTAAGTCTAAATTTGCGGATGTGTAAAATGGCCCTCACATGTTGAATATAGTCCATGTGGAATATAATTTTTCTCTTCTAATAAGATGACTGGCAATATAGGTGATTTTACTACTAAACATGAATCGGTGAAGTCAAATAATAAACATATCTGTATATGTTTTTACAGATTTTGATTTAGAGAAAGAGCGTAGCATCCTGGATGAACAAGGGCTTAGGATCGCAGAAAATCAGGAGAACAGTCAGAAAAATCGCCGGAAGCTTGCAGAAAGCACTAGAGGTATTATTTCTTCTTTGCACTTATTCATTGTTCATCACACTGATCTGTCATAATTGCGAAAATCCATCATTCTCCTACACTCATATCACACTTACAGCTTCATAACTTCTAAGAAATTATGAGTCCATTTATCTGTGGTGACCATGAAACTAATCATGCCGGATGCTTTGATATTTTTCTGCTAACAGACTTTAAGAAGGCTACAAGTGAAGAAAAACTGAGTCTGTTCAATTCATTACTTAGAGGTTACCAAGAAGAGGTTGACAATCTTACCAAGCGAGCAAAATTTGGAGAAAATGCTTTTCTTAACATTTACCAGAAACTTTATGAGGCTCCAGATCCGTACCCTGCTCTTGCTTCAATTGCAGTAAGTACAACCTCTGCTTATTTTTTATTTTTCTATTTTTTCCCCTTTCAAGAGTACTTTGGTATGTAATATACCATTATCTTAGATGAAATTGTATTTTGAAAATTCGAAGCACAATTTCATCATGCTCACAGCTGCCCCATAGCCTGTAGCTCAAATTTGAGGTTCTCATAGGCCTCCTAAATTTACCAGTTGCATGTTAGCATTCATCTTTTACATATTATGGTTATGTAAGTTTTATCGATCTCATTTGAATTCAATTCGAATGTGAAATAGAGAGAGAAATTGTGGAAATAAGTGGTGGAGATTTGTGTAGTACATGTGGGTCCTATGAGATATGTGGATGTGATATGTTTGACTAAATTCAAATTCGAATGTAAATAACATGGTATTGATGAAGGTACGAGCTTAACAATACTACCTGTGCATATATGAAGCACGGACATACGAATGGGGCCTAAATTTCAGTGTCCATATACTGATACAAGCATTGAATGGAATTTGGTATTGACATACTGTCAAAATCTCAAATTAATGCTGGAATACCCAAGCAGAATACGGAACAAATAAATAATTAATGAATAAGTGCAAACTATATGTATATGTATATGGAGAATGCCAAAATTTATATTTCCTTGCGTTGAAAGCTTATGTATTTGGTGAAATGGTTGTTTTTCTTTCATACCCATTATATTCATGAATATGCGATAAATATACACTAGTTACGAGGTAGGTTTGTCTCATTTGTGTTCAGGAGAAGGATTCCAAATTGTCTGAACTAGAGTCTGAGAACCGAAAGATGAAGGTTGAGCTTGAGGAATTCCATGCAGAGGCTGCTCATCTGAAAAATCAACAGGCAACAATAAGACGACTTGAAGAGCGGACCCGGCAGTTGGAACAACAGGTGATTATCTACATGAGCCATTGATCATATTCTCTTTGACTTTTGCTTTTAGCAGCTATACTTCTTGGTGTGTATGTCTGCTTCAATTAGCTGAACATGCTAGCTTGATTGAAGTCATTTCTTTTTCCATTTGAAGTTCTTAGACAAAGTAAATCATGACATTAATGATAACTTAACGGTTGTTTAAGAATGTAATGATAGAACAAATTTGGCAGGCTTTAAATCAGCCTTGCTTTGAAAATAGAGTCAGTGAAATTAAATTGGTATTTCTATGTTTCTAGTAACTGTAGAATCGCAAGAGCAATGGAATCTTAATTCACTCCTTTTTGCCAAGGATTCTTAGCCCTCATAACGAAATGAAAACCAGCGTAATGACAAGACTTAACATAGAAAAATAATTAGTATAACTTTATTGAAGAAAGAGTTCACAGTTTCAGGCTCAAGTAACCCATGTGATTGGCACATCATAGGGCTTGTTCTTTCCACAGTAAATTTGCACGCACGCAATTCCGTATAACCTCATACTCATTTTCAACCACACACACATCTCCCAAAATAATATCAACCACACATTTTTACACGGAATACCGTGCACATCAACTTAATACCCAATCAAACATACCCATAATCAACTCTTCGAACAAAATTAGCTAATGAATGATCCAAAGAATTCTCCAGGCAAACCAAAAGCCGGCATCCTGCATGCCACTCCAGAGGATGACCATGGTGAATCTTTGGTGGTAAGATGTGCTATAGATCATCATTTTAAAGTTATGTCCACTTTTGCAATCATTTACTATTTTTCTATCTTATATTTCAAAGGACAGTACTTTTATTATTATTATTTTTTATTTTCTGCTCACTATCATGGACTTTCACTTCGGAATTCCAAGTCTGCAAATATCTTGCTTTTACTATATGTAAATGTAAATGAGTGACACTAGCTACCATAAAATTTTAATTGCTCTTTTTTGGTGTGTTTTTGTTTGATATAATTAAGATGGAGGAGAAAGTGAAAGAAATCTTGGAGATTAAGCAACGCAATTTGGCAGAGGAGAACCAGAAAACAATGGACGTTCTAAAAGAAAGGTATTTACTTCCTGGTGAATTGGTCAGGAATTTGCAATTACTTCATTTTTTTTTTTTTGCACGTCTCATGCCCACAATGCCATGTACCTGACAGCCCCCCTATCACTAAAACAGCGAGGAGGAACTGAGAATTAGGTCATGATCATGCTATTTTAGAAAATAATGCAAAAATGGTAGCTTTTGGGGGTTATCTCCACAGTCGGCATCAGCTCATGTTGACATGCATGATATCGTTAATTATTTCCTTACTACGCGAATCACATTCCATTGTGCTTGTATTTATGCAGGGAGCGGATGTTGCAAGATCAATTGCGCCAAGCTCAAGAAAGTGTTTCAGCCATGCAAAAATTACATGAAAATGCCCAAAACCAGTTGTTTGAGCTTCGTGCCCAATCAGGTCATAACACTATCTGATTGCTCTACACATTACAGCCATGAAAATATGTAAAATGTCAGCATTTACTTCATATAAGCTGTTGTATGTTGTTGGCATGAAATTTGCATAACCCTTCTGATTCTATATTCGCAGAGGAGGAGAGAGCAACAAAGCAATCAGAGGTGAATCTTCTGATGGATGAAGTTGAGCGTGCTCAAACTCTTCTTCTAAGTCTTGAGAGGGAGAAGGTTTGTCAACATTTTTATGTTCATGTAGAAGAGTATCATTCACGAAGAGTAATTCTGATAAGATTTGTAGCTTTTAGCTATTCTTTAGTGGTATAAAACTTACAAATATCTGGGGGTGAAAGCTTTAGTTGGTTTTCATGGTTTGCTAGCTCTATGACCATGAGAGAGAGAGAGAGAGAGAGAGAGAGAAAGGGTCGAAGTTCTGGGGTATGTGTTTGGACCTGCAATTGGGTTATCTTCTATAAGGTTGAGTTGTCACGTGTTGTACTATTTGTGAAGAATTAAAAGTTCGACAGTTTGGAGATAGATGTGCTATCATACCTTATTTCCATGCGATAGTTCTTTTTCCATAAAAAAAAAAAAAAGGAACCCAAAAAAAACGAGAAAAATGAAACAATACTGGCTGTATTACTTCCCTCCCCCACCTCCCCCCCGAATTTGCTGCTGTTAATCCAAGTAAAAGTTTCCTGGTTCCTTCCTTGAACAAATTGTTTAAGCAATGTGTCATTTCTTCGACAGGCAAATTGAAAGCTTTTTTGGTGTATTCTAGCACTATCTTCAACCACACATTTCGTAGGTTTGGCAATTTTTAATATTTTTATTTCTCACTTCTCAGCCACACCAAAAATCATTTTTGCAAGTCTCCCTTAAATAAACATGACTTTTTTACCTAGCTTTGTTACCCATTGTGAAGCAGCAGTTTGCCCCACTTGGTGTTTAAGTGCTGTCTGCGACACATTTATTAAAGACTTACATTTAGCCATCTAAAATCCTAAACCTCATTCCAAGGTTCGAGTTAATAAAATTTCCCGTCAATTGATTCTTGGAAGTGCTCAGTGATGTTTGCGTTCTTGCTCTTCAAGATGGCAGGAAGAAACTTGGAAACTGTTGTTGCTCTAGTCCAGCTGGTTGGACCATGTCCGTGAAAGCCATTCTATGTTTTCTTTTATCTGACCGAAATTGATTTTGAACATGAGATTTCAGCACATTAGCTATTTGAGATTGTGGGTGCACTTCCAAGACGATGGGCTGACCTAATTCTTATGAAATGGTCATTTCGAAGCGATGGAAAGACAAAAAAAGAATTGTGGAAACTAATCGTGATGGCAGCAGCTTGGGCATTGTGGAACGAGCGAAATAAAAGGATTTTCGACAATTTGGAGCGATCCGTTGATGATATTTGGGATAGCATTTTGTTTTCTGCAGGGCTTTGGGCTAGAGCAGCAGGGATCTTTGGTGAAATAGACAACTTCTTATTTCGTCTAGACCCTTTTAGTCATCTTTGTACTATAGGATTGAGTAGCGCATAGGCGCTCATGTTTGGGTGTTGATTGATTGTTGTTGCTTCGGCTTGTGTTGGTGGATGACTTATCCACTTTCTTTTTGTAATCGTTTTATTTTTATAATAAAATTCTCCTGTTTATTATCAAAAAAAAAAATTTCAGCACATTAGCTAGTTCTGAATTCTTTGACATGGGTCTTGCTTTGGGTGCAGTTGGATAGTGTTAGGCTGTTAGCATATTATTTGATTTACTTGTCTAAGTAAAGTCCTTCTTGCCTGTGAAGAACATTTTTGTTGCCTTTTACTATGAATAATGTGGTTTCCCTTGTAATATGAGAATATAATTGGTGATTGTTTTGAATATGTGGTTAAGATTAAAGTTTGACTTTGATGAGTACAAGAACGAGAACTGACAAAGAACAAATGCCGAATTCTTGAGAATGATTGTCCCACTAATTTGTGACCATGAAGTTCTTTTATCTTCTTGTTCAGTTTATGTTTTCAGAGCTTAGCATTGATCCTTCGCGAGAATGTGTGGTTGAAAAGTGTTGAGTACCACATTTTGGTTGAAAATAGAGTTTTGGAGACAGAGAATTTTGACTTTGACAAGTAGAAGAATGACAATGAAAAAAAATAAATAAATAAATCCTGAATTCTTGAGAATGACTGTGCCACTAATTTGTGACCATAAGGTTAGTTTATGTTCTTGTTCATTTTACAATTTCGTAGCTTAGAATTGATCTTTTATGAGAATGTGTAGTTAAAATGTGTTGACTACCACATTTTGGTTGAAAATGAGTATGGAGATAGAGTGTGTTACAATCTACAAACAATCTCTATATGCATGCATTTTTCTGTTTCATCATGCATCAGAATTGCCCACTATCACCAAATTGTGCTCCTCTTTCTGTTGGGACCAATTTTTTATGATGGTAGATGCTCACAGAAGTTCACAAGTTTAAACTCCCCGAAAGAACGAAATTTTCATAATTTCAGAATTAAATGCTTCTCGTATAGATTGATTTTAACTCAATCTTTTGGAGTGTTCCGTTCGAATTTATTTGTAAGCTTTAAATTAACATAAGCAGTTGATCAGTTCTTGTTGCTTTTATACGCAGGGTCTTTTGCGCTCCCAATTACAATCAGTGAATGAAGAGAATGGACATAAAAGGTGCGCCTCTCTGGATTTAGCATGTGGAAATTATTTTCTACTCATTTCCCAATTCTATATCTTCTTCAGGCTGATAATGTAAATTCGATTTTTTTGTTGTAAACTATTGGGAAGAAGCTAATAATTAGTACATAACCAAAACAAAAGTGCTGAATTTCTTTACTGGGGACAAACTTAGGTGTCGTAAATGTTCAAGTCTTTTTCTTGATTCAGAGCCTGAAATATTCCCTGTCTACCGAAGGTCAATTATGCTGAGTAGGGATGGCATAAATGAGTGTTTTCTGTGTAGATGCAATTTCAAATTTATTCAGTGTCATGTTGGCAACCTTCAGTTAAATCAGTTGCTTAAGATTTAAATTGGCTTCATCATTCTTTGTTTAAGATCAGAAGCTGCAGAGCAATCGTTGTTTTGGGATACTCAGAGTTGGTAAGACTCTAGAGCATGCCCTTGGAGCAGAAAGCATAATTTACTGAAGTTCAGAGATGTGTTCTAAAAAATTGTAGCCTCTTTCCAATCAGACTTTTATGTAGACATACTACATAGATAAACAAATCCGCGGGACAATGGTTTTTTATTTCAATTTGAAGCATTTTTTTTCTCAATTTTAATTTCCAAGCTCACACAACAGGGTGGTGGTTAAACTTTGAAATTGTACGGGTCACTTTATGTACCCAAAAAGCGAACCTTATCAAACCATATTGTTTAATATTGGGATTTTGGTGCAAATAGTCCCAAAAAACTAGCCATATTGCAGATTTAGTCCCAAATAATAAAAGGTAGCGCAAATGGTCCCAAAAAAAAACTTTGGTGCGCAAATGGTCCATTTGGATGGAATCCGTCCGTTTAACCGTTAGTCAAAGTCAACTGCTGAACACTTTGGTGCACATTTGGTCCATTTCATTTGAAATAAATTGCACAAAAGGTCCTAACTTTAGATATTGTTACAATCAAGTTCAAAAATTTGAAAAATGTATACTTTAGTCCCAAATTTAGTTAAATTGTATAATCTTTTGTATTTTATTTTTTCTATGGGTGCTTATTTGGTTCGTAATTAATTTTATTGAATTAAAATTAGTCCCAAATTTAGTTAAATTGTATAATGATTTATAATAAATATAATTATTGTACCTATATAAAATTATTATTACGAATATAAAATTATTATATTTATTATTAGCTATTGGTTAAAATCAAAATGTGCGCATCTCTAATGCTAAAGAAAATTTTCGAAAGTTGTGATACTATATTAATACAAACAAATGCTAACTGTGTTGAAATTTTTTGATAAAAACCATTTAATCAATATCAAATTAATTCAATAAAATTAATTACGGACCAAATAAGCACCCATATTTATTAATACGAACAAATGCTACGAAAATATGGGTGCTTATTTGGTCCGTAATTAATTTTATTGAATTAATTTGATATTGATTAAATGGTTTTTATCAAAAAATTTCAACACAGTAGCATTTGTTTGTATTAATATAGTATCACAACTTTCGAAAATTTTCTTTAGCATTAGAGATGCGCACATTTTGATTTTAACCAATAGCTAATAATAAATATAATAATTTTATATTCGTAATAATAATTTTATATAGGTACAATAATTATATTTATTATAAATCATTATACAATTTAACTAAATTTGGGACTAATTTTAATTCAATAAAATTAATTACGAACCAAATAAGCACCCATAGAAAAAATAAAATACAAAAGATTATACAATTTAACTAAATTTGGGACTAAAGTATACATTTTTCAAACTTTTGGACTTGATTGTAACAATATCTAAAGTTATGACCTTTTGTGCAATTTATTTCAAATGAAATGGACCAAATGCGCACCAAAGTTTCCAGCAGTTGACTTTGACTAACGGTTAAACGGACGGATTCCATCCAAATGGACCATTTACGCACCAAAGTTTTTTTTCTGGACCATTTGCGCTACCTTTTATTATTTGGGACTAAATCTGCAATATGACTAGTTTTTTGGGACTATTTGCGCCAAAATCCCTTTAATATTTAATGGGGGTATTATAAAATATATCACTTTAATGTTTTTTTATTAGATTTTTTAGTTGGATTTGTGTTCCTTATTTAGCGATTTGAAGCTATATTGGTATTAGCTCATGTGCTTTGCTGAAAATTTAGTCTCTTTTGCTACAGTGATGGCCTGGATTCAAATACCATCCTTGAGAATTCCCTGAATGCGAAGGAAAAGATGATATCTGAATTGAATGTGGAACTTCATAACATAGAAACCACCTTATTGAATGAGCGGGAATCTCATATGAATGAGATGAAGAAGTTTAAAGCTACGCTCATTGAGAAGGTACTTTCTCACATTTTCCAGAATGAAGGCACAAGTATTCTTGCAGGGCCTATGAAATAGCATTCCTTATTATTTTTTCCCTAATAAATTATTTCCCAATCAGCATATTTTCTATATATTTTGTCTCTAATGTTATTGTACACAGAGCTCTGTCTTAAAGATAAACTTCACATCACAATTGATAAATCAGCTCCATTTAATCAAGAAAATATTCTTAAAGGAATTACAACACTTAAGATGCTGAACTGGTCTACAAAAAGTACTAGAGAATGCCTTTGACACTCCACTTGGCAACCTTGGAAAAAAGTAAATAACAGAAAGTAAAATAAATTGAATGTATAAATAATGAAAACACCCAGTTCAATCAGATAGTATTAGAAAATTATTTGACTTGCTTCATGATAGTACGCTAAAGTGGGATTCTAATTCCCAATTCGAGGGAAAAAAATCCATATTAAAATTCATTTGGGGCAAGCTTCAGAAAGGTATGTAGCCAAAACGTATTACACAAAAATGTTGCAATGGATTATGGCTTTGTACTGGAAGACTCTGAAATGAAATCTAATCTGCCAAGTTGCTTCTTGGAGGCTGTGAATTCTGAGAAGTACCGATGAGCAGCACTTCTACAAGTATTTGGAGTTTTAAGGGCATGATAGTTTTGGAGACGAACGCTGAAAGATTGCTATCTGGAAGGACTTGAAAGGGACCTCTTAAGATTCTTCTGTACTCCACAAGATCCTAATAGACTGATTTAAGACTTTGTGGTGTATCAGAATTCGAAAGCATCAGTCCCAAGTCATTGTTATGAGTTTAAATGCCCTTGATTCTTAAAGCAAAATAATTCTTAGATAATAAAATTCAAGCACCTCTACTGACATGGGACATATTTTTCCATCTAAACATCACGATGTTCTCTTTTAACATGTGCTCCATCTTGGAAAAAATGGTCTAATTTTTTAATTTACTTTTTAAGTATTATATTAAAGTGAAGAATGATTTACAGATGAGAGTTCTTGAGATTGGAACTGTTGAATCACGTTCACATATTGAAGAAGTGGAAAATGATCCTTCATTGATTATGAACATTGTTCATAATCAGAAGAATTGGTGGCTAGCTTTGAGACAGTCGACACTTTCCGGATTTTATCCACATCCAAAGCTTTGGCTTTTCAACCTTAAAATCAAGCTATGTAGTCCAAGTTTGGTCTTGTCTTTTAGGAAATTTTGAACTTTTGGCATCACTTATAGTGCTTTTATCTATGACACCACAAGTTAGAGGTCGGGCTGTCTGTTCTTATTCAGAGTACTGCTTATCTTAATAACTCACTCTTCTTATCCCTTTTTTTCTATTTTCTCACGTTCGTGGAGTCAATTAGAGCTTGTTTGGTGCAACTTGTTTAAAAAATAATTTTCAGCCACTTATTTCATTGATTTGACAACTCTGTCACTTCTGCTACAACTCAACCATGCCTCTTGCTGTGGGAGGCCTGAACGAAGTAATTATGATGTGGGAAGTATTGTACCCATTAAAATAAAATTTTGACACAAATAGGTCTACTGCTGCACTGCTTCCATGTAACATTTGGGTTTTATTGAGGCTTTGACCTCACGGACTGAGACAATGAGAATGCTCTACAAGTTACATGCTTTACAAAAATAAAAAAATAAAAAAAATAAAGACCTAAGTGCTTTGTTTTTATGTTTTTGGAGCAATCTGTTGTTTTTTGGCAAACCCCTCTCTCCCTCCCACCATGTACTGCATGTGCTACTCCTGCTCAACCTTAGAACCCTGTTTGAGACAATTATGTGCAGCATGAGTCCTTTTACGTAGGTATCTGTGCCCGAGTCGTATGTTTTATAAACCTAGTTCTACTTTTCTTAGGAGTCCATTATTTTCAAACTAATACACTGGCTTTCGTAATTGGCTTAGAAGTTCATCAGATTCAAGCTAATATGATCTTCTTGGTTGTCTCTTTTAGCTAGATAGTAGCTTAGGAAAAAAATTACGTTCTATTCTTTCTTCTATATGTTCAATGTCATTTTGACTTGTTTTGAATATGAGTTTGCTAATAAGTAATAATTACCATTCCTCTGAAACAGTTGTAGCACTCTTCCTCTGAATGTTTGGGTTTACTCTATGATATCAACTCAGTTCGATTCATTATTTAGGTCAATCTTAGTATTTGGTGGATTTCTATCCCTCGTATTACTTAATTGTTTGTAATTGTACAGGAAGCTGAGCTTGAAGAGATGAAGAAAGAGCTTCAGGAAAGGCCAACAGAAAAATTAGTGGATGATTTGCGCAAGAAAGTAAAAATTTTGCAGGTTGTGAAACTTTTACCAGTACCAGTAAAAATTTGCAGGTTTCTAGCGGATTTAATTCATGTTAATTTAATGTAGAAAAAAATGAATAAATAAATGTAATTTGATGTGGATCTTTTATATTTACATGCTTTACATTTGACTGCAAACAATAAGATCTATAGCAAGTTATAAATCTGTTTATCCGAGACTTATAGATTTTAGAGCTGGTTGGGGGGTGGGTGTTATATATCTGTTGTCTTCTCATCTATTTTCTTGAGTTGACTTACTAAGTTCCTTGGGCACAAGAGAACAGATTTCTCAGCTTCCTAGTCGTAGTTTTTTACATCATTCAGTTAGAATCATAATGTTACTTGTCCCTGCACATGCATTGGATGTGACTCTTGAATCTGCAATCAGTATAGATCTTCTATGCACGTAAACATTGGATGTCTAAGAAGATAACTTCAGAGAAAGCGTATCACCATTGGATTAGCTTGTTCCCTTTTATCACTATGTTACTCCAATTGCAGACTTTGGTCCTTCTAGAAGATCCTCAAAAGTTCTGTTCTTTTGATGCACAAGTAGATTTCAGCTGCAAAAGGACTAGAAATTGAACAGAGTGATCTTATTCCTTGTTCAGACGCTTATATCTAATTGGAATCGTATATTTTTGTTTATAATGGCCTCCCCTTAATGATTCCCCGGAAAGTTCAAGTAAATTGTCGATAATATACCAGTTTAACTTTTCATGTTTATAGGCAGTGGGCTATAATTCAATTGAGGCTGAAGATTGGGAAGTAGCTACGAGTGGGGAAGAGATGAGCAAACTAGAGACGTTACTTCTTGATAAGAACCGAAAAATGGAGCATGAATTGACACAATTGAAGGTATGATATCCTGCAACGGTATTTGCCACAAGTTTAGTATTAATATGTTTTGAATTACTAGATTCAGAGAAGTAATTGCAAACAAGAAGTTTAGAGGATGATTAGATTATAGATTGATTTTGTAGTTTTGAATTGTCATGTTTGTAGTAATTATTTGAGTATTTGATGGTGAAAAATGTTTTTCTGCATCCTTCAGGTCAAACTTTCCGAAAAGACATCTCATCTAGAAGCAGCTGAAGTCAGGATAGGAGAACTAACTGCAAAGATCAGTGAACAACAGAAGCTAATACAGAAGCTTGAAGATGATATACAAAAGGTTGGCTCGATTTTCTTTGTCCTTTTTCCTTTCTCATTTCATCAGATGGCCACTACTAAGTAGTAACCTTGATAGAATAGGTGCATATGGGTATCTTGGCAATTAACCTCAGGTTTTAACCCTCAACACGAACTAATAAAATAATTTAAAGAAAATTAAAAGCGGTGAGTGAGATGTTAACCATCTTGAAAATGCATAATAAAATTATTTGATAAGATCAAGTCTAACTCGCTTAACTATAAAGAGGTTTGAGAGTGTTACAGGTATAAATCACTTGAAATCTTGCCTTCCACATGGTTGAACTGGTCACGTACAAAATTGTAGCTGCTTGCCGTAACTAGAGAAATCCTAAAGCTTCCAGGTGAATGCTACCATTAGGATCTTTAAAATATTAACACCTACGAAATTGTAGCCAATGGCCATAACGATAAAAATCCTAACGGCTTTCAGGTGATACCGTTTGGATCTCTTGAAGATTAATAAGCTTATCAGATTGTCCTATTTCGGTACCACTGTCACTTCCTTTCCATTCTTTTTCCGTGTCCTCTACTTGCGCTTTTGCTTCCCACTTTCCCTTTCATATAACGGCAGAAATATGGAAACAAATAATAAGAAAGAAATAAAATAAATAAAAGGGTGAAATTACTTGCCATAGGAGGATGTTCTATAGCTCTTGTAGTGTAGGAGGCTTCTTTGCTATAAATAGGCAGCCAAAAATGTTTCTACAAAAATAAATGCCTGGAAAGGGAAAGAAGTTTGAGAACTCACAAACTGGGTACTCAGGCATTTTCTGTTCCCGGAATTCTGTGGCTTTAGCACCTCTAGACTAAAAAGAATTCAAAAAAAAAAAAAAAAAAAAGAAAGAAGAAGTCAAAATCCAGAGTAAGCGTATAAACAATTTGAAGTGTAGAAAACAAATGAAAGAGCAATGAAGTAAGAAAAGGGAAATTATTCCTGGAGTAGGCAAGGACTCTAGACTATTCCTGAAGTAGGCCCATGAGAATCCTAGTTTTTAATGGTTTTGTAATAGGTTTAGTAATAGCTACTGTGGCAGTGGGTGCCTGCCGCAAAAGCTTTGGGGTAGGCGTGTGTCACCATAAACTGCCTCACAATTGGTGTGTTGAGGGATTTTTGTTCAGCTTGCTCTGAGGCAGGCCTCAATCAATGTTTTAAACAATGGTTGTAGCATTGCCACCTGCCAGAAGAGGGTTCTCTCCAGTCTTCACATACAGATCAGAACCAACTTCAAAACTGGTTGCACATTACTCCACGAATAATTGTTTTAATTTTATGACTCATCATACAGGGTTATAGTTCCAAAGATAAGAAGGGCACCCTCTTTGATGATTGGGACCTGTCGGAGTCTGGAGGCTCAGACCAACCTGAGGTTAGTTGGTGTCTTTTTTTGGTTCCTTAGCCGTATGCCTATCTCCAAATAATTTAATCCGGCATCCTTTATAAGTATTACTAGATTTTGTTGCTAGTAACTGGCATCCTTTTCACTGAAACAGTTTCTTCTAAGTGTCCATGGTGGGCACATCTAGAGCATGTTTGCTATTTCTTTTTAAACTAGAAACTACTTGTGAACCTAGCATTTCTTTAAACTGCCTTTTTTTTTTGGCTGCTTTCGGGTTACGATTTACATGCACCACTCTTTTACCTAATATCTAAACACCCACCAGATGCATCTGTTTATGAACTAGACATGCCATAAGGAAGCTTTTTCTTGAACGAGCATATGTATTTGGTGCTGAAGTGGATGCCACTATCTAGTTGTGTTTAATTGTGAATCACATCTAGCAGCATCATTTCTCGTCCATTAGCATGCAATTACTTCACCACACCCCACCTCCCTGCTCTCTCTCTCTCTCTCTCTCTCTCTCTGAACTCTATGAGAAACAGAATGCAGAACAAAAACATGGTGCCTCAGATCAAGATCAGAGCTCGATGCTTAAAGTGATATGCAATCAACGAGATCGTTTCCGGGCACGTTTGCGGGAGACTGAAGAGGTTTGCTCCTCCACCCCCACCCACAACCCCACCAACCCCAAATAGCACCCAGCAGATAATTGCAGTTAACTCACTCTCATGCCCCTTGTTTTATTTGTTTATCTATGAACATCAAAATAATGACAGGAAATAAGACAGCTGAAGGAGAAGATTGGAGTGCTGATGTCTGAACTTGAGAAAACGAAAGCAGACAATGTCAAACTCTACGGAAAAATTCGTTATGTTCAGGATTACAATTCTGAGAAAGTAATCTCTAGAGGATCAAAGAAGGTGCCTAGTTAAACTCTGCTCTACAAATAACACCTTTAGATTTATTTTAACAAGAATGCCTTGTTCTTTTCAGTTGGCAGAGGACTTGGAAAGTGGTTTTGGATCTGATGTCGAATCCAAGTATAAGAAAATATACGAGGATGATATTAATCCCTTTGCAGCATTTTCCAAGAAGGTGGCAGATATTTCTTGCTGATCTCTTACTTTTCCAAGATTTGATTTTCGTTTTCTTTCAATTATCTGCTTTTAACACATGATTTCATTGACTTGATTTTCGATTTTATTTTCTTGATATTTGAGTTTCAATTAGGTTTTTGGTGCTTTCAAGTTTCAACAATCCTCTTTTAATTTTGAACATTGGGACATAATCATTTTAAATTGCATAGGTTGTTTCGAAAGAATATGTCAGCATATTATACGTGCTTAGTTATGATGCTTCCAATATTGGGTGCTTGCAACTCCAAGTTTTACTTCTTGCTTTCGACCTGTTCACTTAGCTTCATTGCAAAAGTTGAATTACGTAGATTATTATTTGCGCTTTAGTTGCCTCCTTTTTAGTGTCATGAACTCTAATTCCACCGGTCCTTTTGAATATCTGATTGTTAGGAAAGAGATCAAAGGTACAAGGAACTGGGATTGAGGGATAAAATCACCCTTAGCAGTGGACGATTTCTTCTTGGTAACAAGTATGCTTTGAAAAGTCTCTGGCCTTATTTTATTATGATTGTCCTTAATCTATTCTGGTTGCCTACATTTGGCACAACTCTCATGCCTCAGTTGACGCAGTGCATCATCTGACAATTTGTTTCACGCAGGTATGCTAGAACCTTTGCATTTTCTATACCATTGGGTTTGCACGTTTTAGTGTTCACCTGCCTCTACAGGATGTCAGCTCTAAGCTACCTCAGGTATATTGAATTACTCTTTCTATGTATTCTCTCTCGAGTTGTTGTTTCAACCAATTTGTACATCTAGGTATAGAACTTTGATAGAGGGCTGGACTCCACTAATACATTTATAAGTCACGACCCTCTATTAGAGGTTGTACACTTAATTATACAAATTGGTTGTACACTTAGCATTATTCCCTCTCTCTCTCTCTCTCTCCGTGGAGCGACTCTCATTAACTAATATGTGTTTTTGAAGCAATGGTCCCGAGGAAATCCTTCTTGGAGATAAAGCCGCCAATCTTCCACATCAATAGTTGCCATTCCATAATTTCTTCAAATCGGAAACTCACTTCAAGACCTTTTGTTAACTTATGTAAGCGTTTGTACTCGACTACATATGGAGCATTGGGTTGAAACAATCGATATATCGGATTGTACAATGTAAATATGATATAAAAATGATAAATTTACTTGCTTTCAGAGGCTAGTAATGAGGAGACTGGGTGATGACTCGGATAATTTTTCTTTTTTCTTTTTTTTTTTTAATTTTTTAATTTTTTAAATATATTGTTCTGGACTTGAAGATACAATACGAGGCCAAGGGCCTTTTATCAGCGCAAGTTGGATTGGGCGTATACTCATTTCATTGAAAAAGTGGTGTCCTCGTTCACATTTGAAAAGCGAACAAGGAATGCAATGATTGGAAATGAGTGGTGGAGAAAAAGTGTATTACTTGTGGCTTCCACCCAATATGCGAATGAGATTGTTTTCAACCCATTCACTTTTAAATGTGAATGCATTGGTAAACAGTCAAAATGACAATTGTAGTGAATATTGAAGTTGTATTTGTTGTGATGGGTAAATTTAAATTTCATATTTAGTGAATGTCTGGCTAATGGTTACTAGTCTTATTTAGGGTCATAGCTCAAAACCCCACGGCTTTATTACTGCCAGATAATTAGAAAACAGACAATGTGAATAGATGCCCCTGTTTGGCTAAAAATTAATAATCTGTTCAAAGTTAAACAGTAATTTGCTTGTCTTCAGTATTTTTCTCAATATTTGTTGGGACAAAAGATTATAAGCGTTGTTGGCAATGTTTTTCTCAATACTTGAAGAGAGAGTTGTTAGTTGTTACTGATAATAGTAAAGATGACCTGATGATGCTTTCACAGTTAAATTCCTGTGAACGTTGTCTCAAAAGACGATCACTTGAGAAAGGATATCTGTTCTTTTTATATGGTAGGTATTTGGACATGTTACAACAGAAAATAATGAAATTATTATTATTATTACTCCCTCTGTCCCACTAAGATAGGCACCCACTATTTTTCACACATATTAAGAAAACATCTTAAATGTTCTTGGAATTATAAGATATTCATATATTCTTCCAATTTTACCCCTATATTGAATGGTCAAAAAGTAGTGTGAACATATTTAAATATCTTGGGAGATGAAATATCTATCTTGATATTTAGTATTCCAATTATCTTAAATAGGGGTATTTTAGTACATGGAAAATAAATTATACATTCAATAAGGAAATTGGACTATAATTTGGGACGGACAAAATAGGAATATTTCCCTATCTTAGTGGGACGGAGGGAGTATTATTATTATTATTATTATTATTATTTCACCTAATGTTCCTTGACAGTTGTGTGGGTGTTTGTGTGTGTATATATATATATATATATATATATATATATATATATATATATTCCCCATACTTTGGCGTACTCTTATAAATTTAAATTTGATTAAATAAATTACATCAATAATTTTCATAGAGCTCACTTGTATTATTAATCTTTTGTCATTCAACTATACCCATTCTCTCTTTTCTTACTCCTAAGAATATATTTTTATAAGTTTACAAACACTCATGATTAATTATTACTATCTCTCACTCTATTGACTTTAAATGATCAAGGCTCTAGATCAAAGATACATTTATAATACCACTTTTAAAATTTAGTGCCTGTTAGCATAGTAAATTTAATTTATTTAATTTATTTTTTTCAAAATTTAAATTTGGTCAAACGAATCACTTCCAACTCCATTAATTTTCTCTCTTCTTATTCATAAAAATATATTTTAATTTATATGCTAACATACTCTTAATTGAATATTTTTCCACAGTTGTTTGGTTTTCCTATGAACAAACCAACAAAAATTGGTCAAACAATCATATTTCTAACTCGGTTTCTTATATACGCGTGCAAATTACATACATTGATAGTTTGATACATACATACGACAAAAAGATCCCTTGCCCACGCTGTGGGCAGGGGCTGCCCATGCCGACATGGCTTGATGTCGGGCTGCCCATGTTAGCGCCACGTGGGCGTCGGCATGGTTTCGCTGTGGGCCGAGGAGCCGCAGCCCATACATATGAGTGGAGTAATGCTCTTTCCTCTGGGATGAGAAACCATGCCTTTTGACGTGATACCGCTTGGATCTATGGACCGACTTACGAATTGTGTGGGCCGGTCCGTGGGTCTGAAACTGTGATCCATCTTGATGGGCAAGGGATTAACTAGCCAACTGGGACTCAACTTTTCTAATCACGCCTGCACAGAATTCCTCCGTGAGATAAAAATGTTAGGTGATTGTCTGTTTTCACCAAAACTTAAAATCATAAAATTTCTATAAAATATGCAAAATTTCTTAAAACTCTCCGTGTAACAAAAATAATATTGTTTTAACAAAAACAATATTTAAGAAATTTTGTTTTAACAAAAATAATTGTCGGTCTTAGGAGTGCGGGCGGATCTGTGTACAAAACCCGCGATCTGTCGCGGGTCGACGTGGGTCGGTGTAGACCCGACCGTGACCGCTAACTTTAAGTCCGAGCCCAAATGCGAACTAAGGAGCTCCCTAAAACGCTCACGGTATCTGGATTTTGGCGTCTCTCCCACTCCGCCCTCCACTCTGAAGAAAACTCTCTGTAGCTCTCAAGAATCAATGGCGTCTTCGCTCTCAAGAAAACTCTGTGGTGCGATTTGCTCAGGCTCAAGAGAAAAGCCCTCTGTTTTACGTTCTCTCTGTGCCAAAAGTCTACTCTCCGAACCCTCTCCAAGTCAGCAGCGACCCCTCGAAAACGGCATTTACAAGGTACATTTCACCCAATCACATATTTCGGTCGTGAGATATCTTGTTTCCGCAATCGAAATGGACATTTGACTGTATTGTAATGTACTTTATATGATATTTTGATAACAAACTCGTTCCTCAGTTAGTTTTAGGGAGCACTTAAACATATTGGTGTGTGTTGTTAGTTTAATGATGATTGTGTGGGATCTTTTACAGACTCCTATCCCGCCCTTTCGCTCTGAATCCTATGCAAAGTGGTGCCCTCTTGAGCGAACCATTCTCAGTAAGAACTTAGAAAATGTGAATTGAATTTTCCAATGTCCATTTGAAACCTTAAGAAAATGCGAATTGAATCCTTTGCAGGAGGAATTTTCCAAGTACTTATAGCGAAATGGAAAAGGAATATAAAACTTGGGAACTTATGGAGCTTGAATCCCACATCGTGTACATAGGGAGGCTGTGAGACGGCTGTTAGAAATTGCCTTTTTCCTTCTCGAGAACAATGTGGCTTCCCTAATGGATTGTTCTACTCCAACAGAACTGGTGGACACTCTGACGAAAAAATTGAAGGAATTATTTCCTTTGAATACGAAAAACCCGAACACAGCCACTATGGCGATAAAATTTCGAGACCACTTCTTTGGCCTTGTGGATTCGATTGGTCAATCCACTACCACCCAATCTACTGCAAAGAAAATTAGAATCCTGGCAATGCATCCACTCTTGTGCTCACTGGAGGAGAGGAAACGTTTGATTTGCCACACCGCATATGCAGTTGAGAGGGAAGACTTATAGATGAGTACAATAGCTTCTTTGAAAAGCGGGAGTCTGCGGAGGCTGTGTAATGGCTATACATTTTGTTGTATTCGATTGTGCATGTTTTGTGTTTCGAAAAATGTGTATCATTTATACCTTAGAGTATGTGGAAGAAGCAAAAACAATGCAAGTCAACTATTTTGGAGAAAATGTGAATCATCTAGTGGAATGGTTCCCCTATATAATATATTTGAGTATTTGAAGGCACACACCTCATTTAATTTGGATTTTATTAGGTGGTTTTTCCAAAAAAAATTTATACATCATTGAAGTAAATAATTAGCGTTGAATGTTGTGAAATGCTGATGTTTTATGGAAACTGGTTTGAAGTAGTAGATACATGGGTGGATGACCAATATTGAGCTTATCATGATGGAAATCAAAGCAATGAGAATATTCAGCTTATCGAGAATGCTATTGCTCATAATGTGCTGGAGAATAGCTCAAGAAAATTACTTCCTCAAGCTGTTCAAATTGTAAGTTTACTATTTCTCATTTTCTCTCACTTCTCTGTTGCTTTTTGCTCACAAACATCGGTTGTTATGTTTCATGACTGCATTAACAATGTGATTATAATGCTGCCGGTAATGATGATGATGCTCCAGTATGATCCAGCAAAATTGTGTGGCATTTCAGGATTGTAATAACTAATAAGAGTGACCTCTTCTTTTTCTTTTTTTCCGTTCTCATCTTCTTTCTCGTATTATGGACTATGATGAGACAGCAAAGGATTTCTAATGTATCTTCTTCATTTTTAGAAATGAGGTTATCTCTGTGATGAGCTTATTGATGCTATTCTACAACTTACTATAGCATGAAATGTTTCTTTGGCATCAGTTCTCTATTATTTGATCTTTTTCAAGTGCTTGACTATTAGCGGTCTTAATGAATAATATAGTGTTACTACAATTTACCCTGGATGTCCAATGAGTAATGGTCTAATAATTGGATTTATCTTAGGAATTCAATATAATAATTATAAAATAATGTGTGATATAGATTTTGTTATCAATAAGTGTAAAATATGTAAAAGCATTGAGGAGATGGTTCACACTTTCTTTATGCTTAAAATAAGTGAAATTTATAGTGTTTAAACATAAAAATGGACAAAGACTTGAAAATTTAGTACACCTATCGGTGAAAGTAACTCGGCAAATGCAGCCTTTTGTGAGCCGAGTTATCTGGCTTGCAAATGTGCAAGCCGAGCACGAGCTAAGCTTGGTTTCCATTTTGAGTGTGCCAGAAGTCGAGCTGAGCCCAAGCTCATCGAGCCCATCAAGCTCGTTGGCATTCTTAACTGACTTACACCTTGAGGATATTGAATTTCGAAAGACAAGTACTTTACAGGAACCTTTTAGGAGCAATTTCTGTAATTTTCTCCCTAATGAGACCTAATCAACTCATATGATCCCCAACTATGTCATCCCTTCCTCAATTTGTAGTGTGTTACAAACTTGTTTGCAAACGATTACAGTTACCCTCCTATCAGCTTCTTAAATGAAGAATCCCTGAAAGATAATTATCAGTCGATAGCATTGCAATCTAATTTTAACATGACTCAGCCAACATGGATCGATGACTGATCATTACTGAAGTAAAAGTGTAAAACAGATTGCGAAATAACCTTCTATTTATGGACAAGCTTCATTATTTCCAACTCCCCTATAACGAAATTAAAATTACCAAACATGCACATAGAAAAACTGCCATGCCAAGTTTAGAAGAGTAGCAAGATTACAAGATATGAAAAAGAAAAAGAATGCCTCTTTAAATATAAATGAGTTGAATGTAATAAAATTAGCAGAATACCTGAAACCTAAACCTAAACCTGGACTACATCACTATTCCACTGACACAACCTACTTTCTACAATTTAATCCTCTACCTCTATACAAGTCACCTCTTTGTGGGTTCCCATCAAAATCTGACTACAGAAAGGGACCGATTGTTATTTTTATTTTTTCTCATATTTTACAACACAACAAATTAGCTTTGATCTGAATACAGGTTAGGGCTCTGTACAAGTTTCATTATACATTCCGGTCATCGGCTTGCATCGCCACTGACAGCATATCCTCTGCTGAGCTTAATGCATGGTGACGCTTAAACCACCCCATTTGAGCAATCTGTTGGATTAAACCACAATGGCATCGAGAAATTTTTGCTCAAAACATGCAACTCTGCTAATGAACAAATGCCTTCCCCGATATATCATCTTAGGAAAATCCCAGCTCGAATCTGACACCTCTCTTTCTCTCTTTCTCGTCAGAACTTTCAGGTTTTGCAAGCTTCATCGGCTAGTCCTCTTGCTCAAGTTTCTTAGATTCCCCAAAAGCTCATAGCTATATCAGAATGCAAAGCACGTGTTACATCTCCTAGAGTTCCATTGATTTGACAGTTTTAAACCCATGGGAACCATTGGAGGAAATATCAATTACTGACATATTATAAAAATTCTCAGCCTTTTGAACCCTTCTTTGTCAGATTTATCCCCTTTGCATTTTCCATTTCAGCCTCCTTTTCAGCTTTCTTTTTTTCTAATTCAGCCTGTTTACAGTTCTCTTCATGAGCTGTTCGGAACAACCTCACAAAATTTAAGAGGGTAACACAAACTGCATAACCCATAAAATTGAATCAATTATTTTGAATATAAGGGTCACGGGGGAAAAAGAAAAAAGGTAAAGTTTACCTTGCTCAAATGGGAAGCGGGCAGGATCTTCACCAAAATATAGAACCACTGCATCTGCATTTCGTCCCTGCCCAACAATGACCATGAAGAAAGACATTAATCCAAGTGTTAGGAATATTGTAATTGGCAATTCGATATACAAAAATCAAATGTTTTGAGTTATAATTTAGCTTAACTTGTTTAGTTAATAGATGGGTAGATTAGAACTTCGTTTTGGGTCAGTTTGGATGCATCTACGCAAAAGTCCACTGGAGATTTGCTCAAGTGCTTTCAACAGAGCCAGGCCCATCGGAAATCCACTCAAGTGAAGCCATCAGAGACCAAGCGCTCGACGAGCTCGAGCAGACCTCTTGGCCGATTGAGTAGCCCGTGTTTTCTGGCCTGGTTCAGTTCGCAATTCTGACTTATTTTTTGCATTTTCCCAACCTATATCTATACAATTTCGTAGCCAATTTATGGAGACACGATTTTGAGAGCTTACTGAATATAGAAAACATCCTAAACTCTCTCCAAACATTAGATTGCTATTGCCTATAATGTTTCAATTGTTAGATTAGCAATCTCCCATTCAAAAACACCAAAGCCTAAATCCTTTACCAAATGGCCTTTAGAGTTCTGAAGATTGGCGAGGTGGCCAGAGTTCCAGCGGTGTGGAAGATCCACTTGTGAGGGAAGAGGCACGGGAGTTCCGAAGGGTGCTATATGCACAACGCAACGAGGTTCGTTGGGGTTTACAAGCCGAGGGTCAGGCTAGGTTAGCTTTGATTGTTTGTAAGTTAATCTCTTTCTAGTGGATTATTGTGGCGAGTTCGCCGGGAGGTTTTTACCGTTTGAAGAGTTCTTCAACGGGTTTTTCTCCGTCATCATTTTTGGTATTCTTAAATGGTTTACTGCTGTGAATGTTTAGTTGCTTTTGATTGACTTGTGATAATCGATATAATTGATTGGGTCAACCGCTGCACGTGTTTTTTCACCAAGGACACCATATGTAATGTAATAAGCAAGAAGTGGTGTGGACTTACTACAACAGAATACAAATTTGTGACGGAGGCAACTTCCGACTCAGCAGCACCAATGAATTGATTTATGCTCTGGTGTGTTCATTAAACAAAATAGGCGTGATTATGTGATTTAAATGGAATATAAACACACAATAGAATGAAGAATTCTACCAAGCATCAAAATACCTTTCTAAAAGTTTCAGATACTGGACCATCACTCTCAGAAGCAATCAATTCCTGTTTTACCTTTTCTAATCCCTTGATAATTGCCTGCATTTCTTCCGCTAAAAATTTCAATTGTATCTGCAAAGCAAGTCTTCACCATACAATACCAATTACAGTACCTAAAGACCATCATATCATCCATTGGGGGGGTCAAAACGAACCTTTGATGCAGCTTCCAGGTTAACAAGATCTTCATGGAACCTCAGAAGAGAAGGTGAATTAGATGCTAGAACCTGAGGAACAAGGAGAGTGATAACATAAACTGATGACTTTGGCACAAGAACCTGAGAAACAAGGAGCATGGTTTTGAAAAGTCCGATTGAAACCCGCTTTGAGGCCCGCCTCGGTCGTATAATGCCTCAAGGCACGGCAATTTTGCCGAGGCTTATGCATTAATTAACGGAGGCATACCCCTCACAACACCGCCTCAACCCCTTTGTGAGGCGTATGCTCCTTAATTTTCCAAACTTACTTACTTCACCAGATGATAAAACAAACGAATTTTAATTATTGACTTCCTAAAAATAGCCCATTAATGGGCAACATATTAAAAAATTGTATGCATCAAAGGCATGCTTCAAAATTAGCCTACAAGAGCTAAAATAATAGTTTCTGCATCTTCTTCTTTCTTAACACCCCCCCAACCCCCTCCGGAGATAATAATTAATTATGTGTTTATATTACATTTTAATAACTTTTTTTTTTTGTACTTCTTTCACACTTATCATGAGGCTTATGCCTCAAACACGCCTCGAGGCTTACGTTTCACCTCATGGAGAAAAAAGGCCTTGGTCCAGTTCGCGTTTTTTAAAACCTTGACAAGGAGAGATTGATTCTGAAATACATCTGATATTATCTATCCAGAGATTTTCAAGATACACCTAGATGGCGAAGAGAAATGTTAAGTATGGCAAGATGATACTATTGTAATCTATTATTGATTATTACTTCAGAGAATAATGGGTGCAGTCAAATTTTGATGTTAAAGAGTTTGCAGAATTTAAATTGCTAGACTGTTGACGATATTTGCCTATCAGATCATTAACTTGTTAATTAACACCAACTTCATTATCACAAAGATTAATAAGAAAAGTGATGACGCTATACCTTACAAAGATAATGCATGAGTGTCATCCTGTTATTACCACGCGTATCATTGAGTTTGGAAAGACTGTCCAACTTGAATCCAATAGCAGAACCTGAAATTTGAAAAGCACTCAGATTCGGATGCATTGAGAACTTAAAACTGCTTTCTGCCACTATGAAAATCAAACTATAAAGAGTTCAGGTAAGAAATGCTTATTTCAAATATAAGTCACTTGTTTTTGGTCAATTGTAAACATGAATTGCTAATTTTCCAACTTCACCTTAGAGTTTTTTTTTTTTTTTTGGGTTTTTGCGGGGGTTTGTTTCTTATCTCGATCAATCCTCTGCATTTTCATTTATGGTCCAAAATTGAGATTTTTCCATGATTTCACTCCTTGTAGTTTCAACCAATTTATGCCCCTTTAAAGGTTTCCGGTTCCAATTAGATTAGATGGTTCAAAATAGAACTTCATTTGAATCATGGCTCTGTTAATCAATGGGTGAAGACAAACGCAGTAGGAATGTTTATCAATTGTAAAAGTATTCCTTTAATAGGAAACGGAATTTAAAGGGCCAGTTTTTAGTTTTATTTTTATTTTTCCACGAAGGACTCTTCTAAAGATCATGGCCAGTGAATGACTTTCAGTTTTGCCAAAGTACTAGCTTCTTGAAATAATTGCAGAGCAAGCAAATAAACTTTCCTTGAATATTTACATTTAAATTTGGAAATGCCTCTAATACAGAGGTTTTTCCTAGCGGCTGTAACCATATGGTCATACATGATAAAAATGGCTCAAGTTAGAGAAAATGTGTCAGAATCAAGAAAACAAAGAGATTTGGATTTAATGTTTTCATAAATAAGAGCAATCTTGTTTCCTCATGTGACTGCAGATGCACATGGAGGGTTTATGGTGTAGAGATGTGTGTCGATACCACTTAGAGACTCAAATAAATGAATTAAACAGCATAGTCGTCTTGGAAGCATTTAAGCTTTGCTTCTTCAGATCAGGTGTTCAGAAATCCAGATCCCAAAATGCCTATCCCTTGTCCGTGTGTCCTTACACAAAGATTAGAATTGCAGTTCAGACATACGTGCAATTTGGTTCTTTTACTATTCCCGGACTTTAATCAAATGAACTTAATTTGGTATAGAAAGATAACAAATCATTTTACAATGATTGGGTCGAAACAATCAACACATTAAATCAGCTATGAGTTGTGTCATTAAGTGGTATTCGCCATTCCATACTGGTTAAGTTTCATTTCTGCCACAGTTTGAGTTATAATTGGTTACTTAAGTACACATGTTTTCTACTCAATCTAGTTCGAGTTTTTCTTGTTCATTTTCCCCTTTGGTGTCCCTACTCGAATTTCGTTTCAAGTTCTTATTTGGTAATGCTTTTAAGTGGTTATAACATATAGGTCATAGAGAGTGTGGATAATAAATTGCCTACAAAATGTCGATGAAATGTATGTTTAACTAAGTTCATATTACCCCTTCCAATGTGCGGAAAGATAGACTTCTTTTTTACACGGATCCAGTTTCACTTTTTCGAAAGTAAAAATCTTACACCCTTTCAAATATACGAAGAAAACTCATTCAATAGCAATCCACTTAAGTAGGGATATATTAATAAATGAAGAAATTAAATATATTGCAACAAGATAAGTAGCCTATAATTTGGGACCAATTAATATGAACAAGTCTATCTTTGCTCATAGGGAGTATAGTTTATTAAGATTCAAACATTGATTTCATCTACACATTCATAACAACTCACTATGATCCAAACATTTCTTGGGACCCAATACCATTCATATTTACAAACCATTAGTAAATTATCCTAATGCAGGCTTAAGCTTAACATGTTTTAAGTAATAATAGCTCCAACACCCTGGTAAAACATGACAAGAAAAGGAAACCCATGGCAAAATATCTAGTAACATTTCAAACATGCTATTTGTGATGAAAGATATTAGGCCTAACTCCTCTTAACAAAACCGGATTGTTAGGGGAGGATTACCTTTACCTTATTAATTGGATCTTATATATAGCACAATCCGATGTGAGATTCTAACACGCCCTAACCCAGACACAGCGTGTACCATGACAAACAACTGTGGAAATCAATATTAGGGGCACTCAACATCACAAAACTGGGCCGGCTCTGATACCACGTGAAGAAGGATATCGGGCCTAACTCTTCCTAATAAAACCGGCTTGTTAAGGGAAGATTACCCTTACCTTATTAATTGGATCTTGTATATATCCAAGGTCGATGTGGGATTCTAACATTATTGATCTATCTAACCTTGATGTCTAATAAAGAAATTCATGTTTTGAATATCAGGAGTGAAAATTGAATTGAAAAGACAGTATCCTACTTTAGTCCTTGAATGCCACAATGTATGAACAATGTGATGTAAAGAAAAAACTTAGTGAGACAAGTACTTACCCCGAGCAGTTCCCTGATTCAATGTGTTTCCTAGTGATAAAATATAAGTCATGATCCCTATCAGTTTGTCGGATCGACGCACCTAACGTGCAAAGGGGAAACATATTATTTCCAGAAATCGTAAAAAGAATAACGAAGAAAACTTTCATTAGCATTACCCATGTACCTCTTCACAAGCAGCGTTTACAGTGTTCAAGCTTTTCTTGAAATCAGAAACCTGAAAATGAAGGCCCTTTCAGATAACTGTGGGGGAACATTCTACTCTTCATAAAGATTCATACATGTCTAAGAAACCTGAGTGTTGAATTGAATCTTAAACAAGAAGACCCTCAATTTGGACTCCACTCGGGGAACCTTCATCAATTCCAGGAAGAACTGAAATATGGAAGGAGAAGAACACGCAGCAATGTTAAGAATAAAACTAAATTTGTTCACTTAAAGAAGATAAAATAACATGCAAAATCTGAATCAACATAGTCTGGGAATTGCCTAAATTTTGTGCGTAAAATCCAGATCAGCATAATCTGTGAATCAGAATCTCCCCTAATTTTACCGTCAAGAAATCCTCCTTAGTTCAGAGAACAAAAAACAAAAGGCAGGGAGAGAGAGAGAGAGAGAGAAAGAGAGAGAGCTGGAGACTTTCAGCAAATGGCATATGTCTCTAGGTAGGCGGACAGACATTTAGAAGTACTTGTTGTTGCGCACATTCAGGCATGTGTGAGTAGACAAAACATATTAGATGAATGGAATAGCTAAACTTATGTTCATTTTAACTTTTTCTCTACCTAAAAAATAAGTACTGCTACGCAATCAAAGTCAAAATTACTATACATCTCAAATCACTACTCGTTATTATCCACATTTCATCGTCTCCACTATTAGACCACTATTCAACCTGAATCTTAGTTTTTAGAAAAATAGTATACTCAAACATAGTGGATGGAATTTTCAGGAAGGTCGGATTGCTAAGGTATATGTGTATGTGTAAAGAATTCGTCATCATGGTTTTGAAATAACTTTTTGCAGCTTCACCCAAATTCCGCCTCACACAATGCTATCATAACACACCTAAAAAACAAGGCTATTTGTGATGCCTATGCCTCGTTTCACTGAGGCTTACTCCTTCACTTAGTGAGCCTCAAACCAACAACGGTCTTTGCCTCTTGCCCTTGCATTTTTCAAAAATCTAATTATTAACTTTAGCTTTTTAATCACTTCTTTATTACTTGAAAATATTTTGTGAGTTCTTTTATTCTTTTTCGTCAACCTACATGGAAGGAGATCAGAAACAAGAATCACCAATGCAATCAGATTATAATAAACAAACAATGAGGAAGAACTTGTAATAAGGACGATAACAATGTCAGTGATTCTTCAAAGATCATATTAGCCGTGCCAATATAAAAAGTGTCCAAGTAGTCATAATTTCGTTACACCATTAATACTATGCGAAATTGTTACTCTCTTTTTTCCTTGATCTAGTTTATGTTTCTTTACAAGTTAGACTTTTAATTTCGTTAATTAGCTTTATTATGGATTTCTGGAAGGATCCATATCATATTACAAGCACATTTTGTAATTTATGTACATTTATGATTCTACATTGATGCTTACTGTAACGATCCAAACTATCATTATCAATAATTACACCTAAGCCCCCGTTCTTCTACAACTTTTAACAAATTTTTACACATTTTAACACATTCACATCAAAAGTCAAACCAATTACATCCACATATTTTATGGGACCCACTGTACTACATAAATCTCCACCACTCAATCCCACTCATTCTCTCTCCTATTTCACATCAAAACTCATAAATACTCATAAATACACATACACTAACAAGGTGTAAGTCTAGGGACAAGATTCGACTGCATCACACTTACGTTCTCGAGTCCTAGTGTTTGCCTCACAAAGATAAAACACCTCCGTTCGTGATTAAGGATTTTTAAATACTGCCCATCATATTAGTCTTGAAAAGAGTACCTATGAAGTTCACTTGGAATTATCTGGAAAGTAAGGTGATGATCAGAACTAAATCTAGTTTGCACTGTGTATGATTATTATACATGGATCACATGTAGAGTTTTCTTCATATTCAGGCTTGTTCTATGTCAGATGCATTTTTTGGGGCCAATGCATTCGCCAACAAATCCATGAGTAGAATCTTCTCCAAGAACATCTACTGGAAATGCATTATTCACACTGATCCTCATTTTGTTAAGCCCATACCTTTCCTTTCGACTTTTGCTCACAGCAAAGCATATGGTACATAAATACCATTGTAGTCAAACCTACTGGATCTAAAGCGCTTTCTTATCTTGGTAGATGAAAAGACTGAGAAATGGCTCAAATGTGTCCAATCTAAAACAAAAAAAAAATGACATTTCTTGACAAAATTCAATGAGGCCTCTTTATACTGGAGGTCTCTGTTGAGGATAGTAATTAAATAATCTAAATTGGAACCGATCTATCAGCTTAAGCTTTTAGATTAGATGGTTCCATAATTTTAACATGGTATCAGAGCAGGCAGAGGTCTTGAGTTCGAATTTCACCGCCACCCATTTAAAATGAATTGTGCACGTCTTAGGCTTTGTTTGGGAAAAATAAATCCCGCCTACACGTGAGGGGGCGTGTTGAGGATAGTAATTAAATAATCTAAATTGGAACCGATTTATCAACTTAAACTTTTAAATCAGATGGTTCCATAACTTTAACAGTCTCCTATCCGGGTTTACGGCCACATCTTATTGTTAACATACATGTAAATCATCAGTCATTGAAGAAAAAGGGTTATCTCCAATGCATTGAATGGCTGAATTTATTCATATTCCAGAACAACAAATACCATAAAAAAATAAAAAGATAGCAATAACTATGATCCAGTCCACAGACCTGTTCACACTTCCCCAAATTGTCCTTGTCACCTGTGTAGTTCTAAATAGTTGATAATGAGGGAAATCAATCAGGGGGCTCTTTTGCGCCTTGGAAAAACAATATACAGCAAAATATCTGAGCTAACCAAACTTCACCTTTAGCAGATCCATCTCCTCTTTCGTAGGACAGAACTTAATGAGATTTTCTACTTGATCAGCATCTAAAACTGACTCATCCATTGCAAGCGCTGCAGCCTGTTAACATAGATCCATAAATGTTATCTTTTGATTATGAAGGGGACAAGACAAGCAATAACATGGATTATCAAACAAAGAACCCGGAGAGCATAGCAACTCCGGAAATAGATTCTTGATAAGCATGTAGAAGAATCTCCACTCAAGACTAGAAAGGTATTTGATGCAGCAGCAGAGACTTGCGAAAACTGAGCTGATTGAGTAAAGTCATTAGGTTTCTATCAGAAAACATGGCCTACACGATCCAATTTCTTTCTCTACATTTCCTTCGAACTTTGTCTAGTCAAAGCTGTCAGAAATGTTTTATCCTGGAGCATAGGAATATAATTAGCTAGTTTCCTTGTTTAGGAGGCTAGTCTACTTTGATATTACATATATTGGTATGCCTATATACAGAGAATTAAGGTGAATAAATTCCACTTTTGAAAACCTTCCCCTACAGAGTTGTTCTCTAGCTTTCATTTGAACAAGGAAAATATGTTCTTGCTCTTATGTTCCTTTTGTGGAATATGTGCCGGGCATGCCCTGTAAGGGCACATCATCTTCTTTTCCCGTTGATGGAAAACAGGCTTTTCAGCCACTATAAGTACTCTGACATTATCACATCAGAACAATTCAGCTTCTTTTCCCGTTGATGGAAAACAGGCTTTTCAGCAACTATAAGTACTCTGACATTATCACATCACAACAATTCAGCTTGTTCGTCTCAAACATATCACACTTTTTAGTTCTCTTAGAGAAATATTTATGTTGGGGCAAAAAGCCAAGGGAAAAAAATGCTAAAGGGAAAAACTTGGGGGGAAAAAGCTATTCTGAAATAATGTGGAGGGGGAAAATGTGGGGTGAAAATTTGGGCTATAGATTTTTGTTTATATAAAACACATTTTTTGGTATTTTTTTTTCATTTGTTTATATAAACTATAAATTTCTATCCGTTTACAATGATATTTGCGTTCCAATGACACATATTTTGCAATTCTTATTTTTCTATTTGTAATTAACTTTTATTTAAAAATTGAGTCTACCATATTATTTTTTTAAATACCATTGTATTTATTATTTTTAAAAAGATGCACTTTTCTTCTACTTAATAAACAAAAAATGTGGTAAGTTTGGTTGCACAAATTAACACTTGGCAAATTATAAGTGGATGAAAAGTTAGCGTGGGCCATGAAAAGTGAGGAGGAATTGGGTAAAAATGGGGCTAGAAAATGGGTTTGTCCACCCTAAATTTTGAACATTATTTGGTTTTGTTAGGTGGAAAACCCCAAATTTGGGGTTTTTTCACCCAACATTAATTGTGCTCTTAGGGTGTGTTTGATTGGAAGGTAGAAAGGAATTGGAATTTCAATTCCCTGGAATTCCAATTCCCTCCCCACACCATGGGAATTCTAATTCCTTAATTTCAAGGAAAATATGCACATTTTGGCCTAAGTTGGAATTCCAATTCCATGGAAAATGAAACATGTTTGATTGGACAATGGAAAATTTGGGTAGAAATTGATATTTTCCATGGAAAACAATGCCAATCAAACACACCCTTAGTGTTTTCTGTTATTCTATCCTCAACTTTTGCTCGTTTCTCGTGGTTCTTCACTGTTACTTACACATGTTACCTTTTTGACTTCCTTTACTTTGGAGTTCTGTATGAGTGTCCAATCAACATTCTCATATCATGTTTGCACATAAAATAACCATAAGTAAATGATGTATCCAGAATGAAAATATAGATCAGAAACCAGTTCTTATCAGAAAATTTGCAAGTTGTATGGTCAGTTTATGGGTGACGATCGAGAGAGAAGATCATTCATATTTAAAAACAAGAAAAATATTCACAGAAGCATGCTAATAATGTTAAACTTTGTCAACTTAAAAAAATAAATAATAAATAATCTGCACTGAGAGTACAAAATTCGCAGGCAAGCATGCACCTGTCTCTTACCATCATGTCGGGAAGTGGCATTTTCACCTTTGTGAGCATAATTTCGGTGTTGTTAGCCCTCCTTAGGTCAATCTACCACAAGAGTATGTAGAGTTACAAATGGAAAATATGTGAAAAGTTACAATAATGCAAGCTGAGTTCTTACGCCCTGCACAGAAAGAGAGGGAAGGAAAAGAAGATGATAAAACAAATTCCATAAAGATTCAAATGGAGAAATTGCTAGAACATTCAAATCTTGATTGCTGAGTTCTGGAACAGATTCACCAGAAAAATATACTTTTTGAGTGAATCCAAACAACAGAACAGATAGATGCTATTGGAAGTTCCAGAAGAATTGAAAGAAGCAAAAGGTGATTTTCTATTTATTGAAAATTCCTTATTATATCCACCACACGATCAACAATTTTCTCTATCTTCTCCAGTATTAATACTTCTGTCAACAACAGAATCTGATACATTTACAGTTTGTCACCATGGGTGATCAGAGATGTATTCACAAGCCCTGACATCCTTTTTTCGTTGTCTCTATGTGAAAGGAGCCAAATTTATATGGATACTCAGTTTCAATTCTACAAAGAAAATTGTTGTTTTTCACAACTCTCTGTGATATGCCCCAAAATCACCTCGATGTGCAGTAATTTCATGTCAGGTTATGGCTCGGGATGGAGCAATCTCCCACTCATTTAACCCCTCTTTTTCTATACTATTTATATTCAAGTCTATAATCTTTATACTTCAAAACTGGAGAAATTTTGCCAGCTTGTCAACACAACCCTGAACTAATCAACCAGGACCAATTTTTGGATTAGCTGATTGGTTACATTATAATATATTTTAATTAAACTGAAAATTTCAAATGGCCCGAAAGAAGTGGCTGTAAACGGACATTACATGCGTGCTCTTCTCAAGTTAAATCGGCCATCTCATAGTTGACTAAAGCAGGCTGTGTCTCTGTGGTATTCAATGTGGGAATTGGATAAAGTAGAATATAATTGGGCCAGTCTTTGTTCCACATCATAACCTCCTCTTGATGCAGCATGCACATAAACTAAAATTGCATAAGAGGAGAGGAGAAAGCCATTTTTACACTTGGCTCATCGATTTATAATATATGGTGAAAGATACCTTAGTCATAACAATTTGGCATTGTATTTTAACTGATTAGTTGTAATTAAAGCCAGGCACTGGAATTCTTTTTAAATAACAGATATTTCATGCCATATGTGTAATGTTATAATAAAAAATTTAAAAGAAAGGACCCACCAACCCAACAGCAGTCAGTAACTAAGATAACTGCTGAATTTTGCTATTTAAATTGCCATCCCTAACTTTGACCTGAAATCCCCTAGAAATTGTAAGGAAAAACAGTTCCTAAATCAAAAATTGGATTTATATTACATTACCAGATGAACAGTGTCAGGTTTAGATCCAGCAGATTTTTTACGCCCTCCGGACTTGTCTCCTGCACTCTTGGATTTGGGGACTGTGGCAGAGAAAATAGTCTCAAGTTCTGACACATCAAATTCTGGTGCACTAAAATTAAGAACAAGACATCAGTAATTTAAAGAATCAAGAAGCTGAGAGAGAGAACTCAAATTCAATGCAAAAATATATGCACCTATTAGGATCTTGTGTTTTTGTCAAAAAAGTATTAACTCGGAGATCAAGAATGATGGACTAATCACCCACGAAGGGGAAGCCTCAACTAATTTATAAAATCCATAGGATTTGAACATAGACAATAACAAAGAAAGGCATCAGTTATGTAATTCGAACCCAGAAAATAAAATAAGAAGAAAGTGCAGTACATGTAAGGTTCTCCACGACTCTGCAATTCTGCCCACAGGCTTCCTTGTAATGCCCTAGTCACTTTGCTCCAATGCAATGGCTTTAATGTAGACTTTCGAGGTGCTGACGCTAACCGCGACAGCCCACGTCCACCCCCAGCCGGTGGTGGCGGTCCTCTCCCAGGTCCTTTTGCACCTAATGGTGGAGGTGGTGGAGCTCCACTACCTGGAAGTCCTGGAGGAGCAGGAGGCCCTGGTACACCACCTCCGGGAGGCGGTGGTGGCGCGGGCGCACCTCCTGGAGGGGGAGGAGGGCCTGGTACATGACCTCCAGGAGGGGGTGGTGGAGGGGGCGCACCTAGAGGTATTGGAGGTAGAGGAGGGCCTGGTACATGACCTCCAGGAGGGGGTGGTGGAGGGGGCACACCTGGAGGTACTGGAGGTGGAGAAGGGCCAGGTACATGACCTCTAGGAGGGGGTGGTGGAGAAGGTGCACCTGGAGGTACTGGAGGAGGAAAAGGGCTTGTAGCACAACCCCCAGGAGGGGGTGGGGGAGGCGGCACACCCGCTGGAGGTATTGGAGCTCGCTGAGGGACGGGTACACAATCTCCAGGAAGGGGTGGTGGAGGGGACACACCCGTAGGAGGTATTAGAGCTGGCTGAGGGCCTAGTACACAATCTCCAGGAGGGGATGGTGGAGGGGGCACACCTGTTGGAGGTACTGGAGCTGTAGGAAGGGTTGGAGGAGGGGACATACATGCTAGAGGTACTGAAGTTGAAGGAGGACCTGGTACATGACCTCCAGGAGGGGGTGGTGGAGGAGGCACAGCTCCTGGAGGTCGAGGAGGCACAGCACCTCCAGGAGGAGGTGGTGGTGGAGGGGCTTGACATAGGGGTCTTGGAGGTGCAGAAGGGCTTCGTACATGACCTTCAGTAGTAGGTGGTGGAGGGAGTGGTCCTGGAGGTGCAGGAGGGCTTGGTATGCAACCTCCAGGAGGAAGTGGTGATAGAGGGGGTTGACCTGGGGGTTCTAGAGCTGCAGGAGGGCTTAGTACATGACCTCCTGGAGGGAGTGGTCCATGTATGGGTGGAGCAGCGGATGTGCCACTAACTGTAGCAGGTGGTGGTGGTGTTTTAGGCCTTGGCATTGGAGAAGGAAGAGTTGGAGCTACACTTGGAGAAGGGAGAGCCACAGGCACAGGAGGTGGAGGAGGGTCTGCTCCATGCATTGGAGGTGGGAGAGGAGGTGATGCTCCACAGAATGTGGCTGGAGGAGGTTGAGGTGCTGCTGGTGGCAATGCACCACAAGGAGATGGTGCTGGTTGCAGGGTAGTGCCGCGTGAAGGTGCTTGAGTTGGAGTGCCATGTGAAGGGCTGGAAGGGACTCCATAAACGGGAGGAGGTGGCGGTGGTGGGTGGGGCGGGGCTTTACCAAGCAGAGCTGGTGGGAGTGAGGAAGGTATTCCAAAACACGGACGTTGAGAAGAGGATGTGTGCATAATTGGAGGGGCCAAAGGTGGTGGTGGTGGTGGTGGTGGTGGGGTGGCAAAGAAGGTAGATGCACAGAAGTACCAACAGACTGCAGAGGCAATGGATGCAACACACTATTCTGTGTGCTGGAATAGGTGGAATGTGTGGCAGGAGAGTCAGGAAGTAGAGGACAAGTTCCTTGTGAAGTTGCTTTTAAGCCTGCAATGGCAGAAGGAGAGGGTGGACACAGGGGTGCGGGTGGAGGTGGAGGCTGAGGCGGTGATTTTGTAAAATCTGCACTTTCAGAAGATAACAAAGGTGATGAGGATGGGGGTGGGCGTGGGGGTAGCCTAGAAGAAACAAGTGTAACCCTTTTTGATGGTGGAGGTGGAGGTAGAGGCGGAGGGGGAGGTTGAGGAGGTGGTCGTGAGGTAAAATGTGCACGATTAGATGAAAGGGGTAGGGGTGGGGGTGGGGGCAATGGCGGGGATACCGGCAGACCATGCTCTTCTGTCTGTATAAGTTGCATAGGTGGTGAAGGTAATGACAAGCTTGTACAGGGAGTTGAACCAGAATTATGTTCCCGGGCACTACAGTTAACTTTTGGTGGTGGAGCTAGAATCGAGAAAGAACAAGAAGGCCCTTGAGCTGGTGACAAATCTAATGATGATGGACAAGACGAATGTTTTCCACGGCCTGCCGCATGAATTTTAGCTGTATCTACAGAGTCTGAAGATGCAGTAACAGATTTTGATTTCCCCCCAGGTATGGAATCCTTGCCAGGAGTCAGTGCAGCTGGAGCACTATTATGCCGTGACGGCGGATAGTAAACATGCATTGAATTAGTGTAAGAACCTTTATTAGAAGGAATCCACCTAGATACTGCATTTGGCTTTGCCTGTCTTAAAATTGTGGCCGGGGATTCTTGTTGTTTTGGTTTCTTGGTACCAACTGCATCTGCAGCAAGTTTTGAACCAGAAGTCGGTTGTTTCTTTTGGGCTATATGCTCGCTCTCCTGCTTTTGTTGAGAAGTGTCCTTTTCCATCTTCACTGAAAAGGGTACTTCTTGACTTTTTCTATTCTCCCTTTCTTCCAATTTGCCAGGTGCACTAGCTTTTACAGCTTTGGTTTCTGAAAAACTTGACACTTCAGGGATGACTCCCCTTGAATCGAACTGAACATCCTCATTATGCGAAATATCGCCTTTCAATATGTTTTTATATCCATCCATCCTGCCATCGTGTTTTCCCTCACCAGATGCACACTCTTGAAATGAATGATGATCCCAATCATCCTTTGAGACTAGTTCATGAGCTTTTTCATCATCCTGAGCACTACCTTGAGTTATAATAATATCAGAATCTGTCTTTCCATCCCGTCCGTCAATAAAACTGCTAAAAATCTCTTCTGCCTCGAAAAATTCATCTGGTGAAGCGGTTTCTTCTTCATTCCCATCATCACTTGCTGCATCCATTGTGGCGATAGATGGATCAGAATCAACATCTGAAAAAAGCACCTGATACAGATAGGAGTATGTTTTCAACACCTAAAGTTTATGAAAAGAGAGGCATAAAACTTTTAAAAACAATACCTTACCTCTGCTCTGAATTCCTTTGGGAATTGGTCCTTAGCATCCCGCAGCACATCAATGTCATCACGAGTCAGTACTAAAACATTCGATCGGATAAATGCTGTATGGAACATAACCCTAAACATCATTTCCTCCCTCACTAGATCATCATTTAAATGGACGCACTCAAGAACAGTATCTCCTTGAACATGGCAATGAATATCTACCTTCACTAGTTCACACTCTTCCTGCAGCCAGAGCATTAACGTACCTTAGGAATCAGTTGTAAATTGTAATCTTTTTCATTCTCAATTTGAGAATTAAGCCACTACCTGTCCATAGAGACGGATCTTTGATCTCGTTGTGGAAGGTGAAAATAAAAGCTTTGAATTTCTACTGGATGTTCTGGAAGAAGGATCCTGACCATGCACACGAATTAATGGTCGACAACCTCTTCCACCATCATATGGAGGAAGAATTCTCAGTATTACACAGTCCAAAGCCAGAGGTGTATCGGGTGGGGGCCAATCTGACCCAATATTTCTTCTAGAAATGTATTGAAGATATCTAAGCTGAGATGGCTGTGGATTCAAGGAAGACAGAAGATGAAGAAGTTCTCTAGGAGCTTGCTTGTATACCATTTCAAGAGTCTTCTGCTCACCTGTGTACTGTTTTCTGTATAAAAGAAGGGCAGCAAGCATGAAGGCAAGGAGAGGCCATCCTCCCCTTTCACAATGCATCAAGAGAACATTCTGTTGGCCCTGAAGTGACAACCAACTCTCGCTGGATCTTAAGAAGTGGTTAATCATCTCGAGTGGTAATAGCGAACAACCTTCATATTGCCGAGGGTAATCCATAACCGTCATATCATACCGAGATAATATATCTGATAATTGACTCTTCCGTTCCCCTTCTTTGAAGTTGAAAACCATAAATGCAGCCTCCGGGTAGTGGTCTTGTAGCTGGGCGACAATTCCATTCATGTATCTTCTGTACTCATCTTCATCCAGGATGGCAGTGGAGAAGCAGCAATCAAATACTGTAAGCAAAAAAAAAAATAAAATTAACCAGCATAATAACATTGCTAAATTTCACAAGTTTTATTGGCACCCTTCTACTACCCGTGCAATGCTAACCCACACAGAAACCGTCCCCATAGTTTCCAGCTCTTGCAATTTCATATGCAAATGAAGCACAATTGGTGCCCTTATTATTTAATTTGCAGTGTAGAAAGCAAAGTTGAAAGAGAAATAAGCTTTGACTGGTAAATTGATGTAATGCATCTCAGAAGATCAGGATATCTGCCCTTGTAAACTTTACTAAACATTGTTCCAGAGCGTCCAAAATTTCATAACATGTAAGTTTATATTTTTCCAATATAATACAACAACCACATTTGATATTCTACAGGTATCTGCCCTTGTAAACTTTACTAAATCCTGTTCCAGAGTGCACAAACTTCAAAACATGTAAATTATATAATATTCCAATATAATACAAATTCCAGATTTGATAATCTACACGTTTGTCTGCTTCTAAGTGGAGCTTCAGATTTTCATACCACGTTACATCTTAACAGGCAATGAATTTCCAAACAGCACGACTTAACTTCATGCTACATATATGATATATTGATATAGTACTGAGACAAGCCAGCTTTAACAACCTGAATTGTAAAAATTACTACCTGTAAAACTCTCTCAATATCATTGAAAAAGAGATTTCAAATTTTAACAAATTTCAAATTTTAACAAGTGAAGACTCCAATGAGAATGAGAGCTGATAATATTAATTACAATGCGCCCAAAATGGACTCCATATAACCAACCCAACCCAACCCAAGAGCAACAGAAATTAAGCTTGTGGTACAAAATTCACAGATGAAGACAATTAGCCAAAAATATGCCCCGAGTTGGTCGAATTTCAATGCTCATTCACTTTACTGAATCAAAATTCTCCAAACAAAAAAGGCCCAGGAAACATGAAAACAAACGAGCACCAAAAAGCAGGGGTCTAACGTACCATAGACCCTCTCGGATATCTCGAGAAGCCGATCCGGGGGCTTCCGGTAGAAGAAGCGTCTGAACAGCGCCATCTAGTGGCGCTGTTACACCCCCGATCGAATCCACAATCCCTTTTCCACTTCAATCTCGCCAAATTTTCCTCAAATTGACCTCACTAACTGCCAGATCTCCACAATTCAACAATCACTCCAACAATGCCGCGACAATTACCAGCAATATTTCGAAAGAGCACAATTCAATTTGAACAATTATTATATCTCGAGCTGGGAAATTTTTCACCCACAATTCAGCAACAGTGCATGGATGTAATTCCAGTTACGCGGTCGAATTAGGAAGAGAGGAAGACGACAATTGTAGAAAGAGAAACTAGAAACAGTGACTGTGCAGGGATCAAGGTCAGAAAAGGTTGATAAAGGTGATCTTTGGGTTTTGCGGTGAGACGTATTATTGTCATCAGTTTCAGTTTATTTTTCTGTTATTTTTCTGAATGCTGGTGCATGTCGTTTCGTATTGGCCAACTTTTCCTTAAAGAAAAATAATCATTTTCTTGACGGGCGTGTACCGTACAATTATTTATTATTAGTATTATTTTATTTAGTTGGAGTATTTATTAGTATTATTATTATTTTTTCTTAAAGTGCTTCTAATATCACTTTTCTTTACGCTTGAATTAATGGAAATAGAGGTTAGTCCATAGTTGAGCTAGATTACCACTAGTGCACCGTTTTTTCGCGGTGAAAACCGATGGTAAGATTTGAAAAGAAATAATTGAAGAAGACAATGATGAATACAGAATGACGATAGATAGACAACGAATATACTAATTTTTGTGAGTGTGAAAGAAAACCTACTTACAGTGGGTGATAAATATTTTAAAACTTAATTCAACCATCAACTCAGCTCCTCAACCATGTTAAGGGTAAAGGTTGACACTATCGACCCAGTAATTAGAATATAAAAATCATTTGATATTTATAACTAGTATATTATTTCTGTAATAGTAGTTCTAACCATAGGATTGATGTATATATATATATTTTTTCATCCATGTAGGAGAGAAACCTCTACAATCGATGATAATAGTAAAATGAGACTTTTATTCAATATTTTCCCCCTAAACTCATTAAAATTTGTTGTTTTATTCATTAAAATTAAATTTAAGAAAACATATTGATCAGAACTTCATAAACCAACATCGAGATTGGTTTAACCCCAAAAAGGTTGAAACTGAAGTTGGACAATAAAATTTTCAGCCCATTACCACAATCCAAGAGCATATTAAGGGTATACTTTGTAGAATAAGTTGATAAGCTAGTTGATCGCTGATAAATGATAAGTTAGTTGATTTAAATATTAGTGTTTGACAAAATTAGTTAAAAAGAGAAGTCATAAATACAAAATGACTAAAAGGATATATTTGAAATAATAACATTTTTTTTACAAAAAGAAAATGGTAAAAATAGAATAAAAAATAAAAAGCCCATGAGCTTATTTGAAAAGTTAGTAAAACAAACTTTTCATAAGTTCTAACTTTTCAAATAAGCTCTTACAACCAAAGATAGCTTATTTAAATAGGAAAAACTTATAAGCTCTCCAAATAAGCAATAAGCTAGCTTATTGTGCTTACCAAACATACCCTAAACCTCCATTCGGTTGGAGAGGGAAACGAATCTAAGAATTGTCATGTTGCTTGTGTTATTTTCGACTATCCATAAATTTATGGAGTAATTAATTTAATTTATCGTGTTAGTTAATAAGAATCTATTGCCTAATGTACATATACTATGTTGATTAAAGACAACGGACAACGGTTAAACTAATTATGTAACAATATAAGTTATTGCCTATTGTAAACACGTTAATGGTGATCGGAAATAATGGTTAAACTAAAACTAATATAATAATGCTCAAACTAGATACACTTATTAAATATTTTCTAAAATAAAAAAAAAATACACTTACTAAATGAAATACAAATTCAATCAAAGACAATCATCTAGCTATCCACCTCTTGATTCCCTTCACACATGAGAATAAAACTCTTCTCCCCGTTGACCACTGGACCTGGTGTCTATGTTGGTATAGAGATATTAGGAAAAGTTTTATCTCTATGTCAATGCGTATACCGTATCAACAATGGAGAGAATTTTATTATCCTCATATGTAAAGGAGATCAAGAGAGAACTATTTATATATATATAAAAATTGCATCATAGTTACCTTTTACTAATAAAAATACATTGTTTACTTGTAGAATATTATGACTACATATAGTCTTTTAGTTGTAGTAATGATCTGTTCCCCACTTATGGGTACGTTATGATACTCATAAGTGGGGAAAAAAATTCGTAGGGGATCGAGTGAGCCCATCACCAACAAACAGGAGGTAATTATGTATTATTCATCTAATTTAATATAAATAATTTTTTTTTATTTTGCTCTGGTGACACGGCGTCAGAATTGCCCACATGGGGAACAAATCAAAAGTGCTTTTAGTTGTCTTCACCACTCATTTTACTTTCATTCGTCTTGGAGCCTCTAACTCCAGAGTCTCCACTCAAACATAAAAACTGCTCAAATTAATAATGTGTACTTGACCCAAGTTAAAAGTAATGACATGGTTTAGTTTATCATTTGAATAGTGGTAAGTGATATGGGTTAATCACAATAACAACTAAGAAGTATTCCATTCAAAGCTATAGCTGGAGTCTTTGAAGTTGAAAGCGAAGTCTATATTTTAGGCTCTCTAATACTATTTTCTAGTATATAAAACCTATAATTTGTTTAGCTCTCCTGATTCTCCTATATGGTTAAACTAATACCAAATACCAATAGTAATAGCTAATGAAAGTTGTGCGGAATGCAATGCTTATGAGAAAATCATGAGTTGGTTTTAGTCATGCTTTCTAAGTGTTTATAAAATGTCTTTGTTTCAAAAAATGTGGTGAAAAATGAATTGTAGATATAAGTACTATGAATACTTCAAAAACAAATAAATAAAAAAGAGTACAATGAAATGAATTATACAAAAGTAAACACTACAAGTTTCTATATTTAGAAACTTACACAAACGAGGGATGAAAAATTGAGTTGTGCATGGGAGGAGTGAACTATAAAATGAAGCATTTACGGGAAAAAATTTCAAAACATATTTTATTTAACAAGAAATTTTGCAAACAAGTCCTTACGCTCTCGTTCCAATGCCAACAAGTTGGCACCGTAATGTGCTAATTTGTCATGTGGAGCGTGGGTATTAGTCCAACATGGGTGCGGGCCCCCCAAGAGGCATCTTTTGGGGATACCTATGTTGCCAATTTGTAATTCGTTTCATCGTCTATGCAGAAGATCCGGATATTCCCACAATATGTATCATCTACATCGCCACAAACGCACAATTAATTGACCATTTATTACCTCCGTTTACCGTTTTTGCAACCATTTCTCCGTTTCTTTTTTTCTATAATCATTCATTCATCCATTCTCATGATTTTTTTCTTTTTTCTTTTTTTATTTCAAAATGATTGCAGGATGCACGTAAAGGTAATTCTAATTAAATCCATCGTTACTTTTTCCTTTTTTTAATTTCTTATTTCTGGTGTCATTATCTCCTTTTTGTCGTAGCGGCATGCGGTATTTTTTTTATTACATAAAAAAACCATTGTTAATGTTGATTGTTAATCAAAGAAAATCTCAGCTCTGTAACAATCTTGTTCTTGTTATGCAGTATGCAAAATGATGGATTTTTCTTGAATTGTTTAATTTGGTCCATTAGGCCCTTCTTAAAATCATCAAGACAACAATAACTACTTATTTTTCCCGCCAGTAAAACGGACCCCACATTCACTCGTGTATAAATATTGGTTTGGCGCGACATCCTGCTACTGGACCCCAAACCAATGTGTCAAGGTTCTGAGAAGTATAAAACGCGACAAAGTCTCAAACCCACGCTTCAAGTTTTTTTGCGCTTCAGCACGCTGTTTCGCGCTTTTTCATGCTTTTTTACTCTTTTGCGGGCTTTTCTTCGAAGTGCTTTACTCCATGCTCAAGTTTATTTTGTTTAAGCACGTCTTTTAAAACACTGGTATGCGTATAACGTGTGTCAAACTATTGACCGAATAGCAGAATTCTGATAATAAAATCTGTTGTGTGAAAAACTAACTTGTCTGATGTGGCGCGTTTATGTTATCTGCAGGATTGCTCGTTGTGATATCATATGACGAAAAAAAATGCGGCGGCAGTCGATATCCCGGTGACACCTCGGGATACCAAGTCTCAAATTGTAGACGTTAGAAGCAAGTCGACAACTAGCATTTCGGGTGTCCAAATTAGCAAACCGAAGCCTATACCAAATTACCTCCGACCCTCGATAGGTTCTTGCCACGATAACTGCAAATATGGTGCGAGAATTGACAGTTCTCGAACACAGACCGAGATTCCTAGGCGATCTGCTAAAGCCAAGCAGAGCGAGAATCTCGGATGGCAACGTAAAACCGCAAAACGTACGATTCAACTGGAGACCAAAAACACTGAAAAGAAAGTTCCCACTCGAACCAATTCAGCAGCTTCGTCTACGAAGCCTACTAGTAGGCTTTCGAGACCCCAAACATCGGGATCAACTAAGAAACAAAATCTTAAACTCAAGCCAAGCAATCCCCAAACACCGTCCGAGGAGGTTCCTCGTGACAAGAAAATCACCGAGTACGATAATATTCCCGAGAAGACATTGTACATGGTCGAGGATGGAAGACAAACTGATGACAACATTGACAAGAACACAGATTCGATGAGAACGAAGAAGAGGGACCCACAAGAGAGTAACGGCTGCACGGTACACAAAGTCAGGCAAGCAAAAACACTCGGCCAGACGCAAAACAAAAAGGTTGAATATGGAAAGAAAAGCTTCAGGAAAGTAGTTTCTGATGGTAGCTCAATTAGTACAGATGATAGCACTTCTAGTTCTAGCCACCACGTGGTTCTTCGACCCCACGCTATAGAAAAACCAGACACTTATCCAAGATTGTACAACAGAGTGATTAAAGAGACTGCTAGTAAGCTCATTCGGACGAGGAAGAGTAGAGTGAAGGCACTAGTTGGTGCTTTCGAAGCCGTAATTAACCTTCAAGACAACAAAACCTCAAGAACAATTGCAACGTTGTAATATGCTAACCTTTTCATAGTTTAGTCTCTGTCTTTTGTTCTTTGCAGGATTCTAAGTCCGTCTATCAGGGCATAGTTGTACTTGATATAAAAGAATTTTGTATCATATTATGATCATATATGAGAAAATTGCAATTGATATAAGAAAATGGCATCATCCGATCAACCCACAATTTGTGATCACAACCTTCGAGTAAGGCCGGTTGAAGCCTCGCTCTGCTACCACTGCTCGTTTATCTCCGATTAGCTTTGCTACCCTATTCACAAACAAGAAAACAACTTGTTTTTTTTGTAAAGTGCGTGGTTGAAAATCAGTTTGTAGAAACTGACTCTGAAGGTAGTGAAATCAAATTAGATCAGATACAAACGTATACCTAAAATAAGGGGAACCTGTGTTCTCTTGCACGGTCTTCACTTCGCTTATTCGCGTTACAATGTCCATACCCTCAACGACTCTCCCCACAACCAAAGTCGAGGCATCCAACTCCGGTGAGTCTTTAGTGGCAATAAGAAACTCGGTGCCATTAGGATCACTTCCTACTTCTTCTTCATCAATTTCCAACTTGCCTTTCCGTGCAACCAACTTGATTTTCGGAGGTGGTTTTGCAGGGTCCCTAACAATTATACCAACACTCGTCGCCACATTCTTAGTCCCTGAACAACTCTGATGCTGTTTCTCCCATTCATTCACGAGAGTATCAACAGGAATTTTACTCCCGGTTTTCCTCGCCAACTCAGCATCAACGCCGTACGATCTTAGTCCACCATGTTGCACATAATTTGGCATGATTTTAACGAACTCTTTTCTCCTGTAACTAACACCGGCAGTCCCACTGACGAGCTCGCTAAATCTCATTGCGCCGATGGGAACGCTATCGCCATATAGCCCAATGATAATTCGACCGATCGGCTCTCCGTCGATTGATACATCAAGAAATGCCTGTTTTGTTGGAGTTGGATCTGCACAAGTGGGATTATTCTCTTCTGCTCCAACTTTTTCTGCTCTTGCATTCGACGGGTTGAGTGGTCGCCGACGAGTAAAAGCAACGACGAAGTGTTGAAAATTGAGAAATCTCTACGGGTGAGTTTGAGTATTGGTGGAGAAGAAGATGGCAGGCTTTGAGTTTGTGGCGTTATCACAGGGGTCGCGGGGGGTCGAGTGATTTTTGGATTAGACAACATTTGATAAGATTATGAGAGTTTAAGGATGTTTCTTGCCTCTTGCCTGAAGTTTGTTACAATCTCTGGTGTGGTTTCTTGATTTGCTGATTACAACTTCCATTTGGATAAGAAAACAGAAAGGGAAATCTGTATGGCAACATATGTCCACTGCTTCATCATCACTTGTAACACTTGAGCGGGTCAGACCGGGAACATGGACCCGGATCGGATTCCTGTTAGTTTAATTTCAAATTTTATTGAAATAAAATATAATTATGAGGAGACAGAGATAAGGAAAAAGCAATTTTCAACCTATTCTAAAGACCTTGCTAACAAAGTCCTGTAGTTGAATTCTTTATCAGAATTCAGTAGTACTCGTTCATTTTTTTTAATACATGTAAATAAAATTTATTTACTTAAATTTGAATTACGAGGGTGTTATCGGATGAATTTTAATGTATTTTTATGAGTAGGAAGAGAGAGAATAAGTGGAGTTAGATGGTGGAGATTTAATGGGTGGTGAGATATATGGATGTGATTTGTTTGACTAAATTTGAAATTTGAAAAAAAGACATTAAAATGCATTTTTGAACTCATGCTAACACAAAAGGCCTTTGGTTTGTTAAAAGGTAATGGCGAAGAAGGGGAGAAAAACAAAACATATTTATCCAATTTGTAGCACAATTAAGTATTGCTATATAAGTTGTCACTTATTCAATCATGCGAAGAGACAATAGAATGTCTCCCTACAACTGGCATGGTCCATCACAAAAACTGCAAATATGGGGACTGTCATGTACCATAATGCCAACCAGCAACAACGTATGAAATGTATCTGTTAATAATTAACGAAGAACACCATGAAATCACAATGACAAATGAAGATCGGCGGTGAAATTTAAAGTAGGCATCAAATTTACCCACTTCAGAAGTCTCTAGAAATTTTAGAATCACAATTACAAGATTGAGCTAAGGAATTCTGCGAGGAAATATGTCTTTTCCAAGTTTGAAACCAGCAATCCCTTGTCTCCACGTGCCACGCTATAGCGGTGAACATTTCCTGTCTTCAAGCTCACACTTTTGTTCAGCAGCCTCTGCTTCTCATTTTGTTTCAGTAGTAACCAACCCCTCGAAAATCTGTTTTTGATGTTTGCTCAGAATCACTTCCATTTCCTAAAAACAATAGACGCCCTGCGACCCCCGTTTAATTGAAATTAACATAAGAATGCAGATACTTCATAGTAGATATCCAATTTTATACAAAAGATCAGATAAAACAAAACCCATATAATAATATTAAGAAAATTTCAAATATAGCTATCGCTTTGAGTAACAAAATACTTTCAAGAAAATCGAAGCCTTTATGCGCCTGATGTCTATGTCCACAGGAAAATCTATACTCTATCCTTAATGAACCTTAAGAAAAATCAATGTTCAATGGTGTTGTGAACACAATCGTTACTCCAAAGGAAAATACAGAAAGGTGAAAGTCAAAACCCCCTAAAATGCACACATAAAAAACTGGCAGGTTTATGAGATATTTAGAGCTTCTTAATTTTTTATAAAGCCAATGAGCTTTGAAAAAAGAGTAAATTAGTCTTGCATACTCATTAATTTCTCCCAAACACCCTCTTTTCTTATGCTCATTTTCAATCAAAAGTTCCATAGGTTATTCTTTGTTTTTAATTTCTCCCAAAAATCACTTTTCTTCTCGAATAGCTGTGTCAAACAAGCTCTTAAGGTGATTGAAGCCGCAATCTTATTACTTTAGCATCCCAGAGCCCAACGAATAGCCAAGTACATTAAAATGATCTGCAAGCCCATTGAATGAGTATGACAGATAACTTGATGATATTAGCATAAACAACAGCAGTATTCACCAAACACCAAGCAAAACAAGTTTCAGAATTCAGATAGTAAGAAATAACTGGAAAGCTGTGGCAAGGTAGAGTAACACCAGAATAAATAATTGAAAAATGATGATAAAGAATAAACATACCATTCCGGCGTATTGCAATCTCTCGTATTCGCCGCACAAGACCAGTTACAGGATCATTGAATATTTTGGTCTCAAGATTCCCTTCCACATAGACAATGGAACTACAGTAGGCATAATTCAAAATGGGGCGAAAAGCACCTTTTAGTTAAAAAAAAAAAAAAAGGCCTACACCGGAAGCATCATTTTCAAATTCCACGGAAGCTCAAAACAGGATGATATGAAATGAGATATAAGCATAAATTTATATCGCAGACAATTCTATCCGGTCAGATGTGAAAAATAAATGTATTCTGAAAACAAAAGTAAGAGTGCTTTTGATTTGCTAGATTTTCATAGAAAATGTCAAACCAAGGAAAATAATTTCTAACTTTGATGTTCAATAGGAAACTTTTCCTTGGATTACATTTTCCATGCACAAAATGAGCCAATTTCCATGGAAAATCCAAACCAAGGGAGAGGTAGTCAAATTTAGGTGGAAAATCCAAATCGATAAAAATGTTTTCTTCGGAAAATTTTCCATGCAATTAAACAAACCCTGACTTCAAAGTTACGGTGAAAAGACAAAACTACAATTCCCTTACTTAACCCTAGTAGGCATGCAACACAATGATAATCCCAATTTAGAATTATGCAACTGTTTGTACTTGAGTGTTATATAATACGTATAACCCCCCTTCTCTTGCAGTACTACCAGGCATAAAGAAAATTAAAAGTTTCATGACATGCTCAACATGATTTACAAATTTACAAATCACTATACATCAACAATTTTGCTCCTGAAGATCGCGAGCAAATAGACCAAACCAGTTACCAGGCACAAGAAAGTTTAGAAACTAGAACTTTCCTCTTTCCCCATTTTTCAGGAGCTCTTAAGCACTAATGGTATCTTATGAGTAACAACTTGACACATTAACTAATCAACGACATTGCAAACTTAATCCTATGGTAAAGAGTAATCAGAAGGAACGATGATGATGAGAAAGGGAGTTTAAAAACTACCCTGGACCAAGATTTTTCAAGGCAACATCCCCCAACCGCTCTGGATAAACTGAAACGCGATGCCATTGAATTGAGCACCGATTTGCATAGTCCCGTGGTTCCTCGTTATCCAAAGGCCTCCTGTTGTTCCTGATGCCACCAGTACCAAGTGAAAGCAGAGTCACCACCATCCCACTCTTCAATCTCTTCTGTATAGGAACCTGCCCCACTTGTCCAACCAGTATGGCCTGGTCCAGGATAAACAAAATCATTAAACTAACAACACACACCAAGTGACCAATACATTTCTGTGTTTACGTGCTCCATAAAACTAAATGAACAACAATTTTGATATCAAAATATACATTTTTATGCCTATATACAATACCATAAAATACAATCAAATGTCCATTTCCATTGCGGAAACATGATATCTCACAACCAAAATATGTGATTGGCTGAAATGTACCTTGTAAATGCCGATGTCCAATCCGTTTTCGAGGGGTCGATCGGAGTTAGGTCGCTGCTGACTTGGAGAGGGATGGGACGACTCGCTGTCGGACTCGGATTGCTCAGAGAATAGACTTTTGGTGCAGAAAGAACGTAAAACTGAGGGCTTTGCTCTTGAGCTTGAGCGAATTGCATCACAGAGTTTTCTTGAGAGTGGAGACGCCATGGATTCTGATATCAATTCCCCCCTTTCCAGCTTAAACCCTAGGGGTTTTCACCTAAACCTTTTTTTTTTTTTTTTTTTGTTTTTTTTTTGGGGGTGTTAAATGGTCCTCCTCCTTTTAGGGTGTGTTTGATTGGGGCGTTCAACTACTATCTACACCCCCATTTCCTCTTCTACACTCCCCATTTTCATAAAAACTTAGGTAATTACCATCCTACCCCCTCATTTTTTTTTCCTCCACTTTCCTAAAGAACAAGGACCAAAAAAAATGGTAACCATGATCAAAAAAAGGGCAGCCATGGACAAAAGAGAACCAGGAAGAAGCCAGAAAGAAGAAATATATATATAAAAGAGTGTTTGACCACCGCGGATCGAAATCCCCAAAGGGATTTCGCCCCATGCTGGTCGAAATCCTTGTTATAATATTTTTTTTTCCTTTTTTGGGTTTGTCTTCTTCGCCAAAGCTTGGCTACCATTAATGGCGGCCAAAGGTCTCGTTCTTTTTATTATTTAACTCAATGGTGGCCGAAACCACCATTAATGGTGGTTTTTGCCACCAGGGCTGCCGAAATTAGATGTTCGTCGTTTCTATTTTTTGGCTTGAGGGGAGTGAACGAGAGAAGGAAGGGGAAAAAGGGAAAAAGAAGAGAGGTAGGAAGGTAATTAGTGATTTTTTTTGTTAAAAATGAGGTGGAGAAGTAATGGAGGGGTTGTGTTTAGCTGCACCCTTGATTGGGAGAGTTTTCCACAAAAAAACCAAATCTTCCACCATTTTTTTATCTTTTTGGCTGTTTTATTGTTTTTTTTGGAAAAAGTTTTCCAACTTTCTCGATTTTCGTTCTTTTTTTAGCTTTGAAGGAAAACGTTTTCCTTGGAGAGAGGTGGTTTTTGTTTTCCGAGAAAAATTTGACTCTTTTTTTAAATGGATAATTTACTTTAACAATAAAGATAAGGAAAATGACCAAATTTCATGAAAAAAATAAAGAAAACAATATTATTTTTCAACTTTCAAATTAATCCAATCAAACACCTACAACTATCATTTTTCCTAGAAAATCCTTTTTTTCAGAAATTTATTTATCCGAAAAACGTTTTCCTTCCAACCATTTTCCGGCTTTGTAATCAAACACACCCTTACTTCTATCGGTGGGTTAATTTCAAGTGAAGTTACAAATGGTCACCAAAGTTTAAAATCTTCGGTATTAATCATTGCAATTTACTTATGTTTTCACTCATACTCACTGCATTAGATTTCTAATAAATTTTGATCATGACCTTTAACTGCACACAAGCATGCTAGTTTGCAATAGTTGCGACGAAGTTTTTCTCGGGTGGAGCCACATAAAGTATGAAATTGGGGCTTGTTTTCTTAACTAAAATAAGAATTTTGCTATGAAAAATATCAGTACAAAAACTAAGGTCTAATTATTTTAAATGGTTTTTTTTAGGAAATAATAATTATTTTAAATGGTTGTTATGTTTATGTAGCACAATCCCTTTCCGATTAATGTACATATGGTTCATACGGGTGAAATTTTTTCTCGTATGTAATTCAGAATAATGTAACCTCAATCTTGTTATGTTAGTAATTTGATCAATGTCTTGTGTCACTATCTTTTGATGCATGTACTGAGCTCCATGCGCCTTTTTGATGTTACACACTTCATGGATGGATGCAAATCTTGATTGACAATTCTTCTGGCAAGTTTGAATTTAAATGTATTTCTAGCAATCTTTCCTTGATTCATTGATTTTAAGTTGATCTTGTTGCGTGTACTGAGCTCCATGCGCCTTTTTGGTGGGTCCCACATCAAACCAAGAATGAACGGGAACTCATAAATTGATTTGCATCCATCCATTTGGTGTGTAACATCATTGCACCTCGCATATTGACATAAGAGTTCTTCCGTTGCTATCAAGAACAAGAAGACAATAAATAGAAAATCTTCCAATTGTGACTAATTCGGCCACTTCATCTAGGAGGTTGAAGTGAATGCATAGATTCAAATGTCTTGATCATTTTACGGAGCTTTTAAAGAGAAAATGAACATTTTGTAACATTTCAGGAATTTCCGTTGCATGATAGATGGATAAGTCCAAAATGTAACACTAACAGTTGAATGAACTATCAGAAGGGCCATATGGTGATAATTTTTTACGCGCTTGGAACCAGAAAAATGTTGAGAATAAGCCTGTTGCAATTTTAAACAACAAATCATTTCTTACTCGCACCAATTTTAAGTACTCATCAATTAATTTATCATTTTTTCATAATTTTCAATATGTTTTTCTCTTACGTCTCATGAACAAACCTAAAAAATAATCTCCATCAAAACACACAGGACTGTGAAAGTGCAAAGTTGAAAGGAAAGGCATAATTTAATTTTAGTTGCACAATCTGCAGATAACTACTTTTCCAAGGAAAATGAAAAATTGTCAAACATGTTCTAATCCCAATAGTCAATCGACGATTTTGATCTTGCCTGACCAACAAAATATTATTGCGTCAGCAAAAATGGATACATTATCTTACGAAAAGATTGAAATGAAAATATTTTTCATCTTATATGGAAAATATTTTACTTTAGAGGAGATGAGAATTATTTTTCATGGAAAATAAGTTAAAACATACATGAAATGTTTGTACATGGAAAATTTTACAATCAAACAATAATTTGAAAAATAATTTTCATGATTACATATTTTCCATAGAAAATCATGACAATCAAATACACTCTATTTTTCTGACAATGTTTATTTGATTTTGATGAGATAGGAAGACAAGAAAATCAGGTAGATTCCAATGGCGGATCTACAGTGGGGGCAATTGCCCCCACTGCCCAAATCCACAAAAAAAAAAAAGAACAAATTTTTCCTAGTAGACTTTAGATGTTGAAGTTGAATTAGAACCGTGTTCATTGAGAAAGATATATTAAAATTTAAAAGAAATTGATATTAATAAAACTATTATACATCATTTTATTATAGGAAACCGTATGCAAAAAAAGTATACAAATATCTTGTATCTTGTAATTTTTTTCTTGATTCACATTTTATCAATCTCAAAATTTTTTAGCATATAATACACTAATAGATATTTTCTAATAATATAAAGTTTATATTATAAATATTATATTTTAAAAAAATTTCACGGGCACTGCCCCCAACCCCCCGACTCTAACTCCACACACTTGTGTTCCAATCTTGTCCCCACTAAACAATAATCCTAGATCCGCCCTTGGTAGACTCCATATGTTTCTATATTTGTTTGTTATTTTTTTTTCATTTTATCACTTTTTCTCCCTTTCAAAAAAAAAAAAAAAAAACTTTTTTACCGTTTCTCACGTCATATCTACATTCTCACATTCAATATTCCAACTACAAATATTCCATTACTATCTTGTCATTATTAAGGTAAATTTCACCAAGGGTTCTTAATTTTGGGGGGTCATTATAATTAGGTCCCGAACCTATAAAGTATCGCACCCGAGATCCTCAACCTTTCAAAAGTTGGAGTTGAAAGTCATTCCATCCAAAAAATTGTTACTTTGATCGTTAGTTGGTCAAACTTTTTGTAAAATAACAAAATTAACCCTCCTATCAATAAAGGATAATTGTAATTGAATATATAAGTTTGAAACATGCATAAATTAGTCCAAAACTTTAGTTAAATTACAAAATTTTGGCTTTTATTTTTTTATATATGTTTATTTTGTTCATAATTAATTTTATCAAATTAATTTCATACTAATTATATAGTTTTTATCAAAAATTTTTAATACAATAGCATTAGTTCACATTAATATTATAACTTTTCAAAAATTTCTTTTAGCATTAAATCCGTGCATTTTTTTATTTTAACTAATAATCAATAATAAATATAATTATTGTACTCTATAAAATTTTAGCAAATCACTATAAAAAATACCAATTGTAAAAAATATATATAATAAATAATTAAAATAATATAAAATAAAAATTTGGCTAAATTCCACTGGAGGTCCCTAACCTTTGTGGATCATTACAATCAGGTCCTGAACCTTCAAAGTATCGCACCCGGGGTCTCGGAGTGCCTCTGAGGGTTTAGAGTGGCGTTGAAAGGTTAAGGACCTCGGATATGACACTTTAAACGTTGGGACCTGATTGTAACGAACTCCAAAAGTTAGAAATCCCTTTTAAAATTTACCCATATTATTATATTTGAATTTATATTTAGTTCTCTGTTTACGATTTTACATCCCTTTTTTTAATATTCCATCCGTTCTACAAAGATAGACTTGTTTTCTTTTTTCATCCATTCCAAAATATAAGTTACTTTCTATTTATATCTATTTTCATTTTTCATTTTTTTATTATACCATTATTTAACAAGTATTGTTATTAGTAAAAGTATACTATTATTACTGAATATAGGGGTATCTATGAAAAGAATACAATTAAAATTTACTTTTCCAATAATATTAATTACGATCTCTTAATCCCCATGAAAATCAAATTAAGTTTATCCTTTATGGGGTAGGGAAATACATCTTTTCACCTCTATTCATCAATTAAAATAAGTATGTTTTACATAGGGAGCATCTCCATTGCATAGTAGGGTTAAGAGATGATATGGAGGAGAGAATTATAAAGAAAATGATTATTTTAATTGATAGTGAAAAAGAAATGGAAAAATAAAAAAGTATGAGAGACATAGAAACAAATTTAAAAATAATGATAAAATAATAGTAGAGATGTGAAGACAAATTTCTAGATGTAGAAGGTGGCACGCGGAATTTATGGAGAAAAGTGGGGAAAAGTGAGGGAAAATGAGAAAAAGAGAAGAAATTATGGGACCGATGGTTTTTTTTTTTTTGTCTATCTCTTGCCTCCACGTAAACACAAATGGAGGATGTGAACAAAACATATAATGGAGATGCTAGTTGTGTGCACAAAATACTGAATATTGTGCTCACTTGCCACTAAATCAAAATGAGTCAATACATATGTCCTAAAATATTACTGGTGAGGGGTCGTTATGTATTTTCTCGCATGTCTTTATCCCCTCTTCAACACGCATATGCAAATGCCCGTTTTAATTACAATTCTTAATTCATGAAAGTCAAACTAAGTTTATCTTTATGGGACTGAAAAAGTACATCTTTTCACCTCTATTCATCAATTAAAATAAGTATGTTTTACATAGGGAGCATCTCCATTGCATAGTAGGGTTAAGAGATGATGTGGAGGAAAGAATTAGAAAGAAAATGATTGTTTTAATTGAAAAGAGAATAGAGAATGTATAGTGAAAAAGAAATGGAAAAATAAAAAGAGTACGAGACATAGAAACAAATTCAAAAATAATGATAAAATAATAGTGGAGGATGTGAATGTAGATTACTAGATGCAGAAGGTGGTACGCAAAATTTATGGAGAAAAGTGAGGAAAAGTGAGAAAAAGAGATAAAATTATGGGACCCACGTTTTTTTTTTGTCTATCTCTTGCCTCCACGTAAGCATAAATGGAGGATGTGAACAAAACATATAATGGAGATGCTAGTTGTGTGCACAAAATACCGGATATTGTGCTAACTTGCCACTAAATCAAAATGAGTGAATACATATGTCCTAAAATATTACCGGTGAGGGCCGTTATGCATTTTCTCGCATGTCTTTAGCTCCTCTTCAACAGGCATATGCAAATGCCCATTTCAATTGGCGACTTCTTTAGGACATCTTCAATGTACAAAATTTGAACATTATCTATTGAGAGGAAAGAGAAAGACACGTGAAATTAATGTAGGTCCCATACGTTTTCAATTCTCTTTAATTTCTTTTTTTTCAAATAAAATAATTATCTTATCTCTATCTCTGTTCTCCCCATCATCTGCAATTCACACTATTGCATTGAAGATGCTCTTATATAATGGTTGGTTTACATTGCAGGCTCAAATTTCTCGAGTCCCCACTATCATTGATCATTTAACAGGTATGTTGTTTTCTCCATCCAAAAGCCCGTAGATCATTGAACCAAAAACAGGATTTAATTCTCCTTGTTTAAGAAAATAAAATTAGTTCAGCTTTGTAGTAACGTTCTTAACTAATTTTTTCTAAACTTTGATGCTCTCAGTTTGTCCTTTTTGTCAAACTTAGAAAAATTCAGTATACCCCTTTTCGAGGTGAATTGATTTGCATTGTCGATTGAGAGGAAAAAATTGTAGAATTTTGAAAGAGGAGAGGGAGAGAGAGAGAGAGAATTCGAATGTGAATAGTGTTAAATATAAGGTTTTGGATGACATAGCTCAACATGACATAAGAACATCTTAGTTCGAATCTCACTGCCGATCATATAAAATGAAGTGTCTATGTGTTAAACTTTGATTGGAAAAATAAATCTCACCTCCATGTGAGGCCTCGTTGGAGATAATAGTTAAGTGTATACACCGTTGAATCTCAAGGTTACAATGAAACAGAATGCAAAAATGATTTTCAGATTTACTGCGACAATCTTCTTTTATCTTCAAACCCAATATACTTGCAACGCTTCTATCAATCCTTCAAAATAGTGTAGAATTAATACTAGACTTATATCGCATAAACAACGCTGTCCTAAAAGTGATATTTGCACCCCCTCGATATAGAGATGCCTTAGAGCATTTGATGCAAATAGTTTTAACGGATTACAAGCCTTCTATCCAGTTCTTCTAATGGCACAAAGAAAGAACCGGGAATGGAACTTGAAGAATTTTTTAATAATCTAAGTATAAATACATGGGTTGTTTGCACTCAAAAATCAATCCAAGAAGGAATCATTATAAGAAGTGACTCCACATGAGAACCATAAATCACAATTCGTCACAAAATATGCATCTCACAAGTAATTGTTCAATTTAAGGTAGGCTCCAGGACCGCAAATGTCATTGCACATAGAAACACACCGCTTCAGAAAAGTTAAGGTTTATCCACAACATGCAATCATCCCAATATCACTACAGAAATTTGACCTTTAGGGACAGTTATGTCGTTCACCATAGCGCCGTGGTAGAACAATAGAGCTACATAATGGTATTCTTTCTATAAGCGCGAGTATGTTCTTTGTTGTTCTTTCTACTGGTATGAGCTGTAGAGGCATTTATCATGTTTAAGGGCCTACGTTTAACATGTTTGAGAAAAGAATCATAAACACGTGCTAGTCGATTCAATTAACACTAGAGTAAGAGTCACCGGTTCATAATACCCATTTCAATTTTCGCTCGGTAATTACATAATATGCAAATTCAAGCAATAACAAAAGGGAAATTCTTCCAACAAGAAAGCAAACATGCACCGTCCATTTTGTTTCTACCCGCAATATTACAAGGAACCAGTGGTACAAGTATGACATTCAATTGTATATTATTATTAATTCTTCCAGAGTATAATGCCTTCAGGATGGAACAAAACAACAATGCACTTAACATAGACGGATTATTAACACGTACTGCATATGAATATGAACTTATCTGAAATTCTTAAATTTGGTTGACTTTGCATCAAATAAAGAATTGGGCCGTAGCGTTCTTCATCTTCCGGTTTCTGTTTAGAATATTTCAGATTCCACAGGTCACTTTAATCGCTATAGATTGTTAGAAAAATTCGTTTCAACGAGTTGGAATCTAAAATATACAAATAACAAGATGCAGTTAGATCACTAAGCAATGAATTAATAACTTGAAAGTATACACAAATTAGAACGAAAACATTAGAAATTGAGGCCCAAACACGATTCGAGATCGCTGTTCTAAAGCGATTATTGCCACCCTCTCGTTGTAGAGATTGCCTACGGGATCCATGGGCAACAAGCTTTGAGGAGTTATCAAGCCTTGATCAAGTTTATATCAATCAACAAGATAAACTTGATGAACACTTCAATGTTTGAGATTAAGAACTTTGATTTGGATTGTGTGTTTGATGCAATGATTTTCATATTATTCTCCACAGGGGCGTAGCTAGGATTTAAGTTTAGGGGGGTAAAGTACAATAAATTTTATTTGCATAATCTTGGATGGGCCCGGCCGATTTTCCACAGTATAAGAATCATTTATAATATAATTTATATCTAAACCCATTATATATTCTTGTTTGAAAATGACAAAAATATAATAATTTTTTCTAATTGTCAAAACTATATATCAATAATCGAGATTAACATTCAAAAATAGTATCAAAGAGAACCACTTAAAAATCAAAATTTCCTATATAACAATTTTCTTTCGTTTGATGTTAGCCTTTTCGTTGGACATGGATAACTTGATGAATGAGTCATTGAAGACAAACAACAACCCAATAATAATAATAATAATAATAATAATAATAATAATAATAATAATAATAATAATCAAATCAATAAATAGAAATTAGTATTCGACATACAAAATATGATACAAAAATGAGTTGAACTGGAAAGTAATATAAACAATTACGACTCATAAACTATTTTACTTATGCACTATTATAAACTCTAAGTTCTTGATTTCAAAAGTTAGAGTAACAAATATTCATGGAAATATGGAACTAGATATTTTACTGGGAAGAGAGAAAAGAGGCAAGCGTATTCAATTTAATTGGTAATTGCGGGAAAGACAAATTATATATTTTAAGTATTGCCTAAATTTAGTAATTATGCAATTATAAAAAAATTATATATATAAAAAGAAAGAAAATCCCAAAAAACCAGAAAATAAATAAAAAATGAAAAATGATTAAATTAATATGTAATAAGATATAAAAGAAAAGATGATAAGAAAAAGAACTTAAGCTAAATAATTGAAGATGAATAATTATATAATAATGTGGAAAAAACAAGTGAGAAAGGTCAAAAGATATAAAAAGCATAATATAGATGTTAAAAGCAAGTGCAAAAGGCTGGCCCAAAGAATCGAACTAGTGACCAAATGTGTAAAGCAACAGCCTCTTTGCCAACTCGCCTGGCACCCCTTGTGTGCAATGTATCAACATATGCTGTATATAAATAATCTTTTGGGGGAAGGACTGGGTTACAGCCGAGTCCAACCCCCCCCTAACTACGCCACTGATTCTCCACATGAAAACAAATTCTATGTATAGTGTTTTCATGCCTCTTTGTGAAGAGATATCAACCCCAAACCAAAAAGACATACCCACACCCGAAAGAATGCTTCAAAAACTAACTTTGAATGCACCTATTCGCTCACCCATTGACGTAACAATCCATACCTATGTTGCCATTATTCTCCCACTTGTCATTGATCTATTTTATTCACATTAATCCTTTTTGTCTATATATATTGAGACTTGGATAACGGATATATATTGGCTTGGATAACGGATATGTTTTCATTTAGAAATACAAAAATGCTTCTATATTTTGACCCACCGAACAAATTTTACTGTGTGATCCATTTGTGATATGCTGTGATAAATTTTGAAATTCTTGCAGTGATCTGGAAAAGTGAATATGGAAGACAAGTGTGAAATTGCAAAGGATGTAACTGAAGTATACTCCATGTTTTCCCTTTCCAAATTATGGCAATTCGTGTATGTTTATATATTTTATACCATTGCTCTCTCCTTTTCTTATTTCAGCTAATAGGTAGAACCCCAATGGTTTATCTCAACAAGGTCGTAGATGGTTGCGTGGGTCGTATTGCTGCAAAACTCGAGATGATGGAACCCTGCTCCAGTGTTAAAGACAGGTTTTCATCATCACCACTTGCTTTTCTCTATTTTGAACTCAATTTTTCTTTCCTGATTACTGAAATTTTGATTTTTAGATGTTGTCAAATCGATGTAATTATTGATTAAAATGACGAGAGAGAAAAAATGGTTTTTAATTGAATTCAGGATTGCATATAGCATGATCAAAGATGCAGAAGAGAAAGGCCAAATTTCCCCTGGAAAGGTTGGTTTGTCTTCTTCAATTATCTTGAACATGCCCTATAAGATCTTAGACACATCCCATAAATTTTCAGGAGGGCACAATGTTATGTAATTCTTGATTGATCTCACTAAAGTTGCCTATTTGATGACCACCTCATTTTAATCAAAATATTTTTTAAAATAATAATTGGAATATGGTGGTTGAAGACGGTCCTGGTTGAAATCACCGGCGGCAATACAGGCATTGGTCTTGCGTGCATTGCTGCAGCAATGGGCTATAAACTCATTGCAGTCATGCCATATACATTTAGTCTTGAAAGAAGGATAGTTCTAGGAGCATTTGGAGCTGAGTTGCACCTCACAGACGTGGCCAAGGGTATAGATGGTGCCATTCAGGACGCTCTCGATATAGTCGAGAAGACACCCAATAGTTTTTTGCTTAGACAATTTGACAATCCCGCTAATCCACAGGTAACTTCAAACCACATGAAATAGTTCAGTAGATTTTTAATTCTTGCAATGTTATGCTATTCATTAGGCTGAGCTCAATGTGTAGATTCACTATGAAACAACTGGACCAGAAATATGGGAGAGCTCCGAAGGTAAAGTAGATCTGTTTGTTGCGGGAATTGGGACGGGAGGAACGGTTACTGGTGTCGGGAAGTTCCTCAAGGAGAAGAATCCAAATATAAAGGTCTAAATACCTATGAGAGAAAAACACAGATATGTTTTACGTATTTACGGATTTTCAGTAATTTTATTTCATCTGTTCTACATATACTCAGTGTTTGACAAGTTTTTAATAGCGTCTATAAACACGATTTCAGACAAAGGTCAAACCCCTTTTTCTTGATTTTTTGCACAACCCATTAGTATTATCTACTTCTCCCACAATTGTTTCCCTTCTTTTTCATCAAATTTTCCGTTTATTTGGTTTTCCCATTTTTTCTATTGTGTGGCTAGCAGGTATATGGTATAGAACCTGTTGAAAGTGCAGTTTTAAGTGGAGGAAAACCAGGTGATTCAAATATTTCAATTGTTCACAAGAGAAAATTTTAAGTAAAATTTGATTTGTTTCTGGAAGAACCTTCAGTTAAAATGTACTAGAAAAAATTAACAAAAAAGTTATAAATTGAGCAAGCTACTTTTATCTTAAATTCTGGTGGCGGGGACCATGAAATGGATGGATAATAATGACATAGTAGTACACTGAACTTTTAGTTAGACAAAAAGTTGAAACAAGCACAATAATCTCAAGAACTACAACAAAACTAAAATTTTGTGGAGCTATTTTGATATCCAGTTTCAGTATGAAGATACTAACTCAAGGCTAATAAGCTGATTTTAAAAGGACCTCATAAGATCCAAGGCATTGGTGCTGGTTTCATTCCTCCTGTTCTTGATGTAAACATTCTCGATGAAGTTATTCAAGTAAGAGTGCATTTCTATTTTTCAGCATTTGCCTCTACTTGGCACTCCTCTCACCTTCAGTGACAAAACTATGCTTTAAACCACATTTCTCTTTATAATCTCTGTAGGTTTCTAGTGAAGAAGCCCTTGAAATGTCAAGATGTCTTGCACTGAAGGAAGGCTTGCTGGTGGTGTTAATTGTTAGCTTGAGAATTTTTCAAGCCGCTTTTACTGTTTTACTTTGGTTGATAACTGAAACGAGTAGCAAATTACAGGTGGGTATTTCATCTGGGGCAGCAGCTGTTGCTGCAATAAGATTAGCAAAGAGGGTCGAAAATACTGGAAAACTCATTGTCGTAAGTTGGCTTACTTTCATCTTACTCGTAACTTTTTTTCCCTGCATTCTAGTGTGAAATTTTGGAACAATTTCTTAAACATAGACATGGGATCCAACATCCCTATTTTCAGACACGGTGAAGTGCGTTATTCTTTGTTACAATGCAGGTCCTTTTCCCGAGCTTTGGGGAACGTTATCTCTCGACCGTGCTGTTTGATTCCTTGCGGGAAGAGTGTCAGAACATGACATTTGAGTAAATGTTGCAAGTTTCCATCAAAGTATCAATGAATTGAATTGTCACCCTTCTTGTGATAATCTGTGCTTAGTGGGCCATCTATTTGGTATTGAATCTGCCTCCTCTATCCGTATGTGCAGTACAAAATGTAACAAGTAAGAACAATAAGAGGTGAACAGCAGAACAGCCAACAGATTGTAATGTGAGGTGACTGTTTGTACTTGAGTGTTATATAATGAGTAATGATCTCCTACCCACAGTGGGTAGGATATCCTACCCACAGTGGGTAGGTGTCATCCACTGATTGGTAGAGAGAGTGGCCCCACCAATCGGAGGGACCTACCCACGCGTGGGTAGGATATCCTACGTGATGCAAAAGATTATTTTCCGTTATATAATAGGTATAACCCCTTCTCTTCCAGTACTACCAGGAGCTCTTAAGCACTAATGGTTTCTTATTAGTAACAACTTGACACATTAACTAATCAACGACATTAGAGAGGAGCAATGATGATGAGAAAGGGAGTTTGAAAATTACCCTGGACCTAGATTTTTCATGGCAACATCCCCAACCGCTCTGGATGAACTGAAACGCGATGCCATTGAATTGAACACCGATTTGCATAGTCCTGTGGTTCCTCATTATCCAAAGGCCTCCTATTGTTCCTGATACCACCAGTACCAAGTCAAAGCACAATCACCACCTTACCACTCTTCAATCTCTTCTGTATAGGAGTCTGCCCCACTTGCCCAACCAGTATGGCCTGGTCCAGGATACAACAAAATCATTAAACTAAGAACACACACCAAGTGACCGATACATTTCTGTGTTTACGTGCTCCATAAAACAAAATGAACAACAAGTTTGATATCAAAGATACATTTTTATGCGCATACACAATACATTACAATACAATCAAATGTCCATTTCGATTGCCGAAACAAGATATCTCAGAATCAAAACATGTGATTCGGTGAAATGTACCTTGTAAATGCCGATGTCCAATCCGTTCTCGAGCGGTCGATCGGAGTTAGGTCGCTGCTGACTTGGAGAGCAGGAGAGGGATGGGACGACTCGCTGTTGGACTCGGACTGCTCAGAAAATAGACTTTTGGTGCAGAAAGAACGCAAAATTGAGGGCTTTGCTCTTGAGCTTGAGCGAATTGCATCACAGAGTTTTCTTCAGAGTGAAGACGCCATTGGTTCTGATATCAATTCCCCCGTTCCAGCTTAAACCCTAGCGGTTTTTGCAGAACCCCATTTTTGTTGTTTATTAAATGGTCCTCCTTTTAGCGTGTGTTATTTCCATTTATTTTCACCTCAAAATTATCTACTATTAAAAGTCTACGTCAAACATCAATATCAACCACACATTTCACATCATCACTCATTATTATCCATACATCTCGTGGTCCCCACCACTACACTCAACTTTTAGCAAAATTTTAGATAAAAATAAGTACACACGAACACACGCTTAGTTCTACTACTATTGGTGGGTTAATTTCAAGCGAAATTACAAATGGTCACCAAAGTTTAAAATTTTCAGTATTAATCATTTATATTTTCTTTCATAATCACTGCATAAGATTTCTTATAAATTTTGATCATGGCTACCTTTAACTGCACACAAGCGTGTTAAGTTTGTAATAGTTGTGACGAAGTTTATCTTGGGTGGAAACCACATAAACTATTTTAAATGAAACTGGGGCTTGCTTTTTAACTAAATGAAGAATTTTGCTATGAAAAATTTCAGTACAAAAAAAAAGGTCTAGTTATTTTAAATGGTTGTTATGTTTATGTAGCATAATTCCTTTTCAAGTAATGTGGTTCATACGTGTGAAATTATTTATCATGTGTAATTTAGAATAACGTAACATCAATCTTGTTATGCGAGTCATTTTGCCAATGTCTTTGTGCCATTATCTTTTGTTGCATGTATTGAGTTCCATGTGCCTTTTTGATGTTACACACATTATGGATGGATGCAAGTCGTGATTGACAATTCTTTGTTGCTTGTTTGACTTTAAATGTAGTTCTAGCAATCTCTCCTTGAACTACCAATTTTAAGTTGATCTTGTTGCGTGTATTGAGATCCATGCTCCATTTTGGTATGACCCGCCAATTTGTGAGTGTCTGTTGATTCCTGGTTTGACGTGGGACCCACCAAAAAGGTGCATGGAACTCAATACACCCAACTAGGTCAACTTAAAATTGGTGGATCAAGGAGAGATTTTTAGAAATACATTTAAATTCAAACTTGCTACAAAAAATTGTCAATCAAGATTTGCATCCTTCCATGAAGTGTGTAACATCATTGCACCTCCCTTGTTGACATAAGAGTTCTGCCGTTGCTATCAAGAACAAGAAGACAATAAATAGAAAATCTTCCTAGTGTGACTAATTCGGCCGCTTCATCTAGGAGGTTGAAGTCAATGCATGGATTCAAATGCCTTGATCATTTAATAGAACGTTTAAAGAGAAATCTCTATATTAAAATAACTGGAGTGCCACGTTGGCAAAGATGCCAACGTGGCACAGATTAAATATTTTTTAAAAAATTAAAAACATTAGTTTTGGAAATAATCCAACATTAATTAGTAGTGATTAAAAATATAATTAAAAATAAATCAATATTTAAAGCAATCATTTAATGAGAAAAAATTAATTTTGGAAAGACTTTAAATATAATTTTATTTTTTAAAATATTAAATAATAAATATTTTTTATTTATTTTCATCGCGTTAAAATTATAGGTTTTTGCTTGATTACATGAATTGGCCTATTAAAAAATAGTGGGTATTTGTATTTATTTATTTATTTTTTAAAATCAAATTGTGAGTAGTTAAAATTATAAGTGGATTTATATTTAATAATTTATTATTTTTAAGTAAATAGTAATTTATTAATCTTTCTTTAGATTAAAAAAATTGGAGTGTCACATTAGCAAAGATGTCAACGTGGCACATATTAAATATTTTTTTAAAAATTAAAAAATTAGTTTTGCAAATAATCCAACATTAATTAGTAGTAATTAAAAATATAATTAAAAATAAACCAATATTTAAAGCAGATTAACATTTAATGAGAAAAAATTAGTTTTGGAAAGACTTTAAATATAACTTCATTTTTTAAATTTCCAATTCAAAATATTAAATAATAAATATTTTTATTTATTTTCATCATGTTAAAATTATAGGTTTTGATAGCTTTGCTTGGTTACGTGAGTTGGGCTGTTTAAAAATAGTGTATATTTTGGATTTTTTTACCTTTTTTTATTTTTTAAAATCAAATTGTGAGTAGTTAAAATTATAACTGGATTTATGCTGAATAATTTATCGATTTTTAAGTAAATAGTAATTTGTTAATCTTTATATTATTGCAATTGAAGCACCATGTTTGACGGATATCCTATTGGCAGTGCTAACATGACACGCGGTTTTTAATTAAAAAGTTGATTGATATTTTTCATTTTTAATATGGCTGATGTGATATGATCACTAATTAAATTTTGCATTCCATGATTTTTCCTTTTGTAAGTATATAAAATTAAAAATAAAAAGTTTTTTTCTAAAATTAAAATACAGTTTACATAAATGGAAATAAATCAAATGAATTATGTAGTGTGGAAAATTGTTGGTATTAATACAAATTTAAGTTACATAAAATTAAGCATAATATTTTTATCTGATAAATTTAAAATTAAGTAGATTGCAATTGTCATTAAAAAATGCATAAAATTTAGAGTGCGTAATATCCATTTTAAAAAGAAAAAAGATGTTCAATATAAATTTCATTTGTACCAACGAGAAACACAAGTTTTGATAATCAAAGAAGTTGTATATATTCATTTCCAATGGTTTGTTTACAATTAATTAATCTCCACGATCACTGTTGTGCAATGCGATGCACAACAATTAGAATTAAAATTTCACATTTTGATAAACTTCTTAATTATGCGATGCACGTGAATTTTTTAATTTATAATTGCGAATTTACTATATAATATTATAGATTTTAATAATTATTTCTGATTATCACGATCTCCTCTGGCATAAATTATATCGATTATGTAATTGATATTACGTATTGATATATTTATAACATTATATGATCATTTATAGTAAATAAATTTAATTGTATTAAGATTAAATCCTTGCGAGTGTAAATACTAGTTGATCATTTAATAGAACGTTGAAAGAGAAAATATACCTTTTGTAATATTTCAGGAATTTCCGTTGCAGGATAGATGGATAAGTCCAAAATCTAAAGCTAACGGTTGAATGAACTATCATAAGGGATGTATGGTGATAATTTTTTACGAGCTTGGAACCATCGACATGTTGAGAATAAGGGTATGTTTGGTAAAATAAGTTGATAAGCTAGCTGATAGCTGATAAGTCAATTAAGAGCTTATAGCTTATAGTTTATAATTAATAGCTGAAAAGTTAGCTGATTTAAATATTAGTATTTGACAAAATTAGCTGAAAAATTAGGTCAGAAATACAAAATGACCTGAAATGACATATTTAAAATAATAACATTCATTTTTTACAAAAAGAAAATGGTAAAAATTGACTATAAAAAATGACAAGTTAGAATTTATTTGAAAAACCTTTTTTACTAGCTTTTCAAATAAATTCTTCTAACAAAACAGAACTTACTTTAATAGGAATAGCTCATAAGCTCTCCAAATAAGTTATAAACTAACTTATCATACTTACCAAACATACCCTAAGCTTGTTCAAAATTTTAAACAATAAATCATTTCTTACATGCACCAATTTTAAATACTCATCACATTAATTTAACATTTTTTCATAATTTTCAATATATTTTTCTTTTACGTCTCAAGAACACATCTAAAAAACAATTTCCATCAAACACACAGGACTGTGAAAGTGCAAAGTTGAAAGGAAAGGCATAATTAATTTTAGTTGCACGATCTGCGGTAACTACTTTTCCAAGGAAAATGAAAAATAGTCAAACATGTTGTAACAGTGGCGTTCAAGTGCTCCCGGGAGCGCCGTAAGGAGCATTTTCTAGGTCCATTCGACATCCGATTTGAAATCCGGGACCGGATTTGGATTCAGTACGATGAGACGGAGGTCCAGTATTAAAAATTAGCCAAAAAGTTTGACCGGCCACCACGGCACCCAACAGTGTCGAAAAATTTTGAAAAATTACTGACCTCCGTCTCATCGCATCTTGAATCAGTTAAAAATTAGCCAAAAATTTGACGGCCACCACGGCACCCAGGTGTCGAAAAATTTTGAAAAAATTCGGACCTCCGTCTCATCGATCGAATCGGATCCTGCAGGATTTCAAATCGAATGTCGAACGGGCCTAGAAAATGCTCCGGGAGCGCCGTAATTACGGCGCTCCCGGGAGCACTTGAACACCATTGCATGTCGTAATCCCAGTAGTCAATCGACGATTTTGATCTTGCGTGACAAACACAATATTATTGCGTCAGTAATCAAAATGGATACACTACCTTAGAAATGATGGAAACGAAAATATTTTCCATCTTATATGTAGAAAACATTTTACTTTAGGGGAGATGAGTATTGTTTTTCATGAAAAATGGGCTTAAAACACATATTAAGTGGTTGTACGTGTAAAATCATTTTCATGAAAAATTTTACAATCAAACAATCAATTTGAAAAATAATTTTGAAGATTACATATTTTCCGTAGAAAATCATGACAATCAAACATATTCTTACATTTAAAAATAAAGAAGTCCAATTAAGGGCATTTCCAATGCTCAATTTTTACTTCAAGAAAAGGGGAGAAAAAAGGAAGAAAAAGAAAGAAGAGGCTCTATTTTCCAGCCATGTTTATTTGATTTTGATGGGATAGGAAGGAAAACAAGGAAATCACGTAGACTCCATATGTTTCTATATTTGTTATTTATTTATTTATTTATTTTATCAATTATTTGTCTCTTCTTTTTTTTTTTTTTTGTGTCCCTTTTCTACCACTTCTCGTGTTATGTCCATGTTCTCACATCCAATACTCCAACTACAAATCTTCTACTACTATCTTCTTATTATTAGGGTAAATTCCACCAAGGGTTCCTAACTTTTGGAAGTCGTTACAATCAAGTCTCGAACCTATAAAATGTCACACCCGAGGTCCTTAATCTTTTAAAAGTTGGCGCAGAAAGTCTTTCCATCCAAAAAATCATTAGTTTGACTGTTAATTGGTCAAATTTTTGTAAAATAACGAAATTAACCATCCTATCAATAAATTGCAATTGCAATTGAATACATTCCTTTAAAACATGCATAAATTAGTCCAAAACTTTAGTTAAATTACATAATTTTGGCTTTTATTTTTTATATATGTTTATTTGGTCCCTAACTAATTTTATCGAAATAATTTCATACTAATTAAACAGTTTTTATCGAAAACTTTCAATACAAAATCATTAGTTCATATTAATATTATAACTTTTTAAAAATTTCTTTTAGCATTAAAGACGTGCATTTTTTTATTTAAACCAAGAATTAATAATAAATGTAATTATTGTACTTCATAAAATTTTAGCAAATCACTATAAAAAAAATATACCGATTTTAAAATATATATACATATAATTAAAATAAAAATAAAATAAAATAAAATTTTGGGTAAATTCTACTAAGGGTCCCTAATCTTTGGGGATTGTTACGATCAGGTCCTAAACCTAGGGATGACAATGTGCCGAGCCAAGTTGAATCCGAGCTTAAAATTTTAAGCTCGTGTTTGGGTCGGCTCAATAAAAAAAATGAGGCTCGAGCTGGCTCTTTTTTTTTTTAATGTCATGATTTATGTGATTATTTTTAATAAAAGTATCAATAAAGTGTTGCTACATATAAAAAAAAATCAAAAATTATTGAACAAATTGTAGAGTTGATCATATCATTTAAATTTTGGAATAGATAAAACCATCCTCTTTGTTTTGGGTTTGGGACTAGCTACGTTCACTGTAAACGGAGTTAAAATTATACACAAATCATCGATCACTTGTATAATTTTTTATATAAAAAAGTTGAATTTAAATAAGCACATAAAAAATAAATAACAAATCTAATACACGAGTCAAGCCTGCATTTATGGGTTGGCTTGCAAAAGCTTGATAGGCTTTGCGAGCCGAGCTCAGTCTGACTCAGTTTTGAAATAGGAGGCTTGGCTCGAGCTTGAGAGCGAGCCTGAGCCATTTTGCACGTCAAGCCCGAGCTTATAGGGCTGGCTCGCTGTTTGACATCCCGACCTGAACCTTTAAAGTGTCACACTCGGGGTCTTGGAGTCCCTCTGTTTAAAGTGGAGCTAAAAGGTTAAGGATCTCGGATGCAACATTTTAAAGGTTCTAGACCTAATCATAACGAACTCCAAAGGTTAGAGACCCCTAGTTAGGAATAACAATGGGTCGGTTCTGGGGCGGGTTGGCCAAGAACTGCCTCTAGACTGTGAAATCTAAGGTCAACCTGATCCGACCTAGACCTGTGAGCTCATGGGGCGGGTCGGTGGGTTGGTTCTAAGAGTGGAGCGGGTCCAATAAAAAACTCACCTACCCATTTTCGTTCTCTTTTTTAATTATGGTCTTAAATATCATTTTGTATCTTTCTCTTTTTTTTGTCGAATTTGGATTTCTTAAGATTTGACTTTCCTAAAACAACACTAAGAAGAAGAAAAATTTTGTGAATTTCATAAAAATTTTATGTAATTTAAAAAATATTAACTTAAAAATAAAGGAAAAACAGGTTTACAGTCGGGTTCGGGGTGGGTATATGCTGCCCCATAACCGCCCCTAAAACTTTCTTGGTTTTAAATCGAGAACCATACCTGTTGGTGTCGAAATCAGTAAGGACCAATTAATTATCAACTGAGGTGGGTGTTTAGGCCTAATTAGTAGTAACTGAAGAAGTAAGGAATGTAAGTATGTATTAAGTCCAAGCTCGAGTTGTCACTTGTTTACAAAGGATTTTTTTTCGTCGTCGAATGGCCACTAAGTGTTCTATTTATAGTACAAAATCTGGTAGGAAGGTAGTAGGTCATCATGGCGCCGGCTGGGCTAGCTTCGGAATAGGTGCAATGATGGCGTCTATTGTACCGCAAGCGTGCTGGCATTTAAGGCGTTGACCTCCGAAGGCTTGGGTGTTGCCGTCACAGCATTAATGGGGAAAAGATGTTCTGTCGGTTGCAGGTGGTGTCAGGGTGTCAGGTGACACATGGATTGTCCTTGTTGTCGACCACTGTAGCAAGCGGGGCTGAACGCATACCATGGCCGAGCTGACCTCGGACCCTCTGCCAGAAACTGTGACGATGGGACGACCCTCTGTGTCAGAAACTTCCTCTAAATTCATTATTTCAGCGGCAGCAAGGTCGGCGTAGCTAGTCATCTGCTCGTCATAGCAAAAGTAGAGTGATTGAGTTGGTTGACGACGAGCTGGGAGTCGCTTCGGACTTGGAGGTGGGAGACACCCATGACCCGGGCGTACCTAAGGCCTGCGATCAAGGTCTCGTATTCAGCTTCATTATTGGAGGCCGGAAACGAGAATCGTAGGGACTGGCAGAAAGATTCCAATGAGGGCTCAGGAGCACGAGCCCAGCTCCAGAGTGTACGTCCGTGGATGAGCCATCTACATAGAGCGTCCAGGGCTCGACCTTGGTATTGGGAGTCGACAATGGAGGGTTGAACTCGGCTATGAAATTTGTCAGGGCCTGACCCTTGATTGCGAGCCTAGGTCGGTATGAGATGTCGAATCGGCTCGAGCTCCGCGCCCATTTGACCGGCCCGACTGATGAGTCGACCACGGAGCACCGCCGCGAAGGTAATTAGTCACCACTTGATGGCGGGGTGCTTGAGAAGTAAAGTCGAAGCTTTACGGAGGCTGGTGGCGAGCGCGATGGTTAACTTCTCCATCGGCGTGTAACGCTCGAGGGTCAGCGAAGGGGCCGACTCGTGTAATAGACCGAGGTCTTGGATGTCCCCTCGACACGAGTAAGGCGAACTCGGCATGTTGAGCAGCGACGAGGTAAATGGAGAGGACATCTTCGCCTTGGGCTTCGGGAGAGGAGGTTGGGTCAGGTGTTTCAACGAGCTCCTCCCGAAAGCTTCTGGCACTCGAGGTCCATCCAAAGTCCTTCCCCTTCTTCAGGGCCTCGAGAAAGGGGCGGCACTGTCCGTGGCCTTAGACACAAATCGGTTCAGGCCGCTTATCCGGCGGTGAGACTCACGGACCTCTTTAACCATGGTGGGAGGTCTCGAGTTCAAACGGCCCCCTAATCTTCTGGGATTTGCCTCAATGCCTCTCGAGCTCACCACATATCAGAGAATTTTCCCGGACTCAACCGGCGCATTTTGCGGGTTCGGCTTCATTCGATACTCTCTCGGGACTGAAACATGTTACCCAGTCTTTGGATGTGGTCAGCTGCCCTCACACTTTTCACCAACATGTCGCCGACATATACTTCCATGGTAATCCGATGACCGAGGCAAACATCTTGTTGACTAAGCGTTGCAGGTTGCCCAGGCATTCTTCAATCGAAGGGCATGACACAGTAACGATAAAGGCCTCGGCACATTATGGCCGTGTGCTCGATCGGGGATACATAGGGATGCGGTTATGGCAGATAGCGTCCATCATCTTGAGAGCTCGTGCCCGGCCGTTGCGTCTACCATCGATCTATTCGGTGGGGGAGCAGTCCTTGGGGTGGCCTTGTTGAGTCGGTAAAATCTCACCAGGACTCTCCGGCTACCGTTGTTCTTCTTAACGAGGCCGGGTTCGCAACCCAGTGGGGTATTTGGCTACTGATGAACCCAATTTGAAGTAACTTATCCACTTCCTTCGGCGAGCCTCATAGCGCTCCTGGATTCGTGGACGTCGTCGTTGTTCTTAGAGGTCTCACCGCGGGGTCGATGTTTAGCCGTTGGCAAGCCTGCGATGCGGTATGCCGACCATATCACGAGGGCTCCCAAGCGAAGACGTCGGGCTGCTGCTGAGAGGAACTTCGACCAGGAGAAAGTCGACGAGCGGGTGGCGTGGGCTCACCTAATCGCCGATCTTGAGGACCCTTTGCGGTGCTTCGGCTCGACCTCAGCGGTGTCTAGTTCTTCCATCGGTGTGCGCCCGGTCCTCAGTGCGACTACTGGTGGTCGCCGAGCTTCGGCCATGGCGTGATCGGCTCCGTCGCTCATGGCGGCTGGTTGGGTGAGTCGCGACCGTGGTGGTTGCGGCTGATCCCGGACTATTGCTATCCCGGCGTGCGTGGGAACTTCATGGCGTGGTGGTAAATGCGGTCGAGGCCACGAGCTCATACAAGAGGGGCCGACCTGGGAGGGCATTATAATTGCCTGGGAGGTCTACCATGATGAAGGTGGCCATGGCGGCCCGTGCGCGCATGGCTTTTCCTAGCTCCACCAACATCGATATTTGCCTGGCTGGGTAGCATGACCCGATTACTCCAACCACGCAGGGCCAAGGGGCGCGGCTTCAGGTGCCCCTCATCGGGCCCATGTGGAGTAAGTTCGGAGGTATAGCAAGTTGACCCCGCTCCCATTGTCGATAAGTGTCTGGTGTACGTGTGTACCGTTGAGGACCATACTGATGATAAGGGCGTCCTGGTGAGGGTGGCGGACGTGAGCTGCGTCGGCCTCCGTAAAGGTGATCCCTTCCTAAGGTTCGGACGAAGAGGAGCTTGTCTTGGTCCTTTGTGCGAATCTTGGTAGTCGATCTGCGAGCCTCTCATGACCTTTGCGGCCGGTTCCGCGACCCGATGAAGTGTTGGTTGCCCATGACCAACGTATGGACCTCGTTCCGTGGCCCCGTAGGTGGTGGAGGCTGGTGGGAAGCCCCCGGTTGAGGTCGGCCTTGGTCGGGTGGTGGGCGGCGAACTTCCTTGCGTGATTGTCCTCGCCGAATCGAGCCCTCCACTTCATTCTTGGTCCGACAGGTCGCGGTGTCATACCCTGCTGACCTATGGTAACGGCAGTACCTCTCCTGGTTTTGGCTCAAAGAGGGGGTCCTCATCGTGGTCGGGGGTGGTAGGACCCCCCAATCCTTCACGTGCATCAGTACTCCTTCTAGACTGGCGTTGAGGACGTGGAAGGTGCCGGAACGCTGGGGAGGTGGTCGAGGCCTCGCGTCTCACGCTGCGGTCTTTGGCGCGTGGCGCTGGGCGGCTGGTGTCTTTCTCCTTGCCTTTCTCGGGTCGGGGGTCCTGGGGCTTCTCCTCGGGGTCTCCGGACGCCTCCTCAACCCCGATATGGCACTCAGCTCGGTTGAGGAACTCATGGTATGTCTCTGGACTGTTCTCATGGACCGACCACGAGTGGGACACGTACTGAGGCCGCCAAAGTGCCACCATGGCGATTTAATCGACACCTTGCCAATCTCTATGTATCGGGTATTGAACCGCTCCACGTAACTCTTCAGGGACTCGTCCCTCCCCTGCTTGATGTCTACTAGCCTCTGCTTTTGGGTCGATCTCAGCCGGGACCCCATAAAAGCTGCTTGGAACCTGGCCGCGAGGTCCTCCCACGTCTTTATGGAATGTGGCGGAAGCTTCTTAAACCACTTCATGGCCTTATCTCCTAGTGTCAGTGGGAAAGCCTTGCACATGAGCTCGTCACTCATCCCCTGTAACTCTATAAAGACGGCGTACCTATCAACCTGACCGGTCGGGTCACTGACTCCATCGTAGTTCCCCTGCTGCGGTAGCTTTAGCTTGGCAGGCATGGGCTCGGTCTGGATCCTAAGGCTCAGCGGGGAGGCCTTCTTGACCCGGGTCGAGGGGCTGGGGGCCGTCTCCCTTGCCTCTACCTCGGCCACCCTCTTTCGCAGAAGCTCGAGCTCGGACTGCGGGGGTGGGGCGTTCGCATTTTCACCTGGCCGATTGGCCGAAACTGAGTTCTTCGGACGACACGCTTCGAAAGTGTTGGGGTCTCGGCGGCGTGATCGCAGTGTTGAGGCGGGGAGTGGCCCGAAGCGCAGAACCGGTGCGGCAAGGTGATGAGCGTCCTTCCTTGGCGATATGGACCTTTGGACTCGGCCCGCGTGGGGGTTGCGTTGGAGGCGTGGTGACGGCTCGGGCGGCGTCATCCGATCCGCTTTAGAATCTGCTGAGGTCACATCCGGCGATCTTCTCGGCCGAGGCGGGCGGTTCTCGGAGGATTCCCGTCTTGGGATCGGAAGTGCTCCCGCCGTAGAGCGTGGGAGACGCCACTGCGGCTCATGCTTGAGGGAGGAATATCTGGGGGTAGAGTGGGATGTGTTCTTCCGAAATGAAAAAGGAGGCCCTCCTTCTAGCGTCAATTGTTGATGTCAAATCGATGAGACCAATTAATTATCAAGCGAGGTGGGTGTTTAGGCCTAATTAGTAGTAATTGAAGAAGTAAGGAATGTAAGTATGTATTAAGTCAGAGCTCGAGTTGTCACTTGTTTACAAGGATTTTTAAATCGTCCGAATGGGCCACTAGGTGTTCTATTTATAGTACAAAATCAGTAGGAAGGTAGTAGGTCATCATGGCGTCGGTGGGCTAACCGGCCGAATAGGTGCAATGATGGCGTCTGTTACTTGCAAGCCGTGCGGCATTTAAAGGCATTGACCTCGAACTTGGGTGTTGCCGCCCATAGCATTAATGGGGAAAAAATGTTACATCGGTTGCCAGGTGGTGTCGGTGTCGGTGTGGCACGTGGATTATCCTGTTGTCGACCTTTGTAGCGCGATTTGGGCCGCCATGGCGGTGACCTCGGACCCTCTGTCGGCTTTGTGGCGATGGGACGACCCTCCGTGGTTCGGTGATCTAGGCCATGGGCCAAGTTAGGCGATCAGACCATCGGCCAGGGACACATGGCCTATCCTCTTGTGGTGGGGTAGTGTCGATCAGGTGGGACACTAGACATGTCGTCGGCCGACCGGATGCCTACTCTGGCGTCAGGGGGTCCATGTCGTAGCGGTGGTCCTGGCTGGTCCGTCTTGCGTCGCAGGTGCCGCGGCAACAATACCTACCTAATACCTATTTAGTCAGGAATGGTCCACCCCATTATAGGCGATCACCAATGGATTTCGATTCTGCTGAATAAAATTGTCATCCTACTCCCAAGTAAAATTTATCCATATTATTATATTTGAATTTATTTTCAACTCTATTTTTACGGTTTGACCTCCCTTTTTTTTAATACATCTTTTCACCTCTATTCATCAATTAAGGCTTTGTTCTATCCAAGATAAATTTTATCTCACTCTTCTCTCTTTTCTTTTCAATCACGTGTGACACTTTGTCTGATATTAGCATATATTTTACATAAAAATCTGTGCGGATAAGCTTTTATTCGTCAAGCAACCCCTAAAATAAGTATATGTTACATCGGTGATGTTTGTGTGCATAAAATACCGGATATTGTGCCGACTTGGGCGCTAAATCAAAATGAGTCAATAGATAAAGTACTAAAATATGACCGGTGAGGGGTCGTTGTGTATTTTTCTCGTATGTCTTCATCTACTCTGCAACACGCAAATGCAAATGCCCGTTCCAATCGGCCACCTCTTTGTATAATGGTTGGTTTACATTACAGGCTCGAATTTCTCGACTCTCCAAGGTATCACTAGCGTTGATCATTTATCAGGTATGTTAATTTCTCCATACAAAGGCCTGCAGATCATAGCACCAAAAACAGGATTTAATTCTCTCTGTTTAAGAAAATAAAATTAGCTCAGCTTTGTAGTAAAGCTCTAAACTAATTTTTTTCTTAACTTTGGTGCTCTTTCTGTTCACAGACAACATATACCCACTTGCCCTTTTAGTCAAACTTAGAAAAAATCCAGTATACCCCTTTTCGAGGTGAATTGATTTGCGTTGTGGATTGAGATGAAAAATTAGATAAAAAAAATTTTGGAATTTTGAAAGAGAAAAGAATAGAAACAGAGAAAATTCGAGCGTGAGTAGTGTGTTAAATGTAAGCTTTTGGATGAAGTAGCCCAATATTGTACCAGAGCATCTGAGTTCAAATCTCACCGCCGATCATATAAAATGAAGTGTCTATGTGTTAAACTTTGATAGGAAAAATAAATCTCACCTACATGTGAGGCCTCGTTGAAGATAGTAGTCAAGTGTATACCTTTGGTTAGATCAATTGGTTCAACAAATGGAGATGTGTATATATCTTTTTGTTCCCTATGTGTGTAAATTTCTCCCAATTCTCATTGATCTATTTGTGAGATTTGTTTCTCCCACTTCTCAGTGATCTATTTGTGAGATTTGTTTCTCCCACTTCTCATTGATCTATTTGTGAGATTTATTCGCATTAATCTTTGTTGCCTATATATGTTGATTTGGATAAGGGATATGTTTTCACTAAAAAAAAAAAAAAAAAATAGAGAAGGCTTCTGTAATTTGACTCACCAAACAAATTTTACTGTTTGATCCATTTGTGATGTGCTGTGATAAATTTTGAAATTCTTGCAGTGATCTGGAAAAGTGAATATGGAAGACAAGTGTGAAATTGCAAAGGATGTAACTGAAGTAATATACCATCTCTAAACCAAATTACTTTCCCTTTCCAAATTATGGCAGTTCATGTACGTTTATATATTTTATACCATTGCTCTCTCTTTTTCTTATTTCAGCTAATAGGTAGAACCCCAATGATTTATCTCAACAAGGTTGTAGATGGTTGCGTGGCTCGTGTTGCTGCAAAACTGGAGATGATGGAACCCTCCTCCAGTGTTAAAGACAGGTTTTCATTGTCACCTCTTGTTTCTTCTCTATTTTGAACTTAGTTCTTCTTGCTTAAGGTATGTTTGACAGGGATTATTGAAAAATGATTTTTCATGTGTAGTTGAGAAGTAAAGAAAATATATTATAAAATAGAAAAAATTGTCAAATCAATGTAATTAGTGGTTAAAATGATGAGAGAGAGAATTGGTTTTTTTAATTGAAGTTGTATCAAACAAGCCCTTAGATACATATGGCAATCTGAAACTGATAAATTCCGCAAATATTCAAATGCAGGATTGCATATAGCATGATCAAAGATGCAGAAGAGAAAGGCCAAATTTCCCCCGGAAAGGTTTCTTTGTCTTCTTCAATTATCTTGAACTTGTCCTGTAACATCTTAGACACATCCCATAAATTTTCAGTAGGGCACGATGTTATGTAATTCTTGATTGATCTCACTAAAGTTGCCAATTTGATGACCACCTCATTTTAATCAAACTAATTGAAACTGATATTTTTATTTTTATTTTTTAAAATAATTGGAATATGGTGGTTGAAGACGGTCCTGGTTGAAATCACCAGTGGCAATACAGGCATTGGTCTTGCGTGCATTGCTGCAGCAAGGGGCTATAAACTCATTGTAGTTATGCCATATACATATAGTATCGAAAGAAGGATAATTCTAAGAGCATTTGGAGCTGAGTTGCACCTCGCAGACATGGCCAAGGGTATAGATGGTGTTCTTCAGGACGCTCTCGATATAGTCGAGAAGACGCCCAATAGTTTTTTTCTTAGACAATTTGACAATCCTGCTAATCCACAGGTACCTTCAAACCACATGAAATAACTTAGTAGATTTTTAATTCTTGCAATGTTATGCTGATCATTAGGCTGAGCTCAATGCGTAGATTCACTATGAAACAACTGGACCAGAAATATGGGAGAGCTCTGAAGGTAAAGTTGATGCGTTTGTTGCGGGAATTGGGACGGGAGGAACGGTTACTGGTGTAGGCAAGTTCCTCAAGGAGAAGAATCCAAATATAAAGGTCTAAATACTTACCTCAGAGAAAAACATAGATATACTTTTCATATTTCCCGTAATTTTATTTCATCCATTCTACATATACTCATTGTTTGACAAGTTTGTAATAACATCTATAAACATGTTTTCAGACAAAAGTCAAACCTCTCTTTTTTCTTTTCTTTTTTTTTTTCCTGCATTTTTTGCACAACCCACCGGTATTGTCCACTTCTCCGACAATTGTTTCTATTCTTTTTTATCAAAATTTCCATTTCTTTGGTTTTTAAATTTTTTCTGTTGTGTTGCTAACAGGTATATGGTATAGAACCTGTTGAAAGTGCAGTTTTAAGTGGAGGAAAACCAGGTGATTCAAATATTTCAATTATTCACTAGAGAAATTTCTAAGTGGAAAATGATTTTTTTTTTTTTTTTTTTTGGAAGAACCTTCGGTTAAAATGTAGTTGAAAAAAATACCAAAAAAGTTATAAAGTGAGCAAGTTGCTTTTATCTTAAATTTTGGCGACAGGGACCATGAAATGAATGGATAATAACGACATAGTAGTACAATGAACTTTTAGTTAGACAAAAAGTTGAAACGAACACAGTAACCTCAAGAACTACAACGAACTAAAATTTTGGGGAGCTATTTTGATGTCTAGTTTCAGTATGAAGACACTAACTCAAGGCTAATGAGCTGATTTTGAAAGGACCTCATAAGATCCAAGGCATTGGTGCTGGTTTCATTCCTCCTGTTCTCGACGTAAACATTCTTGATGAAGTTATTCAAGTAAGAATACATTTCTATTTTTCAGCGTTTGCCTCAACTTGGCACTCCTCTCACCTTCAGCGTCGAAACTGTGCTTTAAACCACCTCTCTCTTTATAATCTCTGTAGGTTTCTAGTGAAGAAGCCCTTGAAATGACAAGATGTCTTGCACTGAAGGAAGGCTTGCTGGTAATGTTAATTGTTAGCTGAGAACTTTTCGAGCAGCTTATACTCTCTTGCTTTAGTTGATAACTGAAACGAGTAGTGAATTACAGGTGGGTATTTCATCTGGGGCAGCAGCTGTTGCTGCAATAAGATTAGCAAAAAGGGTCGAAAATACTGGAAAACTCATTGTTGTAAGTTGGCTAATTTTCATCTTACTCATACCTTTTTATTGGCTGCATTCTAGAGTGAAATTTTGAAACGATTGCTTAAACATCTCTATTTTCAGACAAGGTGACGTGCGTTATTATTTGTTACTATACAGGTCCTTTTCCGAGCTTTGGGGAACGTTATCTCTCGACTGTGCTGTTTGATTCCTTGCGGGAAGAGTGTGAGAACATGACATTTGAGTAAATTGCAAGTTTCCATCAAAGTATCAATGAGTTGAACTGTCACCCTTCTTGTGATAATCTGTGCTTAGCGGGGGCATTTATTTTGTATTGAACCTACCTCGTCTCTGTATGTGTAGTACAAAATGTAAGTGGTAAGAACAATAAGAGGTGAACAGCCAACAGAGTTTACACAGAGAAGTAGGGTTCGCATTGTAATTGGAGGTGAACCTTGAACCAATTTCTTGTCTTGCTTAATAAATTTGTATTATTATTAAACAAAGAATGATGAAGCCAATTTACATCTTAAGAAAGTGATTTAACTGAAGGTTGCCCACATGACACTGAATGGTATATGAATGCCACACAATGCTGCTCATGGAAAAGTCTCCAGCACGAAATGAGAAATTGTTTGAACTCCAATTTTGCTGGTTCATATTGGTAGTAGATCATCATTACTGGCAGCATTACAATCGCATATTGATGCCATCATGAAATATAGCAACCGATGTTAGTTAGCAACAAAAAGGAACAAAAAAGTAAGAGAAACCCCCAAAAAACCCCCCGGGGGGGGGGGGGGTGTAGTAGGCTCAATATTCGCAATTAGTTGAGCAATATTGAGGATAAGATACCAAATTGGAGGAAATGAGTTGATAACACAACAACATATTCAACTTCATGTGCTTTATTATAGACAAGGAGTGATAAAATTTGCTCATGCACACATGTTTCTACTACTTCAAACAAGTTGCCAGAAAACATCAGCATTTTTCCGCATATACAAAAATCGCAGTGCTAAGAAGCTATTGTATGCATCTGTAAGTCTCCCCACTTAATTGCATCTGTGCTGCGGCAATTCAGACAAGTCCTCCCCTCGAGTGACTGCAAGAGTGGATGCATTGCCAGGTTTCCAACTGTGTCCGCAGTGGACCCGGTGGCAGTGGGCTGACCAATCAAATCCACTTGGGCAAAGAAGTGGTCTCTGAACTCTATCGCCAAAGGGGTCGTGGTGGTCGGGTTTTTTGTATCCAACAGAGACAATTCCTTCAGTTCTTTATTCAGACAAGTCCTCCCCACGGAGTACCACAATCCATGAGCTCCTTTATGAGATCAGAAAAGAACAAATCATGGATTTCTAAAGAAACCATATTGTTCTCGAGGTGGAAAAGGCCAATTTCTACTACGGGATGTGGGATTGAGAGCTCTCTAACTTCCCCCAAGTTCTATATTCCTTTTTCATTTCGCTGTGTCTTGGAAAATTGCTCCTCAAAAAATTCAATTCGCATTCTTTTAAGGTTTCAAATTGACATAGAAATGAAAAACAAATTTGAATTCTAGGTTCTTACTGAGAAGGGATTGCTCGAGAATCCAAAGGACTCGTATTGTTCCTGATGCCACCAGTACCAAGCGAAGGCAGAGACAACAACTTACCACTCTTCAATCTCTTCTCTATAGGAGTCTGCCCAACAAGTATTGCCTGCTCCAACATCACACACAACCATTAAACTAACAACACACAACCAATTGACCAATACATTTTTGTGTTTACGTGCTCCATACAACTAAGTGGGCAACAATTTGTTAACAAACTATACATTTTTATGCGTATATACAATACAATCGAATGTCCGCAAAACTAAATGAACAAGAAGTTTGAGATGAAAAGATACAGTTTCATGTGTATATACAATACAGTCAAATGTCCATTTTGATTGCCAAAAAAAGAACCAATATATGTAATTGGGTGAAATGTACCTTGTAAATGCCGTTTTCGAGGGGTTGATGGTAGTTAGGTCGCTGCTGACTTGGAGAGGGATGAGACGACTCGCCGTCGGACTCCAATTGTTCAGAGAAAGGAGTTTTGGTACAGAAAGAACGTAAAACTGGGTGTTGCTCTGGAGGTTTAGCAAATTGCACCAGAGAGTCTTCTCCGGAGTGAAAACGCCATTGATTCTTGAGAGCTTCAGTAAATTGCTTGCACCACAGAGAGTTTTCTTGAGAATGAAGACGCAATTGACTCTGATCTCTTATTCCCCTTTTCGAGCTTTGTTTTTGTTAAATCGACCAGTACATGGTGAAGACGACAATAAGCTTATTTACTTTTTAGTTTTGGTTTTTTTTACCGAACTTAACAACCACCACGAAAGAAATCTTACTTCTAACGCTAAAATTAGTTGTAAAAGACTATTTTGGATCGCCTGGTCGCATAAGAGTAATCAAGAAAAAATTTCAAAAATAAAATTTTGGTCATTAGAAGTAAAATTTTGTGTAGCGCGCTACCGTTTTGAAACAATTATTATCGTTCTAGAATGATAGTAATCGACCTTTCGTATTTTGAAAAACCTTTTTTCAAATACAATGATGCGATGATTACTTTATGAGCGATGTCTCACATTTCAACATTCAAATTGTATTGTTAATTCACTTAATACTATTTTGTCTTGTCTTTCGTAGACATTTTTTCAGTTTCACAGTAACATGTTCGGGGTTTATCTCCCACACCGAACATACCTTTCAAGTTTAACTGAGTCACAAATGAAAATGGAATCCCGGGGACTTCTTTGAGATGAACTACAGTTTCCACATTAATAAAACTTCACCACAGGTTAACAACAACCCAACTAAAAAGAGTTAAGTTAGATAGCAAGATTTGAAATCCTTCATATCCGAAAATAGGTAGCACTGAAGATCGATCCAATGTAAGTGTAAGAAGTTTAGCAAAACAATTGAGTTACAGAATTTAAAGGGGGCATGCCTTTTCAAACTCCTTTTGCTCGTTGCGACACAAATCAAACTCATTTGTGTGATAATACATGCATTTAGCATAAGCATCCATCTCCTTGTTGCAACTCTGGTGGAGATCTCTCAGCCTGCAAAGAAAAGCAGTAAAATTAATCTTTGGTATCAAACACAATACACATGCAAGCCTTTCACTATAATTAATGCACACGCGACGCCCACACACATAAAGACCTGAGACAAAATCTAACAGTATATGGGTGATTGGGAATGGATTATAATGGTTTTTAAAGGTTTTTAATGTAAAAGAGGAGAGAGAATGAGTGAAGTTGAGTGGTTGAGATTTGTGGATGTGATGAGATTTGTAGATGTGATTGATTTAGGAGAGAGAAAAAAATTGAAAAAAGTGGAAAATTTTGGAAAAAACAGTTCCCAATCAGGCTTTAACCAGCACTTAAAGGATTTTAGTAGGTTAGAGTTTCATACTTTTCACACCTGGCATACAATGTCTGAAAGTAGCTCAAATGGACATTGCACATAATGGTACCATTTGGAAGGTAAGCATATCAACAAAGTTTTTCCCAAGTAGGGAGTGACATCAAAACAGCAACCATTCAACAGAATTTAGCAAAGAAATACAAGTGCATGCTTTGTTTCCTGGAATGGCTTTAGGTATAAACACTAGTAAATGCACATATAGATCTCTGGCCACTGTTCTTTGTTCTTAGGCAAAACACATTCAACATAGAAGTGTGCTATGATCTTGTTGGAGGATCCACTGTACAAGTCAAGAAGGTCTTATGTGTAAACAAGTCAGCACTAGAATTTACGTAAAATGTGAGGAACTCAACCTTAAGTCTAAAAGCCCAACACAATTTCCTTATGATACATAGACCAACCATTAATGTCATATGATTAGAGGTGATCTTGTTCCACACATATGGTCGAGAACATCACAAGTTCCATTTACTGAATTGTGGACCCAGAATTAGTCATTATCCAATCTAGATAGACTATATGCAGTCTTTGATTAATTTTTCTCCACCTAAAATTAACTACGACTAGTCATAGTCATAGTCAAAGTCAAACATCAATAATAACAGCACATCTCACATCGTCAACCAGTATTAGTAATGCCCACTACTACTCATCGACTGAAAAAATAATTACCCAAACACACTATCAATCAAATAATTCATGACATGTCAAGAATTTCTCAATTAGACAACTGGACAAGATAAGCAATTTAAAAGGTTTATACATAGTTTTGCTTAACATGGAAATAGTGGATCATTCCAAATTTAGGAGCAGATATGCAGTGATTTCTGGGACCTAAATTGCATTTACAAGTCAAAATTATTAGAAGCTTGCGCAATGTCAAAATTAACTAAAAAAGCAACAAACTTGAACAGCTACTTCTATTTAATTTTAATACCAAAGACACTTTCATTTGGAGAAACATGCTTGTATTTACTTTATATAGCTCGTATGATGAAGCCCTATTTCCTCTTCCTTTTTTTTTAACTCCCCCCCACCCCCACCCCCAACCCCAGAAAAAGTCCTCCCTCTCTCAGGAGAATAAGTGGCTGAAAATAAGGGTAATAAACGTGATTTTTGAAAAGCTTTGTCAAAAAAGTTCTTACGTACATTGTAACAAAACCAAAATTCAACTAAAACATTAACCGCATAACATTTGAAAAATGTTCTAAAATCTTGACCACAGAAATTAAATCAGAAAACCAGAAGGGGTTCTGCTCTTGCCAACAAACTCTCTATTACCAAAAATATTGAATAATGAGAGAATTAATTTAAGAAAATATCCATAAAGCTGGGGCCCCCACCCCCAATGCTGCTGCGGAGTTACAGCCCTGATCTTAATAAGATGGTTATTGGCTGTAGTATCAAGGAAAAAGGTATAATACTGACTACTGATTTTTAAAAGAAGAAGACTTGGATAGAGGGGTCATAAATGGTCATTAAAGAATTTATGGAACTTTCCGAACATTTAGCGCCATGGGAGAGACTGAGTTGTTTGGAAGAATGCTGCAAATGTCCAAATGGTTAACTAAATGAAAAAGAGTTCCATGACAGTATTTTAGAAATGATGACATGAGATAAAGTAGAACGGTTGAATTCGGGCATTATTCTTCGAACAACTGTGTAATAGCACAGAAATATTGCCTTCAATAGCTTTCTAAATCAACTGTTAATCAGAAGCCAAAAGGTTGAAGAGAGATCGGATTGTAGTAACAGTAATAAATCAATGGGAATACAATTGCTCTATTCAAGCTCCTCAGCGGATCACGTATCATATATCCTAGTACGAACTAATAAATATAATTTTCCCTAAATCCCAAACATGAGAGCGTCACATTCCTAGCTTTCTACTATGTCCAACTAAAAATTTCAATAATGGCAAATGAAATGGGAAAAGGAATAAAATCATGAGTAGAGTATAAGTTAAAACTAATTGAGTTCTCGCGTGAAGAAACAATGCTCAATCTCCAGTACCATAAATAACAAGTTTTTTCTTTTGTTGTAAAATAAAGAGGACAACACTTGATAATTAGTTGTGATGCGTCTGGCACCCAATTAGGAAATCCGAAACTAGAGGGGTTTTCAAAACACACAGACCAGCATCCTCTGTGAATCTGAATTATCAAAATAATTAATGAATGAAAACAAAGACAAATATGAATATAAGTAGACATTTAATGACAAAGTTTGTCTACTATCACAAGATGCATATTTACGGTTCACGTAAGCAGTCAAAGCACATATGAAATGCTTCACAGTTAGCCTGTTCATTCCAAGACAACTGCTTTATAACATCAATCCAGGCCATTAAAACATTTAGACAATATTTCTACATATTTGAGGGATTTGGTAATCAGAAAGATACCAGTTACACCTTGCACCTAACAGTGACTGAGATCCATTTAAGTGAAGCATAAAAGCCTTCATTTTTAGTAAGTTGTCATAAGATTTCCAATGAATTCCAACCCATAAAACATCAACCTATGCCAATCATTTAAGGTCAATCTACACTAGTTCATAAATTGACAAACATACAAAGTTAAGGCCTTGTTCTTTGTAGAGTAAATTTTATTTACTCGAATTGCGTGTAAATTGTGTGGTTGAAAATGAGAGATAGTGTATTAATTAAAAAATATAAAGTAATTGTATGTGTGGTTAAAAAATGAGAGAGAATTTTTGAATGTTATTGTGAATCAAACAATAAGGCAGTTTTCAACTTCTGCAACATATATTTGGAACTTTTACTTACAATCTAAAGACACAGCCAGTAACTTGGCGACCTTTATCGAGACACTTCTCAGGGTTTGGATCATCCTTCTTGCACTTCAGGAACGCAACATTCTCACTGTGGCACCGAACACCTATGTGCTTCGCTGCTGCCATCAGGACAGATGAAGTCGGAATTGGATTTCCTGCTGTATCCATGGTACTCTCCATCCTCTAACCACTTCTTCCTGAGAAAAATAATTTAAACCAAAAAAACATGAAAAATGAAAAACAAAGGTAACATTCTTTCTTCACAACCAGCCATATTCTTCTCTGAGTGCTAGGATTTACAACATATTTGTACTCATCATAGCTCCAATTTCCTCTGAAACCAAACAAAAAATGAGGAGAAACAATGGGAGATCACTTTCATTCTGACCTTATTTTCTTTATAGAACATAATTTTAGACTTCAAGAGGATCTATTCATATTCCCTAAATGCCCGAAAATTTGAGGAGCAATCAATCAGATGCACATTCAACAAGTTTTCACTAATAAAATAAATCTCACAGCCTGATTACATAGGCTGATAGGCAGATTCTGCTATACTGCGATTATTTTTCGCACTAAAAAAGAATAATAACAGCCTTCAAATATTTCTCACGCCGAAAAGAATTTCAGCAGTTTTTGGTAAGCTGCATCAATCAAATTTTACGACTCATAAATCAACAGAACGATCGGACACCTTATGCCGTTCCTACAGAACGCTAGTAATAAAGGATAATCAAACCAAATTGTAATTTAAACACCTAAAATATAAATCAAAACTAATCGATACAATAAAAATAAAGAAAATGCGATCAAATATTTGTAAATATGATATTTTCACATGACGAACAAGAGCCGAATGATTTGACCTTTTTGGTCCTTTATGTTTCGTCTCTGTGAGCACTGGATCCGTGACTGCGAGCACAGAAGAGGAAGGGAACGGGAGACAGTTGGAGCATCGTTTGGCTAAGCTTCACTGGAGACGACCTTTAGTGTAATTACAAAACGGGCCCTGAAGTTCCAAAATTTCCACGTTAGTTGCTAAAGGTTATTTATGTTCCACTGGTAGTCATTATGATATATTTCTAAAAGATTTGGATCATTTGGCAATATTAGTTATATACATATACATTACATGCATATTAATTTTGATAAATTTATGTCATGTGGACTTAAAAATTTATTTTGATAATATCGAATCTTATTTTTTATTATTTTAAGTATCTATTTCATGTGTGGCCTTGTGGTTCAATGATAGTAAGGGTGTGTTTGATTCCACACTTTTTTTTCTTAGAAAACTCATTTTTCAACTTTTTTTTTCAACCTTAGGCTGTTTGATTGCACTTTTTTTCCTGAAAAAGGTTTTCCAACTTTTTCTCGATTTCCGTTCTTTTCCTTATTTTGAAGGAAAACGTTTTCCTTAGGGGGGAGGTGATTTTTATTTTCCGAGAAAAGTTTGGCATTTTTTTCTTTTTTTTTTTAATGGACAATTTACTTTAATCATAAATAAAAATAAGGAAAATGATTAAATTTCATTAAAAAAAATATAAAAATAAAGAAAATAATATCATTTTCCAACTTTCAAATTAATTCAATCAAATACCTACAACTACTATTTTCCCGAAAAACCTTTTTCCGGAATTCATTTACCCGGAAAATATTTTCCTTCCAACCATTTTTCGGGTTCGCAATCAAACACACCCTAAGTTTGTTTAATTCTCACACGCTGTTGGTTAAGGGTTGATTCCCCTCCCTAAACTCTCATTGTAATATATAAAAAAAAGTGTCTATTGCATATAGAAAATTGAAATTCAATTTAATTTAAAATGCGATGAAAGTTCATCCAAATATTTTTATACATGATATTAACTTTTAAAATTTAAGATAAAACATTGTTCAAATATTTTAAAAATATACTTCATTTTCTCGCAATTACGTGGACTTCTTTTCCTTTCTTAATTGTTCCACTTATACAAGCATCTACCTATGTATAACTATTATTCCTACATTTAATTTACACACGTTGAAATCAATTGATAGTTTTATTATTATTATTATTATTATTATTATTATTATTATTATTATTATTATTATTTTGATAAGGTCGCATGAGCCGGGGATGAGATTGGAATTTGGAACCCTCCAACCCTTAATTATTGGTCAATGCCTAAGAAATTCATTCGTATTATTAGTTTCCAAATGAGATGTTTAGTTCATGTGAAAATGATAGAAGTTTATATGATTGAATTGGAGAGAGGAATATGATAGGGTAACCCATGGTGAAAGTATAAGTTAGAGCATTTCCAACAATTTTTTTATTTTTAAAGAGAATCTTTTATATTATAGAGAGTATATTTTAATTTAGAAAGTAAAAATTTTAATTAACTCCAACAAGCTCTCTATTTATACTTTTTATTTTGTTTAAATCAATAAAAATTTATTGCATTCTTTTATTTTTAATCAATATTTAAAATTTTAATGGTCTTTGACCAATAAAATGAATTATAATTTAGCAAAATCAATAAAAGAATATTGAAACTTGTGAATATTAAATAATAAAGAGCAGGTTTGACTCTCCAAATTTGGAGAGTCAAACCTCTCTTTATTCTAAAATATTAAAATAAAGAATCTTGGAACTTAATTTTACCCATTTTTTTATAATAAAGAATATTTTTTTATTTAAAGAGGCTATTTGAGATTTGGAGTGAACAACACTGACGTGAGGATAAAGAGTTCTGCTATTTGCACCCACGTTTTTTATACCATACACCCACAATTTTTAGATCCGGACAAATACACCCTCATGGATCGGTTACAGGTGGCCGAGGGAGTCCATGCAGGCTCGGCCAAGATTGGCCGAGCAAGAAGAATGCATGCTCGGCCACGGTGGGCCGAGCATGGCCATGCACACTCGGCCAACCATGGCCGAGCATGCCTTGTTCTTGCTCGGCCAATCTTGGCGATCATGCATTCTTCCTTTTTTTTTCTTTTTGTTTTAATTGGAATTCATGTACGTCCTTCTTCTCTTTCTTTTTTCTTGTAGAATTAATAAGCATATCTTAAAAAATTCGTAAAAAATTAATTGATAAATTATCCTAAAAAATAAGAAAAACTAATTTTAACCAAGTTAAATTATCGTATGCATACTTGAGTGATAAAAAAATTACAAATAAATAAACCAAAAATCAAAAATTACTTTGAAAATGAAAAATACCGATTTCATTTGCCTAAACACGCTCTGATGCCAAAAATCCATCATATATCATTGCATACAATGAGTTCAACTCGTGGCGTCGAGCTACCCCAAATCGATATATTATTTGTCCAAAACAGAGCTCGGACACCAAATCTAGAAAGTGCGGTTTTGTCGTTTTAATTCAACTCATATATTATATATTTCTTCCCCAAATTAAAAAATAATGTCAAAAAAATTAATTACATTATTTCACACATCATTTAAAAAAAAAAAAATTTTGGACGCTCGACCAAGGATGGCCGAGCGTCCCTCAAGGGGGCTCAGCAGTCCTCGGCCGAGCTCCCTCGAGGGACCCTCGGCCACACATGGCCAAGCTCGCTTGAGAGAGCTCGGCCATCGTGGGCCGAGCCTCACTCAAGGAGCTCGGCTATTTGTGGCCGAGCTCCCTCATGGGAGCTCAGCCATCCATGGCCGAGCCTATAAGAGGGGGCTCGGCCGAGGATGGCCAAGTCCCCTTTTGGACGCTCGGCCATCTTTGGCCGAGCCTCCAAAAATGCTCCTCTCCCACGAGACGCTATCATGAGACGAGGGTAAAATTGAGATTTCTGAAAAAAGTGGGTGTAGGGATTAATTTGGTGGGTGTTGATAGCACCACTTGCGGATAAAATATAAATCAAGTTTGAACGCAGTCAATTGGTGATTAAGAACTCCCAACACCAATTACAAACGAGAATTAAGAAGATTTATAACGTGACGATTGATTACGCATGTAATCAAAGAGAAATCGACCCAACACGACATGAATAACACAGCGAAAATCTCTACGGAGTTATGTAAACAGTGAAATGTGTAATCGTCTCAACTCCATCAGTAGTATGTTGATCCACGTGAGGAAGGGTTTCAATGGTAGCATACCCTTTCGCATTCTCATACTTTCCAGTTCCACCAACAATAGCGATGTGAGAAATCGGAGTAGCAGTTCTGTGAATCCCGAAGAAACTAATAGTGTCTTCTATCTCATGATCACCACCTGTTTGAAACAATGCCGTTAAGGCAAGTGTGTGTGTGCTTCCATCTGAAGAACTTGCCAAGTAAAAACCTTGTGCTTTTCCAAGAACCGATGAGCCCAACTCATGTCCTTCGGTTATCTCGTTGTCGACGACAGTAATGGAGCCGAACATGAGCTGTTGGAGAGTTAGGCCGGACGGGAGTTGCCCGGCCGTGACGAATGCTTGGTTGTTGTTACCACCGTTGACGATGTTGTTATTGCCGCTATTTTGGAAGTTGGTGTTGGTCGGGGAGCCGTTTAGGCCGACAAGGAAGGGGTAGTTGTTGTTGTTGACTACGCCGTTGATGGTGTTGAGTGGAATGCCGCCATTGATGGGGAAGATTTGGTTGTTGGCCTTGGAGAATGGGAGGTTATTGGTGTCGGAGTTGGCCACAATACCCGTGACTACCCTGCCTGAAGGGTGGGACCCGCCGAGGATGTCATGCATGAAGAAGGATAACAAGGAGTGGTCAAGAGTAGGATTTGCCACGGTGGCGGCTTTGCCAGGGGACGTGATGGCAGGATTTGCCACAATGGCGGCTTTGCCAGGGGACGTGGTGGCGGATACTGATGCTGTAGGATTTGCCACGGTGGCGGCTTTGCCAGGGGATGTGATGGCAGGGACAGCAGATAATGGTGCTGGCTCAGCATCGGGTGTATCCACCACGGGAGGGACAACAGGCGCGTGAGGGTCGATTGAGACAGAAGTGCCGACAGTGATGGTAGTGGTGGGAGGAGCTGCCAAGAGTGGTGGTGCTATGTCGGTAGTGTCAGGCTCGGGTTCATCGGATGGTTGAGGCACATTGGGTGCAAGGAGTGGGACTTGTGGGCTTATTTCATCAAGGATTCTTGCAGCATTTGCACATCCAAGAGTGATGGCTATGAAAAATAAGCAAAGAATCAGTCTACCCATTTTTGATAGGATGATGAACAAGTATAAACGTGATGAGTAGAGAAGAGAGTATGAATTGTTAAGATGGTTTGATGGATAAAGATTTTACGCTTAGATGGGTTTATATAGTAATATAGATATGAAGTATTGTACAGTAAGAAGTGGAGTTGATGATTATGGAGTTAGTATACCCTTATTTTTTGAATTTTAACCTAAACTCTAAAGGGGACTAGATGTTTGGTTTAGTTGAGCCAAATATATTATATGAGTTAGTAACTATGATTTGATTCAAGACATAAGAACTGCCTATCATTGATATAACCTCCTTGATAAATGATGCTTCGATGAGTAAGTCGAATTCCTATCAATGTAGCATCCCTGCGAAAGCAATAGTTACAGTTGTAAAAATGTTCTAAATATCATTAAACGTGAGCAAGCGACAACATCAAACTTTAAGCCTTACAAATTTTAAATGTGTATAAACGTTAATTGAATGAAGCGCACACAAAAAATTGCATAAAACATGAGAAAGCATTGAAGCCAAACCTTGTGCTTAAATGTCATAATCATAATCCCGTTCCATGTGAGCACGTTATGGTGCCATGACGCCCCCGCCCATTTTGGGGGAAGGGGGGGGGGAGGGGGTGGTGACGTGTCGCATATCAACCCATATGTGAACACCATAATATGCCCACACGTGGACAACGGAACAAAACCAATCATAATCAAGGTCAAAATGAACTTTTTAATATAGAGGTTACACCCTGTGCAAATAAAGTCTAACGCAATGCCCTCCCTGGCATATCGACCGAGCCGAACAGCAAAGAAAGGTGGCAGACATTAATAGCTTGATCAGTCAAATCAATGCACAACTCTAAAAACAAGTAAAAATCCCACATCTTCAAAGTAGCTATATATATAAAAAGAGCATCCATCAAAACATCTTCAAAGTAGCCATATATAAAGAGAGCATTCATCGGAAAAGAACTGGTTAACGTAGTTAAATGCGGGATCCAAAAGTAAATAATCACAACGAAGGGTTAGCATAACGAGTTTGAACTAGAATACAGAATACTCTATGAGTATTTGGATAGGATAGCCTCAACAACACCACGTGCTATGGGGTGATAACTATCACAAGCCTCGGAGAATACCCTTTTGGCGAAAATTTTCTCTTCTTCCTTTCCAGTGCCTTGGACAAGTGCTGTATATAGTGGGCGAAGATACTTCATTCTTCCAACTGCTTTTAGGGTTTTCTCAACCTCGTTGTAGTAATCTTTGCACCTTGATGAAATAGCAATTTGCAGAAACGCCACCTTTACCTCGTAATCTTTGGATTCTGATAGCCTGTAGCGTTCATCCAAGGCCAACACCTGCACGACAAACCATGATGTTAAATGGGATCAACTATCATGGTACACCATTTTAACAAAAACATCGTCTAATGGTTTTCCAAAGCTTCATTACTATCTCAAAAGGATTATACTGGCTATATACCCAAAGGCATACACTTGGGGTGTACAATCCTTTGATGCAGGACAAGATAAAATACCAATTTTACCCCTACCCGGCAACTCCCCCTCCTCCCACCCACCCAAATGTTGGTGGGACCCGATGCCTGCTCTATTAGAGGGTGTACAATTTTGGGTGTACACATAGCATGGTCCATCTCAAAAACCTATCTCTGGAGTCATAACTTTATAGGAGAGAGGTAGTGTCCAAGTTTCTCATGCTGTTAAGCAACCATCAAAGAACTTCAAATTTAAAATGACAGAAATCAATGAGCAAAGTAGTACTTGAGAAGCTTCAACAGATTTAGGCAAGTTCTCAAGGTAAAGCTCCCATTCTTGTCCATGCCAATCAGCAACTTCATCCTCCTTTGGCACTCTACCGTGCTGAAATTCATTAGCCAATGATACAATCTTTGAGTAGATATTGGAAACTGGCTCCATGGCGTCTGGAGGCATGCCAGTACCCTCGACCCATAAGTTTAAGTCAATCTGGTCCTCAATTCCAGGTACATTTGCTTTCAGGAAGTCAATAAACATGTCAGTGTCGATGGATTGGAACTTAAAAGTGGCAATATACTTTTTCAGGAACTCATCAAATGCAGTCCTTCCAATCTGCACATTCAATACAACAAACATCAACTAACTTCTTTTTAGAAGAAATAGAAAACTCATCTCCAGAAAGAGCAGTGAAAATGGCACAAAACACGTACCTGTCTTTCAATGCGCCATAGAAACTGGAATCCTTTCTCGTACGGCACTTGTGAATATATATTATCTGGGTCGACACCTTGCTGATTAGTTTTCAGTTTTGTGAATTCCATGTTGTCCTTGAACCTCTCCATTTCCTCAATAAGTCCTCTCCAACCAATTCCGATATTTAGGGCAGCCCTTTCCTCACCTTGCACTGCTTCAACTATCCGACGCTCTGCATAAGTTGTGAAACCCTAGTAGTGCAGACATGGGAAAGAGCATTAGGGGCTTGCGACACTCCAACGTGCGAAATGAATTGGGTCAAACAATTTTTTTTTTTTTTTTTCGTTCAGGGTGGGGGGGTGAAGAAAATGTACATGTAGAAGAAAGGAGAACCTACGGTTGCCTCTAGGAGATTTTTGTACATTTTTCACTTAACAACAAGAATAGAGTAATCATCAAAGACTGCATTAATTTGTTCTACTACTACAAATTTTGTATCTTGCAAAGAATGCTTGAAGCATCCAAAAGACAAGAAGAAAAGCAATACAAATTTCATAATGTAAACAATACAGAGACCATGTGATATTGCTCGCATGCTAATCGAAGTTCCAAATAGAATATACGTGTAATCAATTAACTATTACAAGCCTAAGTCATCCAGTCAGATATATCACTTGAAAGATGATTGCTGCATCAACACTATCAGGCTGCAACGAGACCAGCCAACATAATCAATTCACTATAGGTTGACATTGCACGACTTTAAATGATCCATGTAAGTTAAGGCCTTGTTCTATTTGGTGTTAACCAAATCCGCACGCAATTCCGTATATCTCATACTCATTTTCAACCACACACACATTTCTCAAAATAATATTAACCACACATTTTTACACGGAATACCGCGCGGAACAACTAAACCCCCAATCAAACAAGGCCTAAAGAGCTGCCTTTTCCTTAAAAGCTAGTTGTTACCATAACACTCAAAAAAAGAAAATAATGCCAAACACAAATGGCAAACCATTATAACATACCTCAACCATGACAAAAATAATTGACAAACTATCACTTCCATAACATCAAGTTTCTTTGCTACAACTTAAAAAAGAAATCATTTTTTTAAAAAATAAAAATCATTTTTTGAACCGCCCATTTCATTGATTTGACATCATTTTCATTTTCTTTACTTTTCAACCATTTGTTCAAAAATCTCTATCAAACCGGCACTATCTTTGAGACAGTTGATCAAATCACAACCAAGAAATAATCATATTATATAGATTGCTCCGAATCTTTCAAGAACTGATATATCTCAGAGAATCGGCCACATATCATTACTAAGACCTTGTTTGCCACAGCTTTTTCTAAAAGCCATTTTTTTTTGTGCAGTATTTTCAACCACCCATTTACTTTGCGCTGCAATTTTTCATATGTTTTAACACTTCTCTCAAATTCAAGAACACATTCAAAAATCATTTTCTCCGAAATCTCCCTCAAACATAAATCCACACAATAACTTTAATAAAAACATATATATATTAAAGACAACCCACCATCAGTAATCAGTTAAGCGGCAATACATATACCTCATTCAACCAAAAGTGCTCATTAGTCTTGTTGGTAATCAAATTCCCAGTCCAGCTATGCGCGAGCTCATGGGCCACAACCTGAGCACCAGAAGCATCCCCTTTGATCACAGTCGGAGTCAAGAAAACCATCCTCGGGTTCTCCATCCCACCATAAGGAAAACTTGGAGGCAAAACCAGTAAATCAAACCTCTCCCAATCGTAAGGGCCAAACAACCTTTCCCCAACCCTAATCATCTCCTCCGTCCCTGCAAACTCCCTCGCAGCTTCGTCCAAAACACTCTGAACAGCCTCAGAGTATACCCTAGTCCTTGGTCCCACCTCCCTAAACCCTAATTCACCAACTGCAAATGCAAACAAATAAGGGGGAACTGGTTGCTCCATCACGAACTCCTCCACAACTCTCCCATGTTCACACCACGCAGAATCCTCACACGAACCGAGAGACTCTCCCACCATTGGATCCCTTCTCTCCACGTGTTTCGCGGCCATGACGGCCGATAATTGGCGCGGGACATTCAATTTCGCCGTATACCTAACACGCCCCGCCGGAGTATCCTGACAGGGGAAAATGGACCGCGCATGAATAGATTGGCATTGTGTGTACACAAACGGAAAGGACTTGTTAAACGTCTGCGGCGGCGACAGCCACTGAAGCGCCGATGACGAAGGGGCAGTTTTCGATAAAATCAACACCTGTGACTGATTTGACAGGGTAATCGTAACGGATTGGCCCAGAATCGGGTCTGTGTCGGTGGCGACGGTGAACGGAAGCGGGTTGCGAGTGGTGGGGTCAAGGACGGAGGAAATGGAGAGAGAACGAGTGTCGAGGATAAATGGACCCGAGTGAGAAGCGGGGAGGGAGATGAGAGTGGAGGTGAGAATGGTGGAGGAGGGGAAATCGAAGTAGAAGGTGAGAGCTATGTGGGTAGTGAGAGGTTGGGTGGAGTCCGTGTAGGAGTGGGGGTCTATGGGCGCCATTTTATCGTTCAAGGTTTTAGCAGCCTTCAGTGTTGAAGGGGGGCTTCTTATAGCGGGTGGGGCAAATCTCCCTCCCTCACTCCCCTCTCGTTTATAAAAGGTACCATAGCGTGATATTACAAATCTACCCTTTTTTTTTTAATCCTCGTGGTCAAAATCACCAGAGTAATCGACCATCAAAATCACCCGAGTAATCGACCATCAAAATCACCCTCTCTCGACTCTCTTCCCTCTTCAACAAGTATCAACTCTCACAATGGATCATAAAAATTCAATGTTTATGAAAAATATAAATGATTTTCGTCATTTATATCGTATAAAAATTATATTTTATCATAGTTAAATTCAAGACCCCAATCTACACAATCAACTGGCATTGACTGAACACCTTAATTGATATTCGACACTCATTCATCGAACATCATTAGAGATGTTCAATGAATTTTGGCCGAACATCATCAAATGATGTTCTAAGAGAAGTGGTACCAAAAGTGGATAAACATCTTCTTTTTTCATTTTTGAGGGTAAAATGGGAATTTTGGAGGTGTATTAAGTAAATTGGGTTTGATAAAAATTTTAGGGTTGGTGCATTTATCAAAGTGGGTGTATTAAGCAAAAATGAGGGTGTATTTAGCCCCATTCTTAATATAGAAAAGAGATAGTGGGAATAAAGGCATCGGGTAAAATATTATTTATATGTCTATTATTTATTTATTTTCTTTAGAATTCGACTATTACTCTGTTGGAGATAACTTTTGCAAAGAAGGAATAAGAACATCTCCAACTCAAAGAAAGAATAAGAACATCTCCAATAACTTCTCTTTAAACATAAGATGTTCTTTAATTTGAACAATGATGTCCTAAAATTTTACTCCAACAAACTCTTTAAATTAGCAATTTATTAACAAAATTTAGAGAATGAATTTAGCAAATGAGTTTCTCTATAATTTAATGACTATATAAGTTTCAAGATTCTGCTTCTTTTTTTTTTTAATGAAATGATGCTATTCATTCATTCAAATTGTGGGCACAATACATCGAAGCAATACAAATTCAACATCACTAAAAACCAAAAATGATGAATCTGCGAATAAACTCACAGCACTCAGGTTAATAGCATGAAACGACACAATGCCTACAAATGTGAACAAGCTAAAGTGATCGAAATACTCATGCTTTCGGATCTACAACGTTGATGCCCAAAATTTGATTGAATCAATGATGGCTCGAAGTTGATACACTAGTCTAAATCATACATATAAACAACACCACAATAAGATGATGATGAAAAATCAATCGCTGCAACAAGACGACGAAAACCCCAAAACACCAAGAAAAATCCAAATCTATACGGACAAACCACTTCTTTTAAGGAAATACACAAAGAAAGATATGTAGAGGGGTGATTTCTACCAAAAATGCCAAAATCAGCCCTCCGTTGCTGAGAGTTGAGAGACTTACAGTAGAGAGAAAAAGAGAAAGCTCTTGAGAGAGTTATTGATTATGTGTGATGCCCAAGTTAACTACTTCTAGGTTCTACTTCTTGAATAATACAATTTACACTCAATTCTATTGGTTATTAATATTTAAAAATATTATTATGAATTAAAATTGAGAAAAAATAATTTTTTTTTTTTGAAAAATGATGAGATAAAGAGCTAAAAATAGAGAGTTTATTGGATTATTTTAGAATTTTCACTCTTCGAATCTAAAGATGCTATCTATTTTGATAGAATATATTCTTTAAAAATAGAGAGATTAAGAATGTCACATGAAATAAATTAGTTGGTATAATTGTCTAATTGTTATAATGATAGAATTCGTGGCATAGAATTGAAAGAATTACAAAATTTGAAATTTCTACAAAAGTATAGATAATAACAACTTGTAACGAGGCGTTTAAAGATAAAAAGTAAAAATAACTTGTATCGAGATTGAAGATTAAGAATTTGATATTTTTGTGAAAAGCACTGGCAAAATTGTTGAGTTTTAGAAAAACCAAAAAGAAGAAGGGTTTATTATGAAGATGAAGATGGACGTGGTTGAGACATTTTCTTGACCGATAAAGTCACTCATAAATACCATTGTTCATAACTTTTATAGTTTATGGCATCTTATATATATTTTTATTTGAAAGATTATTTCTTTCTACTAACATTTTAAACTAGTCATTGTATTGATTTGATATTTTTTTATATTATTGAATATATATTTTTTTGTCACATATATGTTACTCCCTCCAACCCAATTATTTCGTCAACCTTTTTTTTTTTTTTTTTTTTTTGGTGTCAATAATATGGTGTTTTCTCCATATTAAGAAGTTTGTTTTGTATTATTTTACAAACATATTTTTATTTATTTAATACTATAATTGTAATTATTAATTTAAAAATTACTTATTTAATAATGATAAATTAGGTATACAATTTACAAGATTTACTTTTCCAATTACATTCTTAATCCATGTAAAAAAATGAAGTGGACTATACACTTGGGGAGGAGGGAGTATTTACATGGATGTATTCAGAGGTTTGTTGTCCAGAGATTCTTTGTTGTTCAATATACTCCATTAAAGTACATCAATGTTGTCATTTAATTAGTAATGCATCTTTATCTTTAATTATATAGTAGTTAACATTCTTCCTCTTGTAAGGACTTGATAGGCCTACAGGGGAAGAGAATAACTTTAGAGAATTCGTAGTGGGACTTTCTTCTTTTATTTTTATTTTGTTCCTTCCTTTTTAATGATAGTAGTGGGACTTTTGGAGCATCGTGTGAGGTACTCACTATCTTTAGGCCAAAGAGAAACTAGGAATAAATGCAATTGAAAAATAATTGGTGGTCAAGTTGTTCTATGTCTCGTTCATGCTGTTAATGCGTGTTTCGTTTAGCTATTTGTGTAACGACCCGTCTTTTCTTACCCGAACGAAACACATTTCATTTATACTTTCAAAAGCGGAAGCATTTATATACATATATATATACATATCAAAACATATTTTGTTCGCTCACTTAAACTAAGACAATTATAAACAAACAAACACGGCGCAGGATGTTTAGGTTTCCCCTTCTTCCTTACATCCCACATTACGCTCGAGAGGATCTCTACCACCGCCCGCATAAACATCAATATACAACATAATGAGCCACTGGGACTCAGAGGGCAATAGATGCAAATGCTAATGCATGTCATGTTTATGCTTTGGGCCTGGGTTATAGATCCTGTGCTTACATGGCGCTAACATCATTGGCCGTCTCACAAGGTTCTTTTACGCTGGCTTGTCGTAATGGCCGCCCCCCAAAGGTTCTTTTTACGCTTTGGGCGCCAGGCCGTCGTCCTAAAGGTTCTTTACGCTTAAACCACTGCCGTAACATTATACATATTGTAAGCACACACCCACAACCCATATATGCATGATCATACTTTCATGTTACACATACTTTCATCCTCTTACCATTTAGCCCATATGCTCTTCATCATCATATCATAGCTCATCTTGCATCTACCATGGTCACATAGCATAATATACATAATAGCATCTAACAACATAACATAGCCTAGCAAACCCTACCATAACATAACCTATCTCTTCACCTAACATAGCATACCATAACTTCTTCTACCAATCCATACCATCACTTATTTCATCATATATTCATAAACACATATTACACTCCATGAAATATAGCTATTACCTACCTCAAAAGACAAGAAAGCAAGCAAATGAATTGGTTGGCTACTTCCTCTCTCCTCCTTTCCTTTCCTCCTCCCTTCTTCTTGTTGATCCCAAGATGACAACTAGAAATACTCAAATGATCTACAAGCCAAAACTCATGTAAAATCCTTCTGAATCTCCTTTGGAAGTGCTCTCTAGAGTTTTGGGAGGTTAGGGTCAAATATGAGGGTAAATGGCCGAGCAAACGTATGTATAAACCATATCCAGCGCCACGAGCTTAACATTACTAGTAGTAACTCGCACATTTACTACCAGTAACTCACAATATTCTGTGTCAGAACCCATAAACCTTACTGATGTAACCCGATTAATACGGCCAGTATCATACCCTCATACTGGCCGTAATAAACTCTCTGTAGAATACCCACTTCTTGCCCTCGCTTTGACATTACACCAGATCCTTCTTTACTTACTAGTAGCCTCAACATCTGCCGTATCTCGAACTATACGACCGTAATTTGCTCTTCGAAACTTTTGGACATTTTTCACTATTCACCATATACGTGAACCTTCGACCATTACGGCCGTGAATCGACATTTACTACGTAAGTCCAACATTTACTTACCGTAATTATGTCCCCTGGCAGAATTTTCCTATTTTCACTCATTTCAAAGGCTAGTTTAAGCCGCATTCTGGCATATCCTACCCTTCAAATCAGTTGTGAACATAATATATACACGATACCTTGCCGAAACATCATTATGTCATTTCATATCATATACGGTACATATACGGAATCATATACGTATTCATATACGTTTCCGGAACGAATTCGGGCGGGTCATTACAATTTGTGTACAATAGATTTGTTTAAATATTTTTAAGAAAAGACAAAAGAAATATAATGGTGATCTTTTTCTCTCTATAGAAGATTTGTTAAAATATTTTTACACAAAAGGGGCTTTGTCTTTTATAGAGCGATTAACTAGTAATCTTAGATAAATTGTGAATTGATCGTAGATTTACTGTCACTTAGCGCCAATTTGACCACATAATGCCTCTTTCTTTTAATCATGATCATCACATTCTTCATTATGTTAGTGCTACTATGGTTATCAAACCTTTTCACTTCGGTGTGTCTGATTGTAAAATGTGGAAAAAAAATTTTTGTTTCCCATCGCCCCTTGTGAAATCAGTTTTTCATGAAAAATTGGTTAAAGCATATGTTAAATGGTTGTACATAAAAAACCGTTTTCATGGAAAAATTCAATTAAACAATCAATCTAAAAAATAATTTTCAAGATTTTATATTTTCTATGGAAAATCATACCAAATTTATGCTCTACAACCAAAGGAGTTTTGAATTGGTGTCATCGTGGCTATTGGATAGTCTAGAGTGTAGGCATTAATTTTAGTTTCAGCCAAATATGAAATAAATCACTACCAATTAATAAGAGGGAGCTTTTCCTTCCGGTGACGGGTGTCGAGATTGTGGTTCGGTTTGGTTGGAAAAGTGACTAATTTTTCAACTTTAAAGAGATTTTGTTATTTATTTTGCAGTCTTATATATGAGATCGATGTTGAATGATCATGCTGACATCAAGTGAAAAGTTGGGTAACATTAAGTGAAAGTTCACTTGTCCTGATAAAAATGTCTATGTGAAATCAAGTATACTGTATAATGGCTTGCAAAGTTGAGTGGCCATGGTTACAGTAAGGGAAGAAAAGCATGGAGATCGTGGTGCATCCAAACAAATTACAGTACCCGAAGACTCTAAAGTCTAAACTAACACTTAAAACATGACTAGTGATCATAAATTTGTAGATAAAATAAGCTTATCTGAAATACAACATAAACTTATCTAAACTACAACGTGCAAAAAGATTAGCTACACAGAAAGGATGCGGTCATTTAACTTTTAGTAATATACATAAAATATTTCATGCAAATGTTCTCCTGCCAACAAGTTGGCAGGAAAACATGCCAACAAGGTGACGTGGCACCCTCATAGGGCGCCATGTCACCATCCTTTTAAAATTTTTTTTATAATATTTATATTAAATAAAATGAATAATACATAACTGTCTCATGATAGTAGAGCTCGTGTGGGCCGCACGATTTTTTTCTCCAAAAAATAGGAGTGTTGTCAGGAGAGCTTCATTGCAATATTTCAAAGTTAAAATTACACCAACCAAAATTTGCTAGGCATTTAAGTAAATGAACTTTCGGCATACATGTTGGATATATATTCTCTATTATATTGCCTATGTAGTTAAATTCCTCAAACTACTTCAACTCAATTTTATTACCCAACAATTTGCCAAGTCAACTGTGGTTGTTCCTACAAGAAATTCAAGGATTTTAAGTTCCCACCGGTGGTTCCTAAATTTAAGGAACCACCGAGCCATTATTGGGGTCGATTCGACCGTTTTAAATCCCAGGGATATGGAATCAACACTGGCGAGGAGAGTGCCAGGGAATTTTCGAATTTTTTCCTACGACACAGTGGCGCGTGACCACGGTCAAAGTTTTGGTGATGTTTTGGGCCCAAAAACATCACCAAAACTGGCCGTCCACGCTGTCAGCTTCGAAAATTCCCTGGCACTCTCCTCATTGATTCCATATCTCATCCCTGATAAAAACTTAAATCGACTCAATGTGGTGGTTCCTTAAATTTAGGAACCACCGGTGGGAACTTAAAATCCTTGTACAAAATTTCGAGATTATCTTAACAACTTTCCACAACAAGGCCCGTGATAAATTGATAATAGGATAACCTTATCCCGAAACCATTGCTTTAAGTTAATCCTTTGTGTTTGAGCACGTTTGGATAACTTTAAATAATAAGTAAATAAAAACGTTATTTTAAGTAATTTTTAATTTCCAAACTAGTTTAAATACATTAAAGTTTTACTTAGTTTTAATAGGGTCTTTGAATTCGCCCAAACGTGATCTACATTAGTAGATTTTTTCTTGCTAGATAATTATGTGCATCCCTCGCCTTTTGCACGGTTTCAAGTTGCAACACATTTTGTTAATTCTATTCTATTAAAAGTTGATATTACCTCATTATAATAAATCTTTAGTGTGGCATTTACATTAAAAATTAGAACACAAGATATGGTATTTAATAGTAGAAACATAATCACGACCATTGGAGAATTTTATTTCTAGAGGAAAAATGTTATGTACGTGTGTTTCACCCACTCCAAAAAACTTTCTTTTTTTCTACTTAACGAAAAGCTCATCGATCTTCTTCCTTATGTTACGGGAAAAATTATCTTTTACGATCAGATTCCACAGCAAGCAAGTGGTACACTAGTAAATAATTGAGCTTGAAATAATTTTAGACATAGGCCTTGGTAGGATTGAATTTTTTTTTTTAATGAATTGTTATGTATTTTTATGTGAAATATGAGAGAAAATGAATGAATTTGAATGATGGAGATTTAGGCCTTGTTTGATTGGGGGTTTAGTTGTTCCGCGCGGTATTCCGTGTAAAAATGTGTGGTTAATATTATTTTGGGAAATGTGTGTGTGGTTGAAAATGAGTATGAGGTATCGAATGCGTGCGATTTAGTTAACACCAAATAGAACAAGCGCTTATACAGTATATATAGATTTTATGAGATATTAAATATGATTGTTTTGACCAAATTCAAGTTTAAAAAGAATGAGAAAAAATAAAATAAAAAATTTCATCCTAACATGCTAGTGGCTATGGAAACAAAAGTTAGGCACCACTTGTGAAATTATAAAAAAAATAAAATAAAATAAAAAAATAAATAAAAAAATTGTGGGGTCAAGATACTAATCCTGGAAATTAGTGGGTCAAAACGAGGACATTGAAATAAATTCATGGCTACCGTCAATTGTGCAGTCACTTTCGGGCCGGCCTTCTCGACTCTGTCAAATCAGTAAAAAAAGGCCTAAGTTAGAGGGCCACGTGTCAGTAAACTCAAGCAGATGCGGCCCATCCTATAGTATCCGAAGCCCGTATTTAGATACGGTGACACGTCACTAATATTAGTCCATCGTGTCTACCGTAAAGGGCATCAAGGTGGTCCACGTCAGACCTAACGAATATAATATACCAAAATAAAGCATATCTATTCTCACTCTTTCATTCGCTGTTTCTCTACTTTTTTGGATTCGCTATTTCTCACACCAGTGGAACACAGGAGAAATTATTGTTTATCATTTAATTTATTTATTTATGTTCACTGGTAATTTTTTATTTTTTATTTTTTTTGCTGAATTTTAGTTTCGGATTGCAATCGTTTTGAAGATCTTCGAAAGGTAATTTCTAAATTTGATGTGTTTTACATAGTGAGTTCGAATTTTATTAATTACTTTTTGCATCTTTAGTTATTGTAATTATCTGGCGTTTAATGGTGTATGATTTTGTTTTTGTTTAATCTTTTACGGAGTTTGTGAGGAAACTTGGAAGCTGATTTGTTACTGAATCATGTTTAAAAAGCGGAGTCATAATGGTGAAAACTGAAAAGTCATGTTTGATTATGCGTACCTGAGAAATATTTATGCATCTGGATGCGTATGAAATATTTGAGTTATTTTAATTTTCTCGATGGAAGTTTGTTGTAGTGAAAGGGCTCCTGAACTGTGTAAAAACAGATCAGTAATGTATCTGAAATGAAAATAATAACACGGTTAGATTACCTAAGCAGGAAATGGTTCTCCATCGGAAAATGATCGGGAGGGTGGTTAAAAAGGAGTGAACGAATTGGAAAAGACAGATGAAAGGAGCGACCACGATGCCTGTACTTAACAGATTTGAATGTTGGTGTTTACATTCATGTACTTACAGTTCCATTTGCTACGTTTCATCTAAAATTCTTATAGTTTCTATGTCGATCTTATTAAGACTTTCTGTTTAAAAGGTTTGTTAGTTGAAGACAGTGGCGCATTCAAACTCTTTCAAATTAGACACTTCCTTTTGTCTACTCGATCTGATATGGCATTGATGAATGCTCTTATTAAATCTGGTTGATGACGGGTGATCAAATGGAAGCCAATGGTTCCCCAACTAATCGCTTGGTGGAACTCAATCATGATCGACTGCAGAATGGACAGAATGGAGTTCCTGGTGAGAGGGTCTGCGAGGAAGAACTGAGGAATAGTGGAATTAACAAACGACATGCCGAATCAGTGCAAGCCCAGGTTATTAGGCAAACATTGCAACAACAGCCTCGTATGTCACTAGTTCTCTGGGAGCGGTTTCTTCCTCTAAGGTCTGTCAAAGTTCTGCTGGTGGAAAATGATGATTCGACTCAACAACTTCTTAAAGCATTACTCCGGAATTGCAGTTATGAAGGTTATTGCTCTTTCTTTATTTGCTCAATAATTCTATGAACGTGATTGACACTGCGTATCATTATTTTTTTAATCTGAACTTCATTCTTATGATCACTTGTCTCTAATTCTTTTAGCATGTTCATTAAACAATACCTTTCTGATTTTCTTCTGTATTTTGAATGATGAGCAATCAATCTAATGGAAAAGAATTTCCAAGTGTTATATCGTTTCAGTTTTCGACAAAATCGAGTGAATAATTTTATTTTATTTATTTTTAACATTTAATGGAATAACAGAACACAACTGATTCTTTTATGTTGTTCAGTAAATTTTTTTTTCACACATTCCCAACAAAATGTAAATTATCCTACTTTGAGTTCCCGATGGTTTTAGGTGATTGTCAACATCTATATCATTGCTTACTTTTGTATGTCCTACTGTCAGTATGCATAGGTGTTTTGAAACTGTCGTGGCCTACTGATTTTGTTTATGCCTACATGTAATTTTAGACCTTTTCTCTTTTCTTTTTTTATTTATTTTTTTTTCCAATTCTTACTGTTAAATTGAACTATGGCAGTTACAGCTGTAGCAGACGGCCTACAAGCATGGAAAGTTTTGCTAGACATTAACAGTCACATTGATCTTGTTTTGACTGAGCTATCTACGCCATTCCTGCCTGGCATTGGTCTGTTAATGAAGATTAAGAACCACAAAACTTTCAAAAACATTCCAGTTATTAGTAAGTATATACAGTTTCCTGTCCTACTTCATCACATCATTCTTATGCTTTCAGTATTCTGACATACATGCATACATACATCATGATTGTTTCCCAGTGATGTCAGCTAATGATTCTACGACCATGGTCTATAAGTGTTTGTCAAAGGGTGCTGCTGACTTTTTACTGAAACCTATCCGCAAGAACGAGCTTAGGAACCTCTGGCAGCATGTTTGGAGGAAATGCCACACTGTAAGTTGAAATACATAATTAATACTGCTGACAGTGTTTTAATGTTCTATTGATGTGCATAAAAAGAAAGACTTGAATCATGTTGTGCTTCAGTCGTTAAAGGTAGCTGCAAAATGGGCCAATAAGAACAATCTCTGAATTTGAAAGCTTTTGAGTCCCTCTCTCCCTTGACTTCTTCTCCTCGCCCCTCCCCCCTTCCCCCCCCAACATGTCTTTTCAGCATATTACATTGTTTGTCAATTTTTTCACACGGATTTCTTGTCTTTTCTTCAGTCGACTTGTAGTGGAAGTGAAAGTGGTATCAGAACTCAAAAGTTCAAACACTCAAAAAGCAGTGATAAGCTGCACGGTTACAATGATTGTAGTGATGAGGACGACACTGAAAGTGTTGGTTTGAATGCTAGGGGAGGAAATGATGATATAAGTAGCACTCAGGTATATTCTTATTCTGTGAAAAGCATGAAAGAGTTTAACTTTCTCTTACTCTTCCGAATCCGTTGCCTCTAATTTATGTATAGCAGTTATAACATTCTTGTAACTCAGTTAATTGCTTGCCTGTGTTTCATTTAGTTATACACGTTAATGGAGTTATTTCATCACTCTTTTGTTCTAATTATTTGTTCAGTTGTCAATTAGCAGATGGAAAATCTCGGTCTTCCAATGGGACGATATGTGAACTTTTTGTGTGAGAAACTGGGTTCCCCTCATCTTATTTCTTTTTCGTTTTCCTTTCCAAATCTCAAAAGTGGTGAAGGATTTTTCTTCTCCTGCATTGGTTTTCTTGCATCCCCCATATATTGTTCGAAGTTTTGCGTCAAACCTTTGCTCTCGTGCTATGTCAAGTCCCAAAGATCTAGGAATTGAATCTCAATACGAGAATTTTCCGTCTCCAGCATATACATTGTCATATCTCCCGTCAAGCTAGTTTGAAGACCATGGAAACTTGCTTTTGTAGCCCCGTGTGGAATATACATTGGTGTTTCTCAACAGAGACAAATTCAGGCCGTATTGTCCAATTTACGTTGATGAAGTGCCTCTTAACCTGACATGCTTTGTCCAATTATTACGCATTCTCACTAACAGTCTCCAGAGGCATTTGTTGGAGTCTAACCAACAAGCTCGGAGTGTTAATCGCAGTATTCCCAAACAGTGCCCTATTGTTATATTATCCTTCTGTTGCCCATTGGACCTAATACATTAAAATCGGGGATTGGGAACTATGAGGCTTTATTTTCCCTTTCCTAAACTTCCCGGCCACTTTGGAGCAATGCATCATTGGTTGAAAATTTTGAAATTTAGGTAGCTTTGTAATCAACTTTCAGCATTAATACTGTTGAAAGTCGTCCAGATTTCTGTAATAACAGGTTTCTCTCATATTTTTCTTAAGAAATCTTGGCTCCGACAGTGTTTGGAGAATATCTAAATTCTGTTGTTTACATCTGTTATTTAGTTCTTTAAGGTTGAGGTTTAATCTTGGTCCAAATTGAGTAACGAGACAGTTTGTTTCCTCAAATTGACACTCATCTGTCTATTTTTAGTGTAATTTTAAATTTTTGTATGCAGACCAGAAAGCTGCACTTAACCTTTTGAAACTGTATTTATGTTTTATTCAGACCATAAAAAGTTTCAGGTGATTGTATTGTCTGTGCAGCTTAATGTTCCTCTGTTGCCTTGTACTGATTAAGTAAAATTCTGGAATGACAATCCTAATTTCCATTGTTGTTACTAGTAGGATGTAGCTCTAATTAAAGGAAAGAGATATAACTCAGAAATGCGAATCTCTGATTTTGGGATATTGTAGCTGTGTGTCTCTAATTAGTAGCTAAGCCAACAGAAAATGTTTCCCACTGGAAATTTAGGAAGCTACTTTGCATTTAAAGAACTTTGCATTTAAAGAACTTTCAGGATGTAACATATAGGGTGATAGGGAATAATTTATAAATGTTTTTAATGGATTTTGATGTAAAAGATGAGAGAGAATGAGTGGAGTTGAGTGGTGGAGATTTATGGATGTGATGAGATATGTGGATGTAATTGATTTAGGGTAAAGAAATAATGGATCAATCTGGCATCAAAATTTTATTTCCGTTTGTAATTTCTTTAGAGATCAATACATATGACCATTCCTACATATGGCATCAAAATTGAGTAGTCACGCGAATTTAGTTATATGGAGGGCCAAAAACACTCGGTTACATGCACATATAATGACAGAAGTATTACATGCTTATACGCTTCACTAATTACAGAGAATCATGCTCATTGCTCACACAAAGGAAGTATTTCCTGTGTATATGTATTTTTTTCATTCGTGTTACCGATGGTATCCCTCAAACTGAAACCTATTGCATTTTTGTTGTTTGTATTTATGATTTTGTCACACAGAGTTCCTGGTCAAAAAGGGACGTCGAAGGTGGCAACTTGCAACCCATGTCTCCAAATAATCTAGCAGATGCTTCATACTGCAATTCTGACCAGGATATCAATTCAAGACCTGATGAGGTTAGGGTGCCTGCAGAATCCACATTAAAGAACTCAAAGCATGATAACCTGCTGGGTAAGAGATGCTCTCTTTGCAACACAATTGCTGTTGTTTTGCTATATCAGTGGTAAACCGGTGTATCTTTTAACTCAGATAACACAGCAATGGGAAAATATTTGGAGCTAGGGCTTCTGAATAATCCAGATTCAGAATTACGAGGACGGGGACAAGAAGTATTCGGTAGCACAGTAGATACTGAAATAGACAAATTTCCAGTTTTGGATTCACCTGATGCGAGCAATGCTCCCAAAAAGGAAAGGGTGGAGCACAGGAATAAGAATTCCAACCCTATCAACACAACCACCAATGTTCCTATACATCCTAGGGTAAGTGTAGCCCACGATGTGTCAACTCAGCTATCGAAAATTACAGACAACCAGCATACAGCCTGTGGCACTCCTAAGGAAATGCCTCGTCTTGAGGTTAGTTTGAAACGACTCGGAGACACAAGCCATACTGGGCTTGATACTCTTCAGCCGAACAGACAGAGAGAAGTTTCTGCCTTCTCAAGGTCTTGATCAGAATGCTCAGTAACTTTGTGTTTCCTTCAATAAAAATGTTTGAGTCGACTCTATATGATTCTTGGCACCTTGCAGGTACAATGCAAATACCAGTTCTGTAAATGTGGGGAGCCATTCACCAGTAAACAATAGTTCAGAAACAGCAAAGATAGGCTACAAGCAAGCAAACACTACCTTAACTCTAGCGAAGACCTTGAACCTGCACAATAAAGTTGAGAACCATCATCATCACCACCACCACCACCACCATTATCACCATCACCACCCCTATAATATACAACGACAGCAGTCCCTCAATGACGATGATCTGTCTTTGGAAAATTTAAATGTTGCAGCTGCCAATGGTAGACTACCTGACAAGTTGGGGAAAGAAATGGAAGGAAATGGTAATAACTATGGAAGTGCATCGGGAAGCAATGAGCATAATGAAAGCTGTGGACATCATGGTAGTGATAAAAAGGCTATTGTGAAATGTGGTGCTTGTGAAGGAAACTGCAGAGGAAGCGAGACAGAGGTAGATCAAAACCGGTTGACACCGAGGGAAGCGTCTTTGAATAAATTCCGCCAGAAAAGAAAAGAAAGATGTTTTGAGAAGAAGGCAAGTCTTCAATATCATGCTTATAACTTATATTATAAGATAATATGTCCCACTCCTACAACACTTTAGTACAATAGAGACACGCATAAAGATCTTAATCATGTTGAAATGTCATTTTATTTTCAGTTTTCGTTATAGTTAAAAACATGTGTACAGGTTGAGCAGCTGAACTTATTCCTTGCACTCTGTCCTTCCAGGTTCGGTATGATGGCAGGAAGCGGCTAGCAGAACAAAGGCCACGTGTTAGAGGACAATTTGTCCGACAAATGCCTGAGAACATAAATCAAGTTGAAAATGAGAACAGAGAGAGCTGATCTGGGTTGGAGAAATTAGCATTCACTTCGTAGTTATTAATTAATCCCGGGTATTCAGGTGAGGTGTGTAAAGGTAATCTGGTATCAAGTATAATGAAATGGAAACCGTGATAAATTTTTGTGGTATGTTGGTGAAACTTGCTGATCTTTTCTGGCTCGGCTCGAATGCATTTTCTCTAATAAAAGATCTCAATTTAAGCGTGTTAAGTTCGTTTAAAACCTGATATTCTGGGTAGATTACTGAGAGAAAATGTTGAAGTGCTTTATTTTACCAGTTGATAATCTATTAAAGGAAATGAAGCATAATTAAGACAAATAAAAGCTTGGTTTACGAAAAGGAAACGGAATTTTTTACTCTGTGTAATCTTGTGAACTTGAAGCATGATTTCTGCAATCTCCCCGCATTAAATTTAAATTATTCGAACTATGTGTTTGATATGTGGTTGAAAATTGAAGAATATATATTAAAAAATATAAAATAATTGTATGAGTTGTTGAAAATAATGAGAAACAAAAAGTTAGTGAAATTTAATATGTATAGAACAACGCCGTACCATTTTTTACAGTGCAGCTTACCATTCCAGTTAGACTCATACTTGAAAAACCAGGATCGGTCACTGTGCTTGTACTATGGTATCGCTGCCACCTAGTGATGCCAGAACAATCCGATCCGATCTAAATCCGATGGATACAGATCCGAATTGAGTAATTTTTGCCAATCCAATGATCCATGGATCATTGATCTGAAACAGATTTGGATTTTTATCGGATCAAACCTAATCCGATCTGATCCAATCCAATCCGAATTGATTTTTTTTTTAATTTTAATTTTATTATTTTTTATTTATTTTATAAAAACCTATACCAATATGGATCGCATTTTGATTTTTTCGATCCGATCCGATCCGATCCGATCCGATCCGAACCCGATCCATTGCCAACAGTACTAGTGCCACTGCCACTACCACTTGAGTGGCGTCAAACCTCATGTCACTGCCAGCCACCACCACTACCGACCACCTTCCCGACATAAACATCGACATCAAGGGAAAAAGGAAAAAGGTACAAAGGATTTGTTCCTCGCCACCCCACACCAAAAATAAAAAAAAAAAAAATGGGCAGCAGCAGCAATTCCAAAAATGCAAATCTCAACGGCAATAGCCTCCAATAGGCAACTCAAAATATAAGATCTCCAACTATGAGCTCAGGCAGAATGGTGGTGGGCAATGGCTCAAAAGCCAGTCGGCAGACCCCTTTCTATTTTTCTGATATGAGTGGTGGTTTTCGCGGCAGTGGACATGGAGGCAAGATATCGAAATGGGATGATTGAGGCATCCAAAATCACCACCCCCACATTGATAGTGTATATAAACAAAAAGGCAAAAAGTGTGACACAAAATTCACCTAGCAACGTGACCGTGAATTTTAAGGCGCGTATAATAAGTTGAGAAACAAAATTTAATTTCATAAAGTTGAACATGTAAGTTTCACGCGAGAGATCCAAATGGCATCTAGCTGTTAAATGCCATCAATGATATTCAGCTCATTCCCAGGCCAACTCTAAGCTGCTAAACTAATCAGAGTTTTGAAGCTATCAAACTCAATGTAAAAGCTGTTACTTTTCAGTTTTCACTGAATTTGCAATATAACTAATTACTATTACAAAATACACTGTCGTTAGAAGCACAGAAAAGGATCATACATGACGGTGCGTCATTTCAAGTTCGACTTCCTGGATAGAAATATTCGACCTGATTATCTTTAACCCTGAACTGGAAATTACTTATCTTTCCCAAGTGACAGCCACCTCGAAGTCCTTTGTCTAAAACAGTCAACTGTAAACAGAACAAGATTATCGATAAACAAATTTATGTCAAATGGATGTTGCTACTTATGAATTCGATTTTTTGTATTTAAGCATACAAATGTATTTATTCCCACGTGCACTAAAATCTAAATACTTGTGTGGAAACTTCACCACAGTACCTGTCCATGGACATCAGCTGCAAGACCAGTAGATAAAGGTTCAGCTTTAATTACGACATCGGCATAATATTCCATTTGCAAAAGTAACGAGGGCTTATCCAAGCTTGAGTATATATCCTCGTGATTAAGAGTGATCAGCGAACAACCCTGTTGAAGAACAGAGAATAAAACAATTTCTTCCACAATAGTGGGACAAGCTTATAGTCAAATACTGAGTAATAATGTCTTACAAATTCTGCTGTTAAGCTGTAGCAGTAATGCAAGAAATTGAGGACAAGATTTGACAAGCAGTTAGCAGCCACTTCCAGAAGTGAGACATCGTCGATTATAATGGTAATGTTCCTGGTGCTGCCAGTTGATGAAATAATCTCTACTGCTTTGTGAATTTTCTCGTACAGTGCGATGAGGAAGTCTTCACTTATTTTTCCTTCCTTTTTACCTAATCATTAATTGGGCTATCAGCTTTTTTGTGATCCAGATGAAAAAAAAAGATCCAACAAAAATGTCCAGGGAGAAGTTACCAGGACCAGAAACAGTCTATTTTCTCGTGCATTAGTGCCTCTTCAACTTTCTATAATTTGAATGATGACAAATAAATTATAAACAGGACACACAGATGATTGAAGGAACTAGGTTCTGTTGAAAGGAAAATGATATATTGTTTAGTATTTGTTGGGGGAGAGTTATGAAAAAATGATTTTTGAATGCATGGTTAAAAAGAAGATAAAAGTTTTAAGAAGCTGCCACATCACTGAAATGTGTAGCATAAATGATTTTCAAGGAAAGTAGTTTTGCAAAATCTAAATAAAACAAACTCGAATATATGTTGGCAATCGGGAATTGTCTGGTTATATATAACTCTTCTGGTTTAGGAGGAAGCATTTGTGGCTACAGGATAAACCAATTTAATGAATTATGTCATTGGTTAGCACAGGAATAAAACATCACATGAAAATTTTATTTCCACGACATCCTCACCTAGACTGTCAAGCAGTAGCATGTCAAAGAATAGCAGTCTCTTATTGTCCCGCTGGACAACCAAGTTACATCCCTGTCAAATCCACAGGACCAGGGCTTTAGAACTCAGTAATGAAAATGTTGAAAAGTACTACCCAACTTCAACACAGGTATATTTCTTTGTTGAAGGCAAATTAACTGAATACTCTTAAACATGCATACAAAGAGAGAACTCAATTTATGTATAACCTCAGTATATGCAGCCTGCAGGCATACTACATCTACTTGAAAAATTTCAAATAAATCTTTTATTGGCAAGTTCAACATAGCAACAAACTTCACATTTCCCAAGCTAATTGAATGTTCAAAACAAGTTTCTTTATAACTTAAATTTGCAAAATAAATTCACGAGACCGTAGGAGCACAATACACTTCCATATCATCTACAGAAAGTTTCTGATCTAGTAAAGCTAGGCATTTGCGTTTGCCCAAGCAAACCATCAATTTTTTGTTCATTATTTTTCATTATCTCTGCTGTTTTACATTAGTCTCTGGGTGCTTGTAATTCAGTAAATTGGTCAGAAAGGAATCACGACTGTCACCACGTTACTTAAGCTAATTTTGGTTTTGGCGTGACTTGACCCTCTAATTGTGTCCTAAATCTAGAATTTAGTGACATTGTAATTTTGTCTACTGTAAAAGAGAAACATGAATTCTCTGTATCTTATAATAATGTGGTGCCTAACTGAAAACTAACATATATTACCAGTAAAACATAGGTGATACAATAGTATTCTATTAGATAATCACTAACTTCATCTCAAGGTTCATGTGTACGAGCAACACCAATCTCTATTGAGATGCATTGGTTCATCAATTCTCCAAGTCACGAGCTTGGTTAGAAACCAAGTGACCCAGTGTAATCAGAACATTCTCCAAATTATTCCAATCATCAAATATTTAGCACAAAATGGTTATACATTGAAGAAAGAACTACCTGATTATCTTAGACCTTTATCTTCCCCAGGAAAAAGAGAAACACAATGACTCGATAAGCTAAAAGATGAAGATTCCACTAGGTAGATGAACCATCATTGATAATTTTACTAGATAAAATAGTTTTAGACGGCCCACTACCTAAAATTATCATTCCTCTTTGCAATGTCTAACCCAATAGGCCTCAGGCGATTCTCAAAGAGAACCTCTATTGCAGCATAGTTCAGTAATTGATAAAGAACTCAGACATTTTTTGCTACAACTTATTTTGAAAATCATTTTTCTCAACATCATTTTCAACCACACATTTAATTGATTTGAAACTTTTTAAAATTTTCATCAACTTTTTCTTGATTTTTCAACCACTCATTCAAAAATCATTCCTTCAATGATCTCTACCAAACGAACACTTAGAGTACAAGTTACATTAACAGAACATGCACTAGATTGTGTGTATTATTCCCTCCCTTTCTTGCTTCATTCCAACTTCCATTGGATTATAGATCACATTTAAGTCAATGTTTGTACTGGCAAAAGCCAAGTAAATAGAATGGCCATAACATGTTATCCAATTGCAATGTATAATCATATTCTATTCTCTAGGGAAGAAAACACAAGCTAATTACAAAGATGGAATTCTTGCCAACAAAATATCTTCTAATCTTTTACTTCTTTTTTCTTCATCCAGAAACAAGAAAAGGAGTTTGCAGGGAATAGCAAATTTTTTTCATTATTTTTCTTTAGGAGACAAAAAATAAATAAATAAATAACTCCAATGCCAAAGCCAAAGTAACGAGTATTTTCTCCTACCAATGAATTTCCTAGGCCTTCTATGGTGATGTGTGATGATAAGTTGCCAACTTGAAAAAGAACCTTCTTTTGCACCAAAAGACCAAAAATAAATGAATTTAACCTTGATAAACATTTCAACGTCTTTAAAACTTCATTTTCTGTCACCTAATCCCCATTGAAACATACCCCCACCCACCCCTCTTCTCTCTCCCCCGAGTGCTCTTTTACTGCCACAGCTTCCCGAATTTCATTTGCTTGGGAGCTCCAGGAGGGGAATACAGGCCTGTACGTGGTCAGTGGTGGGCAACCAAAGGGCCTTTATATTGAGATTTTGATGGGGGCATCTTTCATCTAATTTTGAAAAACCTCTTACACATATAGTGTAATCTACCATGTAAGTTATTAACTGGGACATTGGAGATCTTGTTAACTTCAAGCTCCAAAGGAGCAATGAGAACGTCCTCACAGTTCTTCATGATTACAAAGTTAACATGAAAGCTAGTAAATTCAAACTTCGAAATATAACCAACAATGTAACCAGAGTTAAAATGATACAAGCTAGTAAATTTTGCACAGAAGCTGTGCCACAGAACCTACTCTTTTCCTCCATTCCCACGCAACAAAAATTAGCATGACACTACATTATTACTCAGATAGAGAGCAAGAGTGCACGTGTGTACCATTCTGCGGATGATGCGATCATAGTGAGAGAAGGGTTGCGAAAAGGAGACGAATATAACAGCATCAGAGGATTGAGGGGACAGAGAGCGCTTCAGAAAGTGGTGGAGCACGAAAGCTCCGCTAGTCTCGACGCAATCCTTGATGAGAAACACTCGCCCGCCGCCGCCGCCGCCGCTGGCCAGTGCGTCGTCTAAAAGGTTCGGCAGTTGGACATTCATTATGGTGGAGGATCCAATTCAATACCCGCAGTAAGAACGTTCTTATGGTGGAGGATCCAATTCAATACCCACATTCATTGGAGATCTCGTTAACTTCAAGCTCCAAAGGAGCCAGTGGCGGATCCAGCACCTGTCGAGGCTTCGCGGCAGCGCGTGCTGGATCCGCAGGAAGTTCTCTATACTCACCGGCAGATGCGCCAGAAAACCAGAGATCGTACTAAGCGAGAAGATGAATACGGCAGGGTTTGGGTGTTTTTCATTTTAAATTGGGCCACTTTTGTGGACTTTTATGCTAGAAAAATGGGGGCCTAATATCAACAAACCCAACTCATCCTTCAGGCTTCTCTCTGCGTGCGTATCGGAATTCAATTTATGTACTTGAAATTGAATTGTTCAAGGTTATTTTTCACGTGTATTTTATTTTGTGTTCATTATGCCCCGTTTTTCAATTATTGTTTTTTTCAGCTTTTATCACTTTTTATAAATTTTTTATCCATTCTTTCTTTACATTAAATCAATAATATCTACATATCTCATCACATCCACAAATCTCAACCACTCAATTCCACGCATTCTCTCCCTCTTTTACATTAAAAACATTTAAAAATCATTATAATATATTCCCTAACACACCCTATTTCTCTTACTTTGTAGTTTATTTGAATTTTACACTAATGAAATTAATTTAGTTTATCTTAGGTTTAGCTTAAACTTAATTTTGATTTAGTTATTTAGTATAAAGGAGAACTAGGGTATGGTTAGTTAATTTTTTTATCTAGAGTACTTCATTTAGTTTAGTTAGTTTAGTATTGAAACTGAATCAATAGTGGATCTTTGTTGATTATTTTTCTTTTATATTAAGGATTTAGTTAATAATTAGTTTAGTTAATTATTGATTTGAACGGACAATTATTGTTTAAGTTCTTTTTCCAATTCTTTCTTTCTTTCTTTCTTTTTTTGAGATTTTAATATATTTTTGCAAATTTTATGTGTTATTAAATTGATTTACAAGTTATGAAACGTCATTTTCAGCCTAAATGTAATATCTAATCCAACTATTACTTCTAGTTTAATACAAAATTTAACACTTATTGACAACAAAATAAAGTCTCGAGTTCAAACTGAAATAGCATTAAATTCTTTCTTTTATTATTTTGGGGTTTAGTAGATTATATTTTAATAATATTATATGATTTCTTTATATTTTGGTGCATTTATGTCTATATTAGTAATTATTTATATCATTAGTCAACGATCGTCAACGGCGGTCAACGGTCAATGGCGTGTCACACCCCGAGGCTTTTTAAAAGGTTCTAAACACAGATTTGTTGGAAATACAATTAGAATTCTCTAGAAAACTTCTACACAAGACGTAGAGTATTCTAAGTCTTGTATCTAGAATAATCCCTTATAAATATCATGTAAATATTTTAGATATTTTTTAGAGAATTGTAAAGGATTCTAGATGATGAATGTAGGCCGCTAGATCAAATTGATCACCACTATCCATTCAAATGAGGTGGGAACTATAAATAGGGTTCTTGCCCTTCATTTGTAACTATCCAAGAAGTTGTAAAGCAATAAAGATCTCATAGATTCATCATATTCTAGCTTTTGTGTGTCAATTTTTTCTTACTTGGCTTTCTTCGTCCAACAAATGCTTACTTGGTGTAATTACCGCAAGGGGCGGCGGAATTTGGGAAACGCTAAGGCCGTACGTTATTTGGTGAAAGCTACGAGTACGACAGGCCGATCTAGCTCAATGAATTTCTGAATCCGTCCCTGACAATAAGAACGTCCTCACAGTTCTTCATGATTACAAAGTTAACATGAAAGCTAGTAAATTCAAACTTCGAAATATAACCAACAATGTAACCAGAGTTAAAATGATACAAGCTAGTAAATTTTGCACAGAAGCTGTGCCACAGAACCTACTATTTTCCTCCATTCCCACACAACAAAAATTAGCATGACACTACATTATTACACAGATAGAGAGCAAGAGTGCACGTGTGTACCATTTTGCGGATGATGCGATCATAGTGAGAGAAGGATTGCGAAAAGGAGACGAATATAACAGCATCAGAGGATTGAGGGACAGAGAGCGCTTCAGAAAGTGGTCGAGCACGAAAGCTCCGCTAGTCTCAACGCAATCCTTGATGATAAACACTCGCCCGCCGCCGCCGCCGGACAGTGCGTCGTCTAAAAGGTTCGGCAGTTGGACATTCATTATGGTGGAGGATCCAATTCAATACCCGCAGTACGAATATGTACCATGTCCAATCCGACCCGATGGGGAAAAATTTTAGAAAAACAAAGTGAACACTGAACAGCTAATAAGAAAACAAAAAAAGAAAATTACATATAGGTCCTCACTTTTTCAAGTTTTGTAGTACTTGGATTCCCTGGGAATTGAACAAATAAACTTGGGCGTGAAATTGGTGTTCTAAAAACCGCACAATGTGATTAAACACTATAGTTAAATTTGGAGCTTTTACGAATTCAAGCAAGTGTAGATGTAGGTTAAATTCAGTAAACAATAAAAAAAAAGTCAGCATACCGAAATGGTAATTCCAAATTTTACATTTAGATATTATTTGAATGATGCCAAAGTTAGTAATGTGAAACAGTAAATTACTATTTAGTAGAATTTAAGTAAGCACAAAGTGCCTCATTGCGCTAAGGATCTCATTATGTGTCTTTTCTTGTGTAAGAATTTGTTATATTCCAAAAGCATTTCATTATATATATCTTTTACGAGTGATAATTTATGTAATTTTGCACATCTCAACTATTTATGCCAACTATACATTATAACAACTAGCATGGATGAAATGTTTTACTAGGTCACCTTTCTTTTCTTTTTTTTTTTTAAAAATTTTATTTTTGATATAGATTACTTTACATTGTTAAAACTTGAAACTTTTTCAATTTGAACATAAATAATAATGCATCGCTCTTATAATTTTTTTGAAGCACACTATACAATCGCGCAGTACAAAAGACGCCTACAAGTATTTTCCTATTACAGCACGGCGCAATGAATCCCTTCCTGGGGTAAATGGACCCTTGACTGGAACAAATAAATCCTTCACGGGAGTAGTATGAACCCCTCACAGGAGTAGCATAAATCCCTTATCGAGGGTAGTATAAACCCCTACTGAGGGTAGTATGATTCCCCATCTGGGAAATTGAAACTGAGATTTAAAGGTCTCACGGTCTCAGTTTGATCCCCCTAAACCAATGCGCCAAGCGCCCAAGCCTCACTAGCGCATGGCTCTTATAATTTAATATCCCATCTTGTAGTATTTTAAAGACTTACTAAATTGTCTGTTGTAAAAAATAATAAATATTTTTTAAATAATAGTTATAAATCATTGGTAGTTAAGAAATATGTACGCTACATGTTAATATATCTCTACTGAAATATGATTTAGTGCATGTATTATCTGTATACTAAGACAAGTATTGGGTACCCAAATTATGTGCGAAAATGCACGAATATTGATATTTTGAAGATCAATTCAACTGCTCTATAAGTGGGATGCAAATAGCGAAAGGGCTAGAGTTTGAGAGGATATGAAACGCATATATAGAATTCAATTTACCAAGATCTTCTTTCATAATGTGGATGACTAGTAACTCCCCACGAATCTTACATGCGTCATCACTTTTTTTTTTTTTTTTTTTCACCTCATTTTGATTAGCCCTCAATCCTGGAATCATCGGCAAGTCTAACAGTGTGTTCATGTAAATTTCGTTATAGTTAAAATTTAATTTTTTAGGTTAAATAGTGATGGATGCTACAAAATGTGTGTATAATGATAAATGATAATGTGAGTTTTTTTAAAAAAAAATCAATATGAGATATATTATTGATATTGATATTTAACTTTTAGTAATAATAGTACTCAAAAAAAATATTTACTAAGAGTAAAAATTAATCTTTAAATAGAAAAATATTAAAACAAACAAAATTTAAATGAGGATTCATGACTCACGATTTGCTTAGATTTAAAAATATTCAGAGTTTGATGGGAATGATCGACAATTATGAATATCATTAATCATTTCACCTAAAAATCATTCAAGTTCAAATCTTTATTCCCCTCGCCTTTCAATTTCAAGTCTTCAAATTCATCGATATTTTGTCAAAAATAATCCAAACATGTCTGGGGCCATTTCGACAAAAAGCAGTTTTCCGCAGGGGCGCACATGCAAAACAACCCAACAAAATTGTTGAAATAATAATGTTTTCGGCTGCTTTTGTTCGAACATCCATCTCTCTCCTTCTCCTCCACTCTCCTTCCTTCCCTTCTGATTCTCGAGCACACACTAGTCGTGAAGTGTGTGTGAACGTATATGTGTGTGTCCAAAGAATAAGAGGCAATGGGCTGGTTCGATTGTTGGGAGAAATCGAAGAAGAAGGGAAAAAACCAGAAGGACAAGAAGTCTGATGATCAGATCCCTTCTAATAAAGGTACTTCTACAGCATCTTAGTAGGTAATTGGGTGTGTGGTTGAAGACTTGAAGACATTTTGAAGTGGCAGCGTTGAAATTTTGTTTGCTCATTTCCACCACCATTATCGGGTTCCATATTTGTTTAGAAATCAGTATTTTTGTTTTTCCTTTTTCGGTTTGTAATTCTGCAATCCATTTTTTGTATTAAGGAGGATATGGTGAGTTCTGGGTTTAAGTACACGTATATTTGTTATGGGCATATGATTAACTCTTCATCTGTGTTATTTGGTTAAACTAGCTTGTTTTTTGGAATACACAGATTCATACATAATTCTTAGATGGACTTCTTTTAATTATTTATATTGCTGTAGTTTTTAATGATTCTGGTTTGTCAATTTCGTTCAATTATATCTTTGGTAATGGAGAAAAGAGGGATTAGCCCCTTCAACTTTTGCTGTAAAGAAAGGATTGAAATACATTTATTCTTTCTCTATGTATGGTTTCGATTGAAATATAGGGTATTTTTGATAGGGATTATTGAAAAAATCATTTTTAGACACGTGGTTGAGAAGTAAAGAGAGTGTAATAAAATACAAAAACTTGTCAAATCAACGTAGTGAGGGGTTGAAAATAGTGTGAGAGAAACAGGAATTTTCTGGTTTAAGTTGTATCAAACAATCCCTCAGAGTAATTTGTAACTTTTTAGTTTGTAGTGTTAAAAATATCGTGGTAGTGAAAATCATTAGCAATCAAGTTGCAGTTAATGGTCTGTACCAACTGATTTTCTTGAATGCCATGCATCTTGTCCACTGGCTTGGGTTAGACTGTCCTAAATAACTTGATATTATTAGAGGCATTGTCTTCTGTGATCTTTCATGTTCCGTAAGGACTGGTGAGAGTAGAAGATGTAAGTAATGAGGAGGTTAGAAAGTTGCCCCGTGGTTGAAGGATTCCTAATTGATGATCATTGTACATCCATTCATCATTGTTTGCTTTTTGAGAAAGATTCAGTTTTTCTTCATTCGACTTTCTAAGCATAAGATTCCTTATGGATTGTGGAATGGAAGTAGATAATTTTCGATAAGATCAGGCTCTATTTCAGTTACCTGATCTGTGCTTTTGACTTTTAAGTATACCTTTTTGACTGGCCGTGTTAGCAAAATTTAATTACTGCCTTAAAAAGTTACTATTAAACATGTTTCCTAAAGAGTTGGTTTTAGTAGATTTATTTCTTTGTTGAAGATAAGCCAAAGGCAAATCCGTCCCTCGATGTAAAGAAGGAATCTTCTAAAGGTGGAGGATCTGGTTATATTGCAGCACACACCTTTACTTTTCGTGAATTAGCTACTGCCACCAAGAACTTTAGGGCCGATTGTCTTTTGGGTGAAGGTGGATTTGGTAGAGTATATAGAGGACGATTAGAGAGCACCAATCAGGTTTGTTCTTCTATCTCTGAAAAATCTGAATGTGGTTATGGTTTTCTGTTCTACTATGTCTTTTTTAATGCTTGACCTGTATGGGTTCTATAATTTGAGAAAACGAATTCCAACTATTCGTTACTTGTAAATTTCTCTTTCCCCGGTCCCCGTGTGCACACAGAGAGAGAGAGAGAGAGGATGTAATTTTCGTGTTGATAAATGAATGAAGATAAGCAGTATTAGAATCCCTTGACATTTGATATTCAATTCTTGGAAAGTTGGATTTCTCTCTTGTCCATAATTGATTTATCGCATGGCTTTTAAAATCCCTAGTCGAGAAATTATGACATAACCGTCCCCATCCTCAGGTCGGCGGACAAAATAATTACTCTCTGCTGCTCATGTTTCGGCATTTATTTTATCTAATTTTATATAGATCTAATGGGAGAATCTTCATCGTTGGTTGCTTTATTGCCTGGGAAATGCAAATTTTAACTGAGCATTTTGAGGTTATTGGCAATCTTTGAACCCTATTAGGCTTTTTGTGTAGATTGTGGCTATAAAGCAACTTGACCGGAATGGTTTGCAAGGGAACAGGGAATTTCTTGTTGAAGTGTTGATGTTAAGTTTACTTCATCATCCACACCTGGTAAACTTGATTGGTTACTGTGCTGATGGAGATCAGAGACTTTTGGTGTATGAATACATGCCATTAGGCTCACTGGAAGACCATCTACATGGTATGTTTGATAACATACTTAGAGCTCGTTTGATGCAACTGATTCAGTAGTCATTTTCTTTTTTCTCCTTCATCATTTTCAACTACTCATTATATTGATTTTACAAATTTTCTGTTTTATTTTTTGAAACCCTCTGTTTACTTCTTAGCCACATGTCCAAAAGTCATTTTTTAAATAATCTATTGAACAAACCCTTAGTTTTGTTATTTAAAGACATAATATCTTTGCTCATTTGTTTTACTCGAAGAAGGGATATAACTTATTTTTGAATAAGAGTGGCATGAACGTTTAATCTATCGCAGTTTACCCCTGGTTTGGTTGAGCTTTTTGGAGATTTTAAGCTATTCATTTTATTATTATTTTTTTTAATCACACATTTCATTGCATCCATCTTTTAAAAGCTACACCAAGCGGGGGCTTAATGTCCAGAACTTAGAGAAATTATTTAACTAACCATCATGCTAAACTTAAGTAGCTATGCTATTCTGATTGACCATGACATCCAGTTATGAATTTTGTGGAATCTCAGAGTAGATTTTGTGACATTTTACCAACTTTTTTTTGAAAAACTCTCATAAATGATCCAATTCCTTTCTAATGCATCATTTTACTAGTTTGTGGTAGCTCATACTCAAATATTTGCAGACATTTCACCTGATAAAAATATACTCGACTGGAATACAAGAATGAAAATAGCTGCCGGTGCTGCAAAGGGCTTGGAATATTTGCATGATAAAGCAAACCCTCCCGTTATCTACAGAGATTTGAAATGCTCAAATATTTTGCTAGATGAAGAGTATAACCCAAAGCTATCTGATTTCGGGTTGGCTAAATTGGGCCCTGTTGGGGACAACACTCATGTATCCACCAGAGTGATGGGAACCTATGGATATTGTGCACCAGAGTATGCCATGACAGGACAGCTTACATTAAAATCAGATGTTTATAGTTTCGGAGTTGTCCTTTTGGAGCTTGTCACCGGCCGAAAAGCAATTGACAATTCACGAGCTGCTGGCGAGCACAATCTTGTTGCATGGGTAAGAGGCTTTTTTAATCTTTGTGATTTACACATGTTTGCAAAATGGGATATAATTTTGGTTGATATTCCTTAAGATATTTGTTAAACCACTTCATCTAAAAGGTTAACCAGATACATCCGTTCTAATCTTTATTATTGAACTATTATTCTCAACACGCCCCCTCACGTGTAGGTGAAATTTTATTTTCCCATCAAAGCTTAACACATGCACAATCCATTTTAAATGGGCGACGTCGATATTTGAACTCATGTTATACTATGTTCAATCACCTGATTAAAAGTTTAAGCTTTTAGATCAGGTGGTTAAACAATATCCGACTTGATAGCCCAAGATATTCCTTAAAATTTTGAGCTTGGACTTACAAGGAATATCCTTGGACATTTAATAATATCGTAAATTCTGCAGGCTCGTCCATTGTTCAAAGACCGTAGGAAGTTCTCACAGATGGCGGACCCCATGCTTCAAGGTCAGTACCCGTCTAGGGGTTTGTATCAAGCTCTTGCTGTTGCTGCTATGTGCGTCCAGGAGCAACCCAACATGCGACCTCTTATTGCAGACGTAGTTACAGCCCTTACTTATCTTGCGTCCCAGAAATACAATCCTCAGACGCAGCCGGTGCAAAAGCTCAGCTCGGGTTCCTCAACACCTAGAATGAGACGTGAACTGTAATAGCATCTACAGATTTAAAAAAATGACCAAACCGTGAGCTTTTCTGGTTCTTGATGTCATGATAGTACTTGAGAATGGTTTTTGATGAACTATCAAGACAATGAGCCACCGGCGACCTGGAAAAATGACGTATTTTCACCGTAGTCCTCATGCCATGCAAGATGTTCAACTTGGCAGTCATGTGTCTTTGAGGAAGAGAGAATTGGGAAACCATTTGAAATGGTGTGTTCCATTTTTTTTTCCTCGTCCGGTACATTTTCATTGCTGTTTTCATTCCCGTGAAGACAGTTTTTTCTTTTTAATTTCTAGATATGTTACAAGGTCTTCCCTTTTGCAAAGTGAATTCTGAAGGCTTCTGTATCCAAGTGTTCATATAGATGGGGCATAATATGGATACTTGCTAGTCTGAATTTGTTGGCTGAAAGAGATGTGAGCTATGCAGTAGGTTTCCGCCAATGTATTTGATGCCTTTTTCCTTGTGTACATGATTCCATTTTTATTGATTAATTGTTTCATTGGTTTAATATTGAGGATTTGAAAGTTCTTCGGGGAGTTGGACTGGTTACTTATCGAAAGAGGACGATATGAAGAGATTGAAGAAGCTAAGAAATAATATTATGTACACCCAACTTGCATGTACATGCATTAATAACTACAAACAAGGGCTTGTTTGGAACGCATTGACACATTTTATGGAACTCACAACCTTTCCTAACTTCAAAATCACTTTCTAGTATCCACCGTACATTCTACCTGAAAGTCTTTCTCTAGAAAACTATACCAAACAAGTTCTAACTTAAAATAATCAAAGCTCAACTTGTCCAAAAACTGCTGCATATGTTAGTCAAGCAGGTTCCATGTTAGCATCTTTGGATACCTGGTTTTTGCTCGATGTCTCTATGGAATATTCCCTTGCTGTCTCTAATGCTGCATTATCCTTAAGACTGAGATTTGACAGAGCATCACTCAAATCGTTAGTAGCTGTTAAAGCCTCGGCACTATTGTCCATTCCATCTTTTATGGGCCTTTGACTTGTCTGAGACTCGATTTCAGCCTCGAGTTTCATGAACTCATCTTCAAGATCTTCGTCTTCAGTCTCAGTCAATGCTAAATTTGACCCTGAAAGGTCCCAAAAACACTTGTTTGTCAGAAATCATAACATATTACACTACCATTATTATATTAATTCCTCTTAGAGCATTGCTGATAGACTCTTTAAAAATACAATACTCTTTATTTTAAAGAGTCAAATATTAAAAATTAGGTCTAATAGACTCTTTAATTTAACAATTTTAAATAGAGAGTGAATTTGATTCTCCAAATTTGGAGAGTCAACCCCACTCTCTATAATTCAATTGTCACATATTTCAATACCCTTTTTATTGATTCAATAAAGCCACAATTAATTTTAATGGTCAAAGAAAATTAAGATAAATAAGTATTGATTAAAAATATAATATCATAATAATTGTTTCTTGATATAAACAAAATAAAGAGTATAAATAAAGAGATTGTTGGAGTAAATTAAAAACTTTAGTCTCTATATTAAAATATGCTCTCTATAATATAAAAGATGCTTCTTAAAAATAAAAGGACTATTGGAAATGCTCTTACCCATCTTTGTAATTAGTACTCGACCATTAGTGCAAACAATTCATGTCCTGACATTGCTATGTACAATTAAATTATGATGATCGAAAAATTACCTAAAACTTTATCAACTTGCTTTAAAGAATCAATGTTCTCATCGAGATCCTGCAGACACATAGTAACTTCTTCAATACTGATCTGATTATCCTTTAATGCTTGTGTACTGATTTGGATAGCCTCAGAAACCTGCATCAGGCGGTCATAAGGTGAGTGAAAACAGACAAGTGTCAGTTTCACAAATGAAAAGTCTGACCATACTCACTCCAAACAAATAGTTACCAAGTCCACTATTGCCATTGTCATAAATTTGTTTTCAGAAAATCATTTTTGACCAATATTTCATTGATTTAACAACTTTTTTATATTTAAATTCCATATTTTCTTTTCAATGGCATAGTCAAAAATCATTTTATGAAAAATATCAACCAAACAAGCACTAAAAGTAGTGCGTCAGAGGAATATCAAAATATTAACCAACCTTCTTAGAGGATTCAGCATCTGCGATAACTCTTAGAACCTCTTCGACTCGATCCAAAAGGTTCGTGCATTTATCTCGACTCTGAGATATCAACTTTAGTTCTTTTGCAGATCTCAGGGCAGCACTTTTGTTCCCACATTTCAAAGAAGTTAAAGCAGCCTTCCTAGTTCTGCAAAATGATCCAATTCCATAATGAATGGAACAATTCCAAAGCCACATAAAGTCAAAAGCTCTTATCAATCAGCCATCTTAGTGCTGTAAGCTTAGAGCCAACAATGAACTGTAAGCAACTATCTGAGATGTAACACTAATCCCCAACTTCAAGAGCATGATATCGGGATACCATAGCTTATACAAAGCTGAATGGTGAAGCCAAAGCACGACAAGTGAAATGAGTTAGAAGTCTTACTTCTCATAACGATGGTCAATTAAATCAAGCTGTTGCTCAAGCTTTTCCACCATCCAGATTAAGTGTAAAACGTTGTAATCTATACTAGTGATACTAGGAACCGCTCCTGAATCAAGACAAACTTTCACTCCCTGGGAGAAAAACAAATGTTCTCAGATCACTGAGAGTAGAGGGTCACTTTAGATTGAAACAAAATAAAAATAATTACTAATCGGTACTCATACTGTAGGTAGTTTTTACCAAAATTAAAAAGATGAATCTGTGGATAAACAAGAAAAGTGGCGATGCAGAACATGATACACAAACAGAACTAGGAAGTGAACAGGAAGAAAAGAGAAAAGAATGACAAGAATTTAGTAGAAGAAATATTCAGAATTCAATCATAATCAAAGTGCAAAGGAAGAATGCAATAGGGAACAAACTAAAATCTTATTGGAAACTAAAACTAATCTAATAACAATCACAATTCAACAAACTCTTGGTTAAACTCTCATCAAAATCCTATCTTTGTCTTTATCTTCATTTCCCATCATTTATCCGTGCCTCCACTCCTATGATTAATTCTTCTCTTCATTCCTATCATTTATCCTTCATTTCCCATCATTTATCCTTATTTTTGTTCTGCATCAGGTGGATTAGTTTCAAATAATAATATTCCATAGTCACAACCCAGACTGAATTTCTGAACTCACTTCGTGCAGTGAGGTCAAACGTCCTGTCTAGCTTCTGTTAGTTCATAATGAGAACAATTGGCCTTGAACAACAAGAAGGCCTCAAATTAGAAATAAAACATAGCACTTGGCTTGCTGCTAATCTATTGTTTTAACATGCCAGGAGAATCTTACTACTTTATGAGGTAGTATAATCAACAATATAACTTTATATGGTAATATAATCAATGTCTGTTGCCCCCACTAAGTTTTTGCTTTAACATGCAAGGAGAATCTTTTTACGTTATGTGGTAGTATAACCAACCATATAACTTTATATGGTAATATATTTGTTGTATTTTGCCTGTGATTTTGTCCTCAACGTTCAAACAACTTTATATGATACTATAACAGCACAGCAACAATACATGATTGGACACAGCAATATTACTAACAGACTGATTCTTTCTCGTAATTTTTAGTATTTCAAATGTTGCATTTTTGCAGAATGGCATTTCTTGGCCATTTATAGCCTTCCTTCTAGGATGAAGACCTTGACATGTCCTCGTTAAAAGTAAAAAATGGAAAAATTGCTAACATGTTAGAAATCGAGCAAAGTCAACGGAGGGGACCTAAGTGAAACAAGACATATTTGAATTTCTCTGAAAATATTTTCTTTCACGCTGCATCGAGGACACATGTTACAACAGCAAGCACACTGAATGACATGGCCATACAGCTTATGAAAGACCCTTGATAACAGGGTGATGGTACAAATTTATACTGTAACCTGCCGCATTTTAATTTGATTGAGATTCAGGTATTTCATGCAAGGATGAAACATATGGAAGTATATATTCTATAGGCTTACTTCTAAATCACACGGGTTAAACAATTGTAACTAACACTGTTGGAAAAGCAAGAGCTTGTTCTGTAATACTACTTTCAACATGACCTTTCTTATGCTCAGTTTTAATTATATGTTCGACAATAGATTATTACCTTTTACATTTCTGCACAAGCTTCCTTACTTGTTACCCTCACATTCTCCTAAAGGAACAAATTTATTTCTCAAACTAGCTTTGTCAGACAAGCACTAAAATTTCTTTGTACTTTTCAAATATCCCATTAAATTGTCATCATTAACGATGATAGCTCATTTTGCTTAATAACAGCGCACATCAAATGAGGCATATGAAAAAAATAAAGAAATTACATACACAGTCTACAATGCAAGTAACTATAATTTGACATAGATTTGAAAAGAAGTAAGTCTACATTTGCGAGACTGAGGAAGTAATGAGAGAAAAAGGGTTCGAGGAGGGAACATATACATGAAGGAATCAAGACAAAATAACCTGTTGCTTCTAAATGGTGGCTTATACATCAATTGAATATTATAAAACATCCGCTTATGCAAGAAATTGAAGTAGTGGAGCCATGCTCGGGGGTTCTGGGAGGTATTGTTATTTTGGGTCCACAACCACTTAAAACTAACATAATTTACCTCTATATGGTCATTCTTGCTGATCACGAGGTACTTAGCTTTCTGACATTCTGACAAGTAACTCAAAATTGCAGACGCTTCCTTCGAGCCTCCACAAATTTCCTGAAACTTCCTCATTGTGACAACACATGAAGGCGTCCAATGATTTTCAGAAAGATACTTGACAACTTCAAGAGATTTTTCCTACCAAAGATCCAGTAAAGTTCAGCACATCTTGTTACTGTAAAATATCATAAACAGCATAGCTGCAAACAAACCTTTAAAACTGGGGTCAGTACGTAGCAATCTTCGGCTAGACTCTCAAGTTGGGTAGACCCCCGAGATAAGCCCATCAAATATCCTGCTTTACGAAGAATCTGAGATAGACGCCAACCTTCAGTTGTTTGACCCGAGGGATGTGCAACAGGCAATAAATCCCCAGAATTATACATCTCCACAAGTACACGATCAAGACACAAAGGGGACAGCCCACCTCGAGAAAACCATAAATGTTTGATGTAGAGAGGACGAATGATGAAGGTGCTGAGGTGCCCAGCTACCTTGATGATTAGGTCTCTCCAGAAAAGGTAAAGGGCTCCCAATCACACCTCTGTCCACTAAGTGCTTTAAACCTAGATCTCATCATATCTTCATTGTCCCAGTCTCTCACTTCCTTCTTCAAAAAGTCGGCTACTGTTTTCATCATCATCTCCTCTTCTTCCTTGACATCCATAACTCATCACTTGATAGATCTAGTAGCTTCTTCTTCAAATCTCACTCTATATTTTCTCAGTTTAAACTTTTATTCCCATGCCCAAAAGGTAATTTTGGACTTCCTTTTGTTCCCGCTTCCTGTTCGAAAAAGAACTTCCCAATAAAGACCAAATAGTGACATTGTTTATATCCACAAAAAGAGTCCGCCTTAGACAAGAAATCATAGCTAATGAACATCATATCAGTTAGAAGTAAATTCTGATTGTCAACTCATGCTCTACTTTGTAGGATAGGTAATTGAAACTTCTGTATACCAGTCGTGGTTTTTCATGGAAGTGAATAGTGATTTTAGAAAATTTATTCATGGATGACGCCAACTTTTTATTGGTCAATTTCACTCATCAGGGCTGAGTTACCTGGCATTTAGTTGAAATGGAAAAACTATAAATTTGTAAGCAAATGTACAAATATGTGAGTTTCCACCGTTCTGACAAGCAAAATGTCAAATTGACAGAATGATCAATCAAACTTTCTCAGTAAGGCATTACTTGATGAGAAAAATCACCATGGTAAAATAATGTTGGGAGAAAAATCTTCATATAAATTCTCAGCTAATTAGAAAGTTTATCAAAATCAAGACTGTAACCACTTTCAAACAACCTGAAAAAAAAAAACCAATAAAGAAAATTGAACAAAGTCAGAGCACCAAAAAAACTCCCTCAAGCTATGCACAGACGTATGTCATTTCATATCTCACACCTCAGTTATCCTCAATCAACCACAATTACCCTTTTTCTTTCTTCAAAAGACCAGCACAGGAATTGCACCCAAATTATAGCTTCTTAACTGGTGGTGAACCAAAACAGAAAAGCAAACCAGAAACTATGGGCACTATATTTTTCTCTAGAAAGAATTGAAAAATAAGGGAGAAAAATGAATTACTTCCAAAAAATGAGTTACATTACTCAAAAAATAAGGAAATCAACTATCGAATAGATTGTAATACCTCTTTATGTTCAGAGGAGAGAGCAGGAGGTGGGTTCAAAACTACAACTTCATCATCAAAATCAGATAGAAACATAATCCAGAGATCCTTCCGCTTAGTTCACGAATTTTTCAGGTCTCAGGTGTATTTGTGAATTCATTTGCCCGTTCAATTTCTGAATTGCAAATTGGCCTCTCAACGCGATGGCGTGTGTTTGAGATCGTGTTTGGCTGAGCACTTTTTGACCAATTTATTGGGATTTTAAAATGCTTTTGGCTATTGCAGCGCCGATCCCTAATTTTTAGGGTTGTTATGATCAAGTTCTTGACCTTTAAAATCTCGTACTTGGGGTCTGTAACTTTTCTGAAGTTAGCATCGCATATCATTCTGTTGAAAACGCCAGTAATTTGACTGCCCAGTGCCAACTAATCCGTTTGGGTTAGGACTTAAATTTGAGAACGATGTATAAAAATATGTAAAAAATTATCAAAACTTGGGGCGTAATATACACACTTTCAATTTTTTTGTTTTTGGTAAAACCACAAGACACCCTTTTTATCGACAAGTATATCAATTGTGATTGCATAAAAATATGTGCAAATTAGTCTAAATTTTTTCTTAAATTATATAACCTTAATTTTAATTTTTTGTATATTTTAATTTTGGCATATAATTAAAATTTTAAATAAAATTGTCCCCCGTCAAAAAATTTTATCAAAAAATTTAAAATTTTCACACGTTAACGAGTGTTTGTATTATAGGTTTTAAAAATTTTCAATTAATATTAAATACCCACAAATTTTAATTTTAATTAACAATGAATAATTAATGTTGTTATTATATTTTCATAAATTATATTATAAAAAATATACCAATTGTGAAAAAAAATGTAGAAAACAATAAAATAAAATAAAGTAAATCAACACAATCTCACCCCAACAAAAAAATCCCAATCACTCCCCCTCCCCCAAATCCCCATCAGACCCGTAGTTAGGCATAGGCAAACGAAACATTTGCTTTGGGCCCTAGTTTGAGAGGGGCCCAAAATGGTTGATTATTAAATTTTTTTCATTAACTTTGATTCTATCTTTACAAATTGAGCCTCTAATTGAAGCTAAACCAAAGACAATTTTACTCTTATTTGTAGTCTGAGAATTCCACAAAGGAGAGGGAGAAAACGAAATTGAAAATCGAGTCTTCTCAATTCTTACCCAATTGTTATCGTTTATCTACGCTTATCGACTTTCAATTATTGCTCATCAAGTTTCTATACCATATTGTTACTTTATAGTTTTTAAACTTTTAGCTCATTTATATATTACATTTTTAGGTTTTATCTACTAAAAATTATAATTAGAAGGCTGATAAGTATGTATTCTGCACACTTATTTATATCTTTTTACATTCATTTGGAGCAGACTTCTACTTATAATTATGTATAATTATTGTGTTTTCAGGTATTTTTCCTCATAGTGGAGGAAACGAGGTCTAAAAGAGGAAAAAGGACTTTAAAGTGTCAAAGAAACTCGAAGTGGAGACTAAAACCCAACTATCGAAAGTTGAAGGACTTCGGGTGCAATATTGGTGAAGATCTTCTCAGCCGCATATCTTGTTCTCACATGGAAGAGCTTGGAAAATGAAGTCCGACGCTTTTTACGGATCGCAATTCCGAGTTCCAGATCAAAAGTTATGGCCGGTCGAAGATCGGGGACCAAAGTGTAACAACTCAGAAGTTGAGGGAGTTCTGCATGCATTATGTGTACGGCCATAAGAATCCAATGTACGGCCGTAATTCATACATTACGGTCAGAACTCCAAGAATTTACGATCAGAATCTCAGATGCAGGCGTAAAATGCACTATTCATGTAGAGAATGAATTACTTACCAGAAGATGTCAAAAAATACACCAGTGTCAAGTGATACACAGAATCAAAGGAATTACTTGATGTAATACTTAAATGGAGAATGTGCCATTTTGAAGGTAGAGAACAAAATACGGTCAGATGAAATTAAGATACTGTCCAGAAGAGGGGGAGTTACTACCAGAATAACAAGGAATTACGATCAGAATCAGACAAAGATCGCCAGAACCCGAGAATTTCCCCTGTTTCTCTCTTTTCTCTCCCTCACTTTCTCTCGACTTGGGGGCTTTTTGGGCAAGGTCAAGCACGAAATTGGGGACTCTTAAACACCCTTTTCATCCCCAATTCATATCATATATCATCTTTATTTTGAGTTAGGTTTAGAGGTTGGCTAGGGTTCTTTCCTTTATTCCTGTCTTCTCTTCTTCTTTCTTTCCTTCTTTTCTTCTTCTTTTCTTTTCCTTTTCTAGTTTAGGGGTATTGATTGGGGATTGAACACTTGGAGAAGAAACCAAGGAGATCAAGAGGATATGGATTGGAAGTGAAGAACAAGATTTTACTCTTCAAAAGGGAGGTTGTCTTTAATCTTGTTTTGTTCTTTTATTTTCTTTCCATTTATACTTTGATTATATATGTATCAATGATTTCCTTTACTATGAACTAATCTTGTAAGTTAGGATTTTTGATTAATCTTAATATATGTTTAGTTAATCCATTTGAGTTGTTGGAATTGATTTGTATTGGATTGTCTATCTCTTGTGTGAATGCTTTTTAGTATGATACATGTATGTGCTTGATCACCACGTATATGCAATAGTGGCGTGTTTAGGCTTCGAGAGAAGAATGTGCACGTTAGACCCCGAAGTATTCACTATAAGTTCTTGTATGGGATAGAGATATACCCCTAACCTTAGATGATCCATTGAGTTATTTTCACAAACTTTTATGCGGTTGATTGGTAACACATCGATACAGAAATGTAGTAGGTTGAACCAATTGGTTAGGGTTAGCTTGACATGCGAGAGCGGAGTGAGCTATATAAGGAAACCGGATCTAACATCGAAGGTAGATAATATGTTTAGTTCAACAACGGATTAACGAGACTAGTATTGAGTGAAGTCATTAATCCCGACTATCCATTTATCCAAGTTCTATCTCCATTCATGCCCATTTTTCTTGTCTTTGTTTTATTGCTTTCTTAGTGTAGTTTAGTTAGTTGAATTTCTATTTCTTTATTGTGTTTGTGTTCCTTGTATATAGTTTTCTATTCGCTAGGATTAGTAACTCAACTACAAATACCTTTCCCTTTGTGATCGATATCCGGACTCCTAGAGTCCGCTTTATTACTTGTACGGCCCGTACACTTGCGGAGTATATTTGTGCGTGTGTATTACGCCCATCAAAGGCCCAAAATATAGATTTCGCTTTGGGTTTCAAAAACTCTAGCTACGGCTCTGATCCCCATCCCTGAAAAATTATTATTGGTTCAAGAAAAGAAATGGGAGAATTAATACAAGTGAAAAATGGGTAATTCTATTAGACCATTAGAAATTAAAAAGTGTCTTAGATATGATCTCCTTTAAAGGCATACAAATATTTTATGTTACGTGAAGCCAAATTAAGGACCACAACAATATTAGGGTGCGTTTGATAAAAAGACGGAAAATAAAATATTTTTTAATTTTCATGAAAAATATTTTATTTAAAGGATGAGAATTATTTTTATAAAAAATATATTAAAATATGCTTCAAAAAATTTTATATAAAAATATATTTTAATGAAAAATTTTCCAATCAAACAATAATTAATTTTTGTTAGTATAAATTTGGGATCATAGGAATGGAGTATAATATTTCAAATCCGGAACAAATCGATAACAATAATCAACTTGTAGATTAGTTTGATTCTATAATATTTTTCATTCAGAATTATGGGACCCACGTGTCACGCACAGTCCATTCTGCCTCGACCATAGGTCATGGGTGACACAATGAAATGAAATACCACCCCGCTTCACTTTACAACCACAGTATGTAGCCCACGGGTACTGGGAGTTCGAAATTCCATTTTAAACCTTCACGTTTCATTTCGCTGTTGCTACAAATACAGGGTTTTTATCGTAATTCTCTTAACTTTACATACCCGTTTTCGGACTTTCGTATTCCGGCCCCCGTCTCTCGTAACGATGTTCCCTGAAATTATCTTTATCATTTTATTTTATTGAATGAGACAAATAAGTCAACGAAATTTCCCCCCTTTTCCTTCCCTTTCTCTTCTACACCTAATTGGAAGCCGATTTCTGCTCTTGATTCTCAAATTAAGCGTCGATTGTTACGATTCGTTGCTTTCTCTCTCTATTGATACCTCTTTTGTTTCTCTCCGTTCAGGCAATCGAAATCTAGGGTTAGGGTTTGAGACGTGTTTTGTTCTCGTCAGATCTCTGTGAATACAGCTGTAATTTTTGTAAATTGACCGGTTTTATATCTGAGTTTGTGATTACTTCCTTCCGATTTCTTGTCCTTCTCGTGAAATTCTTCATTCTCTCGAAATTCTTTATTTTTTCTAATATTGTAATTTTTGGGTTGTTCGTTTCGATTTATACGTTTTTTTAATCTAATTTATTATATTTAAAAATTAATTTTTGATTTATTCCATAAAGTGTTAGATTTGCAAGTTTGTGCATAAATTGGGGATCTAGGGTTTCACTGCATCCATTAATTTTTATTTTTATTTTTTAATTTTTTAATTTAAATTATAGTGGGGGGGACGTAAAAATTAATCTTTGGAATTAAGTTTTCGTATTCTAGCTGATTGAACACCGGCCTGCAATATCGAGATCTACCGTTCATTTTGAGTTGAAGATTTCTCCTATTTTGAGGTACTGAAATATAATATTTTTCAATCATTAATAAGTTTGATATTTTGCATGAATAAGCCAACCTGGCATAATTTCAGAGGTCAAACGGGAAAATTGCTGATAAGGGGCAAATTTATGCTTTACTCAATGAACATGGGCCTCTTGTCTTGCCACGTGTTATGTAATAATTTACCTTCTAAACTAGCTTTGGCCTTTTCATCTCCATTCTACCAATGGGCTTGCCCATATTAGTAGACTTGTCACCCCATATATCAAGAACCAGAGAGCCAGGATTTTGTGCTAGTTGCTTCCACTAGTAGTGTATTTCTTGTATGTACAGTTACAAAGATAACTAGGTAAAGCAAAAACTGCTAAGAATCCATTACTATAAGTTGTCGTCGGAGTTGAAAGTTGTCACTTTTAATTGAATGTGCAATTGTATTGGTCTAAGTTGTGCTTTTACATTGTGCAACGTACTCGGATAAAATTTTATTTTGCTAAAAATTAAACTTTTTTGGTTGAATAGTGACCAGAACATGAGATATGTTGATAATAGTAAGTAGTGATTTTGGGTATTTTAAATTGAAGCTTGAGTTTGACTAAGGGTATGTTTGGTAAAATTAGCTAATAAACTAGCTTATAATTGATAAGTTAGCTTATAGCTCATAAGTTAATTGAGAGCGGATAGCTTATGACTGATAGCTGATAAGCTAGCTGATATAAGTAAAAATACTTGGTAAAATAACTGATAAACTAACTCATAAATAAATAATTACACAAATGAATATGTTTAAAGTATATTTCTAGAAAATTGTAGGGGTAAAAAATGGAATAAAGGGCAAAAACTAGTAAAAAATTTTTGAAATGAGCTTGAACTTTTCAAATAAGCTTCTCCAACCAAACGAAGATTAAAATTAGTAGGGGCTTATAAACTCCTAAATAAACTATAAGCTAATTTATTTGGCTTATCAAACATACTCTAAGTTGTCGAAGTTAATTAGTTGTTACAATAAAGTTAACGCATGCTAAGCTAGTGTATCTTCGTTTCAATTATCAATTGGCTGTGAAACTGTGCACCAATATGTGGCGGTGGGAATTTTATGGGACGTACTGTTGTCTATGCTTCAAGAATGGCGCAAGTCATGATTATTCAGACTTATAGAATTTTTAAAAGGTGGTCTTTCATTGTCAAAGCATATAGGCTCTCACTGTTTTAACCTTTCTTCACCAGTAAGGAATATGTTATGGCATCTTTTCTGGAAATATCAAGATTGCACTGATAGGATCTCCGCATTTGAATAAACTCGGCCTTTTTTTGATTGAGTTAAATCATGTGAGTGTAGCACGTGGGCTGTTGGTGACTAATTGTCGACGCTACTTCATGGGTTTGTGCACTCTTCTAGCGTTTCTTTCCTTTTTCTTCTTCTGGTCTGTTTTGTTAAATCATGAAAGAGTGAAGTTTGTGGGCTGGGTTGGGCTGTTCCGGTTAGACATTTGGTGACTTTTTATTGACGCTACTTAAATGGTTTTGTGTACTCTTCTAGCTTTTCTTTCCCTTTTCTTCTTTTGTTCTGTTTTCTTGAATTGTATTGGTCTTTCTTGGATATTGCTTAGTCAACCTTGTTTAACTTCTGCTACATTGTCCTTGTTCCTACATTATCTTAAACCTCTCTCTTTTCCTATTCTTACAGTTAAACATGGTCCAAAAAAGGCCATTTGATGAAGATGAATCGAACGAGGTTCCAGCAAAACAACCAAGGCAAATAGAACTCGATAGTCGGCTTGTTTCAGCCTTGGAATTTCCTTCCGAACACATGGTCCACAGTTGTCATACTTCAGGTGGGAAATGGGGTTATGAATGTCACATTTGTCTTCCGAGAGTTTCTCGTGTTAACTGCTCATGTAAATCCTCTATATTCTCAATGATACCCTGCTTACTCTTTAAATCCATTCCATGAACACTGATCTGTTATCTAACAATAACTAGGTGATTTGGTTGACAAAATTCTTTGTAGCACTCGATTTCTCTAAGGTACTCTTAAGAGAATTCTACATGATCCTATAGAAATGTATCTCTTCAAGTTGTTACAACTTGGATGTGTCTGTAGGGATCTTAGCTGCCTGTCGTAAGATTCTTTTGATCTTCTTTCAATGTCCGTCCAAGTTCTTGTAAAAATAACTTCTATCTCACATCTCATTCCCCCTTTTGCTGCTTGGATGCTTTGCCATCCAAGTTGTTAGTTATTTCTGTAACATAGCACTATATATTTATTGACTGGTCAAGTATTTGGTAGGTGAAGATGATGACAGTTCCACAAAAACTAAGCTAGAAACTGATAACAAGATCAATGTTGGTTGTATTATGGAACTTCCAACTCGCACCAACAAGGATGTGGAAACCAGACACCCTGGTTCCCTTCCAAGTTCTTCCCTGTTTGGGGCAAGTGTCAACGAAGAAGATATGAGAACAGAAGCATCAGTTCATGTAACATTGTCTCCCGACCATAATTTTGAGCATCAACCAAGAACCATAATCCATCCTGCGGAGATATATTCTTTTCTTTTGGACCATCCTCCTAGAAAACTTGTCCCAGTTGGACAAGGTTATCAAGCTGATATACCAGAGTGGGGTGCGCATTTTTGTAGTAAGACATCCACATGCTCAGAACGAACAGAAATACCTACTCCGGTTTCTCAACCTTTGAGATCTGATGAGGAGAGATTAGCTGGAACTTGTGTCATTCAAATGTTATATTCAGAACTTGCTGACACTGCAGAGGTAGGGGCTGGGAAAAAAGATTGCACATGTGAAGATGAGGGTTCCATCAGATGTGTTCAACAACACATTATTGAAGCTAGGGAGAAACTTAGGCGAACCTTGGGGCCTGAGACTTTTTCCGACTTGGGTTTCTGTGATGTGGGAGAGATAGTGGCAAAGAAATGGAGTGAAGAGGAAGAGAAATTGTTTCATGAGGTTATATGTTCTAATCCCACATCGTTGGGGAAAAACTTCTGGAAACATCTTGCTGTCGCTTTTCCTTCCCGGTCAAAGATGGAAATCGTGAGCTATTATTTCAATGTTTATATGCTACGAAGACGAGCTGAGCAGAACAGGATTGCTCCATTAAATATTGATAGCGATGATGATGAATGGGCAGTAACTGAATATTTTGCAGATACCAAAGTTCAAAATGGTGAAGATGATGATTCTGTGGCTGAATCACCAATGGATCCTGATGATAAAGAAATCATTCATGTACAGACTAGTATACATGATGATGATGATGATGTTACGCAGAGTGCTCCTATAGATTGTAGAGTTGTTGATTTTGGTCGTAATAATCTCAACTTGCCTGATGGAAATTTCTCTTATAGAAGAGGAAGTCATGATGCGCAAGGAGCGTGTACGCCTGGTGATGTGGGGCCTAGTTTGCAGGTTGCCAAGGATAAAGCTGATACTCAAAAACAATGGACAGGTCAAATAAGTAGAACAAATGGGATCAATGGCCATGAATTTGTGGTGGAGGCCTGCAATACAAGAGAATGGGATTTTGGGTTCCTAAATTGCCCAAGAAATGACGTTGAACTCTTGCCTACTTGCAATGTGATTGAAGAAGTTTTTGGTGCTGGCTCTTGGGATGGACAAGGCTTGAACTAGGAAGCAGTATTGATATTATGTTTGTTACAGGGCTTCAGACTTCGCTGTACATATGAAACTATTTGGGAGATAATAGGACCCAAATCCCAGTCATCCTTTGTATATTGACAATGGTGAAAGATGGAAGCTCAGCATGCTGAGTCCAAAAATTTTGGAAGGATTCGACCAATATCGTTTCTCTCTCTCTTCTTGCCTACAATCACTCTGTAATTTTTGTTGCAGTTTTGCTTTCTATAGTATAGCTTATCCTTCACTAGAAGGTATTTTCCTCACTCTGAAAAGCAGTTCTTTGCTGATGGTGTCTCGCCAATGATTAGGGTTCATGCTCTTGCATAACCTTTTTAGCCACCTCTACGTGTTCTTTTGAATGGGTTTTGCAGAATGTGCCAAAATCACCCTTTGTTTTAACATATTTTTAAAATTATATTTTTACACACACCCAAAAAAAAAAAAAAAAGGAAAGGGAAATTATTACCGCTCATTTTTTCTTTGAAGAAAATACCTTTTAAGATGGAGATCTGCCTGGCCGAACAATCGTTATGAAACTCGTATGCGTATACAAAATTAAAATAATGAAGCAGAAAACTCCTTTTATTTACAACATATCCACTTTGTACACTGATACAAGAAGACCCAGGAAAGAAAACTGGTATGCATAGTTTTCAAATCCAGTAATATTCGCATACAGATACCATGCTGAGTCGAGATGAATGTAGTGCATTGGGTCCCTCGAAGTCAACCATAAACCTACAAAATTGTATGCACAGTATTCTTACAGAACTCGTGTTAGTATGTCAGCCAATTAAAGTGTCAGCAGCCTTCTCCATAAGTTCTACGGATGGAATAACACCAGGCTCTTGTCATAAAATCAGTAATACACATGTTCAATCCTTAGATGCTCGACCTGCTCCACGAGGCATTTTCTTCGATGCCACTGCAAGACAAGTATTGGGAGGTAACTGTCAGAGCCAACACAAATATGTATGGGTTCCAAAAGCATTTAATTTGATACACCAAATTATCCAAGATAAAACCATATCAATAATAATATAATTGTCACCACAATATGGTGCAGAAACCAGCTAGTTCTTGCCTAAAAAACTACAAATACGCACATAAAAATAAACTCAACTGTGCAACCACACATAAAAACGCACACAAGAGAGGAGAGGAAGAGAGAGCATGCTTACAGTCTTCCACATCCTTCAACTGATAATAGTGAGGAGCTATTTCCACAAGCCATTCTGGTTTTAGTTCTGTGACCTGCATGTCAAATTCATCATGTCAACCCTAGAATAACAAACCCGCCAATATAAAATAGGATGTAAATAAGGGGAAAGTGCTAAAATAAGTACCTGTCGCATGTACTCCTTGGTCGTTAAAACCAATTCATGGTAGACAACCCATCTCGGGAGAACCTAGGCACGGGGTAGGGAAAAAGAATCATGAATACTGCCCATTTATTGGTCTATGTATAATCTAAAGCAATAAATATACAGCTTCAGCAGATAAATTCTAAAGCAAACCCTGATACGAGTGTGTCATTGTTAAACTCTATACTCCTATCCCAAATATTGGTCTATGTATAATCTAAAGCAATAAATATACAGCTTCAGCAGATAAATTCTAAAGCAAACCCTGATACGAGTGTGTCATTGTTAAACTCTATACTCCTACTATCCCATTTATTGGTCTATGTATAATCTAAAGCAATAAATATACAGCTTCAGCAGATAAATTCTAAAGCAAACCCTGATACGAGTGTGTCATTGTTAAACTATATACTCCTACTATCCCAAAAATAAAGGGTCGTTTTTCTTATTTACTATCCCACATTATAGGTGACTTACCATGTTAGGTGTGTATCTGATTTCTTTATTTCTTGCCCTATTTAATGTGCAAAAATGAAACATTATCATCTAATGCAAACTGGCCTTGCTTGCACTCACTTGGTGCTTGTTCTAGGGAATCTAGCTACAAATTGACTGAGTTCAACAGATGGTCTTTAATGAATGCGACCATGCATAGTTATCTTTATTCTTTGGAAGCAATTACAGTCAAATAACCCTGCAATCATGGAAGAGACTCGTACAAAACCTCTGAACATCTTCGGTTACAATTACTTAAGCAGAAAAGAAGCATATATTTTACAATGATGAAAATAATTACAATATTTCTACCTGTGCTAAACCAGAGCTGGGATGAATGTGGACAGTCTGAGGGTGTTTAACGGTTCTATATGATCCGTTCTTTTGTAGCTTTGCTGAGTGGGGAAAAAACCCTGACGTTATGGCTTTTTTTATTGCATCAAGTTCATTGGAGTTTGACATCAACTCAATTTCAACCCTTTCCAGCAGCCCCTCCAGTTGATCTCGGATATCTCTAGCTCTCTTCATGCTCCTTACCTAGAATAAGGAAATCAACAATATTTACGGGGAATACGGATTGCTGTTGTATGAAAATCAAAAACGTTGAAGGATTCGCAGTGTTTGTCTGATAGAGATTACATATTTAAATAATAATAATAATAATGTGCGGTTAAGAAGTACAAGAATTTTTTTAAAAAAATAAAAAAGTGCTTCCAAATCAACATGATGATTGGTTAAAAATAATGGTTGAGAAAAAGTGATTTTTAAATAAGCTGTGTCAAACAAATGCTAAATATCCTATTGATTGGAAATTTTTGGCAATAATAAATCAAGAAAAAGAATAAATATAAAGTTTCTATAAAATTACGAGAATCAAAAAGCAAAAACACCTTGTTTCCTTACCACCAAAATTCCATCTCTTTATGTTCATTAATTCCACCACTTAATCAATTTTAGCTGTCCAACATGCATTTTCATGCAGCAAAGTTTATAAATAAGCATAAAATCAAGCTAAGGCAATCTTCACAACCTTTTTATCATTTAAGATTCAGAATTATGCAATATCAACTCCAGAAAATATCAGACCATCATATTTACAAATGCATAAGAACCGCCAAGAAATATAGTGCACTGAAATCACTAACTATACATAGAAGGTTAAACTAAACCATCTGAACGTACTTGAATATAATTCTCGTAACACCATTGAGTTGAAAAGTCTGTTTCCCTCCAAGAGCTATAAACCTGAAACAGTAATAACAAGAAGATTACTATTTCGAATTGGAGGTCTCAAACTCTCAATTAACTCGAACAAAAACTTGATAAATGCAATTACATTATTGTCCCAAGGAGACATGCCCATTTGGTTCACTTTTCAGGTGTTATCTCGTTCCAATTTCATTTACGTACCAGTCAAAATACATGGGCATTTATGGGGGGTGCATTACCAAGAAGATGGGCAGACTTAATACTTATTAAATGGTCTTTTGAGGGCAATAAGAAGCTAAAGAGGGAGTTATGGAAACTAATTCTTATGGCAACAGCCTGGATACTTTGGACAGAGAGAAACAAAAGGATTTTTAACAATCTACAAAGATCACTCGATGATATTTGGGAAGCTATCATTTTTCTCACAAGTTTATGGGCTAGATCAGCTGGACTGTTTAGTGATTTAGATTATTTCTTGTTTCGCTTAGACCTTATGAGTTCTCTTTGCAATATCATACCGAGCAGCCCTCAGGTTCTTCTATTGATCTTTGTATTAGCATAGGTTTATGCGGTTTTTGCTGGTGGATGTTTCGTCCACTATTTTTTTGTTGTTCTTTTGGAATCTTTATCTTAATAAAATTTGTCTGTTTCTTATCCAAAAAAAAAAAAAAATACATGGGCATTTATTATAAAAAAAAAAAGACAAACTTGAATATATCAAGCCGCTCAGACAAAAGAGAACAAGATAAATTGCAAGGGGAGAAACACAACATACTAACCTTGAGCAATGCAATGTGATCTCCAACATTTCCCATGTGAAAATTCAAACGGGCATTGTCAGCATGAACTTGCTTGTCCTTCGGCCGATAGAAGATGGAATTTCCAACAGATAGCATGGCCGCTATAGATATTATCTCATCAGAGCACTTATACTTGTCAGAAGCTACAATCATCTTGGAAAGCATAGGATCAAGGGGAAATTCTGCCATCCTCCTACCCACTTTTGTCAACTCGCCATTCTTGTTGAGTGCACTCAAAGCATACAGCATCTCTAGGGCCTTAAGTAAAGCTTCAGATGGAGGGGGATCCATAAAGTCAAAGTTTAGTAGGTCATTAATGCCAAGGCTCTTGAGAGTCAGTACAACATTAGCCAAGTTGGTCCTCTGTATTTCTGGGACAGTGTTGTCATCCAAATCATTATAGAAATTATAAGCAGTGAACAATCGGAAGCACTTCCCAGGACCCGTTCTGCCAGATCGACCTGCTCGCTGATTAGCTGATGCCTTGGAGATTGGACTGACCAACAATGATTCCATTCCTGTCCGAGGATTATAAGACTTCATCTTACAAAATCCTGGATCAATGACGTACTTGATCCCGTCTATTGTCAACGATGTTTCAGCAATATTTGTAGCTAGGACGACTTTGCGTGCCCCTTCAGGGGTGGGTTCAAATATTTTTGACTGCAGCTCTGTTGGTAGATTTGCATATATCGGACATATGATGAGCTCTGCTATTTTTGTACCAAGTCCTCTTGTTCGATGTTTAAGAATCTCCTCAGCAGTTTCAATCTCCTCTTGCCCAGTTAAGAAGACTAATATATCCCCATCACCTGGCGGTTGTGTCACATGGATCTGTAGTGCAGTAACAATTGCAGCATCCAAATAATCAGCTTCTGGTGCCTTAGTATAATGTATTTCAACAGGAAAACGCCTCCCAGGTATTTTAAAAATAGGAGCAGAGTCAAAATAGTCACTGAACTTCTCCGCGTCAAGGGTGGCACTTGAAATGAGTAATTTGAGGTCAGGACGGAACCGAGAAATGTCCTACCACAAGAGAAGAGCTGAGTGAGAGAGGAGATAACTGAATTACAATACATTTCTGCAAGAAAAGAATAAAAACGAAAGAGACTTAAATGCTTCCTTACCTTAACTAATCCAAATAAAATATCCGTTGAGAGCGTTCGTTCATGGGCCTCATCCACCATCACTACACTGAAGAGAATTTTTAAATAGCAGTCAGATAACTCATTCATGAATTCGTAGCATGTCAACTCGAGAGGTCTGAACAAACCTGTAACTTGCGAGATCTGGTTCACCAAGAAATTCCCTCAATAACATTCCATCTGTCATATATTTCAAAACTGTCTTTTCAGAAGTGCAGTCTTCGAAACGAATGGAGTAGCCAACCTGAAAAAGAAATGACAGCGGTTACCACTGCATATCTGGCAGCAAAAAATTTATATCAATACCAATATTGCAAGAGAACCCCAAATAACATCCTATGACAAAGTCACCATATGAAATGAATCCAACAAGCTGTTTAAGGCTTTAAGCAAATATAGGGCTGGCAACCAAGCTTCTCCCTGAAGCCTATAGGAATGCTTGCAAATGTTCGTTGAACTTTAAAATGAAATCATATAGTTACTCATACTTCCACAATCTTAGTGTTTTTTGGTGGAGAATTTTGAGAAAACATTTTGTTTGAGAATTTTGAGAAAATGACTTAGTCCATGGTTAAAAAGCCATGGGGAATTGGAAAAAGTGGGTTTCAAAAATATAGAAAAATTGTCATGTCAAAATTGTGGCTTGAAAATGATGGTCAAGAAAAATGAATTTTTGAACAATCGCTTCCAAACATATGCTTAAACTCATCACTGAAATCAATTCGTTCCAGATGGCAATGGCAAGGCTGTTAGCATCAATAGTGTGCATATGTGGCATGAGTCGCCCGACCATCAAAGTCAATTCTCAAAAGGACCACAGTTTGCTCCATTCAAACCACCTAAGGTCAACCAGAAATTACATGCCCAAACAAAATGAAGAGGTACTGCTAAACAGAGAACAACCTTGTTCACAAAAGTAACCTAAAGTAACCTATAGATGAGCAAATAATGTTTCATGGTCAACATCCTGTAAGTTTGGACTTGCTAAATCAAATCTAGTGATTAACCAGACAAATATTAAAATCTTAAGGGACTCGATAAAGCTGTTCTGAAGTTGACAGACAATTTTTGAGCATGTATACAACTTCAGGGATTGGACAAAAGATTTAACCCCAGAAAAGAGTGTTAGAGAATCCTGCAAATCCCAACATATAAGAATTTATGCAGCACATTCAACAAGCAATATCATAATCAAAGCATGCAAGTAAAACATAGATTATGCTCATTGAAAATCCAGCCCTTAATTGCAGTTCAATATATAATGGAAACACATTTTTGGCACTGGCAGTTTGATGGGTGTATTTCCAGTTAATTATCAATAAGTGGCGTCAAATTTCACAAAAATGCACCTTGCAAAATGCAGAAAGCATACCTCGTGTCCAAGTTTAACACCCATTTCCTGGGAAACTCGAGCTGCAACACTCATGGCAGCCACACGACGTGGCTGGGTACATCCAATCTGTCACAGAGATGCTATTGTTGTCAGCCAATGGAAGTTTTATTTACTTCAGAATAGCTAAGTATATTTTAAAAAAATTTACAGTCAGAACAAAGAGTGCTGTGTAAGTGGGACATCAACTGTAAACATGATTCGGCAGTACAGTCCAATTAACAAAACTGATCTGCCAAGATCTATCACAATCTGCTGAGATATATTAAATATAGTCAACTAGTTATTGGTTATATTATCTCTAACACTTACCATATCAAGATTTCTCAGGATTTTAGATATACGCTCATGATCTCCTACCAACGGTGTTGGTAGGAGATTATGCCAATACCCCCATTTTTTGGGGAAAAAAATTGTGGGGCCCACATGAGCCCCCCACCATCAAGGGGCAGTTATGTATTATTCATCTCACTTAATGTAGATGCCAAAAAAAAAAAAATATTTGCCGATGATTTGGCGCCCTCATCACCCTATTGGCAGCTTATGCTGCCAATAGGTTGGCATTGAATCATTGGCGTTTAGATATAACTCCAGAATATATTATGGAAGCCTATTATCTACTGGAATAGGAACTCCAGAGTAGGGCGAAAGCAGGCCCAAGAGAACATCACAGTCCAAAGTACACTCTTAGGCAATAATTTCTTCAGCATACTCAAAGTTCAGACTACAGATTGCTGAAATGAATATGCATGGTATAATGTCGAGCATTAATAAATAAATAGTGCTATTTTATTAACAGGACCATTTCTTCAATTATTTTAATCAACATGGTACAAATGTTAAAACAATATTCAGTTCTTCAAATAAACATTTAAATAAACATGTTCCCTATGCAGAATTTGATATTTGGGAACAGAAACACGTTGTTATGAAAAATTAACATTTGATGGGAACAACCACGGAGGAAGAAAAGGGAAACAAGTGAGAGGTAGGAAGCAAAACTTGTAGATAATACATGGTAGGTAATCAAATATACAAACTGATACACACCACGATCACAAATTTGCATGCCATTATTGGCGCAAACATGAATCACACAGAACATTTAAGATATTTAATTTTGGCAACTTTTTTTAAACTCAGAAACAAGCACGTTTTTGGATACATTATAAATTCTAAATTGTTTATATAGCATTTATAAATGGTCAAATTTAATTTTCTACCACGTATATTAATAGGTCCAGGTCCTAACCACTGTTCCATTTATTAATGATTCGGGCAGCATTAATAAATCTATCCAAACACTAATTTTTCTTGACATTTTAAATCATTCCCTGCACAACCATTATTCAATTTTCTCAATTGGATATGGGACTAGAGCATTTTTAATCATGTAACATTTTTGAAAATTCCATCTTCAAGGTACATGAATGCTGTCTCAATAGTTTCACAAAATTGACAGCAGAATAAATAAAAAAATAAGAAGCCAACACAAACACAATTATCTACCAAGTTCTTTTTGAAAGAAAACCCATTGTACCAAAATACTGTAGATGCAATGTTGTCTATATTATCTGTAAAAACACAAAGTGGAAGGGATAACCACCGTACCTTTCCACGCTTAGTGTACCCTGCCTCGTGGAGGTATTGAGGTATCTGAGTAGTCTTTCCAGAACCTGTCTCTCCAACAATAACAAGAACCTGTATTTACCATGAATCAAATAATCTTCAGCAATTGTATAGTAAATTCATCCACATATGTAACACTAGGCTGGAAGGGAGATCAAGGGACCTGATGATCCTGTACAGCTTGAAGCAACTGATCCCTATAGGGAAAAATTGGTAGCGTTTTTCTTTCTTGCTGAAATGGGATCATGAAAAAGATCAGAGATATTTACACTACATCAATCAGACACCAAACTCCAACCAATGAACCACTTTAAGATGTCAACTTGAATGGACATCAAACATGATCTAATACATTCTACTTGAGAAAATAACTAAAGAAAATAAGTGGACTCTTATCACATTGTTCATCAAAGAGCTACAGAGTAATAGCATCCTAACCACCTCAGATTTCAGCTAGCAATCCATCATTTACATAAACAACCTGTCGAGTATTGCAGGCTCACGAATCAACGTGGCATTTCAAATAGGAGTCTTATATGTACATACCTGAAGTTTTTCAAAAGCTGTTTTGGCAGAAGTTGAGTCTGGCGACTCCATTGGCAACTCTTGATCAACCTTCATATCAAAGAAAAATTATTTAAAGAGAGGTGTAATGACTACCTACCATAACATATTAATCATATTATATATAAGTTTCATAACATAACATATTATCATATATTAATATAAGTTCTACAACTTACATTAACACCGTCCATAACTGCTGCCTTTATGAACTCTATTTGGTCTTCAAACACAAACCTACATAAAGAAAATTGTTTGAAACTAAACACCTAGAATCCATGGAATGCCTAAAACTTTTGACTCCCAATAATTAAGGACATCAATATTAATGCATGATCAAATACAGGTACAAATTTGAGAATAAATGCACACACAAACAAATTAACCCAACAAACGATTAGAGTAAGCAATCAACTTTAAAACTCACTGATAATCTTTAAATCAAATACAGGTACACATTTGAGAATAAACGCACATACAAACAAATTAACCCAACAAACGATTAGAGTAAGCAATCAACTTTAAAACTCACTGATAATCTTTAAAACTCACTGATAATCGTCAGACGTCTTCTTCCTATCTTTAGACCCATATTTAAGAGTTGCTTTTCCTGCAAAGGGATTGTCACAGAAGCAGTTGCTTAATAATCTAGGCTGCCCATTTAAAACCAAGTCCCACCATAAACAAACAAGAATTACCGATCTGATGATCTTCCCATGCTTCTTGTTCTGCAAATGGATTCATCTTGTCTCCTGCATTTGGATCCCTGAAAATGAAAGCAGTGCATACAACAATGAAATCACTAGTGCATCTACATGTCAGACTGTGAACTTGCTTGCAGGTACTCTGTTGCACCATTTTCTTTGAATGTAACCGACCTATAACGTTGCATTGCCACTGCAAACCGTTTCTCCTGATTTATGCCACCTTCCACATCATAAGCTTCAGGCATCCTATACTGCACTCAACAAAAAGGATCAACAAATGGATTCAGTAATCACAGGAGTAACAGAGCAGAAAACTTGGATAACCAGTAGTTAATTAGACCTAGCATCTCCATATTTTCCTAATTATTTAAACGAAACAAACCTATCCTTCAAGATTCATGACTTTCTGAAATGTTAGGCAATATCTAATCCCTTTGTTAGAATAATGAAAGAATCTTATCCATACCTAGGAAACAAACATTGCAATTCCAAAGATGGGGAGATTGGACAAGAAAGTTGAGAGAAAACGAAATGGCTCTTGAATATCCAAGACCGTAAAGATATAAGTACCCTCAGAGTTGTTATGTACCACTAGGACAATCGATCAGTGAAAATAAGAGGATGAGTACTTCTGCACAGGCTCGTAATATACTACTTGCCACATATTTGCAGGTACATAGAACCACTAGAAGCAACAGAGTTACAAGAAAAAATAGTAATACAAATGATAAGAAAGCTAATCACCTCATCTGTATACTCAGTGTCCTCAGTCCGCTTCTTGACAAGCTCGTATATCTCCTTCTTGTAACTGACCAAAAAAAAATGTTCTTTGTCAGTCCATGACATTTTCCTTGATGTATATCCTATAGGAATGGTATTCTTGATATTTACCACAAAGATAATGAAGATTTTCCATTAATTCAGAGATCACGGTATGGAACTAATACTTCAGAAACGAATTCATAAAAATCATAGAATCAAAATTTTCATGTAATGATGATGCAACCACACTGTAGAAACAAATCATAAATGAAGAGGGTGTTAGCGGATAAATTTTAATGTATTTTTATGAGTAGGAAGAGAGAGAATGAGTGGAGTTGGATGGTGGAGATTTAATGAGTGGAGAGATATATGGATGTGATTTGTTTGACCAAATTTGAAATTTGAAAAGAATGCATTAAAATGCATTCTTTTTTGTTTGCTAACAAGCTCGAAAAAGTTTATTTGGGCCATGGTAAATTCGTACGGGCAACGTCAAGAATTTCAACTTTCATCTCTTGATATAGGCCTAATGATTAAGTCAGATTCAACAAAAATACTATTAGAATGATATATGATTAGTGATGTCACACAGGATAAAATGTTCTTCATTAAACGAAACCTGTGTAAACTTGGTGTGGTTAAAATGAGAATATTAAGATGGATTTCAGGTAACAGTAAGAAAGGTAAAACGGAGAAAGGAAAAGGGGGAAAAATTAGCATATTCATCCTAATTAGTTGAGTAGCCCACTGATAGAGTTATTTAAGAGCTAATTTATTAAGTTGAGCATATTCAACAGAGGCCCTAGTTGTGCTGGTTAGGAAAAGCGATGGATATGGCACTAGTGGAAAACATGGAGTTAAAAGTTGTCCCAACATCTTTGTGATGTCCCTTGAGAAACAGAAATTAGTCAGCCCTGAATAAGTACAAAATGAGAGTTGATAATGTGTAGATAGTACTCAGAATGCAAAAATTAATCTAGTGAGCACATTTGCGATGCTTCAAATGGGTGTCTATAATGACTAGGTACTTCAAAGATTTATATCACTGCACATTCATTACACCCAATCAACAGGCTAGAAGACCGACTTTAGGAAACTTGCCAACCAATTTTAGTTCAGATTAAGAAAAAGCCTGAACAGAGAAAACTTGTTTGATATATTAAATGTTCTTATGGTACAGTTTCACCATTTTCGGGGCATCATAGAGCTACAGCTGGATATGTTTTCTGTTTTGTTCTAAGAGAACCGAACCAAACCAAGAGGTCACTCTTGTAATAAACCAACTTGGTTTTTGATGACGATGGAACCATATGGTTTCGGTTTGGTTCTAGAACCACTGGAATGGAACATTTAAGGAGACCATACTAAAAATAAAACCTCAAAAAGTTAACAAATGACAATATCCCGTTAGGGCTTAAGTTAAGTAAGACTTCTTTGTAGTGTAATTTGTACAAGAAATAGAAATCGAGTACTGTTTACTTGTTCTGGTTCTCTTGGTTCCAGTAGAACCACACCTGAAACCAGAAGTATGACTTTGGTTTTGAGAATCAAAACCGAATGAAAAACTTGGTATAGCTGAACCGGAACACTCGGTTTTTGTTTTGGTTGGTATGGCCTCGTTATTTTCTTCACTCAAAACAGAGCACTGGGGAAGGCTATGGTAAGATTGCTAGCATGTGTTATTCTCCAAATTTAGGCAGCCAGATACAATCCCCAGACACTAACAGGACCTGATATTTAACATAAATGAAGAAACAATAGAGGTAACTACAATGTTTTAAATTCATACCATTTGATGATTACTATCAAGATAAGCAAAGTAAAACAGAGCAGCAGTCAAGTAGGAAAAGACTATAAGAATATTACTAATTTAGATTTTTTTACTTTTTTCATGTTCAAAGTTGGCTGTTTGACTAACAAAGAGCGCCAATGTTAAGTTAGCGCCTGTTCTCCTACCCATTTTTACACACTTTTACACACAAATCTCGTGGGACCTACCTGTACTACACAAATCTCCATCATTCAATTCCACTTTTTCTCTCTCCTATATCACATAAAAATACATAAAAACACATACCCTAACACGCGCTTAGTATTAAGGTGTGGCTTTCTAGCATAGACGAAGGAAACAAAAATTAATTGCACTGAAAAACATGTCAATATAACCTAACATGCTAACTTATCGTTATATAACGATAAAAGATATACTTTACCTTAGCTCGCGATATTCGGCTTCAGTCAGCTTCACACCATCAAATAAATATTGTTCGTCTTCAATATCATCTCTGAGATAAGTAAAGCATGATTCATATCAAATGCAGGGCTTTACTAAAATAGCAACAATTATAGTTTCTGTATAAAGAAAAAAACAGTTGTAATCTTCGTGGTACCTGAGCTCCTCCAATTTCTTTTGTTCCCTCTTCTTCAAATACTCTTGCCTCGAAACTTTCCTATATTGAAAGGAAACAGCCACGAGCTTCAGTAAATAGCATTCAATGAACAAATATTTTTTCTAACATGAAAGTAGAATTTTGGCATCATTGATTAAAAATAAAAAATGATAATCAGCAGGACCACATGCGTATAGAAAATCAGATGCAGTCAATATATCATCACTATGGCTGTATGCATCCCTAGCCCAGCCCACATTGAGAATATCTATGTCGAACCCAATTGAGATACCTCAGACATATGAGTAAATAAAATAAGTACATTTCCATTTTGTTCTATACACTGAAAATGTTACTTTTAAAAGCCATAAGCAACTTAGCAACTTTACCCAACACAACCAATTCCAAGCCTTTACTTTTCTCGACGAACATCATGATCTACAACCATTTGTGTGCAGTTAATTAGTTTGCTACAGTTTCCGAATCCCAATAACTAATCTACATCAGTGTGAAAGCACAACGAACTCTCTGTTTTCATAGACTGATCATGTGTACCAACTTTCTTCATTATGCCACTTTATCACATTCCTTCTCCAATTCTCCCTAGGTCCAATTGTTAACCAAACAAACTTGTTATAAGATAGTTTGTCCAGCCCACAATTTCATATTCACCAACTCATCTTAAGCACCTTTAATTTTGTCACGCACAGTGAACACAGAAGGTCAACCCTTGTCCCATGTCCAAGGTAAATCAGTTATTTACGACTGGTGATAAGTCAAATTAAAGAGAACTGATAATAAAATTGGTCAGAAAAATACAAGAACAAACCTTAAAGCTTCCAAATCATCTTCCTCCAAAGCATTAGATCTCCGGATTGCCTCTTCTGAAAGGAAATAGATGCACCAGATAAGTCTTTTGTTTTTTTGGTTTTTTTTTTAATTTTTATTTTTATAGGAAACTGAACTTTATTAAAAATTAAAAGCAGCAAAAGGTTACAACAAATAACGAGGACAAGACATCCACCCAAAAGAAGCACCAGATAAGTCATTTGATACAATGAATAAAAAAGAAGCTGAGAATGATGCATCGTCACAGAACTCAGGTGAACATTGGTTAAGCATCTCGGAAAGGTTACAGCCTGACTGCCATTTGTCAAAGCTCATGCCTTGAATTACTCAGGCAGACACTCAGGGCTTCTTTTACACAATTTATTCAAAAAATTATTTTTCTCTACCATCGTTTTCAAACACTAATCACATTAATTCGACAACTTTCTTACAATTGTTAATACCTATCACATGTTTCTCAAGTCTCAACAACAGGTCCAAAATTCATTTTTTCAAAATCTCTATCAAATGTACACTCAATGTATTGGACCTGGGAGGTGGCTTGAGGTGTGCACTAATTTTAATTGAAACTCATTTATCATTGTCAACTCTTTCAGCTGGTTTTGGTCAAGACCAAGTCCAGTTGACTTGCAAGACATTCCTTTGTTTGTTTGTTTGTTTGCCTTTATTTTTTTTTTCCTCCTGGTTTTTCCTTTTGTGGAGCGGGGAGGGGACAGGACTATCCAAGAAAGGAGTTAGACAGTTAGTGAAGAAAGCATGCACTAGATTCCTACAGCCCAAGTGTGAACCAATTTCCCAAGTGAAGTTCCAATTTTTTGGTGGCGAACGTCCATGAAAACTAAACTACCACTTAATTTCACTCCTTTCCCAACTCTGTCTTTTGACTGAATTTATAAAGACTGAAGAGGAAAGCCACATTGTAAGCGAAAAAAGGAAAAAGAGCGAAAAGAAATTGCTCTTTTTTCTTTTTTTGATAAGAAACAGAAAATTTTATTATCCCAGGAGGAATTACAAAAACAACAATAGAGTGGATAAGATATCCACCAAAAATGAGCAAAGAGACCTAACTGTTACTCAATACTTAGTGTACAAAGAGAGCTATATGGGTCTAAACGAAACAAGAAATCTTCTGCAACACAAAAAATCCCAGCTGCTCTCGCCAAAGTCCTTAAAAAAATAGGATGTTGTCCCAAAGATCATCAAAGGATCTCTCCAAATAAAAAATAGGATGTTGTCCCAAAGATTGTCAAAGGATCTCTCCAAATCATCAAAATTTCTTTTGTTTCTCTCATTCCAAAGCACCCAAGCTATTGCTATCACCATTAGTTTCCAAATTGCTGTTTTCGAGAATGATGAAACAAAAGCAGAGATGCTAATGATTTTAAATAAGTCTTTTTTTCCTTTTTATTTTTATTTTTATTTTTTATGGTTCTGTACAATTTGATACTTGGTTGATCCTATGTTTCTTACAAGTTAATTTTAGAGAAGATTCTTGAGATGAACTATGTTTTCTTGCCACAGCATTTTGAACTTTTTAAGTGACTTTTTTTCATTTATCAACTGTATGTTTCTTACAAGCTAATTTTAGTGAAGATTCTTGAAATGAATTATGTTTTCTTGCCACAGTATTTTGTACTTTTTAATTGACTTTTTTGCATTTATCAACTGTTGACATAGAAGGAGATCAAACTTCGATTACCCAACTGTGAACTCTTTTTAACAATTGAATTCATAGATTAGTTAAAATACAAATATAAAATGATCATGACTAATAATTCTAAGCGTTATAAACGCATCTAGATTTAAGATATTAGCACAGCTTGGGCTGTAAAAGTAGAATGTTTGTGCAAGTGTGGCAATGTAACAACCGATAAGGGAAACAAAAGTATAGCAGAACACTTCAGTAAAGGGAGCTTCATTATTTAAGTAGGAAAGGTTCACTTAACACACCAAAAGAAAAGTAACAAAGAAACACAAATGGACATTTAGGAAAACAAATAGGGAAAATAAGACCATGCATGGGCATATGCAAACTATAAAAACAAAATATGCAAAATAAGAATATGAATTTTTACCTTCCTGATTCTTAGTTAACTTTGGTTCTGCCAGCTGTAAGAGGACAAAGGAGTGTAGAAAAATTAGATGAATGCACACAGGCGGTAGTCGTGGGAGAATTATTATAGTCAAAAAGTCTCCAAAGGCACTATAATCAAGATCATAATGTTAACTGTTAAAGGAAACATAATGGGCATACAGAGAGCATGAGAAGGATGAGACGAGAAGATGATGTACTAAAATATTTTAATAGCAACTAAGGATTCAAAGGTTTGACTTCTCTGTACATGTTCAGTAAGCTTAACAATCAATAAGCAAATAAGATCCAAAGTGTTTAGGTCTACTGAAATGACAATAAACATTTTTCTTCTGTTCTCTAAGAGCACACAAACAATTGGAATGATGCAACATTACACAAACACACTCAATAGACAACAAATAGCTGTTGCAAAATGAGTCAACGATGTTAAACTACTTGAGCTAGCGACTGCAGAAACTCCATAACTAATAGCATGTTCAGGAATCCCCCCCCCCCCCCCCCCAGGTTATTTCTGTTTCTCCACGATCTTCATATTTATCTGGCACATTTTGCAAACCATTTTTAATGTTTTAAACTGATCATGTTTCACTTAATAGAAATTGCTTTCTAGAAACACCTAAACAAGCACAACTTCAAAAATACTAGAGTTGTGAAAATTTAAGAATATGTTCACAGGTTAGTTTTACTATCCCCTACATATAGAAGAGCCATGTATTTTCTGAATACGCAAATCGGACAGAGTGGACATCTTGCACTACACTGCTAGTCTAACAAATTTAGAAGCATGGCAAGTTTCCCATACACATGACATAACAGAGCAATTCATGCTGAGAGCATGCTAATTAGACTGCCAGTAGACTGCCAGAGAGAGTATTACGGAAGCAGGAACCTCCAGGTCAATTGAGAATGGCAAATCTCCAATAGGGACCCCTCAGTAGCATCTGTATGGAAAAAACAAAAGTTTAGCTCATTAAACTTTCTTTACCTTCTTGGTCCCAGCTGCATCACGTTCTCTGATATGTTGCTCTAACTCTTCCCTTTCTCTCTGGTCACGCAACATTTCTTCCTCTGACTGCAGCCAAATAAGGTAGCAAACGTTAACTATGTAGATAACAACATAGGGGGAAAAAAAGAGCATGACAGCAACGCAATAAAAAGTAGAAAAAAATCATAAATTACAATGTCGCCTGGCTAATAAAGGCAGCGTACTATGTCAAGGACCAACAATGCAATAGAACCTTGAAATATGGTACCATTCAGCGAATGCAATGGCCTCTTTGACAGATTATTTGCATGGATAAATTACATTAAATTATCACTAGTTTCAATTTTTGGTCTTTGGGTAATTTTTTTTTAATAAAAAACTGTACTTTTATTAAGAATCGAAGCAACAATAGGCTACAAAACAAAAAGTGGACAAGACATCCACTCAAAACTAGGTCTTTGGCTAATAATTGAATCCGTCTTCAAAAATAAGACAATAATAGAAAATCCGAAGTTCCTTTCCATGGGTGTGGATTAACTCCTCAGATTCAGATGTTAAGGCACATGGGTGCATGCCAAACTCAATACCATAACAGAAGTCCTGTGTAACATTCCTTGGATCTTCGTGGAAAGATAATGAAATAAATAGCTCTCTTGGAAAACCAACAAGCAGAAATAGAAATACCTCTGAAGCATCATCATCATCCTCAGAAGTTCGTCTTTTTACTCGTCTTTCTTCTTCACCATTTCGGACTACCTGCATAATCATATTCAATCAAAACATATCTTGTTAATACAAGAAGCACCAATACAGAAGCTTGCCATAAGATAAACAAAGCCAAACTCTAGTAGTAAGAGTTCAAGAAATATGCCTCGTCATCTGAGTCATTGTCAATTTCGTTCCTCTTCCTAAACTTTTTATTACGAGGGTCCTCCTTTTTCGGCTGAGAAGCTAGTGAAATGGTATCTACATTGTCATCATCATCCTCCAAAAGGGTATAGCTCTTCTGTTTTCGCGCCAGCATAGCCGCTTCCCTTTCTTGCCTTTGATATAGCTAACAAATCCCAGCATAAATAACAATGTCAAATAAAAAATAAAAAAATAAATAGAAGTAATGCGAATGTATCAGAATACTAGAATACTAATAAACACTAACATTAGGTCCGGAAGTCTTATGTTCAACCCTTGTAAAAATTTCTTGGGCAAACAAACGTGTTTGCTCAGAAGCTGACACCCCCAGATCAATGAGTTGACTAACAATCTCAGAAGGTGATGAAGCCTTCTTAGCTGCATTATAATAGAAACAAATAAAACAGAATTTTCAATGAAAACACGAAAATACGTGCATGTCAGTAGCTGCCACATATTCGTAATAAGCATTGTAAATAATAAATGTCATAGAGCAAACTTACATAATGTTATCACATATTGAACAACAGTTGGCTGAGAGTACCCCAAAAGGGACATCAGTTTATCTGAAACCCACCTTCTCAAATCAGCCATTGGTCACTGTATTGATAGAAAGACAACAAGCTCAGACTAACCAAATTACTATGAATATATATTGGACACTAAGTCACTCAAATGTTCGACATGACAAATATACAAGAGTAAAACCAAATATGAACAGTAGGGGAAGAAAAGATAATTCACGTGTATATTCTTCTTATGAGTACAATGGGTATCTATAATACAAAGAACACAAGACTCAACCCTAAACTAAATAAGGAAGAATTCTACCTACCATAAAGAGACCTATTCACCAAAGAATACTACAAACAAAATAAGTACATAAAACAATAATAATAGTACAAACATATAGATCACCGATATTTCCACACCCCCCCTCAAGTTGGATCGTATATATTGATCATGTCCAACTTGCTTAAGAGGTGACTAAAATCTTGCTTGTGTAGTCCCTTAGTGAAGATGTCCGCTACTTGTTCCTTGGTGGGGACGTACGTCATACAGATGGTCCCGTTTTCCACCTTCTCTTTAATGAAGTGCCTATCCACTTCCACATGCTCCGTCCTATCGTGCTGCACTGGATTGTGGGCAATACTTATTGCCCCTTTGTTGTCACAATAGAGCTTGATTGGAAGTGTTACTTCAACTCGTAGTTCCCTAAAAGCTTTTTTCAACCATAGGGCCTCACATATTCCCTGTGCTATAGCTCTAAACTCTGCTTCTGAGCTACTGCGAGCTACCACTTCCTGTTTTTTACTTCTCCACGTCACCAAATTTCCCCAAACAGACGAGCAATATCCCGTAGTAGACCTTCTCGTCTCAATCGACTCGCCTACCAGACCGTGAAGACTTCAACCGCCTGCACCGCTTTTTAAAACACCCGCACTGGGACCCTTTTAAATATCTTAAAATCTTATATACCGCTTCCAAGTGTCGCTCCTTGGCAAGTGCATGTGTTGACTAACAACACTCACCGCAAATGCAATATCGGGTCTCGTGTGTGACAAGTATATTAATTTGCCGACCGGTCGCTGGTACCTATCTCAGATCCACCAGATGTCCGTCATCCTGCGAACGTCCTTTTACCTCAATGGGTACGTCACTAGGCTTGCATCCAATCATTCTGGTCTCTGTGAGGAGATCAATGATATATTTTCTTTGAGATACACCGATCCCCACCTTTGATCCGCAACTTCCATTCCCAAAAATACTTCACTGCCCTGCATCCTTAACCACTTAACTCCGTGGCTAGTGTATTTTTCAACCTCAATTTCAACAATATTATCTCCTGTCAATATAATATCGCCAACATACACAATTAAGATTGCTCTTTTCCCACTATCCGTTAGTTTAAAAACATAGTATGATCCGATCGCTCTTGTTGATAGCCCTGGTCCTTGATCACCTTTGAAAACCTATCAAACCAGGCTCTCGGCGACTGCTTGAGACCATAAAGGGACTTTTTCAGCTTGCAAACCCTGCCATTTTTATCGTCAAACCCGGGAGGAGTTTCCATGTAGACCTCTTCCTCCAACTCACCATTTAAAAAGGCATTTTTGATATCAAGCTGTTCAAGTGGCCAGTCTAGGTTTGCTGCCAAGGAAAATAGTACTTAACAAAGGTTTAACTTAGCTACTGGTGCGAACGTCTCTGTGAAATCAACACCATATGTTTGCGTGAATCCTTTCGCAACTAGCCGTGCTTTATGCCGTTCTATCGATCCATCTGCTTTGTATTTAATGGTGAATACCCATTTACAACCAACTGTTCTCTTTCCCTTCGGTAGTGTCACTAGGTCCCAAGTTTGACTATCCTTTAAAGCCCCCATTTCCTCTATTACGGCATTTTTCCATTCGGGAATACTCAGAGCCTCATGAATGTCCTTGGGTAGTTTGGTGCTGTCAAGATTAGCGGTGAAAGCACAAAATTTGACAGAGAGATGATTATAAGACACAAATTTAGAAATTGGGTGAAGAGTACATGACCTAGGTGCTTTTCTTAATGCAATAGGTAGGTCAATATCTGAGGGATGAGATATACCTGACTCAGGAAGTGGTTCTTCAATTCTCGGAGCTACCACCGGGTCTGACTCCTTTAGCGCTTCGGGTATGGAATTCACCCCAGCTTTTGACTTCGGCCTCCTAGAGTAAACAAGCAATTCTCCACGATTTGTGTTCAAATCCCCCCCTAAATTCGAGGCATCTTGCATATGTGACACTTTAGGAGAGCTAGGAGGAGTAGAATGAAGATTCGGGAGGTTCTGGGTTCCTGTGAGTGGTATTTCAACCACAGATAGGGGAGCCTTGGTCAAACCCTCAGCCTGAGGTGAGTTAGTTTGGAAGAAAGGAGTGTCTTCAAAGAAGGTGACGTCGAGACTTACAGACACTCGTTTGGTGGACGGATCATAGCACTTGTACCCCTTTTGTGTAGGAGAATACCCAATGAACACACACCTAGTTGCCCTCGGGTCTAATTTGCCTCTAGTGTTGGAATGTACGTGTGTGAAAACCGTACAACCAAAAACCCTAAGGGGGAGATTGGAACACAACCGAGAATTGGGAAAGACAGTTGTTAATACCTGTAGAGGTGTTTTAAAGGACAGGACTTGACTGGGCATTCGATTGATTAGATAGGCTGAGGTAAGAATAGCATCTCCCCAAAATATTTTAGGCATGTGTGTGGTGAACATAAGAGCACGGGCTACCTCGAGCAAGTGTTTGTTTTTTTCTTTTCAAAGAACCCCGCTTTGTGTATGGATACAAGAGCTTTGGTGCACTATTCCATTTTCTGTAAGATATGTCCCTAGTACTGAGTTGAAGTATTCTGTACCATTGTCGGTTCGTAAAACTTGAATTTTGGTATGGAACTGTGTTTGTATCATGGAATGAAAATTTTTAAATATCTCTCACTTCACTTTTTCTTTCAAAGAGTAAACCCAAAGAAACGCGAGTGTGGTCAGCGATAAAGGTGACAAACCACTTTGTGGAGGTTCGATTTGGAGTGCGGAAGGTCCCCACACATCACTATGGATGATAAGCGAAGGGTTTGGAGGGTTGATATTTCAATTTTGTATTGGATGTGCGTTGATGTTTTGCAAGTTGACAAATTTCACATCAGAATCGAGAAATATCTTTATTGATGAACAAATGAGGAAATAAGTGTTGCATATATTGAAAACTAGAGTGGCCCATCCTAAAATGCCACAACATAACGTTATTATCACTAGACGAAGAAGAAATCAATCACAATTCGCGGTTCGTAGCTCGTTACTCTCATAGGGGTCATCGAAGTAGTAGAGTCCCTCATACTCCTTAGCACGACTAATTGTCTTCCCCGATGATAGGTCCTGAATAACACAATGAGACGGAAAGAAATTAACAGAACAATTCGAATGCTTTGTTAATTGGCTAATGGACAATAAGTTACAAGTTAAATTTGGTACATGAAGTCTGACTCTAAGGTAATTGAATTAGATATGCAAATGTTCCTTTTCCAAATTATAGAGGAGAGGGAACCATCGGCAATTCTAACTTTCATGTTACCGGCACAAGGAAGATACGTGTTGAACTTTTTATGGGACCCGGTCATATGATCAGATGCACCGGAGTCAAATATCCATGGGAATTCATTACGAGAAATGAAGGCCGTTGAGATATTACTTTTGTGGGCCAATGTACCTGTGGAGGAGCTGAGGGATTTATCGGAGGTCTTGAAACTAGTGAACACTTGATAGAGTTGTTCTAACTGCTTGGTTGAACATACACTTCGCCTGACCAGCCTCACCATTACGGTTTTCCGTGGAAGCTTGGTATCCTCGATTTTTACCGCGCTTCCAATTAGCTGGCTTTCCATGAAATTCCCAACATTCATCCTTTCTATGTCCGGGTTTTTACAATAATCGCACCACGGTCTTTTTCTTTGGTGATTTGGGCTTGATGAACTCGGCCCACTTCCTTTAGTATAAGCACTATTGCCTCGGGTCGAGTTATTAGTTTTATAACCATCAACTAGCCCACTTGGAGGTCCATTACCGTGACCACCAACCTTTGGCCCGAGCCCATTATCTTGGCCTTTATCTCTCAGCACTCCGTAAGCCCACCGCCGTCAACCGCCATTGTTACTGCGATCGAGCATTACAAACCTTCGACTCTCTTCTCTTCTCACCTCTGCAAAAGCTTCTTGCGTCGACGGCAGAGGCTTTTTTTCCCAAAGATTCTCCTCGCAAGTCGCCAGCAAAGGATTGAGCTCCACCAACAACTTGAAGACTCTCTCGTTCTCCAATTTCTTCTTGAACTTTACGCCGCCGTCACAGATTCCTGTGCTTCTTCGCCGCGAGGTCTATTTCGAGCCACAGAGCCTTCAACTCGAGGTAATATTCGGCCACACTTCGTCGCCTTGCTTCAAATTCCACAATTTCGCCTTCAACTCAAAAGGTGGGAGTAATTTTCCGGTCCGAATACGCTTTCTTTCACGTCCCCACTTCCTTGGGCCGAGGGGAGGAACATGTAGGTTTTCGAGATGGGTGGAAGCATCGAAGTTGAGAATCCACGCCATCACCATCGCGTTTTTAGATTCCTCTGTTCTGTTGTGGACCATCGCTTAGAGGTTTTTGGTGGCACCGGTGAGATGTCCCAATTTACCTTTGCCGCTGATTACGAGTTTGACAGACTGCGGCCCACTGGGTAATTTTTCCTGCTCAACTTCTCGATCGTGAATTGGAACGAGGAGTTATCAAGGCTTGGTGTGTTCACCGTGCCTTTTTCTTCTGTGTTTGAATCTTTTCCCTCGTCTGTCATGGCTCTGATACCATATGAACAGTAGGGGAAGAAAAGATAATTCACGTGTATGTTCTTCTTATGAGTACAATGGGTATCTATAATACAAAGAACACAAGACTCAACCCTAAACTAAATAAGGAAGAATTCTACCTACCATAAAATACTACCTACCATAAAGAGACCTATTCACCAAAGAATACTACAAACAAAATAAGTACATAAAACAATAATAATAGTACAAACATATAGATCACCGATATTTCCACACCAAACAAACCCACAGCAACTACTCAACTTGTGATGCAGTCTACCCAAACTCAAAGATGAGTATTCCCCTTGACACTCATAGTCTAACATTTCTATGGTAACATCAGTTACATGGACTGACAAATGCAGCCTCATATTATGTGAATTATTACACGCATAACATAAGAATCCCTAGCATTTTGAACACCATACAATAGCTTTATGGTTTCTAAGTCAATAAAATTCATGAAAATTTTGCACAATAAACCAAAATAAAAGTATAAATGAAATAAAATGGCAAAGCAAGAGATGGATACATACTAAAATGAATATGCCTTTGCATTCTAGGTAGAGAAGCTGTCAATTTTCTTAGCTATGATCCGGAATTTATTGAAAACAAAAATTCTCAGTTTGCTTCAAATTTTTATACTAGAGGGGTTGATTTAATACAATCGCAATTCACAAGATTTAAACTTGCGATCTTATCATTGAATATGTAATTAAGCAAACATTTTGAATTCTCTCCGCTGGAATGTAAAGCCCTAATTATCTTTAAATTGAAATGCATCAGCCCCAAACCGTCTATGAAGCAAACACATAAACAGAAAAGAATGCAGAGTTAAATTGAACAACATACGGCCTGGAAGAATAAATAATAATTCAACATATGCAACTTATAAACACAAACAAAGATAGACATAAAGCAACAAGTAAGTATAGTAGCGAACAATAATTGAAAAAACTTACCTGATTTGGAATTAACAATGATGCACAGTGCAAGAAAGGGATTTAGGGCTTTACTGAAATTGTAAAGGCCGTGGCAACGAAGAAAAAACGAGAATACAGTGACGAAGGTACGTTTGCTCAATATGCTGGGCCTTGTGATGATTAAATGCAACGTTGATGCAGATGCAGTAGTCTGCTTAGACAAAAAAAAAGGTGGAATCAGAATTGGTATGAATATGATCTTGCGAGATGATGTAGGCGATAATCTGCTGTTCATCCAAGGAAATTCGATTATTCGAGTTCTCAGTGCAGGCGAAGCTGAGGCACTGGGATTTCGGGAGGCGGGCCAATGGGCTTTTGGATATGGGCTTGTAACGTGTTGTATCTGAATTGGATGCCATCTCTGTTTTGGATGTGGGATAGCAAGGTGTTGGTCCACGTCAAGCCCACAAGGTCGCTCGTAGTCTAACCAAGGCTCGTTCTTATTCAAGTCCAAGTTTTTGGCAAGAGCCGCTCGATTTTCGTATGACAATAATACAATATGATGATTGATTAATGAATTCTCAATTCAAATAATAATAATAATAATAATAATAATAATAATAATAATAATAGTACTAGTAGTAGTAGCAGCAGCGGCTAGTATGGTTTTGTTTTTATTTTTCTTTTTTATTGAATTCAATCATATGAAATAATTTTTGAAAAACAACCGATAAGAATATCATCGTATATAGATTAATGGTTGGAATCATGTAACTCGATGTGGGGATATAATATCTATAATATAGAAAAAGAATTGAGAAAAAATGTTTTTAATTGATTTTTTTATTCTTTTCCCGCTCAAACCGCTACAAATTAATCAAAACTTAAAAAAAAAGAAATTGTAAACTACAGACGAAAAGGAAAAAATCTATTTATTAATTTTTTTCGCCTATCAAATTTACCTAATATAAACTTCTATCTATATATAGAATAATTTATATGTATGGAAAATGAAGCTTTTTTCTTATTATATTTTTTATTGTCAGAACTGCTTTCCGCTTAAAATAAACTCTCTTTTTACTTTTTCTTGCCTAATCTATATCCATCTCTCTTTTATTTTTTTACCATAATATATTAATATTAATGTATATAGATTTTATTTAATTATTTCTACCATACTTTAATATTAATGTATACTCTTTCTATCATTTCCTCTCTTTTTTTTTTCATTTTCTATGTACAAAAATAATAATTTGTAATTATATTTTGATCGACTTGATGAAATAAAACAAGTATACTATCAATATATAAATTTTTATTTTTAAAAAAATTAAAATTTACCGTAAACATATAAATTAGTGTCTAACCTAAATAAAAATTGATATTAATGTAGATTAATGACTACTAATGTAATAACATTAAAAAAGTTTGATAATTTGTTACGACACTTAATTGATGTTTGTTCATAAAATTCAAATATAATGAGATGTCTCATTATATTTGAACTTTAACATCCAAACTTCAATAACAAATAAAAAATTTAATTTTTTATCTCATTAGCTTCTATTATTATCAATTATAATTTAGTTTATCTGGACAAATATTATATATTTTTCTTTCAAATATTACAAATTTCAATTTTTCTTTATTTATTCGTTCAAATCTTTTATTTATATGTTTATGTGTTGAATAATATAAGGGTGTTCCAAGAATTGGAATGAATTTTTACCTGATCGTTTTTTCATAATTTTCGTATTTAAAAAATAAAATTATTTAAAGTTAACAGTTTACCTAACATTAAATTTTTATGCCATACAAAATTACCATTAATTAAATTTTTACAAAAAAATTCAAATAAAGGTTTAACATTAAAATCAAAAAATAAGATCAGACCTGTTACTCAACCAATTTTTAAACAATTAATTATTTTTTAAATAATTAGCTAAGAAACAAAAATTAATGAAAATTAATAATCGTGCTAAGATTCAATTTTTTTTGCAATACAAAATTACGATTCATTAAAGTTTTACACAAAAACTAAAAAAAAAAAAAAACTTACTAGCAATTGGCCCAAGTTTGAGATAAAATTCCACACCTATGATCCTAATTTGTACTAAAAATTTTAAAAATAAGGTTGGACCCAATAATCAATTTTAGAAACAAACAATCATTTTTATAAATAATTAGCTAAAGAATAAAAGTTAATTAAAATTCGTGATTTCTATAAAATTTAATTTTTTGTGTAATGAAAAATTGCAATTCATTAAATTTTTGCATAAAAATCAAAATAAATGTGCAACATGAAAATTTAAAAATTACCTTGGACCCTTTTATTAATTTTAGAAAGAATTTATTATTAATAAAAATAATAATTAGCTAATAAATAAAAATTAATTAACATTAGCGATTTCACTAAGATTTAATTTTGATGGGATAAAAATTATAATTTATTTAATTTTTACATAAGAATTAAAAGAAACGTATAACATCAATTTTTTCAATTAATCATTCAATTGTAACATTAATTTATTTTTTAATTAATGGCAAATATATTTATATCTTTTAAATTCTAAGATATCATTTCCATTATAAGATATTTTTAAAATTAGATTCATATAATTCTTAAAATTATGGCTATCAAGCAAATTATTTTGGAAATAATTATTTTTTTAGAAATAATTAACTTAAACACAAAATTTTACTATAATTATTTAAACTATTATTAATAAAAATAATAAATTCTACTGCCAATATTAAGCTAGACATGGGTTTAGTGGACAAAGATTAATCAAAATTAATTACATTGTTAAAATAAAAAATATAATTAATTTTAAAAATTAAAAAAATCATTAAATTACTGTGGGTTTTTCCTAAAAACTGAAAAATAAATCCTTTAAATTGTAATATATCATTTAAATTACAAGATTTCTTCAAAACTATCATGCAATTCTTAAAAGTGATGATATTAAAATGTTTATTTCAGAAATAATTAATTCTTTTCATAAATAATTAGCTAAAAATAATAATTAATTAAAACTAATCCTATTACAATTAATTAAAATTAATAATACTGTTACGATTTAATTGGACTTGATTTCAATGGACGAAAATTGACATGGTTTCGTTGGACAAAAATTATTAAAAATTAATTATATTGTTAAAACAGAAAAATAGCATTAATTAAAAATTAAATAACAATTAAAATTAATTAGATTGCTATGGTTTTTTTTCCTAATTTTCCTAAAAAATGGAAGGCATCTTTTGACATGGATGATATCTTTTTAATTATAAAATATCTTTAAAATTAGATTCATATAATTCTTAAAACCGTGGCTAAAAAACTAATTATTTGTAAATAGTAAATTATTTTTATAAATAATTAGCCAAAAAAAGAATTAATTATATTACAATTAATTATATGTTTTAGATTTAATTGGATAGATTTTCGTTGGATGAAAATTGAGACAGTTTTATTAGACGAAAATTAATCAAAATTAATTAAATTACTAAAAAGGCGGAAATATAATTATTTAAAAAAATAAAAAATAATTAAAATTAATTATATTGCTGCAGAGAAGAAAAATGTGCTTGGAAAATTAGTTTATCTTTTTACATATTTTAAAATAAGGTTAAGTTATCACCTATAAGATTTTTGATTCTTAGAATTTGAGTGTTATATCTTATTGTAAAGTAAGTCGACCGATATTAAAATGATTACTACAAAAATAATTAATTCTTTTCATAAATAATTAGCTAAAAATGAAAATGAATTACAAATAATTCTATTATAATTAATTAAAATTAATAATATCTTTACAATTTAATTGGACTTGGTTTCAATTGGCAAAAATTGACACGCTTTCATTGGACCTAAAATTAATCAAAATTAATTATATTGCAAAAACAAACATAACGTTAATGAAAAAATAAATAATAATTAAAAGTAGTTAGATTTCCATGGTTGACTAGATTTTTCCTAAAAAATGCAAGACATCTTTCTACATATAAGATATCTTTTTAATTATAAAACATCTTTAAAATTATATTCATACAATTCTTAAAATTACGGTTAAAAAACTAAGTATTTATAAGTAATAAATTATTTCTATAAATAATTAGGTAAAAAAAAGAATTAATTAGAATTAATTATATTACAATTAATTATATTTCTTAGATTTTATTGGATATATTTTCATTGAAAAAAAAGAGATAGTTTTATTAGACAAAAATTAGTCAAAATTAATTAAATTGCTAAATATGGGAAAACATAATTATTTCAAAAAATAAAAAATAATAAAAATTAATTAGATTGTTACGGGAAAGAAAATGTGCTTACGAAATTAATTTATCTTTCGATGTATTTTAAAATAAAGTTAAGTTAACACCTATAAGATTTTGGATTTTTAAAATTGGGTTGTTACATCTTATTGTTAAGTAATTCGAGTGATCATTAGTCCCTAATTAATTTTATTTACTTTTTCAATATCATTTTTTTCAAAATATACTTTTCTTCTGATTCTCATATGTTTTTGTATTTTCTATGATATTTCTTTCGAGTTACAGTTGGTGGCAAAATATTAATATTTCTTTTTGTATAATTACGTGTGTTTCAAAGGATCTGCTCCTTTTTCATTTTTCTTTTTTTTTTTTTAAGTAACAAGCTCCAAAAATAGGTATTCAAGTAGTAATAATTTTTTATTTTGACACTACTTGAACCAACAATTATATAATAATTCTTTGGTTCAATCTATCGCTTTCGTTAGGGAATAAGTTTAAGAATTCTTATTAAACAATTGGCTATCGACTCAATTAATTATTTGAATTATATGACCCAATTAGAATATTTTAATTAGCTTTCGACTATGTTAAATATTTATCTAAGTTTTCATCTCCTAAATAAATATTAAGAATCCTACCTACTTTGAATTATTTATTTTATACCGAATTTTCCCTGTTGATATTTTATTTTATTTTATTTTTAAGTATAGTCAGTTAGATTGTATATTTTAAGTATTAATCATATATATTTTGGTTTATTTATCTTATCTAAATTAATTTAAATGTTATATCAAATCATTCAATATTTAATATGCTGAATATGTTAAATTAGTAAGTTTATACCTAATAGGTTAATATACGTGTTTAATATATCTAGAAGGTTTTTATTAAAGAAATAAAATGTCAAAAACAAAAGTCTTGGATTAAACCATCGATGGTTGTGGACGGGGATGAGAATTTTCTAGTGGGGTGGGACATGAATAGGGATGAGGAATGGAAGTTTGTAATTCTTATATCATCCGCGTTCAGCCTAAAGTAAATTAAGATGGGTCGGAACGCTGATAAGTCTTTCCCAAAGATGGAAGAAATAGTTTATAGTCATTTGACTGTACTCACTACATTATTATTTTTATAATATATCTTTATCTTGATTATATTTCATAATTAACATTTAAAAATTATTATTTACATATTAATTGTTAATAACATACATTATCTTGATGTATAATAATTAATATCTTCCAAAATTTACAATTGCATATAATAAAATGTAAAATAATTTTAAAGAAAAACAATAAGCTCTACTTAATGTTAGTAGAGTTATTTTAGTATGGTTATTTTGATAAATATAATATTTAATATTATTTTATTTTGCGCTTATATTAGTAGATTAATCTTGCAATGAGCAAAATGTAATATATTATCACAATCGCTGTCACGAATTATCATCCTGTGCAAAGTACGGGTATAAATGATAATTAAGTTACTATTCTATGGAGAATAGTAAATCAAGTTGTGTGGATTTTCACGAGTTGTTCCTTACATATTTGCACGATGGATTAGTACGAAATATAGGGGAAATTCTATCAAGATTTTTATAGAATTGTTTCAAGCTAAATTCTTTAATTTTATTGTTTTAACTCATTCTTTATATTAATTTTTTTTTAGATTTTATGTTAATATTGTTAACATCTATCAATAATGTTATTAGTTGAAAAATTTATCCCCCGTGCAACGCACGGGTGAAACAGCTAGTGTGATAGAAAGTTGAAAGGATTATAAAACTTGAAATTTGTGCAAAATGGAAGAGAATAATAAATTGTGATGATGTTAATGAGTAAGAATTTGAGGTTTCTGTGAAAATTTGGGAAAACATTGATCAGTTCTTGAATGAAAATGGGAAAGAAGGGCTGCAGACAAATGCATGTCTCTCTTTTGGCCATACAGTAGAGAAACTTTGGTATGGTAATAATAACAACAAATTTAAATGGTTTGTTAAAATTGAAACTTGGCTAGAAAACTTTTTGGAAAATTTTATAGTTTCAATGGGAACATGTGCTAATATTTTATTTTTTCTCAAAAATAAAAAAATCAATCAAAATTATTTAGCTAGGATCATATATGTCAATTGATTTGATTGTCAACCAGAATAAAAAATATATCAAAGTTGGAAGTGAAGAATCGAAATTGTATGACCAAAATAAACTTACGTCAGTTGCATTGCAAGGGTCAGAGAAGGGCAGTTTCATCATTTTACATTCAAACTTTTTGATTATTCGAAGAAAAGGTAAAATTTAAGGACTAAATTGATATAATTTCTAAAACGGGTCTTTGGTTGGTTCCAATTAGCTATTACGAAAATCAATTTTCTCCCATATTGCAAAACCACACACTCATATTGACGTAACACGATGTCATATTCTTTTAAAATAATTCTCTACTCTCTAATGCACATCTAGAATTTTTTTTACTTCTCAAAAATTTCGATCAATCAATAACTAATGACTAATGAGCGAGAATGGAAAAGTCGTCTCTTGTCGATAATTTCAACAAACAAAAAAGAATAAAATTGTGGGGGACCATTTGCAATTAACCGAAAACTTCTAAATGATACAAGTAGCACAACACGCTTTTTATTAAATGATAAAAAGGTTTTGATACATTTTCTCATTCAATCACATCTTCGTCACAGTAAAAACGTACTAGGGAGATGAAATTGCCCGCTTCGAAATGCCAAAAATACGCCTTGATCCCTCAATTTTGAACGATTGATGAAATTCATTTTGACTTTGTAAAGTGCAAACGTTATGATCATAATGCCCATGCTATTTATTAGCACTCCAAGCCTTTGACCTTTTAGACTCTTCTACCACAGGCGAGCAGAGTTGGGTCAAAATTTGCGAAGAATGTCAAATAAAGCTTGTTTTCCAAAGTTCTCTGTCGCAATAATTTTGGAGAAATGTACTAAAAAAATGGAAGAATTTATAAGTGAGCCAAAAAAAAAAAAAAAATCACATTCTGTATGTATAATTAAAAATGAATGTCAAAATCAAAGTTTTACCACCTTGATTAACTCATCAAACAAAATAAATAATTTATACCGTACATATATGTATTTCTCTACATTAAACACAACCACCAAAATTTGCCTCTTGTTATCTTGATCGATGATAGTCACGATTTCATATACAAGTTTCAGCTAGAAGCATTTCCCTTCCATTCCATCAATATTACACACGAAAAAGTGGATGAAGAAAGGTTGAGGTATAGAAGTACCAACATAAGCATCTAGGATAGCCTAAGTGCCATTTCTTGAAGCAATGCCCTTTTCTGTGTTGCATTAATCACATGATTGGTTTCCGCATTCTCGAGGACATCAGCAATTAGAGCAGACGCGTGACCAAGAGGTTCCTCTGCTGCTCTTTTAAGCATGAAAGCCTGGCAATAAATCCCAAGAAGCAGAAAACACAGATGATTTACATCTCTTGACCTCTATTATTATTATTATTATTATTATTATTATTTATTTTACTTTTAATTGTTTTGGGGGTAGCAGGGGAGGAAAAGGAAGGAAAATAAAAAATGAAACCTGGCCATGGTGAGATATGGTCAATGTACAAGGTTGTTGAAACCACGGTTCACCATCTACTTGAACGGGCAACCCAGCGAGAAGCTGAATCTTAATTGACTGCCCCTGTGCAAGCCTACGAGCTCGTGATAGACCCACCTGTAAAACAGAAACATAAGAGCTGTATCTACTAAATGGCCTTCCAGTAAGAGTTTCTAGTATTTTAATATAAGGGACGTCCATATTGGTCAGACAAAGAACAAAAATCTACAAAGATCCCCACTATTTGTCACGCGCACTTTGGGCAATCTTCGGTTCACTTTTTAATACTTCTATCACCTCAAATAAGTGGATGTTTAGAGAAGAAGTCAATTATAGTCACTTGAATATTTATTTAAGCACTCCCATGCATGTTCTAAACCTATCCACTAAGAAAACACTATATTGATGTTTTAAGAGCACGTTAAACATTCTCAGTCAACTACACATAATATCAAGTTTTCACAGAAAAAAATGAGAGAGAAAATATCTGATTGGAAGCAGAAACATACCTGAAGCGTTCCAAGATGCCATGTACCTGAAATACTGACAACCTCAAGCACTTTATCATGCATGGACTGAGGATCAAAATTATCGTAGTTCTCATCTTCATTCTGCCACAAGTCTACACCACCCATGTAACTTCCGATATTAGCTACAAGGACACCCTCTGCATCCTACATAAGTGGCAAAGGGACACATTTTCAGTGAGTTTAGTTGACCATTACTTGTTAAACTAAACAAGTGGTGGGTGACAAGAAGAAATATTTATGATCCATTTAAACGTCAGCAAAAAATTGAATTCAAGAAGCATTTCTTGAGAGAGAGAGAGAGAGAGCTGAATCACTCATGCAATTTATACCAAGTAACAAATAAGATCAGAAAAGCTGATCCTGCTCTAGTTTATGTTATATTTCGCACACAAAAATCTCTTGTACCTACCTCAGGAACCTCAACATCGACGCCATCAACCTCTACACGAACCTGCCAAGGGAAGTCTTCAAAAGTCCTATCCATGATACTCTTGGCGCCTTCTCTTGCATAAAGAACTTTATTCATGAACTGCACTAGTAACTAACTATTATTACACAGTTTAGGCGGAAGCTAATAAATAGCATTTTGCAGGGAAGGAGGGAGTCCACGATCCTACTTTATAATTTCAGTAGGACTGACATAATAAAACATAACATCCAGAATATTATGTGTGATCTGTTCGCACATTGTATGAACAATATACCATATTCTAAAAGAAGCCAGTCGATTTAATACAAGACTGATGCTTGGAATGCGATATACAAGGACAACAAGAGGAAGAAGAAAAACAAAGAAACGTTACCTTACCTGATTGTAGAACTTTTCTGGGTTCTCTTCCCTCAGATTGTGGATTTCTAGAGCAACTTTTGCATCACATCCAACTCCTACAAAGAAAAGGTTGTGAGATTATAAGGACTTCACAGTCTTATCACAGACGTGCTGCCCTACGATTGACTGGAGGCCACGTGTTAGCAGTTAGATGAAATTTTGAACGCAATTAATGTTTAGTAGGCTGAGTTTTGAAATCTTATAGAACATATTACTTTTCCTATGAAGATAAATCATCGTGGAATCGATACATTAGTGCAGTCTAAAAGCAAAGATCAACAAATATAATCTTTTACATTCTTGTTTGAGATTTTGTTATCTTAGCAAAGAATACAATGCAGATTCACAAGATACAGAAAGAATGCCACTTCTATGTGATTAAGTGTACATATTCTCAAGGAACTAAATGATTACTATCAGTGTTTTCTAGAGGACTTTTGGGGAATATTAATTCATTTACCTAGTAGCTTCAGAAAAACAATTAAGGTGTGTTTGATTGCAAACTCGGAAAATAATTGGAAGGAAAACGTTTTCCAGGTAAATGAATTCCGAGAAAAAGTTTTCTAGGGAAAATAGTAGTTATAGGTGTTTGATTGGATTAATTTGAAAGTTGGAAAACGATATTATTTTCCTTATTTTTGTGTTTTTTTATGAAATTTAATCATTTTCCTGATCTTTATGGTTAAAGTAAATTGTCCATTAAAAAAAAAAGAAAAAAAAGCCAAACTTTTCCCGGAAAACAAAAACCACCTCCCCCCCAAGGAAAACGTTCTCCTTCAAAACAAGGAAAATAACGAAAATCGAGAAAAAGTTGGAAAACATTTTCCAGGAAAAAAAGTGCAATCAAACAGCTAAAGGTAGAAAAAAAAAGCAGGAAAATGAGTTTTGGCGGAAAAAAATTGTTGAATCAAACATACCCTAAGTTCGTGTGGAGTAGAGAATGAGAGACAAGTTTCCAAGAGTTGCATGCACTCACGCTTCTAGGTGAACAGCTTGTTGTTTAACGTGATGCTTACCAAGAAGGCTTGAGTTATTTTTTAATGCAAAATGGGAAGGTTATAACATAAATTAGAAGACTCTTGAAGAACTGCAATGTAAACCACCAGAACATGCTGGGAGATGGCTGCAGTGTTTTTGACACTTAGGACATGGAAGCATTACATTTGTTGTGGTTAATGCTAGATATATACTGTCTAAAAGTTGAAGTATATTTTCCAACAAAAAAGGTTGAATCCCAGGAAAAGAAGATGGTGACAGTTTATATAAATAAATTATGGCAGCACAATTGATTATCACCCACTTAGAGCAAAGTTGATCGGACTGTTTTAAACAAAGTACCAAGCCATTCAGGAAAAGCTAACGGCAGTACAAGAAATACAAATACACTATGCAGCGAAGCACAAGAGACGGGGACAAAAAAGTTTCTCTTTTCAGATTTTGGTAGTGGAAATGTGCTCTGAAGTTTTGCAAGAAAGGGAAGCAGAGTCCACAGCTATAATTATGAAATTACTCGAGGATCTCCCTCCCTCATTCTATGTGGGTCCATGCGTATGCAGGGGACTGCTAGGTCAACCCTATTTTGTATATCCTAATCACTTTACCCAATTTTGCACTAAAAGAAAATCTAGGAACTCAACCTACTTCAAGTCTTCAACCTCCTTTCATGAATCATATCATTACACAAACAATATAGCAGATTTTTTTTGCCAAATTCTCTACTTTCCGCTGAAGGTCATACCGCTGAGATGTAAAGCCCGCCCAGGTGTAATGTTGGAAAGGCTTACAAAATGTGAAGTTTCTGCCTGTAACTTGAACAATTGGGTTAGGGCCTTGAATTTGGCAATCAAGAGTATCTTCCGTACCTTGAGACGCCCACGCCCATGCTGAATAGTGGAGGAGACTGTGTATTGTTACCAACTTTGACACGATCGTCCCCAAATCAAAGGTCATGTATCCTCTAAGAAAACTAGTAACCTAATGTGCCAACTCGTGTAAAAGGGAACCTAAATCCAAGTCGGCTTAGCTATCAACCCTAAGACAAACTTTGAGTGATGGTATCTGTTAGAATATATCTTTAGTAATTTGGTTTATTAGTTAAGGGTAATTTTGTCTATTCAATTGTTAGGGCTACGATTAAGGTTTCGGGCTGTCTTTTCCATTGTTAGGGTTACGATAAGGGTTTCGAGTCGTCTTTTCTATCGTTAGGGTTTCGAGTCTCTATTTATAGTCGTCTTGTATTGTGTTTTATAATTAATCGAATATATGAAACTCTTAGTTTCTACATGGTATCAGAGGAAAACTAGGCTAAGTCTATTGTTGCTTTCGTTCTCCGGCGAGCAGCGTTGTGCCGCTCGTCCGGCAAAGTCCTTTTGTTTGTTTTTAAATCTTTTCTCTCATCAGCAAAATCTGTTAGTTTTCAATTTTGGATCTTATCGTTTGTTTGGAAATCTCCTCTTTGGGTACCAAATCTATTAGTAGTGTACTAGTTCTTTGTGCTCTTGATTTGGATATGCAAATCTGTGTTTCTCAACCGTGCAGTCATGCTCCATGCCTACTGTATGTTACCTTAAGTTGTTTTCCTCTCTTACGTTAGTATACTTGACAAAATATCCCCCCCAAAAAAAGCCTTTCTACCTCCGATCTACAAACTCATCTGCCGATCATTCGGTGGCGAATGCAATTCTGTCTCACAATGAATTTGGCATGTGATGGTGCCGAATTTGATCCCCACCTTTGGTAATATCCCGACCTCTAGGCTTTTCTAGAATTTCGAGTTGTATGGTTTCTACTGTTGTTGGCTTAGAAGGCGATGGCATTGTTTCTGGTTGTGTTTGACGGTGGAGTGGTTGGTGGCGATGGTATCGGCTTCGACGTCTCGGGCCTTGCCGCCTAGGTGACTCTTGTATTGGTGTTCTCTATTTTGATCCACTGTCTAGTGAAATATCGTTCGTGGTTGTCACTGGTGGCGGTCCTTATGATGGTGGCTGCAACCGGCTATGATAATTATGGCAATTGGTTGTGGAATTCGAAGGTGGTGGATTATGTTTAAAAGTTGTTGTAGGTACGAAGAAGGTGGGATTCAGATTTGTTTTTGGCACAATGCTATGGTATTTGCCCATTTGTCCTTCGAGGTTTTGATTTTATTTTAAGTTGGTCGTTAAGTTTTGTTATTATTTAAGTTGGTCTTTTAGTTTTTGGTTTAGTAAATAATGGTCCAGAAATCAAAGTATTGCAGAAGCAGTCCCCCAAAAAGTTTGGAGTTGCAGCTTTAGTCTTAGTTAAATCTGAAATTGGTCCATTCCATCATGAATTGGCATTTAATAGTTGGTATATGAATTGGCATTGTTGGGGACTTTGGCAATGTTTGGATTATTGTTTTGGCTTCCGCGATGACGAAGTATCGTTAGTCGAGCTCATGGACTTGTCAACGTGTCTGAACCCCATGTGGAGGGGGAGTGCCGAGTGACGCTAGCCCTGACGGAAGGGGAGTGTAATTTGTGCAAGCATAAGCCAGGCTTACAATATTAGTCAAGTTTGGAAGATCGCAAGAAGACTGAAGTTTGTATTGTTTTTCGTATTATCGTTTTTCGTATTTTGTAAACCTTTTGGCAAACTCTCGATAGTATCGTGAGTTTGACGGGGGTGTTAGAATATATTTTAGTAATTTGGTTTATTAGTTAAGGGTAATTTTGTCTATTCAATTGTTAGGGCTACGATTAAGGTCTCGGGCTGTCTTTTCCATTGTTAGGGTTACGATTAGGGTTTCGAGTCGTCTTTTCTATCGTTAGGGTTTCGAATCTCTATTTATAGTCGTCTTGTATTGTGTTTTATAATTAATCGAACATACGAAACTCTTAGTTTCTATAGTATCAAAATAGTTCAATAGCTGCCAACACTAGATCTCATTACTACCTCGATGGCAGGAGCTTTGAGCCCCCCATGCTTCCCCCTTATTGACAAGTCAAACCAAAGATCGAGTCCATCTAAATCTCTTATGGCTCTTCAAAACAATGTCATTGCATGATGAAGACTGATCACCTAAAGACTAAGAGAGAACATGACCTAGATCATAATCTGGGAAAATATACGAAACATTGTTCAGCTCCAAATATTATAAAATTTACCGAGCATTGACTATTTAACCAAACAATAAGCCAACTGAAAACATATAAACAATCTTGGAGGCACATTAAAAGTACTTTATGAACACTTTATAAGGAATAAAAATTGATCTAGTCGATATACGTCAACATACCAAGATAGTTGTTCATAAATTTTGGCCGTTGGAGTGCTTTTCCTTCCTGATTTGAAATTGAAATCTTCCACCGATCAAGGATGGTTACTGCAGCATGTTCTATGTTATGCAAAAGCATAAAAAGCCCTCCGTGCCTCTCAACTGACCCCAAACCGGCTCCCCAAGAAAGTACACGAGCCAAATCATTTCCAGTTCCTGCAGGAAGAATGGCTAAAGGGGGGAGAAACAAAGTTCTGCTTGTCTATGGCGTTTAATACCCAGCCAACAGTACCATCTCCTCCACACACGAGGATTCTAAAATGCGGAACATTTCTAAACAAATACAGTCCGACTTCTGGACCCTGCGTAGAGCTCAACTCAAAAACCTACAATGCACAGTTAACAAGAAAAGTCAAGATAAGGTAGACAAACACACCTGCAGCAAACAAAAGGTTGCATAAAGCTCTGCCCCTCAAGGTAGGCTCAATCCCATGACATCCTTTAAGACTATTGAATTCAATAATCAACAACAATTGAAGACTACTATGCAAGTTTACAATCCCATTCAGGTCCAGAACAAACTAAGATGGTACTTTATCTATATCTCTCATCACATTTCTCGTGATGTACAAAGGCAGCTAAATTGGGAGAACCTACAGCCATATGTTTATTTACGTCACTTGAAATTAAATTTCTTAAGAAATATTAATTTGAAAGTCCAAGAACGCTATCTTCACAAACACATTATTTCAGCAAACTAATACTCTTAAGTTCTGTTTTGAATGAGTCTCTCAAGCTTAATAATCATAATTGACCATTAGGACAATAAAAAACAATGGTTGCTCCCACCCCTGTGGGTGCGGAAAGTACGAAATTACCTTTATAAATCAACAACAGCTCATAAAACAAATACTTGATATTTCTTTCAAGCATCTGGTTTCAATCACTATTACACAGACATAGATCACCCTAAATAGATTTTTTGTTTAATAGATAAATCACACGTTCTTGCATAACACACATTTCACACCCCCAGACACATGGGGGAGAATCAGTATGAATGCACAGGCTTGTTTACTTTGTAAAATAGCTTAAAGTTGTGTTATTAAATCTTTGACCTGGACAGGATTTAGAAGAATGTTCAGTCGGTGCCTGAGCGAGTCCCCTCGTTGAGCTCCACTCTTTTTATTGATGAAAACTAATAGGGGTCTTGCATCTGGAGGCAAATCAATCAATTCATATTTCGGTCTGATATCAATTAACTGAGACTCGTCATTATGGTTTATCGATGAACTTCTTCTGAAACTGGGTTTCCTTCCCATCAGTTTTGCTTCCCCATTCTGATTAACAGATGAACTTCTTTTCAAAGTGGCTCCATTCTCCATCTCTTTTCCTTCACCGTCTTGTTTTTTATCCACTCCTGCGTTCACACTTTGTTTACAGTTTTCTTCCACACCATGAGACCCATTAACTGCTTGACTAGTTTCTGCAGTGCTCTCCGTTGATGATACACTCATATTACTACCGGTGTCGGCAGAGGTTTCAGTTCCATGTTTGTACTTCTTACCTTGACTTCTGATGCTAGCACGTACAGAAGATGCAATCTCATTTGCTCCATGAGTGATGGAACTTAAAAAGCCACCATGATTATTCTTAAACACTCTCACATTAAGTGGAGATAGGATAAGCCTTCGGAAAGGGCCCAAATCACAAATATCACCTGTTTCATTAAACATGCTACCATGGCAGTCAACATGCACAAGACGTTGACACCACAAGCAACACCATATAGGAGACCCACCAAGAAAAGAACTGGTGCATGGCTCTTCACAGTAGCTACAGAAAGAAGATTCATCAGGTTGGTCTGCCACCTCCGTCCACCGTACAGCCCATTGATGCATTACATGATCATATCCAAACATTGATACACACTTGCAATCCTTGTGAGCATTTGAGGAGCAGCTCAGGTGAGCTGCCGCACCGCATATGCTGCAGCGGTGGATAAATGTGTCTGTACCTGCCGCAGGACCAAGAGACTGTGAAAGTGACATAGACTTCAAGCATACACAGCAGTTCAAATTTTTTCCTCGAATCACAGATTCCAAAACCCATGTATGAGGAGCCAGAGGTACCTTGTTCCGTGCCTTTGGGTGTTTCTTTGACCTTGCAATTGCTTTCATCCAACTTAAGTTTATATTCCTTCTCCATTGGAAAGCCGTAAACAATATAGTCAGAATTCCTACTAAACCAGCAATGATGCAAGAGATAATAAAAAGACGAGATTCAGCCATCTCAGATGGATTTGTACTAATCCAGCTGGGAAGAAGAGATTCAGATTCTCTGTAGTCGTCCATTTTTGAATTCTATTTCTCACATTCTGCTCACGTGTTTATGCAAGTAAACCATCTATTTTGCATAACATTTCCCAGGAATAATCTCATAAGTCCCGCCACTCGAAAAAACCGAGGCAGAATATGCTCATTCGCAATAACTAAAATCTTTCCAGCAATCTGTTTCCAGAAGCCCCACAGCTAGATTTTATATAAACTGTGTCTATAATTATATGTCCATGATCCTCACTCAGTCAGACGATTAAGCTTGTTGCAGATCAGTGAGCGGGAGAATAGAACACAACTATCTACATGTGAATACAATACAATTATGAGAGTAGAGGACGCAGATAAGAAATCAATATAACAAACAACTAAAGCATCCATGATCAAGAAAACACATCTAACAATTGAGACAAGGATAAATCCCTAAGCAACAGCGAGAAATGCTTTTGTGAAAATCAAATCTCCGTTGCGATAAGAAGATTGATTACCATCACGAAACAAAAACAAACTGAAAAGAAATAAATTCAATAGTCTGATAGAACTTACCCTCACAGTTTGCGATTAAGAAAAAGTAGGAATCACAGCAACATTTGATAGACAGGGATGATGAATACGCCTCCCCTTTCAAACAGGTATGACAGCTATAATTCTGATTCGAAACCGCGATCGAATCGAATCTGTGCAAGCCCTCTCCATCACACTAGAATAGAATCTTCCCCACTTTCTAGACCCCCGATGTCGGTAAGCGTTAAAGCAGGCCCAGATTATACCATTTAGAACTGACTCCTACTGCTATATGATTGTGACCCGTTTCCCGGGTGGGCCCGGACAAGTTTATAAGAGGGAAACTTCTGTAGTTTTGTTAGATCATCGGCCTTCTGGCTTCTGCATTGTCAAAACGTTTTTCCACTTTAGTTAAAAAAAAAAAAAAAATTGTACATGAGATGTGGTATCTGAAATTTGGGACAAATTGATAAGAGGATGTCTTACCATTAAACCAAATTCCTTAAACAACCTTTTTTGACATGTTATTTAAATGGTATATTGAAAAATAAATATCGTTCAACATTGTTGTATTTTTGGGGAAAATAAATCCAGATGTTGTATTAAAATTGTCTTTTTAATTTTTGACATTATTTTTTCTCTCCCCTCTCAGACCAATAGTTGATGTACACATAGACCATTACTTTCCCAATCAAAAGCTACCATTGAAGAAAGTTACTTAGGACTGATAAATAGCGTGAATTGTGTAATTGTTGTAGTGGTAAAATCGATGAGAGAGAATTGATGGGATTATAGATTTATGGAGAATAACAACTTGCTACGAGATTGGCGAACAAAAATTTGAGGTTTTGTAAAATTTTAAGAAAAAATTGATGAGTTTTTAGGTGACAATAGGAAATAAGAAGAGTTTTTTTTACAAAGATAAAGACTTACAATTGTTATAAAAGTATAGAAATAATAGAGAGAATTTAGAGAGAATGAATTATAAGGAATTCACAGGAATGAATTTCATTAATAACTGAAGCTCTATTTATAGTGAAGCTTGAATAAGTGATAATCGTAATTACATAATTTCATCAAGGGTATAATAGTCATTCACATAAATAAAATATAATAATTTATTTCCCTCACTTCCCTCATTAATTATATTATATTAATATTATTATTATATTCATAATACTCCCCCTTGAATGACTATTAATACAAATGTCTTCTAAACTTGTTTGGAGAAAAACTCGATGGGAAAAAACTTCCAAACCGATTGCGGGATAGCTTGGAGTGGTTATATCGCTTCATCAAAACATTGCTCCCACGATATCTATCAACGGTATAAGAGTATTCACGTCTTTGCCTCGTTAAAACCTTGTCAAGAAAACCCGGTGGGAAAAACTTGATCGAAGGAAAAAGAGCGCTACTCCATCCGATTTCATATCTTGAGGACCGATATCCTTACTTACGGTAAAGGATTTCAATATCATCATTGTTTGGATCTAAAGCATTGTCTCTATTATAACTTGATCCAATAGATACACTTTGTCGATTTCTCTTGTTGTCCTCAATATACCATGAATATGCCTCGTTAAAACCTTATTAGGAAAAACCCAAAGGGAAAAATCCTAATGAAGGAAAAAGAGTACATTATTCATGTGAATACGCTTTAATGTTGCCTCATTAAAAACCTTGCTAGGAAAACCCAATGGGATAAAACCTCAGTCAAGGGAAAAAGAGTGCAACGCTGTATTTTATACAAGTATCTTTGCAAGCATTTCAAAATATTTCATAGATTTGTATGAGTATCATATACATTGGTTCATACTCTTCATTCATTTCCACGTGAATGAAATTTTAGATGTTATACAATATCATGTTATATTTAGTGTATATATGCAATCAACAGCTTCGATCTCATTTTCTCACTATATCGAGACATATACCTAAATCTCTTCTGGAGATTTCATAGTAGTTGAGATTGGGTTGCTTCATTAAAAACCTTGTTTGAGAAAAACCCCGTTTTGGGATAAAAACATCAATCAAGGAAAAGAGTACAGCATATGAATTTCTCAACAATATCAATGTAGATATTTTGAGCCGTTGCATGCACTGATACAATAATACATTTGAAACCTCTTCAAGAGTTTCATTCTCATTTCTCATTAAACCCGTGCATGAACACTTTAATCATAAAGGCATATATTTCAGCATCGGCATTTTCGATGGATTTTAATATCCTCACTATTATTGATAGTATGTAGCGCTATCTTTTCATAGTGTGTCGACACTTTCAATTTTATTTCTTTCCCCATATCGACATAACTTATCGAGATATCTCATTATCAATCCTCTTGTAGGATTACACAATATAGTTATGTCTATATACTCTTCAAGAGTATATGCCTCCGTTATTAAGACCATCTTTAATAATTTGCTTCGATATATATGATTGGGGAAATCTCATAATATCAACGTTTCTGGCGTGCTAACTTATCAAAGCATCTTAACTGATATATGTGATTGTTCATAGCATCTTTTATACATCTTTGAACTTCAAGTTCATATTTTAATTGTGAGGATATAGTATGATGCATTTCACATATCATTTTCAGCCTTTAATACTCTCCCTCATGCTAAGAAAATTTAGAACACTAAAACTCATATATGTTCTCATCATTCAGCCTTAATATGAGAATTTATATAGTTTGCATTCTATTCTCGATATTGGCAATTTATTGGAGGACTTTAAATAATTTGCCACATAATATCCCACTTGTATGCGCATACTCAATCCTTGCAGGATTTATTCAAGTATTGGGATATACATTTACTAGCTTTATCATTAAATCTTGAAATCATGCTCATACCGTGAGCAAATATTTTGTAAATTTCAAATTACGAATCATATACACATGTGACTATCTAGTGGATCCATATCATAATATCTAGTAGTCCACATGGAGGATGAGTGGACCCATATTTCTCATCCTTTATTCCAGATATATTTGGAATTTATTTCCAATATTGGCTAGTAATGATTTCATCATTTATCGAGAACAATCATTGAAGAATTCTTTTAATTCTTCACTTGAAATATTGATTTCAATAATTATTTAAACCGGGATGGTCAGTCCGGTTCTGCAAACGAGTATTATTGAACTTTTAGTTCAGTAAATTCTTATATCGATTTCACTAGTGTCTGTATAGTGCTCAACATGATTTATTACTTTCATCATATGTATAGCTCACCGACATATTCCATCATGTTTCGGTAGCATAATTACACATCACTGTTCAAGCGTGGAATCTTAGCACATACGCTTCATGTTTCAATACTGTTCCAACGCGGAGCCTTACCTCATACGCGTTTATAAATTATCCGGGCACTTACAGTATTCACCATAATAATGGTCCATATATAATAATGGATAATTTGCTCTCAAATCTTCGAAAATACTATCCATCACTACCGATCAAAATCCTAAAAAGGATTTATCGAAGTAGGCTTGAAAGGTTGAGGATGCTAATGAATAAGGGCATCCCAGGAGATGTTCGATGTTTAATTGAAGCAAAGGTTCGATTATCTGGTGAGGTTTCGATTCCTTCTAAATACATGCCTGGTATGGGTAAAAGTAGTTTTTCAAAGAAACGGAGAGCAAAAAGATTAGGAGGATGCTACAAGTGTGCTCGGTGGACATGTGATACTCGATGTAAATCTGTGGGGTACTTGTCCAGAAACCGAGAAGATAAAATAGCATTCATTAAGGATGGATTGAGTAAAGAGCCTTTGGATGATATTCAACAGGCTCTTGAGACACATCCTAGTGGACATGTATAAGGTGAACTGATGGCCTTATGGGCCAAATTCAAAGATGAACAATCACGTTATAGTCTTGAAAAACTTACTTTAGAAGATCCTGTTTGTAAATTTAGTAGAAAAATTTAGTATAATAATTTTCTCATATTAATATAAGGAAGTTCGGTGTAATAACGAAGATCAATGTTTTTCTTGTAATTGTAAATATTGTTTTTCAATTTTTAAGATATATATATGGAGTAGAGATGGATATGGAGATTTTAGAATCATCTCATACAAGTCAGCCTTTACCTCGCCAGATTAAAACCGTATGTATTCTTGGTGGATCTAAATTGGTAGGTCATATCCAATACGTGGATATGGCAAACCGACTAAATAAAGAGTTAGGGAGACAAGAAATCAATATACTATATGGAGGAACCAACAACAAACTTTTAGCTAGACTTATAATGGCCGATCATCATGGGGAATAAGAGTTTCGAGTGTAATACCTTTCCATTTAGTTGGATCTAATACTCAATTGGAGCAGTTCTACCATGGGTCCAAAGCAGGTTGGTGCTACAAGCGCAATCCATCCACAATCGCATGATGTATATGATGAATAATAGTGATGCTTTCATTGTCCTTCCAGCGGCTACAACACACCGGAGGAAATATTCAATATAGCCTCGTTGTACGATGGAACTTTCATGTCAAACCAATAGGTTTGTTGAATATTAACAATTTCTTTGATGACTTACTAACGTTCCTAGATCGAGTGTAGATAATAAGTTTATCTCTCATTTAGCGAGAAAAATACTTATTTCTCGCTTAGAAATCTTGTTGATGAACTACTTATCAAATTTCATGCATATGTTCAATAACTGTGGAAGCCCAGTCCGTCGGTCACAGATCACTGGTGTCAGCGAAAAAGAAATTCGGATCCTTTAAATATCTCATTATGAACCACGATGTTGAGGGTGATGTAATCACTGGAGTATTTATACTCTCAAACGCATACCCTTCATTTATGGGTTCAATATGTATTTTCTTTCGCATTTTTATATTTTCGAAAGTGTCTATTGCCATCTTTGATATTCTCAATATGTTCCACTTAATTTGTTTTGTACTTCTTCTGGAGTAATAATAATAATATCATATTGGCTTTATTCAAATATAGAAATCTAGTGATTATACTTCTTCAAGAGCATTTTATTCTCATATTAATACAATCTCATATCATCGATGAGATTACTTCATATAATCTCTCCATGCGATATATTTTCTTTGATATATCAACATGGGATCTATTGAGCATTTTATTTATCCAATGGTAACTTGGATACCACTTACTCAATTTTCTCCATCAATATTCAATAGACGTGGAAAGTGAACATTCCTTTATTAAATGCTTCTTTAAGAGCATTTCTCATCATATTACAATATACTAATCTCATAATGAGATTTTTCACCACGGTATATTTTCTTTCTCTTTTATTACAATGGGATTCTTTGAGCAATTTCATTTCATCAATACATACAACGGTAAATTCTGGCATCACTTGCTCAAATCTCTTCTTTAATATCAATAGAATATTCATATCGAACATATATAAATCAGTTATCCAATTGTGGGGTTTAATCCAACCACATTTGTAATAAGTATTCTAAACGTGTGGTATAACCCACCACATTGAAAATATGCATACCAATCGTGTGATATAACTCACCACATTGGAAATATATGCGAAATTTAAAGTGCGTAAATTTAAATTGTAGAAATTAAATTTCCTCCAATAGGTGGTCGAACCTACCTTATGGGAATTATTGCAATAAATATAAATTTACGGAATTTAAATTGCGAGAATTAAATTGCATAACATTTAACTACTTCTTCAGGAGTAGGGTTTGCTTAGTAGAAGGTATTACCCATCACTTAGCATATAAAGTGCAAAAATATATAAAACCTGTTGATTAGTGATGGTTGAACCCATCATCAAGTAGGAGGTATTGCAGTATTTAAATTGCAATAAAGTGCAAGACTTAAATATCTATAGCAAAGAAATTTGTTTCTAACTATTTCTTCAAAATATAATTATCGTCAAAGTAAATGGTCAGAATTGAAATATCTGCTGGCCGCCAAATCACCGATTCTTGCAATGCTTGCTGGCAGTGCGTGGCGCTACACATATTTCTTTATAAAACATTAATACATACTTGGCTGCTGCCAACCGCTACCAGTTGTCGGCGGCAGTGCCGCCTGGCAAGTGCGTGGCGCTACACATATTTCTTTATAAAGTTTTGACATTATAAGCATTAATACGTAAATATTCACAAGTTCAAGGACCTTTTTGTAACATTTTCAAAAGTTGGGGTACTGATTTGTAAATTTTTGAAAGTTTACCTTATCAATATTGGTGTCAAATCGAAGATCTCGTTGAATCGAGTATAATGGAGTCGAGAAAATTTGATTTTGATAATGTATGCTCCTTATATCTCGAGAAAACGAATGTTATAATTTAATATATTATTATATTATAAAGTAATATAATATAATATATATATATATATATATATATATTATATACCTCCCCACTTTGACAGCCCACAACAATATGTTCTTCCTTGGTTAATGCAGACAAAACTCCCTCTACAAACTTTGGATTTTTAACCTGGCCTTGTGGTGTGATAAACATGTACGGAATGTTGAAGGCTTTCTCCACATGACCATTCTCAAATTCTTCTAATGTTATGTGTTTTGTATGTATACTGTATATATATATATATAGGAGTGAAAATGGGATGTGAGATGTGAGAGGTCAAGAGCAGGGAGTAAAATGGGAGCTATAATACAAGGCAGTGTTATAGAGTTATAAAAAAATTTGAACGAGAGAGAGAAAATATCATTTGCTTGATATTTTTGAAAATTGGAGAGAATTTGGCTTATAATTATATAGATTTCGTTAAAAATTGAGTATTTTAAATTGTAATAATCCAGTTTCTGATACAGAAGATCATCTATAAGATGCAACTGTAGAGCATACTCCCTTCTTATTACTCAAAAGGTTAGAGACTCGTGCTGATAACGTGTTATAAAAGTATAGAAATAATAGAGAGAATTTAGAGAGAATGAATTATAAGGAATTCACAGGAATGAATTTCATTAATAACTGAAGCCCTATTTATAGGGAAACTTCGAATGGCACAATCGTAATTACATAATTTCATCAAGGGTATAATAGTCATTCACATAAATAAAATATAATAATTTATTTCCCTCACTTCCCTCATTAATTATATTATATTAATATTATTATTATATTCATAACAACAATAATTATTTTGTTATAAAAATATAGAAACAATAGAGAGAATTTAGAGAGAATGAATTCTAAGGAATTCTCAGGAATGAATTTCATTAATAACTGAAGCCCTATTTATAGGAAAACTTCGAATGACACAATTGTAATTACATAATTTCATCAAGGGTATAATAGTCATTCACATATAATAATTACATCTTTTACCAAATTATTCCTCCACCAAATTATTCCTCCACCAAATTATTCCTCATAATTCATAACCACCACATTATTCTCAATTATTCATAACACCTAATAATTATTCTTCAATTATTATTCATAACACTCCCCCTTGAATGAGTATTAATACAAATGTCTTCTGGACCTGCTTTGGAGAAAAAACCTGGGGAAAAAACTTCCAAACCGATTGTAGGATAGCTTGGAGTGGTTATATACTGCTTCATCAAAACATTGCTCCCTCTGATGTCTACCAGCGGTATAGAAGTATTCATGTGCTGCCTCGTTAAAACCTTGTTAAGAAAACCCAGTGGGAAAAAACTTGATCGAAGGAAAAAGAGTACAGCTGCTCCGTTTGATTTCATATCTTGAGAACTGATATCTTTACTTCTGGTAAATGATTTCAATATCATCATCGTTTGGATCTAAAGCATTAGCTCCATTATAACTTGATCCAATAGATACATGTATCAATTTCTCCTATCGTTCTCAATATACCATGAATATGCCTCGTTAAAACCTTATTAGGAAAAACCCGGTGGGAAAAACCCTAATGAAGGAAAAAGAGTACATTATTCATGTGAATACCCCTTTAAAGTTGCCTCATTAAAAACCTTGCGAGAAAACCCAATGGGATAAAACCTCAGTCAAGGGAAAAAGAGTGCAACGTATTTTATACAAGTATGTGCAAGCATTTCAAAATCTTTCATACATTTGTATGAGTATCATATACATTGGTTTTATACTCTTCTGCTCATTTCGAGTGCATCAATTTTCTTACACAACTACAAAACATTCACCATGAACACATGTCTCCAAATACACAATTTAAAGCATATAAATTCATCGTAAAAACATGTAAACATATAAGTAAACCTTCATAACTAACTAACACTTAAAATATATCATTTAACATTTAATACTCACTTAATAGGTTATTTCATTCCCAGGGCTTAGCTCACCCTTTAGGGTACTCATAAACACGGCTTAGCTCATCCGATCCTTTAATTTCCTTTTCTGGCACTACACACACGATCGGTAATTTAACTTTCATGAGCATGCAACATATAATGACCACCATGCTTATCTTTAAACTTGAGCAATAGTCATCATCATCTCATCATCTCATAAGTTAAGGATTTCACATTCACCATTTATCATCTTCAATATATCTCAATATTTTCATTATCATTGATCATATGTAGCGCTACATTTTCATATCGTGTGACACTTTTCAATTTCATTTCTTTCCCCATATCGATATAACTTATCGAGATATCTCATTATCAATCCTCTTGTAGGATTACACAATATAGTTATGTCTATATACTCTTCAAGAGCATATGCCTCGTTATTAAGACCATCTTTTATAATTTGCTTTGATATATATGTTTGGGGAAATATCAACGCTTACAGCGCGCAAACTTATCAAAGCATGAATCGATATATGTGATTGTTCATAGCCTTTCATGCATCTTTGAACTTCAAGTTCAGTATTTCAATTTCAAGGATATAACATGATGCATTTCACATATTATTTTCAACCTTTAATACTCCCTCATCTTGAGAAAATTTAGAACACCAAAACTCATACAGTTGGTATGATTTTAATCATATATGTTCTCATCATTCAAATTAATATGGGAATTTAGACCGTTTGCATTCTATTCTCGATATCGGCAATTTATTTGAGGACTTTAAATAATTTGCCATATAATATCCCACTTGTATGCAGATACTCAAATCCTTGTGATTTATTCAAATCATTGGGATATATATATTTACTAGCTTTATCATTAAATCTGGAAATCATGCTCATACCGTAAGCAAATATTTCGTAAATTTCAAATTACGAATCATATACACATGTGACTATCTAGTGGATCCATATCATAATATCTAGTAGTCCACATGGAGGATGAGTGGGCCCATATTTCTCATCCTTTATTCCGGATATATTTGGGATTTATTCCCAATATTGGCTAGTAATGATTTCATCATTTATCGAGAACAATCATTGAAGAATTCCTTTAATTCTTCACTTGAAATATTGATTTCAATAATTATTTAAACCTGGATGGTCAGTCCGGTTTTGCAAAGCAGTATTATTGAACTTCTAGTTCAGTAAATTCTTATATCGATTTCACTAGTATCTCGTATAGTGCTCAACATGATTTATCATAGAAACAATTCACCGACATATTCCATCATCTTTTGGTGACATTATTGTCTACTCTTGTTCAAACACAGATTCTGACTCATACGCATCACATCCGCTATTATTTAATTCAAATCGTAGCTCTTACGCTTCATATTATTTATTTAAAATCGGAGTCTTATTTCATACGCGTCGTATTATTCTATAAATAAATCATCAAAATTATTGCAAAATTCATCCTAACAAGGGTCTATACATTGTAATGGATCATATACTCTTCAAGAGCATATGCCTCCGTTATTAAGACCATCTTTTATAATTTGCTTTGATATATATGTTTGGGGAAATATCAACGCTTCTGGCGCGCAAACTTATCAAAGCATCGTAGCTGATATGTGATTGTTCATAGCCTTTCATGCATCTTTGAACTTCAAGTTCGTATTTCAATTTCAAGGATATAACATGATGCATTTCACATATTATTTTCAACCTTTAATACTCCCCCTCATGCTGAGAAAATTTAGAACACCAAAACTCATACAGTTGGTATGATTTTAATCATATATGTTCTCATCATTCAGCCTTAATATGGGAATTTAGACCGTTTGTATTCTATTCTCGATATCGGCAATTTATTTGAGGACTTTAAATAATTTGCCATATAATATCCCACTTGTATGCGCATACTCAAATCCTTCAGGGATTTATTCAAATCATTGGGATATATATATTTACTAGCTTTATCATTAAATCTGGAAATCATGCTCATACCGTAAGCAAATATTTTGTAAATTTCAAATTACGAATCATATACACATGTGACTATCTAGTGGATCCATATCATAATATCTAGTAGTCCACATGGAGGATGAGTGGGCCCATATTTCTCATCCTTTATTCCAGATATATTTGGGATTTATTCCCAATATTGGCTAGTAATGATTTCATCATTTATCGAGAACAATCATTGAAGAATTCCTTTAATTCTTCACTTGAAATATTGATTTCAATAATTATTTAAACCTGGATGGTCAGTCAGGTTTAAACGAGTATTATTGAACTTCTAGTTCAAGAAATTCTTATATCGATTTCACTAGTATCTCAGATAGTGCTCAACATGATTTATCATAGAAACAATTCACCGACATATTCCATCATCTTTTGGTGACATTATTGTCTACTCTTGCTCAAACACGATTCTGACTCATACGCATCACATCCGGCTATTATTTAATTCCGAAATCGTAGCTCTTACGCTTCATATTATTTATTTAAAATCGGAGTCTTATTTCATACGCGTCGTATTATTCTATAAATAAATCATCAAAATTATTGCAAAATTCATCCTAACAAGGGTCTATACATTGTAATGGATCATATACTCTTCAAGAGCATATGCCTCCGTTATTAAGACCATCTTTTATAATTTGCTTTGATATATATGTTTGGGGAAATATCAACGCTTCTGGCGCGCAAACTTATCAAAGCATCGTAGCTGATATATGTGATTGTTCATAGCCTTTCATGCATCTTTGAACTTCAAGTTAGATTTTAATTTCAAGGATATAACATGATGCATTTCACATATTATTTTCAACCTTTAATACTCCCCTCATCTTTGAGAAAATTTAGAACACCAAAACTCATACAGTTGGTATGATTTTAATCATATATGTTCTCATCATTCAAATTTTTAATATGAATTTAGACCGTTTGCATTCTATTCTCGATATCGGCAATTTATTTGAGGACTTTAAATAATTTGCCATATAATATCCCACTTGTATGCGCATACTCAAATCCTTCAGGGATTTATTCAAATCATTGGGATATATATATTTACTAGCTTTATCATTAAATCTGAAATCATGCTCATACCAGTAAGCAAATATTTCAGTAAATTTCAAATTACTTAATCATATACACATGTGACTATCTAGTGGATCCATATCATAATATCTAGTAGTCCACATGGAGGATGAGTGGGCCCATATTTCTCATCCTTTATTCCAGATATATTTGGGATTTATTCCCAATATTGGCTAGTAATGATTTCATCATTTATCGAGAACAATCATTGAAGAATTCCTTTAATTCTTCACTTGAAATATTGATTTCAATAATTATTTAAACCTGGATGGTCAGTCCGGTTTTGCAAACGAGTATTATTGAACTTCTAGTTCAGTAAATTCTTATATCGATTTCACTAGTATCTGTATAGTGCTCAACATGATTTATCATAGAAACAATTCACCGACATATTCCATCATCTTTTGGTGACATTATTGTCTACTGCTCAAACAGAGTTACACTCATACGCATCACATCCTGCTATTATTTAATTCCGAAATCGTAGCTCTTACGCTTCATATTATTTATTTAAAATCGGAGTCTTATTTCATACGCGTCGTATTATTCTATAAATAAATCATCAAAATTATTGCAAAATTCATCCTAACAAGGGTCTATACATTGTAATGGATCATATACTCTTCAAGAGCATATGCCTCAAGTTATTAAGACCATCTTTTATAATTTGCTTTGATATATATGTTTGGGAAATATCAACGCTTACAGCGCAAACTTATCAAAGCATCGTAGCTGATATATGTGATTGTTCATAGCCTTTCATGCATCTTTGAACTTCAAGTTCGTATTTCAATTTCAAGGATATAACATGATGCATTTCACATATTATTTTCAACCTTTAATACTCCCTCATCTTTGAGAAAATTTAGAACACCAAAACTCATACAGTTGGTATGATTTTAATCATATATGTTCTCATCATTCGGCCTTAATATGGGAATTTAGACCGTTTGCATTCTATTCTCGATATCGGCAATTTATTTGAGGACTTTAAATAATTTGCCATATAATATCCCACTTGTATGCAAAGATACTCAAATCCTTGAGGATTTATTCAAATCATTGGGATATATATATTTACTAGCTTTATCATTAACTGAAATCATGCTCATACCAGTAAGCAAATATTTCGTAAATTTCAAATTACGAATCATATACACATGTGACTATCTAGTGGATCCATATCATAATATCTAGTAGTCCACATGGAGGATGAAATGGGCCCATATTTCTCATCCTTTATTCCGGATATATTTGGGATTTATTCCCAATATTGGCTAGTAATGATTTCATCATTTATCGAGAACAATCATTGAAGAATTCCTTTAATTCTTCACTTGAAATATTGATTTCAATAATTATTTAAACCTGGATGGTCAGTCAGGTTTTATAAGCAGTATTATTGAACTTCTAGTTCAAGAATTCTTATATCGATTTCACTAGTATCTCAGATAGTGCTCAACATGATTTATCATAGAAACAATTCACCGACATATTCCATCATCTTTTGGTGACATTATTGTCTACTCTTTGTTCAAACACGATTCTGACTCATACGCATCACATCCTGGCTATTATTTAATTCAAATCGTAGCTCTTACGCTTCATATTATTTATTTAAAATCGAGTCTTATTTCATACGCGTCGTATTATTCTATAAATAAATCATCAAAATTATTGCAAAATTCATCCTAACAAGGGTCTATACATTGTAATGGATCATATACTCTTCAAGAGCATATGCCTCCGTTATTAAGACCATCTTTTATAATTTGCTTTGATATATATGTTTGGGGAAATATCAACGCTTCTGGCGCGCAAACTTATCAAAGCATCGTAGCTGATATATGTGATTGTTCATAGCCTTTCATGCATCTTTGAACTTCAAGTTCGTATTTCAATTTCAAGGATATAACATGATGCATTTCACATATTATTTTCTAACCTTTAATACTCCCCTCATCTTGAGAAAATTTAGAACACCAAAACTCATACAGTTGGTATGATTTTAATCATATATGTTCTCATCATTCAGCCTTAATATGGGAATTTAGACCGTTTGTATTCTATTCTCGATATCGGCAATTTATTTGAGGACTTTAAATAATTTGCCATATAATATCCCACTTGTATGCGCATACTCAAATCCTTCAGGGATTTATTCAAATCATTGGGATATATATATTTACTAGCTTTATCATTAAATCTGGAAATCATGCTCATACCGTAAGCAAATATTTCGTAAATTTCAAATTACGAATCATATACACATGTGACTATCTAGTGGATCCATATCATAATATCTAGTAGTCCACATGGAGGATGAGTGGGCCCATATTTCTCATCCTTTATTCCAGATATATTTGGGATTTATTCCCAATATTGGCTAGTAATGATTTCATCATTTATCGAGAACAATCATTGAAGAATTCCTTTAATTCTTCACTTGAAATATTGATTTCAATAATTATTTAAACCTGGATGGTCAGTCAGGTTTTATAACGAGTATTATTGAACTTCTAGTTCAGTAAATTCTTATATCGATTTCACTAGTATCCGTATAGTGCTCAACATGATTTATCATAGAAACAATTCACCGACATATTCCATCATCTTTTGGTGACATTATTGTCTACTCTCGCTCAAACACTGAGTTGCTGTACTCATACGCATCACATCCGGCTATTATTTAATTCCGAAATCGTAGCTCTTACGCTTCATATTATTTATTTAAAATCGGAGTCTTATTTCATACGCGTCGTATTATTCTATAAATAAATCATCAAAATTATTGCAAAATTCATCCTAACAAGGGTCTATACATTGTAATGGATCATATGCTCTCAAATCTTCGAAAATACTATCCATCACTACCGATCAAAATCCTAAAAAGGATTTATCGATGTAAATTTGGAAAGATTAAGGATGCTAATGAATAAGGGTATCCCACAAGATATCCGATGCTTGATTGAAGCAAAGGTTCGATTATCTGGTGAGGTTTCAATTCCTTCTAAATACATGTCTGGTATGGGTAAAAGTAGTTTTTCAAAGAAACGGAAAGCAAAAAGATTAGGAGGATGCTACAAATGTGCTCGGTGGATATGTGACACTCGATGTAAATCTGTGGGGTACTTGTCCAGAAATCGAGAAGATAAAATAGCATTCATTAAGGATGGATTGAGTAAGGAGCCTTTGGATGATATTCAACAGGCTCTTGAGACACATCCTAGTGGACACGTACAAGGTGAGCTAATGGCCTTATGGGCCAAATTCAAAGATCAACAAACGCGTTACAGTCTTGAAAAACTTACTTTAGAAGATCCTGTTTGTAAATTTAGTAGAAAATTTTAGTATAATAATTTTCTCATATTAATATAAGGAAGCTCGATGTAATAACGAAAATCAATGTTTTTCTTGTAATTGTAAATATTGTTTTTCGATTTTAAGATATATATATATGTATATATATATTATTTTTCAATCACCGACAGATATATGTCATTTTCACTTAAAAAAAAAAATTTCTGCATTTTTTTTCTCTTTCATATTTGTCAAAAAGTAAATAGTACAATCAATTATTGGTTTGAAAATTTATCCTTAAATAGAGGGATTCATATATCTATCATTCATTCGTTGAAAGAGAGAGATAGAGGTGGAGATGGAGATGGAGATATTAGAATCATCTCATGTAAGTCAATCTTTACCTCGCCAGGTAAAAACTATATGTGTTCTTGGTGGCTCCAGACTAGTAGGTCATATCCAATATGTGGATATGGCAGATCAACTTGTAAGGGAGTTAGGGAAACAAAATATCAATATACTATATGGAGGGACTAATAACAAACTATTAAGGAGTCTTACGATGGCCGCACAATTATGGGGGATAAGAGTGTCAAGTATAATACCTTTTCATCGAATTGGAGACAGTAATCGAATTGGAGTTAGAAATGTCATTAGTCCAACTGGATTGATGCTACAAACACAATCTATCCAGGACTGCCTGATGTACATGATGAGCAATAGTGAAGCTTTTATTGTTCTTCCAGGCGGCTATAACACACTGGAGGAAATATTCAATATAGCGTCATTTGCACAGTGGAATTTTCATACCAAACCCATATGTTTATTAAATATTAATTATTTCTTCGATGGTTTGCTAGCATTTCTAGATCAGGGTGTAGAACATAAATTTATTTCTCGTTCAGCGAGAAATATACTTGTTTCTGCTAATACTGATTCTTTGATCTACTCATCAAGATTCAATCATATGTTCAAAAATCATGGAAGTGAAACCCATCGGTCACAGATCATCGGTGTCAAGCGAAAAAGAGATCCTTTGGATCTTTCATTATGAACCCGAATGTTAGGGGTGACAGAGTTACGGAGTATTTATACTCTCGAGACGCATCCCTCATTTATGGGTTCAATATATATTTTCTTTTCGTATTTCTATATTTTCGAGTGTTTATTGTCATCTTTAATATTCTCAATATGTTCCACTTCAATGCTTTGTACTTCTTACGGAGTAATAATAATATCATATTGGCTTTATTCAAATACAGAAATCTAGTGATTATGCTTCTTCAAGAGCATTTTATTCTCATATTAATACAATCTCATATCATCGATGAGATTACTTCATATAAGCTTTCCATGCGATATATTTTCTTTGATTTATCAACATGGGATCTATTCAGCATTTTACTTTCGTCTATTTATCCAATGGTAACTTCAAGTACCACTTGCTCAATTTTCTCCATTCATATTCGGTATATATGAAGAAGTAATTTTATTCTCATCGTCTACTTCTTCGAGAGTATGATTAGAATATTTGATCAACTACTTCTTCTGGAGTAGGATTCGTTATAACCAATCGTGTAGTATAACCCACCACATTGAAAATATGCACACCAATCGTGTGGTATTACCCACCACATTGGAAATATATCTGAAAATCTAAAGTGAAATTTAAATTTAGAAATTAAATTTCTTCCAATAGGTGGTCGAACCTACCTTATGGGAATTATTGCAATAAATATAAATTTACTGAATTTAAATAGTAAGAATTAAATTGCATAATATTTAACTACTTCTTCAGAGTAGGATTCGCTTAGTAGAAGGTATTACCCATCACTTAGCATATAAAATGCAGAAATATATAAAACCTTCCGCTTTAGTGAATGATTGAACCCATCATCAAGTAGGAGGTATTGCAGTAATTAAATTGCGATAAATAAAGTGCGAGAATTAAATATTGAATCGCTTACGGAGCAGATTTGTTCTTCTAGAACAAATACTCATTACTTACAAAGAGCACACTTATCCTTCTAGAATAAGTATATTATGTAATTGAACTCTTCGAGAGTTACATTAATATTTTGATCTATTAACTCAAATGGACTTGAGTCGTAATTAATGGATTTAGAATTTCTTCATGAATATTCTATCCATTTTTCATCGTCAAAATTAGGTCGTTTTTACCCTAAGGGTAAAATTGTCCATTCAATTCAAAGGTAAAATTGTCAAAAATATTTTATCAATGTTTTACGATTGAAAATTATCTCATTTCTACTTCAATTTATCAATATCAAAATATTCAAGGACTATTTTGTAACGTTTTCAAAAGTTGGTGTACTGATTTGTAAATTTTGAAAGTTTGATAATAACATATTTCAAAACGAGTTATTACCCTATCAATGTTTGTGTCAAATCGAAACTCGTTAAATCGAGTATAATGGAGTCGAAAATTTGATTTTGATAATGTATGCTCCTTATATCTCGATAAAACGAATGTTATAGTTTAATATATTATTATATTATAAAATCATATGATTTACCTTCTTCCCTTTCTCTAATTATTTCAATGGATGAGATTTACTTGTAATTCATTTACGTGATCGGAAAATTCTTTGGACTCTATTCTTCCAATTTTGGGATTTCAGACATCTCCAAGCGGGTTGTGTAGAATGAGGAATTGTGGGAGAAGAATATGAACAAAGGAAATTTTCAATGATGTATTTGCAAGAGAGAGTTATTTAGGATTGATGAGGATGAATTAATTCATTGGTAATAATCCAGTTTACGATCTGAGAAGATCATCTATAAGATCTGTAGAGCATACTTCTTTCATATTACTCAAAGGGTTAGAGACTCGTCTTGATAACGTGTTATAAAAATATAGAAACAATAGAGAGAATTTAGAGAGAATGAATTAAGGAATTACCGAGGAATGAATTTCATTAATAGCTGAGCCTATTTATAGGAAAACTTGAATAAGCGCAATCGTAATTACATAATTTCATCAAGGGTATAATAGTCATTCACATATAATAATTACATCTTTTACCAAATTATTCCTCCACCAAATTATTCCTCATAATTCATAACCACCACATTATTCTCAATTATTCATAACACCTAATAATTATTCTTCAATTATTATTCATAACATATTTTTTATTTTTGCAGAAAAAATCCATAGAGTCATAACAAAAAGGAATTTATTCATTATTTTTTATATTATTGTTTAACAATTCTAATCATTGAGGTCGCCTGGGTTGGTGCAATGGTACCTCCCAACCGGACTACGGGCGTCGCTCCAATTCGATTCTCACCCATGTCCCTTCCCCCCCCCCAAAAAAAAAAAAAAAACCAACAAACAAACAAACAATTCTAATCACAATAAATTACATTCTTCTTTCACACAATTTGACATAATCACTGCGCTACAAAATCACAATCGTCTCCAGGTGGCACCCCGTGTCAAATGCTACCATCTCTGAATATTGGTAACCGGGTTACACGACTATACAATACTAAAACATGCACAACCCACCATGTTACATTTACATCCCATCACAATTACCACAAAAGTCCCACTGTCCTTAAAATGGGCACAACCGCCGCCACAAATTGTGACAATCAAAGAACTACAAAATCACAATCCCCATTTGGCATCACTTGTATTCACAATTTCCCGAAATAGCCACCGCCGCCGCCGCCATGAAAGAGTAACCCCATTTGCAAATCAATCCCAAAGACTGTGACCAAACCACCACAACTCTCGTCCACTCACAAATTGCACAATCACGAACTCAAGGTCGCAAAATTGACTCGCAATGGCACAAACCCACCACAAAGTCATGCAATATCACTCAGAAAGCAAGACAAAAATCATAGCAAATGAGTAATTACATGTGAAAGATATTTGACAATCAAGAACAAGCAGTACTATAAAAAGCCAAAAAGGTTGACATTGCAAAATGAGTTAAAACATAACGTGTGACCTAATTTCTGTTTTAAAAAACGAATTTATTGAACATACTGAAGGCGCTATTAATCTTAAGGTGCGTTTGATTGGTTGAAATTGGCTGGAAATGAAATTACTTTTCATGGGAATATTTCTATTTCATATTTGATGCAAAGATAGAAATAAAATTCATATTTCAAGGTACAATTACTTCAAATTTGTGTTTGTCAATTCCATACGTAATAGATTCCTCTAGGGGAAATTGTAATTTTTAATTTTCAACTTACATGTAATTTGATTTCTTTTCCAAGTTCTTCAATCGAACCATCCTAGACGACAATTTTTGTTTTCATTGCTCGTGCAACACATTCTCAACTTCACAACCTAAAGTGGAAGCATTGTAAATTTAACTACAATGATAGCATGTCTGATAGAATTTAGTGAAGAAAATAATTTTTTAATGTGTGTTTAAAATTTAAGAAAAATGTATTAAAAATTAAAAATTATCAAATCAATATAATGAACGGCTAAAAATAATCAAAATAATATATATAATCCCGATCAAATGAAGGTTTTTTCCTTAATTAGCCAAAAAAATAAGCTACTCGTCTGAGATGTCTGTCATTTCGTCTTCGAGCCAACATGGCTCCAGCTCTTTTCTCGTGGCATCTTCTCCTCCTCCTGTGCCCGCCAATTGGATCCACCGCCAAGGAAAGTGGTATATTAGTTGTGAAATCTCCCTTGACAACAAAAATACAGATAACAAAAACAAAATACCAATGTGAGCAAATTTATGATTGGGCCGAAAGGACCCAGTAGGTGGTTAAACCTCCTCATGAATTGACTATGGAGGGAAGAGGCCGAATTAGTGTGATAAAGAGTTGTACTGTACAACGCAAGGAGAGCCTCGTTCTCATTTCCCTCGTTTGTATCGCCACCTCCCGGGTTTCTCTTCAATTCTATCGCCCATTTCTTCTACTTATATCTAACAATTTCTCCCACATTCTTCGCGAATTTCAGCAATCGCCACCAAAATTCTCCATTTCTATTCATCGTTTTTGCGGCATTTGCTGAATAATCGTATTGGAATCTTCACTCGTCAATGGCATCTTTTAGCGTTCCCTGTCCTAAGATCTCCACTGTGTTGGGTGCTTCAGCTGAGTCGGTGAACCGTGAGCAGCGTCGCTCATGTATTGCGTCGTTTCCTCGATCTGATTCGAGATCGAATCTTGCCCCTTTGTTTCTCACTCAGGTTTAATTCTTCCCATGCCTGTGTTGGCGCCACCACTAGACACGGAAATATAAGTTTTGTTATTTGATATGTTATGATTGTTGCAATAGAACTATGTCTTGTTGTTGTTTTACTTGGCAGCTGAAAGTAAAAGACTCTTACACTTGTATCAATGATGAATTATAAGCGGATGTATATGCTTCTTTGATAATATACATAACGAATCAGTCTGATATTCTTTCCTTGAGTAATATTTTGAAGTATTTCTCGAGGTAATGTGGCTAATAACTGGAAATACAATACACCCGAGGACCGTGGGTGTTTAAGTTTGATGATTGTTTAACTGTTCGATATTTGAACAACTCATGCGTTGAAATGCCTTCTTGCACTTTATCTTGTCCGTTCAGTATCTTTATCACTGTCTGTAGCATGTAAATTACAATTTGCAGCTTATAATTGGAAACTTAAATGTAGATTTTTATTGATGTTATGTTGCTGCAATATGGTTAAAAGCTCTTACATTTTCGACAGGGATTTAGTAGGAGCCAATGTGATGGTTTTAAGCTGCGTGTACAGCTAAATGAGGTAAATGGACTTTGTTACCGTCTCCAGTTTTTTATTCTTCTCCTCCATCTCTTCTCATATCTGTTCTCACTATATATATATATATATTTTTTTAACTTGATGATTTATTTCACCTTATCTGTGCCGCACTCTTTCTCAGAAGGTGGCTGTTGAGCAAGTATCAAATTCTGCATCAGCTCTTGAGAAAGAATTTGAAGAAGAAGTGGAGGATGAAGATGCAGTTCCCGACGCATCACCTCTTTCAGCATTTATGACCCAAGTGGCGGGTCTTGTCAAGTGTGTAAATCGCTTTGCATAAAGCGTCTGATTATTTTCTGATTCAGACTTCACAAATGGCTTTTAATTTACTTTTTTCTGTTTACAGTTTAGTAGATTCAAATGATATTGTGGAGTTGCAGCTTAAGCAAATGGACTGCGAAGTCCTTATAAGAAAAAAGGAGTCATTGCCACAACTGCCAGCTCCAGCTCCTGCCTTTTATTCACAACCTTACCCTCAGCAGGCTATGGCTTTTCCGCAAATGCCTCCTTCAAATGCCCCTGCTCCAGCTTCTCCAGCCCCTTCAACTCCAGCTCCTGTGCCTGCACTCCTTCCGGGAAAACCAAAGTCCTCTGCCCCTCCACTAAAATGTCCTATGCCCGGAACATTTTATCGATCTCCTGCCCCAGGGGCACCACCTTTTGTGAAGGTTAATTCTTACAATACTTACCGTGTGTTTTGCATGAAGGATAGCATGGATGAGTTGTTAAGTTGGATTTGGTGTGCTTTTTCTGTTGCCTTTGAACCTGACACAGGCAAAGATTCGACTTACTGAATGGGTTAAAGGGGTTTTCCAAATCAACTACTGACTTTCGTGGTTAAAATGCTGGTTGATAAAATAAAATATAGTTTTAGAATACTTCAAAATTGAGAAAATATGCAAGTCAAGTATTTAAAAAATAGGAAAAGAGGGCCAACATAATAGTTTAGGTTTGTAATATATGTCTATATTCAATCACATTAGGATTGAAGACATTTAGACATTTAGGTTTGAAATATATGTATATATTCCAAATCAACTACTGACTTTCAGTTAAGCACAGTTAATAGCAAGGTCTAGAACTGAAAAGCAAGAGTTACTATATCATCAATTTCTCAGTCTTGCTATGCTGCAGCAGCAGCAGTAACATTGAAATAATTTAAAAGTATAAATAACCCTTTTTTGTTGTATTCAACATCAAGATTATGCTATTAATTGCTATTGATTCTGATATGAAATGTAATTCTAGGTGGGAGATAAGGTAACAAAAGGGCAGGTATTGTGCATTGTCGAGGCCATGAAACTGATGAATGAGGTTGAGGTAAGCTGCTGAATCTTTGTTTGTGCTGTGTTTATTCTCACATCCTGTTTATATTGTGGACAACAAGTTATGATGTATGAGGAAAGTATTGGATTATAAATTATGATTAGTGAAGCGATTCATTTACAATGAATGTTTGACAATCTGTTCTTATACGCTTTGGCACACAAATGAATAAACAAAAACTTTTAGCTTGAGTTTCTTCACTGATGCTCTAACCCTATTTAATCCTCCTTATGAAACCAGTATTATTCATTACATGTCCTGATTCCATTAAACAACAAGGAAAGTGACCGGAATTTTAGTTGAAGTATTATTTGGGAGCATTAATGTGGATGTCTTTTAGTAGAAGCAAAACAGTTAAAATTCTCTAAGAAACCTCATTTTGCATCTCTTCTGGATATCTGGCATTCACAGCAAATCATAATTGCTTCATTTCCAGCATTTCATGAATGCTGAAATATACACGTCAAATAACTAATTTTTTAGTAGATTTAATCATAAATTCTGATTGTTGTAACCTTTTGCAGGCCGATCGATCCGGCACTGTAGTTGATATACTTGTAGAGGATGGGAAACCCGTCAGCATGGGCCTGGTACCTCTATTCTCTTTTATCTCTTCTGACTTGCGTCACACTCTTTAGGGTTTAAAGATACCGTACTCATTTCTAGTGAAGCTTTCTGATGCTGAATATTATTGACCAGAAGATTTAAACAAGTATATGTCAAATAGCTTAAGCTTTTTGATAGCTCAATATCCTGAAACTACTCATATTCCTGTGAACTGTTTGTTACCTTGTATACGTATTATCTCTTACAGTGACTAATTGCTTTGTCCGTAACTTTTTGATCCTCCTTGCAGCCTCTATTTATCATCGAGCCGTGAAAGGAAAAATGTTAATCGTCCTATGTAGTTTGGCGTTCGATCAAGGCATATGAAGTATCATTCATCTTTCTTTCTCTTGTTCATTTTATATCTTTCTTTCTGTTAGTACCATTTTGTGACACAAGAGTCCTATTGTATTTCTTCTACTTTAGCCAAGCTATATGGTGTTTATGAATCTCAGAACTATAGAATTTGCTCAGCGTGTTGTTGGTACTTAGCGGCTTAATTATCGTGTGCTATATGTCTCTTATTAGTAACTTGTTGCTTCTTCTAATAATGATTTCACTTCGCACATTTGATCCAGAAAATTATCTGTTAAAAAATATTAGGGTGAGCTTTGTTTGTGTTTTAGTTTTCTGTTTTGAGCGCTTATTGCATTTGGTTTGATATTGTGGAAAAATTGTTTTTGAGAATGGAAAACTGGAGAATGTGTTTGGTTTGGGTTTTATTTTTAAAAACATTTTCTCGAAATGAAGAACTGAAAACAGAATACAGTCCAAAATGGCAAAAGAACGCACTCCTGGTAGTCTAAAGAACAACTGCCATAAATTCACCTACACTACCTTGACTTGTACCTCCTCTTTCTTCTTTATTTATCACATCATGAAATCCGAGGAAGAACTAGAACAAGGCAACTAACACTTAATGATCAACTTCACTTCTTCAGAAGATCAATGAATGCTTCAAAATTCTGAAAAGAAGATCCCAAATCACCAACACTCTTGAAAGCCAATTCCTTCCATTTGAAAGCATTCCCTTTAATACCATCATCAGCAAACAACGCTTCTATTTTGGCCTTAATTTCATCCCTTGATCTGAGTCCATTCCCATCAAGCTTCACTCTCAACCCAATCTTCCACTTGTCGCAAATGTAACTCTGGTCATGAAAATGGTCCACAAAGTAAGGCCAGCACAAGAAGGGTACCCCCATGCTCAACCCCTCCATAGTCGAGTTCCATCCGCAATGACTCAAAAAACATCCCACAGAAGAATGTGCCAGTACTTTTTCCTGAGGTGCCCATTCGACGATTTTTCCTTGTTGGCCCACTCTTTCAAGGAACCCATTTGGGTACTCGGGATTTGACCCATTAGCAAGATTGGACCTAACAACCCATAGAAAGGGTCGGCCCGAAAGTTCAAGGCCCAATGCGAGTTCGTTGAACTGATCTTGAGATAAAAAAGTTGTGCTCCCGAAAGAAACATAGATCACTGAGCTGACTGGTTGGTCATCTAGCCAACTTAAACAAGTTGTGTCCTTCACCCAAAAGCTCCCATCATTAGAACTGCCAAGCAATGGCCCAATAGAGTACAAGTTGGGAATCAAATTACAAGCTGATGGTTCAAGTTCATAGAATGTGTTACAGATGAACCACTTTGCATGATTTGCTGATTGTTGGGAGGTCATAAAAAATTCAAATAACAGCTTTTGAGTGGTTAGGTCACCTGGGATGCTCCACATCAGTTCATTTTTTCTCCAACAAGGTATATCATCAGACAAGTTAATCACTTCACTTTGCATCATTGTTCCTGAGAATGAAAACTTAATTATGTTGGATTTTATTTGATATGTTGGGTAGGCTACATGTTTAAACAGAGTTACTATTACATCATTAGTTATCTGATTTCATAGAGTTGAATAAATAAATGTGTTTGCTTGGGTTCTTGAAACACGTGAAATCCGTATGAGATTTTAATGTGGGATTAAAGATGGAGAAAAGTTAATTATACCAAATGGTGAATGTAGCATGCGTTCTAGAGTTGTCACACTGGTAACATAGATATTTGGTTAAAAATAGTTTTGGAAAAAGTCAGGAGCAAAAGAGTAGAAAAGATTGGGAGTGATAATACTTTAATGAAAGAAGTAATTTTTTGGGATAATATGCAAGTTAAAAAGGGTAAGAAACTTGCGGAGGAACTTGGAAAACAAGAATTTTTTATCATTACTGTTACAAGTAAATCGTGATTTACTACTTGATTGATAATAAAATGGTGTATAACACAATCCTTATGCAATGACGTTACACTAATGATAACATGACTCCACAAGATTATGACATAGTGCGTACTTAGCCATCAGTTAAGTGGTAAGTCAGGATGTATTTGTAGCATTACTCTTTTTTTACTGTGAAAATGAGTGTAGAAGGAATTAATTTATTATTAAAACAAAGGAAAAATAATAATAATAAAAAAGCTAAAAAATTTTGACTTTACCATTCATATCAAGATTCCCAGATTGAATAAGCCTTGGAATGTGAAGTATGAAGGCCATCTGTGCAGCTGAACCTGGTATAAAACCTACTGGTTGAGCTCCCATCTTTATGGCAACTTCAAGAATCCATCCAATTGCAATATCAGCTATCACACAACTAATCTTTCCATCACACCCAATTCTCTCAATCAACTTTGTCAAATTTTGCGGCAACGTTCTTCGGAGACTTTCGACGACAATAAGACTGTTGTTTCGATCATCTTCAGCCGATAGGCCATCGGGAACCGATGTTAGTTCTACGTTTGTTTGCTCATCAGACATGGCAGCTACTATTTTTGAGTGTGCGTATTCTGTGTTAACAAATGTAACCTTAATTCCATGTTTGGCTATTTGTTGGGACAATTTCATTAGATGCATAACATGTCCTTGAACTGGAAAGGGGACAGCCAGTACATGTTCTTTGCTGCTGTTGAGTTTCATCGACACTTGCTTTGTCAATGGAAGAGCCATTTTGAGGCGCTCTCTCTCTCTCTCTCTCTCTCTCTCTCGGCGTGCTAGTTTATTACTCTCTCCCTCCCACAAAGATAAACTTATTTTTCTTTTTCATCGATCTTAAAATATATGACACTTTCTATTTATATCTATTTATTTTTTTCATTTTTCATATTATATCCTTATTTAATGGGCATTATTATTAGTAAAAATATATTATTATTATTATTATATTTTAATATAGGGATATATATGAAAAAATATAGCTAAAATTTACTTTTCCAATAATCTTAATTACTCATTCCGTTCTAATTGTATAGGCTTGTTGACTCCTTCACAAAGATTAAGAAAAGTTATTGGAAATGTAAATTTTATAATTAATTTCCTAATTTATCCCCATTTAATGAATAATATTAAATAATAATGGTTATAACTAGGCAAATTAAATAAGGTTATTTTGATAAATGAATAAAAAAATATTTTCTAATATAGAAATAAGACTATATATTTAGGACATCTAAAAAAAAACTTATATTTATGAGACGGAGAGAGTACGATTTCTTAATTTTTGTAAAAATCAAATCAAGTTTATTTTTATGCGACGGGGGATTACTTTTTTTCTTTGTTTAATTTATTATATCTATTTAGAAAGATGGGATCTTGGTAGGAAATTAAGAAGTGCAATTATTGCTTTGTTTATGACCATAGACCTACATTAAAAAAATAATAATAATAATAATATAATAATAATAACCATAGACCTAGTGTCATGCATCTACGCTGAAAAACATAAAAGAAAGAAGAATTTTTATATTTTTTAAATGAAAAAAATAAAAATCACTGTATAGGTCAATCAGATCAATAGAGACTAAGGGTGTGTTTGATTGAAAGATGTAAAATATTTGCGTGTAAAATATTTACATGTAAAACATTTACGTGCCTACCCCCTAAGAAAACATTTACATGCAATTGGCCAAAAATCCGCTTTAAATGATTGTACCTTGCAAAATCAATTACATTTACAACGTGCAATCAAACGGTGAAGATGTAAAACGAATTGCACGATTTGACATTTACGTGTTATTGAATTGCCAATCAAACACACCCTAATTACATCTTCATGATTATCTGGTCCCAAAAAACAATGGGGGTCAGAAACTAAATAACAAATGGAGTGGAAGATTGAGAACCATTGACTTAATTTACCCTATATAATTTAATTAGGATTTTATTTGTAGTTAAGATTAGAAGTTTTGGTTTTCCTAAACAAAATTTGACTTGCTCATTATGAGGATGTTGTTTTTCGAGTATTGAATAAAAATATAGAAGAGTTGTTCAATTATTCACCTAAATCATAATCCTGCATTGATTATTTTTCCGTGCTTCCACCGGCATAAAATTTCTTCATTAATGTACTTTTTTATTTTTCAATGAAAATATTTCATAATACTTGCGTTACTTGGAGGTCAATTCAAATTTACTGTATTATTAAGAGCTTGTTCTTTCCATCATTTTATAACAAAAAAATTTTCTCTCTCCTCTTTTCGATCACACACACATTCTCCAATACAACAAATAACTCACCAATCAGACAAGCTCTTAAAATCATCAATTTGTAATACCCAAGGAGAACTACTCCTGCAATATATATATTAGTGTTATGAATAATAATTGAAGAATAATTATTAGGTGTTATGAATAATTGAGAATAATGTGGTGGTTATGAATTATGAGGAATAATTTGGTGGAGGAATAATTTGGTAAAAGATGTAATTATTATATGTGAATGACTATTATACCCTTGATGAAATTATGTAATTACGATTGTGCTATTCGAAGTTTTCCTATAAATAGGGCTTCAGTTATTAATGAAATTCATTCCTGAGAATTCCTTAGAATTCATTCTCTCTAAATTCTCTCTATTGTTTCTATACTTTTATAACACGTTATCGGACGAGTCTCTAACCCTTTGAGTAATATGAAAGAAGTATGCTCTGATTGCATCTTATAGATGATCTTACAGATCGAAGCTGGATTATTACAAGAAAATTATGGCCAATATTTCTTTGACGCTCCATGATTATAAACACGATTAAGACTATGCTTAACGCCCGTTTCCTTCTTCCTTCCACTACCCTAATCACCACTTCTTGATAATTCCCTCAACCACAAATTAATCTACCTAATTCTGACGGACAAGCGGTGGTAGCAATTTGGAGAGCATACATGAGGAGGAAATTAACCCTTTGGCTATCGTGCTCGATAATAATCCTCCCATTGATCCGCCACGCCCCGCCCAACCCGCCATGGTAATCAAATGGAAGTGTCGGTGCAGAGTGTGAAGAAAGGAAGAGAATCGAGAAAAGGACGAAGGTATATATATTCCATTATAATATAATAATTATATATTATTTTATAATATAATAATATATTAAACTATAACATTCGCTTTTATCGAGATATAAGGAGCATACATTATCAAAATCAAATTTTCTCGACTCCATTATACTCGATTTAACGAGCTTCGATTTGACACCAACATTGATAGGGTAATAACTCGTTTTGAAATATGTTATTATCAAACTTTCAAAATTTACAAATCAAGATACACCAACTTTTGAAATGTTACAAAAATAGTCTTTAAACATTTTTATATTTACAAATTGAAGTAGAAAGGAGATAATTTTCCAATCGAGATAATTTTCCAATCGTAAAACATTGATAAAATATTTTTGACAATTTTACTCTATGATTGGAATGGACAATTTTACCTTTAGGGTAAAACCGACCTAATTTTGACGACAAGTGAAAAATGGATAGAATATTCATGAAGAAATTCTAAATCCATTGATTATATAAAATGGCTTGAAGTCCATTTGAGTTAAAAGATCGAATATTATTTTAACTCGAAGAGTTCAATTACATAATGTACTTATTCTAGAAGGATAAGTGTGCTCTTGTAGAAGTAATGAGTATTTGTTCTAGAAGAACAAATTTGCTCCTGAGAAACAGAGTTCAATATTTAATTCTCGCACTTTATTTATCGCAATTTAATTCTTGCAATACCTCCTACTTGATGATGGGTTCAACCGTCACTAAAGCGGAAGGTTTTATATATTTCGCACTTTATATGCTAAGTGATGGGTAATACCTTCTACTAAGCAGATCCTACTCCTGAAGAAGTAGTTAAATATTATGCAATTTAATTCTTACTATTTAAATTCCGTAAATTTATATTTATTGCAATAATTCCCATAAGGTAGGTTCGACCACCTATTGGAAGAAATTTAATTTACGCAATTTAAATTTACACACTTTAGATTTCGCATATATTTCCAATGTGGTGGGTAATACCACACGATTGGTGTGCATATTTTCAATGTGGTGGGTTATACTACACGATTGGTTATAACGAATCCTACTCCAGAAGAAGTAGTTGATCAAATATTCTAATCATACTCTCGAAGAAGTAGGCGATGAGAATAAAATTACTTCTTCATATATAGAATATGAATGGAGAAAATTGAGCAAGTGGTACTCGAAGTTACCATTGGATAAATGACGAAAGTAAAATCTTTGAATAGATCCCATGTTGATAAATCAAAGAAAATATATCGCATGGAAAGCTTATATGAAGTAATCTCATCGATGATATGAGATTGTATTAATATGAGAATAAAATGCTCTTGAAGAAGCAAAATCACTAGATATCTGTATTTGAATAAAGCCAATATGATATTATTATTATTACTCCAGAAGAAGTACAAAACAGTCGAAGTGGAACACATTGAGAATATCAAAAGATGACAATAAACACTCGAAAATATAGAAATACTAAAAGAAAATATATATTGAATCCATAAATGAGAGATGCGTCCTCCGAGAGTATAAATACTCGTAACTCGCCACCATCAACATTAGGATTCATAATGAAATATTTAAAGGATCCAATTTCTTTTTCGCTTGACACGATGGTCCGTGGACCAAACGGACTTGGCTTCCACAGCATTCTTGAACATATGCATGAAATTTGATGAGTAGTTCATCAACGATTTCAGCGAGAAATAAGTATTTTTCTCATTGTATGAGAGATAAACTTATTATTTACACTCGATCTAGAAACGCTAGTAAGCCATCAAAGAAATTATTAATATTCAACAAACCTATTGGTTTGACATGAAAGTTCCATTGTGCCAACGAGGCTATATTGAATATTTCCTCCGGTGTGTTGTAGCCGCCTTTGGAAGGACAATGAAGCATCACTATTATTCATCATATACATCATGCGATTGTGGATGGATTGCGCTTGTAGCCCCAACCTGCTTTGGACCCATGGTAGAACTTGCTCCAATTCGAGTATTAGATCCAACTAGATGGAAAGGTATTACGCTCGAAACTCTTATTCCCCATGATTGTGCGGCCATTATAAGTCTAGCTAAAAGTTTGTTGTTGGTTCCTCCGTATAGTATATTGATTTCTTGTCTCCCTAACTCTTTTACAAATCGGTTTGCCATATCCACATATTGGATATGGCCTACAGTTAGATCCACCAAGAATACATACGGTTTTTAATATGGCGAGGTAAAGCGACTTGTATGAGATGATTCTAAAATCTCCATATCCATCTCTACTCCTATCTCTCTTTTTGCACTATACTTTTAATGTATGAACATGAGAGATATATGAATCCCTCTATTTAAAGAAAAATTTTCAAACCAATAATTGAGTGCACTATTTACTTTTTGACAAATATGAAAGAGAAAAAAAAAATGCAGAAATTTTTTTTTAAGTGAAAATGACATATATCTATCGGTGATTGAAAAATAATATATATATACATATATATATATCTTAAAATCGAAAAACAATATTTACAATTACAAGAAAAACATTGATCTTCGTTATTACACCGAGCTTCCTTATATTAATATGAGAAAATTATTATACTAAAATTTTCTACTAAATTTACAAACAGGATCTTCTAAAGTAAGTTTTTCAAGATCAGAATGCGCTTGTTGATCTTTGAATTTGGCCCATAAGGCCATTAGCTCACCTTATGCGTGTCCACTAGGATGTGTCTCAAGAGCCTCATTGAATATCATCCAAAGGCTCCTTACTCAATCCATCCTTAATGAATGCTATTTTATCTTCTGATTTCTCGGACAAGTACCCACATGATTTACATCGAGTGTCACATGTCCATCGAGCACACTTGTAGCATCCTCCTAATCTTTTGCTCTCCGCTTCTTTGAAAAACTACTTTTTACCCATACTGACATGTATTTAGAGGGAATTGAAACCTCACCAGATAATCGAACCTTCGCTTCAATCAAGCATCGGATATCTTGTGGGATACCCTTATTCATTAGCATCCTCAATCTTTTCCAAATTTACCTCGATAAATCCTTTTTAGGATTTTGATCTCAGTAGTGATGGATAGTATTTTCGAAGATTTGAGAGCATATGATCCATTATAATGTATAGACCCTTGTTAGGATGAATTTTGCAATAATTTTGATGATTTATTTATAGAATAATACGACGCGTATGAAATAAGACTCGATTTTAAATAAATAATATGAAGCGTAAGAGCTACGATTTGAATTAAATAATAGTCGGATGTGATGCGTATGAAATTTGTAGCTCAGTGTTTGAACAAAGAGTAGACAATAATGCCACCAAAAGATGATGGAATATGTCGGTGAATTGTTTCTATGATATCATGTTGAGCACTATACGATACTAGTGAAATCGATATAAGAATTTCTCAACTAGAAGTTCAATAATACTCGTTTGCAAAGCCGGATTGACCATCCCGTTTTAAATAATTATTGAAATCAATATTTCAAGTGAAGAATTAAAGGAATTCTTCAATGATTGTTCTCGATAAATGATGAAATCATTACTAGCCAATATTGGGAATAAATCCCAAATATATCCGGAATAAAGGATGAGAAGTATGGGCCCACTCATCCTCCATGTGACTACTAGATATTATGATATGGATCCACTAGATAGTCACATGTGTATATGATTCGTAATTTGAAATTTATTTAAATATTTGCTCACTAGATGAGCATGATTTTCGATTTAATAATAAAGCTAGTAAATGTATATCCCAATACTTGAATAAATCCTCAAGGATTTGAGTATGCAGATACTGAAGTGGGATATTATATGGCAAATTATTTAAAGTCCTCAAATAAATTGCCGATATCGAGAATAGAATGCAAACGGTCTAAATTCCCATATTAAAATTTGAATGATGAGAACATATATGATTAAAATCATACCAACTGTATGAGTTTTGGTGTTCTAAATTTTCTCAAAGATGAGGGGAGTATTAAAGGTTGAAAATAAATGCATCATGTTATATCCTCGAAATTGAAATCTGAACTTGAAGTTCAAAGATGCATGAAAGGCTATGAACAATCACATATATCGCCTACGATGCTTTGATAAGTTAAGCGCTTGAAGCGTTGATATTTCCCCAAACATATATATCAAAGCAAATTATAAAAGATGGTCTTAATAACGCAGGCATATGCTCTTGAAGAGTATATAGACATAACTATATTGTGTAATCCTACAAGAGGATTGATAATGAGATATCTCGATAAGTTATGTCGATATGGGGAAAGAAATGAAATTGAAATTGAAATTGAAAAGTGTCGACACGATATGAAAATGTAGCACTACATATGATCAATGATAATGAAAATATTGAGATATATTGAAGATGATAAATGGTGAATGTGAAATCCTTAACTTATGAGATGATGAGATGATGATGACTATTGCTCAAGTTTAAAGATAAGCATGGTGGTCATTATATGTTGCATGCTCATGAAAGTTAAATTACCGATCGTGTGTGTAGTAGAAAAGGAAATTAAAGGATCAGGATAAGCTAAACCGTGTTTATGAGTACCCTAAAGGGTGAGCTAAGCCCTGGGAATGAAATAACCTATTAAGTGAGTATTAAATTTTAAATGATATATTTTAAGTGTTAGTTAGTTATGAAGGTTTACTTATATGTTTACATGTTTTTACTATGAATTTATATGCTTTAAATTGTGTGTTTGGAGACATGTGTTCATGGTGAATGTTTTGTAGTTGTGTAAGAAAATTGATGCACTCTAAATGAACAGTAAGAGTATAAAACCAATGTATATGATACTCATACAAATGTATGAAAGATTTTGAAATGCTTGCAAGATACTTGTATAAAATACAGCGTTGCACTCTTTTTCCCTCGTGAGGTTTTATCCCATTGGGTTTTCCTAGCAAGGTTTTTAATGAGGCAACTTTAAAGCGTATTCACATGAATAATGTACTCTTTTTCCTTCATTAGGGTTTTTCCCTTTGGGTTTTTCCTAATAAGGTTTTAACGAGGCGATATTCGTGGTATATTGAGAACGATAGGAGAAATTGATACAGTGTATCTATTGGATCAAGTTATAATGGAGCAAATGCTTTAGATCCAAACGATGATGATATTGAAATCATTTACTGTAAGTAAAGATATCAGTTCTCACGATATGAAATCAAACGGAGCGTTTGTACTCTTTTCCTTCGACGTTTTTTCCCACTGGGTTTTCTTGACAAGATTTTAACGAGCGCAGACGCTAATACTCATACGCCGCGTGATAGACATCAGGGGAGCAATGTTTGATGAAGCAAGATATAACCACTCCAAGCTATCCTGCAATCGGTTTGGAAGTTTTTTCCCATTGGGTTTTTCTCTAAGCAGGTCAGGAAGACATTTGTATTAATAATAATTCAAGGGGAGTGTTATGAATAATAATTGAAGAATAATTATTAGGTGTTATGAATAATTGAGAATAATGTGGTGGTTATGAATTATGAGGAATAATTTGGTGGAGGAATAATTTGGTGGAGGAATAATTTGGTAAAAGATGTAATTATTATATGTGAATGACTATTATACCCTTGATGAAATTATGTAATTACGATTGTGCCATTCGAAGTTTTCCTATAAATAGGGCTTCAGTTATTAATGAAATTCATTCCTGAGAATTCCTTAGAATTCATTCTCTCTAAATTCTCTCTATTGTTTCTATACTTTTATAACAATTAGATATCTATCGTTATCATTCCGATATATTTGTAGATTTTTTGAAAGAGACTTTCTTTAATTTTCACTGTTGCATTCAATTATTTCGGAAGATTGATCAATTTGAAAGTGACCGTGTCCACCACTCAGATGAACAATGTCCTCAATATGGCTGACCATTTCTGTGGGTGACAACTGTATATACATGAGATGCCAATGAGTCACATGGCCTTATTTTCTTTTTTTTTTCTTTTGTTTTTTTAAATAATAAACAGTACCAAACAGTGCACATAATTTATAAACTCTGAAGCCATGCACAAACAAACAAAGTGACCTTGGTAAGTATACTAGCCCCTTCAAAGAAGGCTTCATCTTCAGCAACATAATAACAGTGGTGTCTCATCAGGAATGTTCAAACACTTGTAAGGCCAGACATTCAGCGTCAGGCAAGATTTGAAATCAGTTTGGATCTGGGTCGTTCTGACGAGGCCGACGGATCTAATTTTGAAAATTTTTTGTACCGTTGAGTGCGTGGTCAAACTTTTTGGCCAAATTTTAAGCTAAAATTTGGCCAAAAAGTTTGACCGGTCCCACGGCATTCAACGGTATCGCAAAAATTTTGAAAAAATTACCGGAGCTCCGTCTCGTCGTAATGAATCTAGATTCGGTCCCGGATTTCAAATCGGAGGTCGTTTGGACCCTCAAAATGCCCCGGGAGTTCTTTAATTATAAAACTCTCGGGAGCACTTGATCATTTTTGGGTGTCTCATGGTGTCCCTATATTCGGGTAAATTTAATGAATCGTCACCAAATTTTTAAGATGTCACTAATTACTTACCGAGCTTTAAAATATAATTGAATACTCACTGAATTTTACTTAATGTCAACTAATAATCACTCTTTAACTCAATATTTAAATATATTTAAGAATTATATGTATATGACTAATAACATTCTTCGTAGAGACAATTAGACTAATTGTTGATAAAATAAATTCATTTACTAGAACTTAAATCAGAGAAAAACTAAATAAACTATCAGAAATGCCACTGTCTGAAACAATACTTGTGTCGGACTTTTTATTGTTTATATAGCTTTTCGTCCTATTTAAGTGAGTTTTTTTATACTAGCGGTTGATCTAGTTGGTCACATATATAATATCATCATTCAAATTGGTGGAATATACTAATAGAATAAATATTAAGTTAACGAGTGATCGATAAATGATGTTAAGTAAAGTTGACTGAGTATTTAGTTACATTTCAGAATTCAGTGATTAATTGATTACATTTTAAAATTTCAATGACCATTCATTAAATTTACCCCCTATATTCCCATAAGGTACATAACAACACGTTCCATAGGACAAAAATAAAAATTTGGAGATGCTGCCAACTGTGACAGTTTTTTTTTAAAGAAATTATACAAAATACTTGAAAAAGTAAACAATTAAAAAAAAAAATACTTACTAGATCTCAATTAATTATTTTGCAAGCTAAAAACCTTGATTCCAATTCTCACTCCTCTCTCCTCTCACTCTCTCGTTGCTGCTGTCACCGCCGCTCTAGCCTTCGTCGTCGTTGCACCATCTCAGCAACTTGCTAGTGGTCATGTGACCGCCAAAATGGTGTTCCCTCTCTATCCACAGACGAACCAGAGGGTGGGCAGGGGTGTGACGGCAGCGCAATCTAGTTTTGCCCTGATTTACTTACCCTATTTGCTTTAATTTTACCTTAATTAATTATTTTGATTGTTAAGTTATTAATTCAATTGTCAAATTGTTAATTGAATTAACAAGTACATTATTGACACAATATTTTTGAAACAATTTACAATAGTAAGTAAATGTGAGAATAATTATATTTTTTGGCACCTATAGAAAGTGGGCTCTTTTTATTATTATTATTATTATTATTATTATTGCGGTAATGATCTCCTCCCCACAGTGGGGAGGGTATCATGCCCACAAATACACATGACTCCCCGTGATTGGTGGGGGAGCCGGTGGTGGAACCTACACACATGGCCTCCCACCAATCAGGGGAGGCACTGGTTTCGTTACTTCCTAAAAGTTTGAACACTGCCTAAGGGGAATTAAATCAAAGTCTTAAGTAACAAGTATGTTTTTGACATGTTTAGGAACAATATTCTATGGCACTGTGACAGTAGTAAGCACACCACGATCCAGTTTGCAATTGATCTCATCCGAGTTAGCATTTTCCGGCAGCCGGCTTTTAGCCTGAGAATCCCCCAGTCGCCGGTCTCGGGCAAGCAACTTACCATCTCCCTCACCAAGCTTTTCAACGGGAAGTTATTCGCACTTATCCGCAGTATCTTGTCATCTTCCAACTGCACACCTTCACATCTTCTTTCCTCATTCATGTTCCTGCCATAAAATTAGTACCTTTAATTAGCAACTGTTAGAAAATTTAAAAAATCAGAATTATTAATTATTCTCTAAAAAAGAAAGATCAATGCAGTAGATGTGGGCTTTAATTTATCGGTCACTCTCTGGGCGAGAACGAAAAATGGGATCATCGATCCAGGTGGCTTTGGATTGTTGTATCGACGTGATCGGTTAGGCTGAAATGCAGAATATCCGGATCCGGAGAGAAGGTCCCAAAGCTTCTTCGGATCGTAGTTCCTCATCTGCCCATGGGACCGAACTCGATTGGTGAAGCCATTGTTAATTGAAGAATCTTGAACAGCTTTCTGCTCTCTGTTTAGATCTCTGGGGTTTTTTAAGGGGATTTAGAAGCAATGAAGATGATTGAATTGATGTAGCTTTGCATGTTGAGTATGTGTTAGCCATGCATGGCTATTTCTGTTTGAAGCCACGTTTAATGCCTAGGAGTCGTAGGGACAACTTTCGCCAATCTTGCTTGATATCCACGCAAAAGTCAAACCACACACAGTCACACTCTAATAGAGTGTGGGCTCCCCCAATTTCAAGGGGTAGTATGGTAAATTCACAACACACTCTATTAACGTGTTGATGTGTGTGGTTTGACTGCCATTTGTGTGGAATTTTAGCATAATTCTTGGCTTGGTTTTTTCAATCACTAGGTTTTCTAGGTAATAATGGCGATAGGAAAATAGTTAGTATAATAATGATACATAGGTTAAGTTTGGAAGTATGTTATTCTTCTCATTTTAATTTATTATTATTATTTTTTGAATTTGAATTTATCCAAACTGATCATATTGATATATTTCGTGAAATATATATATATATATATATATATACTTATACTATACAAATCTCTACTCCCAAATACTCGATTCACTCATTTTCTCTCTACTATTGCACATAAAGATATAAATGCAAATGGACATTGAATTGGGCTTTACCATATAAGATAAAATGTTTCTTCAAAAAAAAAAAAAGATAAAATGTAAATATAAATTATTTTAATTAGATAAAATAATTAAAAACAACAATTAAATGACACATCAATTTGACTCCTGAGTTTAGGTATTTTTATATGTAGTTGGCTATCATTTCATTTTATAAATAAAAGAATTAAACATTAAGTTATATTTAATATTTAATTGATCAAGTTTTTGGGTAGTATGACTCGAACTTTTGCATTATGATTGCATCCAAAATACACATAAAATGTGACTACACACAATTATTACTACAAATCACCAATCTTTGCAATACAAAAGTAGAGACCACATGTTAACTAATAAACTATAGCTCACTAACTCTCATCTAACTCGAACAACTGCACTTACACCGCAATAGACACTTTTTACAATCGGCTAGCCTTGGAAAATCGAGATTGCAATCGCATTTCTTGATGCACTTGGGACGCGAGGTTCCACCCCACAAACACCGAGCCATGCATTGCATGATAGGAACACATCCCGGACAACCCGATTTCATTTGATTTGTGATACATTTACTGCACTCACTTCCATCTGAAGCGCATGCCACTGAAGGCAAAGCCATCTCCCATACTATAAAAAGTAGTACGCATAGTACCGTAGCTAGCAATTTTTTCTCTCCCATTTCTATCACACTCAAGATACAAGTTTAAGTTTTTGCTTGCTTAGATTTATATTGTATTCAATGTATGTATGGCATTTGTAATTTAAGTCATTGCAGAGAGGGCATTTAATTTTGTTACAGTATTGAAAATGGGAGTTCTTGGATTGCTCAATATTAATAAATATCGCATCGTTTTCCCCTACGGGCTTGCCATATTCTTAATCCTTGTACTATACCGTCAACGGTCAATGGTCAAATTTATTTTTCTGCTTTTAGCAGCTTGACCTTTTCATAAAATTTTAATCAAATTTCACATGTGTCGCTTTCATATATTGGCCTCAATTTTAGGGGTAATCTATAATATAGAAAAAGAATTGAACAAAAAATATTTTTTAATAATTTATTTTATAGTTTTCCCGCTCAAACTGTTGTAGCCAATCAAAATCTTTATATATTTATATATATATATAAGGAGCCTTTTTTCCCTCCTAAGCACATTCTTAATTTTTTTCGTCTATTAAATTTGCCTAATATAAACTTCTATCTATATATAGAATAATTTATATATATAGAAAATGAGGCTCTTTTCTTATTATAATAATAATAATTTATCTATATTTTATCTTATGATATTTTTTATTTGTGATTCTATTTTTCTCGACTTGATGAGAGCTTTAAAACAAGTATACTATCAATATATAAACTTTTACTTTTAAAAAAATTAAAATTTAACGCAAATATATAAATTAATGTTCAACTTAAATATAAATTAATATTAATAAAGATTAATGACTACTGATGTAACAAGATTAAAAAATTTTGGTAATTTGTTACGACACTTAATTGATGTTCGTGTGTAAAATTCAAATATAATGAGATGTCTCATTATATTTGCACTTTAATATCCAAACTTCAATAACAAATAACAAATTTAATTTTTTACTTCATTAGCTTCTGTTATTATCAGTTGTAATTTAGTTTACGTGGACAAATATTATATATTTTTCTTTCAAATATTACAAATTGCAAGTTTTTTTAAAATTTTTGCTTTCGAATCTTCAATTTAAAGGTTTATGTGTTGAACAATATAAGGGTGTTCCAAGAATCGGAATGAATTTTTACCTAATCATTTTTTCATAACTTTCGTAATTAAAAAAATAAAATTATTTAAAATTAATAGTTTTCACTAGGATTTAATTTTTATGCTATACAAAATTACCATTAATTAAATTTTTACAAAAAAATTCAAATAAAGGTATAACATTAAAATCAAAAAATAAGATTAGATCCATTACTTAATTAATTATTTTTGTAAATAATTAGCTAACAAACAAAAATTAATTAAAATTAATAATCCCACTAAGATTCAATTTTTTTGACAATACAAAATTACGATTCATTAAAGTTTTACACAAAAATTAAAAATTAAAAAAACTTACCAACAGCTAGCCAGAGTTTGAGACAAAACCCCACCACTATGATCTTCAATTTGTACTAAAAAATTTAAAAAGTAAGTTCAACCCAATAATTAATTTTGGAAATAATCAATCATTTTTATAAATAATTAGCTAAAGAATAAAAGTGAATTAAAATTAGCAACATCTATAAAATTTAATATTTTGTGTGATAAAAATTTACAATCCATTAAATTATTACATAAAAATTAAAACAAATGTGTAACATGAAAATTTAAAACTTCGCTTAGAACCTTTTATTAATTTTACATTGAATTTATTATTTTAAAAAAATAATTTGCTAATAAATGAAAATTAATTAAAATTAGTGATTTCACTCAGATTTAATTTTGGTTGGATAAAAAATTACAATTCATTTAATTCTTACATAACAATTAATATAGAAATATAACATCAATTTTTAAAATTAATCACTCAATTGTAACATTAATTGATTTTTTTATTTAATTGAATAGATTTTTAATTCCAAGATATCTTTGCAATTATAAGATATTTTTTTAATCAGATTCATATAATTCATAAAACTAAGGCTATCAAGAGAATTATTTTGGCAATAAATATTTTTTTAGAAATAATTAACTTAAATACAAAAACAAACTATAATTATTTAAACTATTATTAATTAAACTAATAAATTCTATTGCCAATATTTAGCTAGACATGAGTTTAGTAGACAAAGATCAATCAAAATTAATTACATTTAATTACATTGTTAAAAGGGAAAATATGATTAATTTTAAAAACAAAAAAAATCATTAAATTACTGCGGGTTATCCTAAAAATGAAAACAAATCTTTTAAATTATAATATATCTTTTAAATTGTAAGATTTCTTCAAAATTAAATTCATACACTTCTTAAAAGTGATAATATTAAAATGGTTAATTTAAAATTAATTAATTATTTTCATAAATAATTGGCTACAAATAATAATTAATTAAAAATAATTATATTACAATTAATTAAAATTAATAATACTGTTACGATTTAATTGAACTTGGTGTCAATGGGCAAAAATTGACATGGTTTTCATTGGAAAAAAATTAATAAAAATTAATTATATTGCTAAAACAGAAAAATAGCGTTAATTCAAAAATAAATAATAATTAAAATTAATTAGATTGTTATCTTGCATTTTCTTAATTTTCTAAAAAATGATAGACATTTTTGACATACAAAGATATCTTTTTAATTGTAAAATATCTTTAAAATTAGATTCATACTATTCTTGAAACTACGGACAAAAAACTGATTATTTATAAATAATAAATTATTTTTATAAATAGTCAGCTAAAACAAGAATTAATTATATTACAATTAATTATACTTTTTAGATTTGATTAGATGTATTTTCATTGGACAAAAATTGAGATAGTTTTATTAGAAGAAAATTATCAAAATTAATTAAATTACAAAAAGGGGTTAATTATTTCAAGAAATGAAATATAACTAAAATTAATTAGATTGCTACGGAGAAGAAAAATGTGCATACGAAATTAATTTATCTTTTTACGTATTTAAAATAAAGTTAAGTTAACACCTATAAGATTTTTTATTATTAGAATTGGGGTGTTATATCTTATTATAAAGTAAGTCGATCGATATTAAAATGATTATTACATAAATAATTAATTATTTTCATAAATAATTAGCTAAAAATGAAAATTACTTAAAAATAATTCTATTACAATTAATTAAAATTAATAGTACTGTTACAATTTAATTAGACTTGGTTTCAATGGGAAAAAATTGACGTAGTTTCATCTGATGAAAATTAATAAAAATTAATTATATTGCTAAAATAAAAACATAGCGTTAATGAAAAAATAAATAATAATTAAAATTAGTTAGATTTCCATGGTTGACTTGATTTTTCCTAAAAAATGAAAAACATCTTTTTACATGGAATATATCTTTTGAATTATAAAATATTTTTAAAATTATGTTCATACAATTCTTGAAATTGTGGTTCAAAAACTAATTATTTAGAAATAATAAATTATTTCTATAAATAACTAGCTAAAAACAAGAATTAATTACAATTAATTATATTACAATTAATTACAATTAATTATATTTATTAGATTTTGTTGGATATATTTTCATTGGACAAAAAGTGAGATAGTTTTATTAGACGAAAACTAATCAAAATAAATTAAATTGCTAAATATGGGGAAACATAATTATTTCAAAATGAAAAATAATTAAAATTAATTTGATTATTCTTGGAAAGAAAAAATGTGCTTACTAAATTAATTTATCTTTTTATGTATTTTAAAATAAAGTTAAGTTAACACCTATAAGATCTTGGATTAAATCATCACAATGGGGCGTGGACTGTGATGACTGATGAGAATTTTTTAGCAAGCAGGGACGAGGACGAGCAATCGAAGTTTGTAATTCTTATATCATCAGCGTTAGCCTAGAGTAAATGAGGATGGGTCGAAACGAGGATAAGTGTTAAAGCAGATTTAGGATTTGTCGGATTGTACTCACTATATTGTTATTTTTATAATATATCTTTATACTGATTATATTTCATAATTAAAATTTAAAAATCATTATTTATATATTAGTTGTTAAAAAAATGCATCATACTGATGTATAATAATTAATATCTCCCAAAATTTATAATTGTATATAATAAAATGTAAAATAATTTTAAAGAAAAAACAATGAGCTCTACGAATGTTAGTAGAGTTATTTTGATAATTATAAAATTTAATGTTATTTTATTTTTGGTTTACATTAGTAGATTAATCTTACAATGAGCAAAATGTAATATATTATCACAATTGCTGCCACGAATTATCATCCTGTGCAAAGTGCGGCTATAAATGCTAATTAAATTACTATTCTTTAGAAAATAGTAAATTAAATTGTGTTGATTTTCGTGAGTTGTTTCTTGCATATTTGCACGATGAATTAATATGAAATATAGGGAAAATTCTATCAAACTTATTATAGAATTGTTTCAAGTTAAATTTTTTAAATTTATTGTTGTAACTCATTCTTTATTTTAATTACTTTTTTAGATTTTATGTTAATCTTATTAACATCTATCAATAATCTTATTAGTTGAAAAATTTATTCCCCGTGCAACGCACGGGTGAAACAGCTAGTTCTATAGAAGGTGTTGTTGAATTATATTAATTTATTTGAATGATGTGTTAAACGTATGATTGAAAATTAAAAGAATATATATTAAAAAATATAAAATAATTGTATGAACGGTTAAAAATGATTAGAGAGAAAAAATTAATAAAAATTAGTGGATAAAGATGGTGGATAAAACAAGCCCTTACCGTTGTTGTTAGTGATTAGTATTTTTCTTTTTATTTTATGTAAATTAGAAGTATTTAGTACTCCCAGTGATACGATACGGGGACCGCCCTCTACCTCGAACCCGGTATGGTGAGCGAAACCTGATGAAACTCCGACTTTGATGCGGCAACAACTGGCGGTATCAATCCCAATCACCTCCTACGGTGCAAAATCGAAGACCCAACAGTTGGTGATCGGTAACGCCCGATAATAACCTCGACCCCAACGGGAATCACGTCGACCAATGAAGTCTAGATCATACGGGTTTGAACGCCACGAAGGTTGATCAATCCTTCGATAAGTTCGGGGTTGATCAATGAAGATCAAATGAGATAAAACTCATTCAAGCAAATTTGCTCTTCAATATATATCTTCAAAGGTTGAAAAAATGGAAAAAGAAGGTTCATACATACATATACAAACCAAGGGAAAAGAAAATACAATAAAATATGAAAAATATCTAAAAATATCCAAAAAGTGGTCTTGGCCGACATCAGATACGGCCGTATAACTATACGGTACGGCCGTACGTTTCTTTCTGCTGAATTTGGACTGCACTGGCGGTCTTCCGTATTTTGGCCATAACTTTTGATCCCGATGTCCAAATGAGGTGATTCAAAGCTTGTTGGAAAATAGATTCGACGAGATACAAATCTTCCAGAAACAATGATCTTCAAAATCCAACCTGTTTCAAAGATATGCAGCTTTGAACCTCAATGAACCTTCAAATCTTCATGAATTTGATTCTAATTTGCTCCAATCGGGTCGATCTTGATTCCACGTGGCCAATACAATGCTCCAAGACTTCAAAATGACTTAGGAGGGATCCTGGATCATATCATCCTCCTCTTCAAAATGATTAGTCCTCGAATCACCTAAGAATCCAATTGAATGTCATGTTCCTCCGGAATTGACGGAAATGAATGATCACCACAAATAAAGATCTTCACGTGACGCCTTCTTCGCTTGGTGTCACAATGGCGGGGTCGTTTGGATTGTGGCATCAATGAAAAATATGGTGGCCGAGTTTCCACCACGGGCGTCTCAACCTGCACAAAGTAATTAAACATGATAGAGTGGGAAATGTTAAAATCACGAAGAAATGGATCTTCGTATTTGTAATCCTTCTCAAACTCTCCCACCACAAAGTCAACTTCCTCCACTCTATGTTCGACCATGTCTTCAATGTTTGCAATCACACCATCCTCCTTTGGTTCCTCTTCATGGACGTCTACATCGTGGTCGGCCACTACTTCGAACTCTAGCTCCTCCCTACTCCCAACTCCTTCACCCTCTTGCTCGACTACAAGATCATTGGGACATTGAAGATCAATTCCCAACTCAACTCTTCCCACATCAAGTAATCCAAGAGCCTTCTCAATCGCACGCTTATTCTCAAGCTCGATTCTATCCCATTTTCTCTTCTCCTCTTCCTTTAGTCTCTCGAGCTCAAATATTTTAAGCTTTCTTTTCCTTTCCTTTTCGCTCCTCTCTTCTTCCCGTGTCTTCTCCCGATGGGCACTACTTTCCTATTGCACCTTTCTCAATTCACAAAGAGCTAATATTGGTGCTAAAGAAGTAATGACAATCTTCTCTCCACTTCTAGTGAACGAGCATTTGTCCCTCATCTTATTATAGATTACCCTCCGTTTGTAATGCCACGGCTCACCGAATATCATGTGACAATGTTCTAGGGGAACTACATCGCACAACATTCGATCATAGTAATCTCCCATTGACAACTCAACCTTCACTTGCTCATTCACTCTCACTTTCTCACAACCTAACAACCTTAATGAATACGGTCGAGGATGAAGCCGTTTATGCAACCCCAACTTGTCAACAACTAATGTGCTAACCAAATTAGTGTCATAGCTTTCATCTACAACCACATTGCAACGCTTCTCTTTCACCCAACCAATGGTGCGAAAAGTATCTCGATAAGTCCCTTCCATTATCAAGCAATAATCGAGGTATATGTCTCAAACAATCTTAGGACGACTCAATGAACAACAAGTAGCTTGATTCACAACTCAATCAACTCTCCCATGTTTTCTCCAACTCAACTCCAATGAAGAAAACACAATCAAACACGAAAGATAAGACTAAGTGTAGTGAACACAAAGCTCAACTAACACTCGTTCAACATATAACTTGGAGCCATTTTTTTTTTATATATAATTTCGGCCCTCTTTTTTTTTTGATTTTTTTTATCCAATAACAACAAACACAAAAACACAACACAAGATCAAGGATATAAACCCCTAATGAAACACAAGATCAAGAGTGACTCAAGAACACAAGAAGTTGATCACAAGAACAACAGATTCAACTATTACTTCGAATCTAAGTTCCTATAATCAAAAATAACATAAAGAAAACAACATCAAAATAAAGATAGATACCGAATCCGTAGAGGCTAGCTCACGATGCGGATGATACGATACTGGGACCGCCTCTCCCTCTACCTCGAACCCTAGGTATGGTGAGCGAAACTGATGAAACTGCGACTTTGTGCGGCAACAATCTGGCGGTATCAATCCCAATCACCTCCTACGGTGCAAAATCGAAGACCCAACGGTTGGTGATCGGTAACGCCGATAATAACCTCGACCCCAGCGGAATCACGTCGACCAATGAAGTCTAGATCATACGGGTTTGAACGCATACGAAGGTTGATCAATCCTTCGATAAGTTGGGGTTGATCAATGAAGATCAAATGAGATAAAACTCATTCAAGCAAATTTGCTCTTCAATATATATCTTCAAAGGTTGAAAAAATGGAAAAAGAAGGTTCATACATACATATACAAACCAAGGGAAAAGAAAATACAATAAAATATGAAAAATATCTAAAAATATCCAAAAAGTGGTCTTGGCCGACATCAGATACGGCCGTATAACTATACGGTACGGCCGTACGTTTCTTTCTGCTGAATTTGGACTGCACTGGCGGGCTTCCGTATTTTGGCCATAACTTTTGATCCCGATGTACAAATGAGGTGATTCAAAGCTTGTGGGAAAATAGATTCGACGAGCTACAAATCTTCCAGAAATAATGATCTTCAAAATCCAACCTGTTTCAAAGATATGCAGCTTTGAACCTCAATGAACCTTCAAATCTTCATGAATTTGATTCTAATTTGCTCCAATCGGGTCGATCTTGATTCCACGTGGCCAATACAATGCTCCAAGTCTTCAAAATGACTTAGGAGGGATCCTGGATCATATCACCCAGTAATTAATTCTTACAACCTGTATGAATAAATGACCTTAAACAATACCCATCTTGAGATGGACGTAAGCGTGTAAGTGACATCGATATACACTATACCATAACATGGGCAAAGTCTTTTAATTTTTGCTAAAATTTAATGGAAAGAACTACGTATATGGTCAAAATGTATAAATAGTGATGTGATAATTTTATAGTAATTGACTTTCGAAATAAAGGGCTATTTGTATTGAAAATGATACATTCTCAACTTAAAATTTCAGCGCTTAATGTGTCGATTGTCTCTTACTATCATGTAATAGTATGGTCCACTTATCAATCCCCTATTACTGTGTGATAACACCAGAATACATCACATCAACACTGGAACTTTAGCAAAATTTCAATAATGAGAATATATCATTCCTATTGCATACTCATTATCTGTAAGGATTAAGGCTTTTTTTTTTGACCAAGGATTAGGGCTATTTGTATACTCTTTATTTGTAAGCATTAGTTTATAATTTCATGTTTAAAGTTGAAAGAGTATTTATTGATTTCACCAATTCGCAATTGGGTTCAACAAGTTCACGAGTGGTGGGATGGGCCATTGCGGTGGGAATTCAATAGCTATGAGCACTTTTAGTAGTGGGGAAAATTTTAAATTTGGGTTCCCCTTACAATTAAAATAGTATTCCCTCCGTCCCGCAAATATAGTCCTATTTTTTATTTTAGTCTTTCCCAAAATATAGCCAATTTCTATATTTAATTTCTTAATTTTCTTATATACCCTTATTTAATGTGCATCGTTATCAACATGTAAGAACTATTAAAGTGAAATAATAAATAAATATAATGGTACATTAGAAACTATGTTTTAAAGTATTACTTTTCCAAGATTATTAATTGAAATTTCTTAATCTTTGTGAAAATGCAAATGGGACTATCTTTGCAGGACGAAGGGAGTGATACATTTATGAGGGAAGAAAACCCATCTTGGTATGGAAATGGGCAAATGATGAGCTAAAATTCCCCTCAGAGCAAGATTTTAGTTGGTTTTGTTCAAATACCCACAATGGGTATATACTCACACAACGTGACGCCCTGTTGTGGCACCATGTCGCCCTCAAAAAAAATTTTTAATTTTTTTTAATATTTACGTTAGGTGAAATGAATAATACATAATTGTCTCCTGATGGTGAGGGTCTCACTGACGCCCACCAATTTTTTTCCAGGACTATGGGTATCATAAAGTACCCAACAATGGATACCTGATCACATCTGAGATTTTAGTTTTGTCATTTTGTTGAATTTCCGTCAAATAATATATAAGGGAATAATCCTCTATTTTAGTTTTAATTTTCCCCATGAGTCAAATAATATTAGAGGGGAATAAACCCCAATAATGACCTTTTCATGATGAAATATATGAAAATGGGGCCAAATTTGGCCCCCATTTTTTATAAAATTCCCTTGACTTTTCTTCCTCTTTTGATATATAGTTTTGCCCCTTTTATTTTTCACATCGGATTTTTTTGTCCTACATTAATTTTGCTCCCATAGCATTTCCAATGTTAAGAACAAAACGATAGAGAATAATGGAAAAAAGGTGAAAAATGGATCAAATTTGGTCGCTCTTTTATATTTTTCCACACCCCAAATAACTCAAATGGTTTTTACCCCTTAACATTATTTGGCTTTGTAGGTGAAGGATGGAAAAACCAAAATTTTCCACCCCTCCACTAGAATTGCTCTCATTCACCTATTTCCCATCCCTCTTTGTCCCACAAAAATTTTTTATAAACCGCCAAATAGTATTTTTGTCAAATTTAAATATATTGTTAAATTTGTTAGATTCAATCGCAATGAATGATATAGATTAGTTTAAATGAAAGAAATGCATAAAAACAAAACAAAAGAAGCTCGTGGAATTGAATTCATGAAATTGAAATTGAAATTGAAATTGAAATGCATGCATTAAAGACTATTTGGAATTGAATGCATGAAGTGGAATTAAATTTTAAAAAAGAAAAAATGCTGCATCAATTTAATCTAGAAACTTGGCAGATGCCTTCGCCGCCACCCCCCCAACCCCCACCCTCCACCCCGCAAAAGCCAGTTTTTTCCATGCACTACTGTTTAGAAATGGGTTGTATCTCCCCCGCTCTTGGCTTTTTTCCCTTTGGCTTTGTTCCCCCACTATTAGAAGTGCTATAATACATGCAATCTTTTGTGCTCCACTTCTTTTTCTTGAGAATGAACGAAGATCGAGATAAATTAAGAGGTTTGTTACATTCATTATTTCACCGATCATTAATTCTTCTTCAATACCTCCTTACCAAAAAAAAATGACAAGAGAAATAAATGATATATTTTTAGGGCCAATGATGCTGCGTAATGATTCACGCAAAATCTATCTAGTTTATTGTATATGTTGCCACACGATCACATAATGACAAGAGATTGTATTATTCTTCCTAATGTGTTAACTTTTCGTAATGGAACCGTAATATCTGAAAGCGGCATATATTAGGGATAAGTTTCAGGCTTTAGCTATGTCAACACACAAGACAATCTGATCAGTAGAATAAGGAAAAAGCCATTGTTGGTTCTCAAGGTTGTTGCATCTATGAGCTAGGCTTTGATATACCATTGAAGAGAGGTGGATGACTTCTAATTAAGCGTGTGTTCGTTATACATTTTTTTGGTCTAAAATTGACTAATAATGAATTTTTGGGACGAGGTGTGTGGATAATAATGAGTGATGATGTGAAATATGGGATTGATATTGATGCTTGACTTTGACTTTTAATAATAGATGATTTTTAGGTAAACAAAAATGTACACAAACGCATGCTAAGTCAATTGGATCTGCGAGCTTAAGGCGATGATCAAGTCGTAGTAAAAGAATTTATGAGGGATTGAATTATTAATTTCTTCTAATGAATTAACCTTTTGAGATAATAAACCTCAATCCGTAACAAACAAATAAAAGTACTTGTGCAAGATTTAACGAGCAAATGAACTATTGAAATGTGTTTTGCGGTTACAAAGAAAACATAAAACTGAATATCAAGAAAGCAACATGAATACTTATCTCCGACTATCGAAGAAACGCAAAAATAAAACTAAACATAGTTGCATCAACTTAGCTTCTTCAGCTGATCAACCAATGTTTTCAAATTCTGAAAAGAAGATCCCAATTCACTAAGATTCTTGAGAGCCAATTCCTTCAATTTCAAAGCATTGGCTTTAATACCATCATCAGCAAACAACATTTCTATTTTGGCCTTAATTTCATGCCTTGATCTGAGTCCATTTTCATCTGGGTTCAATCTCAAACCAATCTTCCACATATCATAAATATAATTTTGGTCATGAAATTGGTCCGCAAAGTAAGGCCAACACAAGAAGGGTACCCCCATACTCAACCCCTCAATGGTCGAGTTCCATCCGCAATGACTAACAAAACACCCGACTGAAGAATGAGCCAACACTCTTTCTTGAGGTGCCCAGTCGACGATTTTTCCTCGTTGGGCCACTCTTTCAAGAAACCCATTTGGATACTCAGGGCTCGACCCGTTAACAAGATTCAACCTAACAACCCAAAGAAAAGGTCGGCCCGAAACTTCAAGGCCCAACGCTAGTTCATCGAACTCATCTTGGCAGAGAATAGCTGTGCTACCCAAAGAAACATAGATCACCGAGCCAACCGGTTGTTTATCCAGCCAGCTTAAACAAGTAGTGTCCTCCGCCCTGAAATTGTCCCCACTCAGAGACGATTTTGAGTTGTTGCTAATGCCAAGTAACGGCCCAACCGGGCAGATTTTGGGGATCAATTTACAAGCCGATGATTCGATTTCATCAAATGTGTTGCATATCAACCACTTAGCACGGCGTAATACTTGTTCGGTTATTAGGCAATGCCCGAAGAAGACCTTTTGGAGGTCTAGGTTACTCGGGAAGCTCCAAGATAGTCTGTTTCTTCCCCACGGAGGTATCCCATCCGCGATGTTGATAAATTCACTTTGTATCATTGTCCCTAAAGTGAGCAAATTGTGTTATAAGCTTCATAGGATTGTTATAACGCGTTAACTAGACAATAGTCCTATGACGATCATATAAAATTGTCACCTCAATACTGACCCCGCTGTATACTGATACTCAAATATAAGAAAGAAAAGAAATCTCGGAATTTAAATTTACCATTAGTATCGAGATTTCCAGCTTCGATAAGCTTCGGTATATTAAGTATTAAAGCCATGTTTGCAGCTGCAGCAGGAAAAAACGCTATCGGTTCAACTTCCATCTTTTCTGCAACATCAAGAATCCAATCAATCGCGGTATAATCAGCTATCACACAACCAATCTTTTCATCACTATTTTCAAGATTGATCTTCTCAATCAAGTTAGTCAAATATCCTGGTGCTGTTCTTTTAAGACTTTCCACGACATGTAAACCGTTTTTTCTGTCGTCCTCCGGTGGCAATCCATCTGGGATTGAGACGAGTTGGATTTCGAGGTCGTTTTGGTCTTTATCTTCGTCGGACATTGCGGCTAGTACTTTTTCTTGTATGTGTTCTGTGTTAACGAATGTAACCTTAATCCCATGATTTGAAATTTGGCGAGAGAGTTTCATGAGTGGCTTGACATGTCCTTGAGCTGGAAATGGGACAGCCAACACATGTGGTCTCTTCCCTTGTGCTGCCATTGTTGCTTCTTGGTTTGTCAATCAGACAATGGATTCCCCAACGTAAGTGATTGACAAATTGCTAACAAATTGATGATATTTTGGGGAGCTTCGATCACCTGCTTTGAAGTTAACATGTATGTTCAATAACACATGAGACGAGATAATGAGAGGTCATGTATGTTCAATAATACATGAGATGAGATACGGAGAGGTGACTATTCATGCTATGAGTTTTGATTCAAAAGTCACTTGATGGATAAAAATGAAGGATGATGTTACATGGAATGTATATAAAACAATAAACTAACATACAAGAATCTGAGCTTTTTCTCTTATCAGGTTAATTTTTTAAGATGGAATTCAAGCTTTAATATAGTATCAGAACCCAATCAGCTCAAACGAGCAACTGCTCCAACGAAAACTAAAAAATGAGTACACTGATTTCAAGATTAGTCTACTCCAAAGCCTTAATAAATGTTAAGTGTGTAGCATGTAAATCTCTATGATATCTACTTTGTTGATATAACATTTATGATGGCTCACAAGTTATTGGTGATGATAATAAATTCGTAATAAATGATTTGTAGCGATTACCGCTTGTAAATAGTAGGTTAATTACTTGATTGTCAAATTCCCAAATACTAATTACCGATTTATCGATTATTTTTATAAATTACAAGAATATCAACGTTTTCAAGTGGTTAACCTTTTACCTTTATCCTATATTCTATAGTATAGAATATAGAAATTTTCTGTAGATAAAATTGCAATACGAATCCAGTTCATCTTCTCCGGCGAAAACACTCCGGCGATTTCCTTCATCTTCTTCGGCCAACAAATCACACTTCAATTGCCACTTATCACACTTCAATGAATCCAAATCTGAGATGTTTTGGGCGGCGAATCACAGTGCCGATGTTGCTGGTTGTCAAAAACACACTGCTAACCACCAACTGCTACTAAAGAACTTCATCCTCGATGGAGCTCCCACCACAATCCCTCCTCCATCCTCCCACACCAACAGGCAAGCAGGTATGGAGATTAACAATGTCGAAACAAAAAATCTGGAAACCTTCGAATTTGGCTCATGTGAAAATCACCAAAATCAATCACTGTTACAATCTAAAGGGGAACTAAGGTTTTGGGGCTGGGAGCAATTTGGTCCACACATAAATATTAACAAATTGATAATTATAAATTTTATTTTGACAAATTAATAAATTAATAATTAAAAGGCGGCAATGATGTAATTATTACCAAGTAGAATTACTCACTGATTGGTGTCTTTTCATCGGTATATACTTTATACTAGTTATAATATTAAATTTGTCCTTCAATTAAAATATGGTAATAAATGACTCTCGATGATATCATTTTATTAATAAAATCTTAACCACGCCTCATAATAGCTGTCTTATTACAGAAATTACTAGTATCTTTAAGGACATTTCAAATAGTATTATAGTTCATGATAATGATAATAATTATAATAAAAGACAAATCATATGAAAATTGACTTTATAGACTTCTTTATCAATATTGTATGGTCACCCTACACTGCAAACTTCTCTTTTCTCAGCATTAGTCTTTCTACTCTAGTAAGGTCTTCTTCTATCAAGGGTAAATTTTATTTCATATTTTTCTCTCTCCTCTTTTCAACCACATATACACTTTTTAATATAATATTAATCATATATTTTACACGAAATATCGCGCGAATAACTTTTATCCCCAATCAAACAACCCCTAAATAACAGAGTTCAATGAGCTCGAATTAAATAGTGCCTGCATGTATAGTATTTTCTAACTTCGGTTATGAGTATTGTTCCAGTACATCGGGGTGTGTCGTAACTTACGGTTAAAGTATCATATAACCTCTATTTTGAAATCTGATATCAGATTTAGGCCACGTTTGTTTCACCATATTCTGAGCTTTGGCTTACATTACTCTCAGATTGGGTCTCACTTGGCTCTTCCTCGGCATATGCTATATCAGTCGACACAAAAAGAAAATACCAATTTTGCCCTTCGATGGGCCATGCATGTGAATTGATATTTACAAAAGGAAAATTGGAAGTATTGTAATTTAGCACGTCTTTAAAGTCACATGTTCAAACATTGCGGCTGCATTTATTGACTCCAATCTAGCGCATGACCCACAAGAACATTGCAAATGGAGAAGATGGTGAAACGAACATGCCCTTAGATTCAGTACGACGAGGTGGAGCTACAACAATTCAAAGAAATTTCCACCCTCCACTCGCCGGAAAATTTTTCGAGTTACTGAAGTTTCGCCTCATCGTACTGATTGAATTTGGTTTCTGATTTTAAAATGAATGTCGTATGAGATCGTAAGTTATCCGAGTATGCTGTAGTTATGGCATACCCAGGTGTACCGAAACAAGCCTGCTTCTATTATATTGTACAACTGAAGAATCACAAAGTTTGATTATTTCCTTTATTTTATCTTATGATCATGTCTGTCTCTACTCGTTTGTTTGCTCATATTGTATTATAATATACATTGCGTGTGATTTTCTTCAGCTATTTTATTCACGGGATTGCTTCCTATACGTTATATTGTCTGTCTCCACACTTTTCTTTGCTCATTATATATATATATATATATATATATATATATTGCTTGTCATTTTTTATTTTTTAGTTTTTTGGAAATACATTGCCTGTCATTTTCTTTAGCTATTTTATTCACATTATACGGAGTCTTCTGTGTTTTCTTGCTGACATTGTTATGTTTCTGTCACGTCCAACTCATCTACGAAGAAAATGTTAAAAATAATGTCAAATAATATACATTTTACTTACTTAACAGTTATGAAGAGATTCAACGTGGTAATAAAGCCGTTAAAGCCTAAGCCCGCAGCTTGAGTACAGAATTGAAGGTTGGCTCGATGCGTTTGCTGATTTCGTAGTAGCCAGCGCAAGTGATAAAGGATAATTAGAGCAGTTGCTCATTCCTATTTGGAAAATGCTACAAGTAAATGTCCATATAAATGTCAACATACTAATCATTATAGAGAGACGTACCCCTTAAAACAGGAAAGTAAAATGATAATTTCATTTCATCCTTTATTGCAAGGTAGACAATTGTGTGATGTCACGTCATTTGTGTGTATGCACACATCCGATTTTGCCCAGGAAAAATATATAGAAAAATTGATTGAGAGAACTATAAGCTATTTAAGACATTGTTTGACGAAATAATAATAATAATAATAATAATAATAATAATAATAATAATAAATGTGAAGTTAAAAACTGATAAAAATGTATAAAGAACTGTGATTATTCTTCGTGTTTTTTGTTTTTGTTTTTTTTTTTTTTTTGAATGATTTGTTCTTTAAAAACTTACAAAAGAAAATAATTTTAACAGTTCTCATCAAACAAATTCTAAGCAATGAATCAAAGCAGCATCAGATGCAAACATTTAACATAGCAAGCACGACTACACTGCGTAGGAGAATTTTGGCACATTTTATCTATACATATAAACAAAAATTATGAGAAGACAATATATGCACGTCTATTAGAATGTATAGCCGAAACAAGTAGTGAAAAAGTCTTAACATAACTTGTGTGTCAATTGTAACATGGAATCGGAAACAAAGCTAATCTTGTCTCTATCAATTTATATAAACTCTGATAGCAGAGCAGAGTCACGGTTGGCAATGTACACGACACCCGGTAGCTTTTAGATGCACTCCCAAGGAATATCTAAACGATCTTGTTTCCAAACGTTATGCTAACAGGCTAATAGTAACCCTCGCAATAAACATTACAAACAAGCAATTAGAAAATTTGTCAAACAAGCAATTAGAAAGCGAGTTGGGGCCCAGAAAGAGTATTTTTCTTAAGATTTACACCGTACATGACCAAACTTACTGCCAAAAGTTCTCATACTTTATGCTCTTTCGACATTTATTAGGGTGATAGGGAGTAGTTTATAAAGATTTTAAAGGTTTTTAATGTAAAAGATGAGAGAGAATGAGTGGAGGTGAGTGGTTGAGATTTGTGGATGTAATAAGATATGTGGATGTGATTGATTTAGGATAAAGAAAGAATGAATAAAAAAGTGATAAAAAATGTTTAAAACATTTAAAAACGGTATGCTAACAGGCTAATAGTAACCCTCGCAATAAATCAATTGCGGCGTGAAAACCATAAAGGATAAGTAGCAAAAGAAAAAAAGTGAGAGATATCCATTTTGGAGTTACATTGAGTATAAATGAATATCCATATAGAAGATGCATCTCGCTTCCCGAACATGATAAATATCTCTATTCTCTTACCACTTCGGAATAGAAACTTAATAATCATAAAATCTAAGAGTTAAAGTTGAATGGTAAAATATTATAGACCAGTGTTTGCATTCTCAAGGGTACATAGCAGAGTGAAAGCTGATCCAACATCCAATCCAAGTTACTTACTAATACGGTCAACTTGTATAAATAGTGATATGATAATTTTACGGTAATTGACTTTCAAAATATGGTAATTTTATGGGCAAACACCCCATTTTTTGGGTTGGGGGGCGGCGATTGAAGGGAAAGAACTGCTAATACGGTCAACTTGTATCAATAGTGATATGATAATTTTATGGTAATTGTCTTTCAAAATAATTTAATGTGCGAAAAATCTTTTTGACACCTATGTCGTTTATAAAAGGCTATTTGTATTGAAAATGATACATTCCCAAGTTTGGCCCATCTTTTATATTTTTCACCCCAAATAACCCAAATTATAGGTTTTTACCCCTTAATATTATTTGACTTTTCCACCCCATCACTGGAGTTGCTCTCATTTACCCATTTCCCATCCCTCTTTGTCCCAAATTTTTTTGATAAATTGCCATGTCGTATTTTGTCAAATTAAAATATATTGTTAAATTTGTATGTTAGATTCAATTGCAATGAATGATATAGATTAGTTTAAATGAAAGAAATGCATAAAAATAAAAATAATTAAAAAAAAAAGCTCTTTTAATTGAATGGATTGAGATGTATGAATTAAAAACTATTTGGAATTGAATGCACGAAGTGGAATTAATTTTAAAAAAGAAAAAATGTTGCACCAATTTAGGGGTGATAAGATTGAATTTTTTTATGGCTTTTTATGAATTTTTATGTAAAAGATGAGAGAAAATAAGTGGATTCAATAATGGAGATGGAGATGGATATAGTATATATAGGTCCCACGAGATATGTGAAATGTAATTGATTTATGATAAAAAAATTTGATAAAATGGATAAAAAGTTATAAAAATAGTACGCTATCACATGCTAAATCGATGAAGATGAAGTAGACCATGGAAACTTGGCAGAAAACTCCACACACCCCCCCCCCCCCCCCCCAAAAAAAAACCCACCAAGGCCTGTTTTTTCCATGCACTACTATTTAGAAATGGGTTGTATCTCCCTCATCCTTTGCTTTTTCCCCCACTACTAGAAGTGCTCTAATACATGCAATCTTTTGTGCTCCACTTCTTTTTCTTGAGAATGAATGAACATCGAGAGATAAATTAAGAGTTTGGTTTGACATTCATTATTTCACAGATCATTCTTCTTCAAAGTCTCCTTCAATATCATTGATTTTATCTATGATGACCAACACATTCAATTTTGAAATAAAATTTAAGCAAACTAATATCATATCTACATATCTCATATAACCTACATATACTACTTAAATCTTTACCACACATGACTAACGGGCCTTTTGTTAATTTGATAATCTTTTTGTATTTATATTTTTATTAACCACACATTCAAAAATTTATATTTTCAAAAATCACTACCAAACAGACTCCAATGATAATAGAAGTGATGACAAGATTGGTGCTATATTTTATGAGCTTGGAAGTCTCCTATGAACTAAAATAATTGATGAATTGTCTATATACAAGTAGATGCTATAGTTTTATTTTCTTCTTGTTATATTTCTTGATACGCTACGGGGTATTTTTGATAGAGATTATTAAACAACGATTTTTAATAATAATTAAGAAGCAAAAAAAATATTAAAATAAAAAATCAAATCAATATGATGAGTAGTTAAAAATGATCAGAAAAAACCTCATTAAAAATAATATATATGATGAGAGAAATAAATGATATATTTTTATTTGAAATTGTATCAAACAAGCCCTAATTAAATACGGCATATCCTTTTACCTTAGTTTGGATCTAGGGTCAATGATGTTGAGTAATGACTCCTGCAAATCTAGTTTATTATATATGCTGCCACACGATCACACAATAAGAAAAGTCCAATATCAATTAAATTTAGAAAAGTGTTGAGTTCACAAGATATATAAGAGATTGTATTTATTCTTTCTAATGTATTAATTAACTTTCACTACAACAAATTGGATCTTTAGGAACAGTCATGTCGTCCTTATAGTCTCGTCACTGTTATTGCTCTATAGGTACGAGTATGTCGCTACTATTACTCTACATGCACGAGGCTATAGGGACAACTGTCACCTCTAAAAGTCTTTTTTTTTTTTGCGGTGTTTTCGTAATGGAACTGTAATATCTGAAAGTAGTATTAGGGATAAGTTTCAAGCTTTACCTATGTTGACATAGCTTTAGCTATGTCGACGCACGAGACAATCTCAGTAGACCAATGAAAAAGCTATTGTTGGTTCTCAAGGTTGTTGCATGCATCTATGAGCTAGACTTTGATAGACCACTGAAGAGAGGTGGATGACTTCTAAGGCAATTGTGTTTGCGAACGGAAGGCGATGATCAGGTCGTAGTGAAAGAATTTATAAGGGATTGAATTATTTCTTCTAATGAATTAATCTTTTGAGATAAACTCCAATCCCTAACAAACAAATAGAATTACTTGTGCAAGGTTTAAATACCAAATGAACTATTCAAACATATTTTATAGTTACAGAGAAAACAAAAATTGAATATCAAGAAAGCAACGTGAATACTTATCTCCGACTGTCGAAGAAACGCCAAATAAGAGTGTGTTAGCGGATGAGTTTTAATGTATTTTTATGAGTAGGAAGAGAGAGAATGGGTGGAGTTAGATGGTGGAGATTTAATGAGTAGAGAAATAGATGGATGTGATTTGTTTGACTAAATTTGAAATTTGAAAAAAATGCATTAAAATGCATTTTTGAAAGTATCCTAACACCCACTAAAACTAAACAGAGTTGCATCAACTTAGTTTAATTTCTTCAGCTGATCAACCAATGTTTTCAAATTCTGAAAAGAAGATCCCAATTCACTAACATTCTCGAGAGCCAATTCCTTCAATTTCAAAGCATTGGCTTTAATACCATCATCAGCAAACAACATTTCTAGTTTGGCCTTAATTTCATGCCTTGATCTGAGTCCATTTTCGTCAGGGTTCAATCTCAAACCAATCTTCCACGTATCACAAATATAATTTTGGTCATGAAATTGGTCCACAAAGGAAGGCCAACACAAGAAGGGTACCCCCATACTCAACCCCTCAATAGTCGAGTTCCATCCACAGTGACTAACAAAACACCCAACTGAAGAATGACCCAATACTCTTTCTTGAGGTGCCCAGTCGATGATTTTTCCTCGTTGGGCCACTCTTTCAAGAAACCCATTCGGGTACTCCGGACTCGACCCATTAGCAAGATTCAACCAAACGACCCAAAGAAAGGGTCGGCCCGAAACTTCAAGGCCCAACGCGAGTTCGTCGAACTGATCTTGGGAGAGAATAGCCGTGCTACCGAAAGAAACATAGATCACCGAGCCAACCGGTTGTTTATCCAGCCAGCTTAAGCAAGTAGTGTCCTCTGCCCTGAAATTGTCCCTACTGCTAGAAGATTTTGAGTTGTTGCTAATGCCAAGTAACGGCCCAACTGGGCAGATTTTGGGGATCAATTTACAAGCCGATGATTCGATTTCATCAAACGTGTTGCATATCAACCACTTAGCACGGCGTAATACTTGTTCGGTTGTTAGGCAGTACCCGAAGAAGATCTTTTGGAGGTCTAGGTTACTCGGAAAGCTCCAAGATAGTCCATTTCTTCCCCACGGAGGTATCCCATCCGCGATGTTGATAAACTCACTTTGTATCATTGTCCCTAAAGTGAGCAAATTGTGTTATAAGCTTCTTAGGATTGTTATAACGCGTTAGCTAGACAATAGTCCTACGATGATCATACAAAATTGTCACCTCAACACTGACCCCACTGGATACTGATACTCAAATATAAGAAAGAAAAGAAATCTCTGGATTTAAATTTACCATTAGTATCGAGATTTCCAGCTTCGATAAGCTTCGGTATATTAAGTATCAACACCATGTTTGCAGCAGCAGCAGGAAAGAACGCTATCGGTTCAAGTTCCATCTTTTCTGCAACATCAAGAATCCAACCAAGCGCCGTATCAGCTATCACGCAACCAATCTTTTCATCACTATTTTCAAGATTGATCTTCTCAATCAAGCTAGTCAAATATCCTGGTGCTGTTCTTTTAAGACTTTCCACGACACGTAAACCATTTCTTCTGTCGTCCTCCGGCGGCAATCCGTCTGGGATTGAGACGAGTTGGATTTCGAGGTCGTTTTGGTCTTTATCTTCGTCGGACATTGCGGCCAGTACTTTTGCTTGTATGTGTTCTGTGTTAACGAAAGTAACCTTAATCCCGTGATTTGAAATTTGGCGAGAGAGTTTCATGAGTGGCTTGACATGTCCTTGAGCTGGAAATGGGACAGCCAACACATGTTGTCTCTTGCCTTGTGCCGCCATTGTTGCTTCTTGGTTTATCAATCAGTCAATGGATTCTCGAACTTAAGTTATTGACAAATTGCTAACAAATTGATATATATTGAATTGATGATATTTTGTGGCGCTTCGATTACCTGCTTTGAAGTTAACATCGACGTTCAATAATACATGAGATGAGATAATGAGAGGTGACCCATTCATGTTCTGAGTTTTGATTCAAAATTCACTTGATGAGTATAAAACAATAAACTAATATACAAGGGTTTGTCAGGTTGACATTTTTAGATGGAACCTCAAGTTTTAATATTGTATCAGAGCCTATTAAGCTCAAACGAGCAATCGATCTGACTAAAACTAAAAAACGAATACATTGATTTCAAGATTGGTCTTCCCAGGCATTAATAAATGGTACGTGTGCAGCGTGCAAATCTCCATGTTATCTACTATATTTATATACTCCCTCCGTCCCATTTTGATAAGCATGGTTTGACTTTCATACGGATTAAGAATTTGAAATTAATATTTATTGGAAATGTAAATTTTACTTGTATATTTCTCAATATACCTCTATATTAAATATGACAACTGTTGTGAAAATAATCGCAAGTATACGATAGCGGCACAAAAGTAGTAAAGTGGACTTTTTTAGAGTCCGGATTATCGATCCCACGAGGACTAATTTACTTCATATCCGTTTAAACTAATCTTAACAAAACCAAATAAAGATATAAAGATTAAAGATTAGTTTTTAGCAAAAAATAAGAAAATACTGGGAAGTCAATTGCAAAAATTATAAAAGTTTGTTGAATTAATGGAGAGTGAAGTTGGGACTCCCGATTTATCTTTAGATTTCCTATTTGATTTCTCCTCTCAATTCCAAATCTCAAGTAATGTTAGATCGAATTCACGAAATTGATTTAATTTACCTCTCTCGAGTTCAAATTAATCCTATTTAATTAAGTCCACTACCATATCTCTATGCGTAGTTAGAATGATCCTCAATTAAATGTATTAGCGTGCTTAAGAATTCATAAATATCTACCTGTCACGTGGGATCTCAACAATTATAAAAGTCTATCTCTAGCTCTTATGTAAATTGCCGGATTTTACTACATAGTCTAAATATTTAACTTACCTCTCGGTTTGTTAAAATTCACAAATCATTGATTTAGTGGCCAAGTAAATCATGCATTAAACATAGTAGTAAAATCAACACATAAAATAAAAGCACAAGAAATTGAGAGTTAAAATCAAATACTAGATCTAAATTACATCGTTCATCCCAACTAATAAATTTAGTTATTCATGCTAAAAAGTGAATAAATAACGAAAATAAAAGAGTTCATCACCAGATCTAGAAGAAAAATCGATAGTGAAGAGTAGATCTTACACCAAGTGTCAACTCCGTCTTGAATCTCCTCCAAAAACCATGTGAATCCCTCGATTGCGGTGTGTTTTTTCCTTCAATTAATCCTTCTAATAGCTCTCCAAAAGCTCCCCAAAAGCTCTCTAAAAGCTCCCCAAGAGCTCCCCAAAAGCTCTTTAAAAGCTCCCCAAGAGCTCTCCTTTTTTTGTGAAGAATGACCTCCTTTATATAGTATTGCAGATCTGAATTTCGTGCATATGGGGGAGAGTCAAGCTGGTCTCCAAATCCTAGTCCAAATAGAAGTCCTCGCGCGCGTAGAATTTGACAGCCTGACAGCCTTCAGTGTTTTGATCATAAATTTTTCTCTAGATATCCGATTGAGGTGATTCAAAATTCTGTGGAAATTAGACAAAAATATCTACAACTTTGCCTCAAATAGTCACGTCCAAATTCCACTTTTATCTGGGTCAAAACGCGTCCTCAATTTTCACTGCGACCGCAGGTCCATTTTGTGCGGCTGCAGATCCATTTTGTGCGGCCGCAGATTTATTCTGCGGCCTACAGAGGGTTTTGTCTGATCTTTTCTCCATTATTGGGGGTGCACATGATATATTTGCGGGCGCAACACTTTGTACCATGTAAAATTCTTCCTTATTTGCAATTTTAGTCCTCCAACTTCGGTTCCTTTCCACATATTGATCCAAAACTCTTCGATTTCCCGTAAATTCGCCCTCTTTTCTTCTTTTATGGCATTGAACTCGATCCATGTTGATTTTCTACATGAAAACAATTAAAATTAAACACAATCAAACACAATAGAACACATTAAACACGAACAAAACTCTAAAATAAACACATTTAAAATACTTATCAAATACTCCCAAACTTAACTCTTGTTCGCCCTCGAACAAGAAACTAAAACAAAACATAGACAACAATCACGCGCTAACCACCAACCACAAAACATAGAAAATACTCAAAACACGTCAAGCATTGCATTCTTCGCCTCAGGTCTATAAAATACTAATAGAACTCCAGCTGGACTAAATAAACAACCAAAAAAACTATTCACTTATCATGTACACGACATTCGGTGTGTGTGCTAGTCATTGCTCGACTCAAATCCATGTCAAGATCTAATCAACGAATACACACTTCAAAACCATGCCCATATTCCTTTGTGGTAAGTTTGATCTCACCCAACTCGTAGGATTCACTCCTTATGTTTTTCTCTCCAATCCCTAGGCTATTTAATCAATATGGTGTTCTAGAAATATTTCATTGCATTTTTCCACACAAGATGTTAAGTAAAAGTGACTAAATGTTAAAAGAAACTACCGTCATCCATCTATCCATCTGAACTCTAAGTTTCCAAACTTTTAGCCTTTGAGTCTTCTCCCGGCACTTCAAATCCCTATCAATCTTTATTTCCCAATTTTTTTCATTTTTTTCTCTTTTTCTTTATTTTTTTTTCTTTTCTTCTTTTTTTTTTGTTCGATGGCAATGAAATGCAATGCCCCAACAATCATGCTTTCTACAGGACCCTTGTAGCGAGTTTTAGGTCGGTGACTCTCGAGTTCGTCACTCAAGGCACCAGGTAAAATACCCCTCAGACTTAATCACTCGAATCAATGAGGTAAGAGAATGAGGCACATACAAGATAAATGCAATGATGGTTTTTTTTGTTGTTTTTGTTTTTTTTTTTTTTTTATTTTTTTTTAGAGTTAGGGGATTGATAGTATTGGTCAGCGCCGGTATAGACTCGCCAACCAAAATTCCTTCAACTCAAAGTAAGGACTTCAAAACATCAAACTGCAGTTCCTCCAACATAGAGTCACTAGTCTTACCACCCCAAACTAAGCTTTGTAGCTAGTTTTGGGCCTAATATTCGGTTAGGGGAAGATTACCTATTTCTAAGGGTTTAAACAAGTTGTTACAGGTAATGATAGGGAAAACGACATCTAGATTACACCCAAACATAAATCCAAGTCACGCAATGACCATGTGCTCAAAATAAATTTAGTCGCGCACCAACGAGTGACAAAAAGATTTTAAAAGATCACGTGAGTGTTCAAAGGTCCAACTATCATCCTATGCAATTATGCTCAAAAGAAACAATCATCGGCGATATAACACTAAACAAACACATAAAAATTTATTTTATTTTTTTTGAGAGATTTTTTTTTGTTTTTTTATAAAAAACGACACAAATATTACGACTCAACCAAACACACATGCAAAAATTAAAATCATACCATCACACCCCCAAACTTAAAACCAACATTGTCCTCAATGCAAAAATTAGGGTAAAAGAAGAGAAAAGTTACTGAATATCTCAGCGGAATAATTGTGGTCTTAGGGGGCGTTGGGTCCTTGTGTAACTTAAAATTGAGCTTCGATATTAGTTCTGCAAAACACACACCTCATAAAAAGCAATTAGATTAATTAAAAATAAACATGCAGGCACACAAAGAAAAAGATAAGAAAAATAAAGTCAAGCACGCAAAGCACACAGAGAGATAAGAAATAGAGAAAATGAAAGAAACATTGGGTTGCCTCCCAATAAGCGCTTTATTTATTGTCTAGAGCTCGACTTTCAGTGACTATGGTCATGGAGGTTTGAAGCGGATTTGGGAAGCATTGAATTGATTGAAGTAGTTTTCCCGATTCTTTTCAAGCTGGTTCTTTTCAAGCTTTTTCCTCTTCCATTTTGGCATCCAAGGTTCAGGCAAGTTGTTTTGAGCTTTCGTATTAGGCTTATCTGACATAACATCCTCTTTTTGTACTGTCCGGAGCTCAAAACAATTTTCTTTTTGGACAGTTTCACGTTCATTTTGAATGATGTTGAATGTGATTTTCTCCTCATCGACCCTCAAAATTAGCTCTCATTTTTCCACATCAATTAATGCCCGTGCAGTGGCTAAGAATGGACGTCCAAGAATGAGAGGCGTTCTGATGTCCTCTTCTATGTCCATGATCATGAAATCTATCGGGAAAATAAATTTTCCCACCTTGACCAGAACGTCCTCTATTATGCCATACGGACGTTTGATTGTTCGATCTGCGAGTTGCAATGTCACTGTCGTCGTTTTTGGCTCGCCGAATCCAAGTTTCCTGTAAATAGACAGTGGCATCAAGTTTACGCTAGTACCTAAATCACATAAAGATCTATCAAAATTTAAAGCACCAAATTTGCAAGGGATAGAAAAACTCCCTGGATCTTTTAGTTTAGGTGGCAGTTTATTTTGCAGAATCGCGCTGCACTCGTCTATCAATGCCACCATTTCAAATTCTTGCAGCTTTCTTTTCTTTGAAAGCATTTCTTTCATGAACTTCAAATAGAGTGGCATTTGAGCGAGAGCATCTGCGAATGGGATGTTGATGTGCAGCTTTTTGAAGATTTCCAAAAATTTAGCGAACTGCGTGTCCGCTTGCTCTTTTGTAGCCTTTGTGGAAATGGAATGGGTGGCACGTAGGCTTTTACTGAATCTGGAGCTTTCTTCTCGACTTCCTCAACTTCCCTCTGAGAACTAGCTTCAACTGATGGGTCAGTTTCCTCTTTATCCTTCTTTTGTTCCTCGATTACTGAACTTTGGGGCTTTTTTCCCGGCCTCTTAACGTGAATTTCAGGCAACTGTACCCCACTTCGTGTTATTATTGCTTGCACCTCGGCTTGTTTAGTAAGAACTCTCAACCTTTGAGGGAAAGGAATTGGGGGTACATAAGCCTTTGGTGGGACATATGTTTCTTCTTCAATAGGCTGGACTTTAGGTTCGTCTCTCACAGTGTAGATGGCATTGGCATGTTCTCTTTGATTTGTTTCAGTATTACTCGGGAGTGTTCCACGAGGTCTGTCTGCTAATTGTAATGCCATCTGCCCAATTTGCACCTCTAAGTTTTTTATGGAGGCCTGTTGGTTCTTAGCATTCACTTCAATGCGTTCCAATACTTTGTTTGTCTTTTGCATGTATTGTTGGAACATATCCCCCAAACTTAGCTTGTTGTCAGGCGGAGGATAGTTATTAGAGCTCCCCCCATATCTGAGATTTGGGTGAAATTTCCACCCCGGATTGTAGGTATGAGAATAGGGGTTGAATTGCTGCCTATTGTTGTCCCCCACATAATTCACTTGCTCACTTTGAGCTCCCAATAGCATGCATTCGGAAATGTGATGTTTCGCCCCACAATGTCCACATACCGGACTAGACTGAATAGAGTGCGTTCCTTGAGTTTGTGCCTTTACTAGCAGCTCCACTTGTTTGGTTAAAGCAGCAATTTGCGCATTGGTGGATGCTTGTTTGGTTAAAGCAGCAATTTCCCAAGCCTCATTCACCCTCTTGTTTGTGATTGACCCGTTTGATGAGGCGTCCACAATAGACTTGAACTGCGGCGCTAAACCCAAATAGAAATATTGAACTTGTGCTCCTTTTTCAAATCCATGATGAGGGTTTAGCATACCCTTATATCGATCCCATGCCTGGTGGAAGTTTTCTCCATCGTATTGTTGGAAAGTTGAGATATCCAACTTCATTTTAGCTAGTTTACCCGGAGAAAAATATCGGTTGCTAAATTTTCTGGCCAAATCCTCCCATGTAGTGATACTAGCATCTGGTTCAGACTCAAGCCAATCCATGGCACCATCTCTTAAAGTATAAGGGAAAAGGCGGAGCCTTAGACAATCATCATCAATTCCATCAAATTTGAAGTTCTGGCACGTCCTCAAAAATTTGGCGAGATGAGCATTAGGATCTTCGTGCGCTAGCCCATAGAATTGATGGCTATTACTAAATAAGTTGATGATATCGGCTCTCAGCTGGAAATCATTCCTCCCAAAAGGCGGATATACAATACTAGACCGTGTTGGAGCTGCAGGTGGGGTCAGAAATTGGGCCATGGAAAATTTCCACCATCGTCATCGTCTTCGCCTCCCTCAGCTTCTGGTTCATGATTTCTCCTGTTAACCAACACGAATCTTCGTCGTGCCTCTTCTTCTGTCCTCAACCTAGCTTTTTCCTCTCTTCGTCTCGCTTCCTCCTCTGCAGTGCGTTCCATGACTAATTTGCATTTGGCTCTTAATGTGCGTTCAATTTCTGGGTCAAATTTGTCTAGAATGCCCCCTTGTGAGCGGGTCATGCACCGAATGCAAATTTCTGCAACCACTTAAACAAAAACAAGTATCAAAATTCTTTTATAAATAAAAACTAAAATGAAACTAAAACTAAAATTAAAAATATGATTAATATAAACCGATATTAAATAAAAAGTAGTCCCTGGCAACGGCGCCAAAAACTTGTTGTGAAAATAATCGCAAGTGTACGATGTCGGCACAAAAATAGTAAAGTGGACTTTTTTAGAGTCCGGATTATCGATCCCGCGAGGACTAATTTACTCCATATCGGTTTAAACTAATCTTAACAAAAGCAAATAAAGATATAAAGATTAAAGATTGGTTTTTAGCAAAAAAAAAGAAAATACTGGGAAGTAAATTGCAAAAATTATAAAAGTTTGTTGAATTAATGGAGAGTGAAGTTGAGACTCCCGATTTATATTTAGATTTCCTATTTGATTTCTCCTCTCAATTCCAAATCTCAAGTAGTGTTAGATCAAATTCACGAAATTGATTTAATTTACCTCTCTCGAGTTCAAATTAATCCTATTTAATTAAGTCCACTACCATATATCTATGCGTAGTTAGAATGATCCTCAATTAAATGCATTAACGTGCTTAAGAATTCATAAATATCCACCTGTCACGTGGGATCTCAACAATTATAAAAGTCTATCTCTAGCTCTTATGTAAATTGCCGGATTTTACTACGTGGTCTAAATATTTAACTTACCTCTCGGTTTGTTAAAATTCACAAATCATTGATTTAGTGGTCAAGTAAATCATGCATTAAACATAGTAGTAAAATCAACACATAAAATAAAAGCACAAGAAATTGAGAGTTAAAATAATAATATATCTAAATTACATCGTTCATCCCAACTAATAAATTTAGTTATTCATGCTAAAAAGTGAATAAATAACAAAAATAAAAGAGTTCATCACCGGATCTAGAAGAGAAATTGAGAGTGAAGAGTAGATCTTGCACCAAGTGTCAACTCCGTCTTGAATCTCCTCCAAAAACCATGTGAATTCCTCGATTGCGGTGTGTTTTCCCCTTCAATTAATCCTTCTAATAGCTCTCCAAAAGCTCCCCAAAAGCTCTCTAAAAGCTCCCCAAGAACTCTCATTTTTTTGTGAAGAATGACCTCCTTTATATAGTATTGCAGATCTGAATTTCGTGCATATGGGGGAGAGTCAAGCTGGTCTCCAAATCCTAGTCCGAATAGAAGTCCTCGCCCGCGTAGAATTTGACAGCCTGGCAGCTTTCAGTTTTTTTATCATAACTTTTTCTCTAGATGTCCGATTGAGGTGATTCAAAATTCTGTGGAAACTAGACGAAAATATCTACAACTTTTCTTCAAATAGTCACGTCCAAATTCCACTTTTATCTAGGTCAAAACGCGTCCTTAATTTTCACTGCGGCCGCAGGTCCATTTTGTGCGGCCGCAGATCCATTTTGTGTGGCCGCAGATTTATTCTGCGGCCTACAGAGGGTTTTGTCTGATCTTTTCTCCATTATTGCGGGTGCACATGATATTTTTGCTGGCGCAACACTTTGTACTATGTAAAATTCTTCCTTATTTGCAATTTTAGTCCGCCAACTTTGGTTCCTTTCCACATATTGATCCAAAACTCTTCGATTTCGCGTAAATTCGCCCTCTTTTCTTCCTTTATTGTACTGCACTCGATCCATGTTGATTTTCTACATGAAAACAATTAAAATTAAACACAATCAAACACAATAGAACACATTAAATACGAATAAAACTCTAAAATAAACACATTTAAAATACTTATCAAACAACTTACTTTTATTAATAGCCATGCATAATAAATAAGAGTAGATTAGGAAATGAAGAAATTAAATTTATACCAATAAGGAAAGTAGCTTATATTTTGGGACGGATGAAAAAGGAAAACAAGCCTATCAAAATGGGACGGAGGGAGTAATATTTATGATGTGCTCACAAGTTGTTGGTGATGACAATAAATTCGTAATAATGATTTGTATAGATTACCGCTTGTCAATAGTAGGGTTAATTAGTTGATTGTCAAACTCCCAAATGCTAATTGCCGATTTGTCAATTACTTTTATAAATTACAAGAATTATCAATATTTTGAATTAGTTAACCGTTTTGTCCTCATCCTATACTCTATAGTATAGGATACAGAAATTATTCGTAGATAAAATTTCAATATGAATGCAGTTCATCTTCTCCAGCAAAAACTCATGCGATTTCCTTCATCTTCTTCGGCCAACAAATTACACTTCAATTGCCACTTATCACACTTCAATGAATCCAAATCTGAGATGTTTTGGGTGGTGAACCATAGTGCCGGTGTTGCTGGTTCGCAAAAATACATATATGAATGCTGGTTTGCTGGTAACCAGCCAGCTACCGCTACTAAAGAACTTCATCCTCTAGGGAGCTCCCACCCCATTCCCTCCTCCATCCTCCCACACCAACAGGCAGCAGGGAAGCAAATATGGAGATTAACAACGTCGAAACAAAAAATCTGGAAACCGTCGAATTTGGCTCATGTGAAAATCACCAAAATCACAGCCACTGTTACAATCTAGCAGGGAACTAGGCTTTGTGGGTTGGGGGGATGGGGGAAATTTTATTGAGATACATAAATATTGATAAATTGATAATTATAAATTTTATTTTGATAAATTAGTAAATTAATAATTAAGAGTTGATAATGATGTAATTATTTCTAGATACTATTACTCACTATTTGGTGTCTTCTCATCGATATTTTATACTAGGTTATTAAATTTGTCCTTCGGTTAAAATATTGTGATCGATGACTCTCGATGATATCATCTATCTATATATTAATAAAATGAGATCATTTTTCCTCCAAAAGTTTCATTTTTATGAATTAAAAAAATAAAATTTAATTGTAAAAGGATAATCACAAATTTACAACTCAATCTCTCATTCCTCTTCTAGAATTCGAACTCTTATATATCTCCCATATAATATGAGGTAATTTTTCAACGAAAAGTTTCATTTTCTGAATTAAAAAAATAAAATTTAATTGTAAAATCACACTTCGGATGATCACAAATCTGCAACTCAATCTTTCATTCCTCTTCTAGAATTCGAACTTTTATATATCTCCCCGTACAACGCACGGGAGAAAATACTAGTTTTATTAATAAAATCTTAATCACGCCTCATAACAGCTGTCTCATTACAAAAATTACTAGTATCTTTAAGGACATTTCAAAAAGCAGAAAATTGAATTATTCGTGATAATTATAATTATAATAATTATAATAAAGGACAAATCATATGAAAATTGACTTTATAGACTTCTTTATCCAAAAATATTCAGTTGTCCACTGTAGGCGACGTAAGCCAAAACCCACAATGGTAGGTGATCATGACTCCTTTATCAATATTATATGGTGACCCTACACTGCAGACTTCTCTTTTCTCAGCATTACAGTCTTTCTAGTCTAACAAATAACAGAGTTCAACGAGCTCGAATTAGGGTGTTAGGATATGTGTAAAAATGGATTTTTATGTGTTTTTATGTGATATAGGAGAAAAAATGAGTGGAGTTGAATGGCGGAGATTTGTATAGTACAGATAGGTCTCACGAGATATGTGGATGTGAAGTAGGAGAGAGAATTAGTGGGGTTGAAAAGAATGTGTAAAAATATGTAAAAATGTGTAGAAGAACGGGCGCTTAAATAGTGCCTACATGTATAGTATTTTGTAACTTTGGTTATGAGTATTCTTCCAGTACACCCGGGTGTCCCGTAATTTACAATATATCGGGATGATTTAGGATCTCATATGATTTCTATTTTGAAATTCGAAAAATTTTCCGCTGGCAGCTGGCCTCCACGGCGTATTCGAAAAATTTTTCGAATTACTGAAACTCCGCTTTGTCATCCTGAATCTAGATCTGGTCTCGAATTTTAAAACGGAGATCGTACGAGATCATAAATTGCCCGAATATATTGTAATTACGTCACGCTTTGGTGCACTGAACCATGCCTGCTTCTGTTATATTATACAACTGAAGAATCACAAAGTTCGATTATTTCCTTTATTTTATCTTATGATCATGTCCGTCTCTACTTGTTTGTTTGCTCATATTGTATTATAATACACATTGCATGTCATTTTCTTCAGCTATTTTATTCACAGGATTGCTTCCTAGGGTTTGGCTTTAGTACCCCTTGTGGATACCTTACGGTATCCACAATTGAGGGAAAAAAATTCATAGGGACCAACTGAGGCCTCTACAATCGAGACAATTATGTATTATTTATCTAACTTAACATAGATACCAAAAAAATTTTTAAAAAGTTTTTGCTCAATGACGTGACGCCATCAGAAGGCACCACATCGGCATGGGAACGACCTTATAGTGCCCATAGTGGGGAATAGAGCCAAACTGTTCCTTCCTATACGTTATTTTGCTCATTATATATATACATTGCTTGTCATTTTTTATTTTTTATTTTTTAGAAATACATTGCTTGTCATTTTCTTTAGCTATTTTATCCACATTAGACACAGTCTTCTGTGTTTTCTTTCTGAAATTGTTATGTTTCTGTCACGTCCAACTCATCTGCGAAGAAAATGTTAAAAATAATATCAAATAATATACACTAGTAATCGCACCCGTGCGTTGCACGAAAAAAAAAATCAATGCACAAAACACATTTTTTTCATTAATACAAACCAATTTCATATTAAATCATTACCATTATATAAAAGAAAAGAAATTTCACTAATACTTTATTGCAAAAAATTTGCAAAATCTGGAATACTACTTTCTATATAACATTTGAAGTTATAGTCGTTAGATTCCCATCTTTATTACATATTAACTTTCTTAATCATTTCCTACTCGTAACTCTTGAAATCGCGACATGTAATTGCCCATGATTAAATACCGACTTCTTCAAGAAAAGGCAACGTGAGACAATGATTGTCCTTGACTCTTGTTAATTACCATGGCATATGAAATCATCAATAGGAATTGCCTCATTTGAAATCTGAAAGGTAGTCTTGCATCTGAAAGAGTCAATGTTAGCCTTGAGATTTACATTCTTCGAACCGAATTGTTTCCTATCAAAATTTGTGTTTCACCCAATTTGTTATTATCAATATTGTCCCATTTCACAATCCAGTCTTATGATCCAATATTTCTCAATAATATAACCGAAACACCTACTTTCAAACTCAACTTTTGATAAGGTCCACCGGAACACTTTATGTCATTCAGGAAATTCCGTGAATGTAGTTCTTAAAAAAATCCAGCACTTTTCTTTCTTTTACATATTGAGTTTGGGCTCAAATAAGTTTTCCTGATAAATTGTTCTAAACGTCATGTATTCATTGATCGCATCAATGCTTTTAATTTGTTAATAATAACAAAGTTTAAATGAAATTAATAGCATTAAAGGAAAATAATGTAATATCATTATTTTTATTGTAAAAACATCACAAATTTTAAAATACTTTTTTACGTACAACAGTCGTAGTTATATTTGTTAGGTTCTTATTCTTATCACATACCTATATTTTCAACATGTCGGGATTCGTGAATCATGATACTACGAAATACAACTTATGACATTGAATTTGAACTTCAAATAATAACTCAACGTTTGTAAATAACAACTATGCCAATTTACAACCAAATAAAATCAAAATTATATTTCATTTAATACATAATTAACAAACATATAAATAAAAATAGTACTTTGTTACAAACTGGGAAAATATATTAAGCTACCACCCAATATTAAAATTAATGAAGTATTTAATAAAAATTTATCATGATAAAAACCGTTAGTCAAAGATTTTCCAATTCTTGAATATTAAGTTCATAAATTTATTTAAAAATTAAATATTTGAAAAAAAATACCATAATTGCAAATTTTCCCAAAAACTTATTTTAAAAAAATGGCTGATGTTACTTTAATTAAGTAACTTTTTAGACTGTGAAAAAATTGGCTATATGTATAATTGGCTGAAATTACAACAAAAAAATTATTTTAGTGAACGTAAAATAAAATCATTATAAATTAAGAATATGCGATCACCTACTTAAATAAGAACAACAATTAGGACCAAATATTGTATATCAAAAAAAAAAAACAAAATTTAGGTATTGCATTTTATGTCAAATATTTTTTGAAAACAAATTTAAAACATTGTTAGTAAATCAGACTATAACTTTATAAGGGCTTATAGGGTATAAATATTAATTTAATTTTAGTAAAAACAAAATATAATTCAGAAATAAAAAATAATATTTAAATAATTTCAGTTACATTGTTGGCGGTACCTACCCATAAAAGTGGAAATGAATAGTTACATTGTTTAAAAAGTATTAAAATATACATTAATTATTTATCTTTGAATTTATTAAATAATTTTGGCTAAGCATGCAACAGGTAATCAATTATAGTTCAATTAATTACGGACTTTTATAGCAGTAGAAATTATAGTTTCATTATTTAAAACTTTAATCTAAATAGAGGAAATTGAAAAGAAAAGAATAAAAAAACAATTTGAAAAATTTTTAGAGGGGGTGGTAAATGAGAAATACGCATGAAGTAGGAAAGTTGCAAATCCTGCGTTAGTAACCAACCATAATTACTATTCCAATAACATCACGTACTTCCAATTAAAAATTTTAGTACAATAAATTTTGTTTCTTAAATAAGCAAGTTGGCAGTTCTCAAATAAACTGTACAAATAATTAAAAACCAATATTATAATTTAACTTTGAAAATAAAATAATATTTAAAAGAATTTTCACAAATCATAATCCTAATGTTGTAATGAAAATATTATAATTCTCGATTATTGAATAAAAACTCATTAAAATTCATTTAATTCATATTAAAATAATAAATATTTTTATATGAGTTTTTACCTTTTAATATTTTGTAATTATATATATATATATATATGTGCGCGTGTGTGTGGGCGTGTGTGGATACAAAAAAATAAACAAATATCTTATAATATCATTATTGTGAAATAAAATATCAATTAGGTAATGATGATAAAATTATATTTGGATATTCAAAAAAATATAATTTAATAGAAGATATTACAAAAATATAACATTTTCGCAATCGTGCTTATTACGAAAATTGTGTTAACTTATAATCTTTTAGTTAATTTAGAGTATTTCTTACATAACTAAATACATAGTTTATGACTATGGATCATTTATTTACAAAATTTATTTTAATATTAATGAAAATATTTGAGGTGCTAATAAATATGCAACGAATTCACGGTTTTCAAAAAATTAGTTTTCATTAGAAAGTGTTCAAATGCACAAAAATATAAATTATAATCGTAATTATAATAATAAAACAAATTAATATATGATGTAAATTTATTAAAGGTCAAATGAAAAATATAAGTTAAAATCTTGAACATGAAATACCAATATAGGTCAAAATAAAAAAAAAAAAAGAGTTGATTTGAATAAAGAACATAAAAAAATATTCTGTTGCACAATATTGAGTATTGCAATACACACGGTATTATAATACACACGACAATGCAATGCCGTGTGTTACATAAGAATTTTAAAAAAAATTCTACATCATAAATATAATTTTGGAGGAAAAAATATCTTTGTTGTGTTTTAGTATATTTATATGATGATGATGAAAGGTAATACAAAAAATATAAGTCAAAACCATTAAAAAGAAATTCCTATATAAATCAAAATTAAAAAATTATAAATTATATAATTAAATTGAATAAAAAAACAATTCCATTGCACATTGTGCAATGCAAATGCATTGCACAATGTGCAATGGACACGGCATTGCACATTGTGCAATGCTTCATTAAGAATTAAAAAAAAAATCATCCTATTAAATGCACTTTAGGTAGAAAAAGTAAAATCTTTCTATTTTAATATAGTTATGATTTGACTTAACAGTTATTAAGTGATTCAATGTGGTAATAAAGCTGTTAAAGCCTAAACCCGCAGCTTGAGTATGGAATTGGAGGTTGGCTCGATGTGCTTGCTGATTTCGTAGTATCCAGCGCAAGTGTCAAAGGATAATTAGGAGGGTGTTCTCAACATAGAATTCCATAAAAATCTGGGGTTCTCAATTGCTCATGGAATCCTATGGATTTCATTAAATTGTGGAATTCTATGGATTTTTATGGATTTTTAAGTTAAAAATACACTAACCAAATTCTTCCCAAAATCCCACCTCCCACCCTCGGATTCTCATGAAATTCATAAATTTTCATTTTTTCTCTAAAAAGTCTTTTAGACCTACATAATCAACTAAATTATAATCATAAATTGAAAAAATATGTTTTGCATTACCATTATAATTTCAAAACAGTTGCACTATAATTATCTTCTGCAAATATACAAATATATATATATAATAGCAATAACACATATTTATTTATTGTTCATTGCTCTAATTTTTGAAAAATTATATAATATCCAATCCATAAAAATGAAATTTAATGGATGAGATGCAATATAATTAATATTGATAATTTCATAATTGTTAGTAAATAAAATTATTAGTAAGTCTAAATAAACTGAAACTTGTAATTTTTCATACGTCGCTCAACTTTTAATGGCCCTTTTTTTCTACTTTTTTCTTTTGTTTTTTTTTTATTTTTATGATCTAGTAACAACCATCCAAATGAACTTTCCAGGCCCTTGATTATTCTACTCTAATGGCGAAAAAAATATATAACAAATTCCACTAAAATCCATGAAAATCTAAATTCAGTAACATAGAATTCCATAAGAATGTAAAGGATTCTATAGAATTCTATTAAAATCCATGAAATCCATGAAATTCTAGAAAGTCAAAAAAATCCATATAATTCCATGTTGAGAACACCCTCCTTGGAGCACTTGCTCCTTCCCATTTGGAAAATACTACAGCTACATGTCCATATAAATGTCATCATACTATTTACCATAGAGGGCGTACCCCTTAAAACAGGAAAGTCAAAAGATAATTCCATTTCATCCTTTATTGCAGATTAGACAATTGTGTGACTTGATTTCGCCAAGGAAAAATATATAGAAAATCAGATTGAGAGAACTATAAACCATTTAAGACACTGTTTGACATAATAATAATAATAATAATAATAATAATAATAATAATAATAATAATAATAGAAAATCAGATTGAGAGAACTATAAACCATTTAAGACATTGAAGAAGAAGAAGAAGAAAACTGATAAAAATGTATAAAGAACTATGATTATTCTTTGTGTTTTAGTGGGTTCATTTTTTTTTTTTTTTTTTGGAATGATTTGCTCTTAAAAAGCTTATAAAAGAAAATAATTTTAAAGGTTCTCATCAAACAAATTCTAAGAAATGAATCAAAGCAGCATCAGATGCAAACATTTAACATACCAAGCACGACTACACTGCACAGAAGATAATACATGCAAGTCTATTAGAATGTATTGTTGAAGTGTAAAGTTAGTATTATGACTAAAATAGATATTTGAGAATAGTTAGGGACTAGTTATGTTATTTCATTATTAGGGTTTCTAGTTTGCTCTATATATAGTGTTCTATTGTAACCATTATTATGATCATTGAATGCAATACAAAATATTTTCTTTCCAATTCTCTACATGGTATCAGAGCCAAATCTGGTCTTGGAGTAAATCTCGACTAGATCCCGACCTCCGGCGAGCGGCCTTGTGCCGCTCGTCCGGCCATAAACTTTTCATTTTCTTTATCATCTTCTTTTGTATATCCACCTTTTTTGTATGAATATTTTGCCTCCACAACCCCCAATCTACCAGATCTGGAAAGGAAAAACCCTAGTTACTGTAGCTCAAAGCTTGATTCAAGCGACTTAAGCAACATTCCAGGCTAGCCCAGCCACAGACGACCACTCGCCGACGTTCCTCCACCTTCGGCGACCTCTCCGGTGGCGGCGGAAACCCTAGGCGAGTCTACCAGCAGCCTCGCAGCCCTTTGTTTTTCAGTTTTTCTGCTCCATTTCTGGTCACGAGTCCTCCATTTAGGTCGCCTGATCTCCGGCGACCTTCGACGACCTCCGGAAACCTTCGACAAGCTCCGCCGACCTCAGGAGAGCTTCCGGCGAGCCTGTCCGAACTCCGGCAACCTTCGCTGACCTCCGGCGCCGCTGTTCCTTTTGCTGATTCCCATCTTTTCTGCTAAGGTTTGGCTGTTTCCTTGTTCTCTATACTGTGAAAAAGGGTTGAATCTTTGTTGAAATTGGAAGGTGCTGGAAGTTGTTTGAGGTTTCTCTCTGTTGAAATTATTTGAAGTTTCTGTTTGAAGCTATTTGAATGTCTGCCTTCTGTTGTTTGGACTAGACAGTGTGGTTTTTGCTCTCTTTCTCTTGGTTCTCGGTTGCTGTTGACAAGAGAAAAGAAAGAGAAGGCCAGACAGAAGGCAAACGAGGTAGGTAGAAGAGGAAAAGTGGGAGAAAGTGGAAATAAATCTGATTTCCGGCAGTCTTTTCCGGCGTTGATGGTGGAGGCTGCGGCCGCTCTTGTTGTGGCCGATTGGTGTGTGTCGGGTTTGTATTGTGGAGATTGGACTATTTTCCAATTTGGGCTCTATTGTGGGTTTGTGGAGTGTTGTTGAATTAGCTCCTTTCTATTGTGGGTTACATATTGTTGGGGTGCAGAATTATGGTTTGGGCTGGAGCTTGATTTGTGAAGTTGGGCTGCCTTTGTTTTTTCTCTCTGTGTTTTGGGAGTATATTGTTGGTCTGCCTTTGTTTCTCCAATTGAGACTTGGTTAAGCATTGTTTGGGGGTTTCTTTTCAGTTGGTTTAAGAGTCGTTGTTGCTCTTATTTGGGGATCTTGGATTAACTCGTTTCAGCTTTAATAAGTTGGGCTACAAATATTTTTGGACTCTCCTTTTGGGCTTTGGATCGTGGGACTTTGGAGAGTGGGCTTTAAAATTAATATTCAGTCTTCCATCTCTTTCAAATTTATATTTTAGTCCTCTATCTTTTAGGAATTACATTTCACTCCTATTCTGTCTTTGTTTGCGCTATCTGAACCCTAAACTTTCAGCTTTTGTCGTTGTTGAGTCTTGTCTTGGAGTTTGGTTGTTTCAGTCTTTGTTCGTAAATTCAGTATTTGTCGACCTTGGTGATGAGGCGATTCTTGTACCTATTGGGTTTGCGGTATTTGGTATTGACTGAACGTTTGTGTCCGGCGCAAGGATTTTGTTGACCATGTATGGTCATTTGGGGTTGTGGATTAAATATCCATTTGTCCTTGGTCGAGGACATTTTCCAAGAAGACTTTTGGAAGTGGAAGAAAGGGGGAGCACTTGGCGAATTACTTGGAATTACGATTCAAGGGTTTCTTTGTATCATTTCCAAGTTGATGCTGTGTGGACGCATCAACTTGAGGGGGAGTGTTGAAGTGTAAAGTTAGTAACTAAAATAGATATTTGAGAATAGTTAGGGACTAGTTATGTTATTTCATTATTAGGGTTTCTAGTTTGCTCTATATATAGTGTTCTATTGTAACCATTATTATGATCATTGAATGCAATACAAAATATTTTCTTTCCAATTCTCTACATGTATAAAAGAAACAAGTAACAAATGTAAAATGGAATCAGAAACAAAGATTTATATACTCTGATAGCAGAGCCACGGTTGGTGGTGTACACGACACCCGGTAGCTGTGAGATGGACTTCCAAGGAAAACTTTTGTCTTCTTAAAGATAAAACACGTGGTTAAAAAAGTAAGGAAGTAAAAAATAAACATTACAAAAATGACATTTCTATTTGAAGTGCGTATTAAAAAACATAAAAAATAAAACTAACAAAATAACAAAAGAAGGAGGAGGAGGAGGAGGGAAACACAATTCTATGAAGATTTTTGTCAAACAAGCAGTTAGAAGGAGAGTTGGGGCCTAGAAAGAGTATTTTTCTTAAGATTTACACCGTATATGACCAAACTTACTGCTAAAAGTTCTTATACCTTTTGCTCTTTTGACATAGTAACCCTTGCAATAAATCAAGTGCGGCGTGAAAACCATAAAGGATAAGTAGCAAAAGAAATAAAGTGAGAGATATCCATTTTGGAGTTACATTGACTATAAATGAATATCCATATCGAAGATGCATCTCGCTTCCCGAACATGACAAATATCTCTATTCTCTAACCACTTCGAAATAGAAACTTAATAATCATAAAATCTAAGAGTTAAAGTTGAATGGTAAAATACTATAGACCGGTGTTTGCATTCTCAAGGGTACATAGCAGAATGAAAGCTGACCCAACATCCAATCCAAGTTACTTACTTTTTGGGGCTTTGCCGAGGTCCCAATCCCATGTAGTTTGTCACCAGTCCCATAATGGCAAACCTGGTTCCAGAGAAGTAAAACAATGGCAAGCATTACAGAGCATGAAATGGAAAGCATTACAACGCATGCACAAGGTGGGCAGAAAACAACACAGAAATCTTCGAGTCTTTCCTAAAGGGTCAATAGAGCCGGTATGTACCCATCAAGTCAAACATACATTAGAACAAATACCTTACTGCACCTGTGGTAAGTCTTTGGCCTTTCAATTTATTTTTTTACGTAACTCTTCAATTTGTAAAATGAGATTGTGTAGAGATAAGTAGCTTCATCTCCTGGAGCACCCAGGTAATATCTAAAACGAATAGTGGCAATTATCGCGCATGTGCTTTGTCAAGCCAACAACTCAAGAGCCTCAATCAATGATAACACTATGTAAAATTATTCTTTCATTGGGGAGATACCCTGTAAAGTGTTCTCTCTATCTTCCACCACTTTGAATTATTCAATTCGAAAGTGTATTATAGAATGATGAAAAACCTAATCTAGAAAATTTGGAGCCCTGAGTTCAGCAAAATACATTCATAGGGATTTTAACAAGCACAGGAAGTTATGGATCAAAGGGAGAGAAATAAAAATATACGTTACGGTGCTCCTATAAGTGCAATACGTAGGTGCCTTTTCCTTTCTTTATTTCTTCTTTTTTTTTATTATTATTATTATTATTATTATTATTTTTGGGGTGTGATGCCAAATAAGAGGATTTTCCTAGTCCAATGTCATAAAATGTTCAAACTTTAAGAAATGGAATATCCAATTCATGATATCTTGGTGGAGTAGTTGAGGAACAAACTAGCCTCCAAACACTGAGCATAGTAACAATGACTAGAAAATTTCACATAGAACTGTGAGACAGAGGCAATGCTTTCATAAAAGCACGAGAAGACAGCTCTATGCCCATCGTAAGACAACCAAGAAACTATCTTTTTTTGAGAACAGAAACACAACCAAGAAACTATCTTAATGATATAAGGTAACACTATTGATCTAATCATAGGTACAAGGTTAATAGCTCATCTTATCACCAAAGCCTTCTGCCAAAATGAAAATGAGGGTATTTGGTGAATTGATTATCAGGCAGCACGCAGTAGTTAGCTTAGCCCTGATTCACAGGATTCTAACATTCGACGATATAGATCTAGAATGCACCAGATAGATGTTTTGCATTCCTTGATGAGGACTTGGCAGAAGATATGTGCATGTGTATGTGGGTACATACTAAGAATAAGGTTTTTGCTGATATAGAGAAGTGCAAAATATCGCACAAAAAGTCAATATATGTTCTTAAACAATGATACTAATAGTATTTCAGATTTCATTGATATATGGTCACCTTAGTTCTTATAATAACGATTAAGTATCCTTGGTGTCAAAGATTTGGAGGTGAAGTACATATCCTTGGTGTCAAGGATTTGGAGGGCCTTGTTTGTGATTTTAGGGCTTGTTCTATACATAATAAACTTCTACTAACTTCCACTAATTTTTTCTCTCTCATCATTTTGAACCACTCATACAATTACTTTAGAATTTTTAATACATTTTCCCCATTTTCAACCACATTCTCCCCAATTTAAGTTAGTAACTTAAAATGATGCATAATTGCTAAAAGCAATAGGAAGTTCATTGATGCCAGTAACAAGCCATTAGTTTTAGCAAGACTACGCCCACCATACCCCTGGTGAAAAATAACTGAAATGAAGCCTCCATATCAGACTTCGGCAAGACATGGAGAATGTTACAGGTTTCCGATTCCAAAATTGTCAAGCCTCAGGTATGCTATGCTGTCATATTGCATTGATTTGTGCAGTATTCACAAAAATCATGAAGCAAAAATGAATGCATAATCAACCCAGCACCCCCACGAAAAGAAAATGCCGGAGAATTCTAAACTGTTGCACTACAAATCATATAACTGGATCATACTTGCTGAAGTGAAAGCAATAAAAAAGTACACCGAAGTTCACCAAACTATATATATGGATCATGAAACCGTTTCAATTACATCCGTACAAGTATAAACAATTCATTGGAAAGTTAGAACTTACATCATGGCCATAGAGATCTGCTTCAGATCATTCTCAAAATTCCTCATGTTAGCCAACGACTGTGCACAGAATATAATCGCCATCCACGAGCAAAGCTTGTACTGAATAAATCAACAACCAATCGATCACACAATCAATCAATCGTACCTCAAAAACTGAAACTTTCGCCACAACATATTTATTTCAACATAAAATTCACGCTTTTACGAGCAATTAAACCCTAAACAATTATCACTAACACATCATAATTTGCAGGATTATGAATCTACACTTTCAATGTATGTCTATCAACCGATTAAAACGTGAGACGGACTAGAGATTAAGATCGAATGCTAACCCGGAACATGGCTCCAAAGACACCGAATATGACAGCGATGAAACCGGAGTAATCGATGGGGAGGTCTTGCGGGGCAACGATTGATGGCTTGTACGGTCTCGCCGTAGATGGTTGCCTCGGATCGTTCGACTGCGACGACATCGTTTCTCCCGTTCCACCAGTTGCGAGTTTCTACGGTTAACCCCAAATTAGTCGACTTGAAGTTGAGAAAAATAGTATGGAAGTCCTCAAGCCTTCGTCAGTTTTTATACTTGGCTCCTCAACCTTTTAAAAAGTTATTGTTTCAGTGCTTCTCTTTTAATTGATGTAATTAGACGGCACATTTTTGCAGCAATTAGTGTTTCGAATATTTGCTCATTTTCACGTGGGGTGTGGCTATAAACACACCCTAAAAAATTCTCTTTATGCTCACCTTCTAAATATGCCCGTTCTTTTTTTTAAATCAACTCCTAACTTACTACATCCCATTTCTTTCCAATTTTACCCCCTTTAATTTAAAACAAAAACAACCCACTTCCACCCCATTTCTCCTACCTCTTGGTCGGACAACACACCCCTCTCCCATTCTCTCCTATGTAGACTGACCAAATAAAGGAGAAGCTCAAACTCCAATTGCAAAACTCCATCTGCCGGAGTAAGGCCCAATATCAAGTTCTTTTCCAACACAAACTAGGAGAATCCAATAGCAATGGACAAATATGAGTTGATGTTATTTTTTTCGCCAAATTTAGTGTAATCTTTGTTTGATGCCATTTTTGGATGATATATTTTAGAGTTTCTCCTTAAATTTATAAATGATATGTGGATGGGTTGATATCATAGTACTACAAAAATAGAGTAATTTCTTATACAAAAAAATTCGTCGATAAACTTCAATGCACTGGATCTGGGGATGTTCGCCACCTATTTGCCAAACACCCAAAATAGCATTCGGGCAAAGGGTATCGAATTGGCTAAACTTCTTATAATTTTTCTTTTTTTTGTAATTTCAATTAATGATAAAATTTATTTATATTTAAGGATAATCACATGTTACTCTAATTAATTATTTACTTATAATAATAATTATTTATATTTAATAGTAATAATTATTTATAATAGTTATTTATCCATATTAATAAATTTTATATTTATATACTTACTATAAAAATAATAATTGTAACTCTAAATTAAAATTATTATAATTAATATTAATTAAATATAATAATTTTCATATAATTTCTTATTCAATTCTTTGTTATGCATTAATTGGCTATTATTTTGTATTGCAGTGTTGACTTTTCACGCCAAATACCAATAGCTTTCGGAAGAAGATGCCTTGAATAAGATCTCGATAAAGAACAAAGACATGAGGAGATGATGGCTTATGTTTTTTTAGTTTTTTGGTACTTTTAAGGTTCGAACTTTGTATTGAACATTATCTACAACAATATTTGTTAGTTCTAACAGCGTTTTATTTTAGGAATTATTATGTTTCATAAGAATATTAGATAAAGTAACGTTTTCGATTTTAACCAATTATCTAAAACTAATATTATTATTAGATGTATCAAAAATATTGACTATAATAAAATATATACAATCATTAGAACTAAAACATTTATGTGACTATATGATAATATTTTAGCCTCATATATTTGTTTTTCTAGTTGTCTAATTATTTTATTTACATTATTATTTTTGAGAAAAGTTACGTTTAATGAATACTAAGTATAAACATCAAATTAATTTTTTTTTAGTAACTAATGAACCAAAACACCAATATAGCAAAAAATGTCGAAAAATGCATAACAACGTGATGTGAATTACTAGAAATACTTGCTTTTTTGAAAAATGTCGAGTTCTGGTGGTCCATTGCAAGATTTTGAGAGATTTTTGAGTAAAAGGAGAGTAGAGAAAGAAAGCGTCATGAGCTAGTGAGGAGTTGAGAGAGTGATGTCGATAAAGGAGATAGTGCGGGCGTCGTGAATTGGGGTAGTTGCGGTGTGAGAGTGTGGGGTGTGAACGGCATGTGAGTTGGGGGAGTTAGGGCGTGTTTAGTAGTTGATTTGAAAGAAAAGGGTAAATAGGTCATCTGGTCGGGGGGTAATTGTGTGCTAAAATATATTTGGGTGTGAGTTATAGTATTGTATGGGGTGTGTTTAGCCACAGTACCACACCCTTTCTTGTTTCCTCAATTTTTTGCCCTCTCTTTTAATTATCATCAAAGTACATATTGTCACTGAGAATAATCCTACTTGAACATATTAATTGACATATAAATTGATACATAAATCTTATGAATGTCTCATGCAAATGTCATCGATGGCATCTTAACTAAGGTGTCATCAATGGCACTAGAAAAATACCAATAGCCAGCCTTGATCTAGTACCATTGATGGTATTTTCGAACCTGATCCAATGTTTACTTTAAAATTTTAAATCAGATCTAGAATCAGTACGTCGAAGAAGAGCTTCAATAATTTTGAAAATTTTCCGGTGGCTAGGGTTGGGCAAAAAAACAGCCAACCGACCGCATCGGGTCAGTTCGGTTCGGTTTTTTTTGGCTGTCAATCAGTTGGTGGTTCAGTTCTTGTTGAACCGACAGTGGGTCGGTTCAGTTGGTGGGTTGGGGTGTTGATGGGTCAGTTAACCGACCCGACCCGACCAACTGATAAAAAAAAATTAAAAATGGCACAACTTAAGTCTATGAGTATCACAGAAGTTAGATGTCAATTCCCCCAATTTTAAGAAAAGTGAAAACCCTAAGCTTCCTTATTTATTGGTTTCATTTCCCAAGTATTTTTTTTGTTTATTGAGATTATTTACGTCATTTGCATGTCATAAGTTTACTTCAATCAAAAGCTCATATTCATCCCTTGAATATTTACTTGATCGTTGCATAGTCTTCTTGGATATGAGTATATTGAAATTGGATTGAAAGCAACACTTCAAAGTTTGAAGAGTTAATGGACATTGTGATAGGAGTGTTTTTGCACACTTTTCGAATGCCTTTAACAGTTTGAAAATTGATAACACGAGCAATTATCTACTCTTAATGCTTCAATTTGCTCTATGTAGGTACATAACTTGAAACAAGATGGGAAGTAAAGAAACTAGTGGAAAAAGACAAGCCGGGAGCTAAAAATGGCAAACCTTGGATGCAGGACAAAATTACGGCTGTAATTACCAAAATTACGGCCGTAATCCACTTTTACGGCCGTACCCAAATTCGATACGGCCGTATGTCACACGGCTTGAATTTCATTTTGATGCAGAGAGTAAATTACGGCCGTAAGGTTCGGTAATACGGCCGTAACATAAACTTACGGCCGTAATTTTACCAGAACCAGAATGCGGTTTGTTGACCAACTTTTCACTGTTTCATTTGTTCTTTCCCACTTTCTCCTCCAGCCTTGGGGCTTTTCAGGGATGATGAGGCTCCATTTATGTAGATTTTTTCTAGGGTTAGGGGGAGTCTTGGTTTTGTTTTTGCTCTCAATAAAAAAAAGAAAAGAAAGGGAAGAAGCTAGGTTACTTGTTGTAGATCAATAGTTGTGAAGATGGTGATTGGCTACCTCAAGTTTATGAACTAAAGGGAGTTCCTCTATCATCTTCTTTGCTTCTACCTTGTAAAAACTATCTTTTAATGAATATTTTTCGAAAATTGCTTATCTATTTGAAAGTTGTGACTTCTTGTTAATTGGATTTAGATGTTGATGGTTGCATATGATTGAGTATTGAGCTAGAATACTTCCAAAGCCAACCATTTTGAATCACTGTTACCATAGTGAGGGGTTGAATGAACCGGTTGATGATGTGTTTGGTAAAGTGATGATTCCGTGCATGTTATTTGTGTGGAGTGTCTTTGGTTGATGAGTAGAAACTGGGTAATCACCATTTGCTAGTCATCTATCCATGGAAATAAACGAGAGTTGATATATAAAAAAAAAACAAAAACAAAAAAAAAAGAAAGAAAAAAAGTTTTGCCTTTTTCACTTGCGAGGTTTTTGCGCCACCATTCTCTTGCCTTATCGACTCGAGTTATTAAGTTTTTCGGGGTATTCTATACCTGGTGCCTTGAGTGACGAGCTCGGGAGTCACCGACTAAAAGCTCGCTACATGGGTTGGTAAGAAAGCATTATTATTGGGGGTGTTTTCTATTTGCATTTGAGAAGCATCAAAGTGAAAAAAAAATGAGTGAAAACAATAAATGTGAGATTTAGATAGCTAGTTTGGTTTGAATTGCCTAGTAGAAGCTTGTTGATTGGAGCACTCAAAACTAGGGAGAATCATCTCGTTACTAAACTATTAATTTTGCCTGTGTAATTTACCCACATTTGAGTCGAAAAAGAAATGAGTGATTTGAGCAACCCTTGAAATGATCACTGGGTGGATTCGAGAGAAAATGAGCAAGGTGTGATCACGAGAGAGTAAAAATATATTTGACTATTGAGGGTCGGGTTGCCAACAAAGCACTTGTTGAATCCAATTGGTGATTTGAGATGACTTTGTAAAGTGGATGAGTTAAACAATTTTGTAGTAGTATAAAGTGTGAGTTAATTTCAATTTCTATTTGAGAATTGTTTTATTTGTTTTGATTTACTTTCTCATTTTTGTTTGTGTGTATGTAGTAGTTAGTCTTGCTCGGGACTAGCAAGAATTCAAGTGTGGGGGTGTGATAAGTGTGTATTTTGCACACTTATTTATAAATCTTTACATTCCTTTGGAGCGGACTTCTACTCATATTTATGTATATTTATTGTGTTTTAGGTACTATTCCTCATTTGAGGAAAGCGCTGTGAAAAGGATGAAAATGGACTAAAAGTGTCAAGAAATTCGAAGGCGGGGGACTAAAATGCAACTATTCCAAAGTTGGAGGACTTCGGGTGCAAATATGTGAAGATCTTTGCGGCTGAGAGTCTTGAGCTTACATGGAAGAACACGGAAAGTGGAGTCCGTAGCTTTTTACGGATCTCAATTCCGAGTTCCGGATCAAAAGATATGGCCAAACGAAGATCGGTGCCCAAAATGCAGGATGTCTGAAGAAGAGGAGCACTTTTGATACAGATACAAGTTGGTTTGGAGAAAACAATAAACTAGAGAGTTGTAGATCATTGAGTCTAGTTTCCAACGCAACTTTAATTGGCTCAATCGGATATCGGGATCAAAAGTTATGGTTGAAATACCAAAACCTTCGCATGCAGAAAAATATGTACGGCCGTAAATTTTAAATGTACGGCCGTAACTGGGGTTTTACGGCCGTAACTTATAATTTTACGGCTGTAATTTATCAGAAAACTGGCCAATTTCATGCAGAGAGTTAATTAGGGTCGTACCAAGTAAATGTACGGCCGTAAAAGGGAAAATACGGCCGTAAAAGGGGAAATACGGGCGTAAAAACACCAGAACCAACAATTTCGGTTTTGGCCGATTTTCTCCCTTCTTTTCTCTCGACTTGGGGACCTTTTGGGGATCATGTGTACATGAATTTAGGGCCTTTATACACCCTTTTTCATCCCCAAAATCAGATATGATCATCATCATCTTTAATCCATCATTAGTTTAGCTTAGGTTTCTTTCTTCTTCTTCTTCTTCCTTTTCTCTTCATTTCCTTTCTTCTTTCTTTCTTTCTTCTTCTTTTCTTTTCCTTTACTAGTTTAGGGGTATTGATTGGGGGTTGAATACTTGGAGTTAGAAGCTAAGGAGATCAAGAGGAGGCGGAGAAGAAGTAAAGAACAAGACTTTACTCTACAAAGGGAGATTGTCTTTAATCTTGTTTTGTTCTTTCATTTCTATTCATTTGTGTATTGATTGTATATGTATCTATGATTTCCTAACTATGAGCTAGTATTGTAAGTTGAGATTTTTGATTGATCTTAATATATGTTTTGGTAATCCATTTGTGTTGTTGGAATTGAATTGGATTGGATTATTTATCTCTTGTGTGTTTGTTATTGAGCTTGCTACATGTGATTGCTTGATCAACAATTATATGCAATTGTGGCATGTTTAGGCTTCGAGAGAGGAATATGCACGTTAAATCAAATAACATTCACTCTAAGTTCTTGTAGGGGATAGAGATATACCCCTAACCTTAGATGATCCATTGAGTGTTTTCACAAACCTTTATGCGGTTGATTGGTAACATATCGACACAGAGATGTAGTAGGTTGAACCAATTGACTAGGGTTAGCTTGACATGCGAGAGCAAAGCTAACTATACAAGGAAAATCGGATCTAACATGAAGATGGATAATTATGTTAAGTTCAACAACAGATTAACGAGACTAGTATTGAGTGAAGTCATTAATCCCAGCTATCTCTTTATCCAAGTGTCATCTCCGTCCATGCCCATTTCCTTTTCTTTAGTTTTATTTGCTTTCTTAGGATAGCATAGTTTAGTTGTTTTCTCTTCTTTTGATTGTGTGTCTTTTGTATAGTTTTCTTTCCGCTAGAATAAATAACTCAATTACAAATACCATTCCTCGCGAGATCGATATCCGGACTCTTTGAGTCCTACTTTATTACTTGTACGGCCCGTGCCCTTGCGGTTCAATTTGTGCGTGAGTATACGTCCCATCAAGTTTTTGGCGCCGTGGTTGGGGAGTGGTTTGTTTGTGTTGAGTTTGCTTTGTTCTAGTTTTATTTTCCATTTCTGTATAGTTTATTTCTTCCCTCATCTCTTTGCTCCAAATGGCAGGTGGTTCTCCATTTTCGTATAGTCTTGAAGATGATGAGGGAGACATGCTATTTGGAAGATATTGTCCTAGTGTGCTTACAACCAATTCATCACTTCAAAAGACATCATTCCACTCTTCTCTAATGAAGTGGAAGGGTGAAGGATCTTGAGGAAGTGCACGTCCTCAAAGTTTTGAAAATCACACCGAGCATTGAACAAGAAGTGGAAGAGTTTGATGTGGATAAAGAGGTGAAGAGTCTTGAGCTTGTTGAAGAAGTGACTCCCATTGATTTCATCATTGGCGGCAAGGAAATTGAGATATACAATGTTGAATTCGAGCTGGAAGTGATGAAGTCGAATGACTTGGACATGGGCAATAGGCTTTGGTATGCTACACCAAGAAAAAAGTCTCACTTTGCCAATGTGGGAAGAAATCCAAAGCCACATTTTTGTGGATTGACAAGCAATCCAATGCTACAGTTTTGTGTCAAGCTAATGACATTAAACAAGTTTTTCTTTCCCTTTTATTTACTTGCTTTTTATTGCTTTCTCTAGCTAGGTTTTATCACTTTTTGGGATGCATGAGTATTTGATTTGTTCTTGAGCTTTACTAGGTAAGCTTATGCATTCTCTCCCAACTCATTCTAATGAACTCCAAGTAGGGGGTGTTTGTGCCCTAGTTATCTTTCATGCCCCATCCCCTCAACACTTTACAAAATCTCATCTCATTGAGTTTTATGGAAGAATTGTTTTAACTCCAAAATCATTCTTGATGCTTAAACTTTTCATATCTTCATTGAGTTTTACAATTGTGGAGTTTAGAACAATTAATTTCAAGTTGAGTTTAGTGAAGTTGTTATTGTGGTTGAAAATTACTCATCCCGCCATTTTCTCTTTGAATTTCCATTGAAAGTTGTTTAAATTCCTATTTCTCATTTGATGCTTAATATCTACATGTTTATTGAGCTTTGTTGTTAAGGAGCATGGAACAACTAGTGTGGAGTTGAGTAGTTTGATGTTGTTGTTGCATTTGGAAAATTTATTTCTCATATCACTATCTTCTTGTGATCTCGTAGGACACTCCTTGGCCAAGAGTTGTTCGACGCATTGCCTTGTGCTTTGATGAGCTATCAATCCAAGAGAGGCATTGTCACAAGTGGGGGGTGACTTCATTGGTCCTTTGCGCTATAAAATGGACACTAAAAGTCAAGAGCTTAACCGGGGAAGTTCCGTTATCCCTTTACCTTGTTCTTCTACATTTTGGGGAGTATATGTCTATGTATGTTTGTATGTTGGTGTTTGTTGTGTTTGTTGTTGCTTGTGTGCTTGTTTATGTTGGCTTGTGTTAGTGTGTGTTTGTTTAGTTAGTTAGTTTGCTTTTGTTTGTGCGCTAGTTAGTTTGGTGTTGTGTGTTTGTTTATTGTTATTATTTGTGTTTGTTGTAGTTAGTGTTTAGTTTGTTGTTAGGTGTTTTTGTTTATGTTTATATGTTTGTGTGTTTGTGAGTTCTTTGTGTGTTTGTTGTGTATTTGTGAGTTTTTCTAAAGTTTAAATTGCTTTTAACTCACAAAGTATGCTACTTGAGTTTTTTTTTTTTTCGAAAATTGCTTATCCATTTGAAAGTTGTGACTTCTTGTTAATTGGATTTAGAAGTTGATGGTTGCATATGGTTGAGTATTGAGCTAGAATACTTCCAAAGCCAACCATTTTGAATCACTTTTACCATAGTGAGGGGTTGAATGAACCGGTTGATGATGTGTTTGGTAAAGTGATGATTCCGTGCATGTTATTTGTGTGGAGTGTCTTTGGTTGATGAGTAGAAACTGGGTAATCACCAACACAACTAGTATTGACAATTCACGTTAGTCCTTGAGAGAACGATATCCGGACTTTTAGGTCCAAAACTTTACTACTTGAACGGTCCGTGCGCTTGCGGTATAAATTGGCGAGTGTATTTCAATGCCTATTACATTGCATTATTACACAATCATAATAGATTTGAGATTTTGTACCAAAAAAAACCAAAAAACTGACCCAAACCGAGGTGGTTTGGGTCGGTTCCATTTGACCCACTAGGTGGTCGGTTTCGGTTTTCGAATCATGCAAACAGACCACCGATGGTCGGTTTTGGTTTAGGTCCAAAACCAACCCAAACCAACCGATGCCCAATCCTACCGGTGGCTCCTTGGAGGCCTATAGCGGTCAGTCAAAGTTTTAACCATAATTTGGTCAAATTTTGGACCAAAATTATAGCCAAAACTTTGACTAATCGCCATGGTGTCGTTGGAACATTTTTAAAATCATTGAAGTCCCCCCTCACTGTGCTAATTCTAGATTTGGTTCCGGATTTCAAAACAGACATCAGATCGGGTCCGAAAATACCATCGATGGCACTAGAAAAATACCAATAGCCAGTATTTCCACATAAATTTACAACTTAATTTTTTAAATATCAAATAAGATATGTGTATTACTCTATATTTATTGCTAGATGTAATGTACCACGGCCTTGTTTGATTTACATTAAATGTTACAAACTTTTTCTTATTTTACGAACTTTTTATTTCTCTTTTTTTTCAATCATACACATAATTATTTTATATTTTTTAATATACAATTTCTCATTTTCAACCACACAATCTATATGTAATTCAAAAATTTAAATTTTAGGGTATGTTTGATTGGTGATAAAGTTAATTTTCTTGATATACGTGTTGAATGTGTGGTTGAAATTTGGGGAAAGTATATTAAATAATTTAATGAATGATTGTAAATGATGAGAGAGAAAAAGTTGATAAAATTTGTATTGAATTATGTTGAATAGAACAAAGTCTTAGTGTGAATCAAACAAGGCCTAAATACATGAAAGATGAAATGATCATCTTATTCTCTCCCTGCCTCATAGTAAGTGGACCGTAAACCCCAGAGCAAATAGCGTAATATTCTCAACTCATTATTGATCGTAGTCCTTAATCAGCTTTTGGACGTGCCCACGAAAGACCTCCATTTGTGAAGCAGGAAGCCTCAACAACACCGCAATGCTTCCGCTATCTTTCTCTTTCGAAAAGACGATGGCAAGATTATCCCCAATTGAAGTTGGAGCCACATGCATTGGCTCTCCCCACCCAAAATTTGCTTCACAAAATGGAAGCCTACTCCACTTAGTGATCACAAGCGAATTTTCGAAGTCAAGCCCTTTTCTTGTTACTTCATGATAATCTATTTCCGATCTTATGTAATCTTCATCAACTTCTTTGATCGCATTCTTCACTTTTCTCAAAGCAAAACCCAAGGGCTTGCTCATTAACTCAGCCGTCTTGCACTGTGCGCAAGACCATGCAATGTCGTTCCCAAAGTAGCACTCTGGTGTCGGTTGTCGGAATTTGGGGCGGCCGTCGATGGCTGTCAAAAGCTTGGTGGTGCTCACTGGGCTAACCTTGGAGGCCTTTGTCCAGCATAGCCACATTAGTGCTGATATCAGTTCAAAGCTCGTAGGAGGAGTTGAATTACTGAACTGATGATAATCATCCTGTATAACAGACTTTCTCATTTGGCGAAGTGTGTTTTGGGTGAAGCACAATGTTTCATAGGTTGCTTCTTGGTTTTGAGAATTAAGTGATGGCAATGGGTTTTTGGTTTTGGCAAATTCTGGGTGGGGGATTTCGATCTTGGGAGGATGTCTTGGGGAAAAAATGGAACGGTCTAAAAATGGAGGGACTGATAATGGCAAACCTCTGGCAACTCGAGACCAAGAGCGGATGAAATCTGTAAATGCTTTGCCGTCTACGAATATATGATTGAAAGCTACTCCGAGAACAATGCCTCCACACTTGAATCTTGTTACCTGAGCGCAATATTATATATTAATTAAGCAATTATATATGTTTAGGAATCAATGAAAAGGCAGAAGTTCAAATCCCAGAAGTTATTTCAAGCTCTGAATAATCCAATTTTACTCTAGCTAGCTATGAAATTTAAGAAGACCAATAGAAAAGGAAGAGAACAAGAAAAATGTTACGTGTGCTTCATAGTTCACCACCTGAAAAATAATAAGCAATTTCTTATCTACTTATTATACATAAAAGATACATCACATTTTCAAAGTGTACAAAACATATATATTTATCCAGGCAAACTAATATACATATATATATATATATAGAAAAGTATGAACAATTTTAAGTATATACTTATATACTCCTGCTTATTTCAAATATATATATATATATGTACTCCTAGAGTACAAGAAATACTCTCGCTCGCAAGTGTTGGAAACCTAGAGTAGTTGAACAATACATGTAAGTTCATGTTAACATGTGCAAAATCAAAATTATATGCAAATAATAAGGATCGTAAATGTGTTGAGTTGAGTGACTCGATCGGCTCCGTCTGCGACACGAGTCAAATTGGGTCGGCTAGTGTAACAAAAACTAAGTTCTGTCCAGCTCGCAATCTACGGACTAATGAATTATATGGGTCAAATGACCCTTCTACGAGGTTACACGAGCGTTGAGCCTATTTGTGAACTTTAATTATACAAGCCAAATCCAAACTGTTCAACTTCCACGTTTCAGTTCAATCTAAGTGCAAATATGTGGCTACACAAAGCCAATTAAATACCAACTTTAAATGAGCTGAGTATACGAACCCATGAACTGTTTCAATCCAACCCCTTGTATATATACAAATTAAATCAAGAGAAACAAGGAATTCTTGCATGCATGTAGCATACCTGAACTGTCAATGGCGGAACTTGCAATATATTTTGAGCTGTTTCATTAAAATGTATAAGGTTCCTTTCCCTGAGAGGATCAATTAGAGAAACATCTCCAAGAACTTCCATATCATCCTCACTGAAAGCTTCGACAAACGACACCCCATCTCCGGTGCAATTCACCATCATTTTCCCATCCCAGGTTCTCTCCAGACAACCTGCGAAAGGATAGTAATAGTCCAGTATCTCGGCCAGAGACGTCCTAAGGATTTCACCATGATTAGTGATGTTTGTTCCATTTCCTTTGTATGCATACACAATCTTGATGGGGTAAGGAAACACTTGATCAAGATTTGATAGCATGTATAAACCCTTGGGAGGCATTCCACTTGGAACTACTTTAACGGGTTCCCTTTTTTTTACTGATATTCCTCCCTCTGCTGCACGTCCGTTTGAATGACTCATTTTTGTTTTCCCTGTTTTGTGCACAATAATTGTTTAGTTTACAATGGGAAAATCTATACTATACACACACACACACACACACACAATGACATAAACCATAACTATATATACTTGGAAAGTTAACCCAATAATCATGCAATTATGGTTAAGGTGAAATATCTGCCAGTCGTCAACTCGATATTTAAATATATTAACTAAATGCCTTCACACGACTCACGACACGTGTAGAATCAGTTGAACCAAGTGCTAAACACAACAAATTTATCAACATCAGACAAACAATGACATAAACCATAAATACATGTACATGTTTTTCCCCACAAAAAAAAAAAAAAAAAAAAAAAAAAAAAAAAATTCTAATGAGTAAGGTATATATGTGACCGCTTGTTTGTTGCAGGTGAATTTTTGGGCCAACGATTGATGCCATTGATTCCACGTAGGGCGTCATCAATTAGGTTCAATTGGTTCTTATATGTAAATGCTTGGTTAAAAATAAACCTCGATAATTGACATTTAATTAAGCCAAATTAATTAGGTGAGTGTTCATCGAATTTTGAACACCCCACTTGTTCCCCATGTCACGTACATTAGCAAACGACCTCAATGCCAACAAGAAATTATGTATGTCCTAACCTCTCAATTGTGCCACAAATTTGGGTTCGCCTAATTTGGGATTGTGCTATAGATTCGAATTTGTCTTTAATTTCAAGTTTAGGCCTAATTTCGAATTTGTGGCTATTAATATTTTCGGTTCATGCCTAATTTTCCAATTTGTTGTAATGTCACCAAAAGGGCCGGGGTTGCTGATGATTTGGTTACTAATCTTCTTGTACGGATATAGGATAATTTTCCAATTTGTTTTGGCTTCATGTTAATTATTTACACGATAGCCTATTATTTCTTTGATCGAGTATATATCAGATATACTTTTATTGTTTTGGAGGTAAGGTCATATATAATCTGCTCCTTGTAATGATTTTTAGATATTAATAAAATTTCCATTACAGATTTGGATTTTCAAATTGAGATGGTACTCTAAGAGTGATTGAAATACACTGACATGTGCCACCACTTTTGTGGGGAAATGCAAGGTAACTTAAATTTATTAAAAAATTATACCGTTTTAAATTTTTAATGGTAATTTAAATTATTTAATTATAATAATAATAGTCTGTTATACATAATTTGTAAAGTATTATAGATGTTTTGTAATTCATTACAAATTCTATGTAATATAGTGTAACTCATTACAGAAAGTGAGATGATTAAAAAGATATCTCAATTATAAAGTTTTGAAAAATTAGAATAATGCAAACATTTTAAATGAATGATGTTACCAACGAAATTTCGTACTGTAAAATTTTATTTATTTATGTTTTATTGTTCCGTCAAAAAATACAGAGAGAATGAAAAAGAAAGGAAACAACCAATTAATGCATTACAGATAGTTTATAATTCATTACAGATTCTCCACAATTCATTACTAGTGGGGACAAAGTATTTACTGCCGGGACCATAATTTCTCCATAATCTTTGTATACTTTTTTATCATTTTCGAATAATCAAATAAAATCAGTGAGTTTAACTCATATTCTTGGTAAACTACAAGGTGCTTCTTCTTCTTCTTTTTCTTCTTCTTTTTTTTGTGTCATTTTGGTGTTTTCGCTATAATTTCCCAATTTCGTATTACGTCAAGTCGTATCAGAATATGGTTTCTCCATCTCGTTATCTTTGATTACATTCCAAATTTTGTGAAAACCACTATCTAATGAATCCTAACGCGATAAACACGAGGGCAGATCTTGATGCCCCAAAATAAGAGGCTTGATGATTTGACTATTAAGATCAAAGGGATCGATTAGTTGTTATTGTAGTACATTCATTATAAGAAATTTGACTTTTAGGAACTGTCTAATCATTTATATAGCCTACGTCACTCCAATTACTCTACATGCATGTACGAGTATGTCACTGCTACACTCTAATAGCACGATGCTATAGGAACGATTGTCTCTCCTAAAAGTCCTATTTCAGCTGGTAGTGATTAGTAACTATGGAGGTCGTAACTACGAAGTTAAGGTCATTGCACCAGTAGCTGCTCCATGAGTAGTCAATCGAAAGAACCCTTGGTAGGGGAAATATTGATGGACATGCCAGCCTTGATGTGCCTACATCAAGAATTGTTTGCCAAAGATGAGGAAGTTACAAAACCCTGAGTATAAAGTGAAGAGAAGAAGTTCTGTAACCAACTCTTTTGGCCATTGAGAAGTCAATGTAGCAATCTGAAGGCTAGTATTCCCCATTAATGTTGGCAGTCAACTGGGGGATTGTGTACTTGAAATATCAAAATCAAACCACTTCTTGAACCAGGTGAAAGTACAAAAACAAATGACGAAGAAGTTGATCACGAAGGCTAGCTATCAGATTAGCACAACAATTATGAGAAGGAGGATGAATTCAAATTCTTGAAATTTTGTTTCTAGAATTTTAATTCTAGTGTTGTATTTTCAAATTCCTCATCATACTACTCAGTACCGACATGATAGGCTGAAAGGACGAAGGCATCGCCCCATGGGCAGATCTAGAATTTGTGTATAGCGGGGGCAAAATTTTTTGAAAATAGTAGACATTAATACATGCAGTTGACTGGGAATGGTGGCTCGTTTTTTGGAGGCCCAAAGGCAAGCACGATAATACAAAAAAAAAAAAAAAATCCATCACATTTTAAAAGTTATTTCATTTTTTTATTACTATTAAGTGAAGGAAACATGTAATTTTATTCATTTTAGATAAAGTGAGAGATTGAAAGAGTTGTTTTCTAAAATATTGAAACTAATTTGGCATGGATAACAATTAAATGTTAAGAATTATTTGAACAATCTTATAATAAAAACAATAAAATGTATAATATTGCCATAATAGAAGTTGAACCCATGCCTTATTGTTAATTAAGAAGGAAGCTAGTTAGAAGTTCTACTGCTACACTAGTAGTATTTCTCTTGTATTTCATGACAAACACTCAATTATATTGTTTTATAAGGATATATTTTATAAAATCCAAAACCAATAAATGAAAATTTCAAAAATTCCAGTGGGAACACCTGCCCCCAATGCCCCCACTGTAAATCTGTCAGTGCATTGCCCGTAGCTCATAGCTTGGAAATTAGTGATAAAGTTTTGCTTTGGCGATGTTGTGGCTATTGAATGAATTAAGAAGATATCATTTCATCTAGTATAACATGTACAAAAGTTGAGTAGAGTTTTCTCTTTGATTTTCTTCCGCCAAAATTATACTCGAAGGTGAGTTTTTTTTTTTTGTTTTTTTGAGTGTGGGAATTTGAAGCACGACTGATGTTAGTTTTTGTTACAATTATATATATTGTAAAGTTATTTTTCTATTTCGTTAATTAGGCATTAGTTTTCATAATTTCGGTAGGATCTTAATTCTTTCTTTTTGTTTTTATTTTTATTTTATACCCGGGTATACATATAGTAATTAGAGTTACATTTCCTTAGTTGTTTAAAATTTCAATTGATTTTAATTTTATTATTCAAGTAGGAATATTATTAATTAGAACTTATTGGTGATATAAAAGGGACCAATGCGTGAGGGCAACAAGCTTGTTGATTGGTTTGCTAATCTTTGATATAAATTGAAGAATGAAGACGAGTAATACTTTCTCCCCTCGATTTAGATAAAGAAGCTCGGGTTATTGCTAAGCTAGATAGAAATGGTATGCCTTATCCTTGTGTTTAGTATTTAGCACCATATTTTTCTATATATGTTAAGACCTACCACTACACCATAACAAGCAATTTGTCACCCCTAGGATCTCAAGGGGGTCACGGTTTAAAACCGTGACCCCTAGACGCGCGGGTGGTCACGGTTAAAAACCGTGACCACCAAAAAAACAAAAAAAAAATTAAAAATTTCTAGGATGGTCACGGTTTTAAACCATGACCATCAGCGAGCACTACACCATAACAAGCAATTTGTCACGCCTAGGATCTCAAAGGGGTCACGGTTTTAAACCGTGACCCCTAGACGCGCGGGTGGTCACGGTTAAAAACCGTGACCACCAAAAAAAAAAAAAATTTAAAAATTCCTAGGATGGTCACGGTTTTAAACCGTGACCATCAGCGAGCTGGGGGTCACGGTTATGAACCGTGACCCCCATTGAATATTTAAAAAAAAAAATAAAAAGTGAGAAATGGTCACGGTTTAGAAACCGTGACCATCACCGAGTTTTGGGGTCACGGTTTTGAACCGTGACCCCAGTTAAAAAAAAAAAAAAACCAAATTTACCTCAATTCAGACGCAAATTGGGTTTCATTTTTCAAATTTCACCCGCGATAAACCCTAAATCCACCCCCAAAATTCGAAAATTCATCAATTCCTTTCAACCAAAAAGCTTCTCATTTTCGTGCACCCTCTCCTCTTGTTGAAGTGTAGTGTAAATATTGAACTAAAGCTTGACAAGAAGGTACTATTATTGCTCCAAGTGTCATAAATGGCGATTGGCACCTAAAAGGTCGTCTTCTCCGGCCCAAAACTCGTGTTCTCCGGTTGTTTGGAAGCTAGAAGTTGTCTTCTCCAAGAATACGTTGGTTTATTGGAACATCAATTGGTAATTTTTTTTTCAGTTTTTTTCGCTTTTTTTTCCATTTTTTTCGCTTTTTTCACATTGGTTTCGTTGTTTTCATCTTGGTTTCGTTTTTTTCATCCATTTTTATGTGCATGAGATATAAATGTTTGTTGTGATTTTTTTCAGTTTTTTTTTTATTTTTTTAATGTCATTTTTCACAATTACCATCTCTTCACTTGAAATTTTAGTATTTCTTAGAATGAGCTTGGTATTTTAAGTTAATTTGGTACTCAATATACAAATTACCACGATTAATGAGTATATTTAGTTGATAGATAATTGAGGCATAGATTTGGAATGTGACTTTGCCACTATGGTCATGTTTTAGTGTAAATGTATAGTTTAGTAATGATAAATTTGCCACTATTATCAATGTAACGAAACGTGAAGTTGGATCTCAAATGTTAACTCCATTTGTCTTTGAAACCAAATGCGACATTTCTGATAATGGATAGATCAAATGGCGATGTATGCAAAATGTCGAGAATTATAGTGTAAAAGGAGTTAAACCTTTTGGCCCACATGAAGCAATCCAAGACCCAAAAAAACCATCCGTATCCGACTTGAAAAGCCAATTGTTTGATTAAATAAACATATATTCTTTGCATGAACACTACGTGCGTGAATAACAATAACTTGAAACGAATAAAAATATACAAAAATACAAAGAAACGATACAAAAGAGAATTAGTGCCAAAATCCCATGAATTACAAGTAATGGATACTAGGCTGCATAATAAACATTTGAGTGAAGAAAATGGTTCATGCCACCTTAAGTGGTACCTGCCTCAAACAATCACAAATTAACATCTAGTATGTCTTGCTCATAGCTATTTAGTTTGTATATAATCATAAAGTTAATAAAGTAATTTTTTTTTAATAAATAAGTCAAAGTGGGGTTAATTACGTAAATTAAAATCGATCGATGTGGGGCACCTCAACCTAGTTTCATTTGCTAACAAAGAGGAAAGCAGTTAAATTCGTCAGTCAGAATTCAACTCGGTCCGTGAGTTATATTGAGATATTCTCTTTGATCCAATTAAATTTGATTAATTTTTAAAATTCAAGATTTTCAAACTGAAAACACACCCTTCAACATTCATATATTAATATGATGATCATTTTTATTTAAAAAAATTCCAAGAAGCTCTAATTGCAATGGAAATTATCATTCCACCGTATATTTCGAATCATTTTAGGAGAGAACCATACAAATAAAAAAAATTACATGACATTAAAAAAAATAAAATAAAATTTTTATGCTATAGGGCACGATAGAATCACATGTGTCCTTATCACACACGAAATGTGACTATGTGAGTGCATATTTGACAAATGCTAAATTTTTATTATTACTATATTTTTCTAGGATAATTAATTTAGCGGGAATATGTACTTGAAAACCTCAAATATATATATATATATATATATATATATATATATATAAATGAAAATAATATATTATTGTTCTTTCCTTGCAATATTCGTAGTTTTGTAATGGTTATATGAGAAAACGATCCTTTAACAAAAAATAATAAATAAATAATCAAACAATCGCCATATCTAAACTTGAATACCATATTTCACAAATAGTTTTAAATTTCAAAATGTTTGTTTTTATATAAGAAGTTATATATAGGAAAAAATTTTATTGAAAGTTATAAAAGAAATTAGAAGTTATAAAGGGGATGGCCTACTACTGCTCTCTCGTAGTTATATTGCAATGAATCTTACATTACAAATACAAATATTTTTTGTCCCATTGGTTGTTGAATATCATGTAACTTCCCAACAATAAATTTCTCTATTCTTGTTAACAATGATTTTTTCCCAATTTGTTCAAAGTTTTTGAAGATTCACGTTGTCACATTTGGGAAATCCCTATCTTTCACCGAATCATTTAACCTAATTTGTCACGATAATGTAAGTCTTCATTGTTTCCTTTACCCTCTATCTCCCCATAGCGTTATTCATCTCTATTTGACACCGTTAATCTAAGTGGTCATACAACCATTTACTTTGTATGTTATTCGCTTCGCTCGCTTATTTTACTTAGTCTTTATATTATTTACATGTCACTAGAATCATCATTGAGCTTAGAGTACTGCTTGAAGATTAGTTTATAATTTACAAACTTCCATATAATTGGATAGTTTGAAATTTATAAAATAATCTTTGAATTGTCCCATTTTTGGACAGCTTTGTCATTTATTTGTGAATAATGCTATATGTTATCAAAATATATTATATAGTCAGTCATAATCTCGTGTGTAACGGTTTGATCGTGTCTCCTTGTTATTCTCCTGTGTACACTACGGTGATGTAGATCGTACATTGTGGAGAATACGGGAGATGTCTTTAAATTTACACATGATATTATAGATGACTATATAATATATTTTGATAGCATAACAAGCGTAAATCACAAATCAATGATGAATGGGTTAGGGCCCTAACCAGCTTAGTGTTGGACTTATAAGATGCATTAGGACATTATGAAGAGAAATGTGATTAATTTTTTTCCTTATAGTATCTTTTGTTGTACATTAATTTCTTATTCCACGACTCGGCTCATTAACTCGTGAATTATAAATCAAGCTTTTTCGATGGATTTACCAATTTCTAAAGAATGGATGACTGTGCTTCCAATAACTAGTCGTGTTTATGTACAAGGTGTTAGGGACTTTATTAAGTTTGCACGTAACAAAATCTACAACGATATTATACATTGTCCGTGCATCTATTGTCGGAATAGTAAACGGCTTCGTGTTGAAGATGTTGAGTTTCACTTAATCAAGTGGGGTATGGAAGGTAGCTACAAGACTTGGGTCTACCATGGGGAAAATGATTCGATTTCGACCTTACAAATGACCACATACCAGAAAAAATTTGAGTGTGGACGAGTCTCTTTCAAGACATCCTATGTTAGATAATTTGGTCGATGATGCCTTTGACATTCATCGCTTTCATGAAAATGAAAGTACGGGATTCAAAGTGGAAATAATATTGATGTCAAGCCCATGATGATCGTGAGTATATTCGTTTAAAATTAGATGCTTCAAAGCCTTTGTATCCCAAGCGCAACAAGGATCACACTACTTTGTTTGCAATGATTGGTTTGCGTAATGTGAAAAGCCAATTTGGTTTATCTGAAACAGTGTGATCGCACATCGCTATGGATGAAAGAATTGCTGCCTGCGGAAAATTTGTTGCCCACAAGTTACCCATCTATGAAAAGTAGCTTAAGGGGGTTAGGGATGAAGTACAAGTCCATTCATGCTTGTAAGTATGACTGCATTTTGTATCGCAAAGAGTATGAATTTGAGGATAAATGCCCAGGTATGCAAAGTGAACCGCAGCTTTGTTGTGAAAAAGAATCCGAATAAGAAGGGTTTAAGAATGCACAAAGAACCGCAGAAGGTATTGAAATATTTTCCCGTAGGGCCGAGGTTGAAGCGACTTTACACGGTGCCGTGGATATCAGAAGCTATGACTTGGCATGCACGAGCAGAGCGGGGGGGCAATCTCATGAGACATCCTATCGACTCTACTATTTGGAAAGCTGCTGATGTTGCATACCCAGAGTTTGCTAGTGAATCTCGCAATGTTCGGCTTGGATTAGCCACTGATGGTTTCAATCCATTTGGTAGTTTAAGTACCAATCAAAGTATTTGGCCGATGATTCTCGTGCCGTATAATCTCCCTCCCTCGTTATGCATGCGAAAAGAGTTTTCTATGTTGTCACTCTTAATCCCTGGCCCAAAAGCTCCAAGTGATGATATTGATGTATTTCTAGCCCCGTTGGTTGAAGAGTTGAATGAGTTATGGCTCGAAGGAGTGCAAGCATTCGATTCGAACAAGCATGAGCATTTCACGCTGAAAGCTATGTTATTGTGGGCAATTCACGACTTGCCAGCTTATGGGACTTTATCTGGCTGTAATGTTCATGGTTATTTTGGATGCCCCATCTGTGCCGAGGAGACCGGATCTGATTGGTTACCAATCAGTCATAAGATTTGCTACCATAGTCATCGTAGATGGCTACCTCGCGATCACAAGTTTAGGAAGGACAAGAGCAATTTTATTCCCGATGGTATGGAGGAAAGGTCACTCAAGAGGATAACGAGTGCGAAATTGAATCAAGGCTGCAAGTCTTTGCTCATAATTTAACTGGTAAACATCCTAAGACATTGACCTTGAAACGCAAAAGTAGAGTTGATCCGAAAGATCCTAGCAAAGTAAAGCCTTGGTCGAGAAGGTCACTAATGTACGATTTGCCATATTGGAAATCTCATTCGGTAAGACATGTGATCGACGTCATGCATGCAGAAAAGAATATCGTAGAACACATTGTGAGTACATGCTTACATGGAGTTCATTCAAAGGATGGTGAGAAGGCACGTGAGGATCTTCGGGTAATGAAACTAAAAAAGAGCTTATGGATGCAGAAAGATTTGGAAAGTGGGAAAACTGTAATGCCCAATGCAGCTTTCACGTTAACTAAAGAAGAAAGAGATGTGTTTCTTAAAACATTACGTGATCTAAAGACGCCAGTAGACTACTCTTCTAATTTACGCCGGGTTGTGAATTTCAGTGTGCATGATCTAAGGCAATGTAAGTCGCACGATTGGCACGTCATTATGCAATTGCTCCCATTACTATTCAGCATTGTTTTTCCAAATGTATGAGCTTCAAGGGCTATTATGCAGATAAGTCTATGTTTCACCCTTCTGTGTTCAAAAGTTGTTAATCGAAAGCATATTGTGGCAGCCAAAGCGACGATTTTTGAAGCAACTTGTGTGCTGGAGAAGTATTTTCCACCAGCTTTTTTTGACATTAGCATCCACATGTTGGTACATTTATGCGATGAAGCTCTTATGTGTGGACCTGTCAGGTATCGCTGGATGTACCCATTCGAGAGACTAATGAAATCTTTCAAAGATTACGTGAAAAATACTAGATACATTGGTGGATCAATTGCAGAGGCGTACATTACGAATGAAGCTTCTTTGTTCGCGAGAGAGTATATGCCAAATCCCGGTATTGGTAGTTTTAATCCTCATCGTGAACGCTTTGTTGACGATTTTGGCGAGTATGCCGATGAAGAGGCCTTGGGGAAGGGTAATAAAGTGAAACTTTCAAATCTTCAATACGAGCAGGTGGCTCGTTATGTTTTCGAAACTCACGAAGACGTAGATGAATGGCGAGAGTAAGTATTTACAATTAAAGTACCTTCAACGAATGAAACTTAACATTACAGTTACATGACAGTAATATGTTTGACCAAATGACAAATTGTAGGAAGTACAATTCTTTTCCACAATCCAAAAGAAGAAAAGGTGTTTCAAATTCAAATTCATATTTCAGGCTTTGGGTATCGAACGAGGTAATTATTCCAGTTACACTTCGAATTTTAACCTAGTAGTTAGAAAAAATTCCATTATATGCTACTAATGTCTTGTTTTCAATATATCTGTCAGCTGTTAAAATTGGGTGATGTTACCTCAAGGCTCGCCCATCTAGCTAAAGGCCCTAGTTTTGTTGCTAAATGATAAGTGCAATTTATGCACTTATTTAGGCCTCTTAAACTATATGTTTTTCTCATTTTTAATTAATTTCGCATCTAATTTAGCGATATTTGGTTCTATTTTAGGGAAAACCAGGAATTGAAGAAAATATTACAACTTTGGACAAAAAGGGACACAAATCAAAGTTGGAAGGACTCAATTGGAAGAAATAAAAGTTGGGGGAGGTGAAGAAAAATCAAATGGGAGCCAAATTGAAGAAATCAAAAGCTTGTGGACTCAATTGATCACAGTTGGAAGTTCAGGACTTGCCCTGCAATTAAACTTTGGGGACTAAATTGGAAGGTGGCAAAAGTTGAAATCTGTTATAACCATGCGGTCGCACGCGCGACCTCATGCCTTTGCAAAATTATAACCATGCGGTCGCACGCGCGACAGCATGGTTATATCGAGCAGATTCGCAGAAAACTTTCCAAAACTGAGTTGGACTCTGATTTTTGGGCTTTTTGGCTTATTTTAAAACACAAACTCGACCTAATTTCGGGAAGAACATCAGAGAAGAGCAGAGAGCGAAAATTAGAGCACAAAACTTGGAGAAACTTGGAGAAGAAGCCACAATTGAAGATTCAAGTTCAAGAACACAACCTGATTCGGTGATGGCGTTCTCTTCTAGTTTTTCCTCTGATTTTTACAGCGTGATAGGCTAAACTTTTCATAGCATTAGGGTAGAGATGAAACTTTGATTTTGGTTTGAATCCGGATTGTTAATTTGATGTTTTGTTAATTCTTATGCTAAGATGAACGTTCTGTTTTGAGTTTTCAATATAATTATACTTTCTTTTACAACTTGTGGCCAAAGTTGATCTGTGATCTATTTATTGTATTGAGAAATCGTGAATAGATTAGACTTTTGTTGAAAACCACAAAGTCCGATAGGGATGAGAATACCCTATGCTTTGTGCGATGTTTTTATGCAATTATTGCGTTATAATGCATTTTTATGGCGTTGTTATCATAGAGATATAGTTAACACGTCATATAAATAGGTTGAATTCTACTTAAGAAAGATTATTCAACAAATTTTGTGAATTGAATCGTCAAAACTAACTTTCATTGTCAATTTGATAATCTGGAGGATAACTAAATGAAAAGTGGATTCGAAACCTTAATGCTAGTTTTCCCATATTTGATTTAAAACCATAAAAAATCATTCTTTTAATTTGTTCCAATTTAATTCTTAATTTTAATTTTAGATTTAGCAATTTAATTTAATAATTTAATTTTTACAAGATTAGGAAATTAATTGATCTCAACTTATTTATTTCGGTTAAGGCTAGTTAGAGTAAACGTGGGAATAAATCAGTCCTCGTGGGTACGATATCCGGACTTTAAAAGTCCACTTTATTACTTATACGATCCGTACACTTGCGGTGTGGATTGATCGCAACAAGTTTTTGGCGCCGTTGCCGGGGACTGTAATTATTTTCTCGTTTAGTTTAGCTAGCACTAATTCGAACTTTAATTTATGTTTATCTTTTTATTGTTCGATTCATACAATTTTTCCTTAATTTATTTCAGAAAATACCAAAAATAGTGAGATCCAATGGCAAGGGTTGACTTTGACTCTATGCTTGTACGGGACTTCAAGCTAAGGCAACAACAGCTAGCAGATGAAGGAATTGATGAGGACCATATGTTGGTGGGAGATTTTATGATAGGAGAGCGGCTAAGGGTTTTAAGAGCAGAATGTGACATTAATGAGTTCGCCCTAGATAACTTGCCCGCCAGTAATGTTCTTCGCACCAACATTTGGGATGGATGATCTACCAGTTGGGTTATTTCAACTGCCGAAAATTAGTGAAGATATAATTGAAGAGTTATCCCAACATGAAGAAATCTTTGTTGAAGAAGCTGTTGTTGAGATGCCACACAATCTCACTGAGGATATTGAGCTCAAAGAAATTCCAATTGAAGAAGAACATTTAGAGACTGAGATTGAGGTTTGCAAGGGGGATTTCGAAATCAATGATGATATCAAAATTGATTTTGTGATAAGGATAGAAGAAACAATTGAAGTCTACATATTGAAATTTCAAGGCGATGAAGTTCAACCATTTGTTGATGTGAGGAGTCACACGTATTTCGAGCACATATAATGATTGGTGCAAGTTCAATAAGCATCAGCAAAGTCAAGGCTCCAAAGCTTTCTTTCGAATACCCTGAAGTGCTCCCTAAAGTCGAGCTTTAGACTCTAAACGGAGCGCTTGGTGGGAGGCAACCCATCCCCGTATCCTTTCTTTAAGTTTCATTATTATTTTTAAGTTTAACTTTAAGTTTAGAGTCAAGCTTTGCATTTTAGTTTGCATTTTCACATCTTTAGTTGTTTTTCATGTAGTTTCATACTTTAGAACTAAAAAAAAAAAAAAAAAAAAAAAATCCACAAAAACTGTCAAACCCCGTGGTTCATTGATTTTCAAGTTCAAACCAGTTGCAAAATATCATCTCAAATCATTATCGTCAAACCCCAATCCCAGAATTTTAAAAAAAAAAAGCTTGTTGGTAAACCATGCGATCGCATGCATTACCAGTTCTGTTCACCCCCTCATTTTTCTTGCAAATTTGATAGAATTGCATCAATAGTTGATATGTGGTTGCTTTTGACACGTACTCTATGTAGTGGAGGGTCTGTTCCACCTTTGCATAGTATTGCACGATTTTTTTGGCCCCATCTTCATTGAGTCAATTAATTGAGCTTTTTTGGTCTTATGCAATTCTATATAATTTGGGGGTGCTTTTATAGGTACTACTTGCTCTCTTATTATATTTGGAAACTGATGGTTGGACCGTCTAGAGTTAGCACACGGGATTCAGTATGATCAGATGTTCTCTCCACCTCACGGGACCTAGTAGGGGAGTTTCTGCCTTTGTTTTTTTTTTTTTATTGCTTCTTATTGTACTTTTCTCTTTGATCTTAATTGCGTACATTGGGGGCAATGTACTCTCTTTTGCTTGGGTGGGCGCACTTTTGTATTGTATGCTTATGTGGGAAAGATTGAAGTTGTACTTCAAATCTTTATATATATTGGATGCCCGTTTGCTCTTTATTTTAACACTCTTTCACCCGGTTTTTGTTAGTATGCAGTTGCTAAAAATAAAAAAAATAAAAAAAAAATAAATAAACATAAAAATCTGTTTTGTCTTTGTTTTGTCTTTTATTTGTTTTGGTCGAGTTGTGTACCGCCGATGATGACAAGGTGCCTAAATTTTTCTAATGAACTCATAGTTGGATTTGAAACAACACTTGAAAATTTTCAAATTTTCTATTCACTTATCTGTGCCCGATTAACTGAAAAAGAGCACATAGTCATTGTTTAACTCTCGTTCTTGTTGACTTATCATCTAGATGCCTTGTTCCTTTAGGATTACCTTTGAGCCCCAATATTACACTTAGGACCAGGTAGTTCTCCCAACCACTATTTTAGTATCCAACTAGCCCAAATGGTCTAGTTTGGGGGTGGTAAGATGTAGTGACTCTATGTTGGAGGGGATTACTACTGGAAGTCTTGATATTTCCGCTTTAAGTTGAAGGATTTTCGGCTAGCGAGTTTATACTGGCACTATCATATGTTAAGTATCGAATTTTGGATTTAAATGATGGTTTGGTAGATGAGAGGGACCGCAGGAAAAAACTGCCTACCCTAGAGAGTGAGAGTCGTCACTGAGTAATCTGGTGCTTTTCATAACCAATGTTTAGAGGATGATCTACCAGTGAAGAAGGCTACCTCTAGGGAAATAGAGCGAGAGCTACCTGCGGGGTAAAAGCTGAAAAGAAAAATTGCACAAAGAAAAAGAAAAAGAAAAAAAAAAAACAAAGTGAGTGAAGAGAGCCATTATCAGTGAAGGAGCAAGTAAAAGGAAAATCCACTGAATAAAATTATAAAGGTGCCAGGAAAGGACTCAAAGGCTGGGAATTTGGAAACTTGAGGTCGAAGTGGATGGATTGATAGTTGTAATACTTTTCAACATTTAGTCACTCTTCTCGACGTCTTGTGTGGAAAAAAAATGCATAATATATTTTGTAGAAATCACAAGCTAGAAACACCTCGGGAATTGAGAGAAAAGCATCATGAGTGATTCATGAGCGAGTTGAGGATATTCAACCACTTGGGAGTACAGGCATGGTTTTGTGTTGAACATTATGTGGTGATACTTGAACAAGCACTTGAGTTAGGCGATGACTAACACACACACACACTAGATAGTCGAGCACTTGGGTAAGTGAATTTCTTTTTGGTGATTGTTTTGTTTGTCCAACTTGAGTTTTCACTATCATTTCGTTTGCCTGAGGCATATGGTACACAGTTTGACCGCGAGTCCTGTTCATAGTTGGTGATTAGCTACTTTGTTGGTTTTCTTTTTTTTAAGTTTAGTTTTATTGTTCGAGGACGAACAATTGTTCTAGTTTGGGGGTGTTTGATAAGTGCAATTTATGCACTTATTTAGGCCTCTTAAACTATATGTTTTTCTCATTTTTAATTAATTTCGCATCTAATTTAGCGATATTTGGTTCTATTTTAGGGAAAACCAGGAATTGAAGAAAATATTACAACTTTGGACAAAAAGGGACACAAATCAAAGTTGGAAGGACTCAATTGGAAGAAATAAAAGTTGGGGGAGGTGAAGAAAAATCAAATGGGAGCCAAATTGAAGAAATCAAAAGCTTGTGGACTCAATTGATCACGGTTGGAAGTTCAGACTTGCCACGCAACTAAACTTTGGGGACTAAATTGGAAGGTGGCAAAGTTGAAATTGTTATAACCATCTAATCGCATGCCTTTAAATTATAACCATGCGCGTGACAAAGATGGTTATATCGAGCAGATTCGCAGAAAACTTTCCAAAACTGAGTTGGACTCTGATTTTTGGGCTTTTTGGCTTATTTTAAAACACAAACTCGACCTAATTTCGGGAAGAACATCAGAGAAGAGCAGAGAGCGAAAATTAGAGCACAAAACTTGGAGAAACTTGGAGAAGAAGCCACAATTGAAGATTCAAGTTCAAGAACACAACCTGATTCGGTGATGGCGTTCTCTTCTAGTTTTTCCTCTGATTTTTACAGCGTGATAGGCTAAACTTTTCATAGCATTAGGGTAGAGATGAAACTTTGATTTTGGTTTGAATCCGGATTGTTAATTTGATGTTTTGTTAATTCTTATGCTAAGATGAACGTTCGGTTTTGAGTTTTCAATATAATTATATTTTCTTTTACAACTTGTGGCCAAAGTTGATCTGTGATCTATTTATTGTATTGAGAAATCGTGAATAGATTAGACTTTTGTTGAAAACCACAAAGTCCGATAGGGGATGAGAATACCCCTATGCTTTGTGCGATGTTTTTATGCAATTATTGCGTTATAATGCATTTTTATGGCGTTGTTATCATAGAGATATAGTTAACACGTCATATAAATAGGTTGAATTCTACTTAAGAAAGATTATTCAACAAATTTTGTGAATTGAATCGTCAAAACTAACTTTCATTGTCAATTTGATAATCTGGAGGATAACTAAATGAAAAGTGGATTCGAAACCTTAATGCTAGTTTTCCCATATTTGATTTAAAACCATAAAAAAAAATCATTCTTTTAATTTGTTCCAATTTAATTCTTAATTTTAATTTTAGATTTAGCAATTTAATTTAATAATTTAATTTTTACAAGATTAGGAAATTAATTGATCTCAACTTATTTATTTCGGTTAAGGCTAGTTAGAGTAAACGTGGGAATAAATCAGTCCTCGTGGGTACGATATCCGGACTTTAAAAGTCCACTTTATTACTTATACGATCCGTACACTTGCGGTGTGGATTGACTAAACAGTTTGATAGATATCGAGTGAAGGGTTATGTATTCTCTGAATATGGTCGCGAGCAACGTCGCATGCGGAATCAAAATAGCGGTATCGCAATTAAAGCAATTACAACTTGTGTGTCTAGTGCTAAAGACAAAAATCCAAAGCAAGTGGAGATGGTATATTATGGAGTTGTTCAACATATATATGAACTAGATTATTCAAGCTTCAGGGAGATAGTATTTGATTGTGATTGGGTACGAGTAGAGGACAAAAACGCTTGCACAGTGGACCCTGCCACGAAGATGGTTATGGTTGATCTGTCAAAATTGAAGAGCAAGGGAAGCATTAAGGATGAACCGTTTGTTTGTGCTTGTCAAAACATAAAGCAAGTGTTTTATTCAAAGTGTGCTGACAACAGTCAATGGTCGGTTGTTCTTCATGCGCCAAAGCGGTTAACTGATCAAGTTGATGCTTTGGAAGCCCCTACTGATTACCAATCTGCTTTGGATGACAACCCGAATTTGTGTGATTTCTTAGATTATTTGGATGTGTAGATCTACTTATATTGTTTATGTTTTGATGTAAACAATGTTATTCTTATAAATGTAAGAGTTAATGTTTCCTTGTAATTCATTCTCATTCTGAAATTTTGCATATTGGCTCACAATATCACTAGCTGCATTTTTGTGACATCCTATACATGTACAATAGAAACACAATAATACATCATATCTACTAATTGTACTTGTGTTGACTTATATATTAATTTAGTTTCATGTGAGTAATCCTTATTTTTGTATTGGCTGCAGATATTGGCCAGTCCATCGACACCTGCTATGCGTAAAAAGGAGATTGGGTTTGACATGTTGGGAAATCCTGTTGGTAATAAGAAGTTGCTAGTGGCACGTATTCGGGCACTGTTGAAGTGTAACGTTGGGCTTCTTTATGACGACTGGAGGCATGTGCCATCCGAGGTGAAAGATAGCTTGTGGAATTCTCTCCTGTTGGATTTTGATATCAGTACAACTCACAAGAACCGTATATTTCGTCAGGCAATTCTAACATTATCAATCTAATTTTTAATTTAGCGAAGCACATATGCTGTTATTATGTTGAAGTACTGAATTATCATATGTTTAGTTTGTGCAATATATATTGCTGTTTGATTAGGCTCAACTATTGTTGTTCGGTTTAGGCTGGAGAACAATATAAGAGTTGGAAGACTCACCTCCGATCCCGTACCTACGGGGAGAATGCAACAACTCCAGAAGAAATTCTCAAATTCAAAGATAATCCTCGAAGAATGAGTATGTTCCGATTCTTTGAATGGAACCAATTCATCGAACACGAGTCTACTGAGAAGAAGCTGAAACAAAGGGCTCAAGGCAAAGCAAATAGGGCGAAGAAGACTGATGTGCATTTCCTTGGTTCTAAGTCATATGCCGAGGTATCTGCAGAGTGGACGGTATGCCTATGCCTTTGCCAATCACCTATTTAGCCTAACCCCGACTTGATTCACCTTTAAAGTACATTGTCAATCAAAATAGTATACATATTAAACATGCCATGTTTGTGCTTTTTATTTTACATTTAAATCTTCTATTAACTTGTAGGAGCGATTACAAGGTACTGATGATGAGGGCCAACCTCCCACTCGCAGTAATCTCTACCTTCATGCTCGAAAAACAAAAGATGGATATCGCCCGGAGTTTGTTGAAACTGCTGTGAGTAAATTTCTAAGCTTATAATTTGAAAATTGCCTATAAATTGTGAAATTGTATACTTGATGCATTTACTATTAAATGGGGATGAAGTTGCTGAACTTGGTCATTTATTGGTTTCCTAGTTTTTAAGGCCGGCCAAGAGATCTCATTTTAATGGTTTGACTGTTTATTGTTATATCATTTTATTGATGCCAAGAATATCGTAGTGACTTCAATTGACACGCCTGAATGATCTATTGCAAAGAAAACTATACGCCAAAGGAATCTAGGGAATTTCACTAACATTGTATTCTTATCAACTTCGACATTTCTGAGGGTATTTTGATTGAATTATCTTATTTGTGAAAGTTATAACATTATAGGATTATTCAACAATTTTGTGAGAATTATCTGATGCCATTCTATTATTTACCCTTTCACAGGCCAAAATTGCTGAGTTACAGGACAGTCAAGGAGGAGATTCAAGCTCAACAGATATCGATAATGATCCCTTGACTCAAGTGTTCGGGAAGGACAAAAGTGGCCGTACTCGTGGAGTTGGGTCGAAGGTGCCGATGACTAAGATTAAAGCCACACAACCTGTAGTGTCTGAGATTGGTAGACTCAGACGTGAAGTACAGGACCACGGTTCACTGTTACAGACGCTCGTCTGTCAAATGAAGGACCAAAGCACGTTGTTACAAACCTTGGTTAAGGGCCGATCCAGTTCAAATCCTATTGAACATTCGCCTGGTAGTGGTCACAGTGCTTCCAAGAAAGGTACAGCTGGAGAAGGTTCATCAAGCCAGTCTATGAATGCAGATTACTCTCCAATCCCTCAAGACAAAGGGTATTATCATCTTAGAGATTTACGCAATGAAAATAATATTGCAATGGTAAGAATTGAGTCCGTTACGCCAGGTACTCTTGTTCATGGTCGTAAACTTCAATGCCCTGAAGCAAAGGTAAATATCGAGTATATCTATCCAGGTTTCGAGAATGAGCCTGTGTATCTTGGTAAACAAGGGGGTGCAGAGTGTTTGGCAGATTTTGGTAACGGTTCATTCATTGCGTGGCCGACATACTTGTTGAAGGAGATGGTGTAATTCTCTCCTTTTGATTAGTAGTTATGTTTGTTAACTTATATGACAATGGTTGTGCTTGTGTTTTGAGTATTTTGTTTGACACTTAGTAATATTCGTTATGCTTCATAGTACGGTATTTGATACTTGATTTTAATTAGTGAATGTTGTTTTCAATGATTGTTCTACTTTGTAATATATGGATGGTGGTACTTGATATTTGGTGGTGTAATTTATTTGTGATGAATTGATAATTTGAAACTTGATAGCTTGCAATGGATGGTGAAGCTATTTGTTTTAACTCATTGTTCTAATTTGTAATCGAAAATATTTGAATTGTGTAGTGTGGTGATGGATTTGGTGATGGATTTAGTAATGGATTTAGTGAATGACTTTGTATTATGGTGTGTATATATATGGATATGGTACTTTTATGTGAATGAATTTGTGTTATGGTGTGATGGATTTTGTGTTGTGGTGAATGAATTAGTGATGGATTTAGTGAATGAATTAGCGTTATGGTGTGATGGATTTTGTGTTGTGGTGAATGAATTAGTGATGGATTTAGTGAATGAATTTGTGTTATGGTGTGTATATATATGGATATGGTACTTTTATGTGAATGAATTAGTGTTATGGTGTGATGGATTTTGTGTTGTGGTGAATGAATTAGTGATGAATTTAGTGATATGGATATGGTGATAAAGATGGGTTTGGTCGTACCAAGCTACAATCAAATTACAAATTGCAATTAGCTGGTCGATCGAATTCGTCACGGTTTTAAACCGTGACGAATTTTAAAATTTAACTATTATCCGTCTGAATTGGTCACGGTTTAAAACCGTGACCAATTGGTCACGGTTTAAAACCGTGATCAATTGGTCACGGTTTTGTCACGGTTTAAAACCGTGACCAATTGGTCACGGTTCTGAACCGTGACAATCCAGTTGCGACGGTGATTTTGGTCACGGTTCAAAACCGTGACAAATTGACTTTGTCACGGTTTAAAACCGTGACCATTCGCGAGTTATGGTGTAGTGGAGCTGGGGGTCACGGTTATGAACCGTGACCCCCATTGAATATTTAAAAAAAAAAATTGTGCAATGGTCACGGTGTAGAAACCGTGACCATCACCGAGTTTTGGGGTCACGGTTTTGAACCGTGACCCCAGTTAATAAAATTAAAAAAAAAAAGCTTATCCTCAATCAGACGACGCTGGGTTTCCATTCTTCAGCCCCCAAACGCGCAAACCCTAAATTCACCCCCAAAATTCGAAAATCCATCCATTCCTTTCAACCAAAAAGCTTCTCATTTTCGTGCACCATCTCCTCTTGTTGAAGTGTAGTGTAAATATTGAATTAAAGCTCGACAAGAAAGTACTATTATTGCTCCAAGTGTCATAAATGACGATTGGCACCTAAAAGGTCGTCTTCTCCGGCCCAAAACTCATGTTCTCCGGTAGTTTGGAAGCTAGAAGTTGTCTTCTCCGGCAATACATTGGTTTATTGGAACACCATTTGGTATTTTTTTTTTCAGTTTTTTTTCGTATTTTTTTTTTCCAGATTTTTTTTCGTTTTTTTTCACCTTGGTTTCGTGTTTTTCATCTTGGTTTCGTTTTTTTCATCCTTTTTTATGTGCATGAAATATAAATGTTTGTTGTGATTTTTTTCAGCTTTTTTTTCATTTTTTTAATTTCATTTTTCACAATTACCATCTCTTCACTTGAAATTTTAGTATTTCTTAGAATGAGCTTGGTATTTTAAGTTAATTTGGTAGTCAATATACAAATTACCACGATTAATGAGTATATTTAGTTGATAGATAACTGAGGCATAGATTTGGAATGTGACTTTGCCACTATTTTCATGTTTTAGTGTAAATGTATAGTTTAGAAATGATAAATTTGCCACTATTGTCAATGTAACGAAACGTGAAGTTGGATCTCAAATGTTAACTCCATTTGTTTTCGAAACCAAATGCGACATTTCTGATAATGGATAGATCAAATGGCGGTGTATGCAAAATGTCGAGAATTATAGTGTAAAACGAGTTAAACCTTTTGGCCCACATGAAGCAATCCAAGACCCAAAAAAAAACCATCCGTATCCGACTTGAAAAGTCAATTGTTTGATTAAATAAACATATATTCTTTGCATGAACACTACGTGCGTGAATAACAATAACTTGAAACGAATAAAAATATAAAAAAATACAAAGAAACGATAAAAAAGAGAAGAAGTGCCAAAATCCCATGAATTAAAAGTAATGGATACTAGGCTGCATAATAAACATTTGAGTGAAGAAAGTGGTTCATACCACCTTAAGTGGTACCTGCCTCAAACAATCACAAATTAACATCTAGTATGCTCATAGTTATTTAGTTTGTATATAATCATAAAGTTAATAAAGTGATTTTTTTAAATAAATAAGCCAAAGTGGAGTTAATTACAGAAATTAAAATAGACTGATGTGGGGCACCTCAACCTAGTTTCATTTGCTAACAAAAAGGAAACAGATTCGTCAGGCTGCCGAATTCAACTCGGTCCATGAGTTATTTTGAGATATTCTCTTTTATCCAATTAAATTTGATTAATTTTTAAAATTCTGTACTTTCAAACTGAAAACACACCCTTCAACATTCATTTATTATTATGATAATCATTTTTATTTAAAAAATTTCAATAAGCTCTAATTGCAATGGAAATTATCATTCCACCGTAAAATGAACCATTTTAGGAGAGAACCATACAAATAAAAAAAAATTACATGACATTAAAAAAAATAAAATAAAATTTTTATGATATAGGGCACGATAGAACCACATGTGTCCTTATCACACACGAAATGTGACTATGTGAGTGCATATTTGACAAATGCTAAATTTTTATTATTACTATATTTTTCTAGGATAATTAATTTAGCGGGAATATGTACTTGAAAACCGCAAATATATATATATATAAATGAAAATAATATATTATTGTTCTTTTCGTGCAATATTCGTAGTTTTGTTATAGTTATATGAGAAAACGATCCTTTAACAAAAAATAATAAATAAATAATCAAACAATCGCCATATCTAAACTTGAATACCATATTTCACAAATAGTTTTAAATTTCAAAATGTTTGTTTTTATATAAGAAGTTATATATAAGAAGAAATTTTATTGAAAGTTATAAAAAGAAATGAGAAGTTATAAAAAGTGGATGGCCTACCAGCCTGTTTCCCGTGGTTATATTGCAATGAATTTGTGTTATGGTGCATATATATATGGATATGGTAGTTTTATGTGAATAAATATTGCATGGTGGTTTTAGGGGAGTGATTGATGAAGATGGGTTTGGTCGTACCAAGTTACAACTAATTTACAAATTGCAAATTTGCTGGTCGAGCAATTTTGTCACGGTTTTAAACCGTGGCAATTTTTGTCATTTTATTCCGCAACTGGATCGTCACGGTTTAAAACCGTGACGAATTCGTCACGGTTTAAAACCGTGACGAACCGTCACGGATTTGTCACGGTTTAAAACCGTGACAATTCGCGAGTTATGGTATAGTGTACTTTAGCTTTTTTTAGGTTAAGAAGTAGTAATTCTCATGCATTTTATCTAGTTTTTTAGGTTTGTTCATTTAATAATTTGCATTTGTACTTAGTCTATTTGGGAGGTAAGGCTCATATGTCTCCCTTCGGTTAGGTATAACTTGTTTTTATTTTTATAATGGGCTATTTCGGACTCGGATTTTTGAGTTGAGGTAGTTCTAAAAAATAAAAATAAAAATAAGGATCAATGCAGGCGTCTATGACCATCTTCAAATTATTATCAAATAAAATTCATGAGTGTTACTTATATTCTTTCTGGATCGATTTAAAGCTTTTTTTCCTTTTTCCCTTTTTTTTTTCCCTGCAAGATTTCAAAGTTGTTTTCTTATTTAAGAGTTTTGACTGAAATTATGTTCCATTATTTTGTGTTGCTTGAGTGCATTATATTTCTGTAGACATTGGCATGACTTTGTAACCACTAATATAAATAAGAAGTTTTGAATGCATTTTCATGCATGACAACAATCAAGAGGCTAAGACATTAATCCATATTATCTAGCTAATACAATATTTTTTGCTTACCATTATTTTGTCTTTAAGATTCAGATGATTATAAAAGAAAATAAATTTGCAAGTATAGGGGGAAAAAATTATATTTTGTTGACCTTATTTTATTGTCTATATATATAATACTAGTAACAAACAAATAAGTGCAGATTATTATATTTTACTCTTTGGAATCCGATTGATGCTCTTGCAAGGCATTTCTGGAAGATTAAGGAGTTTTTAAATAGATAAAGAGTAAGAAGTGGAGAGCGAAAAAGTTATTTTTGAAAATGTGTAGCTACATAAACAATCTAAAAGAAGTTGGAAACTATATATTATACATGTAAATCTTATAAAAAAAGTTTACTGCACTTGATAAATATACATTATTATAATATATATATATATATATATATATATATAAAAGCTAGAAAAAGAGAAATCAATCGGATTAATATCGAATAAAGTATGAGAACTATAACAGGCGAAGAGTTATTTTATATAAATCACATGTTTAAATATAATACAACAACCCAAAAAATAATAACTATGAGTTTTAAAATTATATTTCAGATGTATCAAAAGAATTACATGATTTTGAAATATTTAAAATATATGAGTAGGATTAAATTAGTTATATATCACTACAAAGAATAAGACTTTTAGGGGCGACCACTCGTCGTCCCTATAGTCTTATGTCTGTAGAGTAATAAAAGTGACGTCGCTATTATTACTCTATAAACACGAGTATGTTGCTGTTATTATTCCACAGAGACGAGGCTATATGAACAATTGTGTCGTCCTTAAAGATCCAATTCGTTATAGTGAATTCACTATAATAATATTTGGTGACATCATGGATTATCCGTAAGAGTGAAGTGGAAAAAAAATTAGCAAATTTTTACAAGATTCAACAAATAACGTTGATTTTGTATTGAGTGCTAATTAACAAATGTTTTCTTTTTTGACCAAACAGAAATTAATACTGCTAACCGCAAGTAATGAATCATACAGAGTTACCTATTTATGCTTTTTTACCTTAATTTACATTTGTCATTTTAAATGAGCAGATATCATGGATATATGGGTGCGAGAAGATGCCTTTTTATATTTGGACGAAGAGATATGAATTCAATAAATATGAATGTAGCATTACTTTATTTATATATATCCCATCTATTTTGCGATGACCTAAAAAATCCGTTACATTTTGTCTAATTAATATACGTAGATTAAATATTAAAAATTAAAGGCGAAGTCCAAATTGAAATAACTCTAAATGTGAAAATTTATGGGACTTGATTGAAAAGTCTATAAAAGATAAGGTTAGGACTAGAATGACAAAAAATTATGTAGTTATCGAAGCATTCTTCTATCTCGGGTAGTAATCTTTGAAGGATCCGAACAACCTCCATGAAAGTCACGTCTACGCATTACAATTATGATGGCAAAGTTGAAGATGAGAGCTTCAAAGCAAAAGGGTATTAAGAACTCCGATTAGATTTTGGAGCGACCCTCGTAATGTAGTCCCAAATTTGACAACTCAACACTTCTCCCATACTGAGATAAATTTGTGTAGATTTTGCTTAGGAGATTAATAGATATAATTGAGCGCAATTAGAATCCACAAGTATGCTAATCGTTCATCACAGCAATTAAGCAATACGAAGTCTCTTCATTAAAACCTTGTCAGCCCCATGTTAAAATTATCATCTCTTTTGTGAATTTTCTTAAATAGTGATGATGTCTCTGCCAAAAATGCAATGGACGACGAACGCCGCCAACCTATCGTCGCATCAAACAAGAGACGTTGTAAGTGTGGCAGGCGAAAAAGCCGATGAAGTTGTGATCGATTCAGGCAGACCTGTGCGAGTGAAGAGGCCGGCTTCAACATTCTTAAAAAATGATACCCATGGCCAACTAATAATATTGTGAAAAAAAATAGGAAAATAACAAATTATGCAAGAATCATTATTATTTCAACGAATTTAAAAAATTTTAACCTTTATTAATTACTACGTTAACAAATATGAATTTATTCTTTGTTTAATGGCATGTTTATATAGAATAACATAAAGAAGTCGTTATTATTATTATTTTTTTTCTTGAAAGGATTATTTTTATAATAGTGTTTAGCATAATAATGTTGGTAATTAGTTACCTTTTAAAGAAAATTAACTAATGTCACTTTTGTAAAATTAAAAAAGGTGCAGGGGGTAAGAGTGAAAAACGAATATTTTACACTCATTCCCTCTTCAATCAAAATTTCATCAAGAAAATTGAACATCTTTTTCTTTTTCTTCTTTATTACAAGAATAATTAATTAATCTAGATTATAGGTAATACGAATTTGTATAGAATTATATATACTGAAGCCTAGTGCTGTAACTAAATTTAAGTGATCTTATTTTTGAATTACGATATTTTGATGTTTGTAAAAGTGTAAATTCCCTTGCTCTTACATGTTACTTATGAGTTCTTTTCACGTCTTAATTAAAGCATATGTGGCTAGAGAGAAGTGGTTTTTTTTTTTTTTTTTTTTTTAAGGTGCTAGCGATAGGGTTTTGAGCAAATTAATACTAAGAAACAGAATTGTAGAAATTATTAAATAAACCAAGTCATCTGGCCACAATCGTGTACCTAGCTAGTCAGAACTCACCTATGATCAGCCCTTTTGGTTACAAAGATTTGATTTCTCTTTTGGTTATTTTTTATTTTTTATTTTTTTTGGTACAAGGGGGAGATAGAATGGGGGACGGGTGTGGTTTGAACTTTGAACTTTGAACCCCGGATCTCGGGCTTGGAATGTGAACATCCAATTGTTGCAACGCATTTCGATCCACTACAAGGAAAGATTAGTAATTATCAAGTTAGAAAATTAATGCAAATAAAAAAAGTCAGAAAATTAACCAAGATCATGTTCAAGATTTGCAAATTCAATAATGAAACCTTTGGTGTTGGATTAACCCAACATTTGGTTGATTGTTAATTGAAGTTATGTAGCAAACTAAAATTGTATATATTTTCTTAAGAGAAAAAAAAAAGATAAACTTTTTAGAAAGAAGAGGCTTTTCTTTTTTTGTTCTTTTAATCTTGCGTTGTACCATGAAAATGCACTAATAAATAACTTAATATCTATCCACAATATTTTTTTCTGACATTGTAGGTATAATGTAAAAAGATATAAATAAAAGTTGGAAACTAATTGGAATATTAATTTTTATTTAATTTTATAGATTGAAAATACATAAATTTTTATTATATTTATTTTTATGTGAATATATAAATGTAGTGTTAAAAAGCAAATGATGCTATTGGGAATAGAGTAAATATATATGAGGAAAAAAATATCAATTTCTTTTCATTGACACTTTTACATATTGTAGATTTTACGTTTTTAATATATATATATATATATATATATATATATATATATATATATTGTTATAAAAGTATAGAAACAATAGAGAGAATTTAGAGAGAATGAATTCTAAGGAATTCTCAGGAAATGAATTTCATTAATAACTGAAGCGCTATTTATAGGAAAACTTCGAATGGCACAATCGTAATTACATAATTTCATCAAGGGTATAATAGTCATTCACATATAATAATTACATCTTTTACCAAATTATTCCTCCACCAAATTATTCCTCATAATTCATAACCACCACATTATTCTCAATTATTCATAACACCTAATAATTATTCTTCAATTATTATTCATAACACTTCCCCTTGAATGACTATTAATACAAATGTCTTCTGGACCTGTTTGGAGAAAAACCCAGTGGGAAAAAACTTCCAAACCGATTGCAGGATAGCTTGGAGTGGTTATATACTGCTTCATCAAAACATTGCTCCCCCTGATGTCTATCAGCGGCATATGAGTATTCACGTGCTGCCTCGTTAAAACCTTGTCAAGAAAACCCAGTGGGAAAAAACTTGATCGAAGGAAAAAGAGTACAGCTGCTCCGTTTGATTTCATATCTTGAGAACTGATATCTTTACTTCTGGTAAATGATTTCAATATCATCATCGTTTGGATCTAAAGCATTAGCTCCATTATAACTTGATCCAATAGATACATCTGTATCAATTTCTCCTATCGTTCTCAATATACCATGAATATGTCTCGTTAAAATCTTATTAGGAAAAACCCAAAGGGAAAAACCCTAATGAAGGAAAAAGAGTACATTATTCATGTGAATACGCTTTAAAGTTGCCTCATTAAAAACCTTGCTAGGAAAACCCAATGGGATAAAACCTCACTAAGGGAAAAAGAGTGCAACGCGTATTTTATACAAGTATGTCATAAGCATTTCAAAATCTTTCATACATTTATATGAGTATCATATACATTGGTTTTATACTCTTCTGCTCATTTAGAGTGCATCAATTTTCTTACACAACTACAAAACATTCACCATGAACACATGTCTCCAAACACACAATTTAAAGCATATAAATTCATAGTAAAAACATGTAAACATATAAGTAAACTTTCATAACTAACTAACACTTAAAATATATCATTTAACATTTAATACTCACTTAATAGGTTATTTCATTCCTGGGGCTTAGCTCACCCTTTAGGGTACTCATAAACACGGGTTTAGCTCATCCGATCCTTTAATTTCCTTTTCGGTACTACACACACGATCGGTAATTTAACTTTCATGAGCATGCAACATATAATGACCACCATGCTTATCTTTAAACTTGAGCACTAGTCATCATCATCTCATCATCTCGTAAGTTAAGGATTTCACATTCACCATTTATCATCTTCAATATATCTCAATATTTTCATTATCATTGATCATATGTAGCGCTACATTTTCATATCGTGTATTGACACATTTCAATTTCATTTCTTTCCCATATCGACATAACTTATCGAGATATCTCATTATCAATCCTCTTGTAGGATTACACAATATAGTTATGTCTATATACTCTTCAAGAGCATATGCCTCCGTTATTAAGACCATCTTTTATAATTTGCTTTGATATATATGTTTGGGGAAATATCAACGCTTCGTGCGCTTAACTTATCAAAGCATCAGAAATGATATATGTGATTGTTCATAGCATTTCATGCATCTTTGAACTTCAAGTTCATATTTCAATTTCGAGGATATAACATGATGCATTTATTTTCAACCTTTAATACTCCCCCTCATGCTGAGAAAATTTAGAACACCAAAACTCATACAGTTGGTATGATTTTAATTATATATGTTCTCATCATTCAAATTTAATATGGGAATTTAGACCGCTTGCATTCTATTCTCGATATCGGCAATTTATTTGAGGACTTTAAATAATTTGCCATATAATATCCCACTTGTATGCATACTCAAATCCTTCAGTGATTTATTCAAGTATTGGGATATACATTTACTAGCTTTATCATTAAATCAAAATCATGCTCATACTGGTGGGCAAATGTTTCAGTAAATTTCAAATTACTTAATCATATACACATGTGACTATCTAGTGGATCCATATCATAATATCTAGTAGTCCACATGGAGGATGAGTGGGCCCATACTTCTCATCCTTTATTCCAAATATATTTGGGATTTATTCCCAATATTGGCTAGTAATGATTTCATCATTTATCGAGAACAATCATTGAAGAATTCCTTTAATTCTTCACTTGAAATATTGATTTCAATAATTATTTAAACCGATGGTCAATCCGGTTTTGCAAACGAGTATTATTGAACTTCTAGTTCAAGAAATTCTTATATCGATTTCACTAGTATCCAGATAGTGCTCAACATGATATCATAGAAACAATTCACCGACATATTCCATCATCTTTTGGTGACATTATTGTCTACTATCTGCTCAAACACTGAGCTACTCATACGCATCACATTCGCTATTATTTAATTCCAAATCGTAGCTCTTACGCTTCATATTATTTATTTAAAATCGAGTCTTATTTCATACGCCGTATTATTCTATAAATAAATCATCAAAATTATTGCAAAATTCATCCTAACAAGGGTTTATACATTATAATGGATCATATGCTCTCAAATCTTCGAAAATACTATCCATCACTACCGATCAAAATTCTAAAAAGGATTTATCGAGGTAGGTCGGAAAGATTGAGGATGCTAATGAATAAGGGTATCCCACAAGATATCCGATGCTTGATTGAAGCAAAGGTTCGATTATCCGGTGAGGTTTCAATTCCTCTAAATACATGCCTGGTATGGGTAAAAGTAGTTTTTCAAAGAAACGGAGAGCAAAAAGATTAGGAGGATGCTACAAGTGTGCTCGGTGGACATGTGACACTCGATGTAAATCTGGGGGTACTTGTCCGTAAATCGAGAAGATAAAATAGCATTCATTAAGGATGGATTGAGTAAGGAGCCTTTGGATGATATTCAACAGGTTCTTGAGACACATCCTAGTGGACACGCATAAGGTGAGCTAATGGCCTTATGGGCCAAATTCAAAGATCAACAAACGCATTACAGTCTTGAAAAACTTACTTTAGAAGATCCTGCTTGTAAATTTAGTAGAAAATTTTAGCATAATGATTTTCCCATATTAATATAACGGCTTCGATGGTGTAATAACGAAGATCAATGTTTTTCTTGTAATTGTAAATATTGTTTTTCGATTTTAAGATATATATATATGTATATATATATTATTTTTCAATCACCGATGATATATGTCATTTTCACTTAAAAATTTCAGATTTTTTTTTTTCTCTTTCATATTTGTCAAAAAGTAAATAGTGCACTCAATTGTTGGTTTTAAAATTTTTCTTTAAATAGAGAGATTCATATATCTCTCATGTTGAAAATATAGTGCAAAAAGAGAGATAGGAGTAGAGATGGATGTGGAGATTTTAGAATCATCTCATACAAGTTTCACTTTTACCTCACCATATTAAAAACCGTATGTATTCTTGGTGGATCTAATGGTAGGCCATATCCAATATGTGGATATGGCAAACCGACTTTAAAAGAGTTAGGAGACAAGAAATCAATATACTATACGGAGGAACCAACAACAAACTTTTAGCTAGACTTATAATGGCCGACAATCATGGGGAATAAGAGTTTCGAGTGTAATACCTTTCCATCTAGTTGGATCTAATACTTAATTGGAGCCGCTTCTACCATGGGTCCAAAGCAGGTTGGGGCTACAAACGCAATCCATCCACAACCGCATGATGTATATGATGAATAATAGTGATGCTTTCATTGTCCTTCCAGCGCTACAACACACCGGAGGAAATATTCAATATAGCCTCGTTGGCACAGTGGAACTTTCATGTCAAACCAATAGGTTTGTTGAATATCAATAATTTCTTTGATGGCTTACTAGCGTTTCTAGATCAGGGTGTAAATAATAAGTTTATCTCTCATACAAATGAGAAAAATACTTATTTCGCTAAGATCGCTGATGAACTACTCATCAAATTTCATGCATATGTTCAAAATCATGGAAGCCCAGTCCGCTTGGTCACTGCATCATCGTGTCAAGTTTAAAAGAAATTCGGATCCTTTAAATATTTCATTATGAATCCTAATGTTGATGGTGGCAGAGTTACGGAGTATTTATACTCTCGAGGCGCATCCCTCATTTATGGATTCAATATATATTTTCTTTTAGTATTTCTATATTTTCGAGTGTTTATTGCCATCTTTTGATATTCTCAATATGTTCCACTTCGACTGTTTTGTACTTCTTCTGGAGTAATAATAATATCATATTGGCTTTATTCAAATACAGAAATCTAGTGATTATGCTTCTTCAAGAGCATTTTATTCTCATATTAATACAATCTCATATCATCGATGAGATTACTTCATATAATTTCTCCATGCGATATATTATCTTTGATTTATCAACATGGGATCTATTGAGCATTTTATTTTCATCTATTTATCCAATGGTGACTTCAAGTACCACTTACTCAATTTTCTCCATTAATATTCGGTATATATGGGGAAGTAATTTTATTCTCATCGTCTACTACTTCGAGAGTATGATTAGAATATTTGATCAACTACTTCTTCCTCGGGAGTAGGATTCGTTATAACCAATCGTAGTATAACCCACCACATTGGAAATATGCACACCAATCGTGTGGTATTACCCACCACATTGGAAATATACTCAAACTATAAAGTGCATAAATTTAAATTGCAGAAATTAAATTTCCTCCAATAGGTGGTCGAACCTACCTTATGGGAATTATTGCAATAAATATAAATTTACGGAATTTAAATGCGAGAATTAAATTGCATAATGTTTAACTACTTCTTCAGAGTAGGATCTCGCTTAGTAGAAGGTATTACCCATCACTTAGCATATAAAGTGCGTAAATATATAAAACCTTCCGCTTAGTGACAGCTTGAACCCATCATAAAGTAGGAGGTATTGCAAAGAATTAAATTACACTAAATAAAGTCTGAGAATTAAATATCAATCGCTTATTTGGAGCAAATTTGTTCTTCAGAACAAATACTCATTACTTCTACAAGAAAGACATTTATCCTTTTAGAATAAGTATATTATGTAATTAAATTCTTCTAAGTTAAAATAATATTCCGATCTTTTAACTCAAATGGACTTCAAGCCATTTTATATAATCAATGGATTTAGAATTTCTTCATGAATATTCTATCCCATTTTCACTGTCGTCAAAATTAGGTCGGTTTTACCCTAAGGGTAAAATTGTCCATTCCAATTGTAAAGGTAAAATTGTCAAAAATATTTTATCAATATTTTACGATTGGAAAATTATCTCCTTTCTATTTCAATTTATCAATATCAAAATGTTCAAGGACTATTTTGTAACTTTTTCAAAAGTTGGTGATCGATTTGTAAATTTTGGAAGTTTGATAATAACATATTTCAAAACGAGTTATTACCCTATCAATGTTGGTGTCAAATCAAGCTCGTTAAATCGAGTATAATGGAGTCGAGAAAATTTGATTTTGATAATGTATGCTCCTTTATATCTCGAAAAACGAATATTATAGCTTTAATATATTATTATATTATAAAAGAATATAATATATATACCTTTTCCTTTTTCTGGGAGAAGATTGAATACGCACGATTTCCTCCATTCGCCAATTCTTGAATCGCCCACAACTCTTTGTCTCTCGCATAAATGTTTTACTGTGAGTGATTGGGAAGATAGAGAAAGTGAGACGTGAGAAAGTGGGAAAAAGATAAGAGAGAAAAGAAAGATAAGTATTGATTGGAGATGGATTAGGTTATTTATAATAATTCTGCTTCGATACGTAGATCATCTATAAGATGAATCAGAAAGCATACTCCTTCATATTACTCAAATACAGAGACTCACGATAACGCTGTTATAAAAAGATGTAAACAATAGTAGAATTTAGAGAGAATGAATTCTAAGGAATTCTCAGAAATGAATTTCATTAATAACTGCTCTATTTATGTGAAAATTTCGAATTCAAGACAATCGTGAATTACATAATTTCATCAAGGTATAATAGTATTCACATATAATAATTACATCTTTTACCAAATTATTCCTCCACCAAATTATTCCTCATAATTCATAACCACCACATTATTCTCAATTATTCATAACACCTAATAATTATTCTTCAATTATTATTCATAACATATATATATATATATATATATATATATATATATATATATATAATTACAACGGGATTATGGAGGAGGTGAATTTATTTTATATTTTGAAGATAACACTTTTTCTCTAAAGTTTGATCATCATTGTCGTCAATGATAATATTATATTGCACATTAGAGCATCTAAAGATCAAGACATCTAAAGATCAAGAAGTCTAGATGATACTGACGTATAGAAATATATTTGTATTTGGTCTTCGGGCCTCCAAAATACCGATTTGTCAAATGAATTTGAACAATTATTGTGGATTGATGTTTAATTTGATGAAGTCTCTGGCAATATATGCATGACAAAATTATGTGATTCTTTTTGTTTATGTTTCATTTTATCTTAATTTTTGTCCAATTAGAAATGGAGAATACATACACGCAAACTAATAATACATAAAAACAAACGTACCTATTCCATTAGAAATTTCATTGTTTTGAATCGATGGATGGTTGTCCAAATTTGACTACGTCAAGTTAATAAATAATGGGACCAAATTCATTGCTATACAGCAACCATATTAATAGCTATATATAGCGAGAATAAATAAATTTCTTTGACCATATGAAAGTCGATAAATAATGGACTCAAATGAATGTGTGACCAAACTAATATATATATATATATATATATATATATATATATATATCACATAATAAGATTAAATAAAAAAATAATAATTTTAAGTCGATATGCGTTGGGGCATACACCTCTATTGTGTATATATTTATTCATATAAAAAATAATTTAATACCAACGCTAGTACCACTTATGGTACCGGTACCATAAGTGGTACCAGTGTAACACAAGTATTACAGCATTTCTATTATCCATACATAAGTACATAACATCTCCTATCAATATAAATTATCCAAAATCAACGTTGGTTTCACTTTACAAAACCAACATTAGTAAAAACACATGAAACCAATGTAGTTTAACTAGTGGTGATTTTGAATATCCTATTACGGTGTGATTAAATTTTTTTAAAGAAGTTAAAAAAAAAAAGAGATAGATAATTGTTTTTCCTTTTTTGTCAAAAACTAACTTTTTAGATGAATATATATATTGGTGAAAATTACGAAATGTGTGAATAATAATAATTGATAATATTAGATATTTGATTGATATTAGTGTTTTAATTTTGATCACTAATGCTACTTAATTTTTAGATAGAAAGAACTTAAAACTAATAAAGATTTTAATCATTTTATACTTACTATAATATAATTTCTAAAAGTTATAGTAATCGTTTTTCCATTTTTATATCTCCAACTTGTAACCCCCCTTGAACCTAGACTAATTCACGGCTAATTACACTTGCACCACCAAACTGCAAACCGTAAGAATGCACCCAAGAAAGTCATGTTTTTTTCCTCACCAGGCCCACGAACATTCGTTCGTTTGAGAATCCAAATTTGCCACTATTGAATGCATCTTTGATTCCGCCGGCTGAGACCCAATTCAGCCACCAGCAGCCGCTTCCTCCACGGCTGCGCCACCGTCTCCTAAACACCCATGTATACACATACATAGATACTCTGTTTAGCTCTTCGTATTCATTTTATCGTTCTCTATTACATCTCCAAATGCAAGGCGTAGCAATTTCATATTCACCTTCCATTTCTGTCTCCAAAAAGCTCCTAAAGTTTCAATCTTCTTCTCTATCCAGATTTAATCTTTCTCCATCGAAAAGAATCTCTTCTGTTAATGGCTCCTCTTCGTCGAGCCCGTTTATTTGTTCTGCGAGACAAATTGGATGGGTATCCGGCCCGAATCGTGGACATTCGGGCCCAGTTTCCGTTCGGGCTGTCTCGGTTCAGGAGAGCCCGGGTGCCGTTCCGAGCCCGAAATCCAGCAGTGTCAAGGATACTCTGGTTCTTGGAACGCTCTTCGGGCTTTGGTACTTGTTCAATATCTATTTCAATATTTATGACAAACAGGTTGTTATTTCCCCATCTAATTGTTTATTCATGTGTTTACATGTACAAATTTTCTCTTCTTTTTCTTGTTTCATTATTTGTGTTAAAAGTTAATAATGCTAATTTAAACAGGTTCTTGAAGTTTTTCCATATCCATTAACAATAACTTCGATTCAATTGGCTATTGGGACTCTGCTAGTTATGTTCATGTGGATATTTAATCTGTACAAACTACCAAAGATCAATAGGAATCAGGTATAAACGCATAAAAACGATATATATTTCACTATAGAACTTACTTTTTGAGAAAGTAAGTTTTGATTTACTTTACTTTACTGCGAAGTAACTTTTCCATATGAATATACTTATTGATTTGCAGCTTGCTACAATTCTACCTTTGGCAGTGATGCACACTTTAGGCCATCTTTTCACCAATATGAGTCTTGGAAAAGTTTCAGTTTCATTCACTCACACAATTAAAGCTACCGAGCCATTCTTCTCGGTCGTCCTCTCTGCTATGTTTCTCCGAGAGGTGTGGGACCCACTTTTGCTCATTTTAAGCTTCCATTTTTGTTTTGGGTGTTTCTAAATTTCTTTGATGTTGTTTCTTTGGTCAGTTTCCTACAATGTGGGTAGTTTCTTCCCTTGTTCCAATTGTTGGTGGAGTTGCTTTTGCATCACTCACTGAAGTCTCTTTTAATTGGTACTACTTAATTACTTAGTAAAAGCTTTACTTTTTTGGGGGAAAAAAGTAACTTTTTAGCACACAAAGCATGTTCTAACATGAAAAGCTCTGTTTTAAGGGCTGGATTTTGGAGTGCAATGGCCTCAAATCTAACAAATCAATCTCGAAATGTCCTTAGCAAGAAATTTATGGCAAACACAGAGGTATACTTTAATATGTTATATCTTTGGGAATGGACAATAATACCGAGTTTTGTGTTCGAAATGGGGTTTATTCTTAAATCTTAATTGGTGCATTGCTTTCGGTTTGTTTTCGCACAGGAATCCTTGGACGACATTACTCTTTTCTCAGTAATGACGATTATGTCGTTCGTCTTGATCGCCCCCGTGGCTTTTTTCATTGAAGGAGTCAAGTTTGCCCCTTCCGTCCTTCTGAGTAGTGTACGTAAATGTGGCATGTTTGGATAAGATACATCCAGAATAACTTTTGCTTAACTTCCATCTTACTTTCAAAATAAGTATCATATTTTAAACTTTCACATATGAAAGTGAGTTCTATATTTTGAAATGTGCATGTTTGATGGAAAAGTATTGTTGTGTTTCAATCCAGGGGTTGAATTTGAAGGAGATTTATGTTTGGTCTCTTTACTCTGCTCTCTGCTATCATGCATATCAACAGGTAAGCATTGCAGAAGGAAAATGCTATATGTACATCCCTGTGTACTGTAAGGTGTATCACCCCTCACAATAGTAGGGGTGACAAAGCAATCATTTCAAAGTGTCTAGTGTGGTACACTCTACAGTATGCAAGGGGGTCGATATAGCATTTCTCATCAACTGTTTTCTTTAACTCATTTTCAACTGTACATGTCTATCAGACTTCCAGAGTTCCCATAATTCTTTATTTCGTTCGCAATTGAACAATGTGATCTACTTGTTCTACAGATTGCGTACATGATATTGCAGCGCGTATCTCCCCGTTACACATTCTGTGGGCAATTGTGTGAAGAGGGTCGTCGTGATTGTGAGCTCGGTTCTCTTCTTTCGCACACCAGTTTTACCTATTAACGCTCTTGGTATAGCTTCTAATGCTTCAATCTTAGTAATTTTATAACACAAAACTAAATGAGGTACAACTAAACCTTTATTTTCGATCTATGTATGTTGCATTGGTGTGCAGGTACCGCGGTAGCCCTCACCGGAGTTTTCTTGTATTCAAGAGCGACTCGTATTAAGTCAAAATCAGCTTGAAATTCTCATAACTGAGAAATTATTTTTCATTCATAGTTTGGCTAGTTTTTTCAGTTTATACCAACATCACAACTCTAACCATACAATGCACACAGTCACAGACTTGACTGAATTGTTACAGATTTGTCATCTTATGCGACATTTTTTTAGGTGATGGCTTGATGGTAGCAACAATGTTCAATAGTCATAAAATTGAAAAGATGAGCAGTTGTCAAGTTAGAAAATTAACAAGGGTCATGTTCAATATTTATAAAATTAAATGATGAAGCCGTTTGGTGAGTAATAGCCTCATAATTGAAGTGTATCATAGCAAATAGTAAATGGTATCGATTTTTTAATCAAAATTTTGAAAATGAAAAAGGAAAAAAAAAATGCCCGAATGCATTTTCGGCGGCGTTTGAGCGTGGTTGCGGCTATTTTGCTCTCTTGTGCATAAAGCGATCACATCCTACCCAAACATTACCTAAATGCTAAAATCAATAATTTTAATTTTAATTGAACAATCAACGCTCAATAAACCTTTGCAAAAATTAAATATTCAATGATACATCTAGATATATAAATTTACGAAAACACTACAATGATATATTAAATGCCACAAAGAATAACATAATGGGATAAAATGACTTAATATATTTTATATTAATTATGAATAAAATCATTCATTAATGATAAGATAGAAATTTTAATATTACTATGTTATCATTCATGTCAAAGGTTATGGCATTCTAGCATTATCTATAAATTTTTGTTAGAAATAAAGTTTTGGGTACATGGTTCTTCGAGGAACTGTTTCAATTTTTTAGTTTCTAGTGAACGTTAGTAAAAACTACGAATTATTATAGGAGAGATGAAAAAATTTAAAAAAAAAAAAAAGGATGGGGGAAGAAGAAAAAGCCAATAACAATTCAACAAATTATTATAAACGATTTACGGAACTCAATGTTAATTTTTAATTTTTCCCACGTTGTCTGATCATGTTTACACCTCAAGGTATGCGGACATGTATGTCAATAAATTTGAATTATTATTATTATTATTATTATTATTATTATTATTATTATTATTATTATTATCTTATCTTAATCTTAATCTTAATCTTAATATTAAGAGGAGTGCCAACTAGACACTGCGCCATGTTGGCAGTGCCAAGTTGGCACTCATTTAATTATTTAAAATTAAAAAAGGAAAATCTTATTTTGGAAATAAATATTAAATACACACTTTATTATTTTATTTTTCTTATTTAATTTAATTTATTTTCTTTATTTAGTATTTTTTCCTTATTTTAATTTTTTATATAAATTTTAATTTTTCAATTATGTATATAATTGAAAATAAACAAAAAAAATGCAAATATTAATGAAAATATGATATGATATCAAAGTTACAAACTGTAATATCAATTGAATTATTTTTAAAAATGATAATTAACTTTTTTAATATACATTTTAATTTTTGAATATTACATTTTAATTTTTTATATATTTTTTAGTTTTTGAATTATAGTGTCAACTTGGTATAGTGTTAGGTTGGTAGCGATTTGCTATTAAAAAAACATTTTTATTTACTTAAAAAAGTAAATGAGAAAAACTTTTTTTATTTACTTAATGTACAAAATCAGTTCAATATTCAAAATTCACTTCGAGCTAAATATGATATAAAATCAATTCAATATTCACAAAATTTATATACGTATTTGTAGGCTAACTATAAGATCATTGTTAATCGTATTTGAAATATACATTTGAATAGTTATGTATGACTCATAAAATATAGTATTTAGTTTTTTTTTTCTTTGTTCAAAAAATATATTATCTAAATTTTCCCAAATATTATGTTCTTCCCTAAAATCACCAATTACGATAATTGATATAATATTTTTTCTTGTAAGATAATATTTCACACCAAATTTATTGTCTTATTTTATAATATTATTTTATGTAAATATATCATTTTAATCGTCCCATGCAACGCACGGGGGTAATACTAGTTATTATTATTATTATTATTATTCTTATGAGAGGCAAAAACTAATTCATTCATAATATTGTTCATAATTACATTGAAAGTATAAAAATAAAAAATATGGGTTGGGGGGCGGGGGGGAAGGGATGATCCATTCCAAATAATATATGAACTAGTATCACGACCGTGCAAGCGATGCACGGGAATAATTAAATTTATGTACGATAAATAATTGATATAAAATTATAAATATGAATGTTGAATTACATAATTTATGTAATTTGTGCATAGGAGATTGCATAATTGTAAAAAATTATTAAAATCTATAATATTGTATATTGTAGTCAATGCAAAAATTGCGGAGTAAATTTACAGTTGTAAATTATAAAAATTCACGTGCATCGCATAATTAAGAAGTTTATCAAAACGTGGAACTTTAATTCTAATTATCATGTTTAGCATTGCACAAAGAATGCTCGTGAAGATTAATTAATTATAAATGAACAATTGGGAATGAATATATAAAAATTCTTTGATTATCCAAACGTGTCTTTCTCATTTAGTACATATCAAATTTATATTGAACACATTTTTTCCTTCGAAATGAATATTACACACTCTAAATTTTATGATTTTATGCTCTTTTAGTGATTAGTAATTGCTTACTTAATTTTAACTCTATTGTATAAGAAGTATTATACTTAATTTTATGTAACTTAAATTTGTAGTAACAAGAAAATTATCCTCATCTATATAATTCATTTGATTTATTTTCATTTACATAAAGCTGTATGTTAATTGTAGAATGAAAAACTTTTTATTTGTAATTTTATATATTTAGAAAAGGCAAAAATAAAAAGAATGCAAGATTCGGCTAATGAAGATATCACATCAAAAGTATTAAAAATAAAAAATATTATGTAATTTTTTTAATTAGAAATAGTATGTCATGTTGGCACCGCCAAGAGGGTGTTCACCAAACGTGACACTTCAATTATAATAATATAAGGATTAATAAATTACTATTTTACTTAAAAATAAATAAATTATTCTACATAAATCTGGTTATAATTTTAGCCACTCATTATTTGATCTTCAAAAAGAAAAAAGTAAAAAATTCTCACTATTTTTTAATAGACCAATTCACGTAACCAAGCAAAACTATCAAAACCTACAATTTTATCACGATAAAATTTTAAAAAAAAACATTAAAAAATTATTATTTAATATTTTGAATTATAACTTTAAAAAAATGAAATTATATATAAAGTCTTTCCAAAATAAATTTTTTCTCATTAGATGTTTGTTTTAGATATTGGTTATTTTTAGTTATATTTTTAATTACTACTAATTAATGTTGGTTTATTTCCAAAACTAATTTTATAATTTTCTTAAAATATTTAATATATACCACATTTGCATTTTTGCCTATGTGGCACTTCACAAATTATAATATAAAGATTCACCACTTGCATAATGCAATGAGTCGTGTGATTCATAAATCTATGAATGATGGAGATACCAACATTAACAAGTTCTCTGATAATGACTTTGCAATCTTCTATGACCATGCCAAAAAGTTATATATTACACATTCTGTGGGCAATTGTGTGAAGAGGGTCGTCGTGATTGTGAGCTCGGTTCTCTTCTTTCGCACACCAGTTTTACCTATTAACGCTCTTGGTATAGCTTCTAATGCTTCAATCTTAGTAATTTTATAACACAAAACTCAATGAGGTACAACTAAACCCTTATTTTCGATCTATGTATATTGCATTGGTGTGCAGGTACCGCCGTAGCCCTCGCCGGAGTTTTCTTGTATTCAAGAGCGACTCGTATTAAGTCAAAATCAGCTTGAAATTGTCATAATTAAGAAATTATTTTTCATTCATAGTTTGGTTAGTTTTTTTAGTTTATACCAACATCACAACTCTAACCACACAATGCACACAGTCACAGACTTGACTGAATTGTTACAGATTTGTCATCTTATACGACATTTTTTTAGGTGATGGCTTGATGGTAGCAACAATGTTCAATAGTTATAAAATTGAAAAGATGAGCAGTTATCAAGTTAGAAAATTAACAATGATCGTGTTCAATATTTATAAAATTAAATGATGAAGCCGTGGTGAGTGATAGGCTCATAATTGAAGTGTATCATGGCAAATAGTAAATGGGATCGATTTTTTAATCAAAATTTAAAAAATAAAAAATGAAAAAAGAAAAAATGCTCGAGTGCATTTTAGGTGACGTTTGAGCGTGTTTGCGACTATTTTGCTCTTTTGTGCATAAAGCGATCAGTTTCTACTCAAATGTGCCACCATTCAAAACAATAATATAGTATTGCTTTGATCTATTCCAAATAATATATTATGGAACTCACCACTCGCACAATGCAAATGAGTCGTGTGATTCACAGATCTACGAATAATGGAGATACCAACATTAACAAGTTCTCGCATAATAATGACTTTGCAATCTTCTATAACCATGCCAAAAAAGTTATATATTACATACCGAATAATGAACGGCATCGACTCGAGTTATCGATGAATCCACAGGTGGATTTATGGGGCCCAGCCTAACTAAAGAAGGATGGATTTTGACTTAAAAGCCCAATTAAACCTGCTGCCCATTAACCATGTAACAGCCCATACCCCCCACAGCACGAGAAACTGTCCAATAGAAAGCGTCTAATCCAAATAAAATCCTAGTCCAAAAACTTCCCCAAATTGAATTTGCAGCTGTAGTATTGTATTTTTTTCACCCAAAACAATTCGTACTGAGCAAAAACGCAGATATCAACACAATGTTTGATTTCAATATTGTCATGTTTCATACCTCACTTTCCGTCTAAAGGTTGGCGCTCTCTCTCTCTCTCTCTCTCTCTCTCTCTCTCTGTGCGTCGTGTGTAGAATTTGTGGTTTCTGAAACATTTTCGCGCGTTTACAAGTGTGTTTTTTCCTCCGTAGTTCAACTGTTTGTTAAAATGTCTCACTGAGAATGTTTGCTGTACTCCTTAATCACTTATTTCATTTCTGTACTGGCTTTAAAATTAGTCATCATGTATAATCTCGAAGCAATATTTAATGTTATGATTTGGATCCTGGTGACTGATGGCAGATAAAAGAATGTTCAGATGAAGTACATGAAGCCATTAAACGTGTTCCAAGAGTTATTGAAGTCGAATACGATAAAGAAAAGAAGCCGTTTGCTAGGATTGGATGTGGGTGATAAGTACGTGGGTCTCGCTGTTTCTGATGTCGATAACAAAATTGCATCTCCCCTCAGGTACTTCACCTACTCTGTTCTCTGTTTGGTTGTAAAATTTTACTTAATTTCCTATTTTGTAAAATGGTACCATGGAGAACGTATATTCTTGCTCAAACAGTGTTCTTCTCCGCAAGAAAACCAACATTGACTTGATGGCGGCTGACCTCGAAAGTCTGGTGAGTAGCTTCTGGTTTTATCTTCAAATACTATGATCTTCTCACTCATAATGAAATTTAGTATGACTGATAATTTTGTTTACAAGTACAAAAAAGATATATAGGACACTTAATCTCTTGCATTTTGTTGCTCATTTTGAGAAGTCAGGTACCAAGCCTCCCGCTTGTTTTGTATCGCCTTTTACATGTCAATAAAATTTCTATCTCGGGGCTTGAGAGTTCCCAAAAAGAGAGAGAGAGAGAGAGAGAGAGAGAGAGAGAGAGAGAAGATGAGTATAGATAATGTTGCCACAAATCATCGAATAATAACACTTCTGTTTCTTGCAGATTTCGGATCTTCACTTAACGGGTTTTGTCTTCGGCTACCCTTTCGACAGACAAAAAAATTCCCCAGGAGTGCGTTTTGTCCAAAAATTGTTGCTTTATTCTATTTTTTGTGTCATTCCAGTCTCTCATCGTCCTGAAGAGATAATTCTGTCTCATCTCTTTGTTAGGCAGTACAAGTGAAGCTTTTCATTGATGATCTCTGTAAAACGGGGAAATTTGACGAGTTAAAGTATACCTTTTGGGATGAGTGTTTTACGTCGAAGGTGATTTACTTGAAATTTGTGTGTTTCTCTCCTTGTGATTTATATTTGGAACCTGTAATATTTTTGACCCTGAAGGGTGTACACTAATCAGATATATATGCTTAACTGCATGTCTCAGAATGTCGATTTCCTCTTGAAACCTTTGAATTTACATCCAATGCACTCAAAGACGATAAGTGACAAATTTGCTGCTGTTGGAATACTCCAGGTATGGAGCACCTTTCTTGTTTGTTTGTGTGGTTGATTTTGTCATTTCTTCAGCATATTTCCTTCTAGGATCATCCTCATAATCTTATGAAGAATTTTTGAATGAAAAATTTCTGCATGTAACATAATAAAATTTTGTTGTTTCCATAACTAGAACTAGAAAAAGGATTATTAAGTGGTAACTAGTTAATTTCAATTACAGAAAGTCAATGAAAAGATAGAATTCATTGAAGTAATTTTTCACTGCAAATTGGAAGTTGCGATTGAATCTTCTTCTTTATATTTGTTCTTGAAGAAATTGATTTCTTTTATATCTTAGCGAGTTATGTGTTGATCGATGGCAGGGATACTTGGACTTTGTGAACAGGAATCAAGTTTAAAATCAACGGACTAAATTCTCATTATCGAAAAGATCTGCAAATTCGCGAAGATGGCGATTATGTTATCATCTTCCACTTTTTGTAAGCGAAAATGTATGGGGCTGCATTTTCCATTGCATACTTGTTACAAGTAGATTAGAAGTTGAAGAACCATTTTGTGAAACAAAAATGCTTCAAAATATTGATTGGCCAATTGTTTTGCATAACCAATTGCAAATTGATCTAAACCTGAGAAGATGTGTAAGTAGGTTTTGGTTATACAGAGAGAGGGTAGAAACCTTCATCCTATCCTACTCTGCCATCAGTCAAGATCTGTTTGGTAAGACCCAAATTTCGATTCAAATCAAATAATGTATAGAAATGAAGGGGAAAAAATCATTTTCGACATGGAAATGAGTATATGAGGGGTCAAATTTGGTACCCAAATTTCGATTTATTTCAATTTGAACATTGAATTTAATTTTTAATTATTTAATTTGCGAATATTAATTAGACAAGATGTAGCAGATTTTCAGATTGTTACAAAATGGGTGAGATATACACATAAGGTAGTGCCACATTCATATTTACTCAATGTTTGATCCTCAAAATATAAACAGACGTGCCCATATACATGATATCTCCCCATTTAAAATGAAAAATGCAAATTAAGGTGAAAACGCATGAATAATTAACTCTGTATGATTCATTGCTTGCGGTTAGCGGTGTTCTGTTTGGTCAAACAGAAAACATTTATCAAGTAACACTCAAGACAAAATTAATGTAATTATTTGCTTAATCCTGTAAAAGTTTACAATTTTTTCCATGATAAACTATGATGTCACTAAACATTATTATAACCAATCACCTAATTTAATACTCATATATTTTAAACACCAGTACTTTGCCCGTGCATTGCACGAGAGTTGCTATACTTGATTGGGGTTTCGATAGTAATTTGTTAATTTATTTTAACCCTAAATAATTTCAACTAACATAAAATAATTGTTTTGTAGTTAAAAAAATTTTAATTAATTTAATGTTATGTGACTGAAACAACGTTTTATTATACAAATATCTCGACCCCGACTATACATAAAAAAAATGGTCTTAAAAATAAAAAAGTTAAACCCAAAATTTAAATAGCCGCATGTCAAAACTTAAATGCTAAATTTTAATTAGACCTCTAACGATAAGAGCATCTCCAGCACACTCTTTAAACTTAAAATACTCTTTAATTTAAAGATTATGGCCTTAAAATCATACTCCAACAAATTTCTTTTAAATTAGGGCCTTTTTAGTTAGAGAGTGGGTTTGACTCTTCAAATTTGGAGAGCCCAAACTCACTCTTTATTCGTTTTGTATTTACCCATTTAACGATTCACATCTACAGATATATTCTTTATTTGGTTTTATATTTACCCATTTAACGATTCACACCTCTAGATATATTTATTTATCGACTTTTTACAAATTTCGAGATCAATTGCAAAATTCAATACTTTTACCTACACAAATATAAAGAGTGTGTTGGAACATATAAAAAAACCCACTCTCTAAATTAATAAATACTCTTTATTTCTTAAAAGATACTCTTTAAATATAAAGAGGCTATTGGAGTTGCTCTAACAAGCAAAAAATTTAGTTCCAACTCTAATTTAGGACCTCACAAGTTACATGTCATCTTTTAATTAGCTTTTCCAACACCAGCGTATCATTGTGACGAAGGATTATAGCATACTTGCGGATTCTCATGGAGCTAGTGTTTTTATTTATTTATTTATTTATTTATTTATTTATTTATTTTGGGAGCAAGCTAGCGAAGGTGCAAGATTCAGAGCGTTTGAGGATAACAAAGTAGGTTGATTATATAATATGTAAATATAAATGGGCTAGTTTCCATATTAATATTTATTCAGTTGATGTCTCTCTGTGACAACATCAAAATAAAAAGAGGTGATTTTCGCACGAGTCCATGATACCTCCTCATTTTGAAATTAAAAAGTTGGAATTAAAGAAAAATGTGTAGGTAAGTCACTTTGTATCATTCGTCGCTTGTGGTTTTGTGTGTGTTCTTTGGTAATAAAATAAAAGGGAAATGCTAGACTACCATAATGAATATCATAATGGTTGACATAATGATTGTTGGCATATTTAATAACCATCCATCTAAAAGTGATGGAATTGTTGAAATTATAGGATCATGCCACATATCCATTATGTCAACCATTATGGTATTTATTATGGTGTTGTAGCATGGTCCTAAATAAAATTTAAAAAAATAGTTATAACACACAATCAATCTTATTTTTGGAATCTGGTAAAAATTTTCTTTTTCTTTTTTTTTCCCCCTTCGTTCTTGCCAAGATGCTATGAGGTCTTTAAAAAAATAACCAAATTTAGTACTCATATATTTTGAGGATTTCAAAATCATGTACTTCTTTTAATACATTTGAAATATAATTTAAAATCCGAGTTATCGGTTTTTGCGTTGTATGCAATCATATACCCCTTGCAGTGTTCTAAAAAGCACGAGGCGTGCAAAAGGGCTGAGGTTGAGCCTTGAACCTAAGCGTGCTTAAGCGCAATGATGTGTGATAAAAACGCGATCAATGCTTGATAAAATGTAAGTCGTAACGAAGCGTGAACTCCAAACTTCTAGCTTAGACGTGCCTTAGCAAGCACCTAAGCGCGCTTTTGATAACAGACCCCCCTTGCACAAGCATAGCACAAATCTTGCACGGTGTACCTAAATTTAAGAATTAATTGCTTCGTTGCGATTGTCGGATATAAAAATTAATATATCATTATTTGAAAGTCGAAACGTGATGAAGGATAGATAAAAACGCGTGCGTCTCAGCCATTTCTATCAGCCCTTGGTGATTTTTTTTTTTTTGAAAGACGACCCTTGGTGACCCTTGGTGATTTTAATTAAACTAAACAAAGAGGTCATAATTATATTGTGAAAATATTATTTTATCAATGTTATTATTGTTAAACTTAATGATTTTGTTATTGGATCAGAGAATCATGCAATTCGAGTCACATTCAGCCACACTAATGTTGTGTTACTACCCTAGAGAATCACAACCTTTAACGTGACTGTCTCCTAGTGTCGCAGCACGGTTTACACCATCAGAAAATAATACATTTTCAGTACTAGATGTGGTGGCTGTCTCTTGCTATCATATGACAACAAGGTTAATTTATTAGCCCCTACTCCTGCATGGCAACACCAAAACGCTCCACGTCAATTCCAGCGTTAGAACTTTGAAAATTCCAACACTAGAAATGTATCATTTCTGTTACACCACGAAGACACAATAAGTCACACTTAAATTGTACCACCATATCAAAACATAGTAGAAACCACCATCATGGTTGTCGACTATAAATTTCGACTGCCATTCATTGAAAAGGTGACTATTTCACCATGTCGCATTTCTCCCTACCATAGTAAAAAATGTGCCATCTCTGACCACACCAAATATCAATCAAGCTATTATCGTTGTATCACATTTTTAATTAGAATGTTTTAACACCTTCACAAATCTAGAGAGACAATCACAAACCTTTTTGAATTGTTATAGATTGTAGATTTGTTATCTGACTTTTTGGTGATGGCTTAGTAGCGAGAACTATGACTTAAACTAATAGATTGATTTAAATGTATATTATTTAATTGTTATCTTCAACACACCTCCACCCTTCGTTTCTCACTCATCTTTCATTAACGTGGATGTATTTGTTTTGAGCAAATTTGCTGAAAAACAAATTCTTCATTGGGGATTCCCTCATCCAATACAAATTTGTGGTCGCTTTCTAATTCTCTTATCTTCAATATAGAAAATGCGTAAATGTTTCTCTTAATTTAAAATGTCTACTACATATGCGCTAACACCAATTCATTAAATATCTCAAATCAATAGGTTGTTTGCTAAACTATTCACGCCCTAATCTTACAATCAATATATCTTTCACCTGTCTAAACAACGAAAAACTGTTAGATTTTTGTCCTCCCCTTTTAACTCTAATTAGAAAGTCGCCGAACTGCATCTACCATCTTCAGCTGTGCCATGCTTTGACTGAATATATTCTTTATTTTTAATTTAATCCAATTTTAAAGGGTGATTGGGAATAGATTATAATGGTTTTTAAAAATTTTTAATGTAAAAGAGGAGAGAGAAAGAGTGGAATTGAGTGATTGAAATTTGTAAATGTGATGAGATATGTGGATGTGATTGATTTAGAAGAGAAAAAAAAGTTTTAAAAAGTGAAAAATTTTGAAACATTTATTCCCAATCAAGCTTTCAATCTTGTTAAAACCATATCTCATAAAATGCTATATGTGCATTCACTTCATTTGAATTCATCCAAAATCCACTATAGCCAACCAAACTAATTCAATTCAAATGTGAAGTAAAAAAGGAATTTGGGAAAATACATAATGCATGTTATGGAATAACAGATTTGATGGGATGATATAAAATTTATGAAGATAGAGGAAGTAAGATGAATATTTAGAGAGGAGAATGAGAGAATTTTATTGTGTTAAGTGGGGGAAAGAACAAAGAACACCCCTATTTATAGAGTTACAAAATGGCAAATGTGTAAATTACAATACACTTAGGGGGTAAAATAGGCATTCACATAGTAGATATTATATATATATATATATATATATAGTATCCAAAGTATATTTACAACACTCCTTGAATGACTATTTTATTAAGCCGAAAAACAAAGAATACTAAAATTTTAGAAACATTTGCTAAAAACCTTGCACAAGAAAAACCCATGGGGATAAAACACGGACGAAGGAAAAGAGTACTCAAATTTCTCCCCCTCAATATAATATCACTTGATATCTTTAATTCCGTGATCCCGATTTTGGCGTATCAATCCTTCAAATGTTGCGCTTCGGTGGTGCCTTCGCCAACGTGTACGCAAGATTATCACTAGAACGGATCTGCATGTACATCAATTTCGCATCTATCAAGTTCATGAGTGAAGAAGAACTTTGGTGAAATGTGTTTCGTCCGGTCGCCTTTAATGAATCCATCCTTTAGTTGGGTTATGCAAGCGTATTGTCCTCATACAATATAATTGGATTGGTTGTAGTAGAGGATAAACCACACTCTTTTCGAATATGTTGTATCATCGTCTTCAACCATCGCATTCTCGACTTGCTTCATATATTGCTATCAGTTCTGCATGGTTTGAAGATGTGGTGAGTGTCTGTTTGATCGATCAGCCAAGATATTGCAGCTTCCACCGCATGTAAATAGATAACTTTTATGGGATTTTGCTTTATGTGGGTCGAGAATATCATCGACAAAGATAACCAACTAATTCAGGTTTAGTTTTATTTGAGTAAAATAGCCCATATCTACTGTTCCTCTAAGGTAGCTAAACACATGTTTGATTCCATTTGATGTCTTTGTGTAGGGAGCGTAACTATATCTTGCTAATAGATTTACCAAAGGCTATATCCGTCTTGTATTATTAGCAATATATAATAGTGCACCGATTGCACTAAGATATGGTACTGGTCCAAGGACCACTTCATCATCTTCTGGAGGTCTAAAAGGATCCTTTTTCACATCAAGTGACGAACACTCATTGGGGTACTTAGTGGGTGAGCTTTATCCATATAAAATCGCTTAAGGACCTTTTTCAGATATGTGGAATTTGTGAGAATATCCCATCTTTGAAATGTTCAATTTGTAAGCCAAGACAAAACTTAGTTCTCCCAAGATCTTTCATCTCAAATTCTCGCTTTTAAATAATTAACTTGTTTTGGAATATCTTCATAGCCCGATAATATTTAGATCATCTACATATCGACAATAATAACAAATCCACGAAGGTGACCTTTTTATAAAGCCAACATGGGCATATAAGATTATTTTTATACCCTTCTTTGAAGATATTCGCTTAGACGATTATACCACATGCGTCAGTTGTTTCAACCCATATAATGATCTTCAGTTTTATCGAATAAATTTCACGATCATTCGAATTGTATACTGTGCAACTTCAATCCTTCAGTGATTTTCATATAGATATCATTGTCAATTATACCATATAAATATGCACGAACCACATCCATTAGTCTCATATTGAGCTTCTCATGTGCGATTAAGGTGACAAGATATCGAAAGGTGATTGCATCCATTACTGGGGAGTATGTTGCTTCATAATCAATCGCCTTTGAAAATCTGCCGCTACAGTCGTGCTTTATATCTCACCACTTTCATTTTTCTCATTTCGTTTCGCACGAACACCCATTTGTACCCTCCTTACCGTTTAACCTCTTTGGTGTTCGCATTATAGGTCCGAAAACATTCGCTTTTTCTAACGAGTCTAGCTCGCTTGAATGGCATCTTTCCATTTCAACCAATCATCTCTTCGGGCATTCATCAATGATTTTGGTTCAACATCTTCAACTTCATTGATTATATCAAGTGCAACATTATATGCAAATGCATTATTGATAATTGTTTCTTTTCTATTCCATTTCTTCTTTGTGAAAGCATAGTTTATAGAGATCTCTTTAATTTCATCGCTGTACCTGAACTTTCTCGGGGGTTCTTGCTTGATTTCATCTTTGATTTATTAAGACCTATCGCTTTCTTTAATGCGATTATTTTATGCGCATTTGCTCCCCTTCTTTTCGAGATTTTGTCTTTTTGATCCAATAGGTCTACCACGCTTTTGTTGTATTCTCGATTCATTTGCAATTTTAGTTTGTTTTGGAATCTCAATTCTCATAGGGCATTCTCAATTTGGAATATGTGACTTAGTTATCCCTTTGGCATCTGTAAAGCTTCGTAATCGATCTGCTGTTCCTTGTAAGTAAATTATCTTTCTTGAACTTCTTGCTCGCATTGCCCATGCGAGGATCTAGGTTGGATAATGTTGTAGTATTCCATATCACTTCCTTTTCCAACCTTTATGTCACATCATTTTCCAACTTTTTATCTTCTCCTCTAAAGGTGGGAATAATGTTTCATCAAATTGGCGCTAAGAAACGTGCATTGAAGATATTGCCTGTTGGGGTTCAAGATATCTAATTATAGAGCGAGATTCAAAACCAATATATATTCCCAACCTTCTTTGAGGCCCCATCTTGAATGCGTTGTGGAGGAGTAATGGGTACATATCTTGCACAACCAAATATCCTCAAATGAGAAATATTAGGCTCATTTTTCGAGACTAATTGTAATGGGGAGAATTTATTGTTGGATGTTGGCCTTAACCTTACAAGTTCATTGCATGTAAAATAGCATATCCCCATGCGTAAAGTGGGAGTTTTGTTCTCATGAGTAGTGGCCTGGCAATCAATTGGAGGCTTTAATAAATGATTCATTTAGGCCATTTTGAGTATGAACATAAGGAACGGATGTTCAACTTTTATTCCAAGCTGATATACAATAATCATTAAAAGCTGTGATGTAAATTCACTAGCATTATCTAGTCGGATCGCTTTGATTGGATAATACGGAAAATGTGCTCGTAATCTTATAATTTGTGCTAGCAATCTCGCAAATGCCATGTTTCGGTGGATAATAAGCATACGTGGGACCATCTTGTAGATGCATCTATTAAAACCATAAAATATCGAATGGTCCACATGATGGGTGAATGGGCCCACATATATCACCTTGTATCCGTTCTAGAAATATCGGAGATTCATTTCCGACCTTAGCTAGTGATGGTCTCGCTTATCAATTTTCCTTGAGAACATGCACGGCATGAAAATTCGTTAGATTGAAGAATCTTCGACTTTTGAGAATGCCCACTTGAATTTTCAATTATTCTTCTCATCATTGTCGAACCAGGATGACCTAAACGGGTCATGCCAAATATTGAAATCTTTTGGATTTTCAATCTTCGGCTAGATGTAATATGTACTTCAATTGTATTAATATTGGTATAGTATAAACCGGAAGCGTATGCGGCAACTTCTTCCAACACATGTTTCCTTTGAAATCATGAAGTTATATATAGATATTCGCATTATTTTCTTCATTTGCCTCAATATGGTACCCATTACTCCGCATGTCTTTAAAACTCAATAGATTTCTTTTTTTTGATTTTGGGGCAAACAAAGCATTATTGATAATGACTGTGTTCCCCTTTCAATATGATATTTGCTCTTCCTGAGACCTTCAATAATTCACGCCAAGAACGTCGTTATTACATCATTCTTTATCATAGCCAAACTTGAAAAAATACTTTTTGTTTCTTAATATAGAATGTGTGGCACTATCCGCTAAACAAATTTCTTCATCCATGACCTTGGAGTCAATCAATAGGCGATCAATATTCTTTCTCCTTCAAAAGAAATGATGAATTTTAGAATATAATATTTTATTTATATATAAAACCAGAATATAATGCTTACACATACATACTCAGATACACACATATTATACATCATTATTTATTATACAGACACACATAAGTAGGTTTCATACATATATAGATACCATAGTAAACATCAATTCTCATTATGTTCGTAAAAATCAAGCAATCTCAAGATGTCGCTTTTGATGGCTCCAAGAGTGGAGTGTCTTCTTTATATGAGAAGTTTGTCTCAATGTTATTTACTTTCTCCCTTTTAGATGCTTGATATAAATCAACAAGATGTTTAGCAGTCACAGACTTTGCCGTGTCCTTCATGTCGCATCTATGGCATGAATTATCCGCTCTCTTATCGATTCCTTCACATTTCTTTTTATAGAATTTCCTTCTTTCACCATGATTATTTACTTTCTTAAATTTCGAAAGCTGCATGACTATTTCGATGCCATGAAAAATTTCGGCCCACGGCCACAGACCTCGCTTCGATTAATGCCAAATGTATCTCTCGCCTCGTTGTATCCTCGCCCACGACTTGTAGATGCTATATTGTTCACTTCAGGCATTGGTAAAGATCCCGTTGGGCCGAGATTCATGATTTTTCATTAACGGCTCATTATTTTGTTCCGCTACAAGTAGACAAGATATCAACTCGAATATTTTTTAAAGCCTCGCTCCCTATATTGTTGTTGCAGGACAACATTTGAGGCATGAAAAGTGGAGAATGTTTCTCTAACATATCATTCTCCAGAATTGGTGTCCGCATAATTTTAGTGTCAAGTAATTTTGAACATAGCGGAGTTATATTCATTTACTTGATTTAAAATCTTGTAGCCTTAAATGTAACCAATCTAAACGAGCTTTGGGGAGGATTACTTGCCCGATGATCATATCTTTCCTTTAAATTGTTCCAAAGTTCAGAGATCTTCAACTGTAAGATATTCATTTTTAGTGCTTTCGAGATGATGACGAAGAAAATCATAGCATTGGCTTGGTCCTTTTCCGATGTTTCATTTTTTTCTTTAATTGTATCTCCGAGGCCTTTTGCATTTAAATGCATTTTAAATCAAGAATCCATGATAGATAATTCTTTCCAAGATAATATCGAGAGCGCGAACTCTAATTTTGTGATATTTGATGCCATACTATAAAATAACAAGAAAAAAACAAGTTAGAACATTAATTAACTAGACAAAATTATTACTTTTACATCAACTAACTAGACAAGATAATTGCCATTATATATTTAATTATTGTTAAATTTATAAGAAAAGTAGGTTGATATGATGTTGTTTGGTGATAATTAAAGCAAGTGTAAAAATATAAAAGTTGGGTGAATTAATAGTGGGTTGATATGATGTTGTTTGGTAATAATTAAAGCAAGTGTAAAAATATAAAAGTTGGGTGAATTAATAGTGGGTTGATATGATGTTGTTTGGTAATAATTAAAGCAAGTGTAAAAAAAATAAAAGTTGGGTTTTGAAGGAGAAATATTCTCTTGAGAAAATTTTTAAGTATAATTAATTCTTTATCAATCATGTGGTAGGATACCAAAAAAAAAATGTAATGCAAATAGTATAATATAGATTAGCTTTCAATAAATTTAGGTAATATAAACAGTATAACTAAGAAACCTCCACTAGCTAGTGGCAGTCTTTCTCCTTTGAGTGTGGTAACTAGGAGTACAAAAAAAAATGTATGAATTTAAGCTAATATGTAGATAACTAGCCAGAACCTCCACTAGGTGGATCTCTCCTTTGAGTGTGGTAACTAGGAGTACACAAAAAATGTAGGAATTCAGTGTATCCTCCCAATTTGTGATAGTTGTACTCATCACGAAAATGGGTATTTTCAAGATGTTGAATTGTAAAATAATTAGACTATTTGGTGGCTTGGTATACCATTTAATAATTCATAAATCAATATAAAAATCTCCTAAACCATCCAACATGGCCATCAATAAAGAATCTTTAAACCATCTCAAACCATCCAACACTAGCGGCCATCAATAAAGAATTTCCTAAACCATCCGCGTACAGAAACTATTTATCTAATATACGTAGTGTGTGTTCTTCATTTGGTGTTTCATCCCACAACTTGAATTAAATTACAAGGATGTTCTACATACCTTTGTTCAAAATAAGTTGTTATATTACCCTTTAGTTGGATGTATATTCCTGCAGAGCGAATACAATGATAACGCGTGTTGTGGAATAACATTTGATGGGAATGATATAAAATTTATGAAGATAGAGAAGTAAAGATGAATATTTAGTAGAGTGAGAATGAGAGAATTTTATTGTTTAAGTGGGAAAAACACCCTATTTATAGAGTTACAAATGGCAAATGTGTAAATTACAATACACTTAGGGGGTAAATAATATTCACATAGTAGATATTATATATATATATATATATATATATAGTATCCAAAGTATATTTACAACAATGCACATTTATATTATACATGTGGGTCCTAAACTCTTAGGACATATAAATGTGACTTGTTTGACCAAATTCACATTTGAATGTCAATGAGTTTCATAACATAGACTACGACGCCCAGTGATTCCAAACAGCTGATCCAATGCACTCTAAGGTGTACAGTATGATGCATTATAGAATACTGTGACACACCGATCAAATTGAAATGCCACATAAGTCAAGATGCGTCATATTGTACACTTCAAAGTGCACCAGATCAACTTCGGTGAATCCATAACCGCACTGTAATCAGAGAAAGAAAAAAGTACAAAACTTATTTAAAATACAAAATGCCCGTAGTGACATGAATCATCCAGACATCCACTCAATGTATTTACCAGCAAGAATCGTCCAACCTATGCAAATACAATCAACCCGCATTGGAAGTTTGGAACCAACATCAACAAACATTTATACCACCAAGAAACATTGAGTGGATATAATTACAATTGCATTTTAGTCACAAATTATAGTATGTAATCACAATCAACATAAATTGCAATGAACTTACACACGTCCAGTGGATGTCTGCATTTTATACATGTATCCATGCAGACATTTGTTTGTGAAGTGAAAAGGAGATGAGAACGTTGATTAATGTGAATAATGAAATTGAATAACACAATCGTGGATGTACAAATTATCATTTCACTCAAAATAGAAGTATATAAAGAATTTCTTACTCCTAAACAGAAAACCCGTAAATCATTAACCGAGTATATAAATGACTCCAGAGTGGAACACCCCATTAATCTGCATGTTAAAACATATGCTCCATGAGTTGCTAATACAAAGACATGTATACCTGGTGCTATATATAAAAGAAACTACTCTACTTGTAGACATCTTTGAAATACCAAGACTTACTTCAACTATCCCCTCACCAAACGCCGGGGCCCCACGAATTTCTCAGTGTTAAACAGGTGTACATGAACATGAACCGAACCTGGTATATCTCAATAATGACATCAATGGCCTAAGTTCAAAAGATCAAACAGCCTCAATCATGCTTGAGGAAACAACTTCATATCCATCCTTTTGCTGTTTCATTTCATACTATAAAGCTCTATTAATATCCATCCAATTGCCAGTATATCTACCAATGGGAAGCAGACGAAGGCACAGAGAGGAGACTGAAAACTGATAAAATCAATCGAGTTCATAATTATAGTGATAGACACTGTACCCTGTCAGGAATATTTCTAGGCATTGTAAAAGCAGTGACATATCTCTGCAGGAAAGGTTTATGAATACTTGATGTGAGATCAGAGGTTGATGCAATCTCAGCACTATCAATTTGCCCCCGGCCGTGGAATTTAGCAAAACGGTTTATAACAGAAAATTTCTCCAGATCTTGGCATTCGACTCTTAGGTCCAATACTGATGCACTTTTCTCTCGTCTGCAAAATTAAATAAGATAATTAGTGGTAAAGGAGTAGAGATGATACCCCCTGCAACCTACCCACCCTCAAACCCATAATAATAATAATAATAATAATAATAGAAAAGAAATTAGGATGTATGAGTGTTGATGTTGGAAATATGACAAATATAAGTGTCATAGAAGCTAGAAGGGCGTGCTTAGTGTCTGATCAAATTAGGATATATGCAAAAGAGAATTCAAAGGATCTGACCGTGCACATGAGATGAAACATAAATTTTTGTAATTAAGCATATGTTTTGCTAACAAATTTATAAAGTGTAATAAATAAGTAGAATTCAAACATCAAACAAAAAAATAGCTCATAAATTAGGTGATATTTTCAAAAAAGTTCAAACCTTAAAAAGGATGCCTAAAAACATCTGTTTCTGACACCATTGAAGTAATGCTATTGGCTATGTGCTGGCAATCTTAAGGTTGAAACTGCAAATGGTACACTATCACCAGTTGCAGGAAAAGGGAGAACTAAAATACCTGATTCTATGGCTCCATTGTCCTTTATGTCCAAATTATCATGCAATTTATTATCCATTAGTAAAGTGACACAAATTTTGAATTACTCAGCTACATTCTTTTCCCACTGATTGTTTCTGCAAGACTCATCACTGGTAGGAGACAACTGGCAGTGCTAAGGAATGTAAGGGCCTTTACTACCTCGATGAAGCTAAGGTGGACGAACAATGTCAGAATACACTACCAAATCATTTTCCTTAATCCCACAGTGATTTGTGGAGCCCATCTCGAACTCTCAGTCATACCCTCACAAGATGGTTTGTCACGTTTATTAATGTTCGCTTCTGCTGAAAGAAAAAAGTGATGTACATCATTGGATTCCACCAAGTTATATAAACATCCAAACTAAGATTAAAATTTTAAGAACCAGTAATGGCAGGGACTCCTTCACTACTACCCCGGAAAATTAGTTTACACAAAAAAGGGTAATTCGCTAAAGTCAATGTGTTGACAAGCCCAAAATAAGGGTCGCCAAACACAAAAATAGACATATCCCAGAAGTGTTGTGCCTTGTTGTTTACCACAAACATGCATAAAACCTTCTAAGGAGAAGCCATTCTAACATCCAAATATCTTGTTAACAGAATTTCAAGGTGTGTTCTCCCTTGAAACGCCTCCAGGGAAACTCCAAAACTACTACCCTTCATCTAGCCACATCTCCACCCTGTATCTCAAAGTATTTGATTGTCCCGCTTTCGTCTATATCCATACTCACAATAGAAGTAGATTGACGCAAAAAGTTGTTATCGACCTCAGTTGGATATTCTCCTACCAGAATAGACTAAGTGTGCGGCCACTTATCCACAAAAAGAGCATTTGTTCGCCTTGATGTCACCTTTGAAAACACTGCATACTTCAACAAAACCTCTCTTCAGGAATGAGTTTAAGGTCATGATAGGATTGAATTTTTTATGGATTTTTATGGGAAATAGAAGAAACAATGAGTGAAGTTGAATGGTAGAGATTTGTGTAATACATGTAGGTCCTACGAGATATGTGGATGTGATTGGTTTGACTAAATTTAAATTTAAATTTAGAAAGAAAAAGTAAAATGTGTAAAAATAGATAAAAAGATGCATCCTAACATAGCCTTAAGTGGGTGTTTGCAAAACCCTTTTTCCTTTTCAAATTCAAATTTGGTCCAACAAATCACATTCAAATATCTCGTAGACTACAAGTGCTAACAAATCTAACAAATCTCTACAATTCAACTTCACTCATTCTCTCTCTTCTTACTGCTAAAAATACATTTTTAGGAGTTTACAAACACCCATAAGTGATCATTTTTTGAACTTCAACTTCGAGGTCCCACTATCTAAGTTTATTCCAAACCCTTCAACGGTCACAAATACTGAACAACCTACTAACTTGTCATTTCGCCCTAATGTGCTGTCAAAAACAAGAACCTCTAGCTCGGTGGAGATGTCGAAACACATGATGAGAAGATGATTATTCATTCAGTCCCAAATCAAGAAACATGGAAGACCTTACACCCAAAGCACCACCGGCGTCGAGAACAATGATAGCTCCCAGTGTTCACGAGTCCCCTTCCAAGTCAAGTAAATCTGAGTAATTGACAATTTGCCTATCAAAGTTCGTGTCATATAGCACTCTCTCTACTAGTTTTCGCGCCTTTGTCTCTGATCTAGATAGTACAGAAATCCCAAAGAATATTAAGGTCGTCTTGTAGACTCCTAACAGGAGAAATGGGATAATGGAGGAAGCAAGGTCATTAAAAATGAATGAAACTTGGGAGGTGGTGGATTTACCAAGATGAAAGAAAGCAGTTGTTTGCAAATGGGTTCTTACAAAGAAATATGAAGTTGATTGAACTGTAGAGCAACACCAAGTCCGGCTTGTCGCGAGTTAACCTACCTATCACATAGAAGCACCATACAAAATCCTCAAATGTCTCAAGGGTTCTCCAAGCAAAGGACTCTTGCTCGAGAGAAATGAGAATATAGGAGTTGAAATCTGCACAGATGCAGATTGGGCAGGTTCTTCAGAAGATAGAAGATCGACTAGAGGACTATTTTATATTGGGAAACTTGGTATTGTGGAAAAGCAAAACGCAGAAAGTGGTAGCTAGAAGTTGGGCAATAACACAAGGGACGTGAAGAATTATGGTTGGGCAATAACACAAGGGACGTGAAGAATTATGGTTGAAGAAACTATTAGAAGAACTACAAGTTACATAAAGCATCCTGTCAAGCTCTATTGTGAGAACAAAGCATCCATCAGCATTTCTCTTAATCAAGTGCAGCGGTCAGCGCAAACATAAAGAAATTTCCAGGCATTTCATCAAGGTTGAAAATGAATCATGTATTAGACTAGTACTTTCACCATGGGAGTTTCAGACAAAATTGTAATTGACTTCATTGGCAAGTGAGACATAATTAAATCCAACTTGAGGGGGTACGAAATCCTGGTTTTGTAGAGTAATTGACAGAACAAATTGGTTATAAATTAGAAGTAAATAGAGGAAGCAATCGTTCTAAATTAGGCAAATTTTGTACTTCTAATTTCAGGGAGATTATTTTTCCTTCTCTACGTACCCATTATATTATAAATTGAAGTACATTGTAAAAGGATGAAGCATGCAAATACAGAAAATCGTTTTCTGCATCCTTTTTGTTGTTCTTTAGTAATCATCAAACTGAATTGAACGTAGTCCATCTTAGCAAAAAAATTGAACAATCACGATAAAATACCTCAAGAACTCATTTTCTAGCCTCACTGCTCTTCCCATTAACTCTTTGATAGTTTTTCCAATTCCCTCTGACTGTTTTTCCTTTGCAGAAAGTCTACAATATATTTTGAAAAGAGCTAGTTATTCAGAAAAATACAACTGCTGAAAGATCTAAGGCTTATATTGGTAGACCAATATTATGTAATATCTGACAATTTCTTACATATCATCTCCATCAGGAATACGTGAATCTCTTGAGTGCGAAACTGCATTGCAAGCCTCTCCCAATGTTATCCTAGATACAGAATAAGCTGCACTCTCATAATCTGAACTAGCATCAGCAGAGAGGATTGCTGCTGGTGGAGAGCAAATCAATTGCTGCATAAGCTGTGTTGTCAAGATAAGCCTTCGCTTTGATTTAAGCAATAGCGGTCCATCATCAATCAAGTCAACATCTTCCATCTGCTATTAAGAGAGAGAGAGAATTTGTAGAGGACCATGGGAGTAAATCATGTGAAGAAAAGAGGACTACCATTATCAATATCATCACACCTTATCAGTGAGTCGATTTGCCGCTTTACACCAGTTGACTTCTGCCATTCTGCATGTAGCCAAATTGTAGGAGATTAAAAAAATTTTAATAGAAAATTAAAAAAGGAAACACATCAATATAGAACATTTTAAATCAAATAACGGGGTCATGATAGCCACCTGAGACTTTGAAGATTTTGCAAACCCTCTGACACTTCCTTGTGCCAAGGATGACATTCAGAAGTTGCATCCTTGCGTTTCTTGGTTTCTGATATTCCCATGTGCAATGGTCCAGGAGGAGAGAAACGTTCAGTTGCTACAGTTGTTGGAATAGAACTTTGTTGGGCCACACCAACTAGACCTGTTCCATCCAAGGAATTAGGTGTATGCAAACTACTGGAAGCCTTCCCAAGGATAAAAGGTGGTTCTGCTGTTCTTGAGACAGTGGCCATTCGTGCATCAGTACCAGGATAAATTCGCCCGTTTTTGAAAGTTCCATACTGATCAAACCAGGATGGTGCCATTTGAGGATCAAAAGAGTTTCTCTGAGAAGCATCACGACCAAACACAAGCAAGTCCTGAGAGGCTACATTTCCATGTTGAGAAGTGACGTTCTTTTCCAAGACATCAGCTGACATGGAGAACCCCTGCATCCCAGAATCCGCAGCCGAAACTGCAGCATTAGAACCTGGAGGATCTCCATTATTCGCAGTGTATACATTTCCCTGCCTTCCCTCCAAAGCTACTTCATGAAGACCCAGACCATAATCTGGTCCTCTCATTCTCTTTGAGACCCTAACGTTTGGATCCATTTCTGCGTCCATCATGACCTGCACTTGATTCAGTAAGGCATAATTTTCTTGGGAGAAGCTATTTGGCTTCAATGATCGACCAAACGCTTCAATATCCTTTTGTGTTGAAGAAGAATTAGCAGGAGAATCATCCAAGGGATACTTGACTGAGGATGCTTTTGCATGCAACTCGTTCATCTTTTGAGTTGCTTGCCGTTCAGAGCTTTCTTTCAACGTCTGCCCTTCCCCACAAACAACTGCAGAATTCTTAGGAATTGCGTTGAATTTGGACGAGAGAGACTCACCTTTCCTAACATAATCATCACCTACACTATGGGGTACAGAGGAACTTGATTCCACAATATTTGGTTGGGTTAACTCGGGAAAATGTCCTGACGCCTTGTGAAATTGAGCTCTCAGAGTTTGTTGGTTTGTAGGAACAATATTCCGCATAAACATCTCCACAGATGTGTCATTTTGTGAAATGACGGGCGAGGCAATCAGTTGAGAACCAGACACACGATCCTTATCCGATATTGTATCAGTTGCACCTCTTCCTTGTGGATCATTAGTGCCGGTTTGCCGGGTTGTGCCCCACAGAGACACATGATTACCCTGTGGAGTGCTAGATACATCGAGCAAAGAAGTTTCCGAACCTTTCTGGGTGGAGTTGGGAGCTCTTCTATCAAAAGATGAGTTAATATGCTGATTTACCAACATTTGTCCACTTGACATACTTTTCTCTTGATTATGACCTTTTGAGTGGCCAGAGCCAGAACTTAAGGTTGACGAAGAATTTCCAGGAATCTTATAAAGAGTGGTTCCACTTTCAGATTGACCTGGAACTCCAGATCTTTCATTTAACTGAATCTTGGCTTTTTCATTAGAAAATGGCACCGGTCGAATTGAAGATGTGGGAACTATGTCTGAGGCCTTGTCTCCAACTTCTGCAGCGGCATGACTTGAATGTGGAGAATCAACGGTATGTTGAACAGTCTGAGATGATGGTGAATGCTCTGAAATCTGCATACGCTGAGATGGAGGACCAAGTTGCAATCTGAAACCTTGAGAGGCAGGAGAATGATTTCGGTGGAGGCGGTCAGCAGAACCATCATGATTTTCAATTTCCGGGCGCTTAGATGAAGCACTGTGTTCAGAACCATTGAAGTGCATCACTGACCCATGATCGACCGGTTGATCCACCTTGTGAAGAAGCTCCAGCATGTTTTGACTGGATTGCATGCAACAGTTAAATAACGGGTGGTACAACATAGATATTACAGGAATCAAAGATTAACAGTGAATTACCTAGATAACGTCTTGTTTGGTGTGTATGTATCCACTGATCTGTTGGAAAGAACAGGATTGTTAGGTGCATAACCAGGAAGGCTGCCCGGGGATGGCCTCTCATCAAGGCCTTTAGTGTCTCTTCGAAGATCGGTAGACTGCCACTGTAGAGAATAGAAAATATTTAAAGTTTTAATATATTAAATGGACATGTATATACAGACTACTATAGCACTTAACAAATCATGTTGAAAATCACCATAGATTTCTTTGAGACCTGATCAAAAAATTTTGACAGCCCAAGATGAGCATTTTGCTGGGACATGGGCAATGAATGGGTGGGGTGCTTCAGTCCATGATCAGATTCTATGTCCTCGTCCAAGTTTCCCATGGGATGATACTGAAACTTTCGAGGAACAGAAGCTTTGCCAGCATGCTGATTAGTTGACTTCTGCTTACCAGTCGGCAGAGATTGTGAATCGCTAGCATCAGACAACTGACTGTCCCTCAGACCACTAAGACCATGAGGTAGTAAGCTTGGATGACTCTCGTTAGAATTTCCCTTCATATAAGAATTGTCCATCTCATGTGCTGCATCCTCTCTGTCACAACCGTGCACTGTCTCTAAAATCTGATTATCTTCATTTTTGCTATGCAGCACAGTTCCTAAGCCTTCACCTCTTTGTGGTTTAACCAAGAGATTGGTATCCTTCCATTGATTAAGTAAATGACTATTCTGAACAAATTGACTGTTCTCCACATCAGCCACAGTGGCACTTGATTGAGGCCTGGAAAAAGCATCATTCAAACTCAAGCCCCCTTCCTTTCCTGTGGAATGTTTTACAGAACCCAAGGTTTTCCAATTGGCTGGTTGTTGTTTTCTTTCGCTATGCTCAGCGCTCCAAAGTGTAGGAGTGTTTTTAGAATTTTTCTCTGCCTCGAGCGAATGTTGCCTGATGTTTTTATATTGCTGACTGCCTAAAGCAACTGAACTTTGCTGTGAACCACAATTTGACCACTGGTTTGCTTCCTCCAAAGAACGGACAACTTTTTGAGACATCTCAGACTGCAACATGTGACCAGGTTTACCTTGAAGCTTGGGTCCAAATTGATTAAATCCAGCAGAATTCTGGTAGTTATTGTTCATACGGCTGTCACTAGGAGGAGTGGAGCCAGAGGTGACTGCTGAAGGCATCCGCATATTGTCATTGGCCAAAGATTCATTATATTTACCACTGTCGTCATGTGGCAAAACATGCTGGTTTTCGGAAGGGACTTGGGTACTGTTTACCAGACCACTCCATTCTTCCTGTGGATGTATATCACTGCTTGAAGTTTCTGCTACAGCTGATTGCATAAGAGCACTCCAACTCCCACTTTGAATAGAAGAAAACCCATTTGACAACCCACCGCTATCAAACAAGCTACCCGCCTCTCCATTAATATCAGGACTTTTGCCGAAGGCAGCCCATATATTATTATCATCTGAACCATACAAAATCTTTTCTTCAGTAGGATCTAGGGCAACTTCATTCTGACTTGAAGAGTATTGCCTTGTCGGTTTTTCAAGTGAGAGCTCCTGTGAAATAGATTGATTCTGCCTCCCTATGAAGTCCAACTGAGATGCACTTCTTTGACTGAGATTTACTTGCTGGACACTCTCCATATTCATCCCAGCATCCATAGGACCAGAAACATAACCAGGTACATTTTCATTCTGAAATCTGAGTCTAGATATTGATGTCCCATCTTGCATATTAACATGATCTGCATGTTGATTACCTGGACGGGAATTACTATAGGTCGACGTCTGTAGCATTGAAGGTCTATCCATTGCCATCTGAGAATACTGGTTCACAGTTATACCCCTTGAACCTGAAACGGGAACTCCATAAAGAGATTGATCAGCCAGTTGAGGAACTAAATCCCCTGAGCATTGTGCCTGGCCAAGATTTAACGGAGAAACATTAAGGGACTCTTGCATGGTGGGAGAACCATGATGCAGCCAATTAGTATTACCAGGATCAGCAGCCCAAGGGTAATGAAATGCATCAGAACTAGAAGTACCATTAATCTGAGGAGAGGACTGATGGCCAGAGGCCTGCTTTGCAAAGAGGAAATTCTGATTTAATATATTATGTTGCCTTGAATCTAGTTGCCGAAATTGCTGCTGCATTTGGAGCTCTTGCATTTTCCTTAACATGGCTTCTTGTTGTAGTTGCTGCATGTCATTAAACCCAGACTGTTGACGCTGCAGAGATTGTAGCATCCCCTGATGGTGATGAGTCATCTGCTGCTGGCCACCAAAAAGATCAAAACTAACTGGAGATACTGATGCTTCAGGTCTAACTGAAGTATTTGCTTGATGGTCAAGGCCACTCCTTTGCCCAAAATCCCGGATGGATAAGCCTCTTGAGCTTATAACATGCCGCTGATTGGAATCTGTACTCATTGCTGTAAAGTTTGCTTCACTCTGCCTCGTACGTTGAAACTGACTGTTGTACATTGAGCCATTCAAATCTAATCGCTCGGTTTCGGGCTGACTTGTAGTAAACTCGGTTCTCAGAGTTGATTGACCAAAGTTCAAGCTCTGTGGTGCATGAAAAGGATAATTGCTTAATCCCCTATCTCTGTCTGTTCATAAAAACAAGAGAATAGATTAAAGAAAAAGCAGTTGATGGAAAAATGTACATGCTAATTTTTAGTACGGGAAAAATGGAAAATGAACTTTTGATCTCAAACAGCCAGTCATATATACCTGAGTTTTGCAAACTATATTTTTTCGTATTAGAATCCACTACATTAATTTGCCTTTGGCTTCCTTCCAGGAGGTTTCTGTTCACTGCTAGCCAATTCCCCTCCACAACCTGTGAATGGTGCTGCTCCTGTGACAAATTGTTTTGCGCAAAAAAATTGTGAACCTTGTCACCAAGTTCGTTTCCAGGCATAGAGTGGCACTGAAAATTTCAGCTGTTACACATTGATAGGCCCAAATTGATAGCGCAAAATATCACCAGGTTAAGTATTTATCTTAAATACTTTTTCACTAGCATCCATCTACAACATCAAAATTAAATTTATATTTCAAAACGTGACTATAAGCTCATACTGTTTCTTGAATACTGTCAATCCCCTGCCAGCTGCTTAAGCTTATTAAGTCCTGAAAGAATGGTCAACTGCAGTTAATAAAAACTAATCATGATAACCAATACCAAAGCAGGTTATATAAAAAATTAACAGCATCAGTAACCAATGATGGAAACAAATAGCATGTCTTTGGATGAATTTACAAATCGACTTTAAGTGGTCCAACTTCATTTTCAACACATGCCAATGGACCCACAATTTTTATACCATGCACTAATTTGTAAATATTTCATAAATAATTTATAAATCTAACCAAATTCAGGTAAAATAACAAGACGGTGGCCATCAAATTAAATAAAAGGCATAGCAACAAGCCAATAACTTTATTCCTAGTACTAGGAGCATGTAACTGTAACAGTATTTCCATCTGCCTCCTTTCCACCTTAAAATAAAATGAAACACTGATGCGGATTTAGATATGCTTGTGCATGCATGTTACCAGTTGTGTGGATACACAGTGGTGTCCGTTGGTACAAGTACAAGGCAGGACACTTATACAAAGCCACACATACGTTAGAGGGAAAAAGAGCCCTATGCACAGCTGTAAATCAGCTAAGTCCCAGCTCTTAACTACGTTAGAGAAATCCTAACTAGACTAAGAAGAGATTTGAAAACACAAATTGAGAGCTTGTTCTATAGACAATAAATTCCCACTGACTTCCATTAACTTTTTCTCTCATCATTTTCAACCACACATGCAATTACTTTACATTTTTTAATATATTTTCCCCAATTTTTAACCACACATCTACACGTCATTCGAGTAAATCAAAAATATTGTGTAAAGAACAAGCCCTAAGAGAATCATTTAGAAGTTGTTATTTTCCAGCTAACTTAAATATTATAGAAGAAAGTTCCATGCTCTTTAAAAACACGGGGGCTTATATTTGCACTTATTAAATACATTTAGCATGTAATAAACTCGTCTACTAGTTTATTATGTCTCAGAGGTTGATTCTTCTCCTTCATGCTGCAACTCCCTTTTTTCACCAAGCACAACTCAAGAACAATAACCAAATGAATTGGAGTCATGTCCAACAAAATGTCACCAAAAACATGAATTTCATTTGTTAACTAAATTGATATGTTAAACAAATTGTCAAAATCATCATTAATTGTTTTATCATTTAATGTTATGGACAATTTAAAAACGTAAATAAATTAAAGCTTAATAAAGATAATGATACAAAAACCAGGAAAGGGTGAAGCGCAGGTTAAAATTTTTACTTTTGTATTTGCAGAGGTGTAAAAGTGAGCGAAAAATTTAGATCCTTTTGGAACATCCCTAGACGTTGACAATAAGTAACCCAAAAAAATTTTGGGTGCAAAAATAAAGCTTAAATAACTTCAACGGAAAGGTTTTAAGAAGATGAATTGCGAAAAAAAGGAACCATATAGAAGCAGATAAAGGCTGCTGAATGCTCTGGTGAGTCGTTAACTACAAGATAAAAGCACCTGATAGCACCTAAATGTTAATTACACATATGCGGTCAACAGGATATAAGTTGATTTTAATAAATGCTTAAGAACTTGTTTGCTACAAGTTTAAACAAAAATCATTTTTTCAATTCTCACTTTCAACCACTCATTCAACTTGTTTGACAATTAGCATTTTTTTTTCCCTCTTTATACCATATTTCCTCGCTTTTCAACCACACATTCAAAAACCCTTCTTTTTTCTTTTTTTTTTTTTTAAGTCTCTATCAATCATACAATATGTATGGAACATATAGACACTTGAAACGCATCCTAATAGCTAAGAATCAACAGGAAAATGCATTATTCTGAGTAATTTTCCCAGTTGTCAAACACATTACAATTCTCCTTTTCTGTTAAACCAAGCATATGAAGTTCACGATCAAATTCTACAAGAAGCCTAATTAAACTAAAACTACTAGAAAAGCCATGGGGCTGTAGTTACATTAACTATCCAGAGTTTGCCCATATTCCAGCACATTTGACAGGATATGCCCTGAAATTTGCTGTGAAGTTGCAGATCACCCAACAACCATTGGATTATTATTTTAAGTTTATTCGTGATTTTGCAACATTCATCTTAGAAACAAATGATGCAGCCACAAGTATTCTTATTTGAAAAATAATAACAACAACAACAACAAGACACACTCTCAGTCAAATGCAGTACCATTATGACTGAATGTCCGCCTGAAGAGTTGCACAATATACAGACTCTAGATTTTAAATATGGAGAGTTCTTACAGCTTAACTGAGATTCTATGTCTAATGAGCCATAATCACAATCCACCATAAAATCATCAATCACATAATGGAACTGAATTTCTATGATTCCTCTTGACCCCATTCCATCAAGCCAAAAAAGTTAGCACTTCCCTTGTTACTGCTCATTTTATCTTGCATAACAACGTAGATCAAACAGCCTTTTCTCTCAGAATCTCCATCAGCACACCAATGATGCAGATGATCCCAAGCAGCCTGTTCTCTTGAAAGGTGAAGCAAGTTGGACAGTTGTTACATTAAGCTAGGCAGAATTGTGACGACACGGACCTCCATGCCCAAATTGTTAACTCTTACGTAATGTTTGATTGAGGAGAGCATGTCCCCATGTTAACCCCTCACATGCACACAAGACCATCACTCATGCGAAAGCATGCCATTGGATAAGAACTAAATAGTACACTATTCCATTGTCTATTTGATATCTCAAATGTTATGCTCTCAAAAGACATAAGACCACGGACCACCCCTATCTACCTACTTCGAAAGTGATAGTAGAAGAAAATGAAATAAAAGGTTATCTCGCCAAAGTATAATAGATCAAACTATTGAGAGGAGTGTTCCTATGTTCCATCAAAGATATGATCCCAAGTAACAGCAATTAGAGCTCTAGAACTATAAACATGAACAATTAAGAAAACAGCAGCCACAACAATGAGATAAAATCAAATGAACCAAGCGATTGTTATAGTTTGTCCAATTGCTTGGACCAAAATCCAATATTTTAGCACAATGCCAGTACATCTTACGGAATTGACTCTAATATCAGCTGAACAAATATGAACAAGATCACAGGTGCACCCAAATACACATATAAATTCGTTCCAGAACGAAATTGACACAAATTATAAAAAATAAATAAATAAATGAAAATAACGTAATTAGTAACATTAAGAAACACAGTACACTCCATCTGCCCCACCACTTTTCAAAAGGTCCAGGAAAATGGTTGAATCATAGACAAAACCATCAAGATAAGCAGAAAATAAGCCTCTCTCACACCTTCTATTCCAAAACATTAGCCAATTCATGAACTCTTTTAACATTAAATACATCAAACAAACCCTCGCACATATATGTGTGGGCGGAGTGCGTTAGGATATATACGCTAAAAAGAATACCGAGACTTACATGGATATTGATATGGCGATACCGAGAAAAATGGAGCTAGAAATCGTATTGGTGAACTTTAATCTAGGGTTTTGAATCGGCGAAAATAAAATGGGAGAGCTTTTTTTAGAGAGAGAAACTGACGAGTGAGAGAGCGAAAATTGATATGAAAAAGATAAAAAATGTGCGAATTTTTCAACGAACTGTGGCAGGTTAGGTTTGGCCGAGGCCGAGGGTCGGGAGCCGGGTCGCGAAGTGCATTTGATTGATGAACTCTCGTTATTGAACTCGTTAACTTCCTATCAAATCCCGCCACGTGGCATATGAATAGCTGAGATTGTTTTTAAGTTGTTCACCAATGTTAGAGTAATATTATATTAATATTGGAAGAAAAAATCAAAGGGAAAAATCTAGAGAGAAAAAATTTATTCTAAAATAATATTGGGGGAAAAATTATGTGGAAACTTTGGTACACTCCAAAAAATAAGTTTGAATTTTTATCTTTTTTATTTTCTTGAAATGCACATCAATACACATTTTTGTTATGAATAAAAAAAAAATTGTAGCTATTTTGGGGAATGGCCTATTCTCTAAAGTTGGAACCAAATTTAACCCCAACTTTAGAGAACAGCCCCAAATTTGAGTTTTTCCACCCAACATTAATTATGCTCTTAGGGTTGAAATTTGTATACATCTTAATTAACTCATTTTTACACATTGTTTTTAAATTTTAATTTTGTCAAATTAATTATATTTACATATCCCGTGATCTATTTATATATTATATAAATCTTCACTATTTAACTGCACTCATTATCTCTCATATTTCACATAAAAATCTATACAAATTTCAATGAAATGAAAATTATAAAAATAGTTTATTCTATCATCAATATGTAAATACATGCATTGTATGTGTTATGTAAAGAATCAACGATTTTGAAAAAAAAAAAATTTTGTTGAAAGGAAATGGTTTTGAACTAGTAATATGCTTTAAGAAAGTGTTGAAGTAATAATAAAGCGTAAATAAACATTGGTCTACAAACACATGAGAATTTTTTTTTTCGAAATTATGGATATAATAGGTGGTAAGTTGAAACTGCGTGATGTCATTGCCATATAAAAATAATATTAAAAGTGTGCTTGATTGAAGGTGGAAAACATTTTCCACAAGAATTTTTCATTTTACAATCAAATATATTTTATTTTTTATGAAATTCAATTTCTACCTAAGACAAAAAAAAAAAAAGTCATTTTCTTTGGAATCAAAGAATTAGAGTTCTCCTGGGAAGGGGTGAGAATTTGAATTGCATTGAATTGAAATTCCACCCTCTTTTCCACCATTCAATCAATCACATCCTAAACGATTTTAGTTTTGCACATTTAATTAATAATTGATCTTATCATTTGTTTCACATTAAGATGAGTGTATTTAATTGAGACTTTAAAAGGCGCTAAATTGCACAATATGGAAAAGAAAATGGATTACATGGTTAGAAAACAAAATTTGGGCAAATGTAGCTTTAGATGGTTATATAATGGTATTTGAATTCAATTTTCATATTTGTATCAAATATAAAGGGGAAAAGTTTTTATGAAAAATATTTTATTTTCTATCCAATTCTATGTAATCAAACACATATTAAGGAATTTAATGGATTATATATATATATATATATATTTATATATTGATGTGTATTTATTAACATTTTTAAAAGACTACTAAAATTTTGAGGTATTCATTATAAATTTTTGTATATACTTTTTAAAAGTCCACTAAAATCACATGGTTTTAAATCAGAACGTTAAGTCTTACAAAATCATGAGGTATTCAAATTTATTGGTTATTGTTAAAGATGAAATTGTTTGGGTACTAATATTTTAGTACAAAGTACACACATAATTTAACATAAGAAATCTATAATTGACCCCAAATATTTTGAAAGACTTTTATATAAATGGAAAATCTATCATTCACATCAATGACTTTTTTTTTTGTTTTTTTTAAAACTCTCCCAACGAGAAAATCCAAACTCGCAATAGAATTTTATTGGTTAAAAAAACTTAAAATACACCTTGTTTGAACTAAACTTTCTAAGCCTAATAACAAATATAGTAATCCGCTACCTCTAGGATTAAGGTCAGTAAGATGAATTAGAGAGAAATGAGAGAGTCGGATACCCAAGTTTATCCCAAAGATTCGATTTTGATTGCTTTCTTTTCTTAACCTAGATTTTTTCCATTAACAGAGATCCACTCGCTTACGCATGCCGAAGGTGACATCATGGGTCACGGGCATAGCAATGGAGAAGTTCGCCCTCAAGCTAGGGCTTTGCAGGCGAAAAGCTTCCACTCGCATCGCATTACAATAATCAAAGCTGAGTAAAGTGTCACATCACCAATTTGATTTGACGGGGACGCCACGTGGATGGTCACTACATGCACATCAAACACTACATCAATTAGTTATTGACAACCGTCAACACAGAGCACTGGAAGTTTAGTATTGTGCCTATTTGATTTAGTTCTTTGGAAAATGTAAAATTTTGAAATATGGTTTTTTTAAAGAGTGATGTGATAAAATTCAATGGAGTCACGTGTCAAAATGATTGCACTAACATTCTACAAGATCTTACCACACACCTAGTTGTAAAAAATATCAATTAAAGTTACATAAGTAATATTTTTTCCTTTCTTAAGGGGCGTGAGGTAAAAAAAAAGGAGTTATTGAAAAAGCTTGAAATAATTATTTTTCATATGTCGAAGCTTGTTTGGTGAAATTCAAATTTCATCGAATTTTATTTTTCACTATCATTTAACTGTGAAATTACAATTTTCATATTTTCTCTATTTTTCAATTGTAAAAATTAGATAAATTACAAAATAGCAGAAAAATAGATATGAATATTAAAAATTGTCAAAAAAAATCTCAAATTTAATGAAATGTCAAAAAATGCCATCATCCATTGTTTTCATCTCACACTCCTCGCTATTGCCATAATCGACACCAATGCGATGCTCACAAAAAATGTATTGGTCGATGCCAGTGCGATGACCGGATCTAGTAGTGGTGAATCTATCTCGTTACCTTATCCAAAAAAATGTCTCTTCATCATAAATATTACAAAAAGAAATGAAATATGAAATAGATAATAAATAGCTTGTAGTGCATCTGTAAATGGGAGTCCCTTGACCAAAGGTATCACAAAACCTTTCCAAAACCATGGAGCGGTTTGTAACTAAGGAACGCTCAAGCCATTTTGATGGCCTATTTGACATCCGTTTTGAAATCTAAGATCAGATCTAGAATTAGCATGACAAGAAGAAGTTCCAGGAATTTTTGAATTTTTTTCGGCGACACCGTGGCCACCGATCAAAGTTGTTGTAATATTTTAGCGCAAAAATATTGCAAAAACTTTAATCGGTGGCCACGGCAGCCACGGTATTGTCGAAAAAAATTCAGAAAATTCCTGAAACTCCCCCTCGCTATGTTGATTCTAGATCTGATTTTGGATTTCAAAATAGAAATCGAATAGGCCACCAAAATTACCTGAGCGTTCCGTAACATTCCGTAAATGTATCAATAACTCTTTTGCAATTCTCAAGAGTCAACAACAACAATGCTTATTATTATTATTATTATTGTTGACCTCTAGAAATGAGGCCCACAGTTACTCCACACCTCTGTCGTATTCCTTTGTTCGCCTGCACGCTAGGACCAATCGCTGGGAGCGTTGACCGTCGATGACCACCGTTTGACCCGAGAAAATGACAACAGCGGCACAACTTCCGGCAACCGCATCAGTCTCATGTGCTATATCAACGAGGTTTTGGCGTGGGCGAAACTATGAAGCCTGAATGGAGGTAGAATGGAGATCCACTCGGAAGAGTTGAAGAGCTCTTGGTGAGTGAATTAATGGAGGATGGGTTATTTGCCTATCAGAATTTCGATCCCATCTTCCTTCTTCCCACCTTCGATTTATACTACCTCATGTGGGGGTAGCAGGTGGGATTGTAATGATGGCCAGCCACGTGTTCACCAGCTGTTGGCTTAGGTCCCATCACAAGGATGGCCGGATGTGACAAGGTACTGTTGGTGTGTACTCTGAAGATTTTGTGAGTAGTTTCGTGTCACGTCAATTGTAGACTGTCATACCTGCGCACGTGGTTGATGTTGACTATCGAGGCGGGGCGCCCTTGCCGAACACGGCCCGCCTTGGCAAGGGTTTATGGGGCGGCCTGGCTCGTAACGATGCCACGTGTCTGGGGGCCACCCGTGGGTCCTTGCACGGCCGTACCGTGCCACGTGTATAGGGGCTGCCACGTGTATGAGGAGGCCACTGGCGGGGTCCCTGTATAGCTGTACCAGTAACAATTATTATTAACGCCTAATGACAAAGCATTAGTAGTGGTCGCAGCAATAACGACACACTGAAAGTAAACAACCAACTCAAGCAGAGATTGAGTATCACCAGGGAAAATTGAATCATCGATCTCCCACATCGAGTTTGTTGGAAAGACTTGAAGGATAGTTGCAATCTTGAGATCTTGTTGTTCATTGTTATTGAAGTAGCATTGCTATTATTAGACCCGTGGCGATCGTATATTAGGGATGGCAAAACGGGTCGAGAAACCCGAGAACCGGGGTTACCCGAACCGAACGGGTCGAAAAAACTCGAACCGATGAATCGGTGGATTGGATATGGTTTTTGATAGTAAAACACGAGACGGATATGGTTCGGATATGGTTAGTAACGTCATAACCGAACCCGAACCAAATAACCGATATTTTTTTCCTAAAAAAATTTAAAATGTGGAGCCGAGGGTCGGTAGAAATGTCAAATGTGGGTGTTATCATGATTTCAAGGTTGGCCATTATCATTTTTCGACTTGCATATCTAAAATTTATTAATTATTAGAATTACTTAGTGCTTGTTACAAATTTTGGCTAATTTAGTGTCCTTTTGAATGTCATGCTTATGAAATGCAGTGTGTTTTTAATTAATATGAAAGCTATGTTTTCCTTTAAAGTACACTCACAACAAAGAAAGATCAAATATAATCTTTCAATTGATATCTTTTAATTCAAAATAAGGTTTCCATTTTATTAGTTTCACTCGACAAAGTATTTTAATAATACATGTCGCAAGAATTTTGCTAAGATGGGTTTGTTACACGGTTGCTATCTTGAGTTTGTGTGAATGATTTTTACACGGTTGCTATTTTAGTGTTTTAAGTGTGATTAGGTAAGTTTTGGTTAAAAAATATAGGCCAACATGGCTTTAACCCAAAAAAAAATCGACTTTACGGTCAGAATATCGACTACTCACACTGACCGATCAACTCGGAACCCCATTTCATCTGACTTATCCTAGTAATTCCATAATTTATGGCATCTGGTTACATTTCTCTGGAACTTTGGGCATTTAGAACCATTTGGTCAGATTATGTAACCTCTTACGCCAGAACTGATAACTTTGGCCATAACTCACATTTACTAAACGCTTGTTCTGCCATCCTTATCGTATATGTGAGTTAGTGAGTAATCTTGAGTTCCCAACAAATCTCCAAACAATCTTCAAGTTTAGAAGAGGGGGGCGGTGTTGGGGCGAGGGTAAAAGGTTAAAATGAGCATTTTGGAAAGTTTAAGATCTCAGTGTGATTCTTGTTGTATCAAAATCAATCAATCATCAATGGTATAAATGTCTTTTGTTAAGAAGTTGTTTACTATTTTTATAAGTGTGGTTATATTGACACTATAATAATAATTATTCATTACACCATCTTTTTAATTTTTTTTTCTTCAACCCCAAATTAGACATAATGAAAATAACATAAATGACCTCATCTTCAATTTCTTCAGTTGCTATTTCTTATAAAGGCACCGCGACTGGACCCATTTTTTTAACATAATCAACAACAACAGCCGCCATTCACGTTCCACACAAAAAAAAATGAAATAAAATAAAATAAATCCGCAATAGGAGAGTTTTAAAAAGAGGAAATCAAGCACACTGTTTCTCAGTATTTTGCCCAGCTCTTTTGTAAATCTCGCTGTCCTCATAAGGGGAGAAGTAGTGAAATCGAATTTGCGGTTGCTAGAAGGTTCATCAACAAATTGATAAAAAAAAAAAATTGGCTAGAAAATCATGGAAATCTCAGTATAGTCATCATTATGGACATTTTACCCATCAAAATGAAAACACACACGGTGTGTTTTATTGCAAAGCTCAAATTTGGTTGGAAAGAAAACGATTTGCAGCTAAATGAATTCTAGGGAAAATATTTTTTAGGGAAAATAGTAGAAAATGATAGTTGTATGTGTTTGATTGCATTAATTTACAAGTTGAAAAATAGTGTCATTTTCCTTATTTTTGTGAAATTTGATTAGTTTCTTTATCTTTATGGTTAAACCAAATTGTCTATTAAAAAAAAGATGCAAACTTTTCTGAAAAACAAAACTTCCTCCCCCAAGAAAAACATTTTTCCCTAAAAATAAGGAAAATAATGAATTTTTGGAAAAGATGGAAAATCAATTCCAGGTAATTGAATTACAATAAAAAACTACAAGCAGAAATTTTATGTAAAAATATTCTCTTTCCATCCTTTTTCCATGCAATCTAGCACACCCAAAAGTGATGAGCAGAACAAGCTTTCAAAAAATGAAAAAAAAAATGAAAAACGGATTTTCACATAAATTTTTTTTTTTGAAATTAGATTTTCACATAATTAACCCAACTAGAAATTTTAGTATTTTATGAAACATTATCTTTGAGCAACGGTAGGAAATTAATAATGGCCCCAACATTATTTAGGCTAAAAAAATTTTAGGTGCTCAAAGGATAATAGTCATTGGGTGCATCTAAACGCACATCACCCTCCATTACTTCTACACCCATTTTTTAACAAAAAAAAAAATCTAATTACCTTCCTACCCCTCTTCTTCATCCCCTTTGTTCCCCTTCCTTCTTTTGTTCACACTCCCTCAAGCCATAAAAAAAAAAAAGAAATGAAGAACATCTAATCTGGCGGCCAAAACTACCATTAATTGTGGTTTGGTCACCATTGAGTTAAATTAAAAAAAAAAAAGAGAGAACAAGGCCTTTCACTGCCATTAATGGTAGCCGAAGCTAACGGCAGCCAAGCTTTGGTGAAGAAGACAAACCCAAAAAAAAAAAAATTATAACAACAATTTTGACCACCATGGGTCGATTTGGGGATTTCGATATAAGGTGGTCGAAATCCCTTCGGGGATTTTGACCACCATGGTGGTCGAACACTCTTTTTTTACATATGTATTCTTCTTCTTTCTGCCTTTTTCCTGGTTCTCTTTTATCCATGGTTGCCATTTTTTCCGGTCATGGCTGCCATTTTTTTTTGTCCTTGTTCTTTAGGAAAGAGAAGAGAAAAAAAGAAAGAAATAGAGGATGAAGAAGGGGATGGGATGGTAATTACCTAAGTTTTTTTTTTAAATGGGGGTGTAGATAGTCGAACCCCAGGTCATTTTGTACAAGCATGAATGGGAACAACTTTTACCACTTTTTTCTACTTTTTTCAACTTTTTTCTCTATCCTAAATCAATCACATCCACATATCTCATCACATCCACAAATCTCAACCACTCACCTCCATTCATTCTCTCTCCTCTTTTACTTTGAAATACTTTTAATCTATTCCCATTCACCCTTGTAATCTTCACCTGTCTTTTTTTTGCTCACTTCCCCAACTCTTCTAACTCCTGCTATTCGGCTTTCGTTCTTTACTACAGGTTCGAAGAAAATGCAAAAGATAAGGAAATTAATAAAGAAAGTGAATGTGAAGGTGGAAGAAAAATAACATGCTTAACTGCTTATTAATATATCGTGATTTGGGTTGCAATTGTTGGAGATGGTGATAGACACGGTTGGGGAAAAGAAAAGGTAGAAGGTGGAAGGGATATGAAAGGGCAAATGTGGTGTGCGCAATATTTCGCTATCTTTTTTGTTTAAAAGTTAGGACATTATTGTAAATTAATTGTGGTGTATCTATTAAATATGACTTTTAATTGTGGTGTATGTAGCGCTTGGTGTGATAATGATAAAGTGTAGTGTTAATATAGTTAGCCTTTTTATAATTGTCATTTTTGCAATCGACCTAAAAATTATTGAGTTAATTTCACTAACCGTTACTAAATTTACACGAAAATAATAAAAAGTCACTAAAGTTTAAAATTGCAATGGTGATCACTGAAATTATAATTAGGTTCACAAATGGTCACTTTCTTAACAAAATGGAGTTAGTTTTGACTTCAATGCATAAATTCTGAAACATGAAGATGCATTGTGAAATTTAAGCAAAATTCCTAAAATTCCCTAATTTGCACAACACATCCTGTCTCCACCAGACATCGTAAAACTCACCACTAGCTACTGACAACGTGGCAATATGCCAAAGAAACTATACATGATAATCGGCACCACCGTTGCCCCGCTGAAGTTCCATTTCTAACGCCACCATTTTCCTCATAGTCGACTTTCCACTGCTTGTAGAATGCAATGAAGAGTTTGCAGTAGTCATTGGGCTCCCACCACTACTTTCAGCACACTGCCATTGACATTACTTGCAATTTGATTATTATCTCCCCTCTCGTTATCTAACTTTCATTATTTGCTACAGATTTGAAGAAAATGCAAGAGACAAGGAAATTAATAAACAAAGTGAAGGTGAAGGTAGAAGAAAAATAACATGCTTAATTGCTTATTAATATATCATGATTTGGTTGCAACGGTGAAGTTACAAAAAAAAATGTCACTAAGTTAAAAAATTGCAACGGTGGTCTCTTAAATTTTAATTAGGTTCAGAAATGGTCATTCTCTGAAAAAATGGAGTTAGTTTTGACTTAAATGTATAAATTTGAAACATGAAGATGCATTATGAAATTTTAAAAAAATTACTAAAATTCCGTAATTTGCATAACACCCCGTATCCACCAAACATAGGAAAACTCACCACTAGCTAGCGGCGGTCCAGCATTACCCGAAGAAACCATCCATGATAATAGGCATCGCTATTGCCTCGCTGAAGTTCCATGTCTAATGCTACTCTTTTCCTCATAGTCAACTTTCCGTTTATCTATAGAATGCAATGAAGAGTTTGTGGTAGTCATTAGGCTCCCAGCACTACTTTTAGCACACTTCCATTGACATTGCTTGCAATTTGACTATTATCCCCCTTTAAAGCAAAATCACTCTGCATATCCAAATCCAAACCTTACTATTTTCAATCTCGAAATTTACCACATGGACTAACTAACATACACTAACTTTAATTGATTTGATGCTTAAGGAATAGCGTATGTGTTTTTAAAGGTTGGAGTTGAGAAAGGGCCAAGAAGATAAGGAGCACAAAGATTTGGAGAAGAGCAATAGGATTCTACGATAACTCTCTCTTGATCAGGGAGTGCTGATGCCACTTTTTTTTACGTGTTGGCTAACTATAGGTGCAAATTAAACAGTTGCGGGGCTTTTCGACAGTTGGTGGAGATGGGGTATTTCATAAATTAGTTAATTTTATAAATTTTTTGAAATTTAATAATGCGTCATCATGTTTGAAATTCATACATTTGAAAGAGAGTGGTCATTTGTAAAAGTAATTGAAACTTAGTGACCGTCACCGCAATTTTTAAACTTCAGTAACTATTTTGCTATATTTGTGTAACTTCAATGACTTTTGGTGAAATTAACACCAAAAATTATTATTTTCAAGTTGGTATGTAATCACCGCCACTTCTCAATCACGCATGTAAAAATCACTTTTGTAGCAAATATCACCTTTTCATTGGTAGCAAATATAACAATTAATTGACGATCATGGGATTGTTACATTATATATTATCTTAAATCTACTACTCATAAGTAGAGACAAAATAGCACTCGTGATCAGGCAATCAGTTGTGAATACCTTAACGCACACACAATTTTCATTTCTACATTAAACCACATATGGTTTCATGTAAAATCGCGTGTGGTTTTATAAAACCACACTTGGTTTCTTGACACCGCTATCGCCATATCAACAGTGGATATATTAACGTATCCACATCTAAACACCTTATCAAAACCAGATGAAACGGTGAGGACCCATGTAAATTTAATCAAATTGCAGTCTCAAATCACTTGTCTATGATATTATTTGGAATGACAAACCGGTCATGATGTGTAAGAGTAATATTATTTCTTTAATGTCAATAACATTGTTTCTTAAAAAATATCAATCAATTGTTGGGAATATTGTGGGTAAAATATCAAAGAAATAATGACTCTAAGACATGTAATATTCGCTATCTTTTAAGAGATATTTTTTCCTTTTCGATGTCACTTTGGGTTAGAAAGATCTCTCTCACGATACAATGGAGTTATTCGTTTAATTCAAACAGTGACACGTTTGATCAAACCGAAGAGAAACTCGGAATATAAACCGATGAAGTCAAATACAGGTTTATAGTGCATGATATTGTTTTATTTCGGATTATTATGCAAATAGCCGAGGACAATGTATTTATTGAACGTTCATGTCTGTTGAATTGAGTTGCATCCCTTCATTAGAGTTGCACCTCTTCACCGGATATATGTACCTTTTCCGAAGAGATATATCTCTTCAAATAGGTGTCTCGTAATTAAAGAGACGCAATGGTTTGCTTAAGATATTTAATCCAAACAAACACAAAATCTGTTTACCTTTAAGGGTCGTTGCCCCCAAGCCCCACAAGAGGCGTTGCCCCCTCGACCCCCGTCAAGTGGCAAACAAAAGTCAAGACAACAAATCATTTGCAAAAACAAAACCGAATTGAAAATAAATTTGAGAAAATATCTAACATCAATTAATATTACACTAGTATACCATTTTCAATCGATAGAATCTGGTTTACTTGGTGGTTGATTGTGAGGAGAGGCAACAAGGAAAATGAAAATCTGGCTGAGAAACCAGAGGAATTTGATCAAATTTCGGAAAGCATGTGTTTTTTTTTTTTTAAGACAAAGCGTATATTTTATTTTCTCTAACTTGGGAAGAAAACCGCAGGCTGGTCATTATCATCCCTCACAAGGAATAAAATCAAAGACTAGCATATATGGAGAAAAATAATCTCATTAGCCAACCGAAGGGATGTTTTCTCTATAAAAGTGCGAGAAATCTAAATATATAGTATCTCTATCTCCTAAAACCAAAAATTCTTTTAGAGTTGCCAAAATCTCTCCAATTTCACCATAAAATCATTAACTCAGCCCATGTTCTTTTACATATTTTTACACGTTTTTACATATTTTTATATATTCTTTTACCTGTATTATATAAATCTCCACTATTTAACTCCAATCATTCTCTCTCATATATCACATAAAAACACATAAAAATCCATTTTTACCCACAATCCTAACAACACCCTTTCAATGTCCAATTCTCCATAACCATTAGGTAATCTTCCTCCAAATGGATTCCATAAGCGGTATATACTAGTCAAATAAGCCAGAGCAAACTGCTTTGGAGAAGTGGTATTTTCCCAAACCCGACCCAATATTATTCCCAAAATAGGCTTCTCCTTCCAAGCGATTACCACAGGCACAATACCTGCAAACAAAGCACACATTCTAACCTACAAGCCTAGATTATTCCATCTACACGCACACAGAGTTTCTTCCGACATCCGAGAAACCCACGCAAGAAGATGGTAGGAGAAGATAATAGGCATCAGATGATGCAAAACCTGTTCGGCGACCAATCGGAAGAAGAGGACGAAGAGGAAGAGGTTGAATCAGAGCACGAGTCTAATCGCCAAGTAGACTATGCCTCGGTACATAATTTCCTCGAATTTGTTCATTTTTCGCTTAAAAATTCAATTTTAAATTATATGTGTGATGATCGCTGTGAATATATTTTTTTACTATTAGATAAATTTTTTCGGTGAATAAGAGAATTGGTCATTAACTCTCTCGCGCATCCAATTCAATCAAAATTTAATACCAGTTTCTTAAATTTTTTTAGCTGAAATCAGCATGAAATTACTGTTATATGGTATAACTTGTCATTGATCACCATGTTTTTATGCTATATGTTGGACATTTGTATTATTTTTGTAATATCGCCAACACTATATCATACAGTTTGTGGATATTTATCAACTGTATGCATCTAAGTAAGAAATGTTGTATGAAACGGACCTTCTCTTAAATTACTTTTCTTTTTAATTCAGTGATGTGTAACATGTGATTTGACACATTATACCTGCTTCTTTGTGTGTGTGTGTATATATATATATATATATATATATATATATATATTTGAAAGGAAAAACTCGAGATTCTTTGGTATTATTTATGAGTGAAAAAAATGTAGCTTGGTGTGGCTGAATATGTGGAGTTGAACTGTTCATTATGACCACGAGAAGGGTTTAATTGTTTGTCTGTTTTTGCTCCCAAGAAACCTGGTGATATTGTCGCATTTCCAAGTTGTTCTTTTTTTATTTTTTATTTTATTGCTTTTTCAAAATCGAAGTCTAAGGATCACATTCATTGAAAAGTTGCTTCAAGATTGTCCATCTTCAATCTTTACTAGCAATTAGGTTGTCTACATGCATTGTCTCTCCACACACCGAGCATGCCTTTGATTAACGTATGTTCTAATCTCTTGCAATTAATATAGTTAGTGTTACATAAAAATCACACCCTCCAATAATTAATCATACTCAGGGATGGATTAACACCTAAGTACTTGCTGGTGAAGTGTAACTTTGTAACAACTTGTCTGATGATTGAGAGTCCCAATGAACATTAAATAGTCACTTGATTCACTTTAAATATTAACAACATATATCAACTTGTGTTGTTAAGGAACTATGATAAAGTTGCGGATGTCATGTGCACATCTAGATCACATCTTGATTCGATGGATGCTCATATAGTAGATTTTTCCCTTCCACTGAAATAAGGCTTCCCTAGTATGCTAACTTTGATATTCCTTTTTTGGCTTATGCATAATTGCGTAGCTTCTGATAAAATTAAGTATGCTGGAGATCCTTTGTTGGATCAATTTTCTTAGATGGCTATTGTACATTGTCCAAAAGACGCTAATAGAAGTTAGAAGATGTAGAAGTCTTAGGATATATGCTTTCTGGTCTTTTTAATGGTATATGTGCTTTATGATGATCTTGAGATTCATATTTCTTTGTGTTCTGGCGCCTGCATATATTACCTTCTGTTGATTTTTAGCTTTTATTACTCCGCCATAATCAAACTTAAATATTGACCACAAATTCAAAATGACTGCTCATAATTATTCACAACTCGTTTCTGACTACTTTTGAAACTAAGAAGTAACTATTTATCCGCACACACTCTTAGGAAAGATGCACTTCTTACCCTTTTGTTATGATCACTACATCCCTGAAAAATGTGAATCACAGTATTAAATTGTCATTGCTGGATGTGACCTTAGTTTTCTTGGTTCTGGCTATTTTCCTTTCAGGATGAAGGGGATGGAGGACCAGTACCTGAAGGTGAAGATGAAGATGAAGAAGAAGGGGAAGGGGAAGGTGAAGGTGAAGGGGAAGGGGAAGCTGAAGTTGAAGGTCAAGGAGAGGCCATAATTGAAAGTGAGGGTGAACCACAAGACATTGATGTTCAACATGGGGAAAGCGCCAGTGAGAAAAGTCAGAGTTCTCAGGAAGTTGAAATTGGTGATCAAAGGGGAGAAAGCGAAGAAAGGTATTTGGAGAGTGACGATGAGGGATATGGCCAACGAGTTGTAACAAGTAAAAGACGGAATACAGTTGACAGCGGATCAGAAAGATCAGGGGAGAACTATTATGCTGCTAGCAAAGACGAGGAAGTGAATCAGGCCAGAAGTTCTAGGTATTTTTCTCAATTTCTCATTGTCGTGACTCCTTATACCTGTGTCCAGATAATGTGTGTATAACTTTTTGGAAGTACGACATAGAAAATTGACGCCATAGCTGCTTTGTAGTTTGATTAGTTTCTTCCCTCCTTTGAATTTACTATTAAATTTCCATTAATGTTGCCCCACACAACAATTACTGCAATTTGATTATCATTTTTTCTTCTGTTGCATCCTTTTCTACTTGTTCTCAGGATGCTGTTCAACCAATCGTTACACAAGTGTTATATGCATGCTTAAACGCATAGATAACATACAGGGAAAGCTGACTTGATATAGTGATAAAAATGGGTCTAAATCCATTTTGAATGATCCATGGTTAGACATATGAGAAGGTCTGGAGAAAGAGTGATCCCAGGAATGGTAAACAGTCATGAAGCAAAAGCTTTGTGTTTGAATTCCTTTCCAACTTCAAACCCCTCCCTTCTGAAAGCTCTTTCTTCTTGCTCTGTGTTCTTCAAATCATCCAATCTGCGAATGTGAATATGCACTTTGGTTTTATTCTAATGATTCAGTGCTATCAAAAAGACACGTTGATTCATGGTTGCTAGTTACCTCTCCAATAATTGAGGCCTAATGCATTAATTGTTATAGACAGTGAACTTCGAGTTTTTAAGAATCTGAGGTTGATGAAAGTTTCGGCCTTCGAAACTAAAATTTTGATTGCAGCTTCTTGCTTGCTTTGTTCTTTTTATGCTGTTTGTATTTGACGCTGAATGCTTCTAAGCAGAAGCCTTTCAAAAATATTCAATGTCGTACAAGTTTTGAGAAGTTGATAAGAGATTTATTGCACATACTCTGTATTTTATCTAGCTGGAAATTGTGAGGAGACTGAATTCAATTCAAGAAGGATTGTAAATGAGGAAAGAGAACTTTGGGGCATTATAAAGTTACTTTTATCTTACGTGTAATGAGTGTTGGTTTGCAAGAGATTTTTGAGAAAATAATTTCTTAATGTGTGGGTTGAAAAGTAAAGAAAAGTTTGGGAAAAACATAAAAAAGTTTTCATGTCAATGAAATGGGTGATCGGAAAATGACTCAACAAAGGCAAGCTCTAAATACATCTTGAAATCATCATTTTCCAATATTTTATTGCTCTAAAATTTTTGTATCTATTGTACTGAGGTATGGAATTTTTGACACAGTCGATCACCTGGCGATGAGAAAAATGAGGATCACCTTTTACACTCAGCTCCAGAGATCCGTGATGTTTTTGGAGACTCTGATGATGAAGAACAAGAAGAGTATGCAGCTCGTAATCAGATCGAAGAAGATGAAAATGTTTGTATAAGATGTCATAATATTACCCCGTTAATTGTTTTTAATGTTCTATTGTGCTTCTGTTGCACTTCTGACATGCATGAAAACTGCCAATATATTTTTGGTAAATATAGAGATTCCCTGTTGACGAAGAGGAAAATTTTGAGAAAGAACTGAGGCCAGAGGATATGGTTCCTGATGAAGATGCTCCTTATGAGTCTGAAGAGGAGCATGCTGAAGCGAGAACCAAAGAAAAGCCTGTTGGTCCTCCTCTCGAGCTGGAGATTCCTCTGCGCCATCCTCCAGCTGAACCCGACAAGGTTTGTCTACAGTTTTATTTACTTTCACAGCTTTGCAAAATTCTTTTCTGAGTCTTGATTGCAATTATACCACTACAGCTTGAAAAAAGAGCTTGAAATGACTGCAACCATCCACTTGAATGTATTACACCATTCACACTTTAAAAGAGCAATTCAATCTTCATATCTTGGTGCAGTTAAAATTAATTGAACTAAATCATAAGTGTTTACAACCTCCCCCCAACCACCACCAAACCCATCCACCCACCAAAGGAAAAAAAAAAAAAAAAACTAAAGCATAATTTTTGGTGTAGCAGAACAATGTATTGTAAACTGGTAGTGGATTCCACAATTTGTAATTTGGCAACCACTGGGTCGATCTTGATGTGGATCTCATTAGTCTTTTATTTGCAATTGAGTTTTCTCCGATTCATGTCAATTTCAGTGTGCTTTTCTTGAATTTGAGGCTGTACTTGTAATCCCGATTTTGCATGCTTTTACTGTGGTTTTGAATTCCCCACTTCCTAGTGCTCTTAAGAACATAAATGCTAGATGTAGATATTATAGTTATACTATGTTGTATTATTGCAGATGCATATGATCAAAGTTCCAGATATGTACATAGTCTAGAAATTATAGTGATAATTTTTCCATTGCAGATGCAAAAGTTCCAAATATGTACATATTCTAGAAAATATCATGATGATCTTTCCATGACAGATGCATATGATCAAAGTTTCGAACATAATGGGTATTGACCCCAAGCCTTTTGATCCCAAAACGTATGTGGAAGAGGATGTTTATGTCACTGATGAATCTGGAACAAACAAGAGAATACGATTAGAGAATAATATTGTTCGCTGGAGGAAGGTTAAAAATCCTGATGGCTCAACATCTGTAAGTGAATCGTTTGATGTTTTATATGTCTGTTTGAGATGTATGCTAGTGCATGATCATGTAACTTTACAGAATCTTCATATTCTGTTCATCATGGCCTACTATTAACCAATTTAAATGTTTTGATGTTATGCGATTGTTGTTTGTTTTGAGAGCTTGTTTAACAGAGATGTTTAACTACTGATTTTGAACGTATGTTTTAAAAAGCGTAGACGAGTCACTAGAAATGGTGAACGTTTAAAAATTGTTTTAAAATTGTTAAACTGGTCATGTCAATTAAATCTGTGGTTGAAAATGATTTCTGGAAAAAAAAATTATTCTTAGAAAATCATTGCCAAACAAACTCTTAATGAAGTTTGTGCTGATGGAAGGTTGCAATATCATTTACGGTTTAAATTTTGATTATGTATACTGGTTTGGATGATCGTACTATATAGGTTCATCAGTTGTATTATCATTGTAGTAGTTTGTCCAACCAACTTACGAACGCTTAAAATTTCTAGAATATACATCTATTGCACTTTTATGAGTCTACCAGGCCCAACACTGAAATGCTGGACTCTGTCTGTTTTGCTTCTGTTTTCAATAGTACCATTTCTTGAAGTCTTACCACAAATTTGATGTTATGTGGGGGTATGTTTGATAGAGATTATTGAAAAAATGATTTTTCGACATGTGGTTGGGAAGTAAAGAAAGTGCATTAAAACATGTTTGATCAAATCAATGAATGAGTGGTTGAAAGTGATGAGAACGAAAAATTAAATTTGTTGATTATAATTGTATCAAACAAGCCCTGAAATCTTGACTCTTGGTATTTGCTTTGTCTGTTGTTAGTTTTAGATAATTCTAATTCTAAGAAATAAGTGTCACAAGATCTGCGGCTTCAGCAACCCAATTTGATTCTGAATTTGGGGAATAATTTTCTTTGATCTAGTTTTGCTCCTCGATATCATGAGTTCATTTTAGAAACCGATATGAGATATCTGACCGCTGAGATTTTTAGGTCTTAAATTATTTATGGTTTGGTTATTTGTACAACTGATTTATGTGTCTTAATTAATTTAGAGAATTGGAAAATGAGTTGGCACATTGCAGTTTGCTGGAAGTTAAAAATTAAACTATGTGCATCTCAGTTTTTCCTATGAATATTTTGTTTATCTTCCGTAGATCGAGAGCAATGCACGCTTTGTGGAGTGGTCAGATGGCAGCCTGCAGTTACTTATTGGAAATGAAGTGCTTGATATATCTAAGCAAGATGCTCAACACGAACAAGCGCACCTTTTCCTCAGACATGGAAAGGTAATTAGTTCTTTTTCCCGTCACTTGCACATGATATAGATGGACTTTGGAGTCAAAGCCTTTTATCCCAGTAGCTCCCTCGCGTGCTAATGTGTTATATCTGAAGTTTTTTCTTTGGATGCTGCTTTGTTTGTTTCAGTGGAGAATGGATTTATAATTATCACTATTTTATTTATCAGCTATCAGTGATATGTTACATTTTGAGTCAAATATGCAGGGTATTCTCCAGTCTCAAGGGAGAATTTTAACCAAGATGAAGTTTATGCCTTCATCATTAACTTCTAATTCCCATCGTCTGTTGACCGCGCTTGTTGATTCACGCCACAAAAAGGTTTACAAAGTCAAGAACTGCATCACTGATATCGACCCTGAGAGAGAGAAGGAGCAAAAGGAAAAGGTAAAGTATTTGACAACCAGATTATAAATGGTGTACAAAATTCAGTCAAACTAGTACTCATTTATCACGTGCATATTTTGCAACTCGCATAACACAACTTCTAGTTATAAACCATTTAATTAATGATTCATAAGTTAATTATAAATTTTTGAATAGAATTCACCCTACTAATAATGCAATAGCATAGATAAGTAAGCTATATAGTATCTGGTGATTGGATATTCAGTTTTACTTATTTTGACTTTTTAGGCTGTAAGTCAATCAATAAGAGCTAGTGCACTCCTTAGTCGGAAGAAGGAGAAGGTGAAGAGTAAATATACACAACCTATCCGCCGGGAACGTCAACTTTCACCTGGTTTTCTGGAGGATGCACTTGACGAGGTTAGCTTTCTATAAGTGAATTTTACTTCCTAACAGTGCATTAAGAATTATGAGATCTACCCATCTGATGGTATTCTAACTAAAGATTAAAACCTCTTCTTGGGCCCGAAATTACGTCTGTTTTATGGAATAATTTATCTATGTCCACCTTCTATCAGGATGATGAACAAGATTATTATGAACCTCGACGGTCTGTTGCCCGCCGCAGCTTTGAGGAAGACCTTGAAATGGAAGCTCGAGCTGAAAAGCGCATTATTAACGCAAAAAAGGCATGTTATTTGAACAATACGAAGGCCCCACATTTGTTTCCTCTCTGCCCCTTGACTCATTGATGATTCATTCTGCTTAATGAAATTCTTTTGCATGTGTACTGCCAGGGCTCAAAAGATATCACCCGCAAATCAGCATTGCCATCTCGGCGGTCAATGGAGTATGCTGAAAGTGAGAAGGAGGAATCCGAGTATGAAACTGAAGGGGAAGAAGAAGAGGGTTCTCCATCTCGTAGAAGGGAAGTGGAAGCAGAGGAGGATTATGAGGAAGAGGATGAAGGGCATGAGCAGGGAGAGGAGGAGGCGGCTTATGAAGAATCAGAGGAGGAGGCTGAGGTAACTGGCTATTGTTTTACACTTCGGCTACTTCTGCATGCAACATAATAAAAGGTTTTCTTATGGAAGGATTGAGATAACTTTTTCTTATATAGTTTCTTAGACATTTTAAAAGTGATGTGGTGTCAGAAATAGGATGTTCACGGGTAAAATGTATGTTACTGCTCACAAAGAGTAGGAACGGTTACTGTTGCCCATGTTTATTCATCTGAGAGTTGCTGTGGCATGATTATTACTGTTGTTAGAGCATGTCCATTGCCATGATTATTCTACCGTGGTATTCTTTACAATTATTGGGGAGTCCTTTTTCTCCCTACACGTAGCTTTAATTTTCTTAAATAAAAATTAATGCAGGAGGAGCCCAAGCAAAAGGCGAGGCAGTCAGGAAGCAGCAGCCTCAAAAGGAAGAATATTGAGTCGGACGAGGACTCTCCTCCGCGGAAAGCTGCAATCCACCGTAGAATGGCTATTGTTTATGATAGCGATGAGGAGTAGGATCACAGTTTCCAGAGAGTACAGGATATGTAAGTAGCACCAACCAGTTGCAGTAGTTCTTCAATTTCACACGATCTGGATTTATTGCCATATCAGCTTTTTTTCTTTTCCCAAGAGATATTTTAACACATCTTACCATTATTGAACTTTTAGTGGTCAAAATTGCTTTGGTTGATTTTGCCCATGTTAGGCTTCAACTTTTTCCAATTTTTAAAACTTTTTTATCCATTTTTATCCATTCTTTCTTTATCCTAAATTAATCACAGCCACATATCTCGTGGGACCTACATGTAATACATAAATCTTCATTATTTAACTTCACTCATTCTCTCTCCTCTTTTACATTAAAATCGATAAAAAACTATAAAAAATCAAATCCTATCGCCCCTTACAAGCTTGCAACATCTCTTATGCAACAATATTCAGTATACATACGTGATTGAATGCATTCTCTGTGTTGGTCTTTAATCAATGGGACACATCTTTGATTGTTCGGTTGTGGTTCTTATAGGATGATGATTTTTCAGAGGCATCTGTGGAGCATACAGTGTTCAGCGTCGTCTGAAACTTTAATTTGCATGCGGATATTAAGACACCGATTGTTCCATACTGAAGTGCTGCCATGTTGTTGAACTACATCTCTATACTTCATAACTTTTCCTTGATAACTTTTGAATTCCTACATTTTAGGAACTTATTGCCATTTATTTTTGTTCGAAATTTGTAATTATATTCTCAATCTTTGTTGATTCATGAATGATAGAACTGCATTACAGCTTGAATGAACTAAGACCTAAAAAGTGTTTTTTTTTTTGTTTTTAATAACATTTAATTTAGGAGAGTAAGGAGACAATTGTCACTTATCGTCTCAGTTCTTGTGCTCTGTTGAGATTATAAGATAATAACGAACTTACGTAGCCCACACAAAGTGGAGACTACAAAACTGGGGCAAAACTAGCGTACAACAAGAGTTTTATTCTTATTATTATTATTATTATTATTATTATTATTATTATTATTATTATTATTATTTATTTATTTATTTATTATTATTTTTTTTTCGATAATGGGAAAGTAGGGGTTGGGGTGTGGTTTAAATCTAGGCCTTCGTTTGGAATGCGAGTCTGTGCCATTTGTTTGAATTATTATTAGTATTATTATTATTATTATTATTATTATTCACTTCAAAAAGGATTTTTTTTTGTTTATTTATTTGTTACAATTGATCAAATAAATGTCTTTATCTATTGTCATTTTTAACTATTTAATATTAGTACATAGTCAATATAATTCAATCCGTCAATGTTAACTCATGGTTATCAAATGGCACCAATGTTAGGGACATAATGTGTAAATATATGAAATTTGAGATAAAAGAGGGAAAAGAAAAAGAATGAGGATAAAATTGTGCCAAAATTGAATGTTTGGGGATGTAGGGTTAAATTATCAAAAGTTTATTCCCCCCTTTTTTTGAAAAGAAGTTTATTCCCATTTTTTTTAATGCAAAGGTCGGGTTTGTAGGGGTGGGGTGGTGTTTCGAACTCAAACCAATCACCTGATAAGAAGGTGTATTTTTTTCACTAGACCAATCCATTGGATGAGTTTATTCTCATTTTATTCCTCATAAATGTGCAAGTTCGGGGATAAAACAAGGATGAAAAAGGAATGGGAATGAAATTGCATTAACTTTGAAAGTTTGGGAAGATTAAAGTTTTATTCTTTCCACAATAAAATTTAAATTTCTTCTCTCTTTTTTTAATCACATATATAATTATTTTATATTTTTTAATATATAATTTCTCATTTTCAATCACAAAATCTATACACAATTTAAATAATTTTTATTAATATTAATTTTACGGTTTATAAAAGAGGTGGTAAGTGAAATTTATCCTTCTAGAAATGGAAATGATGGATTTCCTTTTGTCGATTCGCTTTCATTTTTAGGTCTTGTTCTATTCAGGATAATTTTTATCTCACACTTTTCTCTCTTCTCTTTTTAATTATATACATACTTTTCAATATAATATTAATCACACATTTTACATGGAATACTGTGCGAATAAGTTTTAGTCTGGATCAAACAATCCCTTAATTGTTTTATGCTAGATATGTTTTATCTGAGCAGCAGATATGGTCGGACCCACACTGACACCACTCACTCAAGCTGTCAAGCATGGGTGATGAAGAATTCTCTGGGACTTTCTTACTTCATAATAATGACAATAATTTCTTTTTTTAAAGTATAATAAAGTATAATAATGATAATAATAATTTAAACTGAACAAAAAGGGTTAATGGAAGCAAAAGTTCTTTTAAATATATTATATTATTTAGAAATTATTAGAGAAGAAATAAAGGGGGGGAAAAAACAGAAGAAGAATAAAAGGAAAAAGAAAAAACAGAAGAAATCTAGTAGTTTCTAGCCCGGCCTGGGAAATTCCAGTCACCTCTCTCACCTTAACAAAATGATGACTTCTCCCTCTTCCCCTCTCCACCGTTTCATCAAGCGTACAACAATTCTCACTATTCGCCCGCTCTTAATCTCATTTAATCCACTCTTCACGTAGACAATCAATAACTTCCAGTTTTCGAAGGAACACATTAATTTTTCTTCCATTGAAGTTCTTTTTCTCGATATACTAAGGTATGTATTATAATCTCTATGTTATTACTGATTTTCTATACGCCTGCGTATATTTTTTCTCTATGTAGATTCATTTTAATCTCCTGTTTATATACATAAGCGTTTGAAGATGAGAAGAGAATGTTGTTCGCACGGTCGTTTCTCCTTGAATTTTCGGGATTTAATTTGATTTTAGAACATTATGTTTTACGCAATTGTTCAATCGAGCTGTTATTATGAAATTTGAGTCCTCATATATGATTTTCTGGTAGGTTACAATTTGCGGAATGAATCCAGATAAGTTTACCCACAAGACGAATGAGGCTCTTGCTAGTGCCCACGAACTAGCAATGTCCGCCGGACATGTGCAGTTCACCCCTCTCCACTTCGCCGCGGCTCTGATATCAGATCCGCAGGGAATATTCCGGCAAGCAATCGCTGCCGCTGGCGGTAGTGATGAAGCTGCAAATTCGATGGAGAGAGTCATCAACCGAGCGGTGAAGAAATTACCATCGCAGACGCCGCCTCCGGACGAAATTCCGGCGAGTACTTCACTGATCAAAGTAATCCGGCGAGGCCAGTCGTTGATGAAATCTCGCGGCGACACTCACCTTGCCATCGATCAACTGATTCTCGGGCTTCTCGAGGACTCTCAGATCCAAGACCTGATGAAAGAGGCAGGAATTAGCAGTGCAAGGGTGAAATCGGAGGTTGAGAAATTGAGAGGCAAAGAAGGGAGAAAGGTCCAGACTGCTTCGGGTGACACGTCATTCCAAGCTCTGAAAACCTACGGTCGTGATCTCGTCGAACAGGCGGGAAAACTCGATCCAGTCATCGGTAGAGACGAAGAAATTCGTCGAGTTATTCGAATTCTCTCAAGGAGGACGAAGAACAATCCTGTCCTCATTGGAGAGCCTGGAGTTGGTAAAACTGCTGTGGTTGAAGGATTAGCTCAGAGAATTGTCGCCGGTGATGTTCCCAGCAATCTTGCTGACGTTAGGCTGATAGCACTGGATATGGGAGCTTTAATTGCAGGAGCAAAATACAGGGGAGAATTCGAAGAGAGATTAAAAGCTGTGTTAAAGGAAGTTGAAGAAGCTGAAGGAAAAGTGATCTTGTTTATTGATGAAATTCATCTGGTTTTGGGAGCTGGACGAACTGAGGGATCCATGGATGCTGCTAATCTCTTCAAGCCTATGCTTGCAAGAGGTCAATTACGCTGTATTGGTGCTACAACTCTTGAGGAGTATAGAAAATACGTGGAGAAAGATGCTGCATTTGAGAGGCGTTTTCAGCAAGTTTATGTAGCTGAGCCTAGTGTCGCTGATACTATCAGCATTTTGAGAGGGTTGAAAGAGAAGTATGAAGGCCATCATGGTGTTAAGATTCAAGATCGAGCACTGGTGGTTGCTGCCCAGCTTTCGTCTAGGTACATTACGGGCAGACATCTGCCCGACAAGGCGATTGATCTTGTGGACGAGGCGTGTGCGAATGCTCGGGTTCAACTTGACAGCCAACCAGAAGAGATTGATAATCTTGAAAGGAAGAGGATTCAGTTGGAAGTGGAGCTTCATGCCCTTGAGAAGGAGAAAGATAAAGCTAGCAAAGCTAGGCTTGTTGAGGTGAGGAAAGAACTTGATGACTTGAGAGACAAACTTCAGCCATTGATGATGAGATACAGAAAGGAGAAGGAAAGAATTGATGAGCTTCGACGGCTCAAGCAGAAGCGAGATGAACTGATGTATGCCTTGCAAGAAGCTGAAAGGAGATATGACCTTGCCAGAGCAGCTGACTTGAAATATGGAGCCATTGAGGAAGTTGAAGCCGCTATAGCTAGGCTCGAGTCGAGTGCCACTGAAGGTGGAATGTTGACTGATACTGTGGGACCCGATCAAGTTGCAGAAGTTGTGAGTCGTTGGACTGGTATACCTGTAACGCGGCTTGGTCAAAACGAGAAGGAGAGATTAATTGGTCTTACTGAGAGGCTTCACCAACGGGTTGTCGGACAAAACCAAGCTGTTTCAGCCGTTGCAGAAGCTGTTTTGAGATCTCGGGCTGGGCTAGGTAGGCCCCAGCAGCCGACCGGCTCGTTTCTGTTCCTGGGGCCCACCGGTGTGGGAAAAACCGAGCTTGCTAAGGCACTGGCCGAGCAATTATTCGATGATGATAGTCTGATGGTGAGAATTGATATGTCAGAATACATGGAGCAACACTCTGTTGCTAGATTGATTGGTGCTCCACCCGGGTATGTTGGCCATGAGGAAGGTGGGCAGCTGACAGAAGCCGTAAGAAGAAGGCCTTATAGTGTTATTCTGTTTGATGAGGTGGAGAAAGCACACCCAACTGTGTTTAACACCTTGCTGCAAGTTTTGGATGATGGGAGGTTGACCGACGGTCAAGGCCGAACAGTTGACTTTACAAACACCGTTATCATTATGACGTCAAACCTTGGGGCTGAGCATCTGCTCAGAGGACTAATGGGGAAGTGTACTATGGAAAGTGCCCGTGAGATGGTTATGCAAGAGGTGTGCACGGTGAAATGACAATTTTGTCCTTTTGTCTTTAATTCTTTTTGCATGATGGGTTGTGACTTTATTTCATTTGTGTGATCAGGTGAGGAAGCATTTCAAACCGGAGTTGCTAAACCGGCTAGATGAGATAGTGGTTTTTGACCCCCTTTCCCACGAGCAGTTGAGGAAGGTATGTCGTCTTCAACTGAAAGATGTGGCCAGTAGATTGGCTGAGCGGGGTATTGCGTTGGGAGTAACTGAAGCAGCATTGGATGTCATTCTAGCAGAAAGCTATGATCCTGTAAGTATAGGAATGATCCGCATATTCATTAAGTTCTCAGCCTATTTTTAACTCCTTCCAAAAATCTAATCTTCTGTGTGTTTATTATACTAGGTGTATGGCGCAAGACCTATAAGGAGATGGTTGGAGAAAAGGGTCGTGACTGAGTTATCCAAAATGCTGGTGAAGGAGGAGATTGATGAGAACTCCACCGTGTATATAGATGCGTCGATAGATGGCAAAGAGTTGACATACCGAGTGGAGAAGAATGGAGGGCTTGTCAATGCAACTACAGGCGAAAAATCAGATATATTGATTCAGATCCCGAACGGGGTGAGAAGCGATGCTGCTCAGACGGTGAAGAAGTTGAAGATTGAAGAAATAGTTGATGATGATGAGATGATGGAGTAGACTGTTGGCGATCTTGTAAAAGTTGTTCATATGACTTTTGTTCTAAGTATATTTGTATGCTAAGCCTCCTTTGTGTATTGTTTTTTCTGTTCCACAAGTCCTATTGTTGTATTATGATGTGAATTAATAGAGAGCGCATTTTCTGTTTGCAAAATTCTGTAAAATCATCTTCAGGCATGATCAAACCTAATGTTTCTGCTACTGTGCGTCTGATTATGCTTTTTTTTTTTGGTGGCTGGTCCATTTATGTTGATGAAAGGATTTTGAGGTGATTATATGCATATGCTTATGGGTGCAAATACAAAAATAAGAAAGTAAAATAAATGATGAGGTATGCACTTGTTTGTAAATCTTAGTGGGAGTTCGCTTATTTTTCCAAATAAATAAATGCGTACCGATAGATTAAGATCTTGCCGTAATTGGCAATTAGCTCGTTAATAGTCTTGTAATTAATTTGTAATTGATTATGGAGAATCTAAATGGATTAAAGACGTAATCATTTATAAAATATGTGCTATGCATAGCATAGCACAGCAATTAGCCAATTACAAAATGTATCAGAGTCAAATGAAAAATGTTTAAGGACCAAAATTTTGCAATTTAGAACTTTAAGGGCTAAGTTGCGATTTTAAATTTATTCTTGGCATTCAAAAATTTTCACAATGTAATCAACTACATTACCGGATTGCAAAGACAGTACATGAATTAATTAAGGATTCAACCTTTTCAAACACTACTTCAGGATTAATCCTTAATTGTATTTGAGCAAAATAATTTCATCGTAATAATGATAATGATTATTTTGCAGCATAGAGAAATGAAAAAAATAAATAAATAAAACAAATTGAACAGCTATAAATATTGAAAAGATTCATAATATACATCATCAATTACTTGAAAGCGATTCATTGCCAAAGTTATGTTGTTCCTCTTCAATTCGCCTTACTAAAGAGTAAATTGATTCTCCAACTTGGTGCAATTGGATCAATTGCAGAGTTGGAATTTCCCCAATAGCTCTAGTGAGCTCTTGCAGTGTTGCACAAAAATGGATTAATAGATGTTGAAGCCGTGGAAAGCGATTAGAATCGGCTCTCCAATGCACCAAATCAAGGTCCCAAAGAATCGGAGTTCTAAGGCTATGAAATTCCCCTTCATTTGGTTTCCACTCCTCGTACATGAAGGCTACTTTAAATAATCTAAGCACTTGAAGATTTGGTAATGAACCAATAACCATCATGTCTTTTCAAGGAGAACGACCACAATTTAAAGTTAACTTCTCTCCAAGGAGGGAAAGTGATATCACGTCTATGTAGAACTCGAATCCCCAAAAAATTGCACTCTAATGATTCAAGTTTATATAGACACTCAAGATTGTTAAGACTAAAATCTCTCAAATCCGTTGTTACATCTTCTTTTACCATTTTACCATAAAATATTTGACTTCCAATTTCTTTAGATTTGGGATTCGTCGGAGAACCTCATCTGTAAAAATGAGATTTTGTGCAGTGATGAGTGTATCTGAGTTTTCAAGAACAGTAACAAAATCCATAAACACCCCCAAAAAATTTTTGGAGGAATTACAAAGAATCAATATGATGTGTTAGAGATGATATATAATGCGTTAGTTGTACTCTCTCAAAATTATGCGCCCGTTAGCCTATAGGTTTTTACAAATTTTTATATATTTTTATATATTTTTTTCAGTTTCACTCATCCATTCTATCTTTGATACCATATCCACATATCTCGTGGAACTTATCTGTACTACACAAATCTTCACCATTTAACTCCACTCATTTTTTCTCCTATATCACATCAAAACCCATAAAAATTCATATTTACACATACACTAACACTCGCATATCTCTTGTTACTTACAATAGACATGATGTAACAAGGAAAAAAAAAAGAAGGAATGTTCTCAATGGACAATGTGAAGCCTACGTGGCAAGAGAAAAAGTACCATGTGAGAAAAAACTTCTACATCTCGACATCCATTGTCAAATTGACTAGGTAATTAATTTCAATCTTCCATAAATTATTCAATTTCACATTGTGGGTCATTGCGTTATGTGGAAGGCTGAAAGAAGTCGGAGTTTTAGAGCATCCACAATTGATGGATTAAAGTACATTTTAGTGTAATAAATTAGTAAAATATTGTATTTATTATCTATAATAGATATATTAAACCACATATTAAAAGAATTTTTTTACCAACAACTTAACTTTCTTATTAAATTTAATTATCACTTTAACATGATGTGACATGTTTGTGTGCAGGAAAATTGTAATTTTTTTTATTATTACTTTAATCACTCACTTTTTTGGTCCCATGAAATGTCAATGCATGACCTTCGATGGCTAAATTTAATATATATATATTGTAAATATCAAATCGGCACATTTGATTTAATACCTACGTTTGTATCTTATTATAGCATTAGCATTTCAAAATAGGTAAGATTTTAACACTGGTTCCTAGAAGAAACCTCTAGAAACCGTGTTGAATCTTATTTTGAAATGTTGGTGCTACAATAGGATACGAGCCTTAATGCTAGATCATTATATTTATATTTAATATATTGATGTGTTAATTAACATCTAGTTTTTTTATTTATATGATTAGCTAAATTTAATATTTTCACCACTATGGGTGCTCTTACATGCTATAAATAAGTATTAATTTTAAATTCATTTAATAAGCGAGATATGATGCATTTAATTATGTGAAGTGTAGATACAATCATTAGAGATGGTTTTTGGATTTGAACATCTATTCTTTAAATATAATATCAAGTGAAATGCAAACCTGTCTATTTAATTGCCACAAAGATGAGAAAGGTCATTTACCACCGAAGATGTTCTTACATAATGTGGTGTTCACACTACAAAGCACGTGTAATGTGTTGCAATTAAAAGATGCATTTCAACCAAATAAAAAATCTTTTAAGGGCAAAATTTTGAAATTTAAAATTTAAACTAAGATTTCAGATTTAATCTTGCAATGAATTTACACCATATAATCAGTTACATTGAAAAATTACATTGTTGTAGCTTTAAAAAAAAAAAAAACCTACTATTGTCAATGTTCGATAATTGTAGGAAACTATAGACAAAAGTAGTCATCTCTTTTTTTATTCGAAACTGAAATATCATATAATGACTTCCCGAATATGAGGGAGAGTAAGAGGGGATCCAAAGAAAATCTGAAAAGGCAGTAAAAGCAAAAGCGGCAAGAGTATATATAGGCAACCATATTCCTATTTCTAGAAATGTGACAACACAAACCACACTCACCGGAAACCATGAATGATCAAATGCCATCAAAGATAACCGCATTAGACAAAAGGCTATCAGAGGAATTGAGTCCATGGACCACTGTGAGAACGTCACATTCAATCTTTGAAAGGGAGAGGTGGTGATCACTGCAAAATTGAAGGCCAAATCAAACCGCCATTGCTTCAGCTGTTTCCACACTAAAGTTGCCCAGAACTCGAACCGCAAAGGCACCAAGAACTATTCCGAGGTTATCAAAAACAATACCTGCCAGCCTAGTCCAATTTGCTTTTGTCGCGACTGCTGCGTCTGTGCGAAGCAAGAGGCTCGATTTATTCTATGCACCGCTGATCCATGACAAAACTAGGGCCTGTGTGAATGCATTCTCTAATCGACCAACAAAAAGAGTCCACAAATCCTTGTAAAACCGCGACAGCCCCTTGCACAGACCGACCCTCTCCACCATGAAATCTTTCATTTCTATCGTTCTGAATAGACCACAGCCTAACAAAAACAAGAACAAGTGACTGTGGAGTGATTTTGGCAGCCAACAGATTGAGAAAAACAGCAGCATCAAACCTGGAACCAACCTGAAAAACATCCTTTAAATCCCCCCAAAGATTCAACTCCCTTCCAAAGCTTTGTCACCTAGGGGCAACTATGAAAGCATGCAAGTTTGATTCCCGAGGTCTTGATTAATTCCTTGTATTTAGTGGGATCCCAGTTCTTGAGGGTTGTACACCTTGTTATTCAAATTTGTTGTACAAATTGATTGCATATCTAACATGACTCACACTAAAGATATACATATTAATCCGAGTTAAACGAGTCGAGTTGGCCTATATACGACTCGGCTCAATATCATCCCACAATTTAAGAAGTCTGGTCGTTATGGGATTGCCGGATGGGTAGGTCGGTCAACTCGACCTCGTCCATCCTGACATTGTCTATTTGAAAGATTTGAACCCAAGATAGTAAGACTTTTAACAGAGGAATCTTTAAATATTTACTACAAAGACCAAGATACGTAGTAAAACTCTATAATTTAATTTAGGCCATGTTTGGTGGAGATAATTAAAAAAATAAATAAATAAGTTTTAAATGTATAATTGAGAAATAAAAAAAGTATATTAAAAAATATAAAAATTATCAGATTTGAAAATAATGAAAGAGAAAGATGACCTACTTTATTTTGTATCAAACTACCCGTCTACCCTTAAAGTTCTTACCTGATTTTTATCAATTTTGATTAGAGCTCTGTTTTATTTTACAATTAACTTTAACGCTTCTAATTTTTGCAAATGCTGTTTTTATCAAACAATCCCTGAGGCGGCTAGTCTTAGCCCTTGCGTCCTCGTCGCTGGGATAAGTAATTGGTACAACCGCTTCTCTTTAAATCAAACAATTCATTAAGCAAACAAGCATCTTAAGAGTCCTTTCAAGCTATCTTGTAATAACTCATTACAACTTAAGAGAGAAATATTTGAAGACAAATGATCTCTAAATAGATGATTTCTTTTTCTTTTTCTTTCTGGAATTAAAAGTTCAGACACCATTTACATGGTTACTCCATGACCAATCAATGGAATACAGAGACTGGGGAACCACCCAACCAAGTTATTCACAAAGCCAACAAACAGTGACCCAAAAAGCTACAAGAAAATATCAACAACATAGTGTCACAAACTTCGTCAAAGACATGTACAGTTTACTCAATCATCTCATCATCATCTACTATCTCTTCAATCTTCATCTTCTTCACTGCTTGTGCAGCATCGCTCCTCGACCCATTAGGGATTTGGATCAATATATCAGATTTCTCCCCTGTAGCTGCATTAACGAGTCCTCCATTCTTCTCCACCCGGTATCTCAAAGATTTTCCATCACGTGCTGCGTCTATATAGACAGTTGAGTTCTCATCAATCTCCTCTTTGATAAGCATTTTTGACAACTCGGTCACAACCCTTTTCTCCAGCCACCTCCTTATGGGTCTTGCACCATAGACCTAATAGTATAGAGATTGCAAGATTAATTTTCTGTCAAAAGAACATAGAAGGATTTATATTTTAGATGAACATAACTCATACATACAGGGTCGTAACTTTCAGCTAATATGATGTCCAACGCGGCTTCAGTCACACCCAAAGCAACGCCCCTTTCTGCCAAGCGACTTGCAACGTCTTTCAATTGCAGACGACATACTTTCCTCAGCTGGTTGTGTGAGAGAGGATCGAATACCACAATCTCATCAAGCCTGTTTAGCAACTCGGGCTTGAAATGCTTTCTCACCTGATAAAAAGAAGCCAAATCAGTATATTTATCCACCAAATGTGAAATTGAAACTCATTTTCTTGGTTTTTTTGTTCAAGAATGCAACTTTGTCATTACCTCTTGCATAACAAGCTCTCGTGCACTCTCCATGGTACACTTGCCAACTACTCCTCTTAAGAGATACTCAGCTCCAAGATTAGAGGTCATTATGATCACTGTATTTGTGAAGTCCACTGTACGGCCTTGGCCATCAGTCAGCCTCCCGTCGTCTAAAACTTGAAGCAAGGTATTGAACACAGTCGGATGCGCTTTCTCCACCTCATCAAAAAGAATAACACTATAAGGTCGCCTTCTCACAGATTCTGTCAGCTGCCCACCTTCTTCATGGCCAACATAACCAGGAGGAGCACCAATCAATCTGGCAACAGAGTGTTGCTCCATATACTCAGACATGTCAATTCTAACCATCAGATTATCATCATCAAATAGTTGCTCAGCAAGAGCCTTAGCAAGCTCGGTCTTGCCAACACCAGTGGGCCCCAAGAACAGAAACGAACCAGTCGGCTGCTGAGGCCTACCTAACCCGGCTCTTGATCTCAACACAGCTTCTGCAACTGCCGAAACCGCTTGGTCCTGTCCTACAACCCGTTGGTGAAGCCTCTCAGTAAGACCTATTAACCTTTCCTTCTCATTCTGGCCAAGCCGAGTCACAGGTATACCGGTCCAACGACTCACAACTTCTGCAATTTGGTCTGGTCCAACAGTTTCTGTCAACATTCCCCCCTCGGTTGGGCTCGACTCAAGCCTGGCAATGGCAGTTTCAACTTCCTCGATTGCTCCATATTTCAAATCAGCTGCTCTAGCTAGATCATATCTCCTTTCTGCTTCTTGCAAGGCATACATCAGCTCATCCCGCTTTTGCTTGAGTCGTCGTAGCTCATCAATTCTTTCCTTCTCTTTTCTGTATCTCATCATCAATGGCTGAAGTTTATCTCTCAAATCATCAAGTTCTTTTCTGACCTGAAAATTCGCTAGTTCTTGTAAGTAAAACTTAATGCCACATTCACATAGCCTTATTGATAATCTAAGAAGTGGTTTAACAAAAACTTACTTCAACGAGGCGAGCTCTGCTAGCTTTATCTTTCTCCTTCTCAAGAGCATGGAGTTCAACCTCCAGCTGAATCCTCTTCCTTTCAAGATTATCAATCTCTTCAGGTTGGCTGTCAAGTTGAACTCTAACATTTGCACAAGCTTCATCTACTAGGTCAATTGCCTTGTCAGGCAAATGCCTCCCTGCAATCAGATTTTCAATGTTTAAGTATATCATCAAACGTTAAACTTTCAGAGTAAGTTTAATAGTTGCAAATCACGTAGACAGCAAAACAAAGCATACCTGTAATATATCTAGATGATAGCTGGGCTGCAACAACAAGAGCTCGATCTTGAATCTTAACACCATGATGCCCTTCATACTTCTCTTTTAGTCCCCTCAAAATGCTGATAGTATCAGCAACACTCGGCTCAGCCACGTAAACCTGCTGAAAACGCCGCTCAAACGCAGCATCTTTCTCCACATATTTCCTGTACTCCTCAAGAGTCGTAGCACCAATACAACGCAACTGACCTCTTGCAAGCATAGGCTTGAAGAGATTAGCAGCATCCATGGATCCCTCAGTTCGTCCAGCCCCTAAAACCAGATGAATTTCATCAATAAACAAGATCACTTTTCCTTCAGCTTCTTCAACTTCCTTCAACACAGCCTTTAACCTCTCTTCAAATTCTCCCCTGTATTTAGCTCCGGCAATTAAAGCTCCCATATCCAATGCTATAAGCCTCACATCAGCAAGATTGCTTGGAACGTCACCATTAACAATTCTCTGAGCTAACCCCTCGACCACAGCAGTTTTACCAACTCCAGGCTCTCCAATTAGAACAGGGTTATTTTTCGTCCTCCTCGAAAGAATCCTAATAACTCTACGGATTTCTTCGTCTCTGCCAATGACGGGGTCGAGTTTTCCAGCCTGCTCGACCAGGTCACGCCCGTAGGTTTTAAGAGCCTGGAACGAGGTATCTCCAGAAGCACTCTCAACCTTTCTACCATCTTTACCACGCAATTTCTCAACTTCTGATTTCACCCTCGCAGTACTAATTCCCGCCTCTTTTAGAAGGTCTGTGATCTGAGAATCCTCTAGAAGGCCAAGAATTAATTGATCGACTGCTAAATGAGTGTCACCACGAGATTTTTGCAGTGATTGTGCTCGTCGGATTACTTTGATTAGTGATGAGCTAGCTGAGATTTCATCAGGTGGAGGGGTTTGAGAAGGCACGTTGTTGAGAGCATGCTTGATGACTCTCTCCACAGAGTTTGTGGCCTCGTCCCCACCACCGGCACTGGCAATCGCTTGCCTGAAAACACCGTACGGATCGGATATCAAAGCTGCAGCGATATGAAGAGGTGTGAACTGAGCATGTCCGGCGTTAATGGCTTGTTCATGAGCACCAGCAAGGGCCTCATTGGTCTTGTGTGTGAACTTCTCTGGATTCATTGTCATTGTGGAAAACTGGAAATTGTTTCCTCAACTGAGATGAACAGGAAAATTCAGAGTCAAATTTCATCTTAATATACAATCTCATCAGGAGAAAAGTTAAAATTCAAAATTTCAAATCACAATTTTCTTCCGGTTCTCAAATCGATCAACAACGGCTATCAATAAGTGTTTTTCTTTTTCATTTTTTCCATCTATTAAAACCCAACATTCAAGAGAGAACAAGAAAAATGCAACAATAATGAAACAACAAACAGGGCTTACCGAAACATTTAAATCCAGCAAGTTTAACACAAGAATTCAAAATTCAACAACAGATAAACAATAAAGAACAAAGCAACAACAAAATAAACAATAAAGAACAAAGCATTGCCAAGAAACGAACAATACAGCATTCTCAATAATTTCTTTAAACGATTAAAAACCTCAATCAGAAAATCAGAAAGGTTTAACGGGCAGTCTGATTCAGGAATTCGCATCCTCCAACCAGCCAAAGACAGGGTGAATAACATAATGAACAAAATAATATATAAAATTTCCCATTCAATAATAAATTCAACTCGAAGAAACAAAAGTAGCATGCATGTGGTAGCAATCGTAAATCTTCAAAGATTCAAAACAACTCGCGTATAATTGAGAAATAGAGATACAAACTCATACCTTCAACAATGCAGAATCAAGCGATAGAAAACAGAATGAACGGATTGACTGTTAATCGGTTCGGTGAAAACTGAAATTTAGTTTTGTGTAGCGCCTATTTGTATGGAGACGCAGAGAACAGTGGAAAAGCGTAGTTAGCACTAGAAACTACTAGAAATTTTCATTCGTCGGTCCTATTTTATATTTTTGTTTCAAGATTTTATTTTATTATTTTTCGTTTTTTGGCTATTCAAGCGAATATTTAATATTTAATTGGAAACTTCTAGAACTTTCGTGCTCTCCATAAAATGTGGTTCTTTAGATATATATTATATATTATATTATATATATATTATGAGATGGTTACAGCACCTACCAAAATTCTGTGTGTCCGTGTGTTATTATTTTGGCTTAAAAATGGACTAATTTTGATCTTTTTGGATAATTAGTGGTGGGGATCAATAATGAGTAATGATGTAAGATATGTAATTGATATTTATGTTTGACTTTAATTTTTAATAGTATATAATTTTTAGGTTAAAAAAGTGTATATGAACACGGCTTATAATGATACATATCTAATTTTTTTTTATCTTAATGATAAAATATATTATATATTATGTGATGGTTACTACACCAACAAAAACTATAATGATAAATATCTTTTTTTTTAGCTTAATGATAAAATTAAAAAAAATAATATGTAGACTTTTTTTAAATGAATATCTGAAATTAAGTTTTCGAGCTTAAAAGATGATTTGATTTGTATCATTTCTCAATTTTGTAATAAAAGGATAAATTTTGTAATATTATATCCTTTTATGTATTCACTGTTTATGAGTTTAAACTAAAGTTCATTTCTCAACAAAAAAAAAGTGAATGTAGTTTTTTGAATCTTTAGGTTGCTGAAATGCCTAATGTCACGACCCGCGCGTTTTGGAAGATTCTCAGAGACGAATTTGTAGGAAACATCGGTAGAATTCTTTAGAAGTCTTCTACACAAATCATGGAGGATTCTAGGTGCTTTCTCTAGAATGCTCTAATGTATACAGTAATGTAAAGATCCTAGATATTTTGATGGAGGATTGTAGAGAATTCTGAAAGCTTGATATGGGCCGTTCGATTAAAATAATCTCCACCGTCCATTGAGGAGGTGGAAAGTATAAATAGGGGTAGGATGCTTCATTTGTATCCATTCAAGAACTGGTAAGTTTCTTTACAATATAAAGTATTCTCTTTAACTTTCAAGTGTTCTACTTTGCATTTGTTTCTCTTAAGTTCTCATTACTTAGCAACTATGTTCGGAAAGGCAGACTTAATGTTAAATCTTGCACGGGGAAGACGTTTGAAGCACTAAGGCTGCGCGTCACTTGTGTTGAAATAGCAAGTGCGTGACACTAATCTCAAGTTGCTAATATCACGCCCATTCGAGTTTCAAGGATGCTAAAATGCCTAATGTCCACCAAGTTGATTTGTTTTCTATTGTAAAACATTTGAGAGAGAGAGAGAGTGGAAAGGAATTTGAAATGTTCAATAAACTCGAAGTAAAAAATATTATATAATAAGCTATGAAATTGGATGAAATCGGATGAAATCAAAATTTTGGTACTACGAGAAGGCCTTGTTCTTTTCACATTATTTGTTGTTTACTCAAATTTCGTATTAAATATATAGTTGATGATTGTAAAAGATGTATTAAAAATATAAACAAATTGTCAAATCAATATTTGAATGGTTGAAAAATAATGAGCTAGAAAAATATGTAAGTTAATGAAATTTATTGTGAAAAGAACAAGGCCGATCAATTTTAGGTTACCATTTTCATGAAAAATGGAAACATTTCATAAAATGTTACGAGAACCAAACAATGAATTATGAAAGTTAACCTATTTCAACAAAATATATTCCCAACACCAAAATAAGGAACGTTAGCACACTTTCTAGGTAGATAGAAAACTTAATTTAATTTTGACACAATGATAATTTCCTTGAACAGACTAATTTTTTGAGAAACTTAATGGTCTCCGCCACTTTTCAACCAAAAATTTTATGTGATATTCTATTTGTGTTTCAATTTTCAATTTTGAATTTCCATTTGGTTTTGTGTTTTGAGTGTTTGTTTCGTTTTGAAAAATATAAAAACACATTTGGTTAGTCATTTCGAAAAACTATTTCTAAAAAAAAAGAGAATTTGTTTGGGTTGAAATGAAAACGACAAATCAATACAACAAAAACTACACATATGTTCTAAATGTTTCAAACTGTACAATCTTTCCATCGTCTTCTACCTACTCAAACCCCCACTAGCAGCCACCAGTTTCACCCACGTTTCTCCTTCATTGACCATCGTGAACCTGGCGAACTAGGTTCGTTGGCATTTGGCCCTCTGTTATTGGTGAATCAGAAAAACTTTTAGTTCATAAGAAATTACAATTAAGAATTTTTCTGGTTTGTTGGTTGTGAACCAAGATGGTTTTGGTTCTCGCACTGGCGACCTATTTTTGTTTGCCGACGTGCGAATCAAGTTCTAGTTGTCATCATCACCAACAACGACCATAGTCGTTGCACCATGGCAGCGCCGTAGTAGAAGTGATTGAGGATTAACATAAAGATTGCAATAAAAAGTGAGACTCAAACGTAATTAATGTTAAATTTAGAATTCGAAAATAGGTTTGGGATTTTTTAATTTTTGACACTGAAACTATCCAAAACGACTTTTATAGTTTTTAATTTTATTTACAAATTTTTGTTTTTCTTCAAAATACGTTTTAAAAATGTGAAAGAGAATACATTTTTATTATTGGGTTTTTCCAAAGCTCCTACTCTCCTGGTGGCTAGTGGTCCTACCAAACAAACAGTCCGTTTATGAATTTTGGGCTGACAAAGAGAGTGAAAACCCAGCCCACAGACATGATGATACCCGAAGTAGCTCACGAATGCGCAAGAAAAGGGTAATATGGTCATTATTCATTAAACTGTGCGTGGAAAGAGATTATGCGAGCGTTGGAAGTAAAGAATTCTTCTTCGAACGCGGCTCCTCCTCCACTTCTCGATCAAAACTATATAATCAGAGGCTACCATATTATCCACCACTCTATCCATTTCCGCGTGCTCCACACGCTCTTGATTATCACACCATTTTAGTGGGGCCCACGGCTTCCAGATCGGCACGCGTGAATTAGCGCGTGGGGAAATTCCGAGAAAACTTTGCCCTAGTCGCCTGCGAGAACCCTTTCTTCTTTCTCTCTCTATAATGGACCTGGAACCACCGCCTGCAACTCCGATCGTATGCTTCAGATCCAGTTTCGTATTCATCGATCGACTAATCTTCCCCTGATCTTGCATATTGACGGTTTGTAGTTTCGGTAAGTCTAATTTTAGGTTTTTTTTCATTTTTCATTTTTGTTTTCGTTATGTTTTGAGATCTGTGATTTATTTTTGTCTGTTTTGCCTTTCTTGTAGATAGGAATGGAGCCTATGGATATTGTTGGCAGAACGAAAGAGGATGCTTCGCTTCCTAAAGGTTTATTATCATATTATTTTCATTATTTGCAATTTATTTGTTTTGATGCGCATTTTAGATAATCTTTTCCCGTCATAGTGAAACATGAATTTTTCATTATTTGATAGTTTTGTTGGTTTGAATATCATGTCAATAACAGTTGATCTTTTTCATGTCAATAACAGTTGTCAATAACAGTTGATTGGCTTTGAATTGACAGTATTCATCGGTTTTTCTTGGAATAGACATAAACAAATTGCTGGGTTGATTTTTGCATTTTCCGTATGAAACCACATGCAAATACGGAGGCAGACTGTAAAAATGAATTGTGTGATATGGGGAAGAAAAAAAATGTACAAGACGATTGTCAGCAAAATTTGTGCCATTTTCTTTTAAACCCTTTTTTGTTCTGAATCGCTTATTCTAAACTTTTGACACACCACAATGTTTAATTCTAGTTTTGCTCTGAATTGGCAGATAGGGTAATTTTTCTTTTTTCGTGTCACCTTCATCCCCTGTCATTTGGATCTAATGTTATCAATTCCGGGAAAGTGTTGAATTTGATAAATTAATGGAGAATCTGAGAAATTTGTGACTAGGCTTGACTTTTTCACGAATAACTCTTCTGAAACTTCTCCTTGTGAGTTTGCATCAATAAAATACACTACCTTTTATTTTGGATGTGTTTATTAATATGCTAATTTTTTTTTCCAGCTACTATGACAAAAATTATTAAGGAGATGCTGCCACCTGATGTGCGCGTTGCAAGAGATGCTCAGGACCTTTTAATTGAGTGTTGTGTAGGTATGCAATGTTCTTAATGGCAGGCTTTAGGTCATGTATAAAATTCGACCACATTTTGCATCAAGAACCAGCTGATGATGTTGGTTTTATTTTTAAATAGCTTTTGCATATCTCATATACTGTCATTAGTTGTAGAACGTTCTTGAGATTGATTCTTTTTGTATTGTTGAATCTCTGAAGTGTTTGGTACATGAGAAAAAGAAATAGTTGCCTTATGAATTTTGGTCAACATTTAAATTCCTGACAATTATATCTACTTCAAACTATCAATTCTGCTAAAGTGGGTGGTCCAGCCTTGTTTGAGAAAGTTTACATTTTTATGGACATTTTTTTCCTTCTCTTGATGTTTGTTTATGTATCGTTGTTGTTTACTACAATTTGTCTTCTTGTTTTCTTGTGGTTTTATAACTGATAGGCTTTGATGGTGGTATAACTCATTTATAAAAGTTTTCTTGTGGTTTTATAACTGATTGGCTTTGATGGTGGTATAACTCAGTTATAAAAAAGTAAGAACTTGTTTGATAAAGTTTTTCGAGAGGTGATTTTGTCTGAACTCATTTTCAATCACCTAGTTTTAAAAAAAAGATCGAGGCTTCTCTGTAACTTTTGTCTACTTTTCAACTTGACATTCATCAAATACATTCAGTGCCGCCTAACATTTGTGTATTTGTTTTGGCTCTCTGACTATTGGTCTTTGTTTCTTCTGTGTACATAACATTTGCAATTCGTTGTGCTCCAAAATATGAACTTTTTCCTCTCCAATAGTTTTGAACTCATCTTATTTCTGCGCCTTTTTCAGAATACATAAAAATAACGTCCCATTTTATTTGTCAGTTGCTTAAAGAACTTTTATGCCTCATCTGTTGCAGAATTTATCAATCTTATTTCATCAGAATCAAACGAAGTTTGCAATAGAGAAGAGAAAAGAACTATTGCACCTGAGCATGTGCTCAAGGCTTTGAAGGTTTGTGACTCAATTCCAATATGTCTCCTACAGTAATATCAGACTATTATCGTTGTTTGTTGCATCTGTACTGTGGAGTTGATATTTTGCCTCAATTCATTTTGTTGCATTGCTCCATTTTTTATTTTTTATTTTTTTTGAAGAAAATTTTTTGTTGTCGTCGCTTTCTTGTAGGTAATTAACTATCTTGCTCGTTTATTCAGGATCTTGGATTCGGGGAGTATATAGAAGAAGTTTACGCAGCTTATGAACAGCACAAGCTCGAGACAGTGGTAAATACCTTAAAAGGCCTCATGCTTTGTCTTTATTTTGCTTTCTTGTAGTATTTTTCCGGTGTTAATTTAAAATTCTCTCTCACAGGACACAGTGAGAACGGGTAAATGGAGCAATGTAGCTGAAATGACGGAGGAACAAGCGCTAGCAGAGCAGCAGAGGATGTTTGCAGAGGCACGTGCGAGAATGAACGTTGGTATTACAGTCCCCAAACAACCAGATCCCGAGCCTCAAGGCCCTCAACCAAGTTTGAATGCCTAACTTTTGCGAATTTTCGTTTTTTAGTTGAATTACGTAGGCAAGAGCAACCTTTCATTCTCTATCTGTGCGTTCTTTTTTTAATCCCCTTTTACATTTGTGTATAAAAAGCTTTCGTTATCCAGTAGAGTTTCTCTGATTTTAATAGATCATCATGTATTCAGAACTCTTTGTATTATGTCTATATTTTTCTGTAATTAGTTAGTTACTCAAAATCTGCCCTTTTCCGTACTTTTTGTTTCTTCCATGTTGCTAACACAATTGTGTGATTTGTACTCAAGAATCAACCGTCGGAATATTCATTTCGTAAGCAGAATTTACCGTCTGTTACAGTGCAGCTTGTTAACAGTATAAAGATCATGCTATGTGTACATCCAAGATTATCGCTGGTGCTCCCCTGCACACTAGTGTGCAGGGGAACGTGCACACGGGGCGACGTGGCGCTCCGTGGGAGCCACGTCACCCCGCGTGTTTTTTTTTTTTTAAATTTTTTGAATCTACGATAAGTGAGATAATACATAACTACCTGATGGCGGGGTTATACGCCTCAAGACGAATTACACGAGAGTGCACAAGTAGTGTGTAGGAGAAATGAGTGCCAAGATTATACCGTCTGTCAAAGACACTGATGGTGATTGTTTTATATATAATAAAAATACTCATAATAATAATAATAAATAATAAATATGGAAAAGGACGGGGCAGCAATTTGTCATCGTGCATTCGTGCTAGGTTAGGGAGGCAACCTAACCAGGATTTTCCCGTGAATCTTTTATATTTTATATAAAATGCTATATTTGTGTATATAAGTGATTGACGGATTGTTAAATGATTCATGTGATAATTTTATAATTTTAATCAGATGAAAGGATGATTATATTTTCCGTGATGGAGTATCATATTTTATCCTGTGGTGTTTTTTTTTTTTTTGTAAATTTATTTAGCATTTTTCAGTCACTTGTTCTCGCAAAGATTATTATGCTTTATAACAAAGTAAAATTGTCAATTCATTCTCCCTCGGTCACATAATTCACAAAAATGGGCGTAGTTTGACTTTTATATAAATTATAAATTTATAATTAATACTATTAGAAAAATAAATTATTGTTATAAAAGTATGAAAACAATAGAGAGAATTTAGAGAGAATGAATTCGAATGAATTCTCAGGAATAAATTTCATTAATAAGCGAAATTCTATTTATAGGAAACTGAATTCAAGACAATCGTAATTACATAATTTCATCAAGGGTATAATAGTCATTCACATATAATAATTACATCTTTTACCAAATTATTCCTCCACCAAATTATTCCTCCACCAAATTATTCCTCATAATTCATAACCACCACATTATTCTCAATTATTCATAACACCTAATAATTATTCTTCAATTATTATTCATAACACTCTCTTGAATTATTAATACAAATGTCTTCCTGACTGCCGAAAAACCGTGGGAAAAACTTCCAAACCGATATGATAGCTTGGAGTGGTTATATCCGCTTCATCAAAAACATTACTCCCCCCGACGCCTATCATCAGATACGAGTATTCACGCGTCTTTGCGCTCGTTAAAACCTTTGTCAAGAAAACCCGGTGGGAAAAAACTTGATCGAAGGAAAAGAGTGCAAATACCGCCTCAGTTTGATTTCATATCTTGAGAATCTGATATCTTTACTTACGGTAAATGATTTCAATATCATCATCGTTTGGATCTAAAGCATTAGCTCCATTATAACTTGATCCAATAGATACATTGTATCAATTTCTCCTATCGTTTCAATATACCATGAATATGCCTCGTTAAAACCTTATTAGGAAAAACCCAAAGGGGAAAAACCCTAATGAAGGAAAAAGAGTACATTATTCATGTGAATACGCTTTAAAGTTGCCTCATTAAAAACCTTGCTAGGAAAACCCAATGGGATAAAACCTCGGTCGAGGGAAAAAGAGTGCAACGCGTATTTTATACAAGTATCTTTGCAAGCATTTCAAAATCTTTCATACATTTGTATGAGTATCATATACATTGATTTTATACTCTTCGTTCATTTAGAGTGCATCAATTTTCTTACACAACTACAAAACATTCACCATGAACACATGTCTCCAAACACACAATTTAAAGCATATAAATTCATAGTAAAAACATGTAAACATATAAGTAAACCTTCATAACTAACTAACACTTAAAATATATCATTTAACATTTAATACTCACTTAATAGGTTATTTCATTCCAGGGCTTAGCTCACCCTTTAGGGTACTCATATAAACACGGGTTTAGCTCATCCGATCCTTTAATTTCCTTTTCGATTACTACACATACGATCGGTAATTTAACTTTCATGAGCATGCAACATATAATGACCACCATGCTTATCTTTAAACTTGAGCACTAGTCATCATCATCTCATCATCTCATAAGTTAAGGATTTCACATTCACCATTTATCATCTTCAATATATCTCAATATTTTCATTATCATTGATCATATGTAGCGCTACATTTTCATATCGTGTCGACACTTTTCAATTTCATTTCTTTCCCCATATCGACATAACTTATCGAGATATCTCATTATCAATCCTCTTGTAGGATTATACAATATAGTTATGTCTATATACTCTTCAAGAGTATATGCCTCCGTTATTAAGACCATCTTTTATAATTTGCTTTGATATATATGATTGGGGAAATATCAACGCTTCTAGCGTCTAACTTATCAAAGCATCGTAGGCGATATATGTGATTGTTCATAGCCTCTCATGCATCTTTGAACTTCAAGTTCAGTATTTCAATTTCGAGGATATAACATGATGCATTTCACATATTATTTTCAACCTTTAATACTCCCTCATCTTTGAGAAAATTTAGAACACCAAAACTCATACAGTTGGTATGATTTTAATCATATATGTTCTCATCATTCACCTTAATATGGGAATTTAGACCGCTTTGCATTCTATTCTCGATATCGGCAATTTATTTGAGGACTTTAAATAATTTGCCATATAATATCCCACTTGTATGCGCATCTCAAATCCTTGAGTGATTTATTCAAATCATTGGGATATATATATATATTTACTAGCTTTATCATTAAATCTAAATCATGCTCATACAGTGAGCAAATATTTCAGAAATATCAAATTACGAATCATATACACATGTGACTATCTAGTGGATCCATATCATAATATCTAGTAGTCCACATGGAGGATGAGTGAGCCCATACTTCTCATTCTTTATTCCAGGATATATTTGGGATTTATTCCCAATATTGGCTAGTAATGATTTCATCATTTATCGAGAACAATCATTGAAGAATTCTTTTAATTCTTCACTTGAAATATTGATTTCAATAATTATTTAAACCGGGATGGTCATCCGGTTTTGCAAACGAGTATTATTGAACTTAGTTCAAGAAATTCTTATATCGATTTCACTAGTATCTCAGATAGTCTCGATATGATTTATCATAGAAACAATTCACCGACATATTCCATCATCTTTTGGTGACATTATTGTCTACTCACTGTTCAAACAGATTCTGACTCATCATACGCATCACATCCTGGCTATTATTTAATTCAAATCGTAGCTCTTACGCTTCATATTATTTATTTAAAATCGAGTCTTATTTCATACAGCGTCGTATTATTCTATAAATAAATCATCAAAATTATTGCAAAATTCATCCTAACAAGGGTTTATACATTATAATGGATCATATGCTCTCAAATCTTGAAAATACTATCCATCACTACCGAGATCAAAATCCTAAAAAGGATTTATCGATGTAGGCTGGAAAGATTAAGGATGCTAATGAATAAGGGTATCCCACAAGATATCCGATGCTTGATTGAAGCAAAGGTTCGATTATCTGGTGAGGTTTCAATTCCTTCTAAATACATGCCTGGTATGGGTAAAAGTAGTTTTTCAAAGAAGCTGAGAGTAAAAGATTAGGAGGATGCTACAAGTGTGCTCGGTGGACATGTGACACTCGATGTAAATCTGTGGGGTACTTGTCCAGAAATCGAGAAGATAAAATAGCATTCATTAAGGATGGATTGAGTAAGGAGCCTTTGGATGATATTCAATAGGCTCTTGAGACACATCCTAGTGGACACGTACAAGGTGAGCTAATGGCCTTATGGGCCAAATTCAAAGATCAACAAGCGCGTTCTGTACCTTGAAAAACTTACTTTAGAAGATCCTGTTTGTAAATTTAGTAGAAAATTTTAGTATAATAATTTTTTCATATTAATATAAGGAAGCTCGGTTGTAATAACGAAGATCAATGTTTTTCTTGTAATTGTAAATATTGTTTTTGATTTTTAAGATATATATATGTATATATATATTATTTTTCAATCACCAGAGATATATGTCATTTTCACTTAAAAAAATTTTCTACATTTTTTCTCTTTCATATTTGTCAAAAAGTAAATAGTGCACTCAATTATTGGTTTGAAAATTTTTCTTTAAATAGAGGTTTCATATATCTCTCATGTTCATACATTAAAAGTATAGTGTAAAAAGAGAGATAGGAGTAGAGATGGATATGGAGATTTTAGAATCATCTCATACAAGTCGACCTTTACCTCACTTGATTAAAACCGTATGTATTCTTGGTGGATCTAAAGCTGGTAGGCCATATCCAATATGTGGATATGGCAAACCGACTAAATAAGAGTTAGGGAGACAAGAAATCAATATACTATATGGAGGAACCAACAACAAACTTTTAGCTAGACTTATAATGTTTGCACCATCATGGGGAATAAGAGTTTGAGTGTAATACCTTTTCATCTAGTTGGATCTAATACTCGGGTGGAGCCAGTTCTACCATGGGTCCAGCGAGGTTGGGGCTACAAGCGCAATCCATCCACAACTGCATGATGTATATGATGAATAATAGTGATGCTTTCATTGTCCTTCCAGCGGCTACAACACACCTGGAGGAAATATTTATCTGACCTCGTTGTACAGTGGAATTTTCATGTCAAACCAATAGGTTTGTTGAATATTACTAATTTCTTTGATAGCTTACTAGCGTTTTTAGATCGGGTGTAAATAATAACTTTATCTCTCATTCGTGAGAAAAATACTTTATTTCTGCTAAATCGTTGATGAACTACTCATCAAATTTCATGCATATGTTCAAGAATCATGGAAGCCAGTCGTGGCCATGCAGACCTTTGGTGTCAAGCGAAAAAAGAAATTCGGATCCTTTAAATATTTCATTATGAATCCTAATGTTGATGGTGGCGAGTTACGAGTATTTATACTCTTGAGACGCATCCCTCATTTATGGATTGATATGTATATTCTTTTTACATTTCTATATTTTCAGTGTTTAATGCCATCTTTTGATATTCTCAATATGTTCCATTTATTTGTTTTGTACTTCTTCTGGAGTAATAATAATATCATATTGGCTTTATTCAAATACAGAAATCTAGTGATTATGCTTCTTCAAGAGCATTTTATTCTCATATTAATACAATCTCATATCATCGATAAGATTACTTCATATAAGCTTTCCATGCGATATATTTTCTTTGATTTATCAACATGGGATCTATTCAGCACTTTACTTTCGTCTATTTATCCAATGGTAACTTCAAGTACCACTTGCTCAATTTTCTCCATTCATATTCGGTATATATAAAGAAGTAATTTTATTCTCATCGTCTACTTCTTGAGAGTATGATTAGAATATTTGATCAACTACTTCTTACGGAGTATGATTAGTTATAACCAATCGTGTAGTATAACCCACCACATTGGAAATATGCACACCAATCGTGTGGTATTACCCACCACATTGGAAATATACTCAAACTATAAAGTGCATAAATTTAAATTAGAAATTAAATTTCCTCCAATAGGTGGTCGAACCTACCTTATGGGAATTATTGCAATAAATATAAATTTACTAATTTAAATAGCAAGAATTAAATTGCATAATATTTAACTACTTCTTCAGAGTAGGATCCGCTTAGTAGAAAGTATTACCCATCACTTAGCATATAAAGTGCGAAATATATAAAACCTTAGTTTAGTGACGGTTGAACCCATCATCAAGTAGGAGGTATTGCAGAATTAAATTGCAAAGAAATAAAGTGCGAGAATTAAATATTGAGCTGCTTCTCAGGAGCGATTTGTTCTTCAGAACAAATACTGCATTACTTCTACAATAAAGACATTTATCCTTCAGAATAATTACATTATGTAATTGAACTCTTCGAGAGTTACATTAATATTTCGATCTATTAACTCAAATGGATTTCAAACCATTTTATATAATCAATGGATTTAGAATTTCTTCATGAATATTCTATCCATTTTTCACTGTCGTCAAAATTAGGTCGGTTTTACCCTAAGGGTAAAATTGTCCATTCCAATTCGCAAAGGTAAAATTGTCAAAAATATTTTATCAATGTTTTACGATTGGAAAATTATCTCCTTTCTACTTCAATTTATCAATATCAAAATATTCAAGGACTATTTTGTAACTTTTTCAAAAGTTGGTGTACTAGTTTGTAAATTTTGAAAGTTTGATAATAACATATTTCAAAGCGAGTTATTACCTGCTCGATGTTGGTGTCAAATCGAAGCTCTCGTTAAATCGAGTATAATGGAGTCGAGAAAATTTGATTTTGATAATGTATGCTCCTTATATCTCGAGAAAACGAATATTATAGTTTAATATATTATTATATTATAAAGTAATATAATATATATACCTTTTCCTTTTTCTGGGAGAAGCGATTGAATACGCACGTATTTCCTCCATTTGCCAATTCTTGAATTGCCCACAACTCTTTGTCTACTGCGTAAATGTTTTCATGAGTGATTGAGAAGATAGAAAGAGTGAGACGTGAGAAAGTGGGAAAAAGATAAGAGAGAAAAGAAAGATAAGTATTGATTGGAGATGGATTAGGTTATTTATAATAATTAGGTTTCGTCTGAGAAGATCATCTATAAGATGCAACTGTAGAAAGATACTCCCTTCATATTACTCAAATGGCTAGAGACTCACTTGATAACGTGTTATAAAAGTATGAAAGCAATAGAGAGAATTTAGAGAGAATGAATTGAATGAATTACTCAGGGAATAAATTTCATTAATAAGCGAGCGCTATTTATAGGAAAGCTTGAGATAAGCGCGATTGTAATTACGTAATTTCATCGAGGGTATAATAGTCGTTCACATATAATAATTACATCTTTTACCAAATTATTCCTCCACCAAATTATTCCTCCACCAAATTATTCCTCATAATTCATAACCACCACATTATTCTCAATTATTCATAACACCTAATAATTATTCTTCAATTATTATTCATAACAATTATAAATGTATTTTGTCAAATATACTCTCATATCAATAAAAGGAAAACAAATCCATCTTTCACGTGTTGGAATTAAAAGTATATAATTACACAATTTTTTTTTTTTAATGAATTACACAATCTTTTAATAAAGTAGCTTTTCCCCTTAATAGATCTCTTCCTTTATGACTTACGACTTATGAGAAGGAACGTTACTCAAAAGCATTTATGAAAAATATGCGGGGCGTGGATCTCAATCTCCAAAGTCAAACCATCTCTCTAGAGGTTTTAACATCATTCTGTCCATATTTTGTTTCCAGAGGAACTTTCAAGTTCTATAAAAATTTCGTTGTGGTCCTTGACATATTGATGGAGTATAAATTTGATCTTGGATCTTAGAATTGACAGTTTATTTCTTAATAGTTTGCAGAAATTACTAATAACCAGCAAAAACTATTCAAATCTATGTTACTTCCACATGTTTGTGGTGTTTTCAATACATACACGCAAATACAGTTGAAGATAAACGAGAACTAAAAATGCAATTGCAAATTAGGATTTACGACATGCAAAAAGATGTGTGAAATGTCTGTTAGCAAAAAAATTATAATGTATTTTTATTAGTAGGAAGAGAGAGAATTAACTGGAGTTGGATGGTGGGGATTTAATAGTATAAGTGAATCCTAAGATATGTGAATGTGATTTGTATGACTAAATTTGAATTTTAAAAAATATGAGAAAAAGTATATTTTAATTACTATACTAACATGGCTTGATAGCCCAATGCTATGAATTGGGTAATAAAAAGCTTACTTTTTTCTTTTTCCATTTTTTTAAGGATAAATTGGGACCGTGGAGGTAGTTTGGTTTGGTGAATCAAGAATATAAATTTTGGTTTCATATCTAAAACCATATTTACTCTTTTCATCTCAAGGTAGCAAAATTTTGGGATGGAAATTGACACTCACGTGATGTTAACACTTATTGTTGAGTATATTGTAACATTTCATTCTACAAATTCATCTTATTATTTGTGCTTCACAAGATCACAAACAAGTCATTTTTGTTCCATCAATATGATCTCACTTATGTTTTTATACTGCTTTCTTGACCTACTTCATCAACATATATATTTCCGCATTGACTTGAAAAGAAATGACCTCCATGAAAAAATAAATAAACAAATAATTCAGTGGTAGTAGTAAAAAAATAGATCATCCATGCTTCGCACGAGTTATATCATTCCTTATTAAATATGTGATTTGTTAATTGCAGCAACTTTCTAGTGCTCTCGGGAGTACTATAATTCTGATCTTCAAGGGTGATTTACTGGTCACATCTGATCGAAAGTAGAAATTTCTAATAATTTGAAAAATTTTGACATCATAGCCGATCAAAGTTTTTGGCTATAATTTGGGCAAAATTATGGCAAAAAACTTTGACCGACCACCACCGGGCTCCACAATGTCGTTGAAAAATTTTTTAAATTGCTAGAGCTCAACTTCGGAGTGCCGAACCTAGATCTGGTATCGAATTTCAAAACGGAGGTCGAGGAAATCACCCCGGGAACACCGCAATTATAGTACTCCCGAGAGCACTTAAACATTTCCATTGTTAATTGTGAGATGTAACAAAATGGATGTTGGGGTTGTCCTTGCCATGTTTGATTGCATAACTTAAAAATTTTGGTAGTTAATAATTTTATTATTTTCCATAGAAAATGCACACAAAGATATAGAGATACAATATGCTTTGCTGTCAAGCTTAGAGTGAATTGTATTATGGTGAAATTGTGCACATCATTCTACGGAATTATTTGACTTATGCTAAATTGATCGAGGAGTTTGAAGTGATTTTTGCACTCTCTATCATATGAGAATTTTGGCATAACTAAGATTCGCAATAGAGATCTCCATTCATTGAATTGTTGCAGCAATTGCAATAGTGAGTTTTCTCATTGGGACGAGCCTGCATAAATTTCATCTATATGCGCATCTTTTATATTCTCATTATATTTAGCACTTTCTTTAATTCCTAATATAACCATTGAAGAATTTTTTTTTTATATGTACTGTTGAAACGTCATTTGATGTATAAGGAATGTTTTTTTTACTGTATAATGATATGCTATATGCTTTTTAGTTCTTAATTTTGCAATCGGCCAAAGTTTTATTCATATTCTTTCGATCAATTTTAGCTTTCCCTTTAACAAATTCGATTACTTCAACTATCTTTTAAAAAGTATTATTATTATATTAACATTATACGTAGTCTAATAAAATCGTAAGACATATTTTATAACTTCCCATTGTAATTTCATCTATATCTATATATATATAAAAGCAGCAATTTTTCCCTCCAAAACACATTCCTAATTTTTCCCGCCTATTGAATTTGCCTAATATAAACTTCTATCTATATATAGAATAATTTATTTATATATATAGAAAATGAGGCCTTTTTTATTATATTATTTTTTATTGTCGTAAATCCGTTTTCCCGCTTAAAATAAACTCTCTTTTTATTTTTTCTTTCCTAATCCATATCCAACTCCCTTTTATTTTTTTCTAATATATTAATATTAATATATAGAGATTTTATTTAATTATTTCTACCCTACTTTACCCCATCTCATAATATCTAAATATTCGCTTTATCATTTCTTCTTTTTTTTTTCTACGTATAAAACATAATAGTTTGTGATTCTATTTTGCTCGACTTGATGAGAGTTTTAAAACAAGTATACTATCAATATATAAATTTTTATTTTTTAAAAAAATTAAAATTTACCCCAAATATATAAATTAGTACCCAACTTAAATATAAATTGATATTAATATAGATTAATGACTACTGATGTAATAAGATTAAAAAATTTTGATAATTTGTTACGACACTTAATTGATGTTTGTGCGTAAAATTCAAATATAATAAGATATTTCATTATTTTGCACTTTAACATCCAAACTTCAATAACAAATAATAAATTTAATTTGTTACCTCATTAATACATTATTATTAGTTGTAATTTAGTTTATTGAGAAAAGTATTATATATTTTTCTTTCAAATATTACAAATTTCACTTTTTTCTCTATTTTTTCTATCAAATCTTCAATTAATATATATTTGTGCGTCGAACAATATAATTAAGGGTGTTCTGAGAATTGGAATGAATTTTTAACTGATTGTTTTTTCATAATTTTGGTATTTAAAAAATAAAATTATTTAAAATTAACAGTTTTTACTAAGATTTAATTTTTATGCCATAAAAAATTACCATTGATTAAATTTTTGCATAAAAATTCAAATAAAGGTTTAACATTAAAATTAAAAAATAAGATCAGAAATAATTAATTATTTTTGTAAATAATTAACTAAGAAACAAAAAATAATTAAAATTAACAATCCTACTAAGATTCAATTGTTTTTACACTACAAAATTACGATTCATTAAAGTTTTACAAAAAAATTAAAAAAAAAACTTACCAGCAGTTGGCTCAAGTTTGAGACAAAATTCACTACTATGATCCCCAATGGGTACTAAAAAATTTAAAAATTAGGTTGGACCCAATTATTAATTTTAGAAACAATCAATTATTTTTATAAATAATAAGCTAAAGAATAAAAGTTAATTAAAATTAGCAATTTCTATAAAATTTAATTTTTTTGTGTGATCAAAAATTACAATTTATTAAATTTTTACATAAAAATTAAAATAAATATGTAACATGAAAATTAAAAACTTAGCTTGGACCTTTTATTGATTCTAGAAAGAATTTATTATTTTTAAAAATAATAATTAGCTAATGAATGAAAATTAATTAAAATTAGTGATTTTACTAAAATTTAATTTTGATGGGATAAAAAATTACAATTTTTTTAATTTTAAATAAAATATTAAAATAAATGTATAAGATCAATTTATTGAATATATATTTATATCTTTTAAATTCCAAGATATCTTTTCAATTGTAAGACATTTTTTAAATTGGATTCATATAATTCTTAAAATTATGGCTATCAAGCCAATTATTTTGGAACTAATTATTTCTTAGAAATAGTTAAATTAAATACAAAAATTAATTGTGATTATTTAAACTATTATTAACTAAAATAATAAATTATATTGCCAATATTTAGCTAGACATGGGTTTAGTGGGTAAAGATTGATAAAAATTAATTACATTGTTAAAAGGAAAAATATAATTAATTTAAAAAATGCAAGAAATCATTAAATTGATGTGGGTTTTCCCTAAAAAATAAAAAAAACCTTTAAATTGTAATATATCTTTTAAATTACAAAATTTCTTCAAAATTAAATTCATACAATTCTTAAAAGTGATGATATTAAAATAGTTATTTTATAAATAATTAATTCCTTTCATAAATAATAATCTAAAAATAATAATTAGTTAAAACGAATTCTATTACAATTAATTAAAATTAATACTATTACAATTAATTAAAATTAATACTATTACAATTAATTAAAATTAATACTACTGTTAAGATTTAATTGGACTTGGTTTTAGTAGGCGAAAATTGACATGGTTTCGTTGGACAAAAATTAATAAAAATTAATTATATTTCCAAAACAGAAAAATGACATTAATTAAAAAATAAATAACGATTAAAATTAATTAGACTGCCATTGTAGACTAGATTTTTCTTAATTTTCCTAAAATAGAAACATAACTTTATTTCAAAAAATGAAAAATAATTAAAATTAATTACATTGCTACATGAAATAAAAATATGCTAATGAAATTAATTTATCTTTTTATGTATTTTAACATAAAGTTAAGTTAACACCTACAAGATTTTTTATTCTTAGAATTGGGGTATTACATCTTATTGTAAAGTAAGTCGGCCGATATTAAAATGATTATCACAGAAAAAATGAATTCTTTTCATAAATAATTAGCTAAAAATAAAAATTAATTAAAAATAATTATATTATGATTAATTAAAATTAATAATATTGTTACAATTTAATTGGATTTGATTTCAATTTGCAAAAATTGACACAATTTCGTTGAAAAAAATTAATCAAAATTAATTATATTGCTAAAAAAGAAATATAACATTAATGAAAAGATAAATAATAATTATAATTTGTTACATTTCCATGGTTGGCTAGATTTTCCCTAAAAAATGAAAGACATCTTTTTACATGCAAGATATCTTTTTAATTGTAAAATATCTTTAAAATTATATTCATACAATTCTTAAAATTACGGTTAAAATACTAATTATTTATAAATAATAAATTATTTCTATAAAGAATTAGCTAAAAACAAGATTTTATTAGAATTAATTATACTACAATTAATTACAATTAATTATATTTCTCAGATTTTATTGGTTATATTTTCATTGGATAAAAATTTAGATAGTTTTATTAGATGAAAATTAATCAAAATTAATTAAATTGCTAAAAATGGGGAAACATAATTATTTCAAAAAATGAAAAATAATTAAAATTAATTAGATTGTTACTGGAAAGAAAAATGTGCTTACGAAATTAATTTACCTTTTTATGCATTTTAAAATAAGTTAAGTTAACGCCTACAAGATTTTGGATTCTTACAATTGGGGTATTATATCTTATTGTAAAGTAATTCGAGTGATAATTAGTCCCTAATTAACTTTATTTACTTTTTCAGTATCATTTTTTTTTGAAAATATGCTTTTTTTCTCATATGTTTTTGTATTTCCTATGATATTTCTTTTGAGTTACAGTTGACGACAAAATACTACTATTTTTTTTGTATAATTACGGGTGTTTCAAAGGATCTGTTCCATTTTTTTATTTTTTTAAGTAACAAGCTCCAAAAATAGGTATTCAAATCGAACCAACAATTATATAATAATTTTTGGTTCAATATATCGCTTTCGAGGGGGAATAAATCTAAGAATTCTTATTAAACAATTGTCTATCGCCTCAATCAATTATTGAAATTATAAGACTCAATTAGAATATTTTAATTGGCTTTCAACTATATTAAATATTTATCTAAATTTCTGTCTCCTAAATAAATATTAAGAATCCTACTTACTTTAATTATTTATTTTATACTGAATTTTCCCTGTTGAAGTTTTATTTTATTTTTAAGTATAATCAGTTAGATTGTACATTTTAAGTATTAATCACATATATTTCAATTTATTTGTCTTATCCAAATTAATTTAAATGTTATATCAAATCATTCAATATTTAATATGTCGAATATGTTAAATTAGTAAATTTATATCTAATATGTTAATATATGTGTTTAATATATTTAGAATGTATTTATTAAAGAAATAAAATATCGAAACAAAAGTTTTGGATTAAACTATCACGATGGCGCATTGATACGGATGAGAATTTTCTAGCGAGTGCGTTGCGGGACATGGAAGTTTGTAATTCTTATATCATCTGCGTCAAATTTTGGAGTAAATGAGGATAGGTCGAAACGAGCATAAGTGTTTCCCAGCGTGGCAAGAACAATTTAGGGTATGTCGGACTGTACTGACTACATTTTTGTTTTTATAATATATCTTTATACTGATTATATTTCATCATTAAAATTTAAAAATCATTATTTACATATTAATTATTAATAACATACATCATACTGATGTATAATAATTATCTCTCAAAATTTATAATTGCATATAATAAAATGTAAAATAATTTTAAAGAAAAAATTATGAGCTCTATGAATGTTAGTAGAGTTATTTTAGTATGGTTATTTTAATAACTATAACATTTAATGTCATTTTATTTTGGGTTTACATAAGTAGATTAATCTTCTGATAAGGCAAAATGTAATCTATTATGACGATTCTTTGTAATTATCATCCCATGCAAAGCACGGGTGTAAATCTTAATTAAATTCTTATTACATGGAGAATAGTAAATTAAGTGTGTGGATTTTAAATGAGTTCTTTCCTTGCATATTTGTCACGATGGATTAGTATGAAATATGGGGAAATTCTATCGAAATTTTTATAGAATTGTTTCAAGTTAAATTCTTTAAGTTTATTGTTGTAACTGCTTCTTTATTTTAATTATTTTTTAGATTTTATGTTAATATTATTAACATCTATCAATAATGTTATTAGTTGAAAATTTTATCCCCGTGCAACGCACGGGTGAAACAGCTAGTAAATCATAAATTCAAACTAGATGCTAATTACAAATTTCGAGTGAAATGTTTGAAATTGATATTCTCTTCCTATAAATAAAGGTAGAGATAAGAGATTAGACACACTTGCGGAAAAACCTGAGGACTAATATTGCAATTTCCAAAACGAAAATATTGTGAGAAACATAAAATGTAAAAAATTCTCAGCAGATTTCTAAAACGAAAATATTGCTAAGAAAAATAAAACGTCAAAAATTCTCAGCAGAGGGTAGAGTAGACGCTAACTTTTGAAAAAGGTTAAGGACCAATATTGCAATTTCCAAAACGAAAATATTGCTAGGATGAAATCACAATTCCATCCATTTCGAAAACAGCCCCACGTAACGTAAGTTTATGTAATTTCTGTCCAAACAGTCAAACACAGATTGATGTGTCCATCTGAGACGGAAAATTTGTACAAGTATTTACTCATGTATTAAATTCAATTAATAACAGTATTTTCAGCTCTCCGCTGTAGAGAGAGATCTCGTGTGGAAGGGGGAGAAATTTTTTGGCAATTTGCATTCAATTTCGGATCGTGGGAGAGCAGCAAACGAATCGATAGTAGATACAGAGATGGGTTGCTCGTTCTCGGGACTGAATGCCCTCTACGACGCCGTTAATGGTGGAGGGGACGTTTGGATCAACGAGAATCGGTTCAGGATCTTGAGGCAGCTGGGGGAGGGTGGATTCGCATTTGTTTTCCTCGTCAAGGAGGTTATATCTGATCCTTCCAACCCTGGAATTTCTAAGAAAATCAAGGATTCTTCTCATGTCTCTGGTATCTTGTTCACATTCGTTTGGAATTTTCAATTTCATATGTTTAATTGAATGTTTACGAGTGTAATTGTTAATTAGTGATCTTAATTTGTGCTTATTTTTATGGAATCCTTTGTTTTTGATGTTGGATCCGCGAACTGGGCTTTATTTGAATTTGTGATTTTTCTGTGTTGTTGAACTTTGGTGTCTAGATTGGTGATTTAGGCCAGTTTTGGTACTTATTTGAACCTGGTTTTAACTAACTTATTTTCAATTGCTTGTTATAATGATGTGGAGTTTCACAAAAAGAAGGAAGGGATATTTCATGAACTTCAATGCAAATTAGAAATAAAATTCTCGAAATCTACCAGTTTTCATTAGTTATTAGGTCTGTATTATTGCCTTCGAGTTTGTCTTCATGTTAAGACCTAGCAAGAGATAGTTATTCTCTAGGCATTTGGAAGATAATTAATGGCTTTATAATGTGACTGTTGATCTGTACTCATAAATAGGCTGATCGATGGAAAGAAGTTTAATCTTTAGTCAAAGTGGAGATAGAGAGAGGTAAAAACTAAAAACTAGCCAACACTGAATGGATGATTTATATGCAAAATTTAAAGAGGAACTCGCATCTCTTTGTTCTTGTGTTGAATGATTAGTCAAATTGAGCCAATGGAAACAATGTGCGATGATATAAACAGTCTGTGATATGGATGTTTGGATCTGCAGCTGATGGAACATATGCAATGAAGAAAGTTCTCATTCAAAACACTGAACAGTTGGAGTTGGTGCGAGAGGAGATTCGTGTTTCTTCTCAGTTTAGCCACCCAAATTTGCTTCCTCTTCTTGATCATGCAATCATTGCTGTCAAGGTAATTACTGCTTGTTCATCTCTTTTATGACATGTTCTCGTAATATATTAATCTTCATTCAAGAAAGATTAAGGTGTGAATTCTTCCAGACTTTGCATTTCTCATTCAGTTGGAGTCTAGTCGAGCTAACCGTTCCTCTAGAATTCAGGAAAGGCAGAATTAGAAATCTTGACTTGCTTCTCAATGTTTAGGATGTTTCAAGTTGCCTCAAGCCAGCATAACTTGTTTGGCTTTATCCTCAAGCATTGCTCTCTAGGCAATCAACTACTTGCAAACTCCACTTTTAGATAAATTTTGATGGTGGAGCAATTACATTCAATCAAATTACTTGATCTTTCGTATCTATCATCGTGTATTTGAATCAGTTCAGGATGCTATATTGTAACTCATCTAGCCTTAGTTCTGTAGAGATTAAGACTGCATTCAATTCTTAACGGAAATGGTACTCAAACCTTAGTAATTATTATGATATTCTTACTTCTTATTCAATAATAATGCAGTATGTTGCACTTGGGATCATCTCCGTATGATGTGTGACACATGTTGTGGAATGTAAAGATAAGGTCAATTGAATGCGTGTATACAAGAACTTCTTTGCTGACCTTCTCATTTAATGCGACCTATGCATCACATCATACGCAATTTGTACAAATAGCATACTCTATTTTATTGGTAAACATAAGGGAAATGCCATTTGTGTCACTTCACTTGGGCATCTTGCACGGTTTGTACAAATTGTATTATCTATTTTACATTATTTTTTTGATATCTTATATTTTATAGGTAGATCGAAAAGGAATTGTTCACTGAAAATGTCGCATGCAGCAATTATGAGTATGTTTGTGCGCCAAAAAGTACGGGTTTCTACATACCTTTTATGGGTCCTGCATGCTTAATGAAACTTATAATCCCCAAAAAGTATGAGCATCATGGGGAAAAAAGTTGCTATTTTATGAGTTGAGAACCCAGAAATTTGTGTGGGCAAAAATTTGGTAACGAAGTGTATTCCAACTTCTCTGGCTTATAAGTTGCACAATTCACAACTGTGGATCCTACTTTCTAGTCCACACAATCTATAGGTCTTAATCCTTTAAGATATGAACCTTAAAGCTTGCGAGGTCCAATAAGTTGTGTGCCCAAACATGCTCTATGTCTAGTTTTGGAATTAAAGCATAACAAAAGGAAAGGCAATTGTCTAAGATGCTATGTATTATAAATAATATTACAGTCACTTGTGCATTTATCTATCCTTTTTGCATGTATATCATGTTTCATGCTAACAGTTCCCATTATCTTCCATGCATTCATTTTTGTTAGCATCTAATGGAGTGAAGAACTCCGAATTCTTGCTTGATATAAAACCAGGTTTCGAAATTTATTGAGATAAGAAGGTGATGATCATATCCCCATTTTGAGCAAGTAAATACTGATAATATGTTATCACAAGAAATGGTTATCTGATTTGTGACTTCAAGGTTTCTAGAACAGTTACAAATATGGCTTTGCTTGATGGTTGTGACATTATCAACTATTTCAGTGAATGCTGTGAGGATGAGAAATGACAAATGAGTAAATATCACTAATGCTGTTTCAGGGTCTGAATTAAAAAATAGTATAAATTTCATTACTTCTTTTCATCTTTGTGTTCTCTGCTTTTTACACGACAGTTCTCTAGTAGCTTCAGCCTTGTGTTCTTTAGTAACTTCAGTCCTGTGTTCTTGAAACTCTTCGGATAACAGATTGGCTTTGAATGTCATTGTGGCCTGTGGGTTTCTTCACTTGTTGTCACATGAACATGACATGGAATACGTAGTGCCTCTGGACGAATTCTGTTACTCATTTTCTGGAACTGGTACCTATAGTAATTGAGGGGGTAATTTGTCTAAAAGTTATCTTGTTCTTTTTGCGTTTTTGTATAGGCATCGCAAGAACAATCTTGGAAGCATGAAGCATATTTGTTGTTTCCTGTGCATTTAGATGGAACATTGTTCGATATTGCGAATGCTATGAAAGCTAAGAAGGAGTTCTTTTCAACCTCAGATGTCCTTCATATATTTCGTCAGGTATGGAAGAATAACTAGTTCTTCCTCCTAACTCCTGAGTATGACAATATTGTATAAACAAATTTAGATTGCATTTTTAACATTATTACTGGATATTGAGGTCACTAAGTATTCAAATCTTTAGTAAATTTTATTTACTTGAAATGTATGCTAGTGGATAGTGGTTTCATATTCTGTGACCTCATGATTTTTATCTACACTTCCTTTATGATTAGAGGACATTTTACTGATAAATGAGTGTTCATCATCAGCTTTGTGCAGGACTTAAGCATATGCACAGTTTTGACCCTCCATATGCTCACAATGATGTTAAACCTGGCAATGTCCTTGTGACATACAGAAAAGGACAGCCACCTTTGGCGATATTGATGGACTTTGGAAGTTCTCGTCCTGCAAGAAGGCAGATTCGATCGCGTACAGAAGCATTACAGCTGCAGGTATTATTATTATCCTGCCTTTCTGTCATTGGCTGTGCTTCAAGTTATTTAGTCATTGCCACATCTATGTATGTGGCTTCAGCATGTGATGTATAACACCATGTGGGTTCACTTGTATCATCTCAGTCCACTTGCCGTGAGATTGTTCATTTTGGGTCTTAGCCTGCACGCTTTTGCTCTTCGTATTTCACCCAAAAGGTCGCGTTCCAATTAAAAATGGTTCTTCAAAGTATAAATCGTCTTAGTTCCATTCCCCAGACGGTGGGATTTTGACTGTTACAATCCCATAAAAGGGGCCAGCGTCCTCGTTGCAACATTTGTATGCTTAGTATGATGTTATCTGCTTTTGAGCTTGCACGGTTTTGTACTTAGGCTTTCGAAAGGCCTTGTACCAATTGGGAGTGGTCCTTTAACTTGCGATGTGGGATTGTGGCTATTACTTCATTTCTTCATTGCATTTTATTAAGTCTGATGTGCATGGTTCCCATTTCAATGGTGTTTTAGATTTCTCCTCTGGGTATTCCTTACGTAGGATGGGATTGTGGCTGTTACTTCATTTCTTCATCGCATTTTATTAAGTCTGATGTGCATGGTTCCATTTCAATGGTGTTTTAGATTTCTCCTCTGGGTATTCCTTACGTAGGATGGGATTGTGGCTATTACTTCATTTCTTCATCGCATTTTATTAAGTCTGATGTGCATGGTTCCATTTCAATGGTGTTTTAGATTTCTCCTCTGGGTATTCCTTACGTAGGATGGGATTGTGGCTATTACTTCATTTCTTCATTGCATTTTATTAAGTCTGATGTGCATGGTTCCCATTTCAATGGTGTTTTAGATTTCACCTCTGGGTATTCCTTGTGTAGGAATGGGCTTCTGAGCACTGTTCAGCACCTTTCCGAGCTCCTGAGTTGTGGGATTGCCCAAGCCTAGCAGATATTGATGAGAGAACTGATATCTGGTCACTTGGCTGCACACTGTTTGCAATCATGTAAGAAGTGTTCATATTGCTTCAAATCTTTAGTTTCTTATTTAAGGATTCTATCTTTTTATTTGTTAATCTCTCTTCAAGTTACTGTTTTTCTGCTCACTGGAAACGGGGTAATTATGGTATTTATTCTTGATCATGCACTAACATGACTAGCAAGTTAGAGCCATTAAATAGTAGTTTAACTGCAGTATTTTTTCATGCACAGATTACTGTGACACTGAGTTAAAAGTTGTCATTGAACTAAGCAATTTTATGTTTAATTAAAAAAATTCAGGAAATGTAAGTTATATAAGATCTTGTCTGCTGCAACTTTTCTCAAATATTAATTTTCTTAAACATCATTCTGAAGCACTAATTTCATTGATGTGTTTTAAAACTCATCTTTCTTTTTCAACCACACATTCAAAAACCATAGTTTTCGTAATCTCCAGAAACATACACTAAACATGTTTTGAAACAAAAGCATCTTAAAAGTAATTTTGACTTATTTCTAAGATGTAGTCATGATGTTCTCTCCCCCTCTCTCGCTCTCTCTCTCTCATTGTCTTCTTGCTTGATTTGTGGCTGGTTTTGGTAGGTATGGCGTATCTCCATTTGAATATGCACTCGGGGAATCTGGCGGGAGTCTACAGTTAGCCATCGTTAATGCGCAGATAAAGTGGCCAAAGGGCCCAAGTCCTCCATACCCAGACGCACTCCACCAGTTCGTGACATGGATGCTGCAGCCTCAGGCAACCGTTCGACCTCGCATTGACGATATTATAATTCATGTCGATAAGCTGATAGCAAAGTTTTCAAAGTGACGGTATGGGACCGAGATGATTAGAGGATTAGTCGACACTTGAAACGTGTACTCACTCTTCAGGCGATTGAATTGAATTGCAGTTAAATGGCTTTTTTTTTTCCTATTTCATTGGTTAAAGTGAATACGTGATGTGAAGGGGTGTAGGGATTGGGGGAATTGTTAAATTGTTGTTGTGGGTTGTTTGGTAATATTTCTGCCGTGTATCACTTTAGTCGGAAAGATCTAGCTTTGTTGAATAATGGTTATTACCTCTAAACCCTGTCTATTTCATTTTCCTTTCACTCTCTGCACGAGCATATCCCCATTGCAATAATGGTAAGGTACAGTGTCTAGTATATTTTGTTATAAATGACTAAGAAATAGTCAAAAGAGGGTTCTGGTTATTAGAGTAAGTTTGTTTAGGGGTATTTTAGTAAATTAGGAAAATATGGTGTTAGAATAAGTTATTCTGGTAAAAATGTAAGGGTGTGTTTGATTCGCTTAAACTTTTCCTGGAAAACTCGTTTTCCAACCGTTTTTTCCATACGAGGGTGTTTGATTCGTTTTTTTTTTTCGGGAAAATGTTTTCCAGGATCTGGCGTTTAAAGACAAAAGTATAGTTTTCTGGAAAAGCTGATCAGAAAAGATAGAATCTGCTTTTCCAGAATCCATTTTCCAGAATTGCTTTTCCTGAAAGAATCAAACACACCCTAAGTTTCCTAAATTTAAGATACTGAATTGTTGTTCAAGGGATTTGACCTATCGATAACGTATTTTTTACTGATTTTTCCTGAGTTCGAGGCACCACATTCCACCTTTATAATTCCTAATTTGTATTAAAAAAAAAAAAAACTAAATTGTTAATGCTTTATCCATGCTCTGGGAAACTTGTCGATTTTTTACTACAACATTTTGGCCCCATTCAACGTCATACCGACAGTCTACAATCATCATCAATGCAGAGAGTATGGAAAATACATTCTAATGTTTTGTTATCGTGTTGGAGTTTTATTCAAAAAGTTATTTTTATGTTACATTATAAATGAAAATAAATCGACAAAGAAAATGAAGAGATAAATATAACTATGTAATTGAAATAAAAACAATACGTTAAAATTTCCTCTGCTCATCTCTCAAAAAAACCATTTCAGTTCTTCATCTCTGAAAAGGAAAATCATGGAGTAATTAGGAATCGTGGAATATAAATAAGGGTAGTCTTATCATAAAACCTTGTATTTTTTGTAGTAAGGTGGCTTTTCCATATATATACAATTTAAAGTTTACGATACAAAGAGTACGGAAAATACATTCTAATTTGTTGTTATCGTGTTTGCGTTTTAATAAAAAAAGTTACTTTATTTTATGTTGCATTACAAGTGAAAATAAAATGATAGAAAAAATGAAAAGACAAATATGACTATGTAACTGAAATAAATACAATTCGCTACTCGTTCGTCAAGCTATTTCGATTCTCCATCTCTCCTAATTACTGTTTAAAAATATTTTTTAAAATAAAATGACAGAAGATAAATTAAAAAAGAAAATCAAGTATTAATTAGGAATTGTGAAATATAAATAAGGGTAGTTTAATTTAATCATAAAATGTTATATATATATTTTTTAGTAAGGTGGTCATTCTATATGTGGTAAAGATTATATTTCTATCGCCATTAGCATATCCAAAACTGAACGTGTCATAAGTCGTAAATAACTTCTCACTTACTCTCTCTCCTCTAACCCTTAGCTCGTACTTTCCGCTCACGCACTCTCTTGCCAACTAAAATCCGATAACGTCTTAATTTTATCCACGTGTGACTCCTCCCTTATTTTCTCTAACTATATATATCCATATCCACCACACAATCCCTTGCCACGTGTCACCTTTCCACACTATATATACATGCAAATTAAGTCCCTGGAAAATCTAGAGAGAGAAAGACATTCGATTGCCACAATCTTGTTGTAACAATGAGTCCTACACAACTCCAAGACCAATATGTAACCAAAGAATTACCCAACAATGGCATGATCCCATCAACTTTGAAGATCAATAAAGACTCACATTTCATAAAGAAATCGCCTTCTTCTTCGTCGTCGTCGTCATCGTCATTTTCATCCTCGTCGGCATCTATCATCAATAGTGTGGCATCCAAGCCGCCTCAGCAGCGATATCCTGTCATCATCTACACGCATTCTCCAAAGGTGATCCACACACACCCTCGAGATTTCATGGCGTTGGTGCAAAAGCTCACTGGATACTCACCCTCGGATGATGAACCTACTAACCCTAGACCTAAGTGCAGCGACGATAATAGTGACGAAAATGGTAAGAGGAGTGTTACCAGCGATGACAATGAGTCTTCATCAGTTGTCACTGATGAAAACATCAATGGTAGCCCTACTACTTTTGGAGATTCTCAGGTTAATTCGCAGTTTGTCCCTCCGAATCCGGGATTTACCAATTTACAGTATTTTCATCCAAACTCGACCGATATAATGACTTCGTCACCACCATTTTATAACAACTCAGATTCATTGATGTTCATGCAGAAAATTAGAAGCTCTTTCTCAACTTCCACTCTTGATGCTATGAAAGATTTGCCAGAATTTTGAAGAGTTTCTCGGAATTTTGAGTAGTTTTTTCCCCTCCTTTATTCTTTTTTTGGATTTCCCCACTTTTTATGCAGATCATAAATGCGAAAGGTTAAATTTGGATTTTGCTTTCATGAAACAAGTTCGGTGATCAGTTATTATAAGAGTTTTGGAGACAATTGGACATTGATTGACATTCAGTGATTTTTTTTTTTTCGTTATTTTATTTTATTTTTTTTAGTCAACAAAAAATGAATTGGTCTAAAATGTTGGTCGAACAAGTACTGTGTTGACATTGGTTGGTTTATTTATCTTTTCTCTGATAATAATTGAAGTACAATTGCAGTCCAACCAGAAAAATGCTGACCTAGTTCCAAATTCAAAAAACTATCTTCTATTGGTTTCTTTAAGTTTCAACTTACAAGTTTTGACCTCTAATTCTAAATTACATTGCTGGTTGATATGAGAAAAAATCAAGAACAAGCTAGCATAACATTAAAATCGGAGTTTACCAATCACTGTTGTGTAAATCTTATGTAAAAGTTTAGTGAAATTTATTAAAAACACTAGTTTAAATTATATGATAAAATTTAATATGTGGTTTGTTAATAGTTCAACCAGCCCATTCAACCATCGAGTCTTCAGTTGAACCAACAACCAGTGACATACCCAATACGTTATGAGAGCTTAGCATGCTAGATATTTAGCTAGAATCCTTTATAGGTTTCATCCAGAGAATTTCATGGACTATCCTAAAGTGTTATCTGGAACATTCCATTACAGTTTACAAAAATATTGAATCGATCATTACCGTCCGTTGAAAGGAAGGAGGCAACTCTATAAATAGAGAGTAACAATTCATTTGTATACATTTAAGATCTAAGTGCAATATACAGGTCTTAGTTATATTGCTGGCTAGTAAATCAAAGCTTAGTCATGCTTGCATGACTTGATGCATGACTTTAATTAATCTATTGGTGAAAAAGCTCAATGGATACTCATCCTCGGAGGAGGAACCTACGAACCGTAGGCCTAAATGCAACGATGAAAATAGCGACGAAAATGGCAAGAGAAGTGTGATGAGGGCTGCATATTTGGAGAGATTCTAGAACCAAGCATGTTGGATATTTTGTTAAAATATTCTCTACTTTCCTTAAAGGTGAATTCCAATGGACTATATATTAAGAATTTGTCTAGAATTCTCCATTACAAAAGTATTGTATATTTTGTTCTTACTTTTGTATAGATGTTGAGTCTATACAGTGGGGTTGAATTGATCACTACTATCTGTTTAAAGGAGGTATTACTATATATAACGGTCTAGCAATTCATTTATATACAACTAAGAAAAGCTTCTAAGTATCATATACAAGGCTCAATATATAAGTTCTGCCTAGTAAATCATATGGCAAATTAAGATTTAGTAAAATTAGTTAATTACAAGCGTCTATGTTACATTTGAAGAAACTTTAAGTGATGGGTGCAAAAGCTCACTGGATACTCACCTCTAAAGACAAACCTATAAACTCTAGACCTCAATGCAACTGCCAAAATGACGACAAAATTGGCTAGAAAATTGTGTCCAATAATTATTATAGTCTCCCTCAATTGTCACTGATGAGAACATCAATGTGGGCTACAACACCACTACTTTCGAAAATTCCCTCATTAATTCACGATTTGTTCATTTGAGTCCGAGATTTAACAATTTACAGTATTTTCATTCAAATTCAACTGATATAATGACATTGATTCCACCATTTTATAACAACACAGATTTATTGATATTCGTGCGGAAAATTAGAAGCTTTTTTTCAACTCAACACTTTGATACGAAGGATTTGTCAGAATTTTGGACATTTTATCAAAATGTTTTGAGTACTCTTTTGGCCTTTTGTGATGGGTTAAAGTAACAATTTGAGATTTCTAAACTTACACATTATTTCAAGTATTGTTAGACAGTAACACATTATTAAACTAGAAAAAGCTAATCATATATCTCACACAGACCATACACCAATGTTATCACAACGTCCACCAATGTTCACGCACTTTATCACAATTAAACTTCCAATAAATTTGACACATCAAAATCGGAAAACTAACTTTTTAAATTTAATAGCATCGAATATTTTATAGAAATAATGATACATTTTATCCTGCTTATGTTGGTAATATAAAATTTTAACTTTGATTGAAGGGCAAAAATTAATTCACTACATGGTTGAAGCATTTGCACGGGTTGATAGGCAAGCCATCAAGATCTTGTGGACTGCAGAAATATTTAGGGTGAGGCTAAACACACCATAAGTTTACTTAGCCCACCCCATTTAAAATTTCATAAAAAAATACCATTATTCAAAGGACCAAAATGCCCCTCTTTCCGTTTATTAAAAAGAAAAAAGACCCACCCCCACCCCATCGCACCCCACACCCCCACCCCACCTTCCTATACTAATTCTTTACTACACTTCAAACACACCCCAACACTTCCAACTCTTAATTCTCTTCAAATTGTAGTCATTTATTCACAATGGAGTATGAAAATATGGCCTTCTTGAGTAATATAAGTGTTTTCTACCATTTATTTTCCTAAAAAAATTCCATTTCCGCCGATATATTTGGTATTTTTCTAGAGCTCGGCCCTGATTGGCTAAACATGCAGGTGTATGTTCGGCCAACATTTGTTGAACAGCTTAAAGGCTATTCAACCAGCGTTGGTTGAACAGCCTTTAAGCTGTTCAACCGATGTTGGTTGAATAATTTCAAAGCTGTTCAACGAGTCGCGGTTGAACGGCTTCAAACATGTTAATGCAGGGCGCGGACGGTGTTGAATAGCATAACCAGTGCTTATTTGATTTTTCATTGTAACCCTACTGCGGGCTCGCACAGCCATATATTAGAATGTACTTCGACATAATAAGCAGTTAAGCAGTCTACCATTCAGAAACCTAGGAATTACATAATTGAGATAGTACACAAAAACGAAAGTGAACATAGCAATCAGTTTAACATACACCATGCCGTACATTACATAATTAAGTTACTACACCAAAGTACAATATAGACTTCATGAAAAGCAAGGCAACATAACTCATTCTTGACGATGTCTCTAGATAGACCAGCATATGGCTCACCCCTGGCTGATTGCCCCCGATACGAGCAAGACGTATACTAATCACATTGGTGCTCATCTAACGCCATCCCCTGCAGCGCTAGATATGTTGTACATCCTATCAACTAGTGCATTGTCCGCCTGCTCATTTTAAACCCGACCAGCATCACTCTTAGCCGCCTGCCGTCTCGCCGATGCTATTGGTCGTTGATGTGAATATCGTCAAATTGTAATATTGAAAAACAAATCGTATCAGGGCAAAAGTTCAACCGAGGGTCCGGCTCATTGAACAGCTTTGAAGTTATTCAACTAGCATTGGTTGAACAGCTTAAAGGCTATTCAATTCAACCAACGTTGGTTGAACAACCTTTAAGCCGTTCAACCAATGTTGGCCGAGCATGCAGCTATATGTTCGACCAACTAAGGCGGAACGAAGCTCGTGAAAAATTCCAAAATATATCGGTGGAAACGGAATTTTTTAGGAAAATAAATGATAGAAAACACTTACATTACTCAAGAAGACCATATTTTTATACCAAGCTTGTTCCGGAACGCCCGGGCCTTTTACGGCCCAGTCGAGCCTCCAATTTGAAATCCAAAAATTTGTCCAGATTCAGCATGACGAGGCGGAGCTCTCAGCAATTTGGAAAAAAAATTTTTGACACCGTGACAATCGGTGGCGGCTGGTCAAAGTTTTTGACCATTTTTGGGCCAAATTTTGGCCAAAAACTTTGACCGGCCGCCACGGGTCTTCACGGAGTCGAAAAAATTTTTTCGAAGTTGCTAGGAGCTCTGCCTCGTCGTACTGAATCTGGATAAATTTTCGAATTTCAAATCGGAGGCTCGACAGGGATGTAAAAGGCCAGGCCAGGGCGTTCCGTAAGTTACGGAACGCCAGGCATTTTCATACTCCATTGTCAATAAATGGCTATAATTTGAAGAGAAATTAAGAGTTGAAAGTGTTGGGGTATTTGAAGTGTAATAAAGAATTAGTATAGGAAGGTGGGGTGTGGTGGGGGTGGGTTTTTTTTTTTTTATAAATGGAAGGAGGAGCATTTTGGTCCTTTGAATAATGGTATTTTTAATGAAATTTTAAATGGGGTGTGCTAAGTAAACTTATGGGTGTGCTTAGCCTCACCCAAATATTTACTGTCAAAGCACATACTTCCCTCAACACTAGCGACCTGTTTTGAAAGTAAATTAAAAAAAAATTTAAAAGAACATAAATAAAACTAAAGGAAAAGGAAAAGGAAGTAGTAAACGCCATTACCAACAATCATATATACATAGTTCAAACTAATATTTGCTTTCAACTGAATAAGTAGCTCTTATATTGTTTCCAAAACCTACATTTCAAGAAATAAACACACACAATACAATATCTATATATCCAAGTAACGCTCAAAGTAAATGGCACAAGTTTCGTACCATATTTACAAATTTACAATCCCAACATTGTCAATCGAACAAAAGTATACTAAAAGAAAACATTTATGTCACTTTTTCTTTTTGTCTTCTCTGACTCTTTCAAGAACAACAGGAGCAGCTGGTATACTGAACCACCATTCTCTCAATCTTCTCATCCACCTTTCGGTGCAAGCTCTCCTTAGAGGTGAGTATTTTGTAAATGTTTCAAGAAAAACAAGTAGAACGATGTATTTTACAGGTAACACCGCTAGCAGTACAGCAGTGGCCAAGAGTGCAGCTGCAAATCTCTCGGTCGCCTGAATATTAGCAATATGCACAAGTCAGTGTCCAATAAATGATTTCATGGATCTAGTTCAGTTTTACCTATTTATTTTGTTTAATGACCTAATTTTGCATTACAGACAGGAAATACAGCCTGTTCGTTTTTCAGAGGAGCATGAGTTCTTTTAGAAGCACATATGATCTCTTCTTACAAGTACTCTAACAAAAGAACTGCATTCTGGTGTCAATTTTATCCCAAACCTAAGCTCATTAAGAGCTAATACTCAACATAAATGAGGGAATTTAAGATTGTAAACCGACAAGGAGAGAGAAAACTGGATTGAAGAATAAATTTTCTCTCATCAAATGCCTCTCCTGTTACGTATTGTCAGTATAAAGAATCAAATCCCGAGAATTACATTGTAACTTCATTTCTTGCTAACATATAAGGGCCCTGGAAAAAGGTCTCTGCATATACAGATTGAATATTTTGACACCCCCCACCCCCCCAAGTTTGACATCAGACTTGTCAATGAATGGCTTCAAAATTCGCCCATGGAGTCCCTGTTACAGACATAGGTCATGTAAATGATTTTATTTTCCATTTTCTCTAAAATGATATCCATTTTCCATATGAGGTGAAGTAAAATATTAATCACGTTTTATTCTTATCGCAGTAAAGTCTGACCACGAGCTTTACCATTACTTGCAGTTCCCCCAAAGGTCTCTTTAGCCATAACACTTCTCATATTCCCTTTGTCATTGTTCCGAGTTCAACTTCAACAATGCTGCAAGCCACACTTTTTTTTTTTTTAAATTACTTCTCCAAGCCCCTGGATTTCCCGAAATGAAGATACAATCTGTAAATTTTCTGTCCTCAGACTCAGGTTCCCCCCATGCTGCTGTTAGATTGTAATATATGAGTTAATATGAGTTAGGGTTTAGTGTGGGCCTAGCCCAATACGATAATTGTAAATATTATTATATATACGTGCCTCTGTGGAATGAATAAGATAACCTTTTCACAATTCTCAACTAATCTCACATGGTATCAGAGCTTTAGTGAGAATTTTAGGTCTTTTGGTTGTGTTTTCATTCCAACCAATTAAATTTTTATCAAACCCTAGTCTCGGTACTGTTCATCCGAGCCCTAGTCGTCTAATTTCCACGTGACCTGACCTCTGATCAGCAAATTGGACCCACCGGTAGACTCGTCGGCCGATCGCCTACCTCCCGCCGGAAGCCCATTGCCGAAACTGTAGCCACGCGCCCCCACGCATGGGAACCCTAATCTGCGAGCAGCTTGCTTCGACGGCGAGTGACAGCGCGTGAGAACTCCGGCGACACTCCGGCGACCCCCGATCGGCTCGGAATTCACTGCTGGACCTTCGGTTTGTGTTTGTTTGATCAGATCTCTGTCGGTTTTTGGCGCAACTCCCAATTCGTGCCTGTTTTACTATTCACAGCTTGCTTTTGGGCTATTTTATCAGATTTTGGTATACATTGGGGCGTTCTCCTTCATTGATTGTGGTATATTCTTATGGCTACCCAATCTGATTCGTCCAAAGATATGTCTATGCTTACCTTTTAGTCTACTCCCACCATATACGGAAAAGTACTTGGGGTCAGCCAATTATATGACTTGGTCTTGACGGTTGAACTCTGGTTTATTGGTCAAGGTGTTGATGATCACTTGGTGAAGCAACTTAAGGATATTGGTACTAAGAACAACCAAAGTGGAAGCGAGGTTGATGCTTTCCTTTGTAATCTTACTGTGGCAATCAATTGACCCGTACCCTCGTTGGCGATGTCGGGCGTACGCTCTTGTTATGTGGCGTGGCGGAAAGCGAAGAAACTCTATTCCAGCGATATTAATCGTCTATATCAAGATGGTTTCTAATATGAAGAAACTCATGCGGCGGGACCAAGATATCTGCCAGAGACTTATCTAGGGAAATTGAGACTCTCGGCAGAATTTAATGACATGATGCCCTTCTGCGAGGATGTTGCAAAACAAGAAGAAGCGTGAGGGGACTTTCTTTATGTTTCTTGCCTTAGTGGTCTCATACCTGAACTAGAATCGGTTCGTAATCAAATTCTTGTGAGCACGAGAATTCCCACTATGGATGCGGTGTGCGAGCAGTTACTCGTATCTCTGCCGGCATCCATCCCCTCTAGTACTCGATTGCTACTCCGGTTGATTCGGCCATTTTAGCTTCTCACGAGTTCTAGTCGAATGATGATAAGGAGGTGCGTAAGTCGAAAATCGCTCGATGTTCACATTGTAATAAGCAGCCATACAATTGATCGGTGCTACCAACTCTATAGTCGTCCCCTAAGTTTGCTAATGTTCATAATATGGGTCCTCATCGAGACTTTACGATAGTGAGTCTACGCTTTGAATATGTTGAGCTTTTGAAACTCAGGGAGAGTAGCTTGATCCTCTTTTTCCACATCGATAATCCGAGAACTACGTTGCACTGCATCTCACAGTCATCGCCTCTTGGCCCTTGGGTGCTTGATTAGGTGCTTCCTATCACATGTCACGGTAACAAATATTTGTTTCCACTATTACTTACTCAGCGTTCTATCTCCAGTTACCTTAGCCATGGTTCCCAAACTAAGGCTAAAGGTATTGTTAGATCAAACTCTCACAGTCTTTATTTTTAGATTACATTCTCTTTGTACCCAGATTGTCCATTTAATTTGATCTCTGTTAGCAAATTATCCACGAATCTACTTTATTCTATTACTTTCATGGCTCATTAGGTTCTTGTGCAGGATCGGAACCTTTGGGAGGGCGATTGGAGTAGGGCATGAGCATACGGGTTATACTACCTTAACCTACCATCACCTATCACATGTCTTCTTTGCCGATCCGTCTACCATTCTTCATCATCATAGTTTGGGACATCCTAGCCTATCGAACTACAACAAATGGTGCGGTCTTCCCACGACTATCTAGTTTAGAGTGTGAGTCATGTCAATTAAGAAAACATGTTGGTAGTTCTTTTCCGAGTCGTGTCAATAAACAAGCGAGAATTACCTTTTGCTTTAGTTCATTCGGATGTTTGGGGTCCTAGTCGTGTCCAGATCCACTTTGGGTTTTAGTTATTTAGTTACATTTGTTGTGACTTTCGTTGTACATGGTTATTTTTAATGAAAGCTTCGTTACGAGTTGTTTTCCATCTTTCAAACATTTTGTTACGAAATTAAAACTCAATTTGCTTTTTACTATTCGTGTTCCAGTGATAATGCTGCGTGGTATTTCTCAACGCAATTCCAATCATTTATGGCTTCCCATGGTATACTTCATCAATCGTCTTGTCCCCACACTCCGCAACAAAATGGAGTGGTTGAGCGGAAAAATAGACACCTAATTGAAACTACGCGTACCCTTCTTATACACTCTCACGTTCCACTCCGGTTTTGAGGGGATGCTGCCCTTACGGCATGCTATCTCATTAATCGCATGTCCTCTTCCGTCTTGCAGAGTCAGGTTCCTCACTCTCTGATGTTTCCAGGTCAACCATTATATTATATCCCTCCTCGTGTGTTTGGGTGCACGTGTTTTGTCCATAATCTTAGCCCTGGGAAAGAAAAATTACAGGCTAAAGCCCTCAAGTGTGTCTTTTTGGGCTCCTCTGGCTTACAGAAGGGTTATCGTTGTTTCTCTCCTAACCTTTTCACAATTCTCAACTAATCTCACAGCTGCAATAGGTCAATCAAGTCCAGGCATTGTAAGTTGTAACACTTGTATCAGTGGGTACCTCATTCCAGGTTGACTCATAATCAAGCCAAACTATCTTGGTGCCTCTGTTGCAAGGTTCTCCCTTAACTGCGATTTTGGTCTTCTCGAGCAAACAAGAATCAACTATGATTCCTTTTCTCCACCTCTCCCAAGGTTCAAGTAACCTACCTCGTGTGTCAGAGACACACAAGGAGAAAAAGGAAAGCATCTTCCTAGTCGATTTAGGGTTTAAGGTATGTGCGGAGTTGAAGCATTATAAAGGTCAAAATTTTACACACTAAGCTTTGGTTTGTTTCTCTCCCTGAATTAAAATATCATCAAGACTAACAAGTACCCGTTTTGGTGATGGGTTGCAACACAAATGTAGCCCTTTTCTATATGATAACATCTGATAAAAACATATTTTTTAGTTTTAGGATCCAAGTTGCTCCAGTGTGCGAGTGGGCACAAACAAATGGAGTACATACAAACACTTTGAGAGGTATATTAGGAGGTCGATGGGAATTGATTCTGAAATTTGCGAAGGTGGCTTCAAAAGATAGAACACGACTAGACACTCTACTGATGACCTATATAGATATGAAGATTGCTCCTCCCTTTATGTTTCTGGCATTTTGTAGTGAACGTTAGAGCATGGCGTACCTCTACTAAATGTAAAACTTTGACTCATCGACCCCATTTTGTTCCGAAGTGTTAAAGCATCAACTTTGGTTATCAATTCGGTGGTGATCAACTCGGTTCGATTTTAGATAATTTCCTAAGAAGAGTTGAAATATATTGTGCCATTGTCGTTACATAAAATTTGTATTGGGCTTTAGAGTTGTGTTTGTATGATAGAGTAAAAAATCTTGAACACACAGCAGTCCTTTTGTTATTCCTTTTAGTCAGTAAGCCCAACACACACTGGCATGGTCATTGAAAAATGTGATAAATCAGATGGAGCGATCATGCGTCAGAACACAAGTGGGCCCCATAAATCACAGTGAAATGTGAATTGTGGCGAATGGCTTAGTGGGCTGATATTTAGATTTTAATGCACATTCATGTTTGGGTAATTAACAGATCTCACGCTGAAATCATCCTACATTACTAATCCTAAAAAATTCTAATATTATTATATATTCATTCTCCATCACAGCCTGAAGTTTTCTTTGATCACTCAAGTTGACACCATCAAAGTTGTGAAGTCTCTCACGCTTCTTAAGACTGTCAATCATTTTCACTGATGACAAGCCCAACATCTCAAGCCCATTAGGGTCCTCCTCAACATATCGTGTCAGGTATCCTCTATTCTCACTTAGCCACACACCTCCCACATCAACTTCAAGGATTTCTGGCCAAGATTTCCCCCTCTCACATCGTCTAGGCTGCGATTAAGCCCACCAAGGACTCAAGTACTTGTTTCTTCTCCAACATTTTCAGATTTTCTTGTACTTGACTATATCACATAAGCCCACTCCCATCCTACCATATAATAAAAATCAAGTCCCTCCAACAAAGATTTAATCTCGATTTAATACTCTGCCACAGCCTGATCTCCTCTCTTCATCTACCACGAGCAGGTTTTGAGTTCAAATCCTAGACGTATTCCATTGTTGGGAGGGAAACTTAATTTTTCCTGATGGTGGACTTCATGGAATTGATGAGCAATTCCATGACTATGGAGTTTCATGGGCTCTTCATTTCTTTCTAACTTTCCTTTTCCGTCAATGACGAGTTTGAGCGACTAAGACTACACAAGAAAACTTATCCCATTCGATATATTTACAGTAAGTTTGAAGGAGAGGTTTCCTAGCCTATCGGAGCTCATGATGTTCATGACTTCCTGCTCCTCGATTTCAGAGTCTATTACCATCAGTTGCTAAGGTATATCAATCTTGCTTATCCTCCTTGAAAGAAAGCCACTTATAGCTGAAGGAGCAGAAACCCAACCCGACGGCCAGCTTGAGTTAAGAGGTAGTGAGACTCAGTCCCAAATGCAGCTTAACAGGTTCAATCGCTGCCAGTCCCAAGCCAGTGTAGGGATCCAGCCAAAGGAGAGTGGGAAAGCCAGTGTAGGGTACCATTATTGCCTCCAACCCTGCCAAGCTCTAGTACCATGTAGAAAAAAGGTGATTGAAGAGTAACTTTTCTTCTTTTATTGGATGCAGGTAGTTCCATCTCCTTTTATATTTCAAACAAGGGGAATCAAGTCACAAGAATTATGGTATAACTTTATTTTATTCCTGACATAGCATAGAACCCTTAGCTTAAAAAAGGAGATTGGATATTTTAACAAAGATCAAGAAGTATTGCCACTCGTCGTTGATGAAATAATTTACCAAGACCATGTAGAGATTCTTTGAAACATAAGGACAAGGGCAAGCCCAAACAGAACATTACCTGTGGGAAAATTGATAAGATTAAGGCACGACACTTGAGAAGAGCAACATTTCCATCCTGGATTAGCTCTTCAGCTTGAGAAATTGCATTTTGAACAGCCAAAAGCTGTTCCATGGTACTCATTGCAGGCGGTGCTACTACTTTGAGTTCATCAACTGGCCCTCCTTGGCCCCAACAACGGGTAACCAACATGAAGACTGCAAAAAATATGAGCACTGCTGCAAAGGCATAGCCAAGCCAACCTCTGAAAAACAAGCATCCCTTAGTATGCAAAGTGGGCAAGAGAAAGAATAACACAAAGGAAAAGGAAGATGGGCAAAAAGGAAGGAGAAGATAAATGGCGAAATGTAAATTAGAATCCCAGCCAATTCCGTAGTTGTAACTACTCTAAGTTGAGGGAACTTCCATTCCGTCTAACTACATCAAAATCTTTAAATCAATTGAAGAAGATCAAATCTCATCTTATTTTACGCAGTACATTTACAATGATGGCCAATCTTCAATTAGGTCGATGTCTCCTTAAAATCCCCTGGTTTCTTTCCAACTCTTGAAAATGATAACCACTTGCATGAAGTGCTCATGGAAATGCAGCAGTCTAGGCAATAGAGATATTTCTACAGCATTTCTACCTTTTGAGTGCAAGTTTCTCCTAAGAACAGTCATGCCTCCTTAGTTGGGAGACACAATTTTAAATTGTTGCCGAAGTTGAATATGAACCAAACCAGATATAAACATAAGATATTGTCTTTTATTTTAGATGAGCAAGACATTATAACTCCCGTGCTAAGTCTAATTGTTGTTCTTCCACCTACAGGATACACATGCATGTGCATTCACATGTATACATGATACATGTTCAGAGATATACATACTGTCAACTCTCTCTATTTCTTTCTCTCTTTCTTTCTTTCTTTCTTTCTTCTTCAAACCCCCTCCCCTCTCCTTACTTCCATTTACTTACTACACACCCCTTTCAGACAAATATCCCTGGTAAGATGTAAAATGCATTCCTGCCAATACAATTATCCAAGATTCCTTAGCAGTTTCAATGACTAGTTGAAAATAAGAGATTCCTTGACAAATATCTAGTTAACACAGTTAATAAAATGTCCCCAATAAGATTCTTCGATGATGAATCTCAAGTTATTTCACATTTCTTCTTCCGCATCTTCGAGGATAAGATAAGATAATTGTTCCAGAGGAAGATCAGAAAACCTAATTATCATTATCTTCCCCAGATGATTTTCTAAAGTTATCAACATATTTTGCGCTAAAGCTTAGTTTATTCACTATCTTAATAGATAGCTTCAAGAATTTCATCAAACATGCTTGAGTAGGTTCCTTCAATCTGTTTATTAATCTTTAAGATCCTGACGTATGATTATGATTTATATGAATTCAATAACTGTTGAATGACTTGAATCAAGGTTCTCGAGGACTTGTCTATTCTCCAACAGTATACTCATCTAAAGATGCCAATGCATATAATATATTTCTCCCCCTCCATAACAGTTTTATCATATAAATAGAATAAGGGGATTTTTCAACAAGGAAACAGAGTTTTCTTCTCATGACCATCTCGTGAAAAATTAATGCAACTGCACAACCCTACTAATGACAATAGCCCCCACAACCTCAGTTTTTTTCAGGCCTTCGTTACATAGAAACTATAAAAATCTCAGTACTTCAAATTGCCATACTGATCAGTAGAAAGCAACTTAAGAAATTGGAACTTCAATAAAATTTTCTCACCTCCAGATAATATATGTGCAAACCAAACAGAAGAACAAGGATTTCCAATAGTCTTCCCAGTAAAGCAAAGAAAGAAGCCAATTGCCAACTTCAATTAGAGGAGAAAGCAATTCCTGCAATTACATGTCACTATTGAAAACTACTGCAGGTGAAAGACAGATAAATTCAGGGTAAATTACATAAAAAAATGTCCATCCTTTGGTTTCATTTACACTTTAGTCCTCAATATTTTTTTTGTTTTTTGGTTTTGGGATGGGGGAACACAACAGGGGCCAGACTTTTGAAAACGCGCAACCCATCCAAATAAATAGTTCCGTCAAATTTTCTACTGATGTTTTTCGAAATGACAAAATTACCTTTTGAATTGAAGTGCTTGTTTGACAAAGCTATATTTTGGAGAAATTTTGATTTTTGTGAAAGAACGGGTGGTTAAAAAGTAAGAGAGCTCATGGACAAGCATGAAAATAATATGTTTTTAGTGAATTTGGTTGAAAATAAGTGTTAGAAACATTATATTCAAGGTTGTTTTGCCAAACAAAAACATAAATTTAAAGGTCAATTTTGTCATTTCAAGAAATATTACTGAAAATTTGGCAAAGACCATCCATTAGGATGGATGGGCCTATTTCTTGAAGAGTGGGGACCCCATTACCTAGAAAGAGGAAAATAAAAAAAGATCCGGCATGAAAGTGCAAATGAATATAAAGGTCTGGGACATCTTGCGTAATTTACCCATAAAATTACAGCAGCTGCACACCGAGAAATGGCAGCACAAACAAACATCATGGTAACCAAAGAACAGAATGTGGAATATCAATGATTGTGCTAAAGTAGCCAGTCATTTGTCAAAATGCAGGCAGAGGAGGCAAGAATGACATCACACATCTGTACCAATATGCTATACCAATAATTTGGAACAGCAGAGAACCTGACATCTCTCATTCTTTCAAATTCATTGTGGAACATAGCACAAGATAAATTCATATACAAGTGTGTTGTTGATACCTTCATTACTGCCAAGTTAGTATCAATTCCATCAACTTTAACTCCATCCACGGTAGATTGAGCATGCACTACCTTTTCATAGCTGCTTCTAGCTTCTTTCACTGCTTTCTCCAAAGGAGTCATCTCTCCAACAGCAATTTCACCGACAACCAATCCTGCCTCGTTAGCTGAACTAGAACTTGTTCCTGATGCAAATCCCAAATTAGAAGCGATTCCTAAAGCTGAAATTGAGTACATTCCGCTTCCAGATCTCGGAGAGTTTGTGCGGTTTAATTCTCGAATTGTCGACATGTTTGCAAGTTTTTCTAGCATTAGATCCCCACCTGGGAGCTGGTCACAAACATTGAACATAAGAAGAGCCTCACAAGAGCCAGGGACTGCAGAACCTGTTTCTTTTAGCACTTGCAGTCGCAGAATCCCAAATATTGCTTTCAGAAGCACGTCCTCCTTCTCCAGAGAATTGATCTCGAACTTACGGATAAATCTGTGAACATATAGAACCTCACGAATAATAGCCAACCAATAATCACGACGGGAATGACCTTTAAGCTCTGGAAACTCCATTACAACTGGCTCTGATCTACAAGAGGGATACTAAAGAATCTGTAAGCATCACAAAAATAAAAACAGAGATACAGCATGGTGGACATAAAAATGATGAAGAACGTGTGTTGAAATATCGAGAAAGATAGTCCGTGCCTGCACTGAGGCTTACAATGAAATTGATTTATAGAAGACCGCCTTGTCAAATAGCCTAGTTCCCCATGGTCCTGTCAGTTCAGGTCTAACAACTTGCTTTAAGTCATCAGCTAGATCATATACTTTTGCTTTATCATAAGAGACAACACGGAGTGCTTCAAAGTATAGAGCATGATCTGTCAAAGTTAACCGACCTGCAATCACAGACATGTCCACAGATTTTTAATAAAACAGAAGAAATTTGATCCATTTAACGAAGTTTCCCATCTTAAGTACATGAATTTTATGATTTACCAGGCCATGTTGATATTCCGACATGTTCAAGAACAGGCTGGCTTGTGACTGTTCCATCAACTTCCACGATCTTCTCTCCTCTCTGTGATCGTAGGGAAGAAAGGAGGGATGATTCCGATTGACTCTTAAATTTTCTTATTGCCCTGCAAATAAGGAATCATATCAAATATAGGCACCAAATTCTCACTTGCACATCCGTCAAAACAGTATTGTAACAAGACTGATAATTAAATTCTTAATGGTTCAAAATAAAAACATATAGAAATAAGAATCATTATCCCCCTGATCTTCAACTGTTTGGCGCAGTTTTGTGTTGTTGTTTGTGTTTGCTTTTTGGGGGGGTTGTATTTGATATGGACATATGGTATTTGTTCAGTGTCACCATATGCCCACTACTACTGTGTAATTCATGTTAATCAAAAGAGCCATGAAATATCAGACAAAACTTTGCCTTTCTTCCCTTCAATTTTCATGCTGGAAAAACTCTACAAGAAAATAAATGTAGTGGAGCAGCACAAATCGTACTACACACACTAATTCAAAGCTCCCACTACTACACCCTCAGCACGAGTGTACGACGTGTACCAACATATCCCCAACTTCATCACATTTTCTTGTGAATCCTAATTCATAAGATACCACTATCATAGGATCACAATTCCTTGGTACTCCAAAGTCAACTGGAGCAGAAGAAAGTTATTACACTGCTCTTTAGTAGAGAAACGCTAGAAAAGGTGAATGTTGTCTTAACACAAAAGAGATATCCACTGAATGGTTCACCCTGCAACACTATTTTATAACGCAAACTATATCTTAGGTTAATGACTCCAGCAGGCATGTGAAGAGCCTCATTGGCCATTGACTTGGACACGGTTCCATCCTCAAGCTTGAGCTTTTCCATGACCAATAGAGTTCCAAAACAATCCTTTTCCTTTAACTTAATTTTTAATTTTTTGACTAATTTAATTATTCATGTAGTATACTTATTTCAGTTGGGAATACAACACCCGACCTCCAACAATTTGTAGTTGCTAGCTCATCTTCATGAAACCCCTTTATGAAGCAACTCCAAACTTAAACCGACAATTAGATATTGCCTAAAATAATTTAGCTATCATCTTGCTGTAATGTCAAACGCTTCACTGGGCACTGAGCCACTGAATCAAGCTCGTTTTCATCCTTGAGCCTGAGCTGTCCATGATCAGTAGAGTTCCAAAATAATCCCGTGATCCTTCAATTTAAATTTAAATTCATTCTTTTATTTTTTTTGAATCGTCTAGCTATTCATGTCGTGCAGTAATTCAATTGGAAATGCAATACCCGCCCCAACAGTTTTTATTTGCTAGCTCATCTGAATGAAATCCCTTGAGAAAGCAACTCCAAACTTAAATAACAGATTCCATGTTGCCAAAAGTAATTTAGCCATCATCTTGTTGTAATGTCCAGACCATTGAATACGTAGCAATCCAAATATCATTCCCTAATACAATCAAATTTAATTATATCCTCATACATATGATCATGTTTTATAACATGATTCTTGTGCGGCTTCCCATATCATCAATGCACAAGATACACTACAGAATCCAGTTTGCTGCAGAAGGCTCTTTAAACTTCCATAAAAAATTGGGATGCCAATCCTCTCAAAGCAACTCAAAAATTTTGCTCCAGTGTATGGTGGATTTTTAATGGTTAAAAGCCATGAAAATCAAGCTTCACACCTTGGCTTTTGTAAACCTCAGAAACAAGCACCTCACAGCATCTAAACATTCCTCTTGTGTTCTACATTAGTTATCACTTGCTCCCCTGTATCACCTTGAGCAACTTCTTGCAGATTCTCATAGAGAAATTGGGGATTTATTCAAGTCAATGGAAATCAAAATCACAAATTGCAGGTTCTTGAATATGGCTTTTCAGCTATTTATGGGTGACTGCTTTCATGACTTGCTACTTGTGGGTCGCTGCTTTCACGACTTCAAACACCTTTACATGCATCTAAGATTGAAGATATTTTGGAGAGTGCATACTAAATGCTCATGTGCACAGTGAGATAGGGAAGTTGAAGGAGACTAAGCAGTTTCATTTCCGCAAGTAAAGCTTGCTAGTTGAACTTATATCAACTTCAGGGCAACAGACACTTCTTTTATATATTCAAGTTCAAGGCAATACAACCCTGGAATAGGATAAACAATGGACTGCCTATGTGTTGTTCCATGTCCCCACCAAATGTCAAGCAAGAAAAGTAATTTATCTATGTGTTTGATGTTTTAACATAGCAGATATGAACCTATTTATGTAACATATACGTCATATGTGAAATCGATTTTGTGCAACTTGATGGCCACAATGTGACAGCTGCTGCAAAAATGAATGCCTATCTATAGTTGTTCCTCTTATAATACAAATTGATCATGAATGATCCTGCAGTACTGAAAATACCTTTCCAATCCAACAAGGTACTTATCGTAGATAGAGAAGTGAAGCCGGTTACTGGTCGAAGCTGCAAGCACCTCAAAGATATTATCACTGACAATCACATTGGCAATTATAGGTACTGCAGGAGCAATCCGAGAAAAAGCATCTATTCCAACTGTAACATCCTCGTCCATCTGCAATGGAAATAGAATGAGACCCGCTAAGACTATTTCGAGGACAAATTGAGTGTTTGTTTGGTACATATTTGGAAAATGATTTTTGAATATGCAGTTGAAAAATAAATAGAAGTTTTAAAAATATGAAAAGTTTGTCAAACCAATAAAATGATTGGTTGATAATGTTGGAGAAAATGTTTCCCTTTGTACCATACGAACTCTCAGTTTCCAGGTTAGAAAATAAATAAATAACAATCAAAGTCATCTAGAGCTTGTGGACAACTCTTGAACAGTGTTCCACACAGCATGATTCAAGTGTCAATACAATAGCATGTTTGCCAAATTGGAAAAACAATGACATACAAAAAATAAAAATAAAAAATAAACTACAGAAAAATTGATGGCAACGAAAATGTTGCTGAGTTCTTTGTTATGACATCCTGCTAATCGAACTGTCAATACATACATTAAGAAATGGCTGGCTCGCAGATGCAGGAAACTCCCAAGCAACCATCATATCAAATGTAAGGCGGCGAAATGTTTTATCTTCCAGATAACCAGGTACTTGAATATATAGAGCAAGGGCCCTGAAGCAACAGTACTCCAGAAAATTCCGAGCTAAGGTTGATGGATTCCTTAAAGAATTAGAAGCTTCTCCATCAAAGTTTTCTCGAAGTTGGCACATGGTTATGCCAAGGATTCTGCACACAATTATCAGCACACAAGCACGTTAGGTAAGGGATGCTCAGTGAACACACAATCACTACAAAACTCTAGAAAATAATAAGACTGCGTTGTTATGAGATGGAGATGGACCTATCCAACTTGGGCTTAAGTAATATTTGCAGCCCAAATTATCACTCCGCTACCCAATTGTTGGCCCAACCTTTCCTTGCTGTGTCTGGCATTTAGACCCCGAACAGAGAAGAGAGAAGGAGTTTTTTGGCCAAAAATCAGATCGAGAGATCTCGTCTCCTTCATCCCCCTTTCTGAAAAATTCTCCCCTAACCCCCTTTTCTGTTAAATCTCCTCTACCCCCAATTTCTTGTTAATTTCAGTTGTACTTCCACAATTACTATATGAAAAGTATATAAAAATTTACGTTCATATTACTCCATTGTTATTTCAGTTGCTTTTGTTCGATTATTACGGTTTCTGCTTCCTCATTCCACTGTTATAGAACCCTATACCATAACAATTCTGCCACAATTATCAGCACACAAGCAAGTTAGGTAAGGGATGCTCGGTGAACACACAATCACTACAAAACTCTAGCAAATAATAAGACTGCGTATGTATACAATTCTAACTTCACATTATTTGGAACAAAAATTTATTTTATCATGGAACTAGAATAACAAAATGGGATAGAGAAATGAACAAGAAAACTAACTTTGAGCATCTTCGGACGACTACATTAGCCACAGGAGAAAGGTCGTGCAGCCAGTTCTTCCCAGCAGATGGAGAATTTTTCATCTCCTCAATCTCATCATTGTATGGACTCTGCACTTTAGTCAACCACTTGAAAGACCCTTCTTTTACAAACCCCTCAAGCATATTCCGGGTTTTGCTGACCATAGTCATTTTCCCAATCCCCTTTCCGACGTCACCCATTCAACAGCCTGACAACCATAGTCAGCATAAGTAATAAAAGAACACCACGAACTGATGAAACCTCTACCAATTTGCATATACAACTACCTAATTAACTTCGTTTTGAAATTCACAAACCACGTTTCCTCTTATTACAATAATTGGAAGCATTCAGACATTTGCAGAGATATAATAATACATTTAATTCAACAGACTAACATTCTTATAGCGCCCCAACAATGCTATTGTAGATTCAGAAATCGGAAATAAGTAACGATTTTTTCATCCAGCTATATCCCATTAAATTTACCTCTAAAAATATAATAGAATAAACCCCAGGAACAGTCACCGCTATTCACGAACTCAGCCTCGAACGAATTTCTGAACCGAATCCCATCCAGCCAGTTTGAAGAAGCCAAAAGTCAGACACTGAAACAAAATGGATTCTTAGAGAGAGAGATACAGAAATAGATTTCAAAGAATTTCGGTGTCGTGTCAAAATGTCTTAGAAATTGATAGCACATCTGGAATAGAATCTACCTTGCAGTCGGTTCGCCGAATACTTAACGGCAAATTAATCAATTCCGCAAAATAAGTACTTATTTCTTTTTTGGATCACTTATGAATTATTCCTGAAGAAATTACTTATTTAATAAGGAAAGGATAAAAATGAATATGTTAAAGAAACGCATGCGTAATCGTAAGCGTGATCATGTTGGACAAATCCATTTTCACAGATCTATGTGATTCTAGATATGTTGAGCTCACTAGCATAACTGTATAACATAAAATCAAAAAGATTGAGCATTTTTTTTTCTTTTCCTCTTTTTAAATCATGAAAGGGGATTTATTATTATTATTATTATTATTATTATTATTATTATTATATTATTATATTATATTATATATTAATAAAATGAGGTCAGTTTCCCTCTCATTCTTTGGTTTTTCAAAATTAAATAATTACTATTTTATTTTATTCTTTTAAGTTCCACTCAAACATACTTCCTTGATTTTCACTCCTGCATTATCTATAATTTTACGTAATCTCACAGCTCTAATTAAAATACATAATTCATAATTTTAGCATATCAATCTCACATGTCTCACTTATGGCTGCAATTAAAGTGCATAATCGATAATTTTAACATATCAATTTTACACGGATTTTTTCTTCAACCAATTCTATTGTAATTAAAATTCTAACCCCTCCTCTAGATTTCGTTGGGTAATTCTTTTCATATGTATTAATCTTAACCCTAATTGATAAGCACCAATCTCCGATTAGGATACCCAATTCTCTATGCATATATAGTCTTCTCTATTTCTAAAACTTCGAATGTTTTGTTTTTATTCTTCTATGTTCTATTTTCACAATTTGATATTTTTTTTTAATTTGAAGCTTGGTCATTAGGCTTATTTTTGTTATTTAATTACTTTGATGCAGCATAATGAGCATTACATTTTTTACATCTCCCCGTGTAATGTACGGGTGAAAACACTAGTTATTATAAAGTGGAGCACAACTATTTTGCATTTTACCGAAAAGTCCTTTCTAATCTCTACTTACATGTTAATGGAGCATGTTGTCACGACCCGCGCGTTTTGAAAGATTCTAGAGACGAACTTGTTGAACAAACCGGTAAAATTCTCTAAAAGTCTTCTACACAAATTATGGAGCATTATAGATCCTTTATTTAGAATACTCTAGTAGGAAAGATATTGTAAACATCTGAAATATTTTGGTAGATAATTGTCGATAATTCTAGAAGACGAATGTGGACCGTTGGATCGAGATGATCACCACCGTTCATTTGAGAATGTGGAAGTATAAATAGGGGTAGGAGGTTCATTTGTAAGGATGCAAGAGTTGTAAAGTTTTCGTGTAATACAAAGTGTTTCTCAAACTCTTAAATGTTTTCCATTTGCCTTTCTTCATCTAAGTTCTCCTTACATAGCAACTTTGATTGAGGAGGCTGACTTAGTGCAAAGTATTGCACGGGGCGGACGTTTGAAGCACTAAGGCCGCGCGTAACTCGGGTTGGAAACTACAAGTGCGTGATAATGTGCCTTGTTTGGACTTTGGTGTGATAGTTTCCTCTATTTTTCCAAGAGCTGGTTTGATATACTTATAATAATATTCTCAGAGACTTGAATTTTCAAAATATAATTTCACATGTCAAACAAATATTTATGTAATACTTGCAAAAATAAATAATATTTAACACGTTGTGTATATTTAAAGTTTTTTTTTTCTAAATACAAATTGGGGATCATATGAGTGGGGTGGTGTGCCTCGAACTCAGGATATACCGGTAAAGGGGTACCTTATCACTATGTCAAACCTTTAAATAATAAAATAAAATTGAACATCTAAAGTTTTAAACCATCTGGAGTACTAAAATAGTAACTTTTTATATTTTTTCTTTTTATTCTTTTTCATACTTTAACTAATTCTTTGTCTTTATTGAAAAAAAAAAGAAGTAATTCTTCGTCTAATTTAACTTGTGCATTTTATCAACTCCGAGAGTAATATAATTATTACTACTACCGTGCTCAAGAAGGTTTTCGCGAACTTGAAAATTTTTTTCACATATAATATTTATCAATGCTGTGGGCACCAATGTTGGCACTTGATCGTTTGCGTATTTATCAAAAGATGAATCACAATAGTCACCCGAGGTTTCTAGCTTCACTAAAGTTCTTTGTCATTATGATTAACAACTAATTTCAAATTAGGGCTTGTGCTTTTGAAGAGTTCACGCCATTCCGTGTAAAATGTGTGGTTGATATTGTATTAAGAAATGTATGTGCGATTATACAAAATTGTGTGAAACCTTGAAAAGAACAAAGCCTTAATTTCTTGTACCTCCTTAATATTATTTGTGCTTACTGAATGAACTACAGGTAGAAAAGGACAGATATCGATGTTAAGAGTCATTATCAATAACAATCAACGTCTCCATTAGTTCAAGATAGAAGTTCCTGATTTAATTTAGGTCAGCCGAACTAAAGTTTAAAATGACCCACAAAACAATATTTATCGTCAATCTTCTTTTTCATTTCTTTTTTCCTTTTTTTTGACTGTGTCATCTTGTGGTGATTTAACTAAGCAGTAGTCTATGATTTTGAATTTGTGAGATTCACATTCACTACTTCACTACATGCATTCCCCGTTTGACCGCAAAGATTTGCTAAAATCAGGTAATGTGAATATTGGAACTCCCTAGTGGTCAGTTGCCCACATGTTGGCAACTTATGTTGCCAACATGTGTGATGTGGCGCCCTCATAGGGCGCTACGTCACCGGGCCAAATTTTTTTTTAAAATTTTTTTTTTTGGAATCTACGTCAAGTGAGATGAATAATACATAACTGTCCCATAATGGTAGGGGGATTCGTGTGGGGCCCACCTTTTTTTTTTGTTCCGTCCAAAAAAAGGGTGTTGGCATGTTCCGTTGGCAACGGAACATGACTATATTGGAACTATTGAGAAATTGGTACAAGAACCAGTAGCTACATTTGGTACAAGAATAGTAATCAGAATTGAGGTAAATGTAACCAACCGACTAAGTCATTCTTCACTTAATTTTGCTGTCTTTCTATTCAAATGTAAAAACAAATTTCACGTAGTTCGACAGGTAAAAAATCAGCCATAAATCCTCGACATTTCGCCTGTTGAAAGAAGGCCTAAACCCAATGAATTTCGAACCTGTATTCTCTGATATTGCGGGGGTAGCTCAATTCCCAATCGGGATTTACATGAAGACCTTGCAGTCGTCGAAATCATGAAGACCAACTAGCTAGCTGCATTATCAATTGCATTCTATTCAACATATGATCATAACAACTTGCATGTCATCTCAGCTTTTTAGCTCAGCTCAGAATTTCTATACTTTAGCCAGAAAGAAAATAAAAAGACAAATACAAAAAAGGAGGACGAGGCGTAAATGAGCACTTGTACCTTAGGATTACAAGACCAAGATACATCGCCCCACAAAGGAATAAGAAAGAAATGAATCCCCTGCAAAGTGATATTCTGTAATTACACAAAAACTTGCTTTTGCACGAAGAGTTAGTCAAACATGCTCTTAAGACGAAGCATATATACTCACCAAACAACACCCCATCCAACACCATTACAAGGGCATGGACAAACTTCAGCAAATTTCTCAGCATCGCTAATATGAACTCTTCGAGATATTAGATCACCATATATATCTGAATCAAAGAAACCCATTTTAGGCTTTCCTAAGTCCTTACAAGCTTCAAAAAAAAACTTAAATATCTCTTTCTTGGAAAAACCATACCATATACGGAGAATAAGCTATTCATCACACCTGAATATCACCAAAAAAAAAAAAAACATCAATCTTTGCAAGTGTGGGCGTTAATTAAGGATAGAGTGGTAGACAACATGGTACCTAAAATGATTTCTCACCAATGAACAGAATAATGTAGCGAAGGATTTTAATTCGTGTGGTTTCTTGAAGAACCCATGCAACAACAACGAACAAGATAAATCCTGATAATTCAAACTCATGAGTATCAGTATCGTCGGCTTGTTTCTATCGTCAAAATTAAGATTTTGCTCTGTCTTCAAAAATCATACCAACACAAATCCACCGAAGAGTCCACTGTGAAATAACCAGGTAGTGTCAAATTAGAGAAATTACTGCACGTTTGGCAAATTTGCACGAGTTGTCATAAAAGACAATGAAGTACAATACAATCTTATCCCACGGAGTCAGCCAAACATGTAATAAATAAAAACTTACATTTTTAGCCACAAAAAACACAACCACGAGAGTAACAACTAAACATCCAGCAGCAATTCTTGCAGCTAGAAGATTCGTAGATGCAAGTACCAAAACCATTCCCCAGAATGATGAACCGAGATCTATAAAACACAGAAAAACGGAAAAGGGAAAATGATTTTCTTCCAAATGAATAAGAATATGATGTAGATAGATATTAGTTTGTTCATCGCAGCGACTGCCGACTGGTAGAGAATCTTAAACAGCATTGGTATAATATTAGAGGAAGAAAAATAAACTGAAACCTCGTTTATGAAATCGATCTGTGGTTTAAAATTCTATCCGAAGGAAAAGCGTTGAGAAGGGGAAGAGATGTACATCCAGCAGGCAAGATGAACCAATATACACCCCCACGTGTTTGTGTGGTGCCACCTTCATCTGCATGAACTTGTATGCTCTCAACCTATGCACCAACAAAAAGCACGACTCAGATCTCTCAAAACCATTTTGTAATCTTAGTATCTATATTTTTGTCGTTGCTGGTCGGGGAGAAATTGATTATAAAATATTGACGAGAGTTATTGAAAATTTAATGCTAAACAAGTCCAGAAAATAAGAACAGCTTTTATGTAAAGTGCATAGTAACAATGGCTGTAATTAAACAGAGGTCAATATTTCTCGAAATGAAAAACAGTATTTCTTTTCAACTCGTCATGATGATATTTCTCCTTTGTTTTCTGTTTTGCGTCGAACACTCAACCTCGAAAACGAAAAACAAAAGATTGCATCCGAAGAGGAAGTATTGACAAACATAAAACATAAACCCTCTATTTTTCAGAAACTCGTCGACTTATAGCATCACCAATAGAAAGAACAGCTTACATGGCCGCATGTAAGCTTGCAAGCAATAGCATGACTAACTTCATGAATAAACACGGTCACAAGCTTGAACGGCATCAACAGCACAGTCCTCCATAACTACAAGGAAACAACCTCATTGGCATTTTACTATAAAACAATGTCACACGCTCAACAATCAATTAGTTAATGAGGCTACAAATCTAAGTTGCATGGAAACGGAAACGTGACACGAAACGAAATAGGGAAATGTAATTTTTAAAAACTGTAGGACACGAAACGTTATGGAACAATCATTTATTTTCCTATATAATTTCAAAATCCAACCTTTAAAAATTATTTAATATGAACTAGATAACCAAAATATCAAAATTAACCCATCTAATTAAAATTTTAAGTTCATTGTCATAAAAAAATAATTACTAAAATGAAGTAATGCTAAAACTTGAAAACTTAAAAAGTTCAACAATTAAATTTTTTGAACATAAAGTTTCCAAAAAGTTCCTTAAAAGTTTCCGTAGAGTGTTCACAAAGTTTCCAGAAAGTTTCCAAATTTATTAACAAATAGGAAACTTTTTTAGAGTTTCCGAAACGTTTCCGAAGAGTTTCCGGAGAGTTTCAATTTCCGAAACGTTTCCGATACGAAACGTTTGTCTTTTAGGAGTTTCCATGCTTCATAGCTACAAATAAACAAGATTTTTCTTGTAATTCAGAATCTGGTAATACTCCATTTTTCTTGCAACATAATCAGATACTTAGGAAAAGGTATAGATACCATTCAAATTCATAGAATCGATAGTCCCAAATAGTGAGGCAAGTCTGGAAGCACCAATCCAATGTAAAGTTACTAAATTATGAGCAACTAAACAAGTGAATAACAATGAACATTTTCTCCAAGCTTTTAGACCAAACGCAGAACACTCAAAGCTGCACAACCAGAGCTTAACAGGATCTATCACATCTGATCTGAATTGTGATTGTGTGTGTGTGTGTGTGAGAGAGAGAGAGAGAGAGAGATTTACAGCGAGGATGACGACAGCACAGACAGACAATGTAGTGAGGAAGACAACTTGATCTCTGTTGCAACAATGGTGAAGCTCCCAATTCGCCATTTTTGAATGCCCTTACACAGACCACAGTCACACTGGACCATTATGTGCTGAAACCCCACTTTCATCACTGACAGCCCACCCGATGGGACCATACCGCCACACACAAATAGGTATATACCATTTTTTTAATACATCAACTGCTGTACGCCATTCCGTGTGCTTCTTTCTTTATTTTCTATTGATGAGAAGAAGACGATTGTCGGTGGGTGAAATCATAATTTCCATCGAAACTTTGTTCATGGGTCAACTTTGGACTTTGGATCTTGAGAGCAGGGAACTGAGTTTGATTATTTTATTCTCCATCTTTGACTTATGTCTTGGGAGACGACAAGATTTTATTTCTTTTTTTTATTTTTTAAACCTTGGATCACGGTTTTTCCTTCTTTGTTTGCCACATATTCCTTAAAAATTCAATTTTTTAACACATGCGCATAATTTATTTCTGTTTCAATCATTGTCAATTCCATCAGATAAACACATTCTATCACTGTTATACAAAAATGGAAGATTGGTAAGTGAATCCTACTGTGACATAACAACAAAAGACATCCACCACATTAAATAGCAAAATTTTAATAAAATTCAAGTGCTGAAATTTTAACAAAATTCCAACATAGAAAATATATCATTTTCAATTACCTATAATTTTTCAAATAAAAATAAACATTTTGATTTTTTCCAACAAAAAAAATAAAAATAAAACAGCATGTTTAGGCACGGTGCTGGTGACATTTTCTCCCACTAACATAAATTTGTGTTTCTTATTCATCGACTCAAAATATATTTTTTAACAAATCCATAATTAATGTGCTCTAATCTATATATATATATATATATATATATATATATATATTAATAAAACCAAAGACATTTTCCTACTTTTACTCTATTTTTTAATTAAAAATCAATTTTTAATTACAAGAACGAATTTTACCACTTTCATGTTTTTCAAACTCGATTTCTTCAAATACAGATACATATATACACCATCAGACCTATTTTTCCTCAATTAAAAAATCACACCATTAAAATAAGCCAATCAATGTGCAAGTTGGATCAATATAATATAAAATTATGTGAAATTTTTTTTATTTTTAATCATGCTATTTACTATAACAGGATGTATTTATGTAAAATATAAGCGAAAGTCTACTAAAAATTTTAAAAATTCTTTTGCACTTATCCCCTTATGTGGATTCTAATTTATTACGAGATGTCTTCTTAAAACGTCTGAGCAGTAAACACTAAGTATTAATAAAAATAGGTTATCTTCAATCAATATAGGTATATATTTCAAAAAATATAAATAAAATTTTCTTTTTCAACAATATTAATTATAATTTTTTAATTTATATGAAAAGAAAACTAAAATAAATCTATTTAATGGGACGAAGAAAATAAAAATTTACATAAACATAAACTATACAAATATCAAAGCATGGATTAACAAAAGCGAAAATGATACATTCTCAGTACTGAAACTTTATTAAAGTTTCGACGCTTGACATAACAACTATCCCTTACTACCATGTGAAAGCGAGATCCACTTATCAGCCCCCTACTGCTGCGTGGCACCGCCAAGACGGGCCACATTAGCATTTAAACTTTAATAAAATTCCAGTGCTAGAAATGTATTATTCCTGGATTGATTTCTATAGCAATCCACAACCAAAACTAGTATACTCAATAATATACATACAAAGTCATCTACCTTCGTCCATAGATGAATAAGAGATTGAATTTCTAGAGTAATCGTCGACAAAACTACCACCTATGGAGACCTTAGTACCGCCAGACTGGGTGGTGCTAGCGTTCGTATTGTTAGTAAAAGGAGCAGATGTTGTAGTAGTGTACTGGCCTACGCGGCCATGGATCCCGGGCTTCCCAGGTCTAGGTAAAGTGAACGAATCGCTCGATAGCATAAGATGAAGAGAGTTCATATCTGGTCTATCTGCGATAACAGCTTGACAGCATAACAATCCTAATTGAACACACATTGTAGCTTCTTCGCGATTGTATCTGTCAAGGCTTTGTTTAACTAGTTCCTCTGACTTTCCTGCCTCGAAAAGTCTCCATGTCTGTAAAGACGAGATAACAAAGTCATTAAAGTACGCCATCTAAAAGTTACTTTTGAGGCTACACTTTTCTTTCGTTAACGAGCTTGTTTGCTACAAACTCAGATGTGTTGTTCCTTTGCCGCCTCCTTAGTTGTATCATCCAATCAGAATACTACACATACACAGCAAAATGTAAATGTAGAGTATTTTGATTGGATAACACAGCTAAGGGGATAGTGAATGAAACAACAAATCTAGTCTACACTCTTGTTTGCTATAGCTTAAAACAAAAATCATTTTCTCAATTATCATTTTCTTCAACTCTGATGGATAAAAAGAATTTCATAAACATTCTTCACCACTTACATAATTTAAGAGATCGGCCCTTTCAGCATCAAGCGTCACATCATGATTCTTTCTCCCACTGACAATTTCCAAGACCAAAATTCCAAAACTGAAAACATCTGTCTTCACAGACAAATATCCACGAATTGCATATTCAGGAGCCATATAACCACTGCACAAAACAACGACATTAGGCTCTCCCGAAAATTGAGATAACAACGACAAAGGAGATGATGGCATAAGAACTCACCGGGTGCCAGAAATCTTAAACGTGTTTAAATGTGTGTCTTCCCCAGGAAATAACCGGGCGAGACCAAAATCTGAAATTTTTGGACTCAACTGTTCATCAAGTAATATATTACTGGCTTTAATGTCTCTATGGATTATCCTTTCAGGTGCTTCTTCATGCAGATAGAGAAGACCTCTTGCAATACCACTAACTATTTGGTATCTTTTCTTCCAATCCAAAAGCTTAGCCTTCTCTTTATCTGAAAATTTTTGCCATGCCAGTTTTCATGTCTTCGACAGAAGGTTGAATAAATAAATGGTCTAAGTTGTTCTGCAAGAGGATATATTTACCGAAAAGGAAATAGTCGAGACTTTTGTTTGGCAAATACTCATATACAAGCATCTTTTCAGGTCCTTCCACACAACATCCAAGCAATGTGACTAAGTTCCTGTGTTGAATTCTTAATAATAATTTCACCTCATTTGTGAATTCTTTTACCCCTTGTCGGGAATTTAAGGATAGCTTCTTCACGGCTACTTCTTGACCATTTGGCAACAGACCCTGTGAAGAGGAATATGATAAAATGCATTCAAAAGGGCTCACATAGCAATACCGTGGTTCTTTTCTGGACGACAAAAACCGTTGGTTCATGCAGTGAACTCAAAACGCTTGCTTGATGACAGTTAAAAGTATTGAAAGAAACCTACTTAACAACTTGAAATTTCTTTACATTTATAGAATTAGTAAACCGTGCATTTCTTTTATCAAATTTATTGTCACGGCAATGAATAAAACCATATTCAATTGTGAAACCAGCATTTGACTCTGAATTAAACACTAGTAATACCAATATTCAATGCAAGCTGGATTTTACTCAATTACTCTGCTCTTAGGCAAGACTATATTTCAGAGAGTATTCAAACACAGTAATTTCTCATTAAATCGAAGAAGATCGCCCATATAACCTGTCATCTCTAAATTACTTACACAAGAAAGATGATAATTTCAGTTTCATTTACTAGTAGACGGAAGATCCAAGTCCACGGTAACTCACTGATCCCATGAACATCTAACCAAGGCATTTGACAGAACTGAGCGAAAGTCAGTATGTAGTTAGTTTCTTACACCATAGGTGTCCGTGTCATGTTAAGAATTTTTTATGAGATGCACAACACTAGACATAATTTACATACTTCAGATTGCACTGAATTCTAACTTTTCGAAGTTTCGCGTGTTTGTTAGTTTCAGAAGGTCAGTAAGATATTAAAAAAAATCTTATAAAAAAAGGAAAAAGGAAAATCAATCACATAGTGAACCCCTAACTTGTGTTAGTTAACAATTTTCCATGGATCATATACTTATGCTACTCCTTGGCCATCCAAATTAGTCAATAATTATAAAATTTACGAGCCGAATTAGCGTCTTATGCAATTATCTAGCTTACCATGAATTGCATGATTGCATCCTTCCAAAATGTAGTGCCAATTCATTTTCTTGACGGCATATTAGATTGTTGTCTATAGTAAAATCATCCATTGATCATGATTAACACATGGTTTAGTCCTTGGCATATTACTTAATAGTCAAAAAGATCCGCTAATTTTCTATATGACATGGATCTGAAAATGCTGTCAACTGTTTGGCTATGCAAGTTCAGATATATGTTAGTATTTTTTTCTGACTTTTAAGTAACTAACAGTTTTCCAGGTAAATTATTTTTGTCAAATTCGTAATGAATCTACTTTCAAAACTCAAAAAGTAATCACACACTCACCCTGTCACCCACCTCTGGTTAATAATCAATTAATCATCCACCATTCGTTAACTGGAAATTCTATTAACCGATTCTGTACACGTGGCTGGCGACAGATACACACCTAACCGACTGGTAGCACGAGAATGGGAGAAGGCGAGAAGCGTACCTTATAGACTGGCCCAAAGCCGCCGTGACCGAGCCGGTTCAAGTCAGAGAAAAAATTGGTAGCAATTTGCAGGGTTTGGAGTTTGAAAAACAAGTCGGAGGATTCTTCAGCGCCGCCTTCCGCGTCGTCTTCTCCGCTTACGGCCCTCAAGCGCCGCCCCAAACAGTTGCACATATCGGAAAACAGTCCCATGGAGGCATCAAATAGATTGCCAAGATTGAATTCCCTCACAATCTGATCCAGATTGAATACTTTCAACTAAAATTTTCGCTCGATTCGGTAAACGTGCTGATATACTTGCTAATTTCTGGATTTATTGAACGCGGCTTCGTACCAGTAGGTGGGCTCCTCAGAGATTGACCAAAGACCTAGGAGAAATTCAACTCAAAATGGTTTGTCTACGTAGTTGTCTTTTCAATTTACAATTTTCCTCGGAATTTTCGTAGTCGAAGAGCCCTGAAACTCTGGAAACGACGAAAGGTCTACGATCACATAAAATATGCTGTGGCAACAATGTTTCATTACGTGTTTGACTGAAACTTATACAAAACGCCTTCTTCTAAATGGTGAGCAAGTAATAATAATAAAGAGTAAAGACTAGAGTGATAGGAGCGCCCCATCAACCATTGACGAGTGAAAATGAAGTGTGAGAGCTTGCTCCATACGCAACCCTTTATTGCAGTGAATTTGATAAAAGAATTTGGAAAGAACAAGAAGATGAAAAAAATATGAACAATTTAATAAAGGGTGCGTCTAAATACACCCAATGAATTTCTTTCTGCACCCAGTTTTTTTTTTAAATTCCAATCATGCCCTCGTTAAAAAAAAAAAAAAAAAATTCGTTCGCTCCGAAATGGAGCGAACGCCGATTTGTCGGCGTTCGCTCCATGTGGAGCGAACTCCCACTGTGAACGTTTTTTTTTTAAAAAAAATAAAAAATAATGTACGAAAAATTTTTATAATTTTCATGAGTAATTTATTTAAGTTTTTTTAAACCATTTAAAGTTTTTTTTAATAATTATGATGAATTTTAATTTTTTTTATTACATAGTAATTGGTTTTATCCAATTCGTATTAAATATAATTATTAAAAAAAACTTTAAATGGTTTAAAAAAACTTAAAGAAATTACTCATGAAAATAGTTATAAAAATTTTAAACAAAAAATTTTTTGGTACATTATTTTTTATTTTTAAACAAAAAGCGTTCGCTCCACAATAACGCCGATTTTGGCGTTAGCTCCATGTGGAGCGAACTCCCACATGGAGCGAACTCCCAATGGGAGTTCGCTCCCAAGGAGCGAACGACAAATCGCCTCCATTTCGGAGCGAACGAATTTTTTTTTTTTTTTTTTTTTTTTTTTGCGAGGGCATGGTTGGAATTTTTAAAAAAACTGGGTGCAGAAAGAAATTCTCTGGGTGTATTTAGCCGCACCCTTTAATAAATTAATAGGAGATTTTGAAGAAAATATGAACAATTTGATAGATTAATAGGAGATTTTAAAGAAATTCTGTGGCTTTTAATTTCGGTGAAGACCACGGCCATTTAATATTACTCCATTCGGTTGTGATAATATTTTTAGTTTATTTGAATGATAAGGTAGATAGGTGATCGAAAGTTAGAAAAAATATATTAAAAAATATAAAATAATTCTATGAGTGGTTAAAAATTATGAAAAAAATTAATAGAAATTTATTGTGTATAAAACAAGTCTAGTATGAAAAATGTTTTTCAACCTATTCAAATTTCAAACAATTTATTGGGTTGAGCACACCAAATAAAAATCAAAGTATAGCTTGACTGGGAAATGCTCCCATGCCCACTATGGGCATGCCCACCCCGCGAAAAAAAATCGTGTGGCGCCCATCGGTCCCTCCACCATTAGGAGGTAATTATGTATTATTCATTTCATCTAACGTAGATATCAAAAAATAAAAATAAAATAAAATAAATTGGCTGGATGATGTGGCGCCCTCACAGGGCGCCACGTGGGGGTGTGGGCAGGGGAACAAACTCGAAGCTTGTCTAGTGCAAATAAAGTGCTGCGATGACAAATGATTTTAACCTGTTCAACGTTCAAACAATTTATTCGGTTGAGCACACCAAATAAAATCAAAGTAAAAGCCTATATGCTATTGTTTCGTAGTTAATATTATTTTATTATTTCGACGCAATTTGAAGTGTTTTGACTTTTATTAGTTATACATAAATTAGTATAAGATTTAAAATCGATTTAGAGATTGTGCTTTCCATAATTTTACACAAAAATTTTTCTCATCTTTTCAATCACACACACATTCTCTAATACAATATTAATCACGTATTTTGTACGGAATATCGTGCACAACAAATAACTCACCAACCCAACAAGCTCTTAAAAGAGATCTTGAAAAAATTAGTTTAATCCCATTTAAACTTGAAATTTAATCTTTTACTTCGCGCATTATGCACTTACCAGCAACTTCAAAACATGACATTGCCTCTTTCTCATGATTTAGGTTTTTTTTTTTAAACACTGATTATAAGATTGAACATCTAATTACAAATGTAAAATTTGTAGAAAGGACATTGCAATTTAATTTCTTAAATATTTTCTTATTAGATCTTTAAGTTTATTCAAGTTCATATAAGTTATCATGATTGTTGATAATGTTTTATGCACGGGAAGAAAAAAGTGAAATTAATGAGGATATTTTTATCTTCGCCTCTTCAAAAATTTCTTCTCCTTACAACAAGAGGACTTCTATAGCAGCTCGCGCGTCTAATACCATTGTCAACACCACATGCACCACTCATGTGCCTCGTCCTTTTTAAAGGTAAAATTGCTTCTACAACTTTTCACATTTAAAAGAAAATGAAAAAAAAAATAAAATCGAGATAAAAACCCGCACCTTAACCCCCGCTCTCGAAACCATTTCAATACAATAACTTTAGTAAAAAATGGTGCTTTTGAGCGTGAAATGAGAACCTGAAGTGTAATTAAGGCCTTGTTTGATTCACAACATTATTAAAAATTAAATTCTAGGAATCATTCACGTGGCGCAGCGGTATCGCGGGTCATGTTCCTGGGACCGGGCTCAAATCCTACCCCGCCCCGAATGTTCAAAAAAAAAATTTAAATTAAATTCTCTCTTTTTATTTTCAATCATACACATAATTACTTTACATTTTTTAATATCCTACCTCTCATTTTCAACCACATAATCTATACGCAATTCGAGTAAACAAAATTTTTACTCTACAAAGATTGTGAATCAAACAAGGCCTAAGTGAAACCACAACCACCACACCACCATTGCTTTCGCCATCAGCTTCCAGCCTCAGCCTCAATCCAAAGTCTAATTCAATGAAACTAGCACCTTATTAGGATTTTCAGTGGTGGTTGCCATGAAAGTTTGTCTGGAACACGGTTAGTCCTTCAAACTCCGGTGAAGACATCGTCATCGGTACTAACTAGATATGGGAGTGGGGGATACGTGTTTGCTTCGCGGCCAATATGCCACAACAGATACTAGGGAAAAACCAGTTTCTTTCACATTAATATTCTTTGTTTCAGGGCTTGTTTGATTGGTGAGTTATTTGCTGTACACGATATTCCGTATAAAATGTGTGGTTAATATTGTATTGGAGAATGTGTGTGATTGAAAAGAGGAGAGAGAGAAAATTTTTATCGAAAAATGATGGAAAGAACAAGCTCTCAATGAAACTTATGATCCGTTGTCAAATAACTTCAAATGGATTTAGAAATTAGAAGAGATCTTGGTATAATAAATGCTCCATAACAAGATAAGATCTATGTTCTAAAAATTCGCTTCGATCTCGTTTAAATAACATCGAAAATGTTATATTCCCAGCGTTATTCTCCCAGCATTTCTCCCAGCGTCTCACAGCCCACTTGCAACCTCCCCTGAATGCGGTGGGGCCGGGGGGCCCGCGCCCACATCTCTCTCACATTTTTTCTCCCAGCGTTTCCCAGCGCTCTTAACATAACATTCCCGTAAATAACATTTGAACTCTAAGTTTAACATTGTCACTCTGCAAACTTTACACTCTTACCAGGGGTGTAGCTAGGAAACAAGTTCATGGGGGCAAAGTGCGATACTTTTTTTTTTTTTTCTCTCGGAAACACAACGTAACAAATTTTGCTTACATAATAATTAATAAATTTTATTTATGAAAAAGTAGTCATAATATAATGTACCTATTAGAATTAGCCCCGCCAATTTCTTGGAGCGTAATAATCATCCATAATAAATTTATATATGTAAAATCATTGCATATTATTGTTCTACAAATTCATTTTTAGATGTGTTGATAATAACCATCAACAATAATAATTGATGTAAAAAGATAGAATATTGATAATGGGCTTGTTCTATATATAATAAATTTTCACTAACTTCCACTAACATTTTATTTTTCATCATTTTCAATCACTCATACAATTATTTTATATTTTTAAATATGATTTTCCCAATTTTCAACTATACATCTAACACGTCATTCGAGTAAATCCAAAACATTGTATATAAAACAAGCCCAATGTAAAAATGAAAAAACATTTTCAATTTGTTACCAAAGTGAATATATTGATAAACAACATTTGAAAACAAGCTACAAATCAACCAAAAAAATAAAAATGAAAAATCAAATGAATAACCCGGAAAAGAAATACTCAAAATACAAAATATGATATACAAATGGGTGCAATCCAAGATAATAGGAATAAGTAAGACTCATAAATTAACTTCTTGATATACTCTTGCAGAAAATTAGGACAACAAATTCAAAGAAATATGTAAATTGGAGTTTTTTACATTAAAAGAAAGAAAATCTAATCAGAGTGTTTTAATGTAATTAGTGTTGAGTTTGAAATATAAAATTTCATTTCATATTACATAAATTCATGTAATTACCAACAAAAAGTAAATTATATAAAACAAAATAAAAAGAAAACAATTGAATTAGACATATATGCAAAAAGGAAATGACGAAATGAAAAAACCAAATAATATAAATAAAAGAAGGGAAAAGCAAGAAAAACAAAAATCTAATGAGAGAGATTAGAGATGAAAGGAAAATTTTATAGGTAGGAAAGAGATGGGAGGGGGTTTGAACCGCATACATTGTACCTTGCATGAAAAAGAGTCAGTTCAACCAATTGACCAAGGAACTATTTTGCTAATGGAGGTGAAACTACAGCTTAATCTTATATTCTAGAAATATATTTAGAGGCATTTTGGGCAAGGCTGGGGGAGGATTGGGTTATAGCCTAGTGGCTCTTACTTTGTGCATTATATGCTCGCACCCGTTTAGTCTTGAAACTTGACATTATCGCTTTAATTCTCATATTTTATATTATTTAATTATAACATTCATCATATGATTTACCTCTAAAAATGAAAAATTTGTACATGGGACATTGCATTATAATTAATTTCTTAAACATTTTCCTATTAGATCTTTAAGTTTTATTCAAATTCATATAAGTTATCATTATTATTGTAGATTATTATTGTAGAGGATCTATGCACATGAAGAAAGAGAGAACGAGCTGTCTATTTGTCTTGACCTCTTCAAAAAAAAAATATAATTCTCCTCCCATAGAAAAAGTCTTTCTACTACACTTGCAATTATTTGGATTGTTACTTTCGTACAATGTATTTAATATTTTAAAATGGGTAATTAGCGCAATAACCTATATATTAATTTTGCTACAAATCGAGGAGCTATTAAAAAAATTATTGCAAATCATGACATATTTTCAATTATTTTTACAAAATGAGGACTGTTGTTAACAGCTTGTCTAATACCACCATTAACACCACAGGTGCTGCACACGTGCCTCATTTTTAAAGAGCTAGTAGAGTAGCCTCTACAACTCCTCACATTTTATTAAAGAAAATGAAAAATAAAAAGAAATAAAAACCCACACCCCAACCCATGGCCATTACCCAAATCCGACCACACTCGAAACCACCACAATAGAATAACTTTAATAAAATTGTGCGTTTAAACCACCACCGTCAGCCGCCTGTCTTGGCCCAATGGAACTGTAGTAGCTTCTTTAAGATTTGATGGCGGCGGTGGTGGCTATGAAGGACGTTGGTCTGCAACAAGGGTAGCCTCCTTATAGGTTATTCACAAGTCATTACCAGTGGTCTCATTTTCATATTTAATTTCGTTCCAAGAAAAGCGTAGAAATTAGACACATTCAAATGCATTTTCATTAATAAAATTGCGGACGGGTCATTCTACCCTTAAAAAATAAGGCATGAGCGTGCCATGTGGGAAATTAAAAGTAGAAATCGACCAATTGCTAATAGAAATATTCTCCATTTAGCAAAAACCTTGAAATTAAAAATAAACCCAAAATTGTGGGATTTTACTAAACAAGTCTTTGATCCAGAGCAACTTCAAATGTCCGAAACATACAGATTAGCCATTTCAAAAGAATAGTTAGTGCCGCACGTGCGTTGCATGCAATGCTCCTAAAGTACTACACATTCCATGTATGTCTCAATTTAAATTATGGCATACAAGAATTCGAATAGGGATCGGGGGCAGTGTCATGAGTATTAGCGAGACGTTATCATAGCCATGAAACATACTTGCACGTTCCATGCAAGTGTCCTCGTCCAACTCCAATTCCATGTACATAGCCTATGATTGTGCAAATTGTATTTGTATAAATGTTGTGTATATTATAATTATCTAGTTGTAACTTAATCTTTGTATTTATCTATTTGGTTGTAATTATCTCCTGTATAGGCATTCCTGGAGATAGGGAACATTTGTATAAATATGAGTATATTATCAATAAAATTCTTTGAGCATTTTTCAAACGTAATGTACTCATTCAAGAAATTGCACCTTGCTCGATCATCTTCCTCGTTGTTGGCCGTGTGTGCCTCGCCGTCTTTAATCTCGTCCTTTGCAACCTTTACAATGAGATCCACAATCATTGCACACGAATCATGTTTCCTATTTTAACCATTTTCTTTTACATTTCTTGCAACTTGTCTTCAGAATGCAAAGCTAATTTTGTCTTCACAGTTACTTGAATCCTTGTGTTGTAAAAGGTTTGGGGTTTTCCTCTTCAAAGGTTTACCCATTAAGACGAGTAGTCTTACTAATTGGTTCAATCTTTAATATTTTCTAGCAACCATGATATCGCGGAAAAATTTTTGGAATTGCTGGAGCCCCCTCGTTGTGCTGATTCTATATTTGATCTCGAATTTCAAAACGAATATTATATGGAGTTGTAAAACATCCCGGGAGTTCCGCAGTTACAAAACTCCTAGGTGCACTTGATCATCTCTGATTGTGTGTCTGGCATTCTCCATCATGGTGTACATGCATGTTCTATTACTTTCAGATGTGCTATAGTTATGACACTTCCGTGGTGTTTTTTGGTCCGTATGACCTCTGTATGGATTGGGTTTGGATCGGATTGACCAGATCCAAATTCAAATCCAAATCAATCACTCCGATCCAAATCCAAATTTATTGGATCGGGTTGGATTGGATTGGATCAAGAAAAAATCCAAGAACGATCCATATTGATGTAACTTTTTTAATTTTTAAACATTAACCATAATTAAACATTTGAGAATCCAAAAAGCATAATTCAAGTGTAACACCGAGTTCAATTCGTATATTATTGTCCTGTGATTTCTGTAGATGATTATGAATATATATATATATATATATATATATATATATATATGTCTAATGGTGATTAACTATAGAAGACTGGGTAGTAAGGGAGATTTTAAGAATTCTGCAAGTTCATGATTTATAGCCGTAAATGTTTGAATTCTGGCCGTAATTGTTAAGATACTGTCCTAAGACTTTAGGATACGACCATAATGCTGAGGCAAGCGAAGTGTGAAAAAGTTTCAAAATCACTTATACGGCTATACAACATTTTATACGGCCGTATGTTTGGTATTTACATCTGTAACATGTAAAACTATGACCATAATCTTGAAGTTGTGAAAATGTGCAAAAATTTTTAGAGAACAAAATACAATCGTACAATAGCTTGATACGGCCGTATGGTTGTGTTTACAACCGCAATTTTAAGTGATACGGCCATAATATTAATTATGAAGAGATGGAAATGGACAAAGTCTTTAATACGGCCATATGGATTCTGAGACGGTCGTATGATTGTGAGATACGGCCGTAAATTTATTAGTTATGGTCGTAATTTTAAGTCGGGTATATCATTATTTTAAGCTTTCTTGGCTTGTTTTGGATATATTTCTCCATTTTCAACCACAACATGCCTAAGACACCATAAAACCCTCTCAACCACTTCTCTACTCTTGGAAGTCATTTGATCATTAATTTTCACCATCATAACTCATTGTTGGAGCTACAAAGAAGGTGAAGCAAGGAGGAAAAAGGTTGGAGGAAGCTACTACGTCTTGTTGGTTGTTTGCATCTTCTTTAAAAGTGGGTAATAGATGTATTTGTGTATATCAAGAGGTAATGTAATGTTGTATGAGTTTATAAAGCATAAGTTTTGCCTTGTATGAATGCTAGGGTTAGGTAGTGAAATCTACTTTTGGGGAGTAGGCTAGAAGCCTCTTGTTATCTAGGATTTGGAATGCCTTGATATGTCTTCCATTTTTTAGGTCCTATAGGGTAACGTATGAATGTGGTGAATAAAGAAATGTTGTATCTACTAATATGATTGTGTTTCCCTTATGTATTTCGGTATCATATATGATTTAATTAAATTGATATGCCTACATATACTATATTATGGACATGTGTATATAAGGTTGCCAACTATAAGTTTACACGTATATGAAGGACAAGACGGCCAGATGGGAGGATGCCCCAAAATATATGATAAGATGGAAAGTTGGGGATTTAAGCCCCAAACGAAATATAATTCGAGGCCGTATGTGAAGTGTGAAATTAGTATAAACTCATGATTAGCATTAGCAGCCGAGTCCAAAGTTATGAGTACCTCATGCATACATACACATACCTATTTTCCATTGAGTTTTTATGACTCATTATATTCCCACTCTTTTGATAGATGACAATGACCGTGGGAAGTAGATTATTGGAGGCGGGGATGGTCATTGAAGAAATGATGTGTGACGAGATGGGAAGACATGGTCACATGCTTAGTGACTATTTTGGAATCGAAACATTTTGAATTTATGTATGTATTTGGATAGTTGGTTGTATATATATATATATATGTGTGTGTGTGTGTGTGTGTGTGTATGTAAAAATCGTTTTGTAAGATGTTGCCAACTTGTACATATGATGCATATCGTGTGTTTGAAAATTGTGAACTCGTGATATGGAATATGTTTGTGAATATACATATGTGAATGGGTGACGCTGTCTCTAATTCCCTAAAGTATGAATACAATAATTAATGAATCGATCTATAAATATTGTGAATGTATACACGTGCCAAACGGATGGTCAACATATCGTGTGTGCACAATAAGTATGCTAAGTTGGGGTATGAATCTGGAGGGGATGTTACACCAAGTGTTAAAGACAATTCAAAATAATAAATAAATAAAGAAATAAAAATACATTGTTTTTCATTCCATAAGTTCGTCTTCATGACTAAAAAAAAAGCATTTTTGAGGATTTAGAAGTTAAAACCAAAAGCGTCCATATTCGAGCTAGAGATACCTTTATGCAATAAGAAATTAAGAAATAAATATCATATTAAATATTATTAAGCTGTTGTAATTGATATATTAATGTATAACGAAAATTAAACTTCTCACTCCTTCATCAAGTTTTCTTTTTTTTACTGAACCTAGTGGAAGTATATTTTATTAAAAAAATCAATTCGGATCGGATTGGTTCGGATTAGGCTTGACCAGATCCAAATCAAAATCCATCTTGGATCGGTCGATCCACGAATTATTGGATTGACAAAAAATTACTCAATTCGAATCGAACATCCATCAAATTTAAATCGAATTGGATTTTTGTGCCATTGCTAATCTCCACTATGCTGTGTAGTTATAGCATTTTTGCAATTTTAAAGCGTTTATTTAGTGTTAGCAAATTCAGCGCGATATATCGCCATCTCATTTAACCACACACACATTTCCCAAAATAATATTAACCACACATTTTTACACGGAATACCGTACGGAACAATTAAACCCCCAATCAAACAAGGTCTAAATGTCCGGCTCATTTCAAAATCATGACCCATACTTAGCGCGTGCTATCCAGGTGCTGGCTAAACGTACACCCCTACTCTCAGCGGAGGCGAAACGAAAAAAAGAGGACCAAAATAGAGATCAGAGTTTTCATACCCCTGTCGTCGTATTCCTCTCTCTTCGAAGCGAAGGGCTGCTGGAGACAACTTCGTTTCTGTCACAGTTGATGATTACACACAAGCAAATTTATTGATCAGACGATGTTGTGAAAAATTATTGTGGAACGAAGTCATTGTCAAGCATGATGACGCGATCTTCTTCTGGAGCAAGAATCAACATCGAAGCGAGTACCCAAAAACTTGAAGTCGATAATCGAATCTCGCTCCGGTTTTACTACAGAATTGCCGATAATATTCTCAAGCAGGTACTTTCAATTCATATGATCAACGTTTGTGTCTATGTTATTTGTATGCTCGACGAAGATTTTTTTGTTTAGAATTTCTCATGGATGATAGATTTTATTGCTTAGTAATGTGTATATATATGTTTAAACGTTACATTATTGTTTGGCAGAGGAAATTGAAATTTTTGCGTGATACAATGTTGTAACCGTTTTGTAATAGGTTAGGGCTTTTTAGGTGAATTGAGTTGAAGGTTAGGGCTTTTTAGGTGAATAGAGTTCATGATTGGAGCATCGTTAACAATACATTTTTACTTTTAATTTTACAAAGTCACTTGTTATAATGATGAACCTCTCGTGTACTGCAAGGTGGTTGTTCTGTTGTTTGATTTTCTCATTAAAGATAAAGAGACAAGTGAAAAAAGAGTACGTGGGAAATTTAATAAATTTCTTATGTCAATATTTGCTGCTTGTAAGAGGAAGGGATAACAGACAAGCGGCAAAAAACTAAAACATCCACAAACAAGTTTGCTCGACATAGTGCATGATTCTAATACGTCAAGGTTGAGCCACTGAGAGAAGCAGCGCTACTGTATTTTTCTCAGTTGAAGTTCAGTGTTACTGAAGATGACATCTGATACTGAAGAATTATATTATCCTTTCATCCATCAGTGACTTCAAAATGTATTCCTCCAAATTCGAAGATGTTAAACAGCAGCTTGTGGTTCAGATTTTAGTTCCAGGGTCCCTTAAAAAGTGCCTTGCCTTCACCTAGTGTGGTTTCGCATTTAATTCTTTGAGGTTTACTCCAATCACCTGCCATATTTTGGATCACATTCAGTAGTTTTGTTTGATGGGAACTCATTAATGGTAACTTAATACTAATTCCTTTAGAAATAAATAATTACTTTGTTTACAGAAGTTACTGATTTACACCTTATCCTATTATTCCTTGTCGAATGAGATATGCCAGTGGTGCCATCAGCCCCATAAATTTGACACCTTCGCTGCATATTTGTACCCAGTCACATAAACTTCACCATTTGCTGGATGTGTCTTTACAGTTAAATCAGCCACACATGAAAAGGCAAGATAGTGCATACTTATGCCCAACAGGAACAAGTCCCTAGACTCACCTATTTAGCCTATTGTCAGAAGAGATGTTCTTGGCATTTATAAATATAACTAAAGTTGACTGTGTGAGGAATGAGAGAACTTAAGTAATGAAACTTTATCCCATACTTATGCATACCTGTCTTGCAGCTTCTGTCGAGGTCATTTCTATAGTTAATGCGGAGAGATTGTTCCTTTTTGAGTATTCTGAACCTTGTGGATTTTGGTCTACTTTTTCTTTTCAATTTATAGTTTGGATATATGATCATTTCCCCCACCACTCCACCTACTAACATTATTAGAATGCGTTGGTTCAAACATTATGTACGTACGGCAGCAATTGTACCTTCTGCTCAATTTCTTTTTTTTTTTTTTTGATAGGAAACTGCACATTTTATAGATCAAAATATTTCCAGAAAATAGTTACAAAAGAATAGAGCGGATGAGCTATCCACTGTGCACCTTCTGCCCAATTTCTGTCCATTCTTGTTTTACCACAAAGCCATTTAGAGCTTGTTTGCTTCGGTTTTTCAAAAATTAAAATTATTCTTCTCTCTAGTCATTTTTTTACTACACATTATATTGAAATGACAACTTTTCTTATTTTTCACACTCATTCACCATTCCCGTAACTTTTCTCTGCTTTTAACCACATATTCATTTTTGAAAAATCTCTACCAAATTTATGCTTGATACTTTTGTCCTGATATGCACAATTTATGTATTTGATTTTATGACGATTCAGGCGTTTAATGACAATACATAGTTCCTTCCCTATCATCCCAACCAGAAGTCAAGCTGTTGTGCATTTCATCACTGATTTGGACGTTAATTGTTGAGGCTTATAAGATGGCTTCTTGAAAGTAGTGGGAAAATTGAGGAAGCTTTTGGTGGTTTCTTGATGATTTGACAGAAGAAAAGAACATGGTAGAATCAACATTTTTAGATGTTGGTGTGTAGTTCTGGTGCCTTTTTGGGGTGAACTAGACAATAGCTTAGTGAAGCATGATTCACCTGCAATATATCTCATTTTAAAGTTAAGTCATTTCTATTTCTGCTGGATTGGAAAATCACCTGAACCCACATTTGGGGGAAGTCTACACTTCTTGAATCTGGACATGACATATCAAACATTTACGTGTTTCCCTATGACCTGTGGGCTGGTGAAACAGTGAACTGTAACCCAGTGCCCACGTGGTTTCACTAGTCAGCTAGATAAATTATTGGTTAATGTGGTGGATCTTGCTCGTCCATCCACTATGGACTTGGGGCATGGCAGTTATAAGATAACATGTATGCAAATATTTGCATATACTAAATGATGTTTATCAATCGGATTTCATTGCTTCTCTTAATAATTGTCCATGTTGAAAATGTTCACCGCCTTATAGTTAAGTAATTATAAATTGTTCTTCGATCATTGTATTTTGTATTATCCACTGGACAGATTTAAGCAAGCTGGTGGGTAGTATGTCAATCATTTTTGTTGTGTAAGAAAATGTGAAGGTTCATAATTGAATATTCCTATATTTGGCACCTTATGTTAATGTTACTGAACATGCATCAGTTTCTAACTTAAACAGTCCTTGAGGATACTTGTTTTGTTAAAAGGTGTTTTCAACAGTTTTTCATCTCGCAACTTATGTCAGTTCATTTACCAGAAAGAGTTTTGGCGCGACTCTAAGACACATCACTTTCTTTCAAAAAATCGGTTGCCTATTGCCTCGGTGATTTACTTCTCCGAGTTAGAAGCTATAATGAACATTGGATATGTTCCACTTGTGGATATTCAAAAGCTTACTGCGTTACTCCAATAAATTTGGGTTCACCCTGATTGTTTGTACTTCTTTGTGAACAATCTTTTAGTACATCCCACCATAGTCATTATGGTTTATGTGTATCTGTTTCATGATATATTGTTTTGTTTTACAGTGGTTTCATGCCATAACATGTTTTCTTTCACTGTAGGCTGACATCTTTCGAAGAGAAAAAAACATTATTGATTTGTATGTCATGCTCCTTAGATTTTCAAGGTGAGAATGAATGTAAAAGAGCATGATCTTATGTTTGATTAAGCAAAATTTCATTTTCGCAAATAAGATATCTAAGGCAGGAATTGTGGAAGTTTGTCTACTAAAGTTTGATGAGTCAGTCACTTACTGGAATATCTATGGTTTTATTTTTTCCTAGTTTGGTTGTGGATACAATACCCAGCCATCAAGAATATCAGGCATCCCCACAGAGCAATAAATCTAATCTTAAAAGGGTAAGACTTAAAAATCTAGCCTGTTCTGTTTGTTTGTCGTTACACTATTTCTGACCATTATCTTTTCCACTAATCTGCTTGCTGCAGAAATTAACTAAGGCGATTGTTGAGCTTGAGGAACTGAAACCAGCTGTTCAACTTAAGCTCCAGGAATTACACAGCAGAAAACAACCCAGTGCTAACCAAAATAATACTCGAAGATCTTCCCCTGGAACTCCTGTTGTCAAAGAAGAATCATGGAATACTTATAGCAGCACTAAGGTAGAAACTTATGCATTATTGAGTTTACCATCTGATGGAAATGTTCTTATTTGTTAGACTTGATTTAAACTAAACTCATGTTGTCTGATTATAGCTAGATACTGAAACCTAAGTTAAGAATCTTGAGGCAGTCTCATTGTTCTGTATCACTATTCTAGCTAATGAAGTTGCTCCGCATAAAAGGTATACTGAAAAATATTTATGTTCTGGCAGACTAGGTCGCCTGTTGCTACTGAATTTGCATATCAGGCTCTGAGGACTCAACATCTTTCTCATGTCAAACCGATGGAAGATTATCACCGGCGAATGTTAGTATATGCATGAGAAACCCTTCTTCATTCATTGTGCATGACGGATGTCTTACTTTGTAAATTAATATTATGATTGTAGGATTAGCATTGCGCCCTCTAAGTTCGTTCTTTTCGTCTCAATTTCAAAATCCTGGAATCAATAGTTTGTCCTATTGCATTGCTCGATTCACTAACCCAGCTACATATTCCGACAAGGAGAATTTATGAATTGAAATGCATATTAAGATTTGCTTCTGATTCTTTATAACCAATAATGTAGTCAATTTATGCAATGTTCATATAATAGAGTGTGTTTGCATACAGATTTTAATGTATTTTTATGAGTAGGAAGAGAGAAAATGAGTGGAGTTGGATGGTGGAAATTTAATAGTACAAGTGGACCCTACAAGATATGTGGGTATGATTTGTTTGATTAAATTTGAATTTTAAAAAGTAGGAAAAAGAATGAATTAATATAAGCATGCAAACATGCTCTAAATAAAGTTCTAGCAAACCTAGCCCTACAACTCCCACCTTCCTTTTCTTGCATCAGGCGAACTTAGGAGATGGTAGACTGGGAATGCCATTTGGTGATTTTCTATGATTAGTGCCATTTTTTGGGTACTTTTCCGTACTGGAACATATCCTGGTATAGGGACTTGCTATATAACAGTCTTTTTAAATGGTTTCCCCATTATCTTTCTTTTTGTGCTTTGAACAACTGTATTGTAGAAAAAACAATTTATGCTTACACAACAAAGCACGTTGCAATTGATTATAGCCTATTCCTTGCAATCTGGTCGTATACTTTGCTGTTCCAAGTTAACTTTAGAACAAGAAAATTTCTTTCACACCCCTCATATTTAAATTGAAGTGAATTTCAGAAAGAAAGTGTTTTAACACTGGAAAATTTTTTATTTCTGGTCTTTGCATAGTAATTGTGTGAAACTTCTTGACTGAAGCATTGGCTTGTTCGCTTCTTGTTGAATCCTTATGTTCTTTGGATATGGATAGGAAACAATTGTATTAGTGGTTCTACATTATTGTTCATCATAGTCCTGGTGAATTTAGCTATGCTGATATCAGCTATATCTTTATGATCGGCAGATGCTGGAGAATCCTTACAAGGACTCAGATTAGTTTTTTGACGTGACTTCATCTTTAGTAGTTTATCAGCACAGAACTGGTCTACGTCTGTGCACGATCATTATTTCGTGAAGCGTTGTTTACATTTAGTATTAGTTCGAAATTCAAATACAACTTTATAAATGATTTAAAATTAAGTGAAAGTCAAATATTAATTTCAATGAGACGTAGATAATTACTGCTCATTGTGTACCCATGCATTTTGTGGAACACAGTAATGGTTCTCTTACTGAACACGGTAATGGTTCTCTTACTATTCCTGCTCAGCAAGATGCACATAATTACTGCTTATTGTGTACCCATCCATTTTGTGGTACCCAGCAATAGTTATCTTACTATTCTCTTTATAAATAATTTATAAAGTTGCCAAATGGAGACTTCCTAAGCATCTGCAACCTTTAAGCATACAGCATACTATTCTAGTTTTCATGATTTTGGCTGCAGTGGTAAAAATACAATCTTATCATTCAGTCTAGTATCTGATGCTCTAGCCATTGCAGACCTATCTAGCAAGGTTGAAAATTGTTCTGAAGTTTATTTCATCCAACCTCACCCCGGGGTTTCTAATGCCAGATTTATTTACTCTGTGTCTTGTTTTTCTTCTCTTCTCATAGTTATTGCTCCCCCACTCATGTGGTTTGTGACGCTTTCATTACAATGGATCTTTCTGGAGCACTATAATATCCACTAAATGAAACATTACTACCATAAGGAAGAGGATGCAAGGGTTCCAAATGTTCCACTATCTTTCATAACGAAGCATCACACCTTAATGCATTGTACATGTAGCTTAGCTAGACTAGATGAATCGATGAAACTTGAAAGAGAAATGTGCCTGCCCTGTATGGATATATTGATAAAATAGTACACCTGTACTGCCGTCTAAAGTCCAAAGTACTCTGATTGTTCTCTCCCTTCACAGTAAAATTCTAGGCCTTGTTTGGAAGTATAATCGTTGTTTTTGTTTTTAGATCTTGTTTGCTAAAGCTTGAATGAGAAAACAAGTGATTTTGTTTTGAAAGAATGTGCTATTAACAAGAGGGATTAAAGGGAAATGTGAAAAATAATGTTTTTTAGAAGAGTATGGGGTCGAAAATGAAAATAAGAAGTGATGAAATTTTAAGTTTTGTTGACAAATTACTTGTTCTGTACATTGTTCTGGGCAAACTACTTTTTATCTTCAAACTTCATAGTACCAAATGTACGATCCCTTTTTTCACTGTTCATCTATATATGTTTATAAACGCTCAAACAAGCCCTTAATAATGTCCCTGGTCTTGTTTCATGTTTCCTAAGCAAAATTTTAACATAAATGGATTTTCATGCATTAATAAAGAAGTGGATAGATTATGGTATACTCTGTGATTCTCTGTCTGTCGCATATGTTTTTTCACAGATCACCGAGCATTCCTCGACCAAAGGACGAAACCCTTGCTAGACATTCTATTTTGGGTCCAAATGGTCTTCGTGGGGGGTGGCAACCACCTAGTAATTATAAGGTATTGCAATCTCCCTCTACATTTGTACACAATATGGTATTTTGTGACTTTACATTGTAAATGCAGGTACAATACCCTAGCAATTTAGATTTGACCCCTATTCAAGCCCCAAGGTTAGACCTCTTATCGGATCTGTAGAAATACCTTATATCTGATATCAAATTTCTTAATTTTCAGTTCTTCTTTTCCATTTTTATGGGATTATGCAAAGACCTGTTCTCAAATCTCTAATTGCTTTGGTGGTATGCACATATTTTCCTCTGTTTCTGTTTGTTTGCGCACTAACAGATGTGATTTATGTCTGCGATGGGGACAGTTTGGAGCAGCCTTTCAATGATGGGAGTTCAAGAAGAAAGGACGATGGCAACTTGGAGCAAGAAAGATCCACTTTGGAATCTACAATTTTGCCAGCAAAAGAAAATAAGATGTTTCAGAGTCAAGAACCCGATTCTCTCATTTCTTTTGAAACCCACGAAAGCCTTCCGCAAGAAGAAATTAATGGACAACCTAAACCATCTCCTGTACTAGCAGATGTACAGGGTCTGATCCCGAAATCATCTCCAGCTCTTATGACTTTTGAAACCATTGAAAGCCTTCCTCTGGTAGAAATTATTAGACAACCCAATCCACCTCCTGTCCTCACAAATGTTCAGGATCTGGTCCCAAGGTCAACTCCAGCCACTGAACGAGAATGTGGGATGGAAATATCTTCTGGTGATGGTTTAAATTGTTCTGAAGATCCCCTACAATTGCACATAGTACTGATTTTGCATTTTACATTTTATATGTCAGTTTGCTTATTTCAGTTAATTTAATTAGCCGAAAAGTACCTGTTCTTTTTGCATGCTAATTGATCTCTCATTCTATTTATATATTTTATCCAGTCTACGACACTGATGGACAGTTTCATGAAGCTAGCCAAGTCGAACACAGATAAAAACTTGGAAACTTGTGGGGTTCTTGCCGGTTCTCTTGTGAGTATCATTTTATTTGAATCATTTACTTGATATTCAGTGTTGTTGCAGTGATCATCATTGCTATTTTGGTACTATTTATTTCCATAGAAGATTCACTTTTGTTATTCATTGCAGAGAAACCGAACATTTTCCATTACAGCTCTTATAATTCCAAAGCAAGAATCAACATCAGATTCGGTAAGTCAGTGTGCTTGACACACACTGATATATACTTCTTTTGCATATTGATTGTGCTGTAGTGAACTATTCTTTTTGAGCAGTGTCAGACCACGAATGAGGAGGAAATATTTGAAGTGCAGGACAAGCAGAGTCTCTTCCCGTTGGGATGGATTCATGTAAGTTACTTTTGTGGTGATCTGATTGATATATACATTCTGTGACGTTTTTAATCTTAATTTTGATTTCTGGAAATGAGTTAAAAATCTCGTATCACAGTTTAAATGTACAAAGTTCACCGAACTTCCAGGATCACTTGCGGCTCGAGTGCAAAGAAGAAAGTGTGCTCCTTGTTGAGGCAAATTGTTTAATATATTTGGAAAAAATCTTTATACGTGCAATAGGTCCAGATTCTGGTTCCAATGATTTCAGCTTAAATGCGATCAACATTGATACTGGGTTAATGAGTAAATGATTTTTACAGTATAATCTTCCATTTTAACAGCCAAAATATTATTACCAACCACTATATATTATACAAAAGCGACTGGTACAATAAAAATTAAAAGACAACTCACAAGAACCAGAAGAGAGAGAGAGAGTGAAAAAGAAAAGGAGAAAAAAAGAGAGAAAGGAAAAGGCAATAGAAGAGAAAAGAGTAGACGTAATACGATAAAGCGTTCTTTGGCCATTTCCCACTCTTTTGACTTCCATGCTTTGTAGTTGTAGCCTCTGGCTTTCAACTTTTACTGGCTTTTTATGAGTGTAGGTTATTGCTTTTACTTTGGTTAGTCATTTTGGATATTTGTGCGTTAGTTTGGAGGTTTGAATCTCCTACTTGAATTATAAATTTAACTTGGTTAATCATTAAAACCTGATGAATTCAGGAAACGTAAGCCCAAGAATACAGTATAACTTATATGTTGGATAGCATCTTATATTTGGTGGTTGATTTGATAACGTACCCTGACAGACATATCCCTAGTGTGCTCTTGAATATTAATGAACTGTCATCTGCTTAATTGTTTTGTAGACGCACCCAACCCAATCCTGTTTCATGTCATCAATTGACGTTCACACACACTACTCTTACCAGGTAATTGTCTCTCTGATATTCTTCAGTTTCTTCCCCTGTCCACATTGTTTTGAAGGAAGAAGGGGTAGATAATAATTTTTCTAATGGATGCACATTCGCCAAAGTCATTTTGGAAGAAATCTTTTGTTTGACTTGAAAAGAAAAAGGTTATATTGGAAACCTTCCCTATCTTAAAGAAGTTCATGATAATTCCACCGTCAGTCAAAGTCACAAACATGATATCCTGTTTCTTTATTCACATTTTGCTTTCATAATTGTTAATTTCTTCCCAGGTCATGTTGCCCGAATCCATAGCTATTGTCATGGCCCCAAGAGACACTTCCAAGTAATATCCTTTTGTTCTCTTCTTGTCTAATACTCTAATATAGTACTAATGTTGATGTACTGAACACTTTTACTGTGACCTACAGAAAACACGGTATATTCCGACTGACTCCAGGTGGCATGACGGTAGTGAGGCTATGCCCGAAACGCGGGTTTCATCCACACGAACCCCCTTCAGATGGTAGTCCAATATACAGCCATTGTACAGATGTTTATATGAATCCTAGCTTGAAGTTCGAAATCATTGATCTACGGTGATCTCAATTACAGAAACCTATTTGCAAACTTTTGCTGATACATGACATGAACGTGATTTTATACCTGCCTTGTAGTTAAACGAAAGAAAAAGTTTGACGGGGCCAGAAAAAAGAATGCAAGATAACTGTATAGAGATGACAATTCTTGTTCGTGGATACGATTGTTTTGTTTACATGGGTTAACTTGTCTCTATTTCATTGCAATTAATTTTGCTGTTTTCTTTGGTCATTGTGTAGAGATTGTAATTTGAGAACTAAATTGTATGATAGGTCATTTGGAGATCATCGCCTCGTTTTGTTTGGCTTTTCACTGGAAATTGGGCATTATCATGAATGTTGAGTTATTTATGTCTATAGTAAATCTATAATTCTGTATAGGGTGCCGTAATTGTGTAGATTTGCTACCCGAGGCTATTTGCAAATTAATGCTCATCGTGATCTATTGCACGAGAATACGTCTGATCGGGTTATGCATGTTCAAGTAGAGAAATGATCTCCCCCCAAGGGTTTTACTTATCTCACGACCCTCGGAGGTTGGCATACTGCCTTTAATAGGATTCGTGATATAGATATTGGATGTAATGACATTATTACTACTGGGACACATATTGCCTCAGATAGCCAACAATTTTTACTACATTTTATCATATTTTTATCTATTTTTATCCTATTTTTTGGTTAAATCAATGACATCCACATATGTCATGGGATTCACATACACTGCACAATAACACAAATCTCCGATTTTTACCGTTCAATTTCACTTATTCTTTCTCCTTTTTTTATATTAGAATTCACAAAACCATAAAAATCAAATCCTATCACCCAATTATATCACCTGGACATTAAACTGTTGATTCAAATAAGTTTGCCAAGTTGGAGGAAGAGAAGCTTTGTGGGCACAACATGTGGGCAATTTTTCAACACGTGTTCCCCCTAATGGTGGGGGACACGTGTTCCTTATTCGCCCATATATGAGCATGTTAATATGTTCACATGTGGACATTAGAGTTAGAGCGTGTGGCCATAATAGAGGGCACCGGTTATGGCAATGACACCCAATTCCCTCGGGATCCTAACCAAAACAATTATTTAAAAAATATTTTTTTTTCAAAAATAGAAAAAGGAAAAGATAATTTTCGATGCTTGCCAGACAATGCTAACCATTAGAATACTTGCAGCGCCCACCCAAAAGGTGCGAGACAGCGAGGCGATGAGATGGAGCCTCGCCTTGGAAGCTTTCACCTACCAGAAAATGGAATTTTTAATTTGTTAAATTATGTTGATTATTCTAGACTTATAAATGAGGAAAAAATACGTATATAAAAAATTTGTAACAACTTTTACAAAATTTTCGATTTTCAGAAAAAATAAATAAATAAACAAATAAAACAGCTCTATGAGTCCTACGTAAAATGAAGATTTGGATAATCGAACACTGGAACTCATGCAGTAAAATATAAAACCTGGCAATCATTAATAATACAATGTCAAATGGATTTTTGTGTTTATTTTATAACTTATTAAAAATTTTTTCGTCCAATTTCAAAAATAATAAGCAACTCATTTAAAAGACTTGTGTCTTTACACGGTTAAGTGTGCATTAGGTGGTCCTGATTTTAAAAATCACAAGTCACCAATTAGGCGATTAGGCGCGATTCAATTAACCGTCTTTTTCCTCGCATATCTAGTAGTGTTCTAAAAAATGTGAGGCATAACGAAGCGTGGAACACAAGTTTCAAGTTTAAGCACACTTAAATGGGACGGTGTATGATAAAAGTGCGGTCAATAGGTAATAAAATACAAGACATGTTGAAGCGTGGAGTACAAACTTCAAATTTAAACCCGTTTAAGTGAACACCAAAATGCGTTTTTTAAAACACAACTTACAATGCGTGGTGCGTTATTCTTGCCTCGGGCAGTTACTCTTTGGTGTTGCTTTTTCATAATTTTTAGCACACTAACGTGTACATAGTACACAAACTATCCACATTACTTTGCATGAATTTTCGAATTTACCGTCACTGTGTTTAAGGTATGTCAAGAGCCAATTTCAAAGATGAGGACATATATACACACCGCAAAATTCTAACTACATTTTCACCTTGTTAGTGTATGTATATTTATGAGTATTTATGAGTTTTGATGTGAAATAGGAGAGAGAATGAGTGGGATTGAGTGATGGAGATTTATGTAGTACAGTGGGTCCCAGAAAATATGTGGATGTAATTGATTTGACTTTTGATGTGAATGCGTTAAAATGTGTAAAAATTTGTTAAAAGTTATAGAAGAACGGAGGCTTTGTCACCAAATTATTATTATTATTAATTATTATTATTATTATTATTATTATTATTATTATTATTATTAAGAAGGGAAAGAAAAAAGAAGAGGAAAACGCAATTTGAGTATGGGTGCGGCTAAATGCACCCGGCCAAATACTTTATGCACTCAATTTTCCCCATATTCCCACTTTGCCCTTGTGCGTCGTTCTTTTTTTTTTTTTTTAAAGTTCGCCCCCTTGGGGGCGAATAGCCATGGTGTTAAGCCCCAAGGGATGAGAGCTTGTTCGCCTCAGGAGGGTGAACGGCCATTTTGGCTGTTCGCCCACCTAGGGGCGAACATGCTAAAAAAGACTTAAAAAAAAAAAATTTTGAAGTTCAAAGTTTTTTTTGATAATTATATTAAATGTTTACCAGATACAATTACTGAATTATCAAGAAAATTTTGAAATTTATTGTTGTCAAAGTGGTTGTTAAAAAATTAAAAGAAATTTCAAATTACTCGTGAATGGTTTAAAAATTTTAAATTTTTTAAATAATTATATTTAACATTAATCGGATAAAGTCAATTACTATATCATCAAAAAAATTTCAAATTGATCGTTAACATGGTTGTAAAAAACTTGAAAATAAATTTCCAAATTATTCTTGAAAATGGTTGTAAAAAATTTGAACAAAAAATCTACGAAAAATCAGACAAAAATTTGAACAAAAAATCATTTTTCTTTAATTTTTTTTTTATAATGTGTTCGCTACAAAAATGCAGCGAACAAGCTTAACATAGCGAACAGGCAAAAGCCTGTTCACTATGTGTAGAGCGAACAAAAAAAAAAAAAAAGAAATTTGACCCGGTCCAATTAGTGGGGCTATATCAGGCTTTTTCTTTTGGGAATTGATACTCACACCCACATATTTAATCCCATACACCCACCTGTTTTTAATTTTTTTAATTTCCAATTTTACCCTTAATAGAAAAAAGGAAAAACGGGTGTTGTAGAAAAAAATTGGATCTCGGCCGAAGATCCAAAAAGGACCTCGGCCAAGGCTGGCCGAGCTCCATGCATGGGGCTCGGCAGCCTTGGCGAGGTCCCTCATAGGGACCTCGGCCAAGGTTGGCCGAGGTCCTTTTTGGGATGCTCGGCCACCCCGGCCGAGTATCCAATTTTTTTTTTTTAAATTGATTGATAATGTAATTAATTAATATTTTTGATATTATTTTTCGTTTGGGAAGGAGCATGTGATGTATGAGTTGGATCGAGCGGAATGACTGCATTTTATAGATTTAGTGTCAGAACTCGTTTTGGACAAATAATATACCGATTGGGTGGCTCGGCGCCCGCAGTCGAACTCATTGCGTTGCGATGATGATGTACGATGGATTTTGGCCATCCGATGATAAAATAAAATTAAAAACAAATAAATGAAAAAAAATTAAATTATTCGAAAAATAGAACAACGTTGATTTCGCTTCCTAAACGCGCTCGGATGGCCAAAATCTATCGTACATCATTGCAACGCAATGAGTTCGACTCGTGGCGTCGAGCTACCCCAAATCGGTATATTATTTGTCCAAAACGGAGTTCGGACACTAAATCTATAATGTGCGATTTCGTCCCATTCGATCCAACTCATACATCACATCTTCATTCTCCAAATCAAAAAATAATATCAAAAAAATATTAATTAATTACATTATCAATCAATTTTTAAAAAAAAAAAAAAATTTTTTTTGGATGCTCGACCGGAGTGACCGAGCACCCACAAAGTGGCTCGACCAAGATTGGCCGAGCTCCCCATGAGGGAGCTCAGCCAAGGCAGGCCGAGCCCCATATGATGGGGCTCGGCCAGCCTTGGCCGAGGTCCCTAGGCTGGCCGAGGTCCCTCATGGGGACCTCGCCCAAGGATGGCCGAGGTGTTTTTGGGATGCTCGGCCAAAATTTCTCCGTGCACCCACCTTATTTTATTACGCGAGGGGTAAAATTGGAATTGAAAAAATTTGAAAAAAAAAGTGGGTGTATGAATTAAAATTATTGGTGTGAATAACACAACACTTTTCTTTTTTGTTTCTTTATTTTTTCTTTTTTTTAATGGGTGCACCCAGCAAAACGCTGGGTGCATTTAGACGTGGAGTATTGACAAACACCATTCTCGCCCCAGTCTCTCTTTCGCCACCACAATCCGTCACAACTCAGTAGCAATGAGAGAACCCCAAATCAATCGCCGTCTTGAATTGATCCCATAATCGACGACTGACTTTCTGGTTTGATCAGTCCCCGTCTTCTTCGAAAGTGATTCAAAGGAGTCGCAGGTACAAACTGCAAATTTGAGATTGGAAGTTGTAGGGAATCGCTTGAATTTGGTGAATGAATGGCGGGTCCTTCATTAATGGACTCCCTATTCCAGCGCTCTTTAGATGACCTAATCAAGGGCCTCCGTCTGAGTCCACCCGGCGGCGAAGCGGCGTTCATCGCCAAGTCCGTCGATGAGATCCGCCGTGAGATCAAGTCTACCGATTTGCAAACAAAGGCCACAGCCCTCCAGAAGTTAACTTATCTTCACGCTTTACATGGAGTCGATATGTCGTGGGCGGCTTTCACCTCCGTCGAGCTTTCTTCCTCCGCCGTGCACTCCTACAAGCGCCTTTCTTTTCTATCCGCTTCGCTTTCGTTCAATCCTACGACAGATGTTATTCTCCTCCTCACTCACCAGCTGCGCAAGGACTTCTCGTCCCCCAATCCTCATGACGTGAGTCTTGCTCTATCTACTCTTTCTTCGATTTCTACTCCGGATTTGGCTCGCGATTTGACTCCTGAATTATTCACTTTGCTTAAGACTTCTAAAAGTTTCGTTAAAAAGAAAGCTATTGCTGCTATTTTAAGAGTGTTTGAGCAGTACCCGGATTCCGTTCGTGTTTGTTTTAAACAAATTGTCGAAAATCTCGAGAGCAATGACATGGGTGTTTTGTCAGCTGCTGTTGGATTGTTCTGTGAGCTCACTGTAAGAGAACCCAGATCTTATTTGCCATTGGCTCCCGAGTTCTACAAGATCTTAGTTGATTCTAGGAATAATTGGGTTCTAATTAAGGTTTTAAAGATTTTCACCAAGCTAGCCCCGTTAGAACCGAGGCTGGCAAAGAGAATAGTGGAGCCAATTGGTGAGCACTTGAGGAGAACAGGAGCTAAATCATTGGCGTTTGAGTGTATTAATACTATTGTAACTAGTTTGACCGATCATGAACCTGCAGTGAAGCTCGCAGTCACGAAAATACAGGAGTTTTTGTTGGAAGATGATCCGAATCTGAAGTATCTTGGCTTACAAGCACTTGCCACTTTATCATCCAAGCATTCATGGGCTGTTTTAGAAAACAAAGAGGTTATAATTAAGTCGTTGGATGATGTTGATGTGAATATTAAGCTTCAGGCCTTGCAGCTTGTGATGGCTATGGTTTCTGAGGATAATGTTGCAGAAATTTGCAAGGTTTTGATCAATTATGCACTGAAGTCTGACCCTGAGTTCTGTAATGAGATTCTGGGGTCCATTTTATCAACTTGTTCAAGGAAATTTTATGATGTGATAGTTGATTTTGATTGGTATGTTTCACTTCTTGGTGAAATGGCACGCATTCCTCATTGTCAAAAAGGTGAGGGGATTGAAACCCAGTTAATTGATGTCGGGATGAGGGTTAAAGATGTTAGACCTGAGCTTGTTCGTGTTTCACGTGGTTTGCTGATTGATCCTGCGTTACTTGGAAATCCGTTTATACACAAGGTTTTATCTGCTGCTGCTTGGTTGTCAGGAGAGTATGTTGAATTCTCTAGAAATCCTCTTGAGCTCATGGAATCACTGTTACAACCAAGGACCTGTCTCCTACCACCATCGATAAGAGCTGTATATATTCAGTCTACATTTAAAGTATTGACCTTCTGCATATATTCTTTTCTCTCAAGTGGTGATGATGCTTCATATCCTTCTAAATTAGTAACAGGTTTAGAGTTGACAGATGATTTTCTGGAAAGTCCTGAAATAGTAACAGGGGAACCCATTTCAGATGCTGATCTAGATGGTCGATCAAACCCGGTGATTGCTCATGAGCAGACATCATCAACTTACTCAAAGGAACAGCAGTTTACACAAAAATATGTAATGGACCTCGTAAATCTCGTCGAAACAAATTTAGGCCCATTAGGAGGGAGTAGTGATGTAGAAATACAGGAGAGAGCAAGTAATATCCTTGGCATGATCGAGTTGATAAAACCAAGGTTACGTAGTTCCATTGATGAGAATGAAGGAGACAAAATTGGGGGAGAAATGAGAGCTTCTGACATTATGAAGCTCATGTTTGATGCATTTTCAGAGGAACTAGGTCCAGTTTCAGTTAGTGCTCAAGAGAGGGTACCCATACCTGATTTATTGGTGCTTAAAGAAAGTCTCAGTGACATTGAAGGAATCTGTGATGATATCAAGTTACCTCTATCAAATTCCTTTTCCCTTGTAAGATCTCATTCCATGACCAATGCTGCTACAATTCCTGAAAGCTCGAGTAAAGAGGAATACGAACCATCATCTGAGTCTACATCTCTGCTTGCTGAGCATCGCAAGCGTCATGAACTATATTATCTTTCTCCGGAGAATAAAGACATGAAATCCAATGATTACCCACCTGCGCAGGAACTCAAAGATAAGGCTAGCGACGAAGCTGATGATCTTGTTAAGCTAACAAAACAATCACTTGATCTTAGGAAGAAGCGAAACCAAGCAAAGCCTAGGCCTGTGGTTGTAAAATTGGATGATGGGGAAGGATCGTTTGTTGCTACTGAGAAACCCCAGTTGAATGAGGATCTGATATCAGGTGCTGTACGGGAAGTGCTTTTGGGCAATGAAGCTGCATCATCATCAAGAAGTAAATCATCAAACAAAGCGAGTAAGAAAAGGGAGAACAAGTTAAGTATTGACAGACCTGAATCAACTATGACTGTGACAGACACTATTGTAGATGAGCTTGGAAATTCAAGTTCAAGAAGACTTAAACAAAGTACTGATGGCAAAGAGAAGAAACATCATAGTTCACAGAAGGAGAAGAGAGAACGTGATCATAAAGACAAGCAGAAGAACGACCGTAGACATGGGAAGCACAAATCAAGGCAAAGAGCAGACAGTGCATTGAATGTTGCAGCACAATCACCTGTCATCCCAGATTTTCTTTTATAGCATTGCTGCTTGCAAGACCTCAGGAAAATGGAGTAACATTCCATCGTGCTTTTCTTCTTCCAAATATCAAGGTAACTTCTTGTGTATACAGACATTTAGAAGTGATCTCATATCCACATGGGTGCCGACTTATTGTGTCCACGCGATACATTGCTACCTCAGCATTATCTAATTCCTATGTGACGTGTTTTGCGAGCACAATAAATCCGTACTCACGTGGACATTGGATCACTTCTGTTAAACACATTTTCTTGCTTACCCCATTACCATAATTTGGTTATCATCAAGCTGATAGGTGATTTTACCAATGCATAAGAATTTATTGGTTTTTGTGTTTCTGGTGTTTGTGAGATGAAATTATCTCCAGTTATTTATAGTGTGTCTCAGTCCATTTTCTTTTTTCTTTTATGTGTGTATCAGGAGCATCAATGTGGAAAAGATTTTGGACAGCACTTAAACACTTGCTTTTTCAACCTGTGTTCAGGTAAACTTTTATATTGTTAAAATTTTGATTTTTAGGTTGGATAGTGGTGGGGACCATGAGGTGTGTTGATAATAATGAGTTGTGGTGTGAGAGGTGAGTTGATTTTGGTATTTGACTTTCACTTAAGATTAGAAGTTAACTTCTAGTTAGGAAAACGTTAAAAAGAATGCAGCCTCAGACTTCAACTATCTCATAAAAATTATCAACCTACTTGGTTATGCACAATGAAACCATTTTGTAATAAAAAATTAGGCGAAGATATTTGGTGTATTTGATCCTTAAATGGGAGCTATCAGTTTCGTCTAACACCCGCACAATAATCTTCCGGATGGTCCACATCAAGACAAACCAGTGCACCTTATCTTATCTGTACAGTTTATGATGCCATTGCACTAAAAAATGTATGATTTCAACTTCTTGTCTGTCACCAATTTATCTCACCAACTGTAATCATCTATTGATTTGAAAAGTATGTAGCTGTTTAATAGTGGAAAAGTTGAAGATGTTGAAGCTTTCAAACGTAAAAGGGGTTATCGTTCCTGATGATCCTTTCAATGCCCTGTTTTTCTCACCCTTCCTCATTGCCGGTACATCTTTTCTTCTGGAATCTGACTATGCTCATATAAAAGTCAAGTAGACAAAATGTCAACCTTCAGCTCCCAACTTATGGATCTCCATAGTCTTATCAACATCATCCCTATTTTGAGGGTTTTTGTGGCAATGTACCCGGCTTGCCAAATTTATTTTCCATGACGCGAATGATTCTGGAAAATCATCTTTATGAGAGCGACACTTGCTGATATATCAGTAATCTGTATGAAAAAAATAAATGCGTCCCAGGTGGTCTTCATATTAAGCATGTTTTCTTTAACTTTTACCTAAGTCAAATTTCAATATCAACCACACATCAAAACAGCTACTCATTATCATTTTTTGGTCCGACCACTCTTGAACTTAAAATGTCAGTTTCTAGCAAGCGAACCCATGCTACTAGTGTTTTGGGGAAGAAAAGTGACATTTTGCAAACATAATCCCCCCCACCCCCCTTTTTTCTCTCTTTTAAAAATAATAATATGTTGTTGAATGTGGTTTTGAGTGAGCTGTTAAACAAGCACTAAGCTTACCTGGATGGAAGTGTAACAGAATAGATCAAGGAAAACATTATTTGAGAAAATCTTAAAGCATGAAAATTAAGATCCCAGGTTATTTGAAAGAAAAGCAATATAGAGATGGCACCAGCTTATACAGATTCTAAATTGAACATTTTTCTTCTGATTTGGGTAGTATCTTAGGAATATAGTTAGCGAGATGAAGTAGGTTCTTTCATTTGCCTCTACTTGATGGCCCCATATATTTTATCAGTGGCCCCTATCCATAAATTACATATACTTCAAAGATGTATATGCGTTTCACTAGTTTAATTATATTCGCAATAGCCTCAGTGAAATAATTTTAATTTGCATTAGAAAGAGTGGAACTTTAATGACCTGCAGACGAACTGATCTATAGATAGATAAATAATTTTTTTTATATAGAAATTCCAGTGTGATTGAGTGTCGAGATTAGGGCTTAGACCTGTGCAGAAGGTCTTTAGCTGACCACCTGCTTTATAATGGGAACTGCTTGGGCCTTTCACTTTTGGTCTTTGAATGTTTTGATGAGGGCATATGCTCTTTAACGTGCACTGCCTGATTTCGTCTTTTAATTTTTCCATTAATAGACAGCAGTAGAAATATTTCCAGACAACATTCATATTCCGTCCTGATTTATTGCAGTTTGATGTGTAAACTTGGTTCGTGCTCTTTCACAACATGGCTGCATAATGGACCCTGAATGTTTGGAATTTTTTAAGGTTTTGTATCTTCCTCATTCGTTACACTTTTTGTCATGAGATTGGGGAATTTGATGTTCAAACAGTGGCATTTGGCTTCCCAGGTTTGTTTGCTCAAGGCTCTGAGATGTAGATAAAGTAGTGTTCATTAATTGTAATTTTTGTATGTTATACTGCCAATTTGTAGTGAGGAATGTTTGTGCAATGGATATGGAAAGAGATGAAGTCTTGATTCTTTGCTTCAGATGCTTAATGGTTGTTTGAAGTGGTGAGTTCACAATAGGTGAATAGTGGGGGAAAAACTAGTAGGCCTAGTTTTTGTTCATGGCTTTTATTACCCGGTCGCATTAGTATATTGAAATTTTTTACTATTTCTTTTGCATTTTGATCTGAAAAAAAAAAAGAGAGGGTATTTTGGTGAGAAAAAGGAGTAATTTTGATGCAAAAATATTGAGAGATTTGATTATTTGTATTGTGGTGCTTTTGAGTGAGAAATGGAGAAAGAATGTTTCTTGGTCAAGAAAGGTAGATCTGTACAAATGTCAAAAGCTCTCAATTTTTCTTTAGAGTTTTTAAACTTTTTTCTCAGGTGGCATGTGACCTGAAAATTAATTAATGATAGAAAGAAGACTCACATTCTCAAGGAAAAGTGTCTGTTTTGTTTTTCCTAAAAATACCAAAGGTTGGAAGTCCAACCTAACGAGAAAAATGATTGAGGATGGAATTGTGATGGTACAAAAGTTGACGACCTAGGGTGTAAATTACTTGAAGAAATAAGTCACTTTCAACAATAGATGGATTGCAGATTAAACATCATTTTCTTGACAAAAAAATTTCTAGTCTTTTAGAGTATTGAATATTCGACACTACTAGCCAATATGAATTCATGGAAACATGTGAGCACAAGTAGGCATTAAAAGAGTATCAGAAATGTTTCACTTGATATGATTCATCTAGTGTTGAGCAAAAAATTTGGGTTTCATTTAAATATTTAATTTCTCTGGTTATTAAAAATAGACTTTATAACTAACTGACAGCAGTTTTTTTTTTTTCCTCAAAGAAAATGAAACGTTGAACATGAATTATACTGTTACATTAACCTTTTTTTTTAGTAGTTGATTAGTTAATTAATTACCTAAAACGGTGACTAAAATAATCTTAAAAATTACTAGTAGTAATTAATTAACATTAATCGTAAATGGAGGTCAATGTGTGCATTAATGTTGCATAAATTCATCTCGAAATCAACGTACCGGTCTCGATGAATGAGGACGATGGATTTCTTGATAACATAAATAAATTTATAGAATATTAACCCATCGTTAACATAAACAACTTGCTAGAGTATAGTAGCATTTTCATCAATGAATCTAAAGGAGATTGGAGTATAGTATTTTTTATTGATATTTTTAAGTGATATAGTGATGTGTTATTGTTTCATTGGGTAATATCCATGCGATATATATCTAAAGTATATTTTTGTCAGCCAATGATAAAATGTCACATTGTCATATCACTTAATGATATCAATAAAAAATGTGCCCCTAGAATTACTCTTTTAGCAATCGAAAGTTGTTGACAAACATTTCAAATATAACCCGTTACGTCTTCCTTTATTTAGCTCCACATTATTCACTAAAATAAAATCTATCCTACGAGTTCAAGTTAAGAAAAAATATAATTTGAAAAATGTTATTTGTACAACTTTAGTTAATATTTTTATTGACGATCAAGTATATATGTGGTCAAATCCTGCAAAATAATAGTATAATGTGACATATAACTCTATAGGAGTTTCTTATACAGCTTCATTGTTAATAAAGTTGTCGATTAATATAAAGAATAACCTATTGATTGAAACAAAATGACAAATTCGATGAACGTGTTAAATTAGATTAAAATGTTTAGAAGTTGGATGTTTAACCTAAACAAACTCATTAAATATATAAACTCTCCTTGACTAGGACTTAAGAGCAAGAAAAATTAAATTCATACGTTTTGTGAAAAAAAGAAAAAGCAAAAATCTCCCCAAAAACACTCCTTTGAACAAGAAGAGACACATACGATACGAAGAGGTTTCCATACTTCCTAAAACCAAGGTTTTCATACCAAAAATTCTTTGGACATATATATCCCACTTGTCATCAAAAAATTTCTCCCCCTCCTCTCTCTCTCTAACACAAACATTCACTCTCTTTCTTCCCTTCTATTTTACTCTCGATCTAAAATCTAAAATTAAATCCACTTCACCTCTACAATTACCCCCTATTCACCACTTGCAAATTCTTTTTTTTTTTTTTTTTTTTCTCATTTCTCAATCTTAATTTATCTCTTCGAGTTCATAATGAAACAGTCGTTGTCGTTCACTCTTTTTATCGACTTCAAAACTTCACCCGTAATCTAAAACATCTGTATCATAACAGTTTTGTACAGATACAAATATTACACATACACTGAATTGTAACATTTGATCGTAAAATAAGCTTTGTCTTAGTACCCTCCAACACCGGGGCACCCCACACTATATATCTCCCCTTGTCACCATCTGCGTCAATTTTCTCTCTCGAGTGTCCTCTGTCATGCAGAAAATGAAGAGCGAACAAGATGAAGAAAAACAAAAACTGATATCATGCGTAAAGCTCGTTAATTCCCAAGGCTATCTCCATAGCCTCATTATATACTTCCTCTTCTTCGGCTCCGGTTTAGTCATCGGAATCTCATTAAGTTTCTATCTGAAAGACTTACCGATAAACTTACCACTCAAGCAATTCTCCAATATCGAATCGCGGCAATCATCGCCATCTCCGCCTCCGCCTCCACCGCCACCGTCGCCTCCTCCGCCGTCTCTGTTCTCATCGCAGCCGACTGTAGAGAGAATCGGATTGGAGGAATTTCTGAAGCCACCGCCGGCGATGCACGACATGACGGAGGAAGAGTTGATATGGCGAGCTTCGATAGTGCCACGTGTACACGGCTTCCCGTTTAAACGGACCCCAAAAGTCGCGTTTTTGTTTTTGGCGAAAGGGATTTTGCCGTTAGCCCCTTTGTGGGAGAAATTTTTCAAAGGAAATGAAGGATTTTATTCCATTTACGTTCATTTTTTGCCGTCTTTTAACGGAACCATACCGGAAGATTCAGTGTTCCATGGTCGGAGTATTCCAAGTAAGGTATGTTTCCTTTTTTTTTTTTTTGGGTATAAAATTAATTATTTTTGACATTTTAAGTAATTATATATTATATATTTCAAGTGGGATCATTGCATTAATTTTCATGTTTCGTAGGGGATTTAAATTTTATATATTTATATTTATATATCTATGCAATAAGCATTAATTTGTTACTACTAAATTCAGGTATTGGTGGAAGAGAAGTCTATCATACAATTAATTTCCTTAAAATGTACCGTCTCTTTCCATAAAGGCATATTTTAACTTTAACAGGGATTAAAAAAATTTAATCAATTTTACCTTTTCTGAAATATATTCTTCAGCATTAGATAATGACTTTATTTTTATTATGAGTAATAATGCACTTTAATAGGAAATTAAGGGAATTAAATGGAAAAAAAAAAAAATATATATATATATATTATTATTATTGTATTAATAATGCACGTTAAGTAAGAGATGGTAGATAAATGAAAAAAAAAAATTAATACAATATTAAATAGAAAATGACATATATTTGGAATCAATAAATCAGAAAAATAAACGTATTTTTCCAGGAGGAAGCCTACAAAGGGAGTGTGGTGTTTGCCTGTTTGGTGTGACTCTACTCTAGAAATTAAAATTAGGCAGTATATTTTAGTAATAATTAATAATATGAGGAAAACTGTCAAGTTGAACACTGTATCTAATTGGTCTATATTTCATTGTATATTTGTATTCATACTATCTTGCCTCAAAGTCAGGGTCTGATGAGCTACAATTGAGCCACTTGGGGCGGCAATTCAGGATCGTCAAGTCAACTACCCTATTTTAGAAAATTCACATGCATTGTTTACCCCTTCTGTTTTTCTTTCTGGACGTATGAAACGTGACAGGATTCGTAGAATTTTATAAACATAACGTAATAGTATACGATACAATTTATTCATCCACGGCCCCGCCTGAGAGAGGAGGAGTGGATTTTCTTGTACAACGTTAACATAAAGGACAGGTAGTTAGCCTATCTAGCTAATTATAGTTACAATGTGGTAATAATTGTTCAAAATACTAAATCTTTTTTCCTTTTATTTTTGTCCTGTGATTTTCTCGTTCTTGTTGTACTTGGAATTTTGTGAAAATCTTATCATGTCCCTTATAGAGTGGTGCTCTCCTCTCTGCACGACAGTAGGGCATGTATTTAGAGTTACTCTTATACAGAAAGGATGATAGTATCTTCTGCATGCAGATAGGAAAATAAATCTTTTGAATTGTGGGTTTGGAAAATTTGCCGTTGCAATTGTTTTGATGATCATAGGTTTAGTTATAATTTATTGTATATAGATATTTATCCATATATTTGGTGTAGTCAAGTTTAAATTAAAATGATAGTTTTTTCGTTTTCAAATTTAAATTCCACAACATATATTTCATATCACAATAGAAGACATTGCTCCAAAGAGACCATTTTTATTTTTTATGAAAAGGGAAAATCGTGTTGTTATTGGTTAAATCTTAATTTCTAATTCAATTTTAAAAACCAAAGTGTTGGACAAAATTGGTAACTTTTTGCTTGTCTTATTGCAACGCAAAGTTTGCACTTTTGATGCATCAAGATTTGTTTGTCAATCTTTTGCTATTCCATTCTTTGATTGTACTCCTTTTGCATTTGCTTTCTACTTTCCTGAATTCCTTTCTTCCCGCTCTTCATCTCTTCCTCTTTATCACATTGCCAAAGTTGGAAATCCAACTTTCTCATCACAAATTTGACAACTATAATCTCTTCTTTAGAGTCTCACTTAGAAATCAGACATCTAAAAAAATCGCTTCCGTTCCCAATAATGTTGGCACCATAAGGTGCCAACGTTGTCCGGTTGGTGCCATGTGCGCCCCCTCCCTCCCCCCAAAGAGGGGTGGGTGGGGTGTGGACATGTAGCAACGATCCGGACAATATTGGCACCTTGTGGTGCTAACATTATTGGCAACGGATCGCAAACCCTAGAAAACTAGAGAATTCTAAATTAATAACAGAATGAATTTTGGATGGTACAAGAAATAAGACCATCATTATTTGATAGAACATGTACTAGATATTTCTAATCACTAAATTGTTACAAGTTATTTATATGTGTAGAAATTAATTAATTAATTACGTAGAATCCTATGTGTTCACAGTTAGTGTTGATTGTTCTTTATAGTCATTATCAGATTATTTTTTTTTTTTTATTTTTTTGCGAATACTCTATATGAAATAATAAGTTATTATATCTATACAAATTAGTTGTAAAAGTAACATGATTGTTATTGTAAATCGAACTTATATTTTTCAACACATGCAGGAAGTACAATGGGGAGAATTCACCATGGTCGAAGCGGAACGACGACTAGTAGCCAATGCACTACTTGACATATCAAACCAAAGATTTGTTCTCCTCTCAGAAGCATGCATACCTTTATTCAACTTCAAAACCATCTACACTTACCTCATCAACTCCAAACACTCATTCATCGAATCCTATGACCAGTGGGGCCCAGTCGGGCGCGGTCGATACAACAAGAAAATGAAACCCCTCGTCACAATCGATCAATGGCGTAAGGGCGCCCAATGGTTTGAGGTGGATCGCGATCTAGCCATCGAATTCGTCGCGGATCGAAAATTCTTCCCACTGTTCAAAAAATATTGCAAGCCTGCTTGTTACTCTGATGAGCATTATTTGCCCACTTTTATCACCACGAAATTTCCAAGGAAAAATTCAAACAGGACTTTGACTTGGGTTGACTGGTCAAAGGGCGGGCCCCATCCAACCAAATTTGTAAGAACTCAGGTTACTGTGGAATTGTTGAACCAGATGAGGAATGAAAAGCAATGCATGTACAATGGGAAGCCCACAAACATTTGCTATTTGTTTGCAAGGAAATTTACACCAAGTGCTTTAGATAGGTTATTGAGGTTTGCACCAACTGTGATGAATTTTGGTTGATAGATACATTAGGATATACTCATAGTAAATTTTACATTGATTATTGTATTTTTCGGGGAAGGATTTGTGCAGAAAATTCTTTGTCCTTATTGATTCACAATATGTTAATGAAGAAAGAATTTTGAAGCTCTGTTCTTTTTTCTTTATTATTATATCTTATTTTTTTCTACCCTTAATTATGAAGATTTTCTTGAGTTGTAAGACGAATAGACGATGTAGTAAATATCAATGCATTAGCACTTTTGAGCATTTCATTATTCTATGACCTCAATTGAATGGTTTTCTTTTTCTTTTTCAATTTCAAATACATACAACTAGATGATAAATCATGTTAATGAATTAAATTAGTTATTAGAAAACAATGAGACGGTATATAATCTTTTGAGTTACATTTTTCATTGAAACTCAAATATACTTTGTTACTTTCCTTAAAACATTTAAAAAATAGTGCAACAGCTATATAATGTATAATTTTATGAATACCTGTTTATTAAAAAAGCCAACAGTAATTTTTTTTTACTCAAAAAAAAAAAAATGCCAACAGTAAAGTTTTATTTTTATTTATTATTTTTTAGGGGAAAAAAGCCACAGCAAGATAATGTATCATATTGTATTAAAATTTTTTTAATGATGCATAAAAGTCTTATTATCATGATTTATGAGCATAGGTTTACAATTTTATTTAAAAAGAAAAGACGTGCCGAGGACTTATTTTCACTTTTGTTTAAGGTAGTTTAATTGTTTAATAATATCTCAATAAAAATTTTGAACAAATTATATTTTAATTAATTTTGCATACCACTATAATTTTATAATTTTTTTTGAACCGATAATTTTGTAAATTAACAATATTAAAAATTAATTTTTAGTGCATATTGAAATTCAACAAAACAAAATACTCTATCCGTCCCATAAAAATAGACTTGTTGATTTTTTCACACAGTTTAAGAAAATATCAATTGATATTGTTGGGAAAGTAAAAGTTAATGACATTTTTCTAAAATACACTTTAATTCACTACTCCTCCATCCCACTAAGATAGACACCCACCATTTTCATACATATTAAAGAAACATCTTAAATATTATTGAAATTACAAAATATTCCTTATATTGTTCCCATTTTACCCTTGCGTTAAAGACAAAAAAGTAGTGTGAATATTATTAATATCTTTAAGAGATGAAATAGCTAGTTGATTTTTAGTATCTTAATAATATTAAATAGGAGTACTTTGGTTAGCTAGAGAATAAACTACATTCTCAATAAGGAAAGTGGATTATAATTTGGGACAAACGAAAATAAAATATAAATATATTTTCGTGGGGCGGATGGAGTAATTATTATACTTTAATAATTTTATTTTATTAATAAAAATTAATATTAAATAGAGGCATATTAGAAAACTAATAATTTAGAAGCAAAGAGGATTATTGTTGTGGCACAAACAAAAATAATAACAAGACCTATCTTTATGGGACGGACGGAATCGTAGAAGTGAGACCGTTGAGGTTTTGCAGTGATGAAAATTGAACTGAACCTTGCGCAACTGAACCGACGTGCGAAACTGCCAACCGGATCAAGAAAGTATCTGGTATAAACACCGCAAGAATCCGTAGGTCAAGGTGAGGATTTGGTTGTGGGGAGAATTGGGCCTAGTTGGGCTGATTACCTCCGGGCACTATAAATGGCATTATAAACCTATAAGGTATTGATGGGCCTACAAATGTCAATCATCGTTGAATTTTGAAAAGCAAATGACATATATAGCAGCAAGCCAACAATCATACTTTATATTCTTAAAATGTCACTTATTCCCATAATATCAACATTGCATTTGAAAATGCCAAAACAACTTCAATAAAAAATGCATAATGATCCTAAAATTTAAAAGATATACATTTCGGCCCTGTGTCCAAGAAAACCCATCATCCCTTTCCCCTCCTACCCTACCACTAGCCACCCAACCTCCACCATCCCAAAGCTGGTATACAAGCAAACCATCGCTTGGTTCGTCATTGCAAACCAATTAATTGGTTTGCCGGTGAAGAACGAGTTCGCCATCAGGAACCAAATTTTGTTCGCAATAGCAAACTAGATCTGATTCGCGTGAACTAGTTAAAAGGTGGTGGCACAGTTCTCGGGAATGGTGTTAACCTTGGTATTATTTTATTTTACTTTCTTTGAAATTTTTTGGGGCATTTGAGCCCATTTACTTGAAAAAAATGACATGTCTCATTTTACAACTTTTACGATATTTTGGTAATTTTAAGTTAAAAGCCCCATTTGAGTAAACGGTGGGCATCGGTGCAATCGAGCCAGTTCTTTCCCAAAACGAAACCAACCTGTCGTGTTTCGGTTTGGAAGTCACCAAACTGAACCCAACCGTCGGTTAGGTTTGGAAACAAACCCAACCGAGCTGAGTCAGTTCGGTCGATATTTTCATTTTTTCAAAAATCGATCAATTTTTTGGTAGAAACCAAACCAAAAACCGAACCATTTTGGCAAAAAACCAAACCAAACCGACCAAAGTCAATGGGTTCCCTTGGTTTTATCATTTTTTTGCCCACTCCTATATTTGAGTAATCTTTTCACTTTTTTGATATTTATTTGGTACTCCCTCCGTTCCAGATATATAATTCACGTTTCCATTTTAGGGTGTCCCAAATATATAGTCATCTTTCCATGTTTAGTATGATATTTATTTATTTATTTATTTTTATGTTGATTCACAAGAATGTCCCCAACTGATCTTGGAGAATGTAAATTGTGAATGCTCTTTTAATCTAGATAATGTTTACCAACACTCATATTAAATGAGTGCACTTTAGGAGGTTTTGTTATATACTTCATTTTCCAAAAAAATTCTTAATCCTTGTGCAACATCAAAATTGACTATATATTTGGAACGAAAGGGAGTATCAAAGATACGCAATGCAGGATTTAGAGATTTAAAAAGAATCTTGTCTTAATATTATAATAATTGAAGTGTCAACTAGGCATTGTGTCACACTGGCAATTCTAAGTTGGTATGCATTTACTTAAAATTAAAACAAGAAAATCCTATTTTGGAAACAAACATTAAATATATATTTTATTATTTTATTTTCCTTATTTCATTTATTTTTCTTTCCTTATTTAATATTATTTTTTATTATTTTATTTTTATATACATTTTAATTTTTTATATAGATTTTAATTTTTGAATTATGTATACAATTGAAAATGAACTAAATGCAAGCATTAATGAAAATATGATATGAGGTCAAAGTTAAAAACTATAGCGATAGTTGAATTATTTCTAAAAACACTAATACAGATTAGAGATTGGGCATCGCACATTGGGTGGCGTTTTTTTTCAAAACGCCACCCCAAAATGTATTGCTCATATAAGGGTGGCGGTTGTGTAAGAAATCCGCCACCCCAACAAATAAAAGAAAAAAAAAAGAAAAATTTGAATTCGGGTGGCGGTTGTCTTCACAACCGCCACCCAAATTTTTTTTTTTTTAAAAAAATAATTAAAATCGGGTGGCGGTTGCGATGACAACCGCCACCGAATTAAAATTTTTACGGGTGGTCATTGTTTGCATCACAATCACACCATACAATTTTTAAAAAAATTAAATATTCAAACATGGGTGGCGGTTTCTCAAAGAAACCGCCACTGCTGTAAATAAGAGGTGGCGGTTCTTTTATGAATCGCCACCCAATGTTTATTATCGTGACTCATACCAGATCCGGCCGAAAACAAAGCAAGCTGAAGACGACGACGATACTAGCTAGAATCACTCGCCATTTCTCACTCGAAAATCACCCAAATTGCGGCTAATTCTTCGTGAGTTCGGCCACCATTGAAGTGAGGTAATATTTCTCTATCTATTTAACCAAGAAATTTCTTTATTTCTAAGTTAGAATTTAAGATTCCAAATTCTAGGTATTTACTTGGAAATGGGCACGGATTTGGTCAATTTCTTGGTTTTTTGAAGACAAGATTTGAAGAGAGCTTGTCATCTCCTATCAATTGGTGATATTTTTTCATTTTTGAGGTTAGAAAATACCAATCCCCATCTGTAGCTAGATTTTTTGGGTGTAATTGTTGATTTTTCATTTTTTTGGGCATATTTTAATATATGTATGTGCATTGTGATATATGTGAAATTTGGGGATTATTGTTTGTTAATTGCCGTATAGATATATTATGTGTTTTTCCCCCAAATTTTCTTAATATTTGTTTTAATGTATATGCATGTGGGATTTATCTAGTATGGTTTTAGTTAGATGTATTTATTTAGTTAGATTATTTAGTATTAGTTAAATAAGTGATAAGTAATTTTGGATGAATTAATAGTTAATATAGTTAACTAAATTATTATTTTACGGAATAATAATGGCTACCTTTAATTTTTTGAAATGATCCTAATTTAGTCTTCTACATAGAGAAACTAATGCGTACAATATTTATAAATTATGTTGAATTATATTTCAATATGTAGTAAATAAATAAATATTACTTTTAAATAAATATAATTTAGTAAAATAGTAGTTTGGGAATAATATTTCAAGAAAATTAAATAAATTAGTTTGGAAAAAATTTATATAAATATATTTTATTCATGAAATAAATCTTATTTTTGGATATGTCCCTAATTTAATCTTCTACATATGATACAATAATGAACTATATACATGTCAATATGTTATAATAAATAAATAAATATTGCTTTTATATAAATATAATTTATTAAAAAATAGTTTGGGAGTAATATTTCAATAAAATAAAGTAGTTTCGAAATAAATTAATATAAAAATAATTTATTTATCAAATAAATATTACTTTTTTATATGTTCCTAGTTTAATCTCATACATATAATAAAGTAATGAATACAATGTTTATAAATTATGTTGAACTGTATTTAAATATGTAATAACCATAGGCAATATTAGGTTTACATAAATATATATATATATATATTTATATATATATATATATATATATTTATATATAAATATATATATATATATTTATATATATATATATTTATATATAAATATATATATTTTTATATATATATGTAAATATATATACACAACTTATTAAAAAAGTAGTTTGCAGGAATATTTAGTATTTCAAATAAATTAACATTAATTTTAGTAAATATTTTGTACTACAATTTTGTAGTAATATCGATATCGTACGAGAACTTTTGGTTCAATTCTTCCGAGAGGTTATGAATTGAAAAGATCATTTACATGTTTAATTATACTCATTTTACTTTGATTTTTATAATGTTTTCGTGCACGGAATTTCATGTTAACTCTTACACTTGTAGTCATGTAACTATAGCAGTGAACTTTATTTAGAGTTTTATGTAAAGTTGTTGTATGTAGAGTTGCATTGTGTAGCGTTTTGTTGGGTACTGTTAGCTCTAATTTGATAACTAGTTGGATTTGTGTTCTTTGCGTTGTATATAGTATGAATCAGTGGATGTATTTGAGTTGTATAGATATATTTGGGTGATGAAATGGTTGGATTGCAGGTTCAAAAAACTGTATTAAATTGCAGTTTTTAAATTACAACAAAATTTTTTTTTAAATAAAATTAGGTGGCGGCGGTTGTATTATTACAACCGCCACCTAAACATTTTTAAAATAAAAAATTTTTAAAAAAAATTAAGTGGTGGCGGTTGTATTATTACAACCGCCACCTAAACATTTTTAAAAAAAGTTAAAAAGTATATCGGGTGGCGGTTGTTTAGTTACAACCGCCACCCCAACAAATTAAAAAAAAATATATTGAATTCGGGTGGCGGTTTATGTGTTACAACCGCCACCCGAGATATTAATAATATAAAAATATATATATTGGGTGGCGGTTGTTTTATTACAACCGCCACCCAAATTCTATATTTTTAAAAAAAATATTAGGTGGCGGTTGTTTTTAGAAAACAAGCCACCAAATATAAAGGGTGGCGATTTTTAACCGACACCCAAAATCATACTGGGTGTCGGGGGCTTTGGGTGGCGGTCAAAGAACCGCCACCCGAGCCATAAAACAACCGCCACCAGATGATCTTTCTGTACTAGTGAAATGAGAATTATGTTTTTTATAAATATTTTAATTTTTGACTATTACATTTTAACTTTTTATATATATTTTAATTTTTGAATTACAGTATCAACTTGCTACAAGTGCCATGTTAGTTTTCTATTTTAGAAAAAATATTTTTATTTATTTAAAAAATTAAATAAAAACCTTTTTATTTATTTTTACCATTTTTTGAAACAATTTATTTTTACCATGTTTAAATGGTAGTTTTAGATAGTTTTTATGAGTAATATGCATTGAGAGTTCAATGATTTTAAAATGAGTTTAACTTCAATTGGTGCTTCTATTTTAAATCTTAGGCTTTCTCAATATATTACTTTATAGTGTTTTCAAATATCCAATTTCGATAATATCTATTATTAATTAGTACCAATTCAATGTACATATGATCTTAAAAAAAAAACTTTAAATTTAAATTGTTTAGGTATATTTTTAAAGTTTCAATTTCGACATCCATTGCCTATTTAAATACTATGCACATTATGATTTCACTTTTCGCTTAATCATATAATCAAAAAACTCTTACAAATTATTATCAAAATTATTTTTACAAATAAAATATCCGTGCATCGCACGGGAGAAATTGTAACACCCTCCCTAGTTCCGTACCATATCTTATATAACAAAATCGATAAATACACTTATTGAGCACACAAACTTCGTAATTAAAGTTTAGACATGTGCATAAATCACGAACTCATATGGATTTACGAAACACCTTACGGAACTAGAAAGACCATCACACACATATAGAGCCTTCTAAGTATTTTCAAAAGCACAAGTCCATTTCAAACATAGTTGATCAACCACAAAATCAAAAGATAGCATTACATTAACCATAGTTTCAATATATACACATGAGGACTTGAAAGATTTCGAGTGTCCAAAATACAAAATAACTTGGCACAAGATCTTGTTTTCCCCATCTCCTCACACATCACGTCTTAGATGAGCCTCCACAGTCTCCAACGCTCTTTCCACGTCCGGTGCTATCTAACAAAGGCAAAAAGGAACATGGTGAATCATAAAGACTCAGTGGATAATAGATATAAATGTAAGAGCGTGACGTGTTTATGAACTGAGCCCCAATGTTAATGGTGAGTTTACAATGACGCCAATGTAATCATATTTCACATATGGCCTCACATCATAAATTTTGGAGCTTAGGTCTCCCAATTGGCCACCTTATCACATATTGACATTCCTATCGCATTTTTGGGGCTTAGGTCATCTTATTCTTCATATATATAAACTCACGATTAACATCCTATATGCATATATGTTCATGACATAAATTGTATAAACATGTCATTTAAACCAATCAATGAAAGAAAACTACACCAAAGTCCCCTAATTTCCTTCAATCATAAAGAGACTTCATACGTCCCTACTCAAGTGATATACTAAGGTTCTAAAAGATGAAAACACCCAAAAACACATAGCAGAGTATACAAATCATAGCAACTATAGCTTAGACTCCAAGAACTTCACATGTATTAACTTAACCTTTTCAAACAAAGAACCATATAGTATTTAATCATTAAAATCCACCAAAACTTACCTCGTGATCTACACTTATACATCTATTGCCCACCTTAGTGTAAAAGAAAACAAGTGGAAAGATGCTTGGTAGCCTTCTCTTCCTCTTTCACTTCATTTCCCTTCCTCTCTCTTAGCACAAGGTAAAAATATATGGCAAATATAGAGAACAAATGATCAAACAAGGGTTTAAAGGTGTTGGAGAGTGATTTTGGGAGTGTATCATATGAGAGAACCAAGTTGGAAATGATAGTTATCCACTCAAAAAGGACAAAAAATGCATTTTGCCGACCTTGGCCGTATGGCCGCCGCTGGACATTTGCCTAGTTTTTGGCCATACGCCGTATGCCCCTACCGTACGGCCGTATGGACGACCCTACTTCTTTTTTTTTTTTTTTTAAACACAACACACATCACATCCATGTAATCATTCATATTCATTTATAAAATTTACCTTTGGTCACACACGAACATATAAATCACATACGAAATTGTATGGGGTATTACAGAAATACTCTTTTGATGTATGTTTAAATATCCGATGAAGAAAAAGGTAATAGATGCACATTTGTATATGAGTAATGCAGTCTAATATGGTTCCCCACTGTAGGCACTTTATGGAACCCACAGTTTTACGTGGCTCCCATGTGGCGGTGCCATGTCAGCTCCTTTAGCCAAATGCCTATAGGGACCAATTTGCAAAGTGGCCCATAGTTGATGGGTCATTGGGCGCAAATGGCCCAAAAAAATTTCCTAACTGCGAGATTAGTACACATTTATTTTATATATATATATATTTGATCCATAATTAATTTTATCGAATTAATTTAATGCTAATTAAATTATTTTCATCGAAAATTTTTAACATCCTATTATTTGTTTGCATTAATATCGTAAGCTTTCAAAATTGCATTAATATCATAAGCTTTCAAAATTTTCTTTGGCTTTAAAGACGCACATATTTTGATTTTAATCAATAGTTAATAATAAATGTAATTATTGTATATATATAAATTTTTGTGGGAATATGTCATTGTAAAAAATAAATCAACTTTAAAGGAATAACAAAATAAAATAAAAATACAAAAAAGAAGAAAACCCTACCCCCACCCAACCCCACCCCCAGCCCCACCCACTCCACCGAAATCCCAATTTATTTATTTATTTATTTGTTTTTATAATTTGTAAAGTGGCCTGTCAACTATGAGCCACTTTGTAAATTAGTCCATGCAGACATTTGGCTAAGGAAGCTGATGCTGCCACATGGGCGTCATGCCAAATTGTGGGTACCATAAGGTACCCACCCACAATGAGGAATAGATAAGGATTGATGAGCCATGTTACTAATATGAAGATGATTTATTATCAATTATGTGATTTTTTTTTAATTTTATCAATTATGTGATATTAATTAATGGATATCTCTACAGAATGTACAATGAGAGACAAATATTTCTTTGAATTTGATTTGATTTCAAGAGAGAGGGGCCCTGCTGCTATCCATATCTGATGAGACCATCTGTCACTCACCATCGTTTCTCATTTTCTTCCTCGAAGCCCCCCGCAGCCCGCCCCATTTTTCAAGAGTTAGAAGGGGGAAAAACAGAACTTTATGTTCTTGTTCTATTCGCATTAAATTTGAATAAAGTAAATTTGGGTTTGAATGTATAGTTAAAAATTAAAGAAGATGTATTAAAGCATATAAAATAATTGTTAAAGTTTCACATTTATTTAAAATAAGAAAAATACTAAAAGAGCCATAATAAGTAATATAACAATTGAAACAATGTCAAGTGGTGTGATGGTTGGAAACAAATTTATGGCAAATGTCTGCCATATCAACTAAGATAGAATTCATTATGTCGTTGTAGTATACAATCCTTAAAATGATAATTCAATTGTTGTCAACTAATTAACGCATCACCGATGATAAATAAAACAACAATAACGCATCACAGTTCTTTTTACATAGAATGAAAGCGAACCTCTCCAATTCAACCCATTCATGTTGATGGAAAATGATATTTGTGAAAATTGTAGTTAATACTCGATGACAACTAAGTGATAAACCTTGGGAAGTGATTAGTGATGGCAGAAAAATCCGATCCGATCCAAATCCGATGGATACCCGATCCGAATGGAACAATTTTTTACCGATCAGAAACGGATTTGGATTTGGATCGGATCAAGCCTGATCCGATCCGATCCGATTTTTGTTTTTTTTTTTTTTATTTTTTATTTTTTTTATAAAAACTTATACCAATATGAATTGTATTTGGATTTTTTTTCTTGATCCGATCCGATCTGATCCGAATCCGATTCGAGAGATTTGGATTTGGATTTGGATCGGGGTGATTGATTTGAATTTGGATTTGGATTTGGATTTAGATTTGGATTTGGATTAGGTCGATCCGATCCGAACCCGATTCATTGCCAACACTAGAAGTGATGGTAAAATAATAATGACATTATATTTCACAAATTTTTTCATATCACTTATGTCGACATAATGAAGTTCATTTGCCCAAGTAATACAAATTTACCAACCTAACCCCAAGGTCTGGAGTCAAATCTTGAAAGACACCATTACTATAAGGAATTCACATATCCTTGCAGCTTCAAAGTGAACAAAATCCTCATATTTACGTTACCCCACTTCATCAATTTAGTCGTTGACGAAAATTGTAGAGATAATGTAATCCCATTTCCATACCCCTTCACCTCACTCCCTTTTCCTTGAAATCCTCCCCCAATCCAAAATGTTGCCAAGCTGTAATCCTAAGCATCTCCAATCTTGATTTCTATTCACAATGTTCATTTATGAGAGAAAAAGACACAAAAATATATGCAAGACCCATGTGTTTTCTATTTTTTTTTCCAATTTTCTCATTTTTTAAATTAATTTTCCTTCATTTAGTACACTTTTTTTTTTTTTTACTTTTGCTTCACCGCTCCCCGTATTATATCCAAAATCACACATCTATCTACACATTCTTCACTATTATTATTTTAAAATTTATTTCTATCTCTCTCATTCTTTTCACTCCTCCCTCTCTTTTTTCTCTATCCTTCTTTTCATTTCAATTCAATTAAAACAATCATCTTTTTTCTATCTCTCTGATCCACAGCATCCTTAACGTAACATCCACCTTGCTAAAACAACCAAAAAAAAAAAAAAAAAAAAAGAAAAGGATAATTGACTTGAGGAGGGGTTGACGTGAAAGTCATTACATCATACTACGTCAAATTTATGTCACCAGCTAACCCTCTTTCCTACCTCTTTCCTACATTGTTCCACGAAACTTCCCCAATCAAACTTTTATAATTAATACCCACCTTCTTGTTCGCACTCTATGCTTCTCTTATCTGACAATAAACCCCTTTAAATACCCACTCCCATCCTCTTAGTTCCTTAAACCCACCCCACCCCTTCCTTCTCTCCGCCTGAATCTGCAGTTTTCAGCACATTAAACTGAAAAAAAAAAAAGGATCTTTATAAAAATGGCAGCTGCCAAAAGGTTGTTTGGTGAAGATGAAGATCAACTTCAAGATCAGACAAACCAGAAACGAGCCAAAACTAAACGTTCTTTAACTTCGTATGTCCATCTTATTATTCCATGCTTAAATTATGTTATCTAACAAATATATATAAAAAAAAGTATATATTAAACTTGAACTGATTTTATTTATTATTTTTCTGACAGTGTAATTAGAGAAGTTGTTATAGCGAACTTCTGGGAGAATTTCTGCTCTGCCTTGGAGCCCACGCTTCGTCGAGTGGTAATATATACCGACCTATATGCCCCTCTAGAAAAATGTTATATGTACACTTTCGTATATAGCGGCATATATTGCACTAGATACAACGGCAGGTGAAATGACCATTTTGCCCTGCTCTTGCACGTAGAATGCCGGAGTGTACATATAGCATATAGAAACGCACTGGGACGCCATGATCAAGTTATATATGTGTATTTGTACCTATGCATGTATGTCTTAGCATATGTACCTGATGGTGCCCATATTGGATGCATACTCGATATGAATGGATAACGAGTCTACCGTGGACCCCACATCCAAATACTTTTAGGAAATATAATATATATGCATATTTTGCTGAAATTTAATTGGGCTTGTGAAAAATTTTCAGGTGAGTGAAGAAGTTGAAAATGGAGTGAGATTGATGAGCTGCATGAGATCTATATCAAGAACTCCATCCCTGAAACTCCAAGGACCAAATGAAGAAAACAAAACAGGCCTTCTGCTCATATTCAGCAAAAGCCTCTCACTTCCAATTTTCACAGGCACTAAAATTATGGACATTGACAACAACCCTCTTCAAATCCTTCTAGTCGAAGCGAAAAACGGACACCCAAAAATCCCGACCGCTCTTCCGTACTCGATCAAGGTCGAGATCGTCGTGATCGATGGGGATTTCGACCGGCCTGAGTTGACGTGGACTAAAGAAGAGTTTGATCAGAATATTTTGAAAGAGAGAAGTGGGAAAAGACCTCTGCTTACTGGGGAATTGAATGTTATAATGAGAGATGGGATTGCTGTGATTGGAGAAATTGAATTTACGGATAATTCGAGTTGGATTAGGAGTAGGAAATTCAGGCTTGGGGCAAGAGTCGTTGGACGAGGAAAGAGTCAAGATGTTAGAATATGTGAAGCTATGACTGAGCCTTTTGTTGTTAAGGACCACCGTGGTGAATGTAAGTCTCTCATGCATCTCATCACTTTATATAATTTCATTCATTTATTGACCTTATACGTAAATTGAGTTTTATGATATAACAACCTAGGATTTCATTCGAGTCGAGTCGATATTGTTTAATTTAAACCTAGGATTTATATAGCAACCTAGGATTTCACTTCAGTATTATTCAAGTCGAGTCGATGTTGTATAACAACCTAGGATTTCATTCGCAAAACTCGTAAGCTCGTTACGACTTACGAGGGTTAGACATATGTCACGATTTTTATACACTTAGGGATTCAGTGGTATATAATGGATTCTTAATGACGTGACAAATAAAATAAAATAGAAATGAAAAGAAAGTGAGTCCACTAATAAGTGAACATTGAAGAAGTAATGCAATTTTTTTTTTACTATTTAGAATCACATTTTAAGAATCTAGGGATGAAATTGAGGATGTTCCTATTGAATCCTTTTGCTACCTACTTGATATAGTCTTGCTAGTAAAATGGATCATTAGTAAATTTTTTCACAAATGTGATACTAGACAGATGATAATGATTGGGTTGCTATTTTGTTTTCATTTGGATAGACCTTTCTATTTCTATATAATTTGAAATGGTAGTTAATTGACCTTTTCTTTTTTTGAATCCAATTGACCTTTTCTTTATTCAATATATATAAATAGAAAAACAATGATTATTATTGTAATATTAATATATGATAATATAAATTTAGCGAAAATCTAGCATATTGGAGTCTAACTCCCGCGTGGATTTTCAACCCTAGCCAATTGATATTAAATTTTTGTTTCTTTATATGGAAAACTAATTATAGACATATATATTAGGAGAATCTTCAAAGTGAACCAACTAAAAATTTTAAAGAATGTCAATTTGTGATCTTAACTATCAACGACCTAAAATAATAATCTGAATAGATAGATTCTTTCTTTTCTTTTCATTTCTTTTTTTTTTTCCCTTTCTTTTTGATTTTCTCCCTTAATTTTATTTGATTTCTGATCGAAATAAATTTATATGCTCTGATATATAGTGTACAAGAAACACCACCCCCCATCGTTGGAGGACGAGGTGTGGCGCCTAGAGAAGATTGGGAAAGATGGAGCTTTTCATCGCAAACTTTCGACTCATGGAATAAACACCGTCCAAGATTTCTTGAAATTGTTCACCATCGAACCCTCCAAGCTTAGAAGGGTACAATTAATCTTGACTAATACTGTCAATGTTTCAGTTACGCTATAAAGACATAATCAATTATATAAATTTCATATATTATTATATACTTTTCCACATTATTGTTCATCAAATTTGTGCTAATTAAGTGCAATCAAGAACTGATTAATTATTTTTTGAACAGATTCTCGGAGCTGGAATGTCAGAAAAAATGTGGGAAGTGACACTGGGGCATGCCAAGACTTGTATATTGGGTTCTAAACGCTATAGATACAGTGGACCTAATTATACACTCGTCCTTAATCCTATATGTCAAATTGTGAACGTCGAAATCAATGGTCGAGTTCACTATGCTCGTGATTTGAGATCCATTCAAAACGTACGATTTCTACCCTAATTCTTTCTTTCATTCTTTATTATTATTTTCTTTTAAATTACAAAAATATGTACCTATTCGATTCAAAAAAAAAAAAATGTACCTACTAGTATTTATACAATTAGTTGTATAATTAAAGTATCACAATTCTGTAGAGTGAGACATCAGAATCATTCGATTATCTCTTTATAGGGCTTTGAAATTTTAGATAATTGTACAATTAGAATTATTTATATATGCATATATCTCAATTAAGTCGAATATATGAGCAGGCCTACATCTCGAGCTGGGTTAAAGATGCATACTTGCAATGGAATTCCCTAGAAGAAGTGCACGAGCCTGCGCTTTTGACACAAGGTATAGAGTGTCGTTATATGTATAAAAACGTTACATGAAATGATAAGTGATTGGAACCTGGTTGATATGTTGCCCACATTAGGAGAATTTTTTTCTCCCAGTGTGCCCCCCTCAGCCCCCTGAATGCGGGGGGCCCGCAGGGGGCAGCCAAAAAGTCCCGTGCTGGGAGAATTTTTTTCTCCCAGCACGGGGAACATAACAAAGCCTGTGATTGGAATATATTATACATATAATGCGTTGCGTGAGATATACAATTTTAAGTCACTTTCAATACAATTTTTTGGACTAAAAGTACAACTTTTTACTAAATATCTACGTCATTTTCACTATAATTATTTTTGTACAAAACTGTTATAATAGTAGCTTTTTTGAGGTACATATTGTGTACATTTATTTTGACACTAAATAGGTATAATTAAATAAATTTTTTACTTATCAGTTTGGCAAACATCCTTTGTATATGATCAGGTGAAATGATGGTGGATGACTACCCAAATGAGCAGCATACGGTAATAATGTCGTTTATGGGTCACGGTCAATCTGTTTTAACTGATGGATCTTCCAGCGGCCATGGCGGCGAGTATGATTGGGTTGCGAATTCTGGGTTGTTATCTCCACACTCGGAATGAAACGAGAATACTCCACTAGATGTGATCTTTTATTGATATATGTACACTAACTTAGATTTGTATGAATTATGAATGCGTTTTGTTTTTTTTTTTTTTTTTTGCTTTTTAATAAAAATTTGTTGATTTATAATAATTCATTTTCTTAAAACCATTGTATAACAATTAAGAATGTTTAACGTGTTTTCTTTCCAAAAAAGAAAGAAATGTTTAACGTGTAAATCACTAAATCTCACTTTAGAAACATTGTAACATGGCTAATTGGCATAGAAATGACCTGTTTAGTTGAGGTCTTTACATTGTGAATCTCCATCATTTCAATTTTTGTGTCTTAGTCCTTATTTTCATCATTTCTTAACAAATTAGGCTGCTAGATCAATATTAAACTGCAACCACAACAAGTGAATAGGGGAATTTAATCTAATGAGTATCTCCAATGCTAATGTCCAGCTCATCCTAAGTGGCATGCCACGTTTTAGAGAGATATAGAACATAACAAATTGTCGATCCCACTTCTCTCTTTATTATTCTTAGCATCTTCATTGGGGAAGCGATTGGGGACACGATTTGGTGGAGAGAGATGGAAAGAAGATGATTATTTTAATTTAAAAAAATAGATGATGTGTAATAAAAAGAAGGAGAAAAGTAAAAAGTATGAAATATGTAGAAACAAATTCAAAAATAATAATAAAATAGTAGTAAAAGATGTGAAAGTTGGATGTGAAAATATAAAACTGACACGGAAAATGTATGAGGAAAAAGTGAAGTAAAAATGAGTAAAATGAGAGAAAAGTGATTAAAGAAAAAAATAGAAAAAATTACTGGACCTACCTATAAAGTTGTGTTGACATCTCCTAATTTGACATCCATAATGCACAAAAGCAATGAAGATGCTCTTATTTTCTCACATTTTCTTCATCGCTTTCGCATCACCTCTACATTTCAACATCCAACTTCACATCCTTCATTATTATTTTATCATTATTTTTAAATTTATTTATACATCTCTTCCTTTTTTTTCCCATTTTCCCTCTCCTCTTCCCTATATTTCTTACTTTTTCTCTCCAATTAAAATAATCATTCTTTCTATCTCTCTCATCTACATCATCCTTCACATCAATGTTTGCAATGGATATGCTCAACAAATTAAAATCAAACAGAAAGACTTTAAAAAAAAAAAAAAAAATCCCTTTCGATTGACCTCAAATTTAACTTAGATGCTATCCCACAACCACAAAGGCAACCATGCGAAACACACACGGATAATTTCACTCTTTTTAGTAACCACACATAAAACCTAGAAAATTTCAAAAGTGATCAAATATGGATTCAATTCACAGACACTCATTAATCCACACCCTTAATTCCCAAACTGACAAGGGGTCTTATTCGAAAGTTTAGAGATGAGAATTCAAATGCGATAAATTAGAATTTAAATAATGTCCAATAACCAAAGAGATAGAGTACACATATTTAGTCTTTATTCAGATATATACTCTGAAACATTTAAATCACATGTGTTTCTGAAAATTGGGTCAGTAACATCGGCCACACAACTAATTAACACCATAAAAATGTGCCTCCTAGATATCACAATATACCCAGCAAACTAACTTCATCTTGATATCAAATGAACTTTACCGGTTCTTTTAACTATCTACCAATATTTGAACCATAAAAATAATATGCTGAGGACTCAATCAAGAGCATACAGTTAAGGCTTGTTATTTTCATCACAAATTTTATCAACTTTTTCTCTCTCATCATTTACAACAATCCATTCAATTATTTAATATATTTTCCCCAAATTTTAACAACACATTCAACACCTAAATTAAAAAAATTAATTTTATCGCCAACCAAACATGCCTTTAGTTGTGAAACCATACACAAAAAATGAGACCACGCCACTGGGTAACAAAAAGATCTTTCAAGAAAACTTACCGCACAGTTAAATGCACAAAATATATAATACTCAGTTAAATTGTCATAAAATGCGCCTGCAAATATAACCTCTCAGAAAGATCTCACAACTATTATCCCCTATATATATATATATCGTGTTCACGAAAAACTCTCTCCCTCATCTGTAATATGTACCAAAGTATACAAATATAACCTTAAACGTAAAAACCTCACCTTTAGTTTCGCTCTCCTTAACTCTACATACCAATTTGCTACCCAAAGGTATAATTCATGTTCGATTATTATCGAGGGAATATATATAGGGTGTTAGGATGTGTGTAAAAATGGATTTTTATGTGTTTTTATGTGATACAAGAGAGATAATTAGTGGAGTTGAATGGTGGAGATTTGTGTAGTACAAGTAGGTCCCGATATGTTGATGTGAAATAGGAAAGAGAATTAGTGGAGTTAAAAAGAATATATAAAAATATGTAAAAATATATAGAAGAACGGGGACAATAATCTCTTCCACATGAACACCTATGTGAATATTGTAGAAAAACGGGGGCTATAATCTCTTCCACATGAACATGTCACGTTCCTTTAATTGAATACCTATGTGAATACTGTATAAGAAATAATCCACAACTGACATGGCATTCATAAAACTACACATGATTTTATTATGCATTGAGTTCATGTAGAATTTCTTATGTAGCACCCGTGCAGGTGCCAGATAAAAACCAATCTTCTAATATATAAAATGTTTGATATTCTGGTCAAACCTATCTCAGCCTAGGTCTCTTTACTTAAGAGAAAAGTTGGGAACAATAATATAATGGAGTTATGCACCATATCTTAATATAATAATAAGAGAAGTGCCACCTAGGCAAAGTGCCTAGGTGGCAGTGCTATATTTGGCAATAGTTTTTAGGAGTTAATTATTTTTCTTATTTAATTTATGTTGTTTTCCTTATTTAGTGTTATTTTTTATTTTATTTTTTAGATGCATTTTATCATTTTTATATGTATTCTATTTTTCAAATTAATTTATAAATTCTTTTACTTCTGTTATATATGTAGTGTTGCATGCATTAATATAAATGTGATAAGAGATAGAAGTTAAAACTTATAATACCTATTAAATTAATTCTAAAAATGAGAACTATCATTTTTTATATACATTTTAATTTTTGAATATTACATTTTAGTTATTTTTTATACATCTCAATTTTTAAATTTATATATTATAAAACTTGAAATACCAGTTATGTACTTTGCCAAGTTGGGAGTGCCTAGCTTGCAAGCATTTTTTAATAAAAAACTAATTAAATAAATCTATAATTAAATTAATTGTCCATTCTTTCTTAACATAATTCAAAAATTACACCACCATTATAGTATAAATTCTGCATAATTTATGTTGTGATAAGTTAAAGAAAAATCAAAGATTTTTCTATCTTTGTGTCACCCGTCTATTCAAACAGGAAATTTCAATTGTTCAATAAGAATAATTTTTCCATGAAATAATTGATTTCATTATTTTAATTTAATTCTAAAAGTAAAACGCGTTTATCTTTTCTTTTTATATTATAATAATAGTTGAACTATCACGTTGGCAAATACTCTTTGGCAGTGCCAACGTGACACGTAGTTTTAATTAAAAAATTAATTATTATTTTCATTTTGATAATACTGTTGAGTTTTCTCAATAAGGAAAAAAGTGGGTGATTTGCTCAATAATTAGATTTCCCAGTGTATGCGTTTTCTCTTTTTTAAATACATAAAATTAAATGTGAGTTTTTTTCCTTCTAAAATGAAAATTCGTTTCACGTAAATGAAAAAAAAAACAAATGAATGAAATCGATGGTGAATTTAGAAGTGCTTTAATTTTAATTGGCGATTTCTTTTGTTTTTTTATTTCTTGGTTATTTAGATGTGTTTTACATATAAGAATAAAATTGTAAATTTTTGTATAATCTAAATTTTTCGTAATAATAAATATAATGAAAGAGCGGAATGACGTAGTTTTTTTCAAAAGAAAAAGAATATTCTTTATCGATTTGCTAAGTTATATTTATTTATTTTTCTATAAATCCTATAAATCTAGCGTATTGTATAATCCCTTTTGAATCATATTTAGATCGTTATATATATATGTGTAGGCTGACAACCGTAAGAGTATTTTTAGTCGTGGTTGAAATAAAAATTTTTCTTTTACGGGCATGATCATTTTTATTTAATTAAGTCGATTATCTAAATTTTGTTTCCAAATATTTAGTTCTTATCTAAAATCATCATTTTCAACAAATTGATATGATATTTTTTCTTACAATATAATATTGCGAACCAAAATGTGTAAACCATTATTGATGTTATATATATATATTTTTATTTTTATTAAATATTCATACAAATTTATTATTTTTATTTTATAATATTATTTTATGTAAATATACCATTTAAATCGTCACGTGCATCGCACGTGGGTAATACTAGTATACTATATAGAGGGAGAGTAAAAAAAAAAAAAAGAAAGAAAAGAAGAACGAAAGAAAAAAAGGGCTAGTTGTATATTTGATTTGGATTTGAGTCATTATCCAGCTACTTCTATCATTCATACCTTGTAACCACATAAAAAGAAAAAAAAAAAGTGGATTCAAAATTACTCTTGTGCCCCTACGCCTATCCCATTCTGGGTCTACAATGCAAAATTACTCTTGTGCCCCTACTCCTTCCCCATTCTGGGTCTACAACACAAATATTCCTTTAGCTAAATATTCCTTTGACAATGTTACTATTTATTTGGAGCCGCATATCCTAAATCCATTAACTTAGCACTTCCGTTGTCCCTGCTATAGGTTTTCATCTGTTCAAGTAATTTTTTACTTACAGTAATTTTTTATTCTAATTTTTTTACGGGGTTAAATGAACTAGTCTTTAACACAAGTCATTACCCGATTTTATTTTGCTAGACCTAGAATGGATAAAAAATTTGTCGGTTTAATAATCTCAATTTGAATCAAGCAATCAAACGAAAATTCATAATATTATTTATTTGAGCCATATATTCTAATTCGACCGACGTAACGCTTTTGTAACACGTTATTATTACACTGACAACTTTTCCATTAAAAAGAATTTGAATGATGACTCATGCTACCTCGTCGCATCCCCTAATTTTTTTTTCTCTCTTTTTAAAGGATTGTACGCAAAATGTACTCTCTTGGGTTTCCACCTCATTAATACAAACTTCGCAAATCTTAAGGAAAGCACAAAGCAAAAGTTTATTGAAATGAGGATTGCTTTGACTTCCCGCCATCACATTTTATTTGTTTTATATAATAAATAAATAAATAAATATGAAAATAATAATAACAATTCATGTGCACCTATACAAGTAAGCTTGTGTTATGTCTCATTCCACGTGCAATTATGCAACTTGGATCCCTTTGCAATAATTATACGGAAGTTACTAAATAATTTAATTAGTTGCATTTCATTAATATTTAAAAAATATAGAACAATGATATGGGCAGGGAGTGGATCAGCAAATGGTTTAGGGAATAGAAGTATTTTGACAAAACTATTCTTAAATGCTTTATTTTTAAATTTCATCATTCCCTAAACCATTCCCTAACTCATTCCTTGCATATATCATTTTTGAAAAATATAGATAAGAGATTTATATTATTGTCATCTTTGGTTTTCGGTTGAAAACGATAATAATAATCGTTCAATGTCTGACGCTACTTGGCAAAACTTTAATTTTGTTTTAGGTTAGATGTTGGCCTTTTTTAATTATTATTTTATTTTGACCCAGAACTTCGCTTCTTATATTTTCTTACGTAATATATATTGAGGCTTAGCTTATGATCGAAGTGAATATATATGATCATGAATTTTTGGTAGTGCATCGTTTTCATTGTCTAATTATGTATAGACACATTACTCGAAATGTTTTGTTTTTATTAAAGGATCTTTAAACTAATTGGAAAAAATGCAGAATTTTTAAGCAAAAAATATTTTGTCTAACTGGTTAATAGAGACTGCATGAAAGAAGAAAAAGAAGAACCTCCACGAAGTTTTATTAGTTTAATTAATTAATTAATATATTAAGTGTTGACGTCGGATTTCGCGGATCCTAGTCAATCAATAACTTGACCTGAAGATCAGAGGTGACCTCCAGCTCAAGCAAATATAAGTGGTTAAAAGGTGGGAACTGGGTCCCAGATATGATAAGAATAATTGAGTAAATAGGTTTATTGCTCTACTTCTTCCGAAAAATGCCCCTCTAAAGGAAACCAGCCCCCCTTATTTATAGACTGTGAGGGGTGACATGGCTTATTACATGACTGAATTCGGACATGATCCGTACTTTGGAGTTTGGGGTGCACTTGGTAGTTCCGACACAACTAGTTACAAAGGATTTTCAGTAAGTACAATTAAACTATAAAATTAAACAAAAGTAAAAAAGTCAATCAAAGTACAAAGGTAGTTGGATGTCTAAATAACTACTTCAACCGCTTCATTTGACTTGACTTCAACGAGTGTGACCTGATGTACATGACCCGACCTCTTCGACCGGACCCGAAAGGCTCGACCTCCGAGTAACACTGGGATTCGGCTTGGGCTGGTACAAGTCCTGGCAGCCCCAACTTGGAGGTGGTTTGGGTCGCGCCCGCCCATTTCTCGCGGATCTGCTCGGACCCGATTAGGCGCGTATGCAACAACAGTAAGTAAACTGAAATAGATAAAATATATAAAACAAAATTAAAATGACAAACTCATGTCTAACGTTTATTTAAAGTAAATTAGTAAATGCAAAATAAGAGAAAGCAATGTAAATTGATATTGACATAAATATCGATTTAATTTTTTTCCTTCTTGAATTCCATATCAATTTAACTTTAATATCTAAAAGGAAGTTAATTATTTTCCAAAACAGACGTTCTGCCATTTAATTTAATTTAAATAATGTGATAAATTGTGCTTCAATTATAATTATAAGTATTCGAGATTCTGCAGTGGTGGATGTGGTTGAAGTTTGGTTGCAAGATCTAATAAGCTTAGAAAGAAAATGGTGCACCTATCGTGATAAGCACATGCTTTGGTATTCGAATGGAACGAGATTAAGAGTATCTTCGGGATTATTGAAAAAATAAAATTTAGATGTATAATTAATTAATTAATTAATATAAGTAAAGAGAAATTGTTAAGAATATAAAAAGAAATTGTCAAAATAAAGTAATTGATAGTAGAGTATGATTGTGGAGATTTTTATTTTTAGTTTTTATTGTTTTGGTTGTTTAATTTGTGTCAAATTAAACAAGCTGTAACATTGCCACAAGATTGGTAAAAGTTCAACATCGTTGTTAAATTTGGCTCAGCTTAATCGGGTCAAGTGACTCGTAAAATCAACTTTTTAATTTTCTTTTATTTTTAAGATTTTATAGTATGTTTATATCTTAAATTTTTAAATTTTCGTTTAACCACTTATCAGTTTCAAGTCCACTTTTGGACCCTTAAACTCAATTCCTTAATTGAGTCGATAGCCAATTACCCGAATTTGAAAACATTGCTAATATCATGAATAGTAAAATCTATTTTAGCGTTGTGATTTTTATTTTTTTATTTTTGGACGGAGGAAGGCAATCACTTCACATCATCACAAATAATATTCTCAAAACTGAACCTAACTGAAGTGTGAGTAGCTTTATTTGCGCTATGTGGAATCCACTCACACCGAGGGGAAGCCGGTAGAGTGAGGAGCCCTTGATTGCCTCAATTCAATGCCCCCTCTGCCGCCCATTCAGACTCCCCACCACCGCCTGAATCGATCATGAACAATCCAATTCAAGAACAGAGATCATATGCTGTTTTTAATATTGTGATTTTAAATCAGGTCAACCCAAATTATACTATAAGAAAAATGAATAACTATACTTAAAAATTTAATTTAATCTTTTTTTTTTAATTGTGGTGTCACAGAATTTACAATAATAATATTGGAATAAAATAGGCCAAAAATCATCCAGTGACTTAGAATCAAACAAATCTAGTAATTTTAAAGTACGAGGAGTCTAGTCATTACATTTTAAACGCATCCAGTTTAAAGTTTAAACAGCCGTACTTCTTTTTTTTTCCTTATTCCTCCCTCTTTTTAGGTTTGATCGAATATTGTACGTTTTCTCAGTAACTCAAAATTGACAGCAGATATCCTCATGGGTATGCTTTACTGCTAGCTGTAGTCTCACATTGGTCAATTAATTATACCATTCAAATAATAAAAAGACTAAACTACCCTTATCTTCTTCATTCCATTACTTTTTAATCCCATTTCGCATTTGCGCTTTATTTCATCGCTGGACTCCTTTACCAACCAAACTACCAATGGATCCACCACCACCTTTGCCGCCGCAGCCCACCACCGTAGCACCGCTCATCCCTGCCGTCTCCGGCAACACTAACAACCACACAGACTCCGCCAATTCCTCCCCACGCTCTCGCCCCGAGACCTGGGACGAGCCTCTACCACCGGTCCCCGGCGCCAAGCTCCGCCTCATGTGCAGCTACGGTGGCCACATCATCCCCCGTCCCCACGACAAGTCCCTCTGCTACGTCGGCGGCGACACCCGCATTGTGGTGGTCGACCGCCGCTCGTCTCTGACGGACTTCCTATCCCGCCTCTCACATTCGCTCCTCAACGGCCGCCACTTCACCCTCAAGTACCAGCTCCCGAACGAGGAACTCGATTCGCTGATTTCAGTCTCTACTGATGAAGACTTGGAGAATATGATCGAAGAATACGACCGCACCACCGCCGCCTCGCCGCTGAAACACTCGCGTCTCCGCCTCTTCCTCTTCCCCTCCATGCCGGAAACCGCCAATTCGATGGGCTCGTTACTCGATGATGCTAAATCGGAGACTTGGTTTGTGGATGCGTTGAATGGTACTGGATTGCTTCCTCGAGGTTTATCTGAATCTGCCGCCACTGATAACTTGTTGGAGCTCGATGGTATTCAAAAGAGTGACTCTTCTGCAAACCTAGATTCACAAAATTTGGGGGTTAACAGACAGGTGAATTCAAATTCGAATTCAAATTTGCCTGATTCTCCCATGGTTGAAACAAGTTCATCATTCGGATCTAGTTCTTCATCCCCATCTATGTCTAATCTTCCTCCAATTAAAGTTGGAATTGAAAATGGTAATGGTAAATTTCATGATCAGATGGTTGGATTGGATGAGCAATTCTCACAAGTCAGTAGTGCTCCAAATGCACCACCAACAACACAGTCAGTTATGATTGCAGCCACCACCGCTGCCGCTGCTGCCTCTGTGCAGTTATCGGCGAACACTGCTGCTGTTGCCGGTGAACAGCATAGTCGGGTCATTTCGGACGATGAACGATCAGATCATGGGGCCCCACCTGCGCTTCGGAAGCCACCATTGCCGCTGCAGCCAGTGCAACGAAAGCTGGTCGATGTTTACAATTTACCCTCACCGGATTCAAAGCATGCTGCAGGTTACGGCTTTCCGTCTCCCGACTCCGTTGAGAGGTACGTTGTTCAAGATCAAGTCTTTGTTTTTAATTCTACACTTTATTGTTACCAGATCAATTCAATTAATTCCATAGAAATCACATTACAAGTTTAGTAGTTAGTTCTAGTAGTGAACACGCATTAGGCCATGTTTTTGTAATGTAAAATAAATTCTCTTAAATGTTTTTATTCTAAATTTTCCAGATTTCATTGTTTCGTTGAGAATCTTTTAAATCGGAATGCATTTCACGATCTAAGTTGAAATATGTTGTTTCCAATGATGCTTGAAGTTTAATGAATTTTATGATCTCAAGAAATGCTTATATGTTTATTGATGAGATTGAAGTTGTTTCTCTTCGCTTTAGAGCAAATTTGTAGCCATGGTGTCCCCATTTAGAGCTCTCAACTGATTAACCATGGCATGAAAGTTCGAGCACCTAAAACGAAGAAAGTTACAAATTTGACGTCCGTGTACTTCATTTGTGAAGCACTGAGGACAATGAGTTCAAATTTTGTTATTTCTAATGGATATTTTAAGTTAATTAAGCTGATCGATTTGTGCAGCGATAGCAGCATTGCATCTGCTCCGTCAGTCTCGAAGCATCAAACAATTTATCAAGATGCAAGCCAAGTTGCTGGCCTAGAGAACCGAGTTTCGACCCTCATGTCTGATCACCCCAATAGCAATCAAGATCCGCCACCTCAGTATCCCATCCAACAGCTTTCTGATTCCATATCGATGCAAACTCAACATCAGAATCAGCAACAATTTATTCACCAAGCCACACATTACATCCCACATCCAGCTGCAAATCCGCCTTTGCCATCATACTATCCCATGTATTTGCCTCAAACACAGCAGCAGCCTCTTCAAACAGATCCACAGTATTCCATGTACTTCTTGCCGGTTAATCAGTCTCAGGCTTACAATTTTAGCGGAGGCATACCATCTAATATTGCTGATTCTACTATAGTTGCGTCCAGTCGACCATTGACACCTCCTGTCAATCATATTACTCCTGCTGCTGCAGCTTATAGTGAAACTCTGTCCTCATATCCATCTACAGCAACATCTGCCATTTCAAAACTCGAAATAGGATCAAATATTTATCGAACAACTGCCCCGGGTGGTCCAATGTTTGTTCAGGTGCCATCCCATCAATTTCATCAACAATACATTGGTCTTTCTCAAGTTCCATCTGCATCGCAGCCGAACGTTGCTGCTCCTCCCTCCGCTGCTAATTACGGGTTTGAGTATTCTCATCCGATGAATGACCAGGTATACTATGCTCAACATCAAGCGTCTTCTCAATACCATACTATGACTCCAGAGGAGGCTTCTCAATACCATACTATGACTCCAGCAGCAGCCGCAATGCTATCACAAGTGTCCACCCAGGTACCAGCAGAAAATAATGCAAATCAAATTAGAACATGATGACAAGAGAAACTCATTTTGCTCTCAAATTTTCACAATGCTTGAGGATGCCCATAAATGATTAGCATAAGAGAAATGCGTTATTGATTTTATTTTCAGCTTGACCAAATTTTATTAACAATTATAAACATTGTCGTTTACTAATGTATCAGTATCATGGATCAATAAATAACATGTTTATTTCAATTTTTTCATTTCGATTTGTATGACTCATATTCGGACTCGGACACATTTCTTTCAAATAAGTAGTTTTGAGAAGAATAATTGGTGTGTTACTTAAACATTGGTTCGCAATGTATACATAAGAAGAGGACTGTATTTATTCATTCTTAGAAGTAGGTAGTAACAAATGTCTGACTATAATTTCATGCACTAATTTGACTCAAACCAATTTTCCTTTTTGGAAAAATAGGGCCCCAATCTTTAACCGATTAGTACTATTCATGCAATGGATGGATTTCTTAAAGGAATGACGTTGTTTGCATATTATACACTAAATTTTGTGGTTTGATGCCTTTATAACTGCACTACATACTTACAATCGTTAGCCAGTATAATGAAATGTTACGGTTTAACCGATTTCATTATGTCTAAAATTTTCTACGAAATTAATATTGTTGGACAAATATCTTTTATATATATATATATATATATATATATATATATATATATTCCACATTCAAAAATGATCTGTTGCCAATAAACTTGGCAATATATTATGTCAACACCTCCATTTTTGGGAAGGAAAAAAAATGTGGGGCCTGCACGAGCCCTCTCATCATCAGGGAATAATTATTCCACTCAATATAGATTTAAAAAAAAATTAAAAATGACCAATAACATGCCTATGAACAAGCATAAAGACTCTATTGATAAATTTACGCTACCAACAAATTAGAATGAACAACAAACGATTCCACATAAAAGTCTAGCATTTTACAATATACACAAACTAGAATTAAAAAGAATTCTCGATGCTAGCACCCAGAGTGGCAGGTCATTAGACTCATTACCATCTCCCTCGTTGTGAGCATGGCGCCTATTTTTGCATTTTAATAATTATATTTCTGACAAATGTCAAATGTTTTTGTCAATCAAAAATCATTTCAATCTAACATTAATATTGAAAGTTACTGGCATAAAGTTTTATGATCTCAAAACTATAATCCGCTGTTTCTTTTTTGTCCGTCCTAAAATAAGGGTTATATTCTATTTAAAAATATAATTAAAATCTTTTATACCATAATTGAATATATATTATTATTATTAAAATAGAACAGTTGAAATAAAATATCTAATAAATGAGAAGACAAATTAGAAAAATAATTTTAAATTTTACTTTTTTAATACAATTAATTATATTTTTATTAATCTTTGTGAAAATCGAAATAAGTTATATTTATCAGAAGGAGATAGTATTTGAATTGTACACTCTTATTATTTTCTCACCATCCAAGCATGTGAAGAGATTGTAGAGTTTGTTAGTTGTGAGACATGTAAAAAATTTTAGACCGACAATATTTATCTTATGGTTTTAATTTGGAGGGAAGATCGTCAATCGAAAATATTGAGAATGAAGTCACAGATAGGGACGGTTGTGAGTCCGCGCCAGTGCGTGAGAGTGAGAGTGAGAGTGAGAGTGAGACGCGACCCTTGGAGAAAATATCTAAAATTTCTATACAATCTACTATCTATTTGTCTTGCTTATTGGCTGGACCAGCATTCCAGACCACGAATCTCGTCCCAGGTTCCGTGACACAGTAGTTATGTTTGGATTTACAGATTATTATTCAAGAAACTCAAGAAAAATGAGACCCACGTGAACGAACTCCATCTTCCACCTCCCATGGCTACCATCTTCCACTCTTCCCTCCGCCCCAGTCCCCATACCCCTGTCCGCCTTCCCCTCCCCAGGCAAGCACCCCCTTACCCGCCCCCGCCCCCGCCCCCGCCCCCGATATATACTCTGTTTTTAACTGTTTTTGTGTGTTTACTGTTTACAGGAATCTTAGGATAATCAACTGTGTGTCTCTTGACCAGACAGCTAATGCTTCCTCTGCCGCAGGAACTGGCGGCCTCCGTGTTGTATTCGCCGCCGGGGGAATCGGTGGACATATATACCCAGCGGTGGCTATTGCTGATGCCCTCAAATCCCTCGACCCCAATACCCAATTTCTCTTCATCGGAACCCCCAAAGGTATGGAGGCCAAGGCGGTCGCTTTGTCCGGCTACCCTTTTGCCTCAGTCCCCGCCGCCGCTCTGACCCGCCCTTTACTCTCTCTCAACAATTTCTCCGTCCTCCCTTTCATAATAACAAAATCCACATGTACAAGCTACAAAATTCTTCAAGAATTTGATCCTCATATTGTCATTGGTACTGGTGGATTTGTTTCTTTCCCCACCTGTCTTGCTGCTGCCATTAAAGGCGTTAAACTCGTAATCCAAGAGCAAAATTCTGCGCCCGAGGTTGCGAATTTTGTGCTTTCTTTATTTGCTGATGTGATTTTCGTGGCGTTTGATTCGACCGCGAAGAAGTTTCCGAGGAGCAGTAAGTGTGTGGTGTGTGGGAATCCGATAAGGTCGTCGTTGATGAAGGCAGTGCCCAAGGCGGCGGCGAGGGAGCATCTTTTCCCGAATGCGAGTCACAAAGAGGGGAAGGTGGTGTTGGTGCTTGGTGGGTCGTTGGGTGCTCATACGATCAATTTTACGTTGTTGAATTCGTGTTATCAGATGCTAGACGAGCGCGAGGACTTGTTTGTCATTTGGCAAACAGGGGTCGAAGCTTTTTCTGAGGTGGAGAGCCTTGCTAGGAACCATCCCCGAATACTCCTTACCCCGTGAGTGATCCATAGATTTAACTTAAAGCGTAATGCTACATATACTTCATGATTCACAATCCATTACACTGCCATTTAACATGATTGTGACGCATCATGTGGAGTCAACAATGAAGTGCACTGTGCACATACATTGGATGTAATTATCTTGGAAACCATGTGTTACTTACTATCCTCAGAAAGAGTGATCACAAATGACAAGAAGGCAGCATATAAAGGAGACTTAATTGCTTGAATATAGATTAAGACTATGCATATTTTTTGCCGTAAATTGGAGATATCTGTTTTCTGGGATCTGATGTAGCTCTAAAATGATGAAGGTTCTTGCATGCTTTGGATTTGGCATATGCAGCAGCTGACCTTGTTGTTTCGAGAGCCGGGGCAATGACCTGTTATGAGATCTTGGCCACTGGGAAACCTTGTATTTTGGTAATGAAGTATCTCTGTCTCCCCTCCCATGTGTCTCTTTTTTGCATGAATTTTTCTCGTACTGATAATTTAAGGTCTTAAATCCAAGATTAGAACTTGCGTAATGTATCTAGACTAATCTCTAGGATCACTTGAATGTAGGCTCTATTTGCAAAGCTATTTGTCACATTGTTCTAAACAGTTATTCTAGACCTGATGACTTTATTTTAATGCAGATACCATCACCAGATGTAGCTGAGGGAAATCAGTTCGAAAATGCTTCTCAAATGGCTGAATTGGCTGGTTCAAGGGTTATAACAGAAGATGAACTTAATGTAAAAACTCTTAGAAACACCATTCAAGAAATGTTAGGTATGAGAATTATTCACCTCTTTCGATAAGTGTTGGTTTTTTCGAAAGAATGCATGTTATGTATAGACTATGGTTTACTTGTTCACTAGTTTCATCGTATTAGACATTTGTGCATACGATTTGTGCTGTTGCAGAGCTCATATTTGTGCTATGGATGTAGAACTAAAGTAATACAAAAGAAAAGAAGCTAAAATCTTAATGTGTTGAATCTATTCCAAAACTTTAATTTTCTTGTTGTGATACTAATACTTTTACGAGGTGTTTGACAGATAACGAGAGACTTATGAAAGAGATGTCAGAGAGGGCTTTGAGGGCTGCAAAGCCAAATGCCTCGACCGAGATAGCTCAACGCATTCTCTCTCTCGTCAACTTATCAACAACAAACAAGTAGAAATTGTTGTGTTTGTAAAGGATTTCATACGTATGTTCAAAAGTGGACGAATCATTTTATTTTCATTGCTTAATCCAACTGTGATACATTTGATAGGTTGATTTGGGTCATACAAGGTTGTCCAATACCATCTATCAAACATGCTCGTGAGTCAAGATGTCGTAGACTTTTAAGTTGGGTTTCCATATTGTGTAATGTGGATCGCAGGTTTGGAAAGGTTGGATGTAGAAAGAGGTTTCTACCCTTCAGATTAAGTGAACTTTTTAGGTACATAATGCAAATCATGTTTAGAAGAATAAGATTGTAGAGTTATGTACCTTTATTTCTGTAATTTATTATGACCTTTATTTATTTTCAGTTTGAGTTTGGTAGTTCACGAGTTATGAGAACAGAGGACAACTCTGTCTCAAGGTATAGTGCTCTTTCATTCACATTCTAGGGCTCCTACTTATAGAATTTCAACTACAACTTGAGAAGGGTTTATGGCTTTTCATGAATTTGGTCATTCTTTGGCAAATGCACCTCCAAAGCCCCAAATGCAACTTTTGCAATGTGCATTGGTGCATGCCGGCGCAAGTTGTGTGAGGCACAATCATAGCGCTAGCTAAAGCTAGCTTTATGGCACTGATAGCTAGCCAAAAGCTAGTCGAGGTGAAGGCGCACTTCTTGTGTTAAAAGAATCCTCGTAGATGAATCCTACTACATAGATAAACTGATAAATCAAGCTTCTCCAAATCACTCAATGTAGTGTAGGATTCCTTTCCTTATGTAAGAAGTAATGGGCTTCTCTGGACAATAGACTTGGAGGCTTTTCAATTCACTTTATAACAGTGGCAGAGCCAGAGATTTCATTTTGTAGGGACAAAAATAATATTGTGGGGCGAATCCCATATATATCTACATATATCAAATGAAATTTCAAAGCTTACATATAAAATTAAAGAAAATTTCAAAATATTGCAAGATAGTCGCTACTACATGTCCCCCTCTAGTGCCGCCTCAGACTCTATTAGTTGTAATGGTTGATATCAAAATTCATGAGTATGGTCCATATCATTTGGTAAATCACCATTTAATCATTACAACAACCTCCACATGAATTAAAGAAGCCGTTCCATATCGAGGAAAGCAGAACAAGGGTCCGATTCGAAAGATATTGAATCAAGATAGGTAGCTATTCTGCTATTGTTTTGAACCTTCTCCAGTATCTAACTCTCTTAGCCAATCAGTCTCTCTATCATGTTTGTTGACATCGGATAGGTGATAGATATTCTGTAAAGAGTACCCTACCATTGCACCAAAAATACTACACTTCGGAAAACTCGTGTCCCTCTTAGATCAAGAAAACAATTTTGAGCCTCCATTAGTGTCATTGAACACTTTTTTCGTGCCTTTGGCACATTTTACTTATGGATAGGTGATCATTTCCACTTACAAATTCTTTTCTCCTACCCACTGTGGGGAGGATATCCTCCCAACAGTGGACACGTGTCCCCAACTAATTGGTGGGATGGTCGCTCCACCGGCCCCCCCAGGGGGGGGGATAGGTGTCCATTGTGGGGAGGATATCCTGCCCACGGTGGATAGGTGATCATTTTCGCTTATTTGTGATTTGCCAATGAATTTACGATATGACCTATCTTAAGCCTTCACCTTATTAAGCTTTATGCATTTTAAAACTTGAATGATGTTATAAATACATACAAAATGTGTACACATAAATGTTTCCCTGCTATAAAAGGTCTCTTTCAAATAAAATATAAGAGGTAAAATGATAATTCAATTCTTATCTCTACTAGAGTGTGAATAACATTTACATGTGCACACATCATTTCTTTAAAATTTTGAGGATTGACACGAGGATCACTTCGATTTTTATTGTCTATATTAGTTTTGTTTGGTAAGTGGAAGAAGCAATTGACAAATTCCCACCGTGAATAAAAGGACAAGTAAGAGCAGCTGCATTTCACAACCAAAAGTAATAATCCTTTACCGATACGCAAGAAGTACCATTTACGTCATGAATACAATTCAGTTCCTTGCGATCAAAGGTAAACGTTAATGATAACAACAGATTTGAAACAGTCATTTCTTGTTATTTATATATTTTCTAGCATTTCTCTTCAAATTGGAACATTTTTCTTTTTAACAAAATAAAAATTTACCATAATGAAGGACACTTTAGGACAAGAAAATAATCCGCAAAAATTTGGTGCATTGTGGGATCTATATGTATTACACAAATCTCCACAATTCAACTCTACTTATTCTCTCACCTATTTCATATCAAAAGTCATAAAAATTTACACCTTAAGATGCGCTGAATTCCATGTGATCAAAGGTAAAAGTTAATTATAACGAGAAATCTAAAAAGTCATTTCTTGTTATTTATACATTTTCTAATATTCTCTTCAAATTAGAAAGTTTGATATATATATATATATATATATATATATATATATAGACTTGTTTATTTCCAGAGTACCCCGTATTATTCTTCTCATTTTAATTTATTCACTTCCAAATTTAAAATTGGTCAAATCTATCACGTTTACATATTTCGTGAGACCTACATATACTATACAAATCTCAAACATTCGACTCCACTAATTTCGTCTCATATTTCATATAAAAATGCATAGAAATATGAATGCATGCTAATGAGAGGACTATTTTAGTCTCCATTGTGTTTAGCCCTGACAGCCGACAATAAACATACAAGAGTTTAAATTTGCTATCTAGAATTTTCTCTCTAACAATCGCATCTAATGAAAATGGGTGGGGCCAAATGCACCCGCAATTTTGCTCAATATACCCACCCAACAATCTCCATTCCAATTTTATCTTTCTTTTTTGGTATTCAGCTAGCACTGGGAGGTTGTTCGGCCAATTTCCGGCAGCATTAATGGCACCAGAAATGGAAGCAACACTGCTTTTCCTTCATTCTTTTTTTTTAATTATTTTTTGGTTGAAATGGTAAATTTTGAATAGAGATTGTTGGATTGGGGTATTGAGCAAAATTGGGTTGAATTTAGCCCCACCCAATGAAAATATCTCACATATATAATAAATATGTTTATTTTACAATGGTTCATGGTTTCCTTTGATTCAGTGGAACATAATTCAAAATAGAAGATGCAAACTCAAAGTGTATTTGCGATGCTCCTGATCTAGTGTCCACACACGTGGACATCTTAGAACCCATATATGATTTGATAATGGACAAGTGTACCCCTAATAGTAGGAGAACACATGTCAATCATCCAATCACATGTGGTACCATAACACTAGATCGTTTGCGGTATTTAAATCACCAGCAAGAGTCGCTGCACTATTTTCAATTTGGGTCCGGCTAAACACGCCCCACTTTTTTCTCTTCACGTCCACATACTAAACACACCCACCCTTCATTTTAATTTTATTTTTTTGTCATTCCAAACTTACTCAATACACCCCCTATTTCCCATTTTACTCTTTCACAAAAAAAAAAAAAAAACCCATTTCTCTAACAGGATCCCGGGTTGCCACTTTCTTAATTTTTTTTATATTAATTTGTTATTCATAATAAAAACTATTTATATTTAATAATAATCATATTAATTATTTTTTATGATAATAATTATTTATATTTAATAGTAATAATTATTTATAATAGTTATTTATCCATATTAATAAATTTTATATTTATATTTACAACTATTATTTTTATAGTAAGTTGTTGCTCTTTGGAGCGAATACGTCAACACTACAATATAAAATAAATAACCAATTAATTAAGGAAATTGGTGCAAATAATCCATTTTAATTGTTCGTTTTACGCGATTGGTCCAAAAAAATAGCGAGATTAGTCCAAAAAACCTTTTTGTGATAAAATGGTCCAAATGGACGGAATCCATCTATTTTCAATATTAGTTTGAACTATTTTGTCTTTCTCCCAAGGACATTTTGGTCATTGTGATTATGGTAACTAATTTGCAATTGCAATTAAATCCTAAAGTTTCAAACTCGTATACTTTAGTCCAAAATTTATATTAAATTGTATAATTTCGTATTTTATTTTTTATATATTTTTACTTGGTCTATAATTAATTTTGAATTAATTTGATGCTAATTGAATAGTTTTTACTAAAAATTTTCAACGCCTTAGCATTTGTTCGCATTAATATTGTAACTTTTCACGATATTTCTTTAACATTAAAAGCATTAAGACGCACACATTTTAATATTACCCAACAGTTAATAGTATATGCAATTCAATTTCCCATTACATAACTATATAAAATTTTAATAAGAATATATTATTATAAAAACCCACCGAATATAAATAAATAATAAAAAAATTTTTAAAAATGGCTTATTAGCAACCCAATGTTTTGGTCCAGTGCACACTAAAGACTTATCTTTTTTTAATATTTAAATTATTTTTATTAAATTAAATAAAAATATTTACAATCAAGTCCACAGCTTTGAAAAAATACAAACTAATTCTTATCTATAACAAATTATCCTCCACCACTATCACCACACCGGCACCACCTCCACCACCACCGACAAGAACTCTGGCAAGGCGAAAAAGGAGATGTGGTTGTTTTCTAGCCACGAGCGGATCTGGTGGTTGAAAACCACCAGATCTCCTTTTTCGCCTCGCCAGTGGTGATGGAGGTGGCGCCGAGGTGGTGGTGGTGGTGGAGGATAATTTGTTGTAGATGAGGATTAGTTTGTATTTTTTTAAAAGTTGTGGACTTGGTTGTAAATATTTTTGTTTAATTCAATAAAAATAATTTAAATATAAAAAAAAACCGATAGATCCTTAGGTGCACTGGACCAAAACGTTGGGTCTTGATGGTGCTAATAAGCCATTTTTTATTATTTATTTATATTCGGTAGGTTTTTATAATGATATATTCCTACTAAAATTTTATATAGTTATGTAATGGGAAATTTGATTACATTTACTATTAACTATTGGATAATATAATATTAAAATGTACGTATCTTAATGCTTTTAATGCTAAAAATATCATGAAAAGTGACGATATTAATGCAAAGAAATGCTATAGTATTGAAAAATTTTGGTGAAAACTATTTAATTAGGATCAAATTAATCCGATAAAAATAATTATGGACCAAATAAAAATAAATAAAAAATAAAATACCAAATTATACAATTCAATATAAATTTTGGAATAAAGTATACGAGTTTGAAACTTTGGGATTCAATTGGAATTGCAAATTAGTTACCATAATCACAATGACCAAAATGCCTTTGGGAAAAAGATAAAATAGCTCAAACTAACGTTGAAAATTGATGAATTCCGTCCATTTGGACCATTTTAGCACAAAATTTTTTTTTGGACTAATCTCGCTACTTTTTTATTTTGCACCAATCACGTAAAACAAACAATTAAACTAGACTATTTGCACCAATTTCCCATTAATTACATAATCAAAAATTTATATAAAAATTATTACATATAGTTAATATTAATTACATTAATTTTTAGAGTTATAATTATTATTATTATTATTATTTTGAATACAGTTATAATTATTATTTTTATAGTAAGTACAAATATAAAATTTATTAATATAAACAAATAATTATTATAAATAATTTTTATTATGAATAACAAATTACTAAAAGGAAAAGAAAAAAAAAATGATAAGGAGAAGAAGTTCATCCAACATTGGCCAGACACCGAACCGAACATCATAAGTGATGTTTGGGCCGTTTGGTCGATGTAGCTCGAACCGCGCCGACGTTAGGCCACGAACACCACCCATGATGTTCTAAAACAAGTATATCGGTATTTTTGTTGATTTTTGGGTATTTTTGATTAAAAAAAAAAAAATTGGTGGCTTCAATTTTCATACTTCCGGGCGGGGAAGTTAAACATCCCATCAATCAAACAAGAAAAATGCACACATCCCCACAAATTTCCGCATGCTAAAATTGCCGGAAGAGGAAGAAAAAGAAGACATATCACCATAAATTTCTGCACCGAATCAGTTTCGCTTTGCAATTGCAGCATTTATTAAGACGAGAAAGGAAAAAAAATATTAATTTAATTTCACAAATGGTTTTTGTTTTACAGCAATCGAATATCCGTACCCGGTTTGCGATCCGAATTGCATCCACCGGCCGACGCTTCAACCCGAGCCGCCGCGGTGTACGGATCAAAGCCGTGACCGGAAGGAGAGCAGCCGAGAAGCCGGCCATTTGCACCGCCGATGAGCTTCATTTCGTGAATGTGCCCAATTCGAATTGGCGGCTTGCTCTCTGGCGCTACAAGCCTTCGCCTCAGGTTGATAATATGTTAATTGTGTACATCATTGACATGGACGGTGTATGATTTGTATTCATCGAATTTTGAGTGAAATACTAAAATATGTGATTATGCAGGAGACTAAGAGGAATCATCCACTGTTACTTCTGTCTGGACTTGGTACGAATGCTATTGGATATGATCTAGCTCCTGATGTAAGTTTCTGTGGTCAATTTCCAATTTTTTGTTTTTTTGGTACTAATTTGGTTGTCACGAAAGAATTTTGCTTCTCTTTCGTTTAGATTTTGATTGTATTATCATGGGTCATCAAAATTTTGCGCCTATTTGCTTTATTCTCCATTGAGACTTGAGAGGTTAAATTTTTTATCAGGTTCTTGTATACTTTTACTGTGTCTAGTTTTAGCCCTGTATTTACTGCACAATGGCACACGAGTTTTGTTGTTGTCTTGAGAAGCATCAAATTCAGACAAGGAGTTGTTACAACAAGAATGAGCTCATTGTCATGATAAATTGAACTCAACTGTTTGCTCCTTTTTCCCCCCAAGTACCATCTTCTTGTGAAATATTCAATTTTACCAGCATCAGATGGGAGGGGGTTTACTTTCGTGTTTGTGATACACTGATATATGGGTGATAGGGAATCATTTATAATGGTTTTTAATAGTTTTTAATGTAAAAGAACAGAGAAAATGAGTGGAGTTGAGTGGTGGAGATTTGGGGATGTGATAAGATATGTGAATGTGATTGATTTAGGATAAAAAAGGAATGGATAAAAAAGTGGTAAAAAGTTGAAAAAATGGAAGCCTATCACCATAACATTCTTAGTAAAAACTGTGGTAGCCTGTGATATTTTTTGCATATATGTGGTTTCATTCATTCAGTACTCTCTGCCATTAGTTTCAAAATTTGAAGCCCATTATTCTGTTCTATAGTAAAATCTATTGAAGTTTTATAGCAAGGTTACTTTGTTTACTATCGCATTTGCCTTCATTTTGAGCTATGATGGATGACACCCTAATCTCCTTTCTCTCTGTAGTCTTCCTTTGCACGTTACATGTGCAACCAAGGATTTGATACATGGATCCTTGAAGTTCGAGGTGCTGGCTTGAGTGCAGAATCCAGTCAACCTCTTATCACTGCTTCTGATCGACGTGATTCAACCCCAAATCACAAGGCATATGATGCAGCCTTCATTGCATCAGATTTTTTTGGTTTGCAAGAGCGCCTTTCAACGAGCATAGAAGATATCCAAAAACAAATTGATCTTGTTTTCAAGTATAGCTGGGACTTTGATCACCATCTACAAGAAGATGTCCCTGCTGCGGTGAGGTGACACATCTGTTCATTATCATGTATTTCCATCTGAAAAATGACATAGATTAATAATTATAAAAGTAATCACGTATGGAATCATCATACATACTTCGTCTGTCAATGTAGATGGAATACGTAAGGACACAATGCCATCCAAATGATGGTAAGTTGCTTGCTATTGGCCACTCCATGGGAGGAATCCTGCTATATGCAATGCTTTCTCAAAATGGTATGAAAATTAGAAAAATTCAGTCATTTTATGGTTTCAAAAGAAACTTTCAAAGTTTGATATCTTTGTCAATATTTGTTATGTATATGTACTATTTTAAGTTAGGTCATGAAGGAAAGGACTCTGGATTGGCGTCAGTCGTCACGTTAGGAGCATCACTCGACTACACTACTTCAAAATCGTCACTGAAGTTTCTATTACCCCTTGTAAGTCGAAAATATAATGATATCTTTTACCTCTGAATAAACAAATAACGATGACAATATTATAAAAACATATACAGGTAGATCCTGCACAAGCACTGAATGTTCCTGTTATTCCGTTGGGCACATTATTGGCAGCTATACACCCCGTTGCATCTCGTCCACCTTATTTGCTCTCTTTTTTGAAATCTCAAGTTTCTGCCCAGGATATGATGCATCCCGAATTATATGAGAAGCTTATGTTAAATAACTTCTGTAAGTATAGAATTAACATTTATAACGTCGCTAATTGATTCTTGCGTTTTTCAATTTTCTGGGCTACGAATAGCGTTTGGTTCATGGGATTTGTATGTATACAGGTACAGTGCCATCAAAACTGCTCTTGCAGCTAACAACAGTATTCGAAAAGGGTGGATTATGTGACAGGAGTGGGACTTTCTTTTACAAAGAGCATTTGAAGAAAAGCACCATTCCTGTTTTGGCACTCGCCGGAGATCAAGACCTCATCTGTCCTCCTGAAGCTGTATATGGTAAAAAAACGTAAACCAGTTTTCATTCCTCTAAAATGCTTTGTGAACAAGCTCTAAGTTGTCATTTGCCTGTTTCCAACAAAATACAAAATGGAGTAGAAACGGTGAAGATGTTTTCTAAGCAAACGGTTTTGTTCAAAGTGTTTGGAGAACCAAGCGGTCCACACTATGCTCACTACGATCTAGTGGGAGGTCGTCTGGTATGTCGTCATGATAAATGTTTTTGTTTCAATTTGGTTGATAATTCAATATCCTTTTGACAGTTGAGGGGGCTAGGAAGTAGGATCTCAAGTTGTCACGTGTGAAATACTTTAGCACGTCTCAACTTGAGATCATAGCCACCATAGTGTGCAATGATTATCAATAAGAGATCAGTAATGTAAAGATTCTTATGGTGGTATTGTTTCTATAATTGCAGGCTTCACATCATGTGTATCCCTCCGTAGTTGAGTTTCTGTCTCGTCATGATCAATTGTATCTCTGACCCCATGCCATATGACACGTACTTCACTTATTATACACTGTTGACCAAACCATTTGTTTGTAATCAAGTACAAGTTTTATTCATGTAATATGTATTTCTCGGATTCGACATCTCAGATATGTATTTTGATTACCCATTAGTTTTTCAATTTGATTTTCTTCTGCTCCATTTCTGTTCCGGCTAAGGGGAGGGTGGGGTTGCTTGGATAACGTCCAATTCGCACTCTAGCGGAGTTCGTTTATATTTTTCAAAATATGTTGACAAATTCATTTATTAATTTTCTCTGAACAGAAAACCCAAAAGAGACTGAAAATTGATAATTGAGATAAAAATAGAACACAACCTCGTGAGCCAAGAAAAAGAAAGAAGCCAGAAACGGATGTAAATTGGTATTCAAATGAACTCTTCTTCTTCTTTCTTCTTTCTTTTTTTTTTTTTTTTTTTTTTTTTTTGTGTGCGCGCCTTTTTTTCTGAATGAAAGGATGGGTGTTCAAATGAACTTTAATCATACAGATATAATGATCTCGACTGGGATCATACTTTTCGACTTTCAATCCACACATTAGCAGCAAACCAAAATCGGAATGAGTTGATTAGGCAAATTACAATAAATAATTACCTTTCTTTGAAGGATTAATGAAATCCATATCACAAAGATTGAAAAGCAGAAGGCTATATGAGAAATACAGGTATGAAGAAGGTCTAGGTTTTGGGCATTGCCGGTTTTTTGCATATGGGGCAAATATTTTTCTGCACTAGCCACTGCTTTATGCAGTGAGTGTGATAGAAGTGCCCACAGTTCAGCCTCCCTGTTTCATCATCATTCTCATATTCCTCCTGAGAAGAAAGATCGAAAAAATTTATAAAAATATGAGAATGATAATGTGAATAATAATGAGAAGAAGAGAGATAGAGAGCATTTGGCTATGCTTAAGATTTACTTAATAAGTAACTTTTTCTGTCAAACGTGTTTCTGAGCAGTCGTATCAGAAGTAGATTTCCAGTTTAGAAACTCACTTTTCTGATCGGACCACTCATTTTGCACAGTGGTCATCTTATATATAACCCATTAAAAGTTCTTTTTTATTTTTGTTAATAAATACCCCGTGGCATGGTGATTTGACTGAAAAGAACGAGGGAGGAGGAAAAAGAAGCTATAAAAAGCTCAAGATGCATCTTGTAAGACGAACCTGACATATACTACATTTTCGTTCCGTTTCTGTGGGGAAAATTGACGACGAATTATCCAACATAGGAACCTTAGTCCTCCTCAAACAGCAGGATATATCATCTTCCTTCAGGCCAGTGCTCACATGCCCAATTCTGTCACCTAGTTCCAGTAATTCCTGTTTGTTGCACCAAAATACCCACATTTACAATACAATATGCAAACATGTCTAGTATTGTGAATTTGAGAGCACTAGGAGTTTCATACTGGAAAAGAAAAACATTCAAATCTTGTGCATTGTAGTCTTTGTCCCACCCAATAGTAAGGGGACCAAACATGTCCTAGAATGATAAAGGCCCTAAAGAAACTGTTGAACCACTTCATCTCAGGGCTTAGGCAAAGTTTTAAAGGTCCTGAGTTTGAATCTCATAGCCATTCAATTAAACGAATTATCCACGTGTTAGGCATTGATGAGAAATAAAAGTAAATTCCAACCACATGTGAAGGAGTATGTTGAAGATAATAGTTGAATACTATGAATTCTGACCAATCTATTAGTTTAAGTTTTTAGGTTAAACGGTTCAACATAAAAGCAAAATTAGATAAAACAAGGGAGTTACGGAGTTAGAGACATACCTCATATGACATGTTGTCAACATCAAGTCTCAAATCCCTATATCGATCAAGCCGTTCCGTTCTTCCTCCCATCTGCAGACTATTTTGGAGCATTACAATCTACAACCAAATATAATGGACCATAGAGAATCAAGTCAATTTCAATCGAAAAGGTATTTGATCTATCCACATCATTTTCCTACTAAAGTGATAGATTATAATTTCCATAAGAAACATAAAAACAAACCTCTGCAAATCCATGACCGTAACCATGTCTAAGATGGTTACGATATCTATATCCTGAAGCATCTGCCCGAGAGTATGTCCTTCCCAAGTCAATGCCAGGGTCACGGAAAGGGATATCTCCAGAGGTGACCATTCTTCTCATATTACTTGAAGAATGCTGAAAATGAACTAATAAATCAAGGTTAATATACGCATCAAACAACTAAGCATATTATTCATAAATAGTTTGACTCACGAGCACCAAAATTGGGTTCTATCTTGATTTGAAGCATGTAAAAAGCAGAACACAACAAAAATTACAGCAAAGAGAAACTCCTACAAATGACTGAGGAAAGTCTAAGACACTATTGCTACTATGTATCTATTCAAATTGTTTTCACCATAAGATAGTCAAGAAATACAACAGAGCAAGTGATAATTATAATCTTGCAGAACTTGATGAAGAAAGATAAGAACCCCATAAAATCAACTTTGCAATAAGTCACATTCATTCTAAAATCTTACTTCATATAAAACAATTGCGAATTGGGGATTACTACGAAAAGATACTAGATCAAGATAAAGGGAAGTACGAATACACAGCATTATCCAAACTTCATCTACACAGAAAATAAATAATAAATAAAGGATAAAAATCACAATTATGCAGATCATATTCGAAATGACATAATTGCGGAGAAAACTTCAAATGTACCTGTCTCTGATTATCAACAATTCTGTCAACCACAACAGCTTTGCTTCTCGAAGAAACAGAAGACGCAGCTACGCCGGTGACCCCAATCCCAGGATCGCCCCATACTAGATCAGATTGTGATGAATGTGATGGTGGACTACTGTTATTTTTCACGCTACTCGTAACAGAAGCACAATTTTTAGTGCGCAATTTGTTGTTACTATTGAGATTACTGATGAGCTTCTTATTTTTCACCTTTATCTTTTGACCTTGCTAGGGTTCCAATTAGCCGATGTTCTAATCGCTGCAGGAACCGAGACCTTTGAGGAGGCAGTGCATCCCATCCCTTTAAACGTCGCTGCCGTGAAGTTCTTTTTCTTGGCGACGACGGCGGTTTTGACTGTGGGGAGGTGGTTTTGGGCTGTCGGTTTTCGGTAATTAGCGGTTTCTGCCATTGTTTGAGGACCTTGAGGTGTCTGCAACCACCGCAGACACGGTGATGCAGTGTGGAGAAAGAGGTAGCGCAAGGGTTATGTGTGTGAATGGATGAGAGATAAAAGCGAGTATGGAGAATGAATTGTGCGTGAAGTTAACAAATTTTGATGGTGGAAGTTTGTGGATTTGAAGAACAATGCTTGTGAAGTATTGTGACTGTGTATGGGTGAAGGGATTGGATTTGGGTTTGTTCTTGCTTGTGAGTGAGGGCGTGTTGATGGGAATTCTTGAGTAAAAAGAGAGTGAGGAATTTGAAAAAGAGAGTGAGCAATTTATCTTGGAAGGTTAATAAAATAAAATAAAATAAAACTAATATACCTCTTCAGTGATGATTCCAATGATAGGGTTAATACAAATATTGAAGAGAGCATATACAAGAGATTGGAGATGATGAGAAGAAGAAGGTGAAGATAAAATGATGGACGGATAGACGTATAATTTCTTTTTTCTCTCTTTATTTGTAGGGGAGAAAATATTCTATGATAAAAGAAAATAAATTTTAAAAAACAGAGTGAGAGAAAAGAGGAGTATTGAATTTTCTAATGAAAAAATTTATCGATATATTTTTATGGGATTTTGAACCTACCAATTTGTTCATAAGTTTCATTGCGTATTCAAAAATTTCGTTTACTATTCCATCAGAAAAGGCGGGTTATCTTGTTACTCAACCTTTCATGTTGTCGTTCGATCGAAACTTTTGTTGCTCAACCTTCATGGTCCTATGTATTGAAAACCTATTTTAAAATTCTTAGCATTTAAGGAATAAATTTTAAGTTTTGCTAATAAGGAATTATGTTACTATTCAGTCAAAAATGACGATTATCTTGTCATATGTTGTTCATATGTCCACTTGCATAGGATAATGTGTCTTTTCTCTCTTTCTTCGTTTTCAATTTCTCTTTCTTCTTTAAGTCCTAGACAAAATAATGATAATCACCCAAATTCAATGTCACGTGTCAAGCTGTAAAAGAAGTCGGTGTTGTACCAAGAGGGATTTTATAAATCCAGTGCTGGGAGGTACCAACAACTCATAGCCCCGCCCCTGCATTCAGTGGGCTATGAGTATTGGTACCTCACAGTGTTGGGATGAGAAAATTTTCTGTTGTACTAATTGTTTAAGTTAAGTTTTGTATGGGGAAAAATATACATGTATATGCAGAAATGTATAAAGTTGATTTAGTATTACAAGTCCATTTGTTCAATTGTCATTTACACCACAATCAACTTCATACAATATATGCTTTTAATATTATTTATATAACATAATAAGTTTCAATAAATTTGGGGAAAAAAAGTGTAGGAATAGTGTTCTATATGTTCCTCTAATGCAACACAACTTATTCTATAGAAAATTACTTTTGAGGCCGTCCATGTATGAACAACATAGTATGTAAGTACTTAACCTATTATTTTAGCTGTTACAATTTATAACCTTTTATTTTTATATCAGAGAGAGTCCAAATAAGCCATTTCACTTTATCTTCAATTAAAACTAATCTTTTGTTAGAAATGAGGATCTTATCCTTATATTTATTAGATGAAATAAATCAATCCAAATTCTATTTTAATTTTCTCTCGTACTAGTAGTTGTTGCTCATTTCAAATAAAAATGACACTATTTGTTTCCTTAATAATAATAATAATAATAATAATAATAATAATAATAATAATAATAATAATAATAATAAAAAGGAATTTTTTTTCTATCACACCAATAGACTTGTCCGCCGGAGAGCTACGTATTACAAAATAAAACGTCAAGGATGGAGGCTGCTAAATTATTAGGTTTGTGAGTTGTGACCCAATTCATACGATTTCAATAAATTGGTGACTCCATCTATCGAGTGCACATATTCGTATTCTTTATTTTACTTTTATTTGGTGGATGCGCATATTATCATTTTAAGTTGGTTAGGTGGGGTCTCTTTTGTTTTCTTGCATCCTATGAGGGTGACTAATTGAAACAGTGATCTCAAACCTCTCATTTTCCCCCTTCTTTTTTTTTTTTTTTTTGGTGAATAATTTTTTATTTAATTATTTATTGCATTGTGTATTATAGACATAATAATCGATCGTGAGATGTGACGGATTTTTAATTTTATAGACCAAACTTAATATTGAAAGTCCTTTATAATATATTCTAGGACCCTTTTAGTATTAACATATATGCTAGTATTAACATATATATATATATATATATATATTTTTTTTTTAAATTAGAAATGCTAAGTTATCGTTTGAATTATCTAACTTGAAAACTGCTACTGATTATAGGTAATTAAAATAGCAATTAACCCTGCTTCTCCCTCATTCCTTTCCATAATAATTATTCAATAGTATATATACTTGTACGCAATCATTGTACAAACAAAATTCTTGAAAGATGGCCGATTTTTAGGAGTTGGAAAGATTTTAAAAACTAAAAAAAAAAAGTGCATATCACAAGCTCCTTTGGAGTTCGTTCTTTTTCAGAAGTTCATTTCAATTCACTGGAATTTATAATTTTCCTTTTTAATCACATATTTTCTTTAAGAAATTATTTTTCTTTCAAAATGTCTGTACCAAACAAACCCTATTCTCTCTTTTTTCTTTTTTTTCTTTTTTTTTTTCTTTTTTTGAAAGTCAATAGGACAAAGCCTTTTATTCCAGATCAATTCTTTGAGTCCCGTCTTTCAACTCATCACCCAATGTCTCAATTATTATCAAGTCATTAATTCAAGATAAAAGAGACAAAAATCACTTTTTTTTTTCCCACTCGAGAATATAGACAAATTATTTTCAAAAGTATATACTGCCTTTGCTTTAGATTTTTCGCTTTCATTTTCGAAAATATTTTGAGATTTTCGCTTTCAATTTTGCTTTGAAGAAAATGCTGCTTTATTTATTGCTTTCAAAAATTATTGACAAAATACAAAATGCTGTTTGGATTTATTAGAAAAATGTATGTGATCTCAAACTTTTAAAATTTCAAATGCTTCATCTTCTCTCCTCGCAACCCCAGCTGTAATCTACAAAGTGGTTCTCTACAGAGAATCGCGATGGACCGATGGTGAGCACACTATCGCAGATTTTAGGTCGAGCCTCGAGAACCGGTGAGAACTGAATGGGAAACCACCATTGTATTTGACTCATGAGTGGTCCAATCGTAAACATCACAAAAAATAAAAAGGGGCGAAATATAATAAATGTAAAGTTTAAAATCTAAAAACGCTGCCTGTTAATCATTTAACACTTCAAAAACGCCAATTTCGTTAGCGGTTTCGCTATACAATAAAATCGAAAATGGATTAAAACAATGACGTAATCCATTTTCAACGTTTTCAAAACAGATAAGAAAGCAATTGAAAACTGTTATGAATCTAAGTTGCCAATGCATATTTTCCTCATAAATAAGTTGCGTCAATGCATATTTTGTTTTGACATATGGTGATGATTTAAAATTGTATCATCAACGCTTCAAAAAAAAAAAAATTGTATCATCAAAGTCTTTCCCTCATATATTCTACTTTCACGCGGTCGATCAATCGTCGTACGTGGCAAGAACTTAGCGAGCGTGTATTGACGCACGATGGTATGGCGAGCCCGAATAAGAAAGAATTTTTAATCTACACAAGTAGCATTTAATAATATCATAATCAAGATCGTGATGTTAGTATTTTCACATTTTTAAAATCTTGTGTACGGAACATTAACATTACTATCTGCTTTCTATTTCTCTTCTTTTGAATTTTATCTCACTGATGATTCTGAAGGAAATCACGGCATCAAATAATCAGAGTGACAACTAAAAATTTGCAATTAATAGGGTCTTGTTAGCAAATATGGTAGGTTTCAATCTTTCGTTAAGTTCCAAATATGCAAAGCATAGTGACTGTTGGTTTATATTCAAAACCTCTTCCACCGTGGGAGGGTTATCCTCCCACAATGAGGCGATGCAGCACTTTAATGAGTGGGGATGACCTCTTCGCCTTCGCGTACACCTCGCGTGGATTTTTCTGATTACTCTTTGTGGGGAGGTCCGAGCTAACTTTGATGATATCATCTCTCGTGAGCTGGGGTCCGTTAATCCTATACACCGCTCACATTATCTCAAAGCATTAATCGATAGTACATAGATGCTAACTCAAATATCCATGATATTAATTAAACTATACAATAAATAAAACATATTTCATTCATTCAATTTGATCATCATAATATCAGTTCATAGAATTGTACTAACACTATTGAATAATAAACACAACATAAACCTCATTTCATGTCAATGAAAGAGGTTAATATTGCTTAATTTTTTGTACAAATTTGTGAAGTGTCATGTTTTCTTCATATGCACAATAAATATATCAAACAACATAACAGATATGTGTGAATTGTGATGTGGTCTTGAGAATTAATGTCTTAGTTGGTTTTTCTCTCATTCACTTGTCCACGCGGAATTTTCCCGAGGACCTCAACCGCAAACTTTTCGTACTCTCTTTTCATCCTTGCGATCATTTGACTCGCTAGGTCATCCACTTGGTCCTCGTATTTCTCGTATAGAACCGGAAGAATTTCCAAGCACAGAAGTCCTTCATCATGTAAACAAGCAAAAATTGGGCTAACTCGGACTCAAGAGAAGTAATGATAAATAGATGGATTATTCTATTTGTACAATTACCAGAAAACAGAAGATTCAAAGTGCTAATAGAGCTTCCCATAACTGAGATTATCCAAAGAGATAAAATTAATCTGCTAAGAAAAAGAAAGGATGGTGAAAACATGCATGATTCCAATGTCCTAGTAACATTTTAAGGAAGTTGGCTTTGATTTTGAGGAGAATAATAATGCTTTAATTAAGTCCCCACTAGCGCTTAGTGGCTCAGTCCGTGTGGGGACAATTAGCGTCACTTAAAAAATAAATAAATAATAATAATAAAATAAGAGAGAAAGAGAATTGCATTATTTGCGGGAAAACTCTAAAAGTACATACACAAATGTATTCACAGAATGCCTCAATAAGACATGATATTAAATTACCATTATAAGTTTGGCCACATAAAGGCACATATGTCATATTCATATTTGACATATGGTGTGCACTGCAGTTACTGTAACAATTCTTATCACTGGGTATCAAGAAGAAAGAGTTTTCATTTTTCACTCGCAACGTCGAGAAGCGTCGATAGGAAGTAGTTCAACTTTTTGTGGAAGGTTGAAGCAATATCTGTTATTGCCGTTTCTTGTAAGATGATTTTGGGAATGCTGGGTGGGCTCCTGAAAATAATCAATTATCAATAAGTGAAACAATTGAATTGAATTTTGAGATGAATGTTTTGAATTCAAGTTCTCTTCATTGTCCATTTATTGCATTTGCAAGGCTTTGACCCAAAAAAAAAATATTTAATGTTGACTTACCATTGAAAAAAATCTGCCCCCGTTGACCAAATGAAGATAACCAGCATTGTAGTTATGAAAATGTGACAAAATAGAGCCACAAAGTTGTATTCCACAACCTCAAAAAGAAACCATATTGCTGCACTTCCAATTAGAATTGCAGCTGAAACTCTTGTGTCTCTCCATAAAAGCACATCAGCAACTGCAAAATTCATTCCATAAGCACTTGTGAAACAAAAAACTAAGCAACAAGATTGAACTCCTTCGCCAGTACTTTTACAATGTTTCATACGTAGTATCAGATAGGAGTCATGATAGACATACATAGCAGTTAACATAATGATATACAAAATAACACACGTGGCATATTTGCGAAATCATCAATCGGTATCAAGGGTTCGCATTTCTCCATTTAATATGCCACATCAGAAAATGTAAATAATTGTGAAATCAACTATGTACAAACAAATAGTTTTTTTTCCATCAAGTAGTGACAAATTATACGTATATTAATAGGTATTAAACCAAGTTGCAAAGTTTATATAAATTCAAAGAAACTTTTAGAGAGAAATCGACAAATTACGTCCATAATAATGCTTCCATCTAATATCAGATAGAAAATCAAGAACGCACCATTCACATAGTCTTGTATTATTGTAGGATATTATATATTACCTTTGCCTCCTCCAAGAACTGCATGTATTGGTTTTTGTCGACCAAATTGTCTTGACCTTGGCATTGAACCACGGCCATAATCAGACGCCTCCATCGGTAAGATCTATGAGTTAACGATACAAGATGAATATCATTTTGTAGAGGTAGAACATGGGCTTAATATAAAGCTAGCATGTTCTCAACTTTGTACCTAAGAAAGTTGCCAAGATTGGAGGAAGAAAGGTATAGCTTGAGCATGTTACCAAGTTAACTTCATTTGCTTGATTTTGCAACCTCATTTTATTCTGCTTTTTAGCATTGCCTTTTTCATTTCATTAAACAATGAGATCCCTTTTTGTCATTTAATTTGTCAATTGATCCAATCGCCTTTACTTTCCCACTATTGGTTTTTTATTTTTTAATAAGAATTCCCAACATACGTGCATGCACATTCTATTATATATTTCCTAATATTTATTATGTCTTTAGCTTTAATTTGCTTTAACTTTTTTCATTTAAAAATTAATTTTTAGTATTCAATCAAAGTCAAACATCAATATAAATTAATTTTTCTATCTCTTTTTTCCGATGGTATTAGAGAGTTCACAACTCTCGTTTTCCTAGCGGCGGCAATGATTGTGTATGCATAATAAATGGTTTTTGGGAATAGAATGGTGGCAACTACAGTGTCACACACGACACAAACTTGCTACAAATCAAGCAAAATATAGTATAAAATGCTATTGGTGACAATTTGTGGGACATTACTTCAATTTAACCAAATGAGTGATGAGAATCGTTACGGTTGCGACGAAATACTTATTACAAACAATACACATCATAGTTCTTTTATTCTCTCACTTAACATCCATAGATGTGCAAAGATTTTCATAAGCAATTCATTGCAATGCGCTAAAAATTTTCGATAATTAATTACTTTTCTCGTCTAGTGAAACCAGACTTTCATTATAACCAATCCATTCCCACAATGGATAGCGAGATTGTATAGTTCTAGTTTTCTTACTCTCAAAGTTATATAAAATCAACTGATTTCTCTTAACTCCACTGTAAATAATTTCATTGTTCCTTACACATTGTGTGCAACTATGGACATCGATTCCCCTGCCATCAAAATCATAAACCTTAACCCATTTCTCGGAGACCCTGAATCCATTCAGTACCCACAAACTCAGATCACGAGCAATGGCAGCAAGACATCCCCTGTATAACACCAAATCAAGAAACACACTCGAACATTCACGTGGCAACTCAATCGCTCGAAATTTTTCCTTTGTAGTATCAAATGACATAATCCTCTTTTCACCGGTGTCACAATCTTCGACTAACCAATTCAAAAATCCATCTACAACTACGTACCGATCTAAATAATCAATCGCCACAGTCAAATTTGCATCATCGATCTTTCTCCAAGACGCTTTCTTTAGACTACACACTTCGATTTCAGATTGCTCTATGCCATGTGTTTTGTGGCCCACAATTCTTATCAACTTGTAGTCACCTTCTGCGCTGTCGTACCAAAATCCAACTTCAATGCTAGTGGTATCCATGTGCAGCTTAGTAAAGCAACAAGAACTGCCACTAATGCATTTAACTTTCCCAAGCAGAGGGTTCCACAATATGACCAGAGGAAGATAAAAATAAGAAGTCATGCAGAGCAGGCTATTGCACGAACCAACAAGGTTGCAATCCTTGTGCTTAATTTCCGGCGGCAATTCAATATTAGACATTACCACATCAAAACTCACCGTATTGGCAAGACAAATCGTGCAAGTTAGAGTTCTCACACTGCCGGATGGCACCCGGATAAGATTTTCGCCAATGTTCCGAGCAATAGATCGCTGGAGATGGGTATGAATGAACTGAGAGGATTTAATAAAAGCGTACCATGTTTTGTTAACTGCGGTTAAACGCCCCACAGATTTTGCCGGTAGCCACGAACAAATTTCAAAGTAAATCTCTGACGGAATATGCCTAATTGCGACTTTAGGGTATTTAGGAATGGAATCCATATCTGAACGAACAACGGTGAAGGAATCAATTTGAAGTAGAAGCTACTAAAGCATCATACGCAAGGTATATACAAGAGTACTTTATTCTCACGAATTTGGGGCGGAAGAAGTTTTCTAATGGGTTTTGAATTTTCCATAAACATTCCGATACAGGGTCAGGCTCAGGTACCGACGGTCGATTCCCACAAGTTGGGGGAAAAGAAAATTATAGTGACGGGATTCTCGAGTATATATTATTTTTCTAACTTAACGCCATTGATTAAATAATTTCATTTTTCCTTACACATTGTGTGCAATGGACATAATTCCCTGCCATCAAAATAGCATAAACCTTAACCCATTTCGTGAACGACCTTACGGCTCCATTCAGTACCCACAATGCCATCAGATCACATATATAGGCAGCAAGACATGCCCTATAACACCAAATCAATTCCTGAAACACACTGTACAATTTTATATTTTTTTATTTTGAGTCAGCCTTCTGCAATTTTTATTTTTTGGGAAAGGCGAAAATATCTTAAACAAATAGATCTTTATATATGATGTTCTAATTGTAATTAAATATCTTAAAATACCAAATTAAGATATATTATATATGTTGATATATATATATATATATATATGTAGATTATACATTATTATACATCTTAAAAATTTCCAGATCAGATTCTTGCTTGAGGCTTAGTGGTGAGCCCTAATTCCAACCAAAACTATGGGGGCCTATCTTAAATTTCTTTTCATACCTAGAATTTTGCTAAATTTGGTAGATCTTTGGCCTCTTATTCTTTTAACAAGAACTGCCACTAATGCATTTCAGACTTTCCCAAGCAGAAAATATGCGACAAATATTATATGAAGATAAAAATAAGAAATCATGCAGAGCAGGCTATTACAGAACCAACAAGGTGCAATTTTTTTTTTTTTTTTTTGTGAAATTCAATATTAGAACAAAGCCTTTAGCATCAAAAATAGATTTTGGTGTCGTGCAAGTTAGAGTTACTTGTAAGATTTTTCGCCAATGGTTCCGGGATGGGAGTGGGTATGAATGAACTAGCAGAGGTATTTTAAAAGCGTACCATTATTTGAAAATTAACTGATTAAATCAATGAATTCGATGTAATTTCCACATTATTATACTTTAAATTGACGGAATATGAACCTAATTGCGACTTTAGGGTATTAATGGAATCCATATCGGTAAAATCGCAATTATAATATTATCAAATTGCTTTTGTTTTTTTATTAAATAAAAATTAAAAGAATTTGACTAAAGAAAAAGTTATCAAAACTAGTGTAGCAGTGCAATTCATAGTAGTTTTTAAAATTTATTATATAAAAATTTTTACAATCTAACAGAAAAAATCTCTAGAGAATTTTTTTTTTGTAATAAATGTGAAATTTGAGATATTCGATTTGACTACAATATAAAATATGCTCTTAATTTCCGATACATATATAGTCATAATTACAAAGAAATCAATTCTGCCCTGTACAACTTTTTAATTTTTCCATATTTCATAATTTTCTACAATTTTATCACTATTTTAAAACGAAAATAATTTTAAACAAGAATCCATATTGATGAAAAGTTAAAAATAAATAAATTATAATTACTTCCACCTTTAATGTGTTCAGAAGATTTTATAAATAAAACTTTTATCATTTACTCTCACTTGTTAGACTATATTAAAATTTTCGTCAAATTATCTTTTATCATATTCAAAAAAAGCTCATCATGAGCATAACATGGTTGCACAATCAAATACATTGACTAATTTGTTTTCAATATTTTTAACATTTAATTTACACGATTAGGTAGAACGCAAGAAAAACACTTATAAAAAAATACTATCTAAAAAGAATCACTTTGAAAAAAAAGATTGTTCTCTAAGAAGAAAAATATTTTAGACATACTAATATATATCTCAATTATTTTTTCCTTGGAAAAAAATGAAACAAAATAGAAAAAATAAAAAGAAATAAAAATCATAAAAGTAAAATAGAAAATTGAAAGGCCATGGGCATGTTTGCACATTTAAGAGGCAACCGACCAGCACATTTTCCATTGTGCAGGGTATCACCATTAAAGAGCAAAATTTTAAAAATAAAAACGAAAAACAATAATTCTATATATGCTATTTAGGAGGAAAATGCTGATATTGGTATGGCAGCCAATTTTCTTTTATATATATATATATATATATATCAGATAAGAAAGATCTCCAACAACCTCTTTATTGTTAAAGAGCATATTTTATACTCCTCCCCACCAAACAGTAAAGATAATTGCGTAAATTATAGTCAAATTGCTTTATTTAACGTGATAATTTATTTCCAAATTAAAAATACCCCTATTAAAGATAATTTGGAATACTAAACACAAGATAGATATTTATCAAGACTATTGTAGCACGCTGCATAGTACTTTTTACATTCAATATTATTATTAAGAATATAACATATTTTATAATTCCAAATAAAATCTCTAAGATATTTTTTGTAATAAATGTGAAATTTGAGTACTTATCTTGACTAGGGATGGAGTATTATAAAACATATTTTAATTTCAAATATCAAAATTTCTAATGAATCCAACAAGCTCTTTATTTATACACTTTATTTTATTTGTATCCATTGGGTCAAACAATAATTTTCTTTTATCACTATTTTAATTAATATTTATAATTTTGTTGTCTTTGACGAATAAGATTAATTGTTATTTGGTAGAATCGATAAAAGAACATTGAAACTTCTGGACATTAAATAATGCAGAGTGGATTTTACTCTTTAAATTTGAAGAGTCAAACTCTTTCTATCTCATAAAGTTAAAATAAAGAATTTATAGGAGTTCAATTTTAATACTTACCTCTTTATAATAGAGAGTATCTTTCATTTAAAGACCCTATTAGAGATGCTCAAAAGATAGTGTTATTTAGACTAATGCTATCAAAATTTGAAAGGTTCCAAATCTGCTGGTCCAAATTTAAATATTGCGGACTAAGGCGCGTTCTCCCAAAGAAAAACACTTATAAAAAAATACTATCTAAACTAGAATCACTTTGAAAAAAAGATTGTTCTCAAAAGAAGAAAAATATATTAAAAATTATCACGTAATTGTATGAGTGATTGAAATTTATGAGAGAAAAAAGTTAATAAGATTTAATGGTGTATAGAACAAGGTTAAAGTGTAATTGAGAGTAAAAGTTGTAATCCTAAAATATTCAATTTTTTGCAAGCAACGTTACAAAACGAGCCTTAACCATTATATCTCTGCATCATTTTCTTGCTATGTTGTTATTTTTAGTTTGTTCAAGGTGAATTTTTATTTTACTAAAAATTAAAATTTTAAATTGGATAGTCGTAGATTGTAATAAATGCATCAATTTTGAAAATGAGTCTTTAAAGTACATCGAAAAACAATACTTTACACCGAAAAGGGGGTTTGTTCTTAATTTTTTGTACTACAAAATACCTACCTAACTAAGGCCTCGCCGATTCAGCAACCTTTGAAGTTCAATTAAGGACAAGTATTTTATATGGAAACTCGAAACTCGAAAGTGAAAGCCAATTAATGGACTTGAAGGGGAATAAACTAGATTAATAACTCAAAAGATTACGATAATGAGTGTCTTTTGTTATGAATATTATATGTATTAATGAAGGGAACGAGAATGCTTTATAATTTTATTTATGCTGAATCAAAGCGATACTACTTTCGATGAATTATGGGACATCAAGATCGATCTCGAAGCTTTTCTATAAATGGGTGCTAAAAATGTATGTAAACAATAGAGAGAATTTAGAGAATGAATTAGAACTGTGAATGAATTTCTTAATAATCAAGCCCCCATTTATAGGGAAAATGGAATTTAAGACAATCGAATTACGTAATATCAAAATTTATAATAGATGTCCATTCACATATAATAATTTACATCTTTTACCAAATTATTCCTATTTACCAAATTATTCCTCCACCAAATTATTCATGATTCATAACTTATTCTCAATTATTCATAACTTTTGAACGTGATATTTAATGTCAAATGTCTTCTAGAGCACTGCTTAAAAAAAAGCTTAGGCTGGGAGAAAACATTAAATCGCATTGCAGGATAGTTTGGAGTGGTTATATTAAGAGTCAAAACTCTTCCCCGATGTCTTCTCAGATAGTTAAAATAAAGAATGGGCTAATTTGTTAAACCTCTGACAAGAAGAAACCTGTTTAAAAAAGACCCTATCGAAGGAAAAAGAAGATAGTGTTTGATTTAGAATATCTTGAGAACTCCATATCTTTACTTCGTAAATGAGTTCCATATCATCACCTTTGGGTCCAAAACATTAGGCTATTATAATCTTGATCCAATACAATTAAAATTTCTGTATACTCAATATAGATTTAATGTGCCTCGTTAATTATTAAGAAAAACCTGGGAAAAAACCCAATGAAGGTTTAAAAAGAAAGATATTATTCATTGTGAATACGTTTTGAAAGTTGCCTCATTAGAAAAAGCTAAGAAATTTAATGGGATATAGAACAAGGTTAAAGTGTAATTGAGGGAAGTAAAAGTTGTAATCCTATTTTATAATATTCAATTTTTGCAGAGCATTTAAAAAATCTTTCATACATTTGTATAGTGCATTATATACATTGGTTTTATACTTTCTGCTCATTTGTTGCCAAGGTGAATTTTCTTACATACAACTACAAAACATTCTGAAAAATTTAAATTCATAGTCGTTTCAAACACACAATTTAAAAGCGTATAAATTCATTGTAAAACATGTAAACATATAAGTAAACCTTCATAACTAATCTAACACTAAAATATATCATGTTAACATTTAATATTCACTTGATAGGTTATTTCATTCCTGTGGTCTTAGCTCACCCTTAGGGTACAAATAGCAACTTAGCTCATGATTGACAATTTCTTTCTGACACACACGATCGAAGGGGGAATTTAACTTTCATGAAATGCAAATATATAATGACTACCATGCTTTATCTTTAAAAGCCTTGAGTACTAGTCAAATCATCATCTCATCATCCATAAAGTTAAGGATTTACATTCACTATCTATCATCTATTTAATATATCTCAATATTTACATTATCATTGATCATATGTAAAGCATACATTTATATATCGTGGTCGACACTTTTCAAATTTCATTTCTTTTCCATATCGACATAACTTATCGAGATATTCCTCTTTATCAATTCTCTTGATTAACCACAATTATAGTTAATTATTATATACTCTTCAAGGTATTATTATTCATCAAGTATTAAGACCATCCTTTATATTTTGCTTTGATATAGATGATTGGGGAATATCAACGCTCAAGGGTGCGTAAAACTTATCAAAGCAATGCTACCTGGGAGAGATGATGTGTGATCGCTCATACCATTTATACGCATCTTTGAACTTCAAGTTCAGATTTCAGTAGATATAATGATGCATTTCAGTATATTATTTTCATTAAGTATATATAACATACGTGATTTCATATATTATTTCAACCTTAATACTCTATAATGGTAAATTTTAGAACACCAAAATCATGCAGCTTGGTATGACTAATAAATCATATATAAATCATCATAATCAAATTTAGACCGATTTGCGTTCTGATTCTTTATGGCATCGGCAATTTATTTGAGGACTTTAAATAATTTGCCACATAATATCCTAATGTATGCAAGATACTCAAATCCTTCACATTTATTCAAATCATTGGGATATCGAGACATTTACTAGCTTTATCATTAAAAAATCATGCTTCATACCAGTATAAACCTCGCTAGAATTTAAATTACGATCATATACACATGTGACTATCTAGTGGATCCATATCATAATATCTTAGTAGTCCAAGCATGGAGGATAGATGAAAATATTTCATACATCCTTGTATTCCAGATCATATTTGGGATTTATTTCCAATATTATTAGTAATGATTTCAATTTTCTTATCGAGAACAATCAATTGAAGACACTTTAATTCTTCACTTGAAATATTGATTTCACAATTATTTAAACCCACGGTATAAATTCATTGCAAACGAGTATTATATAAACCTTCATAACTAACTATATCGATTTAAAATATATCATTTAACATGATTTATCATAGAAACAATTCACTTACATAGGTTATTTCATCTTTTGGTGACATTATTGTTTACTACTGCTCAAACACCTGAGTTACACCATAACGATCACATCCAAATCGCTATTATTTAATTCGAAATCGTTTTTACGACTTCGTATTATTTATTTAAAATCGAGTCTTATTTCATACGCAACATATAATGACCACTCAGAAATAAATCATCAAACTTATTGCAATAGTCATCATAACGAGGGCTCATACATCTCATAATGGATCATATGCTCAAATCATTCGAAAATACTATTCATCACTTCAAATCCTAAAAAGGATTTATCATTATTGGAAAGATTAAGGATGCTAATGATGTGGTATCCTACATTTTCCGATACTTGATTGAAGCAAAGGTTCGATTATCCTGGTGAGGTTTCAATTCTCTTGCAAATACATGCGGTATGTTAAAAGTAGTTTTTCAAATAAACTGAGAGCGAAAAAGACAGAGGATGCTACATAAATGTGCTCATGGGACATGTGACACTCGATGTAAATCTGGTATACTTGGTCCAAAGCACCGAAGATAAAATAAGACCATTCATTATATGGATTTGCTTTGGATGATATTCAGTTGCTCTGAGACACATCCTAAATGACACGCAGAGAGCTAATGGCGTAATGGGCTAACTTACAAAGATCAAAGATCTTTATAGTCTTGAAATACTTGTTCACTTTAAAGCATCAACTGTAAATTTGGGTAGAATAACTTGATAATGATTTTCCCATATTTATGTAAGACAAATTTATGTAATATAGAATGATCAATATTTTTCTTTTATTTTTAAATATCGCTGATCTTTAGATTTTTTTCGTTATTTTCTATCACCTGATCGATATATGTCATTTTCTACTTAAATTTTTTCTCGACTTTTTCTCTTTCATATTGTCAAAAAAGTAAATAGCACTCAATTATTGGTTTGAAAATTTATTCTTTCATTTGCCATAGAGGGATTCATATATCATCATTCATTCCTTGAAAGAGTTAAAGAGGTGGAGATGGAGATGGAGATATTCAGAATCATCTAAATGTAATATTTCAGAATCTTAACAGGTAAAAACTATATGTGTTTTCTATACTCCAGATTAAGAGGTCATATCCAATATGTGGATATGGCACAGCACCAACTTAGTGAGTTAGAAACAAATATCAATATACTATATGGAGGATTTAATAACAAACTATACGAGCTACGATGGGCACGCCTGATTTATGGGGATAAGATGTCGAAGTATAATACATTTTCATCGAATTGAAATAGAATTTCAATCGAGTTAGAAATGTCAAGGTCAACCGGGATTGATGCTACAAACACAATCCATCCATGAATGCCGATGGGTCATGATGAAGCAGTTTAAGTGAAGCTTATTGTTGATTCCAGATAATACGTATAACATTTATTTATCATAGAAATATTCAATATTAGCGCATCATTTGGTGACATTTTTCATGCCAAACCACTATTTATTAAATATTAATTATTTCTTCGATGGTTTTATTTAATGGTCCAAATCGATCGGTTTAGAACATAAATTTATTTGCTCAATGAAATATACTGCCTAATTAATACAGCTTCAGTCGATTCTATAAATAAATCATGTTCAAAATTATTAAAATTTCCTATTGGGCATCAAGGGTCTATAATGCTAAAAAGAGATCCTTGATCTTTCATTATGAACCCAATGTCAGCGCAAAGTTCAAAGATGTATCGCTCGCTAAAATCTCGCCACGATTTTATATGATTTCGTATGTTTATCGCTCGTGTTTATTGGGAATGGGTCGTGATGACGCGAATATGTCGTGAGACGTGGTTCGATGGATATGACATGTTCGACGTGTTTTGATTGCGCTTCAAATTCGTTGAACTAGGTATGGGTAAAAGGTAGGCAAGAGAAATGCGGAAAAAAGATTAGGAGGATGCTACAGTAATTTTTGGTATTTACATGGTGACATGTGTGGTCGCTAAATTCGTAGCGATGCAGTTACAGTCGGCCGTCGAGAAGATAAAAATGAGCATTAAAGAGGTAGATTTTGGATGATGGCTCGGCTCCTGGTTACCGGTCGCGTGACAGAACAAGGGCTTACTGGTGTAATGAATCGAAAGATCGTAACAAAGTTTGACAACCAATTCTACCAGTAATTTACTTGAGTTACTGTCAGTAATGTGGAATTTAGTATAAGGATATTTACTACTGTAATTTTAAGTCCAGATACATGGATTTTTGTCAAAAAGTCACTTTTCTCTTGGTGGTTATCCTCATTTTCGAGCCAAGCATACATAGGACATTTTGAAGGTATCTCTAGAAATCCATCCACATATCATACTTGATCATATTTATATGCTCAATCAAATCACGAGGCGAAGTTAAGAAGCGAGCATCCTCCTACCTAGTTTTCTTTGGTGGTCATATCTGTCCTAAGGTGGGTAGTAGGAACACTTAAAGTGTTTTTGAGGTAAATAGATCATAATATTGGTATGGTTTGCAATCAATATAGTGTAAAAAGAGACAATTGTTAGGGTAGAGATTGGATGATGTTGATGCTTTTTGAGTAGATCATGACTCATAGAGTCATAGCATATAGATACTCAATTTGGTGGTTTGTAGGATTTTGACGCTATAACCCATTTTATGTTAATAGCATGATATTACATGTGTTTTGTTATGTATACAACTTGAGGACATAATGGTCACGCATGAAAACGAGAATAGGAGTTGCCAACCAAATGTTTATATCATGTCAATCTCACAAAGAGTTTGAGACAATTGGCCCAAGATGGAGGTCCTCAAAAGTCAGTCCCGCCAATTAATGTATGAATGTATATCACGGCGCCCAATATAAACATATGGTTCGGAATTCGCGCCCATGATTACGAATATGTCATGCATTGCATATGATTGTGCTTCAAACCAATAGGTTTGCTCACGAATATGATATGTTATGTTTGATAGGTGACCAGAGCGAGCGTGGACTTGGGATCGGGTGTAATAATAAGCTCGATTACGTGAGGGGAAAAAGGAAGCTCGATCTGGTGATAGGCGCTTTTGAAACGTGTCCAAATGGCCATGATATCTTGTATTTGTATGTTTTGATGTCAATCACGTGTAAATAAATACTCGTGAGCTTGGGCGACAAGCTTAAAGGTTTTGTAAATTATTTCATTATGAATCCTAATGGTTGTAATATCGTATGTTTTAAGTGAGTTACTGAGTATTTATACTCTCGAGACGCATCACTCATTTATGGATTCAATATATATTTTCTTTTGCATTTCTATATTTTAGTGTTTATTGCCATCTTTTGATATTCTCAATATGTTTCACTTATTTGTTTTGTACTTCTTACGGAGTAATAATAATATCATATTTGCTTTATTTAAATACGTAAATCTAGTGATTATGCTTCTTCAAGAGCATTTTATTCTCATATTAATACAATCTCATATCATCGATGAGATTACTTCATATAATCTCTCCATGCGATATATTTTCTTTGATTTATCAACATGGGATCAATTGAGCATTTTACTTTTATCTATTTATCCAATGGTAACTTCAAGTACCACTTACTCAATTTTCTCCATTAATATTAGGTATATATGGAGAAGTAATTTTATTTTCATCGTCTACTACTTGAGAGTATGATTAGAATATTTGATCAACTACTTCTTACGGAGTATGATTAGTTATAACCAATCGTGTAGTATTACCCACCACATTGGAAATATACTCAAAATCTAAAGTGCATAAATTTAAATTGCAGAAATTAAATTTCCTCCAATAGGTGGTCGAACCTACCTTATGGGAATTATTGCAATAAATATAAATCTACGAATTTAAATAGCAAGAATTAAATTGCATAATGTTTAACTACTTCTTAGGAGTAGGATCTTAGTAGAAGGTATTACCCATCACTTAGCATATAAAGTGCGAAATATATAAAACCTTAGTTTAGTGACGGTTTGAACCCATCATCAAGTAAGAGGTATTGCGATAATTAAATTGCAGTAAATAAAGTCTGAGAATTAAATATTGAGCTGCTTCTACGGGAGGCGATTTGTTCTTCTAGAACAAATACTCATTACTTCTACAAGCACACTTATCCTTCTAGAATAAGTACATTATGTAATTGAACTCTTCTGGAGTTACATTAATATTCGATCTTTTAACTCAAATGGATTTCAAGCCATTTTATATAATCAATGGATTTAGAATTTCTTCATGAATATTCTATCCATTTTTCCTTTGTTGTCAAAATTAGGTCGGTTTTACCTAATGGTAAAATTGTCCATTCTAATTCATAAGGTAAAATTGTCAAAAATATTTTATCAATGTTTTACGATTGGAAAATTATCTCCTTTCTACTTCAATTTGTAAATATAAAAATGTTTAAAGGCTATTTTGTAACATTTCAAAAGTTGATGTCTTGATTTGTAAATTTTGAAAGTTTGATAATAACATATTTAAAAAGCGAGTTATTACCCTATCAATATTGGTGTCAAATCGAAGCTCTCGTTAAATCGAGTATAATGGAGTTGAGAAAATTTGATTTTGATAATGTATGCTCCTTATATCTCGATAAAGCGAATATTATAGTTTAATATATTATTATATTATAAAATCATATGATATACCTTTTTCCTTTCTCTAATTATTGTATGGATGAGATTTACTTGCAATGCATTTACGTGATCGGAAAATTCTTTGGACTCCATTCTTCCAATTTTGGGATTTGAGACATCTCCAAGCGGGTTGTGTAGAATGAGGAATTGTGGGAGAGGAATATGAACAAAATGGAAAATGATGTATTTGAAAGAGATAGTTATTTAGGATTGATGAGAATGAATTAATTCATTAGTAATAATCAGTTTACGATCTGAGAAGATCATCTATAAGATGCAACTGTGTAGAGCATATTTCTTTCATATTACTCAAAGGGTTAGAGACTAGTCTTGATAACGTGTTATAAAAGTATAGAAACAATATAGAGAATTTAGAGAGAATGAATTCTAAGGAATTCTCATGAATGAATTTCATTAATAACTGAAGCCCTATTTATAGGAAAACTTCGAATGACACAATCGTAATTACATAATTTCATCAAGGGTATAATAGTCATTCACATATAATAATTACATCTTTTACCAAATTATTCCTCCACCAAATTATTCCTCCACCAAATTATTCCTCATAATTCATAACCACCAAATTATTCTCAATTATTCATAACACTTCAATTATTATTCATAACATGTCTTTTGTTATGAATATTATATGCATTAATGAGGAGAACGAGGGAATGTTTTTATAATTTTTTATTTATGTGAATGACTATTATGTCCCTGATGAAATTATGTAATTACGATCATGCCATTCGAAGTTTTCCTATAAATAGGGTTTCAGTTATTAATGAAATTCATTCCTGTGAATTCCTTAGAATTCATTCTCTCTAAACTCTCTATTATTTCTATAGTTTTATAACACGTTATCAGCACGAGTCTCTAACCCTTTGAGTAATATGAAAGAAGTATGCTCTACAGTTGCATCTTATAGATGATCTTCTGTATCAGAAATTGGATTATTACAATTTGAAATACTCAATTTTCTATAAAATCTCTCTCTGCCCCATACTTTCTCTAAAGCAGACAAGCACACCACAGCCTCCATTATAAAATACCTACTCCATATTAAACAAAACAAATTCATCAAAGAAGAGAAGAGTTTCTTTCTTGACAAAATTGCTTCAATGACTTCCAATAACTCCTACAGAGCAGTCACAATACCAATGTCAATTAGTGGAATTTTCCAAGCCAAACACGACGAATACTGGTTTCAAAGATTAAGTGACAAAATGCAAGCAAAAGGACGGAGAGGTATATATTATATATATTATATTATTATTTTATAATATAATAATATATTAAACTATAACATTCGTTTTGTCGAGATATAAGGAGCATACATTATCAAAATCAAATTTTCTCGACTCCATTATACTTGATTTAACGAGATCTTCAATTTGACACCAATATTAATAATATAACAGTTCATTTTGAAATATATCAAAATTTCAAAATTTATAAAGTAGTATCCAAACTTTGAAAAATTAAAAGATGGTCATTGAACTTGTGAATATTTGCGTATTAATCCTTATACTATTAAAATTTTATAAAGAAATATGTGTAGCGCCACGCACTTGCCAGGCGACACTGTTGCCAGCAACTGGTAGCGGTTGGCAGCAGCAGATATTTCGATTTACGGCCGTTTACTTTGACGATAATTATATTTTGAAGAAATAGTTAGAACAAATTTGCTTCTATAGATATTTAATTCTCGCACTTTATTTATTGCAATTTAAATACTGCAATACCTCCTACTTGATGATGGGTTCAACCGTCACTAATCGGAATGTTTTATATATTTTTGTACTTTATATGCTAAGTGATGGGTAATACCTTCTACTAAGCAGACCCTACTGCTGAAGAAGTAGTTAAATGTTATGCAATTTAATTCTCATGATTTAAATTCCGTAAATTTATATTTATTGCAATAATTCCCATAAGGTAGGTTCGACCACCTATTGGAGGAAATTTAATTTCTGCAATTTAAATTTACGCACTTTAAATTTCGCATATATTTCCAATGTGGTGAGTTATATCACACGATTGGTATGCATATTTCAATGTGGTGGGTTATACCACATGTTTAGAATACTTATTACAAATATGGTTGGATTAAACCCCACTGTTGGATAATTGATTTATATATGATCGATATGAATATTCTATTGATATTAAAGAAGGGATTTGAGCAAGTGATGTCGGAATTTGCCATTATATGTATTGATAAAATCAAATTGCTCAAAGAATCCCATTGTGATAAAAGAGAAAGAAAATATACCATGGTGAAAAATCTCATTACGAGATTAGTATATTGTGATATGATGAAAAATGCTCTTAAGAAGCATTTAATAAAGAAATGTTCATTTTCACGTCTTTGAATATTGATGGAGAAAATTGAGTAAGAGATATCAGAAATTACCATTGGATAAATAGATGAAAATAAAATGCTCAATAGATCCCATGTTGATAAATCAAAGAAAATATATCGCATGGAGAGATTATATGAAGTAATCTCATCGATGGTATGAGATTGTATTAATATGAGAATAAAATACTCTTGAAGAAGCATAATCACTAGATTTCTGTATTTGAATAAAGCCAATATGATATTATTATTATTACTCCAGAAGAAGTACAAAACAGCCAAAGTGGAACATATTGAGAATATCAAAGATGACAATAAACACTTAAAAATATAGAAATGCGAAAAGAAAATACATATTGAACCCATAAAGGAAGGGTGCGTTTCGAGAGTATAAATACTCCGTAACTCTATCACCCCCAACATCAGGGTTCATAATGAGATATCTAAAGGATTCGAATTTCTTTTTCGCTTGACACCAGTGGTCTGTGACCGATGGATCTGGACTTCCACAGATTCTTGAACATATGCATGAAATTTGATGAGTAGTTCATCAACAGTACTAGCAGAAATAAGTATTTTTCTCGTTGAATGAGAGATAAACTTATTATCTACACCCTGATCTAGGAACGCTAGTAAGCCATCAAAGAAATTGTTAATATTCAACAAACCTATTGGTTTGACATGAAAGTTCCACTGTGCCAACGAGGCTATATTGAATTTTTCTCCAGTGTGTTATAGCCGCTTGGAATGACAATGAAAGCATCACTATTGTTCATTATATACATCATGCAGTAGTGGATGGATTGCGCTTGTAGCACCAACCCAGCTGAACCCATGGTAGAACTGGCTCCAATTCGAGTATTAGATCCAACTCGATGGAAAGGTATTACACTCGAAACTCTTATTCCCCATGATGGTGCGGCCATTATAAGTCTAGTTAAAAGTTTGTTATTGGTTCCTCCATATAGTATATTGATCTTTTGTCTCTCTAACTCTTTTACGAGTTGGTTTGCCATATCCACATATTGGATATGGCCTACCAGCTTAGACCCACCAAGAATACATACGGTTTTAATATGGTGAAGTAAATGCTGACTTGCATGAGATGAATCTAAAATCTCCACATCCATCTCTATTCCTATCTCTCTTTTTACACTATACTTTTAATGTATGAACATGAGAGACACGAATCCCTCTATTTAAAGGAAAATTTTCAAACCAATAATTGATTACACTATTTACTTTTTGACAAATATGAAAGAGAAAAAGGCAGAAAAATTTAAGTGAAAATGACATATATCTGTCGGTGATTGAAAATAAAAAATCTAAAATCGAAAAATGATATTTACAATTACAAGAAAAACATTGATCTTCTATATTACATAAATTTGCCTTATACAAATATGGGAAAATCATTATACTAAGTTATTCTACTAAATTTACAAATAGGATCTTTTAAAGTAAGTATTTCAAGACTATAAAGTGCTTGTTGATATTTGAATTTGGTCCATAAGGCCATTAGCTCACCTTGCACGTGTCCACTAGGATGTGTCTCAAGAGTCAGTTGAATATCATCCAATGACTCCTTACTCAATCAATCCTTAATGAATGCTATCTTATCTTCTCGGTTACTGGACACGTACCCCACATATTTACATCGAGTGTCACATGTCCACCGAGCACACTTGTAGCATCCTCCTAATCTTTTGCTCTCCGTTTCTTTGAAAAACTACTTTTACCAATACCAGGCATGTATTTAGAAGGAATTGAAACCTCACCAGATAATCGAACATTTGCTTCAATCAACCATCGGATATCTTGTGGGATACCCTTATTCATTAACATCCTCAACCTTTCAAGCCTACTTCGATAAATCCTTTTTAGGATTTTGATCGATAGTGATGGATAGTATTTTCGAATATTTGAGAGCATATGATCCATTATAATGTATAGACCCTTGTTATGATGAATTTTGCAATAATTTTGATGATCTATTTATAGAATAATACGACGTGTATGAGATACGACTCCGCGTTAAAATAGTAACATGAAGCGTATGAGGTACGACTCTGTAAAGCGTAAGAGCGAAGACTCCGCAATTGAACAGTAGCTAAATGTGATGCGTATGAGCTGTAACTCCGTGTTTGAACAGTAGTAGACAATAATGTCACCAAAAGATGATGGAATATGTCGGTGAATTGTTTCTATGATAAATCATGTTGAGCACTATACAGATACTAGTGAAATCGATATAAGAATTTACTGAACTAGAAGTTCAATAATACTCGTTTGCAAAACCAGACTGACCATCCCGGTTTAAATAATTATTGAAATTAATATTTCAAGTGAAGAATTAAAAGAATTCTTCAATGATTGTTCTCGATAAATGATGAAATCATTACTAGCCAATATTGGGAATAAATCCCAAATATATCTGGAATAAAGGATGAGAAATATGGGCCCACTCATCCTCTATGTGGACTACTAGATATTATGATATGGATCTATTAGATAGTCACATGTGTATATGATTCGTAAGTGGAAGATTACGAAATGATTTGCTCACGGTATGAGCATGATTTCCAGATTTAATGATAAAGTTAGTAAATATATATATTCCAATGATTTGAATAAATCCCTGAAGGATTTAAGTATGCGCATACAAGTGGGATATTATGTGGCAAATTATTTAAAGTCCTCCAATAAATTGCCAATATCGAGAATAGAATGCAAACTATATAAATTCCCATATTAAAAATTTGAATGATGAGAACATATATGAGTTTTAGTGTTCTAAATTTTCTTAGCATGAGGGGGAGTATTAAAGGCTGAAAATGATATGTGAAATGCATCATACTATATCCTCACAATTAAAATATGAATTTGAAGTTCAAAGATGCATAAAAGATGCTATGAACAATCACATATATCAGCTAAGATGCTTTGATAAGTTTACCTTGAAGCGTTGATATTATGAGATTTCCCCAATCATATATATCGAAGCAAATTATTAAAGATGGTCTTAATAACGGAGGCATATGCTCTTGAAGAGTATATAGACATAACTATATTGTGTAATCCTACAAGAGGATTGATAATAAGATATCTCGATAAGTTATGTCGATATAGGGAAAGAAATAAAATTAAAAGTGTCGACACATTATGAAAAGATAGCGCTACATACTATCAATGATAGTGAGGATATTGAAATCCATCGGAAAATACCGATACTAAAATATATGCCCTTATGATTAAATTGTTCATGTACGGGCTTATGAGAAATGAGAATGAAACTCTTGAAGAGGTTTCAAATGTATTATTGTATCAGTGCATGCAACGGCTCAAAATATCTACATTGATATTGTTGAGAAATTCATATGCTGTACTCTTTTCCTTGATTGATGTTTTTGTCCCAAAAGGATTTTTCTCAAACAAGGTTTTTAATGAGGCAGCTCAATCTCAACTAATATGAAATCTCCAGAAGAGATTTAGGTATATATCTCGATATAGTGAGAAAATGAGATCGAAGTTGTTGATTGCATATAAGCACTGAATATAACATGATATTATATAATATCTAAATTTCATTCATGTGGAAATGAATGAAGCGTATCAACTAATGTATATGATACTTATATAAATTTATGAAAGATTTTGAAATGTTTGAAGCATAGTTGTATAAAATACGTGTTGCACTCTTTTTCCCTTGACTGAGGTTTTATCCACTGGGTTTTCCTAGCAAGGTTTTTAATGAGGCAACTTTAATGGCGTATTCACATGAATATTGTACTCTTTTTCCTTCATTAGGGTTTTTCCTACTGAGTTTTTCCTAATAAGGTTTCAACGAGGCATATTCATGGTATATTGAGGACGACAAGAAAAATCGACACAGTGTATCTATTGGATCAAGTTATAATAGAGACAATGCTTTAGATCCAAACAATGATGATATTGAAATTCTTTACCAGAGTAAAGATATCAGTCCTCAAGATATGAAATCAAATGGAGTAGTTGTACTCTTTTTCCTTCGATCAAATTTTTTTCCCATTGGGTTTTCTTGATAAGGTTTTAACGAGGCAGCACGTACTCCTATATCGGTGATCGACATCAGGGGGAGCAATATTTTGACGAAGCACATACTCCTATATCGGTGATCGACATCAGGGGGAGCAATATTTTTGACGAAGTAGTATATGACTATTCCAAACTCTCCTACAATTAGTTTAAAAGATAATTTCACAAATAGTCATTCAGGGGAGTGTTATGAATATTATATGCATTAATGAGGGGAACGAGGGAATATTTTTATAATTTTTTATTTATGTGAATGACTATTATGTCCCTAATGAAATTATATAATTACGATCATGCCATTTGAAGTTTTCCTATAAATAGGGTTTCAGTTATTAATGAAATTCATTCTTGTGAATTCCTTAGAATTCATTCTCTCTAAACTCTCTATTATTTCTATAGTTTTATAACATCTTTAAGTTTATTAATTAACACCGTCCACTACAAATATAAGTAAATTATTGGATGATGAAAGTTACAATTTACAAATGAGTGGTTTTCCTTGAAATAATTCATGCATTTTTTTCATAATCATGATTATCAACTTGGGGGTGTTTTTTTTTTTTGTGTGTAAATTTTCCAAAATAGAAATTACCAGTCCGGCTCTCTTACCCACTGTGGGTACTGCGGTACCCACAGTCGGGGAAAAAAAATTTTGGAGGTCGGGTGAGGCCCCCCACCATCAGGGGGCAATTATGTATTATTCATCTAACTTAACGTAGATTTCAAAAAAATTTAAAAAAAATTTTATAAAAAAAAATTTTACGTGCTGACGTGGCGCCACCTAATGGCGCCACATCAGCGTGGGATTGGCTTATGTTCCCCACTGTAGGAACAGAGCCAATCCGTAGAAATTACTAATTTTTCACCTTTCTGCCAAAATTGTGCAATTAAAAATTGGCGGAGACGGAAAAAATAAATAAATAAATAAATAAAATGAGTGGTTAGTTGCTTTGTAAAGTCAGCAATATATTCGGGGTTGTATGCAAATGTCGGGAGCTAATCGCTTCACACAATGAAAGAGAATAATCTTATGGAGCTCTTCATCAATGGGAATGGCTGCCAAAAAGATGAACGGTGATAATAAAAAAAAATGGAAACCCCAGATGCGACCTTGTAGAATAATTAATTCGATTGATTCAAGCTGCAAAACAAAAGCCCTAAAATTGCATCCTCGATTAATTTAATCGACCAATTATTGTCGTTCACCACCTACTACAGTATACAAAAGATTCACAAATGCCATTGTTTTCATCGATTTGTCCCATTGCATACCCAATCATTAACTCCGAAATCACCCGATCGTGTTTCAATGGGTCCATCAGGGTTTCTATCCCTGCAGTCATCTTTCAAATCTTCTATCCTCTGTATTCCAGTGAAACCGATTTCAACGACCCACAAATTCCAATCAAATTTCAGGCAACCAATTAGAGAAATCACCACCGCCTCCATGGCGGCGGCGGAGGCGCCGTCAACGGTTTTTAGGTTTAGAAATTTGATGGAAACATTCACAGTAGATGTTCAGAGAGCTGAAGGTAGGCCTCTGAATGTGCCTCTGATTGCTCCCTTCACGATTGCATCATCGAGGCTTGATGAAGTGGAAAATGTGGCTATTCGGATTGAATTGAGTAATGGGTGTGTGGGATGGGGAGAAGCTCCGATTCTTCCATATGTGACTGCCGAGGATCAGCAAACTGCATTGGTTAAAGCTGCAGATGCTTGTCAGTTTCTGAAGAAGAGTCCTGGGAGGACTTTGGGATTGATTCTGCAGGAGATTGAAGGGATTCTTCCTGGACATGCATTTGCTTCTGTGAGTTATAATTATAGAACTCTTTCAGTATCTTAGACTCAATCCCATCAAGGTCATGAATGCTTGGAAATTGGAATCCATGTGACGTAACAGAATATTGAAAAGAAGTTTGATATCTACTCATATATTTTACTTACATTGCTTTCTATATGGAGAGATTTCTCTGTGTAGAAGAATAAAGTAAGTTATACTGTATTTTACATGAAACTTTAGGCTTAATAGAAGGATAACAAAACCAGTTTTGAAGAACTTGATTCTCGTGAGAGTGGAATCTGATGCTCATCAAGATTTTTATAAATTTTCATTTTGTAAAGCTTAAACTTTATGTTTTAGTTAGCTCACTAAATTATGATTCTCGTGTTATATTCCTTACTTCTTTCCTTTCCATTGGTGGGTCGAGAGCAATTATTAATTTATTATCGACCTTGGACCGTTAGCAGTAACATATTTGTTTGTATAGTAGTTGACTAGTTGGTAAATAGCTACCTAAATAGTAGAAAAGCTAGTGCAGCAGTAAGTAATTGTTTGGTACCATTATCTTAAAAACCATTTTCAACCACAAATTCTAAGGGATCCACCACTTCCCTCACTTTTCAATCAAATTTTTAACCACTTATTCTCTCAAAAAAAGTTTTTTTTACTCAAAAATTAAGAACCAACCAAGCGCTTAATTAGATGTTTATGAGTGTCTGCTTTTGTTTATGCATGTATCCTATTGTATATTTGTTTAACATTTTGTAATCTCTCGTCCTTCTATTCCTTGATTGACCAGTGAACCTTGTAGCTGGTTCTATGATCTTGTCTTAGTTGCTGGTATAGAAGTCTTCATACCTTTACTTTTTTGGACAACGGTAGTTTGCCACTGAACCACTGAACCATCAATACATCATACTTGTGCTGGTTACAAAGGCTTACCAAATATTAAGATCAATAAAATTGTAGGTAATCATATTGTCCTCAGTTAAGCTTCCAGAAAAAAGGCAATAACAACATCTAATGCTACAAATTTAGGGGATTGACTGATTTCTGCGGTAAACGAGCTTTCCGAGCTCTGATCAACAGAAGATATGCCACCACTTCACTAGAATGACTGCAAGATTGTATATCTAGGATTTAATGACTACGACCAATAAAACACTTGCAAAAGAAACGAGACGCTGATAGTATATGAGTTTGCAGCTTGTTTTTTAAGCAACTTCTCTTGAATTTTCAAGTCCTTGTATTCATGCCACTCCGATGGGACTTTGCATTACTTGGAAATGGATAGCAAATCTGCACCACAAAGGGGCATTGCTTGATTTCTATTGTGAAGAGTGAAGATATTATTTTAACTCATAAAATTGCATCTTAAATGAAGGTCAGAGCAGGGGTCGAGATGGCATTAATTGATGCAGTTGCAAACAGCATTGGAATACCTTTATGGAGATTGTTTGGCGGATTTTCAAATGAAATAACCACAGATATAACAGTTCAGTGCCCTTCTTGTCTGCTACCTCTGTTTGAGTAGCCTCTTGAGAATTGCAAAGAAATAATAATACGATTTTGGTTTAGGATCTTCAAAATCCTTTCTACGGGAGATCTGGCCCTACTTTTTTAAAGCTCTAATTAGTTATTATATGTGTTTAGATTCCAATAGTTTCGGCCAGTGAAGCAGCTGAGTTGGCTATAAAGTATGGTAAACAAGGTTTCAATACTTTGAAGCTCAAGGTTGGCAAGAATGTGAATGCAGACATTGAAGTTCTTCAAGCCATACGTATGGTCCATCCTAACTGCTCATTTATCTTGGATGCTAATGAAGGTTACAACTCAAATGAAGCCATTCAAGTTCTTGAAAAACTACATGGTAGAACATTTTTCTCAGTTTGGAAGTACACAAGACATAGGAACACGGAGATACATAGCACTTGTGAAGTTTTGCTGAAGTGAATGTGTATCTTTCTTGCAGAAATGAAAGTGACACCAATTCTATTTGAACAACCAGTTCATAGAGACGACTGGGAAGGTCTTGGTCATGTTACTCATGTCGCAAAAGACATATACGGGGTATCCGTAGCTGCTGACGAAAGCTGTCGTAGTTTAGCTGATGTGAAGAAAATAGTGGAAGAAAATCTTGCAGATGTAATCAACATTAAGCTTGCCAAGGTTGGAGTACTTGGAGCCCTTGAAATCATTGACTTAGCTAAAGGAGCAGGATTAGACCTCATGATTGGTGGTATGGTCGAAACTAGACTTGCTATGGGCTTTGCTGGTCATTTGGCTGCTGGCCTCGGCTGTTTCAGGTAACCATCAACTTTATTCACTTCAGAAAAATTAATAAAAAAAATATTTCTTTTAAGGAAAACAATTTTCTTGCAGATTCATCGATCTAGATACGCCTATCTTATTGGCAGAGGATCCAGTTCATGAGGGTTATAAAGGTAATTTCAGTTTTGATATCCGTTTCCAATTTTCGATCAACATGCCTCTTTCTATACAGTCAGTGATGGTAATCAAATTTATATTAATTAATATTATCTTGTTTTCAATGGTTAGTTTCTGGTCCAGTTTACAAGTTTTCAAATGCTAGAGGACATGGCGGTTTTCTACATTGGGAAAATATTTCGTGGTAAGTTCGTTAGATGCATGTTGGCTGACTGAAGTTAATTAGATACAATGGTTTGGTTCCTTTTGTGCAGAGCCTGATGATGATGTCTTCATCTGCAGATAAACAGACTGGATACAATTTCATTCTTTTCATAATTGCTTTGCTGAAGCAGAGACGCAGGATAGACACAGTCGCAATCTGTATGGCCATATCTACTGTAGTTACTGATGCATATATTCTTCTCTTACAGTCTGTCTATTTTTGGAGGCTGTAGTGGGAAGAAGATCGCTGTTCGACTTGTAAAATAAAAATTAGCGTTCGCTTTGGTCATTACAATAGTTTTGTTGCTTAGTTTTTAAATTTTAACGTACTGTTTTTTTCCTCCCTCACCATCAGTTATGTATACAATCCTGCTGGTATACACCTGTATTTAGTTCCATCGCAAGTCACGGCTCTTGAAAGCAGCAAACTATTTTTTACCAGTGAAATTTGGTTTAGGAGGGCAGTCTGTTTAGTGTTTACCAAATGGTCTACTTAACATATGGTAGTCTGCTTGGTGAACAATCTCTACTTTACATTTACATAGTCTTGCAAACTTAAGAGGCAATTAATAAACTTTGAAGCAATGTCATAATTAGACAAGTGATACTCCGCCAATCAGGAGCCTCCAAAATTCATCATATAAGGAACATGAAATCAAATCTTAATAAGTTACTTACAAAAAGAATTGCAATTTCTCACAAATGAAGAAGATCAGATATCTGGTTCCATCCCACAAACCATGGTCTCTTATCAGATGGGAGCACGAAATTAAGCTCAAACATCTCTTTCGAAACATTTCCACCTTCACTGAATCCGACAAGCTTTGCCACTATTTCAGCGCTCTCCTGTATATGCCTTTCATCGTGAGGATTGGTCCACAGCTTATTTAGGAACTGCATTCTTCTTTGTTTTCCTTCCAATGGAACATCCCATTTTAGGTACAGTTCTTCTCTTTCCTCCTCTGTCAAACGCGTAGTCAATCTCTTCGCAAGAAACTCTCTTTCCCTCTTCAATGCTCTAAGACTAATTAACATATATATCAATTCAACTCATCAGATCAAGTTATGCAATATAATATAGAGGTTCAAGAATGGTGTTTTTATTTAAAAAGAAAGAGAGAGAGAGAGAGAGCGTCGTTTGGTAGGGGAGGAGAAGAACCTTGAAGATAATGAGATTGTGGGCTCATTTCCTGTCCGAGCTGGACTTGCATTTCCAACCTCCTCTAGGTGCTGCTGCAGCCAAGCTAAACGCCTAAGCTCGACTTCCATGTATATCTGGTCAGAAGGGTCTCCTTTGAATAGCAGATAGAATTGTGTTCTGTGAATGATGGATACATGGCAGACATCCCATAACTCAATTATTTGCTGCCTTTGCTCCCTGAAATTTACATGCCATTGAGCAGGGGAGTCTTGTATCTCAACCATGTCATCACCATTCTCCAAATTGTATACAGCCTCTTCATTTGCTTCAAGCTCAAGCACCTAGAAGGAACAAAAGATCATATATATACACAATCACAATATTCTTTTCATTAATGATTTGATGAAGTTTGAAGAGGGCTTGTGTGCTTACCTGGCACACAAGAAGCTGTTTCTGGTATTGCAATTTGGCAACACGTTCTTTAAGTTCAGTGACGTATGCTTTTATGCTTCTCACATTCTCTTCTGCTGCATTTTGAAACATCTTCTGCATTTTCTTCATGTTGACTGAACTTGAACGCCGATAAGGAGTGTTTTCCTTGGACGAGACATCTCCACCTTCACTTTTAGTAGGAGTATCCTTCTCAGAGACTTGCTGAGTTTCACTAGACACAGCATCGGATTCTGGTGCCCGATTTTCAATCTCGGAATCCATCACTTGCCGAGAAACTGACAGAGGCGAACATGGAGATTTCAAGAAATTTTGCCTGTTGAGGCCATTACTTGAAGTTAATGGAAGCAACTTCTTCTTTTTCGATGAGTTCTTGGACTTTGGAGGAGTTGCATCAGCATTAGCATCACATTGTTGATCATTATTTACTGGAAGAGACATTACCAATTTGTCTATTGACCTCTGTACATTTTCTAGTTTCTCTTCGAGATCAGCGATGGTACTTCCCTGAGAGTGAAGTCTGGTAATTTCTTCCTTCAGGTTTGCACTAACACTCTTGTTAACAGAGAGACCATTATGAGCTTCAACTTCTTTTGCTTTTGGGATGGGTCGAACGTTGCGCATTTCCCCGATCTCTGCTTGTAGTTTAGCGATAGTCACTTCGGCGTCTTGGTTGCCTTGTCTATGGTGGGCCACCTCTTTCTGTAGTACCTCAAGTGCCCTATGGGCTTCTTCACCTAGCTGTTCCTGGAGATGTTCAAGTTTGCGAATTTCATGCATTAGTGTGAAAGGGGCTGTTGATGATTGCCTCAGTGTCTGCCTGCCCGCTCTTCTGTCAAGGAAACCTAGCTCTCTTCCTTCAAGTTTTGGTAATAAAGTAGTAGAAAAAGAGAGCTTCTTTGCAATTGGACGGAGTGAGTCTGACTTTAACCCCTGAAGAAGGTAAGATTTTTAAGATTATGTTCTAGTACTACGGTAAATTAGTGGTTTTTCCTTTTTTGAGAGAGAGAGAGAGAGAGACCTGTTCCTCATTAATTTTTTGCCTTAACTCGTCCACCTGAGATTGTGCGAGATCCCTTTGACGCCTTAGCTCCTCAATTTCCATCTCCATCTAAAACCCAACCAATTGAAAATTTGATAAGTAATCAAGAAAATCAATACATTAAACGAACAATAACTATGTTACAAGTCTGTTGCTGGCTAACCTGACGAATTTTAAAATCTTTCTCATTAGATGGATCTGGTGTGCGTAATTCTGCTTCAAGCCTTGCTACTTCCTTCTGCAAATGCTTGACAAGCTGTTTGTCTGATATTACCTGACGGAAACATTCAAACGAGACAGCTTATTCCCAAGTAATTGTGTTATGATGGACATAATTCCTCATATAATCAACGACTCAGTGCACATTCAAATGAGAAAGCTTATTCCCAAGTAATTGTGTTATGATGGACATAATTCCTCATATAATCAACGACTCAGTGCACAAACACATAATAATTATACCATATTCACTTGAGCAGTATTGGTCACTTCCTTTGCTCGGCTAGCAAAGTAGAGTGTGTTGCGAGACTGTTCAACATGACTTGATGCTGGGCTCAATGTGCATATGATGGCAGTACGTGCATTTCCTCCCAGTGAGTGCTGCAATATGCGTGTCAGCTTTGAGTCTCGGTAGGGTATATGACCACTTCGTTTTCCAACACTAAGAGGAAAAAAAATCATGAAAATAAATAATTAACTAGTGCAATTTGGATTTAGTCGATATTTCATACATAGTATTAATATCTAAATGTTTAGAGGGGATAAATGAGGAAAAAAATGTGGATTGAGAACCCATTCAATGATTTCAGAAGTAGACATCCCTTGATGTTTCAATACTAAATTGAGAGTAAATATCAAATAATTAATGGTGTCAAGAAACTGGCTTACTCATTTCCAACTTCAACTAATCAGAAGATATTATCTTAAAAGCAAACATAGTTACTTATAAGTGAACTGCTTTAAGCTTAACCAGATACACACAAAATCATGTCTAAGTAAATGCAGATACTAACCTAAGCTTCCTAATTACTGTGGTGAGAGTCATCAAGCTAAGATTGATATGGCAGCCTTCTCTAAGCCGCGCACCATCTGCATTTGTCTGAGATGCCCTTTCACTCCCAGCTAAATCTACAAAGTTCTGTGAAACATAAACAAAGAGATAGCAGTTAGTCCCAAGGAATTGCTCTTCTAGCTAATACTCAGAGTACAATAAACAGGAGTTAATTGTATTTACCAAACTAGCAACATAAGATCTCACAGTATCTGAGTTTTCACGAAGAGTACTTTCTATTGTCTGCATTGTCAGAAAAAAATGGAAAAAACAATTCCCTAGTCAATACAATAATGTCTCTCCCCAGCACGTTTTAATTGCAACTCCGTGAAAAATGTGTCTGAATATGACAAACCAGTCTTATTATCTGGTGTGATCGAGAGCTAGTGTCATTAAGGGCAGTCTCGCCTACTTGTCTTTGACCTGCAAAATGTAGAGTATCAAGTTAGAGAATGTCATATTCCTCTATCCCAATTCATCGCAAAGTAATTACTTACTGTCACAAATATTTATCAAGTGTCTCAAGTGTTGATCATCATTTGCTGCCTCTTCCACCAATTTTTCAACCACAGTTCCTTTCTGCATTCAAGGAGTCAAAATTGAAGTCAGTAAACTGTTAAGGTGGACCATACCACTAAACTCTAATATATAGATCTTATTTGAGCAAATCTGAGACCTCTGGATCATCTAATAGCTTCAGATTGCGCCCAGACTCTGAGTTCAGCAAGTCTCTGACATTCTCATTATAGATTTCCAAACCAGATATTTTTATCCTGAAGTCTCGTTCAGGAGTCTGCAATACAATTAAAATCTAAATGAGAATAGATCAACAATAGAAAAACCAACCAGATATTAAGTTAAAATGATAATTCAGAAGTTGGTTCGGTTTAAATTGAAAGAAGAACCTTCCAGTGCAAAGAGCAAATCAGAGTCTGAAAACTTACATTCATTATATGTGTGTATATATCGTGAACAGCTTTTTCTGTAATCCCTCTCATTGTGTATGTTTTTCCACTGCTCGTTTGGCCGTATGCAAATATTGTTGCTGCAGAGAGAAAGACAAATAAAATCAGCATAAACTGTTTGAGAAGTAACCGAAAACATGGAGACAAGTTGAAATCATTTTCAGGAGTTCAGAATAAGAATTACCATTTATTCCCATCAAAGCAGACAAAGCTACATTTTTCACTCCATCCTCATATACCATTTCGGTTACACAATCAGGGCCAAATACTTTATCTGAAAAGAACACACATTTCCGCTAAGTTTCTTGTGAATCAAAACTATATTATTATAAAATAAAGATTGTTGATAAGCACAATTTAGCTACCAAACGTGAAGGAGCTCGGTTGAGCTGCACGCTCGCGCGGGGAAGGCTTATATACGATAGTGTTATCATCAATGCATTCCCAAGCTACATGGTCTTTGGCAGATTGTTCCTTTTTGTTCAATGGCCTTACTCTTACAGTCACCATAATTTTCTCTTCCCTCGGTCTGTTCCCACCTGGAGTGGCTACCGGCGTCTTCTCTATTTTTGAAGCAGGCGTGCCCGGCGTTTTAACCGTCATCTTATCAGGGTAAAACTAAGGCTGCCTTGTATAACAACTGTTACCAGACTGTAATTCAGTTACTCAGATTGTGATTATTCTTGATCTTAGGATAATCTGTATAGACAAATCAGAAGTCAAATATCATAAAACTAGATCAAAGTCACAAACATTAAATGCAGCCGGAATTAACCAACCAAAAAACAAAAAAGTAAATTAAACAGTAATTTTCAAAAGGGGCTCAATCCAAAGACTGTAAATTCCAACTCAAATCTTCTAATTTCCTACAATGTTCCAGATTCAACATATATTTACCGTGGGGTCATTACTTTTCCCCAATTTTAACAGTGGATTATTACGCTAATCGTCACATTTGTTCATAGAGGGAGGGAGAAAAAAAATGAAGCTAAAAACCCAATCATCCCTGCAAAACTTAGACATTGGGGTACCCATTCCTAAAATTTACATTATAGGTATATTTTTAAAATTTTATACTGGCATGTTATACATCTTCACAAATTAATGGAAAAGTGACATTCAGACTCGTGCGACCCTCTTAAGCGCATGTTAGCAAACATAGACATCAGCTGTAGCAACTTACTCTTATCATTGGATACAAAAATGGAAAATTGAACAAATAGGAGAAGATTTAGAGTTTTAGACAATTAACTAAAAACATAAAAATGGAAACGTTTGATACAAGAATAAGTTTCAGATAATCAAGCAATTTACCTGGAAATTGTGAGCAGAGCGGAGTTTCAGTCAGATCTAAGCAAATCCAAATTGGAGAGAAATGCAGGTAGAGATTTTAGGAGAGAGAAATTGAAGGAGAAACGGAAAGAGGAAAGTTAATAGTCTGATTGTCTGTGTCTGATTGACCTTTTCATTTTAAATTTTGAGTCTGCAACGGCTAGTTTGGTTGTCTCGTGAAATCGTTATATCTCGTGTTACTTATCGTCAATATATCGCCGGATTCAGGGGGCCGGTTCGGATGTTTTTAATTTCTTCACGACCATAACGTGTATGCGGTTCACGAGACCGCTCCTTATGTTGTGAGACGGTCACGAGTGGGGCATGTTCGTTCCAGCCGCAATTAAATTCCGCAGCAATATTTGACCATGTCTTGCATTGTGATTGGTGGATATTTTTCAAAGTTGCAATATTTGACTTTTTCTTGCGTTGTGATTGGAGGAAAATAGGGCCCACACAATGGATTGTTAAGATTATTGCCAAACGAACATGCTAAATTTTTTGAAAAATTAATTTTAAAATGTGTGGTTTAAAAGTTAAAAAAATTTCAAAATATAAAATTTGTGGTTAAATGAAAAAATGGTATTGATCGGCTGGTTAATTAATTGATTATTCAGAAACTAGCTTCTATGTTGGAAATTTTTTTTATGTAATTTAATAAAGAGTTAGAAATAAAATATATCACTCATGACGTCAAAAAAAAAAATCTTTATATTATAAAACTTAAAGTGCCACCTAGGCAAAGGTGCCTAGGTGGCAGTGCTACGTTTGGCACTATTATTAAGGAATTAATTATTTTTCTAATTTACCTTTTCTACTTGCCTTATTTAGTATTGGTTTTCTTATTTTATATTTTTTATATGTGTTTTATTTTTTTTACATTTATTAAAATTTTAGAATTAATTTAAATGAATTTTTTAATTGCTTTATATTTAGTGTTGCATGTGTTAATAAAAATGTGACAAGAGACCAAAATCACAATTAAGAGTATCTATCAAATTAATTTTGGAAATGATAATTAATGTTTTCTATATATATATATATATATATATATATATAATTAACGAAAGTTGAAGGGCCAACTTGGCATAATGCCACATTGGTAGTGGTTTTCTATTTTAGAAAAAAACTTTTTACATATTTAAAAAGTAAATAAAAAGTTCTCTTTTTTATTTTTATCACGTTAAAGGTGGTTTTAAATAGTTTTCACAGATAATATACATTGGCAGATTCAAATAGCGGGTAATTATTTTAGACCAACTATTGATAGCTAAATAATTAAATTAATAATTAATAATTAATTAATTAGAAAAGAAATAGAAGACAATTACTTCCATATCCCATTTCCTCATTTCGCAAGCCACTTAAAAATAATTATTAAAATTATCATTTAATCATCTCTTCATTTTTTATAAAAAATTAAAAGTATCAAAAATCAAGTTTTTCAATTTTTTTTATATTCAGTGTTGCAAACATTAATGAAAATATGATAATAAATCAAAATTACGATTTACAATCCCAATTAAATTAATTCTTAAAATGAGAATTATTTTTTTTTATAAATGTTAATTTTTGAATTTATTATAGATTGTAAGTTATGTTAACATGACATTGTGCTAACATGGCACAAGTTAGCACAATGTCATGTTAGTAGTAACATATTAATACGCATTTTCTTTAAAAAAAATCAAATTTAGAAATAAAGCCTAAATCTGATTTTCTTTTTAATTCGGTACTTTTAAAAAAAATGATTTTATGCAATTTTTTTAAAAAAAGAGCAAACAAACAAAAAATAATTTTGAATTAGAAATAAATGTTAACTGTTTATTCTTTTCAAAATTTGATTCTATATAAAAATGCATTCAAATATATGATTTACCTATTGATACTGTTTGTTACTAAATAAAAAAAGAAAAACTCGAATTGCAACATGTGTTTATTTTCAAAAAGAAAAATTTTGACTCAAATTGAATATAACAAATGGTCTATATTTTGTTGATTGATATTGTTTGGTATTTGATTTTATTAATTTTTGACTAACAACAGCACAACTAAAATAAAAAAACTCGATTTGGATATGATCGGAATTCAATTCAATATTGAGTATCTGTATATTATAATAACAAAAAAAAAATTCAAGTAATAGTCACAGAAAAAAGAGGAAAACCTGAGTTAGATATGGTTTGAATTCGATTAAAAAACAGAGTATTTTGTTAAAGAAACCGATATTCAGTCATGGGCAGTTATACGACACAGTATTTAAAGTTAAAAGTTATGTAGATTTGAAGGTTCTTATATATGATAGAAACAGAAAGACAACAAAATCAATAATGAATGGTCTCAAAAAATATTTCAAAATTTTTAATTTTTTACTTACTTTAATTCTTCTCTTTTTATTATTTTTTTTAAAGTAGCTGCCATATGAGCGGCGGCTAAGGCCACACAATTCAACACGCAGTTAGTAGGATTCAAATATAAGACTTTTAGGTCCTCAACCTTTATCCTTTTAACTAATTGGAAAATGTCTAATTGATAATTTACTTCATTTCTTAATAGTTTTACATTGTTTAATTCGCACATTTTAATTTCATTTGAAATAGATTGTAATCTTCCCGTGCATCGCACGGGTGTAATACTAGTATCAGTATCACTCATGAGTTCTTATAAAGTTTCCAAATCAAAAGACCCGAAGTTGATTTATTAGATTTTCCTAATCAAATATGTAGGTTAAGAGAGTTACAAGAGATGATTAACAAAATTTGAAGGATTAGGGATGATCCTAACTACACAATGACATTTTTATCACATGTAATGATGATGACCTGAGATAGGTATTTTATCAGCATGATGATGCTTATTCCTTGTGGAAGATATAATATAAGACGATCCTAAAGTACACAATAACATTTTTATCACATTTAACATTCATGAGTTGAGATAGGTATTTTAACTGCATGATAACGCCTTATTAATTGTGGAAGACATAATATAGGACGATCCTAAACTACACAATAACATTTTTATCATATTTAACAATCATGAGTTGAGATAGGTATTTTAACCACATGATGACGTCTTATGCCTTATTCATTATGGAAGACATAACATATTTTGGTGTCATGAAAAGGGTGTTGGTAGAATAGAGCCATGACTAATAATCAGTGTTCGAAAAAAGAGTTTAAAAATGCTATGTGCAAAGGTTGAGAAAATGCACTTAATGGCTAGCAAAAAAAAAAAAAAAAGGGAGGAAAAAGCGTCCCTTCAACTTGTTTTGCACTTAATATTTTTTAGAACTTTGTCGATAATAGGGAACAAATAAAAAATAAACAAATCAATATCAAGTTGATCCAACTAAAACTAAGAACAGAAAAAGAATATATATATATATATATATATATATTACAAAACTACTGGAATTTTCTTTTAAAAATCTTTTGAAAATTCAAAATCGAAATCAATTCGATAGAAGATGGAAACCGATTTGTATTCAAAATCAAAACTAAAAACAATAAAAGAAACCGAGAAACACATTTTATTTATTTTTATTTTTATTTTTTTGAAGGGGAAATGTATTTTATTTTAAGCACACATAACTTTTACCCAGCTAACCAACAAGATTCAAAGATATCAACTTTCATAACCAATTAAAGCAATAGGAATTTAGATCGTCCTTCTTTTTATTTTGTTGTTGTTTTTTTGAGTTGAAAAATTGTATTTCCTCCTTTGGTTGTTGTACCTTCTAAGTTATTACAAGTGTACTATTACACTGTAATTGTCACTTCGGTATTTTAGGAATTTACATTGTTGTAATACCAAATATTTTTCTCCCAATTATGGAAAATGAAAAATTATTCAAATTAATCAAAAAATAAAAATAAAATAAATTTTCAAAAAAAATAGAAGTTGTTCGACAGGAAGTAAATAATTTTTTCAAAAAAAAATTCAGCTACAAATAAATTCAGCAACAAAATAATACATTCGGTGATATATTTGAAAAATTAACCCCTCTTTTTTGCGTTAAGGTTGGCATTTTAATTATTACTTATTAGAGAAGTAAAAATAGAAGTTAAGAAATTGTTTGCTACTTCTCAAAATTTGTTGTGGAATGCTTTTAACTCTTCAAACAATCACCTTTTTTTAAAAAAATTACTACCCCCATCCCACAAAGATAGGCTTGTATTCCAATTGTACTCTTATTTAATATACATTATTATTAATTAGCATTAATTAATGCAAGGGTATATTTGAAAAAACAAAAGAAAAATTTACTTTTCCAATAATATTAATTGCAATTTCTTAAACTATGTGAAAGTCAAACCAAGCTTATCTTTGTGGGACGGAGGTAGTATCAAATAGTTAAATTAACTGTGCTTTTGAAAAAAATGGAAATTGTGCACGTAACAAGAATACCAGACGAAGCCTCGAATTTTGAGATTTCAAAATTAAAAGAATAAAAATTATGAATCCAAAAGACATCTAAACACTATAAATGTGGATAAGAACATAGAAGTTCTACTACTACTAATTACTCCCTCCGTCCCACTAAGATAGATAAATATTCCTATTTTGTTCGTTCCAAATTATAGTTCAATTTCCTTATTGAATGTATAATTTATTTTCCATGTATTAAAATACCCCTATTTAAGATAATTGGAATACTAAACATCAAGATAGATATTTCATCTCCCAAGATATTTAAACATGTTCACACTACTTTTTGACCATTCAATATAGGGGTAAAATTGGAAGAATATATGAATATCTTATAATTCCAAGAACATTTAAGATGTTTTCTTAATATGTGTGAAAAATAGTGGGTGCCTATCTTATTGGGACGGAGGGAGTATAAATTTGGATTGCAATATGCATTTGGAATGTCCTCTTTTTGATATGGTAAAAGAAAAAGTTGTTTATATGCTATTTTAAAAAATGACCGATATCTAATAATATACTATTTAATTATCTATTTGACTTTTTTTATTTTAACTCTCTTCCACATATTAGGTTGGTCGTTGATGATTAACCGTTAATAACAATATTTACTAAAAAATATCAATAAATAAATATATGAACACACCAAAACATATAAAATCATGGAAGATGAAAGACACTCCAATATAATTTAAGATGTATTAAGTATTTTTAAGATACAATTTTCTAAAATGATTCAAATTGATTGACGAATTCTTTTGAAATTTCCTCTTCCTCTGACTCTCCCTTGAAGCCCTACGATCACACACCCAAAACGATAAATCATCATCATCATCTTCTTCTTCGCCAATCATTAAAATTAAGCTCAATCGTTTTCGTCTCTTTTTTCCCTTGGGTCTCGATTTTCTTCACCGATGTTTTAACTCCATCTTCTTGCGGTGGGATTATCATTTTTCTTCCAAAGAATATATCCCTCTGTTCGTCATCGAATTCATTGATTGACTTGACCAATTCTTCTTCCCAAATACTCTGCAAAAGCCATGGAGTTGTGAAATCCATGCATTTGGTTAACTCCAAAAATTGACTCCCTATTATCCATCCCAAAATTCTTCTGCATTTTTTTTTTTGTAAAATTGAAAATTGAAAATTGACGTTGAATTGATTGTGAAACTCAAATCTTTGAACTCTTTTAATAGTTGATTTTTTTTCTATTCAAATTGGGATTTGTCTTCTTTTTTCTTTAGGAATTGAAAATCTAAGTTGAATAGAATTATGAAAGCATAAAACTTTTAGTTGCTAAACTTTTCCTAATTATATTGGGTTGCAAGATTTAAAACAAATATAAATCAAAAAGACATCTAAACGCTAAAGAAGATCTCCAATGGGGCACTGTTGATATTATTAAAAAATTTCCCCATGGCAGTCAATTGATGGGTTGTGAATTCACGCACATGGATGTTAAATGAATAGATCGTGAAAGCCCAAAACTAACTCCAATGCATCATTTTTTATGATCAATATCTTGCCCATGTGTGATTTATTTTTTTAAATAAAATAAATTAAAAGCCATGCATATATTGATAACGTCATTGGCATACCGATCTTGGCAAAAATTATTCTATCGTTCCTCACTTAACAAAAAAATCTAGAAAATAATTATGGTATCTTGATAATTTTGTGGGACTTGGATAATTGTTAATCTATTTGAATTTGGATATCTTTAATTTTGTGAGATTTTATTATCTTTAAGGCCATATTCTTCATATCAATCCGAATTCCTTATCAGCAAAATCCGGAGAAATTTATCCTCTGCAACCAATTTTTGGATATTTCAATATCTTTAATTCATTCTTACTAAATTTCATACAACCACTTGGAGCATTCAATCACTGTTTTTTTTTTTTTTTTTACACATGTCCTTGTTGCTTTGTCCTATAAACTCTTTATTAACATTTTCTAAAAATATGGGTCTCACATTTTCCTCTCTTTTTCTTACTTTTCTCATTTATTTTCTCCACTTTTTCTATAAATTCCTATGCCACTTTTATATTTTCACATCCATCCTCACATCCTCCACTATTATTTTATCATTATTTTTTAATTTATTTTTGTTGGATCAAAATAAAGAATTTTACTTTAATTTAAAATTGTGTTCAAGTTTTAGTAGGGAGAAAAATCAGAAAATTAGGACTACCGTGAGAGATGTGTCAACGTGGGCAGGCTGGTCAAACCCACAATGGCCGACCCACTTGACCAAAATCCACGAACAATTTATATGGCCATTGACACGTCAAATTCCACACTAACGTAAACACTTCTTTAGTGTTAGTTAATTTTTTACTTAAAATATTTAACTATTATTCATCATTTCTCACAAAAATTTTAGTGTTGTCTTGAAGCAACACAGAAAGACGACTAAATAGGATACGGTGCAGATCTAATCTATTGGTCAAAATATAAGACATTATGTGAACCGTAATCGCCATATATCTGTGATGTTCTATTACCATTAGATTGTTATTAATTTTTTCTTTGAGTATTGTAATATAAAAAATTAGGACAAAGAATATGTAATTTATTTAATTTTTGCATATAAAATTTGTAGCGACATGTAACAGCTAGCTAGTTTATATTGGGCGTAATGTTACTATACCGACCTAAAGGACATGTTGCCAGTTTTTGTATGCTTCAGTTATTTGCCTACTATTTGAAGTTATCAAGGTGGTGCCATTAGTATATCACTCATACAGCAAATCAGTAACAGAAAAGTTGTCGAGAAATTATTTTTCAATTAAACTTTTCAATTGAAGATCCCGTTTAATATATAGATATAAATAGATATAGATTTTAGCGTAATTGATTTTACATGTGTAATTTTAAAATTTTAATTTGTTAAATAGTGTAATTTTCGACTTGTAATTTACTACATGGTATAATTTATAAATTCTATTGATTACAGTTTTAATATTGATTAATGGATAATTGGTTCACGGACCCATTTTAAACTCTTGTCATTCAAAAAGTATTTTTCAAGTTTGGCTGCAAACAAATGAGCTCTATGAAACATTCATCCAAATTAAATGTTTGTTAAATTCAAATGTAACAAAAAAGGGAGTAAAAAACTTGAATACCCGTCTCTTGGTCTCAATTAATCAAAAATAAAAATAAAATCATGTTGAAGACAAAAATCATGAAGACGAAACAAATAACTTTGGAAACACTGCCCACGTCCAGCGAAGTTGTTGTAGTGTAATCAAAGCTAGAGAACATTCGCTACAATACTTTATTTTCTTCACAATCACTGATAAATCAAATTTCTTGGCAATGCGTATCATCAAAATCATATTCAAGTAGCTGCCTCGTAATTGTTATAGTGATAGATATTTGTTACGTGTGAAAATAAGCTTAAGCAAGAAGAATGAAAGATGAGTGTGCTGGAGAATTCCCATTTTCGGAGGCTTGGAATTCTTGGGTAAAGAAGACCAAGCAGATCATTTTCATTTTTCATATCTTATATGTGGGTGGTGATCAGCTGAATAGTGTAGGGGTCGTGTTGTAACATTTTAAAAGTGTTGTTACAGATTAAAAGAGATTTATACCTTCCTGTTTTATTTTAATCATGTTCAAGTTGCATGTGAGTTTGGTCTCAAAAAAATTATGGTGTAAGTTCAACGAAAAATCTTATTTCACATCTAAAGTTGAAATTAAGTCATCAAATGTCACAGTCCTCATACTCCATGATCGGAAAAAAAAATCGTAGTGTCGGGTGAGGCACCATCGAAGCGATTATGTATTATTAAATCTAACTTAACGTAGATATCAAAAAAAATTCAAAAAAAATAAAAAAATAAAAAAAAATTCGGTGTGATGACGTGGCGCCACCTGGTGGCGCCACGTGCCCACTGTGGGTATCATACGGTACCCACTGTGGGTACTTGAACAAATCCGTCAAATATCAAGATGGGTGTTTTTAAATGCACCCACAATTTTTACTGAGTACACTCACTTATAAAATTATTTCAATTTTATTCATTTTTTTGTGTTTGGCCTACACAAACTGAACAACTTAAAACTAAATAAATAAATAAATAAATAAATAATAAAAACAAAATGGGGAAAAAGCTTTCTTCAAATGCTATCAAAAATGAAAGCTTTTTCTTCCTTTTTTTTTTAATTTCTGAATGGTGAAATGAGAACAACCTAAAAAGGAGGTGTATTCAGTAAAAATATTGGATGCATGAGAATCACCCTATCAAGATTTTAAAAGTGAAGTTTTCGATCCATAGGGTCCCCTAGGCGCTATACATTGGTATTAGCAAAATCACGCACATGGTATCGCCATACTCATTTTCAACCACACACACATTTCCCAAAATAATATTAACCACACATTTTTACACGGAATACCGCGCGGAACAACTAAACCCCCAATCAAACAAGGCCTAAATGTTAGATTCCATTTGCACCAATGGGCCGATTGATGTTTAAAAAAAAAAAAGAAAAGCAAAAAGAAATTGGACCCTGTTAGCAAAGAAAGCAAAATGCATTTTAACATATTTTTTTCAAATTTCAAGTTTGGTCAAACAAATCATATTCATATATCTCTCCACTCATTAAATCTCCAACACAACTCCATTCATTCTCTCTCTTCCTACTCATAAAAATACATTAAAATTTATCCGCTAACACCCTCTAAATTAGCCATTGATGAATTCGTCAAAAAAGGATCTGATGAACAATGAATTGATTAAAAAATGAAAAATGAAGGGAGAAAATGAATTGACAAAATTTATGTGTATAGCACTGAAATGATATATTGCGAGCGATGAAAGGTGCAGTGTGCAAACTAGTTCCCATATGCTCCGTACTTTGAGGGTAGACGCAGACCTCCTGTCACAAATTCAACTTCCTTCCAAAAATTTCAAAATTACCTGAAAATGCTGGTTCAGATAGCTCCATCTCAGATCAAAAGTCTTCATGAACTCATATTTTGGTAATTGATCGAGATCATGTGAGATTCTGAGTAACAAATCCATGTCGCCGCTTTTAGATTATGTAAACAACGGACCGCGGAAATCGTCCTGGAAGATGAAATGAAGATTTAATTATAAATGCTTGTAGATCCCCCGCTGGAAGGTTCCCGATAATTTTTCATTTTTTTCCCCAAGTTATTGTGCATTCCGTTGCTAAATCTGCCACCTCCACAGTTTGATAGATCCGACAATTTTCCAATCAAAACAACATCAGAAATAGGAACGGTTTCGATTTTCTGTGATTGAAATGATTTAACATCATTGAATTTCATTATGGGTTCATCAAATATCCTGGATTGACCATTAGAAAGCTCGGTAGAATCAATTTCGCGTTATTGAATCATCAAAACCATGTACTGTAAATGGCTGCTGGGTGAAAGGCACAATAAGTTTTATATTGCCTGATTTTTGAATTTTAAGACAAAACACCCTAATACCCCTAATTTACTCATTTTCTAGTGTGTGAAGGAGAGTCAGTCCCATAGATTCATAGGTGGTTTACAATTATAGCTTCCATCATTGTTTGAGAAGGAGTGGTATTCATCATCTCTTGGCACCCAGTATATCTATCAATTGTTGCAGTTTCTAGTCGACGTTGATCTTCATTGAAAACTTTGAAGGTACATAGTATCACACTTGTTATTGAATTTATTTATTTTCCGGAGTTTTCTTTTTCTAGATGGCAATCAATCTTCCTATAGCAACTGAGATTTGATTTTGACAAAATTATTTCTCACCGTTGGTTATGGTATCCTGTCCAAATCCAGTCCGGTGAGTTGCCCCCACTTGACCCCAGTTGGCTCCGCCCCTGATTGAGGATAGGCAGGGAATAGAGATGTCAGAAAGTGAACCAACAGATTCAACCCAAGCTGAGGGCGATCAGTCAGTTCGACAAGTTTGTGCAAATGGGGTTTGTATGCAGACAAATGTAGTTGAAGAAAAGCTAGATGAAGGAAATATTGAAGAGGCAGAATCTGCATTGCGTGATGGTTTGTCGCTCAATTTTGAGGTTGGATTTGTCAAATCATGTAAAGTTAACTATGTTGGTAAATCTATGTTTCTAATAATACTCCATGAAATCAGATTAACAAACTATAATTTTCCCTGCGTAGAATAGTTTCATTATTGTTTCTGGCCTGAGGTTGAGCAAAAGTTGACATCTTTAATAGAGTGCTGTGCAGTATATTATCCTGTTGGTTTGTCAATATGGAGGCATAAATGGTTGTCCATACAAACATAGAAATGGCTTGTGAGGAGAATGGTCATCTGGGAGACTTACAGCTTCGGTGATTAAAATTTACATTTGAAGGCGTGTTATTAGTTCTAAGTGCTTGTTTGGAATCCATTTCTTCAAAAACTATTTTCCTGAAACTCATTGTCAACCATGCATTCTCCAAACAAGCTCTAGATAAGCAATGAAGTTCATTCCTCAAAAGAATCTGCATCTAAGTGAGACTACATCCGAATTTGCCACTCAGTTGTTGCCACATCCTCTGTACAAGATGTGTGAATGGTTAAGTTTTAACTACATTGCACCCAACATCCAATGAAATTTTGCTCTCCTTTTGTTGAACAAGTTTTACAGCCTTTTCTGCTTCTCGTGTTTCTTGGCCTGGTTTTATGTTAGTGCTACCCCTTGGTTGGAAGATATATCAATTGTGAGTTGTCGCAGATGAGATCAATTTTTCTGAAGGGATTGATTTAATTTTTAGTATTTGTGGGTACATAGTCTGATAGGACATCACTATATTTGCTTTTCGGAAGATTGAATTGCTAAAGGATGAGTGTATGTTCATGGCAGTATATCCACATTTTGAAGTTTGGTTAATGATTAATGGATTCTTGTACGCATATTTCTTGGAAGTATAAAAGAATTTGTTTCAGTTTTCATTCTCTTTTGTATTAAACTATATGCTTAACCCCAGTTGAATGCAATCTCTGACTATTATTTTCCAAACAATATTCTTTTATTGTTAAATAAATTGCATTCAGGTTTCCTTTCTTTCTGAAAGTCCTGATCAAAGATATAAGTATAATAGTATGTTAGACGAGACTCTAGATAAAACAGTTGCAGAAGACAGATGTACTCCGTCCCACTCAGTTTATTTTAAACACCATATTCATTGTTATACCCTGGATTCTGCTCTCTCTTTGTAATCTTTGTATCACCAGGAGGTCCTATCAATGTCCTTATAGGCTAATGATCGAAGGAAATATAAATAACTAATCTTTGTCACCTGAATGAAGTCTGATAGAAACTAGAGCCATACCTTTTTCATGAAACATTGATCATAAGTACTTGCGAGAGAGCTTGTACATCAACTAACTCAAAGTTCAGATATATGGAAATCGACTTGGCGTTAAGTTTTATAGTGGCTTGAAATGGTAGCTAGATGGATGTGGTTGGTTCCAAATTTGGTGGTTTGTGAGCGTGTCCGTCAAATTACAGAATTGGAAATATACATTGCAAATTTTCTTGAGCACCTGTACTGATTTGAGATCCCAAATATATGCATATTGGTTTGTTTTTGGATGTACGGACTTTTCAATTAGATGGTTGAATTGCTGAAAGAGAAAGGTTTGGTTTGTATTGTTATTTTCTCTGTCTATAAATCTTAGATATGACCTTCAATATCATTTCCAGAGTGGTTCAATGAAATATGCCAGGTTGACTGTTCATTAAATTATTTTCAGGAAGCTCGAGCTCTTCTAGGAAGGTTAGAGTATCAACGCGGAAATGTGGAAGGAGCTCTGCGGGTTTTTGATGGTATTGATCTTCATGCAGCTATACAGCGGATGCAACCTGCTATATCTGAGAAACAGCCTCCTAAGAAGGGCCGCTCTAGAAGTGAATCATCACATAATGTCTTACAGCATTCTGCCAGTCTTGTGCTTGAGGCTTTATATTTGAAAGTCAAATCTCTTCAAAAGCTGGGGAGATTGACAGGTAATCCTCCTCCTCTTCCTCCTCTGTGTGTGTGTGTGTGTGTGTGTGTGTGTAAACAATCTATGAGTTCGGAGAAAAGCTAACGTACTTTAATTCTCAATTGCATCCCTCAACTGTTTGTTGAGCTGCCAGAACAATACCAGTTTGCTGCATTTGTTATTTAAGTATTTACAAAGTTCTTGTTTCCTGAGCTTTTATAGAGGCTGCTCAAGAGTGTAAAGGAGTGCTTGATGCAGTGGAGAAGATATTTAACCAGGGTATACCTGATGTGTTGGTAGAGAATAGGCTGCAAGAAACGGTTAGCCGTGCAGTCGAGCTCCTACCAGAGCTGTGGAAGAAAGCTGGAAACTATTCTGAAGCAATGTCTGCATATCGAAGAGCCCTCCTAAGTCAATGGAACCTTGATAATGATTGTTGTGTGAGGATACAAAAAGCATTTGCAATTTTCTTGTTGTATAGTGGAGTAGAGGTTGGCCCACCAAGTTTAGCTGTACAAATTGATGGTTCGTATGTACCTAAAAACAATCTGGAGGAGGCAATTTTACTTTTGATGATCCTTATGAGAAAATTTTACCTCGGGAAGACCACATGGGATCCATCAGTTCTTGAGCACCTTACTTTTGCTTTATCCATATGCAGCCAGACTTCTGTATTAGCTAAGCAGCTCGAAGAAGTTATGCCTGGAGTACTACACCGTGTTGATCGTTGGAAAGCATTGGCCCTTTGCCTTATAGGGGCTGGACAAAATAAATCTGCCTTAGATCTACTCAGGAAGTCTCTACATCAACATGAAGATCCAGATGATATTTTGTCACTATTGCTGGGTGCAAAAATTTGCAGTGAGGATGTGTTTCTTGCTGCAGAGGGAGTGAAATATGCACAGAGGGCAATTGCTAATGCACAGGGAGCAAATGAACATTTAAATGGTGTTGGTTTGCGAGTGTTAGGCCTGTGCTTGGGAAAGCAAGCAAAAAATTCTTCTTCAGACTTCGAGAGATCCCGTCTTCAGTCAGAAGCTCTGAAGTCATTAGACAGCGCAATAGCCCTTGAGCGTGAAAATTCTGATCTAATTTTTGAGTTGGGAGTCCAATATGCTGAGCAACGGAATTTGAATGCAGCTTTGCACTATGCCAAACAGTATATCGATGCAACAGGAGGATCTGTATTAAGAGGTTGGAGGCTGCTTGCTTTAGTTTTATCTGCTCAACAACGGTTTGTCGAGGCTGAAGTGGTTACAGATGCTGCTTTGGATGAAACTACGAAGTGGGAACAGGGTCCACTGCTAAGGATGAAAGCAAAGCTGAAGATTTCTCAGTCTCGTCACATGGATGCTATTGAGACTTACCGATCCCTCCTAGCATTAGTTCAAGCCCAAAGAAAGTCTTACGGGCCACTTATAAATGTGCCTCAGGTCAGATCTAATTTATCTAAACTGACTTGACCAAATAGGACAGGGAAGTTCTGTTCACTCATATTATTATTCCCGTATCTTATTTTAACATATTGTGGTCCAGAGCATGTATGGTTGAGCTTAAGAAGAAGGTGAAATCAATTAATTTTTTATTTTTGTTTCCAAACATATTTGGATAACGTATAAAAGATAAAATTTTACTTATTTCTTAAAGTAACTCTTTATGTTTACATTTAAAATAAGTAACTTGCTTATTTCGACATTTTACCAATAAAGTAACACTTGTTGAAGTTAGAAACATAGACATCATGTAGTAAATTTTAAAGCTTAGTCAACTGTAATCCGCTAACAATTGAGAGCCTAGTTAAGGTCATGATATCTTAGTAATACATTTTGGAACTTCATAATTCTTGAAATTCAATGGAGTTGACAGTGCAACCATACAGACGTTGATGCTATTCTTGTCATTTGACTTTGTTACTAGTAAATATAACTTTAATATTATAGCTTTGTATGATCTATTCCCCATTACAGGTGGAGGATGATAAAATACACGAGTATGAAGTTTGGCATGGGCTGGCGAACTTGTACTCTAGCCTTAGTCATTGGAAAGATGCGGAGATATGTTTGGGAAAAGCTAGAGGTCTTATTGAGTATTCAGCAGAAACACTGCACACAGAAGGTAAGGACTCCAAAACATTCCTGTTCTGATTTTCTAGCATGAGCTAATTCAGTGGCCTTTGATTTTAACCAATTATCTTTTATTCTTTTTGAGAAGTTGTTTAATTTCTGAGCACTTCAAATTGTCAAAGTTGGGAAATAAACAACAGTTTGGCTTCTTGTTATATAAACTATGAGCATGTTTGGCTAACTTCTAAGGGAAGTGAATTTACTTTTAACTACTGCTTTCTGGGCATGTTAGGATGCATTGAGTTGAGAATAATAGAACTTTTAAAGTAATTCTTATGATACTCTTAAAATAAGTAACCTTTGACATTTACCATATTACAAGCATTAAAAATTCGTAGATAAAGGAAACATATAAAGAGGCGAATTCTCATCTTTATATCTTATCCCGTGACAGGTGTTATGCATGAAAGACGTGGTCAACATAGGGAAGCTTTAGCTGCTTATATCAATGCCCTTTTGTTGGAACCCAACTATGTACCTTGCAAGATCTTAATTGGTGCCCTGTTGGTAAAAATGGGCTCCAAGATGTTGCCTGTGGCCCGAACTCTACTGTCGGATGCCCTAAGAATCGAGCCCACTAATCGTATGGCCTGGTACCATTTGGGCTTGGTTCATAAGGATGATGGTCGAATAGCTGATGCAGTTGACTGTTTTCAGGCTGCTTCCATGCTTGAAGAGTCAGATCCAATTGAAGGTTTTAGTTCCATTCTTTGAGCATTTTCCTCGGCCCACAGCTCAAATCTCATATGTTGATTCTTTGATTCTTTTTAAGTCAAACTTTTGTGTACTCTACTCCCTTGTAATAGCTGGGTTCTTAGCCAACTTTTCTTTAGGAAGGATTTTGGAGTTTTTTGCAGTTATTGTTTGAAAATGTACGATTTAGATTTTGTATTACAAGGCAACATGGTCACAAGTTGATTCCGGAAAATATATTACACTTGTGCTCATGCACCTGTGTTATTTTTTTCATTGTTTTCCTCCTTTTTTCGTAATATCAAATATCGAATGCGTGTTATTACTATCGCTAATATATGAAATGCAATGTTTAGAAATCTTTTACTATAATTTTCAATTATTTTTGTACTCCTTTTTCAGTTGGCCTATAGTACTTCGCATTTGAAAAATTACATTTACTATATCTATATTATTATAAAGCCTGCAGTGTTTTCGACAACTGATTTCGGCAAAATCAGTGGCCCAATTTTCAGTTGGGGTAGTTATTGATTTTTGAAATTTAAATCTAAATTATATTAGCTATCCGCAGCTCGGCTCATATGCACTAGAATTAAAAAATCTGCCCACTACTGTGTATTTAACTGCAACGTTTCCTGCTCTATAGGTATCTCAAGGACCATATATATACATATACATATATATATATACACATATATATTTCAGACAATTACTTACATCATTTTGAAATAGATTCTTGAATTCTACCTTCATTTTTTTATTTTTTATTTTTATTTTTAACTCAATATCTACTTTCTCCTGCAATTTCTATTGGGAATGTTCTGTCCACTACTTGGGGATTGAACAGCATCGTGTGTGGGAAAAAATAATTGTTTCTTCTCTAGTTTTATAAATATTCAAAGCAAAACAATTTTCGATTTTTCGGCAAGAAGTGGCAACGGAGAGTAAGCAGATAAGTATTTGTATACTGATCAAGAAATGTTCCTCGCTACCGTTGGTTCTCTTTGCCTCAATTTCATTGTTTCCTACTTTCGAGTGAGTAGATAATCCTTCATCATTCTTATTACATATTTACTGGATTTTATTGACCTTAAAGCAGATGAGCATGAGTTTGTATTATAATAATGCTAGGGAAGATTTTCAACGTTTCATGTCTTTATATGACAGTTTAATTCACTTCATTTATATGAATAACTATTTCAAAAATAATTTGATAGATTTTTTGAAGATGATGAGTAAAACATTATTTGGCAGATCATGATACGAGGATCTGGGGGATGATTTAGAAATGGTTGTCCTCATGTATTATGGGGAAAGATATCTTGTTTGTTAAAATGTCTATGCCCTATGGGACATTTCATAACAAAGAATTATAATATACAAAGACATTCTCAGACATTGTCGGATGAGGAAAAGAGATTGAGATTTTTTTAGGTGGATTCAATTCTTGAAAGGAATATTAGGAAAAGTACAAGTGGTCATCTATCAATGTTGACCTGATTTACCACTCAAACATTGTTATTTTACGATATATTTATTTCATTTTATTTTGTGGCATATTTATTTATGGTCAATTGAGGACATGTTGCCAATGTAGAGGGTGGTTACTTTTCATGTTAGTAGGTGGTTAAATTTCACTGTTCAATTATATTCACAATCAACATTGACAGTTAATTTTCAAGTTAGAGGTCAATTATTAAATTTTAATTGCTTAACGTGGGGTATAATTAACTTTTTAATATGGATAAAATGTATACTGATTCGATATTTCCAAATCAAAATTGTAAATTCATTTTCTTGGTCATATGGTATATCCAAATCACGCAAAATATCAAAACTGACAAAAGAATCTTAAATATTGGAAACCACCTCCTTCTGGCTGCCTTCTCTCTACGAAATTTAAATCTGCTTCTTATCGCCGCCAGTGAGCCTTTGTCAACTGCTGAGCCCTTTCATCGATTTTCTCTCTGTGGTCAAACGTTTTAGAGCGTCCCGGAAAGGGTGATTTTTATATTTTTGGGTATGAAATCACCCATTTGCATCTCTCTTTGCTTTTTCATAAAAGAAGTGGTTTGTCCACATTGCTCTGGGTTTTTCTTTGTGTTTTTGTACTTTTCGTTGTCTTGTTGCGGTGTTTGGTTTTTCATCGTCTTGTATGGTGTTGTTTGTTCGTGATTCAGACTGGTACATCAACTTCTAGTCCTCATTGATTCAATCAAAATTTAGGCGTCAACGTTGCATATCCGGAGGCATCGGCATTCCAATCACTTTGAATTTTTCATATTTATAGGCATTTTGTATCGTTTCATGCTATTAACTTGGGTGTTATAAGTTTGTTCGTAGATTCATCCTTTTTAGTTTTTAGTGGTGTTGAATTTGGATTACTTGATGTATTTTTGCCAATTTGAATGAATGAATAGCATGTTTTCAAAAAAAAAAAATCTTAAATAGATTTTTTAATCTCTATAAAATTTTGAATCATTTAATATGAAATAATAACTTTCTTTTGGTCGATCTAATTAACTGTATTATCCTTTCAAAAAAAAATCTAATTAAGCTTGTATTATCAAATCCTAGTATTTCATATCAAGCATTGATTAAGTTTACTTATTATTATTATAACATAATTTTATTTTTGAAAAATGATAGCCTAGCTTCTTTGTCCAGAATAAATTGGTCAAGAGTTTGTTGAGTTTATTGATTATTAATTCATACTATAATTTTAATCAAACAAGTCCTTCAATAAGTTTTTTAAATATCGATGAAGATTTGAATTAGTTAAGGTGAAAGAATAAGTGTTTTAATTCGATTAAATTAGACCATTTAATATATTAGTTTATGACAAATATTTATTAAGTTTACTTATTATTGTTAATTTAAATTTGTTAAAAAAGCTCTTAATACTAAGTTCTTTAATGACAAATTTTTAAAATTATTTAATAGGAAACAATAACGCTTTTTTAAGATTTAACATTACAATACGTCACTTCTTTATTTCACTATACTTTCCTTGCATTGAGTGCGAACTCTAGCCAACATACAAATGTATATTGCCAACGTTAATGATTTATGAGCAGTGCATGGGATGTAAACATGAAGGATGTAAACATGAAACTATTTGAAGTTTTATGATACTAAATAAACTAAAGAGTGTTTTATATAATTGAAATTTTTGATATGTGATGATAATCATACACAAACTAATTCTACCACAAATATCGTGTTCAAGGTCAATGATCTACGTGATTGCCAGTGTTAGATCAATCTATAAAGATGTTATGCATATGTGAGTTTCATAAAAAAAAAATAAAAATTGTCAGGTTTGTAAAATTGTGGATGACTAATATTAGTGATTCCCGTGCAATGCACGGGTGTGAAAACTAGTTTAAATAAATGTCTGAGTGATTTTTCAAATCAATTGGATAAAATTAAATGGTTAATTTCACTAGCGATCACTTAAGTTGTATTGAAATTACGAAACGGTCACCGAAGTTAAAAAGTTTCAGTGTTTCACTAAAGTTTATTCTACTTTCATTAGTGATCATTTTATTATATCTTTATCTTTAATTAAAATTAAAAGTGTCAATTTTGTGAAATCTTTTGATTTCTAAAAATATCCCCACGCAATTTATTCAATACCTATTGTGTTCTCACCCTATTTGAAAATACCATTGCTTCTTCCATTTTGGCCCAAACCCATTAAATTAATTGCCAGATGAATGCGTAGATGAGAAAGTCATCTTGGCCTCTCTGAATTCCAATAATCTTTCAATCTGTTGACCGTTGTCTTGGGCCTCTCTGAATTCCAACAATCTTTCAATCTCTTGCTTCCATTGAACATCAATTCTAGTGTTTACTTCTTTTTTGTACCATTTTTTTTTTTTTTGGTGCCTTGGTAGCTAAAATTCGAGAATTGTTTTGGAACTTGGAAGAAAATAGTGAAGGTGGTCTTTATGTTTTCCTTTTTTGGGTTTCTCACACGAAGCTTGATTCAATCTATTAGCAGTTTATGGTGATGGAACTTACCAATTGGTACGATTTTTTATACAGCAACATTCTTAAATTCTTTGGTGGTTTTGTTTGTAAATTTCAAGTTGTTCCTTGGAGTGATTCTACATAAACATTTGAATTTGATATTTTTCATTGACATTATTGATGTGGTATATTTTTATTGGATGGTGTAAATTTGCATTAAATGATAATCACATGGACACATATTCATCATCCAATGAAAAAGTGACACATTAGAATGTCACTTAACAATGTCAATTTGGAATGTCTATATAAAGTTATTCTGTTCCTTTTTAATTTAATTTTGATTTATATGGATTTAAGAGATGCATGTTTGCATGTGTTAATGTAATATATTTTCTTTCGATTCTTCGACTTTTTATGTGACGAGATTAACATGTTTGATGTCTTCATCGATAACAAATAAGCAGCTTCTATTGTGCTAGATAAAAAAACATATGGAAGAAAAATCAATCTAGTGTTTGGTAAACTTCTATACCAAAATCGTGATATAGTCCAAAAGCAATTTAAGTGTTTGGTAAGGTTGAACTATTTTATTACCATATTAGTTTAGAATTACTAAAAGGAACATGAATTTTAACAATATATTTATCTTATTACTAGTACTACACATGTGCGATGCACGAGAATAATTAAATTTATATATAATAAATAATTGATATAATATTATAAATATATATTGAATATGAATGTTGAATTACATAATTGATGTAATAATTTATGTATGGGAGATTGCATAATTGTAAACAATTATTAAAATATATAATCTTGTATATTATATTCAATGCAAAAAACGCGGAGTAAATTCGCAATTGTAAATTAAAAAATTCACGTGCATCGTATAATTAAGAAGTTTATCAAAACGTGTAACTTTAATTCCAATTGTTGTGCATTTCATTGCACAACAGTGATCGTAGAGATTAATTAATTATAAACGAACTATTGGAAATGAATATATACAAATTCTTTGATTATCAAAACTTGTCTTTCTCGTTAGTATAAATGAAATTTATATTGAACACCTTTTACTTTCTGAAATGGATATTACGTATTCTAAATTTTATGATTTTATATATTTTTTTAATGATTAGCTATATTTGCTACTTAATTTTAACTCTATTATATAAGAAGTATTATGCTTAATTTTATGTAACTTAAATTTGAAGTAATACTGATAATTTTTTGCATCTACATAATTCATTTGATTTCTTTCCATTTACATAAACTGTATTTTAATTTTAGAAAAAAAAACTTTTTATTTTCAATTTTATATATTTAGAAAAGGAAAAACGCATGCAATGCAAAATCCAACTAGTGAGCATATCACATCACTATATTAAAAATGAAAAATATCAATTAACTTTTTAATTAAAAACCGTGTGTCATGTTAGCATTGCCAATAGGGCATCCGCCAAACGTGGCACTTCAATTGCAATAATATAAAAATTAATGAATTACTATTTACTTGAAAATTAATAAATTATTCAACATAAATCCAGTTATAATTTTAACTACTCAGAATTTGATTTTGAAAATAAAAAAAAGTAAAAAATATCCACTATTTTTGAATAGTCCAACCTAATGAAGTAAAACTATCAAAACCTATAATTTTAACATAATGAAAATAAATAAAAAAATATTTATTATTTAATATTTTGAATTAATGTTGGATTATTTTGAATTATAATTTTTTTAAAAATATTTAATGTGTGCAACGTTGACATCTTTGCTAGCGTAACACTCCAGTTTTTTAATATATATAAAGAAAGATGAATAAATTACTAATTACTTAAAAATCGATAAATTATTAAACATAAATCCACTTATAATTTTAACTACTCACAAATTGATTTTAAAAAATAAAAAAATATCCACTATTTTTGAATAGTCCAATTCACGTAACCAAGCAAAACTATTAAAACCTATAATTTTAAAGCAATGAAAATAAATAAAAAAATATTTATTATTTAATATTTTGAATTAGAACTTTAAAAAATGAAGTTATATTTAAAGTATTTTCAAAATCAATTTTTTCTCATTAAATGATTGCTTTAAATATTATTATTTTTAATTACTACTAACTAATGTTTTTTTATTTTTTTAAAAAAAATTTAATGTGTGCCACGTTGGCATCTTTGCCAACGTGATACTCCAGTTATTGTGAAAATAAATAAAAAATATTTATTATTTAATATTTTGAATTAGAACTTTAAAAATGAAGTTATATTTAAAGTATTTCCAAAATCCATTTTTTGTCATTAAATGATTACTTTAAATATTAGTTTATTTTTAATTACTACTAATTAATGTTGGATTATTTCCAAAACTAATTTTTTAATTTTTTAAAAAATTTAATGTGTGCCACGTTGGTATTTTTACCAACATGGCACTCCAATTATTTTAATATAAAGATTATATGGCATTTTAAATTTTTTATTTTATAAAATAATATGTGATACTACATATTCCCTCTGTCTCATAAAGATAGATTTTGTTTGACTTTCATAACGATTAGGAAATTACAATTAATATTGTTAGAAAAGTAAATTTTAATCATATTTTTTCAAAGCTATCCCTAAATTAAATGATAATAACATGCTTTTACAAATGATAATGTACCTCAAATAAGGGTATAATAGGAAAATGAAGAAATTTAATAGATATTAATAGAAAATGATCAATATTTTAGAACGGATGGAGTAATATTTTTACAAAAAATGCTAACATGACTAATAACACGAGACTACAAGACTTTTTTTATATAAATAATAAAAAATAAAGAATTATTTGAAATTAACCAAATCATAAAAAACAAGAAGAGAAGGAAAACGAGGGAACATGGGTAAAAAATTGGTAGGGTTCTCCATTTATAGGGTTTTATTTGACATTTTAATTAATTTTAACTGGAGAAGTCAAAAGTAGCTGAGAACTTGCCTTCATGTTGCTTCTCAACATCTACTATAGGATGCTTCAATTTCTCCAATAATTACTTTTTTTTTAATTGACCAAATACTTAGATTAGCTGTGCTTCTAAAAAAAATTAGAAGTAGTGCATCCAATAGCAATACCAAATGGAGCCTGATACAAGTAAAACACAAAAACAGTAAGTTGTATGCAAAATTAATAAAAAATATCACATACAAATAAGTTTTACTATAAGCTTATGTTTGCATTCATTATTTACCAATATATTTGTACATCATTTTTTTAATTGTTTTCTTTCTATGTCTCTATTTTTTTTACTCTTTCCATAATATTGGACCAAAATAGCTATTTACTATGTGAGTGTCATATTATCTACCTTTACATACAACGTACAATGGACTTTCGATGCACAAGTTTCTAAAAGATTTCGATAATTTATCAATGCTAGTTGCATAAATCTACGTCACATGTGTGATAATTTTAGTAAAATTATGTCATGTGGGCATAAAAATCTATTTTAAAGAAAATTGAGCATTGATTTGCACAAATTTACTTTCCTATTTTTAGATAGAAATTGTGTTCCAATATTTAAAGGCAGCCATGAATTAGATAGAGAGTCGAAGACATTCTTGGAATAAGAATATTATGACCTAAATTGTTTCCAGACAAAATCTCAAACATGTCTTATTTTAATATAATTGAAAACAATTGATTTCTTATCTTAAACGACATCTTAAATGTAAGATTTAAAATAATAAATTAATTAATATCACATTACTGCTTATCAATTATCATTGCTTTGTAAATATATTTGTTTATGTTTTATTTTTTCGATAAAAAAATTTTTGAACACATAATGAAGTATATCAGTAAGTTAGCGGCCATTGATTCATTCCCCTTGCACAATGAATAAAAAAGCTTTGTAATTTATTGATTGTGTTTTATCTTACAAAATATTATTCTCATTTGAGACTAAACAAATAGTTGTAGTCGAAATTTGGTAATAATGAAATTTTCCTTATATAATGTAATCTTTAATTACAAAATAATTTTTTGAATTTGTTGATAGAAAATTCGAAATTGCCATTACAAAAAACATTAAATAGTAAAATTTATGGGTACCCCATAGTAAAAATATTTAGGAACATAATGAGTAACACCGTCGATTGAATGCTGAGTGATGATTTTAAGGTGACGTGACATGTAAAATAAAGATTTTGCGCGTGTTAGGGTATGTGTTTTTATGCGTTTTTATGTGTTTTGATGTGATATAGGAGAGAGAAAAAGTGGAATTGAATGGTGGAGATTTGTGTGTAAAAATTTGTAAAAATGTGTAAAAATGAGTAGGAGAACGGGGTCTTTGGCAGGCATTCAAACGTAGACTTTATTCTGTCTATTATATATCTCTATTTAGCATATATCTCAAACAAACACGTCAAGAAAATGTGACATTCATATTATTCAACACGAAAAATATCACAACTTCAAATAAAAGTCTGCAATCCGTCTGCACGTGTTAAAATATTTGAGTTCAATTTACAGATTCTAATTTATTCAAATTGCAAAATCAGTATAGTTGTCTTTTTTTAATAAAAGGGACACTAATTTTACCAAGAAATATAAAATTATTGACCAATTCGCCAAAAGAAAAAATGATAGATCCTAGGTATGCATGTACCATAATTTAAGGTTCTGTTTGTGGCAGTGACGCGTTAAAATAATTTTCAAAGTTTTTTAAACTTTAATTTCATGCATTCATTAATTTGATTTTCATGAACCATAACTTTAAGGTGCATTCTATTGCCACAGTTACGCCGTTGAAATACTTTTCAAAAGTTTTTTGTTCGACTTTTATGCACTCATTCATGCATTTTCATTAATAAAACTAATAAAATTAAGATATGCTATTCGTAAGCAATGACGATTGATCATTGATTATACAACATTAATTATTTTGTATGTTTAAAACTACATTTAAAATTCAAATTAATTATTGTCACTAACTAACACATTATCGATGATGAATGAACAATTATGATAAACATCACTTTTAATTCATAAAATTACCGCCATCGTTAACCTATCATGTGGTTGTAAGAGATGAAATCTTTACGCAAGTATTTTTTAGATTATTTTAGGTCCATATATTAATTTTCTATATGTGCAAATTAATTTTTATTTGACAAAACTGGCTAATTTCATTAATGATCACTAAATATGGGCAAAAAAATACAAGAAGGTCATTGAAGTTAAAAAATTTCAGTATTGATGACTAAAGTTTATTTATACTTCATTCAGTTGTCACTTAATTGAATTTTTAATAGATTTAGATTGTGTATTTGTGTACTTATATATGTGCAACAATTGGAATGAATTTATGCCCTGTGAAAAAGTATTTTAAATAAAAATAGAACTTGATTCTTGTACCAAACAAAATTCATAATAATAATTCTTTTAGTTAAAAATTAAGTGGTGGATTTATTTAAATTAATTTTTTAGGTTTACATGACATCTATTGTAAATTTGACCCCTATGTATGCAAGATCAAAGGTGTACTTTATCTATTATAAATCTAATGGGTAACCGTTAAAGAAAGTAGAAGTAAACAATGACGAACGCTGAAACTTTTAAACTTTATTGACCATGTTATAATTTTGTGTAAGCTTCAGTGGCCGTTGGTGAAATTAACCCTGAAAGGAAAAAGAATAAAATTGACCATTTCACTTGAGAATTGTTTGAGAAAAAAATTGAAGTGCAATTAGATTTTATAAATAATTACTTACCAAATTTTAAAATTTACTAGATCTAATTATATCGATACAAAATTTGATTCAACGTTATACTGATAAATAGCGTCATTAGGAACTGCGAAATAATGCATTATCATCCATCGTTAGTGCGAAAATCACGACTAAATTAACCATGGGTCGAGGAAAGGTAAAGTTGCAATTCATTGCCAACGTTAGGGCTAGGAAGGCGTCGTTGGAAAAACGAACAAAGGGCTTGTTAAAGAAGGCGTCCGAGCTTAACACCTTGTGCGGGGTAGATTCATGCGTCATTATTTTTAGCCCTTATGAACAAGCACCTGTGATGATTTGGCCCTCCCCGTTAGATGCTCGTCGCGTGATTGCAAGATTTGGAGATCTGTCGACGAGGGAACGGACTAAAAAAATGGTGAATCAAGAATCTTTTTTAAATCAAATGATTAAAAAAGCGCAAGAACAACTCCGTATGCTACAACAAGAAAATGAAAAGAAACGTCTGGAAATTCTAATGTACGAGTGTATGGCAGGTATTAAAAGTCTGCAAGATGTGACAATGGACGATTTGAAGGCCATTAGATGCTTGGTCGATCAAAAGGTCAAGGATATGTCATCTAGGATGGAAACACTCCAAAAGAACACTGACCATGCCCCGATGACCTATGTATCTGACAATGTTGAACCCGAGACTCCTAACTATGAGCCTCCCAAGATGTATACATGGCTTTAGATAAAGTCATTGACGGATGAGTGGAGGGTCCTCAAACAACTATTCCCTTAGCTTCTAAGTTTGTCCCTTTTTTTTTTTTTTTTTTTTTTTTTTTGGGGGTGGGGTGTGATTGGAGTTTGTGATTTCTCAACAAAGTTTCTGAATTATAATTTGTATTGTCTCGCGATGATAAGTGATATGCAAAAAGTGTTTGGAATATTTAGTGACGATTTGCATATTGATAATCAAGCCTATTTACTTACTACGACTATAGCATCTCAGCAAATTTGGAATTTCACTTTGAATTAGTGAACAATTTTTTTACTTATCAATCCCACATTAAAGAATTATTATGTTTTCAGTAATCACTTTCAATTATTATTATTTAATCAAAATCAAATATCAATATCAATCATATATTTTACATCACTAGTTATTATTCACTGGTGGGTGTCGAATCCAACAAATAATAAATAACTACTTCAAAATATAAATTGTAGTTAGCTTGATGAAAGGTCGTATCACGCGAGGATTGGTAAGATTTATTCTTTCAAAAATAAAACAAATGGAAATAAAAATGGGGGTTTTGAATGTTGAGATTAAAATAATTAAAATTAAAATAATGACAAAGAAAGTAAAATTAGGAGTAATCAATTAACACAAATATCCAGCCCAAGGAATAATCTGAGAATTGATTCACCAAATTGATCATTGATGCAAATGTGAATTAACCCTTCTGCCTTCTCTAAATTGGTTATTTGTTGTTAGTGCGACCTAACAACCTATCTCCTTACTTCTTGATAACCAAGAATGCGACCATTGATCATTTCCTAATCAATAAACAACCTAGATACGACCGTAGGATTTAATTTACCAATAGCATTAAAATCTAAAGAAGACGACCAATTCTAACCAACAAAAGCATCGATGAATTGTTTAAGCTAGATCATATATTCTCACAATCATGAATTGAAAACTTTGACCTAATCAATTATATTGTTTGCCACAAATATTAGAACACCTAAACAATTACAGTTTAGATTTCTAATTGGCGATATATTGTTTTGACAATCACACAGCGTGCACTTTGTATAATCAATCAAATCAATAATTTCATGCAACATAGAAAATATATAAATAGAGAATTATAGAAAAGCTGAAAAAGAATAAATTAGATCTCACAATATATTGAATCAATCTTCAATTATCCTTGAGCGGAATAGAAATTTAGAATTTCATGGAGAAGATGGAGAAAAATCCTAGAGAAGAAAAAAAAAAAAAAATGAAAACTCGGTATGTGATCTGACCTAGGAAAATTAATAACGTGTGTTTCTTGATGTCTTGGCCAGGATCAATTCTAATTAATTTAGGAAACTAAATAGCTTAGGAAAATAAAATAGAAAATAAAAGGAAAATAGCATGAATTACCTAATTCGAATAAAAGTCTAAGATTTTTCCTAGAAATAAAAACTAATTGCGAGGAGGTCCCCATAAAATATTCCTATCCTTTTGTGGTAGGAATAATTAAATGATCTTCTATCAATACACCAACTCTTCACTTCAAATAAGTCTTGGTCTCGTTTGATTGGATCACTTGGATTGATAAGGCGTGGTTGCGCCTTTAGACTTGGAGGCTCTTATGTCAATTTATCACTTAACTTCATTCTCTTGTAAAAACTTGTAAATTGACTACATTTTAATCCAACCTTTCTGGTCATAAAATATAAAACACTATTAAAATCAAGGACTTAAGCAATTTTAAATAATATAAGCATGGAAAAATATTACTATTATATGAAATAAATGGCGTTATCAAATTCCCCACACTTAAACAATGCTTGCCCTCAAGTATACAACAAATCAAGTCATTAATTGCTCGAGAATTTAAATCCATCCTTCAACAACCCAGACCATTGTGCCTCAAAGATTTAAATTTCAGCATAATCACAAACCAACATGAAATAGAGTAAATTCCCACCAACCAACACAAATAATCAATTGCTTTAACAATTTCTTGAAATCCAAATGTAGTGGGATTTAACACCTCACATAGGATTCGCTCAATACGGCTCAAAAAGTGTTTAGGGTTTGGAATATATTCTCAATTCAATACATAAAAGATCCTTACCATAGGCTTGCTAATATATCACATTGGCACCATAGATGATTTGAATGCAAGTAAGAGTCTTATATAAGGTTGTATGCGTGGCTTGGGTAAGGTGGGACAATAAGGATTTATTTGAGCTATTTCATCGAAGGAATTGCACAACTTATCCACAAAGAACTTAACTCAAAAATAAACTTCACAAACTTCATCAACCAAAATCACTTAAACCACTTATATATTCAACAATCTCGATTCACACTTCTTTCTTTCACTTGCATACTCTTCTTCCCTTTTTTGCTCCTTTTGTTTCCTTTTTTAATTTTTGCATTTATTTTTTTCAATTTTTTCTCAATTTTTTTATTTTTCATTTTTTCATTCTCTTCCTCATCTCTTTCGTATTTTCTTGCCAAATCAAAGAGTCATGTAGATCACACTTGAACACTTTATTCTCACTTCTAGACAAGGGTGAGAATTTCCTTTGTGAAACCTTTAGTTCTTCGTCATATCTCAACATCTCCAAAACTAGTTGAAGTTACATGTGAAAAAGTTTAAGCATTCCTTCAACTTAAGGTTCAAGAAATTAACAAAGAAATGGATTTTCAAGGCTTGTAATGTGGTTAATTTTCAATAAAATGCTAGAAGGCACAAAGTTGGCTCTCTGAGGGTAGTTTCAAGGAGTAGGCTCTTCTGAAAGCTAAATTTGGCTTTACCTAGGTGCCCTCACTTTTTATATGCATCCAATTATCAGCAGGGTATACCAACATGCATAACAAAGCAAGTTCTAGAAGAAAATCAACTATGCACGATGATCACACAATCAAAAATTGAGCATGATATATAAAATGTTGTAAATGCTCGTAGGCTCAAAAAGCTCACAAAATTAAGGATATTGTATATCAAATTCCACACATTCTTCATTCAATCCACACGCTAGAGCAATCAATCATAGTGCAATCAGCAAGAACTCATCTACTCATGTTAATCCCTATTCCATCTCAATTCATTTCAATGAAGTACAATAATCTAAATCGCATAGGGAAAAACATCAATAGAATCCAAAATTCGAAAGAGATTTTTCAAAATGCAAAAATAACATTTAAGAACATCGAGACTCTCCCCCACACTTAAACCACACATTGTCCTCAATGTAATAAGATCATAAACTTCAAAAATCATAAAAGAGTAAAAGTGGAGGACTTCCCTGAAAATATGAAGCAACATGGAAAGGTGTTGAGTTCCATCGAAGGTGATCAGGCAAAGGTTGTTGTTGGTGAGAAGGTGGCTAGTTGGCGTCTTGGATTTCTCTATAGAAGTGAGACGGAAGTTTATGTGACTCAAGGGGTTACTAGCGATATGTAGGGAAGGTTGGTTACGTTAATTGGGGGTAAGGATTTGACTAGGAATTGCAGAATAGGATTTGACCAAGAATTTGAATTGGAATTGGAATTAATTTTGTCTAGGAATGAGTTTGAAAATTTGAAAGAATTTGGGAATATTATAGAATTTGGGTAGAAATAGGATTTTGACTAGAATAAATTGTGAAACTTGTTGCCTAAGTTTTTTTTTTTTTGTTTTTTGAATAAGAGAAATAAAATTAAAGGATTTTTGTTCAAAAATTTTACCTAAAAGCTCTAGGGACAAAGGCGTGGGCACGTTTAGTCAATGGATTTTTGGCAAAAATTTTACCTAAAGTTCTAGGGGACAAGGCGTGGGCACGTTCTAGTCAATGGATTTTCACTCAATTTCCATCGTGCCCTCTGACAATAGAAAAACCTATCTCTGCTAGAAAAAGTGACACCCAATTAATTGCACTTCTAAATTAAAATAAATCATAAAAAATGAAAATAAAATGAATTTGAAAAATCAAAACAAAAGCAATAAAACTTGGGTTTGCCTCCCAATAGCGCCTTTCTTTAATATCTTTGGCTGAACATTGTCATCACTTGATTGGTCTATGTTGGGAAGTTTGGTGATTTGGTCAACATAAGAAGCACAAAAATCTTCACGAGCGGTTTCAAATGATGACCACTAACTTTAGAAGTTTTTCCAGCATCTAAAACATGTATTTCAACTGTACTATAAAAAAACATATTAGTGGCAATAAAAGGTCCTACCCTACTAAAATGCATTTTACCATGAAACACTATCAATTCAGAGTGATAAGGTAGAATTTTCTTACCAATAGAGAAATGTTTCTTGGAAATCTTTTGAACATAAAAGACTTGTGCATTTTCTTTGTGCATGCTAAAACTCTCATGGGGACAATAATTATTAAAATTACAAATTACATAGTCAAAGTACATTTGTGAGTACCATCATGTACATTCTTGTTCAATTTTTTGAGGTTGATGCACTGGTGCTTAGAAACTTCATATTGGGATACTTCTTTTGTTGCATCAAGTAATGAAATATTTACCTCAACTTTGGAAACTGTTTTAAGGATTTTCTTCTCTTCCTTGGACATAGTCAATCTAGAACAAAAAGGAGTATTTGTCACGAAAGCCTTTGGTTGCTCCTTGTCAAGTCCTATAGGTTGGTCAGTTTGAGTATGAGGAAGAACTAGTTCTTCTTCAAATTTTTCTTCTATAATGCATTGATTTATTACACCAGGCTCTTCCCACTCTTGAGATTCAAGGTCATTTACGGTGGTTGCAATTTGACTCATCTGAGTCTCTAAGTTTTTTGTGCTTGTCCTTCTTTCTTGTTGAAATTGTTGAACGTCCTGACGAAATTGTTCTGTATTAGTTGCAATTGATTTAACAATTTCTTCTAGAGACATCTGAGCTTAGTGAAGGTTGTTCTTTAATGGGATATAATTTTTATATTGGAAGTCTTGAGATTGTGAGCTTGCATTATAACCAAAATTATAATGATCCATCCACTTTGGATTGTAGGTGTTCGAATAATGATCATAACTCAATTGTGGTTGGCATGGATATCCTCCATTTTCATTGGCGAAGTCATAAGAATAACCTCTATGTGTAGGGCATATGTCAGTTTGGTGATCAACTGCCGTACAAATCCCACAAGCATGCAATTGTTGCATCGTCTCTGACCAATTGTTGAATGATAGACGTTAGATTGGCTATGTTATTCTCAAGGGAAGATACACTTACCTCATTTTCCATTTTGAAAGATGTATCTTGGTAGAATCCAAACTATTGTGGATAGGTAGCCATGATGGGATAAGAAATAAAAATGAATAAAAAATGAATAAAAAAAAAGAAAAAAATAAAAGAACAAATCTATTTGATACCAATCCTGAAACAGCGGCGCCAAAAATTTGGTGGGTGTCGAATCCAACAAATAATAAATAACTCGCTCAAAAATATAAATTGTAGTACTTGAGAAAGGTCGTATCCACGAGGGATTGGTAAAGATTTATTCTTTCAAAAATAAAACAAATGGAAATAAAAATGGGGTTTTGAATGTTGAGATTAAAATAATTAAAATTAAAATAATGACAAAGAAAGTAAAATTAGGAGTAATCAATTAACACAAATATCCATTGAGGAATAATCTCGAAATTGATTCACCAAATTGATCATTGATGCAAATGTATGTGAATTCTTCTCGCCTTCTCTAAATTGGTTATGGTGATGATGCGACCTAACAACCTATCTCTCCTTACTTGCCTTGATAACCAAAAGTCGACCATTGATCATTTCCTAATCAATAAACAACCTAGATACGACCGTAGGATTTAATTTACCAATAGCATTAAAATCTAAAGAGGCGACCAATTCTAACCAACAAAAAAGCATCGATGAATTGTTTAAGCTAGATCATATATTCTCACAATCATGAATTGAAAACTTTGACCCTAATCAATTATATTGTTTGCCACAAATATTAGAACACCTAAACAATTCACGAAGTTTAGATTTCTAATTGGCGATATATTGTTTTGACAATCACACAGCGTGCACTTTGTATAATCAATCAAATCAATAATTTCATGCAACATAGAAAATATATAAATAGAAATTATAGAAGAATGAAAAAGAATAAATTAGATCTCACAATATGTTGAATCAATCTTCAATTATCCTTGAGCTGGAATAGAAATTTAGAATTTCATGGAGAAGATGGAGAAAAATCCTAGAGAAGAAAAAAATGAAAACTCGGTATGATCACGACCTAGGAAAATTAATAGTGTGTTTCTTGATGTCGGCCGGATCAATTCTAATTAATTTAGGGAAACTAAATAGCTTAGGAAAATAAAATAGAAAATAAAGGAAAATAGCATAGTTACCTAATTAGAATAAAAGTCAAGATTTTCCTAGAGAAATAAAAACAGTGCAATGAGGTCCCATAAAATATTCATATCCTTTTTGTGGTAGGAATAATTAAATGAGCCTTCTATCAAATGCCCAACTCTTCACTTCAAATAAGTCTTGGTCCTCGTTTGGATTGGATCACTTGGATTGATAAGGCGTGGTTGCCTTGTAGACTTGAGGCTCTTATGTCAATTTATCACTTAACTTCATTCTCTTGTAAAAACTTGTAAATTGACTACATTTTAATCCAACCTTTCACCTGGTCCATAAAATATAAAACACTATTAAAATCAAGGACTTAAGCAATTTTTAAATAATATAAGCATGGAAAAATATTACTATTATATGAAATAAATGAGCGTTATCATTCACACATTATTACATGGTCCCCACTGACTATTTAAATTAAAATTTAAAATTTTAATAAAATATAAATTTATGGAAACACACATTAGCTAGATATTTTCTAGTAACATTTTCTAACCCCTAAAAAGGGTTCTCATGTTGCAAATGGACATACAAACTTCCTCAACCTTAAATCTTTATTTCCACATTGCTTTAGATAAATATAACTAAACCAAAAAAAAAAAAAACAAAAAACAAAACAAAAACACAATCCATCACTTCATCCATCTCATCGCTGTGCAAGAAAATCGATCATGAAAGACTGATTTACCTCCTTCCACTTTGATCGTACAATAGTGGCGAGTTGGTGAGTCATTCTGGAATTACAAGTCCATGCAGTACCAAGAAATCTGAGATAGTGTAGATTTCTGCATATTTGATAATTTTGCCATCTCTACATGTTCTTTGTGTGTGAAGAATTGAATTTTTTAGAGAACTATCTTCGCTCGAAAATCTATAACGGAGATAGAAATTTTATTATTTTAATAAAGAAAAAGAAAATTTACAGTGCATAGAAGGGGGCTTTAGCTAACCTAAAAGATGCAAATGATATACAGTCAATCTATTGTCAAGCTTTGTACCATCTGTCAAACTCTAACTATACGCGTGTTAGTTTATGTGTTTTATCAAATTTTTTCACATTTTTATACATTATTTTCAACTCCACTCATTCTCTCTCCCATTTCACATCCACATATCTCGTGAGACTTACCTGTACTACACAAATCTCTATCATTCAACTCTACTCATTCTCTCTCCTATATCATATTAAAATCCATAAAAATTCATTTTTACATATACACTAACACGCACTATACTGTGAGTACAAAGGGAGAAAAAATCAGCCCATGTCTCAAAAGAGCTGTGCTTTAACTTGTTTCCTTGCTACTTTACTCTCCTGGATATATGCTAATATGTCAAGAAAGAACTTAACTCGCTTGATGATCCTGGTAGGAGACATATATTGATGTCATTGTGGTTTGAGTTGTTTCTCCCAATCCAAATGTGCCATAAGATGAGCAAAAGAGTTATGAGAGGAAGAGAACCAATACAAGCTTTGTGATTGATAATCCAATGGATGAATATTTGTTTAGGTGATTTGTAGCCAGGCAGTTGGTGCTGTTGAGGTTGTAGAAATGACTCCATACCTGGTTGGCAATAGGACTTGTGATGAAAATGTGCTTGGTAGTTTCTTCACTCGCACATCAACTGTGTTTACTAGGCATTTGAATCTTGAAATGCTCCCCTAAGATGGTGTCAATAGATAGCCATCCCTTCCATAATCTCTAGCAGAAGAAAGCCACTTTAAGAGGGATTTTTCTGCTTCAAGTATGCATTAAAGATGCAAGTTTACAACCTCTTTGTCTAAGTTGATCGATACAAAATTGCATAGATAACTTTTTATCGTTGCTCAGCTGTGTGAAGAATTGATTGAGATATTCTCTTTGAATTGTGCTAAACAGCGTATTTTTTTAACATTTCAAGGTTCTTTCTTTCGGTTTTATTTTTTTTATTTTTTTGGGTGGGGGGTTGTTTCTACTTTGATATTCCAAATTTGTTATTCTTACCATATATCTCAAATGGACAATAGATTAATCTTGGTCTTCACACCCTAATAAAAGGGTGTGGTAAATGACTATATTGCCCTCTACCCCCATTAGAGTGTGGAGATATCCATACAAAAAAGTGTATGGAGATCTAGCATGGTTCATGAACAACGTATGCTTATGTAATAGAAAACATTGATGTAAACTGTCAATAGGACCTTTCACAATGTTCTTTAAAAGTTTAGTACTCTATCAAGACGAAATAAAGACGGGAAATAAAAATTATATGAAAGTAAAAAGATTCGGAAGTAAAATGTAAATTACCCCTTTGAAGTCATGTTTGAGAAACATGTCAATTAGAAATATGAGGCATGAAATTTTAACTAGTGTGAATTTGTCAAAGATAGGCATTGAGTTCACACCCCCATGAAACAGTTGAATTTTTACTCAGAAACAATTAGATCTCTACTTTCATTTATGTAACATAAGAAACAAGGGTAGAAAAAACGAGACCTACTCCACGACATCAAATTTAGCACGGAGGCGGCACTCTCCCTTCTCATCATGTTCAGCAAACTCACCTCCAAACAGGTCAATATTGTTCTTTCAATAAATTCAGTTTTCCACCCACTACCAAATATAAAATCCATAGGCTCTAAGCCTTTGTAGTTTAACAACATCAGAGTACCATACCACCTCCGTTATCGCGTGACCACCACTATTGGTAGTATGTGCAAACCACTTGCACCTACATAGACCACCAGCAATTACTGGTGCTGGTCGTGTGAGCAAACCACCACCATTTGGTGGTGGTAGTAGCGTAGACCATAATTACTGGTGGTTGTGACCAACAATAGCTTTGCTGGTGGTTGCAACCAACAACAATGGTTATCTGTGCAGACCACCAGATGAGTGCAACAGTGGCACGGCAACCGCGGTGATAGCAATGGCTTATTAAGTATCATATATTGTAATAGAATCTCAAAATAATTTTATTATTATTATTATTATTATTATTATTATTATTATTGCAAACGATAGTAAAGACTTGTTCTATATACAATAAATTTCCACTAATTTTTTCTCTTTCATTATTTTCAACCACTTATACAATTATTTTATATTTTTAATATATTTTTATCAATTTTTAACTACATATCTATCTAACACATTATTCAAATAAATAAAAAATATTGTAGATAAAACAAGTCCTAAATTTCAGAATTTCAGTGTAGAGATTTTGTTTTTTGTTTTTGTTTTTTTTTTATGGGAGTGTAGAGTTTTATTCCTACTAGTCAAAATCAACATGCGTTGCACGTTATTTTGGAATTCTTTTTAAGTATTTCTAATAAGATTGAAATAATGTTACATATAATTTTTTTTCATAATAAAAAGGAAAATATCAAAAAATGGGTTCGTAGATTTTAATGTTAGGAAAACAACATATAAAAAAAGGAAGATATAGTGCGAAGGTAATACGTATTACTCTTCTCTTTTCTAACCTGGAGGCAAACATTTTTTGTCTTCCAATATAAGAGTAGTTTATTTAGGAAAATAATAAGAAAAAAACTGCATACTCAAATTAGCATACATCTAGTTATTGATATTTCTCTTTATAATTTCAGTCAAACCCTTTCCTGTTAACTGGTCCTACATTCCCATTTCATATAAGGCAAGATTTTCCTTTTTAAATCACATCTTCGTTGCATAGTTTATCTACTACTTCCTTACAAAGAGTATTTAATATATTAGCAGCTGTCATGTAATCTATGACTAAAAGTAAATAATTATCACGATGAATGTATTATCTCTCGGTCAATTTGGATAAATGTCAAAATTGAATGTCATTAACTTTTCATGCATCATAGCAATAAAAAATGGTTAAAACACAAAAAGGTTTAAAATCACAAAGGATAATGCATGTATCTAGAAGGAAAAATGTTATATAAGTTTAATGATTATGACAAAGTTAGTTAACGTCAATCTAATTCTCAAGTAAAATAAAATGTAAAATGTATTATGCTCATATTTATCACCAAACGATCATATTATATTTAAAATATTTATATATATAAAGGAAACTAGTAAATATACGACTCTATAGATTCATGAATAATTTATATATTGATCTGAAGAAAGATTCAGAAGTTGCGTAGATGCTATTCTCTTTTAATGTTTCTCACGACCATCTAAGATTATTCGACAAAATCGTCAAAATCTTTTTTTTGCAACTTCATTTCAATCTCCCACCATTTCTTACATAGAAGAGTTATATACCTTATGTTGTTTCTACTTTGTTCAACATCTGATCGTCACTTTGTTTCCTTAATCGCAACAAGAAAAATCATATGAGTGGCAAAATAGAAAAATCAATCTAAATAATAAAATAAACAGAATAAGGCATGTGTATAGAGACAAAAAGGCCATCATTTGATAATTTGTAGGATGAACAATTGATGAGAGCATAACGTTGAAGGGATATATATAATTTCAATTAATTAATACTAACCCTTCTTCATTAACAACCACGTCATGAAAATTCATGAAGGCTCGAATTGAAGATGCATTGAAGGAAGGCTCGGATTGAAGATGCATTGAATGGGAAATTTTGAAGACCACAATGATTGTTTGACTTCATTATAAGTTGGAATACATCGAACAAATTTTGAGCAATTTTAAATTAATACATCAAGAATAAATTGAAAAATCTAGATTGTGAGTAAGGATATTTTGGTCCAAAAAATAATTATCATCACATGGGACTTTTAATATATTAAAGATTGATTGAAGATATAGTATGGGTTCTCGCAAATGAAACCAAACAATCCGAACCATGTGTAAACCCACTTCATCTTCCCGGCCCATTTCCATATCCTGTCTGCCTATCGAAACCCTAACTTCTGAAACCACATATATATTAACCAAAACCAACGTTAGGGTTTCACCGTTTCTTTTTCTCCAGCCTCACACCTTCAACCCTAATCCGATTCACTCACAGATCAAGTCGCAATGGCGGAGCAGCTAGTTTTGAGGGGTACAATGAGGGCCCACACCGACTGGGTGACGGCCATTGACACTCCGGTCGACAATTCCGATATGATCGTTACATCGTCCCGTGATAAGTCCATCATCGTTTGGGCTCTTACCAAGGAGGACCGGACTTACGGAGTCGCCCGCCGCCGCCTCACCGGCCACTCACACTTTGTGCAAGATGTGGTCCTTTCCTCCGACGGGATGTTCGCCTTGTCCGGTTCGTGGGACGGCGAGCTCCGCCTCTGGGACCTCCAGACCGGATCCACCACCCGCCGGTTCGTTGGTCACTCCAAGGACGTTTTGTCGGTTGCTTTCTCGATTGATAACCGTCAGATCGTGTCGGCTTCTCGTGACAAGACAATCAAGTTGTGGAACACTCTCGGAGAATGCAAGTACACGATTCAGGACCAGGATGCTCATACCGATTGGGTTTCGTGCGTCCGGTTTTCTCCCAATACTCTTCAGCCGACCATCGTCTCCGGTTCGTGGGACCGCACTGTGAAAATCTGGAACCTCACTAACTGCAAGCTGAGGGCTACTTTGACTGGGCATTCAGCGAATGTCAATACTGTTGCTGTTTCGCCTGATGGGTCCTTGTGTGCCAGTGGTGGAAAAGATGGAGTGATTTTACTGTGGGATTTGTCTGAGGGGAAGAGACTTTACTCTTTGGATGCAGGTTCAGTTATTCATTCGCTTTGCTTCAGCCCCAATAGGTACTGGCTCTGTGCCGCTACTGAGGTTGGCATCAAGGTTTGGGACTTGGAGAGCAAGAGTGTTGTCATGGATCTCAAGGTGGACTTGAAGCAGGAAAGCGAAATGACTGCTGAGGGCACTGGTAGTGGTCAAGCTTCGAAAAATAAGGTATATTTCAAAATGACAATTGGATACAATCTGTTTATTGGTATATCTTTGTATTGAATTTTTCTCATAATTATGTATATTGCATGACGTTTTCTTCAAAATTGACCACCTAATCGCTGTGCCATACTGTTTGTTTAGAATTCCCACTTTAAACCATTGAACTAATTCTTTCTCGGCAATCTTGTTAAGTTTGTTTGACTTTGCCTCTCGCATGAAAAGCTGAGCTAGCTTTTTAGGCTGGTTTGAAACGTACTTGGGTGATCTTTGTCTACCAACTCAATGGTTGATTGTAGTTTAGTTTGTGAAATTTATATGGAAGATGAATGTTGGTGGTGATGTTGCTCTGGATTTAAGGATTTTAGTCAAAGTGTTTGCAAATTTGACATTTTGAAGACAATGCTTCTTTAAGTTTGATGGATATGCAGTGGTAATTCAAAGGAGCTATATAAATGCTGGCCATTTTCTGTTATATGTTTGATGCTGGTTGATCTTTTTGTATTCTTAGAAAATTTCCTTTTACCATCTAAATACTGGTTTCTTATTCAGTTTTGCCTTGCCTTCATAGTTTAACATTGTTAAAGACCCCACTTGTATTTCCAAACACCATGATTTGACTATTGTATGATTAGTTAGGTTTGGATCATGTATATTGAATGTGTGATTGGGGAGTAAGTTAACTTCTTTTTGCTTTTCATGCAAAACATTGTGAGCTAGATGACAATATAGGATCACTAAATTTAAATTGAAGTCGATGTTACATTTGGTTGTGATGCTATAGTTGCTCTTGGTGCAAGTGTTCCCACCTGATAGGTAATCAAGGTGTAATGATGGTCTTCAATTGTTTCTGATGATGTGATTTTTATTACAGATCATATACTGCACCAGTCTCAAATGGAGCGCTGATGGGAGCACATTGTTTAGTGGCTACACCGATGGTGTCATCAGAGTTTGGGGAATTGGTCGCTACTAGACAGACGGTGCTACGAGTTGAGCAGTCGAAGTTTCTTTTTGTTTTTCCTCTTTTAATATTACAGTTTAACTTATAAGTTAGATTGAAGCTTTTAGTATGTTGGAAAAATATTTGGATTCTATGTTTTTATTGGCTTTGAGGCTCATGTTTCAATTTTGGATTATTTTAGGTACATCGTTTTGCTGAGTGTTAATCCAGATTTTCAATTTTCATGCCCCCTTTTTTTTTTTTTTAATTTACTGTTTTTCTCTTCATCTCCTCGATTCCCCGTTCTGGCATATGCCTGGCTATGTTAAACGTGACGAAGACCGTTGTTTTGGACAAGGATGTTCTAGTACTGTAGAGTGCTCCATATTAGGGAGCACTTGGATGACGTGGCTGGTCGTTAGTGCCATATCCAGCCACGTCGTTCGTGTCATATCTAGCCACATCATTTGGGTGGGTATTTCATAATATGGAGCACTTGAACAATTTCGTTATTTTGGAGAGTGTGGTAAGGGCCATGGAAAATGACAAGCATGTAACACATGTGAATTACGTGATGGTCATTGATTAAAAAGTAAATCAATGTTTTGATAGATAGGATCTTGCCAAGGGTATTATTGTATGATTTGTATAATTTTGTTGTATCTGAGCCTGAGTTATATAGTTAAGGTTAGGGTGGGGTTATTTGCACCCCAAAATTTTCCAAATACACCTTATTTACTCAGTATACGCCCATCTCTCTCTCTCTCTCTTTTTTTTTTTTTTCATCATACGAAAATTACTTAATACATTGCACTAGATGTGGCATTTATTCTTTCAACCCCAACACCCCCCCCGCCCCCCACCCCCACCATTCTCTCCCACAACAAAAATTTGGCAGCAAAATGGATGGGCTATTGTTGTAATTTCCAGCAACAAATGATGTTGAAAATTACAACAATTGAGAAGGGAGATATTTGTTTTTTTGTCGCAATTTTACAACAAATACTGTTGGAAATGGTAGCAAACACGCTGTGGACGTTGTTCGACCAGGGTTGGTCGAGCCTTGGTATGAATTTAAGAAAAAAGGGCAATCGAAAAATCGATCCTATATTCTTTTCACTCGTTCACGGGTTTGTTCTATTGTGTTCTCCTGACAAGATTTTAACAAAGTGGTATAGTAGTAATCCACAGTTAGTTGTATTATTATTGTTGTTGTTATTATTATTATTATTATTATTATTATTATTATTATTTTTTTTTCAGTTGGTTATATTTTTTTCCCCTCACAATGTTTCTGAAAAGACAATTGTCAAATAAGGAGTGTTGTAATTTTGCAAGATAATTATTGATGACTATCAGATCAGAATACCTTGGTATGTATTACTTTAGTTTCTGATGCTTGTAACTCCCATTTGGATCATATAAATGTGAATCTATATCGAGCATAAAGATACATATGATCCCATACTTTTCTTCTCGTTTGATTCTTTTTCCGATTATAACATGTAGTACTTTGTATAAATTTTTCAGGTATACATTTTTTAAAATTTTTTTTTTTATTTTAGACGAATCTACCATCGCTAATTATAAGACTTTACTAAGATCTCACTTCTTGTCGCACTTAACACCTGTTAGAAGGAGCTTGGATTTAAAGGTCTTATAGTTAGACCCTTAGGGTGTGTTTGATTGGAAAGCCGGAAAACATTTGGAAGGAAAATGATTTCCGGGTAAATGAATTCCGGGAAAAGGTTTTTCAGAAAAAATGGTAGTTGTAGGTGTTTGATTGCATTAAGTTGCAAGTTGAAAAATGGTGTTGTTTTCCTTATTTTTTTTCTCCATGAAATTTGATCATTTTCTTTATCTTTATGGTTAAAATAAATTGCCCACTCAAAAAAAAAAAAAGAAGGAATTTTTTGCCTGGAAAACTAAAACCAGCTCTTAGGTAGGAAAGCCAATTCCTTAAAAAGCTCGAAAACAGGTCACTTGAGGGAAAATCAGGTGGGCTTTTTCTAGGAAAACTTTTGGGAATCAAACACACATTTTCCAGGCAATTGAGACAACTTTTTCCTTTTCTAGGTAAATAAGCAACAATCAAACACACCCTTAGAGATTATACATAAAATGATATTATTGTGATTGAGAAATAAAGAAAATAATTTAAAAAGTACAAAAAACATGTAAATAGATAAAATGAATAATTGAAAATTAATAAGGGAGAAAAATGATACTGTTCTGAATAACCCAAACGAGCTCTACGTATTTGAGATCTAACCTTTCTCATAGGTCAATGTTCCTTAAACAAGTAAACAATCAAACAAAGCTCGAACCTCGAAGAAATGTACAAAACTGCCAGCTGAGCTGTCCCAATTGCAAAGCCCCTTTTACGGCTTTGCCTTATTTCCTTCTACTCCGAAAACCCTCTCGCAAGTGTCACTTTTAGTGCGTGTTTGTGTGTTTCTCGTAAGGAGAAGAAGGAAAGAGACGCCCGGCCAGAATTTAGGCCGGTTGTGTTGAACAAAACGCCCTTATAAAAGGATAAAGTAACAAGATTGAATGTGGTTCGTTCTTCTTTTTCTCATTTTTCCGTTTTTCATTTTATAAATTTGGTTCAGTGTTATTATCTCAATCAAGTGATTGCGTTAGTCTTCTTTGGGGGATTATGGGGCTCGAAAATGGGAATTTTTTCATTTTTGAAAGGTAAATACTGTTATCTGTACGATAATTTCGCGATTCTTCATCTGCGTTCTTAATTTTTACTATTACTTCAGGTGGGTTTTTCCGGAAAGTACTTAGTTTCTATTCGAATTTATGCTTCCTTTATTGGTTGATTTGTTATCATATTCTTTTGATTGAAAAGCATTTTGTTGCTAGTTTGATACTTCTTGATACTCTCTTTTGCGTGTGTGTGAGTGAACAGGCAGTTTTGGAGAAGGCACAAGAAGAAAGTGTATGTTACACTTGGAGTTTTAGGAAGTGGGTATTTTTTGTACAAACTCTATGATGCTCACAGGCGTAGGCTATCTGATCTGGAGACTCAACTTGCCCTCGAAAGAGGACATAATGACCTCATTAAAGCCCAGTTAAGCATCAAACTAATTCCAAGTACCCTTTTGAGTTGATATGACTAACACAATGCTATGCGAAGATTTATTGGACTCTTTTATTTGGTTTGAATTGATAGAATGCAAGCCCATTTTGAGAGCATTCAAAGAATAGCTGATTCAACAACATTTCCTCATGTAATGGAGTACTTAGATAGTCGTGTGGCTGAGAATTTGGATCTTACGCCCTTGACAGAGAGACTAATTCAAGGAAAGGGTCAACCAAACACTCTAACTACTGCAGAGAAACTAGAATTATGGGACAGACTCAAAATTCTAAGTATGGATTAGCTTCTTGTTTCATTTACAATGCCTAAATCTTCATTATGTAATGGAAAGCGGACCCTATTGCTTATTTACCTTGTTGTTACGTGTTCCAGGTTTTACGAAAATGGTGCTATCTCTTTGGGCGATGACAATGCTGAGCCTCTATGTCAGAGTGCAAGTGAACATATTAGGGAGACATCTATATATCGATACGGCACGTGATCTTGGAAGTTCTCTTCTTATTGTAAGAATTAGCTTGCTATTCTTTTTCTTATTACTGATTTATCAATTGTTTGTTATGGATCCATTTTGAGAAAAGGTGGTGGCAGTTATGCACTGTACTTTTTATGCTATGACTCGAGTCTTATCTATTTAGGTGCAAGGTTTAATTTGTCTTGTTTTCAGTTTGCGAATAGATGATTGGTACTCACTTGTAAAATTTGATCATACTAAGTTTCTGATAAACTGAAACAATTTTATGCTGTCGTATGCATTTTACATCTCACAAACGTGTTATGCATTTGCAGACGTTCAGATCAGTATGAATCTCTTTTGCAAATGTCGTGTAATGGAAATTGGGCATAACTTGTACCAGGATAATGATTCTTTTGAGCTATCATGGTAGTTTATAAAATCAACGAATGACCTCCCGTGGACATAACACAGTCCTTCGTCTTTTGTTTCTTTTCTGTATTTCTGTATATATCATGTAATCGTTAAATATATGTGCAGATAACTCAGGGTATCTATCATCTTCTTAACTCTGACCAATTGGGATATCCTCCCTCCACCCCAAAAAAAAAACTGTTCAATTTTTCAACAGACCTGAGAAGATCAGATAAAATGTGAAAACTCATATTAGATAATAAATCTTGACTTATTCTTTTCCTCATGGTGAAATAAATGAGCACACCTTCCACAAGGTTCAATAAAATGCATATTTTGTGATTCATGTTTTATTTTTGGACAGCGTTCTTTTAAAATTCTTTTTGAATTCTTGACAAATCATAATCCTTTTAGATCTATTATAATCAGACTCGATGACACCCTCATTGATTCATTGTGAACGAAAGAGTTGATGGCTTCCTTCTCAAATACAAAAGGAGTTTCCTCTCTTTAAGAGTCCAGGATTTTGATTGATTTTCCCACCTCAATTTTCTAGTAAATGGAGATATGGTATCGTCACTATCTACGCTTTTTGTCATTTCTTTTTCTTTCTTCAAGCTGCCTCCATTTTTCTTAACGTGGTCAATGATAACTTTACTCTTAAGTCATTTAAACACTTTCCACTTTACCTGGTGAGATTTGTATTTCATTTGATCCTCATTCTTCCTATAGGCCTCCTTTTACCCTAACTACTGATGTTGTTTCTTTGTTTGTGGTAAATTTGGTGTTTATGTTTTAAGTAGGTATACAATAGTTTTCTAATCTTGAGAATTGGGATTTGATTCATATATTTGGGCTTGGTGGATACTGGATTGTGATTAGGTTGTTTTTCTTGTGGCGTATAAATTTTCATTAGTAAGTAGAGTTAATGCATTTAACAAAGTTTGTCATTTAAAGGCAAATAATGTGATGAATTTGGCTCAAAAGTCTGAAGAAGTAAAGGAGAAGTTTATTCTTTTAATCTATCTTCTCCTTCAGTTGTTCAGAATTACCTTTATTATATATTTGACTCATTTTTATGATCTAGGATGAAGCTGATTTAATTGACAGAAATGATGAGAAGCTGTTTCTGTCATATGCGGATCATCTTTCAAATTTTGGACTGTCTGCCTTGATTTCTGATACAGAGTCAGCGACTTCTGACGTCCTTAAAGGGTAAGTCCACTGAGTTTGTTCAAACTGAATCTGCCGTGAATTAGGCATCTTCAATTTAAATATCTTTTTTGTCTTTTATCATACTATCAACTGTGCGAGGATATGTGAAGATTTACATATCAAGACCCTAATGGTTTCCTAAGCTGAAACTGAATTGGAAAGAGTCATCTAAAACATCCATGTTATTGAGCTTTGCTGCAAAAACTGACAACCCTAAAAAAACTAGAAAGTTACTGTGAAATTGTGGATAATTGGTCAAAGAAGGTATTTTTTTGAGCTGTCATTAAAGTTGCAACAAACCGTCTTTTCATTTCTTCTCTTCTTTTCATTCTTCCCAATCGCATTTTATCATTTATGTATTTCTGCAATTAACTTCTCAAATTAAACCGTGAACCTTTAAAATTACGTTTTTCACTCTTAGGGTGTGTTTGATAAAGATTATTTAAAAAAGAAAAATGATTTTTCGATGCATGGTTGAGAAGTAAAGAAAATGTATTCTAAAATATTAAAAAAAAAAAATGTAAAATCAGTGTAATGACTAATGAGTGGTGCCAATGATGAGACAGAAAGATGATTTGTTGCTTAAAGTTGTATCACACAGGCCTTTATTTAGGGTTTGACATTTGACCCTTTCTGTCCTTATCCAAAATTTTTTGTCCTTTCAAACTCATTCCACAATCCATGTCTTCATGAAGCACAATCTACATTTATCATATATTTGCTTGTCTGTCTAATTTGAAAAATAATGAGTTGGTATGTTTCCCTGTTGCAATAATTTGTGCATACAAGTTTGTGTAGTTTAGTTTGAGATGATGTGTTTAATTTATATACTAAAGTTGTTATTGTTTTAAAGCTAGGAAGTTACAGAACAACACATGTATGGGCATAAGCCATTTACACTTCGAAGCAACATATGATTCCAAAAATTTTACCCTAACATTTTTAGATTCGTCTTCTAGTACCTCTGCAAGGAATATTTATATGTCAATAAAACATGAGCCGAGAGAATACCAAGCAAAAATGGTAAACGTAGACAAGTAATTTCCTTTCTTCCAATGGTTTTGTGGCCACCTGTTTATAGGATCTCTCCTTGTAGTCCTGTTTATTGGATCTCTCCTTGTAGTTCATTGAACTAATCATCTAGAACTTCCTGACTCTTTTTATTCCAGATCTTTTCTATTCACTAACTTATTGTTAAGTGATTATTCTCCGTTTAACAGCTAGCTAATTTTCTAACTCAGATTTAATAATCTAGGAAAATTGTCTGAAATTCTTTTAAACCTTTCTTGATGTGGTTGACCACGTTATGGTTTTGTCCTTGGTTGAGGAAGGACGGAGGCAGATTCGAGCTCAACTTGCTCATGGTTGCACGTATGAGCTTTAGGATCCTTGGAATTTGTTCCAGATTCTTTATTTGCCTCGGGTTCATCTTTTGTATGATATCCCGATATCTTCATTGCGGCTACATTCTTCTCTTGGTAGACAACACAAACCTTTGGATTTTTTCGTTTGCCTCAGGTTCATCTTTTGTATGATATCCCGATATCTTCATTGCGGCTACATTCTTCTCTTGGTAGAAAACACAAACTTTTGGATTTTGGTGAAAAAGCTTCAATTTTAACAATCTGTTTCTCCTTGAAATTTTACAGCTTGTCCCCACTCCATATTAAGTATCTGGCAACACATATGTTATACCTGAAAGTTAAAGCTACATTTACATCATTGCCTCTACAGTCTCTACCACCGTGAAGGAAATAGATTTTGCAGCATGATAGAATGGTTTGGGATTATTTTTTCTTTACTTTGAGAGGTTCTTGAACTCCCATCCTCCTCGTTTTTCCTTTTCTCAATCAACAATTTTTCTTAGCTCACTTATTGGTTCTTACCTACGTGGGTATTGCTTATGAAGTCAATTTGTTTACACGATCTGATTGGCATTCTAGAATTGTGAAATGTTACCGTTTGTGTCACTAAAATTTCGAAAGAGAACGTTAGAAAAGAAAGATGTGGACTAAAATAATATGGTGTGTCGTGGTTAAAAAAGAACCAGATATGTTAGATCTTTGTTATTAGTAAGGAAGAACCAATGGCATGGAGAAAAAAGGATATGATTTCAACCCCAAGAGGGAGCGCAGCGGTTAGGGCGGACATGTGTAGTGTGGTTAGGCGCACATCACAGGTTTGATTCCCCTTGGCGTTAGATTCGTTTGTATTTCCTTTTTGGGGCTACTGGGGCATCTCTCAGTCGAAGCGCCAGGGTCTCGTGGGATTAGTGGGGGGTGGGGGCCCCCGATACCCTTGGTTATTAAAAAAAAAGGATACGATTTCAGTAATTTTAATAACGAATGTGGGTTTTCTCTCAACACTAGATGATTTTGAATTGAAATTTGGAACAGAAATTGTTATTATATCTTCATTTTTATTTTTTTGTTGGCTTCACCTGAAAATTTGTGGTTCCAAGAGAGAATAGGAGCAGCAAAAAAGAAGAGGGGGAAATGAAGATTTAACCATTTTTTATGTTAAAAAGAAATAAGAAACTATATGATTGAATGCCCATAAAATTCCATCAACTTGATCGCTTATGGTTCATGATAAGAACCATGTTTAGAAAGACTTAGTTGGGTACTCAAGTGTTTTATCTCGGGGAATCGAGGCATAAATGTCAAGGCCATTTAAGGTGTAAGCCTCAATATAGAATAATCAGAAAAAGATAAAATATGGAAAAAAAAGAAAGAAAAATAGTTGTAATATCATATGAACCCTTTGAGAAAATCCATGATAATGCTAACTAATTGACAAAATTAAAAGTCTAAGTTGCAAACAAATATAAAATAGATCTGGGAAATATGCAAGTGGTCAGATTACTAATATGAACTCTAAAGAATACTAACATCACCATCATCCTCATTAGAGTTTCTCTTCATTTATTGTACTTATCTTCCAAATGCATTGGTGAATTCTCTTCTCATTTCCTTCCATGTAGAGAAAAATGAAAAAAATAAAAATAAAATAATCCATAAAACATTTAGGTTATAAATACGGGGGTGATAGCCTCCATTTTTTGTACTTTTTTCTCCATTTTTTTGGGTCAAATCTATCATATTCACATATCTCGTGGAACTTATATGTAATACACAAATTTCCACAATTTAACTTCACCTATTCTCACTCTTCTTTTACATAAAAATTTATAAAAAATCATAAAAAATTCAATCTTATCACCTTCTTAAAAGCTACGGCTAATTGTTAAATGTCTAAAAATGTGCAAAGCTAGCCTATGTGAAACAAGGAGTAAGCCTCACAAATGACATTAAGGTGCGGGGTACGAGGCAGTTTATGATAGCCTCACATGAGATGGGATTCGAGATGGAAGACGTTAATAATGTGAGATTATGTCTGTAATTTACCAAAATCATTTACGTTTGGGCTTTGTGCAAATGATGTTGCTACTTTCAAATTTAATGTGCCTAGAAACTTCTAAGTTCTCCATTTCGCGTTTATTTGGGTACTTAAGAGCATGTTTGAAATTTATTTTTTCAATGAAAAAAAGAAAAAGATACTTCTTAAGAGAATGTGTAGTCAATTTTGTAGTCAACAAGTGGTTGAAAATGAGTTTAAAGAAAAATGATTTTTTGTGAAAGCTATGCCAAACAAGCTCTAAGTGGGTATTTGCAAGCTTCTAAAATATATTTTTAGAAGTAAGAAGAGAGAATTGGTGGAGTTGAATGATGTAGATTTATTAGTACAGTGAACTTTTCAGACAGGATGTAGATGTGATTTGTTTGACTAAATTTAAATTTTAGAAAAAGGAGAAAGAATGGAGAAATTTGTTTGCAAACACCCACCAAGTCTATTCAGTAGTAAATTTGGTAATTCAATGCCACGGATTGTTTCCCTTCTTTTCTATGGAACTCTAAAAACATAAAGATTTTTGTGCTTCCTATATTCTAGTGGTCGAACTGAAGGCTGAAGCTAAAATGGTGAAATTTTCAATAATGTTTCATTGCTTGTGGACTGTGTCCTGTAGAAATTGATACGGCCAGCTGTCTATACTTTGAATTATTTCCTGGAATCCTGATTTTCTGCTTCACTTTTACAGGAAACAATTGAGGGATTTCTTCAATGCTCTTATACTTCACGAAACCATAGTTCAAATACTGGATACTTTCATGAGCATAGGGAGCCCTCATCACTGGGTGGGCTATTTGATGCCCGAAGATTCTAGAGTACACAACCTCGTCTCACCCTCCAGCAGCAGCAGTGATACAGATCTTTCTCGTGCAACAAAACTCGAACAACTTATGGGTGAGACACGTGCAGTGCTATTAAGGTATGTTAATGTTTCGCCTGTTTCAGCATTTAAGAATGTTGTTGAACCACTTGACCTAAAGTTTAAAGTAAGATCGGTTGTGTAAGCGGGATTTTATTTTATTTTTATTTTTATTTTTATTTTTTTCAATCAAAGCATAATACATGGACAATTCATTTAAATGGGTGATAGTGAAATTCGAACTCAGAGCCTTTCCTGCTCTAATATGAGATATTGAACACTTGTTCTAAAAGCTTAAGCTAATATTTGAGTTCTAACTACTTCTTATTCTTTTTTTTTTTTTGGTTTAAATTTAATTATGGCGACTTTGTGCAGCGTTGAATTCGAGCATATTATTGAAATGTCGTTGAAAACATTGGTGAACGAAGTTCTGAAAGACATTAGCTTGGAAACCATTTTATCGTCTGGAGTTCCACTCGCGAAACTCCTTCCGCGAATTGCTCAAATTGGTCAGCAGCTACTGAAAGAACCATATAGGAGTAGGTATGTTCGATACATCTTTAGCATACCAGAAGTAGAACAGTTCTTCACTGTTTTATATTCTAGTACACCTGTTTGATTAGCGTAGGATCATTATTGTAGTTTCGTTAACTTTCACAAATGTAAAGGATTTTATGGGTTTCCGTAAGGTCTGAAGACAATAAGAAGATGAAAATCGTCGATCGGTGTTGTAATTTTTTATTGATGTTCATGTATTGCTCATTTTCGACTCAGTTACGTTATTTAGTTGCTATAATAAATTAAAGGGTGTTCTTGAAGCTTTTGCAATCCTAGATTTTGAAATAACCATTGCTGTGAGATTGGAATTGTTTGGATTATGCGTGGAGACAAGTGTATTCTTGGTCTGGAATATAGATATGGATAATTCTAGTTATACAATTATATAATGTGTCATGATTTTGTGTATCACGATTTTTGTACATTGATGATAGAATAACGACAATGTTACTCCATAGGCAGACGACCTTTGACCCATTGGTTAGGAGGATAAGTCGAGGCCTTGAAGCTTAGAGGTCTACCAATTGCATACTTCCTGTGTGTTGTGTGGATCGCTTCTGCCAGCGAGGTGGTTTTAATTGCACTGTGCTTTACTAGGATATGTATCTATGTACATTTGCACTGTTATAATTATGCCTAGGCGCTCAATAACTTGCATTGATCTTTTTACCCTAAATGATGTGTGGAGGCGACGCAAACCTCTTAGGCGACATCTGGACGAGATTTTTAGAACACCGGTTATACGTCCTATTGATGTAACGTGACTACGTGAGTGGGATAATTGAGTTACATAACTTCTCCCTCGAACAAGTCAATAGGGAGAAGTTAAAAATGAAAGATAATAAATAATAAATTCAACAAAGATTTAAAACGTAAGCAGAATGACGAGTAAATTATAAAACTTGCGGCTTTGGGACTGCATGAGGCATGACGGGTGTGAGGTTCAATCTGTGACAACATCCATGCATGTGAACATAATAAGGCTTTTGACCTAGTTATTATTATTATTATGAATATAAATTGACGTACCAAAACATAAGCGAACAAGTGCTGCTATTTTTGAAAGCCCATCAACGACAACCCAGGCCTGCTTTAAGCCTTATTGGGCTACAGTTGGGGAAAATCGCTTCTAATGTGGAGGGTTACACTTTCTTCTTCATCACACCACAAACTTTGAAGGTAGGTAGTAACAGATTCTCGTTATTGAATTTATTTGTTTATTTTCCGAAGTTGTTTCGTAATCAATCTTCCTGTAGCAATGGGCAATTTGATTTTCGGAAAGATATTTGTGGCTGTTGCTTATGGTTTTCTCTCTTTCTGAAATCTGAAGTGTGATTAATGAAATATCCAGATCGAATCCAGTTCGAGGCTTCGAGCAGTTGCGTCCGCTCGAACCAGGTCCATAATCTGAAAACCTGAAAAGGTTAGTTTTCACTTCTGGCTTTATACCACACGGTCTTCGAAGCAAAAAAGGAGCTTCTCTGTGACAAAGATATGGCGACGGCTGGTGGTAGCGGCGGCGATGTACTAATGCTGGAGGCACCGCCGACAGCGGAGGCTACCAGGCCGGCAGAGATTATCGATGCGCTTCCGTACATCGACGATGACTATGGAAACCCAGAAATCAAGAAAGAAGTGGACCGCTTAGTGGAAGAAGAAATGCGTCGTAGTTCGAAAAAGCCCTCCGACTTCCTCAAAGACCTCCCTCCTCTCCAGAAATCCAAATTCCAGGTCATTCTCTCTCCTATATTTTCTATATATATTGGGGCATTCGTGTGTGTATATATGTTTTTGTACGTTGGAGCGTCTGTTTTCGTTGGGATTGGAGTTAAAATTTTCCTATGAAAATTACAAAGATGGAAGCAATCTATTTTGGAAGAAATGGATGGTTCCACTGGATTCATGGGTATAGGAAGGATACCTCCGTTGGTAATAAAATAAATACACCAGTTCAGACATGGTATTTGTATACACCAGTTCAGACATGGTATTTGTATGTGAGGACTCTTTGAACCAAAAGGAATCAGTGGATTCAATCTTCAGCTTGAGGTTTCTGTTATCTTAAGCTCAAAGGTAGCTTTTTTGGTGAGTATGTAAATTTGTTCTTCACAGAACAATACTACTTTGTACCCCCAGACTTACACCGTTCCTCTTTACCGAGATAACAATGATATTGACCTTGCTCGTTACGGGATTGTGAGGCTTATATCTGCGTAAGTGCGGGTGTACCTATAACATTACTCTTCTTCACAAAGGCTACTTTTGGACTTTGCCAAGTATGCTCATAATCAGAAATTCGACATTCAAACATTCCCTTGTTCTTCTTAAGCCAAAATATGTCTTACTAAACTTTTAGTGTATTCACTTCCTAGCTTGTTTTATCTGTGGCATATTTTGACATTTATATACAAAATTAAATGCTGCATTTACCTGCTGATGTTGAGCCTATCAAAATTATTTTTTGAGATCTTATCTTAATTACAATGGCTCTTTTTATAAGCTTTCAATTCCTCACTCCTATTCTTTAAAGAATCATGACCCTAAACTAGTGGGCTTTAGAGTTGGCGATGAGATGTCGTAGTTTCAGATAAAACTTGATATTGGGGGGTTGTTTTCCTCTATAAGTTTGATCTTTTGGGGACTTTTTTTGTATTAATAAATATAAAGGACTTATATTGAAGTTCCTAGGCGTGTCGCCTAGCTTCAAGCCTGCCACTGGTTGGCTGTTGACTACGTCAGCAATTCGTCCGATTTTTTCTTTAGCTTTTTAAAATTTAGTTTGTGACTGTAAAGTTTACACTTTGCAACATTTTCATGATTACTTGAATTATTATGTTGTGTGAGAGACAGGAAGAAAGAGATGTAGTATGTGTTTTGGTTCATCTAATTTGTGGGTACCAATTCCAGGATCACCCAATGCTTGCTAGGGAATACGAGAGGGTAAGAGCTGGGAAGCCGCCGGTGCTAATAGACACTACCAGATATGTACTTGAAGTGCCACCTGCAAACAAGCGGAATGATGAATCTGCATGGAAGCAGGCACTCCAGAAAGCCCGGCGTTTATTGCAGCATCAGGAGATCAGGTACTGTACATTTGGTGGGAGGTGAAAGTGAACCTAGATCTTTCTCTTAAATGTGTTTATCAAAGTTTATTTATGCCCCCCTGCCCCCATTAACTGAAGATTGTATCTTGTTTTCTTTCATGGATACTTATAAATTTTGTTGGTCGTTTTTATTTCTTATGATAGTTAAGGGTATGTTTGATTCACAACAAATTTTGAATAAGTTTTGTTTACTCGAATTGCATGTTGTCTGAGTGAAAATGAAAGATAGTGTATTAAAAAATATAAAGTAATTGTCTGTGTGGTTGAAAAGGAGGGAGAGAAATTTTTTTTGAAATTTGTTGTGAATCAAACATACACTAAATAATGATAAATACTTTGTAACATATCTTTTGTGTAGATAATGGGATAAAAATTAAGTATTTTTATTTATTATGTGTCTGGGGAAGGATGAAGTAGGGGTGGCATGAAGCAGTTATGAAAGATAGTGTATTAAAAAAATATAAAGTAATTCTCTGTGTGGTTGAAAAAGAGGAGAGAATTTTTTTTTGAAATTTGTTGTGAATCAAACATACCCTAAATACTGATAAATACTTTGTAACATATCTTTTATGTAGATAATGGGATAAAAATTAAGTATTTTTATTTATTATGTGTCTGGGGAAGGATGAAGTAGGGGTGGCATGAAGCAGTTTGGGGGTGGTTCAGTCTGGCTCGATACTTAAACCGTCGGGAATAGAACCACCCCAAACCGTGCGTGTTTTGGGGCCACCGAGTTGGGTCACAGTTCTGCCCCGTTTAGTAACATTTTTTTTTCTTTCTGAAAAAACGTTTTACAGACCTGAAATGTCAAGATTCTTTTGCAGCAACCGCTGATTTGGGAGAGAGAACTTAATCCAGCATAAAGCATGTGTCTTTATGTCGGTAATTTGATCATAAAACCAAAAATCAATGTCAATTCTTGCTTATTAGGTCCCCAAGCATAACCAACTTCACTGCACTCTTTTAAATGCACATTTTACTGAAAGCCAAAGCTTAAAGACAAAAAGATAAAAATGGAGTGAAATACCCGAGAAGGATTAGAAATGGGCTTTTCTGTACTTCAAAGAAGAATTAAGTTAATTTGTAGCAAATATGAAGTCTAAAAATGAATCTTTTTCACTCTTTTTTTTTTTCCTAATAACTGAGGGTATTAGGAGCCCCACCCCCACTAATCCCACGAGGCCTTGGCGCTTCGACCGGGAGACGTTCCAGTGGCCCCAAAAAGGAAATAGAAACGAGCTTGATGCTGCGGGGAATCGAATCCGAGATGTACGCCTAACCACACTTCACAGGCTTCTTCACTCTTTTTTCATTCATGCATTTTTGTCTAAGAATCTGTAAAGCTTGTGTTTTGTGTGTGTGGGTTGGGATGGGGAGGGTATTACAAAGGAAATTTGGTATTGTAACTTGTAAGTAAGTTTGTTTGGGGTGGCTTGCTAACTTTCTGTATTGGTTACGTTAGTTCCCCATGTTGCATTTCATTATTGATGGTGTTGCTTTGTACCCTATCTAATTCTAGAGCTGTATAAGTCAAAGTCTAAATGACTTAATATTTCCTTTGTTCTGTGAACGCATAAGGTGCAAAATTGTATAAATTTTGGTTAGAGTGAGATATCTTGTAAAATGCAGTTTGAGTGTTCTGGGTTAGGTTTTTCTGTTATTTCGGCCTAAACATCATGCTTCATCTCCTTTACTTTCAAGCAGAGGTTTCATGTTGTTTATTCAAATTCATTTTTGTAAACTAATGATTCCTGTGGTTCTTGCTTTTCTTGAATATTGTATTTGATGATTTTACTGTGTCATTGTAGGCTAGAAAATCTGGATTTGATGTCAAAGAATGGGCCTGAAGTTTGCAAGCTTTATAACCAACAGTTGGAGGCATCTTTAGCAAGGTTTGTTGCTCATGTACTTATTAATTTTGCATAAAATGTTTCAAGAATGTATGTGGTTTGTAAATGCTTAAACCGCTATTGTTGTTTGCCAATTTATATTTCTATGGTCTAATGTCATACATTAGTTCAACTTCAGGCTTCAAAATCTGTGTTTATTTTGTCTTCCAGATAACTTGAAATATCAGCAAATTCATTCTTCAACATCATGCTTACACTGTAGCAAACTTATTATAGAAGGCCATACATAGGAAACTGATGCATTTCCAACGAATTGATTTACTGGATCCTATAGCTGAACCTGGAATTAGCTTGCTTTTAACAGTTCTAGTCTTCTAGCTGCACATGCTATAAGAGACATAATGAGTTAGGGACTTTTCCATTGTTTTCTTTTGTAATAGTAATAATGATCTTTTAAGTGATATCACGAGTCAGCAGAACAATGATGACTTCGCTGAACACAGAATTTATTTACTTTGGGCAGCAAAGTATGTAAATTTCAATCTAGTTGGAATGTATTCTCCCACTACAGGCTGTCCCTTCTCTTCCTGCCTTTCTGTCTAGCCTTAGTGGCACTAGTTATTCAAGGTTGGATATGGGAGAGTGCAGTGGGGGTGGAAGCAGAATGGAATCAACTGTCGATGTGGTATGAGTTGGGTGTGAAAACAGGACTATCTGGATCACAATCATATTATGTATGTGTGCGCGCTCTAAAATTCATATTTTCATTTGTTCCCCTTGCTCATTGTGGCCTGGTAATCCATTTCTCATTATAAGGTCAAGTGTGCCGGGGGCTGCTTCTCCTTGGTAGGTGTATGTACATTCCATGTGTCTAGACTCTTATAATTTGTGGTAGTTGTGATAAGTGAGCTGCTGTAAAATGCATTGCAGCTTGAATGCCCTCTATTTCAAGTGTTCTTTTGTCCGTTGAGTGTTGAGATACTGTAGTGATACATATCTTGAACAGGTCAAATTCTTCAATGGTAATTGTCTCATGCCTTCTCCTAAATGCTTTATAGCACCTTTATTTTAACTTTATAGCACCTTTGATATGCGTCAAAGGTAGATAGTCTTGCAACTCCCATGGCAGTAAATATTAATAATGCCGCCAGTGCCTAAGGACCTGGACAATGTCTATTCTTCATTGTGAATTCTGTACTTCATTCTCGTGTCATTCCATTTTTCCTTGTAAAGTGATATAGGCAGCTTTTCCACTTGAAACATCTGTTCCCAAGTGTTACGACATAGGAGGAGCTAGACTTAGATTTACCATAACCTCCTGGAAGCTATGTTCAGCGTGGATTGACCTTTCGGCGATCTTTGCTTTTTCCATCTGTCAGCTACTGGAGCAATGAAATGTTTATATGCAGAGCTAATAAACCATGGCAACTCTAAACTTTTGCACCTGTACTTGTTGGCGAACTTTTGTTTTCTTGACTTACTGATACTATCGCAACAAAATATATTAATTTTCCTGAATTATAGATCAGTACATCATCAAATAGACACTTAACTCCTTTAGCTTTTTTCTTACAGTATTTCTACTCTGCCTTTGTAACATCATTGTGTCGTTCGGCTGACCAAAATGCAGAAAGACTTGTATGGTTACTTCTTAACCTTCTTGAATCTAGATCTCGTGGTGGCCTCAGTTATGATGACTTTTAAAAAACCATAGCTCCTTTCAACATATCCACCATGGCACCTGGCCTTGGTTCTGATTAGTAGTATGTCAAAGTCCACAGAAGTATGAAGCTAGTATCTGCTTCCAATTGATTATATAAGCCTAGAGAGCTTGATGCCTTTCTCCTTGCTCCACATGCATCCCACAAGCTCTCACGTTGCTTTTATGTGCTTAATAGTCATGAGGTTTTTGGGTTGTTCTCTGGACAATATCAATTCTTTAATCCTGTTAGTAGTCCACCAGTAGTTGTATTGTTACAGTTCTAACATTTGGTTTTTGGCTCTGAATTTCAGAATGCAAGCGCAAGTTTCAGCTCTGCATGAAAAGATTGAATCTGTAAATCGAGAAAGGAAATATCACCAGGTAATTCAAAAGAGTTGCCCATTTCATCTTTCTCACTCCACCGACCCACCCACAACCCAACAACCACAGAATCACACACACGCGCAATAAAAAGGGAAGATAAGATTATGAATGATTTACTGGCATCGCCTTTTAATTTGTCAGCAAAACACGGCCTATGAGCTTAGCACTCTGTCTACACAATGGAGGGAACTTTGTTTGAAAAACATAGAAATACAAGCTGCATGTGCTGAAGTCGAAGCACATATTGATGAACTGAAGAGAGAAGCTGCAGAAAGGTAATTAATGCTCTTACAGTATTTTATCTCCCTCTTCCGGCATACTTTTGTTCACAAGCTACTTAATACTCTCATAATCAGAGGCTGGAATTTGGAGGCAAACATTAATAATGGATTATTACCCCATGCTGAAAAATGAGGTTTGTTTTAGACACATTTCAATTCCTTAGTCTTATTGCTGATTATTAACGTTTGAGATGTTAGCTTGTTTGACAAAACTATTGACTCATTTTCAACCGTACATTTTTTTGACATGTTGCAGGTTTTAAGAAAATTGTTAATCCACTATCTAAGTTGAAGAGATAGGTGGCCACTCATGTACTGGACAAGTTTGTTGCGGGGCCTTGATCAGGTCTAATTTGTACTCGGAAGGTTTTATGCCTAGGTTAAAATGTATATTCAACGGGAAAGAGTGATCGTTGGGGCATATTTGGTGTACAATACTGAGCATGTCTTTACAATATAATGACTGTCAAGTTGTAGCATATTTATCTCTAATGTAATATTGTGTCGTTGTCCTTTATGAAACAACACGATCTTGTAACCAGTTTACGTGGACGTGAAGCTTTAAATTTCAGTGAGGAGTTTTGCGGAAAAGTGTTGTGCACCATTATTACTATATAGCGTTATTCCATATAAGAAAAATAAAGAATCACCAACGGAGATTTTAACATTTTTCTAAAGATAAAATTTAATCCATTTTTGGGATGTGTGGTTATGCATCTTGAATTTTAGTTTAAACCTAATAGGTAAGTTATAAACCTAATAAGTAATAACGTTTTTGTCTATTTCTATTTCATGAATAATGTTTTTAGTCAAAAACCTAAAAAAGCCATCTGCTTGGATCATGGCTTCGCTTGGGCAAATTTGATGTATTATTTTGAAAGCGTGATAGGCTGATGCACTAAACAGTGTCTCACTGATATGTTCTCAGCTTTCTTTTCTCCCAGCTCTCTCACAGCCCGCCTTCGCCCCCCGCCCCCCCCGATGGCTGTGGGGCCCGCACACCCATTGTGAGAGAAAAATTCTCCCAGTACATGCCAGCGTTGGGAATACATCACTGCTCCTAAACGGTGATGATGTACATGGATTTTCTTTTAAGACTTTTAAGTGATTATTTTTTGAGTTAACACAAGTAAAATTGGTAATCATATTCAATTTTGGTCTCGGCCAAAATCGACATTTATGAAGTTAGGAAGATTAGTATTGCTGGAGAATGCATTCACTTTTGAGAAAAAAATCACATACAACTTTTGTTTGATATTTATGCTGAATTCTGCTGTAATCTTGTGAACAATTGTATCGATGTCATGTCTACATGATCGGAGTGACAACATGTGGCGCGGGCGCTCGCAGATTCCATCAGGTGGACTTCTAACAACCTAGGCAAGGGTTTTAGGAGGTGCGTGGAATTTATTATTATTATTATTATTATTATTATTATTATTATTATTATTATTATTTTATATGGCTAATTGCACTACTGTTAATGTTAAATACCAAGTACTAGTATTTATATCAGAAACAATAAATGCCATGATCGGGAAAAAAATTTGTGGGGTAGGTGGGCATTTAATTGGGAGACAATTATGTATTATTCATTTCATTTAATGTAGATACTAAAAAAAAATTTGGGTGACGTGGAGCCATCACAGGGCGCCACGTGGCGTGGGTTATGTACCCACTGTGGGTCCCTGAACAAATCCAGTGTTTATATCTTGTATTTTTCTTTATTATATTCTTACGAATCACCTATTTGGTTTACAACCTAACACAAATACCGGCTAATCAAGAACGTTCTCACGGCCAAAAATCATGAAAGGGCACGAAATGTTCCTTGGTAGCGCGCATAAGTATGTTCACATAATATTAAAATCGGAAAATAAAATAGACAGCAGTATATACATAATGAACTTTCATTTAACTTATAATTTCAATTGGTTCCCAAATTAGGGTTCCATGGTTGCACGACACGTAGCTAGCTAAGGCGACTCAAATATTACTGGTAGGCTTGAAATTTCCAGCGTCCCTCAAATAGAACGAATGATCAATTGATATTTCAATGACTACCAAGGTATATTCAAAGTTACTCTTTCTATCCACAATAGAGTTACGCTCTGTGGCTCTCGTCCGATTAGCAATTCATTACAAGGATATCACTAGTGTGTGTAAGAGATTTGGCCTATGATCACGATTATCTAGTATTGCATATTAGTAAACACTATTGAAGTGTTAAGTTGGGTTGATGACAAAGAATTGCTTACTTGAAACTTTGGATTAGATAAGAACTGAAAATGAGACATCATATTAAAATATATGGTTAAAAATTATAAACATTTACAACATAAATATGATGAAAATAATTTTATTTTACGCTCGAGTGTGCAAGTGGGGCATTGCTCGATAAAAACATGGAATGAATAACTAGAGAAACTACCTAATCACACATATGGAAAGTTTCTAAACTTTTTGTCAAAAACACTTCTGGTCAAATCACTTGATATGCAGCATCTACAAGTAAAACCAAGACGAGTTATAATGATTTTACATTTAAGGTTAAAATGTACAACGTTTTACTAACAATTTTTTGAGATGGATTTTGAAAAATATGATGTCGTGTGCAACAATTAATCAATATGGAGACGACAAGGCAAGCAATTGTGAATTCAATTGCAGATGGAATTAATGATGTGGATTGGATGGTTTCAGTTCTCCCTTTCTTTTATTTTCTTTATTTGATAGTGATTAGTTGAGTGCATTTACAAATTACAGCCATAGAAAATGAATGTAGTTGCTACTAAAACGGCTATGCCACTAATCTGATGCCTAAACAAGGTCACAAGTTTGCACTCAGTTATAATCTTTCAATTGGCCGCATATGCATTGTTCCATCTTAGTCATACTACTAAGAAATTCAATTGCGTAATTAATTGGCCTTGGATAATGTGTTACAGTCAAACAGATGATGAACAATTAATGCAGCCGAAGGCAATGTTGTTCCATTTTCTTAGCGACCTAAAAGATAATTAAAATTACATAGTTAGATAAGAGAGGATCAGATGCTACTGAATAAATAATGAATAATCTAGTGTAGAATTGTAAGGGTCAATTGCCAAGTACATGTAGTCATGATGCCCCCATACGTTACAAAATTTTCTGGGTAAATTCCATTTTTAGTGACTTAGTTTTGAAAGCAGGGTTGTAGGTATCTGGGTTCTTTTTAAAAAAATACTGCATCAAATTAAGAATATTCATATGAATTACTGCCCAGTATAAGCTTTTGTAATGTACATAATGGGGTAAAATTTATCAAGAATTAGATAATTAGTGCGTGGTGAATAATAGACTCATCAAATGCACAGCCAAGTGGGAATGTGTCCCCTGTAATATCACACATTTTTTAGTCGTTCTAAAAATATACCCAAAATTGTAACAAATTTCACGGCAATAGTCGATAATGCAACATGTACCTACGGCGGTCCATTGAGGCAACTCCCCAAATTCCAGAGGAACTTTTCCAAGCTCTACAGACAACATGAAAATGAAGAGTTAAGTTATATTATTGAGACTAATGTTAATGGCCATTGATTTAAAAGTTATGTAATGTGTATAGGGGTGGGTATCGGTCGGTCTTTCAGTTCTGTTTTTCCACCCGAACTAAAACCGACCAACTCGAAATTTGTTTTTGGGATTTCAAACTGAACCGAACCGACTCGGTTCGGTCGGTTATTTGGGTTATTTTGGTTTTTTTTTTTTTGGATTTTTCAGTTTTTCCTATATATATATATATTTTTTTAAATCGATCGGTTTTTCGGTTTGGTATAACCCAAATCGAAATCCAACCCACTTCACAAAAAAAACCGAACCAAACCGACCCAATGCGGTTGGTTTCGGTTAGTTGGTCGGTTTTTCAGTTTACATGCCCATCCCTAAATGTGTGAAATAAAAAGATCTTGTCGAGTGTAATGATCGTAAGCTCCGATGTAATCCATGCCCCCACGTGGAACATGACAATTAAGGGAAGGAAAAAAAAAATGGAAACCTTAATCTAATTAACATAAAATGCAACCATTAAATTGAATATTAATGGACATATATAGAGCACAAATAAATGTACGTTTCTATCCCCTGTTGCAATATCTTAATATTATAATAAGAGAAGTACTACCTAGGTAAAGTGCCATGTTTGGCATTAATTTTTAGGGATTAACTATTTTCCTTATTTAATTTATGATATTTTCCTTATTTAGTGTTGGTTTCCTTATTTTATATGTATTTTATCTTATATATATATATATATATATATATATATATATATATATATATATTCTAATTTTTGAATTTTTTTAATTCTTTTATATTTAGGGTTGCATGCATTAAAATAAATGTGATAATAGATAAAGTTACAACTTACAACACCTATTAAATTAAGTCTGACAATGAGAATTAGCATTTTCTATATATATATATATATATATTAATTTTTGGATATTGAATTTTAGTTATTTCAGATACATTTTAATTTTCAAAATAATTATATAATTGAAGCATCAACTTAGCATAGTGCGACCTTGGCAGTGATAATCTATTTTAAAAAAATATATATTTTCACATATTTAACAAATTAAATAAAAATCCCATTTTTTTAGTAGTTGCCACGTTAAGGAGAATGAAATCAGTTAACCGTATTTTTTATTCAGTTCGAACTGAATGTTGTACAAAATTAATTTAATATTCAAAATTCAATTTGAGTTAAATGTAGTACAAAATTAATTTAATATTCATAAAATTTATATATGTATGTGTAGGCCGATCTCATTGTCAATCGTATTTGAAATACGTTTGAACAGTTATGTATGACTCATAAAATATGTTATTTAGGTTGATTTGTTTTGTTCAAATAAGTATCTTATTTAAATTTTGTTTCTAAATATTATATTCTTATGTAAAACCATCAACTATGATAATTGATATGATATTTTTCCTTATAAAATAATATTTCGCATTAAAATTTTTAAACCATTGTTGAAATTTATAAGATATATATATATATATATTTATTTATTTTTGTTATATATTTATAATAATTTATTGTCTTATTTTGTAATATTATTTTATGTAACTATACCATCTTATTCTTCCTGTGCAACGCACGGGGGTAATACTAGTACTATTTAAATTACAATAGTACATTGTAGGTTAATAAAAATTATCAGTGCCATCAAGAGAACCTTGTGCAATTAATTTTAGAAATATCAGCTTAAGAACATTTTTTTAAAGAATATTTAACCAATTGCATACGCAAATGATTCTGCAGAGACCTTGTGCATTTGCCCATCCGGGTAGGGGTGGCAACGAATTGGACAATTAGTGAGCTCGTGTATTCGGCTCATCAAAAGTTCGGGTTCAGCTCGTCAAAACACGGACTTGGACTTGGACCTAGTCGAAAAATTGGGAAATGGACAGTTCGGGTTCAGCTCGTAAAATTCGTGGGCCGGCTTGTGAGCTCGTCAAATTTTAATGAGTTGCAATTTTAAATTTTTTAATTGAAAAACTATTTTCATTTCGACTCTTTTCCAATTTTATCGTATTCACTTTTAATTAATCAATGTCTACTTTTAACTAATATGAACAAATTATACTAATTAATTTAAGTTACTAAGTTACTTAAGTAATTATTCAAAAAGAAAATTACTAATTGAACACTTGAAATTGTGTGTAAAAAAAAACCAAGCCTAGTCGAGCCGTTCATGGACTACTCGCGTTCGGCTCGCGAGCCGGATGAGCCGAGCCAAACCCGAGTAGGGTATTTTGGACCACAAACAGAGCCGCCTCGGTTCATTTCACAAACAAGTCGAGCCCAGCTTGGCCACGAGCCGAAGCTGAGCTTGAAACGAGCCGAGCCCAGCTTGGCCACGAGCCGAGCCGGCTCTGTTCGACTTGTTTGCCACCCATACATCCGGGTGCTAATAGTTACTCACACATCCACCGTGTAGTATTTAAACCACCTGCTAATAACAACTTGAGGCGGGAACTACAAATAGAATTTCAAACTTGCCTTTCCCTTCATCTCTCATCTAATTTCAGCTTGTTCTCTTGTGGATTCATCTGGTTCTCTGCGTCTATCTTCTTTCAGGAACCTAGATTTATAGAAATTCAACAAATCGGCGACGCACTAGAGCTCCCATATGATTTAGTCAAATCGAGGACCTTGGATGAGCAATCTCAAAGTGAAGACTTCAATCAATACTTGCAATTGATTTTCCCAAATGACGTATAAATCTAGATTTTCGCAAGTGAGGTATATATCTAGATTTATATTTATATATATTTCGCAGAGTTCTCGGAGATTCATAAAATTTTCTCGATTCTCGATGTCCGGTGTTATGCGCGAGGTATATATCTAGATTTATATTCATAAAATTTTTTCGATTTTCGGTATTATCTCCATTTAAATATATTGCGCACAGAGTTCTACGAGATTTATTAAATTTTCTAGATTCTCGATGTCTGGTGTTATGCGTGAGATCGATAAATTTCTTCTTTCAATTCATCTGTCATGATTGTTCCATTTATTTGAGACGAGTGTTCGATTCATTTGGCACTAGTGTTTAATTCATTTCTGAGCATTTATCTCTATAAGTGTTCGATAAATTTTTTCACGATGTCCGATGCTATGCGTGAGATCGATAAATTTCTTCTTTAAATTCATTTATCATGATTGTTCCATTTATTTGAGACTGTTAGTGGGTTGGTGGCACACAATATTTGAAGAATTTGCAGGTTCAATTGTCAAAAAGGGAGGCAAACATATGGAATTTTTTGTTCAATCTTGAAGGTGGAAGAAAAAAAGACCATTAGGAAGGTGGTTGAAGAGTTGGAGATTTTGTAGGATTTCTTAGTCAATGCATGGAAGATGAAGCCACAAATTTAGACGGATTAGGTGGATGTTGTCCCAATTTTCTTCCATTTTTACCCCTCAAGTTTGCCTATAAATTGAGGCACATTTTGCACCCTCAAACACACCACAACTACAACACCAATCGAGAGAAAAAGAAAGAGATCTTGTGTAGAGAGAGAGCTTCAGTGTAGAAGCTATACACGAGAGATAAAAGTGAGTGGAGTGATAAAACCTTTGCGTAGGTAGAGAAAAATACAGTGTGGTATTTTTTGTACTCCTAATTTTGAGATAGTGAAATATATTGGTGTGGGTCCGTGGACGTAGGCAGTTTAGCCGAACCACGTTAAATCTCGGTGTTCCATTTTTGTGCTTATTTTAGTGTCCATTATTTTCTCAGTCGCATATTATTTTTGTGTCCCACTGATCTTGGGCGGAATTAGCAGCGCCTAATTCCCAACAACTGGTATCAGAGCTTTGTTTGTGATATCTCTTGAAATTCTTAGTATGCTCTGTGGTTGCAGCGTAGTGATCTTCCACATCGAACGATTTCTCGAAAAATCACATTTTGTTGAGTGGGAGTAATGGCGACAGACGAGAATTTCCAAAATTGATAAATTTGATGGCAAAAATTTTGGATATTGGAAAATGCAAATGGATGACTATTTGTATCGAGAAGGACCTATATAAGCTGTTAAAAGAAAAGCCGGAAAGGCGAGAAAGGCGACGAGTGGGAGGTGCTTGATCGAAAAGCACTTGGCGCAATTAGATTGACCCTATCAAAGTCGGTCGCTTTCAACATTAAAAATGAGAAGACAACGGCGTCTCTCATGGCGACTCTATCCGGTATGTATGAACAACGTCTGCAAGAAGAAATAAAGTTCATTTGATCAAGAAATTGTTCAATATGAAGATGATGGAAAGCGGAGATTTGGAGAACACCTCAACGAATTCAATGAGGTAGTAGACCAATTGACCACGGTGGAAATCACTTTTAGTGATGAGGTTCAAGCTCTATTAATTCTTGGCGATTGCTTGAGAGTCGTAATGGCGATCCACGACCATCGATGGCTCGGCCGTAAGTCGAAATTGAAGTTCGATGGCGTTGTTAGCATGATCTTGGCGAGGAGATCCGGAGACGGTCGGATGCGACTTCAACTTCCGGGCCGCTTTCAATGTAGATAGCAGAGGCGAAGTTCAAGCGAGGGCACGGGCGTGGGCGAACAAGTCGAGGAATGGCGGATCGAGATCCAAAATCACGGAAATTCCAACAAGTCTGTTGAATGTTGGAATTGCGGTCAGGTTGGGCACTACAAAAATCAGTGTAGGGCAGCTCCAAAGGAAACAGAGAACAAGACCGAGGTCAATGTCGTGACCGAAGAAACGCGTGATGCGTTGATATGCTCCATGGAGAGGAAGGCCGACTATTGGGTAATAGACTCTGGAGCATCGTTCCATGCCACCGCAAGTCGACACTTTTTCACAAATTATGTGTCGGGAAACTTCGGAGAAGTATATCTCGGAGACGATCATCCTTGCAGCGTGGTGGGCATAGGAGAAGTACAGATCAATGTCAATGGATCTGTATGGAAATTGAAGGACGTGAGACATATTCCAGAGTTGAGGAAAAATTTGATCTCCGTCAAACAGTTGTCGAGAGAAGGGTGTGACACAAGCTTCTCTGGTGATAATTGGAAAATCACCAAGGGGGCCATGATAATCGCACGTGGCAAGGATAGTGGCACCCTATACACGACGGCGAATGCGTGTATGACAATCGCAGTTGCTGATAGCAAAGATGCGAACTTGTGGCACCAAAGACTTGGGCATATGAGCCAAAAAGGGCTCAAGTACATGCATGCAAAAGGGAAACTACCAGGGCTTCAGTCTATTGATTTAGACTTTTGCGAAAGTTGTATTTGGAAGCGAAGCGGGTGAGTTTCAATACAAGTGGCGTAACTCTAAAGAAAGAGAAGCTTGAACTTGTCCACACAGATGTGTGGGTCCAATGCCAGCTTTCATCGATTGGCGGAAAATCATATTTCGTGACTTTCATTGATGACCACTCGAGAAAGGTGTGGGTTTACTTCTTGAGACACAAATCCGATGTGTTCGGCGTTCAAGAAGTGGAAGGCCATGGTGGAAAATGAAAGCGGTTTGCGAGTAAAGAAGTTGAGATCCGACAATGGTGGAGAGTCTGAAGATTTGGCGTTCAAGAAATTTTGTTACCAAAATGGCATCAAGTTGGAGAGAACGTTGCGGGAACACCGCAATGTAATGGAGTTGCGTAACGCATGAATCGAACGTTGCCGAAAGAGCTAAGCATGAGGATACATGCAGGATCGCCAAAACAGCTTTTGGGCGAAGTCAACACGGGCGGCATACCTAATTAATCGTGGACCGTCGGTACCATTGGAGTCTGAGAACCTGGGAAGAAGTATGGAGCGGGAAAGAAGTGAAACTTTCTCATTTGAAAGTATTCGGTTGTGTCGCGACGTGCACATTAGTGACAATGCCAGAGTAAGTTAGACTCCAAATCACTAAAGTGTACTTTTGTTGGATATGGTGGAGACGAGTTCGGGTACCGCTTTTGGGATGACCGTAACAAAAAGCTCATCAGAGCCGGATGTCATATTCAATGAAAAGGTGATGTACAAGACGTAAATGCGATTCACCCAATGACACAACAAACGATGATCCAACATATGTTGTTCGGATGATACCCGTAAGGCAGATGTCAAAGCATGCATGAGGGTCTGCAGACGAGGAGCCCATCTCGAGGCTGATTCACCACAGTCTCCAGCTCCGACCCCCATTGTGAAGAGGTCAAGTCGACCTCATGTTCCGAATCGGAAGTACATGAACTACATGTTGCTCACTGACGCCGGTGAACCTGAATGTTATGACGAGGCATGTCAGGTGGGAGATTCTGTTAAGTGGGAGCTTGCAATGAAAGATGAGATAAAGTCTCTCATCTCCAACCAGACGTGGAAACTAGCTGAGTTGCCCAAAGGGAAGAAAGCTCTCAACAATAAATGGGTGTACAGAATCAAAAAAGAACATGATGGTTCGAAAAGGTATAAGGCGAGATTGGTAGTCAAAGGTTTCCAGCAGAAAGAAGGAATTGACTACACAGAGATATTTTCGCCAGTTGTGAAGCTGACAACAATTCGATCAGTGTTGAGCATTGTTGCAGCGGAGGGCTTGCACTTGGAGCAGTTAGACGTGAAAACTGCTTTCCTCCATGGTGACTTAGAGGAGGAAATCTATATGCAGCAACCGGAAGGCTTCTGGTGAAAGGAAAAGAGAAGGCTGGTATGCAAATTGAAGAAGAGCCTATACGGCTTAAAGCAAGCGCCTAGACAAGTGGTACAAGAAGTTTGACGGATTTATGCGTAAAAATGGCTACATGAAGTGTAATGTCGACCATTGTTGCTACTTGAGCGGTTCGAGTCCAGCTATATCATTTTGCTACTTTATGTCGATGACATGTTAGTAGCCGGCTCGGACATGGACGAGATCAAGAAGTTGAAGAAGCAACTATCGGAGGAATTCGAAATAAAGGACTTGGGTGAAGCAAACCAAATTCTAGGGATGAGAATTTGCAGAGACAAGCAAAAAGGTATTTTGCAGTTGTCGCAGGCGAAGTATATTGATCAAATCCTACAAAGATTCAACATGAGAAGTGCAAAGCCAGTCAGCACGTCATTAGCTAATCATTTCTGTCTATCCAACGACCAGTCTCCTAAGACAGAAGAGGAGAGAAACTTCATAGCTAAAATTCCATATGCCTCAGCCATTGGAAGTTTGATGTATGCCATGGTTTGTACCAGACCAGATATTGCTCATGCAGTGGGAGTTGTGAGCAGATATATGGCAAATCCTGGAAAGCAGCATTGGGAAGCAGTAAAGTGGATATTGAGATATTTACGGGGAACTACTGATAAATGCTTATGTTTTAGACGAGGCGAAGTGACACTACGAGGTTTCGTAGATGCAGATTTTGCTGGCGAGGTAGATCGCAGAAGAAGCACTACCGGTTATGTCTTTACAGTTGGTGGTACTGCAGTTAGTTGGATTTCGCAGATACAGAAGATTGTTGCGTTATCAACTACAGAAGTAGAGTACGTGGCAGTAACCGAGGCTAGCAAAGAGATGATATGGTTACAAGGTTTGTTGGCAGAATTGGGTTTCAACCAGGAGAAGAATGTTTTGCACAGTGATAGTCAGAGTGCGATACATCTGGCAAAGAATTCGGCATTTCATTCAAGAACCAAGCATATTGGACTTCGTTATCACTTCATCAGATTACTTTTGGAAGATGGAGTATTGAAGCTTGAAAAGATTCAAGGCAGCAAGAATCCAGCCAATATGATGACGAAGACAGTAACCAAGGAAAAACTGGAGCTATGCTCAGCTTCAGTTGGTCTTCTACAATGAAGATAGAGGTGGTGACCCACATCGTATTTTTACGAAGCTGCAAAATGAGATATCCCAAGGTGAAAGCTAGATTGTGAAGATTGATTGAAATCAGTCTTCAAGTGGGAGATTGTTAGTGGGTTGGTGGCACACAATATTTGAAGAATTTGCAGGTTCAATTGTCAAAAAGGGAGGCAAACATATGGAATTTTTTGTTCAATCTTGACGGTGGAAGAAAAAAAGACCATTAGGAAGGTGGTTGAAGAGTTGGAGATTTTGTAGGATTTCTTAGTCAATGCATGGAAGATGAAGCCACAAATTTAGACGGATTAGGTGGATGTTGTCCCAATTTTCTTCCATTTTTACCCCTCAAGTTTGCCTATAAATTGAGGCACATTTTGCACCCTCAAACACACCACAACTACAACACCAATCGAGAGAAAAAGAAAGAGATCTTGTGTAGAGAGAGCTTCAGTAGAAGCTATACACGAGAGAGATAAAAGTGAGTGGAGTGATAAAACCTGCGTAGGTAGAGAAAAATACAGTGTGGTATTTTTTGTACTCCTAATTTTGAGATAGTGAAATATATTGGTGTGGGTCCGTGGACGTAGGCAGTTTAGCCGAACCACGTTAAATCTCGGTGTTCCATTTTTGTGCTTATTTTAGTGTCCATTATTTTCTCAGTCGCATATTATTTTTGTGTCCCACTGATCTTGGCGGAATTAGCAGCGCCTAATTCCCAACAGAGACAAGTGTTCAATTCACTTGAGACTAGTGTTTAATTCATTTCTGAGCATTTATCTCTGGAAGTGTTCGATTCATTTGAGACCAGTGTTCAATTCATTTCTGAGCATTTATCTCTGTCCAAACTTTGATGAGACCAGTGTTCGATTTTGTGTTTTTTTCCCTAGTGTTTAAATATGTTAATAACTTTAATTGATGCCTTGTTTTCATTTGAGACCAGTGTTTAATTCATTTCTGAGCATTTCTATCTGTCCAAGCTTTGGTGAGACTAGTGTCCGATTTTGTGTTTTCTTTCCCAGTGTTTAAATATGTTAATAACTATAAATGATGCCCTATTTTCATTTTTGTTCTTGACAAGATTGCATCTGTATCTGTGAGGAAGTTCGCTGGCCTGCTTTTAGCAAGCCAAATTGAGCATTCAAAGTGTGATCTTGGAGGTAATCTTGGAAATGATGTCAAGAAATCTATTGAAAAGTATTTGCCAGACAATCGTGCTCCGATCAGATTTACAACAGGTTATTTATTGTGCGCTGCTAGGCCCAAAGGGCCGAGACGGATATGGATATAACTCTTTCGCTGGCTTAAAGAACTATTAGAGAGTCGAGTAACCCATTTCGTTGTGGGGGCAATGGAGGTTCTTTCCAAGTTAATTTGCCAAATATTTTCTTTTATTACATTAATTAAAACTTTTTATTCATTGTAACCTTCCATGACAGATCTCTGAAGTTGCGTCAAACAAGATTGACATTGTTATTGCTTCGATGCTTCTTGAGTTTCTTGAGGTCCGATGATCTGTTTTGAGATTTGTTGTATTTAGGGCTGGCAAACGAGCCGAGCCGAACCAAGCGGCTTTGCTCGTCCAATTTTTTTTAAAGCTTGGCTCGTTTCCGAGCTCAGTTCGGCTCATTTGTGAAACGAGCTGGCTCGGCTCGTCACCCATGCCCGCTACTCGGGTTTGGCTCAAGTTCGTGTAGCTCACGAACTGAACACGAGCCGAACCGAGCTGCTCGTGAGCTCGGTTTTTTTTAATACAATTTCAAGTATTCAATTACTTAAGTAACTTTCATTTTTGTATAATTACTTAAATAACTTAATACTTTAAATTAATTAGCATGACTTGTCCACGTTTGTTAAAACTAAACATTGATTAATTAAAAAGTGAAAACGGAAAAATTAGAAAAGAGTTGAAATGGAAATAATTCTTCAATTAAAAATTTAAAAGTGCAGTACATTAAAATTTAACGAGCTCACGAGCCGGTCCACGAACTTTACGAGCCAAACTCGAACTGTCCATTTTCCAATTTTTCGGCTCGGTCCAAGTCCAAGTCCATGTTTTGATGAGCCGAACCGAGTCGAATACACAAGCTCAAGAACTGTCCAGCTCGCTTGCCACCCTTAGTTGTATTTCTCTATTTTATTTTCTTGTTCAGTGACTCTGGCTTTCATTTTCTGCACGTATAAACAGCTACCTGATTCAATGGAATTCAATACTTCAATTCAGATGCATTCGCTCAAGGCCTGACTCTTCATGATGAAGAGAAATCTCCGCACTCAGATTTATGAGTTGTTGAATATGAATGCATGCTTGACAAGCTTTCTTAATTTTACAACTAATCAGTCTCCGGAGGTTCGGAGATTTGCTTATTTGGCCTTGGTTGAACTCACTAAAAGTCGACGAAATCTCATTAGGGTACCTTTTTCCTTTTCTCAAAAGTTTTTACCTTTTCTTTCATAACATTTTATGCTTTAACTAATTTTCTATTTTGATGTTGCAGGCTTGCACCCATCTATAATTAGAGTGGCAGATTTTATATTGAGAGTAAACGATGATCCTGATGTAGCTATAGAACTTTGCTCCTTTTGGTAAGTAGTTGATAGTTGATTTTGTCACGGGATATTTGAATTGTAACACCATATGCATATATTCTTTTCACTTGATAGGTCCGCATATTTTTGCACTCATATAGCTCCAAACTCAATTCTACTGCCGTGGCAGATATCACATGAGTTACCAAGCCTTTTCCCGATATGAATTATTTATGATTTGATTCTATTTTTAAGAATTTTCTTTGTAGACCTGCATTGTGAACCTACCCTTTTTATGTAGTTATTGCTGTCTGGGATTGCGTACACTGACTATTGATTGTGTGGATGATAAAGTCCATTACAACTCTGTTAAGTCACTGAAATTAAATGCTGAAGGTGTTTTAAGCTTGACCAACATTATGATCGATATGGAGGTTAGTTTCCATTGTTTTTAGTTTATATGTATCTTGATGCTTTTATCACACTGATGCTATGTCATATGAATTCTCTGTGACTATTTCCGAAAGTTGTACCCCATTTTGCATGGTTTGGTATGTACTGGAAAGTTGTCATACAATTAAATAATTTAAAAGTTCATTTGGCCTTATATATACATGCATACCCTCATGATCAACCTGATCAGGTGTTTGTTGGAGTAGTCCTTCCCACTACACGTGAGATGTGCATCTCTGTCTTATGTAAGGTCTCCACCTTGGGTGATGCAGCAAACTCATGGCTTTGTTCCCATCACAAAGGTTAGCCGTGTTGTGCTTGCTGATTATTTTGAGGCTTAGCTTTATATTAAGTGATGAAATTTTCTGTTTTGGAAGAATTTTTTGTCTTCTACAATTGATTCAACAAGAGAAGCAGATCTGTTAGTTCTTGGTATACTTTCTTGCAACTTCCATAGTGCCATGGAACCTCACTTTTCTATGGTAAATTTTTATGAAATGATATACTTGTTCTGCCAATCACCTTTCCCCCCTACATTTGTTAAATTAAATACTTGCTTATTTTCTCTGCAGATTATTGAGGTGCTTATCTCACTCATTTCTAATAACAAGGATCCCATTATTCAATTGACTTTATGTTGGGCACTTAGCCACCTTGCGAAACACATGGTTTGTATAATTTAGTATTGAGTTAACTTTTTAAAAAATTATGTTCTTTTCCCCCGCTAATGATTGGTGCACTTTTGCAGGCTCATAATGAAGCTGTTATGACACAAGTCATATCATCCCTTACAGAGGCATTAAATTCCCAAAGCAAAACACTAAGGGAAGCTATCTTGGAGACTCTTAGTGAAACATTCTAGTATGTTCAACCATTTTTTCATTTTATATTTCTCTGTAGATCAACAAGGCTAGTCAAGCGAAAACAAGATAGAAATGATAAATGGTTGAGTTACACTTTCTGACCTGCTTGTGATGATTACTGGAATGTTATGCTGAATATTGTGAATGATTAGTTGTTGAGTCACACTTTCTAAGACATAGTAGACGAACATGATAGCATTATACCAGTGAAATGAGTAATTCTTCTGTTACATTGGACCACTAGTTGTGACTGAGTGATGGTCATTGACATTAAACAAAATGAGTACTTTGATGCGATCGTCTTTGACAGATAGTTTTATGGAGGCCACTTTTTTCCATATTTTACAATTAACTTATTAGTATAGACCAAGATTACATGTTTTGCTATTTCGTCTTTTTGGTTACAAATGCAGTCGTCTTAAAAAGCATTAGCTTATTACTTTATTTCCTATATAAATGCTAATCACAGGTTCATCTTTTACTTGCAAATAGAGAATGAAAAGTAAAAGCTTTGTTAATAATTGCAAGCTGATTTGTCCTTCACACCCTCTCTTCTCTATGTTGTCTCCCTGTCTTCGGCATTATCTGCATCCCTCTTTTGTCCCTAACTCTATTTAGTTTTCCTTTATGCTATTGTCCTTCCAATTGTATGTGGTAAATTTATTTAAGGATTTGAGTCTTCATGATTTAAAAACCTTGATGGAGTGTTGGGCAGCAAGAGGTTTAGTTTATATCTCATTGTTTTTATGGCTCAAAGTTGGTGCTACTGGTAACCATTTTGGTTATGCCTGATCTTCAAAGCACAGCTCTCCAGTGTTTTCATGATTTATTTCTATTTACCATGTTTTGCTGACTTTGTTTCATTTATTACTTATTTTTTGGTTATTTCATTTATTACTTATTTTTTGGTAAATAGTTTATTTGAATGTTACTAGACGTTGTTGGTTATCTACTTCAACAGTGTCAAATTGAGGTGCCATTCCATTTTGTTGTTTCTTCTAGTTTAGATCTATCATCTCTAGAAAGGCCCCAATAAATCTACTTTTTGCAATCATCCTTACTACATATGTTGTTCCTTCGTGAATTTTACTGTTGGTTTCATGGTATATTGTAATCTTGTTTTCACTTTATTCATTGTTTTTTTTTAATGATTGTCAAGGGGCGGGGGATGAGAATCGAACCCGGATGGCACCGTGATATAGGCGGGATAGCACCACTGCGTAGACCTGGCCACGGTTCCGATTCCGAACTGAAATTGGCCGATTTGGAACCGGTCAAACCCAAACAGAAACTGAGTTCACCGGTTTGGTTCCAATTTTTTGGAATCAAAACTGCATTTGCCCGGTTGAACTGCTCTTGCCTGGCCCAAACCAAACTCGTGATCATTTTTTATTTTATTTTATTTTATTTTTATGGGACGGACAAGCTCTAAGAAGAAAAAAAATGGAGTCTCTCATCTTTCCATCATACACAACAAAAACTTTCATAACAAATTTTTCCAAATGACACTAAAAGCAAAGGGCTAAAAAACCAAGAAATGTGGATTCTTTTTGCAGACTGCCTTCATACAAAAAAAAGTAATAAACTTGGGTGGGGAAAGGTCACAATCAAGGCCGAAGGTGGTTAAAAAAATTAAAAAAATCAAAATCGTGAACCGGAACTAAAGCGTGCTATTCATGGTTCTGGTTCTGTTTCGTTTTTTCGCAATCAGAACTTGGGGTTCCGAAATCGTGGTTGGGTCTACCACTGCGCCACCTGGGCGTTCTCACTTTATTCATTGTTAGACGTTAGTAAATATGATCTTAGTAATCATTATGTTAATATTGTTTCGTAGCCTGGCACTACTGTTTAATATTTAATTGTTGTTCAATTTCAACTCGAAACCTATGGTCGGATTCCACTACATTCCTGCGATATATGAGGTCAATGGAAATGATTTAAGGTAAATGCTCAATTTGGAATTACAATTTTCAATATTGTCATACTTGGACATTTTTCTTAATCTATTTATTATTAATAAAGAGAGGCACATTTTTGAATTTGGATGGAGCCAATTTTTCCCGCTCATAAAATTTCACTTTTATTGGCTCTTTTGAATTTTTTGGGAATTATTTTCCCACTCATAAAATAACACAAATACCCTTATTTCATCATTATCCTTAAATAACCATTATCCTACCATAATAATTATCTATATTCTACAATTCTATATTGCATATCTATATCTATACAAAAAATTATTTACATTCACCTCTTTTTGTTTATACGTAATCTATATATATATATATATATATTAATAAATAGAGACCGATTTCGGAGGAAATTTTCCGCTCATATTTTAATATTTTTTTAATTTGATTTTCCCACTCACAACACATTAATTATATTTTACAATAGATATATAGAATATATTAACATGTAGAATAATAATGATCAACCATATATATTAGGAGTCGGATTCTATCTTTCCTTTTGTGTTCATCTGATATTAACATTGAATATATATTAGAAATCCGATATCCGTCTTATTGTCTTTAGCTTATCATCATGTATGCATTGAAATATTTTATTTACAAATAAAGTAAGTATAAACTATAAAGAGACGTAGGCATAAATTTTTAACAAAAGTTAGATATAATGTAATGTATTAAATATTTCGTCAAATTCTCTCCTATTTTCTCGCAAAAATTACTATTCAAATTTAAAAATTACGATAGGCTCATTAATTTATTTTATAAATAAATAATTATTTTTAAAAATAATAAGCTACAAAATGAAATTTAATTATTATTAGCAATTTCGATAAAATTTAATTTTGTGGAGATACAAAATTATAATTCGTTACATTTTTACATGAAAATTAAAAGAAACGTGCAACATGAAAATTAAAAAATTAGATAGAACCTTTTAATTAGTTTCATAAATAATCAATTATTTTTAAAAATAGAAATAGTTAAACAAAATTACCATTAATTAAAATGAGCAATTTTGCAAAGATTTAATTTTAGTTTGATAAAAGAAATATGTAACATCAATTTTTCTAATTACTTGAATATATATCTATACCTATCTATATCTATATTTTTTATATTGCAAGACATCTTTCTAGTTAGGCTTATTAGCACCATAAGGATCCGAACTTTGAACTCGCTGCGCACTAAGGACCCTTTTTTTTCTTGGCAATTCAGTAACCAAACTTGATATTTCTGCTGTAGTAAGAACTTGATTGACTTTCCACAATTAAGTCGCCCCATGTGCTCCTCACCTGCGATTTTTCAAATCCAAAATAGTCTGAAACTTTGGATATTGTTACAATCAAGTCCCCAAATATTGAAAAATGTATATTTTAGTTCCAAATTTAATTAAATTTGACTAAATAGTCCAAAATTTAGTTAATTTTAGTCCAAATTTAATTATATTTGTTGAATTAATTTGCTACTGATTAAATAGTTTTTATTAAAAATTTCAGCATAGTAATATTTATTCGTAAATATAAATAGTATCACCACTTTCCAAAATCTGCTTTAGCATTAGAGACGCATATATTTTGATTTTAACCTACAAAAACATAATTATTGTACATATATAAAATTTTATTATGAATATAATATATTACTGCAAAAAAATATCGAATGCAAAGAATTAATTAAATCAAATCAAAAAAATATAAAAAAAGGAAAAACAATTCAATTTTTTTAGCATTATAGACGAGCACAATTTGATTTTAAACAATAATTATTAATAATAAATGTAATTATTGTACTTACATAAAATTTTATTAGTAATATATTACACTAAAAAAATATTTCGTACACAAAGAATTAATCAAATCAAATAAATTTTATAAAAAAAAGTGGTGGTTTCGAACCACCATCACCTCTACCAAACTGATGGTGGTGTTGGGGAGGGGTGGGGTGGGTGGGTGGGAGGATTTTTCTTCCTTTTTTGTATAAATTTATTTGATTTGATTAATTCTTTGTATTCGAAATATTTTTCTACTGTAATATATTACTAATAAAACTTTATATAAGTACAATAACTACAGTTATTATTAATAATTATTGTTTAAAATCAAAATGGGCGCGTCTATAATGTTAAAGAAAATTTTTGAATTATTTTTCTTTTTTATATTTTCGTGAATTTTTTGCATTCGATATTTTTTTGCACTAATATATTATATTCATAATAAAAGTTTATATATGTACAATAATTATGTTTTTGTAGGTTAAAATCAAAATATATGCGTCTCTAATACTAAAGTAGATTTTGGAAACTGGTGATATTATTTATATTTATGAATAAATATTACTTCATTGAAATTTTTTGATAAAAACTATTTAATCAGTATCAAATTAATTCAACAAATTTAATTAAATTTGGGACTAAAATTAACTAAATTTGGGAATATTTAATCAAATTTAATTAAATTTGCAGCTAAAATATATATTTTTCAATATTTGCGACTTGATTGTAATAATATACAAAGTTTCGGATCATTTTGGACCTGAAAAATCACACATGAAGAGCACATGGGATGACTTAACAGTGAAAAACTAGCGATAGTCCTTACGGCGCAGCAAATATCAAGTTTGGGTATTGAATTGCCAAAACAAGCATAGGTCCTTAGTCCACAACGAATTTAAAGTTCGGGTCCTTATGGCGCTAATAAGCCTTTTAATTATAAGATATCTTTAAAGTTAGATTTGTACAATTCTTAAAATTGAGGTTATTAAGCTAATTACTTTGGAAATAATTAATTCTTTTAGAAATAATTAGTTTAAAAATGAAGATTATTTAAAATTATTTAAAATTATTTATATTGCAATTAATTATTATTAATTATGTTACTGACATTTAATTGGACATCGTTTCAATGGAAAAAGATAAATTAAAATTAATTATATTTTCAAATGGAAAAAATATAATTAATTTAAAAAATAAAAATTGATTAAAATTCATGAGATTGCTACAGTTAGCAAGATTTTTCCTAAAATTGAAATAAATTTTTTGCATTATAAGATATCTTTTAAATTACAAAATATCTTTAAAATTAGATTTATATAATTCTTAGAACTGTATATTTCAAGGTAATTATTTTGAAAATTATTAAATATTTTTGGAGATAATTCGATAAAAATTAAAATTAATTCTATGATGATTTAATTTGTTTCAGTTTCATTAGATAGAAATTTCCACAGTTTTTTTTGGATGAAAATTAATCAAAATTAATTATATTGCTAAAACGGAAAAAATAGCATTAATTTGAGAAAATAATTACAAACTAATTATATCGTAATCTATTGGCAAGATTTCTCCTAAAAAAATCAAAGATATCTCTTAATATTTTTAAAATTAAATTCATATAATTCTCAAAACTGCGACAATTAAACTAATTACTTTAGACATAATTAATTCATTTTAGGAATAGTTAGCTTAAGAATGAAAATTCGTTAAAATAAATTATACTACAGTTAATTAATTCATTGCGATGACACGATCATGATGCCGTATGGATAGGAATGAGAATTAGTTCCCTCTTATTTCATTTTCACTCGACTTCGATTAAATAAAGATATGGCTGGGATAAAGATAAGGACAAGACCGGGGTATTGGGTCTGCCAAACTATACCTATTACATTGTCATTTCTATAATATATTTATGTGTTGATTATATTTCACAATAAAATTTTTGAAATTATTATTCATATATTGATTGCCAATACCATATATCACACGATTGTATAATTAATATCCCTCGAATCTGTATTTGAATATAATAGAATGCAAAATAATTTCAATATATATATATATATATATATATATATATAAAAGCTCAGCAAAAGTTAATCGAGTTTTTTATTTTGGTTATTTTAATAATTATAGCATTTAATTTAATATTATTTTATTTTATTTTGAATTTATATTATTGAATTCTTTCACTATTATATTAATTAAGTTTAGTGCTCTAATCAATATTCAGTTTGTATTTTTGTTATTCTATTTTTATACTATTAATATTTATCAAAACTTTTATTTGTTGTAAATTAAGTTTTGTTCTTTTTGGTAAGTTTCACCTTTGATGTTTGCAGGATGGATTAGTATGAAATACAGGCGAAATTCTATCAAAATTTTTATCAAATTATTTTATTAGCTATATTAATTAGGTTTATTGTTGTGGTCCATTATTTACTTTATTATCATTGAGATCTTATAAATTGCTTTTGTATTTTTCAATATTAATGAGATTTATTCTTACTTGTGCTATTGTAGGTTACCATGTGTATCAATCATACATCCATTCCTTATGCATTGCGTGACAAGAAAGCCATGAAGGAAAGACTACCACATGTTGTCCATTGCGCATTGAAGATTAATGTATTTATGAATTTTATAGAATGCTTGGTATTATTGTCCAATATAATTTTGTGGATAATTAACGAATATTATTATTATTGGATACGAATGTAAAATTATGTTGTTCACGGATATTTTCAAAATGTTGATCGTTACAAGTTGTACCAATATTTATAGGTTGGAATTGAAACTCCGTTGAATGTTTTTTTGTTTTTTAAAAGTGAATATGCTTTACTTAAATCGTGTGATGTTTTAGATTATAGTGTTATTTTTTGTAATCATTTTCAGTACTAATAATTTATATATATTAATCGAAATTACGTATCAATGTACTCGGCTTCCCGTGCAATGCACGGGTATTACTGCTAATATATTTTTAATCGCAATTCTAAATTGAGCAGCCCACAGAAAGGGTATGGCAAAGTGCATCCCCTCTATTTACTTTTTACACCCCCTTTGCCCTTATCACTCCCTTGACCATTTGACCCAACCTTATTTACCTAACACGCCCCTTTATTTCCCATATTATCCTTTATTACTCTCAACTTTTAAAAAATATATATATATCTTCATACCCCTGTTCATCATCTTCTTCTTTTTTCGTTCTCTTTTTCTTCCTTTTTCTTCTTCGTTCTTGAGATTGGTGGCCGAAACAAAATTTTCGTTCCTCTTCTTCTTCTTCTTTTCCTTCCTTTTTGAGATTGGTGGCCAAAACAAAAGCCATGCCTTGCATTATATATATATATATATATATATATATATATATAATAAAATAAAATTTAAGCTATGTTCGACCCAATTGGGTTGAACATAAAAAAGGTATGTTCGACCCTTATGGGTCGAACATATTGGTTTTTATTTATTTATTTATTTATTTATTTCGCTCATGCCGTTGTCCTTTATGAAACTACATGATCGTGTAACCAGTTTCCGTCAACATGAAGTGAGGAGTTTTGCGGAAAAGTGTTGTGCACCATTATTCCTATCAGATTTGATCACCTGCCCACGTCGGTGCATACGCTCACTGACATGGCGCCCTGTGGTTGCGTCTTGTCATTCTTAAAAAAATAAAATTTAATTTAATTTAATTTAATTTTTTTATAGTATCCACATTGAATTGGATGAATGATACATATTCCCCCTTATGGTGGGAGGCCCGTGAAGGGTTCACATTTTTTTTCTTATATGTAATAGTGTTATTCCATATAAGAAGAATAACGAATCACCAACGGATTCGACATGGCTCGTGAGTGATTTCCGTATATATAAAAAACTAAAATATATAAATTAGAAACTAAAAGGTTAATTTATATATATATAAATTTTAAATTATTTTCGAAAATGAAAATTGCCTATGTATGTTGTTAAAGTTTTAGTTTCGACATTCACACCTACTTAAATGTTATCCATATTATGATTTCGCGTTGGGTTCGAAATAATGCTAGCTTTGTGACATCTATCAATTTCTACACTCCGCCCAATTCACATTTGACAAAAACCCCAATATATTTGACAAGGTGTAGTTATGTTTAACAATTGTAGCCTAACCATCTCCAATGGCACCATCAATTGCCAGTACCTATTTCAGAGAGAGATAGGAAGAAGAACTATACAAAGGTCCCACATGTTTCCAATTTTTAATCACTTTTCTTTTTATTTATCTCATTTTCTCTCCACTTTTTCTACATAAATTCTCGTGTCATATCTCTATTTCTAAACATTCATCTAAAATTCTTTCACCACTATTTAATTATTATTTTTAAATTTGTTTCTACCTTTCTCTTTGTTTTTACTTTTCCCTTTCCATTTTCCCAACACTTCTTTCTATTTATTTTCAAATGAAATAAACATATTTTCTCTATCTCTCTCATCCACATTATCTCGCAATTCACATTCCTATTGGAAATGGCCTTACCCTTGATAATAAAGTAGGATTCACATTCCTATTGTATTAGTCAGAAATAAAAAAACATTTATTACCAAGATCTAAAGATTTTTTTGAATTCGCATTTTTATAAGAAAATGTATGTTATTGATACCACTAGTTTATTAAACGTGCTATGCACGTTGTATGATACAATAAAATGTTAAATATCTTACCTTTTTATTTTGATAAAAATCAAATTAAATAAAAGTGATTGTCTTACATATAATGTATTCGAGAAATTATTTTATTAAATCACTTATGATTAAGTTTTTTATATTGAAATTTTAAAGCATGTTTCATTAAATGCGCAACTAATTACAAATTATCTAAAATAATTATATTACATTGTGCGATAAATTAAAAACATTTTTTTCTTAGCAAGAGAAAAACTATGGACATACTCACTCTATCAAAATTATATAGTGGTGACTAATGTGATTAAAAAAATTAACCATAATTGAGATGATATAAACATGCATGGGGTTATTGGATTAGATGGATACGTTAAATCAATTGCAGATAATTAGTGCAATAAGGGCCTAATGTTTGGTTCGGGCAGTTGCGTTTTCAGGATGTATTATTTTATTTTTGTTATTTTGGTCCTATCCCAATGTTTTTTTACGAAATAAGTACGTTTTACGATATATATATATATATATATATATATATATAATGCTCTTTTATTTAAATGCAGTAAAATGCGAAATAATCATAATTGAGCACATAACTACTTTTAATATTCACAAATTAGTCTTAAAATTTATTAATTTATTACAATTCAAACCTTAGAAATTACATAGATGTCAAACTTTTCGAAGTATGAAAGTCGGCCCTCATCTTCACTAACCCATACCCCACCCAGACCCCATAATTATATATTTGTTTTGCATTGTTCATGGGTTATTGAGAGATTTAAGAAGATTGACGACATTTGTCATCCACTATTTCTGTTGGATTTGGAGAATCGAAAAAGGGGATTTTAGAAGGTAATTCACATTTTTTTTTAATAACACTTTGGGGGATTTTATAAACTTTTTTTATGGATGATAGTATCTCTTTCGAATTTTGTTTCGTTGTTCACAATCTGAATTTTTCTTTTCATTGCAGGGAAAGATTCAACCTTGCTTTCCCTCAAAATACATCATAGTGGACGTGTCTTTCAGACCAAAAGCCTAACAAGTAACAACATGGTTTATGAGCATGGGAAAGTTCAGCGTGTCTAGCTTGTTACTTTGAATCCGGATATGAGATATATAAGGTTTATCTCTTTGAAAATTGCATATGAGACACTGAAATTTTACGCATATTAATAGGACCCATTATTCTACCGCTTTGTTAACTATAGTATATAGAAATTCAACAAACAAATTATTAATATTATTTACCAATAATAAATAAATAACAAAGAACGTCAAAATTAAATTTCAAATTTTATGTGGGGTCTAGTGACCCCACTGGAACCCATGTAGCTTTGCCATTGACAATAACTTAAATAACATACACATATACAGTAATAATCCGTGCGTAATAAGTGAATGAAAGATAACGCAAAACACGTATAAGGAAAAGATCTAGCACTTCAATTTAATGCATCACATTGACTTTTACGATTGAGCTCCAAGCTACATGTTCTTACGGTTGAACTAACAAGCTAAAATAGGCAAAAATCTATATTTAGTGCAGCACACTCGATGATTCATTGAGACATCTAGATAACATCTTTAGTGCAAAATCTTATTTTTCATTACTCCTTTTTAAATTTTTTTCTCTTCTAAAACCATAATACCGGATTTGATCAGGTACTCACAGTGGGTACTGTATGGTACCCACAGTGGGCACGTGGCGCCATCACGTGGCGCCACATCATCACACTAAATTTTTTTTTAATTTTTTTTTTAATTTTTTTGGTATCTACATTAAGTTAGATGAATCATATATAACTGCCCCCTAATTGTAGGGGGTCTCACCCGACCCCTATTTTTTTTTCCCGACTGCGGGTACCGAATCGTAACTGGCAATAATACTTAGAAGCACCATACTGTTGATATTTTACCATTGTTTGGCAATCCAATAGTCAAATTTGACAAATTTTTATTAGTAAGAATATTAGACGTACATTCCTCATTGGTAGTAATTTTATTTTATTTTAATTTTTTTTCATTTTGTAATACATAGTACTATTAAACATTTTTCTCAAAAATCGCTCCAAACAATTATTAACAAATTTAATGTGATGTTATCGATTGGTCAAGCAATTAAATGTTTTTTCCTTGAGAAATGCTGGATTATCATAATAAATATCATAATGATTGACATAATAATTATTAGTATTTTTAATAACCGTCCATCTAAAAATAATAGAATTGTTGAAATTATAAAATCATACCACATATCTATTATATCAATCATTATGATATTTATTATGGTGTTATAACATGATCATTTTCCCTTTCCTATATCCACCAGATTATCTCCATTAGTACCTCAGCTACCACCACCATTAATTAATTAAATTTATTTTACCACATTATACTACTATAAAGTATAAAGGCCTACAGCAATGTCCTGTGAGACTGTGAGCACTCAAATAAATTAACCTCTCTTTTCTCCTAGTGATGGCAACGGGTCGGCCATACCCGAATTCGAACCGCGATGCCGAACCCGAATCCATATCGGAACCGAACCATGGGTAATTCGGGTTGGTTCGGTTCGGGTATCCGTTCGGGTCGGCTTTTATATCCGAACGGGTACCCATTTATCCGAATTTTTTTATTGTAAATAGAACTTTAACCAACATGTTCACAATTCACAAATATAGTTAATACTTAAGTCTCATTGGTAGAATTTAGAATACACACTAACACAACACTTGAAAATTAATTTTTCATTTTATTAATTTTATTTTTTTTAGGAAAAATATATATATTCGGGTATTCGGTTCGGATTCGGGTATGACGCTAAAATCCATATCCGAACCATATCCGTCTCGGGTTTTACTATCAAAAACCATATCCGACCCACCGATCCGTCGATTTGGATTTTTTCGACCCGTTCAATTCGAGTACCCGCGATTTTCGGATTTTTCGGATTATTTTGCCATCCCTATTTTCTCCTCTCATAGTCACACACTGGCATTTTTAAAATGGCTTTTCATTTTGGGTGTACTAAAAAAAGGGCGAAAAACTGTTCACTGTTCACAGTCAAAATTGTGCAGTGTGCAATGCTTGTTTGTGGTGACAAGCGCATGTGATTTCTTTTTGCAAAGCCTGTAAAAGGAATCTAATTAAACCTAGCCAGATACATCAGTGACGCTTCCCAAGGCTAATAATACAAGAAAGCGGCCATTACCACTGCCAACCCCACCCCACCTACCCCCCACCATGTCTTATCTTCCGCCCTTTATATCTAGTCCACTCACTCTTTGTCTTCTGTATAATAACATTTCTGTATGTGCTTTTCTTTCCTTTTGACCTTTAGGGTAGTGTTGATTCCAGGGTTCATCATGAATTCTTGATCTTCTCCTTCTGAAGCGTTTTTCTTATACTTAGATCTGTATCTGGGATGTAAAGATATTAGCAGATCAGTGATGATGTTGTTGGTTATTAAAAAAAATGTTCTTTGTGATCTTTTAGGGTTCATTAATTTGGTGTATTAATTTGTAGGGTTTGTGAGGGTAATTAATTAGGGTTTGTGGGTAGAGCTCCTTGAAGTCCAAAAGAGGCTCTTTTGTGGGAAAATTAAGCTGCTAATCCATGGATCCCTCAATCCTATATAGATCCCAAATTGGGAGATTAGGGTTTGTGGGTTGCATGTGTTAGGAGACTGCATTTCTCAAGTTGGATCCTTCTTTGGATTGAAGGGAGCTCTACACTTTTGATCCCTTTTTTTTTAGTTTTTAATTTATATGTTTTTGTGTTTTTCAGATTCAGATTCTTTCCAGATCTTATGGGATAATAATTCCTAAATTTGATCTGTTTTTAACTTTTCTCTCTACTTAGCAACTGATCAAATCTTCTGACCATGATGACAAGTGTTTGTATCTTTCACTAGATTTACTTTTTCCATTTTTGGTCACTGAAGAGAGTAAAAAATCCAGCTGTTTCACTAACATATTTTTGTATCTACATCAATATATGTATGTTAAATATAAAAGCTCATGGGTTTTGGATTTTTTAATTCTTGCATGTTTTCTTAGGTTTTGATTGGTTCTTGCAGAAATAGAAGAGATAGAAGCCAGATCTATCCTTTTTGTGGACAAGAAAGGAAAGTTTTGTTAGGGCTTACAACTTCAAAGATGTATGGTGAAATTTTTTCATTCTCGTTGCTTAGATTTTATTTGGATTTTACCCCTTTAATTTGTTGGATTTCCAATGAATGGTATGGTATGTAATTAATTCGTGCAGAAAAGCTGTTGGGACAGTAATTATTGTACTAAAATTTAAACTTGTGTTGTTGGATGCTGTATAAAATTGTCTGAACAGATCTCATTTTTGGATGGATAGGGTTTGTTATCCAAATTATGGTCCAATTGTTATCATTTTTTAATGTATTCTAATTTAATGTGCATCTGGTCAATGAATTTGAAAACTTAAAAAAACTACTAGTACAAGTAAATATTAATTTTTTCAATAAGTAATTATAATTTTTAATTTGGGTAAAAGTAAAGTTATTTATGAATATTGTGAGATTTTGTACGAAGATTGTGTTTGATGGTTTTTGTATTTTATATGATTATTTTTCTGTCATTATTTGTAATTTCTCTCTTAGGTTTTATTTCTTTAATTTTTATTCACATGCTCGAAGGGATTTTTAATGTGAATTAAACAAGCCTAGGGTTGGTCGTGTATGGTTTTCCAAAGGATTCCCTTAGGCTTGAGGTTTGGTCGAATTGCCTTGCCTTGCTTAGTGAAAGGCTCGGGAAAGGTGGTTCTTTTGAGTGCGCAGTGCTATAACGGTGTGTTCTTGTTAGTTGTCCTATTAATTATTTTTTAGATTTGATTTGAAAATATTAATTTATAAGATCATATTTTTGTTTCAGATTTTGTTTTATCATTTTTTTATTAATTATTAAAATATTATTTTGCATGAAGATGATATTTAATTAAATTTCGATCAATCTTAATTTTCAATATTCAATATTCAAGTTGTTTTGATCGTGTCTGACTTTCGTTAAATTGGTCAGATTTATTTATTTATTTTTAAAGTCAACAATCTCATTATAAGGGTGTTAGCATTTTGTTTTTAATGTATTTATTTTAAATTTTAAATTTTAAATTTGGTCAAATAAATTATATTTATATATCACTCTATTTATTAAATCTTCATAATTCAGAGGGTGTTAACGGATGAGTTTTAATGTATTTTTATGGGTAGGAAGAAAGAGAATGAGTGCAATTGGAAGGTGGAGATTTATGAAATATATGGATGTGATTTGTTTGATTAAATTTGAAATTTGAAAAAAATACATTAGAATGCATTTTTGAATTCATGTTAACACCCTCTCAATTCTATTCATTTTCTCTCTTCTTACTCATAAAATACATTAAAATTCATTTGTTAATACATTATGTTGATTTCAAATTTAATTGCACGCGATTGTTATTAACCAAAAGGATTATTATTAAATAGAAAATAGTAAGTAATATTTTAATTTAAATATTTTAAGAGCTATTGTTTTATTGAAAAAGTTAGAAAATATATAATAATTTGTATAATTTTTTTAAATATGTATTATTTTACTTGCTTATTAGTTTAAAATAATCAAACTATATAAAAAGTAAAATTTGCCTTTTGATGTCTAGGAGGCTCGGCCTCGATGCCTTAATGCTCGTTGCGCCTTTAAGAATCTTGCTTGTGTCTCGATTTCTTTTCTTATTCTCTTTCTCTTTCTTTTTTTTTTCTTTTTTGGGAAGACAACCTTCTTAGACAAGAGGTTTCATGTTATTTCATTTGTTCTTGAATCATTTATTTTTGTGTAGCAGATTTACAAATATCGAAGGAGTTCACCAAATTGGCCTAATTGAAATGGGGAAAATTGGCGGAATTTTTTTTTTTCTTTTTATAACATTTTGTAATAATAATAACAATAATAATGACAATAATAATAGGAATAAAAATAATAATACAGATTCAAAAACTCGTACTTAAATGAAATATCGAACAACTTGATATTCAATATTCATTTCTAAATAAATAAATTAAACTCTAAACCATATCACGGAAGCTTAAAAATAATTTAATACTAAGTTTTGAGCGATCGTCTAATAAAGAAAACTAGTTTAATATAGCAATTTTGGTGGATGATGCCTCGTCCCGCCACAAGGCTCCTTAATCAAAAAAAGAGTTTAAAAGCGTTGGGGTGAGTATAACGTTGTTATACTCGATGGAGGCACTAGAAAACATTTCACCAGTATCACATGTCATGCGTAGAAATTCTGTTGAGCGATTAAGCTATAGAAAGAGTCAGTGTTGGAAACTCCAGTCGGCGATGGGGAAAGTCGTATGGCGATCCGAATGGCTTAACCATTCAGTAGAAGATGGTACTTAACACCATCACATGCATGTCACATAGTAAATATACCATAAATCGTAATTACGCGTAAAGGCATGATATGGATTTTTAAATAAACAATCCTTTAAAATAAAATGATTTTTGAAGAAATAAAAACAAACAAACCCACCTCAAATTAGTAGTTCTCGTAAATCCCTTGAAAGTAGTGGTGTGATCTTTAAGCTAGCCTCTCCTGGCCTTTCACGTCGTCTAATAAAGGATTTAAGCATATCTTAGTAACTAATTCTGTAAAATTGAAGTTTAATAATTTATTAGGTCTTAAAGTATTTAATTTAAAAGTTATAGGGCCTAATTGAAAACTTTAAAAATTGCTTTGAGTGGAATTGAAAGAAGTATTGATTTGGGGGTGGAAATTGAAGTTTTAAAACTTAATTTGGACTTGATTGAAAGATAAATGTGATTTAGGGCTGTTTGGAAGCTAAATTAGAACCTGGGGGCTCGACTGCAATTACTGTGGGTCAGATGGGAGTCAATTGTGGTAGTTCCAAGATGTTGAGGGCTTAGTTGAGCTTTTTATAACTTGATTGGGGCTTAATTGAGAGGATAAGTGACTTTAGGGAACCAATTTAGATGACCACAGAAAGTTGGGGCCAACTTATATTAAATCTCGAGTTTGAGGGACTTGGGTTGCAAATTTAGGGTCAAAATTGGGCTTGGGTCTCCTTCTTCCTTCATTTGGCATACACGAGTTCACAGAGAGAGACCGAGGCGTGTCCACCGGGAAGGGAAGAGGAGTCCGACGCGTTGGCCGTCGAGTTCGCCAGAGGCGCCGTCGTCGACGATGGTAGTCAGCCGTGAGTGGGCATCCGGCCGAACAAAGAGAGAGAAGGAGAAAACAACTTCGACCGAGTTCCGAGCGCCGAAATTCGGCTGAAATTGAAGGTTTTCCGGCCAAAATTCGTCATCAAAACTCGACAATAGGATTCTACTACGTTCGACTATGGATTTGAGAGGGAGATATGGAAGAAATTGAAGGTTAAGCACAAGAACCATGGCCGAGTACTATTCACGCTCGCGGTACTGTTCACGGTCACTATTCACGCAGAACCTTTTTTTTTTTTTTTTTTAATAGAGGATGAACGTGATGAACTGAACATCATGATGGTTTCGAATTCTGAAATTTTTCTTTGATTGGATTTGAGTTGATATGGAATTGGTTGTTTGTGTATATACATGCGTGTAAGGCCGTGTGCGTGCGTGTTGTATGTTGGTTAATTCACAGCAACTACAATACGTAAAGGAGCTAGCAGTAGATGATTTGGCATTTGAGGTAAATTTGTAGTGGAAGAGAATGGAGTTACCTGGTGTTGGTGTTGATTTGTGTCTGCTGCGATGGTGATTGCCTTGCGAATTTGATTGGAGACTCCCCTTGCTGGATGGAAACGTGAGTTGAGAGTTTGCAGAGAGAGAGTTGAACGAGAGTTTGCAGAGAGAGAGAGAGAGGGGTTTGGACGAGAGGAAATTGTGTACGTGAAAAATTTATGGAGTTTGGGGAGTATTACAAGTAGAGGTGTTGAGACGGAGTAGGAGAGTAGAACTTGAGTTTGAATAGGATTAGGATCCCCATTCATCCAGAGTGGGCTGGCCCAATAGGTAATTGAAATAGGCTTTGATAGTTGGGCCTAAAGCCCATAGGACAATTTCTTTGGCCCTAAATAATTGTCGACCCGATTAAATTATTAATTAATTATTTTATTCCACGGCTAGGCAGAGCATTAAAATTTAATAGGTTTGGAGTCGTAACGGCGTCGTGTAATTATAAAAATTGAGCATTAGTGATTACAGCCTCCCCACTAAGAGAAATTTCGTCATAAAATTTAAAACTTACTTATCTTAGAATGTCAGAATACTTGGCTAGAATTTCATCTTCTCTTTCCCAAGTGGCCTCTTCTTTTCCATGTCTACTCCATTGGACTTTTACCAATGGGGTTTCTCTGTTCTCAACATTTGGACCTTCCTCTAGAGAATGTCATAGGAACCTCCTCATATGTCAAATCTTTATTCACGTCCAGTAGCGTAGCGATGATATGGCTTGGATCATGGGCGTATTTTCTCAACATCGGGCGTGAAAGGCGTTATGCAACTGCGAATAGTTACGGTGGTAAGGCTGACCGATCGCCACATCAGACCTCTTCGAGAATTTCAAAAGGTCCCAGATGAATGGGCCTTAACTTCCCCTTTTTCCGAATCTTATCACTCCCTTCATTGGAGCTACTTTAAGAAAAACTTTCTCACCCACTCAGTGTAAGTCCTTGCGTCTCTTATCGAGCATAGGATTTACATGCATCTTGGCGACTTTAATTCTTGTTACGATCTTGTCAATGGCTCCCCACAGTTCTCTCAACTATTTAGGGACCCAAAATTCTCTTCTCACCGAGCCTCATCCCAATGCAGGCGATCGGCATTTTCTTCCATAAAGAGCTTCATATGGTGCCATCCCAATGGTAGCCTTTGGTAGGCTGTTGTTATCATAAACTCTACCAGCGGTAGAGTCGTTTCCCAATTCCACCAAGATCTATGCATAAGCTCTTAGCATGTCCTCCAAGATCTGTATGGTTCTTCCACGGTGACCATACTGTTTGCGGGTGATCTGCGATGCTAAACTTGATCTGGTACCCATAGCATCTTGTAGGCTTTTCGAGAAATTAAAAACCCGGTATCCACATATCGGATACTATAGAAACCGGTACCCGTGTAGTCTCACGATCTCTTTTACATAGATCTGCAGGCTAAGCGATCGAGGCGAAGTTCATCCTTCACGGGTAGGAAGTGGTGATTTTGTCAAGCGATCAACTATTACCCAAATAGCGTGATGACTTTTCCTTTTTTTTGGAAGTCGATTACAAAATCCATTGTTATGTGTTCCCATTTCCACTCGGAATCTCGGCGGGTTTAACAACCACGATGGTCGTTGGTGTTCGGCTTTCACTGTAGCGACACGTCGGGCATTTCTCGACAAATGAGCGATAGATCTTTTTCATGTTTCTCCACCAATATAACTTTCGTGAGTCTGGTACATCTTACGTACCTCCGGGATGCGGTATAAAGGCGGCAGTATGGGCTTCTTCAAGAATTTCCTTTCTTAACTCTTCATCTTCGGCACACACAATCTTCCTTTAAACAAGAGTGCCATCGTGGATACTTGAAAGTCCTTTATATTGCTTGTAGTACTGGATTCTTTGATCTTACACAAGAACACATCATCTTCTGAGCCTCTTTAATTCTATCCCTGAGCATAGTCGCACTACTAAAGCGTGGCTATGATTGCGATGATGCGACATGGAAACACAACGATCCTCAAATTGGCGAAATCTACGATCCAAGCTGCTTGGTGGTCAATTAAAGATGCGCAATTGACCCCTAGTCTTCTGCTCAATCGTCGCTCACGATATTAGCTTTACGGATGGTAAAGGATTATGCGATCATAGTCTTTAACCAACTCCAACCATCTCCTCTGTCTCATATTCAATTCATACGTGCGAAGAAATATTTGAGGCTTTTATGGGTAGTGTATATATTTCACATTTACTACCATATAGGTAGTGTCGCCATATCTTTAGGCGTGAACTCACATTGCCAACTCTAAATCGTCGTCGGGTAGTTCTGCTCATGGGTTTCAAGCGTCTAGAAGCATAGGCAATCACCTTCAGTGTTGCATCAACACATCCCAAACTACTGTTTGGATCGTCACTTGTAGATTACAAATCCCTCGATCCCTCTGGAATAGCTATCTTTGGAGTCGATGCTCGGTTTACCTTTAAGGTGCACAGCTCTTCTCACATTTATCGGTCCATCGAAATTCTCCCTTCTTGGTCAAGCGAGTCAACGGTCGCTATTTTAGAAAACCACTTCGATGAATCTTGATAGTAGGCCAAACCAAAAAGTGCGAATGTCACCAATATTTCTTTGGTGTATTCCAATTTGAAAGCAACCGACTTTGGTGGAGTCGACTTCAATCCCATTGGCGATTACGCGTGACCCAAGAAACCGATGCGATCAAGCCAAAACTTCGCACTTCTTGAATTTAGCGTATAACTTTTTCTTTGCGAAGTATGCGTAATACCGTCTTGAGATGCTCCTCATGCCATTTCTTGTCTCTCGAGTAGACGGTGTATGTCGTCAATGAAAACTATAACTTGACGGTCAAGATCTTGATGGAAAACACGGTTCATTAAGTCCATAAAGACGGTGGTGCATTGGTCAATCCAAAGGCATTACAGCGAACTCGTAATGGCCATAAGCGGCGTCTGAATGCGATCTTAGGTATGTCGCTATCCTTGATCTTAAGTTGATGGTAGCACGATCTGGATCAATCTTGGAAAATACTGCCAGCACCTCTCAAGCTGATCGAATAGATCCTCTATCCTTAACAGCGGTACTTGTTCTTGGTAAGGCGGTTCAATTCTATGTCGATGCACATCCTCATTGACCCATCCTTCTTCTTTACAAAACGGTGCTCCCCAAGGTGACACTTTGGGCGGATGAATCCCTTGTCGAGCAATTCTTGTATTGCACTTTCAATTCTTGGAGTTCCTTGATTGCCATCGGTATGGTGCCTTGGATCTTGAGCGCGACTCACGGGTACCAAGTCAATAGCGAACTCCACATGCTGTCCGGGGACTCCGAGGTAATTCTTAGAACACGTCCACAAAATCTCGTGCGATCGAGACATCCTTGAGGTTAGCTCAATCGACGGTGAACTAACCATACTCACAAGGTATCCTTTGGCGATTACCTTTCCTCAACAACTTCTCCACTTTTATCGCCGAGACAATTGAGGTAAAGTTCTAACTTTCGCTCGAAAAGGAAAATTCATCTTCTCCAGGCATACGGAAAAGTATCTCTCTTCGCGACACTTAATAGTAGCATGGTTGCTACTAAGCCAATCCATTCCCAAAATAACATCAAAATCCTTCATTTCTAGCACATATAGGTCGACCTCTAAATTCCTTCCATCAATTTCACACTATGACTCTAATTTTTACGCTCAATGCTAACACGTTTCTCTGAGGAATGCTAACCTCTAAGGCCTCATTCACATTTTCACATAAATTTCCAATCTTAGTACGGAAGCTAAGCGATATGAAAAGAATTTGTAGCACGAGAATCAAGCGATGCGAGGCGGGTATATTAAAGATTGATAACATCTTAGGTGATCACGTGCACGGATCTGTGGCAACCGTCTCGTGTGAGTGCAAACACTCATTTGTGTCCCCTTCTTAGCGGACTTCCCGACCATATACTGGGGCACTCCCGGCCGAAAGTGTCGACCTTCTTACAACGTGGCACACCCCTTTGCCCACTAAACATTCCCGTAGTGGTTCTTCCCACAATTACGGCATAGAGGCTTATTGCTAGCCGTGTTAGCGTTGCCCTCCTTACGGTTTCCTCAGTTTTCCCTTCTTAATGAAATTTTCCTTTACCTTTGTCGTGTCCGTTCCACTTTCTCTTCCTGACGACTCTTAGTCTTGGGATAACATCATCAACTTGAGCAGCAGATATGCCATGCCTTTGTTTCGGAGACTGTGAGTAGGAGGTAAAGCCATGGGCCGCTAGTATTCCCCTATTTGCAGTGAAGCCCCTCTCGAACCTCTCGCCTTCTTAGCGTCTGTATCCACCAAATGAGGGGCCCAGAGCGTGACATTTGCTCAATTTCCTCTCGTATTCAACCAGGCGAGGTTTCCCTGCTTGAGATTAGTAAACTCTATCTCCTTCTCATCACGGAGATCTTGGGGTAGTACTTTTCCAACACAACTTCTTTGAGCTGCGCCCATGTCATAGTTCACTGGTGGCGGCCCGGGCAATGTCTTGTTTGTTATGATTCCCACCAATGACCGGCATCCTCAATCATCATGAACTTCGGCCACAGAGGAGATTTTATGGGCATCTCAGAGCTCCATGTGCTTGAAGATCGTTCCAAGCCTCGTAACCATTCCTCGCTACAGGGCCCAGCCTTTCCATTGGAGGTTGGGGGCTTGGCGTGGAACTCCCAATGTATTTGGTATTCCCAGTGTTACCACTGTTGGTGCGGATTGTTGTTGTTAGGGTTATTCGTTCTTTGGTTAGTTATCGTTGTTCTGCGTGTTGATCTCTTGTACGCTCTAATAAGATCTGCAAAGGCCGACTTGTGTGTTGTTGCGTGCCATTTCCTAATCAACCAAAATAATAGCGGTTTAGCGGTTGCCCCACCTGAGAGGACACCATCTCGGGGAATAATGCACGAAAGACTGATAATTCAAGCGACAATTTTATTATTAACTCAAGTTTAAGCTACGAAACAAAATAATGGAATTACATCAAATGTTTGACATCTCGATATCACAATCTAAAAGAACCAACATAACATAATCCCACTTTGAAAGGAATAAATCAATCCTACCGACTAACACGCAATAAACAAAATGAATAAATCCCTACTAGCTCTTTGCCTTTATAGAGGACTCTAATTCCTCCAAAGCCCCTTATAGAAGTCATCATCGAGTCCGTATCGAGTTCGGTCGTGGAGACATCACGGCCCGAACCAGTCGCTCTGTGGTCGAGCATCTCCCATGGGGTCTTCCCTAGCCAATGCTTGTTCATCTTCTAGTCTTCGAGCAACCTTCACTTTGTGAATGTATGGTAGCTATGACTAGGTGCCCATCCTCTAGGGCCTCCCCCATCTCGTCAAAGATGCTCATGGCGATATCGTCCCAATGGGTCAGAGGTCTAATGAGTTTGCTGATTGCATCATACGATGTAGCGGTGGCCTTCCTCCTTGCAGCAACCCAAAGTCTCCTCATTTCCTGTATGTGTTGCCTCAGGGAGGAGTTCACTGGCCACACATATTGGTCATAGTCACGGCATTCCTGTGCATATGGTCCTCGGGGAATAGACTTCCTAGCGGTCCTTCGTATAATGGCCATGCGATATGCCAATTGTGGAAAAAGCCAGTTCACGTGGCGTTCCTAATTCATTTTAGTCTAAATTCGAGGACTAAGTTTCAAAATTTTCTCAAAGGTACATAAGCTAACATCACACGCTCGAGCTCAATTAATGTAGAAAGAGATAAGGTACCATGGATACAACTACGTAAAAATATATTCATGTATCACTTTGCGAGGGCTAATAACTTTTCACATTTCCATAACATTTGAGTGCGGCAAGATTTCATAAGCTTAACTTTTCATGTCGTATCAACCATTTTCTCTCAATCTACAAAATAATGTTCTTTGAAAATAAATTTCTTTACGTTACCTTTTGGTCGTGAAGCATGGCGTATGAGGAGGCGGGCATCCACCACTTACACTTTTAAACTTTTGAGAAAGTTTCTAAATAAAAATTTTTCTTTCTGAGTCTCTGAAAAAGTAAACAGCTCACGATACTACACCTTTATGTAACGCCCAGATTTCTAAATATCGAAGAGTTACCAAATTGGCTTTGCTACTTAATTGAAATGGGGAAAATTGTGAATTTTTTTCTTTTATAACATTTTTAGATTAATAATAATAACAATAATAATGACAATAATAATAGGAATAAAAATAATATACAGTTCAAAACTCACGTACTTAAATGAAATAATATCGAACAACTTGATATTCAATATTCATTTTCTAAATAAATAAATTAAACTCTAAACCATATCACGGAAGCTTAAAAATAATTTAATACTAAGTTTTGAGCGATCGTCTAATAAAGAAAACTAGTTTAATATAGCAATTTTGGTGGATGATGCCGCCTCGTCCCACGCCATCCGGGCTCCTTAATGCTGAAAAAAAGAGTTTAAAGCGTTGGGGTGAGTATAACGTTGTTATACTCGTGAACACACTAGAAAACATTTCACCATATCACATATCCACATGGGAAATTACAATGAAGCGATTAAACTATAGAAAAGTCGAGTGTTGGAAACTCAGTCAACGATGGGGAAAGTAAGCATTTATGGCGATCGAATGGCCCTTAACCATTCCGTAGAAGATGGTACTTAACACCATCACATGCATGTCACATAGTAAATATCTGTAAATCATAATTACTGCGTAAAGACATGATATGGATTTTTAAATAAACAATCGCCTTTAAAATAAAATGATTTTTGAAGAAATAAAAACAAACAAACCCCACCTCAAATTCGTAGTTCTCGTAAATCCCTTGAAAGTAAAGGTGTGTGATGCTAGCGCCTCTCTGGCCTTTCACGTCGTCTAATAAAAGGATTTAAACATATCTTGTAACTAATTCTTAAAATTGAAGTTTAATAATTTATTCGGGTCTTAAAGTATTTAATTTAAAAGTTATAGGGCCTAATTGAAAACTTTAAAAATTGCTTTGAGTGGAATTGAAAGAGAAGTATTGATTTGGGGGTGGAAATTGAAGTTTTAAAACTTAATTTGGACTTGATTGAAAGATAAACGTGATTTAGGGCTGTTTGGAAGCTAAATTAGAACCTGGGGGCTCGACTGCAATTACTGTGGGTCAGATGGGAGTCAATTGTGGTAGTTCAAGATGTTGAGGGCTTAGTTGAGCTTTTATAACTTGATTGGGGCTTAATTGAGAGGATAAGTGACTTTAGGGAACCAATTTAGATGACCACAGAAAGTTGGGGCCAACTTATATTAAATCTCGAGTTTGAGGACTTGGGTTTGCAAATTTAGGGTCAAAATTGGGCTTGGGTCTCCTTCTTCCTTCATTTGGCATACACGAGTTCACAGAGAGAGACCGAGCGTGTCCACCGGGAAGGGAAGAGGGAGTCCGACGCGTTGGCCGTCGAGTTCGCCAGAGGCGCCGTCGTCGACGATGGTAGTCAGCCGTGGTGGGCATCCGGCCGAACAAGAGAGGAAAGGAGAAAACAACTTCGACCGAGTTCCGAGCGCCGAAATTCGGCTGAAATTGAAGGTTTTCCGGCCAAAATTCGTCATCAAAACTCGACAATAGGATTCTACTACGTTCGACTATGGTTGAGAGGGAGATATGGAAGAAATTGAAGGTTAAGCACAAGAACCATGGCCGAGTACTATTCACGCTCGCGGTACTGTTCACGGTCACTATTCACGCAGAACCTTTTTTTTTTTTTTTTTTTTTTTTTTTAATAGAGGATGAACGTGATGAACTGAACATCATGATGGTTTCGAATTCTGAAATTTTTCTTTGATTGGATTTGAGTTGATATGGAATTGGTTGTTTGTGTATATACATGCGTGTAAGGCCGTGTGCGTGCGTGTTGTATGTTGGTTAATTCACAGCAACTACAATACGTAAAGGAGCTAGCAGTAGATGATTTGGCATTTGAGGTAAATTTGTAGTGGAAGAGAATGGAGTTACCTGGTGTTGGTGTTGATTTGTGTCTGCTGCGATGGTGATTGCCTTGCAAATTCGATTGGAGACTCCCCTTGCTGGATGGAAACGTGAGTTGAGAGTTTGCAGAGAGAGAGTTGAACGAGAGTTTGCAGAGAGAGAGAGAGGGGTTTGGACGAGAGGAAATTGTGTACGTGAAAAATTTATGGAGTTTGGGGAGTATTACAAGTAGAGGTGTTGAGACGGAGTAGGAGAGTAGAACTTGAGTTTGAATAGGATTAGGATCCCCATTCATCCAGAGTGGGCTGGCCCAATAGGTAATTGAAATAGGCTTTGATAGTTGGGCCTAAAGCCCATAGGACAATTTCTTTGGCCCTAAATAATTGTCGACCCGATTAAATTATTAATTAATTATTTTATTCACGGCTAGACGAGCATTAAAATTTAATAGGTTGGGTCGTAACGACGTCGTGTAATTATAAAAATTGAACGTGGTCGTTACATTTTGTACGAGAAATTTATTTTTGTGATTGTACGAGAAATTTGTACAGAGAATTTTTTTTTTTTCAATGATGTTTTTTAACATGACTTCGAAAAAGGGTGGAGATACAGGTGATCCAAAATGATGTTTAGAAAAAATAATTTTCAAAAGATAACTATTGACAAACAAGAACAAAAATTATGCCTCCTGCTTCCTTGCCCGCTGTGCTCTGATCATGCACACGCCTAACATAGTTCCCGGATCAATCCGATGTGGCACACCACATCAAGCGTGTGCATGCACCTGTGCCCATTGTGGGCAGGGGAGCAATTGCACAAAAATTATATAGATTTATGTTTTCAATTAACATTCATAAAAGAACTATTGCTAGAGAGGAATCAACTAGTCATTTATTTTTGGTTTGCAAAACTTTTATTTTAACTAGTGTTTTTCCATTCATTTTCCACTACGTAATATTCAATTTTTACATTTACTTCACGAGAAATGTTATGTACATATAGCAGACCAAACAACAGTGGACATAATGTTAATTAGCTATTAACTGATAGTGATATGATTAATTTGTGAAAAATTATAAGACATTGTCAAGTATTTATTGAATTATTGTTTATTTGCTACGTTGTAAGAATATGGTTGATTATTTTGATATTTAGATTTTCTCATTGTAATAGGTTTTGGCCTTTTGAGTGTTATATTTGATCATTACAGCTTGTCCTATGCAATTGTGTATAATGTGGATTTACTCGAACAACGTGTTAGATATGTAATTAAAAATTAAGAAAAATATATTAAAAAATGTAAAGTAATTGTATGAATAGTTGAAAATGATGAGAGAGAAAAAGTCAAGTGAAAGTTAATAGAAAATTATTATGTATAAAACAAGCCCATAGGAGAGATTTGTTTGCTCATTTCTAGGGTTTATATGGCCTATTTCATATGTTGGTTGTATAAATTTTGCTGGAGATTTGGTCTCTCACCCTGTTTGTAATAATTTTTGGTTTTATTAATAAAATTTTATTTTAGACTTGGATTTTAAAATCAAGATAACGAAATGTGCAATACATATTTTTGAGATTAGGTTATTACCTTTCCAAAATGGGCCGATGATACTACTTGGCTTAATAGTCATGATCGTTCAAGAAGAATAGGAGATTTGTGCGAGGCTTTGTTTGGGCCATGGGAAAAATTCATTACTGGATTAATAGTGACAATGAATCGTTACACATATTAAATTAAATAAACCTAAAAGAAATTTAAGAAATAAAGAAATTCATCACTATTGGATTTTGAGAAGAATTAATTCCAACTTGATTAGTTGAAGATCTTGCATTAAGATTTAGTAATTTTTATGTTGATTTTCTGAAAAAAGTCTCTAAAAATTTTATGTTGCCAAAGTTATCTTTAAATTTTAATGTGGCTAATTAATCTTATTTTCAGTCCCTAGTAGGTGTTAAAGAAGTATACTAAATTGGTGTAGAAGAAAAATATATCAAAAGTAATTCTAACAAAAAATGAAATGGTAATTATATTACCACCACAAAGATTTATATCTGCACCACAATTTTACTTACTATAGATAATTAGTAATACAATCATAATCAAAATAGCGTAAATAACCCAATCACTATATTCTCAATTATTACCATACACCACACATAAAATAATCATAAATTTTACATGTTAGCATGTAAATTAAAATGTATTTTTATGAGTAGGAAGAGAGAGAATTAGTGTAGTTGGATGATGGAGATTTAGAGCTTGTTTGATTGGTGAGTTATTTGCTGTGCACGATATTTCGTATAAAATGTGTGATTAATATTATATTGGAGAATGTGTGTGTGGTTGAAAAGATGTGAGAAAAAAATTTTTTGTTGTAAAATGATGAAAAGAACAAGCTTTTAATAGTATAAATGGACCCTACGAAATATATGGATGTGATTTGTAGAATATCTTTATACACCATAGATATAAACCCTAAATCCTTATACTTTCCGACAAATGTAAATCGATCCTAATCCATTTCTCTATCTTGATTATTACTATATAAGACAATCAAACAAGAACTATGGCAAAATCTTCATATATATATATATATATATACACACAAATTGAAGAAAGTCTAATGGAGCCCTTAAAGAATACACACATATAATTAATAAAAATGTGGCACATCAACTAAAGTGTCACGTCATATACCACATTAATTGGGGTGTGCCGTAATATGTATTGAGATGAGTACCATAATATTTTTGATATACTCAATAGAAAGAGAAAAAAAAAAAATTGCAATGACGCGTTGAGTGCATTCCTTTCTCCAAAGAACGGTAATGAAGTTTTGTTGCAATAGATTATACTAATAAATAAGTAAGTTCGAAAAAACAACAGAGGCACAGTTGCCTGGGACAGTCGAATAAGATGAAATTCTTTTTAATATTAATTTAGTTTTCATTTAACGGTTTAGGGTCATATTTGTAAATCTAATGTGGTGTATCTTTTAAAATTATATTTTGGGTGGTTATATTGATACCACCAATTTTATTAACTACACCACATATTAATTACATTTAACATCCTTTATTTTCATAAGTTTTTGCATTTAGATGCTCAACTTTTTTTAACATTACAATTTTATATATGACTCTTTAATAATGATTGCATCTTGTATGAATGATGATTTTCTTCTAAAAATTCCGTTAAAAATGCTCATATATATTTTAAATAAGCAAAAGAAGTACAAATTTAAAAGTGTAAGTGTGTGCCTTTTATGATTTTAAAATGCACTAACTAAATTTTTTGAATAAAAGTCATCATTATGAACACGAAGTTCAAAGTAATAAAAAATCAAATAAAATAATGCAACAAAAAATATTATGGGGCACAATATCATAAATATTAAAGGTAAGGATTTTTAGTATAATATAATATAATTGTTGTGTATTTAGAATAAATTGTAGTGTAAATACATTTTCTATGTGGAGTGTTTATTTTGCAGTGTAATTAGTGAAACCGGTGGTGCAGATATAACCACCCACAGCATTATCTTATAGCCTTGCGGCTAGAGAGTTTCGTAACGGGAGATGAAGATCAAGATTTGGATTAAACCTTTATAGACAAATCTACTTTGCATTCTCTTCACTTTCTTTTACTTATTATTATTATTGCTATCTAATTACTATAGCCAGGAAAAATAATTCGTTATTTTATTGAAAATTAGTATTAAAAAATTTGATTTGCGGAGTAGTTTGGTCAAACATGATAATTTTCTTATTATCTTACTATCAATTTATTTCAAAAAAAAAATATCAATTTATTTTTTAGAAAAAAATACCCTATCAATTTCCAAAGAGAAAACCAAAAATTACAAAATAAAAAATAAAAAGGTTGAGAAATATCAGTGAGGTGATGAATAGTGGCATATTGTTGCGTCAACTGGAAGCAGGTATCAAACCCACGCCGATGCAAAATTTCCACTACCGACAAAGATTTGTTTGCACGTCCAAGTTTAAAGTAAACAAAGCAGGTATGGAACAAACTTTATATATGCATAAAATTTATATATTTTTTTAATAACTGTAAGCTTTGTACGTAACGATTAGCAAATCATTATTGTTCAATTTATACTACTACCAAACTGAATCTTTTTGTCAATTAACCAAAGTATTCAGTCGAGTAAAGGGTACGTTTAGCGTCACCTCTTGTTAACTTAACTTTAAAAGACCAACCAACTTTAGCTAGATTTATAAGTTATATTCTAAAAAGTTCACCTCGATTTCGCTTAAAACGATATTTAAACTTTAAGCTTGACTTTAGTTCTTTGCACATTTTACACTTTTTTACCGTTTCAATTCGTGCAGCACTCACTTATACTCGAAACTTTGATTTTGATGTTTAGTCACGCTATACATACACTCTATGTACTGCTGACATTTGACATGAGGAAGATGAAACGACCTTTTTTTTTTTTTTTGGCTATTCCTATTGTGAGAGGGTGGTACATAAGGGTGTACATAAAGCACTGCCTTGTAAATTATATATATCATTGTTTATTGTATTGTCGAGTTGAGTCGAGTTACGCAAGGAAAATCAATCACACGCTCTGATTATTTGGAGTATGAATTTTGTATGAACATTAGTTGAGGTAATACTTTCAACGCTTTATAATTTCAATTAACAACCACTACTACCTAAACAATGTAAATTAGGGCAATGATTGCCAATTATCATCTCATCAGCAACTTAGTCGTCTTCAACAAGTATAATAATAATTTTAATTTAATTAATTGCTACGAAAAAAATTAGAGCAAGTTAAAAGAGGCCGTGTGAACGTGGATGTAAAAAGAAATTTTAGATAGCTTCTATTAATGGATTTCTTCCGGTCGAATTTTGAATGATCAGTAGGTGCATTTCAAGCAAAGTGGTAGCACTTTAAGTGGGCTTGTCTTGACTTTTTCATTACTTATTTTCCCTCAAAGATCAGCTTGAGTTAATAAGTGATGTATGATCCCATATTTGCTAAAAGCTTTAGCAAAAATGATAGGAGAAGATTTGGATTTTGTGCATTCTTCATAAGCTTGATCGTTGCATTGAGCATTTGCTTGATATTCAAGCCTCGTTTGCATCCCCTCTCGACCCGTAAGTTCCGTGTAATGCTAGATACTGACTCGATAGTACAATGAACAAGTTTTGTACAACTTGACCTCATTTTCCAGCTCATTAATTAGTCATTTGATAATTTGGTTTTTTTTTGCAGTTGGTGATGCTATCAGTTTGCAATTGTCTATTGATGCTATTCAAGCCGAGCTTGATTCTGGAAATACGAGTGAGCAATCAGGTAAAATGTTATGATAAATAATTTGATCTTTCCTAGGATCGATCGGTCGTCGAGTGTCACGAATGACTTGAGAATTAACACTTGTTCCTCCTTCATTATAGTGGATAATGTGGCAAATTTGCAAGTGACGACCAACGATATTACTCAAGATAGTGTTACAGTTAATAGCACGAGTGAAAACTCCCGACCGACAGGTACAATTCTTAGTTCTCACAAAAGATTTGATATTTTCTAGTGTCAAAATTAGACAATATTTTACTTTTGACTAGTAAGACTAAAACCTTGATCTTTCTGTGATGCAGCTAATAATGCCGCAAATTTGCAAGGGACGGCGAACAATGTTACTCATCCAGATATTGTTGTAGTTAACGACACGAGTGAAAACACTCGCCAATAGGTACAATTCCACATTCTGACAAAAAGATTTGATGTTTCCTAACTAGTGTCAAATTTTGATAATATTTTACTATCGACTACTGTCTGATTCTTATAAAAGACTATAACCTTGATCTTTCTATAATGCAGCTAATAATGCTGCAAATTTGCAAGTGATGGCGAACAATGTTACTCGTCTAGATATTGTTGTAGTTAACAACACGAGTGAAAACACCAAGCCCACAGGTACAATTCTTCATTCTTACAAAAGATTTGATGTTTCTTAGCATCAGAATTTGACAATATTTTACTGTTGACTACCATCTGATTCTTGTAAAAGAATTTAACCTTCATCCTTTTATAATGCAGCTCATAATGCTACAAATTCGCAACTGTCTATCATCAATCCTACTCCAAACAAGCTTGTAGTCAACAACACGATTGATCGATTTCAGCCAAAAATTGAGCCACTATGTACAATTTTAGAACCAATGGCAGATTATTGTGAAATCGAAGGGGACGTAAGGGTTCGCGCGAATTCATCCACCGTGTTTCTCGTCACACATCACACAACCATCTCAACCGAGAAGAGCTCTTGGCATGTAAAACCTTATGCGAGAAAGGCGAATTTAGGTGCAATGAATTATGTCAGGAATTGGACAGTAACATTAGCAGAAAATAAGGATGACATTCCAATTTGTGCTAAAAATCATACTTCTCCAGCCATCCTTTTCTCAGTTGGAGGGTATACAGGTAACCATTTCCATGACTTCTCAGATTTAGTGCTTCCATTATATTCGACCTCGTTGAAGTTCGACAGAGACGTACATTTTCTCACGACCGATACAAAACCTTGGTGGGTGTCAAAATTCCAAGGATTGCTTAACAAATTATCGCAACATGACATTATCGACATGGACAAAGAAAAACAAGTCCATTGCTACACGAAAGTTGTCGTCGGCCTTAAACCTCACAAAGAGCTTATAATCGATTCATCAAAGTCTCAAAACAATGGATTATCAATGCACAACTTTAGACAGTTCCTTAGAGAAGCTTACTCACTCGAACGAACAAAGGCGATAAAATTGAAAAGGGGTGACGATAGAAAGCCTCGTTTGATGATCATATCAAGAAAACGAACTCGTTTACTAATGAACGTTGTTGAAATAGCTCGACTGGCTGGAAAAATGGGATTCGAGGTTGTTGTAGACGAGGCTGATCATTCAACAGACGTTTCAAGATTTGCACGAGAAGTGAATTCTTGTGATGTACTGATGGGAGTTCATGGAGCCGGATTAACAAATATGGTCTTTTTACCCGAAAACGCAGTTTTAATCCAAATAGTTCCATTGGGAGGCATTGATGGATTTGCTAGGACAGACTTTGGAGAGCCATCTGATGGGATGAAGATAAAGTACTTGGGATACAAGATTAAGGTTAAAGAGAGTTCTTTGAGCGAACAGTATCCGTTGGATCATCCTGTTTTTAGAGATCCAAGATCTTTTCATATCAAGGGTTGGGATATTCTTAGAAAAACATTCTTGGATCAGCAAAATGTTACAATTGATTTGAGTAGGTTTAAAGGAACATTGGCTAAAGCTATGAAAATTTTACATCCGTAGGTTGATTTTCATGTCCTTATTTGCGCTCATTCTTGTTATGTATTCTTTCTCATTGTATTTTCATTCATGCGACCATGTGGGAAATAACTGGTTTCATAATATTGGCGGTTAAACTTAAATGCATAAATACTCCGCTTTTGCTACTACAATTGAAATGTACTTCTTTCATAAGTATTATACTTTGATATTTTTAGCAACTTGTTGAAAATTGAAATTTACTTACGTATTATAATTCGATACATTTCAAATGTCTCACTATCAGTCTGATAATAATATGGGTACCGCATTACATTAAATCTTAATATGGGTTTCCCTTGTTTTGTTTTATGTGACGAAAGTTTCGAAATTTTGAACTTTACTAATGTTACTAACAAAGGATCAAATACCTCATTTGTCAAAGTTGGAAGACGGTATGTTTGGTAAGTACAATAAGTTAGTGATAGTTTATAGGTTGTCTAAATAATCTGAGTTTCATGATCAGATGAGTTTGTGCTGTGTTCTGTTACTGAGATTCAACTAGTAACAGTTTACTGTTTAATATTAAATGAGTCTGCAAATGACTGAAACCTAGATGCGTCTACGTATGTCAGATGCGTCTGGATAGCGAATGCGAAAATTTACAGTAAGCAGTAAAATAAACAGTAAGAACACAAGATTTTTAATGTGGAAACCCAAACTGGAAAAAACCACGTGCTCGTCGCCTACGAGCAAAGCCAATCCACTAACTTCCGAAGTGTTTAAATCTTTACAACAAAGTTAAAGGGTAATTTACACATAAATTAACCAATATCAAGGATAATAGCGAGAAACACTCCCTGTTACTCTCTCCAAGCATGTAATACGAGCCAACCTCCCGTTGCTCTTCAGTAGCTTGTTGTAACCGCGATCCCGCAACAAATCTGCACCTCCCGTGTTGGTCTCCTCTCGTTGTGGGCTTTTCTATTAGTGATTGGACTCCTCTCGGAGATTTGAATCAAGATCTATGTTTGATCAAGGCTTGTTCATCAACTAGTTCAAGAAATAACTTGAAGAAGTCATAAACATGGAGGAGGGACACGTTTTTAGCATGTAAAGGGGGCTGAATTTTTCGCTCTTCACGTGTGCACGTTTCTCCTCAATTGTTGGGGTTTTAATACTACTTGTCTTACTTGTTGGCCAAGTCTCCAAGTTACCATAGAACACCAATTCCTACAAGGAATAAGATAACTCATTAGTTGTAGGATAAGTAAATAAAGTAAAGATAAAATATGGAAAAATATTATTACCATATCATGTATCAATACAATATGGAAAGGATCTTACCAAATCATAAGATACGTCGAATGTGGACACGGAGGCCATCCTAGGCGTGTGCTAGGATTTGTGTCCCACTTGGATTCCCACTTATTTAATTAAAATAAGGAATTATCACATGTGCTCATTTAAACCAAAATAAACTAAAATTATAATGTGATAATGAGTCCATAAAAATTCATAATTAAATTAATTAAACATAAAATTTAACTAACTTAATCATTCATGTGGAAAAATAAAAATGTCAATTATTAGCCTAATTTTCCTATACGAAAATAAAGCTAAGAGTTAGCTTATAGCTAACTTATTTGGTGAGCTAAATTATAAGCTCCTCCTATTCAAATAAGCACTGTTTGATTGGAAGAGCTTATTTGAAAAATTTTTTTTACTAGCTTTTTATTTTTTATTCTATTTTTACCTTTTTTTTTGTAAAAAAAGAAATGTAATTATTTTAAACATGTCCTTTTTTATCATTTTGTATTTCTGATCTAATTTTACAGTTAATTTTGCCAAGCACTAATAGTTAAATATGTCAACTTTTTAACTATCAATTATAAACTCTCAGTTGACTTAGGCATCTCCAATGCAATAATGTGCACGGTGCACACGTGGCATGAGAGAGATAGAGACATAAAAATTAAAACATCAAATTTCTCTCTCTTGATTTCTACATTTTTCTCCCCTTTTGGTAATTTTTGCTCCACATTGTCAAGAATAATGTCTAGTTGTAGAAAGTGTCAAGCACAATGTGGAGAAAAAGTTACCAAAGATAGAGAAAATTGTAAAAATGAAGAAAGAGAAAATTTATGTATGAATTTTTGTGTGTCTATCTCTCTCATGCCACATATACACCGTGCACATTATTGCATTGGAGATGCTCTTATCAACTTGTTGTGCCAAACATGCCCTCAATGGAATTTTTCCTATTTTTAACTGTATAAAATCTCCATCCCCCACACCGACAGTGGACAAGAACATGCTTTCTTTAAAAATTATTTGCTCCCATGTTTTGGCATGGTGCCAAAAGGTTCGCTGAAGTCAACAATTATCATGTGGAACGGTTATGTGATTAAATTAAATTTAGGTGAATTTTATGCATAAACTAATGTTATGTTGGGTATTTTCTCAAAATCATTTATTCGATTGTCGCAAATGATTTGCCGCCTCGACTTTGTTTGCCGCCATGACGGGGTCGAGGGGGCGCGCGAGGATCGACCGCCGGTCGAGGTCGAGGGGGCGCGCAGTTTCGGGGCAACGCCCCCGAAAGGTAAACGGAATTTTTTGTTGTTGGATGAAGAGTCATTCATCCGAAAGGGTGTGTTGCTTCATTGAAGAGGTGTGTCTCTTTCCAACAGACACGACTATCCAAAAGACACCTCTGTCTCGTTGAAGAGGTGTGTCTCTTTCCAATGCATACGACTATGCCTATATATATGTCTCGTTTACTGTCATTTGAATATCATCCGAAACCAATAACATCACGCATTCATAATCGCATTTTTGGCCTCATCAGTTTCTTAACCGAGTTTTTCTTCAGTTTGATCAAACGAGTCACCGTTTGGATCAAACGAAGACTCCATTGTATCCTGATAGAGGTTTTCTCTAAACCCGAAGTGACAAAAAAAGGGGGAGAAACATCTCTTAAAAGACAGCGGATTCTACGCGCCTTGGAGTTAATAATTCTTCGTTATTTTACCCCGATTCCTCAACATGTTATTAAAATTTCAACGTGACGTGCTTGCGCCTGCAAGCACCTAGATGTGGGATTTTTGAATAGAAATTTGGTAGATTAAAGAACTTATTTGTAATTTTTATATTCAAATATGGCACATGTACTGCACCTGTAAAGGATATTTTGTAGTATCACTATGATCTTGTTCTTCTGTGTAATACAAAAATGAACTCTCTATCTCTACCCTATCTCAATATTAACTTAGGTATAGAAAGCTAACTGCAAATAACGATTACGACCTAATCAAGACGAGTAAATTACAAAACACGTACAAAATTAGGGAGTTCATGCAGTCAATAAAAAGGACGTCGACCTATGTTGGTATCGACTGATCCAAATCGTAGATCTTGTGCAGAACTCGGGCAGGTAGCAAGGACTCACAGGCCCTCAAAGAATGGAAAAAAATCTTGTTCTGGCTTTAAAAATACACCAGCTTCACCACACTTGTGCTTTCCCCTCTAATAATACTCTGCAGTAGTGCACTGTGAGTAGCTAGCTGCTTCTCTTTGTTGGAAGTCATGTGATGGTCCATTTAACCTGACCCATTTGGCAGCCTATCAACTTGGCCCATTATGCAAGTTTGACCCGTCTTTGAAGCCCAATTTTGAAGTGATGCAGGGATGCAGCGTTGATTTTGGAAGCGTATTTGACAAGCTTTTTGGACATGAAAATTATTATTCAGCAGCTGGGTCTCGGCTCTCTCTCTGGAATTTCAGTCCGCCTCTTTTGCTCTCCACAGATCTAGCTTCATCTTCCTTCTTTCTTAGTGCTTTACTTGGTGTATTTCACAATATAGTTTAGGAAGGTGTTTGTTCTTGTCTAGATCTTCTTTGATTGAGAGTTTACCATAGTTTTCTTTGTGAAAACTTGTTCTTGATTGAATTTTGTACTCAATCATCTTTTGTGTAAACTTTATGTAATTTTCTTTGTTTTGATGGAAGTTTTACATTTAACTTTGGGTTTAGAGTTGATACTGGGGTTTTTAGATCTAGGGTTGTTTGACTGAGATCTTTGTGATTTCTTGCTATTTCGATTCAAATCTTCGAGAATCTGGCCGAAAAGTCTACTATTGAACAAGAAATTGAAGCTGGTCGAAAACCCTAATTTTCTCGAGTGAACAGTTCGGCAATGACTAACGGGATTTGGCCGAAATTTCTCACATGTGAACGGAGTTGGAGCGCTACCGGAAAGGCCCAAATTTCTTGGGTTACTGCTGGTCATCACCGGTCTGTTGATCGAGGTATATCTAAGCCTTTCTCTGTAGAATTGTTGTTATCCCGTATTTGCCTCCGTTGAAGCTTTTTTGTGGTTACTCCTCGTCTGCTCTTGTCTAAAGTTCCTTTTGAGAACTATAAAAACTAGTGGAGATGGTTGTTAACTCTAAAATGTCGAGTTAATTATAGGAATTCAGGTAATATTAGTTATTACTTGTTATTTGTTTGTTTTTACTGTTGGGGAAGTTTATACTTTGGTAGTAATTTATTTTCTGCTTGAGTTGATATCTTTGTGATATTGTTTTCTGCCAACGATAGTTTGTTTTAGGTTATCTGCTCTTCTTGTGACTTTGTGTGCCTATTTGAATCTCTTTGTGTTCTTAATCAATGGCTTCCACTAAGATTGAAGCTGCAGCCTTGAATGGTTCAGGTGACTTCAGCTTGTGGCATCAAAAGATTAAGGCTTTACTTGTTCAAAATAGATGTGCTAAGAGTTTAGATAACACTTGGCCAGTTGGCACAACTGATAAACACAAATCTAATGCTGATGAATTGGCGTGGAGTATTATTTTCTTGCATCTTTCTGACAACGTGTTTAGAAAGATAGGAGAAACTACAACTGCATCTGAAATTTGGAATAAACTTGATGAGCTTTATTTGTCCAAAACTCTTCCAAACAAAGTTTTTCTTTGGAAATAATTTTTCAGCTTCAAATTTGATGTTAATCTTGAACTTGAAGAGAATGTTGATAAATTCAACAAGATAACCATTGACCTAATTGCTTGTGGTGAAACACTTTCTGACGATCAGAAAGCAATTTGTTTTTTGAATACCTTGAGTGACAAATATAGAGATGTCAAAAATGGTTTAGAATATGGTGGTCAGTCCTTAATTGTTGACATCATCTATGCTGCCTTTAAAAACAGAGATTTTGAGCTGAAATCTTATCAAAGAAAGGTTCTGTTGCTGAAAATAACTTTGCCAAAAAGAGTTTTCGAAAAGGTAAAGAATCTGGTCCTTCTTATCAGGGTCAAACTTTTAACCCTAATAAGAAAAAGAACCACAATGCCTATTATTCTTCCGATCAGAACAAAGCTAAGAATAAAGATGCTAAGGATAAGGGTAAGGGTAAAAAGAAGGAAATTACTTGCTATTATTGCAATAAGAAAGGTCATCACATTGAAAATTGTTTTAAGAAAATACAAGACGAGGCCTTAGCTGCTAAGTCTCAAGGTGGATGCCGAAAACATAACAATGAGGCCAATAAGGCTCATGGTTTTGTGTATATGGCCTCTACTGATTTTTAGAATGAATACGTACTTGATTCTGGTTGTTCTTTTCATATGTGCCCTTTTGATGACTTGTTTTCTGAGTTATCCTATTCTAATTGTGGAACTGTTAAATTGGGGAATAATTTTGTGCAAAATTGGAGGTGTTGGCAAAATTTATTTGAAACTTGAAAATGATGCCATTTTAACCTTGAATCAAACCAGGTTTGTGCTTGATTTGAAAAGAAATCTCATTTCTTTATGTTCTCCTTATGATGAAGGTTCTGATCTTAGGGTCAAAGCTAGATTTACTAGAGGTTTAAAAGATAATCACGACATTTTCACTTCTCCAAAAGTTAATAGAATTTATCTTTTAAAAGCCACACCTATTTTCCCTAAGTCTCTAAATGTTGAATCAAAGCTTTCAAACAAAACTCAACTTTGGCACAAGAGATTAGGGTATATTGGTGAGAAGGGTTTGTTTATCTTGCAAAAAGATGGTGCTTTTGGAAAAGACCAAATTCAAAAATTTCCTTATTGTGATGAATGTGTTATGGGTAAACAAACCAAGTCTCCATTTGGCAAGGGTTTGCACAAATCTACACAAATTCTTGAGTATCTTCATGCTGATTTGTAGGGGCCTGCCCCAGTTTCAACTGTGTCAGGTTCTAGGTATTTTCTTCTTGTTGATGATTTTTCTAGGAAGTCTTGGGTTCTTCTATTGAAGTCTAAGTTCAACACTCTTACTGCTTTTAAAACTTGGTTAAATTTGACTGAAAATCTGAAAAGTAAGAAAGTGAAGGTACTTCGGACTGATAATGGGTTGGAATTTTGCAACCAAGAGTTTTATTCCTTCTGTTCTTTTCACTCAATCACTAGGCATAGGACTGTCACAGCAAAATGGGGTTGCTGAGAGAATGAATTGGTATCTTTTGGAAAAAACAAGATGTTTGTTGTTAGAATCTGGCTTACCCAAAGTGTTTTGGGAGAGGCCATAAAAAACAGCCTCATTTCTTTTCAATAAATGCCTTTCAAGTGCAATAGATTTCAAAGTACCTGATTTTATTTGGAATGGTTGTATGTCTGATTACTCATATTTTAAACTCTTTGGCTGCACTGCTTTTTCTCATAAAAAGTCTAAGTTAGATTCTAAGTCTATAAAATGTGTTTTTATAGGTTATGGTGATGGGATTAATGGCTATAGATTGTGGGTTAAAGAAAAAGGGGTTATTCTGTAATTATAAGTAGGTCAGTTATTTTTAATGAGAATGGGTTTCATGTTTGAAAAATAAAACTGAACCTGTTTTGTCCCAAAAGGACTTTGTTGTTTCTGAGCTGAGTTTTGCGAATCCTCTTAGTGATGATACTCAATTTGATACTCAGTTTCCGGTGGAGCAACCCCCACATGTTTCACCCACTAATTCACCTCAACAATCTAATGTTGAGGGTGATTCAGGATCTGAGAATGAATCACCTGAGTTGCAGAATTATCAACTTGCTAGAGAGAGAGTTAGGAGAACCATAAGACCTCCTAGTCGATTTACTGATGATTTTGTATCTTTTTTTGTTCAACAAGATTTTGTTAGTTCTGAACCTTAACCATTTGAAGAAGCTGTTGCTTCTAAAGATTTTGCTAAATGGATTGCAGCAATGGAGGATGAAATGTCATCCCTCCATAAGAATCAAACCTAGATATTAGTTGATAAGCCAAATGGTAAGAAGTTGGTTGATTGTAAATGGATTTTCAAGGTAAAAGAGAGTGAATTTGAGGGTGGAAAACCTAGGTACAAAGCTAGGCTTGTAGCTAAGGGTTTTACACAAAAGAAGGCATTGATTTTACTGAAATTTTCTCTCCCATTGTCAAATTCACTACCATTAGAGTCTTACTTGCTTTTGTTTCACAATTTGATCTTGAACTTGAGCAACTTGATGTTAAGACTGTATTTTTATATGGTAGCCTTGATGAAACTATTTACATGAAACAACCTGTTGGTTTTATAAAAAAATGGAACTAAACAACTTGTGTGTTTGTTGAAAAAATTATTGTATGGTTTGAAACAGGCACCTAGACAATGGTATAAGAGATTTGACTTTTATATTTAAAGTCTAGGATTCAAAAAGAGTCAATATGATGCATGCTTTTACTTCAAAATAAATTCAGATTCTGATTTTCTTCTCTTGTTGCTTTATGTTGACGATATGTTGGTTGTTGGCCCAAAAATGTGTGAAATTAATCAACTTAAAATTTTGTTAAGATCTGAATTTGACATGAAGGATTTAGGACTTGCTTGTAGGATCCTTGGAATGCATATTACTAGAAATAGGGCTATAGGAACTTTGTTTCTAAATCAAAAGTCATATGCTGAAAAGATTTTGAAATGATTCAATCTTTGTGATGCTAAGCCTATTTTTTTGCCATTGCCTGCTCATTTCAAAATCTCAATTGATGACTGTCCCAAAACTGATTTTGAGCATAAAAGAATGTCTAATGTACCTTACTCAAATGCTGTTGGTTATGTGATGTATTTGATGGTCTCTACAAGACCAGATTTGAGCTATGATGTAAGTGTACTTAGTCGATTCATGAGCAATCCAGGTGAAATTCATTGGGAGGCTTTGAAAAGTCTCTTGAGATACATTAAAGGTACCATCAATCTGGGTTTGTTATACCAGAAGCAAAAGGATGGTCTTAAACTTAAGGGTTATGTAGATTCTGATTTTGCAGGCAATTTGGACAATAGAAAGTCCATTTTTTCTTATTTTATTACCTTCACTGGTAGTTGTGTGAGTTGGAAAGCTCAGTTGCAAAAATTAGTTGTTTTATCTTCAACTAAAGCTGAATACATAGCTGCAACTGATGCTGTCAAAGAATGTCTTTGGTTGAAAGGTTTGCTTGGTGAACTAGGTGTTAAGGAATCTGTTATTGAAATTTTCTTGATAGTCAAAGTGCTTTTTATCTTAGCAAAAATCCAGTTTTTCATAACAGGTCCAAACTCATTGATGTGAAGTTCCACTTCATTCAAGACATTCTAGAAAAAGAAATTATCAACTTGGTGAAAATTCCTACTCAACTCAATCCGGCAGATTCAGGGACGAAAGTCATTCCATTGTCTAAGTTTAAATGTGCTTTAAATTTTCTTAACATTGTAGCAAAGTAATATTGGTCTTTTGCTTTTCTTTTTTGCTCTGCTGTGTTGTGCTACTGTTTTGCCTTACTGTTTTTGCTTTTCAGGTAAACTGACCCATGAAGGTGGAGATTGTTGGAAGTCATGTGATGGTCCATTTAACCTGACCTATTTGGCAGCCTATCAACTTGGCCTATTATGCAAGTTTGCTCTCCATAGATCCGCCTATTTCAGTCCGCCTCATTTGCTCTCCATAGATCTAGCTTCATCTTCCTTCTTTCTTAGTGCTTTACTTAGTATATTTCACAGCATAGTTTAGGAAGGTATTTGTTCTTGTCTAGATCTTCTTTTGTTGAGAGTTTACCATAGTTTTCTTTGTGAAAACTTGTTCTTGACTGAGTTTTGTACTCAATCATCTTTTGTGTAAACTTTATGTAATTTTCTTTGTTTTGATGAAAGGTTTACATTTAAATTCGGGTTATGAGTCAGTCTACACCCTACACTCTTCTATCATGTTGAAGATGCTTGGACAATATGTATCATTCGACCATATATATGCAACCAAGTTCGAAGTTTCTAGGGCCAAAAACGTCACTTCCACTGCAGATACCGAAGGTGTATAAAATTGTAACGATAAAATTGAAGGAGTCAACTTTCAAAGATTTCATCACTGACCAGAACCATCGCGATTACCTCCACCTTGCAGCAGGAGTTTACTTTTTCTTCTTACTTTTCTTAAAAATGGCAGATATGTTGTCAATGGTTTCCTGGGACAATTGGGTCTCCCCGGTCAGCCATTGCAGAGCCTCAGCAGCTGCATCCTTTTCTGCTTCTTTCTTACTACCACAAGCTCGGCCTGCAAAATCTAGCCCATTGAATATGACAGTGGATCTGAACTTATTGTTCTTCAGTTGGGCTGTTTTGTAAGGAGGCGATCCATGTCCAGCCCGTGCAAGCAAGGTTTGCAAATGAGATTGAATTATTGCCGCCACTATAATCGTTAGCTAAAGAAATGTCATTTTTAGCCTTTTTCGAGGGTGCTGCTAATGCCTGTCGTCTGTATACAAATCTACCTCCACATTGGTCCTCTAAGACCAACATCGTCACAGGTGGTAGGAGTTCTTGATGACTGTGTATGTTGAAGTTTGGATTTAAAAGTTGCAATTGAGCAACAAGCCATTAGGCGAAGAAAGAAGCATTGTTTTAAATTTAAACCACCCCAAACTTGATATGAAGCTAATATATACACCTTCTTTAGACCAAGCTCGTCAGGCTCCTTCTTTAGAGTTAGATAAGTTTAAGTTAAGTCAGGTGGTGGGTGTCGAATCCAACAAATAATAATTAACTTACTCTAAAAACATAAATTGTGATAGCTGTGAGCAAGGTCGTATCCACAGGGATTGGTAAAATTTACTCTTTTAAAATAAAACTAAATAAAATAAAAATGGGTGGTTTGGATGTTGAGATTAAAATAATTAAAATTAAAACAATGGCAAAGAAAGTAAAATTATGAGTAATCGAATAACACAAATATCCAGTCCAATGAATAATCTCATAATTGACTCACACAAATTGATCATCGACGCAAAGATAAAATCCTCTACAATTTCTCTAAATTACTTATAGTTATTGGTACGACCTAATTACCTATCTCTCCATACTTGTTCGATAACTAAGGTACGACCGTTGATTATTTCTCTAATCAATAAACAACCCTAAGTATGACCGTTAGGATTTAATTTATCAACATCATTAATTTCTAGAGAGGCCAATTCTAACCAACAAATTCACACGGTGATTTGTTTAAGTTAGATTATATATTCTCACAATCATAAATTGAAAACTCTGACCTAATCAATTGTGTTGTTTGCCACAAATACTAGAAAACTAAAAAATTACGGATTTAGATTTCTAATTGGCGATCTATCGATTTGATAATCACACAACATGCACTTTGTATAATCAATCAAAACAATAATTTCATGCAAACATAGAAAATATATAAATAGAGAATTATAGAAGAACTAAAAAGAATGAATTAGATCTCACAATATGTTGAATCAATCTTCAATTATCCTTGAACTGAAAAAGAAGTTTAGAACTCCATGGAAGATGGAGAAAAATCCTAGAGAAGAAAAGAAATGAAAACGTAGTATGATCTTGCCTAGGAAAATTAATAGCGTGTGTTTCCTGATGTCTTTGGGCCAGATCCAACTCTAATTAATTTAGGAAACTAAATAGCCTAGGAAAATAAAATAGAGAATAAAAGGAAAGTAGTTAGTTTCCTAATTCTAATAAAAGTCTAAGATTTTTCCTAGAGAAATAAAAACTAATTGCAACAGAGGTCCCCATAAAATATTCCTATCCTTTTTGTGAGTAAGAATAATTAAATGATGTCTTCTATCAATACACCAACTCTTCACTTCAAATAAGTCTTGGTCCTACTTTTCTTTGGATCACTTGGATTGATAAGACGTGGTTGCGCGTTAGACTTGAGGCTCTTATGTCAATTTATCACTTAACTTCATTCTCTTCTAAAAACTTGTAAATTAACTCCATTTTTATCCAACATTTCACCTGGTCCATTAAATACAAAATAAAATTAAAATCAAGGATTTAAGCAATTTTAAATTAATAAAAGCACGAGAAAATATGACAATTAATGTGAATTTATACGCTCTTTCAAATTCCCCCACACTTAAACAATGCTTGCCCTCAAGCATAAAACAACTTGAGAGTAATTGATTTCGCTATCTTTTCTTCATTTGTCTATATCCATCCTTTTACAACCCAAACTATCGTGTTTCAATGATTTAAATATCAACGCAATCAAAAACCAATATGAAATAGAGTAAATTCCCACCAACCAACATAAATAATCAATCACTTTAACAATTTTTCGAAATCCAAATGTAGTGAGATTTAACACCCTCACATAGGATTCACTCAATACGCTCAAAGTGTTTAGGTTATAGGAATATACTCTCAAATCAATACATAGAAGATCCTTACCATAGGCTTGCTAATATATCTCATTGGTTCCACCAATGATTTGAATGCAAATGAGGGTCTTAAATAGGGTTGTAACGTGGCTTGGGGAAGGTGGGATAAGAACAATTTATTTAGGCTATTTCATCAAAGGAATTGCACAACTCATCCACAACCACTTAACTCAAAAATAAACTTCACAAACTTCACCTAATGCATTGGAACCACTTATTCAACAATCACAATTCACGCTTTTTTCTTTCACTTGCATACTCTTTTTTTTTCTTTTTTTGTTGTCTCTTTTTTTGTCTTTTTTTCTTTTTCTTTTCTCTCTATTTTTTTTATTTTCAAATTTTTTTTTCTCAAATTTTTTTCTTTTTCATTTTTTTTTCATTCCCTTCCTCACCTCTTTTGTATTTTCTTGCCAAATCAAAAAGTCATGTGGATCATACTAGAACACTTTATTCTCACTTCTAGAGAAGGGTGAGAATTGCACCACGAACCTTTGTTCTTCGTCATATCTCAACATCTCCAAAATTAGTTGAAGCTACATGTGGAAAAGTTTAAGCATTCCTTCAACTTAAGGTTCAAAAGAGGGGAAATTAACAAAAAAATGGATTCTCAAGGCTTGTAATGTGGTTAATTTCCAATAAAAAGGCTATAAGGCACAAAGCTGGCTCTCTAAAGGTAATTTCAAGGGTAGGCTCTTTACGAAAGCTAAATTTGGCTTTACCTAGGTGCTCTTACTTTTTAGATGCATCCAATTATCAATGGGGCATACCAATATGCATAACAAAGCAAGTTCTAGAAGAAAATCGACTATGCATGATAATCACACAATCAAAGAATGGAGCATGATATATAAAATATTGTAAGTGCTCGTAGGCTCAAAAGCTCACAAAATTAGGGATATTGTGCATCAAATCCCGCACATTCTTCATTCAATCCACCGCTAAGAGTAATCAATTATAGTGCAGTCAATAAGAACTCATCTACTCATGCTAATCCCCTATTGCATCTCAACTCATCTCAATGAAGTACAATAATCTAAATCGCATAGGGAAAAACATCAATAGAATCAAAAATTCGAAAGAGAATTTTCAAATTTTTTTTTGTTTTTTAATTTTTTTTTTGTGTTTTTTTCTTAAAGCATATAAAATCAAAATGCAAAAATGACGTTAGAATGCAACTAATATGGTACTAGAATTAAAATGAAAATGAAGTGCAACTAAAATGAACATTTAAGAACATCAAGACTCTCCCCCACACTTAAACCACACATTGTCCTCAATGTAACAAGATCATAAACTTCAAAAATCATAAAAGAACTTCAAAAATCATAAAAGAGCAAAAGTAGAGGACTTCCCTGAAAATATGAAGCAATAGGGAAAAGGTGTTGAGTTCCATCGAAGGTGATCACCGGCAAAGGTTATTGTTGGTGAGAAGGTGGCTGGTTGGCGTCTTGAATTTTTTATGGAAATGAGACGGAAGTTTACGTGACTCAAGGGGTTACTAGAGATATGTGGGGGATGGTTAGGGTAGGAGTGTGAAGTTGATAAGGAATTTGAGGTTTTGACTTGGGGGTGTGAGAATTTACCTAGGGAATCAAGTAGAATTTTTTTTCAAGCTGGGTTGTGTTTCATTAGGATTCAAGGTTTAATTCAGATCAAGAATTGTAGTTTGAATGGGAATTTGAGTGTGTTTGACAGAGATGAGAACTTGATTTTCCATGGGATTCTTCATTACCCTTTTTTTTTGGTGAAAATAACAAGAGGACTTCAAATGGGTATTTCAATAGATTTTCATCCGAAAAGCTCTAAGGATAAAACGTGGGCACGTTCTAATGAATGGTTGTTTTGTCAAAAATTTACCTAAAAGCTCTAAGAATAAAGTGTGGGCACGTTCTATATAATAGAAGTTTCAGCCAATTTTCGCCATGCCTATGACCAAGGAAAACCTATCTCCTGCCCAAGAAAGTAACACCAAATTAATACTACTTCTAAATTAAAGAAAAATCATAAAAACGAAAATAAAATGAATTTGAAAACAAGGCAAAAATGATAAACTTGGGCTGCCTCCCAAGAGCGCCTTTCTTTAATGTCTTTGGCTAGACCCCGTCGTCCCTGAATTGGTTTACATTGGAAAATTTGAATTAATTTGGTCAACATAAGAAGCACGGAAATCTTCATAGATAGGTTTCAATTGATGACCATTGAATTTAGAAAGTTTTCCCAATATCTAAAACATGTATTTCAACTGCACCATGAAGAAACATATCAGTGACAATAAAAGGTCCTACCCCTCTAAAATGCATTTTACCAGGAAACATCATCAATTCAGAGTGATAGAGTATAACTTTCTTACTAGTGGAGAAATGTTTCTTGGAAATCTTTTGAACATAAAAGACTTGTGCATTTTCTTTGTGAATGCTAAAACTCTCATGGGGACAATAATTAGTAAAATTACCAATCACATAGTCAAAGTCCATTGTGAGAGTACTATCATGTACATTACCTTTCAACTTTTTCGGGTTGGTGCACAATTCCTTGAGAAACTTCGCATATTGGGGTACTTCTTTAATTGCATCAAGTAATGGAATATTTACCTCAACTTTGAGAACGGTTTCAAAGATTTTCTTTTCTTCCTCCTCTTCCTTGGACATAGTCAATCTAGAACAAAAAGGAGTATTTCTCACAAAAGCCTTTGGTTGTTCATTGTCAAGTTCTATAGGCTCGTCAGTTTGAGTTTGAGGAAAAACTGGTTCTTCTTCAACTTCTTCTTCTACAATGCATTGATTTATTACGCCAAGCTCTTCCAACTTTTGAGATTCAAGCTCATTTACGGTGGTTTCCAGTTGACTCATCTGAGTCTCTAAGTTTTTTGTGCTTGTCCTCATTTCTTGTTGAAATTGTTGAACGTCCTGTCGAAATTGTTCTGTATTAGTTGCAATTGATTTAACAATTTCTTCTAGAGACATACCTGAGCTTGGTGGAGGTTGTTGCTGTGGAATATATGGTACAGATTGGAGGTGTTGAGAATGTGAGCTTGCATTATAACCAAAATTATAATGATCCATCCAATTTGGATTGTAGGTGTCCGAATAAGGATCATAACTTAATTGTGGTTGGCATGGATATCCTCCATTTTCATTGACGAAGTCATAAGAATAAGCTCTATATATAGGGCACATGTCAGTTAGGTGACCAATTGCCGCACAAATCCCACAAGATTTCACTTGTTGCATCTTTCCTACAACCAATTGCTGAACAATAGATGTTAGATTGACTATTTGATTCTCAAGGGAAGATACACTTACCTCATTTGCCTTCCCGAAAGATCTATCCTGGTAGAATCCAACGTGTTGTGGGTAGACAGCCATCAGAAGGACAAAAAATAAAAAGGAAAAATGAAAAATATTAAAACGAATAAAATAAAGTAAAAAAATAAAAGAACAAATCTATTTGACACCAATCCCCGGCAATGGCGCCAAAAATTTGGTGGGTGTCGAATCCAACAAATAATAATTAACTTACTCTAAAAACATAAATTGTGATAGCGGTGAGCAAGGTCGTATCCACAGGGATTGGTAAGATTTACTCTTTTAAAATAAAACTAAATAAAATAAAAATGGGTGGTTTGGATGTTGAGATTAAAATAATTAAAATTAAAACAATGGAAAAGAAAGTAAAATTATGAGTAATCGAATAACACAAATATCCAGTCCAATGAATAATCTCAGAATTGACTCATACAAATTGATCATCGACGCAAAGATAAAATCCTCTACAATTTCTCTAAATTAGTTATAGTTATTGGTACGACCTAATAACCTATCTCTCCTTACTTGTTCGATCACCAAGGTACGACCGTTGATTATTTCTCTAATCAATAAACAACCCTAGGTACGACCGTTAGGATTTAATTTATCAACATCATGAATTTCTCGAGAGGCCAATTCTAACCAACAAATTCACACGGTGATTTGTTTAAGTTAGATTATATATTCTCACAATCATAAATTGAAAACTCTGACCTAATCAATCGTGTTGTTTGCCACAAATACTAGAAAACTAAACAATTACGGATTTAGATTTCTAATTGGCGATCTATCAATTTGATAATCACACAACGTGCACTTTGTATAATCAATCAAAACAATAATTTCATGCAAACATAGAAAATATATAAATAGAGAATTATAGAAGAATTAAAAAGAATGAATTAGATCTCACAATATGTTGAATCAATCTTCAATTATCCTTGAACTGGAAAAGAAGTTTAGAACTCCATGGAAGATGGAAAAAAATCCTAGAGAAGAAAAGAATGAAAACTGTAGTATGATCTTGCCTAGGAAAATTAATAGCGTGCGTTTCTTGATGTCTTTGGGCCAGATCCAATTCTAATTAATTTAGGAAACTAAATAGCCTAGGAAAATAAAATAGAGAACAAAAGGAAAATAGTTAGTTTCCTAATTCTAATAAAAGTCTAAGATTTTTCCTAGGGAAATAAAAACTAATTGCAGCAGAGGTCCCCATAAAATATTCCTATCCTTTTTGTGAGAAGGAATAATTAAATGAGGTCTTCTATCAATACACCAATTCTTCACTTCAAATAAGTCTTGGTCCTACTTTTCTTTGGATCACTTGGATTGATAATACGTGGTTGCGCGTTAGACTTGAGGCTCTTATGTCAATTTATCACTTAAATTCATTCTCTTCTAAAAACTTGTAAATTGACTCCATTTTTATCCAACATTTCACCTGGTCCATAAAATACAAAATAAAATTAAAATCAAGGATTTAAGCAATTTTAAATTAATAAAAGCACGAGAAAATATGATAATTAATGTGAATTTATACGCTCTATCATCAGGTTTCGTGAAACACTTCAAATATCTGTCGAGCATTTTCAAGTGACCATCCTAGCAAAAATGAGAAATGGATTTGCAAGCAGTTCGTGGAAAAAAACAGAGACACAGAGAACTTTGTAAATGTCAATGTTAGGTCTTTAAACGAATAAAAACACAAAAATGCGAAATCTGAAAATTAAAGAACACGAAAGGATTTGTTTTGGCCTATGGCCCCGCAGTTCACCAAATTGGCTACGTCTGCGTTGAGCTCCACAAATAGTGGTAGTTGCTCAAGGATTCCACTATAAAGAATCGGTAGCAAGGGATTACAAGATTCTTCAATCAACGCTTTCTGTATAACTCATGTTCCTCGAACGCACACAGATCTCGAAGAAGATGTAAAACAGCTCTATAGCACTATATATAATTCTCTATATAAGTCTATGTAAAAATGAGCCAATACACTAGCCTTTTATAAAAGTTAAACCTTAAAATTAACTTATCCTCCAAGCTAATCACTTTGGATCAAACTTCAACAGTCAACAAGGTCTAACTCTGGCCTAATTACTAAGGCAGCACACTCTTGCCCAACAATCAACAATGTGGTGTTAATAAATCTAAAAGGAAGAACACATTTACCAGTCCACATCTGGCAATATTTCCTCCAAATAAGAGAACTACAGAATCAGATACATCGGTAGAATCACGGAGGAAAGCTGAATTTACTTTTACTTTTTCATTGAAAACAAGCCAGGCATATGGAATTTTAGGTTCTTGGGCATTCGCAGAATTCTGATAAGAAAATGAATAGACATTAAACACTGATCCGAGATAATTTAGAAATGTTGAAGAAATGATAGCGGCTGGAATGATATGACACTTACAGAATACAAAAGTACTCCACCATCCTCCATTGTTTTCAATGATATTGACTTCTCCTTGTTCTGGAAAAATAAGGTTGTACGTCAACATTCCATAATGATTACAAGGTAAAGTGGTAGAGGCAAAAAACTGAGTGTTATGGCAGAATCACAATGAACAAGATTGGTTCATATTGTTTACTGTTTATAGAGAAACTACGAAGTAGAAATAACTCACCACAACAGAGCACACTCCAGGAAACAGACCGGCACACAAAATTGCCCGAATGAGATGCTCATCATGACTCGAATTGTTGCAACTTTCAATATTGTTAATTTAAGAAGACAAGAGATGAATTGTATTCAGTTTGTTGTATGATTTACAATGAGTTTGTAATGTATTTATAGAGTACATGGAGTAGGGTACAAGAAAGTAATATACCAAAACAAGTAAACCCTAGATGGCCAAATGACCCAAACTATATGAATAACATAACAATAATATTAATACCCCCTTCAAACTCAAGGAGGTAAATGATAGGCCATCTTGAGTTTCGATAACAAATATTGAAAGCGGCATGGTGGATGAACTTTGGTGAGGAGATCAGTGGTTTGCTCTTCAGATGATATGCTAGCGAGATATACTGTATTCCTTTTCACATGTTGATGAGTAAAGTGACAATCAGCCTCAATATGCTTGGTAAGTTCGTGAAAAATAACATTTTGAGCTATTTTGGTGGTACTGTCACAGGACCGTTCCAAAACCATCGAGCGGTTTGTGACTATGGTCCGCTCGGGGCCATTTTGATCCGCCGTTCGACCCCCATTTTGAAATTCGAGACCAGATTTAGAATCAGCACGGCGAGAGGGAGTTCCAAGAATTTTCTGAATTTTTTCCAGCGACACCATGGCCGCCGTAACCACTGGTCAAAGTTTTGGCACTGTTTTTGGGCAAAAAATAATGCCAAAACTTTGACAGGTGGTCACGGCGGCCATGGTGTCGCCGGAAAAAATTTGGAAAATTCCTGGAACTCCCTCTCTCCGTGCTGATTCTAAATCTGGTCCCGAATTTCAAAATGGAGGTCGAACGGGCCATCAAGATGGCCCCGAGCGGACCATAGTTACAAACCGCTCGATGGTTTTGGAACGGTTCTGGGTACTGTCACTGTCATACTAGATAACTATTGGAGATGTTTGAGGAGCTCCAATATCCAAGAGGAGCCAGCGAAGCCAAACAAGTTCCTGAGTGGTGTCAAAGAGCACGATATTCTACTTTTGCACTGGAGTGTGAAGCCAAGGTCTGTTTCTTGCTCTGCCAAGATATAAATGAGCTTCTGAGGAAAATACAAAAACCAGTAGTCGAACATCTATCAGTCGGATTACCAGCCCAATCAGCGTCTGAGTAAGCGCGAAGCTCAAGGGATGAGGAAGATGGGAAGTGAAGTCCATGAAACATAGTTCTTTTGATATATCGAAGTATACGAAGAACAGCTACATAATGAGTAGATCATGGTGCTGCCATGAACTGACTGACAATGTGCACAACATATGCAATATTTGGACATGTGACTGTGAGATAAACGAGACTTCTAACAAGTTTTCGATATAACATAGGATCATTGAGGAGGTTACCATCATAAGCTGTGAGTCTCATATTTATTTCCTGAAGAGTAGAAATAGTTTTGTAATCAGTAATACCAGCTCTGGTGAGAACATCTGATGCATACTTGGCATGTGTTAGATAATAACCAGCAGAATCAGATAGTACTTCAAGACCCAAGAAATAATGGAGACGGCCAGGGTCATTCGTTTCAAAGTGGCTGTTCAGAGATTTTTTCAATGAAACGATGCGTGTGTCATCATCCCCAGTAATAACCATATCGTCCAAATAAAGAATCAAGAAAATAGAACTGGTAGAATTCTCTTGACAAAGAGGGCAGAATCATGTTCACTGGAAGTGAACCCAAGTGCGTGGATAGTTGAACTGAATTTTTCAAACCAGGCACGAGGGGCTTGCTTGAGACCATATAGTGAATGCCGTAGCCTACATACCTGAGATGGAGAGTGAGAAACACTAGGGAGAGGTTTCACATATACTTCCTTAGAGAGATCGCCATTTAGGAATGCATTTTTCACATCCATCTGAAACATGTCCCATTTTATAGCTGCTGCAATAGCTATGAGGCTGCGAACAGAAGTTATCCGAGCAACTAGAGCAAAAGTTTCTTCATAGTCAATCCATATTCCTGGGTGAAACCTTTAGCCACAAGTCGTGCTTTGTAGCGATCCACTGATCCATCGAATTTTGTTTTGATCTTATATACCCATCTACAACCAACTGCGGACGTTCCTGGAGGAAGAGGAACCAATTCCCAAGTCTGGGCTTTTTTCTAAAGCCTGTAATTCCTCAATCATAGCTTGCTGCCATAGTGGGTTAGAACTCGCCTCGTTATAGGAGGATGGTTCATGGTGGGAAAATATAGTAGAGTAACAATGATAGTCACGAAGATGATGAGGAAGAGTTCTTACCCGGGTAAACTAACGAGGAGGGATGGTATGATCAGTAGGATCTTCAGGGGAGGCAGGCTCATCGGAAGGGTTCGTAATTGGTATCTCAGGAGAAGAAGATTCGTCTGTTGCCGATGTCTCAGTGGAAGATGTCGTAATATCTGTTGATGAAGTGGTTGGAATGGTCGTAGTGATTTCAGTAGATGGTGTGGTGAAAGTCGTGGGTTGTGGAGATGAATATGTATCCATTGAGGAGCTAGTGAAGAAGGGAATAGAAGTATCGAAAGTGACCTGAAACTTGGAGATATAGGAAAATATTTTGTGTTCCAAAAATATGACATGTTAAGAGACTCGAAGACGCTTAGAAATAGGATCCCAACATCTATACCCTTTGTGTTCTATTCCATACCCCAAAATGTAATATAGACGTGAACGAGGCTCGAGTTTAGAGAGTTCATATGGCTAGAGTAAAACAAAACATACATACCCAAAAACTTTCAAAAGATATTAGGTGAGGTACCATATAAACTTTCATAGGGAGATTGATTTTGAAAAGCAGGAATAGGATGTCGATTGATGGTATAGATTGCAGTCAGAGCTGCTTCTTCCCAAAAACGTTCAGGACACCTACTAGAGATAAGAAGAGTTCGAACAGTGTCTAGAATATGGCGATGTTTGCGTTCAGCACGACCATTTTGTTAAGATGTGCCAAGACACGAATATTGAGAAACGGTGCCTTGCTGACGAAAAAACTGTAGAAAATTGGTTGTTTTGTATTCCATAGCATTATTTGCACGAAATACTTTGATTGTACGAGAAAATTGGGTTTGAACCATTTTAGCGAAATCATAGTATATTTGTGGTAGTTCGGAACGATTTTTCATGAGATGGATCCAAGTAAATCGAATATAGTCATCTAAGAAAACAACAAAATATCTAGATATGCCCATAGTGTTATGAGGCGAGGGACCCCATACATCAGAATGAATCAAGTCAAAAGGTACAAATGAAATAGAATCACTGTTATTAAATGGTAAGGCAGACTATTTTCCAAGTTGACAAGATAAACAAGAAACTTTTTCGATTTTAATTATTCCTAATCTACCAGATGCAATAAGGATGTAGTAAGAGTGGAGGCAGTGATAGTGGGGATGGTTGTGAGTGATGTTGTGCGCAGGTGAACGAGCTCGAACATTCGTCCAACTTTACGGCCTATCCCAATGATCTGTCCCATCCTTGGATCCTACACATGACAACCAAAAGAGGAAGAAATGACATTTAGGCCCATATCACATAACTGACCAACTGATATAAGATTAATAGTGAGTTTAGGTATATGAAAGGTGGATGGCAGAGAGAGTTTTGAGGTTGAGATGTCTCCTTCATGACTAACAGACAATTGAGATCCATTTGCGATTTTGATTGGTGTGATGTGTGAAACAAGCATTTTAGATATAAAGAAAGAAGGATCACGAGTCATGTAATTGCAGCAACCAAAATCAAAATACCAAGAGGTACCTGAGATGGCAGACATAGCACTGGAAGAACCAAATAAAACATGTTTCAAAAGATCAGCAAGATCATCATTGTTGATTAGGAGTGGACGTTTCGGGTTCGGTTCCGGGTAATGCATTACCCGGAACCGAACTGTAAATTCCGGTTCTATGAAAAATGGAATCGTTTGGTTCTTTTCAAACAAAATACCCGACCGGTTCTAGTTCCAGTTCGATACCGGTTATTTTGTGATACATGTTCTATTACTTGAAAATCGTGGGGAAAAAAATAAAAATTTTGATTGAAACATAAACCCATCGAAAAAAATGAAGTTACTTGCGCAGGAGCAGCAAAGCTGTTGTTGAGCTGTCAGTAGTAGCTTCTTGCTGCTGTTAAGCTGCTGCTTTAAGCAGCAACTTAACAGCATCAAGCTGTTTTTTTTAACAGCAACTTCTTGCTGCTAAAGAAGTTGCAGCAAGCAGCAGTAAGCAGCAATTTCTGCTGCTTCACTACTATTAACATGCAATTAGCACCGATCTTTGTAAAAATTTTGAATTTATAAAAGAATTCACAGAAGTCGGTAATCAAGTGGAAGAAATAGTGCTATTTCTTATTCTATTCCGGTTTCGGTTCCCGATTTTTAGAAAGGACCGTTCGGTTTTCATTTCGGCTCCGGTTCTTAATTTTTTTTAAAGAATCGTTCGGTTCTCGTTCTTTCGGGTTGGTTCCGGTTCTACCCAGTCGGTTCTGGTTTTTTTGCCCACTCCTGATGTTGATAGCTGGTGTAGAGCCTGAGAACTGATCAGTAGCAACAGCGGTGATAGACTGTGCAGGAATGCCTTTAGTAGGATTCTTGTAGCAATCTTCTGTATAGTGATTTGATTCCTTTTTATCACAATGCTTGCAAATTCATTTAGGACAGTGGAGTAGGGTATGACTAGTCTCGTGGAAGTAAGAGCAAGTAGTGGAAGACTTGGTATTAGATGACTCACTTAGTTTGGAATAATGAGTTACCAGGACAGTATTAGAAGCTTGTGATTTTGTACCAAGTCGAGTTTCGTCAGAGATGAGTTCAGTGATAACATCAGCAAGGGATGGAAGAGGACTACGATGGAGTAGAGAAGCTCGAAAATGTTCAAAACGATCATTGAGAGCCATGAGAAGTGTGATAATGCGCTGGTTATCTCGATAGGTTGCAAAGCTCTTTGCGTCCTCAGTGTTTTTCCATGTAGGCTCGAAAGGGTCAACTGATCCCAGATGACATGCATTTCAGACACAAACTCGTCAATAGATTGATCTGGTTGCTAGATTTAGCTTTGAAGTGCAGGCAACAATTGATATTGATGAGCAAGATCCTTAGTAGTATAGCGGTCTCGAAGAAAATCCCACACTTCTGTACCCGTATTGAAACGCCCAAGTTGCTGACTGATGGAAGGTGCTGAAGTATTTCGGTACCATGTTATGATATCCCCATTTTTTCTATCCTATTCTTCCTCACGTTCTGCGAACTTTTCATCACTTGCATCTTGCAGTTGAGTTGGAGCTGTAACAGCACCAGTAACAACGCGCCAAAGCTTTTTGGCTTTGAGGAAACTGGTTATAGCATGTGCCCAATGCACGTAGTTGAGCCCATTAAGAGTTAAGGCGATGGGACGCGAAACATCGGATCGATCCATGCTTCACTCGATAGTAAATAAAGGCTGAATTTCAAAAAACCAAGGCCGGAAACAGATTCAGGAGGGTCAAAAACCCCGGGAACCATTCAAAGTCAGTAACAAATAGGGTGAACCGGTCAAGTAAATTGTTGGATCGGTCAAAGTCAATGAGTCAAGGTCAATGATGACGTGGCCGCTAACGTGGACTGATGATGTGGCAACTGACGTGGAAGCTGACGTGGAAGCCGACGTAGACTGATGACGTGGCAACTGGCGTGGATGGATGACGTGGCCGCCGGATGTGTCGATGGTGGCGCGTGGATCTAAGTTCGCGAAACAGAGGAGTTCAGACGGCGCGTGAGGGCGCGTGAAAGCTCCAATTGAGGTGAATTCGACGCCGCTGTGATCGTCTTGTTACGGCGGTCACGGTGGTATGATCAGATGTATGTTTTAGGTACTGTAGGAGGATGAATCACAGCCTGAAACGTGTGGTTGTGTGTGCGACCAGAAGTTCTGGTAGTTTTTAGATCTGATGCGATTTTCATGCGGTGATGATGGTTGAGATGATGAAAGAAGGCTTAAAGACGAGGTTTAGAATATGAGTATGGATGCCATGTTAATTTAAGAAGACAAGAGATGAATTGAGATGAATTGTATTCAGTTTATTGTATGATTTACAATGAGGGTGTAATGTATTTATAGAGTACATGTAGTATGCTACAAGAAAGTAATATACCTAAACTAGTAAACCCTAGATGGCCTAATTACCCAAACTATATGAATAACATAACAATAATATTAACAAATGTTATCTATCAACCCAATATCTCTGAAAAGATAAGAGAACTGTTTCCTTCAGGAGTCGATGGCTTTTAGAGTTTGTGAAGAAAGGAAATTTTTCCAACAGTACTCATAACCAGAATGATGCTTTTCGGCATCTTTCCAGACCTCGTAAGCCCGAAGCAAAGTAAGATGGTCACTGAAATCGCGCGTAGAAAACTAGACCTTCGCAGAATCAGCAAGCTACAAGAAGAGGATATTACTGAAGCATATTTTCTTTCAAATTATAACCTTCAAAAGAACAACAATGGTAGCCAAACGACAGCTTAGAAAAACTTAGGATTTTTGACCCGAAGAATACGGAAAAAAAAACGAAGGATCAAAACTTCTTCATTCTACTGGATATAAGCATAGAAGTTCCACAAATGAAGGTTTAAACTCTTTATGCTACTTACATCCCCCTTGTCAACCGGTGCCAAGAATGGATCTTTGACACTTAAGAGCAGCAACTATGGTCATTATTGGATCTAAGCAATTGAAAATAGCACCTAATATGAGCATCTTTCCAAGTTTTGGTTCAACTAGAAGCATCGACAATTTGTGACCTGAAATGTTGGAATATAGATCGAAAAACACCACCACGAGAACACAATAATTCTATAAACGACCTTTATAAATTTGGACAAAGGTGTTGGAACAAGACACAAAACTGAAACGAAAACAATTACACAGCCGAAGAACTCTGAAATTCCCTAGCTAAAATCACCTACACAAGATTAATCATCATACATCTAGAAAGATGATTAATCATCTAAAACAGGCGATTAAAATCAAGAGAAACGGAAGAGATGAAGAGTTTCTTGAGACCAAAGAAGAAAGGGATGTCGGCTTCTGTCACCTTCAACAAAGGACCCGAGAGTGTATATATAGACCCACTTATCTTGGCCTTCAAGTCATTACCAAAGTTGGAACATGGATTTTACTTGGGCGTGGACAACAGTTGGCTGGGCTTTCTTCTCACTGAATTGGGCCTCTTCTTCATGATGGGCTTTGGATCCATTACCTCTAACATTCTCCACCTTAATGGAATCAAACCCATCTAGCTGTTCTTCAGTAATCTGCAAAAAGAAAGCTACAGAAGCAGTATCACATTCTTGGATATTTAGAAAACTCAAAGCATCCTTAAACTTGTTGATTGGTATCACTTTTGTACCAGCATCAGCCGGATTAAACTGTGTAGCAATCTTAACAAGATTAACCTCACCTGATTCAATAATATCTCGAATAAAGTGAAACTTTACATCTATATGTTTTGATCGATTATGAAAAACTAGATTTTTACTAAGGCAAAGTGTACTTTGTGAATCAGTGTGTAAATCGAAACAGTTACCAATCAAACCAAGTTCACCAATCAGCCCTTTAAGCCAAATCCCTTCTTTAACTGCATCTGTGGCAGCCATATACTCTGCTTCTGTGGAGGAAAGAGCCACCACCTTTTGAAGCTGAGATTTCCAGCTAACACAGGTGCCATTGAGAGTATAAAAATAGGCTGAGGTTGATTTTCTATTATCCAAGTTACCAGCAAAATCAGAATCAACAAATCCAGAAAGATTCATATCATTTTTCTGTTTTGAAAATACCAAGCCCAGGTTTTTAGTTCCTTTTAAATACCTTAGTAAACATTTAAGAGCTTCCCAATGTATTTCACCCGGGTTACTCATAAATCTACTAAGCACACTAACGCTATATGCAATGTCGGGCCTAGAACAAACCATTAGAAACATAACACACCCGACAGCATTAGCGTAAGGAACATTTTTCATTCTAGAACTCTCTTCTTCAGTTTTAGGAGACTGATCTGAAGAGAGTTTAAAGTGGCTAGCTAGAGGTAGAGAAACTGGTTTTGCATCACTTAAAGATAATTTTTCAAGTACCTTTTGAATATAGGTACTTTGAGAAAGAAAAAGTTTTCCAGTTTCTCTTCTTCTAGAGATTTGCATTCCCAAAATTTTCTTTGCATTTCCAAGGGTTTTCATCTCAAATTCAGATTTTAACATATCCACAAAAGTATTAATTTCATCAAGTGAAGAACCAGCAACTAACATGTCATCTACATACAATAAAAGATATAACAAACCTGTTTCACCTTTCTTAAAGTAAAAGCATGAGTCATATTCACTTTTCTGGAATTTTAGATCTTTAACATATGAATCAAATCTCCTACACCACTGTCTAGGAGCTTGTTTAAGACCGTATAGTGATTTTTTCAACAAACAAACTTTATTTTCTTTACCAGGTTCAACGAAGCCCAAAGGTTGATTCATGTAGATGACTCCATTCAAGTTACCATATAGAAATGCAGTTTTAACATCTAATTGGATCAAATGCAAATCAAATTGAGTCACAATAGAAAACAAGACTCGAATAGAAGTATATTTCACAACAGGAGAAAAAATTTCAAAATAATCGACCCCCTGTTTTTGTTTGAAACCTTTAGCAACTAATCTTGCTTTAAATCTTATTTCACCTTCTTTTATTTTAAACACCCACTTATTAGCAATTGGTTTCTTATCAACAGGCAAATCAGTCAAAACCCAAGTCTTATTTTTCATAAGGCTATTCATTTCATCTTGCATGGCTGCAAGCCAAAGCTGTGAATTGGGACCATTTACAGCTTCTTCAAAAGTCTCAGGTTCAGTATAATCAGCTCCTAAGAGTAGTAATGCAGTTTCAAAATCTGGATCTGCAAATCTAGAAGGCAGCCTAGTGTTTCTTCTTTGCCTATCTCTAGCAAGTTGATAAGTGTCCAAATTTTGGTCATTTTCAGCAACTGACTCAGAACTAGTGGATGTAGATGCAGTGGATTCTAAAATGGAGTTATGATGCGAAGATTATGCAGTTTGTGAAGGTGAATTTGATTCAAAAGAACCATCCCCATAGCCAATAAAAAATGCATTTTAGTGATCTAGGGTCTAACTTAGACCCCAATGCAGACTGTGCATATGCAGTGCAACCAAAAACTCTTAAATGAGTATAATCTGGAGTGTTTCCACTCCAAATTTCCTCAGGAATGTTGTATGCAACGGCACTAGAAGGACTCCTATTAATTAGGTAACAAGCTGTCCTTATAGCTTCTCCCCAAAAGGTTTTAGGCAGTCCTGAACTCACTAACATGCACCTAGTCCTCTCTAGTAACGTCCTATTTAATCTTTCAGCAACCCCATTTTGCTGTGGGGTGTAGGGCACTATTTTATGCCTTGTAATTCCATTTAGAGTGCAAAAATTATCAAATAGGGAATGACAAAACTCAAGACCATTGTCTGTTCTTAAAAATTTAATTTTCAAACTCTTTTGATTTTCTACAAGTGCCTTCCACCCCTTAAAAAAAGTAAAAGCTTCATCTTTGGTTTTTAAAAGATAAATCCAAGATTTTCTTGAGAAATCATCAACAATTAAAAGAAAATATTTAAAACCTGAAGGTGTATTAACTGGAGAAGGCCCCCACATGTCAGCGTGCAAATATTCTAAGGCTGCAGTTGACTTGTGGTTTCCTTCTCCAAATGGTGCCTTAGTGTGTTTGCCAAAAACACAATTTTCACAAAATGAAAGATTTTTCACAACATCTTTTCCAAAAACCCCATGCTTATGCAATGAATGAAGTGCATTTTCACTAACATGTCCTAATCTTTTGTGCCACATATCTGTCATGTCAGTGCTATGTGCAGTGCTCACTAGGGATTTAGGCAAATCAGGAACAGCAGATAACACATATAAACCATTCAATTTTGGCACAGAACACAACAATTTCTTTTCTTTATAAACTTTAGTATAACTAGATCGTGTAAAAAGATCATATCCCTCATCATCTAGAATACCAGTAGAAATTAATTTCTTCTAAGATCAGGCACATATCTGGTGTTATTTAAAATTAGAAAAGAATTGTTATTTAAATGTAAAAAAATTTTCCCAATTCCAAGCACAGCACAATTCATATCATTGCCAAGTTTAACAGTACCACCATTCAAGTAATTAAAATCAGAAAACCAAGCTTTCACAGGACAAACATGAAAGCTACAACCGGAATCAAGGATCCAATTATGATCTGGCTGAGAAGATGATGCCATAAGAACAACTCCAGTATTAATGGCAGGTTCAACATAATTATTTTCCCTATTTTCCCTATTTTTCTCAGCTCTAATCCTTTTATAACAATCCTTGATTAAATGACCGGGTTTCTTACAATAATTGCAAGTCTTGGCCTTATTATCATAAGCTTTTCCCTTTCCCTTATTGTCCTTATTCTGACTCTGATATTGGTTTTGATTTTTATCTTTATTCTGATTCTGCTGTTTCTTAGAGTTATTACCCTTTTGAGATTTAGAGCTACTAGCAAAGTTCTTAGCATATAAAGCCTCTTTATCTTCTAAATTAGTTTCTAAATCTCTATTCTTTAAAGAGGTGTGAATAATATCAACAGTCAAGGCTTGACCACCATATTCGAGGGCATTTTTAATATCTTTGTATTTTTCACTAAGACCACCAAGTAAAGACACAACTTTTTGATCATCTGAAAGTGTTTCACCACTGTTGGTCAAATCTAGAGTCAATTTATTGAATCTGTTCATATTTTCTTCTAAATCAGCAGTAGGATCAAATTTGAAACCATAATATTGTTTCCAAAGAAAACATTTATTAGGCAAAGTGGCAGTTAGATATAAAGTTCCAAGTTTGGTCCACAAATCAAAAGCTGTTTTAGTATCACCTACTCTTCTAAGCACAGAATCAGACAAATGCAAGTATATAGTACTCCATGCAATTTCATCTTGCTCAGTCTTTTTCGATTCTTCAACACCGGCGGCCCAAGACTTATCAATGGCCTTGTCATACCTTTGTTGAAGCAATAAGGCCTTAATTTTGTTACGCCATAAGGTAAAGTCACCCTTACGATTCCAAATTTCGACATCAACTTTTGTTGTTGCCATTTGGTCACAAAATAAGAGTCGCCGAATGAAATTAATCAAGTATCACAGAGATGTATTCACCGGCACAAAACAAAGAGCACAAATACACAAAAAACCTCTGGCAGAAGACAATGGCAGTTTATAGGCAATATCAGACTGCAAAATTACTCCCAAAAACGCAAAAAGATAATTGGCAGAACCCTGGGAAATACGAAGAGGGAGATACGTACACTTGTTTGTGGTTGAAAAACCACAAAACGTCAATAGATTCGAAGAAAGACAGAACCCAGAAAATACCAGTAAGGCCGAACGCCAGATTCAGCCCTGCAAATCCACTCCTCGTTGCAGGCTATACCTTCGATTCCACCTCAATCTGAACAGGGAGCTCTCGATGCCAAGAAAGCCTTTATAAATCAGATCGAGATGCTCTGATACCACTGTTGGAATATAGATCGAAAAACACCACCACGAGAACACAATAATTCTATAAACGACCTTTATAAATCTGGACAAAGGTGTTCGAACAAGACACAAAACTGAAACGAAAACAATTACACAGCCGAAGAACTCTGAAATTCCCTAGCTAAAATCACCTACACAAGATTAATCATCATACATCTAGAAAGATGATTAATCATCTAGAACAGGCGATTAAAATCAAGAGAAACGGAAGAGATGAAGAGTTTCTTGAGACCAAAGAAGAAAGGGATGTCGGCTTCTGTCACCTTCAACAAAGGACCCGAGAGTGTGTATATAGACCCACTTATCTTAGCCTTCAAGTCATTACCAAAGTTGGAACATGGATTTTACTTGGGCTTGGACAATAGTTGGCTGGGCGTTCTTCTCACTGAATTGGGCCTCTTCTTCATGATGGACTTTGGATCCATTACCTCTAACATGAAAGAAGAAAAAGTATGATCCATGCTAGTTATTCTAATAATGAGATCCCTAAAATAGCAAAGAAATGAAAATCTGAGAAAAGACAAAACGAGTCTCAAACTCCAAGTACCTAAACCGCAGATGACACCCCAACGAACAAAGATAAGACGCGCAAAAGTAGCAGTACCACAATGAGGAACAAAGTTAGATGCATCACGTATCATCAGAAAGTTCATGATCATAGCCATAGTAGAATCGAGACTTGCTAGAAGTCCACACAAAATATATGTGGCAATGCCACAGCCTAATCGGGTGTGGACCCCCCAAATTCAGGGGGCATTATGGTAAGTTAATGCTACATCCTATTAGGGTGTGGTATTTTGCCACACATATTTAGTGTGGATTTCTAACTTTTTTTAGTAGAATAAATATATATTTGGTAATTTAAATAAGCTAAGTTATATTTTATTTAGAGAGCTTATAAGTTTCTTATATTCAAATAAACAATGTTTACCTGAAAAGCTTATTTAAAAGGTTAGGACCTTATCTCAAAAACTTTTTTTTTTACGAACTTTTTATATAAGCTTCATGTGTTTTTCGTTTTCTATTCCATTTTCAATCCCTTTCTTTTACAAAAAATTATTTTAAAATATTTTTTTGTATAAGTTTATATTTTTGAACTAACTTTTTAGCTAGTTTTTCCATACACTTCTATTTATATGAACTAACTTTTCTGCTATCAGCTATCAGCCATCAATTATCAGTTCCTAAGTAACTTTTCAACTATTAACTAGCTTATCAGCTTTGTTTGCCAAATATAACATAAGAAAATTGTAAAGTTTTGCTAGACTTTTGTTTTAAAAATCTTTAGCTTGTGGACAAGGTGGGCTAATATTTTAGTTAATTAGGGCATCTCCAATGCGGGGCTGTGGATTGATTATGATGTGGAGGACACAGATAGTGATAAGATGGTTGTTTTATTTGAGAAGAAAGAGATAGAAGTGTGTGACAAAAAGAGAGAGAAAAGCGAAAAAATGAGAGACAGAGAAATAAATTATAAAATAATAGTTGAGGATGCCTAGATGGATGTAAGAAAAAGTGTGGGTAATGACAGACCCGGTTCTTATTTGAGGCAGCTGAGGCAAGGGCCTCAGGCGCCCAGGGGCGAATTTGGGCCATCCCAACGGGCCCAATAGGCTTTAAATAAAAAAAAATTTTGCAATCCAGAGTTCATACGTAGAAGGGAAAGTACGCAATCGACAACTCGTAATTGAAAATTCGTAGGCTTCCTTGCATCGACGATTGTTGCCCCTCACCGTCACGCCGTCACCGACCAACTACAGCCGTGACATCTTGCTGCCGGGCCGAAATTTAATTGTTCAATTGCAACCAAAACAAGCACTTGGAAGTTGGAACTCGCCTTGTTTTCGTCTTCTCTGGTATGTTTGATGTTTCATTGTTAATTGGTTCAATTGAAATCTACTAATCAGTAATCATTAGTTTATACATAATACATTAATGATTCATGAAAAAAAAATTTGCAGTTCACGTATTTGGAATTTGGGTTGCTTATTTGTTTAAAACTTTGTGGAACTTGAATGTTGAAACTTGGGTATTGTAATTCAGGAATTAGAACTTGGTTCTTGAAAAAAAAATTTACAGTTCACGCAAGGATGAAGGATATATGATAATATAATATATATATATATATATATTAATATTTAATAATGATGGGAAGAGTCCAATGATTGGAATGAATGAGTGATTGAAGTAGTAGCATTTTTGGAACAAAGAAGCCGTTGTACAAAGTTTTGTTGTGTAGTAGCATCTGCTCTATGATGCATTTGTGTGAATCCAACAAATCTGATCACTTTAAATCTGGGTACTTTATAGTTTGGATTAATTGGTGGAAGTGTTGAATTGTGGAATTGGAAGTATTTTGTATTTCATAAAAGTATTGATCAATTTGGTTTAATTGTGTAATTGGTTATTGACACATTGGTTAAATTTTATTGCTCAATGAATCGATTCATTGTCTAATAGCAATAAACGAGGAGTTTAGATAAGTATATTTTTGGTTGTTGGTTATTAATTTATTATGATGTGTGTCACTTTGTGGAACTATGTTAGAGTGGTCTTGGTTAAAAAAAAAATAATCCATGATTCCATAATATTCAATAATATACTAAGAGTGGCTTTATTTTGCACTAGACTACTGTTTCTTGTTGTCTAAGATCAATTATGTTGCATTGATGTTTATCCTTTGTAATTACTAATTCATTAATAAGACAATTGTTTCTTTTCCAAAATAATAATAATAATAATAATAATAATAATAATAATAATAATAATAATAATAATAATAATAATAATAATAATAATAATACTATTTTTCTTTGTCAAGATGGTTACTTAGATTTGCACATCATCATTCACATGATTAGTGATTACCTTAGGTACGATGAAAGAATCTGGAGCTGAAAGAAGAAAACGACAAAGAAAAGAAAAGGCATTGATTGAAAGTCAAGCAGGAAGCATTGATAAATACTTTAATCGCAATAAAATAAGAGATAATGAAGAGATGGTCGAGAATATGGTGATCGAGGAACAACAAAATCTAGATGATAATGACAATAATGGATCCACTGAATTAAAAGAGAACGAGGAATACACCGTTCAACATGAAGATTTAGAAGAAAGGGGTTATTTTTCTCCAAATCTTGATGATCCCGAAGTTGGAAAGATATTGACCGAAAATGAGAGATTATTTAGTTGAAATGGGTCCAAAAAGAATTGATAATTTTGTGTTTCCTAGAGATCGTGATAATAGACATTTTGATTTATCACTCTATAAGCGATTACTACCAAATGGACAGATTGTTGATCGAAGATGGCTATTATATTCAATATCATTGGATAAGATTTTTTGCTTTGGTTGCAAATTATTTAAAATGCCAAAATCACTCTCACAAATTGGGCAATTGGGTAGCGATGGATATGGTGATTGGCATAACGTTCATCGATGTCTTAAAAATCATGAGGTCAATGAAGAGCATATACATTGTATGACTAGTTGGGTTGAATTGGAAACAAGGCTACGAACAAAAAAGACAATTGATGCCAATGTGCAGCTGATGATTGATCAAGAAAGAGAGCATTGGAGATAGGTGTTAACGAGGATCATAGCCATTGTGAAAAGACTTGCAAAAAACTCTCTTCCATTTCGAGGAGATAATGAGCATCTTTATGCTGAGAGCAATGGCCTATTTTTACAAATGGTAGAAATGGTTGCAGAGTTTGATCCAATTATGCAAGAGCATATTAGACGTGCTAAGTCACGTGAGATTCAGTATACATATCTCGGCAAAAAAATTCAAAATGAATTAATTCAGCTGTTGGCAAACGAGGTGAGAAATTCTATTATCAAGAAAATAAAGAGTTCAAAATATTTTTCAATCATATTGGATTGTACCCCTGATGCAAGTCACGACGAGCAAATGTCTTTGGTGGTGAGATTTGTGGATGATTCAGGAAGCTCCCCGAGGATAGGAGAACATTGGCTTGCATTTTTGAAGGTAGATGACACAACAGGGTTTGGACTTTTCGTTGAGCTTAAAAACGTTTTGTCCCATCTAGAGCTTAATATTGATGATATTAGAGGGCAAGGATATGACAACGGATCTAATATGAGTGGGAGGCACAAAGGTGTGCAAAAAAGATTACTTGAGGTGAATCCCAGAGCTTTTTATACTCCATGTGGTTGTCACAGTCTTAATCTGATGTTATGTGATATGGTGAATTGTTGTCCTAAGGCTATGACATTTTTTGGAGTGATACAACGCATCTATACATTATTTTCTTCTTCTACTAAGCGATGGAAGATATTTAAAGACAATGTAGAGGGTTTGACATTGAAGCCGTTGTCACAAACACGTTAGGAAAGTCATGTTGAAAGTGTCAAACCTATAAAAGACCAAACTGCACAAATAAGAGATGCTTTACTTCATTTGTCAGGAACTAGTGAAGATCCTAAAACAAAGAGTGAAGCTGAGACCTTAGCAACATATGAACTTGAAAATTTTGAATTCTTAATCGGTATTGTTATTTGGTATAAGTTGTTGCATTCCGTTAATATCGTAAGTAAATTTCTTTAGGCCGAGAACATGGACATTGATGCTGCTATCAACCTATTAGAAGGACTTGTTACGTTTCTCGATGGCTATAGAGAAAATGGGTTTACTGAAGCCATAGAAGAAGCGAAAAAAATGGCAACTGAAATGGGAATTGAACCTATATTTCGAGAGAAACGTATCATTCACAGAAAGAGGCATTTTGATGAAAGTCATAGTGATGGGGTGAATCATTCTGCTAAAGAATCTTTTAGAGTTGATTACTTTATTTTCATACTTGATCAAGCTCGCTCTTCACTTCAAACGCGATTTGAACAATTTAAACAATATCAAGAATACTTTGGATTTTTATTTAATTGGGCAAGGTTGAGGGATGAGTCAACTGATAGTTTGCTGAAGTCTTCTATAAATCTGGAGAAACATCTGGAACACAATGGACATTCTGACATTAATGGAAATGATTTATGTTCAGAATTGTTAGCATTGAAGTCCTTTATGCCAATGGAAACAAACCGACCAATTGAAGTGCTACAGTATTTGAAGAGAGTGGATGGTTGTTTCCCAAATGCATATATTGCCTACAAGATTTTGCTGACCATTCCCGTTACAGTTGCATCTGCAGAAAGAAGTTTCTCGAAGTTAAAGTTGATCAAAACTTATCTTCGATCAACTATGTCACAAGAAAGATTGAATGGATTAGCTATGTTGTCAATTGAGAAAGAAATGGTTGAACAATTAGATTATTTAAATTTGATTAATATTTTTGCATCTAAAACTGCAAGAAGGGTGGTGTTTAAGTGAGTAATTGATAATTTAAAAATTTTGTAATCTTTAGAGATTATTAAGAGATTTTGTTGGTAGTTTTCATTTTATATAATACATTATCTTTATTGTTTGACTATTGAGCTTTAAAAAATAAATTATTTGGTTATTATTATTATAATTGATAATTGGATACAATATTACTATTGGCAGGTTTAGTTGCAAAACGTCTCTTTCATTTATTCCTATTGCAATGTCTCTATTATGAGGTAAGCAATGGCTTTCCCTTACTCATTTAATGAGTTATTATTATTTGTAAAATGGTGTGGCCTTGTTGGCTTATATGTGATCTTTTGACAAGTTATTTAATAATAAAAAAATTTCCTTGCACGGGCCACGACCCGGGGGCGCTTAATTGATATGTCAGCCTCATTTATAAAAATCATGGGATCCTTTGGGTAATGATAATGCAAAAGTGATGAAAAATATGATAAATGAATGAAAAGTGATTTTAAAAATAGAACATTTAATGAAAATTTACAAAGTATGGGACCATATCAATTTCATAGTCTATCTATCTTAGATGGACAATGTCTAAATTTTGTACACAGACGATGCTCTTAGCCAATCATCCTTAAAGTTATTGTTTTTTTATAATTTTGTATTGTACGTGACAAATTCAGAACTAATTGGGCAGACAGTACAAAGAGTAAAATACCTCGCATTATATATAAATTTTGTACACAGACGATGCTCTTAGCCAATCATCCTTAAAGTTATTGTTTTTTTTTATAATTTTGTATTGTACGTGACAAATTCAGAACTAATTGGGCAGACAGTACAAACAGTAAACTAATTCAGAACATTATATATATATATTTCATGATTCGATAATATTTCAATCTAAATTTTTTTAAATTTAATAAAATAAAGATTTACTCTAACACGCCCTTTAGCCTTTACTAGTTTTAAGTACGTGCTTTGTATGTGGTAATAAATGATAATTTTTTTAGTCATAAATTTTTAAGTTTTAACTTTACATTTTTTCAAAAACTATAAAATTAAATCAATATAGTATTAGCAACTCATACGTGTAAACTAAATAACTCTTTTGACCATTTATACACTAAGAAAAAATATTATGCCTCGATTTTTTACCAAGTTAGTCCAAACATCTAATCTATAGAAAACCTTTTTCCCAATAAGATTAGTCACATATATTAAAGTTGATTAAATATGATATCAATCCAATTTTAAAACTATACAAGCATGATATCCTAATTAGAAAGTTGTGAAAGATGTTATTAACAAAAAATGATCAATATATATTTTAAAATAATACAAATTGAATAAAAATACATCAAATATTGAAATATTTGCAGTTTAATCAAGTCAAAGTAATTTTAAAAATTACTCAAAAATGAGTTATGTGATTATATTTTTTTAATTATCGGAATTGGAAAAATATTTGTGATATATTTTTAAATCAAAAGATTATCATAGAATTACATGACTTTATAAAAGATTCCTAGTTACGAATAATCATTTTTGGATTTAATAAAATCAAAATGTATTAGAATATTTGTAATTTAATTTATTTAATGTAATAAAAGAGTCATTTATTAATTATTTATATAATTAAATATATTTCTTTAATAAAGACATTTTGGACTATATAAAATATTAGTAGGGACATTATTGGAAATCAAAAGATTTCCAACCATCCCCACTTTTTAATTTTTAATTAATTAATTAATATAGTATAGATATTAGGTTCCTTATTATATGTTAATACTAGCAAGTAACCTGTTGAGATTTCTTATTTAGTATACATAAGAGCAACTCCAATGGAAAACTCTATTTTAAAGTTTTCAATGCTCTAAAATACAGTTTTTCCCTCTATTTTAAAGTTTCTTTTCCAACCCAATGCTCTAAATATATCACATCAAATGAATAGTGCTTCTTACTTTACATTATTTTAATTTCTTATTGATTTCACATTATAAATTTTTGTATTTACCTAAATACTTCGTTAAATATTTTATATAACTCACCATTAAAATACGTACAAAATTTTATTCACCAAATTGAAATACAACACACGATCGAACATACGAAACATAAAATACTACAATAATTAGAAAATTTTCCGACGAAAACGAGAACAAAGTAAATATCCCGTGAAGTCCTTGTTTAATTGTTCTTCATTGCGTTGATGTTGGTTTTTAATTTAATATCTCGTTAAATGTTGTTGTTTATGTCGTTGTGTTTGCACCACGTTTGTGAGGTTTCGATAATGTTGGTTTGTAATTTTCATTTCATTAGACATTTGTTATTTTGGGTTTGTTTTTTGTTCTTTTTATTATTACTTCTACCGATAATAAAGATTTATGTATTGCTTGGTTGTTTTTTTAAAAAGTTTGCCAATTAAATTGAACAATTAATTATGTTGATCGAACCTTACCACATATTTATTGTAATCTTTTTTAACAAAGTAAAATATTTTAAAGTCACAAAATGAAGGTATTTTTATTACATTGATTTGTTTAAACAAAATATTTCACATCCAAACAAGCCATTTCACAAATATTATTATATTAATTTAAAAATAAAAATAAAAAATTACCCAATTAATTGATTAAAATAAATAATAGTACACTAATTAATTTAAATACATTAACAAGTAGAATAATAACTAAATAAAAAATAGGGGACACAAAAGGAAAGAAAAGATTTGTAGTATAATCCAAAAAATTTACACAATTAAATAATTAAAATAAATAACAGTATCATAATTAATTTAAATACAATAGAAATAATAATATACAAGGATCGGGATACAAAAGGAAAAAAAAGTTTTGTAGTATATTAGAAATGGACAAACGTGGAAAATTGGAAAAACTCTAAAATTTAGAGTTTGTTACAGTAGCACTCCAAATTTGGAGTGCTACTATAGCTACCACTCCATTTTTTGAAGGAATAGGAGGTGGGTTGGAGGAACCCGGCCACCCTCTAAAACTCTAAATTTTGACGTTTTAGAGCATCTCCAATGCAACAATGTTAAGGAAGAAAATTTTGTCAAATGGAAAAAAGTGATTATGTGGTATATTAATTGCTAGATATTGTCAAGAGCAATATCTAACTCTAGACATTTTACCCGACAATGTCTACTATTAATTTAAAATTTAATATACAATCACTTTATTTCTCTCTCTTCATTTATCTTAAAACTCAAATAATAATTTGCTACATATTGAACATTAGCATGTACTAGTATTATGCCCGTGCGATGCACGGGGAGATTATAAACTGTTTAAAAGAACGTTAAAACTACGAATTAAACAATGAAAATATATGAAAATATTTTGATCCCCACGCATATTTTTGTAAAAGAAATCACATATGGTTTATCATAAATATGAGTGATTTTTGTTGTAAACCATATGTGGTTTACTGTGCGGGTATAACCGGCAGAGGTTCTAGAAAATGACTGTGAAAATGTATTAAAATTTGAATTAAATAAAAAATTTATTTTTTGATCATTGAACCCCAATACACATTACCCGTAAAAGCTATTTAAAACTATCATTTTAACATGGTAAAAATAAATAAAAAATATTTTTTATTTAATATTTTTAAATCAATAAAATAAATTTATTTAAACAAAAAATCGCTACAAGGTAATGCTGTACCAAGTTGACATTCCAACTTCTATTAATTATATATATATATATATATATATATCAAAAATTAAAATGTATATAAAAAAGTTAATTTTTATTTTTTAAAATAATTCAAGTATCATTGTAATTTACAACTTTGACTTTATAATATCATATCATATTTTCATTAATACTTGTACATAGTGCATTTTAAATTATATTTATAATTCACAAATTAAAATTTATATAAAAAATTAAACTGTACATAAAAAATACAATAAGGAAAAAACACTAAATAAAGAAAGTAAAATAAATTAAATAAGAAAAACAAAATAATAAATGTACATTTAATGTTTTTTTTTTCAAAATAACACTTTCTTTTTTTAGTTTTAAATACATATTGGCAACTTCATCAAGGCGCCAATATGGTACAGTGCCTAGTTGACACTCCAATTTTTTTAATATAAAGATTATTATCATAAATTAATTAATATGATTAATAAATAATTAATTAATAACTAAAATTGTAATATAAGTGACCAAACATTGCAATTGATGTTTAGCCACGTTTGGCTGAACGTCACGTGTGATGGTCAGCCACTTTGGCCGACCATCATGACGTGTGTTTGGCTAAACGTGATTGAACATTGCAATTGGTCTTCGGCCACAACTTGAAATTGCGGTGTACTTAATTAGTGGGGATAATTTTGACATTTGTTACGGTGATATTTTGACCTGTGGATGTATTGAGTAAGTTATAGGGTGCGTTTAGCTGCTGCCTTTATGTATTTGCTACAAAAGTACGTTTGCTCATCAATTTGATTTTTTTTTCTTTTTTCAATATATGCCTAGCACATTGGCACTATCAACATGACACTATTCTACTTGGCACTTCTATTTTTATTAATAGTATGATATGAAGTATGATTTCAACCATTGCAATTAGTATAGATAAACTAAATTTCAATCATTTTAACTTGTATATATAGATAAATTAAATAATTGTATATGAAATCTTATTAGTTAAGTGTTAAATCTCTAGAAGATTATAAATTATATATTCAAAACATACTTAAAACATTAAATCCGCATTAATTAAATTAATTATTTTTTAAATTACAAATCCATATTAAATTAATTATTCAAAGGCTAAGTTTGTTTTCCTTACATTCAAAGAAATACGTATATATTTTTTTTGTTAATCAATAATCCGAGCTTTTAAAAAAATTAATTTTTTTAAGTAAAAAAAAAGTTTAATATTGATGATAAGATTCTAATGTATTTCTTCAAACCCTTATATGTTATTATCCCTTGCCTTATATAATAAAAATCAGAGCTTTTAAAAAAATAATAAAACATTATTGCATTGCCTTTTTTTATAAATGCTTATTAAGGAAACACGTGTTTCCTTAATTATAAATGTGTTTCCTTTTCTTTTTTTATTTTTTTATAAATGCCTGTTTCCTTAATTGATTAATTATTAAATCTTATTATTAACAAAAAAAAAAAAATTCCTAGGCGGGAAACTATGTGTAAAAACACACATTGGGGATTAGCTTTTATATATTAGTATAGATGCATTGGAGAGATTTTTTGTTCTAATATTAATATCCTTTGCCACATAAACATGTTAGACATTATTGCATTAGAGATGCTCTTAGAGTGAGCGCTGCGGTTGCTCTAAGCATGTGTGTACATCAATTAAATTAGTCATTAAACATGAAAAATTAGATCAAGCATCAAACATGACAATTACACCATCATTAAGCCAACTTGAAAAAAATAAAGAATAATACTAAATATATAATTAATTTGTTCTCTCTAATAAAAAGCAATTAAAAACACTGTTTGCCATTTCTTTTATTGACGAAGTCTAACTCTCTATTAAAATATAATATTATATATTTAACTTTACAAATTAATTAGACACTTAGGGTGTGTTTGATTGGAATAATTTAAATTTAAAATATGAATCATGGAAAATATTTTTTTGTTTTTGTTGTTTGATTGTAACATGTAAAATATATTTATTTTATAAGGTACAATCACTTTATGTACCATTTTGATCAAATGCATATAAAATATTTTCCTATGAGTTTAGAGGAAAAAATATTTTACATATAAAATATATTTTATATAAAATATTTTATTCCAATCATATCAAACACACCTTAACTTAACAAGACTCAACAATAAATAAATACTAATATTATTATACCTTCATGAAACCAACTCGTGGTTCTTGTATTGCCAAAAAAAAAAAAAAAAGAGATATTAGCAAGATTGTCATGAATTTTTTATACAAATACTAGATTAATAGGAAAAAATTACATGTGCAATACTAACAAGAATTAATTGAGAAGGACTAGAATACCCTTCAAGGAAAATAGACCAAGACACGGCATACGAATCCTATGATTTGACCAAAGGTTTTCACATCAGTGTTATACCTTCTTCTCCAACCCATTCTTGTACGTCTCTCTTCCAAATTTGAACCAAAAAAAAAAAAAAAAGCTTACACCCGGCGGTATGTCATTGTTTTCCGGCGAGAGAATTGAAGATTGCTTGAAGATAGAGTTGTTCTCTTGTACCCAGTAACTTGTTGTGAAGATTAGCGGGCAAAACTCTGTTCGCGATGACAAGCACATAAGTTCGCTCAAAAACTTATATTTTCCTCTTTCTAACCATGAAAAACATGAATAAAATATTCGAGATTAGGTTTCTTCAATTATCTTAGTTGATTTGTTCTTTTTTTTTTTTTTGCATTATTAGGGCTTATCTTGGCTTATTTTTCGTCTTTTTTACCGCGCATTCTTTTTTTCTTTTTTCTTTTTTACCGAGGACGAGTGATGAAGTGTTCTGATGTTCGTCTAATTAGTTTATGGTCTACTATCTCCAATTGTGTTTAGTTGTAGTTTGTTTTATCTATGTATAATGGCGGTGTGTTTTTCTTCAAACCATTGAACTATAAATTTGCTCGGGCATGAAATGTCGTAGTCCCGACATTGGTCTTGGTTAACAAGATGGGAGACATTTTCCAATCGTTTCGGATGTTGAGTCAGCCAGTATTTAGTTCTCTAGTACGTCAGTATGTTGTTATCTCCAATGTACTGTACGTTATTCACTAGACGAATGAATTTTGTATTGAATATTATCTGATTGTCGCATTGGTTATCCGTCTTCATTCAATACTCTATCCTCTAAAGTATAGAGTATGCATGACAGACACTTTTTTAAACAAAATTTCATTTTCGGATTTTAAAAATAATTTCACGTGTAATAAAAAAGCTAATTCAGGAATAATATGCTTAAAAAGTAGTTAATGTCGTGGTGGAAGCTCTGTTAGCTTATGATTAAACGTATGTATTAGTTCGATTCTCACAGTAGTTTCTTTGTGTTCATTTTTTTCCTTGAAGGAACATTATTATTTTGTTGTTAAATATGTATACAATTATTCTGAACTTTTGCCTCCTTTGATAATAACAATTAATAAATTCGTTGAAAAAGAGAAAAGTAAATATTTTTTTAGAAAGTACAGTATATTCAAGAAATACGAGGGAAAATGGCTATTATTTTTGGTTTAAAATATGCACAATTATTCTTAACCTTTAATTACTATGATAATAACAATAATGAATTCATTCCAAAAAAGAAAAGGAAAGAATAAATAATTGTTAAAAAAATATAGTCCATGATCACATAGGACGAAAAAACGAACCTGTTATTTTTTCATAATAATATACACAATTATTTGTAACCATTAATTAATATATTATTATCAATAATAATTTCATCCAAAAATAAAAATTAAATAATCTCTAACAAAGTATAGTCTATTAAACCCATAGGAGAAAAAAATGACTTTATTATTTTTTGGTTTAAAATATACACAACTTTTTTTACCTTAAATATAATATGATAGTAACAATAATAATTTCATCCAAATAATAAAATAAAGAATAAATAATCACTAACCAAGCATAGTCTATTCAACACATATGAGAAAAAAAATGGCGCCATTATTTTTTGTTAACAATATGAACAATTGTTTTCAACATTTAATTAATATGATTATAACAATAATAAATTCAACTAAAAAAATGAAGAATAAATCATCATTGAAGAATACAATCCACTCAACACATAGGAGAAGAGAAATTTATGTATTATACTTTTTATTTTTGCCGTATTGCAGCACAAATGCAATCATAACTAATATCATCTGGCAACATTAGCGAGGTCGTGCTAATTTCATGTCACTGCCAATTTCCTCCTACATTCTAAATTCACCACCATAAAATATGATATAACGATACAAGCTTGTCGTTGAAAAAGTGGAAACACATGAAATTAATGATCATGACCACGAGCCAATTACTATACTTTGAAGAAAGAAAGAATATGAACAACCAAGAGATGCAGATAAACAACAAAATAAACTCCAAGCATTCATTTCATAATAAGAGTTCGTAGCACCACAATACTGGTTTGTGCATGTTTCATAGAAACTGTAATTTAGGATTTTCATTACTCTATACCTTAGAGTATAGAACATCGTAAATTGGCATTCCCCAATTGAAGCATCATCAAAATCGATCAACGTAGTCAATGTGATTAAAAACAAAACTAATCCAATTGTATCATTTCACAGTAACATATCGTAGGTGATGTCATTGTACTGTGACTTATGGTTTCACTAATCACAATTTGATTTCCTTGTAATGAATCATCAAGTGAGTTTCTTCGACACCATCTCGTCTATTGTGAAATAAATCCGTTATAATATACTCATTTTATTTTATTACAACTCTTTATTACAATGCATCATTTGTAGTAATGTTCAAAGGATCATTGTCAATGTGGAATACTCTAAAATTTTAATCGATAATAATGTCATTCAAGGGATCATCCAATTTGGGTATTACAGTGCTAAAATGGCATTTATTTCAAAAACCCTTCAATTGAATGCTCAAAAAAATTTGATTGCAATACTTATACATTGAATGCCCACGAATGATTCGGACTTCTTTAGCTACAACCACCGTAGTAAATTGCTTTCATTTATGGAACCATTTCGAGCAATAAAACCGATTCAGCAAGAATTTATTTCAGCCACGAAAGTAAAGAAACGATGAAGCGGTAAGGTTGTGTTTGGGTAAAGCAATGCAGAAAAAAAAGGTTACGTTTGACACCAACAAAATCGAGGGAATAAGAGGGAGAATGAATTTGTTCCCCCTCCTTTTGGAGGGTGAACATTGCTCTCCTTGTAGAGGGTCAAAAATAAAAATAATAGTTTAATAAATGTGAAATTTTTTTGCTCCGTATTATTCTACTTGATGAAATCTTTCATATGAATACAATCTTGATATATAAATTTTAATTACATTAAAAGTTACTTATTTGACATAGAAATAAGCTGATTATCACTAAAATAAGTAATTTTTAATGTAATCAAAATTTATATATCAAGATTATACTCATATGAAAGATTTCGTCGAGTAAAATAATACGAAGAGAAACAATTTCATATTTATTGAACCACTATTTTTATTTTTGACTCTCTATAACAAGAGTAATGTTGAACAAATTCATTCTCAATAAGAGGAATTGTTTGGGTCTTCACGTGTTCATTTAATGCAAGAATGGTGGGATATGACATACATTAAAACGTTGTACTCATTCATGCCTAGTTATGATCCGGTACCCACAGTCGGGGAAAAAAATTATGGGGGTCGAGTGAGACTCCCCACCATCAGGGGACAGTTATATATTATTCATCTAACTTAACGTAGATTCCAAAAAAAATTCAAAGAAATAAAAATAAAAATAAAAAAATTTTGATGTGATGACGTGGCGCCACGTGCCCACTACCCACCGTGGGTACCTGATCAAAAGTGCATTCATGCCAATTAAAGAGCCGACAAATGCACATGGGCAAGGATAATTTGAGCATGCTACAATTGTATTTGTTAACCTTACAAATTGAAAAATTATTTGATCTTTTTACAATTGCAAGTCTAAACTTTCCATATCAGAAATTTTAAGTTCCCATCGAGCGTTCCTAAATTTAAGGAACGCTCGAGCAATTTGAAGTCGATTCATTTCCGTTTTAATCCGGGACAGATCTGGAATCAACAGGCGAGTGAAGTCTTGAGAATTTTCCGAATTTTTTCCGTTCCAAAAACATCACCAAAACTTTGACCGGTGGTCACCGCGGCTATGGTGTCACGGAAAGAATTGAAAATTCGCTCACTCTTGATGTTGATTCCAGATCCGATCCCGAATTTCAAACGTCGAATGAAATTTGTCAAAAAAATGGCGGTAATTTTATTTTTAAAAACTACCGGTGGGAACGGAATATTCCTCATATATCGCTAATACCCCCCAAAAAAAAAACTTGTGGTTCTTGTTCAGAGAGGAAAAATCTACTAGAAATAATTTGTGGTCGCACTATCATTCATTATGCAGGTTCTCACCCTTGACTTTGAAAGTGAAAGACGGTGCAAACATGGTGGTCCGCGGGTGTACGTACGCGTACCGCGTACGTCTAGAAAGGCAACTATATGTGGAGTTATTTATATTTTCACACCAATTAAAAATAATTATGTAATTAATTTCCGAACAAATTTTAGAAAGAATAAAAAAAAGGAAACAAATAATTCAATTATTTTACAAATTAAATAAAAGTATACCTGTACGTTATTTTCTTGTTGGGAAAGATACGTTATTTCTTGTTCCCTGACAATGGTGTAAGGCCATGTTAGCATAGTAATTAAAATATATATATATATATATATATATATATATTTTAAAAATTTAAATTTGATCAAACAAATTATATTCACATATTTCGTAATTGGGATCCACTCATACTATTAAATTTCCATCATTCAACTCCATTAATCATTTCTCTTCCTACTCATAAAAATATATTATAATTTTTTTTTTCTAGCACCCTTTAAATGTGATAGTATTTAACTGACTAACTGTCTGATTCTATGTAGATACTTTCATCTTCATTTCTGTGTTAATAAACAATTCAATTATTGTAACGTTATATACGTATAACGTATCAGCCCTGCATACATTCATAAAGCGATGAATTCGTTTAAATGGCTTCCTAGATTAAGGCCTTGTTCTTTTCCTCATCAATTTACATGCACGCAATTCCGTACAACTTCACACACATTTTCAACCACACATATATTTTTCAAAATAATCTTAACCACATATTTTACACGAGAATACCGCGCAGGGTAACTTTATCACCAATCAAACATACCCTAATTTTCCCAATCTGTCTCACAAACCTTGTTGCTATTACCAAATCGCAATTCCCAACTCCGATTTACTATCATTTTAACTGTCTATGCCCATGTCAAGTTTCAAGTTTTTCAACTTTTTTCAATTTTTTTTATCTATTTTTATCTATTCTTTCTTTATCTTAAATTAACCACATCCACATATTTTGTAAGACCTACATGTATTGCACAAATCTCCGTCATTTAACTTCACTAATTTTCTCTCTTCTTTCACATAAAAATCTATAAAAAAATTCAATCTTATCACCCTCTAAACAATAATACCTACACAAAGCCCCCTACACAAGCAATAGCACGTACAGAAGAAACCTTGATATATACTATTCTCTCCTCCGTACCCCGTAATATCGACGCTGACAGATTCTACCAAAAAATACATGAAATATTTTTTGCAAGAATAGAATAATTATTTTATGCCATTAATTATTGTACTTTTTTTTGTGAATAATTTCTTTATTTTTCAATACCGTAATCAATTTCTACAAAAAAAAATGTTAATAATTATATTAAATAATTATCTTTAGCTTAAAGGTTACAAAGGAACCTTGTAGTAATTTTTAAACTGAAATGTATGGACCAAGATATTTAAAAAAAATTAAAATCGGAATTTTCCGATTAATTAATTTATTATTTTTTTAAAAAAAAATTGCTTATTATATGCACAAATTCAAAAATCAATTAATTTTGTTAGCATTATCGAAATAATGTATAATTTATCAAATTCAATTATCATTTTCAAGTAATACAAACTATAAAACTAAAAAAATTACCAAAGTATACCTCGTTCATTATTTTCGTGTTGGCCGGGAAAGATACGTTATTTCTCGTTTCCTCACAATAGTCTTAGATGTGACGTTTAATTGTCTGATTCTACGTAGGTATTTTCATTTCACGTATTTCCGTGTCAATGAACAATTCAATTTTTTTTTTTTTTTTTTTTTGAAATGATGAACAATTCAATTATTGTAATGTTATATATATATAAGTATATAACATATCAGCCCCGGCCCTGCATACATTCATAAAGCGATGGCTTCGTTGAAATGGCTTCCTAGTTTCATTTTCCTAGTCGGTCTCACAAACCTTTTTGCTATTACCAAATCACAATTCCCAACTCCGATTTACTATCATCCTAACTGTCTAAACAATGGTACCTACACAAGCAATAGCACGTATAGAAGAAACCTTGATACCATTCTCTCCTCCGTTTCTGGTAATATCGACGCTAACGGATTCTACAACGCTTCCATCGGAGAAAATCCTGATAGGGTCAATGTCATTGCGCTCTGTCGAGCCGATCTTCAACCCTATCAATGTCGTAATTACACCGAAAATGCTACAGCAACCATCGTGCAAAAGTGTCCAGGACAAAGGCAAGCAATATTATGGCACGAATTTTGTATGGTGCGCTATGCCGATGAGCCTATTTTAGGAAACGTCTCATTTTCCCCGAGTGATCACGGTCGTAACGAGGAAAACATAACAAATCCCAATGTTTTTTACTCGGAGTTGAACGTACTGTTGGATAGTCTACGAGACTATGCGGCCTTTAATAGCTCGCCAAAGAAGTTTGCAGGATCTAGCCGGGATGTCCCAAATTATCGAACAGTTTATGCTTTTGAGCAGTGTACACCTGATATAACTCCAGATGAATGTAGAGATTGTTTGACTAGATCTGCCCGACATATTAGAGAATGTTGTGATATGGCAAGAGGAGTTAGAATACTTTTGCCCAGTTGTTATCTTCGTTTTGAAACTAATCCTGATCCATTCTACAATGTGTCGATGGTTGTGCCAATATCTCAACCACCGACGCCGCCGTTACCACCACCACATTCGCAGCCGCCACCACAGTCGCCACCGTCGACAGGTGAAGACTAATCTCTGGACTCATTTTTCTTTTGTGGCATATATTTTCTGATATGAAAACATGTTTCACTTCAAATTTTAATTTTTATCATTGGTCATTCATGTGAAGGTGTTGTGATGTACTAGAAATCGTTTGGCAGTCTCCTTTTTTTTTTTTTTAATTGAGAAAAAATATGTTTTTTTGTTGGTTTGATTAAAAGATAATATATATATATATATATATATATATATTTATATATATATATATATATATATTTATTAAGCATACGAATAAATATGAAAAATAATTTTCTTAAGGCTCATATTGATCCATTGTCTTGGTGCTGTAGTTAACGCTTGCACGGTTGCACCTTTAAATTATGAAGTAAATTAGAGTATTATATTTCATATTTGAACTCAAATTTGGAATGAATAATTTTTATTCGAAACCTGATCCTAAAAAATAGTACTACCTCCGTCTCATAAAGATAGGCTTTGGTTTAACTTTCACACAGTTTAAGAAATTACAATTAATATTATTGGAAAAGTAAATTTTAGTTGTATTTTTTCAAATATACCCTTACATTAAATAATGCTAATTAATAACAATGTATATTAAATAAGGATATAATTGGAAAATGGAAGAAATTAAATACAAATAAAATAGAAAGTGACCTATATTTTGGGACGGACAAAAATGGAATACAAGCCTCTCTTTGTGGGACGGAAGTAGCAGTATGTAAAGTCCCTAGTATCGAGTTTTGCTCAAAATTTTCAACATGGCCGACATCAATTTGTGTCTAAAGGAATTCAATTCATGTAATAATACTTGAGTGTCATTTTACTTGTTTCTAAACTCATAAACTAATTGGATGAGTTTTTTTTTTTTTTTTTTTTAAAGAACTAATTGGATAAGTTGATTTGATTAATTAATTAATTTTTTCGGATTAATTAATTAATTAATGCAGTTTATTTTCGATTTTGCAGGAGATGATAAGAATACAAGTCGAACTGTTGTCATTATTGTCGTTCCCATTGTTGGTTGTCTAGTACTTGTTCTTTGCATCGGCATTTACTTAAAAATGAAAAACGTGCAGAAACTAAAGGAAGACCTTGAACGTAAGCTTAACTTTTTGAATGCAAGTACTGTCGGTCAATCTCTATTTCCATATCAAAAAATTTTCTAGTGTCTGTAATATATATATATATATATATATATATATATAGATATTGTGTTAATTGTAGTATTTAAATAGTACTTATAATTCAGGTATGGAAGTCATATTATTTTGTTAATTGTAGTATTTATCAATATGTAGTTAACATTTGAGTGATTTGACCATGAGAACTATCAAGTACTCACTACTAGATTATGTTGATATGTGTGGCAGCAATTCACCTAAAATATTTCTTTCTTTATAATTTTGGTAAAGTTGAGGATGGAATCAGCACTGTTGAATCCCTACACTATGATTTTGGCGTGATTAGAGCTGCAACAGACAATTTTGCTGATGCTAACAAGTTGGGGCAAGGTGGATTTGGTGCTGTTTACAAGGTGTAATATTAACTTGTTTAATACGCAATTAATTAGATAACATACATGATATAATTTATAACTATTTGGAAATAATGTTCAGGGAAAGCTTCCAAGAGGAAATGAAATCGCTGTGAAAAGGTTGTCTAAAAGTTCAGAGCAAGGTGACTTGGAATTTAAGAACGAGGTGGCGTTATTGGCAAGACTTCAACACAGAAACCTAGTTAGACTATTGGGTTTCTCGGTTGAAGGAAATGAAAGACTTTTAATATACGAATGGGTACAAAATGGAAGTCTCGATGGCTTCATATTTGGTAATATATACTATGCTATTTTTAGAGTAAATCATATATATTTCTAAAGAATTGACATCTCCTTTCTCTTTGTCCGTCTCATTGGCAGTCATATTCAATCAAAATGCTGCACAAACGATGAGCATTTTAATGGAATAAGACACCCAAAATGACAACAAATGTTGAGTCATTTCTTATTTCTGAATGTGAATTTATAACAAATTGGTTGTGTGGAACATAAATGGTTGATTAAACATAGCATAAATGGCTGATTAAACATAGCATAAATGGTTGATTTAACATAGCATAATCATCATCATTGATTTGAGCATAATTATTTCATTGTAGATCCAAATAGTGCACGTATAGATTGGGAAAAGCGCTACAGGATCATTGTTGGTGTCGCTAAGGGGCTTCTATATTTACATGAAGACTCTCGACTTCGGATCATTCATCGAGATCTCAAACCGAGCAATATCTTGTTAGATGGAGAGATGAATCCCAAAATTTCAGACTTTGGTATGGCACGATTATTTATCTCAAATGAAACTGATCACCATAGCACCAGTAGAGTTGTTGGAACTTAGTAAGTAATTCACACCGTTACAAAGTTTCAAATTAAAGTATTATTGAGGGTTTGTTTTTTAAAAAACTAAAATTTTGAAACATTTTATATATTCTGCTTTTCAATTATACAAAATCATTTTAAAGGCTTTGTTTGGGGGGACCCGCCCTGATTGTTATGGAAGGGAAATGAGAACATATATTGTCATGCATTTCTAAAAGTCGCGGCTAATAATAAGCTTATATACTAATTCTTGCAGTGGATATGTGGCACCTGAGTATGTAAGAGATAGGCAATGCTCTACTAAGTCAGATGTTTTTAGCTTTGGCACATTAGTTCTAGAAATCGTAACAGGTCAAAAGATCAGAAATTTTCAGCAAGAAGGCAGTACGGACAACCTGAGAACTTCGGTAAGTATAAACACGATAAAGTTTGGTGTTTGGTAATTTGAAGCCATCAAGGATGACATTTAGTATCTAACTAAAATTTGGTATATATTGTCACAGGTTTGGGAAAATTGGCACCAACAAACAATTTTAAATATAATAGATCCTGGATTGAGGACTGCTTCTGGATCCATGCATGACATCAAGCGTTGCATTCAGATTGGTTTGTTATGTGTTCAAGATAATGCAACTGATAGACCTACAATGGGATCGGTGGTTCTCATGATATCGAGTAACTCCTACACTATGCCAATACCTTCAAAACCTGTCTTTTTCAGGTCTAGTAGCTTTCGACCTGAGATTTCGGATAATGATACGAATACTCTATCAGTAGCTAATTCAGATAGTGCTCGTCTTGTGTCATCAAATGAAGTCACAATGAGTGAGATAGATCTAAGATAGCTTTTTCCAGGATTTTTTTTCTCTTTTTTTGTTTTGTTTACTACTTAACGAAGTCGTATTATCGATCAAAATCATGTATACTGGCCGCATCATTTTTTTTTAAATATTTTAATCCCTTTACTTTCAAATTAATATGTCCATCGCATGGGTCCCTAAAAGTCAAATTACTTTAGCAATTTGGTTATAAAAACATTTTTATTTACTTATTTGGCATTTTATTTTTCTAGACTAGATCAAGAGACATTAATTCTAAGATCATTTTCCTTGCAATTTTCGTCTAACGAACACGGCACGTGAGTGTGACCAAGTCCTTTAGGTGGATTGGATCCATATTGGACCAACATTCTTATGAAGGTCCAGGGCTTGTTTGTTTTGGAAAATTTTTGCTAAAATTTCAAAATATTTGGTCCTCAGAATTGTTCATTATGTCCATACCATCCTTACCATAACCAACCATACGAGCAACAATAAATTATCGAGCAGCTACTTAATATTTTAGGTTGAAGTACATCCAATTATCAACACGTCTTTTTGGCGAGATTTGGTAAATGATTCGAACGAGGTTAATCGATCTCATCATTTCATTCTGTGTCATGTCATGGTTTAATCGTGTCTTACACAAAATGAATTAGTTGTTTAATTCTCATTTGTATTTGGTATAGAGTACAAGCTGCTCCAAAAGAAATCATGGAGTCAGTTGGAAGGTGTGATCTATGGTATTTTTCTAGTGTCATAGATGATATCTTAGTTAAGGTACCATCGATGGCATTTTCGGATCCGATTCGATATCTGTTTTGAAATTCAGGATCAGATTTAGAATTAGCACGGCGATGGGAAGCTGTAGCAATTTTGAAAATTTTCCCGCGACTGATGGCAGGTCAAAGTTTTGGCAATAATTATGGCCCAAATTTTGACCAAATTATGGCCCAAAATTTGACCAAATTATGGCTAAAACTTTGACCGGCCGTCACAGTGTCGTCGGAAAATTTTAAAAATTGCTAGAGCTCCCCCCTCGCCGTGCTGATTCTAAATCTGATTTCGAATTTCAAAACGGACATTGAATCGGACCCGAAAATGCCATCGATTGCACCTTAACTAAAGTGCCGTCGATGGCACTAGATCAAAGATGATGTTGTCTATTCAAGTGCATGGGGTACTCAACTGATGATGCATGTGTGAGGACTTATCGCATCAACACGGTTGATGATGGCCCTGAGACTGTTATATACTTATATCCAATAAACCAGGTCATTCAAGTGTGGCGGAGGTAATTTTCGTCATTATCCTCTATATAAGTGGCCTGATTAAGCATATTTACTCTAAAAGGAAACTAATTAATTAAATCAAGTGCTTTCTTGGTTGGTAGGGGAGTGATTCAGATGATGATCTGACTTTTTTGTGTCATTAGTAGTTGCATGAGTTTATATAATATGAAATAATAATTTTATATTTCGCACTCAATTACTAATTATATTAAACACTTCGATTATTTTTGCTCCCTTTTAATGAAAAAAACCCCAATTTTCATATTTCCTTGAATTTGTTACCGTAATTTTCATCTGCACGAACATATCAAGAATTTAGTTTCTGAGTTTTAATTGTTCCTATTATCTTGGGTTAAATCCGTTTGTGTATCATATTTTTCATCTCAAGTACTCATTTTCAGGTTATTAATTTGATTTTTTATTATTTTTTTGGTTGGATTGTACATAGTTTGTTTTCAAATCTTTATATTATAAAAAGAGGAGTGCCACGTTAGCAGTAGTGCCAACATGGCACTCATTAATATTTTTAAAAAATACATAAAAATCAATTTTGTAGTTAAAAAAAAGAAAATTCTATTTTTGGAAATGAACCAATATTAATTGGTAGTTTTAAATAGGAAAAATTCTTTAAATATAATTATTTTTTAATGAAACATAAATTTATTATTAAATGTGATAAACTTAATGAGAAAAAAATAGTTTTGGAAAAAATTTAAATGTCATTTCATTTTTCAAATTTCTAATTAAAAATATTAAATAATAATTTTCACCATGTCATGTCATTTCATTTCATTTAAAATAGTATTTTATTTTCACCATGTCAAAAAATATTATAGTTTTAGATAGTTTTGATTTGTAATGTGCATTGAATTATTCAAATAGTGGATTATTCTTAAATAAAATATTGAGTGCTAAAATTATAATTGAATTTGCACTGAATAATTTATTTATTTTTAAGTAAAGAGTAATTTATTATTCTTTATCTTTATATTTTGAATTGTTATATTATCATACCATTAATCTTTATATTATAATTTGTGAAGTGCCACGTAGGCAAAGATGCAAATGTGACACACATTAAATATTTTAAGAAAATTATAAAATTAGTTTTGGAAATAAACCAACATTAATTAGTAGTAATTAAAAATGTAATTGAAAATAAACCAATATCTTAAACAAACATCTAATACGAAAAAAATTATTTTGGAAAGACTTTATATATAACTTCATTTTTTAAAGTTTTAATTCAAAATATTAAATAATAAATATTTCTTATTTTTTATTTAATTTTATTGCGATAAAATTGTAGGTTTTAATAGTTTTCCTTGGTTACGTGAATTGGTCTATTCAAAAATAGTGAGAATTTTTAATTTTTCTTTTTTAAAATGAAATAGTGAGTGGTTAAAATTATAATTGGATTTATGTTGAATAATTTATTTATTTTTAAGTAAAATATAATTTATTAATCCTTATATTATTATAATTAAAGTGTCACGTTTGGCGAATGCCCTACTGGCAGTGCCAATGTGATACACTATTTCTAATTAAAAAAATTAAATGATATTTTGTGTTTTTAATACGGCTGATGTGATATACTCACTAACTGAATTTTGCATTGCATATTTTTTTTCCTTTTCTAAGTATATAAAATTACAAATAAAAAGCTTTTCATTTTACAATTAACATACAGCTTATGTAAATGAAAAGAAATTAAATGAATTATGTAGATGGGGAAAATTGTCGGTGTTACTACAAATTTAAATTACATAAAATTAAGCATAATACTTCTTATACAATAGAACTAAAATTAAGTAGCAATTACAGCTAATCACTAAAAGAACGCATAAAGTCATAAAATTTAGAGTGTGTAATGTCCATTTCAGAAAGAAAAAATGTGTTTAATATAAATTTGATATGTACCAACGAGAAAGATACATTTTGATAATCAAAGAATTTTTATATATTCATTCTCAATTGTTCATTTACAATTAATTAATCTCACCGAGCATTGTTGTACAATGTTAGACATGGTAATTAGAATTAAAGTTACATGTTTTGATAAACTTCTTAATTATGTGATGCACATGAATTTTTATAATTTATAATTGTGAATTTACTCTGTAATTTTTGCATTGACTATAATATACAATATCATAGATTTTAATAATTTTTTATAATTATGCAATCTCATATACATAAATTACATTAATTATGTAATTCAATATTTATATTTATAAATTTATATCAATTATTTATCGTACATAAATTTAATTATTCTCGTGCATCGCACGGGCGTGATACTAGTGTCTACTATTATTATACTATTTTGGTAACAAATTAAAAAAATTATTTTATTTTTTTATTTTTATATTGTCAGTATTCTATCTTTTTACATTAATCGTTATTATTGATGTTTATTTTCAATAAACTTAAAAATGAATTTGTAGAACGAGAATATGCAATGAATTTACATATATAAATTTATTAAAGATGATTTTTGTATATATAGTCGTAGGAAATCGGTGCATGGGCCTATTCTAGTAGGATCAGTACGTTGTATTATGACTTTTTTTCATAAATAAATTAACTAACGCAAGTAAAATGTGCCGCAGTATGTGTTTCTTAAAAAAAATATCGCAATTTGCCCTCCGTAAACGTGTTTTCTGGCTACGTCGTACTTCTACTGAAGTGGAGCCGAAGGAGGTATAACTTGATTACATCGATCCCAATAATTTTCAACTTTAATCTATTTGTCATGCACTTACTGATTTGTTGTTTCCCCTTGTTAGGAAATCAATCCGAATGGGATTTCGAATTAATCACTAGATCTTTGCCTTCAATTAAGAAATATTAAGTAAACGGGAGAAATAAAAGGACGAGATAATAAGAACACAAGATTTACGTGGAAAACTCCAAAGTTGGAGAAAAACCACGGGCTGTCAGAGATATTCTACTATACGAAATTTTTTTACAATCGTATAGAATCTCATGCCAAAGCCCCCGATTATAATCCCAACCCACTAGACTTTATCACACTCGATAATGCTACGTCTAAAAATTTTCTCTCTACTTAGTGTTATATAAAACACATGGGATTACCATACAAATGAACAAAACCCATACATATTTATAGAAACATGTATGATGGTTGATGTTCATGTGTACTTATTTTTACCTAAAATTTTACTTTTAGTGGTGGGGACCACGAGATGTGTGGATAATAATGAGTGATGATGTAAAATGTGTGATTATATTGATGTTTGACTTTGACTTTTAGTAGTAGGTGATTTTTAGATTAAAAAAAAAAAGTGGAAACAAACACTACGTAAATCTTCAACTTGGTCAAACTTTATGAATTCACCTCCTGCATGGTGGTTTGCATTGGACACTTCGATTAACCTTCAAAGTTCAAGTCAAATTTTCTTCAGCCCAAATACACCTCCATACAAACATTCCAACTAATTTATACCTTGCAATTCCATGCATAAGACAAGTCATATGACAACTTGCAAGCAGCAAAATCCAATTTGAAGACCATCAATTTTGTTCACCAAAATTATTTTATTTTAGTTAATGTTCAACGCCCCTTATTTCATAGAAAGCTGTGGTTGAAGATCGATGAAATAGTAATAGAAAAAGGACAAAGCGTGGTGGTTATTTTGGGATTAGGGTGGCGGTTTTTTGAATGCCACCAAAAATGGCAACATCCAATGTCGTCAGAAAGGGTGGCGTTTAAAAAAACACCACCCAAAAAAGAACGGGTGGCGGTTTCAAAGCAACAACTGCCACCTTTTGTTTTTTTTAAAAAAAGTACTTCGGGTGGCGGTTCGCAAGTGTAGAACTGCCACCCATAGTGATAAAATGTTTTTTAAAATATTTTTTTTTTTTTTGCGTATTTTTTATTTAAACTTTAAACGATCACAACTTTTGCATACGATGTCCGTTTTCAATCTACGACCCCATTTCGGAATCGTCGCGACGAGATCTACGACAATTACAGCTATCGCCATGATCCCACTTTTCAGGCTCATTTGAGATCGTTTAAAGCCTCAAAACACAAATTTAAAAAAGAAGAAAAGCAAATTACACCTAAAAAATATAATGTATAGGATATGAAATCACAACTAACAAAAAATATAAATCAAGATTTACAATAAATAGTCAATAATTTGGGGGTGTTAACATACTAACCTAAAAATGGAGAAATTTGGAACCAATTGGTAGATGAAGATGACCTTGCCTTCAATAGGAGTTTCAACTTGTAAAGAAAATGCAAGAACACTTGAAATAGTGAAACCCTAGAATTTGGGGATTTCAAAATTTAACCTCAAAAATACACGAATTTGCGAGAAATTGATAGAGGAAGCTTACCTTACATCAATTGCGACCCAATTTGAGAAGAAAATTAGCATAAATTCCATTTTGTGTACCATAATTTACATTTACAATTTTTTGCACTTGAGAGGAAGAAAATAGTAGAAATAATAATGTGTAGATCATGTTTCTGGTTTTTTAATACTGGTACAGCAAAGGGTGGTGGTTATAGTGTACAACCGCCACCCAAAGTTAATTTTAAAATTTAAAATTTGAATTTTTCGAATTTCGGGTGGCGGTTGTACTGTACAACCGCCACCCATTTTTTGACATTAGGTAACGGTTGTACTATACAACCGCCACCCCCTTTTTTTATAAATTTATATTCACTTTGGGTGGCGGATTTTTTGTCACAACTGCCACCCGTTGTCTTTGGATGATGTTTTTTTATAAAACCGCCACCTAAAGGCCGACACCCAATGTCCTATTTGTACTAGTGAAATAGTGCTATCACTGTCTTCAAAGTGCAGTGCCCTCTTCACAGGGATGATGAAGGACGATGATGATGCTCCGAGCCTCCGATCCTCCAACCACATAGGGGTCTACTAACAAGAGGATGCAGGATGTGAAAGTGAGAATTGCAGTCTGTTTTTTATGTGTTTTTTTTTTTTTGCTCATTTGCTATTGACTTAGGGTTCCTTCTTATTTGAACAAATGTCTTTCCCATTTTCATTTAATACGTTGGTCAGGACTCAGTTGATTGTTTAGTTATTTGGAATCATTTGGTTTATTTAGTTGACTATTAAATTCATTTGGTACAATTGAATTGTTCATTTGGTTTAGTATTTGAAATCGTCGAGCTAATGCGTCTTGGATCATATAATAGAGCGAGCTTCCATTTTCTTGGTAAAACTACTGCCAACTGCCAATTGCAGCAGAGTGATGCCAAGTCTAGAGCAGCAAACAGGTTGTGTAGGCAGTTGGCTAATACTAGCCAACGTGCTCATTTGCTGGTTGGTTTTGCTTCTTTTTTCCCTTTGTTTCACCGATGTGACATGGATTTAGTTGGAAAGGTGTGCTATAAAATGAAGTTGAAGAAACCAGGCGGCGAATGTAACATTCAAGTACGATCAAGAAACTTCCAACGTTCTGTTATATATGCGGAAAACTGGGCCATCAAGAGAGGAAATGTGCTAAATTGTTTGAGTCCCCCGATGGGAACATGGAAAGGCCTTATGGACCTCATCTCCGTGAATTACAGGGACCCTACCATTTTCGGAGAAAAATCCACACAAACTGAGAAAGGCAAGGAGATATGTGATTACACGATTACCTCCATCAATTTCCAAATCGGATGAATGTAAGTATAGAAATAAAGTCTGACGCAGATTTGAAGTGGATGATTCGTCGGGCCTTATTATTGCTGAGTCCAAAAGGTGTCGTATGGACGAGCCAAAGACCATAGTCCACACACTCCGTCATTTGGAAGAAGGTGGTTTGGCGTTTAAAAGTCCCTCTTGAAGTCAAGTCAAAATTTTCTCTTGGCGAGCGTGCCATCACCAACACACTCCCCACAGTTGATCATCCAATCTAAGAGGGTGAATGTTAGTCCCCTTTGTCCTACTTGTCAATATGAAGCTGCAAGTATATCCTCTAGAGTCTTGTAAATTATTGCTCATTTACTCGCCAAGATGATTTCAATATGCATGGTTGCAATGCTCTGCTGGTCTACCGAAACGAGGTTGTATGGAACTCTATATAAATCCTTCAATTCTTTGAGGACCGTTAATCATGCACGAAACCACCTTAGTCAATATAATGGTTGGCAGCCCAGAAGATTCGCCGCCCTGGCAGGCAACAGATGCAACTCATTTTCCTTGTGGCACCCGTTAGTCTACAATTTTTTACAAATTTTTACACATTTTTATACACTATTTTCAACTCCACTCATTCTCTCTCCTATTTCATATCCACGTATCTCGTGGGACCTACCTATACTATACAAATCTCCACCATTCAACTTCACTCATTCTCTCTCTTATATCACATTAAAATCCATAAAAATCCATTTTTACACATACACTAACACGCGCTTGTCAATATGGCATTCTTAAATTGAATGTTGACGACGCAGCTAGACCTCTTCCAAGGAACAACAGAAGATCGGGATTGGGATGGTGGTTCGTAATGAGCATGGGAATTTTATTGGGTGGCTGTTATTCACGCCATCTGTGAACTACATCTTGCTCATCAACTACTTGGAGTTTGTGAGGCTCTTACTTGGGTAAAGGCCAAGTTCCCCTTCTAATAATCTGATTATCGAGATGGATTCTCTTCTAGCCTTTCATTCGACATAGCGTCAAGTTGAGGACTCCACTTATTTCGGCCTATTCTCTGAGGAATGCAAATTACCAACCCAGGATGTTACAGGGCTAAACTTTGCTTGGGTTAAGAGAACAGCGAATCAGGTAGCTCATACTACTCTCGCCCGAGTGGCCGATTCTATGTCTGGCTCATTTGAATGGTTTTATAATCCCCCAAACTTCATTGTCCATGTACTTAATTCTGATTTTTATAATGAATAAATTTGCTTCTCTCAAAAAAAAAAAAAAAAAGTTTTTATAACTCAACCTAATACATTAATTTTTAATAAAATAAACGTTATCCGAGCACACTATTTATGTTACATTTATTAAAAGCCGCCGAGCAGCTTATTATTATTATTACTCTTATTTTCACCAGCGCATTGCACGGGGAGACGTATGTCCAAAATACTATTTAGAACCCGTATTAGAAAAAAATATAAAAAATTATTTAAAATTTTTGACATAATTTTCCTTCATATTTAATATAAATCTATCATATTAACACTCATAGCAGAAGTAAAAAAAATTAAGCAACTAATATAGCGGAATTAATAATTTCGTTAGATATATATTCACTCCAAATCACCCATGCAATGTGTTGGTTTTTATTTTTCAATTTGTAATCTTAGAATTTAAATACGGTTATTTTATTTTTTGATGAAATGGAGAATATTTTCACATTTAAATAAGCAATAAAAGGTTTAAAAATGCATAATTTACTTGAAATAAAAAAATTACGGAGAAAAGACAGTTCAAAACAAGGTAGGAAATAACGATTAAATCGAAGCAATTAAAAAAGATGCGAAATACCCGAGCTGGTTATGAGATGACAATAAATTAAATATGAATTAAGACATATGAAGAAAATCTGGATATGAGATTTGGGATCAATTAAAAGATTTAGCAGATCGATGAGTGGTGATTATTAATAAGAATTGATTTTCAAAAAATAAATTAAAAAGTATAGTGATAAGACTCGTGGGTTGATTTGTATGGATTTGTTTTGTCCAAATTTACAGCAATTATAATACTAAAAATACTTTTAAAAAAAAAGGAAACAAACAAAAGGTCAAAAAAAGAAATGAGAAAAAGAGAAATGGGAATAAAAAATAAATTATTTAATTCTGAAAAATGAAACTTTGAACGGGAAAATGACCTCATTTTATTTTATTATTATTATTATTATTATTATTATTATTATTATTATTATTATTATTATTATTATTATTTGTCTGCTTCAACTAGATTAGTCAATTAACATGACAAATTATATTAGTCTAACAAACTGGTTTCTATTAAGTTAGATTAGTCTTAATATAACATATTCTACCATCATTAATAAACGAACTTGACATGATGCCTTCTCCATCATTCCCCAATTTGGAGAGGAAAAAAAAAAGGAAACTGGACAAAATTATAAACATGAATGACAAAGGTGGAATATTGACTTGCTAAAAGCTAATTTGTCCCTCTTGTTCAGATAAGAAAAATGAATGTATATGTTTATTCCAAAAAAAAAAAAAAAGATATAAATGTAATATACATATACATGATTTACATTGAAAGTTTGACAATCAGACACTTTTGTTTTTTAACAGACAATCAGACACTTGATACAATTGGTTCTTTCATAAGTCTCATCATTTTTCATATTATATTTTTCTTTATGTCTAAGTCTACTACACAAATGATATTTTTTCATAATTTTGATGGGAACTATCATTCATTATGCATAAATTCTCGAGTATAAATTATACACCACTTTAAAGGGTTATCTTAGTCCCCCGAGGGGTTAAATTGTTTAGTTAATACTCTCCATGTCCCATTAAGATATGCAGTCATCATTTTCTACACATATTAAGAAAATATCTTAAATATTAAGGAATTATAAAATATATCAATATTTTTTCTATTTTACTTTTGTATTAAATGGTCAAAAAGTAGTATTTTAAAAAGCATAAATTAAGCACGAAAAAACGTGGACTCGAAGCCTCGAGCATTACAAGCTTAAACACGCTTAGGCGACGCTTAGGCGTTAAAAGGCGTTTCTCAAATTTTTTAAGTTTTTTTTGTACATTTTTCAGCTATCTAAACTATTAAATTATTAAAATAATACATACTAACTTTGGAAAATACATCTAAATCTATAAATATTATATCTATTTTATAATTAAATTTCGCTTTTCTCTTTTGTTATCTTTTCTGATTATATATTTGTGGTGTGAGATTTATTGTGTTTGTTTTCATTTTAGTTTACTTTAGTTTTTTTTAGTTATTATTATTATTTAAATTGGGCTTAGGCCGAAAGACATTCGTATGAGAAAAAGGTAAGCAATAGTCATGGGCATTATTAAGCGTGCATAGGCACGCCTAGTCGCGCCTAGTCACACCGACGCATCGTCAGTCATGCCTAGTCATGCTTAGGTGGTCAATAATTTACATTGACTATTTTTTCACGCTTTCCATAGGCGACGCGTGGAGGCAATGTTTCGCACCTAAGTGTGCTTTTGAGAATATTGTCAAAAAGTATTGTAAAAATATTTAAAGATCTTGAGAGATGAAATACCTATTTTGATGTTTACTATTCCAACTATCTTAAATATGGGTATTTTAGTCAATCAAAAAATAAATGATACTCTTGGAAACTAAAGTATAATTTAGAACAAACGAAAATAGAAAGTAAATCTATTTTAGTGAGATTGAGTATAATAATTAATGAATTTGAACAAGTGGGTCCTATTTTTTCTCTATCTTCCATTCATCCATTCACACTGATTGATGCGTATAGGCGAGCATCTTAGTGGGTGTTAGCATCTTTATATTAGAAAAATTGAAGCGCCAACTAGGCACTGTGCCACCTTGGCAATGTCAAGTTGGCACTCATTTATTTAAAACTAAAAAAAGAAGTTTTTTTTTGGTAAAACAAATATGAAATATACATTTATTATTTTGTTTTCCTTATTTAATTTATTTTACTTTCTTTATTTAGTATTTTTTCCTTATTTTATTTTTTTATGTACATTTTAATTTTTTATATAAATTTTAAATTGTGAATTATAAATATAATTTAAAATGAAATATATACAAGCATTAATGAAAATGTCATATTATAAGGTTAAAGTTGCAAATTACACGGGTACTTGAATTATTTTAAAAAATAAAAATTAACTTTTTTATATAAATTTTAATTTTTGAAATATATATATATATATATACATATATATATACACACACATATATATACACACACTTAATAGAAATTGGAATGTCAACTTGGTATCGTGTCACCTTGGCAGCATTTGTTGTTTAAAAAATTTAATTTATTTTTACCATGTTAAAATGATAGTTTTAAATAGCTTTTATGCGTAATGTGCATTGGGGTTCAATGATTAGAAGATGAATTTTTTATTCAGTTCAAACTTTAATACATTTTCGCAGCCATTTTCTAGAACATCTGCCAATTATACCCAACAGTACACAACATATGGTTTATAACATAAATCACACATATTTATGATAAACTACATGTAATTTCTTTTACAAAAATATCTGCAGGGATCGAAATATTTTCATATAATTCCACTATTTAATTCGTAGTTTTAATATTATTTTAATTCATAATTTTGACATTATTTTAAACAAATCATAATCTCCCCGTGCATTGCAGTAATACTAGTATAAATTATAATAATATATTTTTATGAGTCTGAAGAAAGAGAATTAGGGGGCGTTCTGTTTGCCGTTTTCGGCCCGTTTTCTATTTTCTGTTTTCGAAAATATTGAAAACGCGTTCTGTTTATTGTTTTAGAAAATACATTTTCGAAAATATTTTCAAGATTTGTATAGAAAACACGAAAAAGTATTTTTAACGTTTTTGACGTTTTGTATGTTAAATGTCGAAAATAAAGAAAACGCGTTTTCGAATTTTAAACTTTACACTTATTACATTTTAGTCCCAACCACCGCCGGCCACTGTCAACCACCGCTGACCACCGCCAACCACCGCCGCCGACGCCAATATCCGGCCACCAGATCTGGTGGCTAAACCACCAGATCTGGTGGCAAGCCACCTGCTTATGCCCCAACCACCATTAATGGTGGTTGGACCACTATAAACAGGTGGTTGCGAACCATCAGCAGGTGATTCGTGACCACCTGCTGGAGTTGGTGGTTCGCACCACTATAGTCGCTGGCGACTGGTTGAAGAGAGAATGCGGGTGCTTGTGGTGGGGTGGCGTGGGGGTAGGGTGGAGTGAAGATGATGGTTGGTTTGAACATTTTGAATAGCTTGAAAACTTTTTGTAATTTTTATTATATCAATTTGTATTTTTCTAAAAGTATAAACCAAACACATTTTCTATTTTCTCTTCTCAAAAATAATTTTTCAAAACAACAAACCAAACGCATTTTTAATTTTCTCAAAACAATAATTGAAAACAGAAAATACCAAAACATTTTCGAAAATGAAAACAGAAAATACAAAACAAACAGGACGCCCCCTTAGTAGAGTTGGATTGTGAAGATTTAATAGTACAAGTGGACCCTATGAGATATATGATTGTGCTTTATTTGACCAAATTTGACTTTTAGAAAATATGAAAAATAATGTATTTTTATATGATAACATGTTCTAATATAATTACAATCACTAGAAATCATAAACCCAAAGCTAACAAATTCATAAAATACGATCGGGGGTGAAACACGCGCTAATATATCAAACCTACCCACCCCATGCACTTCACACACGCCCAATTACTTTACGTAGCCCCCGATTTCTTAAGAAACACAATTCCCAATTGCAGAATCTCAAAATTGAAGCAAAAAGAAGAAGAACAATATACCCTGCTCCCCTGCCCACGATGTGGGCAGGGAGCATGCCAACACCCCAAAATTTTGGGGAAAAATCATGGGGCCCACACGAATCTTCTACCATCAAGGTGTAATTATGTATTATTTATCTGACATAATGTAGATATTAAAAAAATAAATAAATTTTTTAAAAGAAAAATTCGATGACGTGGCGCCCTTACGTCATCGTGTAGGCAAACATTGAATTCTAGTTCATATATTTTCAAGTTCATCCTCATATCAGAGCTTTCACAAAGGGGCCTAAACATATTATGTTTTGTGAGAAGATAAAGAACAACAGTATTCTATTGTGAGTTGGAAAAAGGTTAAGAACAACAGTATCTTAACAAGAGAGAAAGAGCGTAAGAGGTTAGGAGCAGCAGTATCGTAACAAGTGAGAAAAAGTGAAACACTTAGGGTGTGTTTGATTGTAAACCCGGAAAATGGTTTGAAGGAAAACGTTTTTCGGGTAAATGAATTCCGGGAAAAAGTTTTCCAGGGAAAATAGTAATTGTAGGTATTTGATTGGATTAATTTGAAAGTTAGAAAATGATGTTATTTTTCTTATTTTTGTTTTTTTTTCATGAAATTTGATCATTTTCCTTATCTTTATGGTTAAAGTAAACTTTCTATTAAAAAAAAAAAAATGGCTAAACTTTTCCCGGAAAATAAAAATCACTTCCCCCCAAGGAAAACGTGTTCCTTTAAAACAAGGAAAAGAACGAAAATCGAGAAAAAGTTGGAAAATATTTTCCAGGAAAAAATGTGCAATCGGACAGTCACGGGTGGAAAAAAAAGCTGGAAAATGAGTTTTCCTGGAAAAAAAAGTATGAATCAAACACACCCTTAATGAAAAAAGTGAATGGGTGATTGGCCTGATAAAATCAAAGCATCAGTCTTTGAGATTTTTGAGATTTTGTAGCAGCAAAAGAAAATGTCGACCGAGGGCAATTGTGTGCAGCTAGCTATCCGTCACTTTGATGGTCATTATGACCATTGGAACATACTGATGGAGAATTTCCTATTCTCCAAAGAATATTGGGAGTTGATCGAAATTGGTTACGTTGAGCCAAAAGTTGGAACAGAGCAGACAGAAGCACAACGCAAGAAATTAGAGGAATTGAAATTAAAATACCAGAAAGTGAAAAACTATCTCTTTCAAGCTATCGATCGGACGATATTGGAGACAATCCTTGTGAAATACTCCAAACAAATTTGGGAGTCCATAAAGAAGAAATTTGAAGGGAATGAAAGAGTAAAGCGATCTCATCTTCAAGCTCTCCGCAAAGAATTTGAAATTTTAGAGATGAAAATTAGTGAAGGAGTATCTGATTATTTTTCAAGGGTAATGTCTGTTGTCAACAAGGTGAGAATGTATGGAGAACGAATGCAGGATGTGATGGTGGTGGAGAAAATTCTTCGTTCCTTAAACAAGAAGCTCGACTATGTTGCTTGCTCGATTGAGGAATCAAAAGATATTGATCACCTCTCCATTGATGAATTGCATAGCTCTTTGCTTGTCCATGAACATAAATTTCACCAACACAATGAAGAAGAGCAAGCCATGAAGGAAACCTATGAAGGTAGATCAGGAGGAGCTAGAGGATGAGGTCGTAGAGGCTTTCGTGTTCAAGGAAGATGCTCATCTAGCTTTGAAAAATCTCTTGTAGAATGCTATTGTTGCCACAAACTTGGCAATTACCAATATGCAGAGGCGGAGACAGGGGTTGGCCAAGCTGGGCCTTGGCCCACCCCAAATCTGGTCCAGCTTCAGAAATTAAGGGTCTGTTTTTCAAATTTTTCATTTGGAGTTCACATTATATATAACTGAATGTCTCCGTGGCTTAGTGGTAAAACGTGAGCTTTTAGATGGAAGGGCACGTGGGTTCGAGTTTCCGTGGCCAGTTTTCCATTTTATTGTTTTTTCCCATTTGTTGTTCTAACTTTTCAACTTGTTTATGGAAAGTTAGTTGCTTTGTTTAATTCCTCATAAGAGTTATATAATTTTTAATATTATTATTCCATTTCCATTTTATTTTTATTTTTTACTTTCTTTAATTCTTCATATAATTCCTGACATTGTTAAATTTGCCGAGTTGTCATTTCACTCCTATAATTCCCACTTATTACTAATAAAATAATAGAAAATATTGAAAATGAATAGCATGGGCTTCATTTATTTAGTAACAAAAATATAAGTTTTACACATTTTTGTCAACCAATATAATATATGAGCGAAAGTCCTAAATTGGAAAGACTAAATATTACTTGATGAACTACACATTTAATTTTAATTCAAAATTGTGAGTTGGGTGAGTTAAAAGCTAAATTATTAAAAATTTGATTAATACTTTTCCTTCCATAGTGAAATAAGAAATATTAAATTCCAAAATTGCTGCTAGATTATAATGGGAAATGAGGTATTATAGAGAATTTTTATTTCTTTTTTTAAAATTATTATCTTTCTAATTAACTATTAGTTTTTTGAAACACTTTTGAATTTAATAATTATTTTTTTGAAAGATTGCATTTAATAATTATTAGAGTTTAATGAGCATATTTTTTGAATTTCGACTCAAGCCCCAAAAATCACCGAACCGGCACTGAGTTCGGCTCCCCCCATTGATAACTCCGGGCTACGCCCCTGCCAATATGAATGTCTCGACAAGCAGAAAGAAGCAAACTATGCAGAAGCCCAAGAAGAATTGTTTTTAATGGCATACGTGGAGAATGACAAAGCAAAGAAGGAAGAGGCATAGTTTCTTGATTCAGAATGACATTGGAGAACTTTGTTTGAAGACTTTTCACATTTAAACTGAGAGTTTGCAAACTTCAGTTTTAAGAGAGGGAATAAAACATTCTAGTTCATTAGGACTATTTGAGCGCTACCTGATTTGTTGAGATAGTGGATTAGTTAGTTCCTAGTTTGTTGCTAAGTTTGTTTATCTCAAATCTATTTAAGTTGTATTTGATCATTTCGTTTTAGGTAACTTGAATAAAACATTGAATTCTAGTTCATATATTTTCAAGTTCATCCTTAAAATTAATTTAACATTTAGAAGATACAATTGAATTGGTGTTGCTAACTAGAATAAGGCTATGTGATTTTGAAACTAAGATTTCGAATCATTTGCAGATCGAGATCGGAAATCCAAAGCCAGAAGCGATGAATAATCTGCACAAAGGTAATTAATTTACAAAATTTTCAATTCATTTTAGATATAATTGTTACGTTTTTTTTTTTAATGCAATTCCCAAAAATTGTTAGATCAAACATACATGATGATAGATATCAAGCAACAAAAAAAATGTATCGAGAATATAAGAATTTGAGGAATTGAAAATGAGAAAAACGTGTTAGGTGCAATGTGAATCAAATAGCTATAGTTTGTACCTAATTTCGAGATGGAAATGATGAGTAGCTGAGAAAAACAATAATTGTTCAGACGCATAATTAATTTTGGATTTTTGCCCACTAACTACACTTTAAAGGAAAATTTGCCCACTAGATCATGCTATCTTTTTTTTTTTTCCCAAGAACTACATAATTTCCCCAATAAGATAAAAACACATGTTCCATCCAATCAAATTACAAGGCATACAACTTGTTCAAAGAAACTAAACCCACAACATAAACCCCAAATGCACATTCGCTCCCTCTTTTTAGATTACCATCCTCCATTAATCTCGACAAACATTCAACTTCTCGCTTCCATCATCTATCATTTTCTCTTTACGCATTTTCTCTCTCTAAATTACCATTTCCGATAGTTTCATTATATTCAACATTCAACTTCTCGCTTCTATCGTTTCTCACTTTCTCTCTCTAGATTACCACCCTGTTAATCTCGACCAATATTCAACTTCTAACTTTTATCTTACCCAACTTTCGCTCTCTATATTATCACCCCCAATAATCTAAATCAATATTCAACTTCTCGCCTCCATCGTCTCTCACTTTCTCTCCCTAGATATTTTCTCTCTCTAGATTACCACATCAAGTAATCTCAATCAACATTCAACTTCTCACTTCCATCTTCCCTGACTTCTCTTTCTACGCACTTTCTCTTTCTAGATTACCACCTGCGGTAATCTCAATCAAACATTCAATTTCTCACTTTCATGTTCCCCGACTTTCTCTCCCCACTCACTTTCTCTCTAGATTATCACTTCAAGTAATCTCGATCAACATTCAACTTCTTGTTTCCCTCGCCCCGACTCTCTCTCTAGATTACCACCCTCGATAATCTCGACTAACATTCAACTTCTCACTTCATCTTTCCCGACTTTCTCTCTACGTACTTTCCCCCTCTACATTATCACCCTAGGTAATCTCAATCAACATTCAATTTCTCACTTTCATCTTCCCCGACTTTCTCTCTCTACGCACTTTATCTCTCTAGATTACCACCCCCAGTCATTTCAGTCAATATTCAATTTCTCGCTTTCATCTCCCCTAACTTTCTCTCTAGATTACCACCCTCGGTAATTTTAATAAATATTCAATTTCTCGCTTCCCGCATGCCCAACTTTCTCTCTCTATGCACTTTCTCTAATTTACCACCCCGGTAACCCTTGTAATCTCAATCAATATTTAATTTGTCGCTTCTCTCGTCCCCAACTCTCTCCCTACGACCTTTCTCTCTCTATGCACTATCACCACCACCACCATTCCACTGCCACCACCACCACTAGCATTGCACGTCTACCATTGCATATTTCGATAATACTATTACATACCCCAATAATATTATTATCGATATTATTACATGATAAAAATAGTTTGGATGGAGGGAGTAATAAATAAGTTTGTTTGAAAAAAAATAAGGCACAATTCCCTGGGAAAGTCGACTAAGATGAAATTCTTATTTATATTAATTTAGTTTTCATTTAAAGGTTGAGGGTTATATTTGTAAATCTAATGTGCTGTATCTTTTAAAATTGTATTTTATATGTGCTATATTTATTTATGGTGTAATCAATGTTGTAAAAAATGCACTTAAGCGACATTTAAGCACTGCTTGAGCATGAAGCGCGCTTAATACACACCGCTTTTCCCAAAAGAGTGAAAAAAGAGATCAAATTTAGGCATTGACCAAAAAAGCACGCCTAAGCACGCTTAAGCGCACGTAGGCGAGCTTAGCGCACTTAAGCGTACTTAACCTTCAGGATTTTTTTATTTTTATTTTTTGCTTCTTACATTATATCATTGTTTACTATATATTTGATAAAAAGTGTGAAAACTTTTTTACTTTGTTTTTGAATAATAGATATTGTGTTTATCGGATTGTCCTTTTATATTAGACTATTAGTTCGTTTTTCTCACAAGTATTAATATGACTTCGTATTGTCGGATTTTATTTTGTCATTTATATATATATGTGTGTGTGTGGGGGTATATCATGGCATCATTTATTTTATGTGCTTAGTATATATGAATTATTTAATAATTTTATATTGATTAAAAATTTAAAAATAACTAATAAATTGAAAAAAATTGCTTTTTAACGCTTAACCTTCACCTAAGCTCGCTTAAGCTTATAAAACTTGAAGCTTGATAATGAAGCTTCATCGCGCTTTACGCTTTTTGAAACACTATGTGTAATTAGTAAAAATGGCGGTGTAAATATAACCACCCAAAATCGAAGCATGAAAAATTTGTCTATAGCATTATCTTATAGCCTTGCCGCAGGAGAGTTTGTTTACAGGAGATGAAGATCAAGATTTCAATTAAACCCTCAAAGTTTTTGATCAAAATCAATGTTTTGGGCAAAAACTTTGACTTTGAGCAAATAAAGTCGCCGGAAAATTTTTCGAATCACTGAAATTTCATCTCATCGTGCTAGTTCTGGATCTGATCTCTGTTTTCCCAACGGATATCGTACATGACCAGAAAACACATGACACCACGATTGTGCTTGATCATTACTATGAACCTTTATAGACAAATCTAGTTTGCATTCTCTTCACTTTCTTTTACTTAGTGCTATCTAATTACTATTTTGATCGCTTGTTTGATATTGCACTGAGTTTTTTAATTATAGATTATTTGTCGAAAAAGTTGCTTTAACCAATTCACTCCCTTCTTGTTCAGTCAATTTTGCGTCAATAATTATTAAAAATTAAAAAGTAAAGAAAGTTGTGAAGAAACTGAAAAAATAATTCTTTATTTGATTGAAAATTAGTAGAAAAATTTTGATTTGCGGAGTAGTTTGGTCAAAGATGATAATTTTCTTATTATCTAACTATCAATTTATTTTTAAAAAAACTATCAATTTCTTAAGAGAAAACCAAAAATTACAAAATAAAAAAGGTTGAGAAATATCACTGAGGTGATGAATATTGGCATATTGTTGCGTCAACTGGAAGCAGGTATCGACTGACGCCGATGCAAAATTTCCACTACAGACAAACATTTGGCCAAAACTACCGGATAGATTTTTTTTGTTTGGTCGAAATACCACTTGAATATTAAGAATATCTCCGGCGACACTTATGTCTTTTTTGTAATTTATTTGCGCATATTGATCCCCCGGCGGTGAGGGATAGAACAAAATATTAATCTCCTTAATTTTTAATATTTTTTTTACATTTATTTGTATTTTATTATTATTATTATTGTTATTATTATTATTAGCTCAAATAATCCAAAAAAATTGTATCGACTATGCTTTTAATCAAAAGAAAAAAAAGTTTTTGAAATGATCCAAAAAACTTTGGTACGCATTTGACCTATTTAGACGGGAATCAATCCAACATCATAGTATTTACTCGCATTAATATTGTGATTTCTCAAAAATTTCTTTAACAATAAAGACGTGCATATTTTGATTTTAACGGATAATTAAAAATAAAGGTATGGGAAATTAGCGCAAATAGTCTAAAAAAATGTGTGCATTGCACTTTTAGTCCAAAATTTACAAATACACCGAATACAAAAAATTAATTAAATCAAATCAAATCAAATCATTATGTGATTAAATTTAGGTGAATTTTATGAATAAACTATTGTTACTATGTGGGATTTTTGAATAGAAATTTGGTAGATTAAAGAACTTATTTGTAATTTTTTATTCAAATATGGCACATGTACTGCACCTGTAATGGATATTTTTAAGTATCACTATGATCTTGTTCCTCTCTGCAATACAAAAATGAACTCTATCTCTACCCTATCTCCATCTTAACTTAGGTATAGAAAGCTAACTGCAAATAACGATTACGACCTACTCAAGACGAGTAAATTACAAAACACGTACCAAATTATGGGGTTCACGCTGTAAATAAATAGGACGTCGACTTGTGTTGGTCTCGACTGATCCAAATCGTAGATCCTGTGCATACTCGGGCAGGTAGCCAGGACTCACAAGCCCTCAAAGAACGGAAAAAAATCTTGTTCTGGCTTTGCAAAATACACCAGCTTCACCACACTTGTGCTTCTCCCTGTAATAATACTGCACTAGTGCACTGTGAGTAGCTGCTTCTCTTCTATCATGTTGAAGATGCTTGGACAATATGTATCATTCGACCATATATACGCAACCAAGTTCGAAGTTTCTAGGGTCAAAAACGTCACTTCTACTCCAGATAACGGAGGTGTATAAAATTGTAAGGATGAAATTGGCGTAGTCAACCGTCAAAGATTACCAGAAACACCGCGATTACCTCCACCTTGCAGCAGGAGTTGGATTTTTCTTCTTACTTTTCTTCAAAATGGCAGATACGTTGTCAATGGTTTCCTGGGATAACTGGGTCTCCCCGGTCAGCCATTGCAGAGCCTCGGCAGCTGCATCCTTTTCTGCTTCCTTCTTACTACCACAAGCCCGGCCCGCAAAATCTAGCCCGTTGAATATGACAGTGGATCTGAACTTATTGTTCTTCAGTTGGGCTGTTTTGTAAGTAGGCGATCCATGTCCAGCCCGTGCAAGCAAGGTTTGCAAATGAGATTTTGAATTATTGCCACCGCTATAATCATTTGCCGAAGAAATGTCCTTTTTAGTCTTTTTGGAGGGTGCTGCTAATGCCTGTCGTCCATAGACAAATCTACCTCCACATTGGTCCTCTGAGACCAACATTCTCACAGCTGTTAGGAGTCCTTGCTGACTCTGTATGTTGAAGTTTGGATTTAAAAGCTGCAATTTGAGCAACAAGGCATTAGGCGAAGAAAGAAGCATTGTTTTAAATTTAAACCGCCCCAACCTTGACATGAAGCTAATATAGGCACCTTCTTTAGAACAAGCTCATCAAGCTCCTCCTTTAGAGTTAGATAAGTTTCAGCTAAGTCGGGTTTCATGAAAAACTCCAAATATCCGTCGAGCATTTTCAAGTGGCCATCCTAACAAAAATGAGAAATGGATTTACAAGAAGTTCGTGGAAAAAGGGAGAGAGCTGTGGTTTAACAAATCTACAAGGAAGAACACACTTACCAGTCCACCTCTGGAAATATTTCCTCCAAATAAGAGAACTACAGAATCAGATACACCGGTAGAATCACGGAGGAAAACTGAATTTACTTTTACTTTTTCATTGAAAACGAGCCATGGATATGGAATTTTAGGTTCTTGGGCATTCACAGAATTCTGATAAGAAAATGAATAGAAATTAAACACTGATCCAAAATAATGCAGAATTGTTGAAGAAATGACAGCCGGCTGGAGTGATATGACACTTACAGAATACAAAAGTACTCCACCATCCTCCATTGTTTTCAATGATATTGACTTCTCCTTGTTCTGGAAAAATAAGGTTGTACGTCAACATTCCATAATGATTACAAGGTAAAGTGGTAGAGGTAAAAAACTGAGTGTTATGGCAGAATCACAATGAACAAGATTGGTTCATATTGTCTACTGTTTATAGAGAAACTACGAAGTAGAAATAACTCACCACAACAGAGCACACTCCAGGAAACAGACCGGCACACAAAATTGCCCGAATGAGATGCTCATCATGACTCGAATTGTTGCAACTTTCAATATTATCTACCAACCCAATATCTCTGAGAAGATAAGAGAACTGTTTCTTCAGGGAGTCGATGGCTTTTAGAGTTTGTGCGGAAAGGAAATTTTTCCAACAGTACTCATAACCAGAATGATGCTTTTCGGCATCTTTCCAGCCCTCGTAAGCCCGAAGCAAAGTAAGATGGTCACTGAAATCGCGTGCAGAAAACTGCGCCTTCGCAGAATCAGCAAGCTGCAAGAAGGGGATATTACTTAAGCTTATTTTCTTTCAAATTATAACCATCAAAAGATCAACAATGGCAGCCAAATGACAGCTTAGAAAAACTTAGGATTTTCAACCCCAAGAATAAACGAATATTGGAGAAAAACTTAGGATTTTCGACCCGAAGAATAAAAGAATATTGGAAAAAAAGGAAGGATCAGAACTTCTTCATTCTATTGGATATAATAAACATAGAAGTTTCACAAATCCAGGCTTAAACTTTTTATGCTACTTACATCCCTCTTGTCAAACGGTGCCAAGAATGGATCTCTGACACTTAGAGCAGCAACTATGGTCATTACTGGATCTAAGCAGTTGAAAATGGCACCTAAAATGAGCATCTTTCCAAGTTTTGGTTCAACTGGAAGCATAGACAATTTGTGACCTGAAAGAAGAAAAGGTATAACGTATTTTTCCATGTCAGTTATTCTAAAAATGAGATCCCTAAAATAGCACAGAAATGAAAATCTGAGAAAAGGTAAAACAAGAGTCTTAAACTCCAAGTACCTAGCAATGTTAGATTTTCATTTTCACCTAAAGCCCCAATTATCTTCAAATACTCTATAGCATTTTGAACCTGAAATGCACATGACACCCAAATGAGCAAAGATAAGACGAGCAAAAGTAGCAGTACCACAAGGAGGAACGAAGTTAGATGCGTATCATCGGGGAGTTCATGATCATGTTAAACTTACTGATAGAAGCTCCGGTGGCTGTAAAGCCTTAGATAAGAAATCCGAGATGCTACCAAGTTGTAGACTCTTAATTTGCAAACACAGAGATTGCAGAGGAGTTCTCAAAAGTTCTGGCAATTGATAATCAGCAAAGGCATCATGTACACATCTGGGATAAAGATGGTAACATTCACCAGGTTGAACACGGCCTGCTCTGCCTTTCCTCTGTTGAACAACACAAAATCAGTAATTAAAAATGGCTGAAATCCAAAATAATAAAAATTAGAGAAAATTTATGAAGTTACTTTTTGAAATGATACATTAAAGAATTCAGAAATGTAGATTAGAACTATCTTACTTGGCGTACAGAAGCCTTGGAGATCCAGGTAGGAAGCAAACAAGGAGTGTTATTTAGAGCATCATAAGATGTCTCTTTTGCTTTTCCACAGTCAACCACGAAAACCACATCATTGATGGTGATACTTGTTTCTGCCATGTTTGTAGCCAGTACAATCTTCCTGACTCCATCTTCAGGCTTATCAAAAATCAATTTCTGTCGGACAGAAACAGAATTTGGTAAGTAGATTGTAAAGCAGAACAAGGAGACACAGATTTACTGAGATGAGTAGATTTTAACAACTAATTGGTACGTGGAAAAAGAAAAAAAGAAGTTTGATATAAGATCAGAACCCAAGGTTGGAAACAGATTTTTACAGAATTCAGATGGAAAGCCCTGATTGATTTCCAGTGAATTTCGTAATAGGATGAATATTGAAGTGAAGACTGACGTAACATATGAAGATGCATAAAGAACAATTCCAAGGCCATTTGAGAGGCCTGGATATCTTTGCGCAAGATTCCTCACATTCAGCTGAAAAATAATAGAACATTGACTGTGTTTTGGCACAAGTTAACCAAAAAAAAAAAAATGTCAACAGCATATCCTGACAACTCTTTCCATAGATGACAGTCAGTGGTTTAGCCAGGTTTGGGAGGTGGCAAAAAAAGGGTTGGTGATATAATAATGTAAGCATAAATATTTCAACAGCACCTAAAGGTTGTGGATTGAAATCCGACATTAAAGATTGTAGATGTATTTGCTATAGCTGTTAAAGAATAACTATGCGAATTTCCTAAAATACAAAAAGGGAAGAAAGATTAATAGTACTCAAAGTTCAAACCCAGGCTGTTCTCAGCCACAAAACAAGAAATTCACCATGAAACTATGCATACAATCATACTCTTGCATTAAAGTTCTATTATGTGTTCTGTATATTATAATAAAAAAAATCCTAGTAAGTTTTGAAATGTTGCTAGCACCATCGCTCAATGGCACTGGTACTTCACAGCAGTTTGCTGAGTCCATAAACTAGAGCGTAAAAGCCAATAATAGATGTAAGTGTAGCTCACCTGTTCTGCACTAGCCATGGAACCATGGCACGCTAGCAACAGAACTCTGCTGGGATCTCCTAATAATGGATGAGCTTGAAGCTGATCCTTCAAAGAATTTATGTCATCCCATCCAGTCATAAACACCAGCACAGCCCCAGGTCTTTCATTGCGACATATATGGCAAAGAACATGCTCAATGAGGTTGAAGCCAATTGAATCAGGATTCCAACAAGATAGTGACTCACGAGTATGGTAACCATATTCATTAAAATTGGCAGCCATAAGAGCATCCTGTCTCAAATCACGAATTTGAAGATTAGACCTATAAAACTTTGAACGAAACAGAGAATTATATACTGGCCTTACAAAGAATCCATATCCATACCTCAACAGATGAAGCAATTTGAGTTTTCCTTTTCCTAAGAGTCTGCTTCTGCATTTTCCATGCCTTGTCTTGACCATAATTATCAATTTGATTATAATGCGTTAGCCTGTACCCAGTCATCTCCAGAATATTTTCCAGAAAATGACTTCGAACTGGGTATGTAAAACCCTGAATTAAATGCACAACAAAGTCCAGAATCCAGAGTTACAATTCTTACTTGGAGAAAGAGAAACACGCAAAAGACAAGTATCAAATTAGCACCAGAATAAAAGAAAATGCAAAGAAATAGAGCATGTCATCATCTCTTTTCAATTCGTTAAAGCAAGATGCACGGTTAACAAATTTTACAACACAACCATTGATGTTGAGTAGCGTCGGTGTCCAAGTAATCACAATATAAAAATAATCCTAGATATCAATATTATTAATGGTAGCAGCTTTTATTGATTAATTAAAGAGAAGGTGGAATTAATGAGAAAGAAATACTTTCACAGTTCCACTACACACACATCACACACACGCAAAAAAAGAAAATAATAATAAAATAATAATAATAATTACTTAGTCGATTCAGAAGGGTCAACTAATCAGAGATACAAGAGAGAGATCTTTCTTCTTGATAGCCTGATAGTGGTGGTACAACTTATATATGCAAGGAAAACATCACTTATCATGCAATGTGTACAACTAGAAATTCATCGCATTTTAGCGTACAGGGATGTGGACCATTGGCGCCCCACCAAAATAGGAAGAGAAAAGCTCAGCATTAAGTGTTGCACTCATCAAAACCAATCTCAATTCAGGTCGACGGGGAAGGAGATCCTTCAAGACGATTAACAGGAAGTCTGCCACGAAATGCAGATAACAATAAGAACATTTTCAATAAAAGAGCTGAAAAGATCATCAGATAAAGAAGTACCTTCATTCATTCCACGTTCATGAATCTCATCCACAATGACATGAGTCACACCTTTCAAGTTTCTATCAACTAGTAATCTCCTTAAAAGGATCCCAGTTGTACAAAACAAGAGGCGGGTATCCCTCCCTCTCATTCCCTCTAACCGCACTTTATAGCCAACCTTCGCAGAGAGCAAATAATAAAAATAAAAATAAAGTAGGCTCACAAATATGTTCCACTGAGTAAGAACAATTTCATGAATCAACAAGAGACTTACAGATTCTCCTATTTTCTCACCGCGCTCAGCAGCAACTCTCTCAGCAACTGCTATAGCAGATATTCTTCTAGGTTGGGTACAGATAATGCTACATGAAGCTCCTCGAGCATCTTCAATTGCAGTCTCTAAAATGTATTGAGGCAGTTGAGTAGTTTTGCCACATCCTGTTTCACCAGACACAACTACCACCTGTACAAATAATTGCAATCAAGGTTACAATAGATAAATATGAAAAAGGTCAGAAACAATCAGAGTACAAATGCAAAATCCATCAAATTTTACAGTCAGACACCAATCCATAAACAGAAATTTTTTAAAGAGTGATCTCATGTACCTGATTTTCAGAAATAGCTCTCAGCAATGAATCTCTTTCTCTGTATGCAGGAAGACTTTTCCGGAATTCTTGCATCTTTTGGCCTTCTGGAGATTCCTATGTAAAGGAAACTTTGATGATAATAGCTGATACTTAATAAAATGCTTCATGTATAAATATACACAGAAAGCATATGATGTTATATTCCAAATGTGGATTCTGAAGACATTCAGAAACCTACGGTACTCACATTCAGTCATTCACATATGATTAATTTTCTCCATAATATTCTTTTTGCCAGTACTTAATTTTTGCAGCAAAACAAGTAAGAAATAAATCTCCATCATGTTTCTCGAATATGTGAAAAATATGAGGTTCACTGAAGAGATCCGAAGATATTAAAATTTCACACACTTTCCTTTAAAAGTAAACAAGCCAGCAGCAGAACCAGCAAATGGAAAATGCAAAATTTCAGGCAAGTGAACATGGGCAGGTCAAGTCAAGACATCAAAAATGCAATCAAAAGCTACCAACCAAAGATAACAAATTAAGTATTCATTACCCAATAAAGAAAACAAGATGCAACTCAAACAGGGAAATGAATTACTAGTCATCACTCAAATTTTGATGATCACCTGCCAATCTTCTTGTTTGTTTCGCATTTGCATGCTCCTCAGCATAAGAATTCTCTCCGCTACAGGACGAAGAGGAGGCTCATCCTGCTCACATGCTCCATCATCTAATAGACTATCACAAGAATCTGAACTCAGGACACCATCAGGAGGAAAATTTTCCTTGTTCATAGGCTTTCTAGAAACGTGTGCTCTGAGATGATCAACTACCCGTCTATGCAACTCAAATGGTAGCACCACCTAATTACATTTAAGAAATAATAATTTTAATAGAAAAATTTATGAAAATAAGAAGCCAAATTTCCAGAATCACATTGTAGACATCATAAAGGCATCCACATTTTTCATGCTTGCTAATTTACAAATTTAGGGTGGACTTGATGGAGATTATTAGAAAAGCAACAAATTAGGCCACTTATGGCATAATTTTTTCTTTTCGAATTTTAAGCTGTAAAAGCGTAAAATTTGAAAAATAAGCCCCCGGTCGACATGGGGCGAAATGAGCTTTTTAACCCAATTTTAGCGTGGGCAATCACCCAGATTTGTTCTGGTACACCCAGACCGTCGCACAGGGTATTTTGTGCTTGACAAATACAATGAGTGGTTGAAAATGAAGGTGCCATGGTGGAGAAAAATGATTTTTAAATAAGTTGCATCAAACCAGCTCTAAAAGAATACTAAGAAGCTATGTTGCTCGAACTCTTCACTTTTGAAGAAGTATCCATGTCGGACACTCGCATATGGGATAAGGGTATGGGATCCTTCTTGGATCCTTTAAGTCAAAACAAAATCCTTTATATCATTCGAATTAAAAGATCCTCTGTATTCCCCAATAATACACAAAACTATCCAAATACGCATTTCCAAAGCCAATTTTATGTTTATAAGACGATTTGTGTAGTTTTTCTAAAATTTAGACCCTTATTAGCCATGTTATGATATCCTAAACTTTTCAAATTGAAGGTCCTAACACTCAGATACGTACCCGTACCCAGGTCCAAGCATCATAGCTAAGAAGCTAGTAGAAAGGATAAGGAGTGAGGCGGCAGTTTAGAAATTCATATAATTAAGATTAAGATAATACCTCCCTCTGTGGACGCTTTTCATCCAAATCTGATCTATAATTTGGCAACTGATCTTTACTGAAAACAATGAACTTTCCATACTGCTGGCTGCAAAAAGGTAGATTATGATGATTAACAGCACAAAACAAAAATTATACAAAACGTATCTCAGGGGAACTTTTAGAATCATTGATACCTATGCAAACCCATCCTAGTTGCCAGTGCTGAAAGCTGCCCAAAATCACGTCGGTCTTTTTTTTCCCTTGACACGACTTCTTGAGCATCTTTTTTCCGCATTAACATGGTCAACTTCCACCTCCACTCTTCAATATTATCAAGGGTGGAAGCATCCTGGCAATCAAATATTTAAAATAGCATCATATGTACGGCGTTTAAGTCCTATAGAGAAGAATGTACATTTGTACACACTACCAGAATGCACTGTGGTAAAGACATAATTCAAATGATAAGTTTGCGATGGAGAACACAATACTAACTACAAGAAAGCTCAAACGGAACACCAAAATAAGTTTCAACACTCTCAACTAAGGGAGGTAAATTATTAGTTAGTAATGAAAATAACAAACTTTGCAGTATTAGCATCACCATTCACCTGCATTTCCACCCATTTCATAACTGAATGCAATATAGACTCAACATTCCCAATCGTTGCCGAGCCTATTACTTCACTAATTAAAATCCCACAACCCCAAACGATAAAATCATCGAAGACTCACCAGCTGCTTAGAAGATGACTCGGGTTCGCTGTCAGAGTCGTCCTCAGACGCATACTCATCGTATGCGAACCTACCATAGCTCAAATTCTTCTGATACAAAAACGGCAAGGAAGAAGAAGTAGCCGCATTTCTACTACGCCTCACTACAACAGAAGACGAAGAAGATCCTGAAGCAGAGCAAGTAAAATAACGACCCCTAAATAGAAAAGGCACAATAGCATAATTCTGACAGTGAAAATTACGAAACCCCCAGTTCAATTTTAGAGGGTTTATGTGTAAGAAACTGGCCCGAGACATGGCTCTGACGTTCAGTTTCAAAGAATTGTGAATTAAAATTGAAGAGAAAGGCATTCTATGAGTGGATTATGTAGATTATATATGCAACTTGTGTGAGCGAGGGAATGAAACGTGGTCGTATTGAATTTTGTGGTTAGGGTTTAAGAGAGATGGGAGAAGGAAGGTAAGGGATAGAGAGCGCCTGCATGCTCGGCTACTGGTCATCGTCTCAGTGGTTCATTCTCGTTTCTGAATCGGGTTTATTTCACAGTGATCACTGAAATTTAATTGACATTATAAAAGAGTCATCGAAAGATTAGACTATACTTTTATAAAATTTTAATGAAACTTCAATGAAATTATAAAATTTTCAGGACTTTTCGTCTATGTTATATTTTTGAAAGATTTGGATTATCCAAATAGTTTTGATTAATTTATTCGCATAGACCTCAAAATTATTTTAAATAAAATAAAACTCTAACTTACAGTGAAATTTGATTTAAAAAATTTTTTTAAGTCTACATGACACAATTTTATCTCAATATTTTATGCGTATATCATATGTACATGTAACCCCCGCCCCATGCCCCCGCCCCCAAAAATACCTAGCATATCATGCAAATAATTTTAAAATAGCGATCAAAAGTCAAAACATAATAAATTTCAGTGGCTGGTGCTAAAAACGTCTTGTAATTTTGCTAAAACTCCAATAATGATTAATGAAATTAATCTTGTTCAATCATATCTTATACCGATTGTTTGAGAATAAAGGTGCGTGTGTGTGTATATATGTGTGTATATATATATATATATATATATATATATATATATATATATATGGGTAATTAGTTCATCTTTTACAACTTTCACGGATTGGCTCTGTTCTCCCCACTGTGGAGAACAGAAGCCAAATCCCACGCCGACGTGTGGCGCCACGTCGGCAAGTAAAAAAATTGTTTTAAATTTTTTTTTGGAGTCTACATTAAATTAGATGAATAATACATAACTGCCCCCTGATGGCGGGAGGTCTCACCCGACCTCCAAACTTTTTTTTCCCCGACTGTGGGTACCGTAACGTACCCACAGTGGGGAACAGAGCCTAACTGACAACTTTCATCCTCGGGTCTATCAAACAAGAAAAATGAAGCATTCATCAAGATTCAAGAACTCAAGTAAATGCTCAAACCAGGTCAATGCAATGTGACGTGTGATGTACCTAACAAAAGTCAATTACAAAATTCCAATATTCAATAAATTGTCTTTCTTCTTCTGTTTCCAAAATTTGAAAGATATACATAAGAAATGCGTTTCCTGCTTCTCCCTTCTATTAACCAAAACCCTTACCAGCTTCTTTGGTAGAGTGAATTTCACAGAGCCATACTAAAGAAGTAAAACCCCTCTAAACCATGATAAGATTAAAATTTTTATGAATTTTTATGTGAAGCAGGAGAGAGAATAAGTATAATTAAATAGTAAAAATTTGTGTAGTCCATGTAAATCCTACAAGATATGTGATGCAATTGGTTTGACCAAATTCAAATTTAGAAAGAATGGATAAAAATATATAAAAATTTGGAAAAATTGCAATCCTATCATGGGCTAAATATGTATCATTTCATCAACACGGCGTGCCAAACTCGATGTTACGAGCACTTTTCCTTCCTAATGCTAATAATTACAAAATCTTATCTGACCTTGGAGTTACTTTCTACCTAAAGCAAACATCGCTTTTCGTCATCAACCCTGCCGACAAGTCAACACCCTCCGGTCAACATTAGTCGTACTCCGAAAATCATGCATGGAGATTACCAACTTTATCCGACAATTCATCAACCTCTTCGTCTTGCTCTGCAATTTGTTCTTCCTGTTGAACAAAGAACGAAAATTCAACATCACAACCACCTAGGACAATAAATAGTGTTATGTCAATTAAATTTGCCTTCCTACACATAGGGAAACACATTATTCACTTAATTGTGGCCCTTTATGTATAGGTAGTCAACATTTATCGATCAGACTACTGAGCTTTCAATACGTCACGAAGTACTAGAACTTTTTCCCTATTCCATGGAAAAACACAATAGAAAGTACCTCGATATTTCTTTTTGGTTGAACACCAATGCATTTAGAAGCGCTAATACTAGCGCTCTTTAACAAGCTACGTGCACTGAAGTTGAACTTATTTTGTTGATTTCCATTTGGGCGCTGAGGTCCTTCGGGAGGACTCTCAAGAGTCGTGGCAACAGAAGCCGAAGTTTGCCGTTCAACATCATTGTCTTCAGCATCGGCTTCATCCTTTGGTTCAGGGACCCGCTCTCTGAATTTCATATTATAGATCACTCAATACCCACCTCATAAAACTTGCAAGAAAGTGACTGGTATTCTTAGGGTATATGTACCTAGGCAATGAAGCATGCTGCCTCAGGACTGGAGCACCTTTATCGCCTTTACCATTGAGCTCCTCGAGATGGGCAAATTGTCGCTTGAACCGATCAACGCCACTAAAACAACATGGGGAAATTGTATATAATTGTATATAAAAATAAATAATAAATAATACAATTGTGGGTAATTGACGCAAAATGTCTCTATTGTTCACCCATCTTGTGCACATCGTCCATACCTTTAAAATCTTGGCATTTTCATCCTCAAGTAGACTTTTTTTTTTTTTTTTTGGCACTAGACATGCTTTAAATCAATTTCCTCTTGTAAAGCCTTATAAAAAAATCACAAATTTACCCTTATCTTTTGAAAGAAAAAAAACAGAAATAAAATGAATACAGTGAAGAAAAATAAACAAAAATATATATTATAGTAAGAATCTCAAATAATAATTTAAAGTGCAAATGAATCCCATTTTAGAAAATTAGAGACATATTTGGGGCTCAAAGTTTTTTATAGCAATATTTATAAGAAAATAAAATAAAATAAAATAAAATAAAAAATAAAGAATAAAATCTTTACTTTATACATTTTATTTCTAAAAGATAAGTTTAAAGTTGTAGTTAATTAGGCTTTAGAAGAGGAAACTGATGCAAGGATTGCTTATCGCAAAGAAATTGTCTACTCCATGATGAAAATGCAAAGATTTAAATGTAGGAATGACGTATATAATATGGTTGAAAGGTAGAGAAGTTTTACACTAATCAACCTATAATAGTAATAATGAGAAGCAACCCTCTGTGTTTCCACAAATCAGAGCAAAAGGAAACAATAACACAAGCTAAAATCCATTACTAACCTCGGGTACATAAAGCCACTAGTCTGCTCTCCACCACGGAGATACTCCTGAAGCATCTGAGGGTGATACTCTAAAATCTGTTTCGTGACCATAAAAGTATTTAGAAAAATCTTGTCAACAATGCAATTGATTTGAGGCAGCAAGAAGTGCATCAAAAAGCATACCTCTCGATAAATCAACTCCCTAACATCATCTTTTGTCAACTTTCTCCTTTCAAACTCGAACTCCAGCTTCGATATGGGTTGAGTCGAAGGCTCACGCTCCACATTTGACAACCCGTGAAAATAACGATGACTCAACGCCTGCAAAAACAAGAACCCAAATTAACAATATTAAATGAATAAGCATTAACGGTTTGTATTTATCATTTAGCAGATGTTTGGGTAAAGTTCTATTTTGCTAAAAAACTAGCTTTATAGATTGAATAGTACTGGAGACCAAGGGATGTCTAGTCTAGATAATAATGATGACAGATTTGTGATGTGTTGTTAATAGTGAAATTTAACTTTGACTGAGTAGTCCAGGTTAAACTTTAGATAGAAAAAAGTTACCTCTTCGGCAGTTGGTCTATCTTTTGGATCAAATGCAAGCAATTGTTCCAATAAGCTAAGAGCCAAAGGATCGGCATTAGGAAATTTTTGTTTGAAAGGAATAGGTTGTTTCTTTCGCATATTGCTCAAATATCTTCTTGCCTTTTCATTTCTGATCTGCCATTTCAAAGGCAACAAAATTAAATTACAAAAGGAAATACAAAGAGATGAAAAGAATGCCTTAAATTATGAACGAGATGGGGCAATTAAATAACTACCCTCGCAATAGCTTCTGGTGGAGGGGTGCCAAGCAAATCGGTCATTAAATCTAATTGGTGGACAACATTTTTTCCAGGAAATAATGGTTTTCCGCTAAGCATTTCTGCAAATATGCATCCAATGCTCCAAATATCAATCGCAGGAGTATACTGCAATGCAATTTTTCAGAACATTAGATATAGTTTTTAGTTACACATAAACAGTCAAATTACCTAGAAATTGCATGTTTCCTTAAAAAACATGTACATGGACCCTAAGAACAATAATAACACGTTGACAACCAAGTGATGTGGCAAAATCCTGTAAAGTGATGTATGATGATAGTGATGTGTAATTTCATAGGATTTTGACACACTACTTGGTTGACTAGAAGAAGCCAGTTAAAGTTTTATGGGACATATAGCAGCTTACTTTAGAGAAAATGATCCACATAGCTCAGGAGCACGATACCACCTGGTTGCAACATAGTCCTAGGAACATCAACATTCATGTTCAATAAAACAGATATGTATAACAATACAAAAAGCTTAACAGAAGCAAGACTTACAGTCCAAAAAATCGCTGATGGGGCATCATTAAATGACACACGGGCAAGACCAAAATCACAAATCTTTAACTTACAGTCAGCATTAGCAAGAATATTTTTGGGCTTCAAATCTCGGTGAAACACATTTGCTACATAAAAATAAAAATGTCAATAACAAGGATAAGTTCCACATACATGCATGAAATAGGAAGAATGTGAAACAAGAAGTTTGAACTTTGCACTGCAGATTGTAATAAACCTGTGTGAATGTATTTTAACCCGCGAAGGAGCTGATAAAGGAAAAATTGATAATGTTCTGGTGTTAGATCATCATTAGCCTTAATCACTTGATGAAGATCAGATTCCATCAATTCAAAAACAACATAAATATCCTTAAATTCTCTTCGAGAAGGAGGAAGCATTATGTGCTTTACTTCAACAATATCGGGATGACGAAGCAGCCGAAGAAGCTTGATTTCTCTGAGAATCCGTGTGGCATCAGAGACGTGTTCAAAAACGTCGTTGATCTTCTTGATGGCAACTTTTTCTCCCGTATGGGTATCAACTGCAGCACCCACAACCCCGTAACTACCTTTGCCTATAACTTCTTGAACCTCATATCTACTTGCCTCGCCGTATTCTGTGAAAAATTCTACCTCTCGTGTATTCTGTCATAGCAAACACCCAATTATATCCTCACCACTCATATATGAAAGAGACATATTCATTTTCTTCCCTTGGAAGAGAGAGAAAGTATAATAATATATCGCTTCTTTGCGGTGGAATCTTGACTGTAAAGATGATTTTTATAGCAACATCAAGAAGGTTGGGAATCAGAGACAGTCATTTCACTTTTTCCTTCTAAATAAAAGCTCCCTAAATGTTGGCGATTATTTTATCAATTTTTTTTCACCAAGTAGGAGCTTTTCTATGCAATTGATTCCACTTATGAAACGATTATATATCATCAAAAAGGTGAAATTATTCAACATATTAACAAGGTATCACTCAAAATCAGCAATCATAGAGCCACATTTACCTTAACTAGGAATGCAATTACTTTTTACCTCTCTACAGATCTCTTTTTCACCAAAATGATAATGATTCAAGGTACAAAACATTATAGAATATGAATTCAACTAGACTGAGTTATAATTTAATATCCAGAAAATGTAATAACCGCAGTTAAAATCCATCAAAAAAGAAACTAACCCTTCTGTGTGGATCCATGGAGGGAGAAGAATTGGAGACAAGAAAACAAACGCGTTTAGGGACTTTGATAACTTTAAGCCTGGAAAAATCAAAACTTTCGAGAAATCTGACGCTTTCTTCTTCTTTTTGTCGAGAATTTTTCACAACTTCATTTTGGCTATTGACAATGCTATTAATGTTCGTAGTACAAGTGGTCGAAGTGACTCGACGTTTATACCATCGACGCAGCCCATCCACGAATGCCCCACCCCCCATATAATAACTGCAAGAAAAACCACTTTTTTCTCTTGAATTATGGCCCCTTCTTTTTCTCCTCAAATGTCGATGCGATTCTTGATTCAATTCCACAAATTCTATCCCTTTTTCTCTCGCTCCCTTTATCCAGAATTCCAGATGTTTCTCTCCGTCTCCGTGTATCTTGGGGTTGGATGGGGTGGGATTGTGGGCACTCTGTAGGCGGGAGCCTCGAAGTTATGTTTGCCGAAGGGCGGTACTTTGTTGTTTTAGCCGTAGGTTTGCAGATGAATCTCCAATCAATGAGAAATGTGACTTAGGCCTTGTTTTATTTGGAATTAATCAAATTCGCACGCAATTTCGTATATTTTATACTCATTTTTAATTACACACATTTCCCAAAATCATATCAATCACACATTTTTACACGGAATACCGCGCCGAATAACTAAACCCCCAATAGAACAAGGCCTAATAACAATCCCCAATTTCCAATTTTGAATTTTGAGCAAAAATGATTTGACAATTTACTTTCGTACGAAAGTGAACGGTTGAAATTTTCATCTATTTTTATGGATTTTTATGTTGAATAGAAGAGAAAATAAGTGGAGGTAAATGATGGAGATTTATGTAATATATATATATATGTATAATAAGATATATGGATGTAAATAGTTTGATCAAATTTAAATTTAACAAGAATTGATTTATAAAAATTACAATCCTAACCTGCCTTAAGTGTGTGTTTGGATTTAAATTTAATGGTTTTGATCAGACGCCCACGTGGGCGCGCCTGGTGACGCCACGTCACTAGACAAATTTTTTTTTTTTTTTTTTTTTGGAATCTATATTAAGTTAGATGAATAATACATGCTTCTTTTTGATGGGAAGTCTCACATTTCTTTTTTCCCATTGTAGAGTAGTAAAGGTACCCACAGTGTACTGATCAAGACTATTAAATTTAATATATGTATCTATATATATATATATATAAAGAGGTTTTTTTCCGCCTTTGCACCTTTCTTTTTTTAGTTTTTATATTTTTTAATTTATCATTTTCTTATATATTCTTTCTATTATTAATTTGCACAATTCCTTTTTTAACTTTTCTGCACAATTCATTTTTTAACTTTTCTACTGTTTAATTCATCATTATATATTTATATATATACATATATATAGAGCCATTTTTTCATACCCTTTTAAATTAAAATTAGTTAATTAAGAATTATTTTTTAAAAGATATGTACTAAATAAGTTTAAAAAAATGCTATTTTAACAACTTTATTTTAAATTAAAACTATTTAATCAACAATTATTTTATTTTTTTAATATACGTACTAAATAATTTAAAAGAAGTTTACTTTAAGAATTTTATTTTAAAATAATTTTATTTTGAGAATTTATTTTCAAATAATTGAGGCTATCACACTAGTTATTTTGGAAATAATTATTTTTTGGAAATAATTATAAAAAAATGAAAATTATTTATATTATAATTAATTAAAATTAATTATAATGCTAAAATTTAATTGAAGATGGTTTCATTCAACAATGATTAATCAAGATTAATTATATTGCTAAAATGAGAAAAATATAATTAATTTAAAATTTAAAAATAAAAATTAATTAGATTGCTGCGATCTGGCAAGATATCTCACAGGAAATTAAAAAAATATTTTAAATTAAAGACATCTTTAGAATCAGATTCACATCATTTTTAAAACTATGGATATTAAACTAATTACTTTAGAAATATTTATTCTGTCCAGAAAGTAATTAGCTAAAAAAATAAAAATTATTTATATTGCTATTAATAGAAATAAATTATATTGTTGAGACTTAATTGGACTCGATTTCATTGAACAAAAATTAATACGGTTTCATTTGATGAAAATTAATCAAAACTCAATATATTGCTAAAAATGGAATATATATATATATATATATATATATATATATAAACCAGACTTTTTTGCCTCCTTTGTGCCCTTCCTTTTTTAATTATTCTATGTTTTAATTCATCATTATATCGATACATAAAGCGAGTCATTTCTTCTCGCCCTTTTAAATTAAAATTATTTAATTAACAATTATTATATTTTTTTTTAAAGATATGTACTAAATAAGTTAAAAGAATGTTATTTTAAGAATTTTATTTTAAATTAAAAATTTTTAATCAAGAATTATTTCTTTTTTTATTATACATACTAAATAATTTAAAAGAAGTTTACTACTTTAAGAATTTTATTTTGAGAATTTCATCTTCAAATAATTGAGGCTATTAAGCTAATTATTTTTGAAATAATTATTTTTTTAGAAATAATTAGAAAAAATGAAAATTATTTATATCATAATTAGTTAACATGAATTATAATGCTAAAATTTAATTAAACATGGTTTCATTGAACAATGATTAATCAAGATTAAATATATTGCTAAAATGAAAAAATATAATTAATTTAACTTTTAAAAATAAAAATTAATTAGATTTCTACGAGTTAGCAAGATATCTCACATGAAATTAAAGAAATCTTTTATTAATTATAAAAAAATGACAATTATTTATATCATAATTAGTTAACATGAATTATAATGCTAAAATTTAATTGAACATGGTTTCATTGAACAATGATTAATCAAGATTAAATATATTGCTAAAATGAGAAAAATATAATTAATTTAAAATTTAAAAATAAAAGTTAATTAGATTGCTACAAGTTAGCAAGATATCTCATAGAAAATTAAAGAAATCTTTTAAATTTGAGATGTCTTTTGAATTAAAGATATCTTTAGAATCAGATATGCCTCACTTTTAAAACTACGGATATTAAGCTAATTACTTTAGAAATAATTATTTCTTATCAAAAGTAATTAGCTAAAAAAATAAAAATTAATTATATTGAAATTAATTAAAATAAATTATATTATTGAGATTTAATTGGACTCGATTTCATTGAACAAAAATTGACACAATTTCATTCAACATAAATTAATCAAAATTAAATATATTGCTAAAAATGGACAATAATATTATTTGGAAACATAAAATTAATTAGATTGATACATGATTGGCAAGATTTTCCCTAAAAAGTGAAAGATATTTTTTAATTCGTAAGATATCGTTTAAATTGCAAAATAACGTTTAATTTAAAAGGGCTAAAATACAAAATTAGTATTAAAAAAACACACTTTCGACGATTTGGTATTTTAAAAATTTTTTGAGACAACTTGGCATTTAAAAATCGAGATTTTGATAAGTTGGTATTTAAAAATCGAGATTCCGACAATTAACTATTTTCCATTGGCCGGCGGTGGAATCTCGATTAAAATAATAATATTTTCAAATTTTTTGTATATTTTATCCATTTTCGTATTTTTATATAATTTCTGTATTTTTTTAATTCATTTTCATTTCTTGATTAATAATAATATTATAAATAAATAACAAAATAAAATTAAAAAATAAAAGAAACTTGACACAAATGGTCCAGAAAAAGTTGATTCAGTTCGATTTTCCTCCAAAATAAAATTTTATGTTGGTACAATAATTTTATGTAGGTCCAAAAGAAAATTGACGCAAATATTCTAGTAAAATTTTATGTTGGTACAATAATTAAAATATATGTGTATTTTTATTTTATTATTTTTTTATATTGTGTATATTTTTTACAGTGATATATTCGTATCAAGAATTTATGTAGGTATAATAATTATATTTAGTTTTAACTATAGGTTATAATCAAAATGTGTGCTTCTTTAATGCTAAAGAAAATTTTTAAACGTTATTATATTTATTGTTAACCATTCGGCGAGGTGAGGTTTTTATTTATTTTTATTTAGTGTATTATTTTTTTATATTTGGTATATTTTTATAGCAATACACTCTTACTAAAATGTTATGAAGATACAATAATAATATTTATTGTTAATTATTTGTTAAAATTAAAATGTGCGCATATCTAACTGAATCAACTTTTCCTTGACCATTTATGTCAATTTCCTTTTATTTTTTATTTATTTTGTTATTTATTTATAATATTATTATTAATCAAGAAATAAAAATGAATTAAAAAATAAAAAAATTATATAAAAAATACGAAAATGAACAAAAAATTCAAAAAAATTGAAAATATTATAATTTTAATTGAGATTCCACCGCCGGCTAAAGGAAAATACTTAATTTTTGGAATCTCGATTTTTAAATACCGATTTGTCGCAAAAAATTTTTAAAATACCAAATCGTCGAAAGTGTATTTTTTTAAATACCAATCTGGTATTTTATCAAATTTAAAATTAATTTCATATAATTCTTAAAACTGCGGCTATTAAGCTAATTATTTTTTGAAGTAATTAATTTTTTAGAAATAATTAACTAACAATAAAACTTATTTAAAATTAATTATGTTACTGAGATTTAATTAGACACGGTTTCGTTGGATGAAAATGAATAAAAATTAATTATGTTGCTAAAATGAAAAAACTATAATTAATTTAAAAGATTGCTAAGGGCTTATATGATTTTACCTAACAAATGGAAGATATCTTCTAAATTGTAAGATATCATTTAAATTACGAAAAAAAACTTTAAAATTAGATTCATACAATTATTTAAACTGCAACTGTTAAGCTAATTATTGTAACAATAATTAATTACTTTTATAAATAATTAGCGAAAAGCGAAAATTAGTTATAATTTTAAGATTTAATTAGAGTCGACTTCATGGAACGAAAATTGACATAGTTACATTTGACAAAAATTAGTCAGTATTAACTATATTACTAAATGGAGAAAAATATACTTAATTTAAAAGGTGGAAAATTGACACGGTTTCATTGTTCAAACAAATTATACATGGCGCCACTAATTATACGTCAAATTGCCACCAACTACAACTTGCCCCACTGATTGTAAAAGTCTCCTATTAATCGGTCACTATGGGTGGTGGATGGAGATGAAAATTTTCTAGCGAGATAGAGAATGAGATCTCTATCCTATTGCAATTCTTATATCATCCTCCCTAGGCCTTGATTAAATTGGGATGCGACAATGATGAGAATAAGTGTTTTCTAGCCTGGTAGGAACAGGGTGTTGGGATTTATCAAATTGAACTAGCTTGATTGTAATTTCTATAATATATCTGTATATTGATTATTGAGAAAGCGCAAGTACAAACTTCTTTATTTTTCACTCCTGTGGATTACTGGTATAAGTCATTAATTACTTTTTTCAAATTTGAGGCATTTTATATTCTTTGAGTTCTGTTGGTGTTTTAGATGACAATGAATGTCATCGTTTTTGAATTATTTTTGACATTGAAATGTTTGGAAGAAATTAAAATTATATTATGTTGATTCTATTGAGTTTTGTCATGAGTTTTTACAGGATTTGATTAGTCTGAAATATAAGGAAAACTCCGTCGAAATTTTAATAAAATACTATTTATTCTTTCGTTCTCTTATTGTTAAAATTTTCGTAGTTATACATAACTTCCCGTGCAACGCACGGGTGTAAATGCTAGTTTTTATAAATTTTGATGTAAAATATGAGAAAGAATGAGTAGAGTTGAATAATGAAGATTTGTATAATGCATGTAAATCCCATAAGATGTGTAGTGTGATTGATTTGACCAAATTTAAATTTGTATGAGGATAAATTAAAACGTGTAAAAATTTGGTGCCTAAATAAATAAATAAATAAATAAGAAAAAACAAGAAGCCTATTGTTTTGAGATTAAATGGATTCAAAAAAGTTGAAGTGAATAGACTCGTACGAGAGTTGATAAAAAGTTTTGAGGCATTTCATGTCTTCAAAAAAGTTTAAGTGGTTAAGGCTCATACAATGTCAATTAATTGGTACCTTATAGTGCCAGTATACTCTGGATGGACGCCAGAGCCCCCCCCCCCCCACCCAAGAAATAAGGGATCGGTGTGTATAGAGATATGTGTTGATCATCCGAAATATGTTGGCCCCATAAGATGTGAATTGGTTGCCATTAGACCAAAAGCATGGTTCTTAATAAGATTTAAATACTTGTGTCAAATAGTGTTGGTAAAAGATTTGATCTAATCCAAATCTGGTTGATACTCAATTTTAATAGAGTGAAAATTTTTAGATCCGTGGATCATGAAAAATTGACCTAATCCTATCCACAGCAGATTTGGATCTAGAGTGAATCCAGATTGACCCGATCCAATCCACTCCTTACTTACAAAACAAAATTACTTTTAATTTAATTAAGTATATATAAAATAAAAAATATCTCAACAAAGTCAAACTTTAAGTCACTCGGGCAACTAACTCAATTCACTCTCTTAGACTCTAATTCGTCCCTCGACTCTCTTCCCAGGGTCATAGCCTTAAAGAGCAAAGGCAACTAGGTAAGTGTAAGGCTTCCACTTACATTCTCTCATCACTATGCTACCGAGTTCCGCTCATTTATAAATTCTAATACTGATAATATTGAAATAAAAATAAAAATTTAGAAAAAACATTGAACAAAAACTCTACAAATAAGGATTGGTATATGGATTATTTCCTTGATCCCTTCTGATTCGAATTCGATCCAACCCAAGAAATGATGAATTTGGATACGGATTTGGATCTCTTCAAAAAACTCTAGTGCAAATTTGGTCACTAGTGTGAAATCCGCTAAATATTAACTTTTGAATAGAAAGTACAAACATAATTTCTCATCAAATTATATCATTCACCCATAAAATTTTTGAAGACTTTTAGAAAAATAGAAAAGAAAATTTTGATTTATTTCCGTTATTTTTAACTATACAAAAAGATACAGAAAATTATTTTTGCATATTTTCAAAACGTTGTTGTAATTTTCTTTTATTTACTTTAATTTTCATCTCTTTTTTTCCATTTTCTTCTTTTTAATAAGTAACATAGTTTGTTAAAAATAACTAAATAAATCTTATGAGATTTTTATTTCCTTCATTTTCTTTTAACTTTTGGTGACAAAATATCAATATTAAAAAAAATACTATACTTGATGACGTTCAAGTTTTCTCAATGCTCATAAAGTACGGAATATTGTTGCTAGTATCATTGAATAGTTGACGAAAACGGAAAGACGAAAGCAATGTAGAATTTGCACCACCCGGAAAAGAATGAGATAACGATAATGGAATAAGGGGCGGAGCCAAGATTTTGGTTAAGTGGGAGCAAAATTTTTTTCGAAAAATAGACATTAAGGCGCGAGATTGGAAAGGGAATGGTAACTCTAGTTTTTGAGGCTTAGAGGCAAACACAATGACACAAAAATTTTTTCTTTGCATTTTGCAATTATTTCAACTTTTTTTAATAGTTGAAATTAATTATTTTATTAATATTAAGTGAAAGAAACATGTATTTTTGTTCATCTTTAGTAAAATCAGTGATTGAAAAAATTTCTTTGTAAAATATTGAGACTAATTTGTTAAGAGAACAAAGGTTAACTAGTAGTTGAACAATGTTATAATATAATAATAATTATAATAAAAAGAAATGAAATATGTAATGTTGGAGGATTGAATCCATGACCTTAGATATGATATTAAAACTCCTACTAGTAGGCTAGAGAATCTTTGCCTACCTTTTATAATAAACGCTTATATATATTCTCTTATAAATTCAAATTATATATAAAAAGGGTGAATGGATCCAACTTTTACCAACTTTTACCACTTTTTTCAATTTTTTTCTCTCTCCTAAATCAATCATATCCACATATCTCATCACATCCACAAATCTCAACCACTCACCTCCACTCATTCTCTCTCATCTTTTACTTTAAAACACTTTAAAACACTTTTAATTTACTCCCATTCACCATTAAAATCATCCCAATAACAAACAAAATTTCCAGATTTATAGTAGGGACAGCTGCCCCCTCCATAAATCCACCCCTAATAATGGTGATTTAATGACTTAGCGTATATTCGTGTGAACTTATTTTTGCCTAAAATTTTATTAAAAGTGGAGTGTAGTGGTGGAGATCACGAGATGTGTAGATAATAATGAGTGATGATGTGAAATGTGTGGTTGATATTGATGTTTGACTTTGACTTTTAGTAGTAGGTAATTTTTAGATAAAAAAAAATGGAAACAAACACTTGCTTAGTGCCAAAAATCAATATGTACCTCCATCACATCTTTCAATCAAGAAAGAGAGATGAATTTTCTGAAGATCGTTGCACCAGTTGTTGTCTAATATGTCTACTCTGTGTAGTAAATCTTAAAACATCACAAAATTGATTTGCTACAAAAACCTTGCTAGGCAAACAAGTGCCAACATCACTTCTCACATTGTTACTGTCACAGAACAACCATCCAAGTACTCGATTTTATATATGTCATCAACATTGATCGTACAGACTTATTTTATTTGACTTTTCTAATACTTTGTCTGACGATTTAGGTAATTTTTGGTTTTTGGTTTTTTTTTTTTGTTTTTGGTTTTGTTTTTTTTTTTAATCTTGGTTGTAGCATTAATATACCTTGTGATTCCATTATATTCCTACCCTCGATATGCAACCCTTACACATCTGTCATTAACATTGATGACGATCTCACAATTAAGAGTGTGTTCGATAGAGATGTTGAATAAAGTAGCGTCTAACACGTGCCATGCCGTGATACTATAATCAATGTAGAAATGTGACTTTTCTCGATGAAATATTTTACCTTGAAACTTTTACCAATGATCCTTTTTTACGAACAAACCAAAATGTCATTTTACCAACAAATTTTTCTTTTTTAATATCTATATATGTTTCTTATAGTAAATAATTATATTTTAATTTGTGTGGGTAAAATTAAATTTAAATGAAATTTCAAACTCCATGAAAGAGATATTGAATTCTAAAATATAATATGACAACCGTTACTTATATTAATTTGTGTATTAATAAGCGTAACATATATCGAAAAATCTCTTAGCCAGGAAAAATATAAGTAAAACTTGAAAAATCTTAGCCTTAAGGCTAGTACATATAAGTTTCTTCTGAAAGAAAAATCTTAAGGCTTGTCCATATATGTTTTTGACATGTAACCGTAACACTCAAAAGAATTTTGATTGTTATAAATTAACGTAATAAGCTTCCTCTCTTATACTCCATGAATCTATAGGCATGCTTCAAAGAATTAAATGAAAGAATGTCACTGACATGTATAGCATGAATGCTTGGGATATGAAGGTTGTCCATACAAACTTTTGCCATTGCTAGATTGATTAATATATACATATTCCATATTTTTCACATAAACAGTAAAGCCCATAATTGAACGACGTTTCATAATATAATCAACTTCACACTATTGATCTTAGGATAGTGGGTTTTTTTTAAAAAAAATTACAAAATCCAATAAATAAACACTTGAAAACACCATTAACTGATGTTCATCATCATTAAGTTACACGATATGATTGTTCATTAGACAGAATTGATCGAGTTTATAGTATAAAAATAATTAGGGCATTGAGTATGTTTTATAAAGTAGGGATATTAATTTTAGAATAAAAAAATTGAAGTAAATTTGTGGGGTACAACTAAATTGATAAGTTAGAAATATAATTTTGATTTACTTGAACGAAGTATAATTTATTGAGTCTTTAATGGAAAATGTAAATGGTAAAAACTAAGACTTTTAATTTACCCATAGCCTTTGAAGTTGACAACAATTATACGTTTATAATTATTATCCTTTAAAAGGAAGCTCATATTAAGCTTCAAATTGAGTCTACTAATTTAACATCTATATTGCGTACTTTTTGAGTTAATTACGATGTCAATATTTTCAAAAGAAAAATGTGAGGTCAGGAGTTGGAAAAAAAACAAAAGAAAAGGAAAATGAAAAGTTTTTTTTTTCAATTAATCATTTAAGGATGAATTAGAAATTAGAAAATATATGTAAGGGAAAAATCGACAACTCAAAAGTTTTCAATTCATTCACGCTTTTATAGATTAGGAGTAGTGATATATATTAAATGAATAATAATGTAAAAGGTTAACAGTACAAAAGAGTGTAATTTATTTGTTGAAGTAGATGTGTTTACTAAATTGGAGTTCAACTTATTCATTAAAGATTATTGCAATTTTTATTTGCTTATATGTACGTACATACATCATTTTACATATTTTAATGTCGAAAATTGAACATTAATATACGATGCATTCATATATGGCACTTTTTTTTTTGTCAACGATTAATATTTTCTAAGCATATGCCAAGTTAATTATATGTTATAATAGATTGTACAGTGTAATATTTTTAGAAATTAAGGTTGCGTTCTGTTTGGCGTTTTATTAGTTTTACATTTCTGTTTTGAAAATGTTGAAAACGCGTTCTGTTCATTGTTTTCGAAAATACGTTTTCGAAATCGTTTTCAAGATTTGTATAGAAAACACCAAAACGTCTTTTTAACGTTTTCAGTGTTTTCTGTGTTAAATATTGAAAACAAGGAAAACGCGTTTTCAGATTTTAAACTTTACATTTATTACATTTGAGTCCCAAATTTTCGTTTTTGTACATTTTAGTCCAACCACCAACGACCACCGCCAGCAACAACGAGAAAAAGTCAAACCACCAGATCTGGTGGTTCTCTACCTGAGAACCACCATCGCGGTGGTTCTCAGGTGGAGAACCACCATCGGATGGTGGTTTTCCACTCTCGAGGGTGGAAAACCACATGTTGCAAGTGGTTCTCCACCTTCGAAAACCACTTGTGCAGGTGGTTCTCGAAGGTGGAGAACCACCTTCGTAGGTGGTTAGCAGTCGCCGGCGACTACAAAGGGAGGAAGAAGGTGGCCGTGGGGTAGGGTGGGGTGGGCGTAGGGTTGATGAAGAAGATGAGGACCTTTTTTGATATGTTGAAAAGTTTAGGGACCTTTTTATAATTTTTATTATACCAAATTGTATTTTTTTAAAAGTATAAACCAAACACGTTTTCTATTTTCTCTTCTCAAAAATAATTTTTTCAAAACAACAAACCAAATGCATTTTCTATTTTCTGAAAACAACAATTGAAAACAGAAAACACCAAAACATTTTCGAAAATAAAACAGAAAATACAAAACAAACAAAACGCCCCCTAAGCTACGGATAATATAGCAATCCCTTAGATTTGTAGTATTTTACACAGTACATATATATATATCATTATACATCACCAATATACTACAATTATTTAAGCCAAGGAGGCAATATTTATTGATAAATGTATGCTTTTTTAATCAACATTTCAATTTCAAAATTAAAACATATTTCGATTATGCTGTTGTGAAACAATAATCATGTTGTAGGTCTTTGTAATGACATAAGATTAATTATTATAAGACTTTTTATTATAAGATTAATTATAATTATTATAAGACTTGGTGAGCATGCACTACTAGAAAAAGTGACTTAAACATCGGTTATTAACTGATGTAAAAAAAAAATCCGATGTGTTAGTGGGTGATGTTAAAGATCTGAAACTATAGACATCAGTTTTTAACCGATGTCTAAAATGATTATAGAAATCGCATCAACTATGTAAACCAATGTCTTTACAACAATATACATCAGGTTTTAGCTGATGTTAAACACGTAGGTAGAACCGATGCCCTAACAATAGAACACATCACTTTCTAGCTGATGTTAAATGCATCAATAGAACAAATGTCACTATTACAACACACATTAGTTAAGATCGGGTGTTAAACGAATAGAACCGATGTCTCAAGTGCATTCACACATCGATTTTGTTGTTTATAACTAATGTCTTAAACAACACTGAACGTCGAATTGTTATCAATAAACGATGTCTAGGATAATCTTGAAAATCAAAATTATCTACTTCATCGCTGTCTTTTTTTTTTATGTTTCACATCAGTTATTACTGATATCTGTAACATCATTTCTGTAATATATAGCTATCGAAAGCATTATGAAAGCCTATCAAAAATCCAAAATTTGAGTACCAAAAAATTGCAACAAACATCTAAATACCCAATATTCATCAATTCAAGTACTAAACAGTAATACAATCTGTTAAAAGTTGCAATTGACACCATCGTCATCCCAAAGGCAAAATATCCAATACTAATACATTAAGAAACAAATGTCATATAGAGTGGTTCATTAACCAACACTATACACTAACAATGATGTTCTCAACCACAATATCTACGTCAACGCTTGGAGGTAGTCGGCCACTTCAACACGCACCTTGTTTTTGGCATAGAATCCAACATGTAGATTTCATCCTCACAAATAGTGGTTAAAATCCAATGATCCCTATAATATTATTTACTAGTGTCACATGATGCGAATAACTTTGTACAAAAAAGCAAACAGAATGCATGCCCCAGGATTGTGTGGAATAAGAAATAAATAATCACCCTTCCCGGCTTCCCTCTTTCAATCGATCTACAATATAAGAAATCAATTCCTTTCTTGCATATCGGTAAGTATGTGCGGGGTTGACAAAGGCAAAAATATCCAATTCATCTTCCTGCTTCAAAACCTCATGTGGGTGTCTGTGTGAAAAAAGAAATTAATGAAGTTCTGGAAGCAAACATTGATCATCCATCTACAATAACTATTTTTTAATAAATTAGTTAATACATAGTTAAAAGGAGGTAGTTACGCCATATATGCAACTGTAATTGCTCGGCCAATCCATACTAATGCATTCACTGAATAAACGGTGATATTATGCACTTACAATTATTCATAACCAGAATCATGGAGTGTAATAGCTCCCTTCTATGAATTTTCCATTATGAAGGAAAACATCTTAATACTCCATTATTAATTTTCCAATATGCCAGCTCTCATGCACCATTGTTCAAAACTGATAACCTTTATATCAGCTTTCCAATATCAATTTCATTAAGAATATTTAGTCTGTGGGCTTACGTTAAAAGATTTAAACAAAACTTGAACTTAATATCTGGACTAGAGTGACAATAAATTGCATGCAAGAAATGAGAATACTAAATTTCCAATATCTATTCTCGTCATGGGATTAGATAGATAATGGGTTTCAATTTACCTATGCAGCCCAATAGCCAATAAGTTGCAGACTTGCAGCCCAATAGCCCATAAGTTGTCGTTGCTTTAAATCATTAGAATGACCCATTTCATAGCAGTTTTCGAAAGAAATTTTCTGATTGAAAGATCGCCGTCGCCTCTAACCTCCTCTTCTGATTACCTCCCCTAGCCTCGCCTCCCCTTCTGATAATTATCCTCTATCCCCTATTTCTTTTATTTTCGAATTTATCACTTGTAATTCAGTTTAAATTAATTTATATAAACCATTATTAGTTCCATTCTTATCAATTATTCCTTACTGTGGTGCGATTGATTCTACGTTCGAGCTTAATTTGGGAAATTCAGCTTAACACCATAACAGTTCTTTAACGAAAATTATCTCTCTCATAATACATGAGACATGCAAGCCAAACAATTAATAACCAAGAAACGATAACAATGTAAACAACCTGACCAGATTGGCAATCCCAAACTCGAACCATCTCATCTTGGCTCCCTGTATAAAGTTTATTCAATCCCATAGGCAAAGCAATCCCAGTAACAACCTGTAAACCAAGAATGATCAATTAGCCCAACAGCATAATCTTCACTCATATACACATTCAACTTGTTTAAAAGTACCTATTGGTGGCCTTCAAGCAGTGTCACAAGTGAAAAGTAAATCTCAAAGTATATCCAACCATAACCAGAATCATGGAGTGTAATAGCTCCCTTCTATGAAGTTCTCTGCTTCTATGAGAGTCTCACAATTTAAGTTGTAAGAACATAAATAGATATTTTATTACCATTGTTTTCTACAGGCTTTCATACTTCGATAACGTTCAACGTCCTCAAATTACATCAATATTATCAAGTAGACAACTAGATCATTTTAGCATATGTAACTAATGTATCAATTAATGATTGATCTCCTATTTTATCTGAACATAATTCAATGCAAAAGATATTTTAATGAAGGAGTGGTTGTGTGAAGAATTAAAGCCAATATTACAAGTTTGTAGTTAGTTACCTCGTTAGTTACCTCACTTGAGAATTAAACACAATTAGCATTAAGCAATTGGATAAAATAAGGTATATGTATAAAAGAAGTCAGCACCAGGATCAATTGGCTAAAAGAAGGTATATGTATAAAATACTAAAGTTAATATCACAATATAAAACACCAATAATGTACGCTAGCATAAAATACAACAATGAAAATGCAATCAAGAAAGGGTAAAAATACAGGCTTCAAAGCAAAAATTAAACCTAAATTCTGTAGCTGCAATCGGATGAACGATACACTGAACTTTTTGCAAAATCTCATAGTAATAAACATATATAGATTAGAGAATAACAAAACAATTGACAGTAAATAATGCATAAAGATCTGAAAACAAGATTTTTGCAAAAAGGACTAATCTTAGAGGCAGGTACCCCTAAACTTATGGGATAGTTCAACAACATAATGGGAATGGTAAGCACACTTCACTGGCACTTCTTCCTGGTGGGTGATGGGAAAACAAGTTGAACACATATAATAGAAATTGCATCAAATGAACAGAAGAAAATAGTAGAAAATTTTATACCTCAAAGACAAGTTGTAGTTAAATACAGTGATTGATTGCTTCAATAGCTGTCGGAAAATGGGATCAACTAAGAAGAGTTGCTAGAACCTGGGATTGACAGACATCTAAACAAGCGATTATGCATGCGATTTCGTAATTGAAGTACCAAGGAATGGCTTACATGACTTCTTTTGCTTGAACGCCTTCGGGATCTACCACAACTCAATCACATATAATTAACAAATAAATGTCAATAAGAAATCATGGAAAAAATATCAGTAAAATTTATAAAGAGATACAAGAAATATCATTGGCAACCTCTTGTTTCGTAGGCAGATAACATGGCCATCATAATATTTTAGTTCTTCATTTCCCGCTTGTATACATAGTACATATTTTGAATTACTCGGCACAAAAAAAGGCAATGCATTATAGCCTTCACTGAAGTTTTAGCTTGAAGAGTAAATGGAGGCTGTTGTTGGGGTTTCTTTCGTTTTTAACCCCTCATTTTCATTGTATGTGTATAAATCATAAAGCAAATCTTCCCTTAAACCTGAGAGATAATAAAGAAATCACATCAAAATAAATACCCAAATGATCACGTCGCTTGCTCAAGAGTTCCATGCAAGAGCTTGCCATATGATAAGTTGAAAAAAGGGTCTCGTGTGATGATCAACTTTGATCAAGGAACAGTATATCCGAATTATGTACAAGTTTAAGAGAGGAATAATAGCACATGTAAGTTTAAGAGGAGCCTAATGGACTTAGAGAGACATTTTAATTTGAACAAAGAATATTAGTACACGTAAGAACAAGGTATATTAAATATAATCTAATAATAATCATTGAATTGAATGTTTCAAAACTTTACAAGTACCAACTAACTAAATGCAAACTACAATAGAACAGCCTTGTTCTTACTGAATATGGAATGAGGTATAACAATCCTTTTTAGTTAATTCACGAATGCGGCATCTACGAGTATAATGAGATGTTCCAAACACAGTATAACCAAACTTTTAGCTGCAACAAAGCAAAAAGTTAGTTTTTACCTTACAAAGGAAAAGAAATAGGAACACGATGGTGAAGTATAAAAAAACTGGAACTTGGTTTGTTTTATCACAGAAGGTTTAGATATATTCAATTAGCATATGAAATATAAATTCCACCTACCAAAATAACAACAACAAGGTGCATTCCATCAAGACTCGACTGCAATAAACATTTCTACTAGCATTATAAAATTAAGATTCATCTTACTCCAGCCTTTGCCTCGTCTATCAGCCTCAAAACACCCGGTTCTAGACCCACCTAGTGGAAGCAATTTGAATCTTAGTTCTTCTATCAACCACTTTAAAGCTAAAAATCAAAAAAATAACAAAAAGTTATTTTTCACATCAACAATCAATTATTACATGTGTTCCCTTACTGTTCCAGCTTTGATTATTTCTTTGTACCCCTCAGTCTTGCAGTCCTGTGTATTGTCAGATGCATTAATCTATGAATTCTGCAGCTTTCAAAAGCACTAAATAATTTCTTGCTTGTAAATATTTGTCATTAACAGGAAAAGGGGGAAAACATATATATGCATACAAAAATGCAAAACAAAGAAACTAAGCTAATTACAAAGAAGTCAAAAAGCACAAATTCATTGGTCATCGGGTAGTGCAAATCAGAGTGAAAACTCAGCAAGGAAAAGAAAAGAAAGGGAAAAATTTGTGGTGAAAATATTCTACAATCACAAGCTCTAGAAGTAAAGAGAGAAAGAGGGCAACACATCAAAGGACAAATGAGGTGAAAAGTTTAGTACCTGAAACCAGAGAAGCACAAAACGATTTATGTTAGTACAAAAGAAAACCTTGCAGCGGAAACAAACGAAGGATTCGTATTCTTCTTTTCTGACAACAGTAGGGTAATATTACTGTGAAGTCACAGCGGCAATTACCGTGCTCCGTCTGCAGATGGTCGGAAGGAAGTAAAATTGAAGCTAAGAATCAAACCCTAAATCTCTTCCTTTGCAGCAAAATAGCACTTCGAATCAACTAATTAGAACGTGAAAATGGCCACGGAAATGCGGATCTAGGCCGAAGAAGCTTCGGTCGCCGAATGGTAAATCAGATCTAGAGAACGAAGAGAATGAACAGTGAAGACGAAGCGAAGAGAGAAGGAAAATACGCTAGATTCGGCTCAGTGAGGACCAATAAGGGCCTAAGGCAGACACAAAAAGGAAGGCGGGTCGGATCTGAGCTAGGATCCGCGAGAAGGGAAACGAGGCTTATCCGAGAGGTGTGACCTCAACCAGAAATCCTTCTAGAACCTTACATGTAGTTTTTGTACAATATTATTAACATCGATTGTTAAAAAAAATTGATGTTAAAAATTTACAATAAAAATTTGAAAGTATATAATTAACATCAGTTGTTAAAAAATGCGATATTAAAAATGCATATAACACCGCTATTTTTACGACTGATGTTAAAAATTTATTTTACATCAATTGCCACAGCAACTGATGTAAACAAAGTGATGTCTAAGTCACTTTTTCTAGTAGTGATGTTTTGGAAGTTAAGGTATTATCCGAAAGTGCAGTGGGTTACAAACTTTTGTTCCGAGATTGCCGTTGACCCCCTCCGATGCAAGATTGCATTTCAAGTTGAAAGAATACAATTTCCTTTGATTGTATCATATGCAATAACGATTAACAAAAGTCAATGCCTGTTACTTTTTTATAAGGGCATATTTCTTAAACATCTGGTCTTCAACCATGACAACTTTATATGGTGGTGTCCAGAGTTACAAATTGGTCTAGGTTGAATATGTCATTGTACGATAAGGATGAGAAACAAACAAACTGTACGACCAATATAGATCATAAAATGGTTTTCCAAAATATATGAGAATTGTACTTTATTTCTAGTTCGAGCATTAGTATTTGGTGACATTTTATATTGCAAATTGAAACAAATTGTGTGTTCAAACTTTTCCCATTTTCATATTTTGTAATAGTATTTACAATCAAATCAATTGATGTTGTTTCTCCATGCAATGCACAGGTGTGATACTAGTTATATAATTTATGAAGGTGGTTAGATGTGCTTAGAGAGTTTTCTGAGTAAGTCTAGCATTTTCATATTTCGTGTTTTCTTTATGGATTGAACACAGGGCCCGTCTGAAGATACCTGGGGTTAGAGAAAACTCAGTATTGAAGGGCCGCCTTCATCAATGAGTTTGATAAATTTGGGGCCCTTTTTGCATTAACAAAAATATTTGAGATTGGAGGCAGCGGTCATTAGCCTTAGAGTCACCCGTGGTTGAATGAAATGTAGAAATTGGTGGATTTGATAAAAACTCGGGATATTTTCCTACAATACTTGCAAAGAGTCACCGAGTGAAATTCGATCTATAAAATTTGTAAGAACCTGTTATAGAGCTATTGTTGTATTATTATAGTTTTCATAATTTCATGTTGTTGCTTTCTCTTAACAACCAAAAGATCATATACACACATTATAAATAGAATTTGATTATTAATTCACAACACTGAAAAATGATACATTGACGTGGCGGCTGTCCCTTGCTATCGCTTACCAACCCTCACTGCTGCTGCATGGTAGAACCAAGACGAGCTACATGAATGTTGGAATTTTAACAAAGTTCCAATGCTACACAAAAAGTTGTTGTTCAAGTTGAAGTTTTCACTTTGTAATATGAAGCAATATGTTAACAATTTACTAATTTAGAATTTGGATTTTCATGTCTTATGGTTCTAGAATTCATCTGCAGGCACAACAATTCAAGCTCTTGACTTAGATGAAGTCACCCGAGATCTGAAAAGGCAAAATTAGATATCTGGTAACAAAACCAGATTTTTCTTTTTCTATCTTTCTCCATACTTCTGCAGGACTAATCTGGTGACCTGGATGGCACCATATTATGGTGGCATCAATCCCAGTTGGCGCTGATGTGTCTCAGCTACATCAGCGCCCATTGCTATAGATATAGCCGGTGCCTTTTTTTTTTAAAAAAAAAACAAAACTCAAGGGCTTAACTGAAAAATGTGGAAACCCCCATCTCTCCCCAAAAAACAAATCCCATTTTCATTTCAGCCATGGTATAATTTTGAACCCTCCTTCCTCACCGATGACCACTGTCGACGGCCACCCGTGAGATCTACCATCGTCGTCCACCACCATCATCATTTCCGGCCCCGAGACCAGCTCGGATGCACCATTAGCAGCTTTTTTAGTCTACTTTCAGTAGCACAAGAGCTCAGCTACTATTGGAGGTTCGAATCCACCAAACATTGCTGCCGCGGCCTCGCCGCCGATCACCACCGCCTGGTCGATTCCCACCATGAGGTATGTATTGTTATTCTTGTTCGTACAGTAAATTTGAATCAATATTGGAATGGGGTTGTGCACTTAGTGCCGAAGCCAAAAAATAAAAAAATAAAAAAGAGGGAAAAAAGAGGAAATGAGCTCTCAGCTAGAGCTAGCGGATTTTCATAAAGAAGAACTGAAGGTGACTAATTTTTTTAAGTTGGATTAGTTTAGTGACTTTATATTGCCTGTGGAGTGTGTGTTAATCTTGGTCAAAATTTGTGAAGTAATGACAAGTGAGATAACTAATAGGTAAGCTTGTTCAAACAAGATTGGTTCAAAATTTTTTCCAACGCGTCAGTATAGTTCCAAAATTGTGAGCTTGTCAAGTGTGTCTTGTCTATGGAATACTGTTAACACAGATGAAACAAGTGCGTTGAGCTGAATTTCTAAAAAAATTTTAAGTGACCATAATCTGGTTGGAATCTCAGTAATAACCCATATTGAATTAGTGAGCTTAATATTTTTTGTTGCAGTTGCTCGAAATGATGAGGACCGAAAGTGTGAATTAACTACTTGGAGTAGAGCTTAATTTTGTGGAAATAGCCTAAATATTGCTCTAAAAGTAGAGCTTAATTTTGTGGAAATGGCCTAAATATTGCTCTAAATAATGGCCTAACTGCACCTATATTTGCTTATATTTACTTATTGGAGTTGAGCTTAATTTGGTAGAAATGAAACGATGAGTTGCTCCGTAAATAATTTGTAGTTATGCCTTGTAAGAGTTCTGATGTGGCCGTGTATCTACCCAACTTTAGCGCCAAAAATTGATATTCTTTGGTCCCCGGCAACGGCGCCAAAAACTTGATAGGCGTTTATACACACGCGCCAATTGAACCGCAAGTGTACGGGCCGTAATCAAGTAATAAAGTGGGACTCGGTTAAGAGTCCGGATATCGATCCCACGAGGAATGGTATTTGTAATTGAGTCACTTATTCTAGCGCAAAAACACAAATAAAGAAAGGAAAAACAACTAACCTAATCTATACTACGAAAGCAATAAAGGAAAGCAAGAAAAATGGGCATGATAGGGAATGAAACTCGGGTTAAGTGATAGTTGGGAATCATGAGTTCAATCAACCGTAGCTCAATCAAATCATTGTCTAAACATAACAATGCTCATCCTCTATATTAGACCCGACCTCCTCCTATAGGTAGCTCCGCTCGCATGTCAAACTACCCCTAATCGATTAATCCAACCTACTACATCCTCGTGTCGATTGAAGATCAATCAATTGCATTAGGTTTCGCGTGAGAGTAGCTCAAAGGGTCACCTAGGGTTAGAGGTATATTTCTATCCTCTACAAGAACCTAGGGCGTGTTGTTTCCACGTCCAAAATGTGCCCCTTCTCTCGAATATTGACACAAGTTACAAATACATAAATTCGGTGATCAATCGAATCATGGAAATAGCCCAAAAACAACCACACAAGAGATAAGGCAAACAACTTCAAAACAATAAACATTTCATTGATTAAAGCTAGGTTAAATTCATCAATCATCCCAACTTATACAATATTTAGTTCATATGAAGGAATAATCAATACAATACAAGTAAAAGAAATAAAGAAACAAGATTTGTGGATTAGAATCCCCCTTTTTGGTTGATTCCTCCATCTTGATGTCTCCACCTCTTCCACCATCTCCTCTTCTTGATTCCTTCATCATCTACTCCAAGTATTCAACCCCCAATCAATACCCCTAACTACAACTAAACTAAAAGAAAGGAGGGAGAAGAGAAGAAAGGGAGAAGAAGAAAGCAAGGAAACCTAAGCTAAAACCTAAACTAAAGAGTGAAGATATATGATGATGATTGATATGAATTGGGGATGAAAAGGGTGTATAAAGGCCTCAAATTCATGTACAAATGATCCCCAAAAGGTCCCCAAGTTGAGAGAAAAGAAGGGAGAAAATCGGCCAAAAACAGGGAACCGAAATTCTTTGGTTCAGTGTTTTTACCGTATTTCCACTTTTACGGCCGTATTTTCCCCTTTTACGCCGTACATTTACTTGTACGGCCGTAATTAGCTCTGCATGAAATTGGCCAGTTTTCTGAGAAATTACGGCCGTAAAATTATAAGTTACGGCCGTACAAATATGACTTACGGCCGTACAAATACAAGTTACGGCCGTACAAATTTTCTGCATGCGCAAGCTTCAGTATTTTAACCATAACTTTTGATCCCGATGTCCGATTGAGCCAATTCAAGTTGCGTTGGAAAGTAGACTCGATGATCTACAAATCTCTAGTTTATTGTTTTCTCCAAATCAACTTGTATCTGTATCAAAAGTGCTCCTCTTCTTCAGACATCCTACATTTTTGGCACCGATCTTCGTCTGGCCATATCTTTTGATCCGAACTGGAATTGAGATCCGTAAAGCTACGGACTCCGCTTTCCGTGTTCTTCCATGTAAGCTCAAGACTCTCGGCCAAGAAGATCTTCACATATTTGCACCCGAAGTCCTCCAATTTTGAAATAGTTGCTTTTAGTCCCCGACTTCGGGTTTTTCGACACTTTTAGTCCATTTTTCCTTCTTTAGGCCTCGTTTCCTCCACAATGAGGAATAGTACCTATAAACACAATAAATACACATATATAAGTAGATATCCGCTCCAAATGAATGTAAAAAGATATAAATAAGTGTGCAAAATACACACTTATCAAGTTCGGTTGACATAGGTTGTGTATGTCATTTTTTCATGATGCTTCAAGTTATGTGAAATGAAGTTATTTTTTATTGCACGTTGTTCTCTTGCCTGAAACTGTCATTTTCTCGGGGTAAGGCTAGAGTTTTGTCATTGTGAAGATGCTCGGGCTTCCATGTACCAACAATTTCCTTGCCGGAGCTTTGTATGAGGATGAAGATGATGATATTCATGAAGAAGAAGATGATGATGATGATGATGATGATGATGAAGTAGAAGTAGAAATAGAAGAAGAAGACGATGAGAATCCTGTAGAAGATGCAGTTCCAGTGGATGTCAATCTCAATCCAGGTTAGTTTGATGAATGAGATTGACTTTCGATATGCTATTAGGGTAATTATCTATGTAAGCTGTAAATATCGAATTTTAAAAAAGTGTCTTGTTCTAATGTCGGGCCCTTTGTTTTTTCCCTTTCTTTTTAATTTAATATCAGGAATGGAGTTCTCCAAGGATGGCATGCAATACATTCCAACTGTTCCTCTTGCTGATCTACCATATATTGGGAAGACATTTGTTTCTTGAGAGGAGGCAAATCAGTTCTACAATCAATATGCTAGGATAGCCGGGTTTAACACACGTAGATGCAGTAGCATCTTGAGTCCAGACGGTACAGGATATCGTTCGAGGACATTTACTTGTTCTAGAGAAGGTAAGACAAACTTGAACTACCAATTAAAAGAGAAGCATAAGAAACCGCGATCTGGTGCACGGAAACGGGGACGTACTAGATGCCTTTCTCAAGCTAGCTTAATAGTGAAAAAGGTGAAAATGGGAATATGCGGACTGTTTCAAGGTTCATGGCAGAGCACACGCATCCACTTACTAGCCTAGGAAAAGTACAATTTTTGCCTTCCCACAGAAAGGTAACACCGGCTCAAATGAGCATTCTTGATCAGTTGTCACAAGCTAATATTCATACATGTCAGCAGCTTTGGTTTCTAGAGGTATTTGAAGGCGGTTCTTCTGCAGTTGGGTGTCAAGAGAGGGATATTAGGAATGTAGAGAGAGAAAAACGGCAAAAGAAGTTAGGCCACGATGCTGAGACTCTTGTAAAATATTTTAAATGCGATAAAGAGGGAGATGAGAATTATTACTACATCATCAAGACAGAGGGAGGGGTCTTCGATAGGTGTTTTTGGGCGGATTCTATTTCACATAGTGTGTATGCGTACTTTGGCGATGTTGTCGTATTTGACACAACTTACAACACAAATATGTACGGCATGATCTTGGCCACCTTTGTAGGTATAAATTATCATAGACATATGGTTATCTTTGGATGTGGCTTGCTCAGCAATAAGAAGAAAGACTCCTTTATCTAGTTGTTCGAATAATTTCTACATGCTATGCCAGCCGGAACAGCCCCGAAAGTTATCATTACCAACCAAGATCAGGCTATTGAAGGGGCGATTGCTATGGTAACTCCTATTTGTACTCATGTTTTCATTCAAATGTCACTTTGGCGAGCATGCATTATTTATTTGGATGCTAAAGAATCTTTTATTCTTGATTTTGGATGCTATAGAATTTTTTTTTTATTTCAGGTTTTTCCCCTGACTGTGCACCGACTATGCTTATGGCACATTACAAACAAGTTATCTGAGAAGTTGGGCCCAACGTTGTACGATCAATACAATGGTATCCTATCGGCCATTGTTTATCGGTTTGAGACACCTGAAGATTTTGAGAAGAAATGGGATGACCTTATGAGCACTATCCCTTTAGGAGGCAATGACTGGCTGTGGAGCATATATGCTATACCGGGATCGGTGGGTACTGCGTATGTGAAACATTTGTTTGCCGCCGGAATGACTAGTAGCCAGCGGGTCGAGTCTCATCACCCATTTTTGAAAACGTATGTGATTAGGAAAAATTCACTCTCCAATTTCATGGTGCATTTTAAACATGTAGTGCGCCATCAGAGGCACTTGGAGGTATAGGCAGACCACGTGGACAAATCTGAGTTGCTTATTTTTTTGACACATCATCATATGGAGTCCCACATACGGAGTGTATATACAAAGGAGATATTTTTGCTCTTTCAAGAAGAACTAGTACAGAGTTCGTCCTACGATTATGGGAAGATCTCTTCTTTGGAAAACACGAAAGTGTACCGTGTTTCGAGGTTCGACGTAGGTCCAGATCATACACGCCATGTCACATGGAATAATGGCTCTGATATCACCGTCACATGTACTTGTAAACTCTTTGAATTTAGTGGATACTGTGTCGGCGCATCTTGTGTTTGATGTACATGAAAGGGGTCAGGACCATACCTGAGCATTATATACTTAATAGATGGTCAAAATAGGCGAAATCGGTTCCAGTGTTTGATTCGACTTAGAAAGTAACAACTATAGCCTCGTCTGATTCTGCACGCGTCAAGATGGTTACAGATTTCATGAGCTTGGCAAATGAAGTGTCTACATTCCTTGTAGTCGAGGAATTTGTCATGCAAGGGATTAGTCAAGTCACAAGGCAGGCGAGAGAGATGATGGCTACGATACGACCAGTGATTGCAACTCGTGAGTTAGGTGATCTCTATAAATCATGCTTACACTTATCTATGGTTCCGATTTTTTTTATTATTATTATTATTTTGTTTCTTTTCGTTTTTTTTGGTTTTTTTTATTATGCCTGAAACTGTGTACAATTGTTTACGTAGTGATTTTACCTTCGAGTTCAGTGACAGTTCAGGGGATTAGTGTCAGTGAGGCCTTGCATATTAATGACCCATTGTCCGTTCATGCTAAAGGATCCGAGAAGCGTCTCAAGTCATCAAAAGAGAAGGCAATCACTTAGGGTGGGAGAAAGTGCAGACGATGTCGCCAACCAGGCCATAATGCAAAAACTTGTCCGGAGAATGCTTCAAGGTACATTCATAGGGTTCTCGCCTATTCTCTTGTCAAGTTTACACTTGTTCAAACAAAATTATTAAACTACGTGTGATATTCTTATAATTCAATTTAGTTGATGTCGTCTTGTTTTGAATGAAATCCATATTGTTTGTTTCTTGGTGTTCCAGTGTGTGGATAATAGATAACATTTCAGGTTTGTCTTTAATGCTAATTGTTTATTTCATACACTTTTATAGAACCATGTTGATCGATGAGGATTACCAGCCAGATATAACTAACGTGAACAATGGGGCTGGTGTTCGAAGAGGTGATGAGACGTTCGTGTCTGAGGGAGCTGATAACTACTCCATTTATCCGGTGACCATACTAGAGGACTCTTTCTTTGATTAGTGCCTCAGTTGTATTTCTATTGTACTAAGTGCTTAAACTTATGATCTTCGATTGTTTTGAATCAGTAAAACTTGTGATGCTATGAACTAGTATGCATAAACATAGGTGACGAAGTGCTTTTGGATTGTTTTATCTTCGTTGGCTAAGATTATTATTTCTATAAGTAAAGTGGGGAGGTTGCGTCAAATTGTACTTTTAGTATCAACTACTAGTTAACATTCGAATAGCATGTTGAGTGTTAGGCCAATTTTTTGCTGTCATCAATTCAATAAGGAAGAAACCAACATAAACACAAACACATTAATCCCTAAGAAATACTCAAAAGGTCAACATTCTCAAAAGTTCAACATTGGCACCTAGCAATGAGCTTCACGAAGTTCACATTGCAATAGATGAAACAAGTTGTAATACAAAATAGCTATACAAAAGTTCAACATTGACGCACACTACTACCACCCCAATATCCACTAATCAACATCAAAAGACATTCTCAAATGTATTTAGCGAACTACAATATTGAACAATATGATGGTAGATTATCCAACTTTGCCAACCTTTCACGATTGTCAAGTTTGTCCAACTTATCAACTTTCTCTAATTTCTCAACAATTGTTCGTGCAAGTAATTGATGATCTTCAGTGCAAGCATTACACACTACCTTATTCGGGTAAGTGGTACTTGAGGCAGAATTACGTGCAGCAACTCTAGCATTTCCCTTTACCCCGTCAACCCAAAAGAATCCATTACATGCTTCCCCATCCTAGCCAATAACAGACATTGTTACAACTATTTAATATTATTATAACTGTTTCAACGAAACGCTATAATTGAATAATAATAATAATAACAATAACAACAATAATAATAAGAATAATAATAGCAGCGTGACTTGAAAATGGGTTTGCCCTCCAGAGGAACTCCAAAATTTTACCTTTATGTTGACACGTTTCCAAAAATCACGATTGGGATTGAGCTCCATACGTGAAGTCCTCAACACCATTGCTGCAACATAGTCACATATTCGAGGCGAACTTGTATTGTTTGAGCTGGAAGAAGCCATCAATGCAAAACCTACATGGAATGGTGTTACATTAAAAGTACATAGAAAATATTGTCTCCCCACCCATAAATAGCGTCTATGTGAACATGATGAACATGAATTAAGCGACATGAGTATTTGTCCCTAGCAATAGAACTTCTAAGAATAGAAGTTGGATTCTAAACTAGCAATGAAAATGTAGATCATAAAAAGGAGAAAAAACCTATATCACTCCAAGACTACAAGACTCTAAGCAAAACGATTCACTTCTAAGACTCAAGTGTATATCCAATCTTTGTCTTAAGTAATCCAATCCAATCTTTAGCAGTGAAGTCCAACTTCTGACACTTTTAAGAGTAAGCAATCCTTCATTCACTTCTAAAGCTCTAAGCAATCGAATTCTTAGCAAGCATATCCAAACAAAAATTGAATAACTCTTACAGTGTTTCATGAACCGTACTTCAACTATTATTTGAATTGACGTCAAACAAAAATTATAAATTAACTGTAAAAATAAAAAAAATAAAAAACCGAAATACGTGATCATTCACTTAAGACCTTACTTGAATTCACTGTAAAAATTCATTGTAAAAATTAACAGGCGCTAAGACTCAAAACAATTCTTAACTGTAAAAATTAACTCAAATAAAAATTATAAATTAACTCAAACAACTGAAACAAAAATTATAAATTAACTGCAAAAAATAAAACAAAAAATAAAAAAACCCGAGAATCTGATTGTACCTCGTGATGGGAAAATTGGGAAAATTGAGCCACTGGTGGTGGTTGTCGGTGGGTTGATAGTGGTGGTGGTCGTCGGCTAACTGCTAGTGGTGGTGAATCTCGATAACTGAAATGAGCCGCTCATCTCGGCATATTTGTGGATGGATTTGATAGTGACAAATTGTGGAAGTTTCTCGTTGCTTGGTCGCCGTCCGTCCTCAACCCGAGCTACTCGTCGCTGGAAGTGATGGTCGTGGTTGTCCGTCCTCAACCCGAGCTAGCCTTTAGTAGCATAAGACTCGATGGCGAATTGGGGCTTATTTGATTTGGGAGTTTGAAGGAATTTTCATTGCAGGTCCTTCGTTTGTTTGCCTTTTTTAAAAAATGGCACCGGGTGGCACCATTAGTCGTCCACGTCAGCGCCAGCTCGGATTGATGGCACCATAATATGGTGACCTCGATGGCGCCTGATCAAGCTCGCATACTTCTGTAATGGATTTGGTGGTGTGAATCCGTGTGATGCTAATAAAAGCATGTACGGTAATAACATTTTGATTGTCAGCGATCAAGAATAAGGCATACAATCGACACGATAAGGCCAAACTTAAATAAAGAAATTGTAGTTGCTGCATTGAGTAGCTACACTTTGATTATTGCACAAAATAATCACTCCAACTCAATGCTGGAACAAGCAACCAATACATTCTTTTTAGAACTCCATTAGAACAAATCTCAATTCAGATAAACACAAGTAGGTGGTTTTTGCAATAAACAAGCCAATGTTGCCCAGCCCGTTTCATTTTTCTGGTGTAGCCGATGTTTGTGTTCGTGTCCACATCCACCAAAGTTCAAAATGATGTTTGTATCAAGCTGAACAGTGACCTGTGAACCGTTTGGCCCATTTGTCACTTGTAAAGTGATCGTGATTGATTTATGGTATAGAGCTTTTGATTAAAAAAAAGAAGAAGAAGAATTTTTTAATCCTATAAACTGTATGGTTGAAAAGCGAGTTTAATAAAAATAAATTTTATAAAATGCTAGAACAAGCAAAGCTAATGGGTTGAAAAATCAGAACAGCCACTTCATAGTCCACTTTTATGTGAATTAGTACACAACTTGTGCCAAAATTTTCCGATCTCAAGACATTAGTTGTGCTATGCCCTTTTGGAATAGAATTTGGCCACGTGATTGCAATAACAAAATCATCACTATTATAATGTATTTGCAAATTCTAATGAGAATCTCTGCCAACCCAAATTGACCAATTGTAGCTCAAGGCTCCACAATTAGGTGGTCAATGGTGACACAAGTGGTTGCAATCTCCGCAAAAATAGCTAGAGGGCCAATTCATCACATGATTCACATTAACAGGGTGATAGGATTGGTTTTTTAGTGATTTTTATATAGATTTTAATGTAAAAGAAGAGAGAGGATGAGCGGAGTTGACTGTTGGAGATTTGTTTAGTGCATATAGATCCCACGAAATGTATGGATGTGATTAGTTTGATCAAAAGAAAAAATGAATAAAAATGGATAAAAAAATAGTAAAAATTAGTAAAATTTGTTGCCTATCACATGCTAAAGTGATATATCACAGTTTTTTAATGAATAATGCTAGAGTTACTCCAAGTTTGACATCAAAGATAACATCCTCTTTACATGATAGTAGTAGGACCATCCTCGTTAATGAACGGTTCCACCCAGCCTCCATGTGAGAGGGATCTCAAACACGATGTTAATCCTGGAGTGAGTGTAGCATCACTATTTTCTGAGATATCACATCACTATCATTTTATAAAATTTTAACATATCACCTCGATATCAACAATCAGATTAACCATGGACTGCAAGTAATCCAACAATAAGCCCCATAAGTGGAAAAGTAGAATGCTTTATCGAATTATTATATATTATTAAAAAAAAGCAAAGAAAGAATAAAAACAGAAAATGAAGAATCATATACAGGCATTATATGAAGTAGCATCCAACTTTGCCTTCGTTCACCTGCACACCAACCCACTCACCTAGTTTGATTATTTTTGGCACCTATATCTTTATATTATAAAACCCTCCCAATATCTATGATTATTATAAAATCTTAGCTACAACATCAACAAACTTAGACTTATTCCCTATTAGTAGGGGTTGGCTACCACCGTCACAATGACAAGAGAGATGAAGAATTAATTAAGGATATTATTAGCTAGTAATATATGTCAAAACTTATCATGACTAAAAATTAATTATTGGTGTAATTATAAACTAATAATGCACCACAAAGGTCAATAGACTAAAGACTTTTTTCCTCTTAATAAAAACAATGTACAAATACAATTAAGTGTATTAATTCAACAACATATGAATCAGGATTGAAACCACAGATCAATCGACTCAATTAATATATATATATATATATATATATACACGCACGAGCGTACACACACACCATGTTAGTTGTACAGCTAGTTATATAAATAAATGAGACATGGAGTGACATATCACTATTATTTTATCATCACTTCACATTATTGTAGTACGTGACAAAGCTAACTAAAACGAGTAAAATCCACCGCTTTTGTGCAATTATAAGCTGGCAGAAAAAATAAAATCCGAGAAAGATAGAGGAAAGAAGATTCCCAAAATCGAGTGTAGCCAAGAGCGCCACCGGACCCCCTAGGACCTATATATATACACACATGCATGCATTGAGAAATTCATGTAGAAATGCATAGTTGGTGAAAGATCAGACAATAAAATATAATGGAAATGAAGAGCTTTTATCAATTATTACTTGTGCTAATTGAAGTGCTCATACTTGCATTGCCTATGCATTCTTCATCACCACCAACAAGGCTCTTTCAATTCAATGTGAGTTCAATATCCCCTCACAGAGCTTGCATCAATCGATACACATATGATTATTGTGTAATTAAGTACGTATTGTTGCAGGTTGAGTGGAAGAACGTAACACGTTTGTGTCGCACAAAGTCTCTTTTAACAGTGAATGGTAAGTATCCAGGACCAACTATAGTCGTCCATGAAGGGGACGACGTCCAAATTAAGGTCAATAATCGCGTACCCAAAAACACTACCATCCATTGGTAAGTATATAGGTACATCCATCAAGCCGGCCAAAAAAAGTAAGTCTTTTTATTGACTATATTGTGGCGTAGCGTAGGCACGGTGTAAGACAACTCAGAAGCGGATGGGCCGATGGACCAGCTTACATAACCCAATGCCCAATCGGCGGAGGCAAATCCTATACATACAAATTCACAATAAGTGATCAAAGGGGAACCCTTTTTTGGCATGCCCATTTTTCATGGCAACGTGCTTCGGTTTATGGAGCTTTCATCATTTACCCTCATATGCCTTATCCCTTTCATCCCACTCCTGTGCGGCCAGATATTCCTATTGTCTTTGGTACGTCTCTATTACTCTATTTGATTCTTTAATAGGCTCTAAATTAATACCTAGTCTAACGACATACAGCTTTTAACATGTGTGTATAGGTGAATGGTGGAATGGAGAAGTTGAAGCAATCGAAAATGACATGATGTTATATGGTGGTGGACCTAATTCGTCCGATGCTTACACAATTAATGGCCTACCCGGGCCTTTGTATGCTTGTTCTAGCAAAGGTACAATTCCAACTCGAAATACTAATTAAATAGATCAATCAGTATGTGAATCTAGAGCCCGAATTTACTGTTTTAATTCATGTCTACTTAACCATCTCATCCAATGAAAATGCAGACACGCTCATTCAAACAGTTGAAGCAGGCAAAACCTACTTGCTAAGAATCATCAATGCAGCCTTAAATTCAGAGCTTTTCTTTGCAGTGGAAAATCATACATTAACTGTTGTAGAAATTGATGCTGTCTACACAAAATCCTTTGAAACATCAGCCATAATGATTGCCCCGGGACAAACAACAAATGTACTTCTAACAACAAATCAAATCCCAGATTCCACAAACATGTTTATCATGGCTGCTAGGCCTTATCTCACCTCAGTTTTCCCATTCAACAACTCCACCACCATTGGCTTCTTGAAATACAAAACTTCAACTTTCGAAAAGCAGCCTCCAATGCTACAGAAGATTCCACTCTTACCTCAGAATCTCCGTGCAATGGAGGACACCATATTCGCCACTCATTTCTTGGACGGCCTATGTAGTCTTGCATCGGCTGAGTACCCGTGTAGGGTTCCCAAGAAAATCGATAGACGAAATTGTCACGACGATAAGTCTAAATTTACAAGACTGCCCTCCAAATCAAACATGCAAAGGGTATAGAGACAAAAGATTCTTCGCATCGATGAACAACCAATCATTCGCTCGTCCTTTGACCTCGATACTCGAAACCCATTACAAGAAACTCCAGGCCCTGCTTTCCTTAAACTTCCCGGAAAACCCACCGCACGAATTTAACTACACCGGAGTCTACCCATTGTCCGAAAACATGAATGCAGAGTTTGGTACTAAACTAGTTGAGGTACCGTACGGGACAAGATTAGAAATAGTGTTACAAGATACCAACTTTCTAAACCCAGAAAACCATCCAATCCATGTCCATGGACACAACTTCTTTGTCGTAGGACGAGGATTTGGAAATTTTGATCCGTCTGAGGATCCGAGTTATTACCACCTTGTTGATCCTCCAGAGAGGAACACAGTGGCGGTTCCAATGGGAGGGTGGGCTGCAATCAGGCTAAATGCTGACAATCCAGGAGTATGGTTTATACATTGTCATCTTGAAGAACATACTACTTGGGGTTTAGCTATGGGATTTATTGTGAAAAATGGGCCTAAAATGTCGCAGTCTTTGCTTCCACCTCCTAGTGATTTGCCTCCCTGCTGAATTTTGTTGCAGCAAACAAGTTCAATTTCTGCGTTTCTGTAGGTTATAGTGTTTGATTTCTTCTTGGTAATGTATTTGTTTATATTAGGTGATTTTGGAATAGAGTTGAGCTTTTGGGAGAGTTGTAGCAGAGGATTGGTTTTATTGAGCAATGGCAGAAGGTTATTTTCAAGTGCAAATTCTTGGGTAAAAAAAATTAAAGGAATAAAGCTTGTGGTACACACAAAGTGTGTCTGCTCTGCCATACCTCTAATAGAGTGTACCACAAGATTTAAACGAGTATAATCTTCACAAAAAGACGCCACTGTTGTGTGTGGCATTTGCCACACACAAATTTGTGTGTACTTGTAGAAGGGTCCAAATTAAAGATGCTAACTGCCGGCCAGCGCATTATCAAACTGGATAGGGTTATTTGCACCTTTTTTTTGGCTAAGTACACCGCACTTGCACCCCATTTTTTGCTAAATATACCCACTTATTTAATACACCCACCTACTTTTTTTATTTTTTTTATCAAATCTAATTTACCTAATACACCCCACCCATTCCCCAATTTACCGTTTCACCCTCCCCAACCCCCAAAATTCAAAAAAAAAAAAAGAGAGAGAGCTGGCCGAATGGTGGCCAATCACCATCGACCACCATCGATGATGATCGAAACCACAATGACCACCAGCAGGTGGTTTCAATCACCTGTTGCTGTGGTGGTCCAACCACTAGGTATCATTCAAAAAAACAAAAAAGGATAATTTGATAATTTTACTTGACATTTTTGTCAAAAAAAAAAAAAAAAAAAAAAGAAAAGTGGGGGTGTATTTAACAAAAAGGGGTTGCAAATAGCCCCACCTTATCCAAATTTTGTAACATGCATTCTATTTATGCTATCACTTAAATTAAATTAACAACTTAATTCATGATTATTGACATCATCAAGCATCCTCTGGCGAATGTAATGACATCGTGACTCCATTCAAATACATATTATTGGCTAATAATCGTCATTTGGACTAACCATTGGCCCGTGCATTGCATTCTATGACAACGCGCGTATATTACAATTTTCTCTGGACTCCAAATAAATACTGTACCAAAGACACGAAATCAATAGCTCAGCAACAATTCCAACGTGAAAGAAAGGATCAGTCGGTTCCATTGGTGACACCGAAAGGGTTTTTGTGCGGGTGGAACTATCCATTGTTTTTCACGATTTGGGAATTTTCCGGCTTGGGAATCTGCGATTAGGGTTTGATCGATTGATTTTCATAATTTTTTTTGGAGGAAACATGGCGCAAGCCGTGGAAGAATGGTATAAGCAGATGCCTATCATCACCCGCACGTACCTCACCGCCGCAATTGTTACAACTATCGGTTGCTCGCTCGATGTAATTCAACTCTCTCTATACTCATAGAATGCGTATATATGTTTAGGTTTATCGTTGTAGTTGAAATTATATTGAATGTTACAATCTCAGGATGAAATGATTGCTCTGATTAGGTGTTAAAATGTGTTGGATTAATTCTGTGAAAATAATTAGTTTTTTAGTCCTGGTCGAAGTTCTCTTTTTTGTACTTTTATTTATTTTTTATTATTTTGTTCATTCGTTTGAGAATTTTCAAGATTAACGAGTGATTGATGCTCGCCTTGAGGGTTTTTTTGCAGATTATATCACCATATGACTTGTACTTGAATCCGAAGCTCGTAGTAAAGCATTACCAAGTCTGGCGGATTGTTACCAATTTCTTGTACTTTCGCAAAATGGGTAATTATCTTATTATAAAACATTAGCTTGCATTGATGAACTTCAAATGGCACAGTAAAAGTCTCTCAAGAAAATTGTGATAGAGTTTAGTATCAGTAAATTGCCTCTATTCGTAAACTACAGCTCTCTAGTGAACAATTATGACTATAGAGATTGATGGAGCATGTTTATACAATGCACAATATTATATTTTAAGTATGCTTGACGTCGTGTTTATATACGTGGTTATGAACATTTGATTTATAAACGGTGATGGACATGTGGTGGAAAGTGGTGCAGAAAGCGTGTGCTCATACATAGTAGTTCATGGTGATAAATGGTAATGAACATTTCCGTGCACATTAGTTAACGGAAGTGTGCAATCGAAGATATTAATTATGCTTAACAACGTGCTTATGTCCGTGTTTATGAACAATGTTTTTGTAAACTGTTATAAATATGTGGTGGAAAGTGGTCTGCAAAGTGTGCATTGAAAATTATTTCACGAAATATGCAATGAAAGAAACATCTTGCCAGACACATGTTTAGAGTGCACTAGTTCTTTTAAGCATTCGTACACATGAATTGACAGTCGATATAAGCTAATTCGTAATTGCTGCTGCATTTAAGAAGTTCAGAATCTTTGTGGAATCTTGTTTCCACAAGTTAAAGCTGAGCAGTATTTGCTGCATTTTAAGGAGTTTAGAATCTTGTCATCTGTTGACCATGTTGATCACACTAGATTTTATTGAAAAATGTTGAACAGCTTTCATCGATTTAGATGAAACTTGTGTACTTAATGGAGCAAGGCAGTGCCCGCCGCCACCCCCAAAAAAAAAAACACCCGCATGCACAAAACACAGGATCTTGTTAGGCTTCATATCTCTTTCCACTTAGCATTCACTTTGTTCTTGACCATGTGTATTCTTGTATCTTCAGACCTGGACTTTTTGTTCCACATGTTCTTCCTTGCTCGATACTGCAAGCTTCTTGAAGAGAACTCCTTCCGAGGAAGGACAGCAGATTTCTTCTACATGATCCTATTTGGCGCTTCTGTATTGACTGGCACTGTTCTTATTGGGGGGATGATTCCTTACATTTCAGAGTCTTTTGCAAAGATTATATTCCTTAGCAATTCACTCACATTCATGATGGTTAGTTTGCCCGATATGGCAGAACTGTTATTTAACAATTCTACTTTAAGAATGCCATATTTTTTCTTTCTACTCCTTATCTTTCTTCTCATTGTAGGTTTACGTTTGGAGCAAGCAAAACCCGTACATCCATATGAGCTTCTTGGGTCTATTCACTTTCACAGCAGGGTATCTTCCATGGGTTAGTAATTTCTTACTCATCAGCCCTTATGCAGATTATGCTGTATTCTATTGCTTCCCTTTTCGGATATTCAACATATGGTTATAATATTTGTAAAAGCTCCAACACCGCTGTTTATCTTTGGTATCTGTTAATTGGTTTGTTAATTGCATCATTTTTGGCCATATCTGACATTCTAATATCCCTTCCTGTTAGATTGCATGATCATTAAGATGTGTGGAAGAAAGTTTGTTAATAAGCACACTCATATCATAAGATAACCTGTACTTTCTAGTTGTAATACCGTCTTGTCCCCCTTCTGCTCTTCACTCCTCCCCCCAAAACCCCTCACACCCACAAAAAGTAAGAAATAAAAACTAGAAAAGTAATTTTGCATTTGATTTGCCAAATTATCTCTGATGCTCATGTAGGTTCTCTTTCACATTATGATGATAAATCTTGACCCTGGATTTTATCCTTTTTTTGCAGGTTCTTCTTGGTTTCTCTGTCCTTGTTGGTGCTAGTCCTTGGGTGGACCTGCTGGTACGCCAAACTTTTGCTAGTCTAATAATATGATTCTTGAGTAGAGATTGGATTGTTTGAGCTACGATTCATACTTCGTCTCTCGTGAGACACGCATGGATATTATTTGTTGGCTCTACATATTTTAGCTGTAGATAAACTAACTTTAGTTTCCTTATTAATAAATCCTTATTACACTGTGCAAACCATCTAGGATACTGTGTGTCGCTGCCTTCTTTACTATTGGTTTGGGAAATCAGTAATCGTGCCATTTGGTTCTACCAGAAATGCTGTGAAAGTGATAATTTTACCTAAATCGTGAACTCTCAATTTTCATAGAATAAAAATTCAAGGCAGTTTTAGCAACTATTAATCTCTTAATTTTCCTGCTCGAGAGCCGAGTTTTCTTTATGGAATGTACTTCAAAGCTCATCTTGCAGATGTTACATGTTTACGACAATGACTATTCTGTTCTTATAGAAATCTTTAATAGGCCCATGCTCTTAAACACCCTACTGTTACTGTGCGTGCTTGTTATCAAAATTTCCTTCATAAGATTCATCTTTGTGATTTGGATGCAACTCCTCTACTCCTAGCTCCATTGTGTTGGAATATTATTATTATTTTCATTATAATTAGAGTTTTAAATTAGGAAAAGTCTATTATCTTTCCATCTTATTATTGTTTCCTTTTAGTATTAGGTTTCCTTCTAGTATTAGGTTTTCCTTTTATTGTTTACTTTGTAATCCTATTTAAAGGGCGTCAGACCCTCAACGAATAATAATAAGGTAGCCATTTATTTTAACAGTATCGAGCTTTGGTTCTCAAAAATTTAGGGCTCTCCAAATTAGGGTTTTTCGTTTTCTACCCTAATTCTTAAACCCTAAATTTATTTTCCCCAATCTCTAACATATTAAGGCTTTACCTTCAAAAATTTAAAAAAAAAAAAAAAACCCCTAGCCGCAGCCCCTTTTCCGATTGGTCCCGCATCCACACACCTGATCAAAAAACCCACACCACCAGTCGGCTCGCCCTCAGATCGCCTCTCAGCCGCCGGAAAATCGTCGGAATCCGTTGACCCACGCGCCACACGCTACAAGCCCGACCATGGCATCCCTTACGGCGGCGCTGGAAGTGCGTGAGCTTGGAGATCCATCGGCGACCATCGGTTGACTCTGCCCTTGCTGTAGGACCTTCGACTAGTGTTGGTTTGATCATATCTCTTTTCATTTGTGGTGCAATTCGATATTGGTCTCGGTTTGTGTACTATCCTTGACCAAGTTGAGATTGTACCTGGATTTCTTCTCCGTTTTTGTGTTATCTCACGTCTTGGAGTGGTATTTCAGATTTAGGGTATAGTCACTGCAGTTTTTGGGTTTGTGCAAACTGGTCCCTGAGTTTTTCAAAAACTTGCTATTCAGTCCCTGGTTTGGAACATTAAAATCAGATTCCAAATTTTTTGCATTTGTGCAAGTTGGTAAAAACTTTTGCAATTGTCTCCTTAGGTATTGAAATTTTCTGTCGGAGTCCTCTCCAACGACTTCACCTTTGTGCCTCAACTATTCAGTTTGTTGAGTGTTTCTCGATTGATCGCTTTATTCGGCTTGTTTCGATTTGGAAGAATTTCAAAGTTTAAAATGGATGACAAAGTATTCCGGTGCTCTTGAGACAATAAGAATGTATCTTCTTTCACTATTCACGATTCTACGTCACTGCTCATATTAAGTTGGATGGGACAAATTATCGTGTTTGGTCTAAAGTTCGGAGATGCACATTCTTTGGGTCGAAGAAGAAGGGTTATATTACGAGGGAGGAAGACTCGCACTACAGAGATTGATCCATCTTATGATGAATGGGAAGTCAAGACGCTTTGGTTAAGTCTTGGCTTATTAATTCCATGACGTACTCATTTGATGTCACACTTTGTTCAATGTGCTTACGGCTAAGGAAGTCGGATCTTTGTGAAGAGGAGTTATCTTGACGTTTCGATTCTTCACAAGTATATGAACTAATGAAGAAGTCTTTTCAACTACGTCAAGGCGGTCGACCTCTTGCGAGGAATATTATAACGAGCTAAACTCGATATTCATGGAGCTTGATTATCGGCGACCCGATGATATGACATCGCTCGATATTGAGAAGCAAAGGAAGCGCATCTTTGCCAAGATCGGGTCTATATGTTCCTTGGCCGGCCTTGATCACGCTTTGGATCAAGTCGATGAGTCGTGCTTTTGCTACACCTCTTCCCTCTTTAGAGGAGAGGCGTATTCAATGGTCCGTCGAGAAGTGCAAAGACAAAGCATTACTATGAGCGTAAATTCACTCTGAGTATACCGCTGTCGCGAAAGCATCACTATTCGGTCAGCTCCTTGAACACCTCTACTAGATTCTCGTACTCACTTGTCAAGCCACTTCACATCTGATGACTTGTTGGAAATTACATGGTTATCCAGGAATGGTACAAACTTAAGCAAGTGAAAGGAAAAAGAAGAAGTCTCCCGAGAATGCTACTATCGATACCATTCCACCTCGATTCTTTGCTACAATCTCTTTGTTAGTGTTTCTCGAGCTACCCTAATGATGGACAATCTAATCAAGATGAGGATTGGACTTGGTAGAAAGGGGGAGACTTCATTACCGTTCAAGTGCTGAGCATGTACGATGCCCTCAACTTGAGGGGAAGTGTTGGAATATTATTATTATTCATTATAATTAGAGTTTTAAATTAGGAAAAGTCTATTATCTTTCCATCTTATTATTGTTTCCTTTTAGTATTAGGTTTCCTTCTAGTATTAGGTTTTCCTTTTATTGTTTACTTTGTAATCCTATTTAAAGGGCTTCAGACCCTCAACGAATAATAAGGTAGCCATTTATTTTAACTCATTGGTCCATTAAGTTAGCAGTTGACGGGCAATTCTCTTTGTATTTGTATGTGCGAGCTTTTATTTTCCCATCATATTTCTATTGAGTTAAAGTTATTAGCTTGTAACTTACAAAGGAAATTGCAACTTTGATTCAGGGAATGATAGCTGGACATGCGTACTATTTTCTTGAAGATGTATACCCACGAATGACAGGTCGACGGCCCCTGAGAACTCCAGCTATTATCAAATCATTGTTTGCAGAAGAGACAGTTGTAGCAGCTCCGCCTGCAGAGGTGAGATTTGCTCCTCCACCGGTTGACGGTGTTCAACAGAATTGATTGGGTTTTGTCCTCTCGTACAATGGCCTCTGTTTTAACCTACATCAAGATTTGTTGGCGAGGCACAAGTTATTGTCATTTGATTTCAATCTCCATCAACTTGACAAGTTTTGCCAGCTACTGTATGAAGATGCATCGTGTAATCCAAACTTATGCCAGATAGTTTTTGGTACACAAAATTTTCGGTCTTTGATTTTTGTGAAACCTTTTTTAGATAATCAGATCTAAAATGCGGTTTCTAATGTTCTCGATATTTCTTGAAATTTCAATGCCTATAGAATTTCTATCATCAAACATTGGTCATTCGTTGTGTTGGCCATTATCGGCAGTTCAAAGATTGCAAATATTTTTCGTGAATTGCGTCCGTTAGCCTACAAGTTTTTATAAAGTTTTACACATTATTATATATTATTTTTAATTACATTCATTCTCTCTCCTTATTTCATATCAACATATTTCGTGGAATTTATTTGCATTATATAAATTTTCACCATTTAACTTCACTCATTATTTCTCTTATATCACATCAAAATTTATAAAAATCCATTTTTATATATACATTAGCACACACATATTTATCAGTCATCAGAGATGCGGTTGTTCGTTGACAATTTATATCTTAAATGCAATTTTAAATATAAGATTTAAAAAATGAAATCGATTAATGTTACATTACCTTTTAGTAGTCATCATTGTTTATACACAAATGACATATACTCCTTTGGATGGTTGATTGAGAAAATCGATGCGAAAAGATAAATTATGATCCAAAAAAAAAAAAAAAACCGGTTTTGAAAAGTGTAATGCTACATGTATATTTCTATTTGAAGTATGGTATATTATTGTCCTCTCACAATAAGAGGATAAGATACTTATTTGACTCCCCATTGTGTCTAGTGCTTTTCCGCATGTTATGCATATACTTCCTCTGTCTCAAATTTATAGGGTGTGTTTGATTGGCTGGAATTGAATGGAAATATAAAATGTTTTTCATGAAAATTTTCCAATTTTATGTTTGATATAAAAGTGGAATGAAATTTAAATTCCATGGTACAAGCATTTTAAAATTGTTTTTGATCAATCTATGAAAAATAAATTCCTTCGGAGTGTGGCGGCTTTTGTTTTCCTTCTTATACGGAATTGATTTTCCTTTTCATCTTTTGCAATCAAACACACCCACATTTCAATTTTCTTTTTTGGATTGTCCCGATATATAGTCCAATTTCTTCTATATTGAAAAGTGTAATTTGTAATATTTTACTAGTCTGTCCATATTTAATACCTTTTTTTATTTTTATTTTTTAGGAAACTATATTTATTAGAAAATCCAAGCCGAAGGTAGGAATTTATTAAAATATCAAATCAAATTATAGTGCAACGAGAGGGACTTGATGTCATACTTGAACAGTGTGTTTTTACAACATCTCCCACCTATATGACTCTGTGCCTTCAATAAGGTATTTTCTATAAAAAAATATTATATGAAAGTGGAATAGGAGCTCAATTTATTTATTTATTTATTTTTATTTTTTTGGATTTTGTTGAAAACTTTCAACCAATAAATGTAAACATTAAAGAGGAACACATCAATATATTATCCAATCATTAACTTGGTTTGCAAGTCCCAATGGAGCTATGACTGCTTCACCATCTCGTCTTTCAGCAGCAAACCTCTCCTTACAATTCTCCTTGCAATGTTTCTTTAATAGCAGATCCATTTCCATCATATGCAGTGCACTGGCATACACTCCCACCTCTCTGCAAATACGACGTTTTGACTCAGTGGCGGTTTAGACATTAATGGTTAGGGGGTCACTAGTGATCGCTTCTCACAAGGGCAAAATTTTTTAGGTAGCCTAATTATCATATAAAAAATTTACCTACAAGACGTATTAAATTTCAAATTAAAAGCATATATATTTACATAAAAATAAAAGTAGAACGAAGCAAATATACTTAACTAACAAAATACAAATTATAAAATCACACGCATTGTAATTTATCAAATATAGACAATTCCAATTCATCAAATTAAAAGTTTAAAACATAATTTAGACTGAGACAATAAAATAATTTACTAAGTTAAAACTCAATTTTCTCAATCTTTTAAAAACTTTCTAAAAATCTTACTTTTTTTATATTTCTAAAATTTTTAAACTGAAAAAAAAAATCTCGGGGGCGGGGATCACGTACGCCCGGTGCCTCCGTCGGGATCCGCCAGTGTTTTGACTTCAAACTTGCAGCCTTGAGGCCTTGGAAGAGCGTAACAGAAGCAGCCGAGCAAGCACATGGCTTGCAGAAGAGATGCCCACATCCCAACGCATATGGTTTATAAACCGTATCCAAGCAAATGGCACAAGTGAGATTGTATTCTAACTTTATTGAATATGGTGGGTCAGAGTCATTACGGGCTCTGTATCACTAAAAGATTGCATGAAAATGGCCCACCAATATCTGGCTTTCCATCTGAAAATGGCCCACCAATATCTGGGCTTCCACGGTTGGATTCATTAAAGTTGATATAGAAAGCCCCGAGTTCCATCAACCATAGAGATTGAAGAGGCTCTATGTTTGGCCCGCATTTTTGATTTGAACATTCTTCCATTTACAGAGCAATGAATCTTATCGTGCTCGTTGAGGATTTTCGATAGAATTCATTGCAATGTATTCAATTTAGAGTTTGACATTCTTGTGCTGTGGCTTGCTGATTGCTTGTACAACAATGCCTCAAACTTATGAAATATTTTTGCACAGGGTTTAGAGCATGAAGATGGATAAGGCGTTGTACTCGTGAACTAAAGCATCCAGCTATATCAGAGCCCTCCTTCTTCAACTTCGAGAAGAACATCTAATCACACAAGGGGCAAGATTCGTATTAGTTTTATTTTTTTGGAGAATATGGGTTTTGGGAACGAAGCAGGGATTGATACAAAAGGTGAACAAATATTCAATTCTCACATGCCCATATTTAATACTTCATTATAACCATCAATTTTAAATTTTACTCATTAAATAGGGATAAATTAGGAACACAACTTACAAAATGTGTGTTATCAATATAATTCTTTATTTTTGTGAAACTTTCATGTTTCCAAATGTGAGGACCCACTTGTAGAGACCCTCATAAATTAGGACTAGTATTTCACATTTCGTCCTTCACTCGCAATACCGGAGGGGGCATTCAAGTAATCCCCAAATTCCAAACCCTAAAACCTCTGTAAATGAACAAAAAGACCAGAAATTGGAAATCACACCGATTAATCGACGATGTTCCGCGGTAAACTCCGACCACTCTTTCTTCACCGTCACCGTCTCTTCTCCAGCTCAATCCTAAACCCCGATGCCAAAGCCCCACTTACTAGTAAAGAAAAATCCCGAGCCGCGCTTTCTCTCCTCCAGTTCGAAAAGAATCCAGAAAGGATACTCGAAATCTGCAGAGCTGCAGCGTTAACCCCCGAGTCACATTTGGACCGGGTCGCCTATTCCAAAGCAATCAAGAAGCTCAAAGAATCTCAATACTACGAAGGTATAAGGGGGTTCATAAATGAGTCCATTACTCGACCTGATTTTAGATCTGAGCGGTTTATTTCGCATTTTATTGTTCTGTATGGCCAGGCGGGTCTTTTGGGCGATGCTATTAAGTTGTTCGATGAAATGCCTGAGATGGGGATTGAGAGGACTGTGAAGACATTGAACTCGCTTCTGTTTTCTTGCGTGTTGGCGGGGGATTATGGGGAAATGAAAAGGGTTTTCTCAGAGTTTCCAAGAAAATATGGACTTGAACCGAATTTAGACACATATAACACCGTCTTGAAGGGGTTCTGTGAGTCTGGTGGTGCAAATTCAGCTCACTCTATATTGGCTGAGATGGAGAGGAAGGGTATAAAGCCTGATAAGGCTACTTATGCGACTGTGATTGCTGGGTTCTATCAAGAAGAGCAGTTTAGTGATGTTGGGAAAATATTAGAGTTAATGAAGAAGAACAATGTTGCACCTGGGATCAGTATTTACAACGTTAGGATTCATAGCTTGTGTAAGCTCAAGAGGGCAAGTGAGGCAAAAGCATTGTTGGTTGGGATTTTGTCGAGGGGTATTAAGCCAAATACTGAAACTTATAGTCCTTTGATTTATGGGTTTTGCAAAGAAGGCAATTTGGAGGAGGCAAAGAGATTGTTTAAGGAAATGGAAAGTCGGGGTTTGAAGCCAAATGCAGAGTGTTATTTTACACTTGTTTATTACTTGTGTAAAGGAAGTGACTTTGAAGCTGCGTTGGATATTTGTAAGGAATGTATGGCGAAGAGTTGGGTTCCGAATATTTCTACCATGAAGTTGCTTGTTGATGGACTTGTGAGCATTTCAAAGGTTGATGAGGCCAGGGAGATCATTGGACAAGTAAAGGAGAAGTTCTCGAGGAATGCTGAGAGATGGACCGAAGTTGAAGAGGGGTTACCTAAGTAAAGTGCTCAGCTTGGTAACCTTTTTTTTTCGAATTTTCTTGTCTTTATCTGCTAGCATATTCTTGATAATAAAAATTGGAAAAATAGAGGATCATTTGCGTGTTTGTGGCCTTTTGATGAATTGATACTGCTGTCCTTATTGTTTATCTTAAGAATTTTGAAGTTTCTATTCAATTGCTTTGATGATCTTCTGGAATACTGTCGTCTGTGATTTTTTCGTACCTTAGACTCCTATTCTCTAGAATGTGTATAATCATCACATGAGGGATCAATTCCAACTCTATTAGTTCGTAGCTTATCATAAGCAGGCCGTGCTTCTTAAGTGCTTGGCTTGACTTTGACGTGCTGAGGTAGCACATCTTCTTTTCGTGTACAAAAATCTGCTGCAACCGCAAGGGAGTTATAAATTGTTGGCTGAGCTCATTAGTCCTTTTGGTAACGTGCAACTAATCATTAGTCTTGGTTGAGCTCTCATTGGGACTCAACAAACTCAATAAGTTGTGGTCCATCACATACAAGAGATCATTATACGAATCGATAATCATGGAGTTTAACGAATAAATAAAATTGGTAAGTGTGATAAGGATTTGAAATTTACATAAAGATGAAGAATATCAAAATCACCATGCATGTATTTCATATGAAGAAGAGTTATAGGATCTCTTGTTTAAAAGTTTTATCAATTAATTAAAAAGATGAAGTATTTATTTTGCCATTTAAACACCAATATATAAATTTCAATGAAGTTCCTAAATTCATCAAATTTTCAAGAAAAACTCCATTTCAAGTCCAAATGTTGGGTAAATTGTTGCCAAACAACTGCCTCCGGGGCCATGATCAAACTCGTCTTCATAGGCCATACCCAAGGATTAAAGCATACATTGCACGCACATCACAACATGAAGCCCAAAGAAAAATCGACACAACTCTTGCTATTGGGCCCATTTGAAGCGACGTATATGCCCGATTGATTGGCCCATATACTGGGGTATATGTCTTGCTTGTATTGACTTGAGGAGCTAGAGAGAGAAGAGAGGCAAGGGAGAGCAATTGGGTTCTTGCCCATAAACTTTTCCATTATTTCCATTGTGGGATCTCTTAGCATAGTGAGGGTGAGAGTCGGGTTTTTGTTTAGTGTTTCTTGAATTGCGGTAGAGTATTCCATATTTGGATATGGTAGCATGTATACAGCCTTTCATTTTTCGATGGTTCTTGAATTGCGCTTAATAGGTTGCATCTAGGGTGTTCAATGCTGCAAAGAACTCCAACTGCCTCAAAGAGAAGTTAATCGGCGCAGCCTAGAAAACCAAGACAGACCGATCTCATTGATTAACCCGAATTTCGGATCCCTTTTCTCGTTGTTCCCCTTTTATGTAGTTTTGTACACTAGTAGTTCTTCTTGTTTATCGAATTTTTCTTGTCGTCTTTTTTATCAACCCAAAGCAATTCCATTGCTTATGCATGCAAATAATACTTACATCATAGTATAGTATACAATAATCGTAATTGAAAATGATGTGTCTATACACAAATGGCCACAATAATAGATATTGGAATAGAATTAGCCACTAATCCTTATCAATGAGAAGACATCGAGTAGCATCTCCCTATTATAACCCACACACCCCACCTGGTCTCTTTCGTTCTCTTAATGGTATCATCCATTAAGTAATTCTTTTACCATCTATAAATATCTTGTTTATTTTGTGCTTTTCATACAATTTCACTGTGTACTATAGTTCGATATAAACTTATGGTTTAGATTGCTCATGGCGACGTTGGATCATATCTTGTTGATACATAGTGACCATTGCAGCATCTTTGTCGCCACGACCGCTGCAATTTACGACCACCTTAACACCGTCGCCTAACGTAGGACAAAGCTTTTCAAGATATGCTAATGCGTGAGCAGCCTCCAAAGCAGGAAATATCCTTCCAATCGGCATAGCTGTGCATATGCTGCTCGTTCAAAAAGACGAAGCAGTTAGTTACAGAGTTGAGACGTGTATGGTGTGAGACTTACTATATATACATAATGAGCTAACAATCTGCTACCTCATTTTCTATTTCTTAGGTTGTCTTATCTTATCTAATTAAAACACTCTATATTACTGAATTAATATATTAGTTGTGTATATTATCTATTTTGATTGGATAAGACAATCAATAAGATATGATTTGAGATAATATATCTGAACTCACCTTCTAGGGCTTCTTCATCTGTGATTGTGTAAAACTCTGCACGACCGATGTCTTTGAGGAAACTCAACTCCGGGCTAACTCCAGGGTATTCTAGCCTGCAAAATTTTACAATTAGCTTTTTAGATTAACCAAGAATACAAATCTTGGTTATTAACGGTTCTTGTGACCTATATTATTGACTTACCCAACTCCAATCGAATGTGGTCCGATGATTTGGCCATAATCGTCTTGTAAAAGATAACTCATAGCCCCATGATAAACGCCCACATCTCCTTTGGCCAAAGTTGCTGCATGTTTCCCACTATCTATTCCATTTCCAGCTGCCTCAACTCCGATCAATCTAACATCTTCATCTCTTACAAACTCATGAAACAATCCTACTGCATTTGAACCGCTCCCAACACAAGCAATGAGTACATCTGGCTTCCCACCCCATTTCTGCATTGCCTGTTTTCGTGTTTCTTTTCCAATCACGGTTTGAAATTCTCGAACCATACTGGGGCATGGGTGGGGCCCGACTGCTATACCGGCCAAGTAGTAGCTGCTCTCCAAGTTCCCAACCCAGTTGCGGATGGCTTCAGACGTTGCATCTTTAAAAGTTCCATCGACGGCTTTGACCTGGATTTGTTGAACGCATGCGCATTTGATAAGTAAATCAATTTCAATCATGTATTTATAATTATTGCTCATTATTATCTACACATTTCTTAGTTTCAATGCAAGGTTATTGGTTAGGTTGACTTTAGAAAGACCACGAAAGACCCGATGATCAATAATACCTTAGTTCTTTAATGTACCATTCAACGCTTCTAAACATGAAAATTCATTAGCGTGACGATAAATAGTACTATTCATAGCAATTTACTTGCAATGAAACGACTGTAAATGGAACCACTGGATATAAAAATTTAAACAGATAGATCAATTCTAATTTATATTATTTAATATTATCTCCGACAATTAATAATACCTGTGCCCCCATAAGTTTCATTAGAACTACATTAGATGATTGTCTCTTCATGTCCATGCTGGCCATAAATATGGTACAATCCAATCCCAACTTAGCACATGCAGCGGCGGTAGCAACCCCGTGTTGGCCTGCACCGGTAGCCGCACTAATGCTTTTGCATCCCATGCGTTTGGCAATCATCGCTTGCGCGATGGCATTGTTTATCTTGTGTGCTCCACCGTGAGCGAGATCTTCCCTCTTTAGGTAAATCTCTGGCCCTTCTCCATTTTCATTCTTGTGATAATTTGTCAGCCTCTCTGCATAGTATAGCGGAGTTTCTCGGCCTACATAATCCTTTAACGCTGTTGATAGTTCAATCTACAACCCAAAAAAAAAAAAAAAAAAAAACCCCATGAAATGAATAAGATTTTAGCCATCGTAGTAAAGAATGTATCTTTTTAGGTGTTTCTAACAAATTGTTTGTAAAAAGTGAAATATAAGTAATAAGTTGAGTGAATAAAAAGTGATTTCAGAAATTGTAAACAGTTGAAAAAATAATGAAGATTTGCGTATATAATACGGCAGACCTGAAATTGAGAATCATGCAGAATCCAATAGAATTCAGATTCAAGCTTCTTCAAACAACTAACAAGTGTCTCGGGGACAAAAATTCCTCCGTACCTCCCAAATTTTCCTGTAGTAGCTAATGACATTTCACTTTGATCAATTAACCTTAAAATCTCCAAGTTTCGTGTCGAATTTCTCGAACCAAGTTCATTTGAGCACAATATCAAACCTCTATTAGTTTTTGAGTGCATACGAAAGCCTATTTTTTTGGGCGAGGTCAATGATCGATCAGAAGATGCATGAAAGATCCCACCATTGATGAAACTAGTCTGCAGATTATTGCAGGCCATGGTGGATGTGGTTGTATAGTAGGAGATGATGAATCTTGTGGGAGAGGTACTTATATATTTATATGCATGGCCATGAGGAAATTAACAGCGCACCCACGTCTACCGTTATCACGTTTTTAGCGATTCTCGGTTGCATTGTTGACTATGAATACTATTCAGATAAAATTTTAAAATACCAAAGACTAGTACATTTGGTCGATAAATACTTGAGAATTACACGTGAGAGGTTCTAACTGAGTGAATAATATATAAAGCGTTGTGTACAAATAGACAATTTTCAATGATATAACTCAACACGAGTATGTATTGCTAAAGTACCTTACCAACCGATACGTGTCTCTAATCCACCCCCATCTAGGAGAGAGAGAGAGCTAGAAATATGGGTGGGCATTTGGACTGTCAACCCGTGATCCAAACTGACCCAAATCAACCCGAGTCAGTTTGAGTCGAGTTGTACAGTAAATCGGGCCAGTTTTCGGGTTGCCAATTGTCGGCCAGAAAACCACCGGGTTGCATATATATTTGTACAGTAACCGATCCAACCCGACCAGACTCGGGTCGGGTCACTAAAATGAACCGCTGATTCGATTTAGGGTTGGGCCCCGACCCGATCGATCCGATGTCCACCCCTACTGGAAAGTTAGGAGATCTAGAGTAATTAAGAGGTCTTGATAAAATTACGAATCAATGAATCAAAGTATTGGCTAGGGTATTGAGTTGTTGGTCCAATAGTGTATAGTATTTGGTATCATGCCCTCCGTTGGCCCCATTGTTAAGCAGGTGGTTATATTTAACATCAAATCTAACGACAATTAATTGATGCGTGTCGGTATGAGTACCATTGATTTAATAACTTGTCGCGGCCTACCTAAATGATCCATTATCGCCAGGGACGGATCCAGAATTTCATCCCAGCTAGAGCGGACGTTGAACATGGATCATCAACCGTCGTTAACCCAGTAACGTAGTGGTCTAAATTAATTTAAAGTAAAAAATTTCTAAATAAGTTTATGAAAAATAATAATTTTTTGAAGAGGTATATTTTTGAAGCCCTTTTTGTTCATTGATTTTTTATTTTTATTTATTTTTTAATGACAGCTCTTTGATAGAGTAATATCATATTTACATACAATAATATATTATATTAATTTAAATTCATGTTTGTCATATTTTTTGCATAGATATATTTAGAGTGACAAGGAATAAATTATAATAATTTTTAAAGGTTTTTAATGTAAAAGAGGAAAGAGAATGAGTGGAGTTAAGTGATGGAGATTTGTAGATGTGATAAGATATGTGAATGTAATTAATTTAGGATAAATAAAAAATAGATAAAAAGTAATAAAAATAATTGGTTAATGGGAAAATTAATATACAATATGATCGATATATATATAATATTATATATATATATATATATATATATATTAAAAAAACAAAAACTGAATCTACCTACCATCCACAAAATGAGTCTATATTTAATTAAAATGTCGTCATACGTTATTTTTTTTTTTGAAGGGGCGTCATACGTTAAATTATTATTATTATTTTTTTTGAAAGAATGTTAAATTAATGATAATTCTTTGATGCATGGTATTATTAAAGTGTTATATATAATAATATATTAGTATATCTGTCAAAGTCAAATACATAACTCATTGGGAATTGGGAATTAGAAAATGTTCATCTTCTCAACTGGTTCTATCGAAGCAAACTCTATTTTTATAGAATTATAGCTTCAAAGAAAAATATTTTTACAATTTTCGTAAATAGTATTTATTATTATTTTATTTTACCAACTTGGAAAATTTTACGGATCCAGCACGAGCGGCCGCGCCGGCTCGCCACTAGCTGGATCCGTCCATGATTATCGCCGCTTGTTCTATCCACATGAAATTTCATCAAATTAAATTTATATTTCGTCTTTTTTCAATTTAATCACTCTAATGTTGATTTGATAATTTTATATCTTTAAAAATATTTTTAATAGTTTATGTTCAATTTTCAGCCACACATTTAAAAATAAATTTAATGTGGTCAAATTTAATATAGACATAACAAGACATCTTCTCCAATTTCTAGTTCACATGATTTCATGTCTTGACTGTCGTATCATTTAATTTTGTAAGCCACAATTACAAGGTCACTATTTGCTCGGAAGAAAGAATATTTGTGGTTGGAGGGGTTGGGGGTAGGGGAATGTTTGTCCAGTATCACAGTTTGGTGGGTTAGAAATAAAAAAAGTTGAAGAAATAATCGAAGCAACAAGCTAGCAAAGATCGATGACTACGAGTACAATCAAAGAGTGGTACTGTAAATTAAAATTACTGCAGTATTAATATAATTAATCTTGTTGTACGTAATTTATAGGGAGACATAATTAATTACTACTTGTTATGACACAAAAAATACGTAGCCCATATGAGTTGTTAAAATGTGTCTTGATGGGCGACATATGGACTCCCTGCTGGTGGGAGCAAGTGTCATCTATCAGGGCATATATGGATAATTTAAATTGCTTATATATAAATAACGAATCGTGAATAATTGTTATGAATGTATATACAACTTCATCGTATTTTTCTATAAATAATTAATACATTTTCATTGAAAGATGGAAGTTTGATGCTAGAGAGTTATCCTCAAGTTAGAAATCGTATGGAAAATGTGTCATACAAAGGCCCATACGACACAATGTATTTAATTTTTGTGGCTGGCCCAGAAAACACAATGTATTTAATTTTTGGGACCCCAAACCTGAGTAATATGTAAAGTACTTGTCTAGTGACCTCGTTGATTTCGACTCCCAAACCATCATCTCGTGTGGATTGGGAATGTGGTAGAGGGGGGTTGGAGACATCCGGAAAAGATGATTATTTTAATTAAAAAGAACGGAAAAAGATGTATATAAAAATGAGAGGAAAAAGTGAAGAAAAAGAAATTAAGAAATAATAATAAAATAACAATGAAAGATGTTTAGATATAGAAAAAGTGTGAGAAATAATAACTGAACAGTGATACTGGGATAAATGGGAAAAAATGATAATAAAAAAAAAATTCTAAGAAAATTGAAAATTTATGGGACTTGCATAAATTTCTTGTGTCTGTCTCTTGTCTAAATAGACAATGTTTAGATTTTGTGCATTGGACATGCTCTAAGCCAAGGAGAGGTGTTTGGATATGGTGTTTCCATTCCATTTTTTCTTTTTTATTAATTGTTCATTCAACTAAAATAATTCGTGTTACCATATTAAGAGGAAATTTTCTAGCGCTCGTGCTAATATCATATCAAAATACCCACTTGAAACCTCACATGGTTTCATGAAAATTTCATGTGATTGTGTTAATTACATGTGGTTTCATGACGACCAAATGTGAAAACACATGTGTAGGCATTTTGATATGGTACAGGTGTGGGTTGTTAAAAATTTCCACACTCCAGGATATGATAATTAGTAATGTAGACTATTTTAATTAGAGAAGACATATACATAAAATGAGACACTACATATTGACTCCAAGATGAGACCACAATTTATTTGGAATATAAAAATCATTGTTAATGGCAGAATTAACGAATTTACTTATCAAGGGTGATAAAATATTGCAGGTGCAAGTTGCATATTTTTTTCTATATATTAAACAAATATTTAAATTTAAATATTAAATTAGAGAAATCTATAGATGTTGCACGGAAGGTCACCTTCTCATGCCCTCTCTCCACCTCTACCTATTGTTATATATATTTACCACAGAATTGCTATGCATACATGCACGAAGAAAAATCTACTCGATCAAGTGGATTGGTTTACAATGTGTATATAATATGTAATCTCAATTGATCTGTCTCAATTGGGTTAAGATATTGGTCGTGCAACTAAGGTTGAAATGCTCCCAATAGATATTTTAGAAAATGGAATCAAAATACACTGCATTATTGTAATAGTGTAGACCCATCTCTGAGCCTAACCCCAATTTCAGTTCCTTTTCTCATTTGAGTTCTTGATTGTTTTATCAAAAATTTATCTGTCATCTTGTTTATTATGCATGCTAATAATGGTTAAATTGTAGTACGTACAGTACATAATATCGTAAAGAAAAAGAATGTGTGTACACACAAATGCCCATATAGCAATACATGTTGGGATAGACATACCCCTATCAGCAAATGAACACTTGTAGTGGCATCTCCTTATTGTCACTCTTTTTTTTTGTCTTTCATAATGCTATCCATTAAGTGATTCCTTTATTGTTTATAAACATCTTGTTTATTTCATGGGTTTCGTATGGGTGTGCACAATTTACTCTAATGTGACTAGTGTTCTATAACGTATGGTTTGGATTGCTCATGGTTGCTTTAAATAATAATTAAAATAAAAGCATAATTTTAAACATAAAACTAAACCCTGTCATTGGATAAGCCCAAAATTATTGCTTTAAAGATGATAGTGATGAGTGTTTTGCTTTTTCTTTTGTCTTTTATTTTAATTCTTTCACATGTAAAATTAATGTACAAACATAAATTAAATGAATAATGCATTAATACTAGATGTATAATTAATTAGTATTCCTTATTAGAAGGCCACAAAAAATTATATTTCTTTTATACTGGTAGAATCAACCACTTTATTAGAAAGGGTATCAACTAATTTAGGAAACGACGACTTTGACATTTTAGCTGCATTTGTTACTATTTTTACAATATGAAAAAGTTAATTAGTGGTATTTGTTACTATAATTGTAACTTGTATTCTTGCGAATCATGAATATTTTACTCACATTGTTTATAATTTCTTCACTTCTCATGAAATTCATGTACAAGTTTTTTATTAACTCCGAAGTCAATAGAGTGAGAGACATGATTACAATATTTTTACTCACATTAATTGTCTATAATTTCTTCACTTCTCATTAATATCATGACATTCATGTACAAATTTTTTATCAACTCCGAAGTCAATAGAGGGAGAGACTAGGTTGCACGGAAACGGACACTGGACACGACACGAAATGAGGAAACGTGATTTTTGAAAAATGTAGGATACAAAACGTTACGGAAACGTTGTGTTGTAATTATTTGTTTTTCTATATAATTTCAAAATTTAGCTTCCAAAAACTATTTAATATGAAGTAACAAGTCAAGATATCAAAATCAAACAAATTTAATTAAAATTTGAAGTCCATTGTCATAAAAAAAAATAATTACTAGAACAAAGTAATGCTCAAACTAGAAAACTTAAAAAGTTCAATAATTAATTAAATTTCTTGAATATCATTCCCATCGATGTTAATAACATTATCGCTGACATTCTTGAATAACATGAGCTCCATCTCCAATTCATCTAGGGAAAGACTTGCAATGTTAAGTGTGCCAACTTTCTCAAAAGTGTCAAATATATCTCCAGCTATATCCCACATTTTGGTGTTTTCCACTTAGTATTGGGGGCTTTTTCTTGATAAAAGACAGATGTTGTCGCAAAGCTTTTGTCGCAAAGTTTCCTAAAAGTTTCTTAAAAGTTTTCGTAAAGTGTTCATAAAGTTTTCATAGAGTTTCGGAATTTATTAAAAAATAGGAAACTTTTTTAAAATTTCCGAAACGTTTCTGAAGAGTTTCCAGTAAGTTTCGGTTTCCGACACGAAAAGCTTGCCTTGTAGGAGTTTCCGTGCATCATAGGTGAGAGATATGATTACAATATTTTACTCACATTAATTGTCTATAATTTCTTCACTTCTCATTAACATCAAGATCATATAAAAAAAACATTATTTTAATATAATGATTGACACGATAGTTGATAAAACAAAATATAGTGTAATGAAAATATCTCAGATATCTTGTCCGACAAAATTATCATATCATTATTGTCTTAATTACTATACCGTACGTATCAAATTATTGTGTTAGGAAAATTATTCAATCTACAAATATCTACTTGATAAGAGTATCTCTAATAGTCTCTATTTTTAAAAAGTATATTTCATTAAATAAAGAGTATCTTTAAATTAAAGTGTGAAAATTTTTAAATGCTCCAATAAGCTCTCTAATTTTAACTCTTTATTTTACTCTGTTGGCACCCTAATGACGTGACACGAGCCCAGCCTGGGCCCCCCATAGTGTGGACCCCATTGCTGACGTGTCTAGGGTCCCAGGTCGGCCAGACCCTGGCGGTCGTCATGGGAAAAGGGGTTGAGGTCAAGTCAGCTCGGATGCCATGCCTGGCTTGGCCGAAGTGCCTAGGTCTGCTAAACAATGGGAGCAGTTTTAACGTCACAGGGACCGATGTCGGCCGGAGGTCAGCTCGGCCGGAATGTGTGACGAGCCCCAACCACTACAGTAACCGACAGCAAAGACAATCCACGTGTCATCTGACACTCTGACACCATCTGCGACTGACAGGACACCCTCGCCATAAATGCAAAGGCGGCTGTACACAAGTTCCGAGGTCATTACCATAAATGCAGAAGACTGCACAGGTACAACAGAAGCAATCATCACACATGTCCTGAAGCTAGCCCAATCGCTTCAATGATGACCTACCACCACCTACCACACTTTGCACTATAAATATAACACTTAGTGGCTATTTGAAGGGCAAGAAATCCTCTGTAATTAGGGACCACTCGAGCCCCAGCTATAAATACAAATTTACACTTCCATTACACCTATTACTGCTAATCAGCCCCTAACATCTACTAAAGTTGATACTTATGTAGTCGTAACTATTTTCGGCATCAACATACTCTTTTAAAAAAAATTATTATTTTATCTCAATTTTAATTAATAATAATATTTTTAAGTATTAGTGACCAATAAAATTAATTGTGGATTACATTGTTCAAGAAGTAAGATCTTAAAACTTGTAGTTATTCAATTATAAAAAATGAATTTGGCTCTCCAAATTTAGAGAGTCAAACTCACTCTCTAAATTAAATTGCTAATTTAAAGAGTTTGTTGGAGTAAAAGTTTAGAATTTAACTCTTTAAATTATAAAAAATCTTATATTTAAAGAGTTTGTTGGAAATGTTGTATACCAATTTGTATCTATGATCTGATACGAATAACCACTCATTCAAAAAAAAACCAATAATAACCACATATGAAAAGTGAAAAGCTCTATTATTTCTCTCTCACAATGCCATTCCTATATATATGCATACTAGTTGCTTCACGGGCATCGCATATATATTGGTTAGTATAATATATCAAATAGTGTGGTAAAACGATGTTTTTGATGAATGCTAAGAATTATAAATTGATAAAAGAGTGAGATTTTGTAGCTAGAAGAGAACATTGATGGCCAAAAAAGCGAGGTTTGAGCTGAAAAGTTAATTGTGTCCATTTTTCAGAGAAAAATACCATTTAACACATAAACGACCTTGTAAGCAAAATACCAAGAATCGTGCCATGCAAAAGAAGTCCCTAAGATGTTTTCTAAATGCACAAAAATACTTATAAGTTTGACATTGAAAGGGAGTGACACTACTATAAACAAAAAGCCTCAAGGATGATAGTGTTCTATTAATTGTTTTATGGATAATGATTCAATTCAAATGTGAAAAAGATGTGTGCAGCGATGACTCAGTCGATTATTATCATTTTTTGCAATTTGTTAACCAATTAACTCAAGCAAACAAACATCTAAACATTCAAAGCGGTAAAACAAGATAAAGAACATTGAAATGACGATGGAGAAAAACCCGTTGAAGAACTCTTCAAACGATAAAAACCTTCGGGTGAAGTCGCCACGAAATCTACTAGAAAGAAATTAAATACTTACAGATGATCAATGCTAAACTAGCCTAACCCCCAGCCTATAAACCCCAACGAACCTCATTGCGTTGTGTGTACAGCACCCTTCGGAATTTCGGCCCTTCTTTCCTCACAAGTGGATCTTCGACACCGTTGGAACTTCAGCCACCTCGCCAATCTCCAGAACTCTGAAAGTAATTTTAGTAGAAGATTTAGGGTTTGGTATTTATGAAGGAGCAATTGCTAATATAATGATTGATTCAATGAAGTAATAGCAATCTAATATTTAGAGAGAGCTATTAGGATGTTGTCTATGGTGAAAAGGCTCTCAAAATCATGTATACTCAAACTTGGACAAAACTGCTGCATTATACGATGAGAAATAGGTAGAATAGGTCACAAAAAGGTGTTGCGCACCAAACCAGAAAACATGGGCCGCTTGAGCGATTCTCCAGCGATCCAGTTCTGATTGATCTGCTTGAGCGGTTCATGAGCAGATTCCTGTGCAGGTGCTTCCAGTCTGGACCATATTCAAGTCCTAAACTACCCAGCTAGTTAAATTAAGCTTACAATTCAATAGGTTTGATTTTCAAACTCAGAAATGCCAATTACAAAATTTTTAAAAAAATGAATTCGAATTTACTTATCAAATTCAAGATTTCTTCCACCTATTGTGATGTGATTGTTAAGAAAATAATTGATTTATTAATTTTTTTTTCTTGCAATTCATTACCAACAACAAAAAAAAAAGAAAAGAAAAGAAAAAGAGAAAGCTTAGCCACACAAACCCTTAGGGACTGCCAAACCATATATGCATGGCCACCCATTCTTTTAGAGCATCTCTAATAGTTTGTCTATTCTCAAAATTTGGTGCCACGTGTCTGTAAAATGCCTGTATGGCACATAATATCTAATACACCGTCTACATCTAGATGGTATGGTAGACATTTTCTATTTACCTTTTGCATGCATTAATTATTTTATTCTCTCTTTTGTTTAACCAATAATTGATATACGCATTAATCAATTAATTCTACAATCAACATCCACCATTGGAAATGTTTTTTCATTATTTCTATTCTATTTTACCACATTATGGAGAATTCACATCGTACCATTGGAAACGCTCTTAATATAGTTAAGATGTAGTCCAGGGGCGTAGCTGGCGGGGGATTGGACATGGCTGTAGCCCAGTCCTACCTACAGCTTGCTCTTGTGGGAATGTCCATCTCAGATAACTATATATAGAAAAGAAGTTCAATTTGTTGACGAAAGTAATGCGTTGCTTGGTGGTGGTATGGGGTGAGAATTTCCTTTTGATCCATGGATCGATTCCCTAGAAGGCCATAACCCACATTTATTAAATTGTAGTTATTCACTTCTTCACAAATCCCAAGTCTCCTCTTCCCCACCTTTTTTTTGTGGGCTTTTCCCTTTTTGCCTTCTATTTTATTATTATATATATTAATACATAAGTTTTAATTAATATATGAAATTACAACTCAAATTGTCATTCAATTACCAATTAAAGTAAACCTGTCAATTACTTTTTCTCCCTCTTTAAGTAAAAAATTCCCATCCCATATTTCCATAAATTTGTTCGTCTAGCTTTTGACATTAACAACTTGAATTTTGCGAAAATATATTGGTAAGTTAGTTTATGAGTCCTAATTATTTCCATTGTATGCTTTTGGTTCAATCCATTTGTTTGTCATATATATTTCGAATACTTCTTTATCGATTTTTTTGACTTGTTTGTTTTTTGTGCAATAACTTCATTCATTAAGCTATCCACATTCAACTACAAAGATAAGAGTAATATCAAACGAAAAAAATTATTATATGGACAATTTATAGAGAATTTTTCATTTTCGAATGGTTCTTTGTTCTATTATCTATCAATTAGAATCTTGATTCTCAATTGACAAATGGGAAAATTTGTTGTATTTTTGTTATTTTCCTATATAGTATTGATATTATTTCTTTTTACATCAATAATTGGCTGGTGATGTATGTTCTCGACAAATTTATCAAATGAGAATATACAATAAGGTTATATATAAATTCTATTATAGTTTAATTTTATGTGGCAAAAAATCACCGGGCCCCCACTCTAAGGGATATATTTATTATAGTGTGAGTAAAATTTGTCGGATTTTACAACCACCCCCCCCCAACCTACTTTCTGGCTACGCCCCAAATGTAGTCTCAATTGATCAGTCACTTTCGATCTGTATTCGTTGTTCCCCCAAATTAAATATCTACCTCAGTTGAGTTAAGATATACAGGTCGTGCGAAACTAAGGTTGAAATGCTTGCAACAGATGTATTAGAAAATGGAATCAAAATATACTATGTAACGTGTAATTATGTATAGACATAGAGCATCAAGAAGAGACGAGGGCAAGATGGGCCAATGAATTGAGTTCAATTATATTCCAATTGGGAGATTGTTTAGTAATTGATTTGAGGGAGAGGGCGTTCATGTTTCCGTTTATTAATTGAAAGAGCTATCTGACTTTTATTTCACTACGTTACTTGCTCCTCATTTTTGTTCTCGATTATTTATAAAAAAAATTTATTTGTCATCTTGTTTATCGACTAGAAGCTGTTACATGGTTTATGCACGCTAACGCTCACATCATACTACAATACACAATATTATAATAAAAATATGTATGTACATGTACACAAATGTTTATGTAACAATAGATGTTGGGATAGAAATATCTCTATCAGTAAAGTGGATACTTGTAGCATCTCCCTATTGTAACTTCTATTTTCTTTCATAAATCATAATACTGTCTGTTAAGTGATTCATTTGCTATTTATAAACATCTTGTTTATTTTGTGCGTTTCGTATAGTTGTGCATAATTTACTATATTGACTAGTGTTATACAACTTAATGGTTTAGATTGCTCATGGCGAATTTGAATCTTATGGTTTAGATTGCTCATGGCGACGTTGAATCATGTCTTGTTGATACATAGTGACCATTGCAGCATCTTTGTCTCCTCGACCGCTGCAATTTACGACCACCTTAATACCATCACCTAATGTAGGACAAAGTTTTTCAAGATATGCTAATGCATGAGCAGCCTCCAAAGCAGGAAAGATCCCTTCCAATTGGCATAGTCGTGCATATGCTGCTTGTTAAAAAACAAAAGACGACAAAGTTAGTTTCACAGTAAGAAGTGTAGTGTGTGGGAACTACTATACAGAAATGTGTGGTTGTCACCTTTTAGGGCTTCTTCATCTGTGATTGTGTAAAACTCTGCACGACCGATGTCTTTGAGGAAGCTCAACTCCGGGCTAACTCCAGGGTATTCGAGCCTGTAAAATTTTACAATTAGCTTTTTAGATTAACCAAGAATACAAATCTTGGTTATTAACGATTCTTGTGACCTATATTATCGACTTACCCAACTCCAATCGAATGTGGTCCGATGATTTGGCCATCATCGTCTTGTAAAAGATAACTCATGGCCCCATGATAAACACCCACCTCTCCTTTGGCCAAAGTTGCTGAATGTTTCCCACTATCTATTCCATTTCCAGCTGCCTCAACTCCGATCAATCTAACATCTTCATCTCTTACAAACTCATGAAACAATCCTAGTGCATTTGAACCACTCCCAACACAAGCAATGAGTACATCTGGCTTCCCACCCCATTTCTCCATCGCCTGTTTTCGCGTTTCTTTCCCGATCACGGTTTGGAATTCTCGAACCATACTGGGGCATGGGTGGGGCCCGACTGCTATACCGGCCAAGTAGTAGCTTCCCTCTAAGTTCCCAACCCAGTTGCGGATGGCTTCTGACGTCGCATCTTTAAAGGTTCCGTCGACGGATTTTACCTGGATTTTTTTTAGCACATCCACCTTTTATAAGTATACATCAATTTCAGCCATATACTTATTAATGCTCATTATTGAACCTCAAAATGTGTAGACAAACATGTACAGTTTGTGTGACAGAAACATGTCACATGTTTTAGTAAATAAGACCTTTGTTTTTTAATGTACTGTTAAGTGCTTATAAACATGATAATTCATCACCGTGATGATAAATAGCACTACTCATAACAAATTACACAGCACGAAAAAATTAATACGAATTCGAGGTCGAAATTTACCTGTGCACCCATGAGTTTCATTAAAACTACATTAGATGATTGTCTCTTCATATCCATGTCGCCCATAAATATGGTACAATCCAATCCCAACTTAGCACATGCCGCCGCCGTTGCAACCCCATGTTGGCCTGCGCCGGTAGCCGCACTAATGCTTTTGCGTCCCATGCGTTTGGCAATCATAGCTTGTGCAATGGCATTGTTGATCTTGTGGGCTCCACCATGAGTAAGATCTTCCCTCTTTAGATAAATCTCAGGTCCTTCTCCATTTTCATTCTTGTGATAATTTGTTAGCCTCTCTGCATAGTATAGTGGAGTTTCTCGGCCTACGTAGTCCTTTAACGCCGTTGAGAGTTCCATCTACAACAAAAAATGATTTATTTCAATCAATAATTATAAAGAACGGTTTTCGAAACATTGCGTGACAATATTGTGTCTTTTTAGTTGTTTCTGACAAATTGTTTGTAAAATGTGAAACTTAAGTCGAGCGAATAAAAAATGATTTAAGACATTATCTGCACCCAGAAACTGTTTAACAAACTAGAGATCCGTCTATATATTACGACAAACCTGAAATTGAGAATCATGTAGAACCCAATAGAATTCAGATTCGAGCTTCTTCAAACAAGTAATAAGTGTCTCCGGGACAAACATTCCTCCGTACCTCCCAAATTTTCCTGTAGTAGCTAATGACATTTCACTTTGATCAATTAATCTTAAAATCTCCGAGTTTCGTGTCGAATTTCTCGAACCAAGTTCATTTGAGCACAATATCAAGCCTCTATTAGTTTTTGAGCGCATACGAAAACATATTTTTTTGGGCGAGTTCAACGATCGATCAGAAGATGCGTGAAAGATCCCACCATTGATGAAACTAGTCTGCAGATTAGTGCAGGCCATAGTGGATGTGATTGTAGGAGATGATGATGAATCTTGTGGTCATATTTTGTGAGAGGTACTTATTTATATGCATGGCCATGAGGACAAAGGACCCCGCTTGTACAGTTAATTATCACGTTTTCAACGATCCCGCGGTTGCATTGACTATGAATGCAATTGACAATGCAAGGAATAACATTTGTCAATTGGATAGAGTTTCTAGTACTGTTGCATCGATTGCTCAGTATACCTGATCGATAAATACATATCAATATCATAGTTGAGTAAATAATGTGCATAGTCCTGATGTGTAGGTATACACTTTTAAATGATACAATTAAATAAAAGTGTGTATTATTGGAGCAATGAAAATGTTTTGGTTTTGACTTTAAGGGTGATAGGGGTTGGTTTTGAATAGTTTTTAATGTAAAGGAGGAGAGAGAATGAATGGAATTTAATGGTAGAGATTTGTAGATGTGATTGATTTAGAGTAAAAAATATATATATAAAAAAGTGGAAAAAAGTGGGAACATTTGGAAAAAATTATTCCCAATCTGGGGCTTTCTTGAGCCTTAGCTAGGAGTTCTTGATAAAATTGTGAATCCTAGTATTGCTAGAGTACTATGATGTTGGTCCAATGGTGTATTTTCCATAGTAATAGCGTGACTATATATATATTCAGACTACACTTTATTATAAATGTATTTTTTTTAATTATACCAATGCCCCCGCGCTTTTTAAAATCATTTTGACTACATTTCTAACTTCTTTCCTTTGCATTGTTAATGTTATTCTTTGTACGTGAACTAACAAATTTGATATCTAATAGCCGCATCTACGTTAATATTCCATTATCATAATTCTAATTGAAGAACAGATATTTATTTTAGTTTTCGTATTTATTCTCGTTTTCAACTTATATTAAAAGTCGAAGAGAAGTTGTATTTTAACTTTGTGTTTTTCCAATTGGAAAAAGCAATATTTCCTTTTGTCGGTATTAAATTGAATTCGAGATATCTTCTCATCTCTACGATCTCCAACTTGTATTAAAAAAAATGAAAGTCATGTATTTATTTTTATGCTATTCTAACCACAAGAAAAAACAATACTAGCTATATTAATTATTCCAAGGTTGAAGAAAGAAAAATGAGATGAAAAAAGTTGAAGCGATAATTGCAATACCTAGCAAAGATCGATGACTATTTGCGATAATGAAAAGTGGGTAAGAAAGAAAAAAACGTGGTGTTAATATTGTTACACGGATTTAATATAATGACAAAGAGAAATTAATGAATACTTGATATCTATCTATATTTATTTATTAATTAATAAAACCATCACATTTTCCCGCCATTTTTACCTATTTTTCTGAATTAAAAAATTAATTTTTAATTATGGCAACGAGTTTTACCGCTTCTACATGTTAATAAAATCAGCACATTTTCCCGCCACTTTTACCTATTTTTCTGAATTAAAAAATTAATTTTTAATTATGGCAACGAGTTTTACCGCTTCTACATGTCTTTTCCAACTCGATTTCCTTTTCAGCGTGTATACATATATACACGTATCGGGTCGACCTATTTTCCGGCGTGGTGGTGCGACTCTGGTGTGTGAAGTTGTGTTTTGCGACTTTGCTGTGTGATGGGGGAGTGCAATTCCGGCCTGCGATGCGGTGGTGTTGGCGACGCCGAATTGTGACAAAATTCAGTATTTATGACAAACGATTTGATTATGGTGGTGCGATTGGCGGTTGTGACGTGGCGGTGTGACTGGTGTGTGATGTGGTGGTTTGCAACTCCGATGTGCTACGGTGGAATGCGATTCCAGTGTGTGACACATCCGACATGCGGAAAAAAAATAATATATCATATATAGGATCATATGCCTTCTTAATGACAATGACCATTCCATCCATTTTTATTGGAGTTGTGACAAAGTTCAATAACATTATACTCTTTTCACATTTCATGTACTTTTGATAATTGTGCCTGTTATGCAAATAATATGTATGGAGTAAATTTTGAAACTATTTCATTTTTAATAATAATAATAATAATAATAATAATTATTATTATTATTATTATTATTATTATTGAAAAGGTGTTTTGTGAAAAGTGGTAGAGTTACCTAAATTTCCCAACAGCAATAATTAATATATTTTTGATTGACAACGAGGCCAGGTGGAAGATTGATGGTAAAAAAATATCCACACGTTAGAAATCATACGGAAAACATGCTTATTTAATTTTTGGGACCACAAACCTGAGTACTATAAAACATAGGGCTTGTTCTATATAATATATTCCAATAGAAATTTTTACTCAAAGATGTATTAAATGTATGATTAAAAATTAAAAAAAATATATTAAAAAATATATAGTTATTGTATGAGTAGTTGAAAATGACGAGAGAGAAAAAATTAGTAAAAATTAGTGGAAAATTATTGTGAAAAGAACAAGTCCATTGCTGTCTAAAACTGCGGTTGAGGACGGCAAATGTTTTCAATGGTTCGATTAAAATAACATGGGAATTAGTTATGAATCATTATAATTGGAGGAGTATGAAATGAGACCATAATTTATTTGAAAATTGAAATATTAAACCATTGTTATATATACTTACCACAGAATTGCTATGTATATATACACTTAAAAAAATAAATAAATAAATTGTAGGAGCGAGAGCTAAGTGGATTGGTTTATAATGTCCCTTTATAATAGATATCTCAATTGATCAGTCACTTTCTATGTTCTTTGTTTCCACAAATTAAATATCGTTTGTATACATCACTTGAGATATATTGGTGGAAACTAATAATATCGTTTTATAATTATTAGTTAACAATTAATTTAATTAAAGATTACTTTGATTAACTAAATATAAAATTCACTTTGAAAAAGTAATCTTTCTTCTATTTTGCTACATGAGTTACTCCCTCGATCCCACTAATGTCTGCATTGACTTTTAAACAATTAAGAAATTGTAACAAGTACAATTTCAAAAAGTAAATTTTATTTGTATAATTTTTCTAATATAATCATAAGATGATAATTTACTTTTGTTTGTAACAATTTACACTGAATAGGGCTATACTAAGAAATTAAGAAAGTACACAAAAAATAGTGGTCAATATTTTGAGAGAAATAATAAAATGAACAAGGGAAAAGATCTACTTTAAATGGATAGATAAAGTATTTTATTTTAATTATAAAAGTATCATTAAAGTTATTTTTAATAACAAAAAAGTGTTATACTTTTAACATTTTGATATATATCGAAAATGTGATTGGATGGATTTTATTGGTAATAAATATAAATATTCAACACTCGTTTTGACGATCTCTTAATATCCCATTGATTCAAAGCAATAGTCCACCAATTAAATACGATATCCAGCACCAACAACCCACCTCACAATCTACATGCACACATAATCTATAATATAGAAAAATCTATAATATAGAAAAAGAATTGAGAAAAAATGTTTTTAATTGATTTTTTTATTCTTTTCCCGCTCAAACCGCTACAGCTAATTAGAACTTCTGAAAAAAAAAAACAGCTGTAAAACTGTGTATCAGAAAAGGAAAAAATCTATTTATTAATTTTTTTCGCCTATCGAATTTACCTAATATAAACTTCTATCTATATATAGAATAATTTTTATACATGGAAAATGAAGCTTTTTTCTTATTATATTTTTTATTGTCGTAAATCCGTTTTCCTGTTTAAAATAAACTCTCTTTTTACTTTTTCTTGCCTAATTTATATCCAACTCTCTTTTATTTTTTTACCATAATATATTAATATTAATGTATATAGATTTTATTTAATTATTTCTACCCTACTTTACCCAATCTCATAATATCTAAATACTCTCTCTATCATTTCCTCTCTTTTTTTTTCATTTTCTACGTACAAAAATAATAATTTGTAATTATATTTTGCTCGACTTGATGAAATAAAACAAGTATACTATCAATATATAAATTTTTATTTTTAAAAAAATTAAAATTTACCATAAACATATAAATTAGTGTCTAACTTAAATAAAAATTGATATTAATGTAGATTAATGACTACTGATGTAATAACATTAAAAAAGTTTGATAATTTGTTACGACACGTAATTGATGTTTGTTCATAAAATTCAAATATAATGAGATCTCTCATTATATTTGAACTTTAACATCCAAACTTCAATAACAAATAAAAAATTTAATTTTTTATCTCATTAGCTTCTGTTATTATCAATTATAATTTAGTTTACCTGGACAAATATTATATATTTTTCTTTCAAATATTACAAATTTCAATTTTTCTTTATTTATTCGTTCAAATCTTTTATTTATATGTTTATGTGTTGAATAATATAAGGGTATTCCAAGAATTGGAATGAATTTTTACCTGATCGTTTTTTCATAATTTTCGTATTTAAAAAATAAAATTATTTAAAATTAACAGTTTCACTAACATTAAATTTTTATGCCATATAAAATTACCATTGATTAAATTTTTACACAAAAATTCAAATAAAGGTTCAATATTAAAATCAAAAAATAAGATCAGACATGTTACTCAACTAATTTTTAAACAATTAATTTTTTTTTAAATAATTAGCTAAGAAACAAAAATTAATGAAAATTAATAATCGTGCTAAGATTCAATTTTTTTTGCAATACAAAATTACGATTCATTAAAGTTTTACACAAAAACTAAAAAAAAAAAAAAACTTACTAGCAATTGGCCCAAGTTTGAGACAAAATTCCACACCTATGATCCTAATTTGTACTAAAAAATTTAAAAATAAGGTTGGACACAATAATCAATTTTAGAAACAATCAATCATTTTTATAAATAATTAGCTAAAGAATAAAAGTTAATTAAAATTCGTGATTTCTATAAAATTTAATTTTTTGTGCAATGAAAAATTACAATTCATTAAATTTTTACATAAAAATCAAAATAAATGTGTAACATGAAAATTTAAAAATTACCTTGGACCCTTTTATTAATTTTAGAAAGAATTTATTATTTTTAAAAATAATAATTAGCTAATAAATGAAAATTAATTAAAATTAGCGATTTCACTAAGATTTAATTTTGATGGGATAAAAATTATAATTCATTTAATTTTTACATAAAAATTAAAAGAAACGTATAACATCAATTTTTTCAATTAATCATTCAATTGTAACATTAATTGATTTTTTAATTAATTGCAAATATATTTATATCTTTTAAATTCTAAGATATCATTTCCATTATAAGATATTTTTAAAATTAGATTCATATAATTTTTAAAATTATGGCTATCAAGCAAATTATTTTGGAAATAATTATTTTTTTAGAAATAATTAACTTAAACACAAAAAATTACTATAATTATTTAAACTATTATTAATAAAAATAATAAATTCTACTGCCAATATTAAGCTAGACATGGGTTTAGTGGACAAAGATTAATCAAAATTAATTACATTGTTAAAATGGAAAATATAATTAATTTTAAAAATTAAAAAAATCATTAAATTGCTGTGGGTTTTTCCTAAAAAATGAAAAATAAATCGTTTAAATTGTAATATATCATTTAAATTACAAGATTTCTTCAAAACTATCATGCAATTCTTAAAAGTGATGATATTAAAATGTTTATTTCAGAAATAATTAATTCGTTTCATAAATAATTAGCTAAAAATAATAATTAATTAAAACTAATCCTATTACAATTAATTAAAATTAATAATACTGTTACGATTTAATTGGACTTGATTTCAATGGATGAAAATTGCATGGTTTCGTTGGACAAAAATTAATAAAAATTAATTGTATTGTTAAAACAGAAAAATAGCATTAATTAAAAATTAAATAACAATTAAAATTAATTAGATTGCTATGGTTTTTTTTCCTAATTTTCCTAAAAAAGGGAAGGCATCTTTTGACATGGACGATATCTTTTTAATTATAAAATATCTTTAAAATTATATTCATGTAATTCTTAAAACCGTGGCTAAAAAACTAATTATTTGTAAATAGTAAATTATTTTTATAAATAATTAGCCAAAACAAGAATTAATTATATTACAATTAATTATATGTTTTAGATTTAATTGGATTGATTTTCGTTGGATGAAAATTGAGAAAGTTTTATTGGACGAAAATTAATCAAAATTAATTAAATTACTAAAAAGGAGGAAATATAATTATTGAAAAAATAAAAAATAATTAAAATTAATTATATTGCTGCAGAGAAGAAAAATGTGCTTGGAAAATTAGTTTATCTTTTTACATATTTTAAAATAAGGTTAAGTTATCACCTATAAGATTTTTGATTCTTAGAATTTGAGTGTTATATCTTATTGTAAAGTAAGTCGACCGATATTAAAATGATTACTACAAAAATAATTAATTTTTTTCATAAATAATTAGCTAAAAATGAAAATGAATTACAAATAATTCTATTATAATTAATTAAAATTAATAATACTGTTACAATTTAATTGGACTTGGTTTCAATGGGCAAAAATTGACACAGTTTCATTGGACGAAAATTAATCAAAATTAATTATATTGCAAAAATAGAAACATAACGTTAATGAAAAAATAAATAATAATTAAAAGTAGTTAGATTTCCATGGTTGACTAGATTTTTCCTAAAAAATGCAAGACATCTTTCTACATACAAGATATCTTTTTAATTATAAAATATCTTTAAAATTATATTCATATAATTCTTAAAATTACGGTTAAAAAACTAATTATTTATAAGTAATAAATTATTTCTATAAATAATTAGGTAAAAACAAGAATTAATTATATTACAATTAATTATATTTCTTAGATTTTATTGGATATATTTTCATTGAAAAAAAAGAGATAGTTTTATTAGACGAAAATTAGTCAAAATTAATTAAATTGCTAAATATGGGAAAACATAATTATTTCAAAAAATAAAAAATAATAAAAATTAATTAGATTGTTACGGAAAGAAAATGTGCTTACGAAATTAATTTATCTTTCGATGTATTTTAAAATAAAGTTAAGTTAACACCTATAAGATTTTGAATTTTTAAAATTGGGCTGTTACATCTTATTGTAAAGTAATTCGAGTGATCATTAGTCCCTAATTAACTTTATTTACTTTTTCAGTATCATTTTTTTCAAAATATACTTTTCTTCTGATTCTCATATGTTTTTGTATTTTCTATGATATTTCTTTCGAGTTACAGTTGGTGACAAAATATTAATATTTCTTTTTGTATAATTACATGTGTTTCAAAGGATCTGCTCCTTTTTTCTTTTTCTTTTTTTTTTAAGTGACAAGCTCCAAAAATAGGTATTCAAATAGTAATAATTTTTTATTTTGACACTACTTGAACCAACAATTATATAATAATTCTTTGGTTCAATCTATCGCTTTCGTTAGGGAATAAGTTTAAGAATTCTTATTAAACAATTGGCTATCGACGCAATTAATTATTTGAATTATATGACTCAATTAGAATATTTTAATTAGCTTTTGACTATGTTAAATATTTATCTAAGTTTTCGTCTCCTAAATAAATATTAAGAATCCTACCTACTTTGAATTATTTATTTTATACTGAATTTTCCCTGTTGATATTTTATTTTATTTTTAAGTATAGTCAGTTAGATTGTATATTTTAAGTATTAATCATATATATTTTGATTTATTTATCTTATCTAAATTAATTTAAATGTTATATCAAATCATTCAATATTTAATATGCCGAATATATTAAATTAATAAGTTTATACCTAATAGGTTAATATACGTGTTTAATATATCTAGAAGGTTTTTATTAAAGAAATAAAATGTCAAAAACAAAAGTCTTGGATTAAACCATCGATGGTTGTGGACGGGAATGAGAATTTTCTAGTGGGGTGGGACATGAACAGGGATGGGGAATGGAACTTTGTAATTCTTATATCATCCGCGTTCAGCCTAAAGTAAATGAAGATGGGTCGGAACGCGGATAAGTCTTTCCCATCATGGAAGAAATAGTTTATGGTCTGTCGGACTGTACTCACTACATTATTATTTTTATAATATATCTTTATACTGATTATATTTCATAATTAACATTTAAAAATTATTATTTACATATTAATTGTTAATAACATACATTATACTGATGTATAATAATTAATATCTTCCAAAATTTACAATTGCATATAATAAAATGTAAAATAATTTTAAAGAAAAAACAATAAGCTCTACCAATATTAGTAGAGTTATTTTAGTATGGTTATTTTGATAAATATAATATTTAATATTATTTTATTTTGCGCTTATATTAGTAGATTAATCTTGCAATGAGCAAAATATAATATATTATCACAATCGTTGTCACGAATTATCATCCTGTGCAAAGTACGTGTATAAATGATAATTAAGTTACTATTCTATGGAGAATAGTAAATTAAGTTGTGTGGATTTTCACGAGTTGTTCCTTACATATTTGCACGATGGATTAGTACGAAATATAGGGGAAATTCTATCAAAATTTTTATAGAATTGTTTGAAGCTAAATTCTTTAATTTTATTGTTTTAACTCATTCTTTATATTAATTTTTTTTAGATTTTATGTTAATATTATTAACATCTATCAATAATGTTATTAGTTGAAAAATTTGTCCCCCGTGCAATGCACGGGTGAAACAGCTAGTTATATTGGAGAAAAAACATTAAAATTTAAGGTGGTGTTCTGTTTATTTTCAGTTTTTTATTTTGATTTGAAAACGTTTGTGCATTTTTTTCTTTTTTTTGTTTTGAGTTGTTATTTTGAGAAAATGCAAAACATATTTGGTTTGTTATTTTCAAACACTACTTTGTAAAAGAAAAAATAAAAAATGCATTTGATTTTGAACTTTTTTCGAGAATGGTGAAGCGCGCACCAAAATGTGTATAAGTGTCTTAAACTTTTAAAGTTGTACCATTTGATCGTTGTCTTTAATCTCCTCTCTCTACCACCCTCACCCCACCACCAAACCACCACTGGAGTTGCCCTCCCCACCCTAACTACTTCATCGGCAACTTGCAGACCAACCTCTGGTTTGCCATTTGGGAAGAGAATGGTTCGTTTGGCAGCACTCACTGGTTGCCGACGAACCAATTAGCATGGCAGAAGAGGGTGGAGGGTGGTGGGCAGTGGTCGGGTGGTGCAAAACGGTGGTGAAAGTGGTGGCCGGGACTAAGATGAGTAGAAAATGAAAATTGAGACGTTAATTGTAATTAATTTAAAATTGAAAATCCAAAAACTTGTTTTTCTTGTTTTCAACACAGAAGTCAGAAAAACGCCCAAATCACTTAAAAGTCATTTTGACTTTTATTTACAATTTTTTTTGTTCTAAAAAATTCATTTTCCAAGACATCGTAAAAAACTTGTTTCTAGTATTTTTGAAAACTAAAAATAGAAAACAGCTCGAAAACATGTCAAAGAGAGCGCAAATGTTCCAACATAATAATATGTTAACAAATATATCCATGCTAAACACAGTATACGCGCAATGACGAAATGACTTGAACGTGAAAAAATTTAATTCACTCAAAATTGCTTGATGCAGTTAATGATAATTACCAAATTGAATAAAGTATTTCTAATGCGATGTGAAGGTGAATAGAGGGAAATGATATCTCCCTCACAGTGGAAAAGATATTATACCCACAAACACAGCGCGTAGTCTCTCACGATTAGTGAGGCGATTGATGTGGAGTCATTTTCCCCAATCAATTGAAAGTATGTGTATGTATGGTTATGATCTCATTACCAAGTGAGTAGATATGTTCTTAGAACTTGTTTGGCAAAGATTCTTACAGAAGCCATTTTCCGACAAAATTGATTTTAACCACTTTATTGATAGACAGTACAATGTCACCATATGCATCAACATCACCCCACAAAAACACACCAACGCCACATGAAAAAGCATTACCACCCCACCAGCAAGTGGTGCAGCCAGAAGACTAGTATCAACCTAGGTCGGTGCTCAATCCTCCCGGGGTTTAATAAAGCGCGATTGGGGTTTAATTTAATAAGCGCCACACTTGTGGGTAAAGAGGAGTGCGAGATCTACGATGTGAGATCGCTCGGTTGAGTTCTGCCGAGGACCGCCCGGTGTGAATCTGTATCATTGGATTTAACCGGGTGAACCATGGGGAAGGCCCACTGTCCTCAGGATGGCAGTTGGCCTGACAGCTGGGTCCATCAAAAAAAAAAAAAAAAAAAAAAAAAAAGAAAAAAGCATTACCGATAACAACCACTACCATGCACTAGCTAGTCCCTTGATGCCAAGGTAACCACATCACTCAAACCCACCAATCACAACAAAATTTTTGAAAAAAAAAAGGGGGTGGGCGGGGCAATGAAATACTTAATCAAAAATTGGTCCCAAACACATGGCAGAGATTGATTGATAGAGAAAACGACATGTCATCTCAGCGTAGACAAATTGTTCATCTATACTACAATATGATGATGATAAATGTGCTATATGATTGTTGGCAACATTATGTTGTCGTTGTCAATTAGCTTTTCCCGTATAGATAGATGTGGCAAGAAATCGACTACCTATTTGACAATTCTAACTTTGTTTGTGTTCAGGAATATATTCGGATTGTAATAAAATTAGGAGCAATGTTAAATGTGGTACAATAATTTGGTACACCCTCTAATAGAATGGTGGATCCTGCCAATATAAGGATGGGTAAAACTAATTTTTTTTTCTACCATTTTATTAGAGGATGTACCAATTTGTTGAACCTAATTATTATACTTGTAGCATTATTCTAAAATTAATGATACCTTATCAATGATACATAATTTATAGCCTAGCTATGGGACTTGATTGGAAACTTAAAAGATCCCATTATCCCAATAGATCAAAAAAAATTCCTAATGGTGGATGTGAATTGAAGAAATAATAATTTATATGTATATCAATTATTGACTAAAAAGAGAACAGAAAAATTTTAATGAAAAATGTGAAATAGACAATATCTACGAATATGTAATTATGAACAGTGCGCTATACATTGATTATTTTCCAATATATCATGCAGTCAATTTTTTCATAAGTGAAATAATATTTTGAAAATCCACAAACTATTAGAAATGCTCTAAAAACGTGGGAGAGAGAGAATAGCGAGAGAGAGAGAAAATATCCATACCGAACATACCGTCATACCGACATGGATCAGGGGAAACGTGCTAAACGTTGTCTAAAAGTACTACACGAGTTAAAATGTACCTGGCGTTTATTAATCAATTTGATAAATGAATCGACTAATAGTCAATCCAAAGGTAACATCATATCCTAAGAAGAAATTCAAGTATACTAATACTCAACCTTTGAGTGGCATACAGAAGTAATATTTTGTGTTTGGATGTACACTGATATGTCACACGTGGTATAAGCTGTGACTTTTTTCTTGAACAATTTCAACACCGTAGCCTTGCCGTGGAGGGTGGTTGATGATGTAAAATTAAGACATCCGGCAAAGAAATCCAAATAAAATTGAGGGATCGACATTAAACCATCAGCCACCACCACCACTGTCGTACTAATGTCGTGGCTTCCACGTGCCGGAATTGTGTCGTGCTCAATAGGACCCTCGGCGGTAAACATCCGTCGATAATTTATATAAGCTGTACTATTGTCGTATTTGAAACTCCCGTAATTTGGATTATGGACCGATACGACAATGCCTAGTGTGATATTCAAATGAAATGGAATTGGTACTAATTTTATGTAGTTTAAGGTGACTGATTTGGTGCTGATTTTGGGTTGTTTTGGCTTGAGTATGGTGAGGGATAGGACGAGCACCACCACGGCGAGGGCGGCTATGATTATCGCGGTGACGATGAGGCATATTTTGAGGCCTCTTGGAATAGTTTTGCAACACCCCATAAATTCTTTTTTTAGAGTGTGATTGTGAAATGCACATATAAGAAGATTGAGAATTTTTTAAAATAATAAAATAAAGAAAGAATTGAATGATGCTTTGGATAATCAGAATCTTGAATTTGTTCTTCAATTAAGATAAGCAAAAATGGAGATAGTTTCAAGGCAATTGATCTCAATAATGACAAAATCAAACTGTTGTTTCAATAGTGCAAAGACGGTTAAGTAATTTTCGTCCGTTTTATACTCAATTCATGGAATGGTTTGATATTTTGACACATTTATATGTTAAGAAATCTTAGGGGCCGTTCTGTTTGTTTTGTATTTTCTGTTTTCATTTTCGAAAATGTTTTGGTATTTTCTGTTTTCAATTTTTGTTTTGAGAAAATTGAAAATGCGTTTGGTTTGTTGTTTTGAAAAATTATTTTTGGGAAGGAAAAATAGAAAATGTGTTTGGTTTATACTTTTACAAAAATACAATTTCGTATAATAAAAATTACAAAGAGGTCCTCAAACTTTTTAAAAATTTCAAATAGGCCCTCATCTTCACTTACCCCACCCCACCACCGGGAAGGTGGAGAACCACCCTCGCTGGTGGTTCTCCACCTCGGAGAACCACCGGCGAAGGTGGTTCTCCACCTTTTGCAGGTGGAGAACCACCTGTCGCAGGTGGTTCTCCACCTTCGAGAACCACCTCGAAGGTGGTTCTCGAGGGTGGAGAACCACCTGCGACAGGTGGTTCTCCACCTGAGAACCACCACGACGGTGGTTCTCAGGTGGAGAACCACCCGATCTGGTGGTCAAACCACCAGATCTGGTGGTTTGACCACCAGATCTGGTGGTTTGACTTTTTTCCGGTGGTCGGCGGTGGTCGGTGGTGGTTGGACTAAAATGTACAAAAAATGAAAATTTGGGACTCAAATGTAATAAATGTAAAGTTTAAAATCCGAAAACGCGTTTTCGTTGTTTTCAACATTTAACACAAAACGACGAAAACGTCTTTTTAACGTTTTCGTGTTTTCTATACAAATCTTAAAACGATTTCAAAACGATTAAAAACAACGATCTAACGCTGCTTTCAAAAAACCGAAACAGACGGATGAAACAAAGAAAGAGAAGCGCTAGTTTTCAATTAATGATACGCCTTTCTCCTGCTGACCAAAAAAAAAAATAAAATTAATAATAATAATTAAAATCTTTCTTTAATTATAATTACATCATAACATAAAGTGTGACACAATTATTATTAGAGTATATCGATGAATTAGAAGTTACATCGAATGTTAACTCGATCCAAAATAACTTCTATCTCAAGTCTAGGAAGAACGAGATTAACACCTTGTTAGTGTATGTATATTTATGAGTATTTATGAGTTTTGATGTGAAATAGGAGAGAGAATGAGTGGATTGAGTGGTGGAGATTTATATAGTACAGTGGGTCCCAGAAAATATGTGGATGTAATTGGTTTGATTTTTGATGTGAATGTGTTAAAATGTGTAAAAATTTATTAAAAGTTATAAAAGAATGGGGGCTAAAACTGACACACTTAACGATTAATGTCCCCACCGAGACCAACCAAGGGGCCTTGCGTTTTACTCTACCAAGAAGAAATAAGAGGCCTTGCAAGTTTGAGTGCCATAGTGTCACACCAAGAAACAACTAATGCAAGCCAATTTAGAGGGTTATGGCAAATTCGGCCTCTCCTTAGCCCACAAACAAGTTTGGGCCGTAACATACTCCAACACATAGTTGAACCCGAAATCTCAATTGGACCTCTTTCATAAAGTGGACTACCAACAAGAAGCACCCATATACATCCATTATAATAGATGAAATATAATTTTGATCATTACTTTACAAGTATCACTAACGTGTCTTTTAAGGTGTCAATTGTTTGTGCTAGGATTTGTCGGGGGTTGTGGTGGGTATGACATTAACACATGCATGCCATTACAAAAAATCGATACCTTAGTGTTACATCAAAACTTATTTAACTGGCACATATTATTATTCCTTGAAAAATAGACAATGTGCTAGATATTTTCCTATTTGATTTTTTACATTATATATCTCTATTATTTCTTTTCATAAACTAATGATTGAGATACGCAAAAATCATTATTTCACCAATTCAAAGTCTCTATTAGAGATATTTTCTCTTCAACCTATGTTCTATTTGCCAAATATGCAACAATGAAGTCTCATTTCCCATTAATTAAAGATGCTATTCTTTTTCTTTCTTTTTTTTTCCTTTTTTTTTTTTTTTGGAAATAATTAAACATGCTCTTAATGAGTAACTTTTGTTTGGTAATTTCTTAGTCAAAACTTTGAGCCATGCATAAAATACTCCCTCACCTAATTTTTACAATTCTCTTATTTCACCTTATTTTCAAAATCAACAATTAAAACTCACTTTTGCTCATTTTCTCTCCAAGGAATCCATGAGCCATCAAGTGCAAAACAGCTTAATTTAGCACATTAAATTCAATTATTTTTCCTTGTACTTCTCAACATTTGGGAATACTTTGCTTTGTTCTTACTCTTACTGGTGAGTCTTTTTTGAATCTATACTTCTATAGGCTATATGATATACCTATAAAAGAACATATTGAAAACATTAATAGTGAAAAATAAGGTTTTACGTTGCCACTTCCGAAGGACAAAACAAAATGGGAAAAACAGATCAAGAAATTTCAATATATCAAATAAATTAATCTCATTCTCAGGTTTGAATACTAGATATATAAATATGATTTTCTCCTTTTCTTAAACCCTTTCATGATTCTGATCTTAATCTCATATGCAATGCTCCAACCTAAATATACACAACTTTTATACAACATGACAAGATGACACCCAAGAATCTTGATTAACATAGTGGAATTGATTTAATTTCTCTTTATGATTAATTTCATAACAAAATTTTTAAACGTGTTATGCCACTTCGATATTTGTTGGAATGGAATCGCCTTCGACCAATTTGGCTTTCGATTTTGTTGCTCTTGATGACCTTGAGGTTGAAACGGACTTCGGGGAAGATGTTGACTTGGACTTCTTCCTCTTCGGTTTCTTCGGGATGTTAGGAAGCTCCACCGAGGGTTCTTCACCGAACATGTTCGATTTTGATTTTTGCCGTCTTGATTCTCCAAAATCTGTTTCAGAATACAAATACAATCAAGTCAACAAAGTTCCAGAGTTGAAAATGTATCATTTCCAATGTTTTTTATTATATTATACTCTATTTATTCAGTATTACGAAACAAATGTGTTTTTCGGTACTCCAGGTGTCACAAAAATATGTCATTTTCAAAAAGCGCATTTCTAGATGGATCCTAAAGTCTGAAAACATCTCGTGACAGATGAGTCAAAAATTTCCCCATATTTTAGGTAAAGAATCTTGGAAGCAATACCCAATCCCACGCGAAATTTGGGCTCTAAAATACAACAAAATGTACAATGAATAGGACATGCATGTATGACTTCTCAATCAGTTTTGTTTCACCCGTGACATTGCACTTGTCTGATTAGGGCCATTTCACATGATAGACGTCCTTTCTTGAATACTTGATCTTGCCCTTTGTTAGCGACAAGATTTCTGTAATGACGCTCAAGTTGTGAAGATAATTACAAAGGTTTGACGGTTTCATTACTTGTATATACAATTCTGTTTTAACAACTAAATGGTAGCTTTCCCAAGTGGACGATTTTGCTATTTTACACATCACATAAACTACAAACTGTTGATTTGATTGTCAATTAAAGTTGTACGAGTAAATTAATCTAGGCAGATAAGTAAAAATGTTAGTTATATATGTATGAATGACAATTTTGAAATGGCGGAACGGAAACGACTCTAGTTAGACCTCACATAGGTAACATTAACTAGTTGACTACCTTAGCATAAATATAAAGCAAAAGACGCAGGGAGAAGGACGAAAGTTTTCTCTTGCCAGCAAAACAAAAGCCAACAAATGCCAGCATAGAGATAGCCACCTGAATGTGGGGAGCCCGTCGGGGGGCCTGTCTCTTGCTTGCTTTTGCTGGCAAGAGAAACAAGCCGAGGCGAAAGAAAGTTATGTTCGATACTTTAAAAAGTGCATTGCAGATTCAATACTTAAATTGACTATATATTTGCCACTATGATTAATAGATGACCTATATGAATTTGTCTGAAATACTTAGTATTCAGTAGTAGAAATTTTTCTTGAGAAAAAGAAGAGGGAGGTCAATTTCGAGAACGAACCTTGAGATGACCACGGAGAAAGTACGGAACCCGAATTACCAATAGAAGTTGCTGCAAAATCAGGTCCCGTCTTGAATTCATTCATCTAGATATCAACACAAGAAACACAATTTTGATTAACAAAATTCAAGTGAACAATGAATTCAATTAAATTTGAGTAAAATTGTAGTAATTTACAAAAAAAAAAAAAAGGGAGTGGAGGGCACGTACCCAACTGGGTGCACTCCCAGAGGGGCCATCCCACCCAATATGTGCCACATGCTTAACATCTGTTGGGAACCCGATCTCCATTTCACGCTCCTTCACAACTACATACAACAACAAATATTTAACCAATTTAATTTGCATCTTAATTATTATAGCTCCCCTCCCAACAAAAATAGTACTAAAACATAATTAATAAGGGAAGAAAAAAAGAAAACTCGTTTTCGTGTTAATATTTACTTACCAAAGATTTGAGATAAAGAGTATTTAAACCCTTTGTAGATCCCTTTAATTTTTGTTCCCATTGGAGACAAGGATATGAGCCACAGAGAAAACAACACCCAAACCAAGATGTAATAGAAGTTCTCCTTTACCTATTCCAAAAGCAAGCACAAACTTTATATAAATACAAATTTTAGGGGGATAAAATATTCAATATTATATTAACCTTTTTCCCTTTGAAAAATTCCAATGATGAAAAAGCAAAAAGAAAAGAATTTCAATGCAACAGCGCAAATTTTTTGGGTATCTAAATCGATCGTATATATTCTGAACAACAACAACGACGATGATAAAATATAAAATAAACTCGAGTAACATACCGAATACGTATATACATACGTATAATGTTACGTACCTCTATGGACAAGGATATATTTTCAAAATCGAAGTTGCTTCTCGTCCCGTTTGCGCTACATTTCCCATATTTCATTCAAGTTATCTCGAATTAATGGAGTATATAAGCATGCATGCAAAATAAATATTGAAGAAAGGGTTCTCTGATAATTAATCAAGGGAAAAGCCAAAACCTTGATGATTAGGGTCTAGAAGTAATATAATTCAGAAGAGAGGAAAGGGATGAGGATGAGAGAGAAAGAGAGAGTTAGAGAGAGAGAGAGAGAGAAAATGGTGTTTTAGACAACCACAATAACCTCACAAAATAAAAGTGAGAGGTGGATTTTATGACAACCTTATAAAGGACAAAAATAAAATTGTAAAACATTTCTCATAGAAGGAGAAATTATAGAAATTCATTTATTATGTTTTTTTGAACAACTAAGAAAAAAGTCAAAAATAATTTTATTGTTTGTTGTTAGAGTTGTCAAATGAAAACATAATGATATTGAATATATAAAAATATATTAATAATAATGTTTAATTACTTAATGCCGTATCAATAAGATCTTAACAAACTTCAAACTTAAAATGGAGTAGATTCTGAATCATTAAGGATCCCAAGTGTCAAAAAAACTAGATATTATTTATTCTTGATGAACATCCATTTTTCCATTCATTTCCCTGCAGATTATTTTATTATTTTTAAATGGGATTTTTGGATATCTGATTTATTTGTTTCCTTTATTTTTCGAGAATAATTATCAAATAATGCATAAATTCAACAGGCCTTCTTAGTGATGCCAGTTGTGCGGTGTATTAATTATTAATAAAGTATATATGCAAATTGAAGAGTTGTTGAAGGCACGTTTGATATGTACAGAATTTGGTGTTTATTGATATGGAAATGTGTTGGTCACATACTCACATTCAGATAGCCTCTTTCTTTCTTAATTTAAGATTAGCGTTTGGGTAAATTTTTTTAGTTAAAACTTAACTTTTTAGGTTGAAAAATGGTGAAAAATACCAGATATGATATATGTGAATAATAATTAGTGATGATGTGAAATATGTAATTAATATTGATATTTTACTTTTACTTGTAGTAAACGCAGTTTCTTGAAACACTTGTAATAAACGTAGTTAACTTTGATATAATTTATTAAATGAAACATCCAGCAGATCTGGATTGAAGTGGACTCCCTAGCAGTTGTCAACCTTATTACAGATGACAAACTTGGTCGCTGGCCTACTGTTTATACAATTCAAAAAATCAGAAACCGCCGCGAGGCAACCTAACTGGCCGTCGAGGGGTAGTCTGAGTTAGTCAAAGCCAGGTTTAGTCGTAGCGTGCCAGATGTGGGGATTTTCACTCGCTGGTGGTCAGAAAGCACTGCACATGCGCTCCACTATCTTTTGATCACGGAAAGACTGAATTTACCTCCTTCACGATGCACGCGTGCAAGGCGGTGAGGCCGGTTAGGTGTCGAAATTACACCTTTTGGTACCAAAAAATCAGAAACCATCGTATCCAGATTTTTTCGATTTCCGTTCTTTTCCTTGTTTTGGAGGAAAGCATTTCCCCTGGGAGGGAGGTGGTTTTTCTTTTTCAAGAAAATTTTGGTTCTTTTTTTTTTTTTTTCAATAAACAATTTACTTTAACCATAAAGATAAGGAAAATGATCAAATTTCATGAAAAACTACAAAAACAAAGAAAACAACATCATTTTCCAACTTTCAAATTAATCCAATCAAATACCTATAACTATTATTTTCCTTGGAAAACCTTTTCCCGAAAAACATTTTCTGGGTTTGCAATCGAACACAGCCTAAGATTACACACATGATGCGAAGGTAATGTTGGATACGATGAAAAAAGGAAACAAATTTTGCTTCAAGAAGAATTTGACATTGAGGCTAGATCATTTGCTAAATTTGATAAGATATGACTGACCTTCCTAATCGATTTTTGATATATTCCTCGTCCTTCCCTCGATGTATAGAAGTAGGCCAATGCAAGCAATGGCTATGAGGCCTAAAAACTACGTAAACATCGGTTGGTGCTTTCTTTAATTAGGGAGGAAGGAAAAGAAAGAAAAACAAAAACAAGCGCACGAAGAGCAGTTCACTGCACAAGGTTTGAAGCCAAAACAATGTTGGTGGTTGCTTGTGCTCGTGACCGATGTTCAAATTCTGTATTACATATCGTACAGTAACCTTTTGTTTTCTGAAACAACACTAATAAATTTTCCTCCCCGAAGGATCGATCTTCCATCATCTATATACAACCAATCCCATCAGAATCTAAAAATGCAAATCTAAAGTCTAAACCAAAGACAAGGTATAGTGGTCCATTTCAACTAACGAAATACGTGCTTGCATGCTTGCCAATGTAAGACTGTGGACCTGTGCAGGAATGTGAAAACTGGCTCAACTTATTCACAACGTATGAAATATGTGGCCTAGTCGCTATAGCATAGTCGCTATGTGGCATTCTCAAGTGGTTCATCGTATGCTAAAAGAGTTTTTGAACTCGGCCACCTGACTTGCCTCTAACTCGAGAAATATTTGAAAGAACCCAAGAACTTTAGGGCGACCTTACCATTTAGCTCTCAAAGGAGCCGTAGTATTTTATTATAATGCCCGTAATAAGAATGCCATCAATACAATTAGTATCTGATACATAGTGTCTAAGACCTCTAGGCTGCAAGCTGGATTGCGCTTTTGACAACAAACTCGTGGAATTTGTTTCAACGAGTACAAATCTTTATCTACAAACTTGAATAGGAAACGAAAAATTTACAAACCCTTCAGGTGGAGTCATATAAATATGTTCATTCACATCTTCATTCAAGAATGCATTACTGATATCTATCTGATGAATATCCCAACCAAAACTAACCTGAATGTGCAAGCTTAATAACGGGCTGAGAGTTCCTAATTAATCAACCCGGTGTTGGAAACCTTCTATAAAGAACCTGTCTTTATATCTTTTAATGGATTCGTCTGGTAAATACATGATCTTAAATACCCGTTTACTTCCAACCACATGAAATGTTCTTGATAGCGTACTAAAGACCAAATTTTTATTAGCCTTTAAAGCCACAAATTCTGCTCCCATAGCAGCAATCGAGATCAGTCTTCATTAAATTACTACTTTAAGAATATGATGCCATCAGAGGATTGGAATTAGGCAAAACCAGAAATTAGTCGTTTATAAGTTCTTCGTTCAGGCCTAAGTCCTAACTCTAACATTTCGTCATGTAATTTCATGGCTTTCCTCAATTCTTTCTCAAGACAGAGTCCTCTTATCATAACCGAAAAACTTTCACTACTCAACACTTTTCTTCTTCTCATGTAATCAAACACCCCCAATGCTTCTTCAACCCTTCTTTCTTCCAAAAGGTTCATGAGAAGCAAATTATACGTTCTTGAATCCACAGTAGCCTCCAATCCCTTCAATCTGTCATGCAACGCTATAGCCAAGTCTAGTTGCTTTCTTGAGCAATAATGTGTCACCAAAGAACCACAACAAGAAGAATCTGGAAACACCCCTTTATTAAGCATCACATTCAAGAGTTCTTCTGCTTCTTCCCATCGACCTTTATCACACTGTTGACTGATATATCTAGAAACTTCTTGTCCATCTTCAAGACTCGAACATCTTTTTATCAAATCAACTAACAATTTACTAACGTCCTTTGATGGATTTTCTTCACAGAGAACCTTTATAAACGCATTGTAACAACTCTCGTCTACCAAAATTTTCCTTTCCAACATAACATGATAAAGTGCAATTGCTTTTTCTACTCTGCCTTCATTGGATAAGGCTTTGAGCATACAAGCATAGGTGCCATGTTGTAGTTGGATGTTGTCATTACAAGATTGTTTGTAAAACAAATCCATGGCATAGGTTTTTCCTAATTCAGTTAGTTTCTGAATAACATCATCATACTTAGAAACGAGATTTTCTGATAAATATCCCTCCTGTATCATAGAATTTAGTATTTTTTCACTCACTGTTGCATCTCGATGCTTACAAGCCCCGTCAAGAATCGAGCTATAAGTGTTACAACTTGGCTCGATTTCTTTATTGCACATTTCATCTAGATAACCAAAAGCAGCTCTGAAATCTCCTCTTTTACTACAACACTCAATTAACAAATTATATATTGTAGAAGTATGTATTCCCATGTCCAAAATCCTCGCAATTTTATCAAATTTTTCGTCTGCATATAAAATTTTGGCAATCAAAGACCATGTGCACTGATTCTCCACAATCCCAATTCTAATCATTGAACCATAAAAGCACCAAGAAATTCTTATCTCATTTTCATCAGTTAACAATTTCACCAAGGCATTACAACTATCTATAGTTACTCTAACTCCACAATCTTTTCCCCACTTATAAACCTCTAAAGCTTGGAAATGCAAACACTTATGGCAATAACATTCAAGTACAGCACTTACAGAAGAGGAAATGGTGTCAAAGTTAGAACCTCTGATCAAAGAAGACACAATTATGCTCGGAGGGTAGTCTTGAACCAGTGTATCCAATACGGGTCTTGCGGGTCCGGATAGTCCGAACCCGAAAAGAATACGGGTCATTTTGCATAATGCGATTAGGTCCGGTTCAAAATTGAGATTTTTCTTGGCCCAGTTGAAGAAATTGAGGGATATGTCAGGGTGGGTTTGGATTTCCTTGAGGATTTGAAGGAAGAGTGGTGCATTGAAGGTGGATGACAATTTTAGGGGTTTGAGGAGTGGGGTCCAGAATTTGGTGTGCCTTTGAAGCAAGATTTTGGAAACTTGGGAGACTAGTTGGGTTTGTTCGATTTGATTCCTCCAACTGGGAGTTGACGTCGGTCTTGAAGTTGAGAAGAAGATTCTGATGGCGAAATTGTTGGATTTGCGAAGGGCAAACATTTGTAACGGCGATTTTTGCTGCGGCAGAGTTAGGATGACTGAAGAAGAAGAAGACAGGTTTCTCTACGGTGAGTTTGCTCCTGTTTTCTCCAGTTAATGCAAAACTCGGTTGTCCCGTCTAGACATCAGAAATTTGTTCCCGCACTAAGAACATCTCCAATGTATCACTTGAATTGCTGATTTGCTGATGACCTGGCTACCAAAATGAAGGCCTTCTAGTACATGTGGCTTAATAGACAGCCCAAGCCCAAAAAACCGCTCCAACTCATATCATTTAAAGCGGCCACCTTCTCCATGTTTGTACAGTGTTTTTGCATTGGGAAATTCAATTTTTGGTGACTCACGCTGTGAGAATGACTGTCTGAAACCAGAGGCCCAACTTCACACTGTCTAATTTTTCTTGGGCCACATCAGCCGGACATCTACCAAATCAGCTTGCATTGGAGATGTAATTTTGTGCAAATGTCAATTGTCACACCCGTGGCATGATAAATTTCCCCAATCCATAGAGCATTGGAGATGCTCTAAGAGATTTGTTAGCGCAGTAAATGATCATTTTAATGACAATTATGTGATTGATGCATCCTTTCCCTTTGGATTTTCAATAACTACCTACTTTTATTAAAAATGAATTATTTCCTAACATCGATTTTGTTGTCGATAATAAGTTATAGTGCTTAATCTCGTTAAATTGTTGAAATATTATCTTACTTGGTTCAAACTATTTTAATAGTTAACACTAGTATTTCCCCCGTGCGATGCACGGGACGGTTAAAACAATTTTTTTTAATGGTTTACTTACATAAAATAATAATAATACAAACCAAAAATAAAGAAATATATATAATATTATAGACTTTAATAATGTTTTACAAATTTTGATCCGAACTATTTGTTACAAATATCATATCAGTTATTGTAATTATATTGATTATTATTTTAGGTAATAACAAAATATTTGAAATCAAAATTTAGACAATACTTATTTGAACAAAAATAAATAATCCTATTAAAAATTTTTCCAAAATTTTTATCATCAATGCAATTCCAGTAGCTAAGCTATGATGACTTTTTTGAACACGAATTTTAGAATATTGAGTGTTGGATAATTTATGCGATGAGGATTGTATATTGTATGAAATAATAAGATCTTTATACAACAAATTTATAGGTGAAACTTTTAGTATATTGCTTTTTCGATAACAAAAATTTGTTTAAAATAATTGAGAACAAAATTTTAAAAATGACTAATTTTTTCAATGCTAAATATTAAAAAAATTGAAAATTTAGTTTGAAAATAAAAAGATGATTAAATGATAATTTTGACAATTATTTTTTTTAAGTGGCTTGTGAAATAATAAACTGGAATATGAAAGTTATCATTTTCTATTTTTTTCTAATTAATTAATTATTCATTAAAAATTTACTTCTTTCACTACTCACTATTTGATCTTAAAACAATTACTCAGTACTTGAACCACTTCATGCATATTACCTATGAAAACTATTTAAAACTACCCTTGTAATATGGTAAAAATTAAAAAAAAAAAGTCAATTTTTTAGATATGTAAAAAGTTTTTCCTAAAATAGAAAACAACAGCTTACATGGCACTGTGCCAATGTGGCGCTTCAATTTTTATTAATAAACAAAATATATATATATATATATATATATATAATGTGAAAATAATAATTAAAATGCAATATCCAAAAATTAAAATATATATAGAAAATGTTAATTCTCGTTTTCTGAATGAATTTAACAGATATTATAAGTTGTAACTTTAATCTCTTATCACATTTTTATTAATGCATGCAACACTAAATATAAATTAATTAAAAATTTGGAATACATATAAACAAATATATATTTTAAAAAGTAAAATAAGAAAAACAACACCAAATAAGGAAAATAGAATAAATTAAATAATAATATAATAAATTCTTTAAAAAAGCTAAACATGACATTGCTACCTAAATATTTTGCCTAGGCAATTTTTTTAAATTTTTTATATAGTTAGATATATTAAAATGTAGATAAAAAGTTAAAATGTAATATTTGGAAGCTAAAATATATATAAAAAATCAATTCTCATTTTTAGAAATAATTCGGTTGTCATTGTCATTTGTAACTTTGATCGTATATCATATTTTCATTAACAGTTGCATTCATTTCCGCTTTAGAAAATTTTTTATGTATAATTCAAAAATTAAAATTTATATAAAAAATTAAAATTAAAATGTATATAAAAAATAAAATAGGGAAACATATACTAAATAAGGAAAGGAAATTAAGTTAAATAAGAAAAACAAAATAATAAATATGTACATTTAATGTTTGTTTCCTAAATAGGATTTTATTTTTTTAATTTTAATTAAAACTAGTATTACCCACGTGCGATGCACGTGATGATCTTAATTGTATATTTACATAAAAAAATGATAAAATAAGAAAATGAATTTTTATGAATATTTAATAAAAATAAGAAGTATATGTAATGTTATAGATTTCAATAACGGTTTCCATATTTTAATCCGAAATATTAGTTTGTAAGAAAAATACCATATCAATTGTCGAAATTGATGATTTTAGACAAGAATAGAATATTTGGGAACAAAAATTAGATAATACGACTAAAAATGATCAAACTCATTTCAAATAAGACTAAAAATAATCTTACACCCATACATACATAAAATAGATGTACATGTAGAATCTACCCCAAATAAAACTCAAAAGGGATTTTACAATATGCTAGATTTCGAAAAAATAAATAAGTAAATATAACTCAGCAAATTGATAAAGAATATTATTGTTCTTTTGGAAAAAATACTATATCGCACCACATTTTCATTATATTTACTATTATGAAAAATTTAGACTGTACAAAAATTTACAATTTTATTCTCACATATAAAACACATGATCTAAATAACCAAGGAATAAAACAAAAAGAAAAGAAACCGTCAATTAAAACTAAAACCACTTTTAAATTCAACAACGATTTAATTCATTTATTTTATTTCCATTTACATAAAACACATTTTCATCTTAGAAAGGAAAACAACTCATATTTAATTTTATGTACTTGAAAAAAGCAAAATGCATGCAATGCAAAGTTCAATTATTGAGCAAATTATTTACTATTTTCCTCATTGGGAAAACTCAATAGTATTAAAAAGGAAAATAATAATTAATTTTTTTTAATTGAAACCGTGTGCTACATTGGCAGTGTCAATAGATCATCTGTCAACGTGACACTTCAATTATTATTGATGCATATTAAAAAGATAAATACGCTTTACTTTTAGAATTAAATTAAAATAATGAAATCAATTGTTTAATACAAAAAAAAATTCCTATTAAACAATTGAAATTTCTTTTCAAATAGACGCTATATAAAAATAGAAAAATCTTCCATTTTTTCTTTAACTTATCACAACATGAATTATGTAGAATTTATACCATAATGACTGTGTGATTTTGGAATTAAGTTACAAAAAAATAATGGACAATTAATTTAATTACATTTTTTTGAATAGAAATTAATTTAATTACAAATTTGTTTAATTAGTTTTTTTTTTAAAAGCATGCGAATTAGGCATTGCTAACATGGTAAAGTGTATAGTTGGCACTTCAAGTTTTACAATATAGAGATTTGAAAATTGAAATGTATATAAAATAATAACTAAAATGTAATATCCAAAAAATTAAAATGTATATAGAAACTAATAATTCTCATTTTCATAATTAAATTAATACATATTGTAAGTTGTTACTTTTATCTCTTATCACATTTACATAAATACATGTAATACTAAATATAAAAGAAGTAAAATAAAAAAATTATAAATTAATTTTTTAAAAAAAGAATACATATAAAAAGGGTAAAATACATATAAATAAAAAAATAAAATAACAAAGCAACACAAATAAATAAGAATAATAATTAACCGCCAAAAGTTAATGTTAAACATGGCATTGCCACCTAAGCACTTTGCTTAGGTGGCACTCCTCCTATTATAATATTAAGATGTGTCAACTTGGCACTGCCAACATGGCGCAGTGTTGGCGCAGTGTCTAGTTGGCACTTTAGGATTTCTAATATAAAGATATCATCTTACTTAATTCAAACTGCGTTAATAGTGCCCCTGATGTCCACTCAAAATTGTCAAACTTTCATCATATTGTTAAAATATCTTTAGTCACATGCCCTAGAAATGGTCTTCAAAATATTTCTACTTTATCATCACTCCAAAAATCATTTTTCTTCTAAAAAAAAAACCTATGTAAAGCAAGTTCCCAAACCTAAAGTAAATTTACAAGACTTTCGAGAGGCAATTCTGATTGTTTCTTACACTAACAAACCTTCAGATCATGATGCAACATGTTTAAATGAGAACTCTGCATGTCCTCATACAATGAAATCAACTAGTCAAGTAAAATGTTGAAGTTAACAAATATAAAAAAGTAATACTACGGATCCATTTGTGAGCCAAAAATTTTCCTTATTCTTCTCAAACAAGTACAATACCATCAAAAGCCACTGCATCAAGGTGTTAACTTACATTGACCTTGTTTTACCAGCAAAATAATGTCTAAAGGTTGCATTTCCCTCAAAGCAGTTATCATTAGTGTTATAAGAAAGCAATAAGAACTTTAAACAAGATATCACAGTTTGAACCTAAAATATAGTCACATCTCACAACCAATATCATACTGATTCATAAAAGAAGCATGACATGAGGCTACAACAATATGACCAAAAAACTAATTAGAACTTCAGGTTACCTATATTAAATATAACATACTTCCTCTCCTGCATCCCGGATATTGCGAGAACCCCTTCAGACTCAACGGTTACTAGCACATGAAATTCCTGATGAACAAAGAAAATGGACTTTTGATTTCATAACCTCAAGAGTGAACAGATCACTGTGCATAAGCCAATGTTACACTATGAAACCTGGTCACCAACTGAATCTATTCCATCACTCTTGAAAATCAATTTTTCTGTATTGAGCAATTTTCTTCCCGAATTATTAAGCCCCAAATCTGAACTCTCTCTTTGTAGTTGTAGAAAGAATCGAGAGGGTATCTGTAATTTCGTTTCATCAATTGGCTTAAGTTTCAATGCTATAACAAATGACTTCTTAACAAAATAGAACATTAATCCGAGTAGAAAGCCCTGTCAATTTTTCAACCGCATTTCATAAGGTTCACAGAGGGGAAATGCAGCCGCCACTATTAGAACATTAAATTAGAAAAAAAATCACAAAATCGAAAATTAAATTAGTCCAAAATGTTCTAATAATCCGAGTCCAACTGTTCACAGCAAGCAAACGCACCCCCATTATTAGAAATTAAATTAGAAAAAAAAATTCAAGAAATCGAACATTAAAATCGTTGAAAATGTTCCAATAATCCGGGTCCAAATGTTGAAAATATTAGAACGAAATGTACGTATTAGCACGAGATGTGTTAATCTCATCCAAAACCGAGTACTAAGCTCCATTTATTTTTCAGATCCGTTCCCAAACCTGAGTGGAAAACGAGATTTAATCGACAAAGAAACATGCAAAACGTACAAAGATAAGAGACACGCCTGGTGGTGGTGGTGGACGGCGGCGTCGGCGGCGAGGGGTGGCTGTCAGAGGTGTCCTCTTTGACAGAAAGTTTTTAGTCGGTGGATACAATTGGGAAAGAATGGGTTCAGATTTGGGAATGAATAATTGCAAGACAGGTCCTTAAAATTTTGTTTCTTCTTTTAAGTTGGCACTGGGATTTTAGTCTCAGGGGCGCTGACGTGGCTGGGCCGCATCAGCGCGAACTCAGCCGGTGGTTCCTGAACCGAATTGTTGATTTAAAAGCACAGAGGATGGTATATAAATTTGAAAATTGTGCTAAGCCACTTCATTTTTTTTTTTCTGCTGTTTCTCTCACTTGTGCGAGACTATTTCTCTCACTAGGTATCTCTCTCTACTTTCGCATGTAATTCTACATCGTTTCGATCGTTTAAGTTTTAGAAATCTGAAATCTGAATCACGATTATGAAATCTAGATTTCACGATTGTGAAATCTAGAAACATTAATCTTTATATTATAAAAAGAGAAGTGCCACGTTGGCAGCAGTGCCAACATGGCACTCATTAATTTTTTTTTAAAAGCATAAAAATAGGTTTTGCAGTAAAAAAAAATTCTATTTTTGGAAATAAACCAACATTAATTGGTAGTTTTAAATAGGAAAAATTCTTTAAATATAATTATTTTTCAATGAAACATAAATTTATCATTAAATGTGATAAATAAAATTTGATAAGAAAAAATTGGTTTCGGAAAAACTTTAAATGTAATTTCATTTTTCAAATGTCTTATTAAAAACATTAAATAATAAGTATTTTATTTATTTATTTTCACCATGTTAAAAAATGTCATAGTTTTAGATAGTTTTGATTTATAATGTGCATTGGATTATTCAAATAGTGGATTATTCCTAAATCAAATAGTGGATGCTAAAATTATAATTGAATTTGCACTCAATAATTTATTTATTTTTAAATAAAGAGTAATTTATTAATATTTATCTTTATATTTTGAATTGTTATATTATCATACCATTAATCTTTATATTATGATTTTTTAAGTGCCACGTAGATAAAGATGTCAATGTGGCACACATTAATATTTTAAGAAAATTATAAAATTAGTTTTGAAAATAAACCAATATTAATCAGTAGTAATTAAAAGTGTAATTGAAAATATACCAATATTTAAAATAAACATTAAATGAGAAAAAAATTGTTTTGGAAAGACTTTAAATATAACTTCATTTTATAAAGTTCTAATTCAAAATATTAAATAATAAATATTTTTAATTTTTTATTTAATTTTATCGTGATAAAATTATAGGTTTTGAGAGTTTTGTTTAGTTACGTGAATCGATCTGTTAAAAGATAATGGGTATTTTTTACTTTTTCTTTTTTCAAATCAAATAGTGAGTGGTTAAAATTATAACTGGATTTATGTTAATAATTTATTTATTTATTTTGAAGTGAAATAATAATTTATTAATCCATAGATTATTATAATTGGAGTGTCACGTTTGGCGGACGCCTTATTAGCAGTGCCAATATGACACACGATTTCTAATTAAAAAATTAATTAATATTTTTCATTTTTAATATGGCCAATGTGATATGCTCATTAACTGGATTTTATATTGCATGCTTTTTTGTTTTTTTAAGTATATAAAATTAAAAATAAAAAGTTTTTCTTTTTACAATTAACATAGAATTTACGTAAAATGGAAAGAAATCAAATGAATTATGTAGATGCGGAAAATTATCGATATTACTACAAATTTAAGTTACATAAAATTAAGCATAATACTTTTTATACAATAGAATTAAAATTAAGTAACAACTACAGCTAATCACTAAAAGAATGCATAAAATCATAAAATTTAGAGTGCGTAATGTCCATTTCAAAAAGGAAAAAGATATTCAATATAAATTTGATATATACCAACGAGAAAGATACGTTTTGATAATCAAAGAATTTTTATATATTCATTCTCAATGGTTCGTTTACAATTAATTAATCTCCACGAGTATTGTTGTACAATGTTATGCACGGTAATTAGAATTAAAGTTATACGTTTTGATAAACTCTTAATTATGTGATGCACGTGAATTTTTATAATTTATAATTTTGAATTTTCTCTGTATTTTTTGCATTGACTATAATATAGAATATTATAGATTTCAATAATTGTTTATAATTATATAATCTCCTATGCATAAATTACATCAATTATGTAATTTAACATTTATATTTATAATTTTATATTAATTATTTATCGTATATAAATTTAATTATTTCCGTACATCGCACGGGCGTGATACTAGTTACATGAGAAAGTAGAGAGATACCTAGTGAGAGAAATAGCCTCGCACAAGTGAGAGAAACAGCAGAAAAAAAAATGAAGTGACATGGCACAATTTTCAAATTTATATGCCATCCTCTGTGTTTAAGCAGGTTTTTGGCAATCTAAATCAATAATTCGGTTCAGGAACCACCGGCTGAGTTGGCGCTGATGCGGCCCGGCCACGTCAACGCCTGTGACACTAAACGCCCGGTGCCAACTTAAAAAAAGAAACAAAATTTTAAGGGCTTGTCTTGCAATTACTCATTCCCAAATCTGAACGCATTCTTGCCCCAATTGCATCCACCGACTAAAAACTTTCCATCAAACAGGACACCTCCGACAGCCACCCCTCGCCGCCGACGCCGCCGTCCACCACCACCGCCAGGTGTGTCTCTTATCTTTGTACGTTTTGCATGTTTCTTTGTCGATTAAATCTCGTTTTCCATTCGGGTTTGGGAACGGATTTGAAAAATAAACGGAGCTTAGTACTCGGTTTTGGACGAGATTAACACATCTCGTGCTAATACGTACATCTCGTTCTAATATTTTCAACATTTGGACCCGGATTATTGGAACATTTTCAACGATTTTAATGTTCGATTTCTTGAATTTTGTTTTCTAATTTAATTTCTAATAATGGGGTGCGTTTGCTTGCTGTGAACAGTTGGACTCGGATTATTAGAACATTTTGGACTAATTTAATTTTCGATTTTGTGATTTTTTTTTTTCTAATTTAATGTTCTAATAGTGGCGGCTGCGTTTCCCCTCTGTGAACCTTATGAAATGCGGTTGAAAAATTGACAGGGCTTTCTACTCGGATTAATGTTCTATTTTGTTAAGAAGTCATTTGTTATAGCATTGAAACTTAAGCCAATTGATGAAACGAAATTACAGATACCCTCTCGATTCTTTCTACAACTACAAAGAGAGAGTTCAGATTTGGGGCTTAATAATTTGGGAAGAAAATTGCTCAATACAGAAAAATTGATTTTCAAGAGTGATGGAATAGATTCAGTTGGTGACCAGGTTTCATAGTGTAACATTGGCTTATGCACATTGATCTGTTCACTCTTGAGGTTATGAAATCAAGAGTCCCTTTTCTTTGTTCATCAGGAATTTCATGTGCTAGTAACCGTTGAGTCTGAAGGGGTTCTCGCAATACCCGGGATGCAGGAGAGGAAGTATGTTATATTTAATATAGGTAACCTGAAGTTCTAATTAGTTTTTTGGTCATATTGTTGTAGCCTCATGTCATGCTTCTTTTATGAATCAGTATGACATTGGTTGTGAGATGTGACTATATTTTAGGTTCAAGCTGTGATATCTTGTTTTAAGTTCTTATTGCTTTCTTATAACACTAATGATAACTGCTTTGAGGGAAATGCAACCTTTAGGCATTATTTTGCTGGTAAAACAAGGCCAATGTAAGTTAACACCTTGACGCAGCGGCTTTTGATGGTATTGTACTTGTTTGAGAAGAATAAGGAAAATTTTTGGCTCACAAATGGATCCTTAGTATTACTCTTTTATATTTGTTAACTTCAATTTCATTGTATGAGGACATGCAGAGTTCTCATTTTCAAGGTTACTCTTGCATCGGTGCCGATTGATTGTATCTCGGTATGTACGCTAAAGAAAGCAAAACAATAGAATAAAAGAAAATTTTCGCACTATTTGAACTCATTTTTTAGAGACTGTAACTTACCCATAATGTTTCTAAAGGAAAAAATTAATATTTAACAAACTCATAAATGTCCATTGACTCCTTTTTATGTACGTTAAGACGGTAATTGATTTTGTCGAGCTAATTTATTCTCCGTTGCCGGGAATTTATGGACATGGATTATAATATATTTTGTCGACGATCAAATGCTTTTCATCTACTAGTTGCACCGTGATGCACTTGCTTGCATTAGACACCATTGATCTGTTTCCTCAATCTTTAGTATGATCAACAAGAAGTTCTGATCTTTCTCCTAATCTGTTGCAGTTTGTGATGAGTCGCTTCTTGGCATTCCTCACAAAGCCTGGTACGTCGTATTCTTGGTGTTGCTCTGCTTGGGCTCAGCAGTTATCGTCCCAAAATTTCTTCTCCCGTTTCTTCTCCCAAAGAACGGAAGTCCCCCGTTAACTGACAGGATGGCCACCAAAGATTCGTAACTATGATTGAGTTACATTGCCATTTTTTCCGAAGTATCTAACTCTTCCCACTTTGCCGCCATCATGAACCAGTACAGCAATAGAAGGGAGTTAATGGTCTATTGAAGTATTATATATAACTAGTAATCGAACCCGTGCGTTGCACGGGCATCTCCAACTGAAAAATATAATTTCTTATTTTGTTAAGGGTGTGTTTGATTGCCATGATTTTCCATGGAAAATATAGAATTTTGGAAATTATTTTCCAAGTTGGTTGTTTGATTGCAAAATTTTTCATGAAAATGATTTTTTATATACAACAACTTAAAACATATTTTAGCTTATTTTCCATGGAAAACAATTCCCACCACCCCTAAAGAAAATGTTTTCCATGTAAGATGGAAAATATTTTCTTTTTCATCTTTTCCTATCAAGCACACCCTAATAGTAACAAAGTTTGGATGGAATTAATTTCCCTAAATAAAATATTTTCCATGTAAGATGGAAAATATTTTCTTTTTCATATTTTCCTATCAAACACACCCTAATAGTAACAAAGTTTGGATGTAATTAATTGCATGAAATAAAAAAATAATAATATTGTTATCTTTCATTATAAAAAAATATCACAAATTTCAAAACATTTTCTTATGTATAACAATGGTAGTTGTATTTGTTAAGTTCTCATTCTTATCACCTATCGATATTTTAAACCCATCGTCACTGTGAATCGTAATACTTGTAATATACAATTATACATGACTAAATACGGATCTCTTCAAGAAAATATCAACATGCGAAAGCGATTGACATTGCAAAAATCACTAACATTAACATTGAAAAACCTTACAATACAACAAATGTATTTGAATTGATTAAATTGTGCTCATTATCATCACAAATTATGATGATCATAAACTTTTTAATTTATTCGGTATTATAAAATTTAAGTAGTTTCATATTTATACCCCCGTGTGTTTCACGAAGATAAAAAACATTAACAAAAAAATTTTAACGTTGGCTAGTAAAATTGTCGAAATAGTCTACACTGGGTCCATGTAAAAAAAAAATACGAAGAGTGAGTATCATGTAAAAATGCCAATATTTTTAAATCTGATCCAATTGTCGACCCAACCGAGGATTGGGCCAAGGGTCAAAGGCCAGAGATTCAATCCAGAGTCGACTCAGGATGGACTCGGTGATTAAAATAATATTAAATAAACAAATAAAATACAAAAATATCATAAAATTTAAAAAAAAATACAAAACCCAAGTCGAACCTAGTTCGAGTCACATAGAGCAATCAGATTTTTCAAGTAAACCCGGGTCCTTGACCCGGTTTGACCAACCCGGGTTTTACGCGTAACTCGGCCTAGTTTTTTGGCCAAGTTGCAGATTTCCTTTGTTCGACCAGCTAGGTTGGGCCATGTTTCAAAATAATGGAAAATACAGTACTTATGATATTGAATTTGAACTTCAAATAATAACTAACTATTTATAAAGAACAACTGTGTCAATTCACAACCAATAAATTAGAGATTGTAGTTTATTTAATAAATAATTAAAAATATATAAATAAAAATAATAGTAATTTGTTACAAATGACGAAAATGCATTACACTACCACCCAACATTAAAAACAATGCAGCATGTGCAACGCACATAATTTTATTGTTAAAAATATTTATCATAATGAAAATCATTAGTCAAAGATTTTCTGGAGGCTAAATTTTATGTTCATAAATTTATTTCAAAATTAAATATTTGAAAAAAATACTACAATTACAATTTTTCCCAAATACTTATTTTTTAAAATAATATGACTGATGTTACTTTCACCAAGCAATTTTCTTATATCATGGCATAACTAACTATTTTTACAATGAGCTAAAATATAATTACGACCAAAAATTATTTTAATGAATGTAAAATTAAATAATTATAAATTAAGAATATACGGCCATCCACTTAATTAAGGAACACAATTAAAATCAGATATTGTACATCAAATAAAAAATATAAAAAAATTAGGTACGACATTTCAAGTCAAATATTTTTCTAATATTTTATTCTTTCAAATAGATATGAAACTTATCTACCACTTCATAAAAAGTTAAGCAAGATGGTAATTTTCAAATAAATTGTATAAATAATTAAAATTTTATATTATAATTTAACTGGGAACATAAAATATCATTTTTTTAAAAAATCACAAACTATAATCTTCATTTGTGATAAAAATATTATAATTCTCAATTCTTGAATAAAATACTGATTCAAATTCATTTTAATACATATATTAAAACAGTAAATATTTTTATATCATTTTTTTCATGTTTTGTAAAACTATATATAAGAATTAATGTATATGTCTATACAAAAAATAAAAAAATTATTTTGTAATACCATTAATGTAAAAAAAAAAAAATCAATAAGATAATGACGATAAAGTTATGTTTGAACATTCAAAAAAATATAATTCAATAGAAGATATTAAAAAAAGATAATATTTTCACAATCGTATTTATTATGAAAATTATATTAAAATATAATCTCTTCGTTAATTTAGAGTATTTCTTATATAAATACATACATAGTTTACGACTATGGATCATATATTTACAAAATTAATTTTAATATGTAATATATTATTCTTTTGACAAATTAATGTATTATATATTTATATTTGAAAACTAATAAAAATGTATGACTCGCTAATAAACATGCAAAAAATTTACGATTTTGAGAAAATTAGCATTAATTAGAAAGTATTCACGTTCACAAAAAAATATAAATTAAAACCAAAGTTATGATAATATCAAATTAGTGATGAAGTAAATTTATTAAAGGCCATATGAAAAATAAATTGAGCTTAAATTAATATATAATAATTATTTTGTAACCAATAATTATTCGGTCGATCGGTTTCGGATATTGGGTTTAAAATTTGCTTATATACGTTAACTATAGATGTTAATAAAATTGAAAAATAGATGTGTGTTTTATCATTTTTATGACATAATAATTTTTAATTAAAAAATTAATAGTGAATAATGTGTAACCTAACAATTATTCAACCGATGGGTTTTGGATATTGGGTTTAAAATTTGTTGATATATGTTAACTATAGATGTTAATAAAATTGAAAAATAGGTGTATGTTTTATCATTTTTATGATATAATAATTTTAATTAAAAATTAATAGTGAACAATGTTTAAATCATTTTTCTCAAATAATCAATTTTTGAAGTGAGTGTTTAAGTAAACATACCATGAATCAATTCAATCAACCAATTTCAAGTTTCACAATTAAAAGAATAAAATAAAGTTAATATCGTTATCTACCTATTAATTAATTTATTGCTATCAAAATAATTTAATTAGTCAGTAATTAATTATTTTAATTGAAATTACGTAGTAATGTTTAATTTCAAAAAATCAATTTGATCAATAAACATATTTAAAAAGAAACCGAGTATGAGTCAAAATTAAACATAATAATAAAAAAAAATGAATTGCATTGAATAAAAAATTTAAAAAAATTTAAAAAATTGCATTGCATTGGACAATGCACAATTGCAGCCGTGGCATTGCATATTGTGCAATTTGCACAATGTACTATGCCATGTTTGGCATTTAAGAAATTATTAAAAAAATAATAATAAAAAGAAAATCTTACCATAATAAATATAATTTGGGAGGGAAAATAAAGCATTTGCTTCTCTTTTAATATATATATATATATATATATATATATATATATAGATTGGGAATACGATTTGCAAAATGTATATTTTCAATATTTTTTTTAATCTTTGTAAAAAATCAAACAAGCCTATATATCAGACCGAGGGAGTATTTGATTTTATTGATTATTCAAATTCAAATTTGAAAATATTGATATTAAATAGAAATGAGACAAAATGTAAATTTCTTTTTGGAAAAGCAATCCAAGAGTAGAGATTTTGTTGGAGTGAATAAAAAATTTCACTCCAAATTTAGAAATACTTTTTATTGTACTCATTCCGTCCCATTAAGATAAGTGCCCGCTATTTTTCATATATATTAAGGAAATATCTTAAATATTATTGGAATTATAAAATATTTCTATAATGTTCTTATTTTAACCTTGCATTAAATGATAAAAAAATAATGTGAACATTATTAATATCTTTGGGAGATGAAATAGTTAGTTGGTTTTTAGTATTCCAATAATATTAAATAGGAATACTTTAATCAACTAGAAAATAAATTATATTCTTAATAAGAAAAATAAATTATAATTTAGAATAAATGAAAATAGAATACAAATCTATCTGAGTGAGACGAATGGAGTATAAAATATGTTCTTGAAAAGCAAAGGGTTTTAAGAAAACTTGCGATTTTGTGTGTTGTTTCTTTGGCCCCCTTTTTGAAAAAGAGGAATCATTAATTAATTAATTAATTAATACCCCTTCCGTCCCACTAAGATAGGCAAGTATTCCTATTTTGTCCGTCCCAAATTATAGTCCAATTTCCTTATTGAATGTATAATTTATTTTCCATGTACTAAAATACTCATATTTAAGATAATTGGAATATTAAACATTAAGATAGATATTTCATTTCCCAAGATATTTAAATATGTTCACACTACTTTTTGATCATTCAATATATAGGTAAAATTGGAAGAATATATGAATATCTTATAATTCCAAGAAACATTTAAGATGTTTCTTATTATGTGTGAAAAATGGTGGGTGCCTATCTTAGTGGGAACGAGAGAGTAATATTACTGTTTTAATATTTTTGTATTGTATGGTTGTATTGGAAAGGTTCTACCGTTAGCCGCACGGCCCGCACCGTTGAGATTGGTGCAAATGGTTCACCTGCTTCCAAAATCCAGCGTCGATGAACTGTTTTTGCCTAGGTTCTTTCAATTGAATCGTAGTTTTGGGTTGTTCCAAATCAACAGATTCGCTCTTCTTTGTGAAGGTAAGTGGGCATATAATCTCTCATTTGTGAATTTATTGCTACCGATTTCTGCATTTTATTTCCATTTTCCCTTTTATATTGCAATTACGAGTTTCATCTGGATAGATACTGTGGTGAAGAATATAATTGAGCTGGACGTTGTTTGTTCCTGTCGGTTTCGTACATAGTCTACATGATTTGATTTAGGGGTAGTGAAATAATCAGCACAACACCAGTTTATCCCAGCTCCGTTAAAAAGGCTTTTGTCGAAATTATGTCATGGTAATCATATTTTATATAATCCCCCTTTCAAAGGGACATGGCTTATAAAAGGTAGATGATGATGATGATGATGATGATGATGATGATGATGATGATGAT